>CM029012.1:94933731-97500396 GCA_016801055.1 Panax notoginseng | reverse complement strand
TTAAATATAATTAGAAAATCCTAATTATAATTTAGAACTATTAATTTTCTATTTTGAAAACCTAATTTTGGAAATCTTAGAAATTAAATTGCAAAAATCTAAGGGTTAAACCCTAAACCCTAAGGGTTAGGGCAAATGACAAGTATGCCTTTAAAATAAATTGCTTAAAGACTAAAATACCCTTTTAGCATTCTTTAATAGTTAGCTTGCAAATCTTGCCAAAATCTTGAGTTGGTGACCTAATAGATTGACCATGTTCTTAATAATCTCAACAATCAGCCAACTTGTGCCACCTAGCAACCCAAGTTCATTGAATCAAAATAAAAACAAGTTAAAGTAAGAGAAAGTCTCTTACTTTACTTAGCAAACCAACCAAGTCCAACCCCTCCCTCCAAATTCGAAAGTGAGGGTGAAAGGGAGTGCTACGTTAAGCCATGATCATGTGTTAGAATACCAATATCAGATCACACGGATTAGATTCAAGATCAAGCATTAGAAATGTATAAAAACCCTAAACTTGTTAGATCTTCAAGATTTGTGTTAATGTTGTTAGTTGTTGTTTAGAACAATGTTAGATGGTGTCAATTAGTGATCTGGATTGTTAGATCCTAGATCTATAACATCAAAGTACTTGAAAATCAAGTTTTTAGAAATATGGAGAACTTGAAAAATAAGGCCTGAGAGCCTAATGTCAGGGCTTCTAGATTCTTCTATGTTAGATTTTTAGTGTGTTTTATGTTATAGATCTGTTCTTTGTTGTAAAGTCTTGGATCTGAGACTTGAATCAGGCTCAGATCATGTCTTGAACTTAAGTTATGAGTGGTCAAAGTGAGTTGACCGATCAGAAATTCTAAGTTTCTAGGTAACCCAGAAACCCAGATTTCTGACAACCACTTTTGACGGTTTAGATTTTGCTGTGTGTTAGTAGTTAGGTCATGTTGTTGGTGGATCTTTGTAACCTGTTATGCAGACTACATATGAAAGCCATTTGATTACTCAGATCATGATCAGTGTCAAAATTAATCAAGGTCAAAGTACGTTGACCGATTCGCCTTATGAAGGTTTCTAGGAAACCCAAAACCTTCAAGAGCCGAACTTTCTAGCGTGGTTTGACCGTATTAGATCTCTCATATGTTTTTATAAAATGCTATAATAGTGTTTGATAATTGTTGCATGTTATATGAACTACAAAATGGAACCTTTATATCACACAAAACAGACCCAGGATGTACGTTATAAGGATTTGAAAGTGGGTACCTCGACTGTTCTTCAATTCTGGAAAACCCAGAAATTGAAGAACAGGTTTGACAGCGAATTGTCAAGCTTAGATCTCTCTAGTAGGTTGTTGGATGGCCAAAAAATTGATTGATAATTGTAGTATTGCACTTATACTACAATCTAAACACTTTAGCCAGCCTAGAACATAGCAAGAACTAGGATCAAATGTTGGTCAAACGTACCACCCGGTTAACTGACATGAGTTTCTGGGAAGGCTCAAGAACAGCTCAAGAACACCTATAGCGACAGTTCTGTCGCTATAGGGCCTTTTAACGACAGAAAATTTCTGAAATTAATTATTTTAATAAATAATTAGAGAAAAATAGTTTTTTATTATTAAAAAATACATAATAAATTCTTAAAAATTATTTTAAAGTCAGAAAATGAGTTTTTAATAATTTTTAATATATTTCATAAAAATTTAACATTTTTTAAAAATTAATGTTATTTAATTTATTTAATTATAATGTTAAATAAATTATTTAAAAATAATTTTAATACATAAAAAATCATGAAAAAATTATATTATAGTATAAGAAAATATTTTATGTTATTTTTAATGACTTTTAATATTTTGTGATGAATTTTATTAATTAATTAATATTAATGGTAATTGATTTATTTAATAAATATATTAAATAAATTATAAAAAAATAGAATTAATGATTTAAAAATCATATAAAAATGATTTAAGTGTTATAAAAATATTTTAAGTTATAAAATATAACTTTCAATATTTTTTCATGAAAAACATTAATATTTAATAATAATGGCGATTATCGGATAATAGATTTAAATGTTTAAAAATTATTTAAATGAGAAATTAGGTATTAAAAATACTTTGATATATTATAAATATATTATAATATTATGACATGTATTTCATTAATATTTAATATTAAATAAATATTAATGATAAAGGAATTATATGGTATTTAATTCATATAAATATGATATTAATGATTGAAAAATCATTTTAAATGATAATAATTATTTAAAAATTACTATGAGACTTGAAAAATTATTTTGACTGATAATATAATTATCTAAGATAATTGTTAAGTGTTTAGGCAGAGTTTAATTAAACTTCAACTCGATTATTCTCTGACAAGACCGTCGAGATGTCAGAATTGTACCGAACTTGGATCAAACTTTAAAAGTTTGACTTGAGATTAGTTTTATGTGTGTTATAGACTGATAGGGTTATGTGTTAATGTGTTTATGTTATTTTAAATATTGTGATGATATTATTCTAATTTGTATATCGATATTATTTATATAATAGGTCTTCAGACAAAGCTTATTAAATTGTGTAACGATAATCAACGGAACAGGCAAGTTTTCCTTAACTCAATTTTGAGTTGTTTCATTCAAATATGCTTGTGGTTAATCATTTTTGATTATCATGTCGAAGAATTATTAAATCGCACTCTGTGCATACTGCATGTATTCATCATGTATGAAAGATTGATCACCTTCATTACCATTCGGTCCAGATACATATATGTTCATGTTTCATGTTCGTTCAGCTATGTAAAATTTTGTTTATGCTAGTTCACAATTATATTGTAGAACTGTAGCCAGATTTTGTTCAATTCTTTCAATCATAATATATCCTTAATTTATTGAACTTAAACTTGTTGGGTAAACCTATTGCTCACCCTTGTTCTTTCATGATTAATATTGCAGATTAAGACGAATATGTCGGATACAGGAAAGGACAAAGCCAAGTTTAGCTTGGGATAATATGTGCAGATAATTGTAATAGTGTTGTATGATAATAATGTTATATGTTAGACAGGTTATGAATTGTGTATAAGTTAAGGTTACTCGACATTGGGGAATATTGTGTAAAGTTTATTGTATAAACAATTTATGTTTATATCTTCCGCAATAGTTGTAGAATGATTGTACTAGATCCGTGGTGATTTAGGACTCGAATTTGGGGCTCTCACAGTTGGTATCAAAGCTGTTGGTTATGAACCATAGGTAGGGTTACCTGAGACTAATAACCGCAGTGATTAGGATAAGTACTAACTCAAATAGAGTTAGTGTGTCGGTAAGATTCAAAGACGAATCTCAACGAGTTATAAAGATATGGAATTCCCTAACTCTGATAATAAAAGTGAACTGTAATGGTGAATAGATAGAGTCTAAAAGACTAAAAGTTCAGAGATAGGAGATCGTAAAATAAAACGATCATAGAATAGAAATGAATCTTAATATATACGATGAGATCACCCCGTGATCTGATAAGGTTATGACTGTGAGAAGAATCAATCTAATGATTGAAAAGTTTACAGCAAGGTTGCTGTGTGTCAGTTGTACTATGAATTGGTACAAATTCAGGAAAGGATTATGAATACAGATTAAATAAAATTCGTATTGAGAAGGGAGTTAGGATAATTAATGGAATGTCTATGTCACGCTATTTGCTATATGCATGTTAAGAGGGTGATTCCTTTCTCATGTGTATAACAGATAGATAGGGTATAGGTAGAGAATATAGGGTTAAGTACGAGTTCTTAAAACTCATACTTATGATACGTTCGTGACTCATAATTATATGAAATGTTTATGAATCCCTCAGTGAATGGACGCCAAAGGTCTGACTAGGACAAGTTCTTAAACTTATATGGTTGTGAAAGTTCCTGAACTCATGAGTGTGGTTTGACGAACTAGGTAGAATTAAGTGTGAATGGAATATTGAGGATAATAGGAATAGATAGATTACTAAGCAAGTGATCATTAGTGGAGACATAAGTTTTCCAAATCTTCTAGCTATGCTAGACTCGAAATTTTTGACATCAAGCTAAAAACGCACTATGTACTTTTGAGAAATGAATTTTTATTCTCAACTCCTGGTGGCCATTGTGTATGAGTGGCCTTCGGGGCACCGACACATCGTTACCTGTTGAGATAATAAAACAAATTTGTAATGATTTTTGGAACGGTTTAAAGAACAGTTTATGCTACTTGTTTCAGCTAGACGATAATGATTTGAAATATCAAAATATATTTTTATTTATCACTTATGTACCATGTAACCTGGTGCAGAGATGATAAAAAAAAGTTGATGGAGTTGTAAATGCAGGAATACTTAGTGTTGAATTTGATCTAAAATCGTTATTCCACTATTGTATGATATGTTATGACAAAGTCACTTGATGACGACATGCTCAAACGGGCTGTTAATATAGTACAGCATCATGACGTCATTTTTAAACTAATTTTAAAATTTTAATTTGCCAACGGGGTTTGGCTATACCTAAATATTTCGATTGAATTGAATTATTTATATGACTCTAAGCTATTTGATTCGGCAAGACAAACATTTATGAAAATTCTTAGCGTTCTTTAAAAAATTTCCCGAATCAAATTGTTTTGGTGCTGAATCCTATGATAAGTCTGAGGTGAACAACCCCGAAAAAAGGGATATGTCGATTGGATAAAATAATTCAATCTAGTAGGGCAAATATTCGCTAGACATGATTAATACGTTCTGCATGACGTAAGCATACGATAGGCTAATCACCTAAAGTACAAGCAGCGGTAATTTACCTTCTTCGTGATTGTAAACATACCTAGTAATTTATCGTTTTTCGGAATAAATACCGTTAAACTATGTGTTCATAGTTTATATGACTCCTCAGTACAATTTAAATTTTTTTACTCTTGTGAGGAATGTATTAAGTAGTATATGATACTATGTATGAATGGTGTATGGTGCATGGTGTAAGGTGTAAGGTGTAAGGTAAATTTCAGGGATAAAATTTTTAGAAGAATGGGTGAATGTGACAACCCGAGAATTTGAATTTTTATAAAATCTTAAAATATTGAATTAAGGTTAAATAATAAACCTAGACAGAAAATAAGTGAACGGATTTGAGATTTCCGAGAAGGAATTTTGTGAATTTAAACTTTTTGTGGTGAATTATTCAGGATTAAGGGTTTACGTGTATATGTTCTGTGCATATGATTGTATATGTGTATAGTACGTGGTTAAGGGCCAAGGGTTGACCAGATAATCTATATCGGTGACAAACCCTAATATTATATTAAGAACGTCAACGTTCAGTTCAAAAAATTCTTACGATTTATAAGAAACTCTAAAATCGGTTCTGAAAACCCTAATTGTAGTTCTGGAAATCTGAAACCCTAATTCGGAAGTTATAAACCCTAATTTGGGAATTTAAATAGTAGTACAAGGTTTAAACGTTATTAATTATAACCTAATTAAGGAAACCCTAATGATTTACTTGAAACCCTAATAATTAGAAAATCTAATTATTAGAAACCCTAATTTTAAATTTAAAAACCCTAATTGCTAAATTAGCAATTTTAATTAGGAAATATTAATCCTAATTAGCAAGCTTGAGTTATGATTGGGAAATTTTAATATAATTAGAAAATCCTAATTATAATTTATAACTATTAATTTTTTATTTTGAAAACCTAATTTTGGAAATCCTAGAAATTAAATTGCAAAAATCTAAGGGTTAAACACTAAACCCAAAGGGTTAGGGCAAATGACAAGTATGCCTTTAAAATAAAATGCTTAAAGACTAAAATACCCTTTTAGCATTCTTTAATAGTTAGCTTGCAAATCTTGCCAAGATCTTGAGATGGTGACCTAATAGATTGACCATGTGCTTAATAATCTCAATAATCAGCCAACTTGTGGCACCTAGCAACCCAAGTTCATTGAATCAAAATAAAAACAAATTAAAGTAAGAGAAAGTCTCTTACTTTACTTAGCAAACCAACCAACCTCTCTCTCCAAATTCGAAAGTGAGGGTGAAAGGGAGTGCTAGGTTAAGCCATGATCATGTGTTAGAATACCAAGATCAGATCACAAGGATCATATTCAAGATCAAGCATTAGAAATGTATAAAAACCCTAAACTTGTTAGATCTTTAAGATTTGTGTTAATGTTGTTAGTTGTTGTTTAGAACAGTGTTAGATGGTGTCAATTAGTGATCTGGGTTGTTAGATCCCAGATCCATAATATCAAAGTACTCGAAAATCAAGTTTTTAGATATATGGAAAACTTGAAAAATAAGGCCTGACAGCCTAATGTCAAGGCCTCTAGATTCTTCTATGTTAGATTTTTAGTGTGTTTTATGTTCTTTATTGTAAGGTCTTGGATTTGAGACTTGAATCAGGCTCAGATCATGTCTAGAACTCAAGTTATGAGTGGTCAAAGTGAGTTGACCGATCAGAAATTCTGAGTTTCTGAGCAACCTAGAAACTCATAATTTCTGACAGCCACTTTTGACGGTTTAGATCTTGTTGTGTGTTAGTAGTTAGGTCATGTTGTTAGTGGATCTTTGTAACATGTCATGTAGACTACATATGAAAGCTATTAGATTACTCAGATCATGATCAGTGCAAAAATTAATCAAGGTCAAAGTACGTTGACCGATTCGCCTTATGAAGGTTTCTAGGAAACCCAAAACCTTCAAGAGCCGAACTTTCTAGCGTGGTTTGACTGTATTAGATCTCTCATATGTTTTGATAAAATGCTATAATAGTGTTTGATAATTGTTGCCTGTTATATGAACTACAAAATGGAACCTTTATATCACACAAAACAGACCCAGGATGTACGTTATAAGGATTTGAAAGTGGGTACCTCGACTGTTCTTTACTTTTGAAAAATCGAAAAATTGAAGAACAGGTCTGACAGCGAATTGTCAAGCTTAGATCTCTCTGGTAGGTTATGTGATGGCCATAAAATTGATTTATAATTGTAGTATTACACTTATACTACAATCTAAACACTTTAGCCAGCCTAGAACATAGCAAGAACTAGGATCAAATGTTGGTCAAACTTACCACCCGGTTAACTGACATGAGTTTCTAGGCATGCTCAAGAACAGCTCAAGAACACCTATAGCGACAGTTCTGTCGCTATAGGGCCCTTTAGTGACAAATAATTTCTGAAATTAATTATTTTAATAAATAATTAGAGAAAAATAGTTTTTAATTATTAAAAAATACATAATAAATTCTTAAAAATTATTTTAAAGTCTAAAAATGAGTTTTTAATAATTTTTAATATATTTTATAAATATTTAATATTTTTGGTATATTAATAGTATTTAATTTATTTAATTATAATATTAAATAAATTATTTAAAAATGATTTTAATACATGAAAAATTATATTATGGCATAAGAAAATATTTTAAGTTATTTTTAATGACTTTTAATATTTTGTGATGAATGTCATTAATTAATTAGTATTAATGGTAATTGATTTATTTAATAAATATATTAAATAAATTATAGAAAAATAGAATTAATGATTTAAAAATGATTTAAGTGTTATAAAAATATTTTAAGTTATAAAATATAAATTTTGATATTTTGTCATGAAAAACATTAATATTTAATATTAATGGCGATTATCGGATAATGGATTTAAATGTTTAAAAATCATTTAAATGAGAAATTAAGGTATTAAAAGTACTTTGATATATTATAAATTTATTATAATATTATGACATGTATTTTATTAATATTTAATATTAAATAAATATTAATGTTAAAGGAATTATGTGGTATTTAATTCATATAAATACGATATTAATGATTGAAAATTCATTTTAAATGATAATAATTATTTAAAAATTATTATAAGACTTGGAAAATTATTTTGATTGATAATATAATTATCTAAGGTAGTTGTTAAGTATTTAGGTAGAGTTTAATTAAACTTGAACTCTATTATTCTCTAACTAGACCGTCGGGATGTCAGACTTGTACCGAACTCGAATCAGACTGTAAAAGTTTGACTTGAGATTAGTTTTATGTGTGTTATGGACTGATAGGGTTATGTGTTATTGTGTTTAGGCTATTTTAAATATTGTGATGATATTATTCTAATTTGTATATCGATATTATTTATATAATAGGTCTTCAGACAAAGCTTATTAAATTACGTAACGATAATTAACGGAACATGCAAGTTTTCCTTAACTCAACTTTGAGTTATTTCATTCAAATATACTCGTGATTAATCATTTTTGATTGTTATGTCTAAGAATTATTAAATCGCACTCTGTGCATACTGCATATATTCATCAGGTATGAAAGGCTGATCACCTTCATTACCATTCGGTCCAGATACATATATGTTAATGTTTCATGTTCGTTCAGCTATGTAAAATTTTGTTCATGCTAGTTCACAATTATATTGTAGAACTGTAGCCATCTTTTGTTCAATTCTTTCAATCAAGATATATCCTTAATTTATTAAACTTAAACTTGCTGGGCAAACTTATTGCTCACCCTTACTATATCATGATTAACATTGTAGATTAAGACGAATATGTAGGATACAGGAAAGGATAAAGCCAAGTTCAGCTTGGGATAGTATGTGCAAATAATTGTAATAGTATAGTATGATAATAATGTTATATGTTAGACAGGTTATGAATTGTGTATAAGTTAAGGTTACTCGACCTTGGGGAATATTGTGTAAAGTTTATTGTATAAATAATTTATGTTTATATCTTTCGCAATAGTTATAGAATGATTGTACCATATCCGTGGTGATTTAGGACCCGAATTTGGGGCTCTCACACCTTAGTTATAGTAGCTCATTGTAACTTGGTTTAGTTGAGTTTTAAAGGAAACTCATAAGTTTGGAAAGACAAACTTTGTTGAAGATAAAATTACTGGTATTCTAATTTTGTGAGCATGAGTAGATAACTTAAATATGTATGTAAAAGAGTTTAATCTGTGGTCTAAGGTTACCTTGCATATAATGAGTGTGTTAGCCTTATATTTAATGGTTTTCTAAAAGAGACTTGAAGATTTTTAAAAACAAACCTTGATGAACTTTGAGTTGATAGCATGTATACAAGGTTTAATTATGCATGATGTAAGATTCAAAGTTATTTCACATGTATTGGATTGCCTTGATTTGGTTTAAAAAGATTTTGAAGGCAAACTTTGATATTTTGCAAACTAAGTTTTATAAACATAGAGTGGTTATATTTTGATCTTGTAAATGTGTGTAGAAACATGTACAAACAAGTAAGACATGTGAGTTGGAATTTCCTTGCATGATTAGTTTAGTATGACATTGTTTATGGGAATAAAATTTAGAAGTTTTGAAAATAAAACTTGACGAACTTTATTTCTTTTAAGTTCCGACTTTGGGAACATGTGAATGTGGCCTAGTTATGTGTACAGATAGATAAGAAATGTAATTTCAAGATATATTGCACATAAAAGGTTGTTAAGCGGTTTAGTATGTGTTTTAAAGAGAAATTTAAAAAGTTTTAGAAACTAACTTTGATGAGCATTGTATTACTTGCATTGTGACCTTATAAGCAAGCATGATAGAGTTGTTTATGCCTTTGAACGGGAATGATATGTGCACTCAACTAAATAGACGTACGATGAACTATGCATGTCTTAAAGTAAATTTTCAAGTGATAAACCATGCTAGTCATATGAATACACATAAGCATGCGTACTAAGGGTGATTTAGTATCGTTATGTGACTTAATGGTTAACGTAGCGAGTCCCTTATTGAATAAACCTTTTTAGTTTCGATTAAAGAGTTTTAAAATAAGGAAGTTGTATGCTTGATTTGAGTTTTATCTCAAAATTCTATTTTAGATACATGAGGAGGTGTTCAACTTGGTCAATAGGCTATTAAACATGTAAATCCTAGTTGAGCAAATGAGTTCAAAAGAAAACTAAAGTTTTAGAAGTTAACCTCAGCGTTAACAAGTATGAAAAACCAAATATATTCTAAACTTTGTCTTTATATGTTTATATTGTGTTCAAAGAGATTAAGAAAATTAGAAATTGAGAATTTCAAGTTCTGGTTTTGACAGGGAGCAGTGCGGCCGCGCCACTCCCAAGCTCATTATCAGTGCGGCCGCGCCGTGTTGTAGAGTAGTTAAAAACAGTTGTTAACTATCTGGACTTAGGGCATGTCTGTATATATTCTCTAAAGACTACAAGATATGAAACAAGATTGTTTAGATAAATATGATAGTAGAATGAGCTAGTCTCTTGGTTATCCTAAGTTCAAGTAAAAATGAAACCAAGTTAGGAAACAATAATTGTTCTCATATTAAGAGCGTATAAAATGTATGACTGATGAATATGAATCAATGATTATATAACTGTGTAGGAATGCACGCAGTGCGGATAAGCTTTAAGCAGTTAAGTCGCAGTTAATAAACTATGAATCAGGCAAGTCTTTTTGTTCCTATTTGATATATGAATTCTATAACTGTTAGTTGAGCTATATTACACTATGAGAAATATTGATGTATATATGAAATGCATATGAGATATATATGAAATGTGAAAGTTGATCTTTGATGATATACTTATGAAATAAACATAAATGCCTGTTATATGAGAAGTAACATGCGTAGTACATATTAATGGATTATGAATGGATGGGCTGAGTATGCTGTTATATGCTATGTGCTACATGAAAACTATTAGAATTGTTGGGCTGTCGAGCTCACCCTTGTAAATAACCACTTTTGCAGGTTAAGGACTCACAGTAAAGATTACGTGCTACTTAATTGATAAAGATCAATAATACCAAAGGAGATTGACTCATTTGTTGAAATATATACTCTTGAACCATGTTTAGGTTCTAGAAAATGTATGTAATAGTAGTTTACGATGTGTAATACATGTTAAGTTGTAAAGTTGTACTAGGCGGTACATAAGGGAATTCGAATTGAGATGTAAAAATTTATACAACAATTGAATAGAGTGAATCATAGCATAATTTGTTTAAGGGATTTGTAATTGATTCAAGTTAAGAAATCAATAAAGGATTTTTCAAAGAAGATTAAAAAAGTTTAAATTATTTCGCATATTTTTATAACATCGAATATGATGTAAGATAGGAATGGTAAAGACCAAGATTAGAAACTTATAAAAGTTTGGGGTCATTATATAGATCATGGAAATGGAAAGAATTTATTTTCTAAATTGTAATTAGCAAAGTTATATTCATTAAGTTATGAATAAAAGATATAAATAGTTTGACGATAGTAGTATCGTGGCGGACCGAATCTGAGGTTCGAAGGAATCTGGATTTGGGGGCGTCATAGTATCAATTTAGTAAATAACATAGCCATTACATGGGCAGGCACCTTTATCGAAAACCGTACAGGCTCAAGAACTGTAGGTGTAGACAATCGCCATGTGGCTGAAGCTGAAGGAATCTGCTTGTGCTTATGAGGATTTCTGCTACTGGAACTAGTAGTATAACCTAGTCCGGCTGTCCCTGTTTGACTGGGAACTTGAATAGGGCACTTGATGCCCTGATGATCTTTGCTCAGCCCTTGTCCAGGTTGATAACCCAATGACTATTGGGTAAAATATATATACGCACAACACGCAAGTATACGTGGTCAATAAGTAATATAGTAATGAGTAGAGTATCGTTCCCACAGAGACAAATTAGTAAGAAACTTAACCTTACAATTACCAATTTCCTATTAATCCTAATTTTATCAAACTATCCAATTCAATGATTAAAATTATAGAAACTAAATTAAGAAACAAATAAACTACCACACAACAATATCAAATATCAAAATCTGGAATTTCAAACAATTAATGGAGAATTAGACTTATGATTTCACCCTAAACTTCAATCTGATTTCTACACCTTTATTCCAATTCAACTCAATATCCCAGTTCATTAATCAAAAACACAAATGTAGTACTAGCCACCTCTCGATGCACTAATACCGTATTAACTCAAATCCAAAAATTAGATAGAAACAAGTTAAACACCTTAATCAATTAACTCACTATATCTCTATGTGAATTATAATAAAATAAGGATTAAGATTAAGTTCTCTATCCGATTACATGCAATGTCAAGCATATCTCTACCTTAACATTCATCAAGAATCTGCTATTCATAAAATTCATGAACACATGCTATATTAACTAAGTTCAGATTTGAATATACTCTCTCGATTCCATACAAACCCACAAAGAATTGTTGATCAGGCAATTCATAAATTCCAGCTTAAATTAAAATAGATAAACTGGAAAAAAACTTATTGAACTGGAAATCAAAGTTTACAAAATCATCGTTTCACTTAAGGATCCACCATAAGCCTAAAAAGCGAATTAGTTCATAAAGAATAAAATTAAAACTGAATAATTTAAAGGAAACATCCTATCAATTACAAATATAGAACTAAGATGAAGAATAGTGCAAGACACCCTTCACGTAGCCTTAATCTGCAATCGTCACGAAAATCTCTTCAAAATACTCCTCCAATGCTTGCTTATAAAAAAACTGGAATTGATCTTCGTATTATCCTTTGTGTGTTTGGATCCCTCCCACACTTAGCATAAAAATGCCCTCAACTCAGCTCCATACCACCAATCCTAATCCACCTCTAATTCCTCTCATAGAAAGTAAAATAGGAATCTAACTCCATTTCAACAACAACAAATCATTAGTCAAAGACTCCCACAAAAAATGAACTAACAACCATCCCACAATCCTATTATAATCGCATTACATAAAGAATTAATAGCTCCCAACACTTCCCAACTTCTAGCACAAAATTACTTTTCGCCTAGAACTGATGCCGACATAGCGCGCCCTGTGCTATGCAGTACTCTTTGACAGCGCGGCCCGCGTTACTATACCTGGAGAAGTTCACGTACCAGTACACTACTCCACCACGCATCACAGCGCGATCCACGCTATGTAGTCAGAAAGTCCAGAAATTGCATGAAATCTCTTTCCAATGCTAACATTCTGATAGGCACATTGATTTTCCTACAACAAGCACAAAACCCATCAAAAGTAACATGGAAGTACAAAAAAACTAACGATATAACAAGCTAAACAAACATAAATCGTAGGTCCAAAACCTACTCAACAAATTCCCCCAAACTTGAACATTGCTTGTCCTCAAGCAAAATGCAATGCAATGCACTATCAACTAAAAACTACGAATCCAGTATTAAGACTGTAAAGATAGCTTACTCATACGGCCTCAGAAAAATTACATAAACATGTCAAACTTCATATCAAAACCAATCTGCAATTCCTTATCAATCCTTGCATCTTAAACTGTTATCACTAGTATAGTGTGTGTGTGTTCCACAACAATGTTAACTGATATAAAATCAAATTTAACACATAATAAGTCTCTTCGAAGGCATCATACAGTATAAACTCAAGAAATATAAAAATAAGCTAGATCCAACTAAAATCAAATAATTATCAACATCGAGGGTCAACATAGGGTACTTATGCTTTATTTTTCATCTATGGGGGCTTTTTGCTCTTATTTCCCGTTTTATTCATTTTTTTTCTTTTTTTTGGTTTATATACACATAGCTATGCAATGTCTTATTCCTTTAGGCTTTTCAATGCTACCTTAACGAGCTTTCGACCAATGACTCCTAGACCATTAAGACCTTAGGGCGCTAGGTGTAAAGACAATCCCATCGGACTTACTTACTCAAGTAACAAAGGCCACAAAACTAAACAAGCACGCCACGGTGTTTATTCATACTTTCTTTTTTTCTTTTCTTTTTTTTTCCTTTTTTTTATAGCTTATATACCCCAAATATTCTCCCAAACTTAGGTTCTTATCTTACTTTAGCCATCACTACTTATTTTTATCATTCTTTCATTCAAACTAGCATTATCCTTTAGAATCCCATTATGTATCGATTTAAACTCAATCAATCAACAAGTTGTTTTTACTGTGCTATCCTTATTATACCAGTTTCAAACAGAAAAAGATCCAAATCATAACAGAAACTACATTAAAGTTCACATACTTAGTAATGTACTTGTCTACGTAATTTCAATCTCAACATTGGCCAAGAATCAATGTATACGAACTAATAACTGGATTCATGCAAACTACATGCAAAATATTTTTTTTCATAGATAAAACTAAACTAATTATTAACTATACTAACTAACATGATTGTTTCTAAAATCTAATTAACCAAACAGAAACATAATCCCCCAAACTTAACTCAAGTAATGTCCTTATTGCGTAAAAATAAAGTAAATAAAAGTATGAGGACTTCCCTGAAATCGAGTTACTGCTCGTCATCCGAAGAAGGATATGGTGGCAGAATCGGAGGAATAGGTATGACCACTGGAGGTGCACTAGGATTGCAGCGAGAAAACGCATCAGCAAGCGTATTGAATGCATTGGCATTGTAATGATGCATTAAATCTTGATGATGGGCCAACCATATAAATTGATTTCGTGAAGCCCGAGGTGGTTGCTCTTGCCTGGGTTCCGCTCCAACTGGTGGTGAGGGCTGCCAGATCATAATATAGCCTTCTCCACGTGGATGTGATCTCACCCCATCCCATGCCTTGTACTTTTCAATTGTGACATGATCAATAATAGCCATCGGTTGTTGGATAGGCTCGGAAGGTTGCCACTGCACTCTAGCTTTACGACACAGATCAGTGATTAAGAACCCATGCAACAAACCTCCTATAGTACTCCCTCGTAACACCTGGTCAATGGACTCTTGAATACAATCCTGCACATCGACATTGTAGAATGCAATAGAGTTGTTCACACGGAAATGGTGATGAACAATCCCATACAATAGCCGAGCCCGTGCCTCAGTTTCATCGTTTTGGTGGCGAGTGGGCATTAAATGGGCACACATAAATGCATACCAAGCTTTTCCATACCGACTAAAAGCGGAGTGGGGAAAACTTATCTTTTCATTCGTTCCAGCTTGAATTACCCATTGCGTTCCTGGTTTGCATAATCTGACAATTAACTCATCTAACTTGGGCAAACCATCTTCATATCGGTTAGTGTGTGGTGCCTCTAACCCAAAATACTCGTTGATAGCATCGACATGAAACGCCACTGGTTTACCCCCAACCATGACTACGTGATTGACATGTTCCATTGCATTGGCGTAAAATTCTTTCACTATATTGATTGCCGCTGGAACTGGTTCTTCGACTAACTGAAACCAATTACACTCAATAATTTGCAATGCCATGTTGCCATCCAAATTGGCATCCGGCTTCAATCCACGTTCGTGCACCAAAGTTTTCTTGTTAATGGATGAATTGAATCGTTCTGCTGCCCTTTCACTAACAAACCTTGTATGATCATATTGAGGCCGAGCAGTGGAGGTGGATGGGCGTTGTCTTTTGTGGGAAGACATGGTGATTTTGATGGTGTGTTGGCTTGAAACTTGGTTCAGGACTTTTATCAAATAGTTGGGGGGCAGACTGAGTACTTCCCCCAAAATTGGTTGCTTGGTGTTATCTTTCTAGCCAAATTGTGATATCAAACATACACTCCTAGGGCACCCAATATCTAAGGTATTCTACTCACTCGCTATCAAGAAAAAAGAAGAAGATTGAGGAAGAAGTGAGTTGTGCTAACCTTGAACAAATTTATGTTTTCCTCATTGTAAAGAATCCCAAATTGAATGAAGTTGTGCAATTAGATTTAGGATCGGAGTGTAGAATGTATATCTTATATGAATGGGATGATATGTATAGTTGGAGATGGGAAACCCACGTGGATTGGGAGATGGGAAGTGTATGGGTTTAATGTAAATAAAAGTTAAAAAGGAGAAGGAGTGATGGGGTAGTGGCATTAGTCTAGGAGTTATGGAGTTATGGGGTTATGGAAGTGTAAAGGGTGTAGGAGAAGTGGGAAAGTTGAGTGTATCAGGGAGAGGAGAAACAGTTATGGCCTAAGACACAGAAATAAAATGGTTTAGCATCTGAGTTGTCCGAGCGGTGCGGCCCGCGCCATGGGTAAGCTAGAGGTAGCGCGCCCCGCGCTATGTATATGTCTTGGGTAGTAGGGTCCGCGCTTGGGGGTCAGTGGCGAGATGAAAGGTAGCGCGCCCCGCGCTGTGTATGGCGCACCCCCCACTATGAGATCGGTGAAGTGGCGCGGTCCACGCTGGCATGGCAGGAATGGACTGGGGTTGTAGCGTACCCCGCGCTAGGCCTGTGCGTTAGACAGCGCGGCTCGCGCTGTGTGGTTAGTGACTTCTTGGCTCTATTTTCCTTCTTCTACCTGCGAATCATCCAGAAATGAAGTCAAAATTCTATAGAAGCTTCATAATTACTACATTATAAACTATAATATAAAGATAAATTAAAAAGAGAAATATTATAGAGCTTGGGTTTCCTCCCAAGTAGCGCTATTTTTAACGTCGTTAGCCCGACGGTGCGTCTGATATTACTGTGCATCGGTGAGGGTAATGTTGACAGCATCCCAGTTTGAATCTCCACCCCAGTAATGCTTTATCCATTGACCATTGACCTTGAATGTCTCCAGTGGATTTCGACTGTATAGTTCGATGGCTCCATGTGGGAACACTGTTTTGATGGTAAATGGTCCCGACCATCTTGACTTAAGCTTTCCTGGGAACAACCTCAATCGTGAGTTAAACAGTAGGACTGATTCCCCCAACTCGAAAGTTCGGTGCATGATTTTCTTGTCATGCCATTTCTTGACATTTTCCTTGTATAGTGTAGTGTTCTCGTATGCTTGAAGTTGGAATTCATCAAGCTCATTTAGTTGGAGTAGTCTCTTTTCCCCCACCACTGCTTGATCAAAGTTCAATTTCTGAATGGCCCAGTAGGCCTTGTGTTGTAGCTCGACTAGTATGTGACAAGCCTTTCCGTACAGTAGTTGATATGGTGACATCCCGATCGATGTCTTATAAGCAATATGGTATGCCCATAATGCATCATCCAACCGGAGCGACCAATCCTTTCGATTCGGGTTCACCACTTTTTCCAAAATTTTCTTCACCTCCCTATTCTAAACCTTAGCTTGCCCACTGGGTTGGGGATGATACGCAGTATCTATCTTATGGTTGACCCCATACTTTGCTAAGAGAGCTGTAAACGATTTGTTGTAGAAGTGACTACCTTCATCACTTATGAAAGCTCTCGGCGTGCCAAACCTCGTAAAAATATACTTTTGCAAAAACTTGAGAACCACCTTGGCATCATTAGTCGGGAGTGCTACGGCTTCCACCCACTTTGATACATAGTCCATCGCGAACAAAATGTACTGATTTGAAAATAAGGAAGAGAATGGCCCCATGAAATCGATACCCTATACATTGAAAATTTCCACTTCAAGAATTGTATGTAGAGGCATCTCATTCCTTTTTGATATGTTACCCACCCGTTGACATCTATCACAAGTTTTAACAAATTGGTGGGCGTCTTTAAATAATGTAGGCCAATAAAACCCAGCTTGAAGCACTTTTGCCGCTATTCTCTCACTACCATAGTGTCCTCCATACACCGATGAGTGGCACTCATGCAGTATGTTCTTCACTTCACTGTAGGGCACGCACCTTCTAATCATTTTGTCGGCGCACTGCTTTAATGAATAAGGTTCGTCCCACATGTACCATTTTACGTCATGAAGAAACTTCTTTTTCTGTTGTCTTGTGAGATCAGGTGGAAGAACGTTGCTCATTAGATAATTCGCATAATCTGCGTACCAAGGAAATTCTGCATTTATCCCAAACAATTGCTCATCCAGGAATGATTCGTTGATTTCACACTTGTCCTCTTTTAATTTCCCTTACTTTTCCAGCCTAGACAAGTGATCGGTGACTTGATTTTCCGTCCCCTTTCTATCCTTTATTTCTAGATCAAACTCTCTAAGAAGAATAATCCATCGGATACGGCGTGGTTTAGCAACTTTTTTCATAATTAGATACCGAATAGTCGAATGATCCGTGTAGACTATCACCTTAGTCCAGATCAAGTATGCCCGAAATGTGTCAAACGCATACACCACTGCAAGCAATTCATTTTCTGTAGTTGTATAATTCATTTGAGTCTCTGTGAGTGTCTTGCTTACATAATATATGGCGTGAAATACCTTCTCTCGGCGTTAACCCAAAACAGCCCCAACTGCATAGTCGCTTGCATCACACATCAGCTCGAAAGGCATATTCCAATCCAGTGCGACAATCATGGGGGATGTAGTTAGCTTCTTCTTCAACAACTCGAAAGTCAACTTACATTCCTCATCAAAATTAAACACAGAGTCCTTCTCTAAAAGACTGCACAAATGTTTTGCAATTTTAGAGAAGTCTTTTATGAATTTTCTGTAGAAACCAGCGTGTCCTAGAAAACTTCTAATTCCCTTTACTGAGCTTGGTGGAGGTAGTTTCTCGATTGTTTCCAGCTTAGCCTTGTCAACTTCCAGTCCTTTAGCTGATACCTTGTGGCCCAAAATTATGCCCTCCTCAACCATGAAGTGGCATTTTTCCCAGTTAAGTACAAGGTTCGTATCCTTGCATCGCTGTAACACCATTACCAAATTCCCTACGCAAGTATCAAAATTGTCCCCATAGACTGAAAAGTCATCCATGAAGACTTCCACGTTTTTCTCCACCATGTCTGAGAAGATGACCATCATACACCGTTGAAAGGTAGCAGGTGCATTACATAACCCGAATAACATTCTCCTGAACGCAAATGTTCCATAAGGGCATGTAAATGTAGTCTTCTCTTGATCCTCAAGAGTGATGATGATCTGGTTATAGCCCGAGTATCCATCCAATAAACAGTAGTATTCATGTCCCGCCAATCTGTCCAACATGATCGATAAATGGCAGTGGAAAATGATCTTTTTGGGTTGCCTTATTCAACTCCCTATAATCCATTCAAACCCTCCATCATGTCACTATTCATGTAGGTGTTAACTCGTTATCCTCATTCTATACCACAGTCATTCCTCCTTTTTTTGGCACACACTAAACCAGACTAACCCACTTACTGTCAGAAATCGGGTAGATGATACCAGCATCCAACAATTTCAGAATTTCCTTCTTTATAACTTCTTTCATAATGAGGTTAAGTCGTTGTTGTAGCTCCACTGTCGGTTTTGCATCGTCTTCCATTAGAATCTTGTGCATGCAAAATGAAGGGCTGATTCCCTTGATATCAGCTATCGTCCATCCTATCGCTGATTTATGTTCCCTAAGTACCCTCAGCAACTTTTCTTCCTGCAAATCGTTAAGTGCAGCAGGAATAATCACAGGTAAAGAATTTGAATATCCCAAATACGCATACTTGAGGTGTTTAGGGAGAGGCTTAAGTTCCAGGGTTGGTGGCTCCTCCAATAATGGTTTCATCATTGCTTTGGCTTTCTCCTTCGTATACAATGGTTTAAATGGTGCTCTGAAGCGGCTAACTCATGGCAATGAATCTAACATCTGCAAGTAGTCCACAAATTCTGGGTTATCGAACTCTTCATCCCCCAATAATGTTGTTTCCAATGGATCATTGACCAAACTCTTGCCCATATCTTCACTAATAATCTGCTCAATTATATCCATCCTGAAACATTCTTCCTCATCTGTAGGGAATTTCATAGCCTTAAACACGTTAAATTTGGTTTCATGATCTTGGACCCTCATAGTAAGTTCACCTTTTTGTATGTCGATGAGTGTCCTACCTATAGCCAAGAAAGGTCTCCCTAGGATAATCGGGATGTTCTTGTCCTCCTCAAAATCCAGAATAATAAAATCTGCGGGGAATATAAACTTATCCACTTTAACCAATATGTCCTCTACTATGCCTCTCGGATATGTGACTGACCTATCCGCCAACTGCAATGAAATATTCGTAAGCTTTGGCGCGGGCAAATCCAATTCTGTGTATACTGACAATGGCATAAGATTCACACTCGTCCCCAAATCACATAAACACTTATTAAAAGACATGTTCCCGATCGTACATGGAATAGTGAAACTCCCCGGGTCTTTTAGCTTTGGTGGCAACTTCTGCTGTAACACAGCACTACACTCCTCTATTAATGCCACTGTTTCAAAATCTTCCCATTTCTTTTTCCTTGACAGAATCCCTTTCATGAACTTCGCATAACTCGGCATCTGCTCTAGGGCTTCTGCAAACGGGATGTTAATCTGAAGTTTCTTGAAAACTTCCAAAAACTTTGCAAACTGCTTGTCTAATTTCTATTTTTGGACCCTCTACTGAAACGATGGTGGAGGATATACAACTGGCTTGTTGTCTAACTTTGTTTTCTCACTTTGCTTATCCTCACCCTTATTTCCTTCAACCACTTTACTGTCATCAACTTTTTCATCCGATATCACTGAATTTTCTGCATCTTTACCAACGAGATATTTTCCACTCCTCAACGTAATTGCCTAACACTATTCGTAGTTTCCCTTTGAATTTCTCTCAATATCACTCGGTAGGGTCCCTTGTGGCCTGTTATTTAATGCTAAGGCAATTTGCCCCATCTAATTTTCCAAATTCTTGATGGCCGTTGCTTGATTTTTCATCATTGCCTCATTGTTTGTTATGCACTTCGACAACAACTCCTATAAATCTGATTTTCTTTCCTAATGTTGAGCCGGTTGTTGGTTATTTTGAAAACCAGGGGGATATGATGGTCGTGGAGCTTGGTGTTGCTGATTATTGCTCCACGAAAAATTTGGGTGATTCCTATTCCCTTGGTTGTAATTATTCTGGTACAAATTCTGAGGAATCCTATTGTAGCTACCCACGAATTGCACGGACACTGGGTTGATTCCGCAATGATCTGTAGGATGCTCACTTGCGCATAATTCACATACGACCGCAACCTGCTGTACCTGTGCCTATGTCTGTGTCTATGTCCCCGACATAGCATCCAACTTCTTAGACAGTGCTGAAATCTGCGCTTGTATTGCCGTTACACCATCTACTTCTAACACTCCAACGGCCTTTGCATGTGTCATTCTTGCTGTGGGCCACTGGTAGTTGTTAGCCGCCATGGTCTCAATCAAATTGTAGGCCTCCTCATAACTCTTAGCCATGAATGTTCCACTCGACGCTGCATCAATACTGGTCGTAAATTCCCATGTAGTCCGTTATAAAAAGTTTTCACTTACAGCCACTTAGGCAATCCTAATGCGGGCACTTTTTGAGTAACTCCTTGTATCTCTCCCATGCCTCATATAGCAACTCCCCATGTTGCTGCTCAAACATTGTTATCCCATTCCTCTTTTTTGCAGTTTTCGCCAGTGGGAAAAATTTGGCAAGGAATTTTTGAGCTAAGTCTTCCCACGTAGTTATCAATCCCAGCGGTAGAGAGTGTAACCACTCTTCGCCTTGTCCCGTAAGGTGAATGGGAACAAGCGAAGTCTCACCGCATCATCCAACAACCCATTATACCTGAAGGTGTCGCAAATCTCTAGAAAGCTGACAAGATGTTCATTCGGATCGTCATTTGCCAATCCCCCAAACTAAACTGAATTCTGGATCATCTGAATCGTCCCAGGCTTGATTTTGAATGTATTTACTGCAATTACGGGTCTGGTGATGCTTGACTGTAGTTTAGTCATCTTGGGTGTGGCAAAGTCCCTTAACGCTTTCTGATCTTCAGCTGCCATTGCCTCTTCTTTTTCAAAATATTCAAAGTCTTCCCTTGTTTCCTTGATCCACTTAATTAACCTCTGAAACCGTCTCTCAATGTCATCCTCAAAAGGAAGCAAGTCTGGATTTTTGGACCGAGTTTGCATAAACTACTTCAAAAACCTGAAATAATAGGAACAAAATGAAAATAAAAAATTGTTTAAGTAAAACTGGACTAATTAAACTGATATTATAAAAATATTAAGATCTATACTAAATTGGTCCCCAGCAACGGCACCAAAAACTTGTTGGGTAAAATCTATATACGCACAACACGCAAGTATACGTGGTCAACAAGTAATATAGTAATGAATAGAGTATCGTTCCCACAGAGACAAATTAGTAAGAAACTTAACCTTACAATTACCAATTTCCTATTAATCCTAATTTTATCAAACTATCCAATTCAATGATTAAAATTATAGAAACTAAATTAAGAAACAAATAAACTACCACACAACAATCACAAATATCAAAATCTAGAATTTTAAAAAATTAATGGAGAATTAGACTTATGATTTCACCCTAAACTTCACTCTGATTTCTACACCTTTATTCCAATTCAACTCACTATCCCAATTCATTAATCAAGAACACGAATGTAGTACTAGCCACCTCTCGATGCACTAATACCGTTTTAACTTAAATCCACAAATTAGATAGAAACAAGTTAAACACCTTAATCAATTAACTCACTATATCTCTATGTGAATTATAATTAAAGAAGGTTTAAGATTAAGTTCTCTATCTGATTACATGCAAAGTCATGCATATCTCTACCTTAACATTCATCAAGAATCTGCTATTCACAAAATTCATGAACACGTGCTATATTAACTAAGTCTAGATTCGAATATCCTCTCTCGATTCCATACAAATCTACAAAGAATTGTTGATTAGGCAATTCATAAATTCAAGCTCAAATTAATATAGATAAACTAGAAAATAGCTTATTGAACTGGAAATCAAAGTTTACAAAATCATCGTTTCACTTAAGGATCCACCATAAGCCTAAAAAGCGAATTAGTTCATAAAGAATGAAATAAAAACTAGGTAATTTAAAGGAAACATCCTGTCAATTACAAATATAGAACTAAGATGAAGAATAGTGCAAGACACCCTTCACGTAGCCTTAATCTGCAATCGTCACGAAAATCTCTTCAAAATACTCCTCCAAAGCTTGCTTATAAAAAAAACTGGAATTGATCTTCGTATTATCCTTTGTGTGTTTGGATCCCTCCTACATTTAGCATAAAAATGCCCTCAACTCAGCTCCATACCACCAATCTTAATCCAACTCTATCTCCTCTCAAAGAAAGTGAAATAGGAATCTAACTCCATTTCAACACCAACAAATCATTAGTCAAAGACTCCCACAAAAAATGAACTAACAACCATCCCACAATCTAATTATGATCACATTACATAAAGAATTAATAGCTCCCAACACTTCCCAACTTCCGGCACAAAAATACTTTTAGCCCAGAACTGATGCCGACACAGCGCGCCCCGCGCTATGCAGTACTCTTTGACAGCGCGGTTCGCGCTACTATACCAGGAGAAGTTCACGTACCAGCGCTCCCCTCACTACTCCACTACGCATCACAGTGCGTTCCGCACTATATAATCAGAAAGTCCAGAAATTGCTTGAAATCTCCATCCAATGCTAACATTCCGATAGGCACATTGATTATCCTACAACAAGCACAAAACCCATCAAAAGCAATATGAAAGTATAAAAAAACTAACAATATAACAAGCTAAACGAACATAAATCGTAGGTCAAAAACTTACTCATCAATGACATCATATCTTGAGTGCCTGACATTACTTCGGCAGAAATTTGGGGTATGAGAAGTGGTGTGCCAACATGATGGTAGTGAGTGTTGCTCACCTCCAGGGCATGAAAACTGACCGACTTAACTTCTAAATTGAAGCTGATGAGTGGTATGTCACCTTGTTCAGGATATTCTGGCTTAGCATCGACAGTGACTAGGCTATTGTTTATGATATATTTAAGTTACTAGTGAAGAGTGGAGGGGACGGCTCCGGCCATATGAATCCACGGTCTTCCCAATAGTAGGTTGTATCCTGTATCTATTTTGAGAACGTGAAAAGATACGCAGAATGTATGTAGACCAATCTCCACTGGCAGTTCAATATCTCCGACAGCGTTTCGTCGGGATCCGTCGAAAGCTTTAATGATTGTATGGCTTCTTCGGATTCTGTTGAGATTAATATTCATCTTCACCAAAGTAGCATAAGGACAGATATTCAGAGATAACCCTCCATCTATTAAAACTCGTCCCACCATGTATCGGGAAGACAACACCTCTATGTGCAACGGCTTGCAATGACAGGTCCCTTCGGGAGGTATATCGTCGTCAGTGAAAGAAATCACATTGTTGTTAAAAATGTGATCCACCAGATGCTGGAATTTCTCAACATCTATTAACTTAGGTAGTTGGGCTTCTTCCAAAACCCTGAGCAATACCTTCATGTGATCTTCGGAATAGAACACCAGGTCTAGTATGGAAATTTGATGTTGAGCTTCTCTTAAGCTTGAAACCACCTTGGCTTTATTATGGCCCATAATACGGATAAATTCTTCCACCTTTTCCGTGGGAATCTCCCCATTTATCTTGACGGTAGGCTTCATCACCTGTTGGGGAAGATACAGTGGATTATCCTTCGACACTACAGCAATTATATGAGATGTGGATCCTTCAGCCCCACCATAATTCCATGAAACTTTTTGTACGCTGACAACAGGATATTGTGGTCTGAATGGTAAGATAATTGGCTCTGGCGCAACCACTTTCAAAGGAATCCCAATACCCTTGAGCTAAACGGGTTGAATTATATGTGAGGGAGTAGCTGCATCTGTCTCAGAAGATATGACTGGTATGACTTCCTTCCACTTCGTAGGAAATGTGTCCCTACTCTCTAGTACTACATCATCATCGTCTGCTATTTATAGGACACTATGTCAATTAAATTTTGAATAAGGTGGCGGAGTGCCCAGCATTCTTCTGTGTTGTGACCACGAGATTGGGAGTGATATTGGCACACTTCATTGAAATCAAACCGTCTTGATCGCGGGCTGATTGGAGGTAGTAGAGCTATAATTCTTCCTTCATTTATCACCATCTGCAGTATTTCTTCCATCGGTTGACCTAGGTACGTAAATTCTCTTTTGTTGGCAAAATCCTAACGGGCTTTGGCATTTGCTCTTTTTGTAATTTTATCCTTCAGTGTTTCATTTTCTGGAGTACGCGATGGAGTGTTTATATCAAGAGGAAGGAGACTGGCATGCTCCTGACTAAATAATTGGCGTGTGATTTGGTACTAATGGACCCCCAGTTCTGCCAATTGGTTAACTTGCTCACAGAGAGTCTTCATTTTTCGTTCCATCGTATACTGGAACTGAGCAAAATCCCATTTGTCAGCACCATCCTTGCTGGTCTGGGATGATCCACCATCATGATTATTGGAACTTTGTCCACTACTCTAATTAATTATATTAACCTCTTCTTTTTTATGCTGAGGAAGACGGTTGTCTTGCACATGGGGTTGGTCGGGTTTAGCTACCACGATCTCACCATTATTAATTAAATCCTGGATCTTGTGTTTTAAGGCTCAATAATCTTGGGTATCATGTCCTGGAGCTCAAGCATGATAAGCACATTTCCGACTACCATTGAAACCCTTCCCATTCGGGTTGGCTGGCGGAAGAAGATGAGTAATTTTCTTCTGAGTGGTCAAAAGATTGAGAATATTCTTGAGTGAGTCCCCTAAGGGTGCGAACACTCGAGTGCATCTGACTTCTCCACCCTTTGGCAATGAAGGGTTCGAAGGCTATGCTTGGAATGGGGAGTAATTTCTCCTTTGGATAGGCATATTCTGATTGCCTTTCTGACCTTGTAGTATTAAAGAAACATCCTCCTCTTTCTTTTTATGGACCCTCCGCGGGTTATTTCCATAATTTCTGGACTGGATGTGCTCAGCAACAGCGTTAAGGGCAGCTAGGTCTTGAATCTTTCCTGACTTCAATCCCATCTTAGCTATCTCCCCATGTTTAATCATTTCAAAAAATGGTTTACCAATACCAGCTAAAACCTTCTCATAGAAAGGAGCTTCTTGTATGTCTATAAAGGTTATAACCATTTCTGACTCATTCATAGAAGGAATAACTTGAGCAGTAAGGCGCCTCCATCTTTGAGCATACTCCCTAAAAGACTCGTTGGTTTGTTTCCTAACTTTAGTAATTTGGTACCGGTCAGGGGCCATCTGAGACTGGAAGCTGTACTGAGTAAGGAAGGCATGAGCTAGCTCCTCCCAGTTATGGATCTTGGAGTTATCTAGTCTGGTTAGACTCTTATAGAATAGCTGCATCCTGAGCTTCTCATCCTCAGCATAAGATCCTAGTTCTCCAATGAATACCTTCAAATGTGTGTAAGGGTCTCCTAACCCGTCATACTTTTCAAAATCAGGAGTCTTGAACTTCTCTTGATAATGCACACCAGGGAATATACAAAGGTTAGCATAGGAAACACTCCCATGTGCTCCAATTCCTTTGATAGAATGGATAGTCTCTTCCATTTGGAGGACTTTCTTTCTGATATCACCGGTGTCTAGATCTTCTTTGAGATGGGTGGTGTCATGAATTTTGTTGGTTGTATCTAACTAAAGATCAGGTACTGGAATGACTTTATCCGAACCTTGGGTTCCTCCTTGTGCAGAGGATTCTGTATGTATGGGTATCCTTGTACCCTGGGTAGATTGGTGTAGTTCTTTAAGCAGGACAACCAAATCTGTGATTTGTTTACTTAATCCGTTAAATTCTTCACGAGAGACATGATTAGGATTAGTCTGATCAGATGAAGACATAATTGGCTGTAGGCTTGTGGCCTTTTTGGACTTTGAACATGTAATAGGTTCGATTGTTTCCCTATAAAAAAACTGACGTAGTTTAGTTTCAGGGAATGTATAAATGTTGACATGCTATATGATGTATTCGTTTTAGGAGTATTATCCTACAAAATGGATGTTAGTTGTTTGTAATACAGGAGAACATGTTAATATTTGTAAAATATGCATGTACACATATTTCCTCATATTTCCTATTACATGGAGATCAATATGGAATGAAATTACAAGTAATTGAAATTACGAGAAATTTGAAATGGGAAAGCATGAAGAAATATCCTTCCGCATTTTGGTTTATCAGAGGCTGACATATCTTAGGCTACTCTCGCGGATTTTTGGCATGAAGGTTCCCAAATCATCGCAATTTACTCGACGGGAAGTTAATCCAGTCTTTCAAATGGAGCAAATTTGGGTGGTGCCTTTTTCGAGCCTCGTTGGAATTAGTCTTCCTACGAGTCCAGTAATCAAGCACCGACAGGGTAGACTCCTGATGGAGAAACTACACAACATACATTTACATACAACGTGTCTCACCATTTATGAAAATGATGACATGTGCGAAGTACTAATATCACAAGCAGATATAGTGTAAAGAATTAAGTATAGTAAGTAAATGCATTCGTAAATGTAAATGTAGCATCCACATACAAGCATATAATAGTTTTGAAAAGCTTGTAATAGCGGCTTAAGTCCTCTTACTGGAGTCCCTAATAGAGTCGCCACCTGTCGACGTCGGGATTTTTATTTTGTCCGTCTCTGTTCTTGTCTTTTGGTGTTCTCATGTTAGGTGAGATTTGTTTGAAAAAACAAGTTGTGAAAAGGTCTGACATGTATATTTTGATGATTGGACTGAAAAAGTCGCCAGTTGGCTTTTTAAATGGTTGTACCAACACAACCGAGAAAAGGTTTTCACATTGACCCAGTGATGTGACACTGCTTAACGGGTCTGTGAAACCGAGATTCGTTAGGGTCCGGGGACTTGGTTATGCGGAGGAAAGGTGTTAGGCACCCCCTGACATCCGTGTTACCACGGTGACTGCCACTTTTCAATTAAACTATTATATGAATGTGTGTGTCTGTGTGTGTGTGTGGATCAATGTGTAATTATTTGGAAGTAGTGATATGCCTCGTTCGCACCTATATACAAAGTGTTTGAATTTCTGTATAAAAATTCAGTTTTAACAAGATATAGCAGTGATGTTTTGTTAAAATAAGTTTTTCAAACCCTTTTACTCATGAATAGTAATTGAGGCCTTTTATACTTCCATTATATTATATGTTCGGCTTGATTGCTTTTATTTTCGAGATGCGAAGCATCTTTGAGAAAATAATATACATAGCAGTGCTGAACTCCTTGTGGGCATGAGAGCCATCTAAGGAAACTCGAACACCGTGAATAATTTACAAGCCATGTACAACTGAAAATGTAACGCTCCGGAAAATCGAATCTTTTGTAAATACAATTATAATGAATAAAATAATATTATTTGTTATTATTATGTGTTAGTAAGATGAATGTCGTTCTATAACCTAGAAACGCCGGAACATCGTAGTATTTTAACGAAGTGAAGGAATTAAAGTGTTTGAATTTCCAAGATGAAAATAAAAGCTTTACGAGAAATTTTTTGAAAAACACTATTCATCATTTTTCGCTCGGAAATTATTTTTGAACTTTCGAGAATTATGTGACGTTATAATATCGAGGTGAGATAGATTATGTAATAATAATCTAAGTATGGAAAACGAAATATTTCGTATGCGGACTAAATTTGAGAACGTTAAGAAATTAAAGTCTAATGAAATGAATTTGTGGATTTTGTATAGAACAAGTCCAATATGAATAAAGGTGTAAACCTATGTGGGATTAATGTTAAGCCCGAGTGGTTAATAATATAAAGCCCACAGTAAATTAATGCAAGCCCAAAGATAAGTTAAGTAAATTAAGACCTAAGCCCAAGTAATGATCTAATGGGTAAAGCTAGATCAATGGGGCAACCCATGGGTGAATTAGTGACCAAGACCTTTATGTGGTGGCCAAGTATTAGATGTGGGGAGCAAGTATGCTTGGGCATTAAGGAAGGAATAGTAAGGAGGTTAGTAAGGAGGTGGGATGTCTTAATGACCATAATGTCCTAACTTTGGCCATCCTATATGTAACGACCCCAAAATTCATACAATTTAATTCTCGACTTCGGTCGTTAATAATACATTCAACATCTAATTTTACATCATTAAACGATAATACAACCATTGAAATTTGCGGAATAATTAAAATTTTCTATTACAAACTATCCTTGTTCCCAAAACTTTCAACCTTTACATCTAAATATCTCAGAATCATTTTAATACTACAATAGTTTACATTCGCAAAATAATATTACAATTCAACATTAATACATTATTCGAAACCTTAAACATGGTTCAAATAATAACACAACCAAAGTATATGAATCTTCAAGTATCACATCTGATTCATGTCTTTCAAGTAACGTATAACTTTACCTTGAATCTTGAACCTGCAAAAGTGGTTATTCGCAAGGTTGAGCTCGACAGCCCAGCAAATTTAACAGTCTATCATGTTTCACATAGCACACAATTCATGCATTCTACATTTCTAATTTATCGAGTTACATTATACAACATGCATGTGCTATCACATATCACATATAAATTGAGTTCCATAACCCAATTAACTTGGTCATATTTTGACTTTAACAATTCATAAAGCATGGTATGTAACTCACCACATAATCACATTTAATCCACAAACATAATTAGAACTGAAAAACTTGCCTTGGATGTTGTTTAATGTTTATAACTTATCTGCGCTGTGATGATCCTACACAAATTGAGGATACATACATGTACATATTAGTTTCACATACTCAATGTAAACTAATTTTATTTAACTATAATATTTTGTTCTTGTCTTAAAACCATTCTATGTTTCTTTAGAAACTTTTGTCCGTTATAACCTTTTTACGCCCAAAAGGTTCTCTCATGGATTTAGTATGTAAATACTTTACGTATCAAAACATAAACCATTTATATCCCCTTCGTTTTATATTACTAGGTTCAATATAATTTCACAAGGCAGCAACCCCTCACCTTTGGCACCCATTTCGCGGTTTAATAGCTTGCAATTTACTTATCTAATCGTAAGGCATTTTTTTTAGTATGTTTTTCATGGCATACAAGACTATTTTTAAGAAATACTAACCTCTCATTTCGGGTTTGTTAAGTAGTCTAAAAAGCGTGCCAAAAATTGACGTTCATAGCAGTCTTCAATTTTTTTTTCCAGCTTTACCCTCTCTCCCTAAAACAGTCATAACTAATTCGTTTCAAAACATTTTTGAGCGATTCTTGAGCCCACGCGAAGCTAACTTCCGAGGCTACAACTTTCATTCTTTGATCATTTCCAAATTCAAAACACAGAATTCCGAAAAATTCGTTCAAGGTGACTGCCCCGAGTTGGTTAGACAGTTTTGACGCGACTACTTTGAATGGTCATAACTCTTTGCTCCGAAGTCGGAATTAGTCCGTTCCGGAGTCTATGGAAAGCTAATTCAGTGTACTATAACATATCAAAAGCCCAGAAGTTTGTGGAAACATTAACTGATTGAAACAGTGTCCCGAATAGCACATCCCGCTGCTGACTTTCAGTTTGACAAATTCGACACATTTCTTTCCAATCACCGTAACTCCCTCATCCGAGGTCGGAATGAGATCATTCCAAAGCCTATGGCTTCCTAACTCAGTGCACTACAACTACCCAGAAACTCAGAATTTTTCAGGCAACATAGCTATTCCAGAATTTGACACTATAGTCGCTGTTCATTCAATTTTCATTTCTAGACATGGTTTACTAAAATCTTCATCACGGATTCATTTTAACTCCGTTTTGGTTCATTCAAGTTAGGAAATCTTCAGAACTTAGAGGGATATAACATACAATCATCAAATTAAGCTTTTAGACATAAATCAAAAGCACAAAGGGTCCTCAAGCTCAGTCCCAAAAACTGCCCAACAAGGTTCTTTGTAAATATTTTATTTTGTGAGTTTTGGTTACACTTGGATGATGTTAAGGTTTCATATCTCTAATTATAATCATTATAACTCATTTACATAATCAATTACAAGCCAAAATAAACATAGTAAACTAACTAGTTTTCTAACAAAACTAACTAAACTTCCAAAATACAAACTTTAACTAACAAACTAAATACAATATTTAAAATAATAACATTACCAAAAATTAAATAAGAAACACACCCGAAAATACGAATTCCACAAACTGAATACGTACTCGACCAAAATTTAACTAAGAGAAGATCTTTATAAAAAGTCCTCCCACAACAAAGCCTTTCTCAAAATTGGAGGCCTTATTGTTGGTGAATGAAACAAAGGATCAAGCCCTTCTATTTATAGGTTTAGCAAAGGGTAAAGTTCTCAATTTAGTTGATGTGAGACTTGGTTTATACTAATCTAATTTGTTTATACTAATTTTTCCTATTTTCAACATACTGAGTGTATTCATTCATCAAGGATTCGTTTCTTAACCAATTCGATCCGTTCAAGTTGCGTTGTTTTCATTTTATCGAGGAGAACAACAATCATCCATCAATTTAAAGTTTTCATCATGAATTCATCATCAACTTTAGTCCCAAAGTACACCAAAACACGCATTACAATCAAAACCCAAATTCCTCTTCTTTAGTATAAATACATGAATTTGATTTCTAAAAATTTGTTTCTAGATGACCACTATCAAATTATAAATATCTAATAACATATATAACATCGTAACCCACAAATTCATTAACCAAAACTCCAATTTTAAAAGAAACTCAAGAACACATAAACTAGAAATATAAACTAGATTATGTACCTTTAATTCCTTAAGAAATAAAATTAACCTTATTAGTAAAATTATAATTTCTATTCAACCATTATAATCATAACATTATTTAACAAATTCTCACTCCTCTAATTTAATTATTTAATTAAATTAGAATATCATAATTATACTCGCGTAATAAAATACGTATAAATCTCATCTATTTTACCACACTTAAATAAACTATCTCATACCAATTTTCATCAAATATTTATTTAATATCATAAATATTTATCTAATTCCATAAAGTTTCCAACTAAAATATTTAATGTACTTAATAAATATTTTACTCGCATTATACTAATATTTACATTTTCATGCAATATATTACCTTCTCACTTTATTAAATCAATTATACTTGTATTAATTCACTATTTTAATTAAGTGAATTATTCACACTATTTATGAAACTTAACTCATAATAATTTCCATTGCCCACAAGGCATAATAATTAAAATTATATTATCTCATAACATAATTTCAACTTAATTAAATTAACTAATATTATTTAATTTCTTTAATAGTTTAATTACCTATTAAATCTCACATTCTCCAACATATGAATATATAATTCTCTTCATACCAAATCATATAATTCAAAATATATATACCTCATAATAAGAATTTTAATTATTAAATTCTTATTTTAATAACTTATAAAAATTCGAGTTGTCACATCCTTCCTTCCTTCTAAGGATTCCGTCCTCGGAATCAAAGAAACCTCCCTTACTCGGTTTTCACCAAAAAAAATTTCAAAATTTACTCGAAATATTACATACACCCTTTTTTCTAAGAATTTCGTCCTCGAAATTTTATCTAATAATCTTTATTCATTCAATCTATCAAAATAGATTTTACGTTAATAATTTATTCAATCATTGGGTTCTATAATCACTTTCTTTCCACAAAGATCTTTCTACAATTATTAACTTTTCTATTAAAAGTTTTGCATTATTCTTTGATAACTCATCTCCTTCTCATATCAACACTTCTTTTCTCACTTATTCAATATATTCATCATTCAGTGTCGCATTCTACGACTTACTTCTTTCTAAGGAATATCATCCTTACCACATTCGCCTTTTAGAATAGCAAGAATCTTCCATAATTGCTCAATAATTAGGAAGTAGTATGAATAACTTGGGAATTTAAAAGATTCAAATCATGTTGAGGGGTCACAAGACCGTGAACTCTATTCTCGGTTTACTAGTGCTTCAACTCAATCCTTCACACTGCAAACCAGAGTGTTTATCAATCACAAAGACTGAAAACACTCTCCTTACGTACACTAGGTGGCCAGCCTATTGTACCACTACGTTGGGCCGCAACGTAGTATTTTGTAACGACTATATGTGTTACGCTCGGAACCATTGTCCCCGAAAACATGTCCCCTTATAGGGTTATTCACCTCAGCTTTTCAACATCTGAATCCGTACCAAAATAATTTGGTTTGGCATAACTTTTCAATAAACACTTGAATTTTCATGAACATCTTTCAATATTCGTCTACCTGAATCAAATAGCATAGACCTCTACAACAATTCGAACATCAACCAAAATATACATATACATACATACATATGAATTCTCATATCTAAAAGAAATCTCAAAAATCTTTTTATGACGTCATGATACCGCACTGTATTTACAGTCCGTTGAGGATTCCGTCATTTGGTGATTTTATCATACTATATCATACCATAGTGGGCTGACGATCCTTAGATCACATCCAACACTAGGTAATACTGCATTGATGACTCTATCGTTTTTATCATCCTTGCACCAGGTTACATGATGCATTAATGATATAAAATACATTTTGATATATTGTAAATAATTTTTGTCTAGCCAAAGCAATTAACATAGACATACGAATAACAGTATTGTTGTTAAAACTCACTGGTTCCATCATTTGATCCAATGTTTTTCAAGAAAATAGAAGTGTAAACATAAGCACGAAGTCAATAAATTTCGAAAGTCTAGCATAGCTAGTAGATTTAGATTACCTATGCTTCCACCATCAACTTCACTTTCTATAATGATCCATTGCTTAATAGGTCTATCTATTCCTATCATCCTCAATACTCCATTTATACTTATCTATACCCAGTTCGTCAAACTTACCACACGTTATGAGTTCAGGAACTTTCCACAATCATATGAGTTTAAGAACTTATCCTAGTCAGACCATAGGCGTCCATTCGCTGAGGGGTTCAAAATCATACCATATAATTATGAGTCACGAACCTACCATAAGTATGAGTTTTAAGAACTCGCACTTAACTTTATAATATTCACTAACTATACTCTACCTATCTGTTATACACATGAGAAAAGAATCACCTTCTCAACAAGCATATAACAAATAGCGCGACACAAACATTCCAATGATTATCAATGTGATAAACTGAGTGCAAGCACAAAACCCTCGCCCATACAAAGGTTTATACAACTCAGCCATCACATGAGACCTCAATTGAAATCCCACCTAACTCTATCTTGCTTATAACTTTCCCTTTGCTCGATATGAATTCCTCGTATCACATCATCTATAACTCCTCATGAGTTATCTCGTACTATTTCATAGTACTCCATCTTCATAGCATTAAGCTATAATTATTCAAACATTATAGACCATCTTTCTTTTATAACTTAAACAGACCACGTCGTGATCTTATTCTATAATCATCTCCCTTAAAATTCTTTTCTTAACTCGTGATCGTTTTGTTTTACGATCCTCTTTCTTTCTCTTTTTCATCATTTACTACATTACTCGTTATTCTGGCTTTTGGAGTTAGGAAACTCTCATTTCTTATCTTTATATCTCTTAGATTCTTCTTTGAATCTTCTTGTTTATATAAAGAAAAAAAAATTTCCTTTAAGAATTTCTAACATCATTTACATCGCTCAAAATTTCATTCGAGTTCTACACTTTCATCATACGTATCCATTTCTAGACTTGGTACACATCGAGTCTCTAACAGTTTCAATATGGTACGCTGAGTGGTTTCCCACAAACAACCAACAAACTAGGTTCCAAGTTACTAGTTCGTATATACCTCCGCTCTATGAAGGAATCGTTTAGCCCAGATACCAAACACCAACTACTAAAGAGTACAACTGTACCATACTTAACTATAACTCTCTATTCTTAACTTCCTTACCATTCTCTTCTTATAGACATTGTCTATTTGTTATCACCTTACATCCTTATTATTGGAGTTGGGTAACCCCACATTCATATTCTTTATAACTCTGCGAGATTCTTTTTTGAATCATTTCACGCAAGTTTTATCCCTTCTTTATACGTTTCTTACATTACTTCTTATTGTTCAAACTCTATTTGAGCTTATTCTTTCATTATCTTCACCATCCTTCCCTAAGGTTATAGCCTAAGGTACTCCTACCTAAGGTTTATAACCTACAGCTCTGATACCAACTGTAACGACCCCAAAATTCATACAATTTAATTGTCGACTTCGGTCGTTAATAATACATTCAACATCTAATTTTACATCATTAAACGATAATACAACCATTGAAATTTGCGAAATAATTAAAATTTTCTATTACAAACTATCCTTGTTCCCAAAACCTTCAACCTTTACATCTAAATATCTCAGAATCATTTTAATACTACAATAGTTTACATTCGCAAAACAATATTACAATTCAACATTAATACATTATTCGAAACCTTAAACATGGTTCAAATAATAACACAACCAAAGTATATGAATCTTCAAGTATCACATCTGATTCATGTCTTTCAAGTAACGTATAACTTTACCTTGAATCTTGAACATGCAAAAGTGGTTATTCGCAAGGTTGAGCTCGACAGCCCAGCAAATTTAACAGTCTATCATGTTTCACATAGCACACAATTCATGCATTCTACATTTCTAATTTATCGAGTTACATTATACAACATGCATGTGCTATCACATATCACATATAAATTGAGTTCCATAACCCAATTAACTTGGTCATATTTTGACTTTAACAATTCATAAAGCATGGTATGTAACTCACCACATAATCACATTTAATCCACAAACATAATTAGAACTGAAAAACTTGCCTTGGATGTTGTTTAATGTTTATAACTTATCTGCGCTGTGATGATCCTACACAAATTGAGGATACATACATGTACATATTAGTTTCACATACTCAATGTAAACTAATTTTATTTAACTATAATATTTTGTTCTTGTCTTAAAACCATTCTATGTTTCTTTAGAAACTTTTGTCCGTTATAACCTTTTTACGCCCAAAAGGTTCTCTCATGGATTTAGTATGTAAATACTTTACGTATCAAAACATAAACCATTTATATCCCCTTCGTTTTATATTACTAGGTTCAATATAATTTCACAAGGCAGCAGCCCCTCACCTTTGGCACCCATTTCGCGGTTTAATAGCTTGCAATTTACTTATCTAATCGTAAGGCATTTTTTTTAGTATGTTTTTCATGGCATACAAGACTATTTTTAAGAAATACTAACCTCTCATTTCGGGTTTGTTAAGTAGTCTAAAAAGCGTGCCAAAAATTGACGTTCATAGCAGTCTTCAATTTTTTTTTCCAGCTTTACCCTCTCTCCCTAAAACAGTCATAACTAATTCGTTTCAAAACATTTTTGAGCGATTCTTGAGCCCACGCGAAGCTAACTTCCGAGGCTACAACTTTCATTCTTTGATCATTTCCAAATTCAAAACACAGAATTCCGAAAAATTCGTTCAAGGTGACTGCCCCGAGTTGGTTAGACAGTTTTGACGCGACTACTTTGAATGGTCATAACTCTTTGCTCCGAAGTCGGAATTAGTCCGTTCCGGAGTCTATGGAAAGATAATTCAGTGTACTATAACATACCAAAAGCCCAGAAGTTTGTGGAAACATTAACTGATCGAAACAGTGTCCCGAATAGCACATCCCGCTGCTGACTTTCAGTTTGACAAATTCGACACATTTCTTTCCAATCACCGTAACTCCCTCATCCGAGGTCGGAATGAGATCATTCCAAAGCCTATGGCTTCCTAACTCAGTGCACTACAACTACCCAGAAACTCAGAATTTTTCAGGTAACATAGCTATTCTAGAATTTGACACTATAGTCGTTGTTCATTCAATTTTCATTTCTAGACATGGTTTACTAAAATCTTCATCACGGATTCATTTTAACTCCGTTTTGGTTCATTCAAGTTAGGAAATCTTCAGAACTTAGAGGGATATAACATACAATCATCAAATTAAGCTTTTAGACATAAATCAAAAGCACAAAGGGTCCTCAAGCTCAGTCCCAAAAACTGCCCAACAAGGTTCTTTGTAAATATTTTATTTTGTGAGTTTTGGTTACACTTGGATGATGTTAAGGTTTCATATCTCTAATTATAATCATTATAACTCATTTACATAATCAATTACAAGCCAAAATAAACATAGTAAACTAACTAGTTTTTTAACAAAACTAACTAAACTTCCAAAATACAAACTTTAACTAACAAACTAAATACAATATTTAAAATAATAACATTACCAAAAATTAAATAAGAAACAAACCCGAAAATACGAATTCCACAAACTGAATACGTACTCGACCAAAATTTAACTAAGAGAAGATCTTTATAAAAAGTCCTCCCACAACAAAGCCTTTCTCAAAATTGGAGGCCTTATTGTTGGTGAATGAAACAAAGGATCAAGCCCTTCTATTTATAGGTTTAGCAAAGGGTAAAGTTCTCAATTTAGTTGATGTGGGACTTGGTTTATACTAATCTAATTTGTTTATACTAATTTTTCCTATTTTCAACATACTGAGTGTATTCATTCATCAAGAATTCGTTTCTTAACCAATTCGATCCGTTCAAGTTGCGTTGTTTTCGTTTTATCGAGGAGAACAACAATCATCCATCAATTTAAAGTTTTCATCATGAATTCATCATCAACTTTAGTCCCAAAGTACACCAAAACACACATTACAATCAAAACCCAAATTCATCTTCTTTAGTATAAATACATGAATTTGATTTCTAAAAATTTGTTTCTAGATGACCACTATCAAATTATAAATATCTAATAACATATATAACATCGTAACCCACAAATTCATTAACCAAAACTCCAATTTTAAAAGAAATTCAAGAACACATAAACTAGAAATATAAACTAGATTATGTACCTTTAATTCCTTAAGAAATAAAATTAACCTTATTAGTAAAATTATAATTTCTATTCAACCATTATAATCATAACATTATTTAACAAATTCTCACTCCTCTAATTTAATTATTTAATTAAATTAGAATATCATAATTATACTCGCGTAATAAAATACGTATAAATCTCATCTATTTTACCACACTTAAATAAACTATCTCATACCAATTTTCATCAAATATTTATTTAATATCATAAATATTCATCTAATTCCATAAAGTTTCCAACTAAAATATTTAATGTACTTAATAAATATTTTACTCGCATTATACTAATATTTACATTTTCATGCAATATATTACCTTCTCACTTTATTAAATCAATTATACTTGTATTAATTCACTATTTTAATTAAGTGAATTATTCACACTATTTATGAAACTTAACTCATAATAATTTCCATTGCCCACAAGGCATAATAATTAAAATTATATTATCTCATAACATAATTTCAACTTAATTAAATTAACTAATATTATTTAATTTCTTTAATAGTTTAATTACCTATTAAATCTCACATTCTCCAACATATGAATATATAATTCTCTTCACACCAAATCATATAATTCAAAATATATATACCTCATAATAAGAATTTTAATTATTAAATTCTTATTTTAATAACTTATAAAAATTCGGGTTGTCACACTATAAATAGCAAGCTCATAATTCATTTTTTTGCTTGTTCAATTATCCAACAACTTACCTTTATTAAACAACTTATTGGTTAGAGAGAATAAGCACTTTTAAGTCAAACATCCTTTGTTAGATTTTGAAGAAGGAAGATAGCCAACAAAGGTAATGATCTTATATCTTCCATCTCTACCATATTAGCTTGATAGAGAAGTGATGATTATGTATGCTAAGAACATATGAGAATTGAATAATCAATGGACTTAAGCCAAATAAGTCATGCATAAGTAACTTGAACCTAAATAAGTTATGAACTTATGGAGAACATATATGGACTTGTCATATGATTACCTTAAGAAGTTAGTAGGATTGATAAGATGTAAGAATGTTGCTTAAAGGACTTAAATCAATAATAAGTTAAAAGAAAAGGAAATCTTGTATGGTATAAATTGTTAAGTTATGAACTTATAAGAAATAAGCCATGACCTAAATTAAAGATAAGTTGTTATAATATGTAAGTTGAGATGTCTAGTTAATGAAATGAATCCATTTGGAATGATTAACAAATCGCAATAACAAAGTTTTGCCGGAATTCACACGATTGGATAATAATCGTCAAATTCGTGAAATTCTCGGAATGGAAGTCGTATTTTGTGTTTAAACTCAGAAACATTGGTTTTCGATAGAGACAAGTCGTGTTTGGCATTATAGAGTTGCGGACTCGAAAATGACCAGATTCTTACTTAGAACGAAGAAACGAGCATTAAACGTTCACGAACGTTTATCGTTTTCATTAAAAATGGACTAATAGGTGAATTTTTAGTTAACGAAGTCATATAGATAAAATTCTTGCATGGACACGTAGAGTATGTCATTTGTGAACCGTAGGCTCTTAAACGAGCCAATTCGGAGTTATAACGAAGAAGTTATGAGCCCGGGAGTTTCACAAAATTTTAAATCTGTCAAAAATTTCTGGTGCACAGAGCTGGCGCCGCGGCGCCAGCCCAAGGCCAAATAGCCCATGCCGCAGCGCCGAGCTTGGCTGAGCAAAGCTATGACTTACTGGAGATTGGCGCCGCAGCGCGACCGTAACGAAGGAGACTCATGCCGCAGTGCCGAGTCCGGGTTCTTTAGCATTAGTACATGGCGCTGCAGCGCGGCATAGCGAAGGAACACTGGCGCCGCAGTGCCAGCCTTAGGATCTAGACCATAAAGAAAGTTTTTATATGGAGCTTGAATAGTAATTGAGGAACAATTAACTAAGGATCTTAATGTAACATTGTTAAGACATATTTAAGCCTTAAGTATGATCACTTAGGGTTGAAGTAACTCAATTGCTTATGAGCGTGAGAATGACGTAACGGAAAGCCAGAACCAATAAATAACAAATCTAATACGCAATTAGATTGAGAAGAAGGGTAAGATTCTTTAGGAACCATGTATGTTATTCATGACCTAATGTGCTATGTGATGTTATCATCTACTTTAGAGACCTTAAAGACCTAAAGTGCACGTGTTATAATTGTAGCAGACACTAAAGGCAAGTATTCTAACCTTTGTTTCCGTTCAATCTGAACAAGCTTTGTGATTCATGTATTATTACGCATGAGTTAATATCTGATGAAGTCAACGCCAATTCTTTCGTCTAGACATACGATATGTCGGATTTCTTATAATCTACCAAAGTAATGACAATGATTTACCAAACTAATATTGGTGTGGTTTTCAAAAGGAAACTGAGTATGCTAAATTGTTTTGTCGTCAAACGACAGGCACATGAGGTTGCCACAACTTAAACGTATACACGCTTAATGAATGTAGTATTGATCAACATAGAGTACTATAGGCTGATCACCTAAACGTGCTCGTAAGCTATGCCAAACTTACGGACTTCGTGTCAGGATATCCTTTTCAAAGTACTTATGAAATGCTTATGGTCTTGGACTGGGATTGATGTTTTACTGAATATTGTTATTGTCAAACGTTTTAAAAGAAAAGAAGTGCTATTTTGAATTATCAATAGTACTGTGTAACTATTGTTCAGGTATTGAAGATATATGATTCATATGTTTTAAGCATGCTATTTTACTAGAATTGTTGTACTTGCTAAGCTAGTTAGGCTCACTCTTGCTTGAACCATATGAATGCAGCTAAGATCGAACGGACCGATGGATCCGGCAAGGATAAAGAGAAGGCTAAGGCGAACCCGTAGTTTACTTATGTAATAGTATAGGTTTGTAATGATAATATTTGATATTATGACAAGGACAAATGCAATGGTTATAAAGAACACGGGGGAATGTTAATATTATTTTGAATATATACATAAGACATATTCATTCTTTTGAGGCATTTCAATTGAATATTTGTATGAACTGTAGCACCGTGTAGCACCATCTATTGGGTTGGAAGATACCCAGATTTGGGGGCGTCACAAGTTGGTATCAGAGCATTAGGTTATAAAACTTAAGGGGGGGAATTAAACCTTAACTCATAACCTTAAGAAAAGTCAAAGAAATAAAAGATGGAAATTAACCTTATAAAAAAATGCATTATATATGTTATGTGTTTTTATTATTCTACTGACATGTACTAATCAAACTTATCTGTGTTGTTGTAGATGTCAGGAGAAAATAGAGATGTACCGGTAGTCCGCGAAGGGTCAGTTAATCAAATAGAGATTATACCAAACCCCATAGCAGCAGAGCCCGAAGTCGTAGTGGTGGAGTATGGAGACTCAGAGAGCTTAGACCTTATGTCAGCATTCGACGGCATGCTAGAGGAAGAGGTGGAGGTAGTGTCCTTCAACCAAGTAGCTATAGCAGTAGAGATGGCTCCGGGGGAGTTAATGATGTCACTCTTTATGTCAGTGTTGGATAGAAACATCCATTAATGTTAGGAGGTTAAGGAGCTAAAAGCAGAGCTCCAAGCTGTCATAGAAGATAAGACAGGCGTGGAGTTGATGTGGGAATAGGAACATGATGAGAGGATTTTAGCTAACGACAAGGTCCATGAGCTAAAATAGGAGGTCTTTGAGCTCAGGGGGGAGCTAAAGACCAAGAAGCAGAAGATAGGGAGGATGTCGTATATCCATAGGAGTTCTCATGCGGATTTCTAGCTGCAGGTATCTGGTTATCCCGTAGAAACAGGGCAGACACGACATACTATCAACCGTGAAATTATTACCGATCTTACCAGGGCAGATTTTAAGAATGCCTTAAGGCAGATGTAATCTATTAGTAAATAGAGTAGATTAGATATGTAAATATTATGTATCTAGTAGTGATGTAAAACCCTCTTTTGTATAACAAAGTGTAGTCTTTTATAAATTCCAATTTTTGAAAAGTAATTGCGGGAAAGTAATGTAATCAGCTTAGGCTGTGTAATGTAACCGATGTAGTATTATACTACAATGAATCAATATAAGCCTTTTTCGGAACATGTTGAGTAATGAATGTTGAAGTTATTGTTTAATCTTAATAATAACTAACTAACAAGAAATGAATAATAACGAAATGTGTTGTTTGATGTAACAGCAATATGCCGCCAAGAAGAGTACCACGTAACTAAGGCACCAATGTAAATTAACCGGAGGGAGGTCTGGTTAACCTCATGCAGGAGTTTGTAAATCTTTTAACAGCAGCGTTTAATAGAACTGGGGCTAACATCCCCGTAAATCCTGGTGTAGTACGAGCTACTACGTTTAAGGATTTCAAGAGCGTGGGTACGCCAGAGTTCAAAGGAACTACAGACCCTATCAAAGCCCAAACGTGGGTGAATGAAATCAAGAAGGCATTTGTGATAGGAAATGTCGACGAGGCCTAGAAGGTTGCCTTTGCAACCTATATGATGAAGGGAGAGGCCAACTTTTGGTGGAAGGCAAATCAGGCTAGGGCCGGGATAGAGGTTCTAACGTGGGTGAGGTTCAAGGAGATATTCGTGCAAGGAAGGATGGAGATGCGGTTTCTGGAATTGAAGCAAGGGGACATGACGGTTCCCCAATACGCTGCCAAGTTTAATAAACTAGCGAGGTTCGCTCCACATCAAGTGGACACCGAGGTTAGGAAAGCTTGACGGTTCGAGCAGGGCTTGAAACCCTGGCTCTATAACCGCATATCCGTGTTCCAAAGTACTTCCTTTGGAACCATATTAGAGAAGGCGATAATCACCGAAGGTGGTAGCGAGGCGTTGAGCCAGTACCACAAAGATAAGAAAAATAAAGGGAAAGTTGATGGGGGAGTGAAGATTGAAGGAGCCAGCGGGAGTGGCAAAGGATTCAAACGGAAGGTGGTTAGCTCTGGGAATACCGAAGTGAAACAAGGAGACCCGAAGAGGAGAATAGAGGCCTGTAAGACCTGTGGGAAGACTAATTTAGGAGTCTGTCTCAAGGGAAAGGTCGTGTGTTACAATTGTGGACAAAAGGGGCACATTGTGCCTAACTGTCCAAGTCCAAAGAAGAATCATGGATGCTTTGTGTGTGGGTCAACTGACCATATGGCAAAGAACTGCCCGAAGAAGGTGACAAACGGGAATAAGGACGCCAATAGCTGTAAGTTAACTATTGGGGGTCCAGCGCAGCCGGGTAGACCGATGGCCTATACCTTTAATATGACCGTTCAAGATGGGATGACCTCAAGGGACGTAGTCGTAGGTATTATTTCGATCAACGACCTAAATGCATATGTGTTGTTTGACTCGGGTGCTACTTGTTCATTTATCGCATGTGATTTTGCTAGACGATTAGGATTACTTCCAGAAAAGTTGTCGATACCTTTAAACATTAAGGTAGCGAACAAAGAAATAATTCCTATTGAAGATGTTCATAGGAGTTATTGCGTAGACATACGGGGTTATAAATTATCAGTAGATCTGATACCGATAAAGCTAAGGGAATTCGACATAATTCTCGGAATAGACTGATTGGTTCACCATGGGGCAATTATAGATTGTCAAAAGAAATGCGTAATTATTAAAACGTTAAGACAACCTTAGGCAATATTTTACAGTAATAAATTACTGGGACGTTCGTGTTGTCTTACCATGACATAAACTAGGAAACTATTGAGGAAAGGGTGTGTAGGCTATCTGTGCCATGTGGTTGATACCCAGAAAATGGGAGCGACCATGGAACAAATACCTATAGTGAATGAATTCATGGATGTATTTCCAAATGAGTTACCGGGTCTTCCACCGAATAGGGAGATCGAATTCGTAATAGACATTGTGCTAGGAGCGGCACCAATTTTTAGGGCACCATATCGTATGGTGCCAGTGGAGATGAAGGAGTTGATGGTGTAGTTGTAAGAATTGTTAGACAGGAAGTACATTCAGCTGAGTGTTTTGTCGTGGGGAGCACCGGTACTATTTGTCAAGAAGAAGGACGGTTCGTTAAGACTTTGTATTGACTATAGGGAGTTGAACAAGTTAACGATAAAGAATAAGTACCCATTGCCCCGATGATCTTTTTGATCAGTTAAAAGGGGCAAAATATTTTTCTAAAATAGTTTTAAGGACGGGGTATCATCAGCTGAAGGTTAGGAATGAAGACGTACCAAAGATGGCATTCAGGACTCGTTATGGTCATTATGAGTTTCTGGTGATATCATTTGGGTTAACTAATGCACCAGCTGTATTTATGGATATGATGAACAGAGTGTTCAAATAATATTTGGAAAAGTTCGTCGTGGTGTTTATCGATGATATTCTAGTCTATTCTAAGACGCCAGAAGATCATACTGAACATCTAAGGATAGTGTTGGAAACATTAAGGAAGGAGAAGTTATATGTGAAATTCACAAAATGTGAATTTTAGCTAAAAAGGATACAATTTTTAGGACATGACATTGACCATGAGGGGATTTCAGTAGATCCAGCGAAGGTGGAAGCAGTGATGAATTGGGAACAACCGAAAATGTCGACTGAGGTACGGAGTTTCCTAGGGTTAGCGGGTTACTATCGGAGATTCATTTAGGATTTTTCGACGATAACTACTGCGTTGACTAATTTGACAAAGAAGACGATGAAATACGTGTGGACTAAGAAATACGAGGACATTTTTCAGGAACTGAAGTAGAGGTTGAGTGAAGTGCATGTTTTGTCATTACCCGATGACACAAGAAATTTAGTAGTATATAGCGATGCATCGCATAGAGGACTTAGTTGCATGCTCATACAGCATGGCAAGGTCATTGTGCATGCATCAAGGCAGTTGAAGGATTATGAGAAAGTTTACCCTACTCATGATCTGGAACTGGCCGCGGTAGTGTTTACCTTAAAGATATGGCGACATTATCTTTACGGAAAAAAATGTGAGATATACACAGACCACAAGAGTCTAAAATATATCTTCACACAGAAGGAGTTGATTATGAGGCAGAGGAGATGGTTGGAGTTGATAAAGGATTACGATTGTGAAATCCTGTATCACCCTGGAAAAGTCAATGTAGTGGCTGACGCCTTGAGTCAAAAGGGTATGGAGAAGTTGTCTATGTTAACGGCTCAAACTGAGTTAATAACAGAGATGGCTAGGATGGAGATAGAGGTGAAGTTACCGAGTGAATCGGATCAGAGACTGTTTGCGACGGAGATGCAATTTAACATCGTAGAGAGAGTCAAGGAGGTGCAGCTCAAAACTGATGAGTGTAACCAAATAAAGAAGCGGTTAACCAATGAAAAAGATATTAAGTACAGTTTTGATAATGAGGGATTATTAAGATTTCAGGGAAGAATTTGGGTTACAAATGAGACGGAATTAAAGGAGCAAGTTTTACAAGAAGGTCATAATTCGAGGTACTCGAAACACTAAGATGTATCAAGACCTTCGGCAAAGTTTTTGGTGACCAAACATGAAGAGAGAGATTGCCGAGTATGTGAGTAGGTGCTTAAATTGTCAGAAAGTTAAGGCCGAACATCAACGACCAAGTGGCTTGTTGCAGTCATTGGAGATTCCAGAGTGGAAGTGGGAGCATATTACGATGGACTTTGTGGTGGGACTTTTGACTACTCAGAAGGGGTATGATGTGATTTGGGTAATAGTGGACTGGTTGACGAAGTTAGCTCACTTTTTGCCAATTCGGGTTAAGTATAACTTAGACTAATTAGCTAAACTTTATGTTAAGGAAATTATTTCCAAGCATGGAGTACCAGTTTTGATTGTGTCAGATCGTGACCCACGATTCATGTTGAATTTTTGGAGAAGTCTACAAGAGCAGTTGGGGACGCAGTTAAAGTTGAGTACGACATATCATCCACAAACCGATGGACAGAGCGAGAGGACAATTCAGACGTTAGAAGATATGTTAAGATCTTGCGTTATAGATTTCAAGGGTAGTTGGGATGATCATTTACCATTAGTAGAGTTTGCGTATAACAACAGTTATCATGCAAGCATAGGTATGCCGCCTTACGAAGCCTTATACGAAAGAAAATGCAGAACACTATTGTATTGCAATTAAGTGGGAGAACGCCGAATGCTAGGACCAAAATTGGTGCAGCAAACAGCGGATATAGTGAAGTTGATACGGATGTGTCTCGTAGCAGCACAAGACAGACAAAGGAAGTTTACAGATTTGCATCGAGTAAATAGGGAGTTCGAGGTAGGCTCATATGTATTTCTAAAGGTATCTACCTGGAAAGGAAAGATACACTTTGGAAAGAAGGAAAAGTTAAGTCCCAGGTTTATAGAACCTTTTGAGATATAAGAAAAGGTGGGAGGGGTAGCTTACATGGTAGCATTACCTCCAGACCTAGAACGAATACATAACATATTACACGTATCTGTATTACGTCCTTATAAGCCTGATTACAAACACGTAATAGAATATGAACCGATTCATATCGAGAAGGACTTAACCTATGAGGAGATGCCAATTCAAATCATTGATAGAAAAGAGCAAGTTTTGCGGAACAAAGTTATACCTTCAGTAAAGGTGTTATGGAAGAACCACGATGCCGAAGAAGCAACGTAGGAACTTGAAGAAAAGATGAAGAAGAATTACCCTCAATTGTTTGTATAAATTTTTTTAGCGTGACTCTGGGGACAGAATCCTTATAAGGGGGATAGAATGTAACGCCCCGAAAAATCGAATCTTTTGTAAATACAATTATAATGAATAAAATAATATTATTTATTATTATTATGTGTTAGTAAGATGAATGTCGTTCTATAACCTAGAAACGTCGGAACATCATAGTATTTTAACGAAGTGAAGGAATTAAAGTGTTTGAATTTCGAAGATGAAAATAAAAGCTTTCCGAGAAATTTTTCGAAAAACACTATTCATTATTTTTCGCTCGGGAATTATTTTTGAACTTTCGAGAATTACGTGACGTTATAATATCGAGGTGAGATAGATTATGTAATAATAATCTAAGTATGGAAAACGAAATATTTCACATGCGGACTAAATTTGAGAACGTTAAGAAATTAAAGCCTAATGAAATAAATTTGTGGATTTTGTATAGAACAAGTCTAATATGAATAAATGTGTAAACCTATGTGGGATTAATGTTAAGCCCAAGTGGTTAATAATATAAAGCCCATAGTAAATTAATGCAAGCCCAAAGATAAGTTAAGTAAATTAAGACCTAAGCCCAAGTAATGATCCAATGGGTAAAGCTAGATCCATGGAGCAACCAATGAGTGAATTAGTGACCAAGACCTTTATGTGGTGGCCAAGTATTAGATGTGGGGAGCAAGTATGCTTGGGCATTAAGGAAGGAATAGTAAGGAGGTTAGTAAGGAGGTGGGATGTCTTAATGACCATAATGCCCTAACTTTGGCAATCCTATAAATAGCAAGCTCATAATTCATTTTTTTGCTTGTTAAATTATCCAACAACTTACCTTTATTAAACAACTTATTGGTTAGAGAGAATAAGCACTTTTAAGTCAAACATCCTTTGTTAGATTTTCATGAAGGAAGATAGCCAACAAAGGTAATGATCTTATATCTTCCATCTCTACCATATTAGCTTGATAGAGAAGTGATGATCATGTATGCTAAGAACATATGAGAATTGAATAATCAATGGACTTAAGCCGAATAAGTCATGCATACGTAACTTGAACCTAAATAAGTTATAAACTTATTGAGAACATATATGGACTTGTCATATGATTACCTTAAGAAGTTGGTAGGATTGATAAGATGTAAGAATGTTGCTTAAAGGACTTACATCAATATTAAGTCAAAAAGAAATGAAATCTTGTATGGTAGAAATTGTTTAGTTATGAACTTATAAGAAATAAGCCATAACCTAATTTAAAGATAAGTTGTTATAATATGTAAGTTGAGATGTCTAATTAATGAAATGAATTCATTTGGAATGATGAACAAATCGTAATAACAAACTTTTGTCGAAATTCACACGATTGGACAATAATCGTCGAATTCGTGAAATTCTCGAATTGAAGTCGTATTTTGTGTTTAAACTCAGAAATGTTGGTTTTCAATGGAGACAAGTCGTATTTGGCATTATAGAGTTGCGAACTCGAAAATGACCGGATTCTGACTTAGAACGAAGAAACGAGCGTTGAACGTTCACGAATGTTTATCGTTTTTGTTAAAAATGGACTAATGGGTGAATTTTTAGTTAACAGAGTTAAATAGATAAAATTCTTGCATGAACACGTAGAGTATGTGATTTGTGAATCGTAGGCTCTTGAACGAGCCAATTCGGACTTATAACGAAGAAGTTACGAGCCCGGGAGTTTCACAAAATTTCAAATCTGTAAAAAATTTCTGGTGCACAGAGCTGGCACCGCGGCGCCAACCCAAGGCCAAAAAGCCCATACCGCAGCTCCGAGCTTGGTCGAGCAAAGCTATGACCTACTAGAGAGTGGCACCACAGTGCGGCCGTAACGAAGAAGACTCGCGTCGCAGCGCCGAGTCCAGGTTCTCTAGCATTAGTACATGGCGCCACAGCGCGACATAGCGAAGGAACACTGGCACCGCAGCGCCAGCCTTAGGATCTAGACCATAAAGAAAGTTTCTATATGGAGCATGAATAGTAATTGATGAACAATTAACTAAGGATCTTAATGTAACATTGTTAAGACATATTTAAGCCTTAAGTATGATCACTTAGGGTTGAAGTAACTCAATTGCTTATGAACGTAAGAATGACGTAACAGAAAGTCGAAACCAAAAAATAACAAATCTAATACGTAATTAGATTGAGAAGAAGGGTAAGATTCTTTAGGAACCATGTATGTTATTCACGACCTAATGTGCTATGTGATGTTATAATCTACTATAGAGACCTTAAAGAGTTAAAGTGCACGTGTTATAATTGTAGCAGACACTAAAGGCAAGTATTCTAACCTTTGTTTCAGTTCAATCTGAACAAGCTTTGTGATTCATGTATTATTACGCATGAGTTAATGTCTGATGAAGTCAACGCCAATTCTTTCGACTAGACATACGATATGTCGGATTTCTTATAATCTACCAAAGTAATGACAATGATTTACCAAACTAATATTGGTGTGGTTTTCAAAAGGAAACTGAGTATGCTAAATTATTTTGTCGTCAAACGACAGGCACGTGAGATTGCCACAACTTAAACGTATACACGTTTAATGAATGTAGTGTTGATCAACATAGAGTACTATAGGCTGATCACCTAGACGTGCTCGTAAGCTATGCCGGACTTACGGACTTCGTGCCGGGATGTCCTTTTCAAAGTACTTATGAAATGCTCATGGTCTTGGACTGGGATTGATGTTTTACTGAATATTGTTATTGTAAAATGTTTTCAAAGAAAAGAAGTGTTATTTTGAATCATCAATAGTACTTCGTAACTATTGTTTAGTTATTGAAGATATATGATTCATATGTTTCAGGCATGCTATTTTACTAGAATTGTTGTACTTGCTGAGCTAGTTAGGCTCACTCTTGCTTGAACCATATGAATGCAGCTAAGATCGAACGAACCGATGGATCTTACCTATGTAATAGTATAGGTTTGTAATGATAATATTTGATATTATGACAAGGACAAATGTAATGGTTATAAAGAACCTGGGGGAATGTTAATATTATTTTGAATATATACATAAGACATATTCGTTCTTTTGAGGCATTTCAATTGAATGTTTGTGTGAACTGTAGCACCGTGTAGCACCATTTGTCAAGTTAGAAGATACTCGGATTTGGGGGCATCACAGAAAATGTCAATCACGGGAACCGAATCTAGATTCAGTAGACTGAATATGTGATCACATAATTCTTAGGCTCACATGATGTAGCAATTTGTATGAAAGCTATAAACAGTTATATATATAAATATATATATATATATATATATATATATATATATATATATATATATATATATATATATATATATATATATATATATATATATACAGACATGATCAACCACCACGAAGCACCTCTATAGGGGATCAGAAATGTAAATATATAAAAGCGGTATATATATATATATATATATATATATATATATATATATATATATATATATAGACATTATCAACCGCCACGAAGCACCTCCATAGGGGATCAGAAATGTAAATAAAGCCATAAAAACCAATCAACCACCACGAAGCACCTCCATGGGGGATTAGAAAATATAAATATAGCAATAAAGCGATCAACCACCTCGAAGTAAACTCCAGGTGTGACAAAATATAAATAAAGTTGTAAAAGGCCACGAAGTAAACTCCATGCCTGACAGAAATACACATAAAGCGATAAAAGGCCACGAAGTAAACTCCAGGCCTTACAGAAATATACATAAAGCGATAAAAGGCCACGAAGTAAACTCCAGGCCTGAAAAAAATGTATATATATATATATATATAATATATGTTGTTGCTATCAAACTTTGTTTATCGCTTTTATATATATATATATATATATATATATATATATATATATATATATATATATATATATATATATATATATAAGCTATAAACGCTCCGAATGTAAATCCAAGCTCATCGAACAAAGTTCGACGACAGTTTATATATAAGTGTGTATATATATAAAAGCAAATAAACGCTCTGGACGTGAGTCCCGGCTCAATCGAGGCATAACTCGATGATGTTGGTCCATATATATAAATATATATAATATATATACAAAAAGAAATAGAAGCCACGGACCAAAGTTCGGGCATACACACGCTATATGACTCACAATGTGAAGAACTGTGTATGCACATGATGATTGGGTAATATACCCATAAATCGGATATACTTGGGTTTAAATTATTGTATTTTCGAGTCATTTAGGAATATTTTTACTATGTTTATGTGTTGTATTGCAGATTCGGGAGCTGAGGAGACAAATTGGGGATTTAAGCTAATAAATGGCAAAGTTATAATTTTTCAGAAGATTAGCGCTGGGGCGCTGGGAAATGCACTATCCATAGCGCCGGGACGCTGAGCCTTGGTTGGCTCTGACGTGGACAGTACTTTGACTATTAGTTTGACTTTGTTTGAGGAGTTTATGTGGAGTCTATTTGGATTAGGACTTGTGGAATTGGGGGAAGTAAAAAAAATATAAATTGATTCTTTTTATTTAATAGGGGCAGATCTGGAGGCTTGATTTATTGGGGAGATTAACGGAGGAATAGGAGCAGATCTAAAGGCTGGAAAATTGGAGTTCTTCTTCTTCTTTATTCTTTTAAATTGTTTAACTCATTAAGGATGATTTATCAATTATTTGTGGTTTTTATTTCCGTCATGAGCTAATCCCTTTTATTAAGATTCCAATGTAACCTATTATGGTCATGAATTGATTATTTAATTTATTCCAATTATTTATGTTGAAGTGAATTATTCATCTTTCTTTGTGTTTATTGATTAATTATCTGGCCAATAATTACCTTGTTACTCTAGAAGGAATTGGGAAAGGAATTCTAGGGTTAGAACTGAGCTTGGTGACATGTGACTTAATTATTTGCATAGTGAATAATTAGGTTTGTGAATAGAATGAGAATATCTATTTGCCGCATGTAACATAAGAGGAATTGGGTTTGTAGCGAGTTTAATTCAATTGTTTTGCATAGAGATATAGTAAAATTAATCTGGGTTAAATAGAAGGCAATTGATCACTCGAGAGAGGGTTTTGGCATTCAAGAATTCATGTTAACAATTCAGTAGATATAATAATTAGGATAGTTGAATAATTGATTTATAATTCATAATTGGGGATATTGGAGTCTTAATTCTTATTTATCTGAATTCCATCAATTCTTAGTTGTTTATTTGCTTTCTTTTAGAATAATCTATTTGTTTTGTTTAATTTAGTTTTCTTAAATCTAGAAATCACAATTATTGGTTGTTTAAATAAAATTGATTTGGTTAAGAATTAGTACTTGGTGATTTTTATTAAATAATTCCTCGTGGGAACGATACTCTACTTTCACTTTATTACTTGTTGACCGTGTATACTTACACGTATTCATTAATTGCGAAATCAATCAACAAGTTTTTGGCGCCGTTGCCGGGGAACTCTTTGTTAATATTAATTCCATATTAGTTATAATCAATTCGGTCTTAATTTAAACGTTACTTATTTTTCTTCTTGTCTTTGTAGGAATTCTTTGCAAGTGTATGCACACTAGATCAAAGGCGAGAAAGGAACTTTTTCCTTATACAGACGAGATTGAAAGGAAGTTCCGGAAAGCGCAATCAACTAGTGCAACACCACCCGAGGAAGAAAAACTGGCAGAACAAGAAATTCCAGTGAACATGGCAGGGAACGATCAGAAACCACTTCGGGACTATGCCATGCCAAATGTCACGGATATTCTGTCGAGTATTAGGAGGCCGACAATCAATGCTAACACCTTTGAGATCAAACCAGCAACCATTCAAATGCTTCAGAATCAATGTCAATTTGGGGGGAGTTCATTAGATGATCCGAATGAGCACATCTTAAGTTTCTTGGAAGTTTGCGACACCTTCAAATTCAACAACGTGTCAGAAGATGCTATAAGGTTGAGAATGTTCCCATTTACCCTGAAAGATAAAGCACGAAGTTGGTTACACTCTCAGCCTTCAGACTCAATCCTTACTTGGGACGATTTAGCTCAAAAATTTCTAGCTAAGTTTTTCCCACCAGCAAAGTCAGCAAAACTACGGAATGATATTCATACCTTCGCACAGTTTGATTCAGAATCGTTGTATGAGGCGTGGGAAAGGTTTAAGGAAATGCTCCGCAAGTGCCCACACCATGGAATTCCACAGTGGATGCAATTGGGGATATTTTGTGATGGTTTACAAGCATCCACGAGGGCAAGTATTGATGCAGCAGCAGGAGGAGCGATTATGTCTAAAAATTTGGACGAGGCTTATAAGTTGTTAGAAACGATGGCCACCAACAACTATCAGTGGCCCATGACAAGAAATAATCCTCCGAAAACATCGGGAAAGTATGATGTGGATGCGATAACATCATTACAAGTGCAAATGACTGCAATGGCTAAGCAGATAGAATTATTGCGTCCACAATCCACTCAGCAGGTAGCGATGGTTTGTCAAATATGTGCTGGGGGTCATACTACGGATCAATGTGCCATAAATGCTAAAGCAGCACAGTATGTGGGGAGTTATAATCGGTCTACTCAGCCTTATCAGAATCAAAATGCATATAATCCGGGGTGGAGAAATCATCCGGGTTTTTCATGGAGTAACAACCAAGCTGCAGAACAAGCGCCGAAACAACAAAACAATTTCGAGTTTCAAAACCAGACATAACAACCTGTGCGGAAAGCAAGTTGGGAAGAAGCCTTGGAAAGATTTGTTAAAGCAACTGAGAAAAGGAGTGAGGAGAGTGATAAGAGATTTAATCAAATGGAGCTAAGTATACAAAGTCAGCATGCATCAATCAAAAATCTGGAAAATCAAATGGGACAAATGGCACAGGCATTGAATAACCGACCACTTTGAACACTTCCGAGCGACACTGAGAAAACCCCGAGCAGAGATGAGCATTGTAAGGCGGTAACTCTACGAAGTGGAAAATAACTACAAGAGTCCGTTACGAATAAGGAAAAGGAGGACAAGGCATCAATTGAAACCGATGAAGTGGTAGAGACCGAAAAGCGTCAAGATAAGACCTTACAGCAGAAAAATTTGGAACCAACCAGCACAATGCCCCCATACTGTATCCGCATAGATTTTAGAAATCCAAGTTAGATAAGTAGTTCTCACGATTTTTGGATATCTTCAAGAAATTGCATATCAACATCCCTTTCGCCGAAGCCTTGGAACAAATGCCGAGTTACGCGAAGTTTATGAAGGAGGTTTTGTCAAAGAAGAGGAAATTGGGTGAATTTGAAACAGTAGCATTGACAGAGGAATGCAGTGCTATCATTCAGAATAAATTACCGCCAAAGCTCAAGGATCCAGGTAGCTTTAATATTCCGTGCGAGATTGGAAATCAGTTTTTGGGATGAGCTTTATGCGATTTGGGGGCCAGTATAAATCTAATGCCATTATCCGTCTACAGCCAGTTCGGACTTCAGGCTCCACGTCCAATAAATATCAGTTTACAGTTAGCAGATAGGTCGGTTACATATCCCCGAGGTATAGTTGAAGACGTGTTAGTAAAAGTGGATAAATTCATCTTTCCTGCGGATTTCTTTATTCTGGATTGCGAAGTGGATAGTGAAATCCCGATCATTCTTGGGCGTCCATTTTTGGCGACAGGAAGAACATTGATTGATGTTCAAAAAGGTGAATTGACAATGCGAGTTGAAGATCAACACGTCACCTTCAACGTTTTCAAGTCAATGTCGTACCCAAAAGAAAAAGGTGAATGTATGCGGATTGATATTATGGAGGAATTGGTGAATCATAAATTCAACACAACTTTTTTGGAAGACCCACTTGAATTTATTTTGCTCGGGGCAGATGAATATGGTATTGTAGAGGACATCGAATACGTCAAATGGCTAGACACACCATCAGTGTTTCAGAAAGGCAATCAATCCTTCGACACCATAGAGAGGCCCGAAGCGGAAGGTAAAAAGTTCAAACCATCAATAGAAGAGCCACCGGTGCTAGAGTTAAAGCCATTACCACCCTATCTGTAATATGCTTACCTGGGCAAAGACGATACCCTACCAGTTATTGTTTCGACAGAATTGAATGATACGCAAAAATAGAAACTGTTGCGTGTCTTGTGAGAATTCAAAACAGCAATTGGGTGGACTATAGCGGACATTTGAGGTATTAGCCCATCATTCTGTATGCATAAAATCTTAATGGAAGAAGGGGCAAAACCAACCATCGAGATGCAAAGAAGGCTAAACCCCATCATGAAGGACGTGGTGAAAAAGGAGATTATAAAGTGGTTGGATGCTGGCATTATTTACTCGATCTCAGATAGTTCATGGGTGAGTCTTGTACAATGTGTACCAAAGAAAGGGGGTATGACAGTGGTGAAGAATGAGGCGAATGATCTCATCCCTACTTGAACAGTTACAGGATGGAGAGTATGCATGGACTACCGCAAGCTAAATAAAGCCACACGCAAGGATCACTTCCCCTTGCCATTCATTGATCAGATGTTGGATAGGTTAGCGGGACATCAGTTCTATTGTCTCTTGGATGGTTATTCCGGATATAATCAAACTGCTATAGCACCGGAGGATCAAGAGAAAATGACATTCACATGCACATACGGTACGTTTGCATTTCGGCGAATGTCTTTTGGTTTATGCAATGCACCAGCAACCTTTCAGTGGTGCATGATGGCAATCTTCTCCGATATGGTCGAGAAAAATTTGGAGGTATTTATGGACGATTTTACTGTGTTCGATGATAGCTTTGATTTGTGCCTGAAAAATTTGAATTTAGTGTTGAAACGGTGCGTGTAGACTAATCTGGTTCTTCATTGGGAAAAATGCCACTTTATGGTGAAGGAAGGGATTATTCTCGGGCATAGGGTTTCTGCAGCAGGATTAGAGGTGGATAAAGCGAAGATTGAGACTATTGAGAAATTACCACCTCTATCATCTGTGAAAAGAATTCGGAGCTTCTTGGGACATGCGGGTTTCTACAGACGTTTCATCAAAGATTTTTCAAAAATTTCAAAACCTTTGTGTTCCCTGTTAGAGAAAGATGTGCCCTTAAAAATAGATCAGTCATGTATCGAGGCATTCGAAATTTTAAAAAAGAAGTTAGTATCTGCTTTAATCATTGCCGCACCCGATTGGTCTCTACCATTCGAATTGATGTGCGACGCCAGCGACTATGCAGTGGGAGGAGTTTTGGGTCAACGTCACGACAAAATTTTCCATACAATCTATTACTCAAGCAAGACGTTGACAGATGCTCAGTTGAACTACACAACCACCGAAAAAGAACTACTTGCAGTTATGTTCGCCTTTGACAAATTCAGAGCATACCTCATCGGAACCAAGGTCATTGTCTACACGGATCATTCTGCAATCAAATATTTGATCGAGAAGAAGGATGCCAAACTGAGGTTGATACGGTGGGTGTTATTGCTTCAAGAATTTGATTTGGAGATTCGGGATAGAAAGGGTACAGAAAATCAAGTAGCGGATCATCTTTCGCAATTGGAAAATGATGAGGTGCAGAGAAAAGACAATGCATTGATTAACGAGAAATTTCCAGACGAACAACTTCTTCGAGTAACCACAACACTGCCTTGGTATGCTGATTATGTGAACTATGTGGTTGCTAAGGTGTTACCACCGGAGTTAAACTCACAACAACGAAAGAAATTCCTCCATGACGTGAAGCAGTACTCCGTTCTTGTTTAAAGCTTACGCAGATCAAATGATTAGACGTTGTGTGCCACATGAAGAGATGGATAGTATCTTGGGTCATTGCCACTCATCCGATTATGGAGGTCATTATTCTGGTGATCGAACTGCGGTGAAGGTGTTATAATCAGGATTCTACTGGCCTTCGTTATTCAAGGATGCATATCTCTATGTGCTAAAGTGTGATCGATGCAACACGTAGGTAATATCTCCAAGCGAAATGAAATGCCACTCAACTCTATATTGGAGGTAGAGCTGTTCGACGTCTGGGGAATCAATTTCATGGGACCGTTTCCCTCATCTTTCAATAATCAGTATATTTTGTTGGTGGTGGATTATGTGTCCAAATGGGTAGAAGCCGCAGCTTTGCCCACAAATGATGCTAACGTCGTTCTTCGATTCTTAAAGAAAAATATCTTCACGCGATTTGGAACTCCGCGGGCAATAATAAGTGATGAGGGAACACATTTCTGTAACAAGCAGTTCACAAAATTGTTGGTGAAGTATGGGGTTCGTCATAAAATAGCAGCTGCGTATCATCCCCAAACTAATGGCCAAGCTGAGGTCTCCAATAGGGAGGTTAAGAGGATTCTGGAAAAGGTGGTCAATCCGTCACGAAAAGATTGGTCAATACGTCTTGACGATGCTCTATGGGCATATCGTACAACATACAAGAATCTGATCGGTATGTCACCTTATCGAATGGTTTACGAAAAGGCATGCCACCTCCCAGTCGAGTTAGAGCATAGTGCACACTGGGCCATTCGGAAGCTAAATTTTGATGAACAAGCAGCAGGTGAGAAAAGGTTACTGCAGTTGAACGAGATGGATGAACTTCGTTTCAATGCTTATGAAAACGCAAAACTCTACAAGGAGAAAGTCAAAGCATGACATGATAAGAAAATTCTCGATAAAACATTTGAACCGGGGCAACAAGTCTTGCTTTTCAACTCGAGATTACGTTTATTTCCTGGGAAACAGAAATCATGTTAGTCAGGTCCTTTTACAGTCGTGTCTGTTGCACCACACGGTAACATCGAGATCGAAAAACCAAATTCAAATTGCCCATTCAAGGTTAACGGTCAAAGACTCAAACATTATTGGAGTGGGCCCATTAAACGTCAAATTACGGTCATGAACCTCTCCGACTCAGTGGAAAATTGAACACACCAGCAAAGTCGGGCCGACGACAGTAAACCAAGCGCTTATTGGGAGGCAACCCAAGTTTAATTTTTACTTTTAGTTTTTATTAAGTTTTATATTAGTAGTTTTGAATTTGCATTTATTTAGGATTTAATAAAATTGCTTCTATCATGGTTTACAGGTTAGTCAAGTCAAATTCAAGTGGTGCCCAATTCGTTCTATGTGCCTAGCATATTCTCCAAACTTAGTGGACAATGAGGAAGATTGCCATATTTTCAGGGAAGTCCTCTGCTTTACGTTTTTATATTTCATCCATTGAGGACAATGTCTAGTTTAAGTTTGGGGGCATTTTAGTGTCGTATTGCATATAGTTAGTTATCTGCATAGTAGTTCATTTTTTTTTTGTGTTAGCATTGTGTTTTTTTAGGTTGCATATAGTACATGGTAGTTATTTGTATATTCATATATATGTTGCATTAGTATGTGTTCATGTAGTATAATTGTATTTTTTTTTTATTTTGCATGAATCTGTGTGATCGGTTGGTGTGGTCTTAGCTCGGCCTATGATAAGATTGGTATTAATTGTTAACTTGAATAATGTTGATAATTGATGATGAGTTTTAATTTTAATCATGATGATAATCTGAGCCTGTCTGAAACTTATGTAACCGGTTAGCACTTAAAGTTTAACTATTTTAATCTACTTGGTTCAAGGGTTTCATAATTTATTTCTGGGGAAAATCTTGGATAAAATTTAAGGAAATTAGTGAACTGACGGTAAAGGTTAGAATGACGTAAAAGCTTGAGTTTGGGGAAATCTATGGGGTATATATATACAAAATAAAAATGAAAAAAAAAAAGAATTGGCGAAAAAAAAATAGAAAATCCAGAAAAAAGAGAAAAATAAAATAAAATAAAATACCGTGGCGTGCTTGTCTAGTTTTGTGGCCTTTGTTACTTGAGCAAGTAAGCCCGAGGGGACTGTCTCTACACCTAGCGCCCTAAGGTCTTAATGGCTTAGGAGTTGTTGGTCGAAAGCTCGTTAAGGTAGCATTGAAAAGCCTAAGGGAATAAGACAATGCATAGTCATGAGAGAAAAAAAAATAGTAATAATAATAAAGAGGGAAAAGTGCAAAATGCCCCCGTCTGAAAAAAAAATTATTAAGCATAAGTATTTCATGTTGACCCCTGAATATTGGTGATTGTTTAATTTCAGTTGAATCTAGTTTATTTGATGAAATCTTGAGTAGAATGGTATGAAGCTTTTTATAAACTTTATTATTTTTCAGCGTTTTGCTTTTCATTAGTTAGCATGGTTGATTGAACACACGCTCGCAATATCAGTAATAATAGATTTGGATTGGTTGATTGTTGGGATATCATTGATCGGTGTTCACATGATGTATTAGCATGTTTTTGTGATTTTTCTGAGGCCTATGGATATACGTGAGCTATTGGATGCTGGAATTACGTTCATTTAGTTAGTTGCACTTGCATGAGTTGTCGTTTTTATATTGTTAGTATTGTTTTGTGTTTGTTGCTTGAGGACATGCAACGGTTTAAGTTTGGGAGTATTTGATGATTAGGTAATATACCCATAAATCGAATATACTTGGGTTTAAATTATTGTATTTTCGAGTCATTTAGGAATATTTTTACTGTGTTTATGTGTTGTATTGCAGATTCGGGAGCTGAGGAGACAAATTGGGGATTTAAGCTAATAAATGGCAAAGTTGTAATTTTTCAGAAGATTAGCGCCGGGGCGCTGGGAAATGCATTGTCCATAGCACCGGGGCGCCGAGCCTTGGTTGGCTCTGACGTGGACCGCGCGCGTGAGACAGGCGTGGACAGTACTTTGACTATTAGTTTGACTTTGTTTGAGGAGTTTATGTGAAGTCTATTTGGATTAGGATTTGTGGAATTGGGGGAAGTAAAAAAAATATATAAATTGATTCTTTTTATTTAATAGGGGCAAATCTGGAGGCTTGATTTTTTGGGGAGATTAACGGAGGAATAGGAGCAGATCTGAAGGCCGGAAAATTGGAGTTCTTCTTCTTCTTTATTCTATTAAATTGTTTAACTCATTAAGGATGATTTATCAATTATTTGTGGTTTTTATTTCCGTCATGAGCTAATCCCTTTTATTAAGATTCCAATGGAACCTATTATGGTTATGAATAGATTATTTAATTTATTCCAATTATTTATGTTGAAGTGAATTGTTCATCTTGCTTTGTGTTTATTGATTAATTATCTGGCCAATAATTACCTTGTTACTCTAGAAGGAATTGGGAAAGGAATTCTAGGGTTAGAACTGGGCTTGGTGACATGTGACTTAGTTATTTGCATAGTGAATAATTAGGCTTGTGAATAGAATGAGAATATCTATTTACCGCATGTAACATAAGAGGAATTGGGTTTGTAGCGAGTTTAATTCAATTGTTTTGCATAGAGATATATCAAAATTAATCTGGGTTAAATAGAAGGCAATTGATCACTCGAGAGAGGGCTTTTGGCATTCAAGAATTCCTGCTAACAATTCAGTAGATAAAATAATTGGGATAGTTGAATAATTAATTTATAATTCATAATTGGGGATATTGGAGTCTTAATTCTTATTTATCTAAATTCCATCAATTCTTAGTTGTTTATTTGCTTTATGTTAGAATAATCTTTTTGTTTTGTTTAATTTAGTTTTCTTAAATCTAGAAATCACAATTATTGGTTGTTTAAATAAAATTGATTTGGTTAAGAATTAGTACTTGGTGATTTTTATTAAATAATTCCTCGTGGGAACGATACTCTACTTTCACTCTATTACTTGTTGACCGTATATACTTGCACGTATTCATTGATTGTGAAAAACTTGTTGATTGATTTCGCAATCAATGAATACGTGCAAGTATACACGACCAACAAGTAATATAGTGATAAATTAGAGTGTCGATCCCACGAGGAATTTTTAATAAAAATCACCAAGTACTAATTCTTAACCAAATCAATTTTATTTAAATAACCAATAATTGTGATTTCTAGATATTAGAAAACTAAATTAAACAAAACAAAAAAATTATTCTAAAAGAAAGCAAATAAACAACTAAGAATTGATGGAATTCAGATAAATAAGAATTAAGACTCCAATATCCCCAATTATGAATTATAAATCAATTATTCAACTATCCCAATTATTATATCTACTGAATTGTTAACAAGAATTCTTGAATGCCAAAAGCCCTCTCTCGACTGATCAATTGCCTTCTATTTAATCCAGATTAATTTTGCTATATCTCTGTGCAAAACAATTGAATTAAACTCGCTACAAACCCAATTCCTCTTATGTTACATGCGGCAAATAGATATTCTCATTCTATTCACAAACCTAATTATTCACTGTGCAAATAACTAAGTCACATGTCACCAAGCCCAGTTCTAACCCTAGAATTCCTTTCCCAATTCCTTCTAGAGTAACAAGGTAATTATTGGCCAGATAATTAATCAATAAACACAAAGCAAGATGAACAATTCACTTCAACAGAAATAATTGGAATAAATTAAATAATCAATTCATAACCATAATTGGTTCCATTGGAATCTTAATAAAAGGGATTAGCTCATGACGGAAATAAAAACCACAAATAATTGATAAATCATCCATAATGAGTTAAACAATTTAAAAGAATAAAGAAGAAGAAGAACTCCAATTTTCTAGCCTTCAGATCTGCTCCTATTCCTCCGTTAATCTCCCCAAAAAATCAAGCCTCCAGATCTGCCCCTATTAAATAAAAAGAATCAGTTTATATTTTTTTTACTTCCCCCAATTTCACAAATCCTACTCCAAATAGACTCCACATAAACTCCTCAAACAAAGTCAAACTAATAGTCAAAGTACTGTTCATGCCTGTCTCACACGCGCGGTCCACGTCAGAGCCAACCAAGGCTCAGCGCCCCGGCGCTATGGACAGTGCATTTCCCAGCGCCCCGGCGCTAATCTTCTGAAAAATTACAACTTTGCCATTTATTAGCTTAAATCCCCAATTTATCTCCTCAGCTTCCGAATCTGCAATACAACACATAAACACAATAAAAATATTCCTAAATGACTCGAAAATACAATAATTTAAACCCAAGTATATCCGATTTATGGGTATATTACCCAATCATCAGCACAGTAGTGGAAAAAGGCTTTAGAAAGTCTAACAAGGCTTACAGTAGACTGCCAAAGAAGACTTCAATGACTTTAAATGGATGAACACTCGGCTCGCGCTGGTAAAAATATAAGAATATAGAAGCTCACAAGTGTTTAAAATGAGAAAGCACTCAGTTTATAGTGTGTACAGAGCAAATTGGACAGGGCATCCTTGCCTTTTCTCTCATCAAAATGGCTGCCCCAAGCCCTCTATTTATAGAGGGGGGAGCCGTAGGTGCACCTGTGGCTGCCGCGGGTGCACCTACGGCTGCCCGGGGTGCCCTAGGTTCTGTTGGTCCTACCGTCTCGAAGTACGTGCATGCGTGCAACGTGTTGTCCGCTTGAACTTTCAAAACTTCAATCCAGGCATCCGATCGAGATGTATAAGACCTTTTATGGTATACTATTATCGAGAGCTACACAATGATATGGGATTAGAGGATGTACGAAGTCAGAAAGATGGGACCATGTCCTTGGTCTTCAAACTTCAAATTCTATCCGGTGTGTTGTCTTGTGCAGTAATCACTCGAGATTGGAGATCTTTAGTTCTTGTAGGACATGTCTGTATAGAATGTATGTTGAATGTTGTTGAGATGGCGCAATGTGGGATCGAGATGGCAAAATGACGATTTTGCCCGCTACCGGGGTTATCTCCAGTTTGAGCTGATTTAGTAGTCATTATTTAGGGTTATCTCTAAGACTAGGCTACTGCAGGTGTTGACCATCCTCAGGGTTGTCTCTAAGGTGTGCCTGACCTCGTGGGTTTATCTTCGGGCTTGGGGAATGAGTGCCTCGACGTTTTCTCCGAGCTTGAAGCTGACTGCAAGGATTGGAATAAGCATCTCTGGGGTTATCTCCGAAACTACAATGACACTCCTCGGGTTTATCTCTGAGGGGGATACAATCTTTTTTAGTGTTATTTCTGGGACTTAGACTGAGTATCTCGGGGTTATCTCCGAGATGAAACGTGTGATTTATGGTATTTGAACTGCATTCCTTGGGGTTATCTCTGAGGTTGAGACTGAAACTCCCGGTGTTGTTTCTGGGATTGAGCTGGATATCTCGGGGTTATCTCTGAGATGGTAATAATTGAATATCCAAGGGTTGTCTCCAGGATTGAACTGAGCTGTCTTCCAGGGTTATCTCTGAAAGACAATTCTTCCCTCCTGTAATGTTAGTAATAGGTATGCAAAAAATTTCGAGTGTCTACATGGCTGCTTCAAATCCTGTTGAGATTTATATTCATTCTTTCCAATGTGGCATAAGGCCAGATGTTTAGGGATGATCCCCCATTTATTATCATTCCTCCGACCATATATCCAGAAGACATCACTGTTATGTGTAATAGCTTGCAATGACCCATCCCTTCAGGAGGTATGTCATCATCAGTGAAGGATATCACATTGCTATTGAAGATGTGATCTACCAGAGGATGAAACTTTTCAACATCTACTGTCTTTGGCAAGTGGGCTTCTTCCAATATCTTTAGTAAGACCTTCTGATGACCTTCTGAAGAGAAAACCAAGTCCAGGATAGAGATTTGTTATGGTGCTTCTTTCAAGCTTTGCACCACCTTGGCTTCATTGTGTCCTATCTTGCGAAGGAATTCTTTAATCTTCTCCTTGGGCACTTTCCCCTTAGATATGATGATTGGCTTCGTCCTCGTTATGGGAGATAAAGCGGATTTTCCTTAGATACCACAGCAGTTGTGTTTAATGCTGATTCTTCAACCTCTCTATAGTTCCATGGGACTTTCTTAAGGCTGATGATAGGATATTGTGGCCTGAATGGTAATATAATTGGCTTTGGTGCAGCCACTTTCAAAGGGTTTTCAACTCCTTTGAGCTGAATTGGTTGAATTGTAAGTGATGTGGCAGCCCTCAGAGGATATAACTGCTACAACTTCCTTCCATCCTAGAGGAAATGTGTTCCCATTCTCAAGTGATACAGCGTCATCATCTGCCATTTGTAGGTCACCACTATCAATCATGTTTTGAATAAGATGGCGGAGTGCCCAACATTCCTCAATACTGTGACCGCGAGAATTGGATTGGTATTGACAGACTCCAGTAGCGTCAAATCTTTTTTAGCGCGGATTGACTTGAGGTAGCTGTCATGTGATTTTTCCCTCATTGATCAGCATCTGTAATATTTCTTCCATCGGCTGGCCTAAATAGGTGAATTCCCTTTTATTGGCAAAGTCCCGACGGGCTTTAGCTTTTGCTTTTCTTGCAAGCTTTTCCTCCAAGGTTTCACTTTCTTGGGTAAGTGGTGGAGTCTTTGTGATAAGAGAGAGGAGACTAGCATGCTCCTGACTGAACAACTGCCGTGTGACTTGGTGTTGATGTATTACCAGTTTTTCCAGTTGATTGACCTATTCGTTAAGAGATTTTAACTCCCGTTCCATCAAAAACTGGAACTCTAAATAATCTCATATGTCAGCATTATCCTTGCTAGTTTGGGAAGAACCCCCCACATATTTGAGGTACTTGGAGCTCTCTCCACTGCCCCTGTTGATTATGTTAACATTCTCTTCCTTGTGTTGAGGGAGAGGATTGTCTTGAACATGTGGTTGCTTGGGCTTGGTTACCATGACCTCACCACTGTCTATTAAGTCTTGGATCTTATGCTTAAGGGTCCAACAATCCTGAGTGTCGTGGCCTGGAGCTCTAGAATAATAAGCACATGTCTTGCTTGTATTGAAACCCTTTCCACTTGGATTGGCTGGTGGAAGAAGATGAGTGATTCTCTTCTGAGATATCAGATGTTTGAAAATATTTTTGAGTGAATCCCCTAGGGGTGTGGACACTCTTGAGTGTCTGACTTCTCTACCCTTTGGCAAGGGAGAATTTGAAGATTGTGCTTGAAAAGGGGAATAGTTTCTCCTCTGAATAGGCAAGTTTTAATTGCCTTTTTGTCTTTGCCCTTGCAGTATCAAGGAAACATCCTCTTCTTTCCTCTTATGGACCCTCCGGGGGTTGTTCCCATAACTTCTAGATTGGATATGCTTAGCCACGGCTTTTAAAGCGGTGAGGTCTTGAATCTTCCCAGACTTCAATCCCATTTCTGCCATTTCTCCGTGTTTGATCATTTCTGAGAACGACTTTCCTATCCCAGCTAGGACCCTGTCATAAAATGGAGCTTCTTGAATATCTATGAAGGTCATCACCATTTCAAACTCTGTCATGGATAGGATAACTTGAGCAACCAGACGCCTCCATCTTTAGGCATACTCTCTGAATGACTTATTGACTTGCTTCTTGACTTTGTTAATTTGATACCTGTTTGGAGCCATCTGAGTTTGAAAGCTGTATTGACAGAGGAAAGCATGGGCTAACTCCTCCTAGCTGTGAATTTTGGAGTTATCTAATTTACTGTACCATGCTCTAGCTTCTCTGGTCAGACTTTTCTGAAATAGCTGCATTCTTAGCTTTTCATCCTCGGCGTAGGATCCGAGTTCTCCAATAAACACTTTTAAGTGGGTGTAGGGATCTCCCAATCCATCCAATTTCTCAAAATTAGGAGTCTTGAATTTCTCCGAATAATGAACCCCGGGGAAGATACAAAGGTCTGAATATGAAACACTTTCGTGTGTTCCAATCCCTTTGACGGACCGAATGGTCTCTTCCATTTGTAGAACCTTCTTCTGAATATCACGGGCGTCTTGATCTTCTTTAAGATGGGTAATTTCAAGGGTTTTGTTGGACTTCTCAGTCTAAGACTTAGGTGTTGGAACTTCTCTGTCCTGACCCTAGATTCCTCCTTGTGCAGAGGTTTCTGTGTGGATGGATATTTGTGGACCCTGAGTTGATTTGTTTAGTTCTTTGAGCAAAACAACCAACTCTATTATTTAATTGCTTAATCATTTGAACTCCTCGCGAGAGACAGGAGTAGGATTAGGTTGGCCACTTGTAGCCATGTCTGACTATAGGCTTAGTGCCTTTTTGGACTTTGAATGGGTAACGGGACCAATCATTTCCCTACAAAAAGACTTATGTAGTTTAGTCTGGAGAAACGTGAAAATGTTACATGCTATGTAATGTGTCTGTTTTTTAGGAGTATTATCCTGCAAAACGGATGTCAGCTGCTTTGATTATAGGATAGCATGACAGGTTTTGATATGAAAAGGAATGCATGCTCACATACTCCTTTATATTTTCCATTACATTGAGATTGACCTGGAAATTAAATTACAAGTAATTAAAATTACAGGTAATTGAAAAGAGGAAGGCATGAAGAGACTTACCTCCGCATTTGGTTTATAAGAGGTTGACCTATCTTAGGCTACTCTCGTGGATTTTCGGCATGAAGGTCCCTTGATCATCGCAATTTACTTGACGAGAAGTTAATCCGATCTTTCAACTGGAGAGAATATAGGTGGTGCCTTTCCTGAGCCTCGTGGAATTAGTCTTCCAACGAGTCCAGTAATCAAACACCGACGAGATAGCCTCTTGATACATTCATATACATTGCGTCTCATCGTATGGAAATGATGGCATGTGTGAAGCACTAATATCACAGGCAGATATGGTGCAAAGTACTAAGTGCAGTAAATAAAGCATTAGTATACATCCATTCAATGTAAATGCAGTATTCACAAATAAGCAAATAAAAGTCTTGTTTTGAAAAGCTTGAATAGCTGCTTAAGCCATCTTACTTGAGTCCCCAGCAGAGTCGCCACCTGTCAAAGTCAGAATTTTTATTTGTCCCTTTCTGTTCTTGTCTTTTGGTGTTCTCATTTTAGGTGAGATTTGTTTGAAAAAACAAGTTTGAAATGGTCTGACATGTATATGTCGACGATTTGACTGTAAGAGTCGCTAGTTGGTTATTTTTAAGTGGTTGGACCAACTCAACCTAGAAAAGGTTTGCACAAAGACCTAGTGATGTGACACTGTTTAACTGGTCTGGGAAGCCGAAATTCGTTAGGGTCCGGGGGCTTGATTAAGAAGAGGGAAGGTGTTAGGCACCCCCCGACTTTTGTGATAACACAGTTACCGCCACTTTTCATTTAAAACTTTTATCTATTTATGTGTGTTTGTGGGCTAGGTCTATGTGCAGTTGTTTGGAAGTAGTGTTATGCCTCGTTTGCACCTATATACAAAGGGTTTGTCTTTTGTATAAAAGTTCAATTTTAACAAGATATAGAAGTGTTGTTTTGTAAAACAAGTTTTTCAAACCCTTGTGCTCAATGGTAATTGAGGCCTTTGATACTTCCATTTTATTATGTGTTCAGCTTGATTGCTTTTATTTTCGAGATGTGAGAAAATCTTTGAGAAAATAAGATACATAGCAGTGTTGAACTCCTTGTGGGCATGAGAGCCATCTAAGGATATTCTGACACCGTGGATAATTTACAAGCTAGTTACAGCTGAAAATGTTCATCATGGGAATCGAATCTAGATTCAGAGACTAAATATATGATCACATGATTCCTAGGCTCACATGAGAAAGCAATATGTGCAAAACCTAGAAAAAGAACTAGATTTAAGTAAATCTAAACAATTCCAGCTTCAACGGTTCTAATTTAGTCACCATGAACCGGTTAAAGAGAGAAATAGCCAGATTTAGGCAAATCTATCCCGCATCAAAAGCTAGAAAAAGAATTAGATTTGAGTAAATCTAAACTATTCCAGGTTCAACGGTTCAAGTTTAGTCACCATGAACAGTTAAAGTGAGAAATAGCCAGATTTAGGTAAATTCAACCCGCAGGCTTAGTTAATAAATATCTACATTATGAAAGCAGATAAAATAGTTATACATATATAAGCTGTAAGAATATAATATATATATATATATATATATATATATATATATATATATATATATATATATATATAAGCTGTAAACGCACCGGATATCACACTCAGGCTCAATCGAAACAGAGTTCGTGTTTGAGTTTATGCCCTAGAGGCCAATTATTTGATATAATTGTTTAACATTTTGATATTATATTTGATTGAATAAATGAATGATTTTATTATGGTTTTATTTACTGCATTATATAAATGTTAACATAATAAAAGTCTTTAGAATAGTAATACAAATTATATAGCTTCAAGTAAGTGACTTGAACATGAGATTATAAAATTATAATTAGTATTATTGCTCTTAAATGCCCCTAGTTGAGTATCATTGTAAATGGGACAATAATGATACATTGAGACTAGTATATGGATTGACTGATGACCAAATCTCATTGGTCATAAATATATGAGATATTAAGTCAATGCATAAGTACATGTTAGAGAACGATATACCGAACAGACCCACCATGAGAATTCTATGTGGAGCATTATGAGAAGTGTCATTAGCGATTCTCATAGTGACAGTGATGTAATGATCCTCCGACTTGAAATCATTATATTATTACACGAGAATTTATGTACTTTGATATCATCAAAGGTCACCTTTAATAGGGTGGACTATAAAGGTGATTATTGGGTACATCATGAATCGTGTGAGGAATATAAGTGATCTAGATGGAATTTAACCCTCCTATATATTAGGGGTGATATCCATAGGCCTCTTGATTGAGTAGGACTATGAAATGCATGGACATGCTCAAATAGTGATTTGTTTCATATAGTCTACTCATTGATCAAGAAAACTCAGATTAAATTATGAAGAGTATGACACATTCCATAACTCGAGTTTAATCTAAGATATCAAGGTTAAAATGATTAAATTACATTGAAACATTGGTCACAAAAAGGTTGCATCGAATCATCGATCATATTATTACTTGGGTAGCAGTGATGCATTACTAGATGTCGCTCACTGTTTATAATTTTATTATATTATTTTAAAATTATTACCAACGTAAGAATAACCTATAGGGTCACACATAAAGAACGTAATTAAAAGGGTATTAATTTAAATTGTAAAGATTTAAATATGTCAATATGATTGATAGAATTTAAATTACAGATTTAAATTAATAGAATAATTTATATATAGGTATATTAATTAAGTAAGACTTAATTAAGATATATATATATATATATATATATATATATATATATATATATATATATATATATATATATAAATTTGAATTTTATATTAATTAGATTGGGGTTTTGATTAATTCCTATTAACTACTATATATATGATATATAGCAGCCATTTTAAGAAACGAATCATAACCTAAAAACCCTAGCCGCTCTTAGAGAGAGACTAGAGAGAAGTTTCGAAAATCCATTCCTTTGGTGGCTAGTATCGCAGCTCCCTTCAATTGCAGAATCGTGTGATGGTTTGCGTGTGTTTGTGTGGATACCATAGAGACGTAGTTTCGTGAGGGATTGCGTTGGAGATTTGAAGCATTTCAGAGGCTTAATCATAATCGGTATAATCTCTTAAACACTGAATTAATGTCTATTTTGCATGGATCCTATTTTAGGGTTTCAGATTTGGCTTTGTAAACTTTATTTTTCGCTGCGTTTTCGTGCCGAAACCCCTACAGTGGTATCAGCGCTACTTGCAAAAACCATTAATTCAGATTACGTGTTTTAATTGTATTCCGTATATATGATATATGATGATGCATGTTTACCGATCTAAAATTGAATATATGATATTCTAATTTATGCATATTCTGATATTTTGATTTATATCTGTAATATATATGCATGTATATGATGTTCTATTAATCATAATCGAAGGTAGAATAACAATACAACTTCTGTTCTAATTGGATTAGAAGCATGAAGATTCATATTAATATGATTAATCGAAACTGGACATATATGATATGTTCTGGGTGTACTGTTATTGTGTGTGTTATGGTGGATTTGATATGATTCTAGAATTGTTTCAGAGTTTCATATGGAAAAATTCTACAATACAGATTGGACCCCCCTGTCGATCAGCCGGACCACCGCTAGGGGGGAGACCCCCCCTTGGACCCCCCCCCCCCGTCGTAACGTACGATGGTCGTAACCCCAATATGTTATATATAGTTTTCTTTAATTATATATTAATTGTTATGTGCTTATTGTGATATGCATGGTGCACAGTTATGGCCTTTTGACCCATAGGTTAGTGGTTTTTGGTTTTGAAATACGGCTTGCATGTCGTGCCTTTCTATAAATTCTAATGTAATATTCTCTTCTCATCTAAATCCCCTCGAATGTAACTCGAGGTTTCTTTATGTCATGTAATAATCTATTAATCGATGAAGATGACAAGATGGAGAACACGATGGAAAGATGATGACGGAGAGAAGGCACTTGCATGAGGAAGATCCAAGGAAGCTACTATTTTAAGATCTTTTACCGCCTTAGATTGACCTTCAATCTTTCGTTAGCTTGAAAAGATTGACAGTGGATTGAGCCATAACTGTGACACATTTAATTTTGCACTTTATTTATGCGTGTATGTGATATGATATGATAAATAATGTGCATGCTTAATAAGATTAAAATTAGTGAGATCTAAATTAACTAATAAAATCCCTCATTAAATTATTAAGTCTAAATCAGATGTCTTCCAATGAATAACACTCATCAAGACCTTGATCAATGGATGTAGGTTTGCCAAAGCAAAGTACCCTATTTATCTAGGTAAGATGCGACAGGATAATTATGATATCCAAACTGTTAAAATCATTGGGCCCGACTTAACTAAGTTATCTCAATAGGATTGTGGACTTAGAGGCATGGAGTTTGGTAGGTACCATTAGATGGACTAGAAACAAATGCTGTTTACCAAACTATCCAGAAGTTATATATGATATATTGATAAGGGGTTGTCTACCTAAATAATTATGTTTTGAGAGAATAGCCAAAGCTAACTTAAGGTATAATGAAATATGAATCTTGGCTCACTAGAAAGATTTAATAGAAAATGCTTTTCGAATTAATGGTGAGGGCTATTAATTTGAATAAAATAGTGGGAGGTATATTTTGAATGTACTATTATCAATTACATAATATCAAAAAATCTGCAATTTAACTTATTAATTTTGCACTTATAAATTATAGATATCAATGGCAAACAACAACAACACAAGTAGTCTTTCACTACGATCAGTCCTTAAGAAGGACAAGCTGAGTGGAATTAATTTCCTTGACTGGCATAGGAACTTGAGGATTGTCCTCAAACAAGAGCGCAAGCTTTATGTCATTGAAAAGCCCATTCCTGCAGTACCAGCTGACACTGCACCATGTTCAGAACATAATGCTTACAAGAAGCATCAAGATGATGCTCTCGACTTGAGTTGTCTCATGCTAGCAACTATGAACGCTGAGCTTCAGAAGCAACATGAGTTGATGGATGCTTATGAGATGATCGAGCATCTCAAGAAATTGTTCGAAGGGCATGCTTGACAGGAAAGGTACGATACAAGCAAAGCATTGTATCACTGCAAGATGGGTGAACGTGATCCAGTTGGTCCACATGTGCTGAAAATGATTGGGTATATTGAGTACCTTGATAGGTTAGGTTTTCCAATCACTCCAGAAGCCCAAACTGATCTTATTTTGCAATCTTTGAACAGCAACTACTCTCAATTTGTTATGAACTATCTTATTAATGAAATTAAGAAACCACTTACTGAGTTGTTGAGCATGTTAAGAACTGTCGAGAACAACATGAAAAGGCAGGACCCGCTCCCATAATGATGGTGCAAAAGGGGAATGCTAACGAAAATTGGAAAGGCAAGAAGAAGATAGGATCTAAATCCTTTGCCAAACCCAATTCCAAAACCAAACAGGCTGTAAAACCTAAAGGTGGGGTGGCTAAAGAAAGTGATTATCACTTTTATGGAAAACCTGGACACTGGAAGAGGAACTGTCATGCTTATTTGGAAGATGTGAAGAAAAGGAAAGGAAGTGTGACTTCTGATTTAGGTATATATGTTATAGAAGTCAACTTGTCTACTTCTACATCATGCGTATTAGATACTGGATGTGGTTCTCACATTTGTGTTAATGTGCAGGAACTCCGAAGGAGTAGGACTTTGGCGAAAGGAGAGGTTGACCTACGAGTTGGGAATGGAGCAAAAGTTGCTACACTGGTCGTAGGAACTTATCATTTATCTTTTCCCACTGCGCTAGTATTAGAATTAGAAGATTGTTATTATGTGCCTACTATTACCAAAAATATTATTTATGTTTCTTGTTTGGACAAGAAAGGTTTTTCATTTATAATAAAGAATAATCGTTGTTCGTTTACTTAAATGATATATGCTATGGTGTTGCACAATTGTTTAACGGTCTTTATATTCTTGATTTAGAAATGCCTATCTATAACATAAATACAAAACAATTTAAATCAAATGATTCAAATCCGACATATCTCTAGCACTGTCGTTTAGGCCATATAAATGAGAAACGCATATCCAAACTCCATAAAGATGGGTTTTTGGATTCATTTAATTTTGAATCATATGAGAAATGCGAGTCTTGTTTATTGGTCAAGATGACTAAAGCCCCTTTCACTCGACATAGTGAACGGGCTAGCGATGTATTGGGACTTATACATAGTGATGTATGTGGGCCCATGAGTTCGTTAGCAAGAGGTAGGTTTTATTACTTCATTATATTTAATGACGACTTCAGTAGATATGGATATGTGTATCTTATGAGACACAAATCTTAATCCTTTAAAAAGTTCAAGGAATTCAAGAATGAAGTTCAAAACCAATTTGGCAAAAGCATAAAAGCCCTTCCATCCGATCGAGGAGGTGAATACTTAAGCCAAGAATTTCATGACCTTCTAAAGGAGTGTGGTATTATATCACAGCTCACTCCACCTGGAACACCACAATGGAATGGTGTATCTGAGAGGCAGAATTGCACCTTATTGGACATGGTACGATCAATGATGAGCCATGCAGATCTTCCAATAAGCTTCTGGGGTCATGCCCTAGAGACAGCTGCATGCACACTTAACCGTGTTCCTACAAAGACGGTTCTGAAGACACCATATGAGATGTTGTGACACCCCCAAATCCGGGTACTTTGATTCCACGGGATTTGGTGTTCACTGTACAAGCATCATCAATCTATCTACCCATAAATAATATCAAACCATACAATAGATAGAAATCATAAATAAATCTCTTCCCTTAAGGGTTACATCAACTGAATCATAAATAAATCCCAGGTTACTCTAACCTTAAAACATCTGTGCGGAATTCTAAACAAATAAGTCTTAAACAACAACATAAGTCTTAAACATAAATACATCATCAATTAAAATAACAAGTCTTCATCACTTGCTAACTTTGCCCTTGCCCTTACTAGTGGAGGGTTCATCGCTTCTTTCATTCTTAACTGCAATGTTATTATTAAGCAAGAGTGAGCACAAATGCCCACAAGTATAAAAATGAAATAACAGTATAATAACATGCAAATAAATCAAAGACGTCTGAATAAGAGCTCAACTTTTGAATCAAGAATGAATAACAAAAATCAAAAGAATTCTGAGGGTCATAAGACCTTGAACTATGTCCTAGGTTATCAAGAATTATACTTGAAACCTTTAACAGTCATAAGTCTATGGACCTTCTTCTCGTACTTAGGGGGATCAGCCCTTAGTACCATACTGTGCACAATATCTTAACGCTAAAGCATAAATAATCCCCTATACAGGGTTGTTCATCTCAGTTTGACATTCGAGTCCGCACCAAAGGAAGTTTGGTTTGGATAAATCATCAAGGGTTCTGAAATTTAGAACGCTCATCAACTATGGACTAGTTGAATCAATAAGGTTCACTAGTCTAATAAAGTTCAACAATAATTGATATTCGATTTGAATAATAACCTCAAAAGTATACAATAGGACAATTATTGTATAACTGAATCATGCTTTGGAAAGATAATTAATCTTTAATATCATGCTTGAACTTGAATAATAACAAGGATAATTTATTCAAGGTAAATAATAAACTTGAACAATAATGACAAGTGGGGTTAGGGAAACTTGCTCGACATAAAAGTAACGTTTAAGTTTAAATAAACTTGCTCAATAGAATGGAGTTAGGGATAGGATACTTGCCTCGTGCGTAGATTACACTTTAACTAAGCACGTTCTTTGAATTAAATCCTACATACCATTCACATTCAATACCAGTTAATTACTAACTAATCAACATAACCCATTCTCGTTGTCTACTTTAATTATTGACTAAACTTAGTCAAATTATCACGTCACATAATTTATACTTCATGAATTATCAAACTAATTATGTATTTAATAATTCAATTCACATGTAATATTTTATTACATGTTAAACAACTATTTTATCATCCCATAATACCTCTAACATGATTACATGTTCATTACATCAATCCACTAACACTTGTTAGACTTTAACATTTTAAAAATACATTTCTGACATTTTCTGGAGAGTGGCGCTGCGGTGCCACTATTGAACTAAGGATTCGCGCTGCGGCGCCGTGGCGCTGTGGCCGGGCCCTTGGCGCTGCGACGCTATGGCGCTGTGGCTTGGGTCTTGGTGCTGCGGCGCGGGACTTCAGTTCTGGAGTTGGCGCCGCGGCGCGAGACTCCAGAAACTGATTCTCAGTTCGCGAAGAACACAGAGTTCAGCAAAAACAACACATTTTATCACTAATTTCACCAAATCACATATACACACATGTTATAATTTATGTATAATCATAACCCAACATATATAAAGTGATTTTAACCAATCAAAACACATAATCACATAATTAAAACATGTGAATTCACTGACTTTGATGTTCTTGGTGATTTTTGAATATAAAATATATAATTTAACACTACGGATTCGTTATAACACCGAATCCGTTTGTTTAAGGCTTAATCTCTTCGTGTTAACGTACATAACAACTTACAAGTGTAAAATTTAGGGATAATATATGATCAATACATAAATTTTCACGTATATGGCCATATGGCCATATCACGTACTCTGTTTATTTTGAAATAACATATGTACGACATGTTTTCACAATACTGATGTTATGGTTTGTGAAATATATATAATTAAACATGATTTGATACAACATAACACACATATAAACTTATAATCATATCATATTCCAATCTACAAGGATTTACAGAAAACTGTGAAGCCAATTTATGAAAACTAAAAGACGTGAAATAGGAATTGGGTTTGGAGAAATTACCCAGAGTAGATAAAGTAATCGGGGATGAATTCCTTCCGATTCTTCCTGACTCACCCAACCTCTTAGCAAAACTCTCTGATTTTCTCTTCTAATTCTCTCTGGTATCTTTATCAGACTTAGAACAAAATAAAGAACAAGACGTCGTATAAGAACTGGCGTGCGTCAATGCCAGTTAACCCAGTCATGGTTAACTGGTGGTAACTTCCACTAAGGCCATGTTTGGCTAGCTAAAAATAGGTTTTAAAAATCATTTAATTTAATAAAGCTTTATTATATAGTTTAAATAATGTCACAACCATATAAAATAAATCAATATTTTATTTAATTTACTTTAAATTAAATATAATAATTTCTCAATAATGCACATAGTCACATAATTAAATTTCTCTTTAATAAATAATAACAATTTATTAAATCTTTAATTAATAATTACATTAATTAGATAACATCATGCTTAATTAAATTATTTCATTTAATTTAATAAGCTCACATAATCACATACTTGAATAATAAAAATTCTCTACATTAATTTAATAAATATAACACATAAAATTAAATTAATGTACCACAATTGCATCAATTAATTATTAAATCTAATAATTAAATCCTTAAAAAATATTTATTTAATTCAATAAATATTTAAATTAATTTACAAAATTCTCGTTCGTCACATCTTTCCCCCCTTAAAAGGATTATGTCCCCAGAATCACGACTCAATAAATTCGACCCGTTACATTCTCCCCCCTTACAAATATTCTGTCCCCAGAATCGCATACACATAATTAAGTAAATAAATGAGGGTAATTCTTCATCATATTCTCTTCGAGTTCCCACGTAGCTTCTTCAGCGTTGTGGTTCCTCCAAATTACCTTAACAGAAGGTATAACTTTATTTCTGAGAACTTGTTCTTTTCGGTCGACAATTTGGACAGGAATTTCTTCATAAGATAAGTCTTTCTCAAAATACAGGGGTTCGTATTCAATTACATGCTTGTAATCAGGTTTGTAAGGTCGTAACACAGAAACATGGAAGACGTTGTGGATATTCTCGAGTGCTGGAGGTAAGGCTACCTCGTAAGCAACTTCTCCAATTCTTCGCAGTACCTCAAAGGGTCCAATAAATCTTGGGCTCAATTTTCCTTTCTTTCCGAACCTGGTCTTTCCCTTCCATGGAGAGACCTTCAAGAAGACATAACTACCTGGTTCAAACTCGATATTTTTACGATGTGGATCAGCGTATTTCTTCTGTCGATCTTGAGCTGCTATCAGTCGTGCTCGGATCACTTTGACTATTTCTGTCGTCTGCTGTACCAATTCTGGCCCTAGCAATTGTCTTTCACCAACTTCATCCCAATAAAGCGGAGTTCTGCACTTTCTACCGTATAACGCTTCGTAAGGCGGCATACCAATACTAGCGTGGTAACTGTTGTTGTAGCCGAACTCTACCAACGGTAGGTGATCATCCCAATTTTATTTGAAGTCCATTACACAGGCTCGTAACATATCTTCTAGTGTTTAAATCGTTCGTTCGCTCTGTCCGTCTATTTGAGGGTGGTAAGCTGTACTCATTCGCAGTTGCGTACCCATGCATTCCTGAAGACGTTTCCAGAAATTTGATGTGAAGCGCGGATCCCTATCGGAAACAATAGACACTGGCACTCCGTGCCTCGAAACAATCTCTTTCACATATAATCTTGCCAACTGATCTAAGTTAAATCTGATTTTGATAGGAAAGAAGTGCGCGGATTTCGTCAGTCGGTCAACGATAACCCATACTGCGTCGTAGCCTTTCTGAGTCGTCGGAAGGCCAACCACGAAGTCCATCGTAATATGTTCCCATTTCCATTCTGGGATCTCCAACGGTTGTAGCAATCCACTCGGTCTCTGATGTTCTGCTTTAACTTTCTGACATGTCAGGCATTTGGCAACACATTCTGCAACATCACGTTTCAAATTCGGCCACCAGAAATGTTGTCGAAGATCTTGGTACATTTTTGTACTACCAGGGTGAATCGAATATCTTGAATTATGAGCCTCACTCAAAATTTCTTCCTTAATTTTTTTTACTGGCGGAACCCAAATTCTACTTTCAAATCTCAATATTCCTTCCTTATCCATCTTAAATCTTGGTTCGGTTCCTTCAGATATCTTCGATGTTACCTTTTTGCATTCATCATCCTGAAGCTGAGCCTCCTTCACTCTATCTAGTAGAGTTGTACCAGATTGCATCTGAAATAGCTTCTCATCAATCTCCATAGGATACTTCACTTCTAACTCCAGTTTCTCCATATCTGTAATTAGCTCCTACTGAGCAGTCAACATCATCAATTTCTCACGACCCTTTCTACTTAAGGCGTCGGCAACCACATTAGCCTTACCCGGATGGTATAAAATCTCACAGTCATAATCCTTGATTAATTCCAACCATCTTCTTTGATGCATATTCAAATCTTTCTGTGTAAAAATATATTTCAGACTCTTGTGGTCCGTATATATTTCACACTTCTCCCCGTATAGATAGTGCCTCCAAATTTTCAAAGCAAAAATAACTGCAGCTAACTCCAAATCATGGGTTGGGTAACCCTTCTCGTAATCCTTCAACTGCCGTGATGCATACGCAATGACTTTACCGTTTTGCATCAGCACACAACCAAGTCCTTTATGCGACGCATCGCTAAAAACAACAAAATTTCTTGTATCATCCGGAAGAGATAACACAGGCGATGTACTCAACCTCTTCTTTAATTCTTGAAAACTCTCCTCACACTTCTCCGTCCAAACAAATTTCATAGCTTTTCGAGTTAAATTCGTTAACGGAGTTGCGATCTTAGAAAAATCTTGTATGAATCTTCTATAATATCCTGCTAATCCAAGAAAACTTCTTACTACTGACGGCGTTCTCGGCTGATCCCAGTTAATCATAGCTTCTACCTTGGATGGATCTACCGAAATTCCATCTTTATCGATTACGTGACCAAGAAATTGTACTCTCTCGATCCAGAATTCGCATTTCGAAAATTTAGCATACAACTTCTCCCTTCTCAATACTTCCAACGTTAACCTCAAGTGTTCTTCATGTTCCTCTTTGGTTTTGGAATATACCAAAATGTCGTCTTTAAATACCACCACGAATTTGTCCAAAAACGGCTTGAATACACCATTCATTAGTCCCATAAATGCTGCTGGAGCATTCGTAAGACCAAACGACATTACTAAAAACTCATAATGACCGTATCGCATTCGGAACGCTGTCTTCGGTACGTCCTCTGGCCTCACCTTCAGTTGGTGATAACCACTCCTCAAGTCAATCTTGGAAAAATATTTTGCTCCCTTCAATTGATCAAACAGATCATCGATCCTCGGTAATGGATATCTATTCTTAATCGTAACCTTATTTAATTCTCTGTAGTCAATGTAGAGCCTCATCGATCCGTCCTTCTTTTTCACGAACAACACCGGCGCTCCCCACGGCGATACACTCGGTTGAATGTACTTTTTGTCCAACAATTCTTGTAGTTGTACCATTAATTCCTTCATCTCTACTGGCGCCATTCGGTATGGTGCCTTCGATATTAGAGCAGTTCCGGGCGCCAAATCAATCACAAAGTCTACTTCTCTATCTGGAGGAAGTCCTGGCAAATCGTCTGGAAATACATCGACGAAGTCCCTCACAATCGGTATCTCATCTACCTTCGGGATCTCTTTTCGACTGTCGACTATGTAAGCTAAATATCCTACACAGCCTTGTCTTAATAACTTCCTGGCCTGCAACATCGTCAGACAACTCGCTTGTCTAGGCGACTTGCTACCATAAAACATAACCTTTGACGGAGTCATAAGGTTAATACGCTTCTTTTGGCAGTCAATTACAGCCCCATAATTGGATAGCCAATCCATACCCAATATAACGTCGAATTCCCCCAAACGAATAGGGATAAGATCTACGATCATGATATTACCCTTAATATCCACCCTACAGTTCTTAAACACGTACTTAACAGGGATTATTTCTCTATTCGTAATTTCTATGTTCATGGGGTAATCCAATTCATCCATAAGCAAATCTAAACTATTAGCAAAGTCTTCGGATATAAAGGAACAAGTAGCACCCGAATCAAATAAAACATAAGCATTAATTTCATTGATCGGAATGATACCTGACACCACCTCACGAGACTGGATTGCATCCTGCACCGTCATGTTGAAAATTCTGGCGGTTGGTCGGTTTGTTGTAGGTGGTCCGGTGATGGTTAAGGTATTTCCACTGTTATTTCCACGGTTAACTCCTTGCACTGGTCCTCCAGATCCCTTCTTAGGGCAGTCTCTTGCTAGATGATCCTTCGAACCACAGTTGAAACAAGCACCCTTCTTTGGATTTGGACAATTTGGTGCTATGTGGCCTTCCTGACCACAATTATAGCAAACTCTCTTTCCTTTCATGCAAACTCCTAGATGAGCTTTCCCGCAAGTTAGGCATGCCTCGATTCGTTTCTTCTGATTACCTTGTTGATTTCCCGATGATGAGTTGTCATTCCACCTTTTCTTATGATTGAAATTTCCACCTCCTGTGCCACTTCCATCGGCTTTGCTATTTCCTTCACCTTCACTCTTTTTCTTCTTCTGCTCTTGATTGTACTTGGTCACCGCATCGCTTCCTCCTTCAGCGAGGATGGCCTTTTCCCGTACTCCGGCAAATGTGTTTATCTGAAACATTGACACCTTACTATAAACCCAAGGCTTTAGTCCTTGTTCAAATCTTCTGGCCTTTCTTTCGTCAGTGTGTACTTGGTACGGGGCAAACCTTGCCAACTCATCGAATTTAGCCGCGTAATCAGGCACGCTCATGTTTCCTTGCTTCAGTTCCAGAAATTGAATCTCCATCTGATTCTGCGAACTAGTTGGGAAGTACATTTCGAAAAATATTTCTTTAAATCTCTCCCACGTAATTACACCTTGACCTCCTCGCATCTTGTTTGCCTGCCACCAGTAGCTAGCCTCAGACTTCAGCATGAACGTTGCGAAAGCAGTCTTCTGATCTTCTCTAACCCTAGCAACGTCGAAAACCTTCTCCATTTCCATCACCCACGTTTGAGCCTCGATCGGGTTTCTGGAACCTTTGATCTCTATCGGTCCCACCGCCTTAAAATCTTTAAACGTTGTGCTAGGTGGAGCTTGCGGTTGGTTATTCATGACTCCAGTTAGTAAATTCACCAACTGCTGAACAGGATTAGCATTGGCGTTAATGTTATTATTGGTTGACTCTTCCTGAGCCGGTTGACGTTGTTGTCTTCTCCTTGGCGGCATTTTTCTGTTAAATAAACGTTTATTAGAACTTTATTTATTTCTCTACATACTTAAGACATTACTCAACAATTTAACATATCACTTAACACATCATCTCAAATAACTTGATATCTTTTCATTCAAATAAAAAGTTTTAACATTAAACTATAGCATACTGCTATTTACATCATCTATCCTGGAATAAAGAATCCACAGGATTTAAAACATTCACATATTAACATATTCCTTAGTTCATAAACACATCGGAATTTACATAAAACTATATTATAAGTCTTTCACATGAATAAACAGATTCTATTCCTGTCTTCCAAGGTGCTCAATAGCCTTGCCACGCTCCTCATTCATGATACGAGACATCGTCCTGTGATCCAACATATACGATGGAAGTCCTTCAAACTGGATGGGGTACCTTAACACTCGCTCTTGAACCTCATCCATCGCATGATTAAGTGTGGCGTACGTGTCTTCAAGCTTTGCCTTCTTTGCATGACTATCATTTTCTGCACGATCTGCTCGATATGATTCTCTTACCCATCCTTCCTCTGCTATTTTCAGTCTTCCGGAGGTTTCCTTCAGTTCCTTCTTCAGCTTCTCTATCTCCTCAGTCTTATCTTCGGTTTGACCCTTCTCAAGAACCAGATCCCACTCCACGTTTCCTAAACGTGTATGAAGGGTCATAATCTCTCTATCCTTCTCCTCTAAAGTAGACTGCTGAACAGTCGCTCGCTCAGTCAATTCCTGAACCTCATCTTGTAACTCCACGTTACGATCATATAGTGTGTCATACATCTCAGCATCAACAGTGTACCATGGTAGCTCCTCTTCTTCTTCCTCATCATCAAACTCCTCCTCAGGACCCTCCTCAGGATCAATCTCAGGTTCATGTTCCTGACCAACAACGGTGATCAATGGAGATGAAACCCTCTGAACTAACTGTTCCCTAACAACATGTATGTCTCGGGTCTCCTCCTCTGTAGGTACTATAGGTAATCGGGGTTCTTCCTCCCCAGCTTGACTAGCTTCTCCAACATTCGTCATCCTGACAACAAAATTTTAAGTTTTAGTTACTAAGTCGTACTAACGAGCACATAAATTAACACATAGACACATAATGTATTTTATTATCTTCAATGAATTACAAAAATTCATTTCTTAAAACTCGATAAGAGTTTTCCTTTACTATCTTCTTTCTATAAGGTTACTACATAAGGTTGTTCCCCCACCTAAGGTTCATAACCTACAGCTCTGATACCAACCTGTGACACCCCCAAATTCGGGTACTTTGATTCCACGGGATTTGGTGTTCACTGTACAAGTATCATCAATCTATCTACCCATAAATAATATCAAACCATACAATAGATAGAAATCATAAATAAATCTCTTCCCTTAAGGGTTACATCAACTGAATCATAAATAAATCCCAGGTTACTCTAACCTTAAAACATCTGTGCGGAATTCTAAACAAATAAGTCTTAAACAACAACATAAGTCTTAAACATAAATACATCATCAATTAAAATAACAAGTCTTCATCACTTGCTAACTTTGCCCTTGCCCTTACTAGTGGAGGGTTCATCGCTTCTTTCATTCTTAACTGCAATGTTATTATTAAGCAAGAGTGAGCACAAATGCCCACAAGTATAAAAATGAAATAACAGTATAATAACATGCGAATAAATCAAAGATGTCTGAATAAGAGCTCAACTTTTGAATCAAGAATGAATAACAAAAATCAAAAGAATTCTGAGGGTCATAAGACCTTGAACTATGTCCTAGGTTATCAAGAATTATACTTGAAACCTTTAACAGTCATAAGACTATGGACCTTCTTCTCGTACTTAGGGGGATCAGCCATACTGTGCACAATATCTTAACGCTAAAGCGTAAATAATCCCCTATACAGGGTTGTTCATCTCAGTTTGACATTCGAGTCCGCACCAAAGGAAGTTTGGTTTGGATAAATCATCAAGGGTTCTGAAATTTAGAACGCTCATCAACTATGGACTAGTTGAATCAATAAGGTTCACTAGTCTAAAAAAGTTCAACAATAATTGATATTCGATTTGAATAATAACCTCAAAAGTATACAATAGGACAATTATTGTATAACTGAATCATGCTTTGGAAAGATAATTAATCTTTAATATCATACTTGAACTTGAATAATAACAAGGATAATTTATTCAAGGTAAATAATAAACTTGAACAATAATGACAAGTGGGGTTAGGGAAACTTGCTCGACATAAAAGTAACGTTTAAGTTTAAATAAACTTGCTCAATAGAATGGAGTTAGGATATGATACTTGCCTCGTGCGTAGATTACACTTTAACTAAGCACGTTCTTTGAATTAAATCCTACATACCATTCACATTCAATACCAGTTAATTACTAACTAATCAACATAACACATTCTCGTTGTCTACTTTAATTATTGACTAAACTTAGTCAAATTATCACGTCACATAATTTATACTTCATGAAATATCAAACTAATTATGTATTTAATAATTCAATTCACATGTAATATTTTATTACATGTTAAACAACTATTTTATCATCTCATAATACCTCTAACATGATTACATGTTCATTACATCAATCCACTAACACTTGTTAGACTTTAACATTTTAAAAATACATTTCTGACATTTTCTGGAGAGTGGCGCTGCGGCGCCACTATTGAACTAAGGATTCGCGCTGCGGCGCCGTGGCGCTGTGGCCGGGCCCTTGGCGCTGCGACGCTATGGCGCCGTGGCTTGGGTCTTGGCACTTCGGCGCGGGACTTCAGTTCTGGAGTTGGCGCCGCGGCGCGAGACTCCAGAAACTGATTCTCAGTTCGCGAAGAACACAGAGTTCAGCGAAAACAACACATTTTATCACTAATTTCACCAAATCACATATACACACATGTTATAATTTATGTATAATCATAATCCAACATATATAAAGTGATTTTAACCAATCAAAACACATAATCACATAATTAAAACATGTGAATTCACTGACTTTGATGTTCTTGGTGATTTTTGAATATAAAATATATAATTTAACACTACAGATTCGTTATAACACCGAATCCGTTTGTTTAAGGCTTAATCTCTTCGTGTTAACGTACATAACAACTTTCAAGTGTAAAATTTAGGGATAATATATGATCAATACATATATTTTCACGTATATGGCCATATGGTCATATCACGTACTCTGTTTATTTTGAAATAACATATGTACGACATGTTTTCACAATACTGATGTTATGGTTTGTGAAATATATATAATTAAACATGATTTGATACAACATAACACACATAAACTTATAATCATATCATATTCCAATCTACAAGGATTTACAGAAAACTGTGAAGCCAATTTATGAAAACTAAAAGACGTGAAATAGGAATTGGGTTTGGAGAAATTACCCAGAGTAGATAAAGTAATCGGGGATGAATTCCTTCCGATTCTTCCTGACTCACCCAACCTCTTAGCAAAACTCTCTGATTTTCTCTTCTAATTCTCTTTGGTATCTTTATCAGACTTGGAACAAAATAAAGAACAAGACGTCGTATAAGAACTAGCGTGCGTCAATGCCAGTTAACCCAGTCATGGTTAACTGGTGGTAACTTCCACTAAGGCCATGTTTGGCTAGCTAAAAATATGTTTTAAAAATCATTTAATTTAATAAAGCTTTATTATATAGTTTAAATAATGTCACAACCATATAAAATAAATCAATATTTTATTTAATTTACTTTAAATTAAATATAATAAAATCTCAATAATGCACATAGTCACATAATTAAATTTCTCTTAAATAAATAATAACAATTTATTAAATCTCTAATTAATAATTACATTAATTAGATAACATCATGCTTAATTAAATTATTTCATTTAATTCAATAAGCTCACATAATCACATACTTGAATAATAAAAATTCTCTACATTAATTTAATAAATATAACACATAAAATTAAATTAATGTACCACAATTACATCAATTAATTATTAAATCTAATAATTAAATCCTTAAAAAATATTTATTTAATTCAATAAATATTTAAATTAATTTACAAAATTCTCGTTCGTCACATCTTTCCCCCCTTAAAAGGATTCTGTCCCCAGAATCACGACTCAATAAATTCGACCCGTTACATTCTCCCCCATTACAAAGATTCTGTCCCCAGAATTGCATACACATAATTAAGTAAATAAATGAGGGTAATTCTTCATCATATTCTCTTCGAGTTCCCACGTAGATTCTTCAGCGTTGTGGTTCCTCCAAATTACCTTAACAGAAGGTATAACTTTATTTCTGAGAACTTGTTCTTTTCGGTCGACAATTTGGACAGGAATTTCTTCATAAGATAAGTCTTTCTCAAAATACAGGGGTTCGTATTCAATTATATGCTTGTAATCAGGTTTGTAAGGTCGTAACACAGAAACATGGAAGACGTTGTGGATATTCTCGAGTGCTGGAGGTAAGGCTATCTCGTACGCAACTTCTCCAATTCTTCGCAGTACCTCAAAGGGTCCAATAAATCTTGGGCTCAATTTTCCTTTCTTTCCGAACCTGGTCTTTCCCTTCCAGGGAGAGACCTTCAAGAAGACATAACTACCTGGTTCAAACTCGATATTTTTACGATGTGGATCAGCGTATTTCTTCTGTCGATCTTGAGCTGCTATCAGTCGTGCTCGGATCACTTTGACTATTTCTGCCGTCTGCTGTACCAATTCTGGCCCTAGCAATTATCTTTCACCAACTTCATCCCAATAAAGCGGAGTTCTGCACTTTCTACCGTATAACGCTTCGTAGGGCGGCATACCAATACTAGCGGGGTAACTGTTGTTGTAGCCGAACTCTACCAACGGTAGGTGATCATCCCAATTTTATTTGAAGTCCATTACACAGGCTCGTAACATATCTTCCAGTGTTTAAATCGTTCGTTCGCTCTGTCCGTCTATTTGAGGGTGGTAAGCTGTACTCATTCGCAGTTGCGTACCCATGCATTCCTGAAGACGTTTTCAGAAATTTGATGTGAAGCGCGGATCCCTATCGGAAACAATAGACACCGGCACTCCGTGCCTCGAAACAATCTCTTTCACATATAATCTTGCCAACTGATCTAAGTTAAATCTGATTTTGATAGGAAGGAAGTGCGCGGATTTCGTCAGTCGGTCAACGATAACCCATACTGCGTCGTAGCCTTTCTGAGTCGTCAGAAGGCCAACCACGAAGTCCATCGTAATATGTTCCCATTTCCATTCTGGGATCTCCAACGGTTGTAGCAATCCACTCGGTCTCTGATGTTCTGCTTTAACTTTCTGACATGTCAGGCATTTGGCAACACATTCTGCAACATCACGTTTCAAATTCGGCCACCAGAAATGTTGTCGAAGATCTTGGTACATTTTTGTACTACCAGGGTGAATCGAATATCTTGAATTATGAGCCTCACTCAAAATTTCTTCCTTAATTTTTTTTACTGGCGGAACCCAAATTCTACTTTCAAATCTCAATATTCCTTCCTTATCCATCTTAAATCTTGGTTCGGTTCCTTCAGATATCTTCGATGTTACCTTTTTGCATTCATCATCCTGAAGCTGAGCCTCCTTCACTCTATCTAGTAGAGTTGTACCAGATTGCATCTGAAATAGCTTCTCATCAATCTCCATAGGATACTTCACTTCTAACTCCAGTTTCTCCATATCTGTAATTAGCTCCTACTGAGCAGTCAACATCATCAATTTCTCACGACCCTTTCTACTTAAGGCGTCGGCAACCACATTAGCCTTACCCGGATGGTATAAAATCTCACAGTCATAATCCTTGATTAATTCCAACCATCTTCTTTGATGCATATTCAAATCTTTCTGTGTAAAAATATATTTCAGACTCTTGTGGTCCGTATATATTTCACACTTCTCCCCGTATAGATAGTGCCTCCAAATTTTCAAAGCAAAAATAACTGCAGCTAACTCCAAATCATGGGTTGGGTAACCCTTCTCGTAATCCTTCAACTGCCGTGATGCATACGCAATGACTTTACCGTTTTGCATCAGCACACAACCAAGTCCTTTATGCGACGCATCGCTAAAAACAACAAAATTTCTTGTATCATCCGGAAGAGATAACACAGGCGATGTACTCAACCTCTTCTTTAATTCTTGAAAACTCTCCTCACACTTCTCCGTCCAAACAAATTTCATAGCTTTTCGAGTTAAATTCGTTAACGGAGTTGCGATCTTAGAAAAATCTTGTATGAATCTTCTATAATATCCTGCTAATCCAAGAAAACTTCTTACTACTGACGGCGTTCTCGGCTGATCCCAGTTAATCATAGCTTCTACCTTGGATGGATCTACCGAAATTCCATCTTTATCGATTACGTGACCAAGAAATTGTACTCTCTCGATCCAGAATTCGCATTTCGAAAATTTAGCATACAACTTCTCCCTTCTCAATACTTCCAACGTTAACCTCAAGTGTTCTTCATGTTCCTCTTTGGTTTTGGAATATACCAAAATGTCGTCTTTAAATACCACCACGAATTTGTCCAAAAACGGCTTGAATACACCATTCATTAGTCCCATAAATGCTGCTGGAGCATTCGTAAGACCAAACGACATTACTAAAAACTCATAATGACCGTATCGCATTCGGAACGCTGTCTTCGGTACGTCCTCTGGCCTCACCTTCAGTTGGTGATAACCACTCCTCAAGTCAATCTTGGAAAAATATTTTGCTCCCTTCAATTGATCAAACAGATCATCGATCCTCGGTAATGGATATCTATTCTTAATCGTAACCTTATTTAATTCTCTGTAGTCAATGTAGAGCCTCATCGATCCGTCCTTCTTTTTCACGAACAACACCGGCGCTCCCCACGGCGATACACTCGGTTGAATGTACTTTTTGTCCAACAATTCTTGTAGTTGTACCATTAATTCCTTCATCTCTACTGGCGCCATTCGGTATGGTGCCTTCGATATTGGAGCAGTTCCGGGCGCCAAATCAATCACAAAGTCTACTTCTCTATCTGGAGGAAGTCCTGGCAAATCGTCTGGAAATACATCGACGAAGTCCCTCACAATCGGTATCTCATCTACCTTCGGGATCTCTTTTCGACTGTCGACTATGTAAGCTAAATATCCTACACAGCCTTGTCTTAATAACTTCCTGGCCTGCAACATCGTCAGACAACTCGCTTGTCTAGGCGACTTGCTACCATAAAACATAACCTTTGACGGAGTCATAAGGTTAATACGCTTCTTTTGGCAGTCAATTACAGCCCCATAATTGGATAGCCAATCCATACCCAATATAACGTCGAATTCCCCCAAACGAATAGGGATAAGATCTACGATCATGATATTACCCTTAATATCCACCCTACAGTTCTTAAACACGTACTTAACAGGGATTATTTCTCTATTCGTAATTTCTATGTTCATGGGGTAATCCAATTCATCCATAAGCAAATCTAAACTATTAGCAAAGTCTTCGGATATAAAGGAACAAGTAGCACCCGAATCAAATAAAACATAAGCATTAATTTCATTGATCGGAATGATACCTGACACCACCTCACGAGACTGGATTGCATCCTGCACCGTCATGTTGAAAATTCTGGCGGTTGGTCGGTTTGTTGTAGGTGGTCCGGTGATGGTTAAGGTATTTCCACTGTTATTTCCACGGTTAACTCCTTGCACTGGTCCTCCAGATCCCTTCTTAGGGCAGTCTCTTGCTAGATGATCCTTCGAACCACAGTTGAAACAAGCACCCTTCTTTGGATTTGGACAATTTGGTGCTATGTGGCCTTCCTGACCACAATTATAGCAAACTCTCTTTCCTTTCATGCAAACTCCTAGATGAGCTTTCCCGCAAGTTAGGCATGCCTCGATTCGTTTCTTCTGATTACCTTGTTGATTTCCCGATGATGAGTTGTCATTCCACCTTTTCTTATGATTGAAATTTCCACCTCCTGTGCCACTTCCACCGGCTTTGCTATTTCCTTCACCTTCACTCTTTTTCTTCTTCTGCTCTTGATTGTACTTGGTCACCGCATCGCTTCCTCCTTCAGCGAGGATGGCCTTTTCCCGTACTCCGGCAAATGTGTTTATCTGAAACATTGACACCTTACTATAAACCCAAGGCTTTAGTCCTTGTTCAAATCTTCTGGCCTTTCTTTCGTCAGTGTGTACTTGGTACGGGGCAAACCTTGCCAACTCATCGAATTTAGCCGCGTAATCAGGCACGCTCATGTTTCCTTGCTTCAGTTCCAGAAATTGAATCTCCATCTGATTCTGCGAACTAGTTGGGAAGTACATTTCGAAAAATATTTCTTTAAATCTCTCCCACGTAATTACACCTTGACCTCCTCGCATCTTGTTTGCCTGCCACCAGTAGCTAGCCTCAGACTTCAGCATGAACGTTGCGAAAGCAGTCTTCTGATCTTCTCTAACCCTAGCAACGTCGAAAACCTTCTCCATTTCCATCACCCACGTTTGAGCCTCGATCGGGTTTCTGGAACCTTTGATCTCTATCGGTCCCACCGCCTTAAAATCTTTAAACGTTGTGCTAGGTGGAGCTTGCGGTTGGTTATTCATGACTCCAGTTAGTAAATTCACCAACTGCTGAACAGGATTAGCATTGGCGTTAATGTTATTATTGGTTGACTCTTCCTGAGCCGGTTGACGTTGTTGTCTTCTCCTTGGCGGCATTTTTCTGTTAAATAAACGTTTATTAGAACTTTATTTATTTCTCTACATACTTAAGACATTACTCAACAATTTAACATATCACTTAACACATCATCTCAAATAACTTGATATCTTTTCATTCAAATAAAAAGTTTTAACATTAAACTATAGCATACTGCTATTTACATCATCTATCCTGGAATAAAGAATCCACAGGATTTAAAACATTCACATATTAACATATTCCTTAGTTCATAAACACATCGGAATTTACATAAAACTATATTATAAGTCTTTCACATGAATAAACAGATTCTATTCCTGTCTTCCAAGGTGCTCAATAGCCTTGCCACGCTCCTCATTCATGATACGAGACATCGTCCTGTGATCCAACATATACGATGGAAGTCCTTCAAACTGGATGGGGTACCTTAACACTCGCTCTTGAACCTCATCCATCGCATGATTAAGTGTGGCGTACGTGTCTTCAAGCTTTGCCTTCTTTCCACGACTATCATTTTCTGCACGATCTGCTCGATATGATTCTCTTACCCATCCTTCCTCTGCTATTTTCAGTCTTCCGGAGGTTTCCTTCAGTTCCTTCTTCAGCTTCTCTATCTCCTCAGTCTTATCTTCAGTTTGACCCTTCTCAAGAACCAGATCCCACTCCACGTTTCCTAAACGTGTATGAAGGGTCACAATCTCTCTATCCTTCTCCTCTAAAGTAGACTGCTGAACAGTCGCTCGCTCAGTCAATTCCTGAACCTCATCTTGTAACTCCACGTTACGATCATATAGTGTGTCATACATCTCAGCATCAACAGTGTACCGTGGTAGCTCCTCTTCTTCTTCCTCCTCATCAAACTCCTCCTCAGGACCCTCCTCAGGATCAATCTCAGGTTCATGTTTCTGACCAACAACGGTGATCAATGGAGATGAAACCCTCTGAACTAACTGTTCCCTAACAACATGTATGTCTCGGGTCTCCTCCTCTGTAGGTACTATAGGTAATCGGGGTTCTTCCTCCCCAGCTTGACTAGCTTCTCCAATATTCGTCATCCTGACAACAAAATTTTAAGTTTTAGTTACTAAGTCGTACTAACGAGCACATAAATTAACACATAGACACATAATGTATTTTATTATCTTCAATGAATTACAAAAATTCATTTCTTAAAACTCGATAAGAGTTTTCCTTTACTATCTTCTTTCTATAAGGTTACTACCTAAGGTTGTTCCCCCACCTAAGGTTCATAACCTACAGCTCTGATACCAACCTGTGACACCCCCAAATCCGGGTACTTTGATTCCACGGGATTTGGTGTTCACTGTACAAGCATCATCAATCTATCTACCCATAAATAATATCAAACCATACAATAGATAGAAATCATAAATAAATCTCTTCCCTTAAGGGTTACATCAACTGAATCATAAATAAATCCCAGGTTACTCTAACCTTAAAACATCTGTGCGGAATTCTAAACAAATAAGTCTTAAACAACAACATAAGTCTTAAACATAAATACATCATCAATTAAAATAACAAGTCTTCATCACTTGCTAACTTTGCCCTTGCCCTTACTAGTGGAGGGTTCATCGCTTCTTTCATTCTTAACTGCAATGTTATTATTAAGCAAGAGTGAGCACAAATGCCCACAAGTATAAAAATGAAATAACAGTATAATAACATGCAAATAAATCAAAGACGTCTGAATAAGAGCTCAACTTTTGAATCAAGAATGAATAACAAAAATCAAAAGAATTCTGAGGGTCATAAGACCTTGAACTATGTCCTAGGTTATCAAGAATTATACTTGAAACCTTTAACAGTCATAAGACTATGGACCTTCTTCTCGTACTTAGGGGGATCAGCCATACTGTGCACAATATCTTAACGCTAAAGCGTAAATAATCCCCTATACAGGGTTGTTCATCTCAGTTTGACATTCGAGTCGGCACCAAAGGAAGTTTGGTTTGGATAAATCATCAAGGGTTCTGAAATTTAGAACGCTCATCAACTATGGACTAGTTGAATCAATAAGGTTCACTAGTCTAAAAAAGTTCAACAATAATTGATATTCGATTTGAATAATAACCTCAAAAGTATACAATAGGACAATTATTGTATAACTGAATCATGCTTTGGAAAGATAATTAATCTTTAATATCATACTTGAACTTGAATAATAACAAGGATAATTTATTCAAGGTAAATAATAAACTTGAACAATAATGACAAGTGGGGTTAGGGAAACTTGCTCGACATAAAAGTAACGTTTAAGTTTAAATAAACTTGCTCAATAGAATGGAGTTAGGGATAGGATACTTGCCTCGTGCGTAGATTACACTTTAACTAAGCACGTTCTTTAAATTAAATCCTACATACCATTCACATTCAATACCAGTTAATTACTAACTAATCAACATAACCCATTCTCGTTGTCTACTTTAATTATTGACTAAACTTAGTCAAATTATCACGTCACATAATTTATACTTCATGAATTATCAAACTAATTATGTATTTAATAATTCAATTCACGTGTAATATTTTATTACATGTTAAACAACTATTTTATCATCTCATAATACCTCTAACATGATTACATGTTCATTACATCATTCCACTAACACTTGTTAGACTTTAACATTTTAAAAATACATTTCTGACATTTTCTGGAGAGTGGCGCTGCGGCGCCACTATTGAACTAAGGATTCGCGCTGCGGCGCCGTGGCGCTGTGGCCGGGCCCTTGGCGCTGCGACGCTATGGCGCCGTGGCTTGGGTCTTGGCGCTGCGGCGCGGGACTTCAGTTCTGGAGTTGGCGCCGCGGCGCGAGACTCCAGAAACTGATTCTCAGTTCGCAAAGAACACAGAGTTCAGCGAAAACAACATATTTTATCACTAATTTCACCAAATCACATATACACACATGTTATAATTTATGTATAATCATAACCCAACATATATAAAGTGATTTTAACCAATCAAAACACATAATCACATAATTAAAACATGTGAATTCACTGACTTTGATGTTCTTGGTGATTTTTGAATATAAAATATATAATTTAACACTACGGATTCGTTATAACACCGAATCCGTTTGTTTAAGGCTTAATCTCTTCGTGTTAACGTACATAACAACTTACAAGTGTAAAATTTAGGGATAATATATGATCAATACATAAATTTTCACGTATATGGCCATATGGCCATATCACGTACTCTGTTTATTTTGAAATAACATATGTACGACATGTTTTCACAATACTGATGTTATGGTTTGTGAAATATATATAATTAAACATGATTTGATACAACATAACACAATATAAACTTATAATCATATCATATTCCAATCTACAAGGATTTACAGAAAACTGTGAAGCCAATTTATGAAAACTAAAAGACGTGAAATAGGAATTGGGTTTGGAGAAATTACCCAGAGTAGATAAAGTAATCGGGGATGAATTCCTTCCGATTCTTCCTGACTCACCCAACCTCTTAGCAAAACTCTCTGATTTTCTCTTCTAATTCTCTCTGGTATCTTTATCAGACTTAGAACAAAATAAAGAACAAGACGTCGTATAAGAACTGGCGTGCGTCAATGCCAGTTAACCCAGTCATGGTTAACTGGTGGTAACTTCCACTAAGGCCATGTTTGGCTAGCTAAAAATAGGTTTTAAAAATCATTTAATTTAATAAAGCTTTATTATATAGTTTAAATAATGTCACAACCATATAAAATAAATTAATATTTTATTTAATTTACTTTAAATTAAATATAATAATTTCTCAATAATGCACATAGTCACATAATTAAATTTCTCTTTAATAAATAATAACAATTTATTAAATCTCTAATTAATAATTACATTAATTAGATAACATCATGCTTAATTAAATTATTTCATTTAATTCAATAAGCTCACATAATCACATACTTGAATAATAAAAATTCTCTACATTAATTTAATAAATGTAACACATAAAATTAAATTAATGTACCACAATTGCATCAATTAATTATTAAATCTAATAATTAAATCCTTAAAAAATATTTATTTAATTAAATAAATATTTAAATTAATTTACAAAATTCTCGTTCGTCACAGATGTGGACTGGAAAACGTCCTAGTATGTCGTTCATGAAGATTTGGGGTTGCGAGCCGTTTGTAAAACGTCTGGATTCTGATAAGCTCGGACTCAAATCTGACAAATGTAATTTTGTGGGATACCCAAAGGAAATAAAAGGGTATTATTTCTACAAACCTTCTGAGAACAAAGTGTTTGTTGCTCGAACTGGTATTTTTATAGAAAGAGAATTTGTCTCTAAAGGAAATAGTGGGAGGAAAGTTGAACTCGAAGAAATTCGAGAACCACAAAATATTATTGAACCTGAGTTGGAACGTGAGCAGGAACCACAAGATATTGTGGAAAGTGAACCTGCTCAAATTACACAAGGCATTCATAGATCTGGTAGGACACGCCAAGAGCCAGGAAGATATTATGGATATCTTGTGACTCAAAACGGCTATGTGATGCTCATAGATCAGGATGACCCTGCTTCCTACCAAGAAGCTATGAATGGACCAGATTCTGAGAAATAGCGTGAAGCCATGAAATTTAAGATGGACTCTGGTTGATCCACCCGAAGGGGTTAAACCAATCGGGTGCAAGTGGATTTTCAAGAAGAAAACTGACATGAATGGTAACGTACAAACCTATAAAGGCCGACTGGTAGCAAAAGGTTTCAAATAAGTTCAAGGTGCTGACTATGATGAAACCTTCTCTCCAGTGGCAATGGTTAAATCCATCAGGAAATTACTTACTATTGCAGCCTTTTAGGGTTACGAAATCTGGCAGATGGATGTCAAAACTGCTTTCCTTAACGAAAATCTCCTTGAGGATGTGTACATGACACAACCGGAGGGTTTTGCCACTCCAAAGGATGCTGGAAAGGTATGTAAACTGCAGCGATCCATTTATGGATTAAAGCAAGCCTCTCGGAGTTGGAATCTTCGATTTGATGAAGCAGTCAAAGAGTTTGGCTTTATAAAAAATGAAGATAAACCTTGTGTATATAAGAAGGTTAGTGGGAGTCACATTGTATTCCTAGTATTATATGTTGATGACATATTAATTATTGGGAATGACATTCCTTCCTTACAGGCTGTAAAAACATGGTTAAGAAAATGTTTCTCTATGAAAAATTTGTGTGATGCTGCCTACATTTTAGGTATCAGGATCTATAGAGATAGATCGAGAAAAATGTTGGGCCTAAGACAAAGTACATATATTGATAAAGTGTTGAAACGGTTTAGCATATAAGAGGCGAAAAGAGGACACTTACCCGTGACTCGTGGTGTAAAGATCTTTAAGGCCCAATGTCCTAAATCACAAGATGATGAGGAGCGTATGAGAAAGATCCCTTATGTTTCGACAATTGGATCTATCATGTATGCAATGATATGTACTCATCTGGATGTCTCGTATGCTTTGAGCATGTCGAGTAGATACCAGTTGAATCCAGGTGAAGGTCACTAGACAGCAGTCAAGAATATCCTCAAGTACCTGAAAAGGACTAAGGATTCATTCTTGGTATATGGAGGTGAAGATGAACTAGCAGTAAAGGGTTACACAGATGCTAGTTTCCAGACACACAATGATGACTATAAGTCTCAGTCAGGTTTTGTGCTTTGCCTTAATGGTGGTGCTGTTAGCTGGAAGAGTTCGAAGCAAGAGACAGTAACTGATTCTACAACAGAGGCTGAGTATATTGCTACTTCTAGTGCGGCCAAGGAGGCTGTATGGATTAAAAAGTTCGTCACTGAACTTGGTGTTGTTCCAACCATTGTTGATATGGTTAAGCTATACTGTGATAATAATGGAGCCATTGCACAGGCTAAGGAACCCAGATCTCACCAACGATCCAAGCATATACTTAGGCGGTACCATCTCATCTGTGAAATCATTGATAAAGGAGATGTACATATAGCAAGAGTGCCAATAGATGATAATATTGTAGATCCTCTGACCAAGGCTTTGTCACAGCAGAAGCACGAAGGTCACACTATTTCCATGGTATACATGAGTGATTGGCTTGAGTACAAGTGGGAGACTGTTAGAGTTTATGCCCTAGAGGCCAATTATTTGATATAATTGTTTAACATTTTGATATTATATTTGATTGAATAAATGAATAATTTTATTTTGGTTTTATTTACTGCGTTATATAAATGTTAACATAATAAAAGTGCTTAGAATAGTGATACAAATTATATAGCTTCAAGTAAGTGACTTGAACATAAGATTATATAATTACAATTAGTATCATTGCTCTTAAATGTCCCTAGTCGAGTATCATTGTAAATGGGACAACAATGATACAGTGAGACTAGTATATGGATTGACTGATGACCAAATCTCATTGGTCATAAATATATGAGATATTGATTCAATGCATAGGTACATGTTAGAGAATGATGTACTGGACAGACCCACCATGATAATTCTATGTGGAGCATTATGCGAAGTGTCATTAGCGATTCTCATAGTGACAGTGATGTAATGATCCTCCGACCTAAAATTACTATATTACTATACGTGAATTTATGTACTTTGATATCATCAAAGGTCACCTTTAATAGGGTGGACTATAAAGGTGATTATTGGGTACATCATGAATCGTGTGAGGAATATGAGTGATCTAGATGGAATTTAACCCTCCTATATATTAGGGGTGATATCCATAGGTCTCTTGATTGAGTAGGACTATAAAATGCATGGCCATGCTCAAACAGTGATTTGTTTCATAATCTACTAATTGATCAAGAAAACTCAGATTAAATTATGAAGAGTATGACACATTCTATGACTCGAGTTTAATCTAAGATATCAAGGTTAAAAGGATTAAATTACATTGAAACATTGGTCACGAAAAGGTTGCATCGAATCATCGATCTTATTATTACATGGGTAGCAGTGATGCATTACTAGATGCCGCTACTATTTATAATTTTATAATATGATTTTAAAATTATTACCAACGTAATAATAACATATTGGGTCACACACAAAGAAAGTAATTAAAAGAGAATTAATTTAAATTGTAAAGATTTAAATATGTCAATATGATTAATAAAGTTTATATTACGGATTTAAATTAATAGGATAATTTATATATAGGTATATTAATTAAGTAAGACTTAATTTAATATATATATATATATATATATATATATATATATAAATTCGAATTTTATTTTAATTAGATTAGGATTTTGATTAATTCCTATTAACTACTATATATATGATATATAGCAGCCATTTTAGGAAACGAATCATAACCTAAAAACCCTAGTCGCTCTTAGAGAGAGACTAGAGAAAAATTTCGAAAATCCATTCTTTTGGTGGCTAGTACCGCAGCTCCCTTCAATTGTAGAATCGTGCGACGGTTCGCGTGCGTTCGTGTGGATACCATAGAGACATAGTTTCGTGAGGGATTGCATTGGAGATTCGAAGCATTTCAGAGGCTTAATCATAATCGGTATAATCTCTTAAACACTGATTTAATGTCTGTTTCGCGTGGATCCTTTTTTAGGGTTTTAGATTTGGCTTTGTAAATTTTATTTTCTGCTGCGTTTTCATGCCGAAACCCCTACAGTTCGATAACAATATATATATATAGAGAGAGAGAGAGAAAGAGAGAGAGAAGTAATGAAAAGCTTAAAATTTTGAAAAATCTTACAGTTGGCTACCAAGAAGACTTCAGATAGCTTTAAAAATCTGAAAACTCAGTTTCTACTGGTTAAATTTCAGTATGTTGTAAAATACGAGTTTACAAGTGTTTAGAAAGAAGAATCACTCAGTTTAGAGCACTCTAGAAGTGTTTACAGACTGAAATGGACAGAGTTTTCACTCATTTTTCTCTTCTTTTTTCAAATGAGCTGCCAAGAGCTCATATTTAAAAACCAGATGGTCGCGGGTCTACCTGCGGCTACCCAGGGTGCCCCGGGCCATGTAGGTCCTATCGTTTCAAAGTACGTGCACTTGGACAACGCGTTGTCCGCTCGAACCTTCATAACTTTCAATTCGAGTATCCGATAAAGGTGTGTTGTACCTTTCCAAAATGCTGTTGGCGAGAGCTACATAATGACTTGGGATTAGAGGTTGTACGAAGTCGGGAAGATGGGTTCATGACCAGATCTTCAAGTTTTAAAATTAAATCCGGTGTGAGGTCTTGTGTCGTAGTCACTCGGGATTTGAGTTATGGTTCTTGTGGGACACATTGTATGCAGTGTGGGTTTGAATGATGTTGAGATGACGTGAATGTAGTGTTGAGGTGGCAAATGATGATTTTGCCCCTCACCAGGGTTATCTCCGGTGTGACGCCCCCAAAATAGGTTCATTCTACCAAACCTATTCTGAGTCGCCAAATACATGGTACAGAAAATAACTACAACTTTATTATTTCAATTATCGTGCAAAATACAACAACACATATACTGTGAGTGTGAATACCAACTGTGACTCATGTCCTAACTATGGACAACACCTCACATTGATACATTACATAAAGGTACAGTCAATAACTATTTTAGAAATTAAAATATTTGGGAAGTGCTCAAGGAAATCTTCGTACATGGGAGCCCATGCGTCTAGGTTATGATAGATATCATATGTCCACAGAATTATCCTTGGTTGACCCAATAGACCCCAAAGAAAAACGAGAAGATTACTATCATATTCTTTCCAATGGTGAGTCTTCTCTTGACATATCATTATCTCCACTGTCTCTAATTGAGAATTATACTTCAACCAAACACCAAGTTTATACAAGTAGTTCTCGTAGATATACTCAGCATAGTGGATGTGCACAACCCTGTCTTATGATGACACGAGGTTGTATGTCATTAGACATCTTGTATGATAGTGGCAAATCACCCTTCCAAAGTTGAGTTCGTCTCACCCTATATGATTCACCAAATATAATTACTAAATGATGTATAAAATATAACACATTTTTCTATACTGTTTAGAGAGAACTCCACAGTTAGAGACCATCGTTCTATTCTCTTATTATCCCCGCTCGGCCCAGCTACACTCTTATTATCTGAAAGGAATTGTGAAGTAAAAGGGTGAGCTCAACTAGCCCAGTAAATAATATTATGACTAAAGATAAATAAATTATCAATAGGCTTTAACAGTAATAAATCAGAGATTTAGAACATATGGTAGATGATAAAAAATTTCAACCATAGTTGCAGCGGAACGAGCAATCCATTAGAAGAGTCAAATAGACCTTAAAGCCTATTATCTTCTCCATGTTAAAAATCCACCAACAATGTTTTATCACTGTAACATCAATCAACAGTTCTGGTCCACAATCATATGAATAACTCATAATCATAATTGTGATTCTAAATTCCTCTTCGCATCCAGGACGAATATAATTTTCATCACATGTCTTTACCTGAAACATCAAAGATCATGGTTATACCAAATCACAGTTCCTGTTCATAATCATACCAATAAATTCATCTTTGTACTACGAGCCAACGATATTCGTCAACCGTTTGTCTTTGCACTACTCGCCAAAGATATTAAACAACATATCATCTTTGGACTACAGGCCAAAGATATTCAACAACAGATCATCTTTATACTATGAACCAAAGATATTCAACAACAGGTCATCTTTGCACTACGACCAAAGATATTCATATCTCAAATAAACACATAATCATTTCAGAATTTATATAAACCATAATTATAACCATGTTGATCAATTCACCTTTGCACTTAAGCTAAAGATATTCAATTATAACTTCAATGGTCATGATCATACCAGTCAACAATTCATCTTTACACTACTGGCCAAAGAGAATCCATAGTCACGATCATACCAATAATCTACCCATCTTTACACTCAAGTCAAAGATAAACATCATCATTAGGGTTCTAAAAATATTATATATGATAATAAAAATAATATAATCAACATATAGATTTAATCTCAAGAGTAAGATTCATAAATCAACGATAATTTAGTCAGTAAAAGAAATCAATTTTGTCGTGAATAGTACTCTGTGAATAGTAACTCATGAATAGTAATTTGTGAATAGTAACTCGTAAATAGTAACCCCGACATGAAAAAGATAGAAATTCTACAATAAAATCTATACCAATTTTTCGGTATAATGATATTGAAAGAATAACATTTCTTAAACTTATAAATAATTTATTTTAATTGTTTACATTTTACTAATTAATTCATTAAATCATCCTAAAATGTCAAACTCATAAGATTTCATCACCAATAACCAAAATCCTCATCAAAAATCTGCATATACCTTATATAGGATTCTCAAGCCATAAAATTCTATTTTCTAATTTTCTTACTTCACATAACATATTTAATTCATTTACTCATAACTAGAACATTTTCATGAAAAATATCAAATCAGTTTCAAAAATATTTCTTTTCTGGGATTTATCAGAATATAGTCTCATATTAAACATATATTTTTCTCGGAATTTTTAAAATTTATTTACTATTTTTCATAAGGACAAAACTGTCGAATATTTAGACATTTACAATAAATTGTACTCTTGTCCAAAAATTCCAAAATTTACAGAGTATACTTCTGTTATATACATGTACTCCTAATAAAAATTCCACCAATTTTGGAGTTAACCACAAGGAGTTATAAGGGTTTACTTTTAAAATAGTCTTTTCCTATAAAATTCATAACTCTTAATCCATACGTCCAAAAATTACCATTTTTGGACACAATCTAGAAAACTCATTAAATTATCATTTCAAAGTTTTTCAGAATTTTTGAAAGTCAGAAAAATTACGAAACTGAAAAACATAATAACCCTTAAAATTTCTTTCCTCAAAAGAGCAGTACTTCTGACTTGAATATAGGATGAAAAGCTGAAGGAACCTTGCACTGAATAACAACTCTCAAAATATCTAAATACTCACTAAAATATGCTCGATAATATACAGAGAGAAAACTTATGTTTCTAGTGTAATTTTCAATTCTAACTTAAGCGTCTATTTATAGGAAAATGCTAGAACGCCAAATGAGGCTAAATTAATAAAATATTATTTTTTTTCTCTATGCATCCTCCACCAACCAAGCCAACCAACAAGGAAAAAAAATAGCAGCCCATGTGTATTCAACACCAACCAAAAGTGGGTCCCACCCATAAATTAATAAAAAATATTTTATTTTCCGAAACTTTAATAATTCATAGAAAATAGCCCGTTTATCAGAAAAATACAAATTTTATATCCATTCCACACGAAATCAAATTCTCTACGACTTTGTAGCTTTAAGTTTTTCCAAATTCCAGACAAAAAATATCTGAAATCCACAAACGGATGATTTTTAACACATCTAAAAATCCATAACAAATTATTCGTTCATTTTTAACGGTTCAAAATGTATGGATATATACTCAACTTATATATGTATAAAATATCCAAAAATCACAATGATCCAAAGGTCGGATTAAAATTATAACTCACGCAATAGAGCTTTAAAAATACCGATTTGATCTTTTAATACCTCCAATCCGATAAAATACTTGATAAAATACCTCAACATTAATTCTTTCATTAATAACCTCATAAATAAATCCATCATTTATATCCACATCAAATAATTATTTTCTTATCATATAAATCAATAATTAATTATTCTCAAATCATATTATAAAATCACAATTATGATAACCAGGCCGTTTCCAGGAAAGAGGGGGCTTTCCAATAAGGATTTCTCCTAACTGACGCGTAATTAGATGACCAAACCTCTCTTTAGACAGAACTTTTTAGACATTGCCAATAATCCTATCTAATAATATTATTCAGATAATATGAATTAATGATCTGGTAATGAAAATACTGTGCAATGACAATTATCGAAACAACAATAATATAAAATATCAACGCAGCAATTATTGAACCAATAAAATAAAATATTGAACAGTAATTACAATAACAATTATTGAGTAGTGTCTTCTTACGTAAGAATCAATAATTCAGAAATACTGTACAATACCGTGTGCAACTGTGTAACAACGTGTATTACTTTACTTTACCCACCGGGTATTCCAACAGTGTTAACGGTAACGATTACGCCGTTATTTATAAAAATTCAAATTTGTCGTTTTCTTCATCTGACAGTTATTCTGTTATGGGGCCCACAAATGGTTGCACCGTCGTACGAATATTCCCCGACAACAATGAATATTTTATAACAATTTGCTTATTTTGAAAAATTTGCACATTTCACCCATAACCGAAGCATTAAATCAAATTAACACTTTATTATCCACAATAATAAATAGAGGAAATTCAATTTTATTCATTAAAAAGTTGGGGTCTTACAATCTCCCCTCCTTATGAATTTCGTCCCCAAAATTTACGTACCTGGTATTTCGAAGAGTTGAGAATACCTTGCTTTTATTTCAGATTCTATCTCTCCGGTCATCATGATTTCTCCATTGCTCATCTCCCATGATAACTTCATTTGGGTTCCTCACTTGTTGGGAAGTCATTACAATCGCCCTCCCTTGAACTACCCAACTTTGACTTGTCTGGGGCAGCATCTGGTGTCATCACTACCGTTGGAATATACTTTTCTATAGGGCATATTCCACCCTCAACTGCTTTGTTGTACTCCTGATTCATGATCTGAATCATCAATCTTCGATCCATATCAAATTGAAGTTGACCGCTCTGTACAGGGTAATTCAAAACTCGATGTTGGGTTCTCCCAATTGATGTCCAAAAAGAGAAATACATATCATCTATTTTAGCCTTCTTAGATCGGACATCTCTTTCCACAATATCAACGCGTCGTGTGTCTTTTACCCATGCATCACTCATTCTCACTCGTTCAGTTGCTTATTCTTTCAGCTCAGATTCCAGCTTTATCATCTTATACTCTGCCAAAGAGTGCTTCTGTTCAAGCCTCACATATCGGGTAACACAAGCTTGAATCGTTGCATCCTTTTGCTCCACGACCATTTGCCGTTCTTCAACCTGCTCTTCTAAGTTATGAATACGATTTTGCAATTCTACATTTCGATCATAAAATTCTTCTAATAAATTCTCCCCAGGTTCTTCTTCTTCCTCACTCTCAGCTGCTACCTCTGCGACTAGCTCATGTGCAACTATTAATTCTTCCCTCACCACAAGAATATCTCTAATTCCTTCTTCGCCTGACATCACATTATCATGGTTGGGGATTAGAGGTATCCCTGCGGTCTCATTCACTCCATTGTTAACATTCTCAGCTGCCATTCTCAAATACTACCATAAAATAAAGGTTAATTAAACAAATTAACGAATCACATAATATCCGTATATTATGACCGACCAACAAATAAGCTTAGGTAGGACACACTAGCGAAGGATTTACTCATCTCTCCCCTCCTAGTTCTATTTCCCGATCTCCTCCAAAGACCATATCCCTAAGCACTGATACCAACTGTGACTTTGGACACCAACTTGTGTCAGCACCTCACAATGATACCTATCAGTTTACCACCGCAGAACGGCGTCCCTTACGGAGAGTCTGGCTTCGGTGCATCCCCCATTAACAGGAAGTCACCAGATAGAGGCTCGAGGCTCTTTACTTATGGCTCTGATACCAACTGTGACTTTGGACACCAACTTGTGTCAACACCTCACAATGATACCTATCAGTTTCCCACCGCAGAACGGCATCCCCTATGGAGAGTCTGACTTCGGTGCATCCCCCATTAATAGGAAGTCACCAGCGAGAGGCTCGGGGCTCTTTACTTATAGCTCTAATACCAACTGTGACGCCCCCAAAATTGGTTCATTCCACCCAACCTATTCTGCGTCGCCAAATACATGGTACAGAAAATAACTACAACTTTATTACTCCAATTTTCGTGCAAAATACAACAACACATATACTGTGAGTTTGAATACCAACTGTGACCCATGTCCCAACTATGGACAGCACCTCACATTGATACATTACATAAAGGTACAGTCAATAACTATTTTAGAAATTAAAATCTTTGGGAAGTGCTTAAGAAAATATTCGTACATTTGAGCCCATGCGTCTAGGTTATGATAGATATCATATGTCCACAGAATTATCCTTGGTTGACCCAATAGACCCCAAAGAAAAACGAGAAGATTACTATCATATTCTTTCTAATGGTGAGTCTTCTCTTGACATATCATTATCTCCACTGTCTCTAATTAAGAATTATACTTCAACCAAACACCAAGTTTATATAGGTAGTTCTCGTAGATATACTCAGTAAGTGGATGTGCACAACCCTGTCTTATGATGACACAAGATTGTATGTCATTAGACATCTTGTATGATAGTGGCAAATCACCCTTCCAAAGTTGAGTTTGTCTCACCATATATGATTCACCAAATATAACTACTAAATGATGTATAAAATACAACACACTTTTCTATACTGTTTAGGGAGAACTCCACAGCTAGAGACCACCGTTCTATTCCCTTGTTACCCCCGCTCGACCCAGCTACACTCTTATTACCTGAAAGGAATTGTGAAGCAAAAGAGTGAGCTCAACTAGCCCAATAAAGAATATCATGACTAAAGATAAATAAATTATCAATAGCCTTCAACAGTAATAAATCAGAGATTTAGAACATATGGTAGATGATAAAATTTTTCAACCATAGTTGCAGCGGAACGAGGAATCCATTAGAAGAGTCAAATAAACCATAAAGTCAATTATCTTCTACATGTTAAAAATTCACCAACAATGTTTTATCACTGTAACATCAATCAACAGTTCTGGTCCACAATCATATGAATAACTCATAATCATAATTGTGATTCTAAATTCCTCTTCACATCCAAGACAAAGATAATTCTTATCACATGTCTTTACCTGAAACATCAAAGATCATGGTTACACCAAATCACAGTTCCTGTTCATAATCATACCAATAAATTTATTTTACACTACTGGCCAAAGATATTCGTCAACCGTTTATCTTTGCACTACTGGCCAAAGATATTCAACAACATATCATCTTTGCACTACAGGCCAAAGATATTCTACAACTGACCATCTTTGTACTACGGACCAAAGATATTCAACAACAGATCATCTTTACATTACACCCAAAGATATTCATATCTCAAAGAAACACATAATCATTTCAGAATTTATATAAACCATAATTATAATCATGTTGATCAATTCACCTTTGCACTTAAGCTAAAGATATTCAATTATAACTTCAATGGTCATGATCATACCAGTCAACAATTCATCTTTGCACTACTGGCCAAAGAGAATCCATAGTCACGATCATACCAATAATCTACCCATCTTTACACTCAAGTCAAAGATAAACATCATCATTAAGATTATAAAAATGATATATATGATAATAAAAATAATATAATCAACATATAGATTTAATCTCAAGAGTAAGATTCATAAATCAACGATAATTTGGTCAGTAAAAGAAATCAATTTTATCGAGAATAGTATCTCGTGAATAGTAACTCGTGAATAGTAACTCATGAATAGCAACTCGTGAATAGTAACTCGTGAATAGTAACTCGTAAATAGTAACTCGTAAATAGTAACTCGTGAATAGTAATCCTGACCTGAAAAAAGTAAAAATTTCACAATAAAATCTATAACAATATTTTGATATAATGATATTGAAAGAATAACGTTTCTTAAACTTATAAATAATTTATTTTAATTGTTTACACTTTACTAATTAATGCATTTAATCATCCTAAAATGCCAAACTCATAAGACTTCATCACCAATAACCAAAATCCTCATCAAAAATCTGCATATACCTTATATAGGATTCTCAAGCCATAAAATCCTATTTTTTAATTTTCTTACTTCACATAATATATTTAATTCATTTACTCATAACTAGAATATTTTTATGAAAAATACCAAATCAGTTCCAAAAATATTTCTTTTCTGGGATTTATCAGAATATAGTCCCATATTGAACATATATTTTTCTCGGAATTTTTAAAATTCATTTACTATTTTTTATAAGGACAAAACTGCAGAATATTTAGATATTTATCATAAATTGTACTCTTGTCCAAAAATTTCAAAATTTACAGAGTATACTTCTGTTATATACATGTACTCCCGATAAAAATTTCACTAATTTTGGAGTTAACCACAAGGAGTTATAAGGGTTTACTTTTAAAATAGTATTTTCCCATAATATTCATAACTCTTAATCCATACGTCCAAAAATTATCATTTTTGGACACAATCTAAAAAACTCATCAATTTATCATTTCAAAATTTTCCAGAATTTTTAAATATCAGAAAAATTACGAAACTAAAAAACATAATAACCCTTAAAATCTCGTACCTCAAAAGAGCAGTACTTCTGACTGGAATATTGGATGAAAAGTCGAAGGAACCTTACACTGAATAACAACTCTCAAAGTATCTAAATACTCACTAAAATATGCTCGATAATATAGAGAGAGAACTTATGTTTCTGGTGTGATTTTTAATTCTAACTTAAACGCTTATTTATAGGAAAATGCTAGAACGCCAAAGGAGACTAAATTAATAAAATATTTTTTTTTCTCTACGCATCCTCCACCAACCAAGCCAGCCAACATGGAAGAAAAATAGCAGCCCATGTGTAATCAACACCAACCAAAAATGGGTCCTACCCATAAAATAATATAAATTATTTTATTTTTCTAAACATCAATAATTCATAGAAAATAGCCCGTTTATCAGAAAAATACGAATTTTATGTCCATTCCAAATGAAATCGAATTCTCTACAACTTTGTAGCTTTAAGTTTTTCAAAATTCCTGATAAAAAATATCCGAAATCCACAAACGGATGATTTTTAACACCTCTAAAAATCCATAACAAATTATTTGTTCATTTTTAACGGTTTAAAATTTGTGGATATATACTCAACTTATATATGTATAACATATCCAAAAATTGGAACGATCCAACGGTCGGATTAGAATTATAACTCACGTAATAGAGCTTTAAAAATACCGATTTGATCTTTTAATACATCCAATCCGACAAAATACTTGATAAAACACCTCAACATTAATTCTTTCATTAATAACCACATAAATAAATCCATCATTTATATCCACGTCAAATAAATATTTTCTTATCATATAAATCAATAATTAATTATTCACAAATCATAATACAGAATCACAATTATGACAATCAAGCCGTTCCCAAGAATGAGGGGGTTTTTCAATAAATATTTCTCCTTACTGGCGCACAATTATATGACCAAACTTCTCCTTAGACAAAACTTTCTAGACATTACCAATAATGCTATCTAATAATATTATTCAGATAATATGAATTATTGATCTGGTAATGGAAATACTGTGCAATGACAATTATCGAAACAACAATAATATAAAATATCAACGCAGCAATTATTGAACCAATAAAATAAAATATTAAATAGTAATTACTGTAATAATTATTGAGTAGTGCATTCTTACGTAAGAATCAATAATTCAGAAATACTATGCAATACCGTGTGCAACTGTGCAACAACGCGTATTACTTTACTTTACCCACCGGGTATTCCAACAGTGTTAACGGTAAAGATTACGCCGTTATTTATAAAAATTCAAATTTGTCGTTTTCTTCATCCGACAGTTATTTTGTTATGGGACCCACAAATAGTTGCGCCGTCGTACGAATATTCCCTGACAGAAATAATATTCCACGACCAAACGAATATTCCCCGACAACAATGAATATTTTATAACCACTTGGTTATTTTGAAAAATTTACACATTTCACCCATAACCAAAGCATTATATCAAATTAACACCTTATTATTCACAATAATAAGTAGAGGAAATTCGATTTTATTCATTACATCCGGCTTTGTGCAGTTGTAGCAGTCGTTGCTCAGGGTTATCTCTAAGATTGGGCTGCTATGAATGCTGAGTGTCCTCAGGGTTGTCTCTGAGGTGTGCTTGACCTCCCGAGGTTATCTCCGGTGTAATGCCCCCAAAATAGGTCCATTCCATCCAACCCATTCTGAGTCGCCAAATACATGGTACAGAAAATAACTACAACTTTATTACAGCAATTGTCGTATAAAATACAACAACACGTATGATGTAAGTTTGGATACAAATATATACTAAATGTGACTCATGTCCCAACCGTGGACAGAACCTCACAATGACACCTTACATAAAGGTATAGTCAAAAATTATTTTAGAAATTATAATCTTTGGGAAGTGCTCAAAGAAACCTTCATACATGGGAGGCCATGCGTCTAGGTTGTGATAGATATCATATGGCCATAGATATTCATCAACAACTCATCTTTGCACTACAGGCCAAAGATATTCAACAACAACTCATCTTTGCACTACAGGCCAAAGATATTCAACAACAAGTCATCTTTGCATTACGAGCCAAAGATATTCATCAATAATTAATCTTTGCACTACAGGCCAAAGATATTCATCAATAATTCATATTTGCACTACAGGCCAAAGATATTCCTCAACAGTTCATATTTGCACTATAGGCCAAATATATTCATATCTCAAAGAAATATATAATCATTTTAGAACTTATATAAACAATAATTATAACCATGTTGATCAATTCACCTTTGCACTTAAGCTAAATATATTCAATTATAAATTTAATGGTCATGATCATACCAGTCATAATTCAACTTTTCCACTACTAGCCAAAGAAAACTCTAGTCATGATTATACCAATAATCTACTCATCTTTACACTCAAGTGAAAGAGAAATTCAACATCAGGGTTATAAAAATGTTATATATGATAATAAAAACAATATAATCAACAACTGCATTTATTTTCAAGAGCAACAATCATAAATCAACGATAATTTAGTCAGAAAAAGAAACCAAATTTTGTCATGAATAGTAACTCATGAATAGTACTCCGTATTCGTACATGGTACCGTATATGTAAATAGTGCCATATACATGAATAGTGTCGTATACGTGAATAGTGTCGTATACGTGAATAGTAATCCCGACTCAAAGAGGTAAAAATTATACAATAACATCCATACCAATATTTTAGTATAATGATATTGAAAGAATAACATCATTATGAAGAATATAACATCCCTTAATATCCCTTACTATCCCTTACCTCAAAAGAGCAGCACTTCTGACTGGATATCGGATATGACGTTGAAGGAAACTTGCACTGATAAATATCAACTCATCAAGTATCTAAATACTCACAAAATACACTCAATAATCTAGAGAGAAAAAGAGAGAAAACTTATGAATTCTGGTGTGATTTTCAATTCTAACTTAGCCCTCTATTTATAGGAAAATGTTAGCACGCCGAAGCAGCCTTGACCTGCAACCTGATGGCTTTACCTGCTACTATTCCACCCACCAAAAATTAGCCATCTTCCCCAACAACCAAAAGTGGGGCCCATCCATTTCTAGAATTTTCTACTAAAATCATTTATAAACCTAATTTTCGAATCAGTCACCTCTTAAAATTCATAACAAATCATTCGTTCATTTTTAACGGTTCAAAATTTGTGAACATATATACTCAACTTATATATGTATAACATATCCAAAAATTACCACGATCCAACGGTCGGATCAAAAATTATAACTCACGCGATATATCTCAAGAACACTGATTATCGAATTATAAATCCTTCGGACCAGTTTCATTCGAAAATTCACCATGAAATATCCACAAAGAATTTTTGGGTGATTCCAAATTCTACGGTTAGCTTAATTCCAGGGCTTTATTTTGATATATGGCTCATCTCCTAACTCATTATACACAAAGAGTTATGGATTTTACAAAATCAAGTAATAAACTAATTTTTCTGAAAATCCCATATTTTGTTCTCCATTTCGATAAAATACTGATAAAACACCTCATCATTAATTCCTTCATTTATAACCACATAAATAAATCTATCATTTATATCCACATCAAATAAATATTTTCTTATTATATAAATCAATAATTAATTATTAATAAATAATATTACAGAATCACAATAATGACAACCAGGCAGTTCCCAAGAAAGAGGGGGCTTTCCGATAAGGATTTCTCCTTACTGGCGCGCAATTAGATGACCAAACCTCTCCTTAGACAGAACTTTCTAGTCATTGTTAATAATGCTATCTAATAATATTATTTTAAATAATATGAATTATTGATCTGATAATGGAGATGATGTGCAGTGACAATTATTGAGCAACAATAATATAAAATATCAATGCAACAATTATTGAATTAATAAAATAAAATATTGAACAGTAATTACTGTAACAATTATTGAGTAGTGCCTTCTTACGTAAGGATCAATAATTTAAAAATACTGTGTAAAACCGTGTGCTACTGTGCAAACGCGTGTATTACTGTATTTTAACCACAGGATATTCCAACAGTGTTAACGGTAATAACTACGTCGTTATTTATAAAAACTCAATTTTGTCGTTATCTTCATCCGACAATTATTCTATTATGGGGCCCACAAATGACTGCGCCGTCGTACGCATATTCCCGACAAAAAGAATATTCCACGACCAAACGAATATTCCCCGACAACAATGAATATTTTATAGTCACTTGCGTATTTTGTAAAATTTGCATATTTCATCCATAACTTTAAACTTTTATCAATTTAAACATTTACCGAATAATAATTATAAGAAAAATTGAATAATTTTATTTCATAAAATTTAGGGTCTTACAATCTCCCCTCCTTATGAAATTTCGTCCCCGAAATTTACATACCTGGTATTTCGAAGAGTTGAGAATACCTTACTTTCATTTCAGATTTCATCTTCCCCGTCCTTATGATTTCTCCATTGCTCATCTCCAGTATTTCAGATATCATTCTAGAATACAGCTTCAAAACAAAAGTTAATTGAACAAATTAACATATCACATAATATCCCTATATTATGACTGACCAACAAATAAGCTTAGGTAGGACACACTAGCGAAGGATTTACTCATCTCTCCCCTCCTAGTTTTATTCTCCGATCTCCGCCAGAGACCATATTCCTAAGCTCTGATACTAAATTGTAACGCCCCCAAAATAGGTCCATTCCATCCAACCTATTTTGAGTCGCCAAATACATGGTACAGAAAATAACTACAACTTTATTACAACAATTGTCGTATAAAATACAACAATACATATGCTGTGAGTTTGGATACAAATATATACTAAATGTGACTCATGTCCCAACCGTGGACAGCACCTCACAATGACACCTTACACAAAGGTATAGTCAAAAACTGTTTTAGAAATTAGAATCTTTGGGAAGTGCTCAAAGAAACCTTCGTACATGGGAGGCCATGCGTCTAGGTTGTGATAGATATCATATGGCCATAGAATTATCCTTGGTTGACCCAATATACTCCAAAGAAAAACGTGAAGATTACTATCATATTCTTCCCAATGATGAGTCTTCTCTTGACTTATCATTATCTCCACTGTCTCTAATTGAGAATTATACTTCAAACAAACACCAAGATTATATAGGTAGTGCTCGTAAATATACTCAGTAAATGGATGAGCACAATCATGTCTTATGATGACACGAGGTTGTAGACATCTTGTATGGTAGTGGCAAAACACCCTTTCAATGTTGGGTTCGCCTCACCCTATTGGATTCACCAAATATAACTACTAAATGAACCTTTCTATACTGCTTAGGGAGAACTCCACAGCTAGAGACCACCATTCTATTCCCTTGTTACCCCCGCTCGACCCAGCTACACTCTTATTACCTGAAAAAGAATTGTGAAGCAAAAAGGTGAGCATAACTAGCCCAGTAAAGAATATCATGACTAAAGATAATTAAATTATCAATAGCCTTCATCAGTAATAAATCAGAGATTTAGAACATATGGTAGATGATAAAACTTCTTAACCATAGTTGCAGCGGAACGAGCAATCCATTAGAAGAGTCAAATAGACTATAAAGTCTATTATCTTCTCCACGTTAAAAGTCCACTAACAATGTTTTATCCCTGTAACATCAATCAACAATTCTTGTCCACAATCACGTGTATAACTCATAATCGTAATTGTAGTTCTAAATTCCTCTTCTTATCCAGGACAAAGATAATTTTCATCACCTGAAACATCAAACATCATGGTTATACCAAATCACAGTTCATGTTCATAATCATACTAATAAATTCATCTCTGCACTACGGCTCAAAGATATTCATCAACAAGTCATCTTTGCACTACTTGCCAAAGATATTTAACAACAGGTCATCTTTGCATTACGAGCCAAAGATATTCATCAACAAATCATCTTTGCACTATAGGCTAAAGATATTTAACAACAAGTCATCTTTGCATTACGAGCCAAAGATATTCATCAATAATTCATCTTTGTACCACGGGCCAAAGATATTCATCAATAATTCATCTTTGCACTACAGGCCAAAGATATTCCTCAACAGTTTATATTTGCACTACAGGCCAAATATATTCATATTTTAAAGAAATATATAATCATTTTAGAACTTATATAAACAATAATTATAACCATGTTGATCAATTCACCTTTGCACTTAAGCTAAATATATTCAATTATAAATTCAATGGTCATGATCATACCAGTCACAATTCAACTTTTCCACTACTGGCCAAAGAGAACCCTAGTCATGATCATACCAATAATCTACCCATCTTTACACTCAAGTGAAAGAGAAATTCAACATCAGGGTCATAAAAATGTTATATATGATAATAAAAATAATATGATCAACAACTGCATTTATTTTCAAGAGCAACAATCATAAATCAATGATAATTTGGTCAGAAAAAGAAATAATTTTTTGTCATGAATAGTAACTCGTGAATAGTAACTCATAAATAGTAACTCGTGAATAGTAACTCGTGAATAGTACTTTGTATTCGTGCATAGTACCGTATACGTAAATAGTGCCATATACATGAATAGTGCCGTATACGTGAATAGTACCGTATACGTGAATAGTAAACCCGACTCAAAGAGGTAAAAATTATACAATAAAATTTATACCAATATTTCAGTATAATGATATTGAAAGAATAACATCATTATGAAGAATATAACATTCCTTAATATCCCTTACTATCCCTTACCTCAAAAGAGCAGCACTTCTGACTGGATATCGGATATAACGCTGAAGAAAACTTGCACTGATAAATATCAACTCATCAAGTATCTAAATACTTACAAAATACACTCAATAATCTAGAGAGAAAAAGAGAGAAAACTTATGAATTTTGGTGTGATTTTCAATTCTAACTTAGCCCTCTATTTATAGGAAAATGTTAGCACGCCGAAGCAGACTTGACCTGCAACCTGATGGCTTTACCTGCTACTATTCCACCCACCAAAAACTAGCCATCTTCCCCAACAACCAAAAGTGGGGCCCACCCATTTCTAGAATTTTCCACCAAAATCATTTATAAACCTAATTTCCGAATCAGTCACCTCTTAAAATTCATAACAAATCATTCGTTCATTTTTAACGGTTCAAAATTTATGAACATATACTCAACTTATATATGTATAACATATCCAAAAATTACCACGATCCAACGGTCGGATCAAAAATTATAACTCACGCAATATATCTCAAGAACACTGATTATCGGATTATAAATCCTTCGGACCAGTTTCATTCGAAAATTCACCATGAAATATCCACAAAGAATTTTTGGGTGATTCCAAATTCTACGGTTAGCTTACTTCCAAGGCTTTATTTTGATATATGGCTCATCTCCTAACTCATTATACACAAAGAGTTATGGATTTTACAAAATCAAGTAATAAACTAATTTTTCTGAAAATCCCATATTTTGTTCTCCATTTCGATAAAATACTGATAAAACACCTCATCATTAATTCCTTCATTTATAATCACATAAATAAATATATCATTTATATCCACATCAAATAAATATTTTCTTATCATATAAATCAATAATTAATTATTCATAAATAATATTACAGAATCACAATTATGACAACCAGGCAGTTCCCAGGAAAGAGGGGGCTTTTCGATAAGGATTTCTCCTTACTGGCGCGCAATTAGATGACCAAACCTCTCCTTAGACAGAACTTTGTAGACATTGTCAATAATGCTATATAATAATATTATTCTAAATAATATAAATTATTGATCTGATAATGGAGATGATGTGCAGTGACAATTATTGAGCAACAATAATATAAAATATCAACGCAGCAACTATTGAATCAATAAAATAAAATATTGAACAGTAATTACTGTAACAATTATTGAGTAGTGCCTTTATACGTAAGGATCAATAATTCAAAAATACTGTGTAAAATCGTGTGCTACTGTGCAAACACGCGTATTACTGTATTTTAACCACCGGGTATTCCAACAGTGTTAACGGTAACAACTACGCCGTTATTTATAAAAACTCAATTTTGTCGTTATCTTCATCCGACATTTATTCTGTTATGGGGCACACAAATGATTGCGCCGTCGTACGGATATTCCCGATAAAAAGAATATTCCACGACCAAACGAATATTCTCCGACAACACTGAATATTTTATAGCCACATGCGTATTTTGTAAAATTTGCATATTTCATCCATAACTTTAAACTTTTATCAATTTAACCATTTACCGAATAATAATTATAAGAAAAATTGAATAATTTTATTTCATAAAATTCGGGGTCTTACATCCGGGGTTGGAACTGAGTGCCTCGGGGTTGTATTCAAGGTTGGAATTGACTTTTCCGGGGTTATCTCTAGAACTGGAACTGCATCCCTCGGGGTTGTCTCCGAGGTTGGAACTGAGTATCCCGGAGTTATCTTCAGGATTGAAAATTAGTCTCTCAGGGTTGTCTCTGGGGTTGATCTGATTTGATTTCCAGGGTTATCTCTAGAAGACCACTTTGCCCTCCTACAGGGTTAGTAACAGGAATGCAAAATTTTGAGTGTCTATACCATGTAAATTTTGATTCAATGTAAATTACAATTCCATATAAATATAAAGAGAAGAAAAGAAAAATAAAATACATATTACATTCCCTATCAAAACCAGTCATGCTATCCTATCATCAAAATAACTAACATCTGTTTTGCAGAAAACATTAAAAAAACTCCTAAAATAGAAACATTACATAACATGCAAACTATTAGTGTTTATCCAGACTAAACTACATAATCTTTTTGTAGGAAAAATAATTGGTCATGTTACCCATTCAAAGTCCAAAAAGGCACTAAGCCCCCTTTCAGACATGGCTGCAAGTGTCCAACATGAATCTACTCCAGTTTCTCTAGAGGAGTTCAATGGACTAAGAAACCAGATAGCAGATTTAGCTGTCTTTTTGAAAGAACAAAACAAAAGGACTCAGGGTCAACAAATACCCACTAAAATAGAAACCTCTACATAAGAAGGAGGCCAAGGTAATGACAAGAAAGGAAAGGAAGTACATATACTTGAACCTCAAATCCACCAAAAATCCAACAAAACCCCTGAAAATCACAAATCTTAAAGAAGATCGGGAAACTGGTGATATTCGAAAGAAAGTTCAGCAAATGGAAGAAACCATCCGGTTAATCAAAGGGACTAGAGCATATGCAAGCGTGACTTACTCAGACCTTTGTATCTTTCTTGGGGTTCACTACCCAGACAAGTTCAAAACTCCGAATTTTGAAAAATATGATGGATCCTTACACTCATTTTAAAGTGTTTATTGGGGAACTTAAATCCTATGCCGAAGATGAAAAACTGAGAATGCAGTTATTTCAGAAGAGTCTGACTAGAGAGGCCAGAGCATGGTATGCCAGATTAGACAATTCCAAAATCTATAGCTGTGAAGAACTAGCCCATGCTTTTATAAACCAATACAGTTTCCAACCACAAATGGTTCCAAATAGATATCAAATTATCAAAGTTAAAAATTAGAATACTGAGTCATTCAAAGAATATGCCTAAAGATGTAGACATCTGGCTGCTCAAGTAATCCCATCAATGACAGGAACTGAGATCATAATGACCTTCATTGACATACAAGAAGCTTTGTTCTATGAGAGGGTCCTGGCAAGCATAGGAAAACCATTCTAAAAAATGATTAAACACGGAGAAATGGCTAAGACGGGGTTAAAGTCTGGAAAGATTAAAGACCTTACAGCTTTAGAAGCCGTGGCCGAGCACATTCAATCTGGAAATTATGGGAATAACCCTCGGAGGGCTCATAAAAAAGAAAGAAGATGATGTATCATTGGTATTGCAAGGACAGACTCAGAGAGGCAATCAAAACTTGCCCATCTAAAGAAAAATTATTCTCCTTTTCAAGCACCTACACAATCCTTGAATCCTCCATTGAAAAAAGTTAGAGAGGTCAAACGTCGAAGAGTTTTCACACCCTTAGGGGACTCATTGGAAAATATACTGAAGCTTCTGACGGCATAGAAGAAAATTGGCCAACTCCTTCCTCCAGCCAATCCAAGTGGAAGAAATTTTGATACAAACAAGAAATGTGCTTATCATTCTGGAGCTCCAGGTCATGATACCAAAGATTGCTGGTCTCTTAAACACAAAATCCAAGATCTGATAGATAATGGGGAAATTGTGGTTACTACCCAAGAGCAACCACATGTGCAAGATAACCCTCTACCTCAATACAAGGAAGATGATGTCAATATGATCAGCAGGGGGGAGTGGAGAAAGTTCCAATTACCTCAAATATGTAGGTGATTTTCCCTAAACTAGTAAAGATAATTCTGATAAATGGGATTATTCAGAATTTCGGATCATGATAGTGTGAGAAATGAAGTCTATCAAAGAATATGTTGATCAACTAGCAGAACTAATGATACGTCAGCACCAAGTAACTCAGTAGCTGATCAATCATGGGCATACAAGTTTCCTCTCCCTTATCATAAGGAATCAACAACAAGTCCAACAAAATGAAACTTGGGAAGAAAAGCTTACAAGGAAAGTAAGATCCCAGGCTTGTCTAGAGTATGCGAATAAAAAAAAATTCATTCCTTTGGGTCAACCGATGGAAGAAATCCTGCAGATGTTGATCAATGAATGGAAGATCATAGAAATGTTACACCCAATCAATCCATGTTCCAAGAGATTTGATGCTACCGGAGTATGTTAATACCTCTCTAACACTCGGGGTCATGTCACTGAAAGTTGTTGGGCACTTCGTCATCTAATCCAGAATATGATTGACAGGGGTCACCTTCAAATGGCAAATAATAGTACTATCTTGCCTGAAAAAGAGGAGATATTCCCTCCTGAAACACAAAGATGGAAGGAAGTCATAGCAGTCATATCCTCTGAAGGAGACTTGTCTACAACACCTTTTACAATACAAGGAATGGAGGTCAAAGGAGTAAAGAATGCTTTGAAAGTGGCTGCACCAGAACCATTGGTGTTGCCATTCTAGTTGTAGTCTCCCATTATCAGCCTGAAAAGAGTCCCATAGAACTATGGGGAGAATGAGGGATCGACCTCCAATCATGCAACAGCTGTATCGAAGGAGAATATGTTGTATCTACCTCAACAAATGATAAAGTAAGTCACTAAAACCAAGGGGAAAGTGCCCGAGGAAAAAATTGAAGAATTCCTCAATAAGATGGGGCATAATGAAGCAAAAGTGGTGTAAGGATGAAAAGAGGCACCCCGACAGATATCCATTTTGGATTTGTTTTTATCTTCGAAAGATCATTGTGACACCCCCAGATTTATACTCCCACGGTGTCCGATTTGGTGCACATAACTAATCAATTACTATAACGCATCGAAATCTATACAGCCACGGTATCCACAACAAAAAAATAGTGATTTTGCAACAAACAATTTTCGTTGCTAAATGTGCGAAATTTCGTTGCCAAATGCCATTTGCAACGATTTTTCGGTCGTTAGACATTTCGTTGCGCAATGAGCGTTGCTAATTATCTAGCAACAAATTTTTTTTCCCGTTGCAGAAAGTAATATATTTCGCAACGAAATTTTGTTTTCGTGTAAAATCATAAATCATTTAGCAATGAAATATTTTGTAGTAAATTTATTAAGAAATTGTTACTAAAAAATAATTTTCGTTGCAAAATACGCCTAATTGGCAACGAAAAGAAATTTTTTATTTTCCAACAAAGATAAATTTCGTTGCATTTGATACACATTTGCCAACGAAGTTTGCCATTACTAAACAATATAGAAATTGTTGCCTTAATTGGTTTTTGTTGCTAATTGTGTACTTTTTGGTAACGATGCTTATTGCTAAATGTACAAAATAAACCAATTATATGTTAATTTACAACAAAATTTTGTGTTGCCATTGGTTTTTTTTATGGATAATTATGATAAATTAGCAACGATACTATTCGAATGTGATTGTTTTAGATAGCAACAAAAGTTTTTGTCAATTAGCAACGACACTATACGTTATCGTTTACTTTTTCATGTGCAACGAAATTTGTTATGATTTGCAACGATATAAATAGTGCCTTTTTCTTTTGTTATGTAACGTATGTCAAAATTATTATATAAACAAAAACAAATTATGTCTCAATAACCCCATAACAAATTATGACAGAAATATAAAAAAGCTAAAATATTATTAATTAAATAAAATCATCTGATACACGATCATTCATCATCTTTACAATCAAACTTCATACAACTGAAAACTACAAAGCCCGTCTTAGTTGACACTATCTGCCATCAAGAGGTTAACACTAGTGCCATATATGAAAAAAAATCAAGAAAGAAATGTTTATAATAAGAAACAATACTTAAGCTTATAGTACTAGTGCCCTTCCAGATTGTTTCGTGGAAGTAGCTCATCCCAACTCTCATTTCATGTTGTGGGGTTGGAGGCGTCCTCCGGATTTCATCTGTACAGAAAGCAGCTTGAATATGTGTATAAATATAGAAAGGAAAGGCAAAAAATCAATAATGTTGCAGACAGAGCAAGCTGCCACTTTATTATTAAGCTTGTAATCATAGATGTAGCTACAAGCTGAACAAAAACTTATTCAAATGTTAGACAAATATCAAAACTAGGCTATGCATTATATGGAGAAATGTAAAGCAAATTGCAAACTAAACCTATGTAACACATTTGAAGAGCAGTAACAAGTGACGCATGGTCAAATTAGTCCAGTCTATCTGCCATATACATTGCTTAGTGAACATATACAAGTTAGAGGTCATGCTGAAGGACATTTCAAAGAGGTTCATATTACATGGTTTGGTAAAGAGAGAATACCACGGATAAGAAAATCTGGCGAATGATTTTAATTAATGTTACCCACATCAGTTGTTATATCTCACAGACATCATGATTTTAGGCATTTTATCAGGTATGAGTATCAGAGTATGAAAAAGTGACTAGGTCTTTGAAACAAAATACGAGACATCCAAGGAATGGCAGAAAATAATAGATGATACACAAACAGGGATGCCTGGTAGAAAGTCTACAAATCACAATTGTCTGCATGCCTAAAATGCCAGGTAACAAAGTCTGTAACACTCACTATTTTTAGTTTCAGCTGAACTCTTATTGGAACTAGAGTCAGACGCCAGAGAAGCAATGCTCATCTATCAACAATCAGTCTTATGACTGATCTCCAATGAATAGCCTGTGGGCAAAATAAACACCACATCCAACATAAATTACCTAAAAAAGACATAGTTTACCTATAAGTAGGCACAAAATTTACCTAAAAACAAAACATGTAAACATTAAATTAGTCTCTAATAACCTGGTGTTTCTCAGAGCAATAACTTGCTCTTCTGCAACTACTACAAACTTTATCTCCTTTCCAGGTTCCACACCAACAATATAGTGCAGCTGCATCAAGAAGCTTCAAAGATGAGATAATGAAAATGCTAAATATATGTTAGATAAAAAGTGAATAACGTGTTTCCTTTAGTCCTATCTATGTCATGTCCTTGCATCGGAAAAACATCTGATTAATTTTTGAACATATATTAATTACTTTTGTAACTTCCAAATTGCAGCACATGAAAATGACTAAATCACAACAACACAAAGCTAACTTTTGCACATTTATTAATGGATATGAACAAAAGTAACTTTTTGCTGTATGTGAGCTAAACTCTTAAGATGCTTCTTAGTTCTTGCCAAAGGAAAAGTAAAGTTCCCATATACTACAATCATAGTGACTTGTACATTATAGTTTAACAAGCTACAAACAGATATCGAGAACTCTAAGAGCAATGAAACAGAGATGTAATACCTCCAACCTCAGAAGGTTTGTCTATCCCATCATGTCTTGGGGGTTCACTGGAGTAAAAAGGATTGGACCGAGGCAATTGACAACGAAAAATCTTCAAACTTCAAAAAAATTATTCATTTAGAGACAAAAGGAAAATAAAGAAAGCTTAAAAATCAGTTTGGTAGTTAACAATTACTCGCTAAGACTGCAGGAATGTATTAGTGAAAAGCAAATATAAAACTAAGATGATGTGTTGGCAGATACCTTCGAGATGCCTTTTCTGGATGGCGTTTCCACTGCTCATGTTGATCTTGGAGAAGACACTTCATTGATGCACACATGAATATAAATAAGGTGCGATGGAATGTTGATTCCTTTTTTAAAAAGCGGTGCATATACCTAGATAAATAACCAATATATATCATCAAACAGGCAATGTTCTCCCCCCCACAATGCAAAATGGGTGACTTGAAGTCAAACAACTTAAGTACATAAGGATTAAAAGACAACATTCTAGTTGTTCAACCTATGCATTGACACTTGTAAGGTACACAACAAAAGCCCTGCAATCCAAAACTTGACCTTAATCTCCATATAGCAGTATCTAGTTCATGAATCATGATTGATAGGTAATATTAGGTTAAACTGTTAGTTTGTTACTGGATAATTCTATTGCTGAATAAAACATCCATAGCTGCATATCTCATATAATCATCATCTTACAATTTTCTACTGAGCTATTTCTAGAACATGGGTTGAATTGTATAATGAACTCCTAATATATTTATACTTCACTGGTGTCATTTGATTATAGTTACTCTTAAATATTAATTATTTACAAAGAAATCTGGCAAAGACTAATTGAGTAAGATGTGCAGTAAATACTAGATCAATAGCTTGATTCTTCCGTGCATCAAAAACTTCTTCAGGAGACTTTCTCAGCTGGACAACAAGTCTCTTTAGAGTTTCTTTGATGTTTGATTCAGTTGTTGCCGAGTTCTCATCAGCAAAATCCCCCTTTTTCAGCTTGATTCTTCGACGGTAAGCAATCTGAACCTCCTCAGCCAAGTTGGCCAAATTAAGCATGTGAGAGAAGCCTTTTGCAATGACAATTGAGTCCCCATGATCTAAACTTGTTAAAACCTTCCCCAGCTCCTCCAGTTTCTTAGGATCACGCTATCCTCCATACTCAGCGAAAAGCTCATAACACTTTTGAACCTTTACAAATCAAACACCAGAAGCAACTTAAGCTAGGTACAAAATTAACATAAGTTCATAAATATCATGATTAGAAACAACAATTAAGTTCAAGTAAAATGGCTATTATACACGCACACATTAAATCTGTACGTATTCTTTGGATATTTGATGGCCCCATCATGAATTCAAATTATTCCAACACTCCAAATAGAAAAAACACATTAAGATCTCAAAGATAATTGACCAATTGACCAATTCACCAGAAACACATTGGGTATGTTGTATATAAACCCAAAGAAACCGAATCATGCATAAACTGTCTTCTTTTTTTCTTTTTGTGATTTGCATTTTTTACTTTGCTTCCCCAATTGCTAATAAGGCTAAAACTAAAAATTATTATTTATGCTTAATTAAGTTCTTAATATTATTAAGGCGGAAAAAATTGATTATGAAGTGAAACATTAGTTACCTTTGCCCAGTCAACTGAAAAGGGATCCTTCACATTTTGGTTGACAATTAGAAAATCAACTACTGGACCAGGCTGGATAATCATTGTTATAGATATATCTGATAGTCATCAAAATAGAGTTGGTTATAGAATCATCAGTGCTCAGAGAAAGGGTGAGATAAAGACACCAAAAAAGAAATTTTAAAAATAATTACCAATATTCAAAGACAAACCACCTTGAGTGGTACGAAAAGATGAATGGAATCCTCGACAGCCAAGAACACCACCACCAACATCAGTAAAATTATTCACATCATTGTGAAAGAAAGATTGACGAACAAGTAGGCAATACCTGCAGTTCTCCATATATGTTAGACAATTGACAAAAAGAGCCATAACAAGTGTTGAGGAAAAATAATATACTCATCACTATCTTCAACTGACTCAATTCTTGGTAGACTATTTACTATCGGTATTTCCTCAGCATCGGAGTTGACCATCCTATAAAAAGAACTTCTTTATTATTTATATTATAAAATTTTACACAGAACATAAAGTTTTTAATCTTATTTAATGTGTACTTTATTATTTTTACGGACTCGAAGACTATATACTAAGATATCTCTTCCTTAGATCTATAGCCTAATGTTCTGATACCAAACTTGTGACGCCCCCAAATTTATACTCCCACGGTATCCGATCCAATTTTTTAACTCCAAACATCCCAATTATTATAAAATAACTTCCTTGTCACACTCCTAACTTAACCCTATTACATAAAGAAGTCATAGCTCCCAACAAAACTTAATACCATGCAAAAATAACCAGCTCAGCATTTCTCCCGTCCGACTGGCGCGCCCCGCGCCGGGTCCTTTGTTAATGCAGCGCGGCCCGCGCTAGTATAGTAACGATTGAGAATTTTGAATTTATTTTAAATATTTATTCAATTAAAGAAAATTTTTAATTAATTTATTTATGGAGATAAATAAATAATTGATGAATTGTGATGTAATAATTTAGTTGAGTGTATATGTTAACTAAATTGATTAATGGTAATTTTATTATTTAAAGATTTAATTTAATAAAATAATTAAATTAAATGAATTGTTTAATATTTATGAAATTTATTAAATTAAATAAAATGATATTCTAGTTTAATTTAATAATTAAATTAGATAAGTAATGATTTATTAATTATAAAGTATAATTATAATGAAAATTATAATTATTATAATTATAATTGTAAGTTATTTAAATTAACTAAATTAAAGTGTGTCACATGGAACCGTATAATATAAATATTATTAAAATAATTTAGAAGGGGGGAGTTTTGTGTAAACTAAACAAAGCCTTGTGGCTTTTGGTTAATGTAACAGCTAAAGACTTTTGGCGTAATTAACTGATAACCACGTTTATCAGTGTTTAAGCGCTCAGTTGAGGTTATATCATGTATTCTCCTAAAATCTACGAATAGAGAAAAAGAGAGTTTGGTGAGGAAGAAAGAAAACACAGTGAAGTTGAGAAAGAAATTCTCTGTAATTTTGTCAAGAAGAAGAAGAAGGGTTGCTAGAACTTTGTTAACATCAAAGGATTCAAGGTTTAATTGCTTCTAATATTCCATGCTTTGGTTTTCCAATGATTATTCATTGTAAATTGAAAGTCACGTTGGATTGATGTATATATATATATTTGTATGTATAGTTTTATAATTTGTTAATTATCATATATCAGTGATATTTGGTGATCAAATACATAGAAATTGGGGTATAAGTAGAAATTGAAGTAACAATGTTATATGTATATGAAAATGGCTTAGTTAAGTCCAAAATTTGATGTTCAATTCTTGATAGAATCTGTAAATTGATTATAGATTGTGTTAGTGTATTAAGAATCAAAAATAACGTAGTTGGAATGGTGTCAATTAGTTAAGAAACGAAGTTTTGGCAATCGAATTCGATAAAAGTATTAAGATATGAAGAAATTAGAAAAAATATAATGTTGATCCTTAAAAGTTAATTATATATAATGTTTATGTTGATAGAATTAAGAATTGCATGCTTCTTGATGTTATTACAAAATTTTAGTTGTTGGGTTTTGTGAATTTCTGTGGAAATTGGGATAAATTGGAGTGTTGGTGCAAAATAGGGTTGAAGTTGCTACAATTTCTGTCTGCGAATTAGCGCAGCTACACCGGTACCATAGGCAGAAACGGCGCAGCTGTGCCTGTTGGCCTTCTGAGATCCTACATCAGCGCAGTTGCGCTGGTGCTAAGGCTTGGGGCAGCGCAGCTGCGCCGTGCCCTGTTTAGTGGCAGTGAGTTCTGATTACTTGTAGACTATAATACTAAGACCTAATCTAGTTTGATATGCATAATAAAGATGTTAAATCATAACATAAGATACAATAAAGATTGTTATGTGTGGAAATACCAAAAAGTGAAGATTTTAAATAATCACTTAAACAAGTTATGTAATGAATGAAATGTGATGTTTGCTAAAGTTAGAGGTGAATTTATGTTACACGATAGTGAGTTTTCAGATTCGTGTGAGTGGTTAACCGACATGGTTAGACATTAAGTTAAAGGTTGTGACTTAGATGGTGGGTTGAACCTATAAATCTAATGATAATATAACTAATTGGTATTGCGATTTCAATGGTATATGTAGGGTAATTGGCGAACGTTATTATACTTGTGTAGCTTACACACGAGGTAAGTTTCCTAACTTCATTCTCTTTATAATGAATGCAAGTTTCATAACTATGTTTACCTTTAATTGCCAAGCAAGCTTTCTAATCCTAATTTATGAATATGCAAGTTCTTAATTCTTATATTAAAGTTGAGCAAGCTTATTCATTCAATCTTGTTTATGATGATACAAGCTCTTGTATTCTAATTCTTTACATTGAACGAGTTTCACAATCCTAACTCTCGTTCTTACTATTCAAAGCATACACTGTTTAACTTCATTGTTCCAAATGAGATATCCTAACTCTTTTGGATGTATCACTTTGTATATATACCATGTCTATTCAATTGTATATTGTCATTATTCGATCTTTAACTTAAGTATCAATGTTCAATTCTATATTATTGTGTTGAACCTTCGAATAGCAAGCAAGCTCTTATTGATTGGACTAATCTATAGTTGAATAGTGTTCTAAAATTCTATAACCAATGATAGGCTAGTTCCAAACTAAACCTTCTTTAGTGCGGAAATTCTAAAGTCAAACTGAGATGAACAACCCTAATATAGGGGATTTTGTATGCGTTAGCGTTTAGATGTTTGTGCACAATACATGGTACAAAGGGCTGATCCCCCTAAGTACGTAAGGTAGGGTCTATATAGTCTAAATGACTGTTAAGGTTGAGGTATTAATACCTAATTACTAGGGACATAGTTCGTGGTCTTAAGACCCTCAGATATAAATCTTGAACTATTCTCTATTCTTGATTCGCAGAACGAGTTCCTTATTATCCAGTAACCATTGTTTTATCTCATGTTTGTGCTATTATTATTTTATATAATAGTGGGCAATTGTTTGCTCACTTTTGCAATTAACACTGCAGCTAAAGTTAAGAAAGTCGATGAGCCATCTTCTAGTAAAGGAAAGAGAAAGATGTTCAAATGATGAAGACTTATTTACTTAACTGAAATTATGTTATAAGACTTATGTTATCTTGTGATGTATTCTACAGACTTATGTAATAGTTTAATGTTTGATTACCTGGGAATGTTTTAAGTTGATGTAACCCTTTAATTGGGAAGATATTTATTTAAGTTATGTCCTTATACTTGTTTATGGGTAGATAGATGTAAATATTTTGGAAAGTGAGCACCAAATCATGTGGGAATGAAGTACCCGGATTTGGGGGTGTCACAGGTTGGTATCAAAGCTTTAGGTTATGAACCTTAGGTGGGGAAACCTTAGGAAGTAACCTTTAAGTATACAGAAAATATAGTGGTGTCAAACTCTTATCGAGTTCTAAGGAATGAATTGAGAAAATTCATTAAAGATAAGAAATAAAAGACTTTATGTGACATGTGTTAATAACTTATGTACTCGTGCATATCGAAGAGTGTTACATAATAAATAGAACTTAAAAATATCGAAGAGTGTCTAACGCTGAAGGATCCAGTCAAGCTAGGGGAGTGATACCTCAGATACCTATAGATGAGGAACCCCGAGATGTACATGTGGTTCGGGAACAGTTAATTCAGAGGGAGTCTTCTCTGATGGTCGCTGAGGATGAACAGGAGGATGAGCCTGTGTCTGATCCTGAGGAGGAGAACTCTGAGCGGAGAGAGATGGAGGATGAGGAAGAGGATCCTGTGGAGTTTCCACCAAACTCCATATCAGCCGAGATGTATGATGAGCTATACGACCGTAATATAGAATTATAGGATAAGGTTGGGGAGCTGAAGGAGTTAGCTGAGATGCGTCGGGCTACTATAGAGCAGAAGGATGCAGGGATTCAGGAACTCGACTCACGTCTTGGAAACATAGAGTGGAACCTAGTTCACACAGAGGGACATCAAGAGGATCTATTGGCTGAGAACGTGATGAAGACTGAAGTTGGAAAGCTAAAAGATGACTTGAAGGAGGAGTCAGCTAAGCGTGCGAGAGTAGAGGACGCTTGGATAAAGGCTATTCAGTGTGTAGATCGTGTTGAAGCTAAGGTACAAACGAAGAAGGCTAAGATGAACGAAATGGATCATGCTTTTCATTCTACGATCGATAGGGCACAGGATCGAGTCTTTTATTACCCACCTCAATTTGAGGACTTGCCGTGGTTCGTGATGGATCGTAGAACGGCGTATCATATTATGGAGGAAGAACGTAGGGAAGCCTCTCGACGTCTTAATATGCCAAGATAGGAAGAATAACAATAATAATATGTGAATAGATAAATTGTAAATCCCTTATTTCGAGATAAATAAAGGGGTAGTATGAGTAGGTAATCCTGAAACTTGTTTAGTTCAGGAAAGTGGATGTTAATAGCAGAGATGCTATCCTTATTATGTTTGGAAAGTTATGAATGAATAAAATATATAAGTTATTGAAATGTTATGTGTTAAGCTTTAATCTTAGTATGTTTGAAGTTAAACTTTAGGATATTCAAGGAATTGAAAATTTATCTAATAAGCGTATATTTTAACAGAAAATACCTCCTAGAAGAAGACAACTGTGACGAACGAGAAATTTGTAATTTAATTTTAATATTTATTGAAGTAAATAAATATTTTTCGACGATTTAATTATTGGATTTAATAATTAATTGATGCAATTGTGATATATTAATTTAATCATATGTGTTACATTTATTAAATTAATGTAGAGAATTTTATTATTCAAGTATGTGATTATGTGAGCTTATTGAATTAAATGAATAATTTAATTAAGCATGATGTTATTTAATTAATTTAATTATTAATTAAAGATTTAATAAATTGACATTATTTATTAATGAAATAATTAATTATATGACTATGTGAAATTATGAGAAGTTATTATATTTTATTTATATTAAATAAGATATATAAATTATTGTGCAAGTGGGTGTGACATGATTTAAACTATAGTATAAGAGGTTTATTTAATTAAATGACTTTTGGAATCTATTCTAGCTAGCCAAACGGAGCCCTAATGGGAGTTAGGAGCAGTTAACCCATGATGGGTAACTGATCTCCATAACGCGCGTCAGTTTTCCCCTTTATTATCATACGTCTTTTCTTTTCTTCATTTGTTAAGTCTGGCATAGCATCACAGAGAGAGATTTAGAAATTTTTGAAGGAGAGTGTAAGCTGTGTGAATTAAAGGATTAATTGAGAAGGTTTTAATTCTACTCATTCATACTCTGGGTAATTTTCTCCAAATCCAAATTCTTATTTCACGTCTTTTTAAGTTTTATGATTATGGCTTTCATATATTCTGTTAGCCTCTGTGAAGTGAGAAATTGTGTTATGTTATATCAAATCGTATTTAATTATATATATGTTGCAAACCATAACATCAGTGTTGTGAAAACATGTCGTACATATGTTATTTCAAAATAAACAGAGTACGTGATATGGCCATATGGCCTTATATGTGATAATTGATGTATTGATTATATATTATCCCTAAAATTTACACCCTTACATTATTGAGCATGTCGATACGAAGAGATCGGAGTTTAAATGAACGGATTCGGTGTTATAACGAATCCGTAGGGAGAATTTTCATATAAAGTTTTCTAAACTTCACGAACATCAAAGTCAGTAATTTTGTTAGGCTTTAAATCTGTTAATAAGTGTTTAAAATTGGTTTTGTCAGTATATAAATGTTGGGTAATGATTATATATAAATTATAGCATATGGGTATGTTTAATTTCGAGTACAACTTTAAGAAATTGGGAGAAATTGGCAAGTTCTGCGATTTTCGCGAACTGCCATTTCTGTACCTGGTACGCCGCGCCGCAGCGCCGGCTGCCTGTTCATTTCTCGCGCTGCAGCGCCACCGCGCCGCATCGCCAGAGGCTCGGCCGCAGCGCCATTGTGACACCCCCAAATTCCGGTACTTCATTTCCTCAAGATTTGGTATTCACGTAATCAAAACATTCATTACTAACTACCCAATTGATAAACTTAAATAAATAAAACCTGCCCATACAGGATTAAACTTAAATAAAAATCTACCAGGTTATCTAACCTTTACAAACATTCATTCATGCGGAAATTAAATTAATATAAACTTCTTTACAATCTTTAAACAAAGTCTAAAAATAAACTATCTAACTATTACAGGTCTTCAGCATTGCTTAATCTTTCCTTTCCCTTTACTGGTGCTGGGTATATCACCAGTTTCAACCTTAGCTGTAAGAATGTTTACTGGCAAGAGTGAGCAAACAAGGCCCACTTGAAATAATAATAATAAATAAATCAGTTAACTTTACATCATGTACCAACATTAGGTTTAATAGAACTGAACAATAAATTCTATTACTTTCTAAAAACTTTAATCAATTACTGAGGGTCTAATGACCACGAATCATGTCCACAGTTATAAGTAATTTTTCAACTTAAACTTTAACAGTCATAAGACTATAAGGACTTCACGTACTTAGGGGGATCAACCCTTCGTACAATGTATTATGCACAATCATTTCAACGCTAAGCGTAACCTCTTATAAAAGAGCTGTTCTTCTCAGTATTTAGAATACAAGTCCGTACCAAAATGAGTTTGGTTTGGATACATCATGGGGTAATTTAGAATTCAACGGTAATCAACTAAGGGTTAGTTGATTACAAACAACATAATTGTATACTATGAAATAATCATAGTTGAATTGATATTTATAAACTAACATCATGCTTTAGGAATAATTTAATAGCATAATCATGGAATAATCATAACATGCATCCTCATAAACCAATAGATACACGAGCTTAATCAACAATAAACAATCTAACTCTACGAAAGTGTAAAGTTAGCAATTTTTACAATTGAAATGGAATTAAAGCGATAATGTGTTTAACGAATTCAATCTTGTACAATGAAGTTCTAGCATTAGATAAAACTTGCTCAATATAAAAAGATAAGGTTTAGAAAACTTGCTCAGTTATAAAAATAGAATTAAGGAAACTTGCACAATGAAGTTTTTTTTGAGTTAGAGAACTTGCATAAGTATAACATAACAGTGAAAAGTAACCTTGCTGAATAATAAGGTAGAAAAGGTTAGGGAACTTGCCTCGCGTGTAGGTTAAACAATTACTATTCACGTTCACCTCAAGTCCTACACATACCATATGTATTGACAATACACATTAGTTACACTAACATTACCTTTATGAGTTCTTTTATTACTCTTAGTATAGCTACTAACTAAGTTTAAGTTTAAACAACACATCTTTCATGAATATTACTTTTTAGCTTTATTACAACTACTTAAATGATCATGCCCTTGCACCACATGTACATTAACAACTTGATACAACATCCTAATACATGTCTAACATGTTATCATTAAGTTATACTAATACCCAAAGGGTTGCACTTGCATTCGTGCATCCCGACGCCCTCCGATTGGCTCTAAATACACAACAGTCCTAAAGATGGCCATTTTGACTACTGTTACAGACCTCAAATTAAAAAACTTAAAGAATGAAAGTTGTAGGTCTACTCGTCCTCTTTCCGAATCATCTTGAATTACCTAAATCGGAGTTCGTATGAAAAAGTTATAGCCATTTTACTACAGGAGGCCAAAACTGCCCAACTAGGTCACTTTTCCGGCGTCGGGGCGCGGAACAGTGGCGCTGGGGCGCGAGCTACGGCGCTGGGGCGCGAGCTTCAACGCTGGGCGCGAGCTACGGACCCATTTTTGACGCTGGGGCGCGAACCTTGGCGCCAGGGCGCGAGATTTGGCGTTGGGGCGTGAATTTTGACGCTGGGGCGCCGAAACTCACAGAACCAACCCAAAAGACAGAGCAAAGCTACTGTCTAAATTATTTTTAACGACCAATGGCAGCTAACACATGTATAACTTCATGAAAATTACACATAAAAGTTAACGATCATCAATATACCAATTACTAACCACTAATTAACAATATCATAGGCTAATTCTTTGAAACACTGTTATTAGATCAAAACTCCATGGTTGACAGATAAAAAATACAGTGAACTGAAATTCTACTGTTATCAACCAAATTTGATTCCTTTGAAATACAAGTATGCCAACATATAAATCAATTCACATGTGTAGTTCAATTTCTCAGTATTAGCTCACAATTTGCATAATCACATACTAATTTTGTTATTTCGCAAATATACGATTCATACATGTTTTTCACTGTGAAAAATCTATTTCTTGAATACGTAATTTAGCATATAACACACATATATATATATATGCTAACTATAACAATTATAACAATAAAAACATGTAACATCATAACCAATTCTAGTACATGTTTTACAGATAATTTTGTAAAACTTTATACACAATGAAAAAGAAGAACACAGAGACATACAAATTCACATAGCTGTAATATAAAACATATACAATAAGGTTTATAAAACATACCTTTTGTTGTTAAGAAAACTTTGTTATTCACTATCAAAAGCTAGATAATCTCAGAACTTTCCTCTCTCTCTGGCTCTCTCTCACACTATCTCTGAAATCTTTCTCAGACAACTTCTATTTTCATTAGGCTTAAGCCAAAACAATATACGTAATTTTAAAATAAAAGCCAACGTATGTTTTTAAAACGCATAAAACCGACGCCACTCTTATTACCCTAATAATATATCAGTTACCAAATATATATATATATATTATTTATTTATTTATTTAACTAATAATTTAAATTCAAAAGCCATAAGGCTTTGTTTGGCAAACCATTTAAAAATTAAAGAATTAATATACTTAAACCTTGTTTGGCAAAACTAAATTAAAATTACTTTAATTTATTTTAATAACTCTTTATAACATAGCTATTTGTCATACTTTATTTAATAACAATTTATTAAATAATTCACTTAATCACATAACTCAATCCACATAACACATTAATTATTTAACAAAAAATAATTAACTAAATCACATTAATTATTTAGCAAATAAATAATTAACTAAATAAACTCAATCAAATTGAACAATTACTTATTCAATAATAAACATATCCAATAAATATTTATATAAATCAATAAATATTTATAACTTACATTTAAAAAAAATATGGAATGTTACAGCCATGGCGCCGCAGCGCCAAGGGCCAGTTCAAACGTGGCGCCGCAGCGCCACTCCCCAGAAAACTCAGAAATGAGATTTTAAAAATGTTTAAGTGCAACAATGTGTTAGTGGATTATTGTAATGAACATGTAAACATGTTAGAAGAATAATGTGATGATAAGATAGTTGTATAACATGTAAATAACATAATTACATGTGGATTAAATTATTGATTTCATAATTAGATTATTATTCATGAAATGGTTTTATGTGGCAGTAAATGTGATAAAGTGATTAAGTATAGTCAATAAATCAAGTAGACAAAGAGAATGGGTTTATGTTGATTAGTTAAGTCGTAATTAACTGGTATTGTAAATGTGAATGGTATGTAGGATTTAATTCAAAGAACGTGCTTAGTTAAAGTGTAATCTACGCACGAGGCAAGTATCCTATTCCTAACTCCATTCTATTGAGTAAGTTTATTTAAACTTAAACGTTACTTTTATGTTGAGCAAGTTTCCCTAACCCTACTTGTCATTATTGTTCAAGTTTATTATTTACCTTGAATATATTATCCTTGTTATTATTCAAGTTCAAGCATGATATTAAAGATTAATTATCTTTCCAAAGCATGATTCAGTTATACAATAATTGTCCTATTGTATACTTTTGAGGTTGTTATTCAAATCGAATATCAATTATTGTTGAACCTTATTAGACTAGTGAACCTTATTGATTCAACTAGTCCTTAGTTGATGAGCGTTCTAAATTTCAGAACCCTTGATGAATTATCCAAACCAAACTTCCTTTGGTGCGGACTCGAATGTCAAACTAAGATGAACAACCCTGAAAAGGGATTCACTTATGCGTTAGCGTTAAGATATTGTGCACAGTATGGTACTAAGGGCTGATCCCCCTAAGTACGAGAAGAAGGTCCATAGTCTTATGACTGTTAAAGGTTTCAAGTATAACCCTTGTTAACCTAGGACATAGTTCAAGGTCTTATGACCCTCAGAATTCTTTTGATTCTTGTTATTCATTCTCGATTCAAAAGTTGAGCTTTTATTCAGATGTCTTTGATTTATTCGCATGTTATTATAATGTTATTTCATTATTATACTTGTGGGCATTTGTGCTCACTCTTGCTTAATAATAACATTGCAGTTAAGAATGAAAGAAGCGATAAACCCTCCACTAGTAAGGGCAAGGGCAAAGTTAGCAAGTGACGAAGACTTGTTATTTTAATTGATGATGTATTTATGTTTAAGACTTATGTTGTTGTTTAAGACTCATTTGTTTAGAATTCCGCACAGATGTTTTAAGGTTAGAGTAACCTGGGATTTATTTATGAATCAGTTGATGTTTTAAGTGTTGTTCGTGAAAAGGAAGGACGGATCGATGAGGCTCTACATTGACTACAGAGAATTAAATAAGGCCATGATTAAGAACAGATATCCATTGCCAAGGATCAATGATCTGTTTGATCAATTGAAGGGAGCAAAATACTTTTCTAAGATTGACTTGAGGAGTGGTTATCACCAACTGAAGGTGAGGCCAGAGGATGTACCGAAGACAGCGTTCCGAACGCGATATGGTCATTATGAGTTTTTAGTAATGTCGTTTGGTCTTACAAATGCTCCTGCAGCATTTATGGGACTAATGAATGGTGTATTCAAGCCGTTTTTGGACAAATTCGTGGTGGTATTTATAGACGACATTTTGGTATATTCCAAAACCAAAGAGGAACATGAAGAACACTTGAGGTTAACGTTGGAAGTATTGAGAAGGGAGAAATTGTATGCTAAATTTTTGAAATGCGAATTCTGGATCGAGAGAGTACAATTTCTTGGTCACGTAATTGATAAAGATGGAATTTCGGTAGATCCATCCAAAGTAGAAGCTATGATTAACTGGGATCAGCCGAGAACGCCGTCAGAAGTAAGAAGTTTTCTTGGATTAGCAGGATATTATAGAAGATTCATACAAGATTTTTCTAAGATCGCAACTCCGTTAACGAATTTAACTCGAAAAGCTGTGAAATTTGTTTGGACGGAGAAGTGTGAGGAGAGTTTTCAAGAATTAAAGAAGAGGTTGAGTACAGCGCCTGTGTTATCTCTTCCGGATGATACATGAAATTTTGTTGTTTTTAGCGATGCGTCGCATATAGGACTTGGCTGTGTGCTGATGCAAAACGGCAAAGTCATTGCGTATGCATCACGGCAGTTAAAGGATTACGAGAAGGGTTACCCAACCCATGATTTGGAGTTAGCTGCAGTTGTTTTTGCTTTGAAAATTTGGAGGCACTATCTATACGGGGAGAAGTGTGAAATATATACGGACCACAAGAGTCTGAAATATATTTTTACACAGAAAGATTTGAATATGCGTCAAAGAAGATGGTTGGAATTAATCATGGATTATGACTGTGAGATTTTATACCATCCGGGTAAGGCTAATGTGGTTGCCGACGCCTTAAGTAGAAAGGGTCGTGAGAAATTGATGATGTTGACTGCTCAGCAGGAGCTAATTGCAGATATGGAGAAACTGGAGTTAGAAGTGAAGTGTCCTATGGAGATTGATGAGAAGCTATTTCAGATGCCATCTGGTACAACTCTACTAGATAGAGTGAAGGAGGCTCAGCTTCAGGATGATGAATGCAAAAAGGTAACATCGAAGATATTTGAAGGAATCGAACCAAGATTTAAGATGGATAAGGAAGGAATATTGAGATTTGAAAGCAGAATTTGGGTTCCGCCAGTACAAGAAATTAAGGAAGAAATTTTGAGTGAGGCTCATAGTTCAAGATATTCGATTCACCCTGGTAGTATAAAAATGTACCAAAATCTTCGACAACATTTCTGGTGGCCGAATTTGAAACGTGATGTTGCAGAATGTGTTGCCAAATGCCTGACATGTTAGAAAGTTAAAGCAGAACATCAGAGACCAAGTGGATTGCTACAACTGTTGGAGATCCCAGAATGGAAATGGCAACATATTACGATGGACTTCGTGGTTGGCCTTCCAACGACTCAGAAAGGCTACGACGCAGTATGGGTTATCGTTGACCGACTGACAAAATTCGCGCACTTCCTTCCTATCAAAATCAGATTTAACTTAGATCAGTTGGCAAGATTATATGTGAAAGAGATTGTTTCGAGGCACGGAGTGTCGGTGTCTATTGTTTCCGATAGGGATCCGCGCTTCACATCAAATTTCTGGAAACGTCTTCAGGAATGCATGGGTACACAACTGCGAATGAGTACAGCTTACCACCCTCAAACAGACGGACAGAGCGAACGAACGATTCAAACACTGGAAGATATGTTACGAGCCTGTGTAATGGACTTCAAAGGAAATTGGGATGATCACCTACCGTTGGTAGAGTTCGGCTACAACAACAGTTACCACGCTAGTATTGGTATGCTGCCTTACGAAGCGTTATACGGCAGAAAGTGCAGAACTCTGCTTTACTGGGATGAAGTTGGTGAAAGACAATTGCTAGGACCAGAATTGGTACAGCAGACGGCAGAAATAGTCAAAGTGATCCGAGCACGACTGGTAGCAGCTCAAGATCAACAGAAGAAATACGCTGACCCACATCGTAAAAATATCGAGTTTGAACCAGGTAGTTATGTTTTCTTGAAGGTCTCTCCCTGGAAGGGAAAGATCAGGTTCGGAAAGAAAGGAAAATTGAGCCCAAGATTTATTGGACCATTTGAGGTACTGCGAAGAATTAGAGAAGTTGCGTACGAGGTAGCCTTACCTCCAGCACTCGAGAATATCCACAACGTCTTCCATGTTTCTGTGTTGCGACCTTACAAACCTGATTACAAGCATGTAATTGAATACGAACCCCTATATTTTGAGAAAGACTTATCTTACGAAGAAATTCCTATCCAATTTATCGACCGAAAAGAACAAGTTCTCAGAAATAAAGTTATACCTTCTGTTAAGGTAATTTGGAGGAACCACAACGCTGAAGAAGCTACGTGGGAACTCGAAGAGAATATGATGAAGAATTACCCTCATTTATTTACTTAATTATTTGTAAGCGATTCTGGGGGCAGAATCTTTGTAAGGGGGGGGGGGGAGAATGTAACGGGTCGAAATTATTGAGTCATGATTCTGGGGTCAGAATCCTTTTAAGGAGGGAAAGATGTGACGAACGAGAAATTTGTAATTTAATTTTAATATTTATTGAAGTAAATAAATATTTTTCGACGATTTAATTATTGGATTTAATAATTAATTGATGCAATTGTGATAGATTAATTTAATCATATGTGTTACATTTATTAAATTAATGTAGAGAATTTTATTATTCAAGTATGTGATTATGTGAGCTTATTGAATTAAATGAATAATTTAATTAAGCATGATGTTATTTAATTAATTTAATTATTAATTAAAGATTTAATAAATTGACATTATTTATTAATGAAATAATTAATTATATGACTATGTGAAATTATGAGAAGTTATTATAGTTTATTTATATTAAATAAGATATATAAATTATTGTGCAAGTGGGTGTGACATGATTTAAACTATAGTATAAGAGGTTTATTTAATTAAATGACTTTTGGAATCTATTCTAGCTAGCCAAACGGAGCCCTAATGGGAGTTAGGAGCAGTTAACCCATGATGGGTAACTGATCTCCATAACGCGCGTCAGTTTTCCCCTTTATTATCATACGTCTTTTCTTTTCTTCATTTGTTAAGTCTGGCATAGCATCACAGAGAGAGATTTAGAAATTTTTGAAGGAGAGTGTAAGCTGTGTGAATTAAAGGATTAATTGAGAAGGTTTTAATTCTACTCATTCATACTCTGGGTAATTTTCTCCAAATCCAAATTCTTATTTCACGTCTTTTTAAGTTTTATGATTATGGCTTTCATATATTCTGTTAGCCTCTGTGAAGTGAGAAATTGTGTTATGTTATATCAAATCGTATTTAATTATATATATGTTGCAAACCATAACATCAGTGTTGTGAAAACATGTCGTACATATGTTATTTCAAAATAAACAGAGTACGTGATATGGCCATATGGCCTTATATGTGATAATTGATGTATTGATTATATATTATCCCTAAAATTTACACCCTTACATTATTGAGCATGTCGATACGGAGAGGTCGGAGTTTAAATGAACGGATTCGGTGTTATAACGAATCCGTAGGGAGAATTTTCATATAAAGTTTTCTAAACTTCACGAACATCAAAGTCAGTAATTTTGTTAGGCTTTAAATATGTTAATAAGTGTTTAAAATTGGTTTTGTCAGTATATAAATGTTGGGTAATGATTGTATAATAAGTGTTTAAAATTGGTTTTGTCAGTATATAAATGTTGGGTAGAACTTTAAGAAATTGGGAGAAATTGGCAAGTTCTGCGATTTTCGCGAACTGCCATTTCTGTACCTGGTACGCCGCGCCGTAGCGCCGGCTGCCTGTTCATTTCTCGTGCCGCAGCGCCACCGCGCCGCATCGCCAGAGGCCCGGCCGCAGCGCCATGGCGCCGCAGCGCCAAGGGCCAGTTCAAACGTGGCGCCGCAGCGCCACTCCCCAGAAAACTCAGAAATGAGATTTTAAAAATGTTTAAGTGTAACAATGTGTTAGTGGATTATTGTAATGAACATGTAAACATGTTAGAAGAATAATGTGATGATAAGATAGTTGTATAACATGTAAATAACATAATTACATGTGGATTAAATTATTGATTTCATAATTAGATTATTATTCATGAAGTGGTTTTATGTGGCAGTAAATGTGATAAAGTGATTAAGTATAGTCAATAAATCAAGTAGACAAAGTGAATGGGTTTATGTTGATTAGTTAAGTCGTAATTAACTGGTATTGTAAATGTGAATGATATGTAGGATTTAATTCAAAGAACGTGCTTAGTTAAAGTGTAATCTACGCACGAGGCAAGTATCCTATTCCTAACTCCATTCTATTGAGCACGTTTATTTAAACTTAAACGTTACTTTTATGTTGAGCAAGTTTCCCTAACCCTACTTGTCATTATTGTTCAAGTTTATTATTTACCTTGAATATATTATCCTTGTTATTATTCAAGTTCAAGCATGATATTAAAGATTAATTATCTTTCCAAAGCATGATTCAGTTATACAATAATTGTCCTATTGTATACTTTTGAGGTTGTTATTCAAATCGAATATCAATTATTGTTGAACCTTATTAGACTAGTGAACCTTATTGATTCAACTAGTCCTTAGTTAATGAGCGTTCTAAATTTCAGAACCCTTGATGAATTATCCAAACCAAACTTCCTTTGGTGCGGACTCGAATGTCAAACTGAGATGAACAACCCTGAAAAGGGATTCACTTATGCGTTAGCGTTAAGATATTATGCACAGTATGGTACTAAGGGCTGATCCCCCTAAGTACGAGAAGAAGGTCCATAGTCTTATGACTGTTAAAGGTTTCAAGTATAACCCTTGTTAACCTAGGACATAGTTCAAGGTCTTATGACCCTCAGAATTCTTTTGATTCTTGTTATTCATTCTCGATTCAAAAGTTGAGCTTTTATTCAGATGTCTTTGATTTATTCGCATGTTATTATAATGTTATTTCATTATTATACTTGTGGGCATTTGTGCTCACTCTTGCTTAATAATAACATTGCAGTTAAGAATGAAAGAAGCGATAAACCCTCCACTAGTAAGGGCAAGGGCAAAGTTAGCAAGTGATGAAGACTTGTTATTTTAATTGATGATGTATTTATGTTTAAGACTTATGTTGTTGTTTAAGACTCATTTGTTTAGAATTCCGCACAGATGTTTTAATGTTAGAGTAACCTGGGATTTATTTGTTAATCAGTTGATGTAACCCTTAAGGGAAGAGATTTTATTATGATTTCTATCTATTGTATGGTTTGATATTATTTATGGGTAGATAGATAGATGATGCTTGTACAGTGAATACCAAATCCCGTGGAATTGAAGTACCCAGATTTGGGGGTGTCACAACAACCACGCCAAAAACCACCTCTTGAGAGGTCTACTAACAATAATAACAAGGCCAACGCTAACCTGGTTCAGCAGTTGGTGATTGTGTTAACTATAGCTCTTGCGAATCAACTGCAAGCTCAAGTTACGACTTTTAAGGACTTCAAAGTGGTTAGACTGCCGGTTTTTCAAGGGTTTATGAATCCAGTTGAAGCCAAAACTTGGATCATGGAAATGGAGAAGGTGTTCGACGTTACCAGAGTCAACGAGGATCAGAAGACCGCCTTCGCAACATTTATGTTGAAGTCTGAAGCTAGCTATTGGTGGCAGGTGAATAAAGTTCATGGGGGACAGGGAGTAGTAGCGTGGGATAGGTTCAAAGAAATGTTTTTCAAAATGTACTTTCCGACTAGTTCTCGAAATCAGTTGGAAGTTCAGTTTTTGGAGCTAAGGCAAGGAACTATGTCTATGCCAGAGTGTGCTGCGAAGTTTAATGAGCTAGCAAGGTTTGCTACTTAACAAGTTAATACCGACGAGCGTATGTCGAGAAGGTTTGAACAAGGGTTGAAGCCCTAGCTTTATAGCAAGGTTTCAATGATCCAGTTAAACACGTTTGTGGCTGTACTGGAAAAGGAAATTATCGCAAAAGGTGGAAGTGATGCCTTAACCAAGTATAACCAAGAACAGAAGAAGAGAAAGAGTGAGAATAAAAGTAAGGGTGGTGGAAGCAATGGTGGAAATAATAACCAGAAAAGGAAATTGAGTGAGAATCTGAATACGGGAGGACAACAAGGAAGTCAGCAAAAGAAGAAGTTTGAAGCTTATGCTACTTGCGAAAAGAAACACATTGGGGTGTGTTTGAAGGGTAAGAGAGTATGTTTTAATTGTGGTCAGGAGGGTCATATTGCACCAAACTATTTTAGTCCAAAGAAGGGAGCATATTTCACCTGTGGGTCGAAGGATAACATGGCTCGTGATTGCCCTAAGAAGACCGCGGGAAGTGCAATTGGAGGAAAAGGAAATAATGGTGGTGGTACATTAACTATCTCTGGACCAGCACAATCAAGCCGACCTACTGCAAGGACTTTCAATATGACCATGCAGGATGCTGTGCAGTCAAAGGATGTGGTGTCAGGTATCATTTTAATTAATGGTATTAATGCTTATGTAAAATTTGATTTGGGTGCTACTTGTTCGTTTATATTTGATGATTTTGTTCAGAACTTAGATTTTCCTCAAGAAGAATTAGATTTCCCTTTAAGTATAGAGATCGCGAATAGGGATGTGATTCCTGTTAGGTTTATATATAAGAACTGTAGAGTGGTTATAAAGGGTCACGAGATGATAGTGGATTTGATACCAACTAAACTTGGGGAATTTGATGTCATATTGGGAATGGATTGGTTATTCAATTACGGGGCAGTAATTGATGTGTTAACCTTATGACTCCGTCTAAGGTTGTGTTTTATGGCAGCAAGTCGCCTCAACAACCAAGTTGTCTGACGATGATGCAAGACAAGAAGTTACTGAAACAAGAATGTGTAGGATACTTAGCCTACATAGTCAATACACAGAAGAAGAGTGCAAAGTTGGAAGAGATACCGATCATTAGAGACTTTGTAGACATATTTCCAGACGATTTGCCTAGGCTTCCGACCGATCGCAAAATCGAGTTCGTGATTGATTTAGTGCCAGGAACGGCCCCGATATCTAAAGCCCCATACATGATGGCTCCAGTAGAAATGAAAGAGTTAATGGTGCAGTTGCAAGAATTACTCGATAAGAAGTATATCCAGCCGAGTGTATCGCCATGGGGAGCACCGGTGTTGTTTGTTAAGAAAAAAGATGAATCGATGCAGCTCTGCATTGATTACTGGAAATTAAATAAGGTCACGATCAAAAATAAGTATCCGTTATCGAGAATCGATGACTTGTTTGACCAATTGAAGGGAGCGAGATATTTCTCAAAGATAGACCTGAGAAGTGGTTATCATCAGCTAAAGGTAAGGCCAGAGGATGTACCAAAAATAGCATTCAGAACTCGGTATGGTCATTACGAGTTTCTGGCTATATCATTTGGTTTAACCAATGTACCTGCAACATTCATAGATTTGATGAATAGGGTGTTTAAACCATTTTTAGATAAATTGGTAGTGGTGTTTATTGATTATATATTGGTGTATTCAAAGACCAAGGAGGAACATGTTGAACACTTAATAGCCACGTTGGAGACATTGAGGAAAGAGAAGTTGTACGCTAAATTCTCAAAATGTGAGTTTTGGTTGGAACGTGTACAGTTTCTTGGGCACATTATTGATAAGGATGAAATTTCAGTAGATCCATCAAAAGTTGAAGCTGTAATAAACTGGGATCAGCCGAAGACACCGTCAGAAGTAAGAAGTTTCTTGGGATTGGTAGGTTACTATATGCGTTTTATTCAAGACTTTTCTAAAATCGCAACTCCGTTGACGAATTTAACTAGGAAGGCAGTTAAGTTTGTTTGGACGGAGAAGTGTGAGGAAAGTTTCCAAGAATTAAAGAAAAGATTGAGTTCAGCACCTGTGTTATCATTGCCTGATAATACAAGAAATTTTGTGGTGTATAGTGACGCATCGCATAAAGGACTAGGTTATGTGCTTATGTAGAACGACAAAGTTATTGTGTATGCATCACGTCAATTAAAAGATTACGAGAAAGGGTATCCGACTCATGACTTAGAATTGGCTGCAATAGTGTTTGCTCTGAAGATTTGGAGACACTATTTGTATGGAGAGAAGTGTGAGATATATACATACCATAAAAGTCTGAAGTATATATTTACACAGAAAGATTTGAATATGCGACAAAGAAGATGGTTGGAGTTGATTAAAGACTACGATTGCGAGATTTTCTACCATCCTGGAAAGGCAAATGTTATTGTTGATGCCTTAAGTAGAAAGGGATGGGAGAAGTTAATGATATAAACTACTCATGAGAAGCTAGTATCGAAAATGGCAAAGATGGAGTTAGAAATTAAATGTCCGATAGAATCAGATAAAAATTATTCCAGATGGGAAACAATTCAATGTTGATAGATAAGGTGAAGAATGCACAACTCCAGGATGAAAACTATGAAGAGATAAGAAGAAAAGTTTCTAAAGGTGAGGAAAACAAATTTAAAATTAATTTGGAAGGGTTACTTCGATTCGAAGGGAGAATTTGGGTTTCGCCAGTACCAAAAATTAAAGAGGAAATTTTGAATGAGGCTCATAACTCACGATATTCGATTTATCCTGGAAGTACAAAAATATACCTGGATCTCAGACATCATTTTTGGTGGTCGAATATGAAAAAGGATGTTGCTGAATGTGTGGCAAAATGCTTAACGTGTCAGAAAGTCAAAGCTGAACACCAAAGGCCAAGCGGATTGTTGCAACCGTTGGAGATACCGGAATGGAAATGGGAACATATCACAATAGATTTTATGGTAGGTCTTCCAACGACTCAGCAAGGTTTCGACGCTATCTAGGTGATTGTCGATCGATTGACGAAATCGACACACTTTTTGCCAAGCAAGATTAGATTTAACCTAGATTGGTTGGCAAAGCTATACGTGAAGAAAATTGTTTCAAGACACGGTGTTCTGGTGTCCATTGTATCAGACAGAGATCCACGTTTCACATCAAAATTCTAGAAATGACTATAAGAATGCTTGGGAACGCAGTTGAGAATGTGCACAATGTACCATCCTCAAATCGAAGGACAAAGCATCGTTATCAGAGCATGTATTATAGATTTTAAAAGGAATTGGGATGACCTTTTACCGTTGGTTGAATTTGCCTGCAATAATCGTTATCACGCGAGTATTGGCATGCCGCCTTACAAAGTGTTGTACGGCAGGATATACAGAACTCCAGTATGCTGGGACAGAGTTGGAGAACGTCAACTACTAGGTCTAGGATTGGTACAACAGATGGTCAAAATCATCAGAGTGATTCGGACAAGATTAATAGCTACACAGGACATACAGAAGAAATATGCCGATCAACACCGACAAAATCGGGAATTCGATGTCGATAGTTTTGTTTTCTTAAAAGTGTTTCCCTGGAAATGGAAAATCAGGTTTGGTAAAAATGGAAAACTGAGCCCTAGGTTTATAGGACCTTTTGAAGTGCTACGACGAGTTGGTAAAGTGGCATACGAGGTAGCTTTACCTCCGGAATTAGAACATATTCACAACGTTTTTCATGTTTCAGTATTAAGGTCATATAAGTCCGATTATAAACATGTTATAGAATATGAACCATTACAGTTTGAGAAAGATTTGTTATACGAGGAAGTTCCTGTTCAAATTGTTGACAGGAAAGAGCAAGTACTAAGGAATAAAATAATACCTTCTGTTAAGGTAATTTGGAGAAACCACAACGCTGAAGAAGCTACGTGGGAACTTGAAGATGTTATGAAGAGAAATTATCCTCAGTTATTTGCTTAATCTTGTATAGCGATTCTAGGGACAGAATCCTGTTAAGGAGGGAAGAATGTAACGAATCGAATGAATTTATCGAGTACTGATTCTTGGGACAAAATCCTTTTAAGGAGGGAAGGATGTAACGATTGAGAATTTTATAATTTATTTTAAATATTTATTGAATTAAATAAATATTTTAATTTATTTATTTATGGAGATAAATAAATAATTGATGAATTGTGATGTAATAATTTAGTTGAGTGTATATGTTAACTAAATTGATTAATGGTAATTTTATTATTTGAAGATTTAATTTAATGAAATAATTAAATTAAATGAATTGTTTAATATTTAAAAAAATAATTAAATTAAATAAAATGATGTTTTAGTTTAATTTAATAATTAAATTAGATATGTAATGATTTATTAAGTATAAAGTATAATTATAATTATTATAATTATAATTGAAAATTATTTAAATTAACTAAATTAAAGTGTGTCACATGGAACCATATAATATAAATATTATTAAAATAATTTAGAAGGGGGGAGTTTTGTGTAAACCAAACAAAGCCTTGTGACTTTTGGTTAATGTAACAGCCAAAGACTTTTGGCTTAATATACTGATAACCACGTTTATCAGTGTTTAAGCTCTCAGTTGGGGTTATATCACGTATTCTCCTAAAAACTAAGAACATAGAAAGAGAGAGTTTGGTGAGGAAGAGAGAAAACACAGTGAAGTTGAGAAAGAAATTCTCTTTAATTTTGTCAAGAAGAAGAAGAAGGGTTGCTAGAACTTTGTTAACATCAAAGGATTCAAGGTATAATTGCTTCTAATATTCCATGTTTTATTTTTCCAATGATTATTCATTGTAAATTGAAAGTCACGTTGAATTGATGTATATATATATATGTATGTATGGATTTATAATCTATTAATTATCATATATAAGTGATATTTGGTGATCAAATTCATAGAAATTGGGTTGTAAGTAGAAATTGAAGCAACGATTTTATATGTATATGAAAATGGCTTAGTTAAGTCCAAAATTTGATGTTCAATTCTTAATAGAATTTGTAAATTGATTATAGATTGTGTTAGTGTATTAAGAATCGAAAACAACGGAGTTGGAATGGTGTCAATTGGTTAAGAAATGAAGTTTTGGCAATCGAATTCGCTAAAAGTATTAAGATATGAAGAAATTGGAAAAAATATGATGTTGGTCCTAAAAAGTTAATTATATATAATGTTTATGTTGATAGAATTAAGAAGTGTATGCTTGTTGATGTTATTACAAAATTTTAGTCGTTGGGTTTTGTGAATTTTTGTGGAAATTGGGATAAATTGGAGTGTTGGTGCAAAACAGGGTTGAAGCTACTGCAGTTTTTGTTTGCGTACTGGCGCAGCTGCGCCGGTACCATAGGCAAAGACTGCGCAGCTGTGCCTGTTGGCTTTCTGAGATCCTGCACCAGTGCAGCTTCGCCGGTGCCAAGGCTTGGGCCAGCGCAGCTGCGCCGTACGCTGTTCAGTAGCAGTGAGTTCTGATTAATTGTAGACTATAATACTAAGACCTAATCTAGTTTGGTATGCATGATAAAGATGTTAAATCATAACATAATATACAATAACAGATTGTTATGTGTGGTAATACCAAAAAGTGAAGATTTTAAATAATCACTTAAACAAGTTATGTAAAGAATGAAATGTGATGTTTGCTAAAGTTAGAGGTGAATAATAAAGCTTTATGTTACACGATAGTGAGTTTTCAGATTCGTGTGACTGGTTAACCGACATGGTTAGACATTAAGTTAAAGGTTGTGACTTAGATGGTGGGTTGAACCTATAAAGCTAATAATAATATAACTAATTGGTATTACGATTTCAATCATATGTGTAGGGTAATTGGCGAACATTATTATACTTGTGTAGCTTACACACAAGGCAAGTTTCCTAACTTCATTCTCTTTATAATGAATGCAAGTTCCATAACTATGTTTACCTTTAATTGTCAAGCAAGCTTTCTAATCCTAATTTATCAATATGCAAGTTCTTAATTCTTATATTAAAGTTGAGTAAGCTTATTGATTTAATCTTGTTTATGATGATACAAGCTCGTGTATTCTAATTCTTTACATTGAACAAGTTTCACAATCCTAACTCTCGTTCTTACTATTCAAAGCATACACTGTTTAACTTCATTGTTCCAAATGAGATTTCCTAAGTCTTTTGGATGTAACACTTTGCATATACAATGTCTATTCAATTATATATTGTCATTATTCGATCTTTGACTTAAGTATCAATATTCAATTCTATATTATTGTGCTGAACCTTCGAATAGCAAGCAAGCTCTTATTGATTGGACTAATGTGTAGTTGAAAAGTGTTCTAAAATTCTAGAACCACTGATAAGCTAGTTCCAAACTAAACCTTCTTTAGTACGGAAATTCTAAAGTCAAATTGAGATGAACAACCCTAATATAAGGGAATTTGTATTTATTCATAAAATACTTGTTGCATAATATAAAAGTTATTTAAACTTTTATTTCACAAACTTAAGTGAATATATCTGCTTAAATAGAATCATATTTGATTCAAAGCTTAAAACAACTTATTTACTTACTCAGAAGCATTTTCACTCTAAAAGTTATTTAAACTTAAAGTGATTTTTCTCTACTCCTTAAAAAATAATTCTTTATAAATTTGCATTAAATTATATATATGCTTAAACAGAAGCATTTTTGAGTAAAAGCTAAAATTGATCTATTTGCTTATTCAAGAAGCATTTTTCACACAAAATATAAAAGTTATTTAAACTTTTATAACAGAGCATAATTTTCATATTTGTTTGCACATAAACTTTATTTAATCAAAGCACAAATTAATATCTGCTTACTAAGAAATATATTTTCTCAAGTATAAAAGTCTTTGAACTTTTATAAATACATTTGCTCTTTAATTGATATTTGCTTATTTGAGAAGCATCAATCTGTACTAAATTACATCTGCCTATTTAAGAAGCATCCATTTGTACTAAATTCTTATTTGCTTATTTGAGAAACATCAATCTGTACTAAATTCTTATCTGCTTATTTGAGAAGCAAATTGTTGTAAAATCATTTGTAAAAAGAGAAAAGGTCAAAGTTAGTTTATTTTATGTACCTGTGAGAAAGACGAGTAATTCTTCAACCAAGACCAGAGTCTTAGAGAGGTCAGCGGGAAGTTGGGTCTCTAGTGTACTTGTGAGGTGAGGAAGAGGCTGTTGTTTCAAGACCAGATCATAGAATAGAGCTGAACTCAAAAGAAGTACAACTAAGCTTGAGGAGGGAGCGGGGAGCTTGTTGTCCAAGATAGATTAGTTGGAAAGAGTTGAAAGTTTGTCTATAAAACCTTGTAGGCTTCTCCACCTGTTGAAGGAGTATTTATTACTGATAGTAATAGGATCTCAAGTCTTGGAGAGGAGCTTGAGACTAGACGTAGCAGCATACCCGGGATGTATGTTGTGAACCAGACAAATCTCTGTGCATTGTGCGATTGAATTTTTATTGTCTTGCATGCTAATTTCTAAAATTGCAAATTAATTATCCAAAAATTCAAAAAGGCCTAAGATAATTTTTTTAATCGGTAATAATCTATTCAACCTCCCTTCTAGATTATTATTAGACTTTCACAATGAAAGAAAGGCAGTTCATCTGGACAAAAAAGGCCAAAAACATTATGTTCTAATCTTTAGAAGATGACCTATTCAAAAATATGGTCAACTGCAAAATAGCAAAGGAAGTTTGGGAAGCATTACTCATCATGCATGAGGGAACTAAAGAAGTAAAAGAGAATAAGCAATCTCTATTCACTCAACAGTACGAGATGTTCACTCATATACCAGGAGAAAACATTACTTCAATTTATGAAAGATTTAATGTTTTGCTCAACTCTCTCCGATCTTTTGGAAAGATCTATCCCAACAAAGATCTCATCATCACATTCATGAGGGCTTTACCAAGCAAGTGAGATGCAAAGACAACAACTATTAGAGAATCAAAGAATATTCATGAGATGACAGTGCAACAACTATATGGCAACCTTCTCACCTATGAATTGGAGCTGACTCAAAGAGCAGAAACTCTATCAGAAGAAAAGAAAAAGGAAAATGAGTGGCTCTCAAAGCAACAGGAGCCACCTCTAAGGCTTAAGTCAATGATGAGTCTGACACTAAAGAAGACGATGATGAAGATGTTGCTATGCTGGTTAGAAAGCTGAAATGATTCATGCGTAAAAGCAGAAGCAGCAGACCAAGGAGATTTAACAACAGCAACAACCAGGAGTAGACAAAAGATATGTGCTATAACTGTAAGAAGCCAGGTCACTATATTACTGACTGCAACAAACCTCTTAGAGAAGAACTAAAGAGGAAATCAAACCCAAGGAAAGAATTCAAAGGTTATAATAAGCCTCAAAAGAAAGACAAAGGCCTGGTAGCTGGAGGATCATGGAGTGACTCAATAGATGATACAAATTCTGAGTCAGGCGAAGACGACGAACCTCAAGTGGCCAACCTATGTTTGATGGCCAGGGAATCCAAAGACAAGAAAAGTAGTGATATCATTATTGATGAGGTATTTAATTTCAACTCTCCTGATGTGAATATTGATGATTTATGAACTGCATTACGTGATATAACCTTTGATCTACATCAATACATGAAATGGTTTAGAGTCTTATTGAAAGACTATTCTCTTCTTCAACAAGAGAAAGAAAAAGTTCAATCAGAACTGGAGACAGTTCTGTTGAACACTTATTCTCTCTCTAATCTTGAAGTTGAGAATAAGAATTTAAAATAGATAAATGAGCTAAATGCACAAAGAGAGTTAAACCTAGCTTCTAAAATTGAGAAGTTAGAAAAGACGATCCAGATGTGGAACAAGTCTTCTTCATCTATGGACTCTCTGATCTCTAGTTAGAGGAATTCTTCTGACCAATCAGGTTTCAGTTTTGAGGACACTCCCTCAAAATCAAATATGGAAAAGTCTTTGGAAACTAACACGAGCAGTACTTCTAATCTCAATAGAAGTATTACTTTTGTGAAATCCACACAGTGCAGAGCCAATGAATCCCTGCTCTTCTGCTCTAAGTAATGTCCCTAGACATAACGGATCCCATACTGGTCTAGGTTTCAGAAAAATCAAGAGTAAATCAACTGCTGCTCTCCAACCTTGAAGGATTGTAGGGTCAAATAAAATCAGCTCCACGAACCAACCAAGAAGGAATTGTAGACTTAAGATGTACTCTACAAAATTTTTGAATCATAGAACAGTATGGAAAAAGGAGAATCAGCATAAGGATGAGGCTGCCTATCACCCACATATGTCAAGGACAAGAAAGAATACATACACACACAAGCATGCATCATACTAGATATTTTATATGTAATAGATATGGTCATAAGTATACAACATGCTATTATAATCCTGTAAATCATAGACCTAAAATCAAACAGATTTGGGTCCTCAAGGGGACTAACAGGGAAGGACCCAAGCAAGAATGGGTACCAAAATGAAATCTAAATTTTACTGCAGGTACAAAGCTCTACTATGACAACCTGGTATCTTGAAAGTGGATGCTCAAGGCATATAACTGGAAACAAAGCTCTTCTTTCTAACTACAAAGAAAAGGAGGGTCCAACTGTCATTTTTGGTGACAACGACACTGGCAAAACCAAAGGATATGGCTCAGCTTGAAATGGTGCTGTGTCTTTCAGCAAAGTAGCTTATGTTGAAGGTCTGAAGAAAAATCTCTTGAGCATCAGCCAACTTTTTGACAAAGGACATCAATTCACCTTCATCAACAATCAATGTCAAGGCAGAGATTTGAAGACCTCTTCTCTAAAGCTCACTGGAACAAGAGAAGGAAATGTCTATGTTGTCAACCTTGCTAAGTTAAATCCTGATGAGATAATATGTTTCCTTACTAAAGCTTCTAAAGAAATCAGCCGGTTATGACATAGAAGACTGTCTCATCTAAACTTCAAAGGCATGTCGAAACTGGCCTCCAAAGACCTTGTAGCAGGATTATCAAAATTCAACTTCATCAAAGAAAGACCCTGCAAAGCTTGTCAGCTAGGAAAGTAAATAAGGAGCTCATTCAAAGGCAAAACAATCAACTCTATTAATAAGCCCTTGGAGTTACTTCACATGGACCTCTTCGGGCCTATCCCTATTGTAAGCCTTGAAGGGATGAGATACTCACTGGTAGTAGTAGACGACTACACCAGATACACATGGGTATTTTTTCTGAGTTCTAAAGATGAAACTTGCTCTCAACTTATCAAGTTGTTCAAGCTAGTTATAAATGAGAAATGAGAAAAGATCAATGCAATCAGAAATGATCATAGAAGAGAATATGGCTTCTTTGATATGGACAAATTATGTGAAGATAATGGCATCAACAACAACTTCTCAGCTCCAAGAACTCCACAGCAAAACGAGGTAGCTGAAAGAAATAACATAACACTAATTGACGCAGGAAGAACACTACTGGTAGTAACTTTTCTACCTGAATACTTCTAGGCAGAAGCTATCAACACGGTATGCTACACCCAGAACATATTTCTTATTCATCCTACGCTCAAAAAGACCCCTTATGAGCTATGAAAAGAAACCAAGCCAAATGTCAGCTATTTCCATGCTTTTGGTTGTAATTGCTATATTCTCAACAATAGAAAATAATATCTGACTAAGTTCCAACCAAAGTTAGATGAGGGAATCTTTCTTGGATATGCCACAGATAGCAAAGCCTACAGGGTGTTCAACAAGAAAACTCTAAGTGTTGAAGCCTCTATTCATGTTATCTTTGATGAAACATTCATCAAACAAGTCTGTACCACTTAACTCCATGACCGAAGAACCAAACACCACGATCGTAGGCTTAGAAGAAGGAATCGTAAAACACAGAGAAGCAATCGTAGAAGACAATGCTCTAGACAATGAGCATCTACAACAAAAAGTTGATGTCAATCTTGAAGAATTCAGACAAGAAGGCACAAGAACTGACGTTCCAACAGGAAGCAGATGGGCGAGAGATCACACACAAGACTTGATTATTAGAGATCCAAATTCAAGAATCAAGACTATGTTGACTACTCAAAATGAGTGTTTCTATCTAAGCTTTTTATCCTAGATGGAACCTAAGAAGATAGAAGAAGCCTTGGAAGATTCAAGCTGGATTGAAGCTATGTAGGAGGAACAAAATCAATTTGAAAGAAGAAAAGAGCGGAGGCCAAATCACCGACCAGTCATCGGCACTAAATGGGTATTCAGAAATAATATACATGAAGATGGAGTGATCACAAGGAGCAAGGCAAGACTTGTCACAAAAGGTTATTCTCAAGAAGAAGGCATCGACTATGATGAGACCTTTGCTCCCGTCTCCAGACTAGAAGCAATCAGAATATTTCTTGCTTATGTTGCACATATAAAGTTCAAAGTCTTTCAAATAGATGTCAAAAGTGCATTTCTGAATGGAGAACTTCAAGAAAAAGTCTATGTGGAACAACCCCCAGGTTTTATCAATCCAACCTTCTGTAATTATGTTTATAGATTAGATAAAGCATTATATGGACTAAAACAAGCACCTAGAGCATGGTATGAAACACTAACAAACTTTCTTATTGAAAAGGGATTCTCTAGAGGAAGAGTAGACACCACACTATTTCTTAGGAAGCACAAAGATAATGATCTATTAGTACAAATATATGTACATGACATTATTTTTGGTTCTACTGATAAAAAGCTTTGTCAGAGATTTGTCAAGCTTATGCAAAGTAAATCTGAAATGAGCATGATGGGTGAACTGAATTTTTTCCTTGGACTTCAAGTGAAGCAATGAAGATATCTTTATTAATCAAGCTAAGTATATTAAAGACTTATAAAAAGTATGGCATGGAATCAGCTTCCCCCATGAATACTCCAATTGCACCAACTATTAAGCTTGACAAAGATGAGAAATGTAAATGTATTGATATTACTCAATACAGAAGTATGATAGGCTCTCTCATTTATTTAACTACCAGTAAACCAGACATCATGTTTGCTACATATATATGTGTTAGATTTCAAGCTAACCCTAAGGAATCACATTTAATTATTATGAAAACGATTTTTAGATATCTCAAAGGCACACCTCATTTGGGACTTTGGTATCCAAAGGAATCTTCATTTGAATTAACATGATACTCAGATGCTGATTTTTTAGGTTGTAAAATTGATAGAAAGAGTACAAGTGGCACTTGTCAATTGCTAGGAAACAGGCTCGTGTCCTAGTTTAGCAAAAAGCAAAACTCTGTATCAACCTCAACAGCAGAAGCTGAATATATAGCAGCTGGTAGTTGTTGTGCCCAAATTCTATGGATGAAAAATTAGCTAGCTGACTGTGGGTTCAAATCTATTTCTGTTCACTGTGATAATATAAGTGTTATAGCTATAACTCATAATCATGTCATGCATTCTAGGACAAAGCATATTGAGATAAGATATCATTTCATTGGGGATCATGTTCAAAATAAAAATATTTCTCTCCACTATATCCCAATTGAAAATCAAATTGCTGATGTTTTTACAAAACCATTAGATGAATCCAGATTTAATAAGCTTATAAGTGAGTTAGGGATGCTTAATTTTCAACCATAATTTTGTGCTTTAGAAAATATTAACTTTGCAGGAAGAAAGTCATTGACCGATCATAGAGTAATAGTCATCGATCGTGGACTTCAGAAGGAAACACAAACTCAGGGGGAGCTAAGGGCAAAATAGTCTTATCCTCTTGACTAAAAGTTTGTGGCCCTACTCAGCAAAAATTTAAAAAAGGAAGTTTCAAATACTCTTTAAATCACCGTTTCTTAATTTCAAACTCACATCTAAATTTTAAACGCTTTCTCTCCCCCTCGCTAAAACCCTAGATTTGAGTTACATAACACTCAGCTAATCTCGATTGTTTAAAGAAATCAATGACATCATCAACTGTGATTCTTGGACACCAGTTATGCTTCAAAGAATTCAAGGATGCTGAGCCAAAATATCACATAATCCTCTCTCTTATGAAGAAAATAGGACTACAAGAAGCTCTGGGGAGCAGTAGAAGGATCTACCCCAAATTAGTGAAGGAGTTCTACACCAATGGAGTCTACAAAGACGATGTCCTTACTACAAAGGTTAAAGATGTGATGATTCCACTGGAAGCTACTGACATAAATCAGGCCTTAGGTTTTAAATCTAAGGGCTTTACTTCTTTAAGCTTCATCGACTTTAACGAGGGACTTAAGAGGATGCATCACGAAAAGAACCAGAATTTGAAGGGGTACAAGAAGAATGAGTTTCCCCAAAAGTATGAGTTCCTAGATGACATTATTGGAAAATGTATATAATGCAAGAATTCTAGTCACGATTCTGTCAACGAGGTGCAACTGAAGCTCATGATAGAAATCTGTTTGAAGTCTCAGCTAAACTATGTAGCTCTTCTTTTGGAGTGGATTGGGAAGTGGATTCTTAGCTCTAAGAAAGTAGAGAGCTCGAGAAAAATGTTCTATGGAAGATTTATCAGTATTATTCTCCAAGCAACTCTGGGAGACAAGATTGAAGATAGTGAAGGTGAACCTCTGAATGCCAACAAGAGAATGACCTAATAGCTCTTTGTAAACTGGAAAAGGAATCCAACTAAGAATGTGAAGAATTATCAATATGAGTCTAGTGAAAGGACTGTGGAGGTTATGAAACCTTTTCTACAGGGAAACCTATCTGTTGTAAAGGAAGTTGAAGATAAAGAAGAACAGGAGTCCTCTGCTCTGATCAGGAGAAGCAAGGGAAAGAGGAAGCTACAGACTGTTATTCTATTGGCAAAAGAGTCTTAAGGATCAACAACTGAAGTACCTCAAAGATCTGATCTTGAACTCTCTAGCCAATCTCTTGCAAAAGAGATTCCTCAAGCTGAAGAACAACTTAAGAAAAAGAAGAAGAAGCAGACTGAAGAAAAAGCCGAAGATAGATCCACCATCTCTCAGCTGCTTAAGAAGGGAAAATGCAACAGGCGTTTGCCTAAGTTATCCTTGACCACGATGGTGGAGAATCCAAGTATGCCAATCGTGGAGTTAAGATTTGTCAGTCAAAGTGAAGTAGACATTGGGACAATGACTTTGCATGAACAAGTAGATGTTGCTGAGGATGAACAACATGCTAAAGAATCTACAAATCTTGAGTCAAGAAGATCAAAGAGAAGGCTAATCAAGAATGATGATCTTGAGCTAAAAGAAGCTATGCTGAAGATTAAGGAATAAGAAATGAGAATGATGGAACAGGCTTAAAGGACTGAGTCTCCAGACTCTAGTTCTCATAATGAGTCCTTGGATTAAACCAAAATCACTGAACTATAATTGTCAACATCGAAAGTATAGTTAGTCCGACTGCATCAGACCAAGTATGTATTAATACCAAAGAGGATCAACAAGAGAATGATGATTAAAGAAATGCTCATATTGAGGGGAAGATTTTTGAAGTCCCTGAGCCAGCAAGTGCTCCAGCTGAGCGGGAGCAATCAGGAGCTCATCATAAAGCCCCATCTACCCCTCAAGAAATGATAGAGATTCTTGATGTTGAAGATGAAAGGGAAGAAGAGGAAGAAGTTGAAATTATCGTTGAGTATAGAAATGCAGAAAAAATCATCAATTATAATTAGATGTTTTTCTACCTACCCATGATGCCCTCCACAGAGCCCTACTTCTCAATTCTTAGGATCATATGTTCTGGACATTCAAAGCCTATCCATCAGTATTTGTGCTTGCCCAAGAATACCCAAGGAACCTCAAGTTTGTCAAAAAGTTAATTACCAATCGTGCCTCTTCTATCTATGAACAAAAGGTATACTTCATTCCCACTTCCTTCAAGTTAAATCACTCTCCTTCATCAAATTTCCATTAATTTGATGAATTGCCTAGGTGGATCGAGGTTATTTCTAATCCACGAAACCAATTTCCAGTTATAGAGTCCCAACACTCTGTGACTAATGAACCAAATGAATCACCCATTCCAATCGTGGTACATTCTTCTCACACCACGATCATAAACCTTCTTGACACTACTATGATAGATCAAAATGATAACTCATCTTTTGACCAATTAATAAATGACTCAATAATTCATTCTGATATTCCTTCGTCCTCCAATAATGATTACTTCAATCTAGTCCTTACTCTCTTAAACTTGCAAAAATAGAAGAAAAAAACCTCTCCTTCTGACATTCAGAAAATAATCGGCCATCTCTCTATACTTGCCACCAAGGATGAGTTAACTAAATTTTCAAAGAAAGTGACCAAGGAGATGGAAGAAAACCTAGAGGCCCACTTTCTCATTATTCATCAATGGTTTAACAACTTGATCGATTCTGCCAATACTCTTCTTGGCGATTTAGGATCTGAGCTCACCAAGAGATTAAAGGAGATCATAAAGAAGATGATAGAAAGTATAAAGGAAAGGGATCAACTTCACTTCCAATCTACGAACAAACATAAGGAAGCAGTTCTCCTTCTTCAAAAGACTCAGGAGGCATAAAACAAGTTCGTTAAAGAAAATCTCGTAAGCCTACGTTCCTCCCTAACCGAATTTAAAGAGTACTCCTTAACTCAGATAAAGCAGACAGATGATCCTTTGGCCATCATTCTTTAACAAAAAGTTAAGAATAACGCTTTGGTCCAAGTGAATCATAATGATGTTGCCCAGTCACGCACTCAACTACACAAACTGGTGCAAGGAATAAATCATCTGTCTCAAGACATTCAAACCTTAGATGCTGACATAAAGGGGGAGAATACCGAGAAAAGTAAAGGGAAGCAAGTTGCACATGTTGCACTTTCCTCAAGAATCAATCAGCCTCGTAATCAGCTTCCAAGAGCAGTAGAACGTTAACCGATACTTATGGCAAGTCAAGACCCCACTCCTTTTAGTTCGTAATGAGTATCTTACACTGGCCTAAGCATGGCCATTGGAGATCTTGCCTTTATGAACAGACATGATCATAATTAACCTTTGGAGCAACGTGAGCTGGAAGAAATTTCAAGGTGAAATGAGGCTAGCATGAAAAGGAGGGAATATGAATATGTGCATCCTCCAAGATTCAAGAAACATAGAAGATAAGTTTCTATCTTTATTTGATGTATCGATTTTGAACAGTAATTTTCTTGAAAACATCAATAAATTCATGATTATCTTCTAGAGATTCAGTTTCTCACTGATCATTAAGTCATGTTTATTTTCAAACAACTTGCATTAGAAATTGATGGTATGATGCAAATCTACTTGGTTATGTCAACATCAAATAGGGGGAGATTGTTGGGAGTTGCATATTTAAATTTGTTGTTAGAATAAATAAATAAGCATGCATTATCAAAAGATGTAAAGTCTTTATTAGATCATATATACAAGGACTAAGATTAACGATCAAAAATTATTAAGTTGATCTGAGCTTAATGTTTATCTTTCTATCAAATCTCTTGTAGTAGAAAGATTTAACTTGTTAGGTTGATCTGATAAGTTGTAATAGATAGGCAGAACAAATTGTGGAGATTGCAGAAGTCAGAATCGTAGTCTACTAAGCAAGCCTATCCAAATCGTGAAGCAATTGTCGAGTTCCTGTCAAGTCTAGTCAAAATCGTAGGCACTTCTCTAAATCGTGGAGTCCACAAAGCATCAAGATCATAGTCAGTCAAGCACTGTCAAAACTAAGGCAAAATCGTAGACTACTCTATGATTCTCATCAAAGGCAGTCAAGTATAGACTGCCTGCAAGCACTTATCATCTAGATCACAATTGTAATGCTCATCAGTAAGCATCAAAATAGTTAAAGATCGAGTCTGATAAACAAAAATGTCTGACATCATCAAATGACATTTGAACGTTGATATGATTGAGAAACCCAAAGTCCTCACCATTAACCTTGGTTGAATCGAAGAATCAAAAAGTAAGAAAAAATGTGTCTACCAACTAGTCTGCTAATAGTGAAGTTTCAAATATGTTAAGTTAGAAAACAGACAATTGTGTTAGGCAAGTCAAAAAGAAGCTTTCACATCATCAGGATGTCAACATCAAAGTGCTTAGAATGCCCGAAGCATTAAATGCTCAAACAGAAGCCTCTTAATGGAAAGATTTCAAAGGCTCCTATTTAAGGCTAACAGATTGAAGATGTCAAGTAAGCAAGAAACAAGAACGTAAAAGAAAATCACAACAACATCTGACAAACCTTCACTCCACGATTCAGCTAAATCTTACTTCGCTACTAAGTTCATCAGAACTTGGGTTTAAGGAAACTTAGTAGCCCAACAACAATAACCTCAACTACACTCATTGCAGAGCTGCCAAACCTACTAGGTTTGAAGAGTACTTAGTGTACTAACATTTCAAGTCTACTGGGCTTGAAGAGTTATTTGTGAACTAGCTTTCCAAGACTGTTGGTCTTGAAAGAATCTCTGTGATTCGAAGATTGTATCAATATCCTTAGTGTATTTCCTACTCGTGGAGTAGAAGAGTGGACTAAGAGTCTTGAGTGCTCTGAACCACTTAAAACACTGTGTCATTTACTTTCAGTCTCTTTAACTGTCATATCTGTTATAACTGTTGTTTGATTTAGAACCTTGATTTTATCTTAAGAGGGATAACTAAAACATATATTCCGATGTGCTTAATTAATCATTTAATTAACAAATCTATTAAGTTACTCTTTGAAAAGAAATTTTTAAAATATCTATTCAGCCCCCTCCTTTTCTAGATAACTTTCGTGCCTCCGCGAACTAATATATATTATTTTCTTTAGCATGTAGTAATTAACTTATATTATGGTGACTATGTTGTTGTGTATTAATGCTGCTCCAGAAAGCTCCTTGATTCTGTCATTAAGTGAAGGTATGCCTTAGATATATTAAAAAAATAGATTAGTGTTGGACTTTGTTTGATTTTGATTGTCGGTGAAGCAACTTATAAGGGATCTTAGATATAGAAAGCTAACTTACCAAAAAAATAAAATGTGCAAAAATTACAAACTGAATTATTCTCATCTCTTGGGGATTGCCATATATAGGTTCGGTCTAATCTCTGATATATTTTTTCTATAAACTTCATTCATCTCTTTCTTCTCACTCATCTCTCTCTCCGTCTCCCTGATATCTTTCTATCTATACACACACTCTTTTATATATATTAATGTAATTGATTGGTGTCATTGCTAAATTCTTTTACAATGTTTACGTAACACTTAACGTTTCTTTTCTAACAATACTTGTGTATGTTATTTCAGAGAATTATTTCGTTCATTCGATGGAGGAACTTTTGCTCTGGATTGAGTTCAGATGGTACTGCTAAACTTTTGACATAAATTTTATCTGATCAAGGCATATAAAGATTTCATGAGCTTAAATGAGTTATGCTTACTTCTATGATTTTTGAATTTCAAAACTTTACTTCCTTATTATTGTAATATTTGATCCCAAGAGATTAATACAAGACTATCTTTGTGATATTTGTTTGTGTAAGATATTATTATTTGTTTGACTTGAATATTTGTTTGTGTTGGATATTGTAGGGCATGAATTTTGGATATTTATTTGTGTTGGATATTGTACGACATGAATTAGTTTGAAAACATAGGGAAACAAGAAAACAAAATTATTTTTTTATTTATTAAAATGTTATTTCTGATGAAATTTTCCATGGGAAATATTCCGTCAAAAATAACTATTTCCAACAGAATTCTCGATAGACTTATTTTCGACCTGGATATTTTCGGCCGAATTTTTGACGAATATTTTCGTCAAAAATAAGTTAATTCCGATGGAATTTGCTTATTTTTGATGAAAAATTTCGTCAAAAATAATCTTTTTTCTTATAGTGTATTGGAGTACATGCCCACTGGGCTTATGGTAGCTAATCCCTTGATGAAGCCAATTACTAAAGATGTTTTTTGTAGGCATATTAATTAGTTAGGGCTTCGCAGGGTTTAATGTACTTTCTTATTTTCTTGGATATCACTCATTATTTGGCCAGTATTAAAGATATTCATTATTATTTCGAGCTATTTATCTTTTACGCGAGATTTATTTGTTCCCGGTTATGATTGTGTTCTTTTAGCTCATATGATAAATATTAGTAGTTCACACAGTTATTAGCATATTAGATAGGAACACATTAAATATATGTCAACTGGTTGATTGGCTAACTTACACTAGAAATCACCCTTAGCGCTTTGAAAAGGGAGCAAGGTTGAGATAGTTCATTTATTGGTGCTTTGAGTAACGAGCTATTGATGTTTTAGATAGCAATCAATTGGCTCTTAGTAGCAAGCAAAATGAAATATGATATCGCCTTGGCATGTGGCAAGATGAGGTTAGTATAGATTAACCGAATATAATATGCCTGACCATATATATTAACCTGTACTGATAGCCAGATACGAAGTTTCGGGTTTGGCGCTTGGGAAAGCAAGAAATTTGGAAATTCGAGTTAGGCGCTTATGAAGTGACTGAACTAAGATCCGTACGGCATGACCATAGGTCATACGCTCACGTAGATGAGATTGTCTGCCGTGACATGTGTAAAATTTCAAATGTGGCGCTTTGATAAACGAACAATTTGAAATGTTCGAGTTAAGCACACTGGGAGTGACTATACTAATGTCTGCACAACAAGGATATAGAATAGTATGGTGTGAGAGGATTACATGTTCTTAGCGACCATGTAAAGGAGGTGAAAGAATGAATCCATGTTTCCTTACCGTGTGAGTTCTATAGGATAATACCATTATTCCTACATCAAGTATTGTTTGTGATCTTTGACTATACTGCAAAAACATGAATTAATGTTGCTACTTTGGTTTCGATTCCTAAGGTTAGGATTGATGAGACTATAAGGACCGATTATGAAAAAGTAGTTGATTTATTTCTGAGTAGTATTAGGGCAAAGGGAAGACAATTTAATTTCACCTCGTTCTACATTTATTCTCGACAAATATAGCACTTTGATAACGATATAGTAATAAATGAGATACGAAACGGACTTGGACCCAAAGGTGGTTAAGTATGGTTCTCTGAGGGATTATAGATATTTAACCTGGTGAAAATTCAAATGTGTCAGGAACTTTCCTTTTTGGCTTCTTCTTCCTTGGAAAGGATCAATATTTCCTCCTCATCATCCAGGATGATAAAATCAGGAACGTGGTTGCTATGTTTGGGCCACAAGATGTTTGATGTTTATAAAGGAATCTCCTTTGGGGATTCTATTGTCTCCTCTGTCATTCCTTGCATTAGGACGTAGCCTTCAACTCCTTTGAACTGCCTGTCTCGAGTGGACATCTTAAGCTTTTTATTTCTTTTTTGCCTTTTTTGGTCATGGGGGATTCTATCTTCAGCTCTCCATTTTTAATAAGATCCTGAATTTTATGTCGCAAAGACCAACATTCCTCAGTCGCATGTCCAGGTGAGTTAGAATGGTAGAGACATATCTTGGTGGAATCATAAATCTTTATCTTGGAATATATAGGAAGCAGCAACTCAGTAATCCTTCCTTTGCTTATCAGAAAGTGTAGCATTTCTTTATTTAATTTGCTCAGCGGGGTGAATTTTTGGGCTCATTTGGAGGTTGTTTGATCTTTCTTCTTTGAGAATTCGCATTCTCCCGAGCGATTTTTCCGTTGGCGAGATCTTCTAGTAATTTTATCATCCCCCGTTTCTTGTACTTTCAGCCTGCTTTGATCTTCTTCATTTAGCTGGCTCATCATGGAAAGATATGGGCTTGCATTATGGTTAACCTCCTTTTTTTCTTGACTTTCTGATAGTTGAGTGAAAAACTACCTCGTATCCTGATGTTGGCGCAGTATCAGCTTAGCTAGTAGATTTACATGATTCTGAATCGTCACTAATTTTTGCATTACTGTCATACCCTCCTCTGAGTTTTCCCACTCTAGAACATTTATTTTGTGCCTTTGGGGGTATTCCTCCATCTTTCGTATGTACTTACGATTTGGACACATTTAAGCGTCTCCTGACCTGGTCATGTTTACTTCCTCCGTATCATGCTGCAACTGAAGGTTGGAGTTGACATTTTGTTGGTCAGGTTGTGTGACTACAATGCTGCCACTTTCGATGAAATTTTGAATTTTATGCTTTAAGGACCAACAATCTTGTTTATCGTGTCCTGGAGACCCTGAGTGGTAAGTACATCTTTATCTTAGATTGTATCTTTTGCTCCCTGGTTCCAGAAGTGGAGCCAGTTCGATAATTTTCTTGTGATCCATTAATATCGCCAATACATTTTCAAGGGAATCACCCAGTGGAGTGAACACCCGATTTTACGTTCTTTCAAATTTTCTCTTCCTGTCTTGGCATTGGTTGAATGCAGCATGTTGTTGAAATGGCAGATTGTCTTGCTTTTTCCAAATGCAGGGACAGTAGGTTGGTCTCCTAGCTTGCCCCTGTGAAACAAGGGATACATCTTTATTGCCTTTATCGAGTACCCTCTTGGGATCACTCGCATACTTGCCAGTCTGTATATGTTCGGCGACTGCCAACTTATTATTCTTTTCCATCATGATATATCTTTCCTTGAACTTAAACTTGTTGGGCAAACTTGTTGCTCACTCTTGCTATATCATGATTAACATTTCATATTAGGACGAATACTTCGAACACAGGCAAGTCAAAGACAAGTTACAGGAATGGATTATTGTGCAGTTTAAATTGTAATAATGTTGAAGGCAAATAACATTGTAAGTCCTTTAGGATTTTAATTTGTGTATTAAGATTAAGGTTATCGACCTTGGGGATTATGTGTATATGTTAATGTATAAACAATTTAAGTTTATATCTTCTACAGTAGTTATAGAATTGGTGTACCAGGTTCGTGGTGATTAGTACCCGAATTTAGGGATGCTATAGGAAGAATAAAATTAAAACATAACTATTACATTTTAAATCAGGTTCCATTACAAACTGGTCTTCAAGCGCTCCTTGCTCCTTAATATCTAATTCTTCAAAATTAATTCTAACTATTCATATTACAAAACTATTTAAAATAAATAGAAACCTTGATCATCTATCAAGGGGATGTACATAGGAGGGAGATAAAATTTATATTAAGAAAAAATTAGAGAAGACGAGGTACGCTGACCCCATTTAATAAAACTCATACATTCATGCATCCAACTAAAATAAAATTCAGTCACATTGGTTAATAGTCTATAATCAATCTCATTTATTATCGTACACATCATCATATGCATCAATAAATAACATTCATCTCATGAATAATAAATCCATATATGCATCGATATCAATTTAATGAGCAATTTCATATGTATTAAAAATTCAATTTTAAGATAAAAATAAACTCCTTTATTTTAATCAAAATTTAAATCACAATAAATTTCTTTATTTTATTTTATCTAAATTTGAATGAAAATAAACTCCTTTACTTTTAATCAAAATTTCAAATCAAAATAAACTTCTTTATTTTAATTAACAAGGAATCTAATTTCAAGAATAAAATAAACTCCTTTATTTCAATTTAAAATTGCTGGAAAAAAAAAATATGTTGAATCCTATTCCTTATCAAAATTAAACATCTTTAATTTTAGGAAACATGGAATCCTATTCTATATGTGAATAAACTTCTTTATTCTAGGAAACATGAAATCTTATTCTATATGTGAATAAACTCTTTTATTCAAACGAACGAAGAATCCAATTCCAAGTTAATATAAAATTTTTGAATAAACTCTTTCATTCAAACGAACGTGGAATCCAATTCCACGTTAATATAATTTTTTTTAATAAACTATTTTATGCAAACGGACGTGGAATCCAATTCAAAGTTAATATAAAACTTTTTGAATAAACTCTTTTATTCAAACGAACATGGAATCCAATTTCAAATTTATATAAAACTTTTATTTTAATCTTATTCCAATTCGAAATAAACATTTTATCTTAATTGAAATAAATATTGAAATAAATGTTTTTTAGAATCTGGTGTCTGTGACGATCGAGACTTTTGTAATTAATTTATAAATATTTATTAAATTAAATAAATATTTTATTAATTTATTTATTGAGTTAAATAAATATTTGATGGAATTGTGGTAGATTAATTTAATTAAGTGTTTCACATTGATCAAATTAATGTGGTATAATTTTATTGAACAAAGTGAGAATTTATTGAGATAATTAAATCAAATAAGTTGTCAAATAATTTTAATGTTGTTCTAAATAATTTAATAATTAATTAGAGGTTTATTTATTTGATAAATAATAAATGAGAATTTTAAGTACGTGATGATGTGATTTAATGAGTAATATTGTCTTTTATTTAATTGAGTTTAAATAATATTATTTGATTAATTAAAAGTGTGACAAATAAATTATATAATAAATATGTTAATTAAAATAAATTAAAAAAGGAATTTAATGAGTAACCAAACTTGGCCTTGAGGACATGGGAGCAGTTAAGGCCATACTGCGCTTAACCGCTACCCATGTACGCACCAGTTGTTTTTAAAATACGTATTTGTCAGTTCATTTATTTTTGCAAGTCTTAGAGAAACTCAAAGAGAAAAAGAGAGAAACTTTGAGGAAATTGAGATTGAAGAATGAGAATTGGGGAATTAAGAGGAGCATTCGATCATCATTGTGTATCTAAACAGAGTTAGCAAGGGTAAATTCTTAATTCCAACTCTAAAATTTATGATTTTAAGTTTTTCTCTATGAACGTATATTAAGTTCTCTTTTAATTGAAATTCATGAGGTATTTGTTAAAAACTTGATATTAGATGTTTATTAGCATGCATAATTCAATTATATATGATTTATATGTGTTTTAGAGTAATCAAATCCATGTAATTGTGTTTAATTAGAGTTTTATAGTTTACAGAGAAACATGTATGAATATGGCTTAAAAGTACAAAGATTCATGCTTCAATTGCATATTAATCGATGAATTGATAATTGATTATGTTTATACATGTAAAAATGAAAAGAACAAACTTAAACAGACTGATTTGGTGTTATAATGAATATGTAGTTTGTGATTTCATGAAATTTGACGAAACTTTGAAAAATAGCAAGAACATGAAAATTATAGCTTTAAATCTTGTTGTTTATGTGACTTAAGATGTTAAAAGTGTGCTAGGAATATCATTAAATGTTTCTGTTAATTTTCGAACATATGGGTGAAATTGATTTCGTTGTATGTGTGAAGATTTGGCCTAAATTGGCCCTGTTATGTGTTCTTCACGAACTGCAAAAACAGAAACTGCTAAGTAGCGTCGCTTAGCAGGCTTATCTACGTGTTGTAGCGCCACAGTGCCTGTTCCTAGTATAGTTAATGCGTTGCAGCGCCGAGACAGAGCTGAAGCGCCGATTGTAGGCTTATTTGGGGCGCCACATCGTCGGATCCCAGTTCATTCTGGGGCGCTGCAACACCACTTAGCAGAACTGTCCAGAAAGTTTTATTTAATTGTTCAAGTCCAGAAAATATGGTTTAAACCCAATCTGATGAACAAGAAAATGTATTAAACATACAAAGTGATGTTAAAACAGATTCTTAACATATCAATGATGTTCTTACGTGTTTAATTGATATGTCAAACGCATAGTTCACTTATCGTTCGTAAAACCTAATAATGAGTGAAAGCTAATGTTGTGATGTGACTAATATAAACATAATCAGAGTTTAGTGAGAAGAAGAGGCACTTGTGATGCCAATTACGTTATAATTAACTGGTATTATAAATGTAAATGATATATATGATTAAATTGAGGAACGTGAATAGTAATCGTGTGAAAACTCGAGAATTTGGATATTTATAAAATCTTAAAATATTGAATTAAGTTTAAATAATAAACCTAGACAGAAAATAAGTGAATGGATTTAAAATTTCTGTGAATTTTTTTTAAAGATTTCAAAATTCTGTGATGAATTTTGGTAGGATTAAAATCTTTTGGTGATTTATTCAGGATTAAGTATATAAGTGAATATATTCTGTGTATATGGTATTATATGTATACAGTATGAGGTTAAAGGTCAAGGGTTGACCAGATAAGCTATATAGTGGCAAACCTTAATATTATATTAAGAACGTCAACGTTTAGTTAGAAAATTCTTACGATTTATAAGAAACCCTATAAACCGATTTTGGAAACCCTAATTTTAGTACTGTGAATTTGAAACCTTAATTTGGAATTTAAAAACCCTAATTTGGGAATTCAAATGCTAGTATAAGGTTTGAACGTTAGTAATGATAACCTAATTAGGGATAACCCTAATTGATGTAGAAAACCCTAATTTCTGAATTAGAAACCCTAATTTACAATTAGGAAAAACTTAATTGTTAGTTTAATAATTTTAATATTAATTAGGAAACATTAATCCTAATTTTCAAGTTATAAGTAATTAGAAAACCTAATTTCTAAATTAGAAAGATTATTTTTCTATTTAAAACCCTAATACAATTATGACCCAAATTGCTAAATTAGCTATTTTAATTAGAAAATATTAATCCTAATTAGCAAGCCTGAATTATGATTAGGGAATTTTATATAATTAGATAATCCTAATTATAATTTAGAAATATTAATTTTCTATTTTGAAAACCTAATTTTTGAAATCCTAGAAAATTGAATTTTTAGAACCTTAGGGTTAAACCCTAAGGGTTGTAGCAAAAGTCAAGTTAGCCATTAAAATTAGAAGGAAAATGTCTAAAATGCCCTTTTGTCACATTTTTTATTATCTTGAGTACAAATCTTGCCAAAATAAGAGTTGTTTACCAACTATATATCTCCCATGTGCCATGTATATATTATATCAGCCAACTTGTTAGATCAAATACATTGCATCTTCGAGTAATAGCATAAAAGTTAAGGAAAGTAACCACTTTACTTTACATATCCTCCATGACCACTCTCTCTCTAACTTTTTGAAGTGGAGAGTGAAAGGGAGTGTAAAGTTAAGACTATTTTAGTATATAGCTTTCCAAGAACAGAATCCAGGATCAGAAATCAAAATCCAAGCTAGAAAGGTATAAAAATCCTAAACCTAGAAATCATATGTTTTGATGTTAGATGTTGTTGTTTGTTGGTTAAAGTTATGTTAGAAAGTGTTATTTAGTGATCTGGGTTGTTATAACTTAGATACATATCATCTAGATACACGAAAACCAAATTTTTGGAACTAACTGATGAACCCTAAGAATAGGTCTGACAACCGAATGTCAGGGCCTTTAACTTCTTCTGTATTAATGGTTTATAGTGTTTAAAGTTTTATGTGTAGTATGCCATCAAGGCTTTGATCTGGAACTGGAAACAGGGTCAAATAATGTGTAGATCGTAAGTTATAAGCAGTCAAAACCGTTTGACCGAACACGAATTCTGTTTCTAGGCAGTCCAGATTTTGCCCAGAAAGTCTGACAACATTTTTGTGGCCTCAAATCTTGCTGTTTGTTAATGTTTAGGCCAAGTTGTTGTTTGATCTGTGTAGCTTGTCGTGTGAAATACATATCCAAGTCCTTAGAACAAGAAGATCTTGTGCAGAATCATAGAATATCGTGGTCAAACAACCGTTGACCAACTCGCCGGATGAAGATTCTAGGTAACCCAGATCTTCAAGTAGCAGTTTCTTGGCACCACTTTGGCCGGCCAAGATCTTTTAAGTTTGATGTTGATTTGTTGATTTAATGTTGTAGTGTTGTTCCTTGACATCAATATTACACGATTGAACCAATAAAACATATAATGTAAACCTGGAAAGCATAGATGCAATGGCTCAAAGTAGACACCGTGAGCTGTTCTTCATTTCTGGAAAACCAAGAAATGAAGAACAGTCTCTGACAGGGTTTTTAATGGCTATTATCTCATTGATGTGTTGTTGTATGGACCTGAAATTGGTTTGTAATTATAGTATTGCATCGATACTTCATGTTTAACACATAAAACTTCCCACAAACATAAACAACAAATATTTAGACTTGGTCAAACTAGGCACCTTGTTAACTGATTATGAACATTCTGGGCAGCTCAAGAACACCTATAGCGACAGTTTCGTCGCTATAAGGCCCTTTAGCGACATATAATTTTTGAAAATAATTATTTTATTAAATAATTAGAGAAAAATGATTTTTAATTCTTAAAAATATAAAATAAATTCATAAAAATTATATTAAAGCCTAAAAATTAGTTTTTAATTATTCTGAATATATTTCATAAATATTTAATATTTTTAGAATAATAATGGTATTTAATTTATTTAATTATAATATTAAATAAATTATTTAAAAACGATTTTAATACATGAAAAATCATAAAAAATTATATTATGGTATAAAAAAATATTTAAAGTTATTTTTAATGACTTTTAATATTTTATGATGAATTTTATTAATTAATTAATATTAATGGTAATTAATTTATTTAATAAATGTATTAAATAAATTATGTAAAAATAGAATTAATGATTTAAAAATCGTATAAAAATGATTTAAGTGTTATAAAAATAATTTAAGTTATAAAATATAACTTTTGATATTTTGTCATGAAAATATTAATATTTTAATATTAATAGCAATTATCGGATAATAGATTTAACTGTTTAAAAATTATATAAATATGATTTTAAGGTATTAAAAATACTTTGATATATTATAAATATATTATAATATTATGTTATGATTTTTATTAATATTTGGTATTAAATAAATATTAATGATAATAGAATTAAGATGTATTTAAATCATTTAAATACGATATTAATGATTGAAAATCATGATAAAGGATAATAATTATTTGAAAATTATTATGAGACTTGAAAAATTATTTTGATTGATAATAAAATTATCTAATATAATGGTTAAGTGTTTAGGCAGAGTTTAATTGAACTTAAACTCTATATTTGTCCGACTAGGCCGTCGGGATGTCAGAGTTGTGTCGAATTCAACTCAAACTAAATAGTTTGACTTGATACTAGGTCTTATGTGTGTTATAGAATGATAGGATTATGTGATAATATGCTTACGTTATTTTAAATATTGTGATGATATTATTCTAACTTAGAAATAAATATTATTAATATTAGGTCTTCAGACAAAGCTTATTAAAATGCATAATGATAATCGACGGAACAGGCAAGTTTTTCTTAACTCGACCTCTGAGTTATATTATTCAATTATACTTGTGGTTAATCATTTCTGATTGCCATGTCTAAGAATTATTAAATCGCACTCTGTGCATATTGCATGTATTCATCAAGTATGAAAGGCTGATCACTTTCATTACCATTCGGTCTAGATATATATATGTTCATGTTGAATGTTCGTTCAACTATGTAAAATTTGTTCATGCTAGTTTACAATTATATTGTAGAACTTTAGCCAGCTTTTGTTCAATTCTTTCAATCATGATATATCTATAATTTATTGAACTTAAACTTGCTGGGCAAACCTATTGCTTACCCTTGCAATATCATGATAAACATTACAGACAAGACGAATACGTTCTGATACATGAAAAGATATAGCCAAGTTCAGCTTGGGATGTTATGTGCAGCTTAATTGTAACAGTTATGTATGTTAATAACATTATATGTTAGACAGTTTATGAATTGTGTATAAGTTAAGGTTACTCGACCTTGGGGAATAGTGTGTAAAGTTTATTGTATAAATAATTTATGTTTATATCTTTCGCAATAGTGATAAAATAATTGTACCGGATCCGCGGTGATTTGGAACCCGGATTTAGGGCTCTCGCAGTTGGTATCAAAGCTGTAGGTTATAAACATAGGGTAGTGATACCTTAGATCAATAACCGCAGTGAATAGGATAAGTACTAACTCAAATAAAGTTAGTGTGTCGGTGAGATTCAAAGACGAATCTCGGCGGGTTATAAAAGATACGGAGTTCCCTAACTCTGATAATAAAGGTGAACAATTAAAGATGAATAGATGGAGTCTAAAAGACTAAAAGTATAGGGACAGTAGATCGTAAAACAAAACGATCATAGTATAGAAATGAATCATAATATATACGATGAGATCACCCCTTGATCGAATAAGGTTATAGTTTGGAGAAAGATCAAGCGAATGATTGAAAAGTTTACATCAAGAATGCTGTGTGTCAGTTGTACTATGAATTGGTATAGATTCAGGAAAGGATTATGAATACGAGTTGAATGAAATTCGTATTGAGAAGGGGGTTAAAGTTAGGTTTGTGTCACGCTATTCGCTATATGTGTGTTGAGAATGTGATTTTTTTCTCATGTGTATAACAGATAGATAGGTTATAGATAGAGAATATCAGGTTAAGTATGAGTTCTTAAAACTCATACTTGTGGTATGTTTGTGACTCATGATTATATGAAATGTTTATGAACCCCTCAGCGAATGGATGCCAAAGGTCTGACTAGGACAAGTTCTTAAACTCATATGATTGTGAAAATTTCCTGAACTCATGAGTGTGGTTTGACGAACTAGATAGAATTAAGTGTGAATGGAATATTGAGGATAATAGGAATAGATAGATTACTAAGCAATTGATCATTAGTGGAGACATAAGTTTTCCAAATCTTCTAGCTATGCTAGACTCGAAATTTTTGACATTAAGCTAAAAACGCACTAGTGCCTTTTTGAAAATATATTTTTATTCTCAACTCCTGGTGACCATTGTGTATGCCTGGACTTTGGGCCACCTACACGTTGTTACCTGTTGAGATAATAAAACTAAATTGCAATAATTTTTTAACGGTTGAAAAGTATAGTCTATGCTACTTGTTTCGGCTAGACGATAATGATTTGAAATATCAAAATATATTTTTATTTATCACTTATGTACCATATAGCCTGGTGCAGAGATAATAAAAAGTTGATGGAGTTATAAAAACAGAAATACTTAGTGTTGAATTTGATCTAAAATCGTTATTCCATTATTGTATGATGTGTTATGACAAAGTCACCCAATGACGACATCCTCAAACGGGCTGCTAATACAGTACGACATCATGACGTCATTTTTAAACTAATTTTAAAATTTTAATATGCCAACGGGGTTTGGCTATACCTAAATATTTCGATTGAATTGAATTATTGATATGAGTTTATGCTATTTGATTCGGCCAGACCAACGTTTATAAAATTCTAAGCGTTCTTTAAAAATTTTCCTGAACCGAATTATTTTGGTGAGGATTTCGCTAAAGACAGAGGTAACGAAATTTTTGTGCGCCTAAGGCGGATGGAATAGAAGGAACGGGAAAAAAAATTGTTCCAATCACCAGTATTACTGGGCCAGTACAGGGCAGAACGGGCTGATCACCCACTATGTTCATAAAACCAGTGCGGTTTGAGGATTAATTTCCATAAAACCTTTGCGAAAATGACAGACAATAGTCTATATAACTTTTGTGAGGAATGTATTGGGTAGGATGTGATGCTGTGTATGAATGGTGTGTGGTGCATGGTGTAAGGTGTAAGGTAAATTTTGGGGACGAAATTTTTAGAAAAAGTGGTCAATGTGACAACCCGAGAATTTGGATATTTATAAAATCTTAAAATATTGAATTAAGATTGAATAATAAACCTAGACAGAAAATAAGTGAATGGATTTAATATTTCTGTGAAGAAATTTTAAAGATTTCAAAATTTTGTGATGAATTTTGTTAGGTTTAAAATCTTTTGGTGAATTATTCAGGATTAAGTATATAAGTGAATATGTTATGTGTATATGGTATTTGTGAAAGCCCCAGATCCCGATCCTAATCACCAAGGATCTGGTATACTATTTCTATAATTATTGCGGAAGATATAAACATAAATTGTTTATACATTAACCTTTACACATTAATCCCCAAGGTCGAGTAACCTTAACTTATACATAATTCATAACTTATTTGACTTACAATGTCATTAATATACAATACTATTACATTTCTAGCTACACATACAATCCAAAGCTGGACTTATCTTTGTCTTTTCCTGTAGCCGACGTATTCGTCTTAATCTGCAATATTTATCATTATATAGCAAAGGTGAGCATAAAGTTTGCCCATCAAGTTTAAGTTTATTTGAGGATATATTATGATTGAAAGAATATGAATAAAAGATGACTAAAGTTCTACAATATGATTGTGAACTAGCATGAACAAACTTTCATAGCTGAACGAACATTTAACATAAACAAATATATCTGGACCGAATGGTAATGAAGGTGATCAGCCTTTCATACAGAAAGTTATTCAACAATTCATAGACATGGTAATCAGCAATGATTAACCATAAGCATATTCGAATAAAACAACTCGATGTCGAGTTTACGAAAACTTGCACAATAATTAGAAGTTCAAGGTTAGGAACTTGCTCAATAAAAGAGTATAGTTCAAGGAACTTGTCTGTTTCACCAATTACAGCTATGCCGTTTATATCGCTTTATTCGAATACCTAATATTAGTAATATAGATCTCCAATATTAGAATAATATCATCACAGTATAATACTGTTTTTTATATATATATATATATATATATATATATATATATATATATATATATATATATATATATATATATATATATATATAATAATAATAATAATAATCCTAAACACATAACACATAACCCTATCAGTCCACAGACTACTTAAGACTCGGTATCAAATCAAACTATTTCAGTCTGAGTTGAATCCGACACAATTCTAACATCCCGACGGTTTAGTCGGACTATTCTCGAGACTAATATTACTAAGACTCGGTCTAAACTGGTTCACAAATATCTTAGATAATTTTATTATCATTCAAAATATTTTTCATAGGCTCGTAATAATTTTTAAATAATTATTACCATTTATCATAATTTTTCAATCACTTATATCGTATTTATATAATATAAATACCACTTTATTCTCTTATCATTAATATTTATTTAATATTAAATATTAATAAAAATCATAACATAATATTATAATATATTTATAATATTTCAAAGTATTCTTAATACATTAATTTCTCATTTAAATGACTTTTAAACATTTAAATCAATTATCCAATAATTAACATTAATATTAAAATATTAACATTTTTATGGCAAAATATCAAAAGTTATATTTTATAACTTAAAATATTTTTCTAACCCTTAAATCATTTTTATGTGATTTTTAAATCCTTAATTCTAATTTTTCATAATTTATTTAATATATTCATTAAATAAATCAATTATCAATAATATTAATTAATTAATAAAATTTATCACAAAATATTAAAAGTCATTAAAAATAACTTAAAATATTTCCTTATACCATAATATAATTTTTTTATGATTTTTCATGTATTAAAATCATTTTTAAGTAAATTATTTAATATTATAATTAAAAAAATTAAATACCATTAATATTTCAAAAATATTAAATATTTATGAAATATACTCAAAATTATTAAAAACTCATTTTTAGGCTTTAAAATAATTTTTAGGAATTTATTTTGTATTTTTAATAATTAAAAACAATTTTTCTCTAATTATTTAAATAAAATAATTATTTTCAGAAATTAAATGTCACTAAAGGCTGCCTATAGCGACAGAACCGTCACTATAGGTGTTCTTCGTGTTCTTGAGCCTAAACTCAGAAACTCATGCCAGTTAGCAAGGTGCCTTGTTTGATCGGTTCTAGATTATTTTTTATCTTGTTTCTGGGTTTGCTAAAGTGTTAGGATTGTAGTACTAATGTAATATTACAACCTCAAACTGATTTCATGGTCATTACATCACATAACAGCAAGATCTAAACCTCCAAAAATCATGTCAGGGTTGTTCTTCATTTCTAGGTTTTCTAGAAACGAAGAACAGTTGCAGGGCACCTACTTTGGTGCTCTGTAACTTTGATTCTAGGCATTATTTGTGTGATCTAAGAGTTCACACATGTAGTATACATGTCAGGGTACAATAACATAGCACAAGATCAGTCTAAAAACATCACCGGTGAGAAATCAAGGCCAGTCAAACCTTGTCAGAGAAGCTGTTCTTCACGATTTTTGGGTTTTCCAGATTTCGTCTAAGATAGTTGGTCAACGCTAGTTTGACCCTGATTATTTATGATTCTGTTAAGGATCTGGGTGATCTAAGGACATTATTTTGTAGTCCTCATGTCAGACTACAACACCAAAACAACAACATGGCCAAATGATCAAACGACTGCAAGATCAGAGGCTTGCAAAAGCTTATCAGAGCCATCTGAGAAATTCTGGGTTTTCCAGAACAGTTTGGTCATGGTCGGTCAACCATGTTTAACCACTTATAACATGCAATCTATACATGATTTGACCCTGATTCTAGTTCCAGATCATAGACCTCATGACATAGAACATATCTATAACTTAAAACACACATAACACTTAACATAGACAGATCTAGAGGCCCTGACATATGACTGTCAGGCCATATTTTTAGGGTCCTTGGTCAGTTTCAAAACTTGATTTTCTAGCTTTTAGATGTTATGGATCCTTGATGTAACATCTTGGATCACTAAATAACATCCCCTAACACAACTTTTAACAACAACTAACAACATCTAACATCAAATCAAAAGATTTTAAAGATTAAGGTTTTACCTCTTTATGCTTTGATTTTTGATTTCTGATCCTTTGTTGCTGATCTTGGAAAGCTAAAGGATGTTCATGGCTTAACTTCTCTCTCTCTCTCTCTCTCTCTCACTCTATATTTTTGAAATTGATGAGAGAGAATAGCTTGGCTAGTATGAGAAGTAAAGTAAGATATTATCTTACTTTAATCTTTTTAATTCTTGATTCAATGCACCAAATGTTGGTAGGTGGTAAGGATTGGCTGATCTTGGAAGATATTAGACACATGGCATATCTAATATAGTGAGTCACCAAGATTTGTATAAATCTTTTACTTAAGTTTTAAGAAAAGGGCATTTTGGTCATTTCGCATTCACTAAGGGTAATTTGGTCTTTTCCCCTAAAATTTGAAGTGCATTTTGGACATTTCCCTTTTTAGTTCTGTAACATTAACACTTAGCCTTTTAATCATAACTTTTGAGTTCCCATATTAGGGTTTTGATAATCCAAATTAGGGTTTCGGATTCCCGGGACTTAGATTAGGGTTTCCGAGCGTATCGTTAGGGTTTCTAACAGTTCGTTAATGTTTTCTTACTGAACAACAATGTTATTAACATAACTTTAGGGTTTACTAAAGTTATACTTATCCTGATCAATAATTGATCCTTAATCCACAAACTATACACATAAATAATCAATGTTCACATATAAAATCTCATATACCGACTTGTATACACTTAGATACTTAACCCTGATAATTCTTCACAAGAATTTTAAATCCACCTAAATCTTATACCACATAATCAGACTATCAGTTGCAGTCTACCAAATCATTCAAGTCTTGTCCAAGATTTTTGAAATCCTTAAAAATTTTTCACAGAAATGTCAAATCCATACACTTATTTTCAGTTTAGGTCTATCATATAACCTTTAATCCATCATTTTAGGATTTTAATAATTTATCTAAATGCTCGGGTTGTCATATTCACCCCTTCTTCTAAGAATTTCGTCCCCAAAATTCAACTTACACCTTATACCATACAGCTTACACCATTCATACACATCATCACATGCTACCCAATACATTCCTCACAAGAGTAAAAATTTTCAACTAGTATTGAGGAGTCATATAGACTATGAATTTTCATTTTCGCAAAGGTTTTATGGAAATTCATCTGCAAACCGTCTTATCTTACAGACATAGTGGGTAGCTAGCCCGATATGCCTTGTACTTATAAAGTACTGCTGGTCTGATCTGTTTCTCATCACTGCCATAGGCACAAAATTTTACCTCAGTCTTATCGGATTCCGCACCAAAACAATTTGGTTCGGGAAAATTTTCAAAGAACGCTTACGATTTTCATTAAAGTTGGTCTAGCCGAATCAAATAGCTTAGACCCAGAAACCAAGATCTCGTCTGACAACGTCTTTTGAGCCCTTGATATTGCAGTATGCTAGTGTTTTGGTTATGTAGTTGTTTGATCCTTGTAGTTTGACATGATGAGTACAAATCCATGTCCTTAGATCTCCCAGATCCTGAACAGAATAGTAGCAAATCTTGGTCAAAGTAGCATTGACCAACTGCTCTTGACGAAATCTGAAAAACCCAAAAATCGTGAAGAACAGTTTCTGACCCCTACTTTGAACGGCTCAAATCTTGAGTTGGTGATGATGTTAGGCTACCATGTTGTTATAGAGTTGTCTTTTGACATCTCGACTATAAGTTTGAAACTTTAAATCACACAAATCAGAGCTGGAGTGCAAGTTATAAGGATCGAAAGTAGGACCCTTTAGTTGTTCTTCATTTCTGAAAAACCCAGAAATGAAGAACATCTCTGACAAGAGTTTCTGGAGCTTAGATCTTGCATATCTGTTATGTTTTGGCCATAAAATTGATATGTAGTTGTAATATGCCACTTATACTACAATATTAACATTTTAGACAAACTAGAAACCTAAAGATCATCAAGTTAGAACCAGTCAAACTAGGTATCTTGTTAACTGTGTATGAAGATCTGGGCAGGCACCAAGAACACCATTAGCGACACTTATTTTCGAAAAATAATTATTTTTATTGAATAAATCGAATTAAATAGTTTTTAATTATTAAAAATTCATAATAAATTCTTAAAAATTATTTTAAAGTCCAAAAATTAGTTTTTAATTATTTTGAGTATATTTCATAAATATTTAATATTTTTGGAATATAAATGGTATTTAATTTATTTAATTATAATATTAAATAAATTATTAAAAAATGATTTTAATACTTAAAAAATCATGAAAAATTATATTATGCTATAACAAAATATTTCAAGTTATTTTTGATGACTTTTAATATTTTGTGATGAATTTCATTAAATAATTAATATTAATTGTAATTAATTTATTTACGAAATGTATTAAATAAATTATGAAAAAATAGAATTAATGATTTAAAAATCATATAAAAATGATTTAAGTGTTATAAAATTATTTTAAGTTATAAAATATAACTTTTGATATTTTGTCATGAAAAATATTAATATTTAATATTAATGACAATTATCGGATAATGGATTTAAAGGTTTAAAAATTATATAAATATGATTTAAAGGTATTAAAAATACTTTGTGATATTATAAATATATTATAATATTATGTTATGATTTTCATTAATATTTAATATTAAATAAATATTAATGATTAAGGACTTATGTGGTATTTACTTATTTTAAATACGTTATTAATGATTGAAAATTCATGATAAATAGTAATAATTATTTGAAAATTATTACGAGCTTATGAAGAATATTTTAATTAATAATATGGTTATCTAAGATAATTGTTAAGTATTAAGGAAGAGTTTAATTGAACTTAGGTTGTGTTTGATAAATTTGAGAATTAAGATCTGAATGATTATGATGTCTTAATAAATTAGATCATCTGAATGGTTATGAGGTCTGAATTTAAAAAATTGTTTGATAACAAAAAAGTAAGTTGTCTCTTAATGACACTATTTTACCATTTTAAAGGGTAAAATTTTATTTAATAATTTTAAATATTCAATTTAATAAAAATGAGTGCATAATATTGTTGAATATATTTATATAAAAAAAATTATCAAAATTTTTTTATTAAGAGGTACCTCTTAATTATTAAGATTTTATTTTCTGTCTTACCGATTAAGAGGCATTCAGAGGTAACAAAAAACAAAACAAACAGCATTATGCCTCTTAGCGAATAAGAGGCAATCCATTAAGAGGTAATCAGATGTAAACAAACAGCACCTTAGACTCGATAAAGGTCCGACTAAACCGTCAGAATGTCAGATTTGTGTCGGGTTCAACTCAGACTGCAATAGTTTGACTTGATGCCAAGTTTTATGTGTTGTATTGACTTATAGGGTTATGTGTTATGTGTTTAGGTTATTCTATGTATATATATATATATATATATATATATATATATATATAATAGTACTATATTGTGATGATATTGTTCTAATTTGGAGATCGATATTATCTATATTAGGTCTTCGGATAAAGCTAAGTTATATTTCGTAACGGTAATCAACGGTACATGCAAGTTTTTCTTAAACTCTACTAAGAGTTGTTTCATTCAGATATGCTTATGGTTAATCATTGCTGATTGCCATGTAGAATTGTACTCTGTACATATTGTATGTATAAGTCAGGTATGAAAGGCTGATCACCTTCATTACCATTCGGTTCAGATATATTTGTTCATGTTTAATACTTGTTCAGTCAAAAGTTTGTTCGTTCTAATTCACAATTACATTGTTGAATTATAGCCTGCTTATTATTTAGACTCTTTCAATCATGATATATCCTTAAATAAAATTTAAACTTGCTGGGCAATCTTATGCTCACCCTTGCTATATCATGATAAATATTGTAGATTAAGGTGAATGCGTTAGATACAAGGAAAGGTTAAAGACAGTTCCAGTTTAAAGTTATTGTGTGCGATTAGATTTGTAATAGTAATGTATGATAATATCTTTGTATGTCAGATAGGATAATGAATTGTATATAAGTTATGGTTACTCGACCTTGGGATTAGTATATAATGTTTAATGTATAAACAATTTATGTTTATATCTTCCGTAATAGTTAGAACTAGTGCACCAGATCTGTGGTGATTTAGGACCCGAATTTGGGGGCGCAAAAATTGGTATCAAAGCTGTTGGTTATAAACCTAGGGTAGAGTTACCTTAGACTAATAACCGCAGTGATTCGAATAAGATCTAACTCATATAGAGTTAATGTGTCAGTAAGATTCAAAGACGAATCTTGGCGAGTTATAAAGATATAGAGTTCCCTAACTCTGATAGTAAAGGTGACTAGTAGTGGTGAATAGGTAGAGTTTAAAAGACTAAAAGTGCAGGGATAGGAGATCGTAAAACAAAACGATCAAGATATAGAAATGAATCGTAATATATACGATGAGATCACCCCGTGATCTGATAAAGAGATAGCAGGGAAAAGAATCAGTCTAATGATTGAAAAGTTTACAGCAAAGATTGGTAGGTATGTTGTACTATGAATTAGTACAGATTCAGGAAAGGATTATGAATACGAGTTAAATAAAATTCGTATTGAGAATAGAATTAGGATTAACTGGGATTATTTGTGTCGCGCTATTTGATATATGCATGTTATGAGGGTGATTCCTTTCTCATGTGTATAACAGATAGATAGTTATAAGTAGAGAATATAATGTTAAGTATGAGTTCTTAAAACTCATACTTATGTTACGTTCGTGACTCATGGTTATATGAAATGTTTTTGAACCCCTCAGCGAATGGACACTAAAGGTCTGACTAGGACAAGTTCTTAAACTCAAATGATTGTGAAAAGTTCCTGAACTCATAAGTGTGGTAAGTTCGACAAACTGGGTATAGTTGTGTGTAAATGGAGTATTAAAGATAATAGGAATAGATAAATTATTTAAGCAGATGATTATTAGTGAAGACATAAGTTTTCCAAAACTCCTAGCTATGCTAGACTTCGAAATTTTAATATCAAGCTAAAACGCACTATGTGCTTTAAAAAAATGTACACTCGTAATCATTTTTGAAATAATTTAAAGTACACTCTATGCTACTTATTTCGGCTAGATGCAAATGATTTGAAATATCAAAATATATTTTTATTTATCCCTCATGTACCATGTAACCTGGTGCAGAGATGATAAAAAGTTGATAGACTTATAAATACATGAATACATAGTGTGAATTTGATCTAAAAATCATTATTCCAATATTGTATGATGTGTTATGACAAAGTCATACAATGACGGCATCCTCAAACGGACTATTAATACAGTACGACATTGTGACGTCATTCTCAAAAATAATTTCAAAAATTTTAATTTGCCAACGGGGTTTGGCTACACCTAAATAATTCTATTGAATTGGATTATTGATATGAGCCTACACTATTCGATTCAGCTAGACCAATGTTTATAAAACTCTAAGCGTTCTTTGAAAATTTTCCCGAACCAAATTATTTTGGTGCGGAATCAGATAAAGACTGAGGTAAGAAATTTAGTGCGCCTAAGGCGGATAAGAGGAACAAATTGTTTCGACCAGCAGTACTTGGCTAGTACAGGGCATACCAGACTAATCACCCACTATGTCCGTAAGTTATGACGGTTTGCGGATGAATTTTCATAAAACTTTTGCGAAAATGACAGACAAATAGTCTATATGACTCCTCAGCACAATTTGAAAAATTTTACTCTTGTGAGTGATGTATTGGGTAGCATGTGATACTGTGTATGCAAGGTATGAGGTGTAAGTTAAATTTCAGGGATAAATTCTTAGAAGAAGGGGTGAATGTGACAACCCGAGAATTTAGACAATTTAATAAAATCTTAAAAGATTGAATAGATGTTAAATAATAAACCTAGACAGAAAATAAGTATATGTATTTGTCATTTATGGGAATGAATTTTGTGAATTTAAAAACTTTTGGTGAAGGTTTACAGTGTTAAGGGTATATGTGTATATGTCTGTGTGTATGGTCATATATATGTACAGTATGTGGTTAAGGGTCAAGGGTTGACCGAATAAATTATATCAGTCACAAACCCTAATATTATACATTCAGTTAGAAAACCTTATCGACGGATAAGAAACCCTATTACTGGCTATGGAAACCCTAATTTCAGAATCGGAAATCTGAAACCCTAATTCAGAGTATTAAAACCCTAATTGGGAAGTTTGAAGATAGTATAAGGTTTTTATGTTATTAATTTTATATTTAATTAGGGATAGCCCTAATTAAATTATTAGAAAACCCTAATGTACAATTATAGAACCTAATTGCTAAATTAACAATTTTAATTAAGGAAATATTAACCTTAATTAGCAAGCTTGAATGTGATTAGTAAACTCTAATGTAATTAGGAAACCCTAATTATATTTTTTAAATCTTAATTTTCTATTTTTAGAACTTAATTAGAAAATCCTAGGAAATTAATTTGTGTAATCTTAGGGTCAAACCCTAAGGATTAAAACCTAAGGGTTGTGACAAGTTACCTTTATGCCATTAATTTTACAAGTCAAATGACCAAATTGCCCTTCTTGAATATTTTAATGGATGGAGTGTAGATCTAGCCCTAGTAAGTGGTTGGTGACCAACCCTAGCCCTAGCCCTTGTGCTACAAATCACAGCAACCAGCCACAACATCTCTGCCACATTATTCACCAGTACAAAGTACTAAATAGACAACACTTAAACCACAACGTTTTTATCCACAATGTTTTTTATAAAAACGTTGTGGTATTTTTTTCACAACGTTTTTAAACAAAACATTGTAGATATATATACAAAAACGTTATCTATTTAAAAGAACATTTTTTTTATTTTAACTAGATAACGTTTTTTTAAAAAAATGTTGTCTATCTAAAAAACACGGAGCAAAAATGCGCTCAAGTTAAAACTTAAAATTAGAAGACATACTCTTTTTTCCTTCTCTCTCTGATTTTCCCTCTCTATCTCCAAGTTTCCTTCTCAGATCTGCTCTTGGGTTGTGTTCTTATTGTCCATGCTTGTGGAAGGGGGAGGCGAGGTCTCGAGGGAGGAGGAGCCGGAGCGGGTCGCTGAGTTTGGGTTTGTTTAGGCAGAGCAAGAGCTATCTGGTGGCGCTGCCGGATCAATTTGTTATGAGATCGGGGGATTTTAGGTCGGCGGAGGCGCTGTCGCCTTTAAGGGAAGGCCCGGGTGCCAATAAGGATATGGACGGTGGTGATTCGAAGGTGGAGAAGTTGGGTCACTGGATGAAGGGTTAGCTGAGTCGCGAACCATCCGATCTGAGGTTGCTGCTGGGGGTTTTGGGTGCGCCGTTGGCTCCTGTGCACGTTAGCAGTAATGACCCTTTTCCCCATCTCAGTATCAAAGACACTCCCAGTGTAATTTTTCATCCCCTTCTTATTTGTTTCTATTTTCCCTTATTTTTTGTTAAATTTTTATAAAATAAAACTTTTGTAGTTAACTGGTTTTCTGTTCATTACTTGTTTCTTTGGTTATATTTTTATAAATTCATTTTGCAATTGCGAAATGGATTATTATGGTATCTTAGAATCTAGACTTGATGGTTTGGATTTTGGTTATTTGAGCATATTATTGATAGAACTATTGTGTATTCCTAGCATTATATGCAATCTACTGAATCTGTAATATTTTTGCTGCTTTGAAAATCTATGATATGTGTATGTATGTAGCAATTTGAAACAGACAAACTCTGATGGTCAAAAAATGTTGGCATCCACATTAATTCCTCAGCCACATTCAATGATTCATGCTCCACTTGAGAAGGATGTGAACATGTCATTTAGAAGGTTGGTTTGATTTGTTTGCATTTTAATACAACATTCTTTCGAGGAAATTTTGACCTTTTATGATTTGTCAATATCTGCAATCCAAAATGTTTACCATCTTTTTTTTTGTGGCTGAACTTGCTGCGACTTCTGATTATCTTCTCTCTAGCAGCATGCTATTACGTGGCCTTACCATGAGCGAAAATGACGGTGATCTTGAGGTAATGTGATATTCTTCATATTTTGCATATTAAATTTGCTAGGCAATGGAAATGCAGATGATGAGTCATTGCATGTTGAGTGTTCTGTTGACTGTTTTTTTTTTCATTAGCATCCTTGAGTAATGTGAATGTGTTCAAACCATTGTATAATGCCTTGGTACATTTGTAAGGAGAATGTTGGAAAACTTTGGAGTAACATTGACTGGTTTAGTATACAATGTTTGGTTTGGTTGGCCATTTTTTTAATTGTTTGGTTCACTCATGTTATTGGAACTTCTCTTTACTATATTCATAGGCTTATAAGTTTTAAGGGCGCCACACATGAGGCTTATAAATTTGGAATTATGTTTGTACCTTGTGCACTAATAGTGATGTTTATGTGTGTGAATGGAAAACTGGTAATGCCTTTACTATTGGTGGGTTCATTTGAATGCTATAAGAGTTCAAAGGAATAGTGTTACTTGTATGCTAAAGAATATGCTAATTACATATTCCTAAAAGAGGTAAGCCTAAGACTTGCGTAGTTTTTTTAGGCTGATTATCACTTATACTAGTCCTTATCTCGACTAGATTTGTCTAGTATCATGGTATGATAACAGCTCCATTTCGTGTGCTCTTTAACATATCTTACATACAATGTACTATTTTCTGACTATTATGAACCCAACATCTGCTTCTCAATGGCTGCTCCGTGCAGGTGCGGTTTTAAGCTGGAATGATTTTTCATTAGCGTGTGATTGTTTTTATGATAAAGATTTAAACAGCCAAGTGTTTAGTGTTTACAGTCCTATATAGAGCTTGTTCTTTCATTGGTAGTTGAAATGCTGAAGAATCAGGTCTGTTTATTCTCTTTCCTATGGTTCAATTTGTGATGTATTTCTGTCAGTGTTGCAGAAATTTCTATTGCTGAATGTCATTTATTGTTCATGCTAGATAGATAGATGTATTTCTATAATTTTTGATTGACAGCTAGATAGATAGACGGACTGTAATTACAGTCTATACAATGAATAGAGTGGTCTTAAACTATATACAATTCCATTTCTGTAATCCCTATTCATTTTGTTAAAGTCTTCGCTGCCTTTGTTGTCTGATTTCTGGACTAATTAGCTACAATTTGGGCTTCCCTCCATCAATAGATCAGATGCATAACTGCCCTACTGAAATTCAGTACTTTTGTTTTTGCTAAATTTAGCTAAAGATTTCTTGCCATAACCTGTAGATTACAGTGTTGAGCAAGATCGCTCTACAAGGTATGTAATGTAGCATCCATCGTCATGAATCGACATCCGACTGAATAATATGTTTAGAGTCATCTTGGGATGTATGTTGAGTATGCGTTTTCTTAAAGGACTAATGCATGTGTCAATATATGTATATAGCAGTTATGTATCTATAACATGACACCGAGAATCTAGAGGACATTGTGATCCCTTGTTATCGGTTCAAACTTTGTGGAGGTCTCATGTATTTGTCCATGCATGGGTTCTAGCATTGTTATTTATATTGTCAATATTGTTGTCAAAGTGGTACTATTGCTGCAATTTTATCAGTCTTCTGGCAAATTGTTTGTTTCCTGTGACAACCCCAAAATAGGTCCATTCCATCCAACCTATTCTTAGTCGCCAAATACATGGTACAGAAAACAACTACAATTTTATTACAACAATTGTCGTGCAAAATACAACAACACATATGCTGTGAGTTTGGATACAAATATATACCAACTGTGACTCTTGACACCAACTTGGGATAACACGTCACAGTGACATCTTACATAAAGGTATAGTCAAAAACTGTTTTAGCAATTAAAATCTTTGGGAAGTGCTCAAGGAAACCTTCGTACATAGGAGGCCATGTGTCTAGGTTATAATAGATATCATATGGCCACAAAATTATCCTTGGTTGACCCAATAGACCCCAAAGAAAAATGAGAAGATTACTACCATCTTTTTCCCAATGGTGAGTCTTCTCTTGACATATAAATATCTCCTGTAAGACCCCAAATTATTAATAAATGAAATTTAATTTCCTCTATTTATTATTCTGAAATAGTAAGGGTTGATTTGATTAATGTGGTTAGTTATGGGTAAAATGCGCAAATATTTTAAATAAGCAAGTGGTTATAAAATATTCATTGTTGTCGGGGAATATTCGCTTGGTCGTGGAATATTCTTACTGTCAAAGAATATTCGTACGACGGCACAGTCTTTTGTGGGCCCCATAACGGAAAGCGATTGGATGAAGAAAATGACAAAAATAAGTTGTTTATAAATAACAGCATAGTTGTTACCGTTAATACTGTTGGAATACCCGGTGGTTAAAACACAATAATACGCGTTGTTGCACAGTAGCACACGGTATTGCACCAATTATTGATTCTTACGTAAGAAGGCACTACTTAATAATTGTTACAGTAATTACTGTTCAATATTGTATTTTATTGATTCAATAATTGCTGCGTTGATATTTTATATTACTGTTGTTTTAATAATTGTCACTACACAGTATTTTCTATTATCGGAACAATAATTCATATTATCTGAATAATATTATTAGATAACATTATTGGCAATGTCTAGAAAGTTCTGTCTAAGGAGAGGTTTGGTCATCCAATTGCGCGCCAATAAGGAGAGATCCTTATTGGAAAGCCTCCTCTTTCCTAGGAACGGCCTGGTTGCCAGTACTGTGGTTCTGTAATATTATTTGTGTATAATTAATTATTGATTTATATGATGAGGAAAATAGTGATTTTATGTGGATATAGATGGAGAAAATTTTTAATGTGACAATTGTTGAAAATTAATATTTTATCTTTTTCTGATAAAATAATTCATTTAAATATATTATTTTAATAATATATTGATGGTGATATTTTTACAATAAATGTGGGATATATGAGTATATGAGGAGGAAGAGTATTTTTGTGGCATTAAATGATTAACACATGTTTTGTAAGTTGGTGGACACAATTCTTGATCGAAAATTTATTATTGACTGCAAAATCGCCCGTTTGTGGATTTCGGTCAATTTCTATTTGGAATTTGGAAAAAATTTCTTCTGCAAAGTTGTAGAGAATTGAATTTCCTATAAAAACTCGCGAGATTCGAATTTTCTGACAAAAGGGCTATTTATTATGAATTATTGAAGTTTTGAAGTTCCGAAATAATTGATTTTTGGGAGTTTTAGTTAATTATTTTGAGAAAAACGTTTTTTGTATTTTTCTTGGACATAATAAACATGTGCAAGGTGGCTGATTTCAGATTTTCTAAGGTGGGCTTGAAAATTTATATATATATATATTATTATATTAAATTTTCTACTTTGGTGTTCTAAGTATTTTCCTATAAATAGGGTGCTTAGGTTAGAATTGAAAATTACACCAGAAACACAAGTTTCTCTCTCTTTCTCTCTCTATATTAGTGAGCGTATTCTTGTGAGTATTCTAATACTTTGAGTATTGCTATACGGTATAAGTTCAAGTCATAACCTATATCCGGTGTTTCAACTAGAAGTACTGTTTTTGCTGAGGTAAGGGATGTTATTTCTTCTTAAATGATATTATTTTCTTCAATATCATTATGCCGAAGTATTGATCTGAACTTTTTATCAAATTTAGAACTTTTCATGTCGGGATTACTATTCACGAGTTACTATTCATGAGTTACTATTCACGAGTTACTATTCACGAGTTACTATTCACCAAAAAATAAAATTTTCTTCTTTTTGTCCAAATATCTATTCTGGATACTAGCTTTGATTGTATCTATATTTTGATCATTCTTGAATTTTACTTCACTATGATTATTTATAAGGTATTTTTGGACATGGATAAATCGAAATACGAATCCTTAATATTTGTTATTTTGTTTCACTGGATTCGTTTTCTTTAAAATATTTTTCATCATCCTCAGTCTTAAATGATGATATAACTGAATATATTTGGCCTGTAGTGTAAAGATGAATGATTTCTGATGAATATCTTTGGCCCGTAGTGCAAAGATGAACAGGTGTTGAGGTGAACATGACCAATTGATGAATATCTTTGGCCTGTAGTGCAAAGATAACTATTTGATTCAAGATATTTATTGATTGATATTACAGGGATAAAATGTTGATGATGGGCTTTTAAATTCATAGATAATCGTAGATTTCATTCTCTACGTAACTCTTCTATGAATTATTATTTTCCGCTGCGAATATTGATTTAAAACTTGTTGTCTATTGTATTCTATTAAATTTTTCCCTGTTGAAGACTAATGATAATTTGTTGTATATTATCTTAGTCATAATATTTTTTACTGGGCTAATTGAGCTCACCCTTTTCCTTGTTGTTCCATTTTCTTCTCAGGAGGCGAGAATGTAGCAAGTACTAGTCGGGGTATGGAATGATGGTTCTAGGAAGTTGTTTTAGTAGTCCTCACCATTTTTTTTGTAAAATATTGTACCAATAATTGTAATGAGGACTTAGTTGAGTGTGATATTGTCTAGATGATAATATTTGTATTTACACTCATAATTTTTATGTTGTATTAATAAAGTTGTAGTTGTTTCTGTACCATGTTATTGACGACTCAGAATGAGTGTTGTATACCTGTTTTGGGGGCGTCACAGTTGGTATCAGAGCTTAGGGATTTGATCTCTGGCGGAGATCGGGGAATAGAACTAGGAGGGGAGAGACGAGTAAATCCTTCTCTAGTGTGTCCTACCTAAGCTTATTTGTTGGTCGGTCATAATATAGGGGTATTATGTGAAATGTTAATTGCTTAAATTAACCCTTGTTTTATGGTAGTATTTGAGAATGTCGACTGAGAATGTTAACAGTGGAGTAAATGAGACCGTGGAGACACCTGTGCTCACCAACGAGGAGAACGTGCAACAGGCTGGCAATGTTCCTCCTGTGAATAACACCAATGAGCAGATGATGAACGATGGGATGTTTAGAAGCTTTTTGCAGTTCATGCAAAATCAGACGAGGGAGACTCGTGTACAGAATACGGGTGGAAATGATAGCAATGCGCGGCTTGTCACAGCCAAGCAGTTCAAAGAGTTGGGACCACCCGAATTTAAGGGAAAGCTGGATCCGATCATGGCGGAAACATGGGTCAAGCAAATTACCAAGATATTCGATGTCTTGGGATGCACGGAGGAACAAAAGGTTCCATTCGCCACCTTTATGTTCCGTGGCGAGGCAGACTACTGGTGGGAGTCTGTGAAACGTACCCATCCAGCCGCACTCGGCATGTCTTGGGAGACATTTCAAAAACTGTTCAATGATAAGTACTTTCCTGAAAGTATTCGTCATATGAAGGAGGTAGAGTTTATTAGACTGGATTAGAACAACATGACGGTGTCCCAGTACGAGGCGAAGTTTGCAGAGTTGTCCAGGTTTGCACCTCATTTGGTGGAGAATGAGGAACGTATGACGCGGATGTTTCTGAGAGGTTTGAAACCCGGCATACGTCAATATCTCATTTCTCATAAATTTTTTCTCTATTCAGATGTTGTCAACAGGGCTCAATTATTAGAGCGAGATAACGAGTACGGTCAACCGAGGGACCACAACCAGGATCATACCGGTGACAGCAGTCATCAGAACAATGATAACCAGCGGAGAAAGAAAAATACAGACAAGAACGGCAACCACTCTGGTGGTGATCGTGGCCATGAAAATAGAAGAAGCGAGTCGGGAGGAGATTTTAAAAAGAGGAGATTTAACAATGACAATACGAAGACGTCAGCACCAGCAGCAACTGGTTCCAAGGGAGGAGAGCGACCATCGGTCATATGCTATAAATGTGGAAAAGAGGGACATATCAGCCCAAACTGCCCACAACAGTTTAAGGTATGTTATAACTGTGGAAAGGAAGGACATATCGCTCGAGATTGCACTGTAGCAAAACCAAGTACAAAGGGGGTGGTGACTCAAAAAGTTGTCCCAGAAAAGTCAAGGTCAACAGTTCCTGGAAGAGCGTTTGTCGTGACTGGTCAACATACGAGGAACCCAAACGAAGTTAGCACGGGTTAGTTAATTATAAATTCTTGCGAAGTTTATACCTTACTAGACACCGGTGTTACCCATTCATTTATCTCTCCTGCTTATACTCAACGTTTAAACTTGACTCCGGAGAAAATTAGACGTTGACTTATCTGTTGAAACTCCGTTAGGAGAAACTTTCGTTACATCCACTGTTTATAAATCTTGTTTGATCCAAGTTGGCACCGTCACATTACATGTTGACCTTATTTTTTTAAAGATACTTGCATTTGACGTGATTTTAGGGATTAATTGGTTAACTACTCATCATGCCAAAATTGATTGCTTTCGTAAAAGGTTGTTAGTTTTCATATTCCTAAGCAACCTGTTATTCGAATTCAAGCAACCAAGCCATTGAAGTCAAACTCTTTCATATCAAGCCGTAAAGTCATTCGTTTATTGAAAAACGGATGTCAAGCTTTCTTAGCTATGTTATGGACTTGAACAAAAATACGTCAGATTTGAATGATATTTCTATTGTTAGTAAATCCCTGACATATTTCCTGAAGAATTTCTTGGCCTACGCGTGATATTGAATTTTGTATCATCTTTGAATCTGGTACAAAACCCGCTTCTAAAATCTCATATCGAATAGCTCCTATTGAACTTCAGGAATTAAAAATCTAACTGTAGAAGTTTGTACCCGAGCCTCTATCTGGTGACTTCCTTTGTGGAATGCACCGAAGCCAGACTCTCCGTAGGGGACGCCATATTCGTATGGTAGTAAACTGATAGGTGCCATTGTGACGTGCTATCCAAGATTGGGATATGAGTCACAGTTGAGAGAAACCTAAGTCAGTAATCGAAATACCTAGCTTTCTGGGTTTAGCTGGTTATTATTGGAGATTCGTAGAAGGGTTTTCTCGAATCGCTACCCCGTCAACTCAGCTGACTCGGAAGGATATCAAATTCGTATGGAGCGAAGAATGCGAGAAGAGTTTTTCCAAGAGCTTAAGAGGAGACTCATTTCGGCACCTGTTCTGACAATACCATCTGGTTCGGATGGATTTGTTATCTACAGCGATGCTTCAGGCAAAGGGTTAGGATGTGTTCTCATGCAACGTGGGAAAGTCATAGCCTATGCCTCGCGACAACTTAAAGAATACGAGAGGAATTATCCTACTCATAATCTACAGTTGGCAGCAGTCGTTTTCGCGCTAAAGATCTGGAGGCACTATCTATATGGGGAGAAGGTGGAGATATATTCAGACCATAAAAGCCTCAAATATTTCTTCACTCAAAAAGAACTCAACATGCGGCAACTGTAACGACCCCAAAATTCATACAATTTAATTCTCGACTTCAGTCGTTAATAATACATTCAACCTCTAATTTTATATCATTAAATAATAATACAACCATTGAAATTTGCGAAATAATTAAAATTTACTATCCTCGTTCCCAAAACCTTCAACATTTACATCTAAATATCTCAAAATAATTTTAATACTACAATAGTTTACATTCGCAAAACAATATTACAATTTAACATTAATACATTATTCGAAACCTTAAACATGGTTCAAATAATAACACAACCAAAGTATATAAATATTCAAGTATCACATCTGATTCATGTCTTTCAAATAACGCATAACTTTACCTTGAATCTTGAACCTGCAAAAGTGGTTATTTGCAAGGTTGAGCTCGACAGCCCAGCAAATTTAACAGTCTATCATGTTTCACATAGCACACAATTCATGCATTCTACATTTCTAATTTATCGAGTTACATTATACAACATGCATGTGCTATCACATATCACATATAAATTGAGTTCCATAACCCAATTAACTTTGTCATATTTTGACTTTAACAATTCATAAAGCATGGTATGTAAATCACCACATTATCACATTTAATCCACAAACATAATAGAACTGAAAAACTTGCCTTGGATGTTGTTTAATGTTTATAACTTATCTGTGCTGTGATGATCCTACACAAATTGAGGATATATACATGTACATATTAGTTTCACATACAAAATTCACGTACTCAATGTAAACTAATTTTATTTAACTATAATATTTTGTTCTTGTCTTAAAACCATTCTATGTTTCTTTAGAAACTTTTGTCCGTTATAACCTTTTTACGCCCAAAAGGTTCTCTCATGGATTTAGTATGTAAATATTCTTCGTATCAAAACACAAACCATTTATATCCCCTTTGACACCCATTTCGCGGTTTAATAGCTTGCAATTTACTTATCTAATCGTAAGACATTTTTTAGTATGTTTTTCATGGCATACAAGACTATTTTTAAGAAATACTAACCTCTCATTTTGGGTTTGTTAAGTAGTCTAAAAAACGTGCCAAAAATTGACGTTCATAGCAGTCTTCAATTTTTTTTCCCAGCTTTACCCTCTCCCGCTAAAACAGTCATAACTAATTCGTTTCAAGACATTTTTGAGCGATTCTTGAGCCCACGCGAAGCTAACTTCCGAGGCTACAACTTTTATTCTTTGACCATTTCCAAATTCAGAACACAGTATTCTGAAATATTTGTTCAAGGTGACTGCCCCGAGTTGGTTAGACAGTTTTGACGCGACTACTTTGAATGGTCATAACTCTTTGCTCCGAAGTCGGAATTAGTCCGTTCCTGAGTCTATGGAAAGATAATTCAGTGTAGTATAACATACCAAAAGCCCAGAAGTTTGTGGAAACATTAACTGATCGAAACAGTGTCCCGAATAGCACATCCCGCTGCTGACTTTCAGTTTGACAAATTCGACATATTTCTTTCCAATCACCGTAACTCCCTCATCCGAGGTCGGAATGAGGTCATTCCGAAGCCTATGGCTTCCTAACTCAGTGCACTACAACTACCCAGAAACTCAGAATTTTTCAAGCAACATAGCTATTCCAGAATTTGACACTATAGTCACTGTTCATTCAATTTTCATTTCTAGACATGGTTTACTAAAATCTTCACCACGGATTCATTTTAACTCCGTTTTGGTTCATTCAAGTTAGGAAATCTTCAGAACTTAGAGGGATATAACATATAATCATCAAATTAAGCTTTTAGACATAAATCAAAAGCACAAAGGGTCCTCAAGCTCAGTCCCAAAAACTGTCCAACAAGGTTCTTTGTAAATCTTTTATTTTGTGAGTTTTGGTTACACTTGGATGATGTTAAGGTTTCATATCTCTAATTACAATCATTATAACTCATTTACATAATTAATTACAAGCCAAAATAAACATAGTAAACTAACTAGTTTTCTAACAAAACTAACTAAACTTCCAAAATATAAACTTTAACTAACAAACTAAATACAATATTTAAAATAATAACATTACCAAAAATTAAATAAGAAACATACCCGAAAATATGAATTCCACAAACTGAATACGTACTCGACCAAAATTTAACTAAGAGAAGATCTTTATAAAAAGTCCTCCCATAACAAAGCCTTTCTCAAATTTGGAGGCCTTATTGTTGGTGAATGAAATAAAGGATCAAGCCCTTCTATTTATAGGTTTAGCAAAGGGTAAAGTTCTCAATTTAGTTGATGTGAGACTTGGTTTATACTAATTCTAATTTGTTTATACTAATTTTTCCTATTTTCAACATAGTGAGTGTATTCATTCATCAAGAATTCGTTTCTTAACCAATTTGATCCGTTCAAGTTGCGTTGTTTTCGTTTTATAGAGGAGAACAACAATCATCCATCAATTTAAAGTTTTCATCATGAATTCATCATCAACTTTAGTCCCAAAGTACACCAAAACACACATTATAATCAAAATCCAAATTCCTCTTCTTTAGTATAAATACATGAATTTGATTTCTGAAAATTTGTTTCTAGATGACCACTATCAAATTATAAATATCCAATAACATATATAACATCGTAACCCACAATTTCATTAACCAAAACTCCAATTTTCAAAGAAACTCAAGAACACATAAACTAGAAATATAAATTAGATTATGTACCTTTAATTCCTTAAGAAATAAAATTAACCTTATTAGTAAAATTATAATTTCTATTCAACCATTATAATCATAACATTATTTAACAAATTCTCACTCCTCTAATTTAATTATTTAATTAAATTAGAATATCACAATTATACTCGCGTAATAAAATACGTATAAATCTCATCTATTTTATCACACTTAAATAAACTATCTCATACTAATTTTCATCAAATATTTATTTAATATCATAAATATTCATCTAATTCCATAAAGTTTCCAACTAAAATATTTAACGTACTTAATAAATATTTTACTCGCATTATACTAATATTTACATTTTCATGCAATATATTACCTTCTCACTTTATTAAATCAATTATACTTGTATTAATTCACTAATTTAATTAAATGAATTATTCACACTATTTATGAAACTTAACTCATAATAATTTCCATTGCCCACAAGGCATAATAATTAAAATTATATTATCTCATAACATAATTTCAACTTAATTAAATTAACTAATATTATTTAATTTCTTTAATAGTTTAATTACCTATTAAATCTCACATTCTCCAACATATAAATATATAATTCTCTTCACACCAAATCATATAATTCAAAATATATACACCTCATAATAAGAATTTTAATTATTAAATTCTTATTTTAATAACTTATAAAAATTCTGGTTGTCACATCATTCCCTCCTTATAAGGATTCCGTCCTCGGAATCAAAGAAACCTCCCTTACTCGGTTTTCACCAAATCTTTTTTCAAAATTTACTCGGAATATTACATACACCCTTTCTTCTAAGAATTTCGTCCTCGAAATTTTATCTATTAATCTTTATTCATTCAATCTATCAAAACAGATTTTACGTTAATAATTTATTCAATCATTGGGTTCTATAATCACTTTCTTTCCACAAAGATCTTTCTACAATTATTAACTTTTCTATTAAAAGTTTTACATTATTCTTTGATAACTCATCTCCTTCTCATATCAACACTTCTTTTCTCACTTATTCAATATATTCATCATTCAGTGTCGCATTCTACGACTTACTTCTTTCTAAGGAATATCATCCTTACTACATTCGCCTTTTAGAATAGCAAGAATCTTTCATAATTGCTCAAAAATTAGGAAGTAGTATAAATAACTCAGGAATTTAAAAGATTCAAATCATGTTGAGGGGTCACAAGACCGTGAACTCTATTCTCGGTTCACTAGTGCTTCAACTCAATCCTTCACACTGCAAACTAGAGTGTTTATCAATCACAAATACTGAAAACACCCTCTTTACGTACACTAGGTGGCCAGCCTATTGTACCACTACGTTGGGCCGCAACGTAGTGTTTTGTAACGACTATATGCGTTACGCTCGGAACCATTGTCCCCGAAAATATGTCCCCTTGTAGGGTTGTTCACCTCAGCTTTTCAACATCTGAATCCGCACCAAAACAATTTGGTTTGGCATAACTTTTCAATAAACACTTGAATTTCATGAACATCTTTCAATATTCGTCTAGCTGAATTAAATAGCATAGACCTCTACAACAATTCGAACATCAATCGAAATATACATATACATACATACATATGAATTCTCATATCTCAAAGAAATCTCAAAAATCTTTTTATGACGTCATGATACCGCACTGTATTTACAGTCCGTTGAGGATTCCGTCATTTGGTGATTTTATCATACTACATCATACCATAGTGGGCTGACGATCCTTAGATCACATCCAACACTAGGTAATACTGCATTGATGACTCCATCGTTTTTATCATCCTTGCACCAGGTTACATGATGCATTAATGATATAAAATATATTTTGATATATTGTAAATAATTTTTATCTAGCCGAAGCAATTAGCATAGACATACGAATAACAGTTTTGTTGTTAAAATTCACTGGTTCCATCATTTGATCTAATGTTTTTCAAGAAAATAGAAGTGTAAACATCAGCACGAAGTCAATAAATTTCGAAAGTCTAGCATAGCTAGTAGATTTAGATTACCTATGCTTCCACCATCAACTTCACTTTCTATAATGATCCATTGCTTAATAGGTCTATCTATTCCTATCATCCTCAATACTCCATTTACACTTATCTATACCCAGTTCGTCAAACTTACCACACGTTATGAGTTCAGGAACTTTCCACAATCATATGAGTTTAAGAACTTATCCTAGTCAGATCATAGACGTCCATTCGCTGAGGGGTTCAAAATCATACCATATAATTATGAGTCACGAACCTACCATAAGTATGAGTTTTAAGAACTCGCACTTAACCTTATAATATTCACTAACTATACTCTACCTATCTGTTATACACATGAGAAAAGAATCACCTTCTCAACAAGCATATAACAAATAGCGCGACACAAACATTCTAATGATTATCAATGTGATAAACTGAGTGCAAGCACAAAACTCTCACCCATACAAAGGTTTGTACAACTCAGCCATCACATGAGACCTCAATTAAAATCCCACCTAACTCTATCTTGCTTATAACTTGCCCTTTGCTCGATACGAAATCCTCGTATCACATCATCTATAACTCCTCATGAGTTATCTAGTATTATTTCATAGTACTCCATCTTCATAGCATTAAGCTATAATTATTCAAACATTATAGACCATCTTTCTTTTATAACTTAAACAGACCACGTCGTGATCTTATTATATAATCATCTCCCTTAAAATTCTTTTCTTAACGCGTGATCGTTTTGTTTTACGATCCTCTTTCTTTCTCTTTTTCATCATTTACTACATTACTCGTTATTTTGGCTTTTGGAGTTAGGAAACTCCCATTTCTTATCTTTATATCTCTTAGATTCTTCTTTGAATCTTCTTGTTTATATAAAGAAAAAAAAATTCCTTTAAGAATTTCTAACATCATTTACATCGCTCAAAATTTCATTCGAGTTCTACACTTTCATCATACATATCCATTTCTACACTTGGTACACATCGAGTCTCTAACAATTTCAATATGGTACGCTGAGTGGTTTCCCACAAACAACCAACAAATTAGGTTCCGAGTTACTAGTTCGTATATACCTCCGCTCTATAAAGGAATCGTTTAGCCCAGATACCATACACCAACTACTAAAGAGTACAACTGTACCATACTTAACTATAACTCTCTATTCTTAATTTCCTTACCATTCTCTTCTTATAAACATTGTCTATTTGTTATCACCTTACATCCTTATTATTGGAGTTGGGTAACCTCACATTCATATTCTTTATAACTCTGCGAGATTCTTCTTTGAATCATTTCACGCAAGTTTTACCCCTTCTTTATACGTTTCTTACATTACTTCTTATTGTTCAAACTCTATTTGAGCTTATTCTTTCATTATCTTCACCTTCCTTCCCTAAGGTTATAGCCTAAGGTACTCCTACCTAAGGTTTATAACCTACAGCTTTGATACCAACTTTAACGACCCCAAAATTCATACAATTTAATTCTCGACTTTGGTCGTTAATAATACATTCAACCTCTAATTTTATATCATTAAATGATAATACAACCATTGAAATTTGCGGAATAATTAAAATTTACTATCCTCGTTCCCAAAACCTTCAACCTTTACATCTAAATATCTCAGAATCATTTTAATACTACAATAGTTTACATTCGCAAAACAATATTACAATTCAACATTAATACATTATTCGAAACCTTAAATATGGTTCAAATAATAACACAACCAAAGTATATAAATATTCAAGTATCACATCTAATTCATGTCTTTCAAATAACGCATAACTTTACCTTGAATCTTGAACCTGCAAAAGTGGTTATTTGCAAAGTTGAGCTCGACAGCCCAGCAAATTTAACAGTCTATCATGTTTCACATAGCACACAATTCATGTATTCTACATTTCTAATTTATCGAGTTACATTATACAACATGCATGTGCTATCACATATCACATATAAATTGAGTTCCATAACCCAATTAACTTTGTCATATTTTGACTTTAACAATTCATAAAGCATGGTATGTAAATCACCACATTATCACATTTAATCCACAAACATAATAGAACTGAAAAACTTGCCTTGGATGTTGTTTAATGTTTATAACTTATCTGCGCTGTGATGATCCTACACAAATTGAGGATATATACATGTACATATTAGTTTCACATACAAAATTCACGTACTCAATGTAAACTAATTTTACTTAACTATAATATTTTGTTCTTGTCTTAAAACCATTCTATGTTTCTTTAGAAACTTGTGTCCGTTATAACCTTTTTACGCCCAAAAGGTTCTCTCATGGATTTAGTATGTAAATATTCTTCGTATCAAAACATAAACCATTTATATCCCCTTTGACACCCATTTCGCGGTTTAATAGCTTGCAATTTACTTATCTAATCGTAAGGCATTTTTTTAGTATGTTTTTCATGGCATACAAGACTATTTTTAAGAAATACTAACCTCTCATTTCGGGTTTGTTAAGTAGTCTAAAAAGCGTGCCAAAAATTGACGTTCATAGCAGTCTTCAATTTTTTTTCCCAGCTTTACCCTCTCCCGCTAAAACAGTCATAACTAATTCGTTTCAAAACATTTTTGAGCGATTCTTGAGCCCACGCGAAGCTAACTTCCGAGGCTACAACTTTTATTCTTTGACCATTTCCAAATTCAGAACACAGTATTCCAAAATATTCGTTCAAGGTGACTGCCCCGAGTTGGTTAGACAGTTTTGACGCGACTACTTTGAATGGTCATAACTCTTTGCTCCGAAGTCGGAATTAGTCCGTTCCAGAGTCTATGGAAAGATAATTCAGTGTACTATAACATACCAAAAGCCCAGAAGTTCGTGGAAACATTAACTGATCGAAACAGTGTCCCGAATAGCACATCCCGCTGCCGACTTTCAGTTTGACAAATTCGACATATTTCTTTCCAATCACCGTAACTCTCTCATTCGAGGTCGGAATGAGGTCATTCCAAAGCCTATGGCTTCCTAACTCAGTGCACTACAACTACCCAGAAACTCAGAATTTTTCAGGCAACATAGCTATTCCAGAATTTGACACTATAGTCACTGTTCATTCAATTTTCATTTCTAGACATGGTTTACTAAAATCTTCACCACGGATTCATTTTAACTCCGTTTTGGTTCATTCAAGTTAGGAAATCTTTAGAACTTAGAGGAATATAACATATAATCATCAAATTAAGCTTTTAGACATAAATCAAAACCACAAAGGGTCCTCAAGCTCAGTCCCAAAAACTTCCCAACAAGGTTCTTTGTAAATCTTTTATTTTGTGAGTTTTGGTTACACTTGGATGATGTTAAGGTTTCATATCTCTAATTACAATCATTATAACTCATTTACATAATTAATTACAAGCCAAAATAAACATAGTAAACTAACTAGTTTTCTAACAAAACTAACTAAACTTCCAAAATATAAACTTTAACTAACAAACTAAATACAATATTTAAAATAATAACATTACCAAAAATTAAATAAGAAACATACCCGAAAATACGAATTCCACAAACTGAATACGTACTCGACCAAAATTTAACTAAGAGAAGATCTTTATAAAAAGTCCTCCCATAACAAAGCCTTTCTCAAAATTGGAGGCCTTATTGTTGGTGAATGAAATAAAGGATCAAGCCCTTCTATTTATAGGTTTAGCAAAGGGTAAAGTTCTCAATTTAGTTGATGTGGGACTTGGTTTATACTAATTCTAATTTGTTTATACTAATTTTTCCTATTTTCAACATACTGAGTGTATTCATTCATCAAGAATTCGTTTCTTAACTAATTCGATCCGTTCAAGTTGCGTTGTTTTCGTTTTATAGAGGAGAACAACAATCATCCATCAATTTAAATTTTTCATCATGAATTCATCATCAACTTTAGTCCCAAAGTACACCAAAACACACATTATAATCAAAATCCAAATTCCTCTTCTTTAGTATAAATACATGAATTTGATTTCTGAAAATTTATTTCTAGATGACCACTATCAAATTATAAATATCCAATAACATATATAACATCGTAACCCACAATTTCATTAACCAAAACTCTAATTTTAAAAGAAACTCAAGAACACATAAACTAGAAATATAAACTAGATTATGTACATTTAATTCCTTAAGAAATAAAATTAACCTTATTAGTAAAATTATAATTTCTATTCAACCATTATAATCATAATATTATTTAACAAATTCTCACTCCTCTAATTTAAATATTTAATTAAATTAGAATATCACAATTATACTCGCGTAATAAACTACGTATAAATCTCATCTATTTTATCACACTTAAATAAACTATCTCATACCAATTTTCATCAAATATTTATTTAATATCATAAATATTCATCTAATTTCATAAAGTTTCCAACTAAAATATTTAATGTACTTAATAAATATTTTACTCGCATTATACTAATATTTACATTTTCATGCAATATATTACCTTCTCACTTTATTAAATCAATTATGCTTGTATTAATTCACTATTTTAATTAAATGAATTATTCACACTATTTATGAAACTTAACTCATAATAATTTTCATTGCCCACAAGGCATAATAATTAAAATTATATTATCTCATAACATAATTTCAACTTAATTAAATTAACTAATATTATTTAATTTCTTTAATAGTTTAATTACCTATTAAATCTCACATTCTCCAACATATGAATATATAATTCTCTTCACACCAAATCATATAATTCAAAATATATACACCTCATAATAAGAATTTTAATTATTAAATTCTTATTTTAATAACTAATAAAAATTCTGGTTGTCACAGTAACGACGTTGGCTCGAGCTGTTGAAAGATTACGACCACACTATTCAATACCATCCTGGAAAAGCAAACGTGGTAGCTGACGCGTTGAGTAGAAGATCATATGCAGGAACGAGTGCGATTATGTCAAGTATACGCGTAGAACCAACTTTAATCGATAAAGTTAAAGTTGCTCAAGCTACAGACCCGGAGCTGATGCGTATGAAGAAGAAAGTGCAAGAAGGTGCTATTCCAGAAGCAAAAATTGATGAAGAAGGAATACTTCAAGTCCACTCCAGACTTTGTGTTCCTAACGATTCTGATTTGAAGTACAAGATCATGATGGAGGCACACAATACACCATTTGAAATCCATCCTGGAAGTACTAAAATGTATCGTGATCTTTGACATACATTTTGGTGGAACAATATGAAGAGAGAGATTACAAAGTTTATCTCGAGGTGTTTAACTTGTCAACGTGTAAAGGCAGAGCATCAAGTACCAAAGGGTCCATTGCAACCACTTGAGATTCTGAAATAGAAGTGGGAACACATTACCATGGATTTCGTTACGGGTCTTCCCACGGTTTCTCAAGGCATAAATGCTATTTGGGTTATAGTTGATAGATTAACCAAGTCTGCTCATTTCTTGCCGATACGGGAGGCTTATTCCCTTGAACGTCTTGCTAGTATGTACGTGAATGAGATTGTAAGGTTGCATAGCATGCCAGTATCCATAGTTTCGGATCGTGACCCAATATTCACTTCAAGATTTTGGGTTAGCTTGCAAAAAGCTATGGGCACAGATTTACGGTTCAGTTTGGCATACCATCCTCAAACGGACGGGCAATCAGAGAGGACTATTCAAACTCTTGAAGATATATTAAGACTTTGTGTCCTAGATTTCAAAGGAAGTTGGGATAAGTACCTACCATTGGTGAAATTCTCCTACAACAACAGTTATCAGGCAAGTATAGGTGTGGCTCCCTTTGAAGCATTGTATGGACGAAAGTGTCGCTCTCCAATATGTTGGGATGAGGTGGGAGAAGCAGCGTTGTTGGGACCAGAGTTGGTACGAATGACTACAAAGAAGATCCAAACGATTCGACAACGTATACAAACGGTACATGATCGACAAAAGAGTTATGCGGATCTTCATTGAAAGGACGTGGAATTTGACATTGGGGATAATGTATTATTACGTGTAGCTCCATGGAAAGGAGTTACAAGATTTGGGAAGAGAGAAAAGCTCAATCCACGATTTATTGGTCCATTTCAGATTCTTGACCGAGTAGGAAATGTGGCCTATAGACTCGCGTTACCTTCAAGTATGTCTTGTGTTCATAATGTTTTTCATATATCTGTGCTTCGTAAATATGTGAAAGACCCGAACCACGTTATTGAGTTAGAACCGGACGAGATAGCCGAAGACTTAACGTACGAGGAGGTACCTGTCAAGATCCTGGATAGGAAGGAGCATGTCCTACGCACGAAGGTCATACCACAAGTTAAAGTTTTGTGGAGAAACCATGCTATTGAGGAAATGACCTGGGAGTTGGAAACGGAAATGAAAGCGAGGTATCCTCATCTTTTCGAAACACCAGGTACGTATGTCAATTTTAAGGATGAAATTTCATAAGGAGGGGAGGTTGTAAGACCCCAAATTATTAATAAATGAAATTTAATTTCCTCTATTTATTATTCTGAAATAGTAAGGGTTGATTTGATTAATGTGGTTAGTTATGGGTAAAATGCGCAAATATTTTAAATAAGCAAGTGGTTATAAAATATTCATTGTTGTCGGGGAATATTCGCTTGGTCGTGGAATATTCTTACTGTCGGAGAATATTCGTACGACGGCGCAGTCTTTTGTGGGCCCCATAATGAAAAGTGATTGGATGAAGAAAACGACAAAAATAAGTTGTTTATAAATAACGGCATAGTTGTTACCGTTAATACTGTTGGAATACCCGGTGGTTAAAACACAGTAATACGCGTTGTTGCACAGTAGTACACGGTATTGCACCAATTATTGATTCTTACGTAAGAAGGCACTACTCAATAATTGTTACAGTAATTACTGTTCAATATTGTATTTTATTGATTCAATTATTGCTGCGTTGATATTTTATATTACTGTTGTTTTAATAATTGTCACTACACAGTATTTTCTATTATCGGAACAATAATTCATATTATCTGAATAATATTATTAGATAACATTATTGGCAATGTCTAGAAAGTTCTGTCTAAGGAGAGGTTTGGTCATCTAATTGCGCGCCAGTAAGGAGAGATCCTTATTGGAAAGCCCCCTCTTTCCTGGGAACGGCCTAGTTGCCAGTACTGTGGTTCTGTAATATTATTTGTGTATAATTAATTATTGATTTATATGATGAGGAAAATAGTGATTTTATGTGGATATAGATGGAGAAAATTTTTAATGTGACAATTGTTGAAAATTAATATTTTATCTTTTTCTGATAAAATAATTCATTTAAATATATTATTTTAATAATATATTGATGGTGATATTTTTACAATGAATGTGAGATATATGAGTATATGAGGAGGAAGAGTATTTTTGTGGCATTAAATGATTAACACATGTTTTGTGTGTTGGTGGACACAATTCTTGACCGAAAATTTATTATTGACTATAAAATCGCCCATTTGTGGATTTCGGTCAATTTCTGTTTGGAATTTGGAAAAAATTTCTTCTGCAAAGTTGTAGAGAATTGAATTTCCTATAAAAACACATGAGATTCAAATTTTCTGACAAAAGAGCTATTTATTATGAATTATTGAAGTTTTGAAGTTCCGAAATAATTGATTTTTGGGAGTTTTAGTTAATTATTTTGAGAAAAACGCTTTTTATATTTTTTGTGGACATCATAAACATGTGCAAGGTGGCTGATTTCAGATTTTCTAAGGTGGGCTTGAAAATTTATATATATATATATTATTATTATATTAAATTTTCTACTTTGGTGTTCTAAGCATTTTCCTATAAATAGGGCGTTTAGGTTAGAATTAAAAATCACACCAGAAACACAAGTTTCTCTCCCTTTCTCTCTCTATATTAGTGAGCGTATTCTTGTGAGTATTCTAATACTTTGAGTATTGCTATACGGTGCAAGTTCAAGTCATAACCTATATCCGGTGTTTCAACTAGAAGTACTGTTTTTGTTGAGGTAAGGGATGTTATTTCTTCTTAAATGATATTATTTTCTTCAATATCATTATGCCAAAGTATTGATCTGAACTTTTTATCAAATTTAGAACTTTTCATGTTGGGGTTACTATTCACGAGTTACTATTCATGAGTTACTATTCACGAGTTACTATTTACCGAAAAATGAAATTTTCTTCTTTTTGTCCAAATATCTATTCTGGATACTAGCTTTGATTGTATCCATATTTTGATCATTCTTGAATTTTACTTCACTATGATTATTTATAAGGTATTTTTGGACATGGATAAATCGAAATACGAATCCTTAATATTTGTTATTTTGTTTCACTAGATTCGTTTTCTTTAAAATATTTTTCATCATCCTCAGTCTTAAATGATGATATAACTGAATATCTTTGGGCTGTAGTGCAAAGATGAATGATTTCTGATGAATATCTTTGGCCCGTAGTGCAAAGATGAACAGGTGTTGAGGTGAACATGACCAACTGATGAATATCTTTGGCCTGTAGTGCAAAGACGACTATTTGATTCAAGATATTTTTTGATTGATATTACAGGGATAAAATATTGATGATGGGCTTTTAAATTCATAGATAATCGTAGATTTCATTCTCTACGTAACTCTTCTATGAATTATTATTTTCCGCTGCGAATATTGATTTAAAACTTGTTGTCTATTGTATTCTATTAAATTTTTCCCTGTTGAAGACTAATGATAATTTGTTGTATATTATCTTAGTCATAATATTTTTTACTGGGCTAATTGAGCTCACCCTTTTCCTTATTGTTCCATTTTCTTCTCAGGAGGCGAGAATGTAGCAAGTACTAGTCGGGGTATGGAATGAAGGTTCTAGGAAGTTATTTTAGTAGTCCTCACCATTTTTTTTGTAAAATATTGTACCAATAATTGTAATGAGGACTTATTTGAGTGTGGATATTGTCTAGATGACAATATTTGTATTTACACTTATAATTTTTATGTTGTATTAATAAAGTTGTAGTTGTTTCTGTACCATGTTATTGACGACACAGAATGGGTGTTGTATACCTGTTTTGGGGGCGTCACATCTCCGTTGTCTCCAAGTGAAAATTGTGTTTCAAATAAACTCCAAGATCATACAGGTAGTGCTCGTAGATATATTCAGCTAGTGGATGTGCACAACCATGTCTTATGAGAACACGAGGTTGTATGTCATTAGACATGTTGTATGATAGTGACAAAACACCCTTCCAAAGTTGGGTACACCTTACCCTATTGAATTCACCAAATATAACTACTAAATGAACTTTTCTATACTGCTTCGGGAGAACCTCCACAGCTAGAGACCACCGTTCTATTTTCCTGTTACCCTCGCTCGACCCAGCTACACTGTTATTACCTGAAAGGAATTGTGAAGCAAAAGGGTGAGCACAACTAGCTCAGTAAAGAATATCATGACTAAAGATAATTAAATTATCAATAGCCTTCATCAATAATAAATCAGAGATTTAGAACATAAGGTAGATAATAAAAATTTTCAACCATAGTTGCAGCGAAACGAGCAATCCATTAGAAGAGTCAAATAGACCATAAAGTCTATTATCTTCTCCATGTTAAAAATCCACCAATAATGTTTTATCCCTGTAACATCAATCAACAATTTTGGTCCACAATCATATGAATAATTCATAATCATAATTGTGATTCTAAATTCCTCTTCGCATCCAGGACGAAGATAATTTTCATCACCTATCATTACCTGAAACATCAAAGATCATGGTTACACCAAATCACATTTACTGTTCATAATCATACTAATAACTTCATCTTTTCACTACGGCCAAAGATATTCGTCAACAGTTCATCTTTACACTACTGGCCAAAGATATTCAACAACATATTATCTTTGCACTACGAGCCAAAGATATTCATCAACAATTTATCTTTGCACTACATGCCAAAGATATTCCTCAACAGTTCATATTTGCACTACAGGCCAAATATATTCATCAACAGTTCATATTTGCACTACAGGCCAAATATATTATTATCTCAAAAGTATATAATCATTTCAGAATTTATATAAACAATAATTATAACCATGTTGATCCATTCACCTTTGCACTTAAGCTAAAAATATTCAATTGTAAATTCAATGGTCATGATCATACTAGTCAACGATTCAACTTTGCACTACTGGCCAAAGGAAACCCATAGTCATGATCATACCAAAAATCTACCCATCTTTACACTCAAGTCAAAGAGAAATATCATCATTAGGGTTATAAAAATGTTATATATGATAATAAAAATAATATAATCAACATATAGATTAAATCTCAAGAGTAAGATTCATAAATCAACGATAATTTGGTCAGAAAAATAAACCAATTTTGTCGTGAATAGTAACTCGTGAATAGTAACCGTGAACAATACCCGTGAACAGTACTCGTGAATAGTAACTGTGAACAGTATCCGTGAACAGTAACTGTGAACAGTACCCCGTGAACAGTAACTGTGAACAGTACCCGTGAACAGTACTCGTGAATAGTAACTGTGAACAGTACCCGTGAACAGTAACTATGAACAGTACCCATTCATGAAAAGTTCTAAATTTGATAAAAAGTTCAAACCAATATTCCTATGAAATGATATTAGATGAAACAAAATTTCTAATAATTTCAAGAATTATAGAAGCAATACTTACCATAGTAAGTTCAAATTTAGGAATATGAAATAAAATAATATCCCTTCCATACTATAGAGTATGAAAGAATATAATATTTCTTACGAGTATTGAAATAAAATAATATCCTTTACCTTGGTAGAAACTGGATTTGACTGGAATTTCAAATATTATTCTGAGAAAATCTTTTAGAAAAACTATGCTCAAAATATTTTTATACTCAAGAAAAATACTCACAATACTTTAGAATAAGAATTTCTGATTTATGAAGGTATGTCGAGGAAGGAGGGTTATCCCTCTATTTATAGTGCAGGACGGAGGAAGAATTAAATAAGGCTGCCTAATTTTCCTCCGCCCACCTGCCTAACTTTTCCCTCTTTTCCACTCCTGCCTAACCATTTCTATGCCTAACCTCATCATTCCTTATGGTGAGGGCCCACAATTGGAAAATGAATTTGCAAGAATCATCTATCACCAACCACTCTTAGGAAAAAAAATAAAGCATTAAAATAATATTTTCGTCCCTCTCTTTTGTCTAACTCCTCTTATTTTCTCATGAGAGAGGACCCACCCATTTGAAAAACTTAGTTTGCAGGAAACAAAAATTCACCAACCCACTTCCACCAATTCATGGTCTAACAACTTATTTTCATAATTGAGGTCCCACAAAAAAATACTTTGCAGGAAAATTCTCACCAACTAAAACAAGGATACAAACAAAGTATTTCAAATACATTTTGTTTACTTCCTTTCTTAATTAACCACATGCTTGTATATTATAATAATAATATTATTAAACAATTATAATATATGAATGAATAATTTATCGGAGAAAAATAATTGCCAAACTTTTAACAATTATTTCATGATTAAATTCCTTCATTTATAACCATATAAATAAATAAATCCCTTTATATCCACATCAAATAAATATTTTTTTATCATATAAATCAATAATTAATTATTCACATATAATATTACATAATCACAATTATAACAACCATGCCGTTCCTAGGAATGAGGGGGCTTTCCAATAAGGATTTCTCGTTACTGGCGCGCAATTAGGTGACCAAAACTCTCCTTGACAGAACTTTCTAGACATTGCCAATAATGTTATCAAATAATATTATTCAAATAATATGAATTATTAATTTGATAATGGAAAATACTGTACAGTGACAATTATTGAAACAACAATAATATAAAATATCAACTCAGCAATTATTGAATCAATAAAATAAAATATTGAACAGTAATTACTATAACAATTATTGAGTAGTGCCTTCTTACGTAAGAATCAATAATTCAAAAATACTGTGCAATACCGTGTGCTACTGTGCAACCACGCGTATTATTGTATTTTAACCACCAGGTAATCCAACAGTGTTAACGGTAACGATTACGTCGTTATTTATAAAAACTTAAACTTTGTTGTTTTCTTCATCCGACAGTTATTCCGTTATGGAGCCCACAAATGGCTACGCCGTCGTACGAATATTTCCCGACAGAAAGAATGTTCCACGACCAAACGAATATTTCCCGACAACAATGAATATTTTATAACCACTTGTGTATTTTAAAAAAAATTTCATATATCACCCTTAACTTTAACCTTTATCAATTTAACCATTTAATGAATAGTAATTATAAGAAAAATTGAATACTTTTATTTCATAAAATCCGGGGTCTTACATTTCCCCTGTTTAACTAACAACTTTTTACATTGATTTTTCATGTATGCAAATGATTGGTGGTGATAAACGTTGCTCTAATCTTTTGAAGAGCTTCCTTCATGTTGATCTTCTAGTCTAAATTTAGCAAACTTCATAATATCATCGATAAGTATAAGTGCTGAGCGTGGTCTTCGCTCTCTGGCTATTGCAGAACATGTGAATTTAGTTATATTGTAGTTTTCATTTATTGAATTAACGAATTTGGCCCATAGATGATAGTAGAACTGACACTTATCTCATGTTATTCTTTCTTCTTGGTTGCAAGCAGTGCCAGATCCAGCAAACCACAGGCTAGCATGATTATAGTATCTTTAGATTTGAGCATATTACTTGAAGGGGTTTCCATCATATAGAGTGTGTTTGTGTTTGTGTTTGTGTTTTTGTTTTTGTATTGGTCTGAGTTCTGTTTGTAACAATGTATGTTCAAGGTTGGTTTTCTGTAGATTTAGGAGGTTTTTGTATTGGGTATTGGGTTTAGGCTTCCAAACAAGGTATTGGGTACTGAATGAAAGGAATAAGTACTGTAATAGATTTGAGGTGATATTACTGTAATATAGTATGAGCACTGTTGTCATTAATATAACATGTACATAATTGTTTGAATGGTTGACACATTTTGGCTTTAAATTTAAATGAGAATTTAGATCTTTTTTAGCTATATATCATGGCATTAGCAGATTGCAGGTGACTGGTAATATAGGTGAACCACAACTTTTTTTTTTCTTTTTTCAAGTCAATCTACAACATTTTAAAAACGTTGTGTAAATGTGCCTAAACGTTGTCTGATATAGTAAACAATAATATTTTTATCCAAAAAATGTTGTGGAATCATACCTTCTACAACGTTTTTAAGCATCTGCTAATTTTTTGAAAAACAAATCTACAACGTTTTTTTTCCTAAAACACGTTGTGTATTGTGCTTAACTACAACGTTTTAAAAGCGTTGTGTAAGGGTGTCAAATAGATAACACACTTAACCACGACGTTTTTCTGACTGAAACCATAACGTTTTTTCCGCGTTGTCTATTTACTGTTTTGTAGTAGTGATTGCATCAAATAATTTGTAGATTTAAGTGAGAGAAAACTCACTTTACTTAGCAAGTTAGCCAACCTCTTTTCTCTCTCTAAAATTCGGGACTAAGAGTGATAATGAGTGATGAGATAAGTCAATATCATCCCTTATCTCTCCTAGATCAGATCATCAAAGTTAGATTCATGGATCAAAGTTAGAACGAGGTATAAACCCTAATTTTCAAAATTCTTAGATTTGATGTTAGATGTTATGATTTGTTGTTTAATGTTGTGTAATAAGGTGTCTTTTAGTGATCTGGGTTGTTAAATCCCAGATCCATAACATCAAAATGCTCGGAATTGATGATTTTAGAAATCTGGAAAAATGTTGAAATGTGGCCTAACAGTCATATGTCAGAGGCCCTAGATCTTTCTCTGTTTTTGATATTTGTTGTTTTACGTTATAAATGTGTTCTATGTCATGAGGACTTTGATCTGAAACTAGAAACATGGCCAGATCATGAGTAGATTGAGAGATATGAGCAGTCAAACGGCGTTGACCGGTCATAGAGACTGAGTTTCTAGGTAACCCAGAAACCCAGATCTCGTCTGACAACGTCTTCTAAGCCCTTGATCTTGCAGTATGTTAGTGTTTTGGTTATGTAGTTGTTTGATCCTTGTAGTCTGACATAAGGAGTACAAATCAATGTCCTTAGATCACCCAGACCCTGAGCAGAATAGTAGCAAATCTTGGTCAAAGTAGCATTGACCAACTGCTCTTGACGAAATCTGGAAAACCCAGAAATCGTGAAGAACAGTTTCTGACCCCTACTTTGACTAGCTCAAATCTTGAGTTGGTGATGATGTTAGGCTACCATGTTGTTATAGAGTTATCCTTTGACATCTCGACTACAAGTTTGAAACTTTAAATCACACAAATCAGAGTTGGAGTGCAAGTTATAAGGATCGAAAGTAGGACCCTTTAGTTGTTCTTCATTTCTGGAAAACCCAGAAATGAAGAACATTTCTGACAAGAGTTTTTGGAGCTTAGATCTTGCAGATCTGTTATGTTTTGGCCATAAAATTGATATGTAGTTGTAATATGACACTTATACTACAACATTAACATTTTAGACAAACCAGAAACCTAAAATTCATCAAGTTAGAACCGGTCAAACTAGGTATCTTGTTAACTGTGTATAAAGATCTGGGCAGGCACCAAGAACACCATTAGCCACGGTTTTTGTTGCCTAATGCCTTTAGCGACACTTATTTTTGAAAAATAATTATTTTTATTGAATAAATCGAATTAAATAGTTTTTAATTATTAAAAATTCATAATAAATTCCTAAAAATTATTTTAAAGTCCGAAAATTAGTTTTTAATTATTTTGAGCATATTTCATAAATATTTAATATTTTTAGAATATAAATGGTATTTAATTTATTTAATTATAATATTAAATAAATTATTTAAAAATGATTTTAATACTTAAAAAATCATGAAAAATTATATTATGCTATAACAAAATATTTCAAGTTATTTTTGATGACTTTTAATATTTTGTGATGAATTTCATTAATTAATTAATATTAATGGTAATTAATTTATTTACGAAATGTATTAAATAAATTATGAAAAAATAGAAGTAATGATTTAAAAATCATATAAAAATGATTTAAGTGTTATAAAATTATTTTAAGTTATAAAATATAACTTTTGATATTTTGTCATGAAAAATATTAATATTTAATATTAATGACAATTATTGGATAATGGATTTAAAGGTTTAAAAATTATATAAATATGATTTTAAGGTATTAAAAATACTGTGTGATATTATAAATATATTATAATATTATGTTATGAGTTTCATTAATGTTTAATATTAAATAAATATTAATGATAAAGGAATTATGTGGTATTTACTTATTTTAAATACATAATTAATGATTGAAAATTCATGATAAATAGTTATAATTATTTGAAAATTATTACGAGCTTATGAAGAATATTTTAATTAATAATATGGTTATCTAAGATAATTGTTAAGTGTTAAGGCAGAGTTTAATTGAACTTAGACTCGATAATGGTTCGACTAGACCGTCGGAATGTCAGATTTGTGTCGGGTTCAACTCAGACTGTAATAGTTTGACTTGATACCCAGTTTTATGTGCTGTATTAACTTATAGGGTTATGTGTTATGTGTTTAGGTTATTCTATGTATATATATATAATAGCATTATATTGTGATAATATTATTCTAATTTGGAGATCGGTATTATCTATATTAGGTCTTCGGATAAAGCTAAGTTATATTTCGTAACGGTAATCAACGGTATAGGCAAGTTTTTCTTAAACTCTAGTAAGAGTTGTTTCATTCAGATATGCTTATGGTTAATCATTATTGACTGCCATGTAGAATTGTACTATGTACATATTGTATGTATAAGTCAGGTATGAAAGGCTGATCACCTTAATTACCATTCGGTTCAGATATATTTGTTCATGTTTAATACTTGTTCAGTCAAAAGTTTGTTCGTGCTCATTCATAACTACATTGTTGAATTATAGCCTGCTTATTATTCAGACTCTTTCAATCATGATATATCCTTAAATAAAATTTAAACTTATTGGGCAACCTTATGCTCACCCTTGCTATATCATGATAAATATTACAGATTAAGGAGAATGTGTCAGATACAAAGAAAGGTTAAAGACAGTCCCAATTTAAAGTTATTGTATGCGATTAGATTTGTAATAGTAATGTATGATAATATCTTTGTATGTCAGATACGATAATGAATTGTGTATAAGTTATGGTTACTCGGCCTTGGGATTAGTAAATAATATTTAATGTATAAACAATTTATGTTTATAGCTTCCGTAATAATTAGAACTAGTGCACCAGATCCGTGGTGATTTAGGACCCGGATTTGGGGGCGCTACAGTATCTTAATAACTCGTCGAGATTCATTTTTGAATCTTACCGACACACTAACTCTATTTGAGTTAGTTCTTATCCTAATCACTGCGGTTATTAGTCTTTGATATTCCTACCTAAGGTTCATAATCAACAGCTTTGATACCAAGTGTGAGAGCCCCAGATCCCGGTCCTAATCACCAAGGATCTGATATACTATTTCTATAACTATTGCAGAAGATATAAACATAAATTATTTATACATTAAATGTTGCCTAATTTTTTAATAGCACTTTAACATGCAAGTATATGCGTTCAATTGTAATATTCAGCAAGCAAGGATATCGTTCCCACGAGGAAATAGACTAATATTTATCGATTACTAATTTCAATGCAATTAATCCTATTTTAAACTACGAAATATTGTTTGTGATTTAAAAATTAAACTTAACAAAACTAATAATTAAAATCAGAATTTCACAAGAATAACTGCAGATTTAACAAGTTAAGATTATAACTTCCTTTAATATTTCATTTAAACCAATTTACTTCCCATTTAAATCAATTAATTAATATGAATCATTATCCAAGAATATTTTATAAAATTCACGCGTTTCTTCCAAAGACACGTGAACAAATCCTCCTAAATTCGATCTTTAAGACGCAGAATTATAAGTAACACCCCAGTTAAACAACTCACTATATTCCTATGTGAATCAAGTTAATTAGGATTTTACGCACAAATTCTTTCAATGAATACAAAAGACACATAGGTATATTCCTATCCTACATGTTAATCATATTAACCCTAATCAGATTATATGAACAGATGTTATCATATCCAGATCTCAAACAATACTCCATCTTCCAAATTTATATAGATTATCACAGTAATTGTTAGCCAAACAATTAATCAATAAGCAAAAGATATAATAAACAATTCAATAAAAACCAACTTTCATTCAATGGGAAGGTTCAATTTAAACTACATACCAAGTTCCGTTGCAATCTTAATGAAAATTTAGTTCATAATAATAATAAAGAAAAACATCATTCAGATTAATAATCCAAACATCCCAGATAATTACAAAAGATAAAACTAGAGAAGAGAAGAATAAACTCTGAATTTTCTCCAATACTCTCTCTTTGATCTTCAGCCCTTGCAATTCTCCTTCGTGTTTTTCTTCATTGTCCTCTCTGCAAATCTCTTGAAAAATTAAGTGATATGTCTTTTCTAAAGTCTTCTCCTATTAGTATTAGTCTCAGCTCTCTTTTAGATTCCTTTTTGGCTTCAAAAACCCACTTAGCAGTAGAAAAATCCTTCTACAGCCGCACATGAGCGCTTAGGCGCTCAACCCAAGCCATTTCCAAGTGCCTAGGCGCTTGGCCAGGACCGCGTAATTCCAAAAATGCCACTCAGCTCTAATTTTAATGAATTTAAACCTTTTTCTTCTCCCAAATGACCAATTTGTCCCTCCAGCTCCAACCTATAAGAAATAAATACAAAACACATAAAAAGATACCAAAAAATAATTAAAGATAACAATAATTAAGTTTAATAATATCGGATTCATAGGTATAAAACATACTCATTAAATACTCCCAAACTTAATCAATTGCTTGTCCCCAAGCAACAAAACACAATGCAATAGTTAAATATGCAATGCAAATGCAAATGTAGCTATCTACATGCCTAAAATTCCAGTAGTCAAACAGAACAAAATCTATTCATCAAGCCTCAGAGAAATCACAATAAACATGCTAGTACATCATACCAAGACAGATCAATAATTTCCTAGTCAATCATTAAATCTTACCCTATTATAACTGATATAGTGCGTGTGTGCTCAACAACAATGCTAAATAATATAATGCTAAATACAACACATAATAGATCTCTTTAAAGGCATCATATAGTGTAAACTCAAAAAATTTACGAACAATATAGATCCAACTAAAGTCAAACATCCACCAAATTTAAGAGTCCAATCTGAGATACTTATGCTTTACTTATCATTACGGGGGCTTTTTGTTCTTTTCCCATTTTTTTTTTAAACATGACTGTGCATTGTCTCATTCCATTAGGCTAACAGTGTTACCCCTTAGTGAGCTTTGAACCAACGACTCCCAGACCATAAAGACCTTAGGGCACTAGGTGTAGAGACAATCCCCTCGGGCGTACTTGCTCAAGTAACAAAGGCCCCGAAACAAGACTAGCCACGGTGTTTATTCATTTTTTTTCTTTCTTTCTTTTTTTAGCTTATATATCCCAAAATTTTCTCCCAAACTTAAGTTTTTATCTAAATTTAGTCATCTCTGCCTATTCATGTCTTTCATTCATTCAAACTAGTATTATCCTCAAGAAGTCCATTACGTGTCAATTTAGACTCAATCAGTCAACATAATTGTTTTTACGGTGCTATCCTTATTATATCAGTTTCAAACAGGTAAAGATTCAAATCATGAAAAGGATTCACATGAAAGCCTTAATAGTCAATACTATACTTGTCTACTCAATTCCAATCTCGTCATTAGCCAAAATAGAATTAAACTATCTAACAGCTGAAAACATGCAAATACTTGAATTTTTCTTTTCTTTTTTCTTTTTTAAGAAATTCGAATGAAAACTACATGAAAAACTACAAAATGAATAAGTTATACTAAATGAATGCAACTAATTGACTGCAATGAATAAGTTATACTAAATGAATGCAACTAGAACTGGAAGAATGCACCCTAAAACTTAACATATGCAATGTGCTCATTGTATATAAAAAAATATAAGAAATTAGGCACTAAGGAATTCCCTGAAAGATTGAAGCTTTACTCTTCATCAGCATCATCTACTTCTTCTATATTAGCATCATCCTCAAGAGCTAAGTCAGTCGGGAGGATACACGGACAAGGGTGGAGGTGGTGGGAACTGTTATGGAGCGCCAATCACTTGCAGGCTTAGACCCTTGTGTGAACCTCCCCCAAACTTGGTTTAGAGCAAATCTTAAAACTTGAGCTTTGCTTTGAATTGTTGCAGTTGGAATTCAAGTAGGAGATAAAGAAGTTGACTTTAGCTTACTTTTTTCTTGATTGTGGTTTGGAGAAGATGAATTAGATTTTGATTGGGAGAGTGCAAGAGTTGGTGTTATTGTGGTGCAAGGGCTTGGAAGGAGTTGCTTTTGAATTAGGAGTGAAAGGAATTGGGTTTGAATTATAATTTCCTTACTTAGGGCTTTATTTTTTTTCAAGTGCACAGGTAGAGCGCCTAGGCGCTTGAAATTGTGAAGGTTAGAGAGCCTAGGCGCTTAGGAACAGAATTTGATGGTGATGGTGAGCGCCTAGGCACTTGAAAATGGCTTGGAGTGGGCGCCTAGGCACTTGGGCGTGTCTGGGCATTCTACAGTTAAGCGCCTAGGCGCTTGGAATAGGCTTGTTTTGGGCGCCTAGGCGCTTGAGCCAGCCTTAGCTAAAATTTATGCTCTTTTATCCTTCTAACCTACTAGCCATGAACCCAATTCTCAGTTATCATTTGCAAGGAGATTACGGCTGAACATACAACCCTAAACTAAGATAAAATATATAGCTAAATGAAATAGAATACTAAAATAAAATTAATGAACTAAAATTTAAGGAGATAAGATGTAAGTCTAGGTTGCCTCCCAGTGAGCGCTTAGTTTAACGTCCTCAGCCCGACTACTTCAACTTTCTCTATCCAATTTCCCTTTGAAAATTGAGAAACCCTCCATCCATTAGTAATAACTTAACTTCCGAGAGTTTCCCATCAGTAAGGGTTATTGATTCAAATTCACCTAGCTTGTTCTTTTTAGATAGATTCTCTTTTACAACCTTCAAATAACTAGGCATTTTCTGAGTTGTATCTGTGAACGAATTTTTGCGTTGAAGCTTTTCCAGAACAACTAGCTCTTCATCTCTCTTCCCATTCTCTTCACACCATGGCACCAATTTTAAGCTAGCTTCCATGTCATATATAGCTTTATCGAAAAAAATGACTACCAATTGGGCACGAGATTGCAAATCTAGTCGGATCCTTAAACTTTGGTGGAGAAGATATATGGGGCACTATCAAAATCGGTTCATCTATGTCGGAAATCAAGGCTAGATCTTTGGCGACCTTCTTTTCCTGCTCCCCACTTGTCTCCTCCCTTTCCACGTCCTTTTCTTTTGGCACATCTGGTTCCAGATTTAGCAAGGGCAATCCATCAGTCTTGGGAACCATGTTGCTTGACACTTCACCTTGAGGGCGATTGATAATGGCATTGAAAAGTTGTCCCACCTGGTTCTCAAGATTTTGAATCGACATCTCCTAACTAGTCGTCTGCTCCTCAATCAAAACCATGAACTTGGAAATAAGTCCCTCCAAGTTTAAAATCCTTTCTTCTTCATGATTAGGAGCTTGAACTGATAATTTAGTAGTGTATGATTGGCTTGGAGCAAAGAGTTAGGCTAGATTGTCATCGCTCCATGAAAACTTTAGCGGATTCCCCCAGTCATGATGATATTTACTGGAATATTCATAATTATTAGGATAATCGTCGAAGTTGCCACTATATTGTACCGACTCGAAACTGATGGCGCATTGATGACTCGGATGGTTTCCACCGTAATACTCATATATTACCGCTACACTTTGAATAAGTTGTGCTGATAAAGCGTTAATCTTCCTCGAAAGTGTCCCAAATTGTGCTGACAATTCATCGAGTCCATAATTCTCTGCCTCCCTTGGCCGAGTCATTCTCGAATATGGCCAATGATAGTTATAGTTGTCCATGGTACCTGAAAAAGAATTAGACTAGAGAGAGAAATAAAATAAAATTAAAAAATGTTTAAATTAAGATTAATTTGATTGAAATTAATAATGACAAAGTATTAAACTAATTTTCTCGGCAGCGGCACCAAAAACTTGTTGCCTAATTTTTTAATAGCACTTTAACACGCAAGTATACACGTTCAATTGTAATATTCAGCAAGCAAGGATATCGTTCCCATGAGAAAATAGACTAATATTTATCTATTACTAATTTCAATGCAATTAATCCTATTTTAAACTACGAAATATTATTTGTGATTTAAAAATTAAACTTAACAAAACTAATAATTAAAATCAAAATTTCACAAGAATAACTGTAGATTTAACAGGTTAAGATTACAACTTTCTTTAATATTTCATTTAAACCTATTTACTTCCCATTTAAATCAATTAATTAATATGAATCATTATCCAAGAATGTTTTAAAAAATTCGCGCGTTTCTTCCAAAGACACGTCAACAAATCCTCCGAAATCCGATCTTTAACACGCAGAATTATAAGGAACACCCCAGTTAATCAACTCACTATATTCCTATATGAATCAAGTTAATTAGGGTTTTACGCATAAATTCTTTCAATGAATACAAAAGACACATAGGTATCCTATCCTACATGCTAATCATATTAACCCTAATCAAATTATATGAACAAATATTATCATATCCAGATCTCAATCCATACTCTATCTTCCAAATTTATATAGATTATCACAGTAATTGTTGGCCAAACAATTAATCAATAAGCACAAGATATAATAAACAATTCAATAAAAACCAACTTTCATTCAATGGGAAAGTTCAATTTAAACTACATACCAAGTTCTGTTGCAATCTTAATGAAAATTTAGTTCATAATAATAATAAAGAAAAATATCATCCAGATTAATAATCCAAACATCCCAGATAATTACAAAAGATAAAACTAGAGAAGAGAAGAAGAAACTCTGAATTTGCTCCAATACTCTCTCTTTGATCTTCAGCCCTTGCAATTCTCCTTCGTATTTTTCTTCGTTGTCCCCTCTGTAAATCTCTTGAAAAATTAAGTGATACGTCTTTTATAAAGTCTTCTCCTATTTGTATTGGTCTCAGCCCTCTTTTAGATTCCTTTTTAGCTTTAAAACCCCACTTAGCAGTAGAAAAATCCTTTTTTAGCCGCACATGAGCGCCTAGGCGCTCAACCCAGGCCATTTCCAAGTGCCTAGGCGCTTGACCAGGACGGCATAATTAACAAAATACCACTCAGCTCTAATTTTAATGAATTTTGACCTTTTTCTTCTCCTAAATAACCAATTTGTCCCTCCAGCTCCAACCTATAAGAAATAAACCCAAAACACATAAAAAGATTCCAAAAACTAATTAAAGATAGCAATAATTAAGTTTAATAATATCGGATTCATAGGTATAAAACCTACTCATCATTAAACTTTGCACAATAATCCCCAAGGTCGAGTAATCTTAACTTATACACAATTCATAACTTATTTAACTTACAATGTCATTAATATACAATACTGTTACATTTCTAGCTGCACATACAATCCAAAGTTGGACTTATCTTTGTCTTTTTTCCTGTAACCGACGTATTCGTCTTAAAATGTAATGTTTATCATGATATTGTAAGGGTGAGCATAAAGTTTGCCCAGCAAGTTTAAGTTTATATAAGGATATATCATGATTGAAAGAATATGAATAAAAGTTGGCTAAAGTTCTACAATATGATTGTGAACTAGCATGAACAAACTTTCATAGCTGAACGAACATTTAACATAAACAAATATATCTGGACCGAATGGTAATAAAGGTGATCAGCCTTTCATACCTGATGAACACATGCATTATTTGCACAGAAAGCTATTCAACAATTCATAGACATGGTAATCAGCAATGATTAACCATAAGCATATTCGAATGAAACAACTCGGGGTCGAGTTTACGAAAACTTGTACAATAATTAGAAGTTCAAGGTTAGGAACTTGTTCAATAAAAGAGTATAGTTCAAGGAATTTGTCTGTTTCACCAATTACAGTTATGCCATTTATATCGCTTTATTCGAAGACCAAATATTAGTAATATAGATCTCCAATATTAGAATAATATCATCAAAGTATAATACTGTTATATATATATATATATATATATATATATATATATATATATATACAATAATCCTAAACACATAACACATAATCCTATCAGTCCACAGACTACTTAAGACTCAGTATCAAGTCAAACTATTTCAGTCTGAGTTGAATCTGACACAATTCTAACATCCCGATGGTCTAGTCGGACTATTCTTGAGCCTAATATTACTAAGACTCTGTGAAACCCCAGATTTTATGAATAAAGATTTAATTTTTTCGAAATATTTTTTTAAATATTATGGTATGAATTTGAGATAATGTTATAGTTGTGGGTAATATTTATAAATTTAGCAAAGTATGCAAGTTGTTGTATTATATTTGATTGGCTGAGAAATATTATTTTTGTCGGAAAATATTCGTACGACGGCACAATTATTGGTGGACCCCACAACGGAATTATTGTCGGATTGAGAAAACGACAAAAATATTTTATGAAAATAACGGCGAAAGTTTTACCGTTAATACTGTTGAACTACTCGGTAGTAAAAGTACAGTAATACGTGTGGTTGCATAGTAGCATACGGTATTGATTATTGAGGCTTACGTGATAAGTCACTCAGTTTTGTTTTATTAGCATTATTAATGTAATAAAACAGAAAAACTTTTTATATAAAACAGAGTACTTTTATAAAGTTATTAGTTTTATTAGACTAATAGTAAAATATTTTTATATAAAATAAAATACTTTTATAAAGTTATCTATTTTATTAGACAATAATTAGAATATATTATATTTTATTATGCATAGTGTTTGCATAGTGCCTGCATAGTGTTTGTATAGTAAAATCTTTTATAAAGTTATTCGTTTTATTAGATTATAAATAGAATATATTATATTTTATTTAAAAGATTTTACTTTAAATATGGACCGTCAGATTAAAGTAAATCAATCTGGACCGTTCATGAGTTAGTTACTATGCAGTCCATTTTTCTATAAATAGAAGCTCATTCCTTCATTATTTTTTACGAATTCACTGAAACTCTAGAGAGAGAAACTATAGAGAGAAAGAAGAAGAGTATTCTGCTACTTCACTACTCCGATATCAAGTTTCTTTTACGGTAAGGGATATTATTTGTTGTACTCGTAAAGGGTATTCTTTCTTTCTTATTCATGAAGAGAACTTCTGTTATTTCATTCTTTATTATTCTGTTGGAATATCCTGCGTGTGCGTTTACGTCGGACCTGGTTCCATTATTTATTATTCTGTCGAAACATCCTGTCTGTGCGTTTACGCCGGACCTGGTTCCATTCTTTATTATTCTGTCGAAATTTCCTGTCTGTGCGTTTACGCCAGACCTGGTTCTATTATTTATTATTCTGTTGGAATATCCTGTCTGTGCGTTTACGCCGGACCTGGTTCCATTATTTATTATTCTGTTGGAATATCTTGTCGGTGCATATTACGCCTGACCTGGTTTCGTTATTTAGTATTCTGTTGCAATAACCTGTCTATGCGAAGTACCGTATGCATGGTGATTTCTGTTGTTATTCCATTCTTTATTATTCTATTGGAACATCCTGTCGGTGCAAATTTCGCCTGACCTGGTTCCGTTATTATTATTCTGTTGGAATAACCAGTCTATGCGAAGTACCGTATGCACAGTGATTTCTTTTGTTATTCCATTCTTTATTATACTCAGTTGGTTAAAACTTTGACTTCTATACTCCATGAAATTAGTGGAATATCCTTGATATTTGCGCTTCATCCAGTATCTTTTCATGAAAATATTCTTCTGAGCATTCTTAAATTTTACTCTACAAAGCAGTATCATGTTGACAATTTGGACGTTATCAGTTCCTAGATAAATTAATTTTTGAACTTGTTTTATTAAATTCTTATATCATTGTCATCATCCTCATGTTTATATTTTGTTGAAAGTCATCTGTGGCTTGTAGTGCATAGATGGACTTGGTATGATTATGACCAGGAATTATTCAGTATAATCATAACCGTAATGTTACAAATGATGTGGAAAAAGTCTTCATTGGCCCATAGTGCATTGATGGACAGTTTTTGATATGATTATGGCTATGGATTCTCTTTGGTCGTAGTGCAGAGATGAATTATTTTATGGCATGATCAGGACCGTTGATGAAAACATGATTATCTTTAGCCATAGTGCATGGATAATTCGTGGTCGTGATACTAAAGAATATCCTTGGCCGTAGTGCCGGGGTGATTCGATGATGTGGATTATTTATTAAGCTGAGTCTCAGCGATAAAAGTCATGAAAAACCTTTTAAATCATAAAAGATAGTAGATTTTATTTTCTACTTGACTCTTTTAACGGATTGCTTAATCCGCTGCAGTTAAACTTGATGTTTATTGTATTTTATCAGTTTAACATTGTTGAAGACTAATGATAATTTATTCTGCATTATCTTAGTCATAATATTTCTTACTGGGCTAGTTGAGCTCACCCTTTCTTTCACTGTTCGCTTCAAGAAATGAGAATATAGTTGGGACGAGTCGGGAAACGGAGTGACGGACCAGATGATAGCATTAGTAGTCCTCACTATTCTACGTAATAGTGTGATAATAATTATAATGAGGACTCCTTTTGAGTATGGATACTCTCTAGGAGATAATATTTGTATTCAAACTCACAGTTTATGTTTTGTCGTATTGTACACGACAGTTGTATTATTAAATTGTATTTGAATTCTGTACCATGTATCTGGCGACTTAAGATGGGTGATGTATACCTAATTTTGGGGGCGTCACAGACTCGGTCTAAATTGGTTCACAAATATCTAAGATAATTTTATTATCATTCAAAATATTTTTCATAGGCTCGTAATAATTTTTAAATAATTTTTACCATTTATCATAATTTTTTAATCACTTATATCGTATTTATATAATATAAATACCACCTTATTCTCTTATCATTAATATTTATTTAATATTAAATAGTAATAAAAATTATAACATAATATTATAATATATTTATAATATTTCAAAGTATTCTTAATACCTTAATTTCTCATTTAAATGATTTTTAAACATTTAAATCCATTATCCAGTAATTTACATTAATATTAAAATATTAATATTTTCATGGCAAAATATCAAAAGTTATATTTTATAACTTCAAATATTTTTCTAACCCTTAAATCATTTTTATATGATTTTTAAATCATTAATTCTAATTTTCTATAATTTATTTAATATATTCATTAAATAAATCAATTATCATTAATATTAATTAATTAATGAAATTCATCACAAAATATTAAAAGTTATTAAAAATAACTTAAAATATTACCTTATACCATAATATAATTTTTCATGATTTTTCATGTATTAAAATCATTTTTAAGTAATTTATTTAATATTATAATTAAAAAAATTAAATACCATTAATATTTTAAAAATATTAAATATTTATGAAATATACTCAAAATTATTAAAAACCCATTTTTAGGCTTTAAAATAATTTTTAGGAATTTATTTTATATTTTTAATAATTAAAAACTATTTTTCTCTAATTATTTAAATAAAATAATTATTTTCAGAAATTAAATGTCACTAAAGGCTGCCTATAACGGCAGAACCGTCGCTATAGGTGTTCTTCGTGTTCTTGAGCCTAAACCCAGAAACTCATGCCAATTAGCAAGGTGCCTTGTTTGACCGGTTCTAGATTATTGGTTATCTTGTTTCTGGGTTTGCTAAAGTGTTAGGATTGTAGTACTAATGTAATATTACAACCTCAAACTGATTTCATGGTCATTACATCACATAACAGCAAGATCTAAACCTCCAAAAATCATGTCAGGGTTGTTCTTCATTTCTGGGTTTTCCAAAAATGAAGAACAATTGCAGGGTACCTACTTTGGTGCTCCGTAACTTTGATTCTAGGCATTATTTGTGTGATCTAAGAGTTCACACACGTAGTATACATGTCAGGGTACAATAAAATAACACCAAATCAGTCTAAAAACATCACCGGTGAGAGATCAAGGCCGGTCAAACCTTGTCAGAGAAGCTGTTCTTCACGATTTCTGGATTTTCCAGATTTCGTCTAAGGCAGTTGCTCAACGCTAGTTTGACCCGGATTATTTATGATTCTATTAAGGATTTGGGTGATCTAAGGACATTATTTTATAGTTCTCATGTCAGACTACAACACCAAAACAATAACATGGCCAAACGATCAAACGACTGCAAGATCAGAGGTTGCAAAAGCTTGTCAGAGCCATCTGGGAAATTCTGGGTTTTCCAGAATAGTTTGGTCATAGTCGGTCAACCATGTTTGACCACTTATAACATGCAATCTATACATGATCTGACCCTGATTCTAGTTCCAGATCATAGACCTCATGGCATAGAACATTTCTATAACTTAAAACACACATAACACTTAACATAGACATATCTAAAGGCCCTGACATATGACTGTCAGGCAATATTTCTAGGGTTCTTGGTCAGTTTCAAAACTTGATTTTCTAGCTTTTAGATGTTATGGATCCTTGATGTAACATCTTGGATCACTAAATAACATCCGCTAACTCAACTTTTAACAACAAATAACAACATCTAACATCAAATCACAAGATTTTAAAGATTAGGGTTTTACCTCTTTATGCTTTGATTTTTGATTTCTGATCCTTTGTTGCTGATCTTGGAAAGCTAAAGGATGTTCGTGGCTTAACTTCTCTCTCTCTCTCTCTCTCTCACTCTAGATTTTCGAAATTGATGAGAGAGAATAGCTTGGTTAATATGAGAAGTAAAGTAAGATATTATCTTACTTTAATCTTTTTAATTCTTGATTCAGTGCACCAAGTGTTGCTAGCTGGCAAGGATTGATTGATCTTGGAAGATATTAGACACATGGCATATCTAATATAGTGAGTCACCAAGATTTGTATAAATCTTTTACTTAAGTTTTAAGAAAAAGGCATTTTGGTCATTTCGCATTCACTAAGGGTAATTTGGTCTTTTCCCCTAAAACTTGAAGGGCATTTTGGACATTTCCCTTTTTAATTCCATAACATTAACACTTAGCCATTTAATCATAACTTTTGAGCTCCCGAATTAGGGTTTTGATAATCCAAATTAGGGTTTCAGATTCCCGCTCGGGACTTAGATTAGGGTTTCCGAGCGTATTGTTAGGGTTTCTAACAGTTCGTTAAAGTTTTCTTACTGAACAACAATGTTATTAACATAACTTTAGGGTTTACTAAAGGTATACTTATCCTGATCAATAATTCATCCTTAATTCACAAACTATACATATAAACAATCACTTTTCACATATAAAATCTCATATACCGACTCGTATACACTTAGATACTTAACACTGATAATTCTTCACAAGAATTTTAAATCCACCTAAATCTTATACCTCATAATCAGACTATCAGTTACAGTCTACCAAATCATTCAAGTCTTGTCCAAGATTTTTGAAATCCTAATAAGTCTTATCCAAGTCTATCATATAACCTTTAATCCATCATTTTAGGATTTTAATAATTTATATAAATTCTCGGGTTGTCACATTATTATATTTGTACAGTATATGGTTAAGGGTCAAGGGTTGACCAGATAAGCTATATCAGTGGCAAACCCTAATATTATATTTAGAACGTCAACGTTCTGTTAGAAAAATCTTACGATTTATAAGAAACCCTAGAAACCGGTTCTGGAAACCCTAATTTTAGTACTGGGAATTTAAAACCCTAATTCGGAATTTGAAAACCCTAATTTGGGAATTCAAATGCTATTATAAGGTTTAAACGTTATTAATGATAACCTAATAAGGGATAACCCTAATTGATGTAGAAATTCCTAATTTCTGGATTAGAAACTCTAAGTTATAATTAGGGAAAACCTAATTGTTAGTTTAATAATTTTAATGTTAATTAGGAAACATTAATCCTAATTTTCAAGTTATAAGTAATTAGGAAACCCTAATCTAATTAGGAAACCTAATTTCTAAATTAGAAAGATTATTTTTCTATTTAAAATCCTAATACAATTATGACCCAAATTGCTAAATTAGCAATTTTAATTAGGAAATATTAATCCTAATTAGCAAGCTTGAATTATGATTAGGGAATTTTATATAATTAGAGAATCCTAATTATAATTTAAAAATATTAATTTTTAATTTTGAAAACCTAATTTTTGAAATATTAGAAAATTGAATTTTTAGAACCTTAGGTTTTAATCCTAAGGGTTCAAACCTAAGGATTGTAGCAAAAGTAAAGTTAGCCATTAAAATTAGAAGGAAAATGTGTAAAATGCCTTTTTGTCACATTTTTTATTATGTTGAGTGCAAATCTTGCCAAAATAAGAGTTGTTTACCAACTATATATCTCCCATGTGCCATGTATCTATTATATCAGCCAGCTTGTTAGATCAAATACATTGCATCTTGGAGTAATAGCATAAAAGTCAAGGAAAGTTACCCACTTTACTTTTCATATCCTCCAAGACCACTCTCTCTCTAACTTTTCGAAATGGAGAGTGAAAGGGAGTGTAAAGTTAAGACTATTTCAGTTCATAGCTTTCCAAGAACAGAATCCAGGATCAGAAATCAAAATCCAAGCTAAAAAGGTATAAAAACCATAAACCTAGAAATCATATGATTTGATGTTAGATGTTGTTATTTGTTGGTTAAAGTTATGTTAGAGAGTGTTATTTAGTGATCTGGGTTGTTATAACTTAGATCCATATCATCTAGATACACCAAAACCAAATTTTTGGAACTGACTGATGAACCCTAAGAATAGGTCTGACAACCGAATGTCAGAGCCTGTAACTTCTTTTGTGTTAATGGTTTATAGTGTTTGGAATTTTATATATGTAGTATGCCATCTAGGCTTTGATTTGGAACTGGAAACAGGGTCAGATCATGTGTAGATCGTAAGTTATAAGCAGTTAAAACCCGTTGACCGAACACGAATTCTGTTTCTGGGTAGCCCAGATTTTACCCAGAAAGTCTGACAACATTTTTGTGGCATCGGATCTTGTTGTATGTTAATGTTTAGGCCAAGTTGTTATTTGATCTATGTAGCATGTCGTGTGAAATACATATCCAAGTCCTTAGAACAAGCAGATTTTGTGCAGAATCATAGAATATCGTGGTCAAACAACCGTTGACCAACTCGCCGGATGAAGATTCTGGGTAACCTAGATCTTCAAGGAGCAGTTTCTTGGCACCACTTTGACCGGCCAAGATCTTTTAAGTTTGATGTTGATTTGATGCTGTAGTGTTGTTCCTTGACATCAATACTATACGATTGAACAAATAAAACATATAATGTAAACCTGGAAAGCATAGATGCAATGACTCAAAGTAGACACCGTGAGCTATTCTTCATTTCTAGAAAACCCAAAAATGAAGAACAGTCTTTGACAGAGTTTTTAATGGCTATTATCTCATTGATGTGTTGTTGTATGGACCTGAAATTGGTTTGTAATTATAGTATTGCATCGATACTTCATGTTTAACATATAAAACTTCCAAGAAACATAAACAACAAATATTTAGACTTGGTCAAACTAGGCACCTTGTTAACTGATTATAAACGTTCTGGGTAACTCAAGAACACCTATAGCGACAATTTCGTCGCTATAGGGCCCTTTAGCGACAGATAATTTCTGAAAATAATTATTTTATTAAATAATTAGAGAAAAATAAATTTTAATTATTAAAAATATAAAATAAATTCATAAAAATTATATGAAAGCCTGAAAATTAGTTTTTAATTATTCTGAATATATTTCATAAATATTTAATATTTTTGGAATAATAATGGTATTTAATTTATTTAATTATAATATTAAATAAATTATTTAAAAATAATTTTAATACATAAAAAATCATGAAAAATTATATTATGGTATAAGAAAATATTTGAAGTTATTTTTAATGACTTTTAATATTTTATGATGAATTTCATTAATTAATCAATATTAATGGTAATTAATTTATTTAATAAATATATTAAATAAATTATGAAAAAATAGAATTAATGATTTAAAAATCATATAAAAATAATTTAAGTGTTATAAAAATATTTTAAGTTATAAAATATAACTTTTGATATTTGTCATGAAAATATTAATATTTTAATATTAATAGCAATTATCGGATAATGGATTTAACTGTTTAAAAATCATATAAATATGATTTTAAGGTATTAAAAATACTTTGATATATTATAAATATATTATAATATTATGCTATGATTTTCATTAATATTTGGTATTAATTAAATATTAATGATAATAGAATTAAGATGTATTTAAATTATTTAAATACGATATTAATGATTGAAAAATCATGATAAATGATAATAATTATTTGAAAATTATTATAAGGCTTGGAAAATTATTTTGATTGATAATAAAATTATCTAAGATAATGGTTAAGTGTTTATGCAGAGTTTAATTGAACTTAAACTCTATATTTGTCCGACTAGGCCGTCGGGATGTCAGAGTTGTGCCGAATTCAACTCAAACTGAAATAGTTTGACTTGATACTAGGTCTTATGTGTGTTATAGAATGATAGGATTATGTGATAATGTGTTTAAGTTATTTAAAATATTGTGATGATATTATTCTAATTTAGAAATAAATATTATTAATATTAGGTCTTCAGACAAAACTTATTAAAATGCGTAATGATAATCGACGGAACAGGCAAGTTTTTCTTAACTCAACCTCGAGTTGTATTATTCAATTATACTTATGGTTAATCATTTCAGATTGTCATGTCTAAGAATTATTAAATCACACTATGTGCATATTGCATGTATTCATCAGGTATGAAAGGCTGATCACCTTTATTACCATTCGGTCCAGATAGATATATATGTTCATGTTCAATGTTCGTTCAGCTATGTAAAATTTGTTCATGCTAGTTCACAATTATATTGTAGAATTGTAACCAGCTTTTGTTCAATTCTTTCAATCATGATATATCCATAATTTATTGAACTAAAACTTGCTGGGCAAACCTATTACTCACCCTTGCTATATCATGATAAACATTACAGATAAGGTGAATACGTTCTGATACAAGAAAGGATAAAGCGAAGTTCAACTTGGAATTTTATGTGCAGCTTAATTGTAACAGTAATTATACATGTTAATAACATTATATGTTAGATAGTTTATGAATTGTGTATAAGTTAAGGTTACTCGACCTTGGGAAATAGTATGTAAAGTTTATTGTATAAATAATTTATGTTTATATCTTCCGCAATAGTGATAGAATGATTGTACCGGATCCGCGGTGATTTGGGACCCAGATTTGGGGCTCTCACAAATCGTGTAATTTACGCACGAGACAAGTTTTTTATCCCTAAACTTTATTTGAGCAAGTTCATACACTATCTTAATTATGATTACACGAGTTTTCAAACTCTATTCTTATATTGATCAAATTCTTATTCTATATTACGATTGAGCAAGTTTCTATTTCTAAACTTTCGTTGAGTAAGTTCTTAAATCTTATTATTGTTGAATAAGCTTCATATTCTTATTTGAATTGTTCAGAGTTTAATCATTCATATTCATGATTCCAAATGAAATGTTCTAACTCATTTGAAGTATTACTTTTGTTATACAATGTTCATTAAATTGTATAGAGTTGAGATTCAATCCTTGATTTGAGTATTGATTTCAATATTGTATTGAAATATTGAATAGATAGTGAATCCTTATTGATTCAACTAATCCTTAGTTGATGATTATTGAACTCTAAATTACCCTTGAGATCACTCCAAACCAAACTTCCTTTGGTGTGGACTCTAATGTCAAACCTGAGACGAACAACCCTGCTGCAGGGGATTATATTACGCGATAGTGTTAAGATGTTATGCACATACATGGTACATAAGGCTGATCCCCCTAGGTACAAAAAGTAAGGTCCATATAGTCTTACGGCTGTTAAAGGTTTAAAGTAGAAATACTTGGTAACCTGGGACATAGTTCATGGTCTTATGACCCTCAGATGTACTTTCGATTCCTATTATAATCTTGATTCAAAAGCCGAGCTTTCTTTTGGTTCAGTATCGATTGATTATTCACACGTTATTATTATTATTTTTATTATTAAACTTGTGGGCAATTGTTGCTCACTCTTGCATAATAACATTGCGGCTAAGATTGAAAGAGTTGATGAACCATCCACTAGTAAGGGCAAAGGCAAAATAAGCAAATGATGAAGACTTATGTATTATTTAAGAATGTTTATATTGAGACTTATGATGTAATGTTTAAGACTTATTTATTTATGATGTTTCTGCATTTGATGTATTAAGGTTAGATAACCTTAGATTGATTTGTTTTAGATGTTGTAACCCTTTATTGGGAAGATTATATTTAAATTTTATTGCTATCATTATTATGGGTAATTAGATGTTAATTATTTTGGTGAGTGAACACCAAATCTGTGGGAAGTTCGAGTACTTGGATTTGGGGGTGTCACATATTGGTATCAAAGCTGTAGGTTATGAACCTTAGGTGGGGGAAAAATCTTAGATGGTAGCCTTATAAGAGATTGAGAACATAGTAGTTATAAACTCTTATCGAGTTCTAAGAAATGAATTCTTTAATTTATTGAAGATAATAAAAGACTTTATGTGTTTATGTGATAAACTTATGTGCTCGCGAGTATCGATTAGTAACTAAAGCTTAAAACTCTGTTGTCAGGATGTCGGATGTTGGTGGATCTAGACAGGCTGGGGAGGAGGAAGCTCGAGTACCTAGAGATGAGGAGCCCCAAGACATCCATGTCGTCTGGGAGCAGTTGATACAGAAAGAGTCATCTCAATTGATCATTGTTGTGGGTCAAGAGCATGAGCCTGAGACTGATCCGGAGGAAGACCCTGAGGAGGAAGATGAGTTACCACCGAACTCTATTGCAGCTCAGATGTATGACGAGGTGTATGACCATAACACTGAGCTTCAGAATAGAATCAGAGAGTTAGAGGAGCTGGCAGATGAACGACAGACCACTATAAGTCAGAAAAATGAGGAAATCCAAGGTCTTGATGTACGTCTTGAAAATATTGAGTGAAAATTAGTTCACTTAGAGGGTGATAATGAGCAGCTGATGGCAGAGGTTGCAAAGCTAAAGGGTGATCTGAGAGAGGATTCCACCAAGTGAGCTAGAGCTGAAGATGCTTGCAAGGAGGCTTCCCAGCGAGTAGATGTAGCCGAGGAAGAGGTACAGGCAAAGAAGACCAAGATGGGGGAGATGGATTATTTCCACACTGCGATGAACAAAGCTCGGGACCGAGTTATGTACTATCCAGTCCAGTTCGAGGACTTGCCTTAGTATATGCTAGATCGTAGGACGATGTTTCGTATCATGGAAGAAGAGCGTAGAGAAGCTGTTCGACGTCTTAGTAGGCCATGATAGGAACAGTATGAATTATGCCAAGTAGGACCGCCAGAGTTTAGGGGATCCATGAATCCGGTCGAAGCTCAGACTTGGATTATGGAAATGGAGAAGGTATTTGATGTTGTGAGGGTTAATGACGACCAAAAGACGGCCTTTGCAACATTTATGCTGAAGTCAGAGGCTAGTTACTGGTGGCAGGCGAACAAGGTTAGAGGAGGACAATGTGTGATCGCATGAGATAGGTTTAAAGAGATGTTCTTTAAGATGTATTTCACAAAGAGCTCTCAGAGTCAAATGGAGGTTCAGTTTCTAGAATTGAACTAGGGTAATATGATGGTGCCACAATATGTCTCGAAATTCAATGAGTTGGCTAGGTTCGTAACTTATCAGGTGAATACGGATGAGAGGAAAGCTAGGATGTTTGAACAAGGGTTGAAGCCATGGTTGTACAGCAAGGTTTCAATGTTCCAATTGAACACTTTTGTAGGAGTTTTGGAGAAGGAAATTATTGCAGAAGGTGGAAGCGATGCTTTGACCAGGTATAACCAAGAAAAGAAGAAGAAGAAGAGTAAGGGAGAGAACAACAAAGATAGTGGCAGTAATAGTGGTGGTGGTAATAATCATAAGAGGAAGTGGAATGATAAAGTGTCTACTTGAAAATTAGCAAGGAAGTCAGAAGAAGAAAGTGGAGACTTGTCCTACCTGTGGAAAGAATCACTTGGGAATATGCATGAAAGGAAATATGGTTTTCTATAATTGTGGTAAGGAAGGCCACTTAGCACCAAATTTCCCTAACCCTAAAAAGGGTTTGTTTTACTTGCGGGTCAAGAGATCATCTGGCTAGGGATTGCCCTAAGAAAGCAGCAGGAGGAGCAAGAGCAGGTGGAAATAAGGGAAACAGTGGTGGTAGCACTCTGGCTATGTGACGCCCCCAAAATAGGTATACATAACCCATTCTGAGTCGCCAAATACATGGTACATAACTTAAATACAAACTTAATTTGTACAACTATCGTACAAAATACGACAACATAATAGCTGAGTTTCAATATGAATATTGTCTCGTAGACAATATCCAAACTCAAATGAAGTCCTCATTACAATTATTATCACACTGTTTCATAAAATAGTGAGGACTACTATCGAAACCATCTCGGACCGTCACTCCATTCCCCGACTAGTCCCAGCTATATTCTCATTTCCTGAAGAGAACAGTGAAAGAAAAGGGTGAGCTCAACTAGCCCAATAAAGAATATTATGACTAAGATAATGCAGAATAAATTATCCTTAGCCTTCAACAATATAAAATGTGATAGAATACAATAGACGACAAGTTTAACTGCATCGGAACAAGCAACCTATTAGAAGAGTCAAGTAGAGCATGATATCTACTATCTTCTATGATTTAAAAGTTCATCATCAATATTTTATCGCTGTAACACAGTTCAATAAATAATCTATATCACTGAATTATCCATGCACTACGGGCCAATGATATTCGTTATGATCACATCCATGAATTATCCATGCACTACGGGCCAAGGATGTTCGTTAGTATCAAAAGTGGTCATGATCATGCCAAACAACAATTCATCTTTGCACCTTGGCCGAAGAGAACCCATTGTCATGATCATACCAACAACTGTCCATCAATACACTACGGGCCAATTAGGACTTTTACCACATCATTTGTAATATTACAGGTCATGATTATACCGATACATAATTCCTAGTCATAATCATACCAACAACTGTCCATCAATGCACTATGGGCCAATGAGGACTTTCATCACAATATAAGCACGATGATGATGACAATGATATAAGAATTCAATTAAATGAGAGCAAGGATAAATTTTAAAGATTTTTAATTCAATTTATCCAGAGTTCAATAATATCCAAATTATCAACATGATACTGCTTTGTAGAGTAAAATTCAAGAATAATATTGTATCAAAAATAATTTGGATAGAAAAAAAATTAATTTTTATCATAAATAGTACCCCGGGTGAATAGTATCCGAGTGAATAGTACTTCGTGAATAGTATCCCGTGAATAATACTCCGAGATGAAAAGATTAGATTTTAACAAAAATGTTCAGAAAAATATCATTCTGAAACGATACTAGATGAAGCTCAAATTTCAAGAATATTCTACTAATTTTAAGGAGTATAGAAGCAATACTTAACAAAATGAGTGTAGAATTTGGAATCTAAAATGAAATAATATTACTTATATACTATAGAGTATGGAAGAAAATATTATTTCATACGAATATTGAACAAAAATAATATCCCTTACAACTGTTGAATGAAAATAATATTCCTTACGAATATTGAACGAAGATAATATTCCTTATGAATACTGAACGAAAATAATATTCCTTACGAACATTGAACAAAAATAAATTTCCTTACGAATACGAAAAATAATATCGTAAGCGAATATGAAATAAATAATACCCCTGACCTTAAAAAGGAGAGTATTCCAACTGGTATAACGGAGGTATTCTTGAAGAAAACTTTCACTATTTTCTACACTCAAAGCTTCTTTAAACTCAAAAGTAATTCGCTCAATATTATAGAAGAAGAATTTTGTGATTCTGGTATGATTTTTAATTCTAAACTAAGTATCCTATTTATAGGAGAATGAAAGGATACTATTTAGAAAATAAAATCACGGCTGCACAGTAAGAATCACGGGCGAACGAATTCACGGACGAAACTTTTAAATATTTTTTTTGATTTTACTATGCTGCACTATGCAGTACTATGCAACACTATACAGTACTATACAAATAATAAAATATAATATATTCTATTATATATATATATATATATATATATATATATATATATATATATATATATATATATATATATTCACACACACCCACATACACACGTAAACATACACACACACACATACACACACACACACACACACACACACACACACACACATATATATATATATATATATATAACTTTCTACTGACGATTTTGAAAAATGAGTAAGTGGGGGTCCAAGTAATAAGCCAAATTTACAACAAATACTTCAAAAAAAAACCCCTCAATTTATCTCAATTCACTTGGCTTCTCAAAACACATTTTTAATAACATTTATTCATCATTTATAACTCACAATATTAACAATCAGATCATTCTAGGAAAGTGGAGTCTTTTCGATAAGGACTTCTCCTTATTGGAGCGTAATTAGGTGACTAAACCCCTTTCCTCGACAGAACTTTCTAGACATTGTCAATAATACAAATAATAATATGAATAACTTTGTTATCTCAATTATTAATTTAATAATATAAAATATTGTGCAGATGATACTGTGACAATAATTGAATTAATAATATGAGATACAATGCACTAATTATTGTGGCAGTAATTAAATAATACTAAGTGACTTCTCACGTAAGCATCAATAATAAATGATACTATACAATACCGTGTGCTACTATGCAACCACGCGCATTACTGTACTTTTATCACCGGGTATTTCAACAGTTAAAGGAAAAACTTTTGCCGTTATTTTTATAAAAAGTTATTTCTGTCATTTTCCCCGACCAAACGAATATTTTATAACAACTTGCTTACTTTGCAAAATTTATAAATATTACCCACAACTATAACATTATATCAAATTTACACCTTATTAATCAAAATAACCTTTAGAGAAAATTAATTCTTTATTCATAAAAGTTTGGGTCTTACAGGCTATCACTGGATCAACGCCGCCAAACTGACCCACCGCCAGAACTTTCAACATGATCGTACAAGATGTTGTGCATTCATGAGATGTGGTGTCAGGTATCATTCCGATCAATAATATTAATGCTTACGTATTATTTGATTCGGGTGCTACTTGTTCGTTTATATCCGATGATTTTGCTGAGAATTTGAATTTGCTTAAAGAAGAATTAGAATACGCTTTGAACATAGAGGTTGTGAATAGGGAAGTAATTCCTGTTAGGTTTGTACACAAGAACTGTAGGGTGGACATTAAGGGCCACGAGATGATGGTAGATCTAATACCAATTAAACTTGGGGAATTTGACATTATTTTAGGAACGGATTAGCTATTCAATTATGGGGCGATAATTGATTGCCAAAGGAAGTGTGTAAACCTTATGAACCCGTCAAAGGTTGTATTTTATGGTAGCAAATCGCCTAGACAAACGAGTTGTCTGGTGATAATGCAGGCCAAGAAGTTGTTGAGACATGGTAGTGTAGGGTATTTACCCTACATTGTTGATACTCAAAAGGAGAATCCGAAATTAGAGGAGATTCCGGTCGTTAGAGACTTTGGAGATGTATTCCCAAATGACTTGCCAAGACTTTTGCTAGATAGGGAAGTAGAATTCTTGATCAACTTAGTGCTGAGAACTGCCTCAATATCGAAGGCCCTATACTGTATGGCTCCGGTGGAGATGAAAGAACTGATGGTGCAACTACAAGAATTGTTAAACAAGAAATATATTCAACCGAGCGTATCACCGTGGGGAGCACCGGTGTTGTTTGTCAAGAAGAAGGATGGGTTGATGCAACTTTACATCGATTATAGAGTTAAATAAGGTCACAACTAAGAATAAGTATCCATTGCCAAGGATTGACGATCTGTTTGATCAGTTAAAAGGAGCTACGTATTTCTCAAAGATAGATTTGAGAAGTGGGTACCATCAGTTGAAGGTGAGGAAAGAAGATGTACCAAAGACAGCGTTCATGACTTGTTATGGTCATTACGAGTTTTTAGTGATGTCATTTTATCTAACGAATGCTCCTGCTGTGTTTATGGACCTAGTGAACAGGGTGTTTAAACCGTTTTTAGATAAATTTGTGGTGGTGTTCATCGACGATATTCTAGTATATTCTAAGACCAAGGAGGACCATGTGGAACATCTGAAGGTGACATTGGAGGAGTTAAGAAGAGAGAAGAAATGTGAATTCTGGATAGAGCGAGTGCAATTCCTTGGGTATGTAATTGAGAAGGACGGGATTTTGGTAGATCCATCGAAAGTTGAAGCGGTGATGAACTGGGATCAGCCGAAGACATCGTCGGAAGTAAGGAGTTTTCTAGGACTGGCATGTTATTACAGAAGGTTTATTCAATATTTTTCCAAAATCGTGACTTTGCTGACGAATTTAATTAAGAAATCGGTGAAGTTCGTCTGGACGAAAAAGTGTGAGGAAAGTTTCCAAGAGCTAAAGAGAAGGTTAAGTACTGCACATGTGTTGTCTCTCCCAGATAGCATAGGAAATTTCGTGGTGTATAGTGATGCATCGCATAAGGTCGTTGCGTATGCATCACACCAACTGAATGACTATGAGAAGGGGTATCCTACCCATAATTTAGAACTGGCTGCAGTGGTGTTTGCTTTGAAGATATGGAGGCACTATCTCTACAAGGAAAAGTGTTAAATATATACCGACCATAAGAGTCTGAAATATATTTTCACACAGAAGGATTTGAATATGCGTCAGAGGAGATGGTTGGAGTTAATAAAGGACTACGACTGTGAGATTTTATACCATCCAGGTAAAGCAAATGTTGTTGCCGATGCCTTAAGCAGGAAGGGTAGAGAGACATTATTTTTGTTAACCGCTCAGGAGGAGCTAATTTTAGCAATGGCGAAACTGGAGCTGAAGGTGAAATATCCTAAGGAGTCGAATGAAAAATTATTCCAAATGGAAACCGGTCAAACTTTGGTGGATAAGGTTAAGGAAGCACAACTCAAGGATGAGGAATGTGAGAAAATCAGGAAAAGAATATCTGAAGGAGAGGCAGGGAAATTCAAAATTGACAACGACGGGATATTGAGATTTGAGAAAAGAATTTGGGTCCCACAAGTATTAGAAGTAAAGGAGGAAATTTTGAGCGAGGCTCATAGTTCATAGTATTCGATTCACCCGGGAAGTTCAAAGATGTACCAAGATCTCCGATGGCATTTTTGGTGGTCGAATATGAAGAGAGACGTTGCCAAATGTGTGGTCAAGTGTTTGACATGTCAAAAATTTAAAGCAGAACATCATAGACCAAGTGGGTTGTTACAACCGTTAGACATACCAGAATGGAAGTGGAAATATATCACGATGGATTTTGTGGTAGAGCTTCCAACGACTCAAAAAATTTTCGACGTAGTATGGGTTATCGTGGATCGACTGACAAAATAAACACATTTCTTACCGATCAAGATCAAGATTAACTTGGATCAGTAGGCAAAATTATACGTGAAGGAAATTATTTCAAGGCACGGTGTTCCAGTGTCTATAGTCTCAGATTGAGATCCACGTTTCACATCAAACTTCTGGAAACGACTATAGGAATGCTTGGGGACGCAATTGAGAATGAGAACGACATACCATCCTCAAATAGATGGCCAGAGCGAGAGGACAATACAGACATTAGAGGATATGCTAAGAGCTTGTATCATGGACTTCAAAGAAAATTGGGATGATCATCTACCGTTGGTGGAATTCGCTTACAATAATAGTTACCACGCAATTATTGTCATGCCGCCTTACGAAGCGTTGTACGATAGAAAGTGTCGAACTCCATTATGCTGGGATAAAGTTGGTGAACACCAACTACTAGGACCAGAATTGGTGTAACAAACTGCTGAGATTGTCAAGGTGATTAGGATAAGATTGATAGCTGCTTAGGACATGCAGAAAAAATATGTTGATCAACACCGACAGAATCAAGAATTTGAATCTGGTAGTTACGTTTTCTTGAAAGTGCCTCCCAAGAAGGGAAAGATCCGATTTGGTAAAAAGAAAAAATTGAGACCGAGGTTTATTAGACCCTTTGAAGTTTTGCAAAGAATTGGAGAAGTCGCGTATGAGGTAGCATCACCTCCGGCCTTAGAACACATCCATTATGTTTTCCATATTTCTGTGTTACGACTATATAAGTCTGATTACAAACACGTCATAGAATATAAACTTCTGCAATTTGACAAATATTTGTCCTATGAAGAAGTTCATGTTCAGATAGTCGACAGGAAGGAACAAGTACTCAGAAATAAAGTAATACATTTTGTTAAGGTAATCTGTAGGAACCACAACGCTGAAGAAGCTAGTGGAAACTCGAAGAACAAATGATGAAAAATTATCCTCATTTATTTGCTTAATATATGTGTAACAATTCTGTGGACAGAAACCTTGTAAGGGGGGAGAATGTAACAGGACGAATTAAGCGAATCGTGATTTTGGGGACATAATCCTTTTAAAAGGGGAAAGATGTACGATCGAGACTTTTGTAATTAATTTTTAAATATTTATTGAATTAAATAAATATTTTGTTAAGTTATTTATTAAGTTAAATAAATATTTGATGGAATTATGGTAGATTAATTTAATTAAGTGTGTCACATTGATTAAATTAATGTGGAATAATTTTATTGATCAAAGTGAGAATTTAATTGAGATAATTAAATCAAATGAGTTGTCAAATAATTTTAATGTTGTTCTAATTAATTTAAAATTAATTAGACGTTTATCTATTTGATAAATAATAAATGAGAAATTTAAGTATGTGATGATGTGATTTAATGAGAATATTGCCTTTTATTTAATTGAGTTTAAATAATATTATTTGATTAATTAAAAGTGTGACAAATAAACTATATAATAAATAAGTTAATTAAAATAAATTAAAAAGGGAATTTAATGAGCAACCAAACATGACCTTGAGGATATGGGAGCAGTCAAGGCCATACTGCGCTTAACCGTTACCCTTGTATGCACCAGTTGTTTTTAAAATATGTATTTGTCAGTTCATTTATTTTTGCAAGTCTGAGAGAAACTCAGAGAGAAGAAGAGATAAATTTTGAGGAAATTGAGATTGAAGAAGGAGAATTAGGGAATTAAGAGGAGAATTCCATCATCATTGTGTATCTAAACATAGTTAGCAAGGGTAAATTCTTAATTCCAGCTTTAAAATTTATGTTTTTAAGTTTTTCTCCATGAACGTATATTAAGTTCTCTGTTAATTGAAATTCATGAGGTATTTGTTAAAAACTTGATATTAGATGTTTATTAGAATGTATAGTTCAATTATATATGATTTATATGTGTTTTAGAGTAATCGTATCCATGTAATTGTGTTTAATTAGAGCTTATAGGTTATAGAGAAATATGTGTGAATATGGCTTAAAAGTACAAAGATTCATGCTTCAATTGCATATTAATCGGTGAATTGATAATTGATTATGTTTATACATGTAAAAACGAAAAGAACGGAACTTAAACGGATTGATTTGGTGTTATAACGAATCTGTAATTTATGATTTCCTGAAATTTAACGAAACTTTGAAAAATAGCAAGAACAAGAAAATTATGGCTTTAAATCTTGCTGTTTATGTGAATTAAGATGTCAAATTGTGCTAGGAATATCATTAAATGTTTATGTTAAGTTTAGAACATATGGGTGAAATTGATTTTGTTGTATGTGTGAAATTTTGGCCTATATTGGCCCTGTTTTGTGTTCTTCGCGAACTGTAGAAACAGAAACTGCTAAGACGCGCTGCAGCGCCATTGTGATGCCCCCAAATCCGGGTTTCCTAACCTTGGATTTGGTGCTCACGATCCATCATATATATCACATCCAACTACCCATTCAATTATGAATTTCATGATTCATTACATTACCTTAATAAAAACATACATTAAAACATAATTATACCATCGTTATCCCAAGTTAACTAACCTTAACCTTTCAAGTCTATTATACAAAAGACTTAAACAAAATTATAATATAATAATCATTGAACAAATTGATACTACTCGGTCGCATTCACTTTGCCTTTGTCCTTATTAGAACCTTCTGCTATCTCAACTTTAGCTGAAATATTTTATTTAAACAAGGGTGAGCAACGAGTTTGCTCAGCAAGTTAAAGCGTACAATAAAAGATAAAGAAGAATTTAACTTTCAAGAATTTCAACGATATTCAAAAAATTTCGAAGTAACTGAATAATAAATCATTTGTAATAACTAGGATTTTTCTTAGTTTCATACTAAATAACATTACAAGGATGAAAGAGTAAAATTCTATCGAAGGTTCAATAATATTCAATTGATTAAGAAAAATTATCAATACTACAATAATATTCAACAAAGTGGGATATTCCCATATTTTATGCTGAGTGATCACAAATGGATCAAGAACTACTTGAGGAATCATCAGTTATTAAAGCTGAATTACCTCAAGAATATAAGTTAGTTATAAAAACTAATTATACTCTTCTTTAAGTACATGAAGTGATCAGCTCCATTGTACCTTATATTATGCATAATACTCAAAAAATCATGCATAAGTCGTTTTACGACAATAAAGTTCCCTCTTTTATAAGGGTTGTTTTTCTCAGTCTAACATCATGAGTCCGTACCATGACAATATGGTTTGGATTGAATTCAAAGAAGTGCTATGAATTTATCATATAATATCAATGTTGATCTAGCCGAAGTAAATGACATAAATCTTCCAATAATAAATCCTCTCATAATAAATAGAACGTTTCATGCTTTAACAAATATTAGTCTCGCCAAAACAAATAGCTGAGACACAGCTCATAAACAGTTCTTGCATAAAATAACTTTAAATTATTTCACAGTTCCAATAGTAGATCAGGAAATCAGATGCACTAGGTGTGAATAACAATAATCATTATGGATGTGAATAACCAAAAATAATTATCCACTAATCATGCTTTGAAATTAATAACTCAAGTTGAGTTAGAGAACTTGCCTTGTCTGTAGTCGACTGCTATGAAAATAAATATATCCGGTTAGCAGTCTATCTACCTTCCTTCGAAAGACCTATAATTGACCTCTCGATTAACAAATCATATACTTGTTCATAATATCATTATTCTATATTAAATTGCCTAATATTTAGTCACACGGTTAAATATTAGTTATTACATTAATTCCTTAGTAACATTATTGTGACGCCCCCAAAATAGGTATACACAACCCATTCTGAGTCGCCAAATCAAAATAAAAATAGATACCTCATCTGAAGGTAATTGAGGGCCACCCCTCCGTAAATCAATTCGCATCCTCCAAAATCAAATAGAACAAATATAAATTAAAAAAATAATTGAACAAACATCTTCCACTCATCAATTATATATTATTCTTATTTTTAATCAACACGATCTTTTAACAATTATTCTTCATTATAACTCACAATATTGACAACCAGATCGTTCCCAGGAAAGAGGGGGCTTTCCGATAAGGATTTCTCTATATTAGCGCGTAATTAAATAACCTAATCCCTTTCCTTAACAAAACTTTCTAGACATTGTCAATAATGCAAATAATAATATGAATAACTGTGTTGTCTTAATTATTGATTTAATAATATAAAATATTGTACAGATGATATTGTGACAATAATTAAATTAATAATATGAGATACTATGCAGCAACTACTGTGGTAATAATTGAATAAAACTGAGTGACTTCTTAAGTAAGCATCAATAATCAGAGATATTGTACAATACCGTGTGCTACTATGCAACCACACGTATTACTATACTTTTATCACCGGATATTTCAATAGTTTAACGGTAAAAGTCTTGTCGTTATTTTTATAAAAAGATTATTTCTGTCGCTTTCTATATTTGACAGTCATCCCATTGTAGGGTCAACCAATGATTGTGCCGTCGTACAAATTTTTCCCAACAAAAAGAATATTTCCCGATTAAACAAATATTTTATGACAACTTGCTTACTTGCAAAATTTGCACATATCACCCATAACTATAGCATTATATCAAATCACATCTTATTATTCAAAATAATATTTAGAGAACATCAAATCTTTATTCATAAAAAGTTGGGTTCTTACAACCTCCCCTTCTTATGAAATTTAATCCTCAAAATTGATGTACGTACCTAGTATATCGAAGAGGTGAGGATACCTTGTTATCATTTCAGATTCTAACTCCCAAGTCATTTCCTCAATATCATGGTTTCTCCATAAAACTTTGACTTGAGGCATAACTTTTGAGCATAGAATATGTTCCTTCTTATCCAAGATTTTAATAGGGTACATCTTTATACGTTAAATCTTCTACTATCTCGTCTGATTCTAATTCAATAATGTGGTTCGGGTCTTTCACATATTTACATAACATAGATATGTCAAAAATGTTATAAACACGAGACATACTTGGCGGTAAGGCAAGTCTATAGGCCACAGTTTCTACTCGGTCAAGGATTTCAAATGGACCACTGAATCGAGGATTGAGCTTTCCTCTCTTTTCAAATCTCATAAATCATTTCCATGGAGCATCATGTAATAATACATGATCTCTAACATTGAATTTCGCGTCCCTTCGATGAAGATCAGCATAACTCTTTTGTCAATCTTCTAATGTTTATATACGTTGCCAGATTATTTGAATCTTTTTAGTAGTCATACGTACCAATTCTGGTCCCAATAACGTTGCTTCATCCACCTCATCCCAACATACTGGAGAATGACACTTTCGTTCATACTACGCCTCAAATGAAGTCATGTCTATACTTGCTTGATAACTGTTATTGTAGGAGAATTCCACTAATGACAAGTATTTGTCCCAACTTCCTTTGATGTCTAGGACATAAAGCCTTAATAGATCTTCAAGAGTTTGAATAGTCCCCTCTGACTGCCCGTCCGTCTGAGGATGATATGCAGAACTGAATCGTAATTCTGTGCCCATAACTTTATACAAACTGACCTAAAATTGTGAAGTGAATCTGGGTCTCGATCAGAAATTATGGATATTGGCATACCATACACTCTTACAATCTTATTTATATATATACGAGCAAGACGTTCAAGTGAATATGTTTCTCGTATAGGTAAAAAATAAGCAGACTTGGTTAATCTATCGATAATGACCCAAATTTCATCTATGCCTTGAGAAACCTTGGAAAGACCAGTAACGAAATCCATGTTAATATGCTCCCACTTCCATTATGGAATTTCAAGTGGTTGCAATGGACCTTTTGGCACTTGTTGTTCCACCTTAACACGCTGACAAGTTAAACTCCTTGAGATAAACTCCGCAATCTCTCTCTTCATATTGCTCCACCAAAATGTATGTCGAAGATCACAATACATTTTGGTACTTCCAAGATGGATTGAAAATGGTGTGTTATGTGCATCCATCATGATTTCATACTTCAAATCAGAGTTGTTAGGAACACAAAGTTTGGAGTTGACTCGAAGTATTCCTTCTTCATCGATTCTTGCTTCTAGAATATCACCTTCTTGTACTTTCTTCTTCATACAAATTAGCTCCAGGTCTGTAGCTTGAGCAGCTTTAACTTTATCAATTAAAGTTAGTTCTACTCGTATATTTGACATCATCATGTGGGTCCCTAAAGTTTTTAACTCTATCTCCATCCTTTGTAAGTCATACAAAATGGGCCTTTATGTTGACAATATCGCACTCGTACCCGCATATGATCTTCTACTCAACGTGTCAGCTACCACGTTCGCTTTTCCAAGATGGTATTGAATGGTATGATCGTAATCTTTCAATAGCTCGAGCCAACGTCATTGCGGCATGTTGAGTTCCTTTTGGGTGAAGAAATAATTGAGGCTTTTATGATCTGTATAGATCTCCACTTTCTCCCCATATAGGTAATGTCTTCAGATCTTTAGCGCAAAAATGACTGCTGCTAACTCTAGATCATGAGTAGGATAATTCCTCTCATATCCTTTGAGTTGTCGTGAGGCATAGGCTATGACTTTCCCATATTTCATGAGAACACATCCTAAACCTCTGCCTGAAGCATCACTGTAGATGACAAATCCCTCCGAACCTAATGGTATTGTCAGAACAGGTGCTGAAATGAGTCTTCTCTTGAGTTCTTGAAAACTCTTCTCACATTCCTTGCTACAACCGAATTTTGTATCTTTTCGAGTCAGCTGAGTTAATGGAGTGGCGATTTAAGAAAATCCTTCCACGAATCTCCAATAATAACCAGCTAAGCCTAGAAAGCTACGTACTTTAGTTACTGACTTAGGTTGCTCCCAACTTTGTATTGCTTCAATTTTTGCCGAGTTAACTGATATTCCATGATTCAATATCACATGCCCAAGGAATGCTACTTTCTCAAGCCAGAATTCACATTTCTTCAACTTGGCGTATAGCTTATTTTTATGTAACTTTTGGAGTATCAGCCTCAAGTGTTGCTCATGATCTTCATGACTTTTGGAGTATATGAGGATGTCATCAATAAAGACAACCATAAAATGATCCAAATATTCCTTGAATACTTGGTTCATCATATCCATGAAGACAGTAGGAGCATTAATCAATCCAAAAGATATGACTAGGAATTCGTAATGCCCGTATCGAGTTCTGAAAGCAGTCTTTGGAATGTCATTAGTTTTAATCTTTAACTGATGATATCCGGAACAAAGATCAATCTTTGAAAAGAATTTAACACCTTGCATCTAGTTAATTAGGTCATCAATGCGAGGCAATGGGTACCTATTTTTAATGGTGACATGATTCAACTCCCGAAAGTCAATACAAAGTCGCATACTCCCATCTTTCTTCTTTACGAATAAAACAGGAGTACCCCAATGAGATGTACTAGGACGAATGAAACTAATGTCTAACAGTTCTTGCAATTGGGTTTTTAACTCCTGAAGTTCAATAGGAGCCATTCGATATGGGGTTTTGAAAATGGGTTTTGTACCGGGTTCAAGGTCAATACAAAATTTGATTTCACGCTCTAGGGGTAGGCCATGAAGTTCTTCGGCGAATACGTCATGAAATTTATTAACAATAGAAATATCATTCAAATTTGACGTATTTTTGTGTAAATCCGTGACATGGGCTAAGAAAGCTTGACATCTATTTTTCAATAAACGAATGGCTTTATGGCTTGATATGACAGTGATTGACTTTAGTGGTTTGGTTACTTGAATTCACATAATAGGTTGGTTAGGAATATGAAAGCTAACAACCTTACGAAAATAATTAATTTTAGCATGATGAGTAGTTAATCAATCAATCCCTAAAATCACATCAAATGCAAGTATTTTCAAAGAGATGAGATCAACAGTTAATGTGAAAGTGTCGATTTGAATCAAAAAAGATTTATAAATGGTGGATGTAATGAAGGTTTCTCCTAATGAAATTTTAACAGATAAGTCAAAGTCTAATTTTTCTGGAGTCAAATTTAAACGTTGAGCACAAGCAGGTGAAATAAACGAATGGGTGGAACCGGTATCTAATAAGATATAGACTTTGCAAGAGTTTATGATTAGCTTACCCGTGATAACTTCGTTCGGGTTCCTCATTTTTTGGGAGGTCACGACAAACGCTCTTCTTTGAACTGTCGGCTTTGACTTGTCTGGGACAGCCTTTGGTGTCACCACCCTAGCTGGACTTGACTTCGCTGTACGAAAAAATAGAGCTAGGTGACCTTCCTTTTCACAATTGAAACATACTTTAGGTTGCTGTGTACAGTTTGGACTGATGTGTCCCTCCTCTCCGCATCTGTAGCATACGACTGATGGTCATTCTCCTTCCTTAAAAATGGTTACTGGTACTGCTGTCTTTCCATCATTATTAAACCATCTCTTTTTAAAATTTCTACTTGACTCATTTCTTCTACTATCTTGGCCAGAATTACCACCAAAGTGGTTACAATTTCTGGCATGATAATTTCCTCCACGTTTGTTATCACCGCTTCGATGACTGTTTCCACTAGTGTGACAGTTTTGCCGACTGTTATCTTTTGGTTGGGCTGACTCATTATCGCACTCCAATAACCGAGCCATATTTACAGCATTTGAATATAAACAAAGTTTGTGAGAAATAAGGTATTGACGAATTTCGGGCTTTAACCATCGCAGAAACATTCGCGTCATACGCTCTTCATTATCTACCAAATGGGATGCAAACCGGGATAACTCCGCAAACTTAGCCTCGTATTGTGATACAGTCATTTTGTTTTATTCTAGCTTGATGAATTCCACCTCCTTCATGTGACGAATACTCTCTAGAAAGTACTTGTCGTTGAATCATTCTTGGAACTTCTCTCAAGACATCTTCAGTGTGGAAAGATGAGTACATTTTACAGATTCTCACCAGTAATCTATCTCTCCTCGCAACATAAAGGTGGCGAAGGGAACCTTTTGTTCCTCTGAGCATCCCAAGACATCAAATATCTTGGTGATCTTCTTAATCCACGTCTCTGCCTTAAGTGGCTCTGGCTTTCCCAAAAACTCTGGTGGTCCCAGCTCCTTGAATTGCTTAGCGGTGACTAATCGAGAGTTGCCATTGATTCCACCTACTTTTTGAACAGGAATCTCTCTCGTTTGGTATTGTATGAATTGTAGAAAGCTCCTAAACATCTCATCGTTCATCATTTGGTCGGTGTTATTATTTACATGAGGATTATTGCCTTCATCATGCACATTATCCTGATTATTGATTGGCGGTGTCTCAACGGTCTCATGTGCTCCATTGCTTATATCAAAATTTTTAGATCCCATTCTCAAACACTGCCACAAAATAAAGGTTAATTGACATGCCACATATTATCCATATATTCTGACCGACCAATTAAATAACAAATAAACTTAGGTAGGACGCACTAGCGAAAGATTTACTCGTCTCTCCCCTCCTAGTTCTAGCCTCAGATATCCGCCAGGGATCATATCCCTAAGCTTTGATACCAACTGTGACACCCCCAAAATAGGTATACACAACTTATTCTGAGTCACCAAATCAAAATAAAAATAGATACCTCATCTGAAGGTAATTGAGGGCGACCCCTCCATAAATCAATTCGCATCCTCCAAAATCAAATAGAACAAATACCAATTAATGAAATAATTTAACAAACATCTTCCACTCGTTAATTATTATTCTTATTTTTAATCAACACGATCTTTCAACAATTATTCTTCATTATAACTCACAATATTGACAACTAGATCGTTCCCAGGAAAGAGGGGGCATTCCGATAAGGATTTCTCCATATTGGCGCGCAATTAAATAACCTAACCCCTTTTCTTGACATAATTTTTTAGACATTATCAATAATACAAATAATAATATGAATAATTGTGTCGTCTCAATTATTGATTTAATAATATAAAATAATGTACAGATGATATTGTGACAATAATTAAATCAATAATACGAGATACTATGTAGCAACAATTGAATAAAACTGAGTGACTTCTTAAGTAAGCATCAATAATCAGAGATATTGTACAATACCGTGTACTACTGTGTAACCACGCGTATTACTGTAATTTTATCATCGGAAATTTCAATAGTTTAACGGAGTCTTGCCGTTATTTTTATAGAAAGATTATTTCTATCGCTTTCTATATCCGATTGTCATCCCGTTGTGGGGTCCACCAATGATTGTGCCTTCGTACGAATATTCTCCGATAAAAAGAATATTCCTCGATTAAACGAATATTTTATGACAACTTACTTACTTGTAAAATTTGTACATATCACCCATAACTATATCATTATATAAAATCACATCTTATTATTCAAAATAATAATTAGAGAAAATCAAATCTTTATTCATAAAAAGTTGGGGTCTTACAATTATTATTTCTTGATAATATTACTATTACGTAAACATTATTGTCACTCATCCTTTAATAGTTAGTTACTTACTCCTTAGTATTATTAATCAACTAATAATACTTTATTCACTTACTAATATTATTACCCTCCTAAGAATATTTTATTCATTTACTAATATTATTAACCTTTTAATTTTATTCATGTATTAATATTATTCCTTTACTAATGTTATTATATTTTAATAACATTTTATTTAATTAATTATTTAATAATATTTTAATCATCTAATAATATTGTAATCTAATATTATTAATCTTTTAATAATATTTTAATATAATATTATTAATCTAATTTTATTAGTCATTAATAATATTTTAATCATTTATTAATATTATAATCTAATATTATTAGTCATCTAATAATATCTTAAATTAAATTTTAATCTCAATATTTTTATTTATTTAAAAATATCATATTCTAACATTATTAATATCATTATAACATTTTAATAATTTATTAGGCCAAAAAATAATTTATTTTAATTGTTTACCCTTTATTAAAGCACTTATTTAATACCCATAAAAGGTCATAAATAGTACTTCTCATCAATAATTACCAAAATACCTCTCCATAGTCAAAATATACTATATTAGGTGTATTCAAGCATTAAAATCCCATTTCCTTATTTATGACATCATTTAACCATTTATTCTCTATTAGTCATAACTATAACATTTTTATGAAAAATAGTAAACCGATTCTGAAAATCCTTATCTACTGTATCTGGATAGTATATGACCCAACAATGATCCCCAAATTTTTTTGAAATTTTAGAAAGTGATTTACTATGTTTAAGGTGCTCAAAACATCCGAATCTTGTTACATTTTTCATAAATTGAGTTTTACTTAGAAAATTTTGAAACTTTTAGGGTATGTTCTCATAACATATATTAACTTACTGTAAAAATTTCAGATGTTTCCAGTGTATACACAGTGAGGAATCCGGGTGTTAATGTTAAGGAGTCCTTTACGGTAAAAGCTATTGGGAAATTGTATATTTAAATTTGATGTTAAAAGTAAATAATCATGCTTATATGTAAAGTCCTTCAAGGAATACATGTAAAAGGACTTAGTGATAGATCTAAATTATTAGGTTGATCTGTGCTTTAGTGCTTATCATTCTATAAATGAATGTATAGAAGAAAAGATCAAAGCTGTTAGGTTGATCTATCTCTTGAGATGTAATAGATAGGCTTCAACAGAATCGTAGTCTGTCGAGCCAGCCAATATATTGTAGAAGCCAAAGCAGAATCGTAGAGCATCGAGGAATCGTAGTCTGTCTTCTTTGGAGGGCCTCTCCCAGAATCGTAGAGTGGTCCAAACGCCTACCAAGCCAACTCAAGAATCGTAGTGTGCTCTTAGAAGCGTAGAGTCTGTAAATCAAGCAAGCAAAGATCGTAGTCTACCAGTGCTTAAGAGAAATCATAGTGATCTCTTCTACTAGTGTCGGATTAAGCACTAATGTGGCAAGACACCACGATCATGATCGTAGTGCATTATCTGTCTGCATCAGAAGCATCGAGCCATGTCCATTAGTTTAAGAATAAATTACAACAAATGTGGAATGGATTATAGACGTTTAGACTCTCGGGAATCCCAATGACCCAACACTCATCCTTAGTATATAACAAAGAAATGTATTGAAGAAGCTAAGGAAAGTACTACATGTCAGCCAAAAATACTTTTCAGGTGTTAGGTGAGATAGATGTCTGCTGTGTCAATGGGCTAGACGGCTAGACAGAAGATTTCCAGGAAGTCACCATTAGTGCTCAGAAATGTCAAATACAATTAATGCTTCAACGGATGCTTTCAAACGGACTCATTTCAAAGACACCTTATATGTAAATCAGAAACAGATGCAAGAATCAAGTAAGTACAAAACAAAAAGCTGAAGGACACTCAACGCTCAACTCTATGATCTGAAAAGAAAGCTTGCCCAGCTACTCAGTTCTTTCAAACACAAGCTTAATGGCAACTGAGTAGCACCATTCAGGAACTCAACTATCATTAAGTAAAGTAAGAAGTTCCAAGTCTATTGGACTTGAAGAGTTCTAAGTGAACTAAGAAGTTCGAAGTCTGCTAGACTTGAAGAGTTCTAGGTGAACTAAGAAGTTTCAAGACTGCTGGTCTTGAAGGAATCTAAGTGATTCGAAGATTATAAAAATATCCTTAGTGGACTTTCTACTCAAGGAGTAAAAGAGTGGACTAGGAGCTTTGAATGCTCTGAACCACTTAAATTCTTTGTGTCTTTTACATTCTTGCTTTAACTGTTATGATTAATAAAAAATCTACTGCTTCTAGTAAAAGAAGAGAAATTTCCAATGTGATTCGATAAATGACAACCCAATAGTCCTTGGTCAAGGTATAATGAAATTAGAAAGGAGTTTCTAATTTGTATTATTTAGAGTTGTGCATTTAAGAATCGAAATACATATAATTAAATAAAATAAGACTTGACAGTAATTCTATGTCTTATATTTAATTGGGACATTATATGTTGGAAAGATTGAATTGTACAGTAACTATTTACTCAAAGATCTTTTATGATTAATGTTAAAATCTATATTATCTAAAAATTTGTTGATCGCTAAAAAGACATATCCTTATTGTAGAATAAATGTTATTAATTTAAATAAATTAAAAGTTTAATTTATTTATTTAAATAAGATTAGAATTATTCTAATTGATTTTTTCACAACCGGTTTAATATGGAGAACCTAAACTGTCACACCATAAAAGGAAGAATATTTATTTAAGAAGTAAATGACATAATCGTAATAATAAATTAAGTATATTTAATTTATGTTGATAGAATAAATTAAATAGCTTAATATTTATTATTTAATATTTTAAAAATATTAAATATAAATTAATAAGAGGAGTCTTATTTTTATTACTATTATTACTTAATTCCTAAAGGAGTTTGAGAATTAATTAATAAAAGTACTCTCATATATTCCTAATAGGATTAGGAGGTTAATTAATTGAAAGAGTTTAATTAATTATTTCTAATAAGATTAAGAACCTAATTAATTAAAGGAGTTTAATTAATTAAAATAAAACTCAATTCCTTAATTGTTAAGGAGGATTGCCTATATCTATAAATAGGAGGAGTCTTATTATGGGTGTGGGTTGATGTTTTCACAAAACACGTGAATGATTTTTTCTAAAGTTGGGATAGTGCATATTTTTTATAGAGATAGAAAAACTAGGATTTTGCCAAACACCCATTTTCTTGAATAATTGTTCTTCCTTGGTAGATCACCTCTAAAGGCCAAACATTTAGGTGGCTAAAGTTATAACGCTCCCAAATTCGGACCACCACTTGGTCACTCGAATTTGGTTCATCACGTACTCATGGTAATACCATAATAACTAGAATTACATATTCACAGCGAAAAATCCAATTTAGAATAATATATAATGATTTATTATAATTATTTCCCCAAGTCTCACAATCTACAGTACTTAATAGATTACATAATAATATCGAATAAAGACTTATTACATAATCTAACTTAAGCTTAAACACTGTCTGAAAATAGTCTTAATACAACGTAACACTTTTAAACATAAAAGGAACAAGCTAGTTGGTAGCCTTGCCCTTGCCCTTGTCTTTCCCAGAGACGCTTCCCTGTTCCGCCTTAATTGAAAGGTTTTAAATAAGCAAGAATGAGCACAAATTGCCCAGCAAGTAATATACAACAAGGGTAAAGAATTTTATAACACAACTTTGAAATATTGAAGTATTATCTCTACGATAGTTTAAGGTTTCAGAATAATATCATGAATAATGAATATCAACAATTCTTGAATCAAATCCTTAGGATAAGAACGATAATTCAATATAAATCAACAGATATATATGAATTCAAAGGCTATCAATGTATCTAACTGGATAAACAATTTATACTGAACAGTCACTAAGGACTATTGAACATCTACTAGAATTACCAATATTAAACTGATAATGTAACGCCCGAGAAAATTAGATTTTTAGGAGAATTAATTTTTTTTAATTATAAGGATTAAATGAATTTAATTGATTATTTATGGGAGTAAGCTAATTGAAAGTCGTTCTATGACCTAGACATATCGGAATGTCGCAGTATTTTAGCTACGTGATAGAATTAAAGTGTTTGAATTTCCAAGATGAAAATAAAAGCTTTTCAAAAAAATTTCTGAAAAACACTATTCACACATTTCTGCTCGGGAATTATTTTTGAATTTTTGAGAAATACGTAACGATAGAATATCGATGTGAGATGGAATATCCAATAATATTTCAGTTATGAAAAACGCAGTTTTTCGCCTGCGGACTTAAAACCTAACGGTTAGGGAAAGTAATTTTCGAGAAGGAATTTAAATGTGTATAATAAATTAAAGCGATGATCATATAATACGTAAGTATTATACGAGGTAATGAATACGAGTATGATACGAGGTATTATACGAGTATGTATGAATGATGGTATATCATATTTCATGAATTAGTATACGAGTTAGAATACGAGATTAATACGTATATAATACGTTATAAAGCTTTAAGCAATATGTAACGAACTTGTTGGATTGAGTAGAAAATTGTAAAGTCCAATGGGAAGTATGATAAAGCCCACATGTAAGATTGGTTAAGTCCAATGTGAATTAATATGCAAGCCTAAAGTGTTTGTAATATGAAGCCCAAAGTAATTTAATGTGCAAGCCCAAAACATAAGTTAAGCTAATTGAACCTAAGCCCAAGAGATGGTCCAAAGGTGATCCATGGGGTAACCCATGATCATGTGGATAGTCTTGATGACCAAGAGAATTAAGTGATGACCAAGGATATGTTTTGGTGGCCAAGTATTTTGTGTGGGGAGCAAGTTTACTTAGGAACAAAGTTATGAATAGTAAGGAGGTGGATTAAGGAGGTGGAAATGGCTTAATGACCAACTAGACTTAAGGGCTAAGCAATGGATAAGGTAAGTGGTGAGCAAGTGACTTGGTGGCTAAGTAAATGTGGTGGCCAAGTAAACTTAATGCCTAAGATAGGAATAGTAAGGGGGTGGATGGCCTTTTGACCATTGTGCCCTCATTTAGGATTTCCTATAAATAGCAAGCTTGCATTTCATTTGTTAGTTGTTAGATTTTCATCCAATAACTTATAAGTTGAGAGCTTATTTGCTTGAGAGAAAAAGCTAGAAAGTTAGCCTTGGAAGTCCAAGAATAAAGAAGGAGATTAAAGATTAATCAAGTGTTATTCAAGAGTAAGTAATCTTGAACCATGATTCTCTTTCTCTTCCATTGATAGAGAAGTGGGTAGTGGTAGAGCTTGTATGCTAAGGAATGATAAGAATGAGTAATCAAAGGGCTTAAGTATTAATAAGCCGTATAAGTTATGAATAAGCTATTCGTAATCATATAAGCTATGAACTTAAGGAGAATTGGTAAGAACTAGTAACATGTTTATATTAATGAAGTTGATATGATAAGAAGAAGCAATGATGATGATTAGGAATCTTGAACCTTGATAAGTCATGTAAAAAGAAATCATAAGTCATGAGAAATGGAAACATAAGTAGTTTATACTTTTAAATGTTATAAACTCATAAAGAACAAGTAATAACTTATCATGATTATAAGTTAATGAAGTAAGTATGTTAAGATGTTAGTATGTTGGATAAAATTAATTTGAAACGATGAACAAATTATGAGAAACGAAGTTAAGCCGTAATTTCACGATTAGACGATAATTGTCGAATTCGTGAAATTCTAGGAATGGAAGTCAAATTTTGATATTGAGCTTGGAAACATTGGTTTTCAATGGAGACAAGTCTTATTTGGCATTATAGAGTTGCAGACTTGAGAATGACTGAATTCTGACTTAGAACGAATAAACGAGCGTTGAACGTTCACGAACGTTTATCATTTTCGTTAAAATGAACTAAAAAGTGAATTTTGAGTTAACGGATTCGAAATTGTAAAATTCTTACATGAACACGTAGAGTATGTAATTTGTGAACCGTAGGCTCTTGAACGAGCCAAATTGGACTTATAACGAAGAAGTTATGAGCCCGAGAATCTCACATAAAAAGTTAACTGTCAAAATTTTCTGGTGCTGAATACTGGCGCCGCGGCGCCAGTCAAGGCAAATTAAGTCACGTGGTAGCGCCACAAAGGGCTGTGAGCTACTGAAGTTTGGCGCCGCAGTGCGATGAGTAGCAAAGGAGATGGCGCCGCAGCGCCGTGACCGAGTCCTAAGTACAGAGCACCCACTCCGCAGCGCTAGTTGTAGAGCAAAAGTTGGCGCCGCAGGGCCAACATTAGGTGAAGCACAGAGAGGAAAAATTATGAATATAAAGGGAAAGTAAATTAATAATGGTGAATCACATCAATGCTAAACCTAAAGTAACATCAATTAAAGATGTTGAAGACCTTAAGATTAACGACTAAAGGTTGAAGGAAAGATTAATTGAACGTAAGTTAGTAATAATAAAATGATTAACGATAATAAGCCGTAAGGGCAGATAAATACTCGAAACGAATTTTGTTAAAGAAATAAGTATGATTAAGTATACAAAATGAAAGATAGTTAATTGATAATGAATTAATTAACATAAAGTAATATCTTCGATGATAACAGTAACATTTAGAATTACAACTAAAAGTTGTTAAAGGTTACGTGAACATGAACGGTATGCAATAAGTGTACTGAATCAATGACGGTCGAGTTTCGATTAATAACGTAAGAACGTTAGTAAGCTAGAAGGAAGATTAAGAAGTCGAATTGACCTTTATTAACGAAGTAAATTCAGTTAAGACATAAAAGAGAAAGAAGTTGGTAAGAACGATGCAAAAGAACGACGGCAAGTCGGAACCAATAATAACAAATCTAATACATGATTAGATTGAGAAGAAGGGTAAGATTCATTAGGATCCATGTATGTTCATTCATGACCTAATATGGTATGTTATGTGGTTATGTGTTGTAGAAACTGTAAAGACTCAAGGAAAAGTAATTTTTCTGTAGCAGACGCTGAAGGCAAGTTTTTCTAAACGCTTGTCTAACCTTCGTGTTTGCCAAGTTTTCAATGATTCATGTTGTGAGATGCATGAATGGTTTTAAAGAAAGAGTCGATGCCAGTTTTAACTCGGCTAGACAAATCTTAAAGATTGATTGATTTATTTACAGGTCTTTCAATATAGAACTGTTAACACTATCCTATGCCAAGCATTTGGTACGGATTCACGGTAAGCTTGAGTATGAATAAACAAATGTATTTTTCATTGATTATTCGATGGGCACGCGAGGTTGCCAAAACTTAAACGTACATACGTTTAATAGATGTAGTGTTGATCAACATAGAGTACTATAGGCTGATCACCTAGAAGTGCTCGTAAGCTATGCCGAACTTACGGACTTAGTGCCAGGTTATCCTTTTCAAAGAAATTATGAAACGCTCGTGGTCTTGGACCAGAATTGATGTTTTACTGAATAATGTCATTGTAAAATGTTTTGAAGAAAAAGAAGTGCTATTTTGAATTATCAATAGTACTTCGTAACTATTATCAATTTATTGAAGATATATGATTCGTATGTCTCAAGCATGTTGTTTAAATGAAATTGTTATACTTGCTGAGCTTGTTATGCTCACTCTTGCTTGAAGCATATGAATGTAGCTAAAGACGAGCGAATCAAGGTTTGCAGTAGAGATAAAGGCAAGGTGAAGATGAATGATTAGTTTATCTTGTAATAGACTAGTAAGTATGTGTATTATATTATGATGAACAAAGAATGTAATGGTTTAAGAACCTGGGAACGAGATTTATTATTATTAATGTAATAAGAATGTCGTTGGAACACACATTTTGATGTCGTTTCAGTAGAATGAATGTACAGTTATGAGTACCGTGTAGCACCAATTATCGGGTTGGAAGATACCCGAATTTGGGGGTGCCACAGGTTGGTATCAAAGCATTAGGTTGTAAAACTTAAGGGAGAAAGAACCTTAGGCTAATAACCTCGTTAAGGAAGGAAAAGTCCGAAGGAAGTAAACTTGAGCTTTACTTAAGTCGAATGAGTTAATAAGGTATTGAGGAAACTCAGTACCGAAAGATTTAAAAGATGGAAAGTAACCCTAAATAAATTAAATGTGATTGGTGCTTATACTATTGTGTGTTATGTACTAATCAACATGTTATGTGTTATTGTAGGATTTCGATCGATAGCTTGATGTATAGAGATATACACATGGTGAGGGAAGAGTTGGTGAACGGAGTAGAGCCCGTACATATGTTAGTGGCGGAGGTACCAATAGTGATTCTAGAGGAGTCGGAGACAGTGGAGTATTTTTCTGAGGAAGACTACTCCAAGGGAGATGTAGCCTGGACATCATACTTTGATATGATGAGTGATGTGGAGGAAGGAATGGTAGTAACATCGGTTGATACGGTGATACCTACACTAGAGTCATCACCTCCAGATGCAATAAGAGCGTTGTACCTGGCAGTGCTTGATAGGAATGTGCAACTAAGTACAGTTGTGCAGAATCAGAGTAAAGAGATTAATTATCTCCATGAAGCTAAGGTATCTGCAGAAGCAGCTTTTAAGTCAAAGCATGATACGCAGGTGCTTATAACAGAGCAGGCTAAGGACTATAAGGAAGAGGCCGATGAGCTTTATAGGAGACTAGTTAAGAAAGACCAGAAGATAGCACGAATGTCTTACATCCATAAGAGTACTCATAAGAATTTCAAGATGGCAATTACTTGTTATTCCATGGAGTTGGGACAGACTCGACATACTATTAGTCGAGATACAGTAGCGATGATTGCAAATGAGAAACACGAGGACGCTGTTATGCATTATTAGAAGTTTAGAGCTATAAAAATATGTGTAGTGACGTAAAACCCTCTTTTGTATAAAAGGGTAGTCTTTTTGTAAATCCCAACTTTTGTGAAGTTCAATCGCGGGATAGAAATGTAATAGCTTTTGGCTATAGAAACAAATTTTAAATAGTTTCAAACTATGAAAAAGCATATGAATATAATGAAGTTTTCATTAAATATGCTTTGTTAAGGTATGAGTTGTTATGTGGAGAATAATAACGAAATAAGTAAATAGATAATAATAAAATTTTATTTGTTTAATTAGAAAAGGCCACCACGGAGAAGACAACATAATCAGGAAGCGGAATCACATAATGATAATCAAGGGGGTTAAAACAACCCTATGCAAGAGTTCGTTAATTTATTAACGGCTGTATTTAACCAAACCAGGGGTAAAGTACCCGCGGGACCTAGGATAGCTAGAACGACTATCTTTAAAGAGTTTAAAAGCGTAGGTCCGCCGGAGTTCAAAAGAACAACGGACCCAATAGAGGCCATACAAGGGTAAAAGAAATAGAGAAGGCGTTTGTTATTACAAACGTAGCTGAGGCACAAAAGACTTCTTTTGCGACTTACATGATGAGAGGGGAAGCCAACTTTTGGTGGGAGGCTCACCAGGGTGGGGCTAGACCAGATGTAGTATGCCAAAAAGAAAGAATTTTTACTCTGGGAATACTGGAGTGGGACAAGGGGATCTTAAGCATACGATCGAAGTATGTAAGACATGTGGAAAGACTCATCTAAGAGTCTGCCTGAAAGGGAAATCGGTTTATGATAACTGTGGATGGGAGGGGTATATATTACCCAATTGTCCAAATCCTAAGAAAAATCATGATTGTTTTGTATGTGGGTTGTTACACCACATGGCAAGAAATTGCCCAAAGAAGGGATTGAAAGAGAGTAGGGTTGTTAGTAGTGGTAAGTTAACCATTATTGAACCACTATCATCGGGTAGATCTATGGCCCATACTTTTAATATGATGGTCCAAGATGCGGTTGCATCAGTGGATGTAGTAGCAGGTATCATTCCAGGCAATACAATGAATGCTTATGTGTTATTTGGTTGAAGTGCTACTTTTCTATTATAGCATGTGAATTGCTAAGTGATTAATCTCATTCCCGAAGGGGATTATAAATACATTTAAGCGTTAAGGTAGAGAATGAGAAAATAACTTTCATAAATTGTATTCGTGAAAATTATTTCCTGAATAATAAAGGTAAGCAAGTATCGGTAGATAGGTACCGATAAAGTTAAGAGAATTTGAAGTAATTCTCGATATGAATGGGTTGATTAACCATAGAACTTTAACAAATTGTCTAAGGAAAAGTATGAATCTTCGATTTTCTAATAAACCCAAGGTGGTATTTTACAGTAATAAAACACCGAAAAATTCTTGTTGTCTAATCATGACGAAATCTAGAAGGATGTTATGATAAGTTTAGGTTGTGGTACAATCGTAACCTTTGATGGTTGACATATAGGAGCTGGGCTAAACAATTCCTTCAGAGAGCGAATGTATATACGAAACTGACAACCGATCTAACTCACTGTGATGGCAGTGTAGACGAGACAGAAACTTATTTGTTAGTTGTTTGTGGGAAACCACTCAGAGTACCATATGGACTACTACCAGAAAAGCGATGTGTGCTGATTCCTAGAGAAGTACTAAGAAGAAGATAAGAATGTAAATCATTAAAGATGCTGAATGTATTAAGTAAGACATCTCCGTATGTCATAAAACCGTAAGCTGGTAATGAAAGTAGGTCACGTAAACTTAGGTTGAAAGAACGCGAACCCTAAGCAATAAAGCTAAGTAAACCAATGCGTAAGTCAAATATATGACTATTTGGTTAGCGGTTGAGAATAAATACCCATGGCCCAGGATCGATGATCTATTTGATCAGTTGAAGGGGGGCAAATAATTTTTCTAAAATAGATTTGTGTACGGGGTATCGTCAGTGGAAAATAAGGAAGAAGGTAGCAGATTGATAGGTACTCTTATCAGGTGCTATGGTTGGAGGTACCATTAGCGTCACAGGATTTAAAAGGAAGGTTAAGTGAGGCACATGTATTGTCTATATCAGATGATAAGAGGAATTTTGTAGTGTATCTCGATGTTTTGCATAGATGAAGAGATTGTGTGCTCTTGTAGCATGGCAAGGTCATTGCGTATGCATCACGCCAGTTAAAGGATTATGAGAAGGTCTATCATACTTATGATCTATAATTGGCAGCTGTAGTTTTTAAATTAAAAAATCTGAAGATAGTATTTATACAGGGTAAAGTGTGAGATATACACGGACTCTAAGAGTCTGAAATATATTTCCACACAAAAGAAGTTGAATATGCGGTAGAGAGAGGATGGTGATATGTTATATCATACAGGGAAGGTAAAAGTAGTAGACAATGCGTTAAGTAAGAAAGGCTAGAGAAAAGCTATCAATGTTAACGACTTAGAATGAGTTAATAACACAGATGGCGAGAACGGAGTTAGCAGTTAAATTATGGAATGAATGTGTAGAAATGTTATTCACAATATAGACTCAATCAACAATAATGAAACGAGTTAAGTAAGTACAACTAGGTAACTAGGAATGCAAGCGAATGAAGAAGAGGATGGAAAATAACAAGAAGACTAAGTATAATCTTGTTTTGAGGGAGAAATTTAAGTTCCAAATAATTAGGAGTTGAACGAATGACTAATAAAAGGAAGATAGAGTAATATGCTAGTAAGTGTTTAACTTCCGACTCAAATTATTGATAGGAAGTGACAAGTCATGTAAATTAAGATAATACCTTCGTGGAAGGTGAAATGAAAGAACCACAATGTCGAAGAAGCATTGTGGGAACTCGAGATTAAAATGAAGAAAACTTTTCCTCATTTATTTATATGAGTATAGCGAGATTCTGGGGACAGAATCCTTAGAAGGGGGAAAGAATGTAATGCCCGAGAAAATTGGATTTTTAGGAGAATTAATTTTTTTTAATTATAAGGATTAAAAGAATTTAATTGATTTTTTATGAGAGTAAGCTAATTGAAGGTCGTTCTATGACCTAGACATATCGAAATGTCATAGTATTTTGGCTACGTGATAGAATTAAAGTGTTTGAATTTCCAAGATGAAAATAAAAGCTTTCTAAAAATTTTTCTGAAAAATACTATTCACACATTTCTGCTCGGGAATTATTTTTGAATTTTCGAGAAATACGTAACGATAAAATATCGATGTGAGATGAAATACCCATTAATATTTCAGTTATGAAAAATACAGTTTTTTGCCTGCGGACTTAAAACCTAACGGTTAGGGAAAGTAATTTCCGAGAAGGAATTTAAATGTGTATAATAAATTAAAGCGATGATCGTATAATACGTAGGTATTGTATGAGGTAATGAATACGAGTATGATACGAGGTATTATACGAGTATGTATGAATGATGGTATATCATATATCATGAATTAGTATACGAGTTAGAATACGAGATTAATACATATATAATACGTTATAAAGCTTTAAGCAATATGTAATGGACTTGTTGGATTGAGTAGAAAATTGTAAAGTCCAATGGGAAGTAGGATAAAGCCCACATGTAAGATTGGTTAAGTCCAATGTGAATTAATATGCAAGCCCAAAGTGTTTGTAATATGAAGCCCAAAGTAATTTAATGTGCAAGCCCAAAACATAAGTTAAGCTAATTGAACCTAAGCCCAAGAGATGGTCCAATGGGTTAAGGTGATCCATGGGGCAACCCATGATCATGTGGATAGTCTTGATGACCAAGAGAATTAAGTGATGACCAAGGATATGTTTTAGTGGCCAAGTATTTTGTATAGGGAGCAAGTTTACTTAGGAATAAAGTAATGAATAGTAAGGAGGTGGATTAAGGAGGTGGAAATGGATTAATGACCAAGTAAACTTAAGGGCTAAGCAATGGATAAGGTAAGTGGTGAGCAAGTGACTTAGTGGCTAAGTAAATGTGGTGGCTGTAAAACCCCAACTTTTTTAATAAAGATAAATTTTCTATAAATATTATTTTTGAATATTATGGAGTTAAATTGATATAATGTTATAGTTGTGGGTAATGTTTATAAATTTTGCATAGTATACAAGTTGTTATAAAATATTCGTTTGGTCGGGAAATATTCTTTTTGTCAGGGAATATTCGTACGACGGCACAATCATTGGTGGACCCCACAACGGAATTATTGTCGGATTGAGAAAACGACAAAAATACTTTATAAAAATAACGGTGGAAGTTTTACCGTTGATACTGTTGAACTACTCGGTAGTAAAAGTACAGTAATATGCGTAGTTGCACAGTAGCAAACGGTTTTGATTATTGATGCTTACGTGAGAAGTCACTCAATTTTGTTCAATTATTGCTATAGTAATTGTTGTAAATTTTGCTTATTTTTTTAGACCCTATTCACCCATTTTTCAAAATTATCGATAGAAAATTTTATTTAAAGGTGGGGCCCACATATGGGGCCCACATGTGGGGGGCCACATGTGGGGCCCATTTGTGTTGGAAAAATAATTTTGGAAATGAAAGAGTATACGTATGGAAGTATATGTATGTATTGAATATATAGTGGGAGAAAAAATAGAGTGAAAGTGATGTGTGTGAGTGGAAAATGGTGGGGAAAGTGATGTTGCTTTATTCTTATTGGTTGGTTGATTGACAAATTGTGTGGGTTATATGTATTATAATTTTTGCTTTATTCTTATTGGTTAGTTGATTGACAAATTGTGTGGGTTATATGTATTATTATTTTTGCTTTATTCTTATTGGTTGGTTGATTGACAAATTGTGTGCGTTATATGTATTATTATTTTTGCTTTATTCTTATTGGTTGGAGGTTTGACAAAATTGCATCTTGAGTTATCAAAATTGTCATCCGATAATTTCCATTCCTAACACAGTGTCTTTCAATTCTCCTATAAATAGAAGCTCATTCCTTCATTATTTCTTACAAATTCACTAAAACTCTAGAGAGAGAAAAATTATAGAGAAACTATAGAAAAGTATTCTGTTACTTCCCTACTCTTATACTCAGTTTATTTTACGGCAAGGGGTGTTATTCTTTCTTATTCATGAAGAGAACTGTTGTTATTCCATTGCTCATTATTCTGTTGGAATAACCTGTATACGCGGTCTACCCTATACTTGGTGACATTCTTCTATTATTCTGTTGGTACATCATGTCTGTGTATTTTACACCGGACCTGGTTCCGTCTTTATTATTATTCTGTTAGAACATCCTGTCTGTGTGTTTTACACCGGACCTGGTTCCGTCTTTATTATTATTCTATTGGAATATCCTGTATGTGCGTTTTACGCCGGACCTGATTCCATTATTTATTATTCTGTTGGAATAACCTGTCTGTGCGGTCTATCACATGCATGGTGATTTCTTTTGTTATTCCATTCTTTATTATACTCAGTTGGTTAAAACTTTGACTTCTATACTCCATGAAATTAGTGGAATATCTTTGATATTTGCACTTCATCTAGTATCTTTTCATGGAAATATTCTTTTAAGAATTCTTGAATTTTACTCCACAAAGCAGTATCATATTGACAATTTGGACGTTGTTAATTCTTGGATAATTAATTCTTGAACTTTATTTATTGAATTCTTATATCATTGTCATCATCCTTATGTTTATAAAATGTTGAAAGTCATCTGTGGCCTGTAGTGCATAGATGGACTTGGTATGATTATGACCAGGGATTATTCGGTATAATCATGACCGTAATGTTACAAATGATGTGGTAAAAGTCCTCATTGGCCCGTAGTGCACTGATGGACAGTTGTTGGCATAATCATGACCATTGATGAATACACAAATATTCTTGGCCCGTAGTGCATGGATAATTGTGGTCGTGATACTAAAGAATATCCTTGGCCGTAGTGCATGGGTGATTCGATGATGTAGATTATTTTATTAAGCTGAGTCCCAGCGATAACAGTGTTGAAAAACCTTTTAAATCATAAAAGATAGTAGATTTTATTCTCTACTTGACTCTTTTAATGGATTGCTTGTTTCGCTGCAGTTAAACTAGATGTCTATTATATTTTATCAATTTAACATTGTTGGAGACTAATGATAATTTATTCTGCATTATCTTAGTCATAATATTTCTTACTGGGCTAGTTGAGCTCACCCTTTCTTTCACTGTTCTCTTCAGGATATGAGAATATAGCTGGGACGAGTCGGGGAACGGAGTGATGGTCCAGAGGATAGCATTAGTAGCACTTACTATTCTGTGAAATAGTGTGGTAATAATTGTAATGAGGACTCCTTTTGAGTATGGATACTCTCTAGTAGACAATATTTGTATTTAAACTCACAATTATGTTTTGTATTATTGTACATGACAGTTGTATTAGTAAGTTGTATTTGAATTCTGTACCATGTATCTGGTGACCCAAGATGGGTGATGTATACCTAATTTTGGGGGCGTCACAGTTGGTATCAAAGCCTAGGGATATGATCCCTGGCTAAGATGTGAGACTAGAACTATGAGGGGAGAGACGGGGAATTCTTTCACTAGTATGACCTACCTAAGTTTATTTGTTATTTAATTAGTTGGTCAGAGTATATTGATAATATGTGACATGTTAATTAACCCTTGTTTTGTGGCAGTATTTGAAAATGGCAGCTGAAAATGTTAACAATGGAGTGAATGAGACCGTGACAACTCTAATCACCAACCAGGATAATGTAATATCAGGCGAAGAAGAAATTAGAGATATCTACGTGGTAAGTGAAGAACTAAAGTTGCACCTGAGCTAGTGGCAGAGGTAGCAGCTGAGAGTGAGGAAGAAGAGGAAGAAGAGGAACCTGAGGAGAATTGGTTAGAAGAAATTTATGATCAAAACTTAGAATTACAAAATCGTGTTCATGAGTTAGAAGAGCAGGCTGAAGAACGGCAGGCGGCCGTGTAGCAAAGAGATGTAACGATTCAAAATTGTGTTACCCGATATGTGATGCTCGAACAAAATCACGCTTTGGCAGAGTGTAAGATATTAAAGTTGGAATCTAAGAATTTAAATATCAAGGATCAGCTGAAAGAAGAAACAACTGAACGAGTGAGAATGAAGGATGCGTGGGTAAAAGCCGCACGACGTGTTGATATTGTAGAAAGAGACGTCCGACCCAAAAAGGCTAAAATAGATGATATACATTTCTCTTTTTGGACAGCAATTGGGAGAACCCAACATCGAGTTTTGAATTACCCTGTACAGAGCAGTCAATCTGAACTCGATATGGATCGAAGATTGATGATTCAGATCATGAAGCAGGAGTACGATGAAGCAGTTGAGGGTGGAATATGCCCTATATTAAAGTCAATTCCTACGATAGTGATGACACCAAATGCTACCCCAGACAAGTCAAAGCCGGGTAGTTCAAGGGAGAGCGGTTGTCATGACTTCCCAACAAGTGAGGAACCCAAATGAAGTTATCGCGGGTAAGCTAATCATAAACCCTTGCGAAGTTTGTACCTTATTCGATACTGGTTCTACCCACTCTTGTATTTCACCTAGTTGTGTTCAACGTTTAAACTTGGCTCTTAAAAAAAATTTATTAGACTTGACTTATCTGTTGAAACTCTGTTAGGAGAAACCTTCGTTAACTCCACTATTTATAAATCTTGTTTGATTCAAATCGACACTTTCACGTTACCTGTCGATATGTGATTTTTGGAAACGATTGGTTAACTACCCATCATGCTTTTCGTAAGGTTGTTAATTTTCATATTCCTAACCAACCTGTTATGCGAATTCAAGCAACCAAACCACTAAAGTCAATCATTATCATATCAAGCCATAAGTAAAGATCCCCATTCCTTTCGTTGTTGACTTCCTGGTGTGGAATGCACCGAAGCCAGACTTTCCGTAGGAGACGTTGTAAATGACGATGGCAAGTTGATAGGTATCAATGTGACATATTATCCAAGTCTGGGATGAGAGTCACAGTTTTGAATGATATTTCTATTATTAATAAATTTCCTGACGTATTCTTGAAGATTTCCTAGCCTACCCCTAGAGCGTGAAATCGAATTTTGTATTGACCCCAGTACAAAACCCATTTCTTAAACCCTCAAATATTTCTTTACTTAAAACAAACGTATCATGCGCTAAAGACGTTGGCTCGAGCTGTTAAAAATTACGATTGTACCATTTAATATCATTGTGAAAAAGCGAACGTGGTAGCTGACGCGTTGAGTAGAAGAACGCATGCATTTACAAGTGCGAATATACGAACCCACGTGAAGATAACGAAGATACGAGTAGAATCGACTTTAATCGATAAAGTTAAAGTCGCTCAGGTTACATATTCAGAGCAAATGAATGAAGAAGGTTCAAGAGGGCCTTATTCTAGAAGCAAGAATCGATGATGAAGGAATACTTCGAGTCAACTCCAGACTTTATGTTCCTAATGATCCTGAGTTAAAGTATAAAATCATGATGGAGGCGAACAACACACTGTTTGCAATCCATCCCGGGAGTACTGAAATGTATCGTGATCTTCGTCATACATTTTGGTGGAGCAATATGAAGAGAGAGATAACGATGTTTATCTCAAGGTGTCTAACTTGTCAACGAGTCAAAGCGGAGCATCAAGTACCAAAAGGTCCATTGCAACCACTTGAAATTCCAGAATGGAAGTGGGAGCACATTACCATGGATTTCGTTACCGGTCTTCCTAAGGTTTCTCAAGGTATAGATGCGATTTGGGTCATTGTTGATAGATTGACCAAGTCTGCTCATTTCTTACTGATACGAGAAACTTATACACTTGAACGTCTTGCTCGTATGTACATAAATGAGATTGTAAGACTGCATGGTATGCTAGTATCCATAGTTTCTGATCGAGACCCAAGATTCACTTCACGATTTTGGGTTAGTTTACAAAAAGCTATGGGCACGAATTTACGATTTAGTTCGGCATATCATTCTCAGACGGCCGGATAATCAGAGAGGACTATTCAAACTCTAGAAGATTTATTAAGACTCTGTGTCCTTGACTTCAAGGGAAGTTGGGACAAGTTCTTACCATTGGTGAAGTTTTCCTACAACAACAGTTATCAAGCAAGTATTGGCATGGCTCCATTCGAAGCATTGTATGGAAGAAAATGTCGTTCTCCAGTATGCTGGGATGAGGTGGGTGAAGCAACGTTGTTGGGACCGGAGTTGATACGTATGACTATAGAAAAGATTCAAATGATCCGGCAATGTATAAAAACCTCACAAGATCGACAAAAGAGTTATGCTGATCTTCATCGAAAGGACGTGGAATTCGATATAGGAGATCATGTGTTATTACATGTTGCTCCATGGAAAGGAGTTACGAGATTTGGAAAGAGAGGAAAGCTCAATCCTCGATTCATCAGCCCATTTTTAATCCTCGATCGAGTAGGAACTGTGGCCTATAGACTCGCTTTACCGCTAAGTATGTCTCGTGTTCATAATATTTTTCACATATCCATGCTACGTAAATATGTGGAAGACCCGAACCACATTATTGAGTAGAACAAGACGAAATAGCGGAAGATTTAACGTATAAAGAGGTTCCTGTTGAAATCTGAGATAAGAAGGAACATATTCTACGCACCAAGGTTATACCTCAAGTCAAAGTTTTGTGGACAAACCACGATGTTGAGGAAATGACTTGGGAGTTAGAATCTGAAATGAAACCAAGGTATCCTTACCTCTTCGACATACCAGGTACGTACCCTAATTTCGAGGGCGAAATTTCATAAGAAGGGGAGATTGTAAAACCCCAACTTTTTGAATAAAGATGAATTTTCTATAAATATTATTTTTGAATATTATGGAGTTAAATTGATATAATGTTATAGTTGTGGGTAATGTTTATAAATTTTGCATAGTATGTAAGTGTTATAAAATATTCGTTTGGTCAGGAAATATTCTTTTTGTCGGGAAATATTCGTATGACGGCACAATCATTGGTGGACCCCACAACGGAATTATTGTCGGATTGAGAAAACGACAAAAATACTTTATAAAAATAACGACGAAAGTTTTACCGTTGATACTGTTGAACAACTCTGTAGTAAAAGTACAGTAATACGCGTAGTTGCACAGTAGCACACTGTTTTGATTATTGATGCTTACGTGAGAAGTCACTTAATTTTTTTCAATTATTGCTATAGTAATTGTTGTAAATTTTGCTTATTTTTTTGGAACCTATTTACCCATTTTTCAAAATTATAGGTAAAAAATTTTATTTAAAGGTGGGGCCCACATATGGGGCCCACATGTGGGGCCCATTTGTGTTGAAAAAATAATTTTGGAAATAGAAGAGTATACGTATGGAAGTATATGTATGTATTGAATATATAGTGGGAGAAAAAAATGAGTGAAAGTGATGTGTGTGAGTGGAAAATGGTGGGGGAAGTGATGTTGCTTTATTCTTATTGGTTGGTTGATTGACAAATTGTGTGGGTTATATGTATTATTATTTTTGCTTTATTCTTATTGGTTGGTTGATTGACAAATTGTGTGGGTTATATGTATTATTATTTTTGCTTTATTCTTATTGGTTGGAGGTTTGACAAAATTGCATCTTGAGTTATCAAAATTGTCATCCGATAATTTGCATTCCTAACACAGTGTCTTTCCATGCTCCTATAAATAGAAGCTCATTCCTTCATTATTTCTTATAAATTCACTGAAACTCTAGAGAGAGAAAAATTATAGAGAAATAATAGAAAAGTATTCTGCTACTTTCCTACTCTTATACTCAGTTTATTTTACGGTAAGGGGTGTTATTCTTTCTTATTCATTAAGAGAACTGTTGTTATTCCATTGCTTATTATTCTGTTGGAATAACATGTACACGCGGTTTACCCTATACTTGGTGACATTCTTCTATTACTCTGTTGGAACATCATGTCTGTGTGTTATACACCAGACCTGGTTCCGTCTTTATTATTATTCTGTTGGAACATCTTATCTGTGTGTTTTACAGCGGACCTGGTTCTGTCTTTATTATTATTCTATTGGAATATCCTGTCTGTGCGTTTTACGTCGGACCTGGTTTTATTATTTATTATTTTGTTGGAATAACCTGTCTGTGCGGTCTATCGCACGCATGGTGATTTCTTTTGTTATTCTATTCTTTATTATACTCAGTTGGTTAAAACTTTGACTTCTATACTCCATGAAATTAGTGGAATATCTTTGATATTTGCACTTCATCTAGTATCTTTTCATGGAAATATTCTTCTAAGAATTTTTGAATTTTACTCCACAAAGCAGTATCATATTGACAATTTGGACGTTGTTAATTCTTGAATAATTAATTCTTGAACTTTATTTATTGAATTCTTATATCATTGTCATCATCCTTATGTTTATAAAATGTTGAAAGTCATCTGTGGCCTGTAGTGCATAGATGGACTTGGTATGATTATGACCAGGGATTATTCGGTATAATCATGACCGTAATATTACAAATGATGTGGTAAAAGTCCTCATTGGCCCGTAGTACATTGATGGACAGTTGTTGGCATAATAATGACCATTAATGAATACACAAATATTCTTGTCCCGTAGTGCATGGATAATTGTGGTCGTGATACTAAAGAATATCCTTGGCCATAGTGCAGGGGTGATTCGATGATGTGGATTATTTTATTAAGCTGAGTCCCAGCGATAACAGTGTTAAAAAACCTTTTAAATCATAAAAGATAGTAGATTTTATTCTCTACTTGACTCTTTTAATGGATTGCTTGTTTCGCTGCAGTTAAACTTGATGTCTATTATATTTTATCAGTTTAACATTGTTGGAGACTAATGATAATTTATTCTGCATTATCTTAGTCATAATATTTCTTACTGGGCTAGTTGAGCTCACCCTTTCTTTCACTGTTCTCTTCAGGAAATGAGAATATAGCTGGGACGAGTCGGCGAACGGAATGATGGTCCAGAGGATAGCATTAGTAGTCCTCACTATTCTGTGAAATAGTGTGGTAATAATTGTAATGAGGACTCCTTTTGAGTATGGATACTCTCTAGTAGACAATATTTGTATTCAAACTCACAGTTATGTTTTGTATTATTGTACATGATAATTGTATTAGTAAGTTGTTTTTGAATTCTGTACCATGTATCTGGCGACCCAAGATGGGTGATGTATACCTAATTTTGGGGGCGTCACAGTGGCCAAGTTTACTTAATTCCTAAGATAGGAATAATAAAGAGGTGGATGGCATTTTGACCATTGTGCCCTCATTTAGGATTTCCTATAAATAGCAAGCTTGAATTTCATTTGTTAGTTGTTAGATTTTCATCCAATAACTTATAAGTTGAGAGCTTATTTGCTTGAGAGAAAAAGCTAGAAAGTTAGCCTTGGAAGTCCAAGAATCAAGAAGGAGATTAAAGATTAACCAAGTGTTATTCAAGAGTAAGTAATCTTGAACCATGATTCTCTTTCTCTTCCATTGATAGAGAAGTGGGTAGTGGTAGAACTTGTATACTAAGGAATGATAAGAATGAGTAATCAGAGGGCTTAAGTCTTAATAAGCCGTATAAGTCATGAATAAGCTATTCGTAATCATATAAGCTATGAACTTAAGGAGAATTGGTATGAACTAGTAACATGTTTATATTAATGAAGTTGAAATGAGAAACGAAGTTAAGCCGTAATTTCACGATTAGACGATAATCGTCGAATTCGTGAAATTCTTGGAATAGAAGTCAAATTTTGATATTGAGCTTGGAAACATTAGTTTAAAATGGAGACAAGTCTTATTTGGCATTATAGAGTTGCGGACTCGAGAATGACCGAATTCCGGCTTAGAACGAAGAAACGAGCGTTGAACGTTCACGAACGTTTATCGTTTTCGTTAAAATAAACTAAAAAGTGAATTTTTAGTTAACGGATTTGAAATTATAAAATTCTTATATGAACACGTAGAGTATGTAATTTGTGAACCGTAGGCTCTTGAACAAGCCAAATTGGACTTATAACGAAGAAGTTATGAGCCCAAGAATCTCACATAAAAAGTTAACTGTCAAAATTTTCTGGTGCTGAGTACTGGCGCCGCGGCGCCAGTTAAGGCAAATTAAGTCACGCCGCAGCGCCACAAAGGGCTGTGAGCTACTGAAGTTTGGCGCCGCAGCGCGATGAGTAGCAAAGGAGATGGCACCACAGCGCTGTGACCGAGTCCTAAGTACAGAGCACCCGCTCCGCAGCGCGAGTTGTAGAGCAAAAGTTGGCACCGCAACGCCAACATTAGGTGAAGCACAGAGAGGAAAAATTATGAATATAAAGGGAAAGTAAATTGATAATGGTGAATCATATCAATGCTAAACCTAAAGTAACATCAATTAAAGATGTTGAAGACCTTAAGATTAACGACTAAAGGTTGAAGGAAAGATTAATTGAATGTAAGTTAGTAATAATAAAACGATTAACGATAATAAGCCATAAAGGCAGATAAATACTCGAAACAAGTTTTGTTAAAGAAATAAGTATGATTAAGTATACGAAATAAAAGATAGTTAATTGATGATGAATTAATTAACTTAAAGTAATATCTTCGATGATAACAATAACATTTAAAATTACAACTAAAAGTTGTTAAAGGTTACGTGAACATGAACGGTATGCAATAAGTGTACTGAATCAATGACAATCGAGATTTGATTAATAACGTAAGAACGTTAGTAAGCTGGAAGGAAGATTAAGAAGTCGAATTGACCTTTATTAACAAAGTAAATTCAGTTAAGACATAAAAGAGAAAGAAGTTGGTAAGAACGATGTAAAAGAACAACGGCAAGCCGGAACCAATAATAATAAATCTAATACATGATTAGATTGAGAAGAAGGATAAGATTCATTAGGATCCATGTATGTTCATTCATGACCTAATGTGGTATATTATGTGGTTATGTGTTGTAAAAACTGTAAAGACTCAAGGAAAAGTAATTTTTCTGTAGCAGACGCTGAAGGCAAGTTTTTCTAAACGTTTGTCTAACCTTCGTGTTAGCCAAGTTTTCAATGATTCATATTGTGAGATGCATGAATGGTTTTAAAGAAAGAGTCGATGCCAGTTTTAACTCGGCTAGACAAATCTTAAAGATTGATTGCTTTATTTACAGGTATTTTAATATAGAACTGTTAACGCTATCCTATGCCAAGTATTTGGTACGGATTCAAGGTAAGCTTGAGTATGAATAAACAAATATATTTTTCATCGATTATTCGATGGGCACACGAGGTTGCCAAAACTTAAACGTACATACGTTTAATAGATGTAGTGTTGGTCAACATAGAGTACTATAGGCTGATCACCTAGAAGTGCTCGTAAGCTATGCCGGACTTATGGACTTAGTGTCGGGTTGTCCTTTTCAAAGAAATTATGAAACGCTCGTGGTCTTGGACCAGAATTGATGTTTTACTGAATAATGTCATTGTAAAATGTTTTAAAGAAAAAGAAGTGTTATTTTGAATTATCAGTAGTACTTGTATCTATTATCAAGTTATTGAAGATATATGATTCGTATGTCTCAAACATGTTGTTTAAATGAAATTATTGTACTTGCTGAGCTTGTTATGCTCACTCTTGCTTGAACCATATGAATACAGCTAAGGATGAGCGAATTGAGGTTTGCAGTAGAGATAAAGGCAAGGCGAAGATGAATGATTAGTTTATCTTGTAATAGACTAGTAAGTATGTGTATTATATTATGATGAACAAAGAATGTAATGGTTTAAGAACCTGGGAACGAGATTTATTATTATTAATGTAATAAGAATGTCGTTAGAACACATGTTTTGATGTCGTTTCAGTAGAATGAATGTACAATTATGAGTACCGTGTAGCACCAATTATCGGGTTAAAAGATACCCGGATTTGGGGGCATCACAGATAACCCAAAAGATTCAAGTATGATAGATGATCAGTCTACAATACTCTAAGTTATGCTAAACTACACAGTAATATTCACGCGTGTGTTGGGGCTTCTAACAATAAACACTCCCCTTATCATAAAGGTTGTTCAACTCAGTTTCAAGATTTTCGCACCAGACAATTGGTTTGGATAGTTTTATAAACATGTATATAGTCTAGCCAAATCAAATGGCATAGACACTTTCACAATATTCAAGAACAATACCAAGTTCAACATGAATAATAGTTTTCTCAAGAGTTTAACATACTAGCTCAATTGAACGAGAAAGTAATATAACTTGCATTCAAAGAGATAAGGTTTGCTTATGATATTCGTTGAATAAAGTAATGCAAGGGTTTAGGATACTTGCATTTAATATACGAATCACATGAATTTAAGAACTTGCACAAAATCCAAAGTTGTGTAAATTAGGGAACTTGCACAATAAAAGTAGGGTTCGGATACTTGCCTCAAGCGTAGTTTACCAAAGTAAAGCTTAATATCAATCAAATGCACTATGATATCCTATTCATGTATAATCACATTAGTTATACAAGTTCAACATGTACACCTATTATCTTAACTTACTATCATACACAAGTCTACTTTATCAATGCTAACATATATTGCTATTCTTCTAGTCGCATAATCTTATATGTATGTCATTATGTAGGTCGGAACTATCGTTAGACTTTATCATTTAAAAACACCTTGTCAATTCAAGCTAAGATAGGTGTTAACATGCAAGGCTACCTCTGTCAGTGTGTCATGGACATAAATAAGCATAATAAAGTTAAACTAGCATGCTACATATTTCAGAAATCACAAAAGTCACTTTCCAAGTTCTGCAGAGGGGCGCGGCCGTGCCTGATTTGTACTAAGGAGACGCGCGGCCGCGCGGCTCCCAGTTCAAACCAGGGCTGAACAATTGCTTGCTTGGCCTAGCTTGCCCATCCTTACACACATAATATATATTAACATGTCAAGGGTCCTTTCGCATCTCTTAAGTTCAATCTAGGTCCCGTCTTTCATAATATGGTTCTAAGTTGAACATCTCAATAAGTTAAGGCCATCCAAGGATATGAATCCACAAAGCCTAACATGCCTGCTTCTTAAATTTATAAGGTAGTCATATAACTCATATTTAGACATGCTTGTGAGTATTCATATCACATGTATAATTAGCATCATTTTGGTTTGAAAATATTCTTCGTTTATGCCTCACTTGAATTACGATACCTAAGCATGGTATATATATATATTTATGATACATAAGTAAGTCTAAGATTATCATCAAACATGTTCACAAATATCATATTCTAACTCTCAAAGTAGCATGTTAATATTCACGTTCAAAGTTTGTATTTTCATTATTAAAGCTCACTAATAATTCCAACATGATCATGCTTCATTAAGAAATCTATATATGTAAGTTAGTATGTCCGACATGCATTTCAAAACCATACTAACATGCTTGCAAGATCAAAATATGCATTACCCCAAGTTCATAATTTCTAGTTTTCCAAATCTTAAAGTTTTCTATGAACGGTTATACTAAAATTGAAAGTAGTATGCACACAAGTCAATCATGTTTGATGATAAAGCATATACTTTGTAAACAATCTTATTCATTTATTAATAAAAATTATTAATTTCTTAAAGGCTTTTAATTATCTACATGATGCTGCTTTATAATATGTGATAAATACATAGTTTTAAGCAATGCTTTTAGAATGATGATGATGATCATTCTAATGAGATCTAAATTCTTAGAAAGCTTAAAACTAAAATAGTTCTTAATCGTTGGATTACTAAATTGGGTATTAGTGAATCCGGATAAATTGGTACATACGTTGCTTGCTCATTGGATGAGGATGATTGATCTCATGATCATTTGTAACGACCCCAAAATTCATACAATTAAATTCTCGATTTCAGTCGTTAATAATACATTCATACTCAAATTTTACATCATTAAATGATAATACAACCATTGAAATTTTGCGAAATAATTAAAATTTTCTATTACAAACTATTTTCGTTCCCAAAACCTTCAACATTTACATCTAAATATCTCAGAAACATTTTCATACTACAATAGTTTACATTGCGAAACGATATTACAACTCAACATTAATACATCATTCGGAACCTTAAACATGGTTCAAATAATAATAACACAACTAATGTGTATAACTCTTCAAGTATCACATCTGGTTCATGTCTTTCAAGTAACACATAACTTTACCTTGAAATCTTGACTTGCAAAAATGGTTATTTACAAGGTTGAGCTCGACAGCCCAGCAGAATCTAATAGTTTGCATGCATCACATAGCACATAATAACATGCTCAATATATAACATACATGCGGCAGTTCATATAACAAGTATAAAGATCGAGTTCCTTACTCGATCAGCATGCTTTACTCAATCAACGTAATCATATGTTGACTTTAACATTTCATACATTCAACATATATATAACACATCATACATTTTGCAATAACAATTTAAAATAGTTAATCATTATGTTCACATAGCAAATAGAAACTGAAAGACTTGCCTTGATCGTAGATTACAAATTACCAAAAAATAGCTTAAATGCTTTGCGTACATCCTACAACAGTTCAAAGGTTCATATTCACATGCATTAGTTACACATATAACGACACCACAATGACTCTTAGTGTGACGCCCCCAAATCTAGGTACTTGAAATCCAAACTCGGTGCTTCACGATACCATTTCTATGTGTAGAAAATACTAATCATAATATTAATAACAATACTATTGATACCAAATTTAATTTACATATGCATCAAAGTTTAAATTCCAGGTACGAGACCTTTAAACATTCATTACATCATAGATAATAGGTATTATTATCTTAATAAACTATAACTATTACACAGAATATTATAAATCTCATTTGAATAGCTTTCTTTTCCCCCTGTTCTTGCCTGAGCCTTCGGGTTGATCATACTTAACTGAAAACATTTAATTTAAGCAAGAGTGAGCATTTAAGTGCCCAGCAAGTAATAACAATTATAAACATTAGCTAAAAGGGTTAAATGATTTCTTTGTACTACCTTTCTATAACAAGTCAATAGTTGTGAAGTAATCTGAACCGATAAAAATAACATAACCACTCTCTATCAAATATTTAAAACTACGTAATTACTATAATTAGGGTTAAGGTGACATACTATGAACATTATTTTTAATTTTCGAATAGGTTTAGCAGAAATTCATTTGCAAACCGTCATAACTTACGGGCACAGGGGGTGATCAGCCCGTTATGCCCTGTATTGATCAATACTACATGACAGAACGATAATATCGTTCACTCTATCTACCTTGGGTGCATAAAAAGTTTTCCCGTTTACGGGATGTTCATACTCGTCGGGTTCCAAACCAAAAGTTTTATCTTGTTCAACAATAATCTATAATTCAACATATATATACGGGTAATTAGCAAAGGTGTATCAACATGTGATTAAATACAATGATTATCCAAGTGAGGACACTTGTATAACCATTAATAAAAATTAACGAACATAATATATATATATATATATATATATATATATATATATATATATATATATATATATATCTGAATTACCATATACTAACATGTTGATAATCAATAAGCGTATATAGTATAGGGTTAATAATCTGTACAGTAATCATATAATTCTGAAACATTCTTACTCATGCCCATTACATAAAGGAAATGCAAAGGTAGGATACTTGCCTGGTACGCTGCTTATAGTTCGCAACTTAGATCTTATCTTTTGTATAACAACCTATCAGTAATAAGACCATTTTACTAATTAGAATAACATATCGTAACACATAACACTGCCTATTGCAGTCAGTACATAACCTAATCTTATTGTCACATATGTTTAACAACTATTGAATCATAAATAAACACTTATCAAGACAACCTATCTAAGTCCAGATCAATTTCTGAATTATGTCGGTGTACCGACGGCTTTATCGGGTATTTATCTAGTCTAAAACTCTATCATGTAGTTTAATAACTGAAAATATCAGTCATAATACTTTTTCATAGCCTTATAATAATTTTTAAATAATTATTATAATTTATCATAATTTTTCAAACACCGGAAATCATTATTTAATGATTTAAATATTCATTAATTCTATTATCATTAATATTTAATTAATTTTAAACTATTAATGAAACCATTGCCAAAATATTAAAGTTATTTATAATAACTCAAAATATTTTTAAAGTATTAATATTACTCTTAAATGATTTTTAAAATATTTAAAATTATTTTTAAATAATTACCATTAATATTTAAGTATTAATGTACTATTTATCCAAATATTAAAAAGTCATTAATTATAACTTAAAATATTTTTAATTAATTTATATCCTTTTTAAAAAAAATTAAATTAATAAAACCATTTTAAAGCTATTTATTTAATATAATTATTAAATAAACTTAATGTCATTAATATTAAATTATTAATGAAATTTACCTTTAAATATCAAAAGTTATATTTTATAACTTAAAATATTTTTAAACTATTTATTTTAATTTAAAATGATTTTTATAATATTAAAATCATTTTTAATTAATTTATTTAATATAATTACTAAATAAATCAAATATCATTAATATTTAATAATTAATGAAATTTATCTTAAAATATTAAAAGTTATGTTTTATAACTTAAAATATTATTAAATACCTTATTATTATTTAAAATGATTTTTAATACAATTAAATCATTTTTAATTAATTTATTTAATGCATTTATTAAATAATTTAAATACCAATAATATTTAAATAAATATTAATATTTATGAAAAATATGTCAAATTATTAAAAGTTAATTTTTATAACTTAAAATAATTTTTAAAACTATTTTTGTAATTTTCAGAATTTATTTACTATTTTTAAATGATTTTTAGAAATTAAATTAATTAATTTTACTAAGTCTGTCGCTAAAGCCCTTTGGCGACAGAATCTGTCGCCTTAGGTGTTCTTGAGAAACCCAGCCATTCAAAGTCGGTGTTCGAGTGAGCTACTTTGAGGTTCAATCATTCCTTGTGTAATTTGTTTCTAGTCTAGTAAATGGTTAGATATTATAGTACTGATGTAATACTACACAATCTAACAACAAACATGGTCAAAACATACATTATCTGCAAGATCTAAGCTCAAGAACAAGATGTCAGAGATGTTCTTGACGTTTCTGGGCTGCCCAGAAAACAAAGTCGTGGCCGGTCAACGCTTTTGATGGCCCTCTATCATGAAATCTATTCAAGGTAAATGTGTTCTGAACGTCGGGTTGTCTAAAGTAACCAACAGAGAACATGATTCAAGCCATGTTCAAGTCTAACAATAATTAATCAAAAAGATCTGGGCTCGACAAAATCTTGTCAGAACATTTCTGGGTTTTTCCTAGAAACCCAGTAGTTCGACCTATCACTTTCATGCTCGAATTTCATTATGTTCTGGTCATGATTTATATCGTTTAATGGGTCAAATCTATAATATACATGACAAGGAACAATAACATATCATCAGATCATCATAACATCAACACAAGCAAGAGATATTGGACGGTCAAAGTAGTGATCAGGAACTGTTCTTAAACATTTCTGGGATTTCCAGAAATGTTCTTGAGCAGTTTCGTCAACTCAAGTTTGACCAACTTTCAATTCATTTCTGTTACATATTTGGGTAATATAAAAGCATGTATATGTAGTACTCATGTCAGTCTACAAGCATATAACAAGAACATGATTAAAACACTTAACAGAAGTAAGATCTAGGGTCTCAAAAGTCATTGTCAGACTTTTCTGGGCAGAATTTGGGTTTCCAGAACTGCCAGTCAATGCCGATCAACCCAGTTTCACCATAAATAACTTTTAATCTACAACAGATATGGACCTGATTCAAGTTGCATATGAAAGATCTCCTAACAGATTACAAGTACAAACTTTCAAAACACAAAAACATATAACAGACGACCTGACATTCACTGTCAGACCCTTATTTTCAAAAATTTCTAGATTTGGAAAATCATCAAATCTGAGCCTCTAGATGTTATGGATCTAACATCTAGCAACCCAGATCATTGATTAACACCCCATACAACATAGTTAACACAAAAAATTTACATCTAACATAAGATCAAAAAATTTTCAAATTTTAGGGTTTGCACCTTTTCTAAGCTTTGATCTTGCTGCTGACTTTCTGATCTGTTTATGGTAATCATGGGGCTTGCTTTGTGACTGAAATGCTACTTAATTTCGTGGGTTTTAGAGAGAGAAGGTCTAGATTGAGCATAAGTGTATGAAAGAGCTTTCCTTTTTGATTTTCTCTCTTTAAATCTATCCAATCCATTGATGCAATGAACTTGGCTGTTAGTAGCTGATGTGCTGGTGTTGTAGCTCACAACTAGGTAGTGTAGGGTGGCTGGCCAAGATTTGAAAAGATTTGGCTAGCAATAATTCAAGAATGGGACAAAAAAGGGTAAAATGGTAATTTGTGTTTTAATTTTAAGGATATTCTTGTCCAAGGTACTTAAATCTAGAGTTTAATCACTAGATTTTAAATCTTAAAGTTTCCCAAATAATTTCTAGGGTTTGAAAAATTAAAATTAAAGTGTAATCAAATATTAATTAAAACACATTAATTTAAAATTAGGATTTTTCATAGAAAAATAGGGTTTAAATATTAGGGTTCCTTAATATTATTAGGGCTCCCAAATTAACAATTAGGGTTTCCTAATAAACATTATAATTTAATAAAATAATAATTAGGGTTTTAAATTTTTAGCAAATTAGGGTTTTCAAATAATAATTAGGGTTTCTCCTAATTACAGAAATTCTATAATACACAGTATAATACCTATAACACAATTACTACTCAGTCTTGAACTCATAACTGAGTTTTACAATTATGGTTTTAACAACATGATATAACGGTTATGACATAATTTACCATAATTAACCAACCATTATCAGTATACACCATTACAGTGCATATTATAGCACTGAAAAATCAAAATATAAATTATATTATATTATTATTCTCATTCATTGCTAAAAATCTAAAATTAGGGTTTTGATTCCATATCTGATTTATCTATCATATATAACATTATTAAATAAGTTAAAAATAATTAACTTAAATAATCGGAACTAAAATTCATATACTAAAATAATAGTTATAATGATTCTAATAATCATTTCATATATTATTTAAATAATATAAAACTCATATTTTCATAGAAAATAAATAATAAAGACATTTCTACTATAAAATTAATTATTATAAGAATATACTTTATAATGATCAATAATTCTAAAATCAAATTATTTGAAATTATTCATGAAATAAATAAATTTTATTTATCACATAAATACATACACATTACTTGTCACATATCCCTTCTTTTAAAAAAATTATATGCAAAATTTTTCATTTATTTATATAGAAAATATCGGGTTATTACATTCACCCTCCCTTATAAGGATTCCGTCCCCGGAATCACCGTTTTAAAACTCATACATACAATGGTACATAGCCTACACAATCATTGCAAGTAGATCTCGATCATAATTGATCGAACAAATCTTTAACCATTCAACATAAAGCTTGTCTGTCTGATTATACGGAAATTTGATTTCTAAAAGGACTCAAATTCCTCTTTCAAAATTTCTTATAAAATAATTTACTATAAACAAGGAAATCAAATATATACGAAAATAAAAACATAGTTGAATAAAACCTGGAGTTCTATTCCCAGCTGCCACAGTATCCTAGACCGTCATGTTGAAGACTCTCGCGATTGCTTTTGGTGGTTTGTTGGTTGAAGTCGGTCCTGTGATCGCCAGAGTCTCGCTGTCTTTTTCCGTGGTTACACTCCCTGCCTCCATTCTCCTCTTTGGACAATCCTTCACCTTATGTTCAGTCGATCCACATAGAAAACACCCACTGTTCATCCTTGGGTTGGGGTAGTTGGGAGAGATATGACCCTCCTGTCCGCACTTATAACATACAAACTTACCCTTTAGACACTCACCAGAGTTATTCTTCCCGTAATTCTTACACTGCACAGTCTATTTCTTCACACCTTCCTACTTCACCTGAACATTCCCAGAAAAATTCCCCTTTCTTTTCTCACCCCTATTTCCACTATTACCTTCCATCTTCACAGCTCCTCCAGCCTTGCTTTTGTTCCTCTTCTCCTTGTTGTAGAGGCTTATAGCCTCACTCCCCTCCTCGGCTATGATAGCCTTTTCCATGAGTGCTGCAAAAGTATTGATCTGCAACACCGCCACCTTATTGTAGAGCCAGGGTTTTAAGCCCAGCTCAAACCTTCTTGCCTTCCTAGCCTCCGTATCAACTTGATGCGGAGTAAACCTAGCCAACTCATTAAACTTTGCGTCATACTCCGCAACAGTCATGTTATCCTGCTTTAACTCCAGAAATTTCACCTCCATCCTAGCCTGCATACTAGCTGAGAGATAGTTTTCAAAAAATAGAGTTTTAAATCTAGCCCAAGTAACTACTCCTTCTCCTGCCCTAGTTTGATTTGCCTCCCACCAAAAGTTAGCTTCCCCCTTCATCATATAAGTGGTAAAATTGGTCTTTTGCCCCTCATCTACCCTAGCAATTATGAACGCCTTTTCTATCTCGTTAACCCATGTCTGGGCTTCTATAGGGTCAGCTGATCCCCTAAATTCTGGTGGTCCAGCTGCCTTGAAGTCTTTAAATTTTGCCAAGCGATTGTCTGGCTGGTTCCCTGCGGCTGGTATTCCCTACTACATAGCCTGAGCTACCATGTTCACAAAGTTTTGTATCGGGTCTTGTTGTTGTCCCTCAACATTATTGACAGATTTTTTTTCCCTTTGATTTCGAGTTCGACGTCTTGGCGGCATTATCTAATTAAATAAAATCATAAATTTATACTTTATTAATTTACATTCTAAACCTTATTGCATAAGTTTAATATATTAAACTTGTTTCATATCTCAAACTTAGATTATTATTCATTCATAGAATATTTTACATAGCATAGCACATACTGCTTTAAACATCAACTATCCCTTTGTGACTACAAAAGTCGGGATTTACAGCCTTGATCAACACAAAAGTTGAGAATATTACATTACACAGACATACTTAGATATTACATTAAATATACCTACTCAACAGAACCTATACTGCCTATTTACTACTCCTTTTCCTTGGACAACCTTTCACCTGATGATCTTCTATCCCACAGATAAAACATGCTCCTGGTTTATAGTCGGGGCAATATAGAGTGGTATGTCCTTCATAGCCGCAAAGGTAACATATTCTTTTCCCTTTCTTCTTATTAGTTTTTTCTAAGTCATGGTCTTCTATCTTTCTTTTCCCCTTCTTGCTTGGAGCTGCACACAATGTGTTGCTTGTGGCTCCCATCTGATCAATTTGGATTTTAAGCTTATCTTGTTCTTCCATTGTTTCTATTAATGTCTGACGCAATTGACTATTTAGCAGCTTTTCTATTTTTCATAACTTTTCTAGAGAAGAAACCTTGTTCCTCAGATTCTGTACTTCTGTTGATGCTTGATCAGCTCCAACTTCAGTGTCTGAATCACTATCTATTAGTTTTACTATTTCTGAATCTGGTACTATATTTTCCAATACTACCAACTCATCAAGGTTGCTTGCACTGTGAGCCTCTATTTCAGCTATTGGCTTTGATATTGGTTCCTTCTTTACGATCTGAGGGTATCCTAATTCTTTTCCTCCTGACATCTACACACAAAAATTATCCTGATTAGCATATAGTATATACACATAACAAATAATAGTTTTATAAAAGTTATCTTTTATTTTGTTTAACGATGAATTTATTCAATTCATCTCTTTTTAAACTCTATATGAGTTATTAATATTTTCAACGTTTTCCTCTGTCCTAAGGTTATAGCCTAAGGTCGATCCCACCTAAGGTTTTTAACCCTAAAGCTTTGATACCAACCTGTGATGCCCCCAAATATGGGTACTTAAAATTCGAACTCGGTGCTTCACGATACCATTTCTATGTCCGAAAAATACTAATCATAATATTAGTAACAATAATATTGATACCAAATTTAATTTACATATGCATCAAAGTTTAAATCCTAAGTACGAGACCTTTAAACATTCATTACATCATAAATAATAAGTATCATTATCTTAATAAACTATAACTATTACACAGAATATTATAAATCTCATTCGAACAGCTTTCCTTTCCCCTTGTTCTTACCTGAGCCTTCGGGTTGATCATACTTAATTGAAAACATTTAATTTAAGCAAGAGTGAGCATTTGAGTGCCCAGCAAGTAATAACAATTATAAATATTAGCTAAAGGGTTAAATATTTTCTTTGTACTACCCTTCTACAACAAGTCAATAGTTGTGAAGTAAACTGAACCGATAAAAATTAACATAACCACTCTCTATCAGATTTTTGAATCTACGTAATGACTATAATTAGGGTTAAGGTGACATACTATGAACATTATTTTTAATTTTCGAATAGGTTTAGCAGAAATTCATTTGCAAACCGTCATAACTTACGGGCACAGGGGGTGATCAGCCCGTTATGCCATGTATTGATCAATACTACTTGCTAGAACGATAGTATCGTTCACTCTGTCCACCTTAGGTGCATAAAAAGTTTTCCCGTTTACGGGATGTTCATACTTGTCGGGTTCTAAACCAAAAGTTTTATCTTGTTCAACAATAATCTATAATTCAACATATATATATACGGGTAATTAGAAAAGGTGTATCGACATGTGATTAAATACAATAATTATCCAAGTGAGGACACTTGTATAACCATTTATAGAAATTAATGAACAGAATATATATATCTGAATTACCATATACTAACATTTGATAATCAATGAGCGTATATAGTATAGGGTTAATAATCTGTACAGTAATCATATAATTCTGAAACATTCTTACTCATGCCCATTGCATAAAGGAAATGCAAAGATAGAATACTTGCCTGATACGCTGCTTACAGTTCGTAACTTAGATCTTATCTTTTGTATAACAACCTATCAGTAATAAGATCATTTTACTGATTAGAATAACATATTGTAACACATAACACTGCCTATTGCAGTCAGTACATAACCTAATCTCATTGTCATATATGTTTAACAACCATTAAATCACAAATAAACACTTATCAAGTTAACCTATCTAAGTCCAGATCAATTTCTGAATCATATCGGTGTACCGACGGCTTTATTGGGTATTTATCTAGTCTAAAATTCTATCATGTAGTTCAATAACTGAAAATATCAGTCCTAATACTTTTCATAGCCTTATAATAATTTTTAAATAATTATTATAATTTATCATGATTTTTCAAACACCGAAAATCATTATTTAATGATTTAAATATTCATTAATTCTATTATCATTAATATTTAATTAATTTTAAACTATTAATGAAACCATTGCCAAAATATTAAAGTAATTTATAATAACTCAAAATATTTTTAAAGTATTAATATTACTCTTAAATGATTTTTAAAATATTTAAAATTATTTTTAAATAATTACCATTAATATTTAAGTATTAATGTACTATTTATCCAAATATTAAAAAGTCATTAATTATAACTTAAAATATTTTTAATTAATTTATATCCTTTTTAAATGATTTTTAAATTAGTAAAACTATTTTAAAGCTATTTATTTAATATAATTATTAAATAAACTTAATGTCATTAATATTAAATTATTAATGGAATTTACCTTTAAATATCAAAAGTTATATTTTATAACTTAAAATATTTTTAAACTATTTATTTTCATTTAAAATGATTTTTATAATATTAAAATTATTTTTAATTAATTTATTTAATATAATTACTAAATAAATCAAATATCATTAATATTTAATAATTAATGAAATTTAACTTACAATATTAAAAGTTATGTTTTATAACTTAAAATATTATTAAATACCTTATTATTATTTAAAATGTTTTTTAATACAATAAAATCATTTTTAATTAATTTATTTAATACATTTATTAAATAATTTAAATACCAATAATATCCAAATAAATATTAATATTTATGAAAAATATGTCAAATTATTAAAAGTTAATTTTTATAACTTAAAATAATTTTTAAAACTATTTTTGTAATTTTCAGAATTTATTTACTATTTTTAAATGATTTTTAGAAATTATATTAATTAATTTTACTAAGTCTGTCGCTAAAGCCCTTTGGCGACAGAATCTGTCGCCTTAGGTGTTCTTGAGAAACCCAGGCATTCAAAATCAGTGTTCAAGTGAGCTACTTTGACCTTCAATCATTCCTTGTGTAATGTGTTTCTGGTCTAGTAAATGGTTAGATATTATAGTACTGATGTAATACTACACAATCTAACAACAAACATGGTCAAAACATACATTATCTGCAAGATCTAAGCTCAAGAACAAGCTGTCAGAGCTGTTCTTGACATTTCTGGGCTGTCCAGAAAATAAAGTCGTGGCCAGTCAACGCTTTTGATGGCCCTCTATCATGAAATCTGTTCAACGTAAATGTGTTCTGAACGTCGGGCTGTCTAAAGTAACCAACAAAGAACATGATTCAAGCCATGTTCAAGTCTAACAATAATTACTCAGAAAGTCTGGGCTCGACAAAATCTTGTCAGAACGTTTCTGGGGTTTTCCCAGAAACCCAGCAGTTCGGCCTATCACTTTCATGCTCGAATTTCTTTATGTTCTGGTCATGATTCATATAGTTTAATGGGTCAAATCTATACTATACATGACAAGGAACAATAACATATCATCAGATCATCATAACATCAACACAAGCAAGAGATATGGGCCGGTCAAAGTAGTGATCAGGAACTTTCTTGAACATTTCTGGGTTTTCCAGAAATGCTCTTGAGCAGTTTCGTCAACTCAAGTTTGTCCAACTTTCAATTCATTTCTATTACGTAATTGGGTAATATAAAAGCATGTATATGTAGCACTCATGTCAATCTACAAGCATATAACAAGAACATGATTAAAACACTTAACAGAAGTAAGATCTAGGGTCTCAAAAGTCACTGTCAGACTTTTCTAGGCAGAATCTGGGTTTCCAGAACTGCCAGTCAATGTCGGTCAACCCAGTTTGACCATAAATAACTCTTAATCTACAACAGATATGGACCTGATTCAAGTTGCATATTAAAGATCTCCTAACAGATTACAAGTACAAACTTTCAAAACATAAAAACACATAACAGACTGAGATCTATGGGAACTGACATTCACTGTCAGACCCTTATTTTCAAAAATTTCCATATTTCAAAAATCATCAAATCTGAGCCTCTAGATGTTATGGATCTAACATCTAGCAACCCAGATCATTGATTAACACCCCATACAACATATTTAACACAAAAGAAATTACATCCAACATAAGATCAAAAGATTTTCAAATTTTAGGGTTTGCACCTTTTCTAAGCTTTGATCTTGCTGCTAACTTTCTGATCTGTTAATGGTAATCGTGGGGCTTGCTTTGTGACTGAAATGCTACTTAATTTCGTGGGTTTTAGAGAGAGAAGGTCTAGATTGAGCATAAGTGTATGAAAGAGCTTTCCTTTTTGATTTTCTCTCTCTTTAAATCTATCCAATCCATTAATGCAATGAACTTGGCTGTTAGTAGCTAATGTGCTGGTGTTGTAGCTCACAACTAGGTAGTGTAGGGTGGCTGACCAAGATTTGAAAAGATTTGGCTAGCAATAATTCAAGAATGGGACAAAAAAGGGTAAAATGGTAATTTGTGTTTTAATTTTAAGGGTATTCTTGTACAAGGTACTTAAATCTAGGGTTTAATCACTAGATTTTAAATCTTAAAGTTTCCCAAATAATTTCTAGGGTTTGAAAAATTAAAATTAAAGTGTAATAAAATATTAATTAAAACACACTAATTTAAAATTAGAATTTTTAATAGAAAAATAGGGTCTAAATATTAGGGTTCCTTAATATTATTAGGGCTCCCAAATTAACAATTAGGGTTTCCTAATAAACATTATAATTTACTAAAATAATAATTAGGGTTTCTAATTTTTAGCAAATTAGGGTTTTCAAATAATAATTAGGGTTTCTCCTAATTACAGAAATTCTATAATACACAGTATAATACCTATAACACAATTACTACTCAGTCTTGAACTCATAACTGAGTTTAACAATTAGGGTTTAACAACATGATATAAGGATTATGACATAATTTACCATAATTGACCAACCATTATTAGTCTACACCATTACAGTACATATTATAGCACTGAAAAATTAAAATATAAATTATATTATATTATTATTCTCATTCATTGCTAAAAATCTAAAATTAGGGTTTGGATTCCATATCTGATTTATCTATCATATATAACATTATTAAATAAGTTAAAAATAATTAACTTAAATAATCTAAACTAAAATTCATATACTAAAATAATAGTTATAATAATTCCAATAATCATTTTATATATTATTTAAATAATATAAAACTCATATTTTCATAGAAAATAAATAATAAAGACATTTCTACTATAAAATTAATTATTATAAGAATATACATTATAATGATCAATAATTCTAAAATTAAATTATCTGAAATTATTCACGAAATAAATAAATTTTATTTATCACATAAATACATACACATTACTTGTCACATATATCCCTTCTTTAAAATAAAAAAAAATTATATGCAAAATTTCTCATTTGTTTATATAGAAAATATCGGGTTATTATTCTTAGTCTTAATCTTTTATAACTTGCGTCTTCTTGAAACTTAACACATATTTTCAAGTATTTACTCCTCTGCGTATGACCCTTATCATTACATAATCCCATTTGTGTTTCTTTATACTTCTTTCGAAACCGACACTTAACGTTTATTAAAGTCATCATAGATTCCCTTACCACATATTAGATGTATTACGCTTATTAACAACAACTAGGTTATTTAACCTCCGCCTTATATCTCGTTACACTTCTCTTACATTGACAATTAAGTGTTCTATCATATATTAGATTGACTAATCAAGTTATCATTCAAATCGTTCTTTCAACTTATATCTCTCTATAAACCGACATAAACCTTATCATTAATCTTTAACTTTTGAAAACATCACATTTGGTTTCATTACAAAACTTACTCAAGTGACAACTAAAATCTCCATATTTTGATATTATATCATACTACAATCTGTTATTATAGTCCACATTATGTCTTGAACATCATTAACATGCTTGCCAAACTAGATTAAGTCAATTAGTTATGTCCTACAAATAGGCAGACTTCACTATCTCAGACCAGGGTATGGTGCAGCTGCGCTATACTTAAGTCTGGGACCGGCCGTAGCTGTGCTGTTTTTGGCTTTGGCACCGATGCAGCTGCGCCAGTGCACAGACAGAACCAGAAAGGCTGTGAACAGTAAGCCGACTTTAGCCCAACTAACACGAATTCCACCCACCAAACAATGATATTAACATATACAATTGGTATAAAACTATTACAACATGTTTGCCAACATATTCAACCAATTAGAACAATTTAGCAACAACTTAAGCTAGTTTAATTTCTTAAATTCCATATTTTCATACAAAAACACCATTTTTGACATCCTTTATGAAAATCATCACTGTAATCTCAGTTTTATACCAAATCTCTTCGTTCAAACTACGTTCTCTTCTTTTCTTAACGAACTAACATAATCAAACCTCAATTTGTAGATTAACATACGAATTGACCACTAAAATTGGTACTTTAAAAAGTCATATGAAAATATACATAAAACATCCACTGTTAATTATTTTTCCTACTTTTAACTGTAATTAGCATACAATTTCTTGTTTATATACAAACTAAAACCTCACCAACATGAATAATCACCACAATACATTTGTATAGCAACAATTCAAAAATATGGAATTCACAGAGTTGAAGCTTCATGCCGTAAAACTCATATATACATTTATATACATAAAATATAAAAATGATAGAGAAATACCTTCTTATGCTTAAACAATTCTTGCTAACAACTTAAATTACCTTGAAATTCTTAGGTTTTTCTCCAATACTCTCTCTATCCTCTCTCAAGATCTCTGAAAACTTCTCCTCTTAGTGTCAATATAGGTTAACTATTACAATACGTAAAAACAAATTGATGGCCATCCATTATACGCACACTTATTAGAATATCCGTTACAAAATAAACGTATAAGTTATATATATATATATATATATATATATATATATATATATATATATATATATATATATACTTATTATCTAATTTAATTTATTTATATTATTTACAAATTCAAAAATTAAAAATTCAAAAGACATAAGGCTTTGTTTGGCAAAACCCTTTAAATATTAAAAACTTAATATTTTAAACCTTGTTGTAAAAAAAACATAAATTAAACTCCATTAATTTATTTTAATAAACAATTTTATTTTAAAATTTGTAATCACATATTATTTATTTGGATTTTCATATCCAATAATAATCAAATAAATTAATTACACATACTATATTTAAAATAAATATTTCACTTAAACAAATATCACAAAATTATAATCTCATTATAACTTTATTAAATAATTTAATATACCACTTTAAATTATTAATCAACAATATAACATCTCATGTTATATTACAACTCTCTAAATTATAAATTAACTTAACTTAGAATATTATCTAGTCATAAATATTTACTAATAATAACCACATCAATAAAATATTTATTTCATTTAATAAATATTTTAAATTACAATTACTAAAATCTTGGATTTTTACATTCTTCCCTCCTTACAAAGATTCTGTCTCCAGAATTGAAAATGCAGGTTAAACAAATAACTCAGGTACTATTAGACATCACTTTCCTAATATATGAATTTATTTTTCCCTTCACACCATATCACATATTTCAAAATATATAGCACATACATATACATACTCAAATTCAAAACATCTCATAGTAAGAATTTTAATTATTAAATTCCTATTTTAATAACTTCTAAAAATTCGGGTTGTCACATCCTTCCCTCCTTATAAGGATTCCATCATCGGAATCACCGAAACCCTATCTTACTTCGGTTTTCATCAAATCTCTTCGTTGAATAACTTCAATACTTTACCTTAATATAGGTTTTATATTCCCTACTCCCACCATTCTTGATAATAACTTCTTGTAAGTTTTATTTCATAACTTTTACTTAAACTCAATTATATTTGAGTATTACATATTCGTTGACCCGCTCATTATTTTTCTTTAAGGTTCGTTATCATAAATACTTAGGATATTACATTCACCCAATCTTCTAAGAATTTCGTCCTCGAAATTTTATCTATTAATCCTTATTCATTCAATCTATCAAAATAGATTTTACATTAATACTTTATTCATTCACTGGTTTTTATAACCACTTTCTTTCCACAAAGATCATTCTACAATTATTAACTTTTCTATTTAAAGTTTTACAAATTTCTTTGATAACTCATCCCCTTCTCATTTCAAAATTTTTTTTCTCATTTATTCAATAAATTCATCATTCAGTGTCGCATTCTACGACTTACTTCTTTCTAAGGAATACTTTTCTTTTTCACTTCCATCTTGCAGAATAATAAGAATCTTCCACAATTGTTCAATAATTGGGAAGTAGTATGAATAACTCAAGAATTTAAAACCAAATCACGTTGAGGGGTCACAAGACCGTGAACTCTATTATAGGTTTACTAGTGCTTTAACTCAATCCTTCACACTGCAAACCAGAGTGTTTATCAATCACAAAGACTGAAAACACCCTCCTCACGTACACTAGGTGGCCAGCCTATTGTACCACTACGTTGGGCCGCAACGTAGTATTTTGTAACGACTATATGTGTTATGCTCAAAACCATTGTCCCCGAAAACATGTCCCCTTATAGGGTTGTACACCTCAGCTTTTCCAACATCTGAACCCGCACTAAAATAATTTGGTTTGGCATAACTTTTCAATAAACGCTTGAATTTCATGAACATATTTCAATAATCATCTAGCTGAATCAAATAGCATAGACTTCTACATCAATTCGGACTTCAATCGAAATATACATATCCATATATATATTCTCATATCTTAAAGAAATCTCAAAAATCTTTTTATGACGTCATGATACCGCACTATATTTACAGTCCGTTTGAGGATTCCGTCATTTGGTGATTTTGTCATACTACATCATACCTTAGTGGGCTGACGATCGTTAGATCACATCCAACACTAAGTAATACTGCATTGATGACTCCATTATTTTTATCATCTATGCACCAGGTTCCATTATACATTGATAATATATAAAAATACATTTTGATATATTTCAAATCATTTTTGTCTAGCCGAAGCAATTAGCATAGACATACGAATAATGGTATTATTTTTTAAAACTCATTGGTTTCATCATTTGATCCAAAGTTTTTCAAGAAAATAGAAGTGCAAACATCATTATGAAGTCAATAAATTTCAAAAGTCTAGCATAGCTAGTAGATTTAGAATATCCAGGTATCCATCAAATTCAATCTTTACTTCATTACTTCATTACTTAACCATTCTACCAATCTTCAACTTCATCAATGCTCTCTTATACTATAACCGTTTTCTACCCAATATAGTTCATCAAACTTGCCGCACATTGGAAGTTCAGGAACTTGCCACAATAATATGAGTTTAAGAACTTATCCTAGTCAGACCATAGGCGTCCATTCGCTGAGGGGTTCAAAACATACCATATTATTGTGGCTCACGAACTTACCATATGCACTAGTTTGAAGAACCGCACCTAATCCTAATAATATCTGACTAATCTTAATAGTTTCTAACTATCAAATATACACATGAGAGAAGAATCACCTTTTTGCCACATATACATTGATAGCACAACACCAAGATTTCAATGATTATCAATGTGATAAAGTGAGTGCAAGCACAAAACTCTCGCCCATACAAAGGTTTGTACAACTCAACCATCACATGAGTCCTCAATTGAAATCCCACCTAACTCTATCTTACTATTAACAACTTACTCATAACTTGCTCAATACGAATTCCTCGTATCACATCATTTATAACTCCTCGTGAGTTATCTTGCACTATTTCATAGCACACCATCTTAACAGCATTAAGCTATAATTATTCAAACATTACAAACCATATTTCTTCTATAACTTAAACAGATCACGTCGTGATCTTATTCTATAATCATCTCCCTTAAGATTCTTTTCTTAACTCGTGAACGTTTTGTTTTACGATTCCCATTCTTTTCTTTTTCATCATTTACGACATTATTTGTTATCTTGGCTATTGGAGTTAGGAAACTCCTAATCCTTATCTTTATATCTCTTCAAGATTCTTCTTTGAATTTTCTTGTTTATATAACAATTCATCCTTTAAGAATTTTTAACTTCATTTATATCGTTCAACATTTCATTCAAGTTCTACATTTTCATCATACGTATCCATTTCTATACTTGGTACACTTCGAGTCTCTACCAGTTTCAATATGGTACGCTGAGTGGTTTCCCATAAATAACTAACAAACTAGGTTCCGAGTTGCTAGTTCGTATATACCTCCGCTCTATGAAGGAATTTTTTAGCCCAGATACCATACATCAACTACTAAAGAGTACAACTGTACTATACTTAACTATAACTTTTAGATTCTTAACTTCTTTACCAATCTCTTCTTATAGACATTGTCTATTTATTATCACCTTATATCCTTATTATTGGAGTTGGGTAACCCCACATTCATATTCCTTATAACTATGCGAGATTCTTCTTTGAATCATCTCACGCAAGTTTTAATTCTTTCTTTATAAATTTCTTAAATTACTTCTTATTGTTCAAACTCTATTTGAGCTTATTCTTTCATTATCTTCACATCTCTTCTCTAAGGTTATAGCCTACGGTACTCCTACCTAAGGTTTATAACCTACAGCTTTGATACCAACTGTAACGACCCCAAAATTCATACAATTAAATTCTCTATTTCAGCCGTTAATAATACATTCATACTCAAATTTCACATCATTAAATGATAATACAACCATTGAAATTTTGCGAAATAATTAAAATTTTCTATTACAAACTATTTTCGTTCCCAAAACCTTCAACCTTTACATCTAAATATCTCAGAATCATTTTCATACTACAATAGTTTACATTGCGAAACGATATTACAACTCAACATTAATACATCATTCGGAACCTTAAACATGGTTCAAATAATAATAACACAACTAATGTTTATAACTCTTCAAGTATCACATCTGGTTCATGTCTTTCAAGTAACACATAACTTTACCTTGAAATCTTGACCTGTAAAAATGGTTATTTGCAAGGTTGAGCTCGACAGCCCAGCAGAATCTAACAGTTTTCACGCATCACATAGCACATAATAACATGCTCAATATATAACATACATGCGGCAGTTCATATAACAAGTATAAAGAATGAGTTACTCAATCAGCATGCTTTACTCAATCAACGTAGTCATAAGTTGACTTTAACATTTCATACATTTAACATATATATAACGCATCATACATTTTGCAATAACAATTTAAAACAATTAATCATTATGTTCATATAGCAAATAGGAACTGAAAGACTTGCCTTGATCGTAGATTACCAATTACCAAAAATTAGCTTAAATGTTTTGCGTACATCCTACAACAGTTCAAAGGTTCATATTCATATGTATTAGTTACACATATAACGACACCACATTAACTCTTAGTCTTAATCTTTTATAACTTGCATCTTCTTGAAACTTAACACATATTTTTAGGTATTTACTCCTCTGCGTATGACACTTATCATTACATAATCCCATTTTGTGTTTCTTTATACTTCTTTCGAAACCGACACTTAACGTTCATTAAAGTCGTCATAGATTCCCTTACCACATATTAGATGTATTACGCTTGTTAACAACAACTAGGTTATTTAACCTCTGCCTTATATCTCGTTACACTTCTCTTACCATTGATAATTAAGTGTTCTATCATATATTAGATTAACTAATCTAGTTATCATTCAAATCGTTCTTTCAACTTATATCTCTCTATAAACCAACATAAACCTTATCATTAATCTTTAACTTTTGAAAACATCACATTTGGTTTCATTACATAACTTACTCAAGTGACAACTAAAATCTCCATATTTTGATATTATATCATACTACAATCTGTTATTATAGTCCACATTATGTCTTGAACATCATTAACATGCTCGCCAAACTAGATTAAGTCCATTAGTCATGTCCTACAAATAGGCAGAATTCACTGTCTCAGAGCAGGGTATGGCGCAGCTGCGCCATACTTAAGCCTGGGACCGACTGTAGCTACGCTATTTCTGGCTTTGGCACCGGCGCAGCTGCACCAGTGCACAGACAGAACCAGAAAGGCTGTGAACAGTAGCCGACTTTAGCCTAACTAACACGAATTTCACCCACCAAATAGTGATATTAACACATACAATTGGTATAAAACTATTACAACATTTTTGCCAGCATAACGAACCAATTAGAACAATTTAGCAACAACTTAAGCTAGTTTAATTTCTTAAATTCCATACTTTCATACAAAAACACCATTTTTGACATCCTTTATGAAAATCATCACTGTAATCTCAGTTTTATACCAAATCTCTTCGTTCAAACTACGTTCTCTTCGTTTCTTAATGAACTAACATAATCAAGCCTCAATTTGTAGTTTAACATACGAATTGACCATTAAATTTGGTACTTTTACAAGCCATATGAAAATATACATAAAACATACACTGTTAATTATCTTTCCTACTTTTAATTGTAATTAGCATACAATTTCTTGTTTATATACAAACTAAAACCTCACCAACATGAATAGTCACCACAATACATTTGTATAGCAACAATTCAAAAATATGGAATTCACAGAGTTGAAGCTTTATGTCGTAAAACTCATATATACATTTATATACATAAAATATAAAAATCATAGAGAAATACCTTCTTATGCTTAAACAATTCTTGCTAACAACTGAAATTACCTTGAAATTCTTAGGTTTTTCTCCAATACTCTCTCTATCCTCTCTCAAGTTCTCTGAAAACTTCTCCTCTTAATGTCAATATAGGTTAACTATTACAATACGTAAAAACAAACTGATGGCCATCCATTCTACGCACACTTACTAGAATATCCGTTACAAAATAAACGTATAAGTTATATATATATACTTATTATTTAATTTAATTTATTTATATTATTTACAAATTCAAAAATTAAAAATCCAAAAGCCATAAGACTTTGTTTGGCAAAACCCTTTAAATATTAAAAACTTAATATTTTAAGCCTTGTTGTAAAAATAAACTAAATTAAACTCCATTAATTTATTTTAATAAACAATTTTAGTTTAAAATTTGTAATCACATATTATTTATTTGGATTTCCATATCCAATAATAATCAAATAAATTAATTACACATACTATATTTAAAATAAAAATTCCACTTAAACAAATATCACAAAATTATAATCTCATTATAATTTTATTTAATAATTTAATATACCACTTTAAATAATTAATCAACAATATAACATCTCATGTTATATTACAACTCTCTAAATTATAAATTAATTTAACTTAGAATATTATCTAGTCATAAATATTTACTAATAATAACCACATCAATAAAATATTTATTTCATTTAATAAATATTTTAAATTATAATTACTAAAATCTTGGATTGTCACATCATTTGTGTGGAGACACTAAAGCAAGTATGTAGGTGCTTATTGGAGAATAAGTACACTGAACGTGGCTCGCTAAGGAATACCTAATGGAATTTTACTTACCTGTCAATAGGAATTCCTGTAATGATAGCAGTACAAGTGATCCTTGGACTAGAGATCATCATAGTATCTTGTGTATGATGAGTTATACTTTGACTTATTCCTTAAGACCCGTAGGGTATATAAAAGGGTATGCTTGGGTAGAATAAATTGTACATGGAGATAATGTATGATCAATAAAGAATCTACCGTTTCTAGTAAAAGAAGTGAAATGTCCTATGTGATTCGATAAATGACAACCTAGTAGTCCTTGACCAAGGCATAATGAAATTAGAAAGGAGTTTTTAATTTGCATTATTTGGTGTTGTGCATTTAAGAATCGAAAAACATATAATTAAACAAAATAAGACTTGACAGTAATTCTATATCATATATTTAATTGGGACATTATATGGTGGAAGGATTGAATTGTACGGTAACTATTTATTTAAAGGTTCTTTTAAGATTAATGTTGAAATCTATATTATCTGAAAAGTCGTTGATCGCTAGGGAGGTTTATCCCTATTGCAGAATAAATATTATTTATTTAAATAAATTAATAGTTTAATTTATTTATTTAAATAAGATTAGAATTGTTCTAATTAATTTATTCACAACCGGTTTAATATAGAGAACCTAAAGGGTCACACCATAAAAAGAAGAATAATTATTTAAGAAGTTAATGGCATAATTGTAATAATAAGTTAAGTATATTTAATTTAATCTATAGTGATAGAATAAATTAAATAGCTTAATATTTATTATTTAATATTTTGGAAATATTAAATATAAATTAAAAAGATGAGTCTTATTATTATTATTACTATTATTATTATTTAATTTCTTAAAGGAGTTTGGAAATTAATTAATAAAAGTACTCTTATATATCCTAATAAGATTAGGAGCCTAATTAATTAAAGTAATTTAATTAATTAAAATAAAATCTAATTCCTTAATTGTTAAGGATGATTGCCCACATCTATAAATAAGATGAGTCTTATTATGGGTGAGGTGGTTGACACTTTCACAAAACACGTGAATATATGTGATTCCAATTGTTGGAGAGTACACTCTTTTTCTATGGGAGATAGAAAAATTAGGGTTTTTCCAAACACCCATCTTCTTTAATCTTTCTTCTTCCTTGGTGGATCAACTCTAGGGGTCAAACACTTGGGTGGCTAACGTTGATCAAAGGAAGGAACCAAACTCGGTGGATTCAAGTTGAATGCGTAAGAATTTGGAGGTGAACTTGTACCTGAGGAAGCTCGAATCTTCAATGGTATGATTCTTGTGCTTTATCTTTTCGTTTAATTAATAATTGTGCATAAAAGATGATCCGGGTATATGGTTTGTAAAATTTAAAACTCTGATTTTTCTTGCTTTAGCTTATTTTGTACAATTTGATTGCGTTCATGAATATTACAAACCTAACAAAAATCAACTAACATGGCTTACTATATACATAACATCCTCATTTCATGTGTTGAGGTGGTCTATATTCATATACTAGTTAACATAGTATGCTCAGAAATGACACAAGACCACAAAAGCAGTGCACATGACTGGCAGCCGACGCGGCCGCGTGGCCATGTACTACAGAAGTGGCGCAGCCGCGCCACTTCTAGCAGAACAAAGAAATGAAGGCTCTGCTTCTGCAGAGCTTCATCACAACCCATGCCAAACTTGTAACCAGACAACTGCAAGGCTCCTAGATATGTATACAAGCTAAGATAACACAATGGCATGCTAATCCATACCAATTAAAAGAGAATTCAACAATTACTAGAATTTGACAAAACTTCAAAATTAAGAACATAAACAGAAATTATACCTCTTGATGCTTAATTGAATTCCTCAAAGCACTAACTAAATGCTCAGCTACTCTCCCTCACAATGTATACTTATCAGACAATCTTAGCAACAAAGAATGAGAAGAGGAGGGTAATATAAATAGAGAATTTATTGCCCAGTTCATGGCCTTACACCATGGTTTGATTCACTGGAAATTAGAATAGAACAATGGGTAGAAGTGAGTTGGCCAACCACCATCCCATAGCCGATATCACCTTGGATCGTAGCCTTTTGGTTTTGTTGGAGTTTATGCAATGAAGGAGTAGGCCACTGTGCATGTAACAACCCGATATTTTCTATATAAATAAATCAGAAATTTTGCGTATAAATTATTTTTTAAAGATGAGGATTTGTACAATATAATATGTATATGTAATTATGTGATAAATAAAAATATATTTATTACATGAATATTTACAAATAATTTTATTTTAGAATTATTAATTATTATTAAGTATATTCTTATAATAATTAATATGGTAGAAAGGTTTTTATTAATTATTTTCCATAAAAATATAATCATATATTATTTAAATAATATATGGAGCAATATTTAAGAATAATTATAATAATTATTTTATTATATGAATTTTAGTACAGATTTTTAAGTTAATTATTTTACCTTAATTATTAAGGTTAAATATGGGAGAATAAATCAGATGTGGAATCCAAACCCTAATTTTGGAATTTGATCAAGAAATGAGAATAATAATATAATATTAATTATATTTTGATTTTTTAGTGCTATAAATATGTACTGTATGTACGTATTAATAATGGTTGGTCAATTATGGTATATAATTTCAAAACCCTAATATTAATTGGTTAAACCCTAGATTTACTGGGAGAAACCCTAATTTGAAAATCAATTGTGAGTTTAAGACTGTGATATAACTGTGTTATATGATTTATGATGTGTGTTATATAATGATTTGATTAATTAGGTCAACCCTAATTAACATTTAGATTAAAAATTTAGAAACCCTAAATAATTTTTAAAAAACCTTAAGTTATTAAAAACCCTAATTTTAAATGTTAAACCCTAATTTGAAACTCAAATTAGAGTTCGAGATTGTTTGTAATTGTGATAAAGTGATTAATTCGTAAGTATTAGAATTATAATTGTTAATCATGAAAACCCTAATTACTAAACTAGTAACCCTAATTAGTAATTTTAAAACCTAATTACTAATTGTAAATCTTAATTGCTAAATTAGCAAAGTTAATTATAATTAGAGATATTAAACCCTAATGTTCCTGTATAAATTAATTAGAAACCTAATCTAATTAATAAACCCTAATTTTCTAATTTTAGAAACTAAAATTTTTATTTTATTTTTATTTTGTGTAAACCCTAAAATGTAATTCTAGAAAAGCAATTATTAGAAAACCTTAGGGTTAAACCCTAAGGGTCAAACCCTAAGGGTTTGCCAAATGACAAGAATGCCATTAAATTGGAAATACAAAAGACATTTTTACCCATCTTGTATTATTGGATTTTGCCAAATGTTAGAGTTGTTGGAGTTGGTGAACTACTTGTTTGACAATTGTGACTCAATAATGCCAAGCAACAAGCCATTATACATCAGCCAACAAATTACACATTGGCTATAAATATAGATCAAGGAGAGAGAAATTCATTTGCTAGCCTAATATTGCACAAAACCTTAACCATCTCTCTCTTCTTCAAAACCCACGAAATCCTTCAGTTTTTCAGTCACCAAGACCAGCCCCACGAACACCATAACCAAATCAAAAGCCAGAAATCAAGAGTTGTTCATAAGAGGTATAAAACCCTAGCAAGATTTCTGTCCATAAATCTGTTGTTAGATGTTAGAAGTTTTGTGTTAAATGTGTTGTTAGTAGTGTCTAATGATGATCTGGGTTGCTGGATGTTAGATCCATAACATCTAGAGGCTCGGATTTGAAGATTTGCCAAATCTGGAAAAAAGTTCAAACTGTGGTCTGACAAGCAATGTCAGTACGTGACCACAGATCCTTGTTCATGTATGTTTTTTGTTGTTTAAATGTTTAAATATGTAGTCTGACATGTAGTCTTTGATCTGGAACAAGAATCAGACTTAGATCTGGTTTATATTGCAAGATATGGTTAGTCAAAAGTTGTTGACCGACCATGACTGGACAAAATCTGGGTAACCCAGATCTTGCCCAGAAATGGTCTGACAAGGCTTTTGACGCCTCTGATCTCGTAACTTATTGCTGATTTGTGTTTGTTGTTATGATATGGTTATTGTATGATAGTTATACTACAAGTTGATGCTCTTAGATCGTTTTTATCACAATCATGCTGGAATTGGGGGATGGTCAAACCAGGCAGAAAGTCCACGGATGAGCTTTCTGGGTAACCCAGAAAGTTCATGAGCGTGGATTCTGACATGGTTTGACCGGACCTATTTTGGCTATTCTGTTGTTGTTATGATGATTGGATGTAATAGATATGTTCATGTGTATGTTGTCTACACACTAGAAGCCTTAAATCACTAAAATATTATACACGAGAAACAAGTAGTGGAAGCCCAAAGTAGACTAGTCAAACTGTTCTTCATTTCTGGGTAACCCAGAAAATGAAGAACAGCTCTGACAGCCACTTTAGAGGCTTAGATCGCTTTGGTTATTCATGATATGATCCTGTTTATTGTTGTATCTTGTAGTCTTGCATTAGCACTACACAATATGATCAACAGAATTCCCAAAAATACATCACACACTAAATTATGATTGGTCAAACTAAGCCACTCGAAAACGGGCATGAATGTTCTGGGTTTAGCCAAGAACATGAAGAACACCTATAGCGACGGTTCTGTCGGTATAGGCAGTCTTTAGCAACACTTTTATTAAAATTAATTATTTAAAATTTTGAAAATTATTTAAAAATAGTAATTAATTTCTGAAAATTACAAAAATAATTTTAAAATTTATTTTTATGTTATAAAAATTAAATATTAATAATTTGAAATATTTTTCATAAATATTAGTATTTATTTAAATATTATTGATAATTAATTTATTTATTAAATGTATTAAATAAATTAATTAAAAATGATTTTATTATATTAAAAATCATTTTAAATGATAATAAGTTATTTAAAAATATTTTAAGTTATAAAATATAACTTTTAATATTTTAAAGCAAAATTCATTAATAAATTAATATTAATGATATTTAAGTTATTTACTAAATGAATTAAATAAATAAATTAAAAATGATTTTATTATATTAAAAAATCATTTTAAATAATAATAAGGTATTTAAAAATATTATAAGTTATAAAATATAACTTTTAATATTTAAAGGTAAATTTTATTGATTAATTATTATTAATGATATTAAATTTATTTAATAATTATATTAAATAATTTAGTTTAAAAATGATTTTAATATTATAAAAATTATTTTAAAAGAAAATAAAGTGTTTAAAGATATTTTAAGTTATAAAATATAACTTTTAATATTTAAAGGATAATTTTATTAATAATTTAAAATTAATGATTTTAATTTAATATTAATGATATTATATTTATTTAATAATTATATTAAATAAATAGTTTAAAAATAGTTTTATTAATTTAAAAATCATTTAAAACGGATATAAATGAATTAAAAATATTTTAAGTTATAATTAATTGCTTTTAATATTTTGATAAATGGTACATTAATATTTAAATATTAATGGTAATTATTTAAAAATAATTTTAAATGTTTTAAAAATCATTTAAGGGTACTATAAATGTTTTAAAAATATTTTGAGTTATTTTAAATAACTTAATATTTTTGGCAATGGTTTCATTAATAGTTTAATAGTAATTAAATATTATTAATAATAGAATTGTTTGATATATAAATCATTTAATAATGATTCCGATGTTTGAAAATTCATGATAAATTATAATAAATGATTAAAAATTATTATAAGTCATTTAAAAATAATATGACTGATAATTACACTTATTGAGTTACAGGACAGAATCTTAGACTCGATAATTACCCGATAAAGCCGTCGGTACACCGACATATTTTAGAAATTGATCTGGACTTAGATAATTTGATTAGTTATGTGCTTATTTGTGATTCAATAGTTATGGAACATGTGTGATAATGTGATTAGGTTATGTGCTGACTGCGAAATGCGGTACTATGTGTTATAGTATATTTTTCTAATCAGTAAAATGATCTTGTTACTGATAGGTGGTTATATAAAAGATAAAACTAAGTTCCAAATTGTAAGTAGCGTATCAGGCAAGTATCTTACCTTTGCATTTTTTTATGCAATGGAAATGAGTAAGAATGTTTCTAAGTTATATTATTATTGTACAGATTATTAACCATATATTATATACACTCATTGCTTATCAACATGTTAGTATATGGTAATTCAGATATATATTCTGTTTGTTAATTTCTATAAATGGTTATACAAGTGTCCCTACTTGGATAATCATTATATTTAATTACATGTTGATACACCTTTGTCAATTACCCGTATATATATATATATATATATATATATATATATATATATATATATATATATATATATATATATATATATATATATATATGTTAGATTATAGATTATTGTTGAACAATATAAAACATTTGATTTGGAACCCAGACAAGTATGAACATCCCTACACGGGAATACTTTTATGTGCCCAAGGTGGACAGAGTGAACGATACCCACGTTCTTGCATGTAGTATTGATCAATGCAGGGTACAACGGCCTAATCACTCCCGTGCCCGTAAGTTATGACGGTTTACAGATGAATTTCTTTTTAACCTTTTCGAAAATGAAAACAATGTTCATAGTATGTCACCTTAACCCTAGTTATATTCATTACGTAGTTCAAAAATTTGATAGAGAGTTGTTATGTTATTATTATCGATTCAGATTACTTCACAATTATTGACTTGTTGTAGAAGGGTAGTACAAAGAAAATATTTAAACTCTTTCAGCTTATATATATATATATAATTGCTATTACTTGTTGGGCACTCAAATGCTCATCCTTGCTTAATTTAAATATTTTCAACTAAGTGTGAACAACCAGAGAGCTCTGCTAAGAACAAAGGAAAGGGAAAGGTTGCTGAATGAACGTAAATGTTATTGTTATGTAATAGTTGACTTTATTAAGACAAGTATGATATATATTATCTATCATGGGTTGTAATGAATGTTTAAAAGTTACGTACTTGGGATTCAGACTCTGATAAATATGTAAATTAAGTTGATCTTTATATTATGTTATTATTATTAGTATTATTCCGCTCATAGAAATGGTATCGTGAAGCACTGAGTTCGGGTTTCAAGTACCTGGATTTGTGGGCTTTACAGTGCATCACTGTTTGGGACTCTCAATATGGGACACGGATTTTAAATCTCAGCAACTATGTTTATAATGCTTATTTTGTTCCCAAAATATAATTTTAATGTGTTAATGCTACTACATAATGGAAGTTAGGGATTATTTATGTATTCACATCATATAATCCATATACATTATATCACACTGATATACTTTATTCGAATGTTATCACATTACATTGTCTTCTTTATTAAAATAATAGTTTACAATATGTTCATGATATTTTTATGTATACCTACACATATATTGTCACATAAGCATTTCATGATGTATTCATAATATATGGTCTCAATGAATATAAATCTTCTTATATGATTTCTATATATAATATAGTCATATTGCACTTTACACTTTATATTATACATATAGGTAGCTACTATACATAAACATTTAATTATCATATGCTTGCACATAGCAATTAATAAATTATTTATCTTACCAATTAATTAATAATAATATTAACTAATCCCTTCCTTATTAATCAATGACATTATTAATCTTTATAACAATTAATTATCTAACATGTATAGTAAAATAAATATAAATCTTATTATATCTATAGTCACGTTACTTATTAGTATTATATCTCTACAATAATAATCACATCTCATTAATTAATCACCATTAACAATTAATTAATATTCTACAGTAACAATTAACAATTAATATTAATTATTCACTTAATAATTCCTTCATCGATTAATATTATTATTAATATTTCCCATCACCGTGTCACACAAGGCTTTCAACGAGTTCATCACAAATTCCATATATTCTAAATTATTCAATTATTCAATATAATTGAGTTAACTCATCTCGTAACACAAAATCATTTATATTCAAATAAATATTCATTTAATAAGACGTGAAAATTCTTGGGTATTACATCCTCCCCCCCCCCCCTTATAAAAATTCCGTCTCGGAATTGCTAAAAGGTTACACAAATAGATGGGGATAATCCCTCATCATCCTATCTTCTAACTCCCACGTAGCCTCCTCGACATCGTGGTTACACTAAAGTACTTTTACAGAGGAAATAACATTGTTCCTTAAGGTCTGCTCCTTCCTATCTAGAATTTGGATAGGAATTTCTTCATACGCTAAGTTCTTCTCCACTTGAATGGGCTCGTACGAAATCACGTGCTTGTAGTCGGCCTTGTATGGTCGCAACACAGAAATGTGGAACACGTTGTGGATGTGCTCTAACTCGGGTGGTAATGCAACTTTGTATGCTACCTCGCCCACTCGCTTCAGTATCTCGAACGGTCCTATGAATCTTGGACTCAGTTTTCCTTTCTTGTTGAAGCAGATCTTTCCCTTCTATGGACATACCTTCAAGAATACGAAACCAGCGACTTTAAAATCTTGGTCCAGCCGATGCAAATCTGCGTACTTCTTCTGGCGATCTTGAGCTGCTACTAGTCTGGCACTTATCACTATCACCACGTCTGCGGTTTGTTGTACTAACTCTGGTATGAGTATTCATCGCTCTCCTGGATGAACAAAATATGTCGTATTGTGTGCCTCGTGCAAAATCTCTTCTCTTAACTCGGTTACCGCTGGTACCCACATTCTTCCTTCGAATCTTAAGATACCGTCTTTATCCATTCAAAATTTCTCTTCCTCATTTACTGTAATCCTTTTCTTGATCTTCTCACATTCTTCATCTTTCTCATGTGCTTCTTTTACTCTATCCAACAATGTCGGACAAGCTTTCATTACAAATAACTTCTCTTCAGACCTCTCGGGTCCCTTTACCTCTATTTCCAATTTCTCCCTTTCTCTTATTAACTTTTCTTGAGTCGTCAATTGAAATAATTTCTCTCTTCCTTTCCTGCTCAAAGCGTCGGCAACCACGTTTACCTTCCCCGAGTGATAAAGAATATCGCAGTCATAATCTTTGATCAATTCCAACCACCTTCTCTGACGTATATTCAACTCTTTCTGTGTGAAGATATATTTCAGACTTTCGTGCTCCGTGTATATCTCACATTTCTCTCCGTACAAATAATGCCTCCATATCTTTAACACAAAACTACTACCACTAACTCCAAGTCATGAGTAGTAGGGTATCATTTTTCGTAATCCTTTAGTTGTCGTGATGCATACACAATGACTTTGTCGTGTTGCATGAGCACACAACCAAGTCCCTTGTGCGATGCGTCACTATACACCACAAAATTTCTCGCATCATCTAATAATGATAGCACAGGCACTTCACTCGGTCTCTTCTTCAACTCATTTGTCGGTCCATACAAATTTCACCGTCTTCCTCGTCAAATTAGTCAACGGGGTCGCTATCTTAGAAAAATCTTGGATAAATCTTCGATAGTACCTAGCTAATCCTAAGAAACTTCTCACATTCGTCGGTGTTCTCGGTTGTTCCCAATTACTCAATACTTCGACCTTTGCGGGGTCTACTGAGATTCCATTCTCATCCACCATGTGGCCTAAGAATTGAACCTTCTTCATCCAAAATTTGCACTTTGAAAATTTCGTATACATCTTCTCCTTTCGTAGTGCCTCTAAAATAATCTTAAGATGTTCGGCGTGTTCTTCCTTTGTCTTCGAGTAGATCAAAATGTCGTCGATGAAAACTACTACTACGAATTTATCTAAGAATGGCTTGAAGACGCGGTTCATCAAGTCCATAAATGCTGCCAGAGCATTAGTTAAACCGAATGACATTACCAAAAACTCGTAATGTCCATAACGAGTTCGAAACGTAGTCTTTGGTATGTCCTCATCCCGCACTTTCAGTTGGTGATATCTCGTCCGTAGGTCGATCTTCGAGATATATTTCGCTCCCTTCAGTTAATCAAATAAGTCGTCTATCCTCGGTAGCGAATATCTGTTCTTAATCGTTACTCTGTTTAATTCTTGATAATCGATACAGAGCCTCATCGATCTGTCCTTTTTCTTAACGAATAACACTGGTGCTCCCCAAGGAGACACACTCGGTCGAATGTAACCCTTATCCAATAACTCTTGAAGTTGTATCATTAATTTCTTTATTTCAACCAGCGCCATACGATATGGAGCTTTCAAAATCGGTGTCATTCCCGGTGCTAAGTCTATTACGAATTCGATTTCTCTGTCTAGCGGAAGACCAGGCAGATCGTCCGAAAACACATCTTCAAATTCATTCACTACAGATATATCCTTAATTTCTACTCCCTTTTTCTGAGTATCTATGATGTAAGCTAAATAACCTACACATCCTTTTCCTTAACAATTTCTTGGCCTGCATCATCGTAACACAACACAATTGCTTAAGCGATGAGATACCATAAAACACTACCTTAGACTTACTTGGAGTCTGAAGGTTCACACACTTGTTCTAACAGTTAATTACTGCCGCATGGTTATATAACCAATCCATTCCTAGTATTACGTTAAATTATCCCAGTCTAATAAGAATCAAGTCTACGCTCAGTTCATGTTCTCTAATATTTGTGCGATAATTTTGATAAATGTATTCTACATGGACTATTTCTTTATTCGCAACTTTTACATTCAAAGGATCTTCTAAATATTCTCGAGGTGTACTAAATTTACTAGCAAATTCTTCAGATATAAAAGAACAGGTGGCACCCGAATCAAATAATACATAAGCATTTATATTATTGATTGGGATTATACCTGACACCACGTCCCTTGTAGCTACTGCGCCCTAGACGGTCATGTTAAAGGTTCGGGCGGTCGATCGGTTGGGTTGCGCTGGTCCACCAATTATTAACTTGATTCCTCCTCACTGGCCTCCGCCAGTTCCACCACTTCCTTTCTTTGGGCAATCCTTTATCTGGTGCTTCCATTGATCCACAAGCGAAGCATCCCCTGATCTTCTTTGGTTTTTGGCAATTTGGCGATATGTGCCCTTCTTGATCGCAATTATAACATATGCTCTTTCCTTTCATGCACTCCCCCTGATGACTCCTCCCACACTTGTTACAAGCTTCAATCCTTTTCTTGAAGTTTCCCTGGTGACTTCCACCTTGATTATTGTTTGTGTTGTTATTGTTGTTATTGTTTTCCCATTTCCTCTTTCCGGAGTTACTCCCTCCGTTGTTGCTTCCTCTACGATATTCACTCCCAGTGTTCTTATTTTTCTTCTCCTTATGATATAGACTTAAGGCCTCACTGCCACCTTCCGCAATGATCGCCTTCTCTAACAATGTCGCAAAGGAATCAATTTGGAGAACTGATACCTTATTGTATAGCCAAGGGTTCAACCCTTGCTCGAAGCGTCTCGCCTTCCTTTCCTCATCCCCAACTTGGTGCTCCGCAAATCGCACTAGTTCGTTAAACTTAGCTACGTAGTGCGCCATCGTCATATCCCCTTGTTTTAACTATAGGAACTTTACTTCCATTCGATTCTTCATGCTCTTCGGGAAATAGTTCTCGAAGAACAGCGTCTTAAACCTATCCCATGTTATTGTTCCTTCGCCAGCTCTCTGTTGATTAGCCTCCCACCAATAGTTCGCTTCTCCCCTCATCATATACGTAGCAAACACCGTCTTCTGATCTTCGCCCACGTGAGCTATAGTGAAAACTTTTTTGATCTCCTTGATCCATGTTTGCTCAACTATTAGGTCAATCGTTCCTACAAATTATGGCGGTCCTACACTCTTAAAATCTTTAAAGTTTGTGATAGGAGTTGCTTAGGGAACGGGTGGTACTGGTTCATTCCTTCCCCTAAGAGCCTCTCCTAAAATATCTACAAGCCTCTGCATCGGATCTACTGGTCCTCTCTCATCATTAACTGACTCTTCCGGTACAGTTATTCTACGTCTTGGTGCCATGATCTGCATCACAAAATTTTCATTTTATTATTATTCAGTTATATCACTTAAGTATTTCTCTTAACATCAAGAAGAATAACTTTATAACACGTTTCTGAAATAAGCTCATTTATGTTCATATGTCAAATCGTTACAATTACATGCTTCTCTCTAGCATACTGCTATAAATGATAAGACACGTCCCCTAATATCACTAAAGACGGGGACAACACTAGCTTACTACCCTTCTAACATTTTTCAAAAGTTTGGGGTTTACAACTATTTCTCATCTTATACAAAAGACTGAGATTTCAACAACAGATTAAACAACACATAAACTGAACACTACAACTACTAAACTTCTTCTTCTAGACTCAATCTAACATCCCACGCTCCACGGTGCTCTGGTATTCCTTTTGAGTAATGTGTGTGATGCCCCCAAAATAGGTATACAACACCCATTCTGAGTCGCCAAATACATGGTACAAAAAAACAAACTACAACTTCAATAATACAATTGTCGTGCAAAATACGACAACATATACTGTGAGTTTAAATACAAATATTGTCTTCTAGACAATATCCACACTCAAATAAGTCCTCATTACAATTATTTAAACACTATTTTACAGAAATAGTGAGGACTGATAAAACATCTTTCTAGAACCATCACTCCATACCCCAACTAGATCCTACTATGTTCTCACTTCCTGAGAAGAAAAATGGAACAAAAAGGAAAAAGGTGAGCTCAACTAGCCCAGTAAAGAATATTATGACTAAGATAATATACAACAAATTATCATTAGTATTCAACGGAGAAAAATCTGATAGAATATAATCGACAACAAGTTTTAGATCAACAACTGCAGCGGAAACAGCAAACCATTAGAAGAGTCAAGTAGAGAATGAATTCTACTATCTTCTAAGATTTAAAAGTCCATCATCAATATTTTATCCCTGTAACATCAATTAATAATCATCTTTAACCAAATATTCATCTTTGCACTACAGGCCAAAGATATTCATTTGTATCACCAGTCAGTCATGTTCATCTCAACACCTGTTCATCTTTGCACTACAGGCCAAAGATATTCATCAGGTAATCATACATCTATGCACTACAGGCCAAAGATATTCAGTAATATCACCATTTAGGACTGAGGATGATGAAAAATATCTTAAAAAAAATGAATCCAGTGAGACAGAAGGACAAATAGTAGGGATTCGTATAACAGTTTATCCAAGATCAATAATACTTCATAATAATCAATTGTGAAGCAGAATTCAAAAATAAAGATCAAAACATGGATATAATCAAAGATAGTAACCATAATAGACATCTTGGAGAAAAAGAGAAAATTTTATTTTTCGGTGAATAGTGTCGTATTCGTGAATAGTGCCGTATACGTGAATAGTGTCGTATAAGTGAATAGTAACCCCGACACAAAAAGTTCCAAATTTGATAAAAAAAACTCATATCAACATTTCAGCATAATGATATTGAAGAAAATAATATCATTTAAGAAGAAAATAATATCCCTTACCTCAAAATATCAGTACTTCTGTTCGGAATATCGATAAAAGGCTGAAGGAAACTTGCACTGATGAATAGAAACTCATAAAGTATCTAAATACTTCCAAAATACACTCAATAATCTAGAGAGAGAAAGAGAGAAAACTTGTTTCTGGTGTGATTTTCAATTCTAACTTAGCCCTCTATTTATAGGAAAATGTTAGCACGCCGAAGCAGACTTAACCTGCAACCTGATGGCTTTACATGCTACTATTCCCACCCACCACATTTGAATAAAAATCTCAGCACATTTTCACCAACCAAAAGTGGGGCCCACCAATTCTAGAATTTTCCACTAAAATGACAAATTCCGCAACTTCTACAATTTCTGAACCAGTCATCTCGTAAAATTCATAACAAATCATACGTTCATTTTTAACAGTTCAAAATTTGTGGACATATACTCAACTTATATATGAATAACATATCCAAAAATTACCACGATCCAACGGTCAGATTAAAAATTATAACCCCAGCAATATTTCTCAAAAACCCTGATTTGATTTTTAATACCTCCATTCCGATAAAAATACTGATAAAACACCTCAACATTAACTCCTTCATTTTTAACTACAATAAATATATCCAACATTTATATCCACATAGAATAAATATTTTCTTATCATATGAATCAATAATTAATTATTCACAAATAATATTACAGAATCACATTTATGACAACTAGGCCGTTCCCAGGAAAGAGGGGGCTTTCTAATAAGGATTTCTCCTTACTAGCGCGCAATTAGATGACCAAACCTCTCCTTAGATAGAACTTTCTAGACATTGCCAATAATGCTATCTAATAATATTATTCAAATAATATGAATTATTGATCTGATAATGGAAAATACTGTGCAGCAACAATTATTGAAACAACAATAATATAAAATATCAACGCAGCAATTATTGAATCAATAAAATAAAATATTGAACAGTAACTACTGTAACAATTATTGAGTTGTGCCTTCTTACGTAAGAATCAATAATTGGTGCAATACCGTGTGCTACTGTATTTTAACCACCAGGTATTCCAACAGTATTAACGGTAACAACTACGCCATTAATTATAAACAACTTATACTTGTCGTTTTCTTCATCCATTCGCTTTTCGTTATGGGGCCCACACAAGGCTGTGCCATCGTATGAATATTCCCCGACAGCAAGAATATTTCACGACCAAACGAATATTCACTGACCAAAAATGAATATTTTATAACTACGTGCTTATTTGAAATATTTGCACATTTTACCCATAACTAACCACATTAATCAAATCAACCCTTTCTATTTCAAAATAATAAATAGAGGAAATTTAATTTTATTTATTAATAAGTTGGGGTTTTACAACCTCCCCTCCTTATGAAATTTCGTCCTCGAAATTGAAGTACGTACCTGGTGTTTCGAAAAGGTGAGGATACCTCGCTTTCATTTCTGATTCCAACTCCCAGATCATTTCTTCAATAACATGGTTTCTCCACAAAACCTTAACTTGTGGTATAACCTTCGTGCGTAGAACATGCTCTTTCCTATCCAAGATCTTAACAGGTACCTCCTCGTACATTAAATCTTAGGCTATCTCGTCTGGTTCTAACTCAATAATGTAGTTCGGGTCTTTCACATATTTACGAAGCTTAGTTATGTGAATACATGATGCAACAAATCTTGGATTGAGCTTTCCTCTCTTCCCAAATCTTGTAACTCCCTTTCATGGTGCAACACGTAACAATACATGATCCCCAATATTAAATTCCACGTCCTTTCGATGAAGATCCGCATAACTCTTTTGTCGATCCTGTGACGTTTGTATACGTTGTCGAATCGTTTGGATCTTATCTGTAGTTATGCGTACCAATTCGGGTCCCAACAACGTTGCTTCACCCACCTCATCCCAGCATACTGGAGAACGACACTTTCGTCCATACAAGGTTCAAATGGAGCCATACTTATACTTTCCTGATAACTATTGTTGTAGGAGAATTCCACCAGTGGCAAGTACTTATCCCAACTTTCTTTGAAATCTAGAACACAGAGTCTTAATAGATCTTCAAGGGTTTGAATAGTCCTATCTGATTTTTCGTTCGTTTGAGGATGGTATGCTGAACTGAATCGTAAATCTGTGCCCATAGCTTTCTGCAAGCTAACCCAAAATCGTGAAGTGAATCTTGGGTCACAATCCGAAACTATGGATACTGGCATGCCATGCAATCTTACAATCTCATTTACGTACATACTAGCAAGACGTCCAAGGGAATAAGTCTCACGTATAGGCAAGAAATGGGCAGACTTGGTTAATCTATCAATAATAACCCAAATCGCATCTATGCCTTGAGAAACCTTGGGAAGACCCGTAACGAAATCCATGGTAATGTGTTTCCACTTCCATTTCGGAATCTCAAGTGGTTGCAATGGACCCTTTGGTACTTGATGCTCCGATTTTACATGTTGACAAGTTAAACACCTCGAGATAAACTCTGTGATCTCTCTTTTCATATTGCTCCACCAAAATGAATGTCGAAGATTGTGATACATTTTGATACTCCCAGGATGGATTACAAACGGTGTGTTGTGTGCCTCCATCATGATTTTATGCTTCAAGTCAAAATCGTTAGGAACACAAAGTCTGGAGTTGACTCGAAATATTCCTTCTTCATCGACTATTGCTTCTGGAATAGCACATTCTTGCACTTTTTTCTTCATGCGCATCAGCTCCATGTCCGTAGCTTGAGCAGCTTTAACTTTATCAATTAAAGTCGGTTCTACTCGTATATTTGATATCATCATGTGGGTACTTGGAGCCTTCATCTCTATCCCCATCCTTTGTAAATCATACAAAATGGGCATTTGTGTTAACAACATTGCACTCGTACCCGCGTATGATCTTCTACTCAGTGCGTCAGCTACTACGTTCACTTTTCCAGGATGATATTGGATGGTATGATCGTAATCTTTCAACAGCTCAAGCCAACGTCGTTGCCGCATGTTGAGTTCCTTTTGGGTGAAGAAATATTTGAGGCTTTTATGATCCGTATAGATCTCCACTTTCTCCCCATACAGGTAGTATCTCCAAATCTTCAACGCAAAAACGATTGCTGCCAACTCCAAATTATGAGTAGGGTAATTCCTCTCATATTTTTTGAGTTGTCGCGAGGCATAGGCTATGACTTTCCCATGTTGTATGAGAACACATCCTAACCCTTTGCCTGAAGCATCGCTGTAGATAACAAATCCATCCGAACAAGATGGTATTGTCAGAACAGGTGCCGAAATGAGTCTCCTCTTGAGATCTTGAAAACTCTTCTCGCAATCCTCGCTCCAACCGAATTTTGTATCCTTCCGAGTCAGCTGAGTTAACGAAGTAGCGATTCTAGAAAATCCTTCCACGAATCTCCGGTAATACCCAGTTAAGCCCAGAAAGCTACGTACTTCGGTCACCGACTTCGGTTGCTCCCAACTTTGTATGGCTTCAATCTTCGTCGGGTCGACAGATACTCTATGTTTTGACACCACGTGCCCAAGGAATGCTACTTCCTCAAGCCAGAACTCGCATTTCTTCAATTTGGCATATAGCTTATTTTCACGAAGCCTTTGCAGTACCAGCTTCAAATGGCGCTCATGATCTTCACGGCTTTTGGAATAGATAAGGATGTCATCAATAAAGATAACAACGAACTAATCTAAATATTCTTTGAATACACGGTTCATCATATCCATGAAGGCAGCAGGAGCATTAGTCAATCCAAAAGACATGACTAAGAATTCATAATTCCCGTACCGAGTTCTGAAGGCAGTATTTGGAATATCCTCAGTTTTAATCTTCAGCTGATGATATCCAGAACGAAGGTCGATCTTTGAAAAGAATTGTGCTCCTTATAACTGGTCGAACAGGTCATCAATGCGAGATAGCGGATACCTATTCTTGATGGTGACATGGTTCAATTCCCTATAGTCGATACAAAGTCGCATACTTCCGTCTTTTTTCTTTACGAATAAAATAGGAGCACCCCAAGGAGATGTACTAGGACGAATAAAACCTATGTCCAACAACTCCTGTAGTTGAACCCTTAACTCCTGAAGTTCAATAGGAGCCATTCGATATGGGGTTTTAGAAATGGGCTTTGTACCAAGTTCAAGGTCAATAAAGAATTTAACTTCACGTTATGGGGGTAGACCGGGAAGTTCTTCAGGAAATACGTCAGGAAATTCACTAACAACAGAAATATTATTCAAATCTGACGTGTTTTTGTTCAAGTCCATAACATGGGCTATGAAAGCTTGACATCCGTTTTTCAATAAACGAATGGCTTTATGGCTTGATATGACAGCGATTGATTTTAGTGGTTTGGTTGCTTGAATTCGCATAACAGGTTGGTTAAGAATATGAAAACTAACAACCTTACGAAAACAATCAATTTTAGCATGATGCGTGGTTAACCAATCAATCCCTAAAATCACATCAAATGCAAAAATTTTCAGCGAAATAAGGTCGGCAGGTAATGTGATTGTGCCAACTTGGATTAAGCAAGATTTATAAACTGTAGATGTAATGAAAGTTTCTCCTAACGAAGTCTCCACAGATAGGTCAAAGTCTAATTTCTCCGGAGTTAAGTTTAAACGTTGAGCACAAGCAGGAGAGATAAAAGAATGGGTAGAACCGGTATCTAATAAGGTATAAACTTCGCAAGAGTTTATGATTAGCTTACCCGTGATCACCTCGTTTGGGTTCCTCGCGTTTTGGGCAGTCACGACAAACGCCCTTCCAGGAACCACCGGCTTTGACTTGTCCGGAACAGCCTTCGGACTCACTATCCCCGCTGAACTTGGTTTCGCAACAAGACAATCTTTAGCTATATGACCTTCCTTTCCACAGTTATAACATACCTTGAACTGTTGTGGGCAGTTTGGGCTGATGTGTCCCTCCTTCCCGCATTTGTAACAAACGACCGGTGCTCGTTCTTCTCCCCTAAAAGCAGTTGATGTTTGTCCTGACGTCTTCACGTTATCATTGTTGTACCTTCTCTTCTTTAAATCTCCTCCCGACTCACTCCTTCTATTATCACGGCCACGATTACCACCAGCTTTTGTCCGAATATTTTCCTCCCTGCTGGTTTTCATTGCTTCGATAACTGTCGACACCGGTATGACCCTAGTTGTGGTCCCTCGGTTGCACATACTCATTATCTCGCTCTAATAATTGAGCCCTGTTTACAACATCTGAATATAAAAAAATTTTATGAGAGATAAGATATTGCCAAATCTCGGGTTTTAGACCTATCAAAAACATCCTTGTCATTCGTTCCTCATTTTCGACCAAATGAGGTGCAAACCTGGATAACTCTGCAAACTTCGCCTCGTACTGGGACATCAGCATGTTGTTTTGTTCCAATCTAATAAACTCTACCTCCTTCATATGACGAATACTTTCAAGAAAGTACTTGCCATTAAATAGTTTTTGAAACGTTTCCCAAGACATGTTGAGTGCGTCAGGCTGGGTACGCTTCACAGACTCCCACTAGTAGTCTGCCTCACCGCGGAACATAAAGGTGGCGAATGGAACCTTTTGTTCCTCCGTGCATCCCAAGACATCGAATATCTTGGTAATTTGCTTGACCCACGTTTCCGCCATGATCGGATCTGGCTTTCCCTTAAATTATGGTGGTCCCAATTCTTTGAACTGCTTGGTTGTGACAAACAGCGCGTTGTTATCATTTCTACCCGTATTCTGCACACGAGTCTCCCTCGTCTGATTTTGCATGAACTGCAAAAAGCTCCTAAACATTCCATCATTCATCGTTTGCTCGGTAATGTTGTTTACAGGAGGAATATTGCCTTCCTGTTGCACGTTCCCCTGGGTGGTGATCAAAGGTGTCTCCACGGTCTGATTTACTCCATTATTAACGTTCTCAGCTGCCATTCATAAATACTACCATAAAACAAGGGTTAATAGTCATGTCATATATTATCCCTATTGTGACGCCCCCAAAATTAGGTATACATCACCCATCTTGGGTCGTCAGAAATATGGTACAAAATACAAATACAACTTACTAATACAACTGTCGTGTACAATACGATAAAACATAACTGTGAGTTTGAATACAATTATTGTCTACTAAAGACTATACAAACTCAAAAGAAGTCCTCATTACAATTATTGTCACACTATTTAATAGAATAGTGAGGACTACTAATACTATCATCTGGTCCATCACTCCGTTCCCCGACTCGTCCCAGTTATATTCTCATTTCCTGAAGAGAACAGTGAAAGAAAGGGTGAGCTCAACTAGCCCAGTAAGAAATATTATGACTAAGATAATGTAGAATAAATTATCATTAGCCTTCAACAGTGTTAAACTGATAAAATATAATGAACATCAAGTTTAACTGCAGCGGAACAAGCAATCCATTAAAAGAGTCAAGTAGAGAATAAAATCTACTATCTTCTATGATTTAAAAGGTTTTTCAACACTGTTATCGCTGGGATTCAGCTTAATAAAATAATCCACATCATCGAATCACCCCTACACTACGGCCAAGGATATTCTTTAGTATCACGACCGCAATTATCCATGCACTACGGGCTAAGAATATTTGAGTACTCATTAATGGTCATGATCATGCCAACAACTTTCCATCAATGCACTACGGGCCAATGAGGACTTTTACCACATCATTTGTAACATTACGGTCATGATTATACCGAATAATCCCTGGTCATAATCATACCAAGTTCATCTATGCACTACAGGCCACATATGACTTTCAACATTTTATAAACATGAGGATGATGACAATGATATAAGAATTCAATAAAACAAGTTTAAGAATTAATTTATCCAAGAATTAATAACGTCCAAATTGTCAACATGATACTACTTTGTGGAGTAAAATTCAAGAATGCTTAGAAGAATATTTTCATGAAAAGATACTGGATGAACCGCAATTATCAAGGATATTCCACTAATTTCATGGAGTATAGAAGTTAAAACTTAACCAACTGAGTATAATAAAGAATGGAATAACAAAAGAAATCACCCGGCATGCGATAGACCGCACAGACAGGTTATTCCAACAGAATAATAAATAATGGAACCAGGTCCGGCATAAACACACACACAGGATATTCCGACAGGATAATAAATAATGGAACCAGGTCCGGCGTAAACGCACAGACAGGATATTCCGACAAAATAATAAATAATGGAACCAGGTCCGATGTAAAACACACAGACAGGATGTTCCAACAGAATAATAACAAGACGGAACCAGGTCCGGTGTAAAATACACAAACAGGATGTTCCAACAGAATAATAATAAAAACGGAACCAGGTCCGGTGTAAAACACACAGACAAGATGTTCCAACAGAAAATAGAAGAATGTCACCAAGTATAGGGTAGACCGCGTATACAGGTTATTCCAACAGAATAATAAGAAATGGAATAACAACAGTTCTCTTCATAAATAAGAAAGAATAACACCCCTTACCATTTTAAAGAATAACTGAAATAAGGAAGTAGTTAAGTAGCAGAATACTTTTCTTCTCTCTCTATAGTTTCTCTCTATAGTTTCTCTCTCTAGAGTTCAGTGAATTCGTAAGAAATAATGAAGGAATGAGCTGCTATTTATAGAAGAATGGACTGCATAGTAACTAATCCATGAACGGTCCAGATTGATTTACTTTAATCTGACAGTCCATATTTAAAGAAAAATCTTTTAAATAAAATATAATATATTCTATTTATAGAATAACTTTAATAAAGTATTCTGTTTTATATAAAAAGATGTTTCTGTTTTATTACGTTAATAATACGAATAAAATAAAACTTCATTATCGCTAAATAATTCATATTATTAACTGACAATAATTGAATCAAACTGAGTGACTTCTCACATAAGCATTAATAATCAATACCGTGTGCTATTATGCAACCACACGTATTACTGTACTTTTACTACCGAGTAGTTCAACAGTATCAATGGTAAAACTTTCGCCGTTATTTTTAATAAAATATTTTTGTCGTTTTCTCAATCCGACAATAATTCCGTTGTGGGGTCCACCAATGATTGTGTCGTTGTACAAATATTCCCTGTTAAAACGAATATTCCCCGACCAATCGAATATTATATAACAACTTGCGTACTTTGCAAGATGTATAAATATTACCCACAACTATAACATTATATCAAATTAACTCCATAATATTCAAAAATGATATTTATAGAAAATTCATCTTTATTTATAAAAGTTGGGGTCTTACACCTATACTCTGACCGACCAAATAAACACCAAAAAAACTTAGTCAGGTCATACTAGCAAAGAAATTCCATGTCTCTCCCCTCCTAGTTCTTGTCTCACATCTCAGCCAGGGATCATATCCCTAAGCTCTGATACCAATTGTGACACCCCCAAAATAGATATACAACACCCATTCTGAGTCGCCAAATACATGGTACAAAAAAACAAACTACAACTTCAATAATACAATTGTCGTGCAAAATACGACAACACATACTGTGAGTTTAAATACAAATATTGTCTTCTAGACAATATCCACACTAAAATAAGTCCTCATTACAATTATTTAAACACTATTTTACAGAAATAGTGAGGACTGCTAAAACATCTTTTTAGAACCATCACTCCATACCCTAACTAGATCCTGCTATGTTCTCACCTCCCACTACAACAAAAAGGCTTATCAGCGACCGCACATCTACGACCGCATATACAACAAATTATCATTAGTATTCAACAGGGAAAAATCTGATAGAATATAATCCACAACAAGTTTTAGATCAACAACTACAGCGGAAACAGCAAACCATTAGAAGAGTCAAGTAGAGAATGAATTCTACTATCTTCTAAGATTTAAAAGTCCATCATCAATATTTTATCCCTGTAACATCAATTAATAATTATCTTTAACCAAATATTCATCTTTGCACTATAGGCCAAAGATATTCATTTGTATCACCAGTCAGTCATGTTCATCTCAACACCTGTTCATCTTTGTACTACAGGCTAAAGATATTCATCAGGTAATCATACATCTTTGCACTACAGGCCAAACATATTCAGTAATATCACCATTTAGGACTGAAGATGATGAAAAATATCTTTAAAAAAACGAATCCAGTGAGACAGAAGGACAAATAGTAGGGATTCGTATAACAGTTTATCCAAGATCAATAATACTTCATAATAATCAATTGTGAAGCAGAATTCAAAAATAAAGATCAAAACATGGATACAATCAAAGATAGTAACCATAATAGACATCTTGGACAAAAAGGGAAAATTTTATTTTTCGGTGAATAGTGTCGTATTCGTGAATAGTGTCGTATACGTGAATAGTGTCGTATACGTGAATAGTAACCCGGACACAAAAAGTTCCAAATTTGATAAAAAAAAACTCATATCAATATTTCAGCATAATAATATTGAAGAAAATAAAATCATTTAAGAAGAAAATAATATCCCTTACCTAAAAATATCAGTACTTCTATTCGGAATATCGGTAAAAGGCTGAAGGAAACTTGCACTGATGAATAGAAACTCACAAAGTATCTAAATACTTCCAAAATACACTCAATAATCTAGAGAGAGAAAGAGAGAAAACTTGTTTCTGGTGTGATTTTCAATTCTTACTTAGCCCTATATTTATAGGAAAATATTAGCACGCCGAAGCAGACTTAACCTGCAACCTGATGGCTTTACCTGCTACTATTCCCACCCACCGCATTTGAATAAAAATCTCAGAACATTTTCACCAACCAAAAGTGGGGCCCACCAATTCAAGAATTTTCTACCAAAATGACAAATTCCGCAACTTCTATAATTTTTGAACCAGTCATCTCGTAAAATTCATAACAAATTATACGTTCATTTTTTACGGTTCAAAATTTGTGGACATATACTCAACTTATATATGAATAACATATCCAAAAATTATCACGATTCAACGGTCGGATTAAAAATTATAACCCCCGTAATATTTTCTCAAAAACCCTGATTTGATTTTTAATACCTCCATTCCGATAAAAATACTGATAAAACACCTCAACATTAACTCCTTCATTTTTAACTACAATAAATATATCCAACATTTATATCCACATAGAATAAATATTTCCTTATCATATGAATCAATAATTAATTATTCACAAATAATATTACAGAATCACATTTATGACAACTAGGCCGTTCCCAGGAAAGAGGGGGCTTTCCAATAAGGATTTCTCCTTACTAGCGCGCAATTAGATGACCAAACCTCTCCTTAGATAGAACTTTCTAGACATTGCCAATAATGCTATCTAATAATATTATTCAAATAATATGAATTATTGATCTGATAATGAAAAATACTGTGCAGCAACAATTATTGAAACAACAATAATATAAAATATCAACGCGGCAATTATTGAATCAATAAAATAAAATATTAAACAGTAACTACTGTAACAATTATTGAGAAGTGCCTTCTTACGTAAGAATCAATAATTGGTGCAATACCGTGTGCTACTGTATTTTAACCACCAGGTATTCCAACAGTATTAACGGTAACAACTACGCCGTTAATTATAAACAACTTATACTTGTCGTTTTCTTCATCCATTCGCTTTTTGTTATGGGGCCCACACAAGGCTGCGCCGCCGTACGAATATTCCCCGACACCAAGAATATTTCACGACCAAACGAATATTCACCGACCAAAAATGAATATTTTATAACCACGTGCTTATTTGAAATATTTGCGCATTTTACCCATAACTAACCACATTAATCAAATCAACCCTTTCTATTTCAAAATAATAAATAGAGGAAATTTAATTTCATTTATTAATAAGTTGGGGTCTTACAATGTGCACCACCATGTCTCGACTTATGGTATGTCGGGCCTATCCCTGCTCTGCCGGATAATGATTTACCCCATCAATCAACCTCTCCATGGTCGTGCGTGGAGCATAGCCCATCTTGTTCATCTTCCTTCTCTTACACCTTACTTCACCTCTAGATCATTAGCCCGATCATTAGCTCCTTCCCACTTCTCCTCGAAATGGATCCTATCCATCACTTCCATTTCTAGCTGAGTGCGAAGTGCTTCCTTCTCCGTTCTCTCGCTCATCTCTCTCTACTCCAACTCTTCAAGTTTCCTTGCCAGCTCCATATTCCTAGCCACTGATCGGTGAAACAAGGATCCCTGCCTCCTTACGGTGAGCAATTTCCTCCTCCATCTCCTGCATCACTAATTTTCTCTGGTGGTCCACTACTACAAAACAGTAAATAGATAACGCGTAAAAAATATTGTGGTTGCTATCCCAGAAACGTCGTATTTAAGGGTGTTATCTATTTGACACCCTTTATGCAACATTTTTAAAACGTTGTAGTTTGACACATTATACAACGTTTTTTTTCTAAGAAAACGTTGTAAATTTGTTTTCCAAAAATTATTAGATGCTTGAAAACATTGTAGATGGTATGATTCCACAACGTTTTCTGTAACGACCCCAAAATTTATACAATTTAATTCTCGACTTCGGTCGTTAATAATACATTCAACCTCTAATTTTACATCATTAAACGATAAGACAAACATTGAAATTTGCGGAATAATAAAAATTTTCTATTACAAACTATCCTCATTCCCAAAACTTTCAACCTTTACATCTAAATATCTCAGAATCATTTTAATACTACAATAGATTACATCACAAAACGATATTGCAATTCAACATTAATACATCATTCGGAACCTTAAACACGGTTCAAATAATAATACCACAACCAAAGTGTATAAATCCTCAAGTACCACATCGGATTCATGTCTTTCAGGTATCACATAACTTTACCTTGAAATTTTAACCTACAAAAATAGTTATTTGCAAGGTTGAGCCCGACAGCCCAACAAAATCTAACAGTTTTCCTGCATCACGTAGCATATAATAACATGATCAACATACATCTCTTAAACATTGAACTATCATAACATACATGCTATAATTCATATAACAAGTATAAAGATTGAGTTCCTTACTCAATCAGCATACTTTACTCAATCAACGTAGTCATAAGTTGACTTTAATGTTTCATGCTTTCAACATAAATATAACACATCATGTTATTTGCAATAAAGTTTTAAAATAGTTAATCATTAAATTCACGTAGCAAATAGGAACTGAAAGACTTGCCTTGATCGTTGTTTACCAATAAAAGATTAACAGCTTATAGCTATCTACACTTTACGTGCCCTACACAATTATATAATCATACACATCAACTATTAGTCACATAACAACACATAGTAATTGTAATGTAAACTCCCATCTCATAATCTTTCCTATTAATTAGCACACAATGTTCAATTAGATTGTGTTAACTTTTCGACTTATGTAATATTCGAAATTCATTTAAGTATTTAAATCTTGCTAGGAATCATTATTGGTTTTATATTAAACCCATTTCGTATTTTATAATATCCATTTCTTTTGACTTAAAACACTTTTTACGTTCATTAACACTTATCACGGCGTTTCGACGTCTATTCGTCACACGTTCGATTTGCCTCTCTTGTGTATGCTTACTATGCTTCTATAACTTATCTAATACATTATTTATTAATGCTAAGCATCATTATGTTTACTAACATTCATGTTTTATAACTTAGAGCAACATCTTTTATCATCAGAACCATTACACATGCATACGTGCATGCCCGACGCCCTCCGATTGCCCCCGAAAACACTACAGTCCTAAAGATGACCATTTTGACCACTGTTCCCTACATCAAATTGAAAGACCTAAAGAACAAAAGTTGTAAGTATAATCGTCCTCGTTCCGTATCATCTTTAATCACCTTAATCGGAGTTTGTATGAAAATGTTATGATTGTTTTAGTAAAACATATCCAGTCAGTTTTTTTTCCCAAAATTCGACTAGGCAGCCTACCCCCCCCCCCCCCCCGCTGGGGCGGGGGTTTTTGTACTAGGGGGGCCCACCAGGGCAGGGGTTCCTTCTGCTAATTTGCAATTTTTCATACCAAACACTACAGAAAGCCAAATTAGGCCTACAAACTCCTTTCTAACAAACATATCAACCTACCCAAGGTGTAATATATTTATAGAAACATAAACTAATGTTTCTAACACGTTTCTAACCACATAAACATCAAAGATTACAACCTTTAATTTTACTATTTCTCTTCTTTCCTCTTCTTTTGACATTCATAGCTAAATTCTTCGCTGTGAATTCGTTTTTAAACCAATTCAAGTAATTCCAATTGTGATAACTCATATTCTTAACATACTATCATAATACATGATCAATTTCAACAATAAATCATAACCAAACATCAATTTAATAGTTTCAAAAGCCATTTTTACGAAATTAATTCACAGAAAATCATTATGAACCAAAATTCCTCTTGTTTATCAAAATTACATGGATTGAATTGCTAGAACAACCATATAACTCATAATCAAACACAATGAACATGAATTCATCATGTTCATCATACCTTTGTGAATTAAAACCTTTGAATAACTATAAAAATCTCATGTAAGCGTATACATGAAAACATATGAACACCATATATGCATATAAATTAACAATCATGAAAACCTAATTTAGTATAAGAGTTAGTTTGATACCTTTCTAGGTTGAATTAGGAGTAAAGATGGAGATGATGTTTGTTTTCTCAAGGTTTTCCTTCTTCTTCTTCTTCTTCTTCTTCTTCTTCTTCTTCTTCTTCTTCTCTGTATTCTCTCTTTTTCTCTTTGAAAACCTTTTTCTCTCAACTTCTTCTTAGGCTTAAGCCATATACAATATACGTAAAGTAAATTAAACTAACGTACGTCTTTTCAAAAGTTTTAAAAACTGACGCTCACTAATGATTTTATTAAATTATCAGTTACATAACTAATATATATATATATATATATATATATATATATATATATTATTTTATTTATTTAATTTATATTATTATAAATTCAAAATTTAAAATCCAAAAGCCATAGGGCTTTGTTTGGCAAAATAATTTAAAACTTAAAGACTTAATATATTTAAGCCTTGTTTGGCAAATTAAATTAAAACTACTTTATTTATTTTAATAACCACTTATAATATAGTTATTTGTCACATTTCTATTAAATTAAGTTTTCATACTTAATTAATTAATTCTAATAACAATTTATCAATTAAATCATTTAATCACAAAACTCAATACAAATAATTACCCATCAAAATGAAATATCAATATAATAATTCATTTAATCATTATAAACTCTCTAACTTAATTGTTAAATTAAATTAGAGCATTATCCCATAATTATTAATTTTCTTAACTCATTAATTATTTATTAAACAAATAATTAACCAAATCAAATCAAATCAATTAAACAAATATTTATTCAACGATAAACACATCTATTAAATATTTATATAATTCAATAAATATTTAAAAATTACAATTAAAATTTTAGAAATTTTGGATTGTTACATCTTTCCCTCCTTACAAGGATTCTGTCCCCAGAATCACAACTCAAACAATTCATTCATCACATTAATTCTTAAAACTCCGAGATATCACATCCTTTCCTCCTTATAAGAATTTCGTCCTCGGAATCAACGAAACCTCCTATACTCGATTTTCACCATATCTCTTTTCAAAATTTATCGTTGAATATCTTCAACACATTACCTTAATATAGGTTTTATATTTCCTACTACATTCATCACTTCAACAAATTTTAGATTTTATTTCATAACTTTCACTTGAACTCAATTATATTTTGAGTATTATATACTCTTTAACCCATTCATTTCCTTCTCTAAGGATCGGTATCATAAACACCTGGGATATTACATTCACCCATTCTTCTAAGAATTTTGTCCTCAAAATTTTATCTATTAATCTTTATTCATTCAATCTATCAAAATAGATTTTATGTTAATACTTTATTCATTCATTGGTTTCTGTAACCACTTTCTTTCCACAAAGATCATTCTACAATTATTAACTTTTCTATTAAAAGTTTTACAAATTTCTTTGATAACTCATATTCTTCTCACTTCAAAATCCCTTTTCTCACTTATTCAATAAATTCATCATTCAGTATCGCATTCTACGACTTACTTCCTTCTAAGGAATATCATCCTTACTACATTCACCTTTTAGAATAACAAGAATCTTCCACAATTGCTCAATAATTGAGAAGCAGTATGAATAACTCAGGAATTTAAAAGATTCCAAATCATGTTGAGGGGTCATGAGACCTTGAACTACGTCCCCAGGTTATCAAGTATCTCGACTTGAACCTTTAACAGTCATAAGACTATATGGACCTCCCGTACTTAGGGTGTTAAGCCCTTCGTACGATGTATTGTGCACAAATATTTAAACGCTATGCGTATGTCTATAGTTATAAGTAATCTTTCAACTTAAACTTTAACAGTCATAAGACTATAGGGACTCCTCGTACTTAGGGGGATCAACCCTTCGTACAATGTATTGTGCACAAATATCTTAACGCTTTCGCGTAATCCCCTATAAAAGGGTTGTTCATCTCAGCTTTTCAACATCTGAATCCGTACCAAAACAATTTGGTTTGGCATAACCTCTCAAGAAATGCTTGAATTTCATAAACATTTTGCTAGCTGAATCAAATAGCTTAGACTCATACCAATAATTTGAATATCAATCGAAACATGTCTGGGCAAATTCAATTGGCAATAATTTATCTTTAAAATTCTGAAAATCATTTTATGACGTCATGATACCGCACTGTATTTACAGTCCGTTTGAGGATTCCGTCATTTTGTGACTTTGTCATACTACATCATACCATAGTGGGCTGACGATCCTTAGATCACCTCCAACACTAAGTAATACTGCATTGATGACTCCATCATTTTTATCATCTCTGCACCAGGTTCCATGATGCATTGATGATATAAAAATATATTTTGATATATCTCAAATCATTTTTGTCTAGCCGAAGCAATTAGCATAGACATACGAATAATAGTACTGTTTTAAAAATTCTTTGGTTCACTAGTGTGATCCAACATTTTTTAAAAATTAAAAGTACAACCATCGGCACGAAGTCAATAAATTTCGAAAATTTAGCAAAGCTAGAAGATTTTGAAAAACCTATGTCTCCACTTTCTATACTGATCCATTGCTTCATAGGTCTATCTATTTCTATCATCCTCAATACTCCATTCACACTTAATTATACCCCAGTTCATCAAACTTACGGCACATTGGAAGTTTAGGACTTGCCACAATAATATGAGTTTAAGAACTTATCCTAGTCAGACCATAGGCATCCATTCGTTGAGGGGTTCAAAACATACCATATTATTATGAGTCAAGAACTTACCATATGCATTAGTTTTAAGAACTCACACCTAACCCTAATAATATCTAACTAATTTTAATAGTTTCTAACTATCAAATATACACATGAGAAAAGAATCACCTTTTCGCCACATATACATTGATAGCGCGACACCAACATTCCAATAATTATCAATGTGATAAACTGAGTGCAAGCACAAAACCCTCGCCCATACAAAGGTTTGTATAACTCAGCCATTACATGAGTCCTCAATTAAAATTCCACCTAACTCTATCTTACTCTTAACTTGCTCTTTGCTCGATACGAATTCCTCGTATCACATCATCTATAACTCCTCGTGAGTTATCTCGTACTATTTCATAGTACTCCATCTTCATAGCATTAAGCTATAATTATTCAAACATTACTGACCATCTTTCTTCTATAACTTAAACAGATTACGCTGTGATCTTATTCTATAATCATCTCCCTTAAAATTCTTTTCTTAACTCGTGATCGTTTTGTTTTACAATCTTCTTTCTTTCCCTTTTTCATCATTTACGACATTATTCTTTATCTTGGTTATTGTCATTTCTTATCTTTATATCTCTTCAAGATTCTTCTTTGAATTTTCTTGTTTATATAACAATTCTTCCTTTAAGAATTTCTAACTTCATTTACATTGCTCAACATTTCATTCGAGTTTTATATTTTCATCATACGTATCCATTTTGTATACTTGGTACACATCAAGTCTCTAACAGTTTCAGTATGGTACGCTGAGTGGTTTCCCATAAACAACCAACAAACTAGGTTCCGAGTTGCTAGTTGGTATATACCTCCGCTCTATGAAGGAATCATTTAGCCCAGATACCATACATCAACTACTAAAGAGTACAATTGTATCATACCTAACAATAACTTTCTATTCTTAACTTATTTATCATTCTCTTTTTATAGACATTGTCTATTTATTATCACCTTACATCCTTATTATTGGAGTTCGGTAACCCCACATTCATATTCCTTAAAACTCTACGAGATTCTTCTTTGAATCCTCTCACGCATGTTTTAATCTCTTCTTTAAAATTTCTTAAATTACTTCTTATTGTTCAACCTCTATTTGAGCTTATTCGTTCATTATCTTCACCTCTCTTCTCTAAGGTTATAGCTTAAGGTACTCTTACCTAAGGTTTCTAACCTATCAGCTTTGATACCATCTGTAACGACCCCAAAATTTATACAATTTAATTCTCGACTTCGGTCGTTAATAATACATTCAACCTCTAATTCTACATCATTAAACGATAATACAACCATTGAAATTTGCAGAATAATTAAAATTTTCTGTTACAAACTATCCTCATTCCCAAAACCTTAAACCTTTACATATAAATATCTCAGAATCATTTTAATACTACAATAGGTTACATCGCAAAACGATATTACAATTCAACATTAATACATCATTCGGAACCTTAAACATAGTTCAAATAATAATAACACAACCAAAGTGTATAAATCCTCAAGTACCACATCGGGTTCATGTCTTTCAGATAACACATAACTTTACCTTGAAATTTTAACCTGCAAAAATGGTTATTTGCAAGGTCGAGCTCGACAGCCCAGCAAAATCTAACAGTTTTCATGCATCACGTAGCATATAATAACATGCTCAACATACATCTCTTAAACATTGAACTATCATAACATACATGCTATAATTCATATAACAAGTATAAAGATTGAGTTTCTTACTCAATCAGCATGCTTTACTCAATTAACTTAGTCATAAGTTGACTTTAACATTTCATGCTTTCAACATAAATATAACACATCATGTTATTTGCAATAAAGATTTAAAATAGTTAATCATTAAATTCACGTAGCAAATAGGAACTGAAAGACTTACCTTGATCGTTGTTTACCAATAAAAGATTAACAACATACAGCTATCTTCACTTCACGTTCCCTACATAATTATATAATCATACACATCAACTATTAGTTACATAACAACACATAGTAATTGTAAAGTAAACTCTCATCGCATAATCTTTCCTATTAATTAGCACACAATGTTCAATTAGATTGTGTTAACTTTTCGACTTATGTAATATTCGAAATTCATTCAAGTGTTTAGATCTTGCTAGGAATCATTATTGATTTTATATTAAACCCATTTCATATTTTATAATATCCATTTCATTTGACTTAAAACACTTTTTACATTCATTAACACTTATCACGGCGTTTCGATGTCTATTCGTCACACGCCCGATTTGCCTCTCTTGTGTATGCTTACTATGCTTCTATAACTTATCTAATACATTATTTATTAATGTTAAGCATCATTATGTTTACTAACATTCATGTTTTATAACTTAGAGCAACATCTTTTATCGTCAGAAGCACTACACATGCATACGTGCATGCCCGACGCTCTCCGATTGCCCCCGAAAACACTATAGTCCTAAAGATGACTATTTTGACCACTGTTTCTGACATCAAATTGAAATACTTAAAGAACAAAAGTTGTAGGTCTACTCGTCCTCGTTTCGGATCATCTTGAATCACCTTAATCGGAGTTCGTATGAAAAAGTTATGACTGTGTTTAGTAAAACATGTCCGGTCAGTTTTTTTTTTCCAAAATTCAGCTAGCCAGCTTACCCCCCCCCCCCCACCGGGGCAGGGGTTTTTGTACTAGGGGGGCCCGCCGGGGCGGCGGTCCCTTCTGCTAATTCGTGATTTTTCATCCCAAACACTACAGAAAGCCAAATTAGGCCTACAAACTCCTTTCTAACAACCATACCAACCTACCCAAGGTGTAATATGTTTACAGAAACATAAACTAATGTTTCTAACAAGTTTCTAACCACAAAAACAACATAAACATCAAAGATTACAACCTTTAATTTCACTATTTCTCTTCTTTCCTCTTCTTTTGACATTCATAGCAAAATTCTTCGCTGCGAATTCGTTTTTAAACCAATTCAATTAATTCCAATTATGATAACTCATATTCTTAATATACTAACATAATACATGATCAATTTCAACAATAAATCATAACCAAACATCAATTTGATAGTTTCAAAAGCTGTTTTTCAGAAATTAATTCACAAAAAATCATTATGAACCAAAACTCCTCTTGCTTATCAAAATTACATGGATTGAATTGCTAGAACAACCATATAACTCATAATCAAACACTATGAACATGATTTCATCATGTTCATCATATCTTTGTGAATTGAAACCTTTGAACAACTATAAAAATCTCATGTAAGCGTATACATAAAAACATATGAACACCATATATGCATATAAATTCACAATCATGAAAACCTAATTTTACAAAGACTAAATTCAAAACATCTTAATTTAGTATAAGGGTTAGTTTGATACCTTTTTAGGTTGAATTAGGAGAAATGATGGAGATGATGTTTTTTTCTCAAGGTTTCCCTTTTTCTTCTTCTTCTTCTTCTTCTTCTTCTTCTTCTTCTTCTCTGTATTCTCTCTCTTTCTCTTTGAAAACCCATTTCGTATTTTATAATATCCATTTCTTTTGACTTAAAACACTTTTTACGTTCATTAACACTTATCACGGCGTTTCGACGTCTATTCGTCACACGTTCGATTTGCCTCTCTTGTGTATGCTTACTATGCTTCTATAACTTATCTAATACATTATTTATTAATGCTAAGCATCATTATGTTTACTAACATTCATGTTTTATAACTTAGAGCAACATCTTTTATCATCAGAACCATTACACATGCATACGTGCATGCCCGACGCCCTCCGATTGCCCCCGAAAACACTACAGTCCTAAAGATGACCATTTTGACCACTGTTCCCTACATCAAATTGAAAGACCTAAAGAACAAAAGTTGTAAGTATAATCGTCCTCGTTCCGTATCATCTTTAATCACCTTAATCGGAGTTTGTATGAAAATGTTATGATTGTTTTAGTAAAACATATCCAGTCAGTTTTTTTTCCCAAAATTCGACTAGGCAGCCTACCCCCCCCCCCCCCCGCTGGGGCGGGGGTTTTTGTACTAGGGGGGCCCACCAGGGCAGGGGTTCCTTCTGCTAATTTGCAATTTTTCATACCAAACACTACAGAAAGCCAAATTAGGCCTACAAACTCCTTTCTAACAAACATATCAACCTACCCAAGGTGTAATATATTTATAGAAACATAAACTAATGTTTCTAACACGTTTCTAACCACATAAACATCAAAGATTACAACCTTTAATTTTACTATTTCTCTTCTTTCCTCTTCTTTTGACATTCATAGCTAAATTCTTCGCTGTGAATTCGTTTTTAAACCAATTCAAGTAATTCCAATTGTGATAACTCATATTCTTAACATACTATCATAATACATGATCAATTTCAACAATAAATCATAACCAAACATCAATTTAATAGTTTCAAAAGCCATTTTTACGAAATTAATTCACAGAAAATCATTATGAACCAAAATTCCTCTTGTTTATCAAAATTACATGGATTGAATTGCTAGAACAACCATATAACTCATAATCAAACACAATGAACATGAATTCATCATGTTCATCATACCTTTGTGAATTAAAACCTTTGAATAACTATAAAAATCTCATGTAAGCGTATACATGAAAACATATGAACACCATATATGCATATAAATTAACAATCATGAAAACCTAATTTAGTATAAGAGTTAGTTTGATACCTTTCTAGGTTGAATTAGGAGTAAAGATGGAGATGATGTTTGTTTTCTCAAGGTTTTCCTTCTTCTTCTTCTTCTTCTTCTTCTTCTTCTTCTTCTTCTTCTTCTCTGTATTCTCTCTTTTTCTCTTTGAAAACCTTTTTCTCTCAACTTCTTCTTAGGCTTAAGCCATATACAATATACGTAAAGTAAATTAAACTAACGTACGTCTTTTCAAAGGTTTTAAAAACTAAAGCTCACTAATTATTTTATTAAATTATCAGTTACATAACTAATATATATATATATATATATATATATATATATATATATATATATTATTTTATTTTATTTTATTTATTTAATTTATATTATTATAAATTCAAAATTTAAAATCCAAAAGCCATAGGGCTTTGGTTGGCAAAACAATTTAAAACTTAAAGACTTAATATATTTAAGCCTTGTTTGGTAAACTAAATTAAAACTACTTTAATTTATTTTAATAACCACTTATAATATAGTTATTTGTCACATTTCTATTAAATTAAGTTTTCATACTTAATTAATTAATTCTAATAACAATTTATCAATTAAATCATTTAATCACAAAACACAATACAAATAATTACCCATCAAAATGAAATATCAATATAATAATTCATTTAATCATTATAAACTCTCTAACTTAATTGTTAAATTAAATTAGAACATTATCCCATAATTATTAATTTTCTTAACTCATTAATTATTTATTAAACAAATAATTAACCAAATCAAATCAAATCAATTAAACAAATATTTATTCAACGATAAATACACCTATTAAATATTTATATAATTTAATAAATAATTAAAAATTACAATTAAAATTCTGAAAATTTTGGATTGTTACATTTTCTGGCTAAAAATGTTGAAGTTTAATATATCAGACAATATTTAGATATATTTACACAACTTTTAGAATGTGTCATCTATTTAGACAAATTTGTAACGCCCCCAAATTCGGGTATCTTCTAACCCGACAGATGGTGCAATACTATACAACATTCATACATTCATTCAATTAAAAAGTCTCAAAGAACGAATATAACTTTTATATATTAAAGTAATATTTACAATTCCCAGGTTCTATACCCATTACAAAGGTTCTTTGTCATAATATCAGTTTTATTACAACAATAGACCTATACTATTACAAGACAGCTTAACAATCTGTCTTAGCTTTTCCTTTATCTCTTTTTGATCCTTCGGGACGTTCGGTCTTAGCTGCATTCATATGGTTCAAGCAAGAGTAAGCATGGCTAGCTCAGCAAGTATAATAATTTAATAACAACATGCCTGACACATACAAATCGTATATCTTCAATAACTGAACAATAGTTATGAAGTACTATTGATAATTCAAAGTAGCACTTCATCTTTTCTTTCAAAATGTTTTACAATAACAACAATATTTAGTTAAAACATTCAATCCGGTCAAAGACCTTGAGTATTCATTCTTTATTGAAAAGGACAACCCGGAACGAATTCCGTAAGCCCAATATTACTTACGAGCACTTCTAGGTGATCAGCCTATTGTACTCTATGTTGGTCAACACTACATCCATTAAACGTATGTACGTTTAATCATATGGCAACCTCATGTGCCTGTCGTTTTACCGACAAAACATTTGTTTAACATTTCAGTCTTCTTTTGAAAACCATATCAAGTAGTTGACAAAAGATAGCAACATTTGATAATGCAAGAGTAGATTATCAAGTCTAGCCAAAGGGAATTGGCTTTAACCTCAACATACCTCAATTCATGCGAAAGAATACATGAATCTTAAACTTGTTCAGATTGAACTGAAACAAGAGTTAGAATACTTGCCTTTAGCCTCTGCTATGATAAATTATCTTTATGTTCAAGTCGTTCAAGTCTCTACAATACATGATCACATAATGACTTTACATTAGGTCACATATAATCAAATATGTATATGACTATATCATACCCTTCATTCCAATCTAATCGTGTATTAGATTCAGTTACTATTCATTTCGGTTTAACATTACCATTGCATTTATATTCGACTAGGTTATCTTAACCTTTACATTACATTCCTTAAGGTTTAACAAAGTTTAAACAATGTTACATTACCTTCCTTTAGTTTGTGTTTATTTCCATTTCCTTTCTTTGTACTTAAAAACCTTCATTACTATCTTTGTTCTGAGACTGGCGCTGCTGTGAGGACCCCAAACTCGGGTACTTGAAATCCGAACTCAGTTCTTCACGATACCATTTCTATGAGCGGAATAATACTAATAATAACAACACTAATATAAAGATCAACTTAATTTACATATCATCAGAGTCTAATCCCAAGTACGTAACCTTTAAACATTCATTACAACCCATGATAGATAATATATGTCATACTTGTCTTAATAATACCAAACTATTACATAACATAGTAATTCGTTCATTCAGCAACCTTCCCTTTTTCTTTGTTCTTAGCAGAGCTCTCTAGTCGTTCGCACTTAGCTGAAAACATTTAAATTTAAGCAAGGATGAGCATTTGAGTGCCCAGCAAGCAATAGCAATATATATATATATATATATATATATATATATATATATATATATATATAAGCTGAAAGGATTTAAATATTTTCTTTATACTATTCTTCTACAACAAGTCAATAGTTGTGAAGTATTCTGAACCAATAATAATAACATAACAACTCTCTTTTAAAGTTTTGAAATTTCGTATAGACTATATCTGGGGTATGGTGACATGCCATGAACATTGTTTTAAATTTTTGATAGGGTAAGACAGAAATTCATCTGCAAACCGTCATAACTTACGGGCACGGGGGGTGATCAACCCGTTATGTCCTGCATTGATCAATACTACATTGCTAGAACAATATTATCGTTCATCCTTTGTCCGCCGAAGCGCATAAAAATTTTCCCGTGTAGGGATGTTCATACATGTCTGGGTTCTAAATAAAAGGTTTTATCTTGTCAACAACAATCTATAATTCAACATATATGTATACGGGTAATTGACAAAGGTATATCAACATGTGATTAAATACAATGATTATCCAAGTGGGGACACTTGTTTAACCATTTCTAGAAATTAACGAACAGAATATATATATTTGAGTTACCATATACTAACATGTTGATATTCAAGGAGCTTATATAATATAAGGTTAATAATCTGTACCATAATAATATAGTTTAGAAACATTCTTACTCACATCCATTGCATAAAGAAATGCAAATGTTACATACTTGCCTGAAGCGCTGCTTACAACTTGTAATTTAGATTTATCGCTTATCTCACGACCTATCATTAATTAGATCATTTGTTCGATTAGAACAATATACTATAACACATAACACTGCTTATTGCAGTCAGCACATACCCTAATCACATTGGCACATAGATTTAACAACCATTGAATCACAAATAATCACTTATCTAATCACATTATCTAAGTTCAGATCAATTTCTGAAATATGTCGGTGTATCGACAACTTTATCGAGTAATTATCGAGTCTAAGATTCTATACTGTAACTTAATATCAGTCATATTATTTTTAAATGACTTAATATAATTTTTAAACATTTATTATAATTTATCACGAAATTTCAAACATCGGAATCACATTAAAATGATTTAAATACTAATCAATTATATTATCATTAATATTTAATTAGTATTAAACTATTAATGAAATTATTTCTAAAATATTAAAGTTATTTATATTAACTTAAAATATTTTTAAAGTATTAAAATTACCTTTAAATGATTTTTAAAACATTTAAAATCATTTCTAAATAATTACCATTATTATCAAAGTATTAATGTTCTATTTATCAAAATATTAAAAGTCATTATTCATAACTTAAAATATTCTTAATTCATTTATATCCCTTTTAAATAATTTTTAAATTAATAAAACTATTTATAAGCCATTTATTTAATATAATTATTAAAGAAATTTAATATCATTAGTAATAACTTAATAATCATTAATATTTAATTATTAATGAAATTATCCTTTAAATATTAAAAGTTATATTTTATAACTTAAAATATCTTTAAACACTTTATTTTCCTTTAAAATGATTATTAGAATATTAAAATCATTTTTAAACTAAATTATTTAATATAATTATTAAATAACTTTAATATCATTAATAATAATAAATTAATGAAATTTACCTTTAAATATTAAAAGTTATATTTTATAACTTAAAATATTTTTAAATACCTTATTATTATTTAAAATGATTTTTAATATAATAAAATCATTTTTAATAAATTTATTTAATTCATTTAATAAATAACTTAATTATCATTAATATTAATTTATTAATAAAATTTATCACAAAATATTAAAAGTCATTAAAAATAACTTAAAATATTTTCTTATATCATAATATAATTTTTAATGATTTTTCCAATATTAAAATTATTTTTAAATAATTTATTTAACATTATAATTAAATAAATTAAATACTTTTAATATTCCAAAAATATTAAATATTTATGAAATATATTAAAAATAATTAAAAACTAATTTTCAGAATTTAAAATAATTTTTAATAATTTATTTTGTATTTTTAATAATTAAAAACTATTTTTTTCTATTTATTAATTAATTTTCGAAAAATAATATACTGTCTGTCGCTAAAGGCCACCTATAGTGACAAAACTGTCGCTATAGGTGTTCTTCATTTCTTGAGCATTCATAAGGCAGTTTCGAGGTTCCTCCTTTGACCACGATTTTTGATCTGGTCATGATGTTTCTGGACAGGTTGTTAGTCCGATATTATAGTACTAATGCACGACTACAAGATCCAACCACAAACATGGACAAACAACACTTAACATAAGAGATCTGGAGTAATGAACAAGCTGTCAGAGGTTGTTCTTCATTTCTGGGTTGCCCAGAAATGAAGAACAGTTCGAGCATACACTTTTGGGCTTCCGCAACTTGAAATCCGTGAAATCTTTTAGTGATTTAAGAGTCCTAGATTGTAGCTAGCATGCAAGAGAGTAGATCTATTACATAAAATACAAATAACATCAACTTAATCATCCGTTATGATCTGGTCAAACCATGTCAGTCGGCATGTTCATATGTTTTCTGGGTTACCCAAAAAACATAGAACATGCTCGACTCAGCTAGTTTGACCAGCCACTGTGTTCAATCCACTTGATTATTTAGTGATATTAAAGCATAAATCCATAGTACACATACCCAACTACAACTTAGTTACAAAAATAGAATTAAAACAACAACACACTTACAGATCCAAGACCAACAAAAACTTGTCAGACACTAAAAGCCCATTTTTGGGTTACCCAGAAACAGTCTGGTCATGGTCGGTCAACGACCTTTGACCAACAATATCAAGCAATCTAACACAGATCTAAGTCTGATTTCAAGCTCAGATCCAAGAGCACATATTATACTACAACTACCAACTTTCAAAATACAAAACACATTAAAAATCATAGAGATATAAGGTCTGACATTCGCTGTCAGACATCAAAAAAATATTTTTCCAAATTCTTTAAATCTTCAAATATGAGCCTCTAAATGTTATGGATCTAACATCTATCAACCCAGATCCTCATTATACACTGGATTTAACATGTTTAACACAAAAAAACTAACATCTAACAACAGATCGTTGGACAGAAATCATGGCTAGGGTTTATACCTTCTATGAACGATTCTTGATTTCTGACTTCTGATTTGTTATAGCTGATCGTGGGGCTTTGATTTAGGACTGATATACTTGTATATTTTGAAGGTTAGAGAGAGAGAGAGAGCTTAGTTTGAGAGTTGTGAAAAATATAAGTAACAAATGACATTTCTCTCTCTTCAAATCTATTTATACAACTTGAATGCAATGTATTTGGCTGGTGTAGGTGATTTGTTGTTGTTATTTTGAGCACATGGGGTGGTTGAAGTGGTTCAACCACTCAACCTATTGTCAAAACCTATTTGTTAGCCAAAATAATGCATTTAGGGGCAAAAAGGTCTTTTGTATTTTCCATTTAATAGCAAAATTGGTACTTGCCAAACCCTTAGGGTTTAACCCTAAGGTTTAGTACAAAATAATAATAAAATTTAGCAATTAGAGTTTGCACAAAAATAAATAAAATCAAATAAAAATTAAATAACTTTTAGTTTCTAAAATTTTGAAATTTGGGTTTTCTAATTATGATTAATTTTATAATTACGCTATACAGGAACATTAGTGTTTAATATCATATAATTATCATTAACATTGCTAATTTAGCAATTAGGATTTACGATTTTGATAATTAGAGTTACTAAAATATAATTAGGATTTTCTAATTATCAAATTAGGCTTCTAGATATTTAGGGTTTTAAATTGCTAATTAGGTTTTCCATAATTAAAAATCTAATACGTGTTAATTAAACACATTAACACAATCACCAATCAATCTCGAACTCTAATTTGAATTTTCAAATTAGGGTTTTAGAAATATTAATTAGGGTTTTCTAAAAATTAGGGTTTCTAGAATTTTAATTAGGGTTCACCTAATTAATACATTTAATACACGACATAAATTATATAACACGCTTATAAAACAATCTTGCACTCTAATTTGGATCTCAAATTAGGGTTTAGCATTATTACTAGGGTTTTAAAATTAAACACCATAATTGACCAACCATTATCAATACGAAAATATAATACATATTCTTAGCACTGAAAGATCAAAATATAATTAATATTATATTATTATTCTCATATCTTGAAAATAATCCAAAATTAGGGTTTAGATTCCATACCTGATTTATTCTTCATATTTAACCTTAATAATTAAGGTAAAATAATTAACTTAATAGCCTGTACCAAAATTCATATAATAAAATAATTATTATATTTATTCTAAAAATCACTCCATATATTATTTAAATAATATATGATTGTATATTCATGGAAAATAATTAGTAAAAACATTTCTACTATAAAATTAATTATTATTAGAATATACTCTATAATAATCAATAATTCTAAAATAAAATTACTTGTAAATATTTATGTAAATAACTATATTTTTATTTACCACATAAATACACATACACATTATCTTGTACAAATCCTCATCCTTAATATATATATAAAAAAAAATTTATTCGCAAAATTACTTATTTATTTATATAGAAAATATCGGGTTGTTACAGCTGCGGCGCCAGCTTTACACTTACATCTCGCGCTGCGGCGCGAGCCTTATTCTAGCATGTCCCGGACTTGGCGCTGGGGTGCGAGTCCTTACTTAATGGGCCGCGCTGCGACGCGACTCTCCAGAAATTTTTGGTACTGTACATGGCGCTGCGGCGCGGGTAATTTGCCTTGGGTTGGCGCCGCGGCGCCAACTCTGTGCACCAGATAAGAATTTCAGTTTTGAAATTTTGTGAACTTCCCGGACGCATAACTTCTTCGTTATAAGTCCGAATTGGCTCATTCAAAAGCCTACAGTTCACAAATTTCGTAATCTACATGATCATCCAAGAATTTTATCTATTTGACTTCGTTTGCTAAAAATTCACCTATTGGTTTATTTTTTTAACGAAACGATAAACGTTCGTGAACGTTCAACGCTCGTTTCTTCGTTCTAAGTCGGAATCCGGTCATTTTTGTGTCCGTAACTCTTACATGCTAAATATGACTTAACTCCATTGTAAAGCAATGATTCCGTGATCAAACACAAAATTTGACTTCCATTCCGAGAATTTTACGAATTCGACGATCGTCGTCCAATCGTGCAATTTTCGGCAATTCTTCATTCTTACGATTTGTTCAACATTACAAATGAACTTCATTCATCATGTGAACATTTCCCCATACATAATACAACAACTTATTTTCATTGTTGGACTTTAACTCCTCATGAGCTTATAACTCATCAAATTATAAACTACTTAGGATTGGATTATTCATAACTTATGACAATTAGAGTTTCTTAATCATCATATTTTACATGTACTTCACATATAACTTTACTTAGGTATACATAATATATATGATCATATAACTTCTTTTACCTTTATATCAATTCTCTTTTAATAAATTTCTATAAGTTCATATTATTTTCTCATAAGTTATAACTTATGTTAGCTTAAATGACTTATTACCAACTTATGTGGCTTAAGTCCATGACTTACATATTTTTCTTGCTTCTTATCATTCATGTTTCTTAATTTAACTTTTCTTATTATCCTATCATGGTAAAGATAGAAGATAATTGAGAAGAAGTCTTACTTTTGTGTAGTCTTGGTAAAGTAGCTTGCTTCTTCTTCTTAGCTTATGGAAATGACTTATTGTAGCTTATTGTCTCTAACACTTAAGCACTTTGAGAAGTCTAGATTATTTGAACAACCAACAAATGCTTGTAAGTCTTCTCTATTTATAGAACTTGCAAAGCTAGGGTAGTTTGGTATTTAAAACATCCCATCTCCTTTAAGCCACCTCCTTACTATTCATTGCTTGTTACTCACAACACTTATCCTACACTTGGTCATTACTCTTTTAACTTGGTCATCACATTAACTTGATCATCACATATTAACCATATTGATATGGTTTGTCCCATGGGTCAACCAATCCATGGATTCTAATTTGGGCTTGGATTAATTAAATCCTGGGCTTTATATTAACAAACCACTAGTTGATTCCTTAATTAATAATTGGGCCTCTCCCTTTAATTCCCTTGGACTTATATTAATTCCCAACAATCTTTCCAAGTCCATTAACATTTCATAATACATATAGTTTATGTATTATTTTCGTATTCTAATTCATATAGAATTTATATACGATAATTCACCCTTCATACAACCTCGTATAATACTTCGTATTATACTCATTTCCATTTCTTTGTACAATACATAAGTATCATACCATTATTACATATTTCTCAAAAATCCAAAATTATACCCCGAGCCAATACCGATGAATAGTATTTTTCAGAAAAATTCTCGGAAAACATTTATTTTCATCTTGAAAATTCAAACACTTTAATTCATCCATGTAGCTCAAATACTATGACATTCCAACATCACTAGGTTATATAACGACAACCATCTTGATAACACATAGAATAAGATTTTATTATTATCTAATTTAATAAAATCATTTTACAATAAGATCCGAATTTTCGGTCGTTACATTCTTCCCCCCTTATAAAGAATTTGTCCCCTGAATCTCGTCTTACTTTAATCAAATAGATGAGAAAAAATTTTCTTCATCTTTTCTTCTAGTTCCCACGTTGCTTCTTCAGCATCGTGGTTTCTCCATAATACCTTCACTGATGGTATTACCTTGTTCCTCAGAACTTGTTCCTTTCTATCAATGATTTGCATCGGCAACTCTTTATACGTTAAGTCCTTCTCGATATGAATTGTCTCATACTCGATTACATGCCTATAGTCCGGCTTATATGGACATAATATAGATACGTGAAACACGTTATGTATTCGTTCTAGGTCTGGAGGTAATGCTATCATATAAACTACCTCTCCTACCCGTTTTAATACCTCAAAAGGTCCTATAAACCTTGGACTTAACTTTTCTTTCTTTTCAAAGCGTATCTTTCCTTTCCAGGGAGATACCTTTAGAAATACATACGAACCCACCTCAAACTCTCGACCTAGTCTATGCGAGTCCGCATACTTCTTCTGTCTATCCTGAGCCGTGACGAGACACATCCGAATTAACTTTACCACCTCCGCTGTCTGCTGCACCAATTCTGGTCCTAGCATACGGCGTTCTCCCACCTCATCCCAACACAAAGGTGTTCTGCATTTTCTTCCATACAAAGCTTCGTACGGCGGCATGCCTATGCTTGCATGATAACTATTGTTATACGCAAACTCTACTAGTGGTAGGTGATCATCCCAACTACCCTTGAAATCCATGACGCAAGACCTCAACATGTCTTCTAATGTCTGAATTGTTCTCTCGCTTTGTCCATCAGTCTGAGGATGATAAGTTGTGCTCAACTTCAGCTGTGTTCCCAACTGCTCTTGCAAACTTCTCCAAAAGTTCGATGTGAATCGTGGATCATGATCTGACACAATCGATACCGGCACTCCATGTCTAGAAATGATTTCCTTAACATAAAGTTTAGCTAATTGGTCCAAGTTATACTTGACCCTAATTGACAAAAAGTGAGCCGACTTCGTCAACCGGTCCACTATTTTGAACAAGGACTGAAGTCGTGGTTGTATAGTAAGGTATCGATGTTTCAATTGAAGACGTTCGCTGGACTACTAGAGAAAGCCATACTCGCTGAAGGTGGAAGCGATGCGGTAACCAAATATAATCAAGATCAGAAGAGGAAGAAGAATGAAAGTGAAGGAATTAACAAGGCTAGTGGAAGTAACATCGGAGGTGGTAATAACAAAAAGAGAAGGTGGTCTGATAACTCGTCAACTGGAAATCAACAAGGAGGTCAAAAGAAGAGGATCGAAGCGTGCCAGACCTGCAAAAAAGCTCATTTGGGAGTATGTATGAAAGGTAAATGAGTGTGCTACAATTGTGGTCAGGAAGGCCACATAGCACCTAACTGTCCTAACCCAAAGAAGGGTGCCTATTTTTCTTGTGGTTCAAAGGATCATCTGGCAAGAGACTGTCCTAAGAAGGGATCTGGAGGGGCAGGATCAGGAGGAAATAGGGGAACACATTGTCACACACTTTTATCTGTCATAATAACATAACCAATCATCTATCTAGTCAAACTATCTAAGTCCAGATCAATTTCTGAAATATTTCGGTGAACTGACAGATTTATCGGGTAACTATCGAGTCTAAAATTCTATTTTGTAGTTCAATATTCCTTTAGATAATTTAATATCAATCATATTATTTTTAAATGACTTATAATAATTTTTAAATAATTATTATAATTTATTATAATTTTTCAAACACTAGAATCATTTTTAAATAATTTAAATATTAAATAATTCTATTATCATTAATATTTAATTAATATTAAAATATTAACGAAACCGTTGCCAAAATATTAAAGTTATTTATAATAACTCAAAATATTTTTATAGTATTAATATTATCCTTAAATAATTTTTAAAATATTTAAAATTATTTTTAAATAATTATTATTAATATTTAAATATTAATTTATTATTAACCAAAATATTAAAATTCATTTATTAATACTTAAATAATTTTTAAATCATTTATATCCTTTTTAAATCATTTATAAGTCCATAAAATTATTTTTAAACTATTTATTTAATGTTATTATTAAATAAATCTAATATCATTAATATTAAATTATTAATAAAATTTTCCTTAAAATATTAAAAGTTATGTTTTATAACTTAAAATATTTTTAAATACCTTATTATTATTTAAAATGATTTTTCATATAATAAAATCATTTTTAATCAATTTATTTAATACTTTTATTAAATAAATTAAATTTCAATAATATTCAAATAAATATTAATTTTAATGAAAAATATGTCAAATTATTAAAAGTTAATTTTTATAACTTAAAATAATTTTTAAAACTAATTTTAAAATTTTCAGAAATTATTTTCTATTTTTGATTAATTTTTGGAAATTTATTTAATTAAAATCAATATATCTGTCGCTAAAGCCTTTAGTGACAGAAAGTGTCGCCTAAAGTGTTCTTGAGCCTCAAAAACATTCATATGCAGTGTTCGCGGGGCTATGTTTGACCAGCAATAATTCTTAACTCAATGTGTTTCTGGGCTAGCTAATGGTCAAATATTGTAGCAGTGATGTAATACTACACGTGTATAACAACTTCTGGGTCAAATCATAACACACAAGCAAGATCCAAGGCCTTGAACAAGCTGTCAGAGCTGTTCTTCATTTTTCTGAGTTACCTAGAAATGAAGAACAGTTCGACTAACCACTTTTGGGCTTCCACAACTTGCAATCCATGTATTGTTTTGGTGGTTTAAGGGTTCCAAATTGTAGACAACATGTCAAAGTACAAATCTATTACATAAAATCTGTATAACAACAACAAAATCTCCAGATATGGTCCGGTCAAACCATGTCAGAAATCACGTTCACAAGTTTTCTGGGTTGCCCAGAAAACTTATTTCGTGATCATCCTGCCTGGTTTGACCGTCCACTAAATCCATTTTGTGTATCAATTAAATGATCTAAAGGCATACACATGTAGTCCATATAGCATATTACAACCTAAATACAAAAATAAGAACAAAACAACAAACAACTGACAGATCAGAGCCCTTGAACTTGTTGTCAGGGCTTTTTGGGAACAATCTGGGTTACCCAGAAAACGTAAAGGCATGGCCGGTCAACGGACTTTGACCATCCATAACTTGCAATCTGTAAATGATCTAGGCTTGATTCCAATTTCAGATCAAAGCCCTTATAGCATACTACAAGTACAAACCTTTAAAACACCAAAACCATTAACGATCACCGATCTATGAGGCCTGACATTTGACTGTCAGACACATTTTAAAGTTTTTCCAGATTTTTGAAATCTTTAATTTCGTGCATTTAGATGTTATAGATCTATCATATACCAACCCAAATCACTTATTTACACCTCATACAACATATTTAAACATTCAAACACCAAATCCAACATAGCATACAAGATCAAAATTTTAGTTTAGGTTTATACCTTTCTTTGAACTAACTTGAATCTGACCTTGCTAATTTGTTTGTGTAGGAGGTGGGGACTTGATAAGGGACTGGTCTACTATACAAATTCGTGGGTTTAGAGAGAGAGAGAGTCTTGGTGGAGAGTTTGTGAGCAAATGAGGCCAATAAATGAACTTTTCTCTCTCTTGATCTATATATATGTTGGATGCAATGAATTGGCTGATATAATTAGGCTGATATGTATTGATTTTCAGCACATGTGCAATCTTAGTTGGCTACCTACTATAAATATGGCAAGATTTACAAGTTACTCACAATAATGCAAAAAGGGCAATTTGGTCTTTTGGCTTGTAATTTTAATGGCAAACTAGTAATCTTGGCTAACTTTTAGTGTTTGACCCTTAGGGTTTAACCATTAGGGTTTAACCCTAAGGTTTTGAAAAATTGATTTTCTAGGATTTCTAATTATGGTTTAAAATGGAAATTAAACTTTCTAAAAATGGAAATTAGGGTTTCCTAATTAACTTAGGTTTCCTAATTACTTTGAACTTGGAAATTAGGTTTGAGATTTACTAATTAGCATTAAGGCTTTCTAAATTAGCAATTAGGGTTCATAACTTAGCAATTAGGGTTTCTTATAATTAGGGTTTCTAATTAATAATTAGAGTTTCCCTAATTAGGGTTATATTCTATAATACTTGTCATTAATCACATAAAGCAACGAATTAACAAATCTTAAAGTCTTATTTGACTTTCGAATTAGGGTTTTGACAGTTTAACATTAGGGTTTTGTCATGCTACCCTATAATTGACCAACCATTATCAGTATACACGTACAGTACATATTTATAGCACTGAAATATAATTGATATTATATTAATATTCTCATTCCTTATTCAAAATCCAAAGTTAGGGTTTTGAATCCATATCCGACTTAACTTTCAATCTTAGTCAACTCATAAATGTAAATTGACTATTCTGCTAAATCCATATCGCAAATGTTTAAAAAAATATTATTCATGATACCAATATTAATAAAATAAAATAATAATAAATAAATAAATAAATAAAAATTTATTCGAAAAAAATACAGATATAATTATTCGAAAATACTCGGGTCTTTATATAAAGACTGAAGTTGGAAAGCTGAAAGGTGACTTGAAGGAGGAGTCAACTAAGCGTGCGAAAGCAAAGGACGCTTGGATGAAGGCTACTCAGCGTGCAGATCGTGCCGAAGCTAAGGTTCAAACGAAGAAGGCTAAGATGAACGAAATGGATCATGCCTTTCATTCTGCGATCAATAGGGCCCAGGATCGAGTCTTTTCTTACTCACCTCAATTTGAAGACTTGTTGTGGTTCGTGATGGATCGTAGGACGGCATATCGTATTATGGAGGAAGAACGTAGAGAAGCCTCTCAACGTCTTAATATGCCAAGATAGGAAGAATAATAATAATAATAATATATGAATAAATAAATTGTAAATCCTTTATTTTGATATAAATAAAGGGGTAGTATGAGTATGTAATCCTAAAACTTGTTTAGTTCCGGAAAGTGGATGTTGATGGCAGAGATGATATCCTTATTGTGCTTGGAAAATTATGAATGAATAAAAATATCAAAGTTTATTGAAATGTTATGTGTTAAGCTTTAAACTTAGTAAGTTTAAAGTTAAACTTTAGGGTATTCAAGGAATTAAATATTGATTTAATAAGCGTATATTTTAACAGAAAATGACTCCTACAAGAAGACAACCACGTCAACAACCACCTCCTGAGGGGTCTACTAACAATAATAACGAGGCCAACGCTAACCCGGTTCAACAGTTGGTAACTCTGTTAACTGGAGCACTTGTGAATCAACTGCAAGCTCAACTATGACTTTCAAAGACTTTAAAGCGGTTGGACCGCCGGTGTTTCAAGGGTCCATGAATCCAGTTGAAGCCCAAACTTGGATCATAGAAATGGAGAAGTTGTTCGACGTTCCCAGAGTCAACGAGGATCAGAAGACCACCTTCGCAATGTTTATGTTGAAGTCTGAAGCTAGCTATTGGTGGCAGGCAAATAAAGTTCATGGGGGACAGGGAATAGTAGTGTGGGATAGGTTCAAAGAAATATTTTTCGAAATGTACTTTTCGACTAGTTCTCGAAATCAGTTGGAAGTTCAGTTTTTGGAGCTAAAGTAAGGAACTATGTCTGTGCCAAAGTATGCTGCGATGTTTAATGAGCTGGCAAGGTTTGCTACGTACCAAGTCAATACCGATGAGCAGAAGGTGAAAAGGTTCGAACAAGGGTTGAAGCCCTGGCTTTATAGCAAGGTTTCAATGTTCCAATTAAACACGTTTGCGGCAGTACTGGAAAAGGCAATTATCGCAAAAGGTGGAAGCTTAACCAAATATAATCAAGAACAGAAGAAGAGAAAGAATGAGAATGAAAACAAGGCTAATGGAAGCAATGGTGAAAATAACAACCAGAAAAGGAAATGGAGTGAGAATTCGAATACGAGAGGACAACAAGGAAGTCAGTAAAAGAAGAAGTTTGAAGTTTGTGCTACTTGCGGGAAGAGCCACACTGGTGTATGTTTGAAAGGAAAATGAGTGTTTTTTAATTGTGGCCAGGAGGGTCACATTGCACCAATCTGTTTTAGTCCAAAGAAGGGAGCATGTTTCACCTGCAGGTCGAAGGATCACATGGCTCATGATTGCCCTAAGAAGACAGTGGGAAGCGCAAGTGGAGGAAAAGGAAACAACGGTGGTGGCACATTAACTATCTCTGGACCAGCACAATCAAGTCAACCTACTGCGAGGACTTTCAATATGACCGCGCAGGATGTTATGCAGTCAAAGGATATGGTGTCAGGTATCATTCCGATTAATGGTATTAATGCTTATGTGCTATTTGACTCGGGTGCTACTTGTTCATTTATATCTGATGAATTTGCTCAGAACTTAGATTTTCCTCAGGAAGAATTAGATTTCCCTTTAAGCATAGAAATTGCGAACAGGGCCTGTTAGGTTTATATACAAGAATTGTAGAGTGGTTATAAAGGGTCACAAGATGATAATGGATTTGATACTAATTAAACTTGTGATGCCATATTGGGAATGGATTGGTTATTCAATTACGAGGCAGTAATTGATTGCCAAAAGAAATGTGTTAACCTTATGACTCCGTCAAAGGTAGTGTTTTATGGCAGTAAGTCACCTCGACAAGCAAGTTGTCTGACGATAATGCAAGCTAAGAAATTACTGAGACAGGGATGTGTAGGATACTTGGCCTACATAGTCGATACACAGAAGAAGAGTGCAAAGTTAGAAGAGATACCGATCATTAGAGATTTTACAAATGTATTTCCAGAGGATTTGCCTGGATTACCACTAGATAGAGAGATTGAGCTCGTGATTGCTTTAGTACCAGGAACGGCCCCGATATCTAAAGCCCCATACAGAATAGCTCCAGTAGAAATGAAAGAGTTGATGGTGCAGTTGCAAGAATTACTCAACAAGAAGTATATTCAGCCGAGTGTATCGTCATGGGGAGCACCGGTATTGTTTCTTAAGAAGAAAGATGGATCGATGCGACTCTGCATTGATTATCGAGAATTGAATAAGGTCACGATAAAAAATAAGTATCCATTACTGAGAATCAATGACTTGTTTGACCAACTGAAGGGAGCGAGATATTTCTCAAAGATAGACCTGAGGAGTGATTATCATCAGCTAAACGTAAGGCCAGAGGATCTACCGAAGACGGCATTCAGAACTCAGTATGGTCATTACAAGTTTCTGGTTATGTCGTTTGGTTTAACCAATGCACCTGCAACGTTTATGAATTTGATGAACGGGGTGTTTAAACCATTTTTAGATAAATTTGTAGTGGTATTTATTGATAATATCATGGTGTAATCTAAGACCAAGGAGGAACATGTTGAACACTTAAGAGTGACGTTGGAAACATTGAGGAGAGAGAAGTAATACGCTAAGTTCTCAAAATGTGAGTTTTGATTGGAACGTGTACAATTTCTTGGGCACGTTATTGATAAGGACGAAATCTAGGTAGATCCATCAAAAGTTGAAGCAGTAATAAACTGGGATCAGCCGAAGACATCGTCGGAAGTAAGAAGTTTCTTGGAATTGGCAGGTTACTATAGGCGTTTTATTCAAGACTTTTCCAAGATCGCAACCCCGTTGACGAATTTAACTAGGAAGGCAGTTAAGTTTGTTTGGACGGAGACGAGGGAGGAATGTGACGCCCCCAAAATAGGTATACACCACCCATTCTGAATCGCCAAATACATGGTATAGAAAATAACTACAACTTCATTATTACAATTGTCGTGCAAAATACGACAACACATATACTGTGAGTTTAAATATAAATATTATCTAATAGACAGTATTCAAACTCAAAAGGAGTCCTCATTACAATTATTATCACACTATTTTATAAAATAGTGAGGACTGTTAAAACAACCGACTAGAAACATCACTCCATACCCCGATTAGTTCCTGCTATATTCTCGCCTCTTGAGAAGAAAAATGGAACAAAAAGGAAAAGGGAGAGCTCAACTAGCCCAGTAAAGAATATTATGACTAAGATAATGTAGAACAAATTATCGTTAGCCTTCAATAATCAGATAAAATATAATAGAAAACTAGTTTTAGATCAATATTTGCAGCGGAAATAATAATTCATTAGAAGAGTTTAAGTAGAGAATGAAATATACTATCATCTATGAATTTAAAAGTCCATCATCAATATTTTATCCCTGTAACATCAATCAATATACATCTTGAATCAAATATTCATCTTTGCACTACGGGCCAAGGATATTCATTTGTATTACCAATTGGTCATATTCATCTCAACACTTGTTCATCTTTGCACTACGGGCTAAAGATATTCAATAGGTAATCATTCATCTTTGCACTACAGGCCAAAGATATTCAGTTATATCATCATTTAGGACTGAGGATGATGAAAATATTTTAAAAAAAACGAATCCAGTGAAATAAAAGCTCAAAGATTAGGGATTCGTACTTTGGTTTATCCAAGTTTAAAAATACTCCATAATAAACCATAGCTGAATAAAATTCAAGAATAAAGATCAAAACATGAATACAATCAAAGATAGTAACCATAATATACATCTTGGACAAAGAAGAGAAAATTTCATTTTTCTCTTCGTATTCGTGAATAGTGCCGTATACGTGAATAGTGTCATATACATGAAGAGTGTCGTATACGTGAATAGTAACCCCGACACGAAAAGATAGAAATTTCACAATAAAATTCATACTAATATTTCGGCATAAGGATATTGAAAGAAAAATATCATTTACAAAGAAAATAACATCCCTTACCTCAAAAGAACAGTACTTCTGGCTGAAATATCAGGTATAAGGCTGAAGGAAACTTACACTGAATAGCAACTCTCAAAGTATCTAAATACTCACAAAAATATGCTCGATAATATAGAGAAAGAAAGCTTATGATTCTGGTGTAATTTTTAATTCTAACTAAGCAACCTATTTATAGAAAAATATTAGAACGCCAAAGCAGACTAACTTGCTACCTGATGGCTTTATCTGTAACTATTCATGCCCAACACTTTTGAAATAAAATTTTAGCACATTTCTCACCAACCAAAAGTGGGGCCCACCCATTCTAGAAAATTTTCAAAATATTTTAAATTTAAACACTAATCAACAACTTCAATAATTCATAATAAATAGCCCTTTTATCCAAAAAAAAATACGAATTTTATGTCCATTCCATAGAAAATTTAACTATCTACAACGTTGTAGAAGAAAGTTTCTCCAAATTCCAAATAAAAAATGCCCGAAATCCACATACGGACGATTTTTAATACCTCCATTCTGACAAAATACTGATAAAACACCTCAGCATTAACTCCTTCATTTATATCCACATAAAAATAAATATTTTCTTATCATATAAATCAATAATTAATTATTCACAAATAATATTACAGAATCACAATTATGACAACTAGGTCATTCCTAGGAAAGAGGAGGCTTTTCGATAAGGATTTCTCCTTACTGGCGCGCAATTAGGTGACCAAACCCCTTTCATAGATAGAACTTTTTTAGACATTGTCAATAATGCTATCTAATAATATTATTCAAATAATATGAATTATTGATCTAATAATGGGAAATACTATGGAGTGACAATTATTGAAATAACAATAATATAAAATATCAACGTAGCAATTATTGAATCAATAAAATAAAATATTGAACAATAATTACTATAACAATTATTGAGTAGTGTCTTCTTACGTAAGAACCAATAATTCAAAAATACTGTGTAATACCGTGTCCTACTGTGCAACCACGCGTATTATTATATTTTAACCACCGGGTATTCCAACAGTGTTAACGGTAACAACTACGTCGTTATTTATAAAAACTCAAACTTGTCGTTTTCCTTCATCCGACAGTTTTTCGTTATGGGGCCCACAAATGGCTGCGTCATCGTACGAATATTCCCCAACAGCAAGAATATTTCACGACCAAACGAATATTTCCCCACAACAATGAATATTTTATAACCACTTGCTTATTTTATAAAATTTGCACATTTCACCCATAACCAAAGCATTATATCAAATTAACATCTTATTATTCAAAATAATAATTAGAGAAAATTCAATTTTATTTATAAAAAGTTGGGGTCTTATAACCTCCCCTCCTTATGAAATTTTGTCCTCGAAATTGACGTACGTACCTGGTATTTCAAAAAGGTTAGGATACCTCGTTTTTATTTCTGATTTCAACTCTCAGGTCATTTTCTCAATAGCATGGTTCCTCCACAAAACTTTGACTTGTGGTATAACCTTTGTGCGTAGGACACGCTCCTTTCTATCTAAGATCTTAACAGGTACCTCCTCGTACGTTAAACCTTCGGTTATCTCGTCTGGTTCTAACTCAATAATTTGGTTTGGGTCTTTCACATATTTACAAAGCACGGATATGTGAAACACATTATGAACACGAGACATGCTTAGAGGTAATGCGAGTCTATAGGCTACATTTCCTAATCGGTCAAGAATCTCAAATGGACCAACAAATCGTGAATTGAGCTTTCCTCTCTTCCCAAATCTTGTAACTCCCTTCCATGGTGCAACACGTAACAATACATGATCCCCAATATTAAATTTCACGTACTTTCGATGAAGATCTGCATAACTCTGTTGTCGATCCTGTGCCATTTGTATACGTTGCCGGATCATTTGGATCTTCTCTGTAGTCATATGTACCAACTTTGGTCTCAACAACGTTGCTTCTCCCACCTCATCCCAACATACTGGAGAGTGACACTTTTGTCCATACAATGCTTCGAATGGAGCCACACCTATACTTGCCTGATAACTGTTGTTGTAGGAGAATTCCACCAATAGTAGGTACTTATCCCAACTCCCTTTGAAATCTAGAACACAGAGTCTTAATAGATCTTCAAGAGTTTGAATAGTCCTTTCTGATTGCCCATCCGTTTGAGGATGGTATGCGGAACTGAATCGTAAATCTGTGCCCATAGCTTTCTGTAAACTAACCTAAAATCGTGAAGTGAATCTTGGGTCACGATTTGAAACTATGGATACTGGCATGCCATGCAATCTCATAATCTCATTCACGTACATACGAGCAAGACGTTCAAGGGAATAAGTCTCCTTTATCGGCAAGAAATGAGCAGACTTGGTTAATCTATCAACAATAACCCAAATCGCATCTATGCCTTGAGAAACCTTGGGAAGACCCATAACGAAATCCATGGTGATGTGTTCCCACTTCTATTTCAGAATCTTAAGTGGTTGCAATAGACCCTTTGGTACTTGATGCTCCGCCTTTACACGTTGACAAGTTATACACCTCGAGATAAATTCTGCGATCACTCTCTTCATATTGCTCCACCAAAATATATTTCGAAGATCATGATACATTTTGGTACTCCCAGGATGGATTGCAAACGGTGTGTTATGTGCCTCCATAATGCTTCTATTCTTTAAGTCAGAATCGTTAGGAATACAAAGTCTGGAATTGACTCGAAGAATTCCTTCTTCATCGATTCTTACTTCTAGAATAGCACATTCTTGCACTTTCTTCTTCATACGCATCAGCTCCAGGTCCGTAGCTTGAGCAGCCTTAACTTTATCGATTAAAGTCGGTTCTACTCGTATGTTTGATATCACCACGTGGGTACTTGGAGCCTTTAACTCTATCTCTATTCTTTGTAAGTCATACAAAAATGGGCCTTTACGTTGACAATATCGCACTCGTACTCGCATATGATCTTCTACTCAATGCGTCAGCTACCACATTTGCTTTTCCAGGATGATATTGAATGGTATGGTCGTAATCTTTCAACAGCTCGAGCCAATATCGTTGTCGCATGTTGAGTTCTTGGAAGCTCTTCTCATATTACTCGCTTCATTCGAATTTTGTATCTTTTCAAGTCAGCTGAGTTAATGGAGTAGCGATTCAAGAAAATCCTTCCACGAATCTTTGATAGTAATCATCTAAGCCTAGAAAGCTACGTATTTTGATTACTGACTTAGGTTGCTCTCAACTATGACTCATATCCCAATCTTGGATAGCACGTCACAATGGCACCTATCAGTTTTACCACCGCACGAATATGGCATCCCCTACGGAGAGTCTGGCTTCGGTGCATTCCACAAAGGAAGTCACTAGCGAGAGCCTCGGGTACCAACTCCTGTAGTTGAGTTTTTAACTCGTGAAGTTCAATAGGAGCCATTCGATATGGGGTTTTAGAAATGGGTTTTGTACCGGGTTCAAGGTCAATACAAAATTCGACTTGATGCTCTGGGGTAGGCCAGAAAGTTCTTCAGGAAATACGTCAGGAAATTCACTAACAACAGAAATATTATTCAAATCTAACGTATTTTTGTTCAAGTCCATGACATGGGCTAAGAAAGCTTGACATCCGTTTTTCAATAAATGAATGGCTTTATGGCTTGATATGACAGTGATTGACTTTAATGGTTTGGTTGCTTAAATTCGCATAACAGGTTGGTTAGGAATATGAAAACTAACAGCCTTACAAAAATAATCAATTTTGGCATGATGAGTGGTTAACCAATCAATCCCTAAAATCACATCAAATGCAAGTATTTTCAAAGAAATAAGATTGACAGGTAATGTGATGTTCCCAACTTGAATCAAGCAAGATTTATAAATAGTGGATGTAATGAAAGTTTCTCCTAACGGAGTTTCAACAGATAGGTTAAATTCTAATTTTTTTAGAGTCAAGTTCAAACGTTGAGCACACGCAGGAGAGATAAAAGAATAGGTAGAACCGGTATCTAGTAAGATATAAACATCGCAAGAGTTTATAATTAACTAACCCGTGATCACCTCGTTCGGGTTCCTCGCGTTTTGGGCAGTCACGACAAACGCTCTTCCAGGAACCGCTGACTTTGACTTGTCCGGGACAGCCTTTGGAGTCACCATCCCCGTTGGACTTGGTTTCGCTACAGAACAATCTCGAGCTATATGACCTTCCTTTCCATAGTTATAACATACCTTGAATTGTTGTGGGCAGTTTGGGCTGATGTGTCCCTCTTCCCCGCATTTATAACACACGACCGGTGGTCGCTCTCCTCCCCTAGAAACAGTTGATGTTGGTGCTGACGTTTTCATATTGTCATTGTTGTACTTTTTCTTTTTGAAATCTCCCCCCCCCCCAACTTGCTTCTTCTACTATCATGGTCACGATTACCACCAGAGTGGTTACCGCTTTTGTCCGGATGTTTTCCTCCCCGCTGGTTATCATTGCTACGCTGACTTCTGCCACCGGTATGACCCTAGTTGTGGTCCCTCAGTTGAACATACTCATTATCTCGCTCTAATAATTAAGCCATGTTCACAACATCTGAATATAGAGAAAATTGGTGAGAAATAAGATATTATTGAATTTCGGGTTTCAGACCTCTCAGAAACATCCACGTCATACGTTCCTCATTTTCTACCAAATGAGGTGCAAACCTAGATAACTCTGCGAACTTAGCCTCATACTGGGACACAGTCATGTTATTTTGTTCCAGTCTAATAAACTCTACCTCCTTCATATGACAAATACTTTCAGGAAAGTACTTATCATTGAATAGTTTTTGAAACGTTTCCCAAAACATATTGAGTGCAACTGGCTGGGTACGCTTCACAGATTTACATCAGTAATCTGACTCACCACAAAACATAAAGGTGGTGAATGGAACCTTCTATTCCTCCATGCATCCCAAAACATCAAATATCTTGGTAATTTGCTTAACCCACGTTTTCGCCTTGATCGGATCCGGCTTTCTCACAAAATCTGGTGGTCCCAACTCTTTGAACTGCTTGGCTATGACAAGCGGCGCGTTGCTATCATTTCCACCCGTATTTTGTACACGAGTCTCCCTCGTCTGATTTTGCATGAACTGTAAAAAGCTTCTAAACATCACATCATTCATGGTTTGATCGGTGGTGTTATTTACAGGAGGAACATTGTCTTCATATTGCACGTTCTCCTGGTGGGTGATTAAAGGTGTCTCAATGGTCTCATTCACTCCATTGTTAACATTTTCAGATGTCATTCTCAAATACTGTCATAAAACAAGGGTTAATTAAATAAATTGACATATCACATAATACCCTTATATTCTGACTGACCAACAAATAAGCTTAGGTAGGACACACTAGCGAAGGATTTACTCGTCTCTCCCCTCTTAGTTCTATTCCCCGATCTCTGCCAAAGACCATATCCCTAAGCCCTGATACCAACTGTGACGCCCCTAAAATAGGTATACATCGCCCATTCTGAGTCGCCAAATACATGGTACAGAAAATAACTACAACTTCATTATTACAATTGTCGTGTAAAATACAACAACACATATACTGTGAGTTTAAATACAAATATTATCTAATAGACAGTATTCAAACTCAAAAGGAGTCCTCATTACAATTATTATAACTCTATTTTACAAAATAGTGAGGACTGTTAAAACAATAGACTGGAAACATCACTCCATACCCCGACTAGTTCCCGCTATATTCTCGCCTCCTGAGAAGAAAAATGGAACAAAAAAGAAAAGGGTGAACTCAACTTGCCCAGTAAGAATATTATGACTAAGATAATGTAGAACAAATTATCGTTAGCCTTCAATAATCAGATAAAATATAATGGACAACCAATTTTAGATCAATATTCGCAGCGAAAATAATAATTCATTAGAAGAGTTTAAGTAGAGAATGAAATCTACTATCATCTATGAATTTAAAAGTCCATCATCAATATTTTATCCCTGTAACATCAATCAATATATATCTTGAATCAAATATTCATCTTTACACTACGGGACAAAGATATTCATTTGTATCACCAGTTGGTCATGTTCATCTCAACACCTGTTCATCTTTGCACTACGGGCCAAAGATATTCATCAGGTAATCATTCATCTTTACACTACAGGCCAAAGATATTCAGTTATATCATCATTTAGGACTGAGGATGATGAAAATATTTTAAAAAAAACGAATCCAGTGAGATAAAAGATCAGAGATTAGGGATTCGTACTTCGATTTATCCAAGTTCAAAAATACTCCATAATAAACCATAGCTGAATAAAATTCAAGAATGAAGATCAAAACATGGATATAATCAAAGATAGTAACCATAATATACATCTTGGACAAAGAAAAGAAAATTTCATTTTTCTGTGAATAGTGTCGTATTCATTCGTGAATAGTATCGTATAAGTGAATAGTACTGTATACGTGAATAGTAACCCCGACACGAAAAGGTAGAAATTTTATAATAAAATTCATACCAATATTTCGGCATAATGATATTGAAAGAAAAACATCATTTATGAAGAAAATAAAATCCCTTACCTCAAAAGAACAGTACTTTCGGCTAAAATATCAGGTATAAGGCTAAAGGAAACTTGTACTAAATAGCAACTCTCAAAGTATCTAAATACTTACAAAAATACGCTCGATAATATAGAGAGAGAAAGCTTATAATTCTGGTGTGATTTTCAATTCTAACTAAGCACCCTATTTATAAAAAAATGCTAGAACGCCAAAGCAGACTAACCTGCTACCTGATGGCTTTATATGCTACTATTCACGCCCACCACTTTTGAAATAAAATTTCAGCACATTTCTCACCAACCAAAAGTGCGGCCCACCCATTCTAGAAAATTTCCAAAATATTTTAAATTTAAACAATAATTAGCAACTTCAATAATTCATAATAAATAGCCCTTTATCCGAAAAATATGAATTTTATGTCCATTCCATAGGAAATTTAATTCTCTACAACGTTGTAGAAGAAATTTCTCCAAATTTCAAATAGAAAATGCCCGAAATCCACATACGGACGATTTTTAATACCTTCATTCTGACAAAATACTGATAAAACACTTCAGCATTAACTCCTTCATTTATATCCACATAAAAATAAATATTTTCTTATCATATAAATTAATAATTAATTATTTACAAATAACATTACAGAATCACAATTATGACAACCAGGTCGTTCCTAGGAAAGAGGGGGCTTTCCGATAAGGATTTCTCCTTGCTGGCGCGCAATTAGGTGACCAAACTCCTTTTCTAGACAGAACTTCCTTAGACATTGCCAATAATGCTATCTAATAATATTATTCAAATAATATAAATTATTGATCTGATAATGGAAAATACTATGTAGTGACAATTATTGAAACAACAATAATATAAAATATCAACGTAGCAATTATTGAATTAATAAAATAAAATACTAAACAGTAATTACTGTAACAATTATTGAGTAGTGCCTTCTTACGTAAGAATCAATAATTTAAAAATACTGTGCAATATCGTGTGCTAATGTGCAACTATGCGTATTACTGTATTTTAACCACCGAGTATTCCAACAGTGTTAACGGTAATAACTACGTTGTTATTTGTAAAAACTCAAACTTGTCGTTTTCCTTCATCCGACCGTTTTTCGTTATGGGGCCCATAAATTGTTGCGCCATCGTACGAATATTCCCCGACAGCAAGAATATTCCACGACCAAACGTATATTCCCTGACAACAATGAATATTTTATAACCACTTGCTTATTTTGCAAAATTTACACATTTCACCCATAACTAAAGTATTATATCAAATTAAGACCTTATTATTCAAAATAATAATTAGAGAAAATTCGATTTTATTTATAAAAAGTTGGGGTCTTACGAGAAAAGTTTTCAAGAATTAAAGAAAAGATTGAGTTCAGCACATGTGTTATCATTGCCTAATAATACAGGGAATTTTGTGATGTATAGTGACGCGTCGCATAAGGGACTAGGCAGTGTACTTATGCAGAACGGTAGAGTTATTGCGTATGCATCACGTCAATTGAAGGATTATGAGAAAGGATATCCGACTCATGACTTAGAATTGGCTACGGTAGTATTTTGTCTGAAAATTTGGAGACATTATCTTTATGGAGAGAGGTGTGAGATATATACCGACCATAAAAGTCTGAAGTATATCTTTACACAAAAAGATTTAAATATGCGATAGAGGAGATGGCTGGAATTGATTAAAGATTACGATTGCGAGATTCTTTATCATCCTAGAAAGGCGAATGTTGTTGCTGATGCCTTAAGTAGAAAGGGTCGGGAGAAATTAATGATGTTGACTACTCAGGAGAAACTAGTATTAGAAATGGTAAAGACGGAGTTGGAAATTAAATATCCGACAGAATCAGATGAAAAATTATTCCAGATGGAAAATAATTCAACGTTGGTAGATACGGTTAAGGATGCACAACTCCAAGATAAAAACTGTGAGGAAATAAGAAGAAAAGTGTCTAAAGGTGAGGAAAACAAATTTAAAGTTGATTTGGAAGGGTTACTTCGATTCGAAGGGAGAATTTAGGTTTCGCCAATACCGAAAATTAAAGAAAAAATTTTGAGTGAGACTCATAACTCACGATATTCGATTCACCCTAGAAGTACGAAAATGTACCAGGATCTCAGACATCATTTATGGTGGTCGAATATGGAAAAGGACGTGGCTGAATACGTGGCAAAATGTTTAACATGTCAGAAAGTTAAAGCTGAACATCAAAGGCCAAGTGGATTGTTACAACAGTTAGAGATACCGGAATGGAAATGAGAGCATATCACAATGAAATTTATGGTAGGTCTTCCAACGACTTTGTAAGGTTACGACGCAATCTGGGTGATTGTCGATCGGTTGACAAAGTCGGCACACTTTTTGCCAATCAAGATTAGATTTAACCTAGATCGACTGGCAAAACTTTACGTGAAGGAAATTATTTCAAGACACGGTGTCCCGATGTCCATTGTATCAAATAGAGATCCACGTTTCACATCAAATTTTGGAAAGGACTACAAGAATGCTTGGGAATGCAGTTGAGAATGAGAACAGCGTACCATCCTCAAACTGATGGACAAAGTGAGAGAACCATCCAGACACTAGAGGATATGCTCAGAGCATGTATCATGGATTTTAAAGGGAATTGGGATGATCATCTACCATTAGTTGAATTTGCCTATAATAATAGTTATCACGCGAGTATTGGCATGCCGCCTTACGAAGCGTTGTATGGCAGGAAATGCAGAACTCTAGTATGCTGGGACGAAGTTGGAGAACGTCAAGTGCTAGGTCCAGAATTGGTACAACAGACTGTCGAGATCATCAAAGTGATTCTGACAAGATTAATAGCTGCACAGGACAGACAGAATAAATATGCCGATCAACACTGACAAAATCGGGAATTCGATGTCTGTAGTTTTATTTTCTTGAAAGTGTCTCCCTGCGAAGGGAAAATCAGGTTTGGTAAAAAAGGAAAACTGAGCCCTAGGTTTATAGGACCTTTTGAAGTGCTACGACGAGTTGGTGAAGTGGCGTACGAGGTAGCTTTACCTCCGAAATTAGAACATAGTCACAACATTTTTCATGTTTCGGTATTAAGGCCATATAAATTCGATTATAAACATGTTATAGAATATGAACCATTACAGTTTGAGAAAGATTTGTCATACGAAGAAGTTTATGTTCAAATTGTTGACAAGAAAGAGCAAGTACTAAGGAATAAAGTAATACCTTCTGTTAAGGTAATCTGGAGAAACCACAACGCTGAAGAAGCTACGTGGGAACTTGAAGAGGTTATGATGAAAAATTATCCTCAGTTATTTGCTTAATCTTGTATAGCGATTCTGGGGACAGAATCCTGTAAAGAAGGGAAGAATGTAACGAATGAATTTATCGCGTAGTGATTCTGGGGACAGAATCCTTTAAAGGAGGGAAGGATGTAACAATTACGAATTTTGTAATTTATTTTAAATATTTATTGAATTAAATATAAATAAATAATTGATGAAGTTGTGATGTAATAATTTAGTTGAGTGTATATGTAAACTAAATTAATTAACGGGTAATTTTATTATTTGAAGATTTAATTTAATAAAATAATTAAATTAAATAAACTGTTTAATATTTAAATGAATTGTTTGATATTTAAGAAAATAATTAAAATTAAATAAAGTGATGTTATAGTTCAATTTAATAATTAAATTAGATGTGAAGTAATTTGTTAAGTATAAAAATAATTATAATGGAATTATAATTATAATAGTAAGGACATAAAATGAATTAAAGTGTGACACATGGAACTATATTATATAAGTGTTATAAAAATAATTTAGAAGGGAGGAGTTTTGTGTAAACCAAACAAAGCCTTGTGGCTTTTGGTTAACATAACAGCCAAAGACTTTTGGCCTAATAAACTGATAACCACGTTTATCAGTTGGGTTATATCACGTATTCTCCTAAAAGCTAAGAACAGAGAAAGAGAGAAACACAAAGAATTGTTAGAGGGTTAGAGAAGAAATTGAGGGTTTTTGTTGTGGAAGAGGAAGGAATTGAGAAGCAACTCTATTATTTTCTTCAAGTAATCAAGGATTAAGGTATAACATATTCTAAATTCCAATTTTTTACTTTGTAATATCTATTCTATGTGTTGGAATAGGGTTAAAGGTTGATTATATATACATGTAATCTGATAATTGTTATACATAAGTGATGTTGAAGTAATCAAATTCATGGAATTGGGTTTGAAGAGAGAAATTAAGATAACAGTGTTTTGTATATGTAAAATGGCTTAATTGAGTCCAAAATTTGATGTTCAATCTTTGCTAGAATCTGTAAATTGGTTCTAGGTTGTGATAGTACATCAAGAAACGAAAACAATGCAGTTGGAATGGTGTAATTTGGTTAAGAAACAAAGATTCGGCAATCGAATTCGCTAAAAGTGTTAAAATATGAAGAAATTGGTAAAATATGATTTTTGATCCTTAAAAGTTAATTATATGTAATGTTTATGTTGGTAGAAATATGAAGTACATGCTTGGTGATGTTATTACCAAAGACTAGTTGTTAAGGTTTATGAATTTTTATAGTAATTAGGAAAAAATTGGGGTTTGGTTTCATAACAGGGGCAGCTGCGTCGGTACCAAAGGCAGAAACGGCGCAGCTGCGCCTGTTAGGTTTCTGAAGCCAAGCACCAGCGCTGCTGCGTTGGTGCCAAGGCTTGGGACAGCGCAGCTGTGCCGTACCCTGAGCAGAGGCAATGAGTTCTGTTTAATTACAGACCATTGTATGTAGACCTAATCTAATTTAGTATGCATGGTTAAGATGTTAAACCATAACATAAGATACAATAATGGGTTGTAATGTAATGTAATACTAAATATGAAGTTTTTAAATGATCACTTAAACAAGTTATGTAATGAATGAACTGTTATATTTGCTAAAGTTAGGGATGAATGATAAAGCTTTATGTTACACGATAGTGAGTTTTCAGATTCATGTGAGTGGTTAACCAACATGGTTAGACATTAAGTTAAAGGTTGTGACTTAGATGGTGGATTGAACTTATAAAGCTAACGATAGTATAACTAATCAGTGCTGCAATTTCAATGGTATATGTAGGGTAATTGGCGAACGTTTATTATACTTGTATAGCTTACACACGAGGCAAGTTTTCTAACTTCATTCTTTTTATAATGAATGCAAGATTCATAACTATGTTTATCTTTTGTTGGCAAACGAGCTTTCTAACCCTAATTTATCAATATGCTAGTTCCTAATTCTTATATTAAAGTTGAGCAAGCTTATTGATTCCATCTTATTTATGATGATACAAGCTCTTGTAATCTAATTCTTTACATTGAATAAGTTTCACAATTCTAACTCTTGTCATTGTTATTCAAAGCATAAATTGTTTAACTTCATCGTTCCAAATGAGATTTTCTAACTCTTTTGGATGTAGTACTTTGCATACATACCATGTCTATTCCATTGTATATTGTAAATATTCGATCTTTGACTTTAATATCATTGTTCAATCCTATATTATTATGTTGAACATTCAAATAGCAAGCAAACTCTTATTGATTAGACTAATCTATACTTGATAGGGTGTTCTAAAATTCTAGAACCACTGATAAACTAATTCCAAACTAACTTTCTTTAGTGCGGAAATTTTAAAGTTAAACTGAGATGGACAACCCTAATATAGGAGATTATGTACGTGTTAGCATTTAGATATTTATGCACAATACATGGTACAAAGGGATGATCCCCCTAAGTACGTAACGAAGGGTCTGTATAGTCTGAACGACTGTTAAGGTTGAGGTAAAATACCTAAATACCGGGATATAGTTCGTAGTCTTAAGACCCTCATATATAAATCTTGAATTTGTTCTCTATTCTTGATTCATACAACGAGTTCCCTATTATCTAGTAACCATTGTTTAATATCATGTTGTTACTAATATTCTTTATATTAGTGAGCAATTTGCTCACTCTTGCAAATAACACTGCAGCTAAAGTTGAGAAAGTCGATGAGTCATCTTCTAGCAAAGGAAAGGGCAAGATGTTCAAGTGATGAAGACTTATTTACATAACTGAAATTATGTTATAAGACTTATGTTATTTTGTGATGTATTCCTCAGACTTATGTAATAATTAAAGGTTAGATCACCTGGGAATTTTTTAAGATGATGTAACCCTTTAATGGGGAAGATTTTTATTTAAGTTATTTAAGTTATGTCTTTATCCTTGTTTATGGGTAGTTAGATGTAAATATTTTGGAAAGTGAGCACCAAATCATGTGAGAATGAAGTACCCAGAATTGGGGGTGTCACAGTGCATCAACTGGTTCGGATGTACCTTTAAACTCAGGTGGACCAACTAGTTTAAAGTCCTTAAATGGTGTGGTTTGAGTTGTGGGTCTATTCATAGCACCTAACATGAGTTCTACTAATTGTTGGGTAGGATTAACATCGTTATCTATCTCTCGCTGAGGTCTTCTGGTTGGTGGCATGATTCTATATAAAAAATAAATATCCACAATAAGAATTTATGTGAAACAAACATACTTTTTATTCATATTTCACAATAGTACACCATATAACCAACTGGTGGTCTTACATATCATACTACTAGTTACAATACAAATAACAAATGCTCTTTTATTCTTACTACTACAGAGCACTTAGATTTCTATACTATATTTTAAAAATCATTAACTTCATCAAAGGAACCCTGGATCATGTGGCATACCACAGATCGATCTATCAGATAAGAAGTTTTCTTCCCTTCTACTAGATATCGAACTACTCGACGTTGCAAATCATTGAAGACATCCTGAGTTCCTAGAGCAGATTTGAGTAACCTTGACTGTATTTCCCTCATGCCACTCTGTGCATGGTGCAGTAGTTCTTTTAGTCAATTATTGATTCCCCTTTCATGCTCTAGTATACCCTCGGCCAAATATGCCCTAAACTTCATTTGATCATTATCATGCTCTGATTTCTGAACTAGTGATGCCATCGCCTGCTCATGGTCTTTAATCCTCATTAATTGTCCTGCTACTGGATCCTCCTCTTCCTCAGCATCTAATAATTGTTGATCATGAAGTAATTCTTCTTCCTCTACATCACTATCTATGAATGACTCAATTCTCAGTGGATTATTTACTATAGGCATTTCCTCAGCATTGGAGTTGGCCATTCTATAAAAAGAACATCTTTTATTTACTTATATTACAAAATTTACACATAACATAAAGTTTTTAATGTTATTTTATGTGTAATTTAATATTTTTACGGACTCGAGGACTATATACTAAGATACTTCTTCCTTAGACCTATAGCCTTATTGCTCTGATACCAAACTTGTGACGCCCCCAAATCTATACTCTTACGGTATCCGATCTGGTGTTCACAACTATTCAATTAATATAACGCATCCAAATCTATACACCCACGATATCTGATTTGATGCTTATATATAATCAAACTACTATACATATGTAACAAGATACAACTCCCATAAATCCAAGGTTCACAGTATCCCATAACAGATAATAATTCACAATAGAACTATTATTGTTTTTGGATACCCTCACTTGGATATATAGACAGTATCTAAGAATAGTATCTATATATCTAAAATCCAGAGTACTAGTAATAACATGAACAGTCCATATTACCAATACCCTCACTCAGATGTATAGTCTATATCTTGCGGATTAATCTATCGTATCGATAGTACCTATCTATCTAAAATCCATAGTATCAACAACAACATGAACAGTCCATATTGCCAATGCCCTCACTCAGATGTATAGTTTCCAAGGATCTCAAAATAAATCAAAAGTTCTATTTACATCTATTTATGTAAAGGAAACACTATTACGAAAATAAAGGATGTTATTATATCATATATAAAGGTTCGATTACATGATTCTTCATAAAGAATTTCTTATTACAAAAGTATTACATTCAGCTAGACATCAATTTAAACTAATCTAAGCAGGGACGCTTCTCATTATTCAGTCCAGATGTGCCAGGGTTACCATCTAATACTGCAAAGAAAATAATTTACAACAATGAGCTATGACATGCTCAACATGTTTTATATTTATAACAATATAGGATTTGAAGAAGTATAACAGTTAAAAACTCTTTTCAATTGAGTGTTGTTTACCATGTCTGAAATTCTTATATTTTAACCATTTCTGGACTTTTTATTATTTATGTCGGTCACAAAGACTTAGAAATCTTGTTCAGATGTGAGACAGGGGATCAACCTATTCAACATCCTAGGAGTATGCATCTCATCCTAATCGTGCCCACTTGCACTAAGTGTCAAATTTTATTGACACGCGTTTATCCCTTCTGGGATATACAACTCGGTATAGGATGTATTACCAAAGCAATTTGGTTTGACACAACAGTTTATGCACAATAAACAATTTATTTATTAGTTATGCTGAAGCTATAGCGATAACTTTGCAATAATTGGCAATCAAGTTTAGGTTTGGTATAACATATCAAAAGCAAATCAAGATAGGAATCTTGTTCAACAAATAAGTAGGGTTTGAGAAACGTGCGTAAGTAATTAAGGAACTTGGTTAAGTAATTAGGGTTAGGGAAACTTGCCTGAGCGAAGATCGATTAAGCAACGCTACTTGATTCGTTTATAAACACATAAGATGTTCATTCATATAAGTCTAACACATTAGTATTGATAATAATACTCAAATACATAAACTATTCACGTTTGGATTAAATTCGATATGATTTCGGTGTCTTGAGACTTTACCGGATAATTAATAAGCTAATATATCAGTTAAACTTTAATTATAAGCTTTATTATATTTTTAGATAATTTGTAAATCCTTTATAATAATTTTCGAAAGCTTACAATAATTTTTAGATATTTATTTATCCATTAAATGATTTTTAAATCATTTATTTCTATTTTTAAATAATTAATATTTACTTTGAATATTATAAAAATCTTGTTTATTATTTTTTAAATAATTTATAACCATTTAATATGATTTTTAAATCATTAATATCATTTTTAAATCATTATTATTTATAAATGATTATTCTATTTAAATTATTAATAACTTAATTATTAATAATATCTAAATAAATAAAATATTTATTAAATTTATGTAAAAATATTAAAAGTTAATTATTATAACTTAAAATAATTTTTACAACTTTTTTTATAATTATTTCTAATTTTATTAATTTATTTATTAAATTTATAATTATTGTATGTCGCTAAATCCATATAGCGACAGAAAGTGTTGCTATAGGTGTTCTACAATTCTAGGAATCCGTTTGAGTATGGCTTAGAGGTCACTTTGACCTTAGCTTAATTCCCTACTGATGATGATTCTGGGTTTATAAGGGTATAGGTGTTATAGTACTCATGTAATAGTACAACATCATACCAATTTCAGGCTTTAACCTATATATAACAAGAAGTTATAAAGGCTCAAAGTCACTGTCAGAGTTGTTCTTGGGTTTCTGGGTAACCCAGAACAGTGGTTATGGTCGGTCAACGATTTTATGATCTTTATAACTTTCGATCCGTGTAATAGATTTATGTTTTGATTGTTGTAATATATATATATATATATATATATATATATATATATATATATATATATATATATATATATATATCAAGGTACATATGTGATACCGTGGTTTGGACTGAGTAAGATCCTAAGGTCTAGATTTATGTTGGTCAAAGTGCAGCCAAAAGTTGTTCTTGGTGTTCTTCAGTTTTCTGGGTAACCCAGAAAACGCAGCCATGCTCGGTCAACCATATTTGACCATTAATTCTAGCAATCCTATGAATTTAGTAAGAGTTTGAGTGTTATAGATATGTAGTATATATATCAGGGTATTAATTCATAACACTTAGACATCCTAACAACAAACAGAAAGCAATTAAATGGTTGGTCAAAGTAACCGGCTCAACTTGTTCTTGAGATTTCTGGGTAACCCAGAAATCAGAACTTCGTGGTCGGTCAACCACTTTTGACCACTTATATCTTGCAATATATGATTCTAATTAACCTATTTTCTTTTCCAGATTAAAGACCTTATGTAATACTACAACTAGTATACAATTAACAGACCTAACTATTAACATACACGGATCTACAGGCTCTGACATTCGACTGTCAGACCTGTTTTTTTCCAGAATTTCCAGTTTGCTTAAAACATCATTTTGATGCACCTAGATGTTATGTAAACATGTTCTATCAACTTAACATACTTACTAACATGTTATTACACGTATCTAAACATCTAAACTACAAATTAAACATAGCATTAAATATCTAGGTTAAAATTAGGGTTTGTACCTTTTCTTGCTTGATTTTGATTTCTGACTTCTGTTTCTATTATTGCTATCACCAAGGCTTGTTTAGGTATGATATATGAGTATTGAGGCTTAGAAATTTCGTGGGTTTGAACTGATCTAAGGCTACTATTTATAGAATCGTCAAGCTAGGGTTTTTGGTCATTATTTCACCTTCTTGCCTTTACAAAGATTTGATGGTTGTTACTTGTGTTGCTTGGGAGATGCAACCATGTCATGTGCTATCTTAGGACTTGATGTGGTGAGTATTAACCTCCTTGTGAGCTAGTTCATCATAATTAGTAGCTTAATTATGCCTTAATCCTCCTTAATCTTGATTAGGGTTTTAGTTTTTATGATTAGGGTTGCTTAATGATGTTTATTAACACTTAATTAAAGTTTAATAATCATGGTTAGGGTTTAGTCTAACCAATTAGGGTTAGGGTTTATAAATCTAGGGTTAGAATTTCTTGATTTTGATATTAGGGTTCCTAACATAGATTTTTCACAAATCCTAACAAGCACGACAAAGCATTTTGTCAGTGTAAGCAAGACAAAGGCGCAGCTTGTCAAATTAAATACATATACCGAAAAGTCCATTTTCGGAAGAAAATTTTAAGCAAGTCAACTTTCGGACAAAAAAATTTTTGACCTAATTCTATGACAGAGTCTATAAGAATACAATACACTTTCAGAACTGAGAGATTTTATTTAATAATACTGAATTTACATAATCGAGTCTTATCAGGGTTTTGGGGTTTCACAATAACAGCCCCACCCGCTGCAGCATCTTTACTCGATCTAACTGTACTGAATAGTCCATTATAAAATTTTTGCACCTGAAGCCATTTAAGAATCCCATGGTGTGGGAATTTTCTCAATGAGTCCTTGAACCTTTCCCAGGCTTCATATAGTGATTCTGAGTCATGCTGAACGAAAGAGAAGATATCGTTCCACATCTTTGTTGTCTTTGCTGACGGGAAGAACTTAGCAAGGAATTTTTGAGTTAAATCATTCCATGTAGTTATTGAGCCCGGTGGTAAAGAATGAAGCCAACTCTTAGCCTTATCTCTGAGAGTGAACGAAAATAACCTTAGCCAAATAGCATCCTCTGACACATCATTGTACTTGAAAGTATCGCAGATTTCTATGAAACTAACTATGTGATCGTTCGGATCGTCATTTGGCAAACCCCCAAACTAACATGAATTCTGAATCATTTGTATTGTACTAGGCTTGATCTCAAAATTTGTGGCATTAATGGTAGATAAAGTAATACTTGACTAAATTTCTTTAACATGTGGTGTGGCATAGTCCCGCAATGCTTTTTGTTCTTCTTCCGCCATATTAACAGGTGTTTCTAGTGTCTCTCGAGTTTCCTTAATCCACGTACTCAACCGCTGAAACCAATTTTTGATGTCCTCGTAAGGTAACAATTTTGGCTTCTTTGATCGAGTTTGCATACACTACTCAAGAATACCTAAAACATGAAGTAAAATAAAAATAAAAATAAAAGTATTTAACTAAAACTGATTTAATTAACTGATATTTAAAGTAATAAAAACATCTATAATTTCCCGGCAACGGCGCCAAAAACTTGTTGGGTAAAATCTAATTTAACACAGCACGCAAGTGTACGTGGTCAACAAGTAATAAAGTGATAAGTCAAGTATCGTCAAGTATCGTTCCCACAAAGAAAAGGGCTACAATTTATCTTAACGACTACTGAAAGTCCTATAATAATCTAGAAGGGGAGTTGAATAGATTATTACCATTTAAGAATTTGTCTTAGGCCTTTTTGAAATTTTAGTTAATTAATTTGCAGTGTTAAAATTAATATACAAGACAATAAAAGTTCAATCACACATCGTACGAGATTTATCTGGTTCACAACATACATTCCGGGCATGTTGCTACGTTCAGTCTCAAGCTCCTCTCCATGACTTGAGATCCTATTACTATCAGTAATAAATATTCATTCAATAGGAGGAAAAGCCTTTTACAAAGTTTTGTAGACAAACTTCCAACTATTAACAACTACATATCTTGGACAGCAAGGTCCCAACTCCCTCCTCAAGTTTAGTTGTACTTTCTTTTGAGTTCAGTTAAATTTTATGATCTGATCTTGAAACGACAACTTCTTCCTCACCTCACAAGTACACTAGAGACCCAACTCCTAGCTGACCTCTCTAAGACTCTGGTCTTGGTCAAAGAATTACTCGTCTTTCTCACAAGTACATAAAATAAACTAACTCTATCCGTTTTCCCTTTTTACAAAGTGTTTGACAGAAATTTGCTTCTAAAATAAGCAGATATAATTTTGGTACAGATATATAAAAGTTTAAATAACTTTTATATTTAAGGCTTCTCAAATAAGTAAATATCAGTTAAAGAGCATATATATTTATAAAAGTTCAAAAACTTTTACACTTGAGAAAAAATATGCTTCTTTGTAAACAGATAGTAATTTATGCTTAAATCAAATAATATTTCTATGTAAACAAATGTGCAATTTTCTGCATAGTTATAGAAGTTTAAATAACTTTTATATTTTGTATAAAAAGTGCTTCTTGAACAAGCAGATATATGACTATTGTTCAAATTTATAAAGATTTAATTTTCTTTATATAACAAAGAATGTGTTTCTATGAAAAACAGATTTATCTTTAATTTCAGTTATAAAAGTTTAAATAACTTTTATAATTATATTTCTTGTTAAGCAGATAAATTCACAGAATTTTGTGATATAAAAGTTTAAATAACTTTTATATTATGCAACAAATATTTTATGAATAAAATGAATGTTCAAATATTTGTAATGACAGATATCAAGTATAATAAATTAAACAATTTAAATAATAATTGATATAACAAATAGATTTGTTAAACTCGAAAAAATATATAATAATATATTTTATCTATCCTATGAATATTAAATAAAGCCACTTAGAACTTCAAGCACCGGTCGAATGATATTCTCTTTAAAAGAATACCTCCAAATATCGGTATCTAAAACTGATCGAATTTAAATTTTCACTGTTAATATTTGCATAAATATTTTCTATAGATCACTTAGAACTTCAAACACCGGTCTAACGATATTCTCAAAGAATACCTCCGAATATCGGTATCTAAAAGTGATTTACTTTACGTTATTTATATAAATAAATTATATCAATAAAGAGTCACTAGAACTTTATGCACCCTTTGAATAATATTCTTATATAAGAAATATCATCAAATTACGGTATCTAAACTTTCCTTTTTATTGATATGAATAGATAAAATATTGATATATATATATATATATATATATATATATATATATATATATATATATATATATATATATATATGGGTTATATGTATATACACAGATGTGTATTAACCAGTAGGGCTATGGCGACGGATTTTTTGGGCTATGGCGATGGTTCACCCATCACCATAACCCAGATAACTATGGCGACAGATGAAACCGTCGCTATAGCCCAAAAAACTGTCGCCATAACCTACTGTGTAATACACAGCTGTGTACAAATATTTTTTTCTATATATATATATATATATATATATATATATATATATGTGTGTGTGTGTGTGTGTGTGTGTGTGTGTGTGTGTGTGTGTGTATAACAATGTATATTTGTATATCTATAATTATAAACAAATGTGAGATAATATAAATAAATTAATTCAATAACTTATACTTAGACCAATTTTTCTCTTCTTAAAATATAAGAACTTTGAGTAGAAGAGAAAGCTTTTTGGAGAGAGAATATGTAGGCAAGTAGAGTATAAGTTTTCTTCAATTTCTATAAATTGGCAAGTGATAAACTGAAGGAAACTTTCCTATTTATAATGAATGTTGAGCCAATGGAAAACTTGTAATTTGGAAGTTCAGTTTGAAATAAATGGCTCGGATTGCTTTGGTATGAAAAAGGAAGGCTCGGATTAGCTGACCCAAAATGAGAGCAGATCCTTTGTCCCCATTGTGTCCCCCACTTAAATTTTGACACATGACCTCTTATTTAATTTTAGAGTTAATTGGTGTTAAGTAAGAGGCCAAGTGTCAAAATTTAAGTAGGGGACATGGAAAATGGGGACAGAAGATCTGCTCTCACCCAAAATAACACCGGATTGCCCAATTTAATTCTACTAATGATTTTACCAAATTCAAACAGTATATTTGTTTCCCAAAAATGAAGCATTTTAATTCTAGCACTTGACCAAAAAGAATAAAACTCCCATTTCCATTTTTGCACACTAACGATCAGAAAGATTAAGCCTTGAAAGGCTTATTTTTCCAATTAAAGCACATGAGACCCGCAAATAAATTACACACATTTTAAGCCTTTAATTCTCATACTTCAATTTCGGGTGAGTAAATAAGGCTCAATGCCTTTTGGAATTTTATACAGAAAATAGTATATATATTGTTGGGCCATAATACTTTTCATGCTGGACCGAGCCGAATGGGCTTGTCCTTGGGATTATGTCACTTTTGTCGTATTGGGTCAAACAACTTGGGCCTCGCTACTTGACTATAATATTGGGCTTAGTCATTGGATTGGTCCACTATGTAAGTTGTCACTTATCCTATCTTTGACCGGTAATCATCACAAAAGGTAGTGGTTGACTGTTATGTTTGCCACCTTTCTGCATGGCATTAATGAGGATGGGACTCCGATTACCGGCGGGAGGTAACAGTGGTAGCAGGTGAGAAAATAAGCTACACACTTTCGGCTGAGATGACCGGGGGTGAGAGGAGGTGTCAGGAGATAGTGGGTGGCAAAGTAAACCGGGTCTTAGGAACGTATGGGGCAAGGATCACAAAAGGAAAAGAGGTAACAAAACACAACACATTATTATTATTCACACTCACTCAGACACTGGTCAATATTTTTCCTCCATTGTTAACCTTGTGATCGCCTATACTGACTCTCACGCTGAAGCTATCCCCCGACGGTCAGGCCGTCAAGCTTTTGGTGTTAACTTGTTGAACTGTGCAGGATCAGAGCATCTTACGTGATTGGGACGTGGGAGAAGATCTTGGCGTTAACATTGGCGCTAGAAGGAGGGCGAGTTCTAGTGTCCTGAGTATTTTTCAATCACAAACTGTACCCGTTCTACGTCGGTGTTCATGGGGAAGAGTAGGACACCTACACCTGAGGGGCAACCGATGGCTGCTAGTGAATCAATACCGCCAGTATCTGTCAAGGACTAGTTGGGACCTGCACTAAGTGTTCATGCCAGCACGGCGTCCAAACGATCGCATGGAGATTCTCGTCCGGGGGCTGTAAGCAAAGCCAAGAGAAGATTAGTTTTTACAGCAGAGAAAGGGTCCGGTCATGGCCGAAAACGAGTAGAAGGCACCTCGCCTAGAACTCGATACCGGGATGACCAAGACGAAAAGGCTGCCCGCTTGGCTAAGATGGCAGACGAAGCTGATAGGGCCATGGAGGCACTAGTGAAGCAACGGCAGGATATAGCTGAGCAAATGACTCGAATGGCAGAGTTGAGGGACGAAGCATCCAGCTATATCCAATCTGAAGAGCGTGGGCATCGGAGTGGGAAAGAGCCTGTTCATTCCGGGCGTGAGTCTCAGGATCGACCTCGAGAAAGAAGAAGGTCCAGAAGCCCTACTTCTCAAAGATCGAAGAGGGCACATCACCCTGTCGGTTCTAAGGAGCAGGGTCAAAGCGAACGAAGAGGTCGATCCAGGGATCGTACTCCGGAGAATACTAAGAAGGCGCTCGTTGTTGCGCGTTCCCACCACGGCAGCCGGGTTCAGAGACGAAGCAGATCTAGGGGTCGTACACCCGAAAGTTCACTGAGGGCATTCCGCTTTGTGGACCATCATCGTCATAAAAGTCCCTCGAAAGTTGGGGGTTCTATTGTAAGGAACCAATCCACTCAGAAGAGAGAGGGGTCACAGGAAAAAAAAGCATCGTCCCAACCCGAGGGCGTGGAGTATCTGGTAAAAGAGGTGAAAGAGCTTCGGAGGTAGCTTGTCGAGGAACAGAAAGTGAAAGATACTTCGGGAAAGAAGGCATCCCCTTTTTTCGCGGAGATTCTAAAAGAAAAGGCTGACCCCACCAAGAAGTTGCCTCACATTGAAAGTTATGACGGATCGGGAGATCCCTACGACCATAGTCAGGTGTTCGACCGACTGATGGATTATTACGACTTTAGCGATGCTGCTAAGTGTCATACTTTTGTCACGACACTCCGAAAGGATGCCAGGCAGTAGATGGGGACTTTGCCTTCGGATTCGATTTCATCTTGGGCGGATATGTGCAGCAAGTTCCACGCCCGCTTTGGGAGCAACAGAAGAAGAGGGAAACCAACTGGCTCGCTGGCTCAGGTTCGGCAGTACTCGAATGAGTCTTTGGGCCAATATGTAAAGCGATTCTGTGAAGCAGTCGGCCAAGTGACAGATCTGAATGATCTACAAGCCGTGGGACTATTTCAGAATGGGTTAGATCTGGTCAAATCGGAAAAGTTGGTGAAGAAGTTGATGTTTCATCACCCGAAGAGTCTCGCAGAAGCCTTCAACAAAGCGGAAGGTTATATTGTGGTAGAAGAAGCCATGAATAGCCTCAAGCGCCCTTCTTCAGATCGGCTTAAGGAGACAGATCGGGACAGAGCAGAGGGGGACTAGAGTAGGAATGAAGGAGATAAAGGTCGTCGCGACGGCAGGTTAAAGAAATACAATAATAATTGGAGCAGGGTGGAGAACGCTCGTCTGTTCCCGCTCAGAGGGTAAACAGGACATATACTGCACTCAATGCTGACAGGGCTGTTATCTTGGAGCAGATTAAGAATCAACCTATTTTCGAGCCACCTCGAGATAACATTAAGCCCGGGAAAGGGAATTCTCATAAGTATTGTGACTATCATCAAGCCTCGGGTCACGATACGAACGACTGTGCTAGTTTGAAAGATTTTATTGAGAGAAAGGTGCAAGACGGGGCTTTAGTTCATTATGTGGCCGCCCGAACGAACCAGCAGCAGAATAGAGGACCTGTTCAGGCAGTCCAACCAGTTCAGCAAGTGTTTCCCGCTCCTAAACAGCCCGCGAGGCAAGTCATAGATGTCATCACTGGGGGTACTTTGGGCAAGCTTGTTGGAAAGAAGCGCCAAAGTTATTTGGATTCAGTCATGTCAGTGGCGGGTACCCTCCCAAAGACTGACAGACCCTTCCCGGGTACGGTAATTTCCTTTACAGATGAGGATTACCCTTCGAAAACGATCGAACCACATGAGGGATCATTGGTCGTGACAGCACAAGTGGGTTCAGTGGATATGAAGCGTATGATGATTGACAATGGGTCTTCTGTGGATATCTTATATGCTCATGCTTATCAAAGGATGCGATGGAGATCGGACAGGAAGCCCCTTTATATGGCTTCAGCAACGATCCGGTCAAAGTGGCTGGAACCATTGAACTGCCAGTTATCTTCGGAACGGCCCCCCTACAGGTAGAAATTATTTGCAAATTTTATGTTGTGCATGTAGATTTCGCTTATAATGCTATTTTGGGGAGGCCCACCTTAACTGCTTTACAAGCTGTAACCTCAATCCCTCATTTCAAAATCAAATTTCCTATGGCTCATGGGGTTGGGGAGGTAAAAGGAGATCTGGATCTGGCCAGAAGATGTTATAGAAATGTCGTGATCACTTCGGGAGTAGGGGTGTCGAAGCAAAAATAGACCATGGCAATAAAGATCAAACCCTTCACGGAAAGCAGCTCAGAACCGTTGGTCATGCCAGCCAAAGAGACAGAAGAGATAGAGCTCATCCCAGGCAATGCTAACAAGACGGTGAAAATAGGTTCGGGTCTACCAGAACCTCTCAGGACGAACCTCATTGAACTCCTGCAGTGTTATGTTGACATCTTCGCCTGGGAACCTCAGGATATGCCGAGAGTGAGCAGGGATATCGCAGAGCATCGGTTAGAAGTGGACCCGTCGAAGAAGCCAGTTCGGCAAAAGAGGAGGATCTTTGCGCCCGAGCGCCAAAGAATCATCGATGAAGAAATTACGAAGCTACTAGCTGCTGACTTCATCTTCAAGATCGACTATCCGTAGTGGATGGCAAACGTGGTGCTGGTCCAGAAGAAGAATGGGAAATGGAGGGTTTGCATCGACTATACGGATCTGAATAAAGCTTGTCCAAAGGATTTCTACCTGTTACCCCACATTGACCAGCTCATTGATGCAACTTTGGGGTATGCCTTGTTGAGCTTTATGGAAGCATTCTCTGGCTATCATCAAATCTCCATGTGTAAAGAGGATATACCGAAGACGGCGTTCATTACGCATCGTTTGGTATATGCCTACAAGAAAATGACCTTCGGCCTCATCAACGCCGGGGCCACTTACCAGAGGATGATGAACTATGTCTTCAGGCGTCAGTTGGGCAAGAATATGGAAGTATATGTGGATGACATGATTGTTAAGAGCATGTTGGTGCACAAACATCTGGATGACTTGGAGGAATGCTTTCAGACAGTCCGTCATCACAAATTGAGACTGAATCCTGCCAAGTGCACCTTCAGATTAGGGGATGGCAAATTTCTGGGTTATCTGGTTAGTCAGAGGGGAATTGAAGCCAATCCATAAAAGATTCAAGCGATCCTGAACATGAAGACTCCTCAGTCATTTAAAGACGTTCAGCGTCTGACTGGAAGGATTGCAGCTTTGAGGAGGTTTATGTCCAAATCGGCAGAAAGGTGTTTGCTGTTTTTTGACACGTTAAAAGGGCCGAAGAATGCCATGACGTTCCAATGGACTTCGGAATGCGAAGACACCTTTCAGAGCATCAAGTCCTACTTATCTTCGACGCCTTTGTTGGTGAAGCCCGCTCCTGCTGAGCCTTTGTATTTGTACTTAGCAGCTAGTTCGTTGGCAGTAGGAGCAGTTTTGGTGCGAGAAGTTGGGGGTAAACAGCACCCGGTTTATTATGTAAGCCATATCCTTCGGGATGCTGAAACAAGATACCCGAACATTGAGAAGTTTGCTTTTGCTTTAATAACTGCTAGTCGGAAGCTTAGGCAGTACTTCCAGGGTAGGTTGGTAATAGTTTACACAGATCAGCCTTTGAAGAAAATTATGGGCAAACCTGAGGTATCAGGGAGATTAGCTGCATGGACGATGGAGTTATCTCAGTTCTTCGTTGAATATCATCCCCGAACTGCCATCAAGGGGCAGGCCTTGGCAGATTTTGTGGTCGAGTGTTCATTTTCTGAAGCTGGTGAAGCTGTAGCAGAAGCTGCAGGATCTGACAGCATAGTTACGGTTCTTCAGCAGAAGCAGAGTTCGTGGACACTGTATGCAGATGGGTCTTCTACCGCAGACGTCAGCGGAGCAGGGATTATTCTGACCAGCCCGGAGGGATTCAAGGTGCAACAGGCCATCAGGTTTCAGTTTAAAGCGACAAACAATGAAGCAGAGTACGAGGCAGTGTTAGCGGGATTGCGACTAGCTAAGAGTCTCGAAGTGCAAAGAATAGTTATCTTCAGCGACTCTCAGTTAGTCGTTAAACAAGTCTCCGGGGAATACAAAGCCCGAGGTCATAGAATGATTAAGTATTTGGCGAAATTGAAAGAACGGCTTCAGTATTTTCAGTTCTACAAATTTCAGGGGGTCGAACGTGACGACAATTCCATTGCCGATGCACTCTCCAAATTAGCCACTACGGATGTTAACGTTTTTGATGGGTCGGTTTACTTGGAAATTTTGCAACATCTTAGTGTTCATCATGAATCGGTAATGTGCATTGACCGAACCAACTGCTAGTTAACTCCATATCTGGAGTATCTGGCAGATGGCGTTCTACCTTCGGATCAGATGTTGGCCAAGAAAATCAAGTACAAGAGTGCTAACTTCGTTCTGATAGATGGAGATCTGTTTCGAAGGGCCTTCTCGTCTCCACCGTTAAAGTGTTTGACTCTGTCCGAAGCTGAATATACTCTTCGAGAAGTTCACGAGGGCATCTGTGGTGACCAGATGGCTGCTAAGTCATTAGCCTACAAAGTACTTCGTCAGGGATACTACTGGCCTACCATCTTCAAGGAAGCGACTGAATACGTCAAGAAGTGCGAGAAGTGTCAACTCAACAGTCCGATCCCATATCAGCCACCAGAAGAGTTATACTCGATCTTATCTCCCATACCCTTTGATGTCTGGGGGGTTGATATACTAGGTCCGCTACCGAAAGCAAAAGGTTAGGTCAGCTTTGTTATAGTTGCCATCGACTACATGACCAATTGGGTAGAAGCAAAACCGATCAGGTTAATAACAGAACAGGAATGCTTAAAGTTCATCAAAGAGTCAGTAGTATTTCGGCTCGGAATTCCTAAGGTGGTGATTTCAGACAATGGACGTCAGTTTGTGGGATCAAAATTCGAAGCATTTTTGAAAGAACTAGGGGTCCAGCATAGAAAGACTTCGGTAGCTCATCCTCAGTCTAATGGACAAGTCGAAGTGACCAACAGAACGCTGCTGAATGGAATCAAGCGCAGATTGGATGAAGCTAAAGGAAGATGGCCAGAAGAGCTGCTCAGCGTGTTATGGGCCTATCGGACCACTCCGAGGACCACAACAGGGGATTCACCTTTCAGACTGGCCTATGGTACTGATGCCTTAGTCCTGGTTGAAATTGGATCTCCAAGTCTTCGAGTTGGCCAGTTCAGAGAAATATACAATGATGAAGGGCTGAAGGCCAATCTTGATTTACTTGAAGAAGTCAGAGAAACAGCCTTGGTCAAACTAGCAGCCTATCAGCGAAGAGTAGCCAAGCATTATAACAAAGGGGTAAAGCTTCGCAGGTTTGAAGTAGGAGATTTCGTTCTCAGAAAAGTCGAAGCATCTACACCCCAAAATTTGGGAAAGCTGATGCCGAATTGGGAAGGGCCGTATGAAGTCATAGAAGTACCGAAGTTGGGGACTTATCGGTTGAGGGCTTTAGACGGATCAGATATCAAGAATACTTGGCATGCAGGCAGGCTTCGAAAGTATTTTCAGTACCTACAATGTCAGTACACCGGAAGTATGTAAATGATTTTAAGTCATCATCAATAAAAATTCCTTTCTTTTCAGGCAAGTCTTGTCTTCATTGCTGTTAATGTCAACGGAGTAAGGAGGTTCGGGTGGACTCGCTGACCATTCGATGGTAGCCTCATCGGCAGGAGGTCCTTATGAATTTGTCAGGCACTGCGTGGTAGGTGAACGTTATTGGTGTAAGGAGGTTCGGGCGGACTCGCTAACTATTCGATGGTAGCCTCATCGGCAGGTGGTCCTTATGAGCTTGTCAGGCCCTTCGTGGTAGGCAAGTGTCATCCTTAAGACGTTGTCAGGCCTTGCGTGGTAGGCAATTGTCGATCTTTAGACCTTGTCAGGCCCTTCGTGGTAGGCAAGTGTCATCCTTAAGACGTTGTCAGGCCCTGCGTGGTAGGCAATTGTCGACCCTTAGACCTTGTCAGGCCCTTCGTGGTAGGCAAGTATCATCCTTAAGACGTTGTCAGGCCCTGCGTGGTAGGCAATTGTCGATCCTTAGACCTTGTCAGGCCCTTCGTGGTAGGCAAGTGTCATCCTTAATGTAAGACCCCAACTTATTAATGAATAAAATCAAATTTTCTCTAAATATTATTGTGAATAATAAGGGGGTTAATTTGATATAATACTTTGGTTATGGGTGAAATGTGCAAATTTTGCAAAATAAGCAAGTGATTATAAAATATTTATTTTTGGTCGGTGAATATTCGGTTGGTCGTGGAATATTCTTGCTGTCGGGGAATATTCGTACGACGACGCAGTCTTGTGTGGGCCCCATAACGGAAAGTGATTGGATGAAGAAAACGACAAGTATAAGTTGTTTATTAATAATGGGGTAGTTGTTACCGTTAACACTGTTTAAATACCCGGTGGTTAAAAATACAGTAATAACGCGTGGTTGCATAGTAGCACACGGATTGCACAGTATAGTTGAATTATTAATTCGTACGTAAGAAGGCACTACTCAATAATTGTTACAGTGATTACTGTTCAATATTTTATTTTATTGGTTCAATAATTGCTGCATTGATATTTTATATTATTGTTGTTTCAATAATTATTGCTGCACAGTATTTTCATTTATCAGATCAATAATTCATATTATTTGAATAATATTATTAGATAACATTATTGGCAATGTCTAGAAAGTTCTGTCTAAGGAGAGGTTTGGTCATCTAATTGCGCGCCAGTAAGGAGAAATCCTTATTGGAAAGCCCCCTCTTTCCTGGGAACGGCCTGGTTGTCATAAATGTGATTCTGTAATATTATTTATGAATAATTAATTATTGATTCATATGATAAGGAAATATTTATTTTATGTGGATATAAATGAGGGATATATTTTTGTGGTTAAAAATGAAGGAGTTAATGTTGAGGTTTTTATCCATATTTTTGTCGGAATGGAGGTATTAAAAATCAGGGTTTTTAAGATATTTTGCGGGGGTTATAATTTTTAATCTGACCGTTGGATCGTGGTAATTTTTGGATATGTTATACATATATAAGTTGAGTATATCCCCACAAATTTTGAACCGTTAAAAATGAACGTATGATTTATTATGAATTTTACAAGATGACTGGTTCAGAAATTGTTGAATTTTCGGAGTTTATCATTTTGATGGAAAATTCTAGAATTGGTGGGCCCCACTTGTGGTTGGTGAAGAAATGTGCTGAATTATATTTCAAATGTGGTAGGTGGGAATAGTAGCAGGTAAAGCCATCAGGTTGCAGGTCAAACCTACCAAAATTTTCCTATAAATAGAGGGCTAAGTTAGAATTGAAAATCACACCAGAAACAAGTTTTCTCTCTTTCTCTCTCTAGATTATTGAGTGTATTTTGTGAGTATTTAGATACTTTGAGAGTTTCTATTCATCAGAGCAAGTTTCTTTCAGCCTTATACCGGTATTCCGACCAGAAGTACTGATATTTTGAGGTAAGGGATATTATTTTCTTCTTAAATGATATTATTTCTTCAATATCATTATGCTGAAATATTGATATGAGTTTTTATCAAATTTGGAACTTTTTGTGTCGGGAGTTACTATTCACGTATACGGCACTATTCACGAATACGGCACTATTCACCGAAAAATAAAATTTTCCCTTTTTGTCCAAGATGTCTATTATGGTTACTATCTTTGATTGTATCCATGTTTTGATCTTTATTTTTGAATTCTGCTTCACAATTGATTATTATGAAGTATTATTGATCTTGGATAAACTGTTATACGAATCCCTACTATTTGTCCTTCTGTCTCATTGGATTCGTTCTCTTTAAGATATTTTTCATCATCCTCAGTCCTAAATGATGATATTACTGAATATCTTTGGCCTGTAGTGCAAAGATGTATAATTACTTGATGAATATCTTTGGCCTGTAGTGCAAAGATGAACAGGTGTTGAGATGAACATGACCGACTGATGATACAAATGAATATCTTTGGCCTGTAGTGCAAAGATGAATATTTGGTTAAAGATGATTATTAATTGATGTTACAGGGATAAAATATTGATGATGGACTTTTAAATCTTAGAAGATAGTAGAATTCTTTCTCTACTTGACTCTTCTAATGGTTTGCTGTTTCCGCTGCAGTTGTTGATCTAAAACTTGTTGTCGATTATATTTTATCAGATTTTTCCCTGTTGAAGACTAACGATAATTTGTTGTATATTATCTTAGTCATAATATTCTTTACTGGGCTAGTTGAGCTCACCCTTTTCCTTTTTGTTCCATTTTTCTTCTCAGGAGGTGAGAACATAGCAGGATCTAGTCGGGGTATGGAGTGATGGTTCTAGAAAGATGTATTAGCAGTCTTCACTATTTCTGTAAAATAGTGTTTGAATAATTGTAATGAGGATTTATTTGAGTGTGGATATTGTCTAGAAGACAATATTTGTATTTAAACTCACAGTATGTGTTGTCGTATTTTGCACGACAATTATATTATTGAAGTTGTAGTTTGCTTTCTGTACCATGTATTTGGCGACTCAGAATGGGTGTTGTATACCTATTCTGGGGGCGTCACAGTTGGTATCAAAGCTTAGGGATATGATCCCTGGCTGAGATGTGAGACAAGAACTAGGAGGGGAGAGACGGGGAATTCCTTCGCTAGTATGACCTGACTAAGTTTATTTGGTGTTTATTTGGTCGGTCAGAGTATAGGGATAATATATGACATGACTATTAACCCTTGTTTTATGGCAGTATTTAAGAATGGCAGCTGAGAACGTTAATAATGGAGTAAATCAGACCGTGGAGACACCTTTGATCACTACCCAGGGGAACGTGCAACAGGAAGGCAATATTCCTCCTGTAAACAACGTTACCGAGCAAACGATGAATGATGGAATGTTTAGGAGCTTTTTGCAGTTCATGCAAAATCAGACGAGGGAGACTCGTGTGCAGAATACGGGTGGAAATGATAACAACGCGCGATTTGTCACAGCTAAGCAGTTCAAAGAATTGGGTCCACCAGAATTTAAGGGAAAGCCGGATCCGATCATGGCGGAAACGTGGGTCAAGTAAATTACCAAGATATTTGATGTCTTGGGATGCACGGAGGAACAGAAGGTTCCATTCGCCACATTTATGTTCCGCGGTGAGGCAGACTACTGGTGGGAGTCTGTGAAGCGTACCCAGCCTGACGCACTCAACATGTCCTGGGAAACATTTCAAAAACTGTTCAATGACAAGTACTTTCCTGAAAGTATTCGTCATATGAAGGAGGTTGAGTTTATTAGACTGGAACAAAATAACATGACGGTGTCCCAGTACGAGGCGAAGTTTGCAGAGTTATCCAGGTTTGCACCTCATTTGGTCGAAAATGAGGAACGAATGACGCGGATGTTTCTGAGAGGTTTAAAACCTGAGATTCGTCAATACCTTATCTCTCATAAATTTTCTCTGTATTCAGACGTTGTCAACAGGGCCCAATTATTAGAGAGAGATAATGAGTATACTCAACCGAGGGACCACAACCAGGGTCATACCGGTGACAGCAATCATCAGAGCGATGATAACCAACGAGGAGGGAAAAATACGAACAAAGGCGGTAACCACTCGGGTGGTCATCGTGGCCATGATAATAGGAGAGGTGAGTCAAGTGGAAATTTCAGAAAGAGGAGATTCAACAATGACGGGAAGACATCAGCACCAGCACCAGCACCAACAACAAATTTTAGGGGAGGAGAACGACCGCCAGTTAGATGTTACAAATGCGGGAAAGAGGGACATATCAGCCCAAACTGTCCACAACAATCCAAGGTGTGTTACAACTGTGGGAAGGAAGGCCACATCGCTCGAGATTGTACTATAGCGAAACCAAGTTCAGCGGGAGTGGTGATTCCAAGGGCTGTCCCGGATAAGGCGAAATCAGCGGTTCCTGGAAGAGCGTTTGTCATAACTGGCCAAAACGTGAGAAACCCGAACGAGGTGATCACGGGTAAGCTAATCTTGAATTCTTGCGAAGTTTATACTTTACTAGATACCGGTTCTACCCATTCTTTTATCTCTCCTGCTTGTGCTCAACGTTTAAACTTGACTCCGGAGAAATTGGACTTTAACTTATCTGTTGAAACTCCGTTGGGTGAAACCTTCGTTACATCTACAGTTTATAAATCTTGCATGATCCAAGTTGGCACTATCACATTACCTGTTGATCTTATCTCTTTAAAGATACTTGCTTTTGATGTGATTTTAGGAATTGATTGGTTAACCACTCATCATGCTAAAATTGATTGTTTTCGTAAGGTTGTTAGTTTTCATATTCCTAACCAACCTGTCATACGAATTCAAACTACTAAACCACTAAAATCAGTCACTGTCATATCAAGCCACAAAGCTATTCGTTTATTGAAAAACGGATGTCAAGCTTTCTTAGCCCATGTTATGGATTTGAACAAAGACAAGTCAGATTTGAATAATATTTCTATTGTTAGAGAATTTTCCGATGTATTTCCTGAAGAACTTCCCGGTCTACCCCCGGAACGAGAAATTGAATTCTTTATTGACCTTGAACCCGGTACAAAGCCCATTTCTAAAACCCCATATCGAATGGCTCCTATTGAACTTCAGGAGTTAAAAGTCCAACTACAGGAGTTGTTGGACATCGGTTTTATTCGTCCTAGTACGTCTCCTTGGGGTGCTCCTGTTTTATTCGTAAAGAAGAAAGACGGGAGTATGCGACTTTGTATTGACTATCGAGAATTGAACCATGTCACCATCAAGAATAGGTATCCGCTACCTCGCATTGATGACCTGTTTGACCAGTTGCAAGGAGCACAATTCTTTTCAAAGATCGATCTTCGTTCTGGATATCATCAGCTGAAGATTAAAACTGAGGATATTCCAAAGACTGCCTTCAGAACTCGGTACGGGCATTATGAATTCTTAGTAATGTCTTTTGGATTGACTAATGCTCCTGCTGCTTTCATGGATATGATGAACCGTGTATTCAAAGAATATTTGGATCAGTTCGTTGTTGTCTTTATTGATGACATCCTCATCTATTCCAAAAGCCATGAAGATCATGAGCGCCATTTGAAGCTGGTACTGCAAAGGCTTCGTGAAAACAAGCTATATGCCAAACTGAAGAAATGCGAGTTCTGGCTTGAGGAAGTAGCATTCCTTGGGCACGTGGTGTCAAAACATGGAGTATCTGTCGACCCGGCGAAGATTGAAGCCATACAAAGTTGGGAGCAACCGAAGTCGGTAACCGAAGTACGTAGCTTTCTGGGCTTAGCTGGTTATTATCGGAGATTTGTGGAAGGATTTTCTCGAATCGCTACTCCGTTAACTCAGCTGACTCGGAAAGATACAAAATTCGTATGGAGTGAGGAATGCGAGAAGAGTTTCCAAGAACTCAAGAGGAGACTCATTTCGGCACCTGTTTTGACAATACCATCTGGTTCGGATGGATTTGTTATCTACAGCGATGCTTCAGGCAAAGGGTTAGGATGTGTTCTCATGCAACATGGGAAAGTCATAGCCTATGCCTCACGACAACTCAAAGAATATGAGAGGAATTATCCTACTCATGATTTGGAGTTGGCAGCAGTCGTTTTTGCGTTGAAGATCTGGAGACACTACCTGTATGGGGAGAAAGTGGAGATCTATACAGATCATAAAAGCCTCAAATATTTCTTCACCCAAAAGGAACTCAACATGCGGCAACGACGTTGGCTTGAGCTGTTGAAAGATTACGATCATACCATCCAATACCATCCTGGAAAAGCAAACGTAGTAGCTGACGCATTGAGTAGAAGATCATATGCGGGTACGAGTGCAATATTTTTAACACAAAGGCCCATTTTGTATGACTTGCAAAGGATGGAGATAGAGATGAAGGCTCCAAGTACCCACATGATGATATCAAATATACGAGTAGAACCGACTTTAATCGATAAAGTTAAAGCTGCTCAAGCTACGGATATAGAGCTGATGCGTATGAAGAAGAAAGTGCAAGAAGGTGCTATTCCAGAAGCAAGAATCGATGAAGAAGGAATACTTCGAGTCAACTCCAGACTTTGTGTTCCTAACGATTTTGACTTGAAGCATAGAATAATGATGGAGGCACACAACACACCGTTTGCAATCCATCCTGGGAGTACCAAAATGTATCACGATCTTCGACATACATTTTGGTGGAGCAATATGAAAAGAGAGATCGCGGAGTTTATCTCGAGGTGTTTAACTTGTCAACGTGTAAAGGCGGAGCATCAAGTGCCAAAGGGTCCATTGCAACCACTTGAGATCCCGAAATGGAAGTGGGAACACATTACTATGGATTTTGTTACAGGTCTTCCCAAGGTTTCTCAAGGCATAGATGCGATTTGGGTTATTGTTGATAGATTAACCAAGTCCGCTCATTTCTTGCCGATACGTGAGACTTATTCCCTTGAACGTCTTGCTAGTATGTACGTGAACGAGATTGTGAGATTGCATGGCATGCCAGTATCCATAGTTTCGGATCGTGACCCAAGATTCACTTCACGATTTTGGGTTAGCTTGCAGAAAGCTATGGGCACGGATTTACGATTCAGTTCAGCATACCATCCTCAAACGGACGGACAATCAGAGAGGACTATTCAAACTCTTGAAGATCTATTAAGACTTTGTGTCTTAGATCTCAAAGGGAGTTGGGATAAGTACCTACCATTGGTGGAATTCTCCTACAACAACAGTTATCAGGCGAGCATAGGTATGGCTCCATTTGAGGCGTTGTATGGAAGAAAATGTCGTTCTCCAGTATGCTGGGACGAGGTGGGTGAAGCAACATTGTTGGGACCAGAATTGGTACGCATTACTACAGAGAAGATCCAAACGATTCGACAACGTATACAAACGGCACAGGATCGACAAAAGAGTTATGCGGATCTTCATCGGAAGGACGTGGAATTTAATATTGGGGATCATGTATTGTTACGTGTTGCACCATGGAAGGGAGTTACAAGATTTGGGAAGAGAGGAAAGCTCAATCCAAGATTTGTTGGTCCATTTGAGATTCTTGAGCGAATAGAAAATGTGGCATATAGACTCGCATTACCTCCAAGCATGTCTCGTGTTCATAATGTTTTTCACATATCTATGCTTCGTAAATATGTTAAAGACCCGAACCACATTATTGAGTTAGAACCAGACGAGATAGCTGAAGATTTAACGTACGAGGAGGTACCTGTTAAGATCTTGGATAGGAAAGAGCATGTCCTACGCACGAAGGTTATACCACAAGTTAAGGTTTTGTGGAGAAACCATGCTATTGAAGAAATGACCTGGGAGTTGGAATCAGAAATGAAAGCGAGGTATCCTCACCTTTTTGAAACATCAGGTGCGTACGTCAATTTCGAGGACGAAATTTCATAAGGAGGGGAGGTTGTAAGACCCCAACTTATTAATGAATAAAATCAAATTTTCTCTAAATATTATTGTGAATAATAAGGGGTTAATTTGATATAATACTTTGGTTATGGGTGAAATGTGCAAATTTTGCAAAATAAGCAAGTGGTTATAAAATATTTATTTTTGGTCGGTGAATATTCGGTTGGTCGTGGAATATTCTTGCTGTCGGGGAATATTCGTACGACGACGCAGCCTTGTGTGGGCCCCATAACGGAAAGCGATTGGATGAAGAAAACGACAAGTATAAGTTGTTTATTAATAATGGGGTAGTTGTTACCGTTAACACTGTTTAAATACCCGGTGGTTAAAAATACAGTAATAACGCGTGGTTGCATAGTAGCACACGGATTGCACAGTATAGTTGAATTATTGATTCGTACGTAAGAAGGCACTACTCAATAATTGTTACAGTGATTACTGTTCAATATTTTATTTTATTGGTTCAATAATTGCTGCATTGATATTTTATATTATTGTTGTTTCAATAATTATTGCTGCACAGTATTTTCATTTATCAGATCAATAATTCATATTATTTGAATAATATTATTAGATAACATTATTGGCAATGTCTAGAAAGTTCTGTCTAAGGAGAGGTTTGGTCATCTAATTGCGCGCCAGTAAGGAGAAATCCTTATTGGAAAGCCCCCTCTTTCCTGGGAACGGCCTGGTTGTCATAAATGTGATTCTGTAATATTATTTATGAATAATTAATTATTGATTCATATGATAAGGAAATATTTATTTTATGTGGATATAAATGAGGGATATATTTTTGTGGTTAAAAATGAAGGAGTTAATGTTGAGGTTTTTATCCATATTTTTGTCGGAATGGAGGTATTAAAAATCAGGGTTTTTGAGATATTTTGCGGGGGTTATAATTTTTAATCTGACCGTTGGATCGTGGTAATTTTTGGATATGTTATACATATATAAGTTGAGTATATCCCCACAAATTTTGAACCGTTAAAAATGAAAGTATGATTTATTATGAATTTTACAAGATGACTGGTTCAGAAATTGTTGAATTTTCGGAGTTTATCATTTTGATGGAAAATTCTAGAATTGGTGGGCCCCACTTGTGGTTGGTGAAGAAATGTGCTGAATTATATTTCAAATGTGGTAGGTGGGAATAGTAGCAGGTAAAGCCATCAGGTTGCAGGCCAAACCTACCAAAATTTTCCTATAAATAGAGGGCTAAGTTAGAATTGAAAATCACACCAGAAACAAGTTTTCTCTCTTTCTCTCTCTAGATTATTGAGTGTATTTTGTGAGTATTTAGATACTTTGAGAGTTTCTATTCATCAGAGCAAGTTTCTTTCAGCCTTATACCGGTATTCCGACCAGAAGTACTGATATTTTGAGGTAAGGGATATTATTTTCTTCTTAAATGATATTATTTCTTCAATATCATTATGCTGAAATATTGATATGAGTTTTTATCAAATTTGGAACTTTTTGTGTCGGGAGTTACTATTCACGTATACGGCACTATTCACGAATACGGCACTATTCACCGAAAAATAAAATTTTCCCTTTTTGTCCAAGATGTCTATTATGGTTACTATCTTTGATTGTATCCATGTTTTGATCTTTATTTTTGAATTCTGCTTCACAATTGATTATTATGAAGTATTATTGATCTTGGATAAACTGTTATACGAATCCCTACTATTTGTCCTTCTGTCTCATTGGATTCGTTCTCTTTAAGATATTTTTCATCATCCTCAGTCCTAAATGATGATATTACTGAATATCTTTGGCCTGTAGTGCAAAGATGTATAATTACTTGATGAATATCTTTGGCCTGTAGTGCAAAGATGAACAGGTGTTGAGATGAACATGACCGACTGATGATACAAATGAATATCTTTGGCCTGTAGTGCAAAGATGAATATTTGGTTAAAGATGATTATTAATTGATGTTACAGGGATAAAATATTGATGATGGACTTTTAAATCTTAGAAGATAGTAGAATTCTTTCTCTACTTGACTCTTCTAATGGTTTGCTGTTTCCGCTGCAGTTGTTGATCTAAAACTTGTTGTCGATTATATTTTATCAGATTTTTCCCTGTTGAAGACTAACGATAATTTGTTGTATATTATCTTAGTCATAATATTCTTTACTGGGCTAGTTGAGCTCACCCTTTTCCTTTTTGTTTCATTTTTCTTCTCAGGAGGTGAGAACATAGCGGGATCTAGTCGGGGTATGGAGTGATGGTTCTAGAAAGATGTATTAGCAGTCTTCACTATTTCTGTAAAATAGTGTTTGAATAATTGTAATGAGGATTTATTTGAGTGTGGATATTGTCTAGAAGACAATATTTGTATTTAAACTCACAGTATGTGTTGTCGTATTTTGCACGACAATTATATTATTGAAGTTGTAGTTTGCTTTCTGTACCATGTATTTGGCGACTCAGAATGGGTGTTGTATACCTATTCTGGGGGCGTCACACTTAAGATGTTGTCAGGCCCTACGTGGTAGGCAATTGTCGACCCTTAGACCTTGTTAGGCCCTTCGTGGTATGCAAGTGTCATCCTTAAGACGTTGTCAGGCCCTGTGTGGTAGGCAATTATCGACCCTTAGACCTTGTCAGGCCCTTCGTGGTAGGCAAGTGTCATCCTTAAGACGTTGTCAAGCCCTGCGTGGTAGGCAATTGTCGACCTTTAGACCTTGTCAGGCCCTTCGTGGTAGGCAAGTGTCATCGTTTAGACTTCGTCAGGCCCTTCACGGCATCTACCTCACACTTTGGTAACGAATAAGTATTCCTTTACTTTATTGCCTAATTTTTTTTTCTAAGTGTTGAGTTCGGAAGGCCATATTCTTTAACTTCATCTTATCTGTTATACGACTTGCCTAGTTGTTGATTAACAGTTTAAGTTAAGTCCACGAAGGAGCTTGTACATTTTTCAAGATTGAATCGATATCGAAGTATTGATAAACAGTAAATACACCGAAGTCATAAGGAATAATGTTGATATTTCATTTACATAATACTGTTTACAAAACGATAAAAGCTTTTACAAGAGTCCTACAGCTAAGGGAAAAGAGAATCATCTTCAGGAATCAGCTTCGTCTTCCGAAGAGTTGAGAATGGTCGGATCAACCTTGGCAGTGACGAGTCTCGCCTTGTCTTTGCTTCGGCATTCGTCGTATCCATCCGAGAACATTTGGACGATCTCCTCGTTCAACTCAGCTGATTTCCGATATTCTTGTTGAACTTCTCTCCGAAGATTTTCGGTCAAAGGATGACCCAAATCTCTCAAAGCACGAAGTTCTCGAAGCTCCTCTTCGAGCTTTGCCCGTTCCTTCAGATGTCTCAAGTCCCTAGCTTCGAGTTCATGTACTTGCACCGCCAGGCTCTTGTTGGTTTTTACCATTGTTTCATTCTTCCCCACAAGGGCCTCGTTTCGACGAACCAGGTCTATATTCGTATTAACGGTTATTTGGTGGGTGGCCTCGGCTGTCTCCAGTTTTTCCTTTAATTTATTCACATCCTTCTGAAGGCATTCGTTGTTGAAGAGAGTGGTACCATGGTCCCTTCTCTCTTTATTCAGACCCGACGCCAGAATAGCGTTCTCTCGTCGGGCTGCGTCTTCTTCGGCTTCGGATCCTCTATACCGGGGAAGAAGTCTCCCGAAGACAGCATTTGCCTACAGACATTAAAAGACAGTCGACGAATTGTTAGAAGAAGCACACAATTTCCAAATATTTAGATTGGACAACTAACTCACCTTAGCCTGGTAACTCATGCCTTCTTCAATTAAATCCCTAATTGAGCTGTTCCCGAACCGATGGTCATCAGTCTCCCGGACGAAGGAATTGAACAGCTGGAAGGGAAAGTTGGCATTAAACTCCGGCCATACGGTAGGAGAAGATGCAGCTTCTCGCCTGAAGGCTGAGGGGGAGGATCGTGCCGGAGATGGCATAGATGGTTCGGGAGGCGGTGGTGGTTGATCATCGGAAGGTTGTTTCCTTTTACGAGACAGAAGTGGAGACTCGGTTAGATTTTTGAGCTCGTCTTCGGAAACATGGATCTCCACGGGAACGACGATCAGAGGATCAACTACAACAGGGGGAACCTGAAGCTCATCGGCGGATAAAGGAGTCACTTTGGTCTTCCTCTTTTTAGTACGAAGAGCTTGCATTCGCTCCTTAGCCGGCATGTCAATCAGGCTGGTGGTAGAAGTTTGCTGAGATTCTTGAAGGACCGATCTTGGTTTTCGAACAACCCTCTTCTTTTGTCGAGGTCGGCTAGGTTCCTCCGCAGTTTTTGAACCTTGAAAGACTTCAGCGTCATGGGCTTCCGAAGCCGGAAGTTCTTCCTGTGGGATGTCGGTGGGGGATGATGATGATTTACCCGAAAGGAATTTATCCAAATCCCTTCAGTCGATCGATGTTGGTTTTATCAAAGACACTGTAAATTAACAAATCATGTAACCCTTTAGACCAGTTCACTAAAAGAAATCTCAGCAAATTACATACCAGCAAGGGTTTAGAACTCACATTTATGGTCATATAACCATGCTTGCTTGCTCAAGAGTCCAAAGCTCCATTCCTTCAGGGGAATCTTCTCGAGAATGCTCGCCATTTCTTTCACACGCTCCTCTTGAATGTCCCCGAAGTCTACAGAAATTCGCTCGGAGGTGGTCCATTCCGGGATAGATGGGATTTTAGGTCCCTTCACGAAGAACCATTCTCTGTGCCACCCCTTGTTGCTCGAAGGGGTATCCATCAAGGATCGTTTCTCGAACTTGGCGTTGGGCTTGGGGGACTGTTTGCTCAGCACTTTGAAGCCTCGTTCCCCAGACTTCCCAGCAGAGAAGAGAGTGAAAAAGGAATCAACTGTTGGGAGTATCCCCAACTCATAACAGAATGCTATGAAAGCCAGGATGTGGATATACGAATTCGGCACCAGTTGGGCGAATCCCACTCCGATAAACCCCAGGAGAGTAACAAGGAAAGAGTGAAGTGGGAATCTAACTCCCTTCTCTAAAACCGTTACCGGTACGGCAGTCCACCCATCCGGTCGTTGGTACATTCGTTCGTGTGGTTCCGGAGCTCTAGCCAGATGGGTGTCCAGAATCTGATAACGACTTCTGATGGCACGCAGCTCGATCTCGGTGATGATAGAGGGGATATTAGCGTGAGGGTATTGTTCTTCACTCTCAAAAAACTCTGAGGGGTTGGGTAGTGGGTTTGAGGGATTCTGGGCAGGACTAGCCGTGATTTGGGGATTGGGGTTTGGAACCGACTCGGCAAGGTTGTGACTGGGAGGAGTGGTGGAAATCGAAACAGCAAGAATGGGGGTGGAATTATCAGAATCTTGGGTCGCCATTGCTACTAAGATCTTGCAGGAAAGAAAGAAATCGGAGAGAAGGATAAAACACTGTATATCAAGTTCAAATTAAGCTGGTAAAGTCGTCAGAATTGGGGAAAATTGACTTTTATAGTGGTCTTTTCAAATTTTGCACAAAAATCAAGGGCGGCGCATTAAATGGAGGTAATGATGTGAGAGAGGAAGGGGTAACGTCTGATTTTGGTTTTAATGGGTTACCCAGAGTGGGTTGGCGTTCATTGGATCCCTTTTCACTATGGACTCACACTATTTTCAGTGTTCCACTAAACATCCTGTTTAATAAAAGATTGGGGGGCAATGTTGGGCCATAATACTTTTCATGCTGGACCGGGCCGAATGGGCTTGTCCTTGGGATTATGTCACTTTTGCCGTATTGGGTCAAACAACTTGGGCCTCGCTACTTGACTATAATATTGGGCTTAGTCATTGGATTAGTCCACTATGTAAGTTGTCACTTATCCTATCTTTGACCGGTAATCATCACAAAAGGTAGTGGTTGACTGTTATGTCTGCCACCTTTCTGCATGGCATTAATGAGAATGGGACTCCGATTACCGGCGGGAGGTAACAGTGGTAGCAGGTGGGAAAATAAGCTACACACTTTCGGCTGCGATGACCGGGGGTGAGAGGAGGTGTCAGGAGATAGTGGTGGCACAGTAAACCGGGTCTTGGAAACGTATGGGGCAAGGATCACAAAAGGAAAAGAGGTAACAAAACACAACACATTATTATTATTCACACTCACTCAGACACTGGTCAATATTTTTCCTCCATTGTTAACCTTGTGATCGCCTGTACTGACTCTCACGCCGGAGCTATCCCCCGACGGTCAGGCCGTCAAGCTTTTGGTGTTGACTTGTTGAACTGAGCAGGATCAGAGCGTCTTACGTGATTGAGACGTGGGAGAAGTTCTTGGCGTTAACATATATCATATATTATTTTAAAAGATTTGTTAAGAGGACAAATTATTTTAAAAATAATAGGAACTTCTCCTTGCCTTACGAAATGTTAATATTTGATTTTATCTTTCTAACACTTGATATTAATTTATCAAGGTCACGAAAAATAATTCAATAAGGATAAAAAATATTTTTGGCCAAAATAAATAAGATAGTTAAAAACAATTATATATATAAACCCTATGAAGAGGATTCTACCCTTCAATAAATCTTTTTCTTAATTATTGTTATCATCAAAATATTTCCTAAAATTTGGAGACTTATCAATCTCCACCTTTTTGATGATGACAATAAATAAAAATATTTCTCATAAAGACTCCCCCTTAGTTTGTGTCTATAATTCGAGAAAAATTTAAATTTTGAAAAGTTCACCACTAACAATACTGACAGTATATAGCAGTTGATATAAATTATATAATAAAATCTCATGGCAGTATGACTTATATAGCAGTTGATATATCATTTTATAACAGCATCACATGGCAGTAGCATCACATGGCAGTATATAAGTTGACTTATAATACTTTTCTTCTCCCCCATTGTCATTAGAAAAAGAGAGGGGAAAAGAAAGCATGTCAAAACAGTTAAATCCACCTGCAAAAAAGTTAGTACTAGATTCTGCAAAGTACCATTCAAAAAGCAAAGATAGCAGCATACTTAGTATGCTATTAGGTACAATCATCCCAAATGGTCAGTTAAATATTATATATATATATATATATATATATATATATATATATATATATATATACATATATATATATATATATATACGGAGAGGCTCTAAAGCGAACCTTAAAGAGCGAATCAAAGACGAACCGTCGTCTTTGGTGTCTATGGCGACGGTTCGACCCGTCGCCAAAGACTACATGGCTATGGCGACGGATCGAATCGTCGCCATAGACACCAAAGACGACGGTTTGTCTTTGGTTCGCTTTTTAAGGTTCGCTTTAGAGACGGACCGATATATATATATATATATATATATAAGTGATACATGCCTAAATAGTTAGTCAAAAGTCCCCTAAGTTGCGAGGGGAGAACTCCATTTTGAGATGAGAAAGAGAGAGATCTGGAAGAGATGTTACTAGTGGCCCAACAAGAGCATAACTTGTGCTTGAGGTTAAATGGTATGGGGAAATAGACAGTTGTTGACTTTCCAACAGAAGATGTATCATTTCTTTGAGGTGAAGAATTGTGTGTTGTATTTCTTCAAATTTAAGCATCATACCTCCTTGATTTTGTAGCATTAGTTGATTCATGGTACTAAGAGTTTCCAATTGAGAAATCATATTGATGTGAGTTTCAATATAATAATGATTGAATGCTTTGAAAGCAACTAGAGGTCTTGGAGGAAGATTTAAGTGAGATATAATATTACTGTTTGGAATCATTTGAAACTTATGGGGAAGATGATCAATACCAAGAAATTTGAAGATAGGAGACAGATTAAGACAAAATCCCAAGCAGTTATAATGAAAACAGTGTTCAAAAGATGTGAAAATGAAGTAAGCTAGATTGTAAGGCATAAACTCATGTAAGACACACCTTATGATTTCTAAGTCAAATGGGCATAAACCTTTAGCTTCCCTAACTGGCATGAAGTTTTTCCTTACTATTTTCCCCAAAAATTGAGACTAAGCAGTTAAGAATATTCCAAATCCACATTAGTTGGAAAATCAAATGATAGTGCAAGAATAATTTGTTCAGTAACAATAGTCAAATTATGCTTAAATTACATGCATGCAGTCATTGAGTAATCTATAGGAGAGGCATATTCATTTAATCTTGGTAGTTATAACATGGATGGTCTCAATTTTAAGGCATTAACAAGTAGTTGTTCATCAGTTGTAAATTCTATGTCTTGAATGTGTGTGGTAATACTAACTAAGACACCCGAGCTGTCTCTATTGAAGATCATATGAGAATAAAACTCAGCAATGAGGCCAGGATAAATGTACCTGATAGACACGTAATTCATACATTTTATTATCCCTAATTTTGTCCCTTTAATTATATTAGTTTATTAAATTAATATGTTTTATTTTATTTTGTATGATTTAATATTTGTTGCAATAAAGTCAAAATCTTGGTGATCAAGTGATATTTAATGCTCTTATTCATGTAAGGAATATCCAATAAGAATCCTACAACGAGAAGGAAAGAGATGGACCAATCTTAGTGTGCAAGTCAAATCCAACAAGAGAAAGGAAAATTTATCTAGAAGATCTTTTTGAGAAGTTGATTGCTATTAGGAAGTTGAAACCTACATGGAAAGGGAACAAAAGTGTCCAAGTTCAATGAATCTAAATTAGGGTTCAAAGTTATTTTTCCTATAAATAGGTCTCTTGTTTTAGAGAGAAAAATATTAGGTATTGTATTACTTTAGGTTAGGAGTAGGAGTAAATTAAATTACGTTTGATTGTACGCTTGTTGGAGGATCGTGAATAAAGGGAGTTTTCTTATTTATTTTCAATCTTCTGCTTCTTCTTTATTTTAGTTAATTTATTTATTTTCATGTCTAGTTAATTTCTTTAATCTAGGATGAAGATGAAATTAAATAATTATTCGTAATAATATTTTTTATCACTTATATTATTTATGCTTTTATGTTTAATTGATTTCGTCTTCATGTTTCGTTATTGAAATACCTTCGTTTTATAGTTCTTATGTGATTTTAAATTAATTAAGAGGTTTTGATAGATTATTGTTAAGATATGAGTTTTTTATAATCCATGCTTGCTCAAAGAAGTTTTGATGGGTTATAGTTAATCCTTAAATTTTCATAGTCTATACTTGCCCACATTAATTGTAAATTACTAAATTAAAGGGAAGGGAGATCAAAATCATAATTTGAGTTATAAAAATAGAAGAGATTGAATTATATATTATGTTTATTATTTAGTGGATTCAGATTCTTAGATTGTTTCCTCATTATTTATTTTCATATTCTAGTTATAATTAATTCTCAATATTTATTTTTAATTCGCCTAAAATAGATATTAAAGAAATATTAAAATTAATCTAGTCTCTGTGGGTTCGACCTGTACTTGCCAGTTTTTCAATTTGACAATGTGCACTTGCAGTTACATAATTTTAACACATCAAGTTTTTGGTGCTGTTGCCGGGGACTAGAATTAATTTTTATTTATTCTTTAATTTTTATTTATTCGAATTAGTTTTAACTCTAGTTTGTTTTGTTTTTTTTTTTTAGGATTATTGAAGCGGATCGAAGGAGCGAAAAGATAAAGATTTTTTTTTTTACTGCGCTTTCTTCGGTACTTCATATCTCCATATTTTTTTATTTTTTAAAAAAAAAAGTTGTTTAGTTTTTTGTTTTTTTATATATATAATTTTTTTGGTGTGCGACCTTCGTGTTTAATTGTCTATTTATTTTGTGATTTGTGGAAAAATGGATTATTATTATAGTTGGAATAATAATTTTGCTTGGAATCAAGAACCCTATGAAAATTTTAATCCGCACCAAGTAAATCAATTTTTTCCAACTTATGAAATTCCTTATCCATATCCATGTTCATATCCATACTCATATCCATATTCGGATCCAGAACCTCAATATCCACAAGAATTATCAAATGAAGAAAAGGAAAGACTTAGTGCCCTGGAGAAAACTACGGAAATTTTAATGGAAGTTCTAATGGAAAATCAATTTAGCATGGATCAAGTTATATCTCGTCTAGAAATTCAAATGAGTCGATTAGCCACTATAATAAATGAACAAGAGGTGGGTGAATTTTCTAGTAACTCTGAGGTTAGTTTTAAAAATCTTGGTGGTTGCGGAAATGATGAGGAAAGTGAAAATTTTATATTCAATTCTACACAATTTGAGTCAAGCGTATTTGAGGAGTCTACAAATTATGAGTCTATGCCTAAAATTGTTCATGTTGCATTTGATGAGTCTGTTGAAAAAGTCTATAAGCCTAAAGTTCCATACCCCAAAAGACTTATTCCTAAAAAATCACTCACTGATTTTTTGGACCAGCACATTAAAGGAAACATGATCTAAGAGTTGTCACTGACCCAAGAGATAATTGAAAATAGACTCTTAATTGAAAAAGATCCAAGTGATTTTTTCTTAAATCACCTTGATCACCAAAATTGGAATGAATCTGAATATTTAGATAAGGTTAATGAGCCGTTGAGATCCACTACAAATAAGTCAACTAAACTAGAACATGTATTTGAACCAATTCTTCCATCATTTGAACATGTTAATGAAAGTTTACTTGAGGTAAACTTGAAGCATAACTGTGATGAAAATTGTGACTATTTTCAATTTTCTAGACCTCCTGAAAATAATGAAGAGTTCACACTCACTTATCCATTTGTAACATTCATTTTTAGTCACATAATTTTTAGGATTTATAAAATTTGTAGATATGTACATTTATTTTCTTTCTCGCCACATCTTCTTGCAGAACAAATGCCCCGCATACAAGGTACAATTCTTTCATATCTTTGTTTTCTTTTCTTCATTTGCATACATTGAGGAAAATGCATGATTTAGGTATGAGGGGAGTTTGTTTGTATATTATTGTATTAGATTTTTTTTTTTTTTAGGAAAGTATAGTAAAAAACACAAAAAAAAAATTTAAAATAAAAAAATAAAAAAAAATTATTTGACTTTTTATGGATTGAATTAATTCTAATAAGTGTTTGTGGAGCAAAACTCATGAGTAAGATTGAAAGATTTAGAACTCTTGAATCTTTGATAAGGTACAAAATCTTAGTTCGAAACACCATCTGGATTAAAATTGATTTCACAAGCATTTTTACACTTCACGTTTGTACTAATTCTTAGTTGTGGGTATAAACCATGATTCGAGTAATTTCAAAAAAAAAAAATAAGAAAAGAAAATAAGAAAGAAGGAAAAAAAGAGTTGAGAAAAAAGAAGAAGGAATAAATAACTGCTTCAATGTCCATTAAACGAAATAACTCGGTATCCAAGCCTCGGGAAGCATCGATATTCACGCTGAAAAATGTGATGGATAAAAGTAGCTTGACTAGTTTAATTTTGTGGCCTTTTGTTACTCGAGTAAGTAAGCCCTTAGGGGTGTCTCTACACCTAGTGCCCTAAAGTCATCTGGTTTGGGAGTCATTGGTCCAACGCTCGCTCTACATGGGTAACTCTGAAAAGCCTAAGAAAATGAGACATTGCACAAGTCAAGAATCAAAATTGAAAAAAAAATGAAAAAAAAATGAAAAAAAAAAAAGAAAAAAAAATGAGTTTGCTTGATTTTCATGGTAAAAATTCTTACTAAGAATTACATCATATACACATGCATGCATCACATGGAATTAATTTAATGAAGGATGGTGTCTAAAATAAAGATTGAGTAATTTTGATAAGGTAAAAGTGTGATTTTGAATTTAATCTTGCTTATGTATAATGCCCATAGATATTTAGAAGTTTTCTTTCAATTTCATAATTTGTTAAACCCAAAATTATTTTTGAATTTTGTGGGTATATTCACTGCAAACCCTCACGAGACACAACTCGTCCACTTGGGATAACCTTGGGGTTTAAAGGCTTGTTGCACATGCTAAGTGCAATCGTATTTCCTACGAAAATGGGGTAGTGTAATTTTTATTTTATTTTTATTTTTATTTTTATTTATTTTACTCGAGGACGAGCAAAAGCTAGGTATGGGGGTATTTAATAGACACGTAATTCATACATTTTATTATCCCTAATTTTGTCCTTTTAATTATATTAGTTTATTAAATTAATATGTTTTATTTTATTTTGTATGATTTAATATTTGTTGCAATAAAGTCAAAATCTTGGTGACCAAGCGATATTTAATGCTCTTATTCATGTAAAGAATATCCAAGAAGAATCCTATAACGAGAAGGAAAGAGGTGGACCAATCTTGGTGTGCAAGTCAAATCCAACAAGAGAAAGAAAAATTTATCTAGAAGATCTTTTTGAGAAGTTGATTGCTATTAGGAAGTTGAAACCTACATGGAAAAGGAACAAAAGTGTTCAAGTTCAATGAATCTAAATTAGGGTTCAAAGTTATTTTTCCTATAAATAGGTCTCTTGTTTTAGAGAAAAAAGTATTAGGTATTGTATTACTTTAGGTTAGGAGTAGGAGTAAATTAAATTACGTTTCATTGTACGCTTGTTGGAGGATCGTGAATAAAGGGAGTTTTTTTATTTATTTTTAATCTTCTGCTTCTTCTTTATTTTAGTTAATTTATTTATTTTCATGTCTAGTTAATTTCTTTAATCTAGGATGAAGATGAAATTAAATAATTATTCGTAATAATATTTTTTATCTCTTCTATTATTTATGCTTTTATGTTTAATTGATTTTGTCTTCATGTTTCGTTATTGAAATACATTTGTTTTATAGTTCTTATGTGATTTTAAATTAATTAAGAGGTTTTGATAGATTATTGTTAAGATATGAGTTTTTCATAATCCATGCTTGCTCAAAGAAGTTTTGATGGGTTATATTTAATCCTTAAATTTTCATAGTCTATGTTTGCCCACATTAATTGTAAATTACTAAATTAAAGGGAAGGGAGATCAAAATCATAATTTGAGTTATAAAAATAGAAGAGATTGAATTATATATTATGTTTATTATTTAGTGGATTCAGATTCCTAGATTATTTCCTCATTATTTGTTTTCATATTCTAGTTAATTAATTCTCAATCTTTATTTCTAATTCGCCTAAAATAGATATTAAGGAAATATTAAAATTAATCTAGTCTCTGTAGGTTCGACATGTACTCAGTTTTTCAATTTGACACTGTGCACTTGCAGTTACATAATTTTAACACATCAGTACCTATCATCAAAGAATACTTAAGACTCCCATCCTATGCTTTTCAGTTTGTCCAAAAGATGAGGAAAACTATTAAAGGTTGTTCCTGACCCAGGAGAAAGATTATGTCTTAGAAATGTGCATTTAGCATGTGCTTGTGAAGTAGTTAAGTGTGGAATGCATGCATCAGGATGGATTTCAGTGAACAATTTTACGTTTTGAAGATGAAGTAGTTGCCATTTTAAAACAAAGACAAAAGATATGCAATAAATAAGTTGGATAAGACTTAGGACAGAATAGATGAAGTGAACAAGACTCGGAGACAAGTGAGATTGGTTTCTGCAGTCTTAATTTATACAGATAATACACAGTCCAATTAAGCAATCTATCATTTATTGCACAGATATGAAGAATAGCTTACTCATATAGAAATGAGTAGATTATCAGTAAATGTAAGGAGAGATTTAAAAGTAATATCACCATACTTTGCACTGTTTAACATTTTTCCAAGATATTGAAAGAACAATATTTTTAGATATGAAACACTGTTTATTGTATTAAATAAGCTCAACTCAGTAAAACAAATTTATCATAACCGTTGACCAGACATTAAAAGAAACTGTTTTAAGTTTTCCAAATAAAGAAATTGAGTGTTAGCAGTATAAATTAAATTCCGAGTTAGGAAAATCTATCACTGACAACAGAGTTCTATACATACAAAGAAACACATCATATAGGGGTCAGACATTTAGGTCTTTATCCAATTTTATATGAAACAAAATAACTTAAACCTAACACATCAGTTCACCAATGTCAACATATCAGTCCAGAATAAATAACCGCAACAATTTATTTCAATACAGCAGTTCAGATGAATATAGACACTTAATTAATATACAAACAAATAGTTACAAAAGAGTTACCTGAGCATAGCCTTGAAATTTTCATAAGAGTTTTATGTAAATTAGTTCCATTATATTAGCTCATTTCATTTAGCATTCTTCAATAAATTGCTCGAAGAGACACCCATACATTCTTCAGAGAACGGACTTCAGGTATGAAAAAATGTATGTACATAGCTGTGTATTACACAGTAGGGCTATGGCGACCCTTTTTTGGGCTATAGCGACGGTTTCACCTGTCGTCATAGCTATTATGGACTATAGCGACAGGTGAATCGTCGTGATAGCCCAAAAAATCCGTCGCCATAGCCCTACTGTGTAATACATAGTTGTGTATATACATATAACTCATATATATATATATATATATATATATATATATATATATATATATATATAGTAACTTTCTTTTAAAGTATAAAGAATATATCTTACAAAAATATAGAAATATATTTGAAGAAAATGATCTGTGTAATATTTGAAGAATATACATAGCCCTACTGTGTAATACATAGTTGTGTATATACATATAACTCATATATATATATATATATATATATATATATATATATATATATATATATATATATATAGTAACTTTCTTTTAAAGTATAAAGAATATATCTTACAAAAATATAGAAATATATTTGAAGAAAATGATCTATATATATATATATATATATATATAGTAACTTTCTTTTAAAGTATAAAGAATATATCTTACAAAAATATAGAAATATATTTGAAGAAAATGATCTGTGAAAAGAGATCTGTGAGGAATATTAAGAAATATTGTCCGGATCTTAAACTCACCCTTTATCCAACTCACCCGAGCTCACCCCCTTTAGTGACAGACCCGGCGACTGTTCGGTCATACAACCGTCGTCTATACTTTTAGCGACGGACAACATATAGCGTCGCTAAAAGTATAGACGACGGTTGTATGACCGAACCGTCGCCGGGTCCGTCGCTAAAGGGGGTGAGTTCGGGTGAGTTGGATAAGAGGTGAGCTTAAGATCCGGACTCTTAAGAAAAATATATTAAAATATATAATGAAAATCAACCCCCCCCCCTAAAAAAAAATTGAGATCTGATGTTACTCAAAAATCTCCTTTAGATTTGAATGTGAGATCTTAGCATGTGAGGTCAAACCGTTGAAGATTTCATTCACTAATTATTATATAAATATACATGTAAGAATATTGGATTTGAAACAAAAAAAATTGAAGTATAGTTTTTGAATTTCAAGCCGGAAAGAAGCGTTAGATAACAGGTTGAAGAAACTTTTTTATTTGACAAATCTTAGAGCAAGCAATAGTTGACTTCAGAAAAAAATTAAAAAAATTAGAGACCATACTGTAAGGTGGCTAAGTTGGTTAGAAGGGCCAATAATGTCTTTTGCTTTTATTAATTAAGGGTAAGATAGTATTTTCCATTTCTCTTCATTTCTTCAGCATGTTACACAAGTAGCAGTCTGTTAGCAATCACATGGCTGAGATGGAGAAAATCTAGGATCATGTGAATTGGAGTATATGTACTGAACTCATGGTGTGAAATCAGTATGAATGAAATTGGTTATCATTTTCTCTCTCAAAGTATCTCTAAATCTTCCCCTATTTCTACTCCTTTTTCCTACTATTTCTTCCCTTTCTGTGTTTGCCTTGCTGTAAAACTGCAGTATAGGAAGCCTAGTATCAGCTGACCCCTATCAGTTTGTTACAAATTGGTATCAAAGCCACTAATGATTCCAACCAGTGCCAATAACACACACAGAATCACTAATTTGGAAGGTTTTGTCAGTGAACAGGCCGACTCCATCCAGAGGTTGCAGACCCAATTAAATGAATATGTTAGCAGTTTGAAGTTAGATTTCGAGGATAGATTGAATCAGAAGATGGAGCAAATGATGAGGGGTTTTGATGCTTTGCTCTCAGTTAGGCTACCTCCTCCTCCAAATAACACAGGTAATTCATAAACCTATGTTGGTTCAGTTCTAGGGACTTTTAAAAATCTAAATCAGGATGAAAAGGGTACCCCTAGTGTAAGACCCCAAATTATTAATAAATGAAATTTAAATTCCCTCTATTTATTATTTTGAAATAGTAAGTGTTAAATTGATTAATGAGGTTAGTTATGGGTAAAATGCGTAAATATTTTAAATAAGCAAGTGGTTATAAAATATTCATTGTTGTCGATTATATTTTATCAGATCAATAATTCATATTATTTGAATAATATTATTAGATAACATTATTGGCAATGTCTAGAAAGTTCTGTCTAAGGAGAGGTTTGGTCATCTAATTGCGCGCCAGTAAGGAGAAATCCTTATTGGAAAGCCCCCTCTTTCCTGGGAACGGCCTGGTTGTCATAAATGTGATTCTGTAATATTATTTGTAAATAATTAATTATTGATTCATATGATAAGGAAATATTTATTTTTGTGGATATAAATGAGGGATATATTTTTGTGGTTAAAAATGAAGGAGTTAATGTTGAGGTTTTTATCAGTATTTTTGTCGGAATGGAGGTATTAAAAATCAGGGTTTTTGAGATATTTTGCGGGAGTTATAATTTTTAATCCGACCGTTGGATCGTGGTAATTTTTGGATATGTTATACATATATAAGTTGAGTATATGTCCACAAATTTTGAACCGTTAAAAATGAACGTATGATTTATTATGAATTTTACGAGATGACTGGTTCAGAAATTGTTGAATTTTCGGAGTTAATCATTTTGGTAGAAAATTCTAGAATTGGTGGGCCCCACTCTTGGTTGGTGAAGAAATGTGCTGAGATTTTTATTCAAATGTGGTGGGTGGGAATAGTAGCAGGTAAAGCCATCAGGTTGCAGGTTAAGTCTGCTTCGGCGTGCTAACATTTTCCTATAAATAGAGGGCTAAGTTAGAATTAAAAATCACACCAGAAACAAGTTTTCTCTCTTTCTCTCTCTAGATTATTGAGTGTATTTTGTGAGTATTTAGATACTTTGAGAGTTTCTATTCATCAGAGCAAGTGTCTTTCAGCCTTATACCGGTATTCCGACCAGAAGTACTGTCTGTACGAGGTAAGGGATGTTATTTTATTCAAAAATGATATTATTTTTTCAATATCATTATGCCGAAATATTGGTTGGAAATTTTTATCAAATTTGGAACTTTTCACGTCGGGGTTACTATTCATGAGTTACTATTCACGAGTTACTATTCACGAGTTACTATTCACCGAAAAATAAAATTTTCTTCTTTTCGTCCAAAATATCTATTCTGGGTACTAGCTTTGATTGTATCCATGTTTTGATCATTCTTGAATTCTACTTCACTATGAATAATTATAAGGTATTTTTGGACATGAATAAATCGAAATACGAATCCTTAATATTTGTTATTTTGTTTCACTGGATTCGTTTTCTTTAATATATATTTTTCATCATCCTCAGTCCTAAATGATGATATTACTGAATATCTTTGGCCGTAGTGCAAAGATGAATGATTAACTGATGAATATCTTTGGCCCGTAGTGCAAAGATGAACAGGTGTTGAGATGAACATGACCGACTGGTGATACAAATGAATATCTTTGGCCTGTAGTGCAAAGATGAATATTTGATTAAAGATGGTTATTGATTGTTGTTACAGGGATAAAATATTGATGATGGACTTTTAAATCTTAGAAGATAGTAGAACTCATTCTCTACTTGACTCTTCTAATGGTTTGCTGTTTCCGCTGCAGTTATTGATTTAAAACTTGTTGTCTATTGTATTCTATTAGATTTTTCCCTGTTGAAGACTAACGATAATTTGTTCTGTATTATCTTAGTCATAATGTTCTTTACTGGGCTAGTTGAGCTCACCCTTTTCCTTTTTGTTCCATTTTTCTCAGGAGGCGAGAATGTAGCGAGTACTAGTCGGGGTATGGAATGATGGTTCTAGAAGTTACTTTAGTAGTCCTCACTATTTTTGTGAAATAATGTATCAATAATTGTAATGAGGGCTTATTTGAGTGTGGATATTGTCTAAATGACAATATTTGTATTTAAACTCACAGTTCTTGTGTTGTAATAATAAAGATGTAGTTGTTTCTGTACCATGTATTTTGGCGACTCAGAATGGGTGTTGTATACCTATTTTGGGGGCGTCACAGTTGGTATCAGAGCTTAGGGATATGATCTCTGGCGGAGATCGGGGAATAGAACTAGGAGGGGAGAGACGAATCCTTCGCTAGTGTGTCCTACCTAAGCTTATTTATTGGTCAGTCATAATATAGGGGTATTATGTGATTTGTTAATTTATTTAATTAACCCTTGTTTTATGGCAGTATTTGAGAATGTCGACTGAGAATGTTAATAGTGGAGTAAATGAGACCGTGGAGACACCGGTGCTTACCAACGAGGAGAACGTGCAACAGGCTGGCAATGTTCCTCCTGTGAACAACACCAATGAGCAGATGATGAACGATGGAATGTTTAGAAGTTTTTTGCAATTCATGCAAAACCAGACAAGGGAGACTCGTGTTCAAAATACAGGAGGAAATGATAGCAATTCACGGTTTGTCACAGCCAAACAGTTCAAAGAATTGGGACCACCAGAATTTAAGGGAAAGCCGGATCCGATCATGGCGGAAACGTGGGTCAAGCAAATTACCAAGATATTCGATGTCTTGGGATGCACGGAGGAACAGAAGGTTCCATTCGCCACCTTTATGTTCCGTGGCGAGGCAGATTACTGGTGGGAATCTGTGAAGCGTACCCATCCAACCGCACTCAGCATGTCTTGGGAGACATTTCAAAAACTGTTCAATGACAAGTACTTTCCTGAAAGTATTCGTCATATGAAGGAGGTAGAGTTTATTAGACTAGAGCAGAATAATATGACGGTATCTCAGTACGAGGCAAAGTTTGCAGAGTTGTCCAGGTTTGCACCTCATTTGGTGGAGAATGAGGAACGTATGACGAGGATGTTTCTGAGAGGTTTGAAACCCGGCATACGTCAATATCTCATTTCTCATAAATTTTCTCTCTATTCAGATGTTGTCAACAGGGCTCAATTATTAGAGCGAGATAACGAGTACGGTCAACTGAGGGATCACAACCAGGATCATATCGGTGACAGCAGTCATCAGAACAATGATAACCAGCGGAGAAAGAAAAATACAGACAAGAACGGCAACCACTCTGGTGGTAATCGTGGCTATGAAAATAGAAGAAGCGAGTCGGGAGGAGATTTTAAAAAGAGGAGATTCAACAATGACAATACGAAGACGTCAGCACCAACAGCAATTGGTTCCAAGGGAGGAGAACGACCACCGGTTATATGCTATAAGTGCAGAAAAGAAGGACATATCAGCCCAAACTGCCCACAACAGTTTAAGGTATGTTATAATTGTGGAAAGGAAGGACATATCGCTCGAGATTGCACTGTAGCAAAACCAAGTCCAGCGGGGATGGTGACTCAAAAAGTTATCCCAGAAAAGATAAAGTCAACGGTTCCTGGAAGAGCGTTTGTCGCGACTGGTCAACATGCGAGGAACCCAAACGAGGTGATCACGGGTAAGCTAATCATAAATTCATGCGAAGTTTATACCTTATTAGATACCGGTTCTACCCATTCTTTTATCTCTCCTGCTTGTGCTCAACGTTTAAACTTGACTCCGGAGAAGTTAGACTTTGATTTATCTGTGGAGACTCCGTTAGGAGAAACTTTCATCACATCCACTATTTATAAATCTTGTGTGATCCAAGTTGGTACCATCACCTTACCTGTTGACCTTATCTCTTTAAAGATACTTGCTTTTGATGTGATTTTAGGGATTGATTGGCTAACTACTCATCATGCCAAAATTGATTGTTTTCGTAAGGTTGTTAGTTTTCATATTCCTAACCAACCTGTTGTACGAATTCAAACAACTAAGCCATTAAAATCAATCACTGTTATATCAAGCCATAAAGCCATTCGTTTATTAAAAAACGGATGTCAAGCTTTCTTAGCCCATGTTATGGATTTGAATAAAGACACGTCAAATTTGAATAATATTCCTGTTGTTATTGACTTTCCTAATGTATTTCCTGAAGAACTTCCCGGTCTACCCCCGGAACGAGAAATTGAATTCTTTATTGATCTTGAACCTGGTACAAAGCCCATTTCTAAAACCCCATATCGAATGGCTCCTATTGAACTTCAGGAGTTAAAGGTCCAACTACAAGAGTTGTTGGACATCGGTTTCATTCGTCCTAGTACATCTCCTTGGGGTGCTCCTGTTTTATTTGTAAAGAAAAAAGACGGGAGTATGCGACTTTGTATTGATTACCGGGAATTAAACCATGTCACTATTAAGAATAGGTATCCGCTACCTCGTATTGATGACCTGTTTGACCAGTTACAAGGAGCACAGTTCTTTTCAAAGATCGATCTTCGTTCTGGATATCATCAGCTGAAGGTTAAAACTGAGGATATTCCAAAGACTGCCTTCAGAACTCGGTACGGGCATTATGAGTTCCTAGTTATGTCTTTTGGATTGACTAATGCTCCTGCGGCTTTCATGGATATGATGAACCGAGTATTTAAGGATTATTTAGATCAGTTCGTTGTTGTCTTTATTGATGACATCCTCATATATTCCAAAAGCCGTGAAGATCATGAGCATCATTTGAAGCTGGTACTCCAAAGGCTGCGTGAAAATAAGTTATATGCCAAGTTGAAGAAATGCGAGTTCTGGCTTGAGGAAGTAGCTTTCCTAGGGTACGTGGTGTCAAAACATGGAGTATCTGTTGACCCGGCGAAGATTGAAGCAATACAAAGTTGGGAGCAACCAAAGACGGTGACCGAAGTACGTAGCTTTCTAGGCTTAGCTGGTTATTATCGAAGATTCGTGGAAGGGTTTTCTCGAATCGCTACCCCGTTAACTCAGCTGACTCGGAAAGATATCAAATTCGTATGGAGCGAGGAATGCGAGAAGAGTTTTCAAGAGCTTAAGAGGAGACTCATTTCGGCACCTGTTCTGACAATACCATCTGGTTCGGATGGATTTGTTATCTACAGTGATGCTTCAGGCAAAGGGTTAGGATGTGTTCTCATGCAACATGGGAAAGTCATAGCCTATGCCTCGCGACAACTCAAAGAATATGAGAGGAATTATCCTACTCATGATTTGGAGTTGGCAGCAGTAGTTTTCGCGTTGAAGATCTGGAGACACTACCTGTATGGGGAGAAAGTGGAGATCTATACAGATCATAAAAGCCTTAAATATTTCTTCACCCAAAAGGAACTCAACATGCGGCAGCGACGTTGGCTCGAGCTGTTGAAAGATTACGATCATACCATCCAATATCATCCTGGAAAAGCAAACGTAGTAGCTGACGCATTGAGTAGAAGATCATATGCGGGTACGAGTGCAATGTTGTTAACACAAAGGCCCATTTTGTATGACTTGCAAAGGATGGAGATAGAGATGAAGGCTCCAAGTACCCACATGATGATATCAAATATACGAGTAGAACCGACTTTAATCGATAAAGTTAAAGCTGCTCAAGCTACGGACATAGAGCTGATGCGTATGAAGAAGAAAGTGCAAGAAGGTTCTATTCCAGAAGCAAGAATCGATGAAGAAGGAATACTTCGAGTTCACTCTAGACTCTGTGTTCCTAACAATTCTGATTTGAAGTACAAGATCATGATGGAAGCACACAATACACCATTTGCAATCCATCCTGGAAGTACCAAAATGTATCGTGATCTACGACATACATTTTGGTGGAATAATATGAAGAGAGAGATTGCAAAGTTTATCTCGAGGTGTTTAACTTGTCAACGTGTAAAGGCGGAACATCAAGTACCAAAGGGTCCATTGCAACCACTTGAGATTCTGAAATGGAAGTGGGAACACATTACCATGGATTTCGTTACGGGTCTTCCCACGGTTTCTCAAGGCATAAATGCTATTTGGTTTATTGTTGATAGATTAACCAAGTCTGCTCATTTCTTGCCGATACGGGAGACTTATTCCCTTGAACGTCTTGCTCGTATATACGTAGATGAGATTGTGAGACTGCATGGCATGCCAGTATCCATAGTTTCGGATCGTGACCCAAGATTCACTTCAAGATTTTGGGTTAGCTTGCAAAAAGCTATGGGCACAGATTTACGATTTAGTTCGGCATACCATCCTCAAACGGACGGACAATCAGAGAGGACTATTCAAACTCTTGAAGATCTATTAAGACTTTGTGTCCTAGATTTCAAAGGGAGTTGGGATAAGTACCTACCATTGGTGGAATTCTCTTACAATAACAGTTATCAGGCAAGTATAGGTGTGGCCCCATTTGAAGCATTATATGGACGAAAGTGTCGCTCTCCAGTATGTTGGGACGAGGTGGGTGAAGCAATATTGTTGGGACCAGAGTTGGTACGCATGACTACAGAGAAGATCCAAACGATTCGACAACGTATACAAACGGCACAGGATCGACAAAAGAGTTATGCGGATCTTCATCGGAAGGACGTGGAATTTGACATTGGGGATCATGTATTGTTGCGTGTGGCTCCATGGAAAGGAGTTACAAGATTTGGGAAGAGAGGAAAGCTCAATCCACGATTTATTGGTCCATTTCAGATTCTTGACCGAGTAGGAAATGTGGCCTATAGACTTGCGTTACCTCCAAGTATGTCTCGTGTTCATAATGTTTTTCATATATCTGTGTTACGTAAATATGTGAAAGACCCAGACCACGTTATTGAGTTAGAACCGGACGAGATAGCTGAAGACTTAACGTACGAAGAGATACCTGTCAAGATCTTGGATAGAAAGGAGCATGTCCTACGCACGAAGGTCATACCACAAGTTAAAGTTTTGTGGAGAAACCATGCTATTGAGGAAATGACCTGGGAGTTGGAAACGGAAATGAAAGCGAGGTATCCTCATCTTTTCGAAACACCAGGTACGTACGTCAATTTCGAGGACGAAATTTCATAAGGAGGGGAGGTTGTAAGACCCCAAATTATTAATAAATGAAATTTAAATTCCCTCTATTTATTATTTTGAAATAGTAAGTGTTAAATTGATTAATGAGGTTAGTTATGGGTAAAATGCGTAAATATTTTAAATAAGCAAGTGGTTATAAAATATTCATTGTTGTCGATTATATTTTATCAGATCAATAATTCATATTATTTGAATAATATTATTAGATAACATTATTGGCAATGTCTAGAAAGTTCTGTCTAAGGAGAGGTTTGGTCATCTAATTGCGCGCCAGTAAGGAGAAATCCTTATTGGAAAGCCCCCTCTTTCCTGGGAACGGCCTGGTTGTCATAAATGTGATTCTGTAATATTATTTGTAAATAATTAATTATTGATTCATATGATAAGGAAATATTTATTTTTGTGGATATAAATGAGGGATATATTTTTGTGGTTAAAAATGAAGGAGTTAATGTTGAGGTTTTTATCAGTATTTTTGTCGGAATGGAGGTATTAAAAATCAGGGTTTTTGAGATATTTTGCGGGAGTTATAATTTTTAATCCGACCGTTGGATCGTGGTAATTTTTGGATATGTTATACATATATAAGTTGAGTATATGTCCACAAATTTTGAACCGTTAAAAATGAACGTATGATTTATTATGAATTTTACGAGATGACTGGTTCAGAAATTGTTGAATTTTCGGAGTTAATCATTTTGGTAGAAAATTCTAGAATTGGTGGGCCCCACTCTTGGTTGGTGAAGAAATGTGCTGAGATTTTTATTCAAATGTGGTGGGTGGGAATAGTAGCAGGTAAAGCCATCAGGTTGCAGGTTAAGTCTGCTTCGGCGTGCTAACATTTTCCTATAAATAGAGGGCTAAGTTAGAATTGAAAATCACACCAGAAACAAGTTTTCTCTCTTTCTCTCTCTAGATTATTGAGTGTATTTTGTGAGTATTTAGATACTTTGAGAGTTTCTATTCATCAGAGCAAGTGTCTTTCAGCCTTATACCGGTATTCCGACCAGAAGTACTGTCTGTACGAGGTAAGGGATGTTATTTTATTCAAAAATGATATTATTTCTTCAATATCATTATGCCGAAATATTGGTTGGAAATTTTTATCAAATTTGGAACTTTTCACGTCGGGGTTACTATTCATGAGTTACTATTCACGAGTTACTATTCACGAGTTACTATTCACCGAAAAATAAAATTTTCTTCTTTTCGTCCAAAATATCTATTCTGGGTACTAGCTTTGATTGTATCCATGTTTTGATCATTCTTGAATTCTACTTCACTATGAATAATTATAAGGTATTTTTGGACATGAATAAATCGAAATACGAATCCTTAATATTTGTTATTTTGTTTCACTGGATTCGTTTTCTTTAATATATATTTTTCATCATCCTCAGTCCTAAATGATGATATTACTGAATATCTTTGGCCGTAGTGCAAAGATGAATGATTAACTGATGAATATCTTTGGCCCGTAGTGCAAAGATGAACAGGTGTTGAGATGAACATGACCGACTGGTGATACAAATGAATATCTTTGGCCTGTAGTGCAAAGATGAATATTTGATTAAAGATGGTTATTGATTGTTGTTACAGGGATAAAATATTGATGATGGACTTTTAAATCTTAGAAGATAGTAGAACTCATTCTCTACTTGACTCTTCTAATGGTTTGCTGTTTCCGCTGCAGTTATTGATTTAAAACTTGTTGTCTATTGTATTCTATTAGATTTTTCCCTGTTGAAGACTAACGATAATTTGTTCTGTATTATCTTAGTCATAATGTTCTTTACTGGGCTAGTTGAGCTCACCCTTTTCCTTTTTGTTCCATTTTTCTCAGGAGGCGAGAATGTAGCGAGTACTAGTCGGGGTATGGAATGATGGTTCTAGAAGTTACTTTAGTAGTCCTCACTATTTTTGTGAAATAATGTATCAATAATTGTAATGAGGGCTTATTTGAGTGTGGATATTGTCTAAATGACAATATTTGTATTTAAACTCACAGTTCTTGTGTTGTAATAATAAAGATGTAGTTGTTTCTGTACCATGTATTTTGGCGACTCAGAATGGGTGTTGTATACCTATTTTGGGGGCGTCACACCTAGCATATTCAAATCAATCAAGTTTGAATTTTCCAGATTTGATGGTAGTAATCCCAAGTCATGGATCCGAAAATGCAATAAACTATTTTCTCACCATTCAGTGGTTGATAATCACAAATTTTACTTAGCCACCATGAATTTGGAAGGGGAGACAGAAGAATGGTATGCTGGGTTTGTGCAAGGGGGTCTAGATTTGACTTGGGATGGGTTTGTGGAAGAGATTGTTGCTAGGTTCAGTCAAGAGGACCAGATGAACCCTATAGGGGAACTGAAAAATGTGCAGCAGTTTGGGACTGTGGATGAGTATAGGAAGAAGTTTGAAGAATTAAATGGTTGGTCCTTGATTAGGTAACCCCTCTTTGAATGAAGCTTTTTTTATGGACTGTTTCTTAGGGGGACTTAAAGAGGAAATAAGGTTGGGCATTCAGGAGTTGAAGTTACAATCCCTCAAAGAGGTGATTAGAATGGCTAGAGTTGAAGATGCAAAGCTAGAAGCATGGGGTAAAAGGAGCATAATGGGATTTAAAATGGGGATGCCTGGTAGCCAACAGAAACCCAGTTTTATGTTGGGAAATAAACCAGTAGGAGCTGGTATACCTGGAGTGACTAATACTGGTTTGCATAATATGGTGTTTGGGAAGAATTTGCCTATCAAATGACTAACTAGGGAACGAATTGCAAAAAAGAGGAGGTAAAAATTGTGCTATTCTTGTGATGAGCCTTACATTGTGGGTCACCAATACAAGAAACCACACCTATTTTTGATGCTACCTTCTCAAGTGGACTGTGACAATGAAGAAGGGGGAGAGTGTTGTAAAGAGGAGAAACCTCTAGATGACAATGAATGTAAGATCCATGAGGCTCACATTACATTACATGCCTTGTTTGGACACAGGGTAAATAACACCATCCGGATTGTGGGATTGGCAAATGGAAAAAGTTTAAGGATATTGATTGACAGTGGTAGTACAAATAATTTTTTAGATCCCCAAGCTGCTAAGAGAATCAAGGCTCCTACCCAAGACACTAAACCTATGACAGTCTTGGTAGCAAATGGGTTTAAGGTGGAAAGTATGCAGGAATGCACCCAGTTATTATGGTCAGCCCAATGGGAGTCCTTTGTTACTGATTTCAGGATCTTGCCCTTAGGTGGAATAGATGTTGTCCTGGGGGGTACAATGGCTCAAGCACTTCAATCCAGTTACTTTTGACTTTAATCATCTCCAATTGTCATTCATCAAGGATAATAAGGAAGTTATGCTCATAGGTGAATCAGATTCAACTACTCCCACCATTCAGCTAATGTCTTCTAGGGAGTTCCAAAAAACCTTGAATACAACCATACATGGTTATTTTGGTTACCTCTTTGGGATGAGCTCCAATAATCCAGATAATGAAGACCAACCTACTAGCAAACAGGGGGCCAGCACAAGTGATGGGGAAAATAGGGATAGCTCCCAACTAGACTCCTTATTGCAAAAATTTTCTGAGGTATTTAAGGAGTTACAAGGGCTGCCACCAGATAGAACTCACAATCACCATATCAATCTAAAAGAGGGCAGCCAACCAATTAACCTTCAACCATATAGATATCCTCATGTGCAGAAGGAAGATATTGAGAAGACTGTATATAAAATATTGGTTTCTGGAATAATTCAGCCAAGTACAAGTCCTTATGCCTTTCCAGTACTATTAGTAAAGAAACAGGATGGAACATGGAGAATGTGTGTAGATTACAGATCTTTGAATGAGATGACAGTCAAAGATAAGTTCCACATTCCAGCTATTGATGAGCTCTTAGATGAATTGCATGGTTTTAAATGGTACTCCAAGTTGGACCTCAGGTCAGGTTATCACCAAATTAAGGTACACCCCCCAGATATTCCTAAAACTGCCTTTAGAACACACACTAGGCATTTTGAATTCTTAGTGATGCCTTTTGGGCTCACTAATGCCCCAACCACTTTTCAATCCTTAATGAATCAAATCTTTAAGCCCTATTTGAGGAAGTTTATCCTAGTCTTCTTTGATGGCATCCTAGTGTATAGTTCCAGCTATGAGGAGTGATGCTATCCAGTATGTAAAAGGCTGTGATGTCTGCCAACAAAATAAGCATGAAAATATAGCTTCCCCAGGTTTACTGCAGTCCTTGCCTATTCCAGAAAAACCATGGGATGATATATCCATGGATTTTATTGAAGGTCTACCAAAATCTAAAGGGCAATCAGTTATATGGGTAGTGGTTGATAGACTAACCAAATATGGACACTTCATTCCTCTCCATCATCCTTTTTTCTGCTGCAGAGTTGGCACAGGTATACATTGATCAGATTTACAAATTACATGGATTCCCTTCAACTATTGTGTCTAATAGAGATAAAATTTTTATCAGTCTTTTTTGGCAATCTCTGTTTAAACTAGTAGGAACTAAACTTCATTTAAGCACCTCATACCACCCCCAAACTGATGGCCAGACTAAGAGGCTTAATTAGGTGCTAGAATGTTATCTAAGGTGCATGACTTCTAACAGGCCTAATAATTATTCTACTTGGTTACCACTAGCTGAGTTTTGGTATAATTCGCACTACCACAGTGGGCTTAAGGTGACCCCTTTCGAAGCACTATATGGTTACAAACCTCCTCATCTCAACTTCCATCAATATGGCCAAATTAAGGATCCTACTACCAAGTCGTTCTGTAGGGAAAGAACTCAACAATTGCAGCTATTAAAGCAAAATCTGACATCATCTCAGTCCAGAATGAAGACTTATGTAGACAAAGCAAGAAGTGAAAGGACCTTTCTGGTAGGAGATTGGGTGTACTTAAGGACCAAGCCTTACACGCAAACTACTATCACACAAACTAATTTTGGAAAGCTTCTTCCAAAATATTTTGGTAGCATATAGGCTCAGATTGCCAGCTCCAGCTAAGGTTCACCCTGTCTTTCATATGTCCCTTTTGAAGAAAAAGGTCAGTTCTAAGTACACTACTTCTGCAGTTCTTCCTCAGTTGGATGAGCATAGTCAATTTTTGGTGGAACCTATGGCCATTCTGGACAGAAAGATAATTAAAAAGAACAATGTAACCTCAGTTGAAGTATCGGTACAATGGTCCAACACCTTGCCTGATGAAGCAACTTGGGAAGACTGGAATGGGTTCCACAAGAAATTTCCCCACTTCCAACCTTAAGGACAAGGTTGTTTTCATGGGGAATAGACTGTAAGGTGGCTAAGTTGGTTAGAATGGTCAATAATATCTTTTGTTTTTATTAATTAAAGGTAAGGTAGTATTTTCTATTTCTCTTCATTTCTTCAGCATGTTACTCAAGTAGCAGTCTGTTAGCAGTCACACAGCTGAGCTGGAGCAAATCTAGGATCATGTGAATTGGAGTATATGTACTGAGCTCATGGTGTGAAATCAGTATGAATGAAATTGATTATCATTTTCTCTCTCAGAGTATCTCTGAATCTGTATAAATCTTCCCCCATTTATACTCTTTTCTTTTACTATTTCTTTCCTTTCTGTGCTTACTTCGCTGTAAAATTGCAGTATAGGAAGCCTTGTATAAGCTGACCCCTATCAATTTGTTACACATATTGAAATAGAAGAATCGGTAGATGGATGATTTAGATATGGAGAATTATTTAATCGAAAAAGTTTTTAAACGAAATCAAAGTCACAGAGAAAGTGTTTTGGGTTTGAGAGAAAGAGAAAATGTCTGTAACGGGAGAAAGAGAAGAAAAAAATGAAAAAAAAATAAAATTTTTGGTTTTTATAATTAGAATTACCTGATCATTCAACAACTAAAAATGATTCTGAAAATAGATCAGTGGTTGTGATGAGTCCGATGTTTTAAAACAGACATAGATGACTAGTTTCTTTGATCCAACGACTGAAAAGCAATCTGAGCTTATGATCGAACGGTGGATATCTTAATCCGTGTGCTAGTTTGTGATTGGCCCATACCAATATATACAGATTAAAACTCTGTACCATTAGATTGGTGTTTGTTCAAATCAATTAAATCGGATGTGTGTATATATATATATATATATATATATATATATATATATATATATATATATATATATATATATATATATATATATTCATCTACATTTATTTAAATTAAATGTAGATGAATAAATATTAATAATATATTTATAATAATATTCTTAAAGAAAATATTTTAGGAATATATAAATAATATATACTATTTAGGTAAATAATATTTTTTTTAAATTTAAATGCAAGATATGATTTAACAAATATATTTATGGAAAGATAAATATAAATGAACTCATGTCTCATAATCTATTCCCTCCTTATCAAAATAGCAAAATCCTTCACCTTTTAAGTTTCTATAGTTTTCTCACCAATTAACAAGCTTGCATGATTGAACTCAGTGTTAAAGAATATTAAATAAATAGATATATAAAATATAATACTTTACTATTTATATTTAAGAAAAATAGTTTTAAAAAATAAATATTTATGATATCTTTATAATAATATTTCTATAAATATATAAAATAAATAATTACTAATTAAAATATATAGGTATCTATTACTATTATAAAAGAGAATGTAACTACTTAAATGTAACATATAATTTAATAAATGATCATTATAAAAAAAATTAAATATTTGCAATAATAATATATGTATATATATATATATATATATATATATATATATATATATATATATATAATTACTATTATGTTATAAATATAATTTAGAATATAAAGATAAAAAAAATTCTCAACTATTAGATTTTAAAAAAATTTAAATTTTTAAATAAGTAATTAAATACAACATGTATATGCATAAATAATTATGAGATGATATCTATCATTTCTAAATCCATACGTAATTTACATTATCTTTCAAAACTTAAGGGTTTAGTAAATATATCAGCAATATTTAAATTCGTATCAATATGTTCTAATTTAATATTTCCACTATTTACATGATCCCGTAAAAAATGAAGTATAATATCTATGTGTTTTGATCTAACATGCAACACATTATTTTTACTTAAATTAATAACACTTGTATTATCGCATAATATTGACACACAATTAAATTTTATATTATAATCAACAAGGGTTTGTTTCATCCATAGTATCTTTGCACAGCAACGTGCAACAACTATATATTCTACTTCGGTGGTTGAAATAGATACTAAATTTTGTTTGTTAGAAAACCAAGAAAATAAGCAACCACCAAGAAACTGACATGTGTCGCTTGTACTTTTTCGATTAACATGGTGACATGCATAGTCAAAATCTGAGAAACAGACAAGATTAAATAGTTGGCCTTTAGGATACTATAAACCTAAGTTTATGGTTCCTTTCAGATATCGAAATATTTTTTTAACCGCAACCAAATGTGATTCTTTAGGATTTGATTGAAATCTGGCACATTTATAGACACTGAACATAATATCAGGTCTACTAGCTGTTATATATAACAGACTTCCAATCATTCCTCTATATTTCTTTGTGTCAACACTTTTTCCATTTTCATCGGCAGTTAATTTATTAGTAGTTGACATATGAGTATTGAGAGGTTTCACGGACTCTAAGCCAAATTTCTTAATCATTTTCTTTGCAATATTTGGATTGAGAAATATGAATACCTTTTTCACTTTGCTTAATTTGCAATCTTTGGAAGAAATTTAATTCTCCCATCATGCTCATTTCAAATTCCTTACTCATGTTTTCAGAGAAATCATTACACATAGTAATATTAGTAGAACAAAAAATGATGACATCAACATAAATTTGAATAATAAGAATATCTACATTTTTATATTTAGTAAATAGAGTATTATCAACAGTACCCCTTTTAAAATCATTTTATAGTAAAAATTTACTTAAAAGTTCATAGCATGCTCTAGGGGCCTGTTTCAAACCATATAAAGCTTTATGCAATTTATAAACATATTTAGGATGATCAAAATCTTCTAAACAAGGTGGTTGTTTAACATAAACTTCCTCTTCAATAACACCATTTAAGAATGCAGATTTTACGTCCATTTGAAATAATTTAAAATCTTTATGACATGCAAAAGCTAATAGCATACAAATAGACTCAATTCTAGCAACAGGAGCATATATTTCATCATAATCAATACCTTCAAGTTAATTATATCCTTGTGCAACAAGTCTTGCCATGTTACGAGTAATAGTTCCATTTTCATCTAATTTGTTACGAAAAACCCATCGAGTTCCATTAATGGAAGTATCCTCGGGTTTTGGAACTAATTCTCATACTTTGTTTCTGGTGAACTGTTCAAGTTCATCTTGCATAGAAATTATCCAATCTTCATCCAATAAAGCATCTTTTATGTTTTTAGGCTCAATTTGGGATAAAAATGATAAATGACCAGCAAAGTTATGTGATTGTGATCTAGTAAGAATTCCTCTATCAATATTACCAACCACATTTTCTAAAGGATGATTTTTAATAACAAGTGTATCTTTGGGTAGATCATTTAATTGTGGATTGAAATTTTCAAGAGGATTTATATTTGTAGATGGAGATGAATTTTCTAATTTTGGTTCCTCCATTTTTTTGAGAATATCTTCAATGACAACATCACTGTCAACTAACTCTTTAAATTTGGGAGGAGGTTTAGTTTCATCAAAAGTTACGTTCATTGACTCATCAACAACTAGACTTCTTTTGTTAAAAACTCTATATGTTTTACTATTAATAGAGTGTAGAAATATTCCTTCATCAGATTTGGGATTAAATTTTAATAAATGTCCTTTTGTGTTTAAAATAAATCATTTGCTCCCAAAGACACGAAAATAATTTATTTTTGGAGTTCTTTTATAATAAAGTTTATAGGGAGTTTTGAGCAAAATAGGTCTTAATAAAACTCTGTTTAAGATATAACAGGATGTTGCCATAGCTTCAGCCCAGAAATATTTTGGAATACAATATTCATTTAATATGGTATTAACCATTTCTTGTAAAGTTCAATTTTTTCTTTCAACTATGCCATTTGATTGTGGTGTATAAGGAGTACAGAAGTTATGACTTATACCGTGCTCATCATAGAACATAATATAATCAGAATTTTTAAAATTTTCTTCGGTGATCAGATCGAATATAAACAATAGAGCTTCCCTGTTGATTCTATATTTTCTTACACAAAGCAAAAAAAGAATTAATAACTTCATTTTAAAATTTCAAAAAATCAACTCATGTAAATTGAGAGTAATCGTCAACCAAACTTAAAATATAAACAGTACCCCACCCATGTTATGTTTAGGAATAGGTCCTACTAGGTCCATATGCAAAAGTTCTAAGGGTCGAGAAGTTGACACAGTGAGTTTAGGTTTATAAGATGCATGAAATTGTTTTCTCAGTTCACAAGCTTCACAAATATAATCCTTTAAGAATTTTAATTTTGATAGACCACGAACGTGTTCTTTAGATGAAATATTATTGACGAGCTTCATGCTAATGTGTCCTAGTCTACGATGCCAAAGCCATGGATCATCATTTGCAGACCCAAGATAAACATTATATAGATGAGAATATGCATTTAGGTCACACGTGTATACATTCTAATTTCTAGGGCATAATAAGATAAATTTTCCAGATTGATCAAATATTGAATAATTATGAGGACTAAATGATATTTTAAAACCACTATCACATAGTTGACTTAGGGATAGAATATTATATATGATGTCTCCAAAAGTTACTTCACCTTTGTTGATGTCTCCAAAAGTTACTTCACCATAGTACGTAACTGTAAATTATTCAACTTTGATTTGTCACCAGTCATATGTCTTGAACAATCGCTATCGAGATATCATTTACTTTTATTCAAGTCAGCTGCAAGACATATGTAAGACCCCGAATTTTATGAAATAAAAGTATTCAATTTTTCTATTCAGTAAATGGTTAAATTGATAAATGTTAAAGTTAAGGGTGATATATAAATTTTTTTCAAAATACACAAGTGGTTATAAAATATTCATTGTTGTCGGGGAATATTCGTTTGGTCGTGAAATATTCTTTCTGTCGGGGAATATTCGTACGACGGCGCAGCTATTTGTGGGCCCCATAACGAATAACTGTCGGATGAAGAAAATGATAAATTTGAGTTTTTACAAATAACGACGTAGTTGTTACCGTTAACACTGTTGGAATACCCGGTGGTTAAAATACAGTAATACGCGTTATTGCACAGTAGCACACGGTATTGCACAGTATTTTTGAAATTATTGATTTTTACGTAAGAAGACACTACTCAATAATTGTTACAGTAATTACTGTTCAATATTTTATTTTATTGATTCAATAATTGCTACGTTGAAATTTTATATTATTGTTGTTTCAATAATTGTTGCTGCACAGTATTTTCCTTTATCAGATCAATAATTCATATTATTTGAATAATATTATTAGATAACATTATTGTCAATGTCTAGAAAGTTCTGTCTAAGGAGAGGTTTGGTCATCTAATTGCGCGCCAGTAAGGAGAAATTCTTATTGGAAAGCCCCCTCTTTCCTAGGAACGGCCTGGTTGTCATAAATGTGATTCTGTAATATTATTTGTGAATAATTAATTATTGATTCATATGATAAGGAAATATTTATATTATGTGGATATAAATGAGGGATATATTTTTGTGGTTAAAAAATGAAGGAGTTAATGTTGAGATTTTTATCCGTATTTTTATCGGAATGGAGGTATTAAAAATCAGGGTTTTTGAGATATTTTGCGAGGGTTATAATTTTTAATCCGACCGTTGGATCGTGGTAATATTTGGATATGTTATACATATATAAGTTGAGTATATGTCTACAAATTTTGAACCGTTAAAAATGAACGTATAATTTGTTATGAATTTTACGAGATGACTGGTTCAGAAATTATTGAATTTTTGGAGTTTATCATTTTGATGGAAAATTCTAGAATTGGTGGGCCCCACTTGTGGTTGGTGAAGAAATGTGCTGAATTATATTTCAAATGTGGTGGGTGGGAATAGTAGCAGGTAAAGCCATCAGGTTGCAGGTCAAACCTACCAAAATTTTTCTATAAATAGAGGGCTAAGTTAGAATTGAAAATCACACCAGAAACATAAGTTTTCTCTCTTTCTCTCTCTAGATTATTGAGTGTATTTTGTGAGTATTTAGATACTCTGTGAGTTTCTATTCATCAGTGCAAGTTTCCTTCAGCCTTATACCGATCAGAAGTACTGCTCTTTTGAGGTAAGGGATAGTAAGGGATAGTAAGGGATATTAAGGGATTTTAAGGGTTGTTATGATTTTCAGTTTCGTAATTTTTCTGATCTTCAAAAATTCTGGAAAAATTTGAAATGATATTTTGATGAGTTTTCTTGATTGTGTCCAAAAATGGTGATTTTTGGATGTATAGATTAAGAGTTATGAATTTTACGGGAAAAGACTATTTTAAAAGTAACCGCTTATAATTCCTTGTGGTTAACTCCAAAATTGATGAAATTTTTATTAGGAGTACATGTATATGATAGAAGTATACTCTGTAAATTTCAAAATTTTTAGACAAAAGTACAATTTTTGATAAATGTCTAAATATTCGGCTATTTTGGCCATATGAAAAATAGTAAATGACTTTTAAAAATTCTGAAAAAAATATATGTTCACTATGGGACTATATTATGCTAAATCCCAGAAAAGAAATATTTTTGGAACTGATTTGGTATTTTTCATGAAAATGGTCTAGTTATGAGTAAATGAATTAAATATGTTTTGTGAAGAAAGAAAATTGAAAAATAGGATTTTATGGCTTGAGAATCCTATATGAGGTATATGCAGATTTTTGATGAGGGTTTTGGTTATTGATGATGAAATTGTAAGAGTTGGCATTTTATGATGATTAAATGCATTAATTAGTAAAGTGTAAACAATTAAAATAAATTGTTTATAAATTTAAGTAATGTTATTCTTTCAATATCATTATACCGAAATACTGGTATGAATTTTATTGTAGAATTTCTATCTTTTGTGTCGGGGTTACTATTTATGAGTTACTATTCACGATTTACTATTCATGAGTTACGAATATTACTCTTGAGATTAAAACTATATGTTGATCATATTATTTTTATCATCATATATAACATTTTTATAACCCTGATGTTGAAATTCTCTTTCACTGGAGTGTAAAGATGGGTAGATTATTGGTATGATCATGACTAGGGTTCTCTTTGGCCTGTAGTGCAAAGTTGAATTGTGACTGGTATGATCATGACCATTGAATTTATAATGGAATATCTTAAGCTTAAGTGCAAAGGTGAATTGATCAACATGGTTATAATTATTGTTTATATAAATTCTGAAATGATTATATATTTCCTTGAAATATGAATATATTTGGCCTGTAGTGCAAATATGAATTGTTGATGAATATCTTTGGCATTTAGTGCAAAGATGGCCTGTTGATGAATATCTTTGGCCTGTAGTGCAAAGATGAACTGTTGTTGAATATCTTTGGCCCGTAGTGCAAAGATGGTTTGTTGATGAATATCTTTGGGCCGTAGTGCAAAGATGGATTTGTTAGTATGATTATAAACAGGAACTGTGATTTGGTATAACCATGATCTTTGATGTTTCAGGTAAAGACAGGTGATGAAAATATTCTTCGTCCTGGGTGCGAAGAAAAATTTATAGTCACAATTATGATTATGAGTTATTCATATGATTGTGGAAAGGAACTGTTGAGTGATGTTACATGGATAAAATATTATTGGTGGATTTTTAACATGGAGAAGATAATAGACTTTATAGTCTATTTGACTCTTCTAAAGGATTGCTCGTTCCGCTGCAACTATGGTTGAAATTTTTATCATTTACCATATGTTCTAAATCTCTGATTTATTGTTGATGAAGGCTATTGATAATTGAATTATCTTTAGTCATGATATTCTTTACTGAGCTAGTTGTGCTCACCCTTTTGCTTCACAATTCCTTTCAGGTAATAAGAGTGTAGCTGGGTCGAGCGGGGGTAACAAGGGAATAGAACGGTGGTCATCATTTAGTAGTTATATTTGGTGAAGAAAATAGGGTGAGGTGAACCCAACGTTGGAAGGGTGTTTTGTCACTATCATACAAGATGTCTAATGACATACAACCTCGTGTCATCATAAGACATGATTGTGCACATCCGCTTGCCGAGTATATCTATGGGCACTACCTATATAATCTTGGTGTTTGTTTGAAGTATAATTCTCAATTAGAGACAGTGGAGATAATGATAAGTCAAGAGAAGACTCACCATTGGGAAGAATATGATAGTAATCTTCTCGTTTTTCTTTGGGGTCTATTGGGTCAACCAAGGATAATTCTGTGGCCATATGATATCTATCATAACCTAGACGCGTGGCCTCCCATGTACGAAGGTTTCCTTGAGCACTTCCCAAAGATTCTAATTTCTAAAACAGTTTTTGACTATACCTTTATGTAAGGTGTTATTGTGAGGTGATGTCCACGGTTGGAACATGAGTCACATTTGGTATATATTTGTATCCAAACTCACAGCATATGTGTTGTTGTATTTTGCACGACAATTGTTGTAATAAAGTTGTAGTTATTTTCTGTACCATGTATTTGACGACTCAGAATGGGTTGGGTGGAATGGACCTATTTTGGGGTTGTCACAGTTGGTATTAGAGCTTAGGGATATGATCTCTGGCGGAGATCGGGAAATATAACTAGGAGGGGAGAGATGAGTAAATCCTTCGCTAGTGTGTCCTACCTAAGCTTATTTGTTGGTCAGTCATAATATTGGGATATTATGTGATATGTTAATTTGTTCAATTAACCCTTATTTTGAAGTTGTATTCTAGAATGATATTTGAAATACAGGAGATGAGCAATGGAGAAATCATAATGATAGGGAAGATGGAATCTGAAATGAAAGCAAGGTATTCTCAACTCTTTGAAATACCAGGTACGTAAATTTCGGGGACGAAATTTCATAAGGAGGGGAGATTGTAAGACCCCGAATTTTATGAAATAAAAGTATTCAATTTTTCTATTCAGTAAATGGTTAAATTGATAAATGTTAAAGTTAAGGGTGATATATAAATTTTTTTCAAAATACACAAGTGGTTATAAAATATTCATTGTTGTCGGGGAATATTCGTTTGGTCGTGAAATATTCGTACGACGGCGCAGCTATTTGTGGCCCCCATAACGAATAACTGTCGGATGAAGAAAACGATAAATTTGAGTTTTTACAAATAACGACGTAGTTGTTACCGTTAACACTGTTGGAATACCCGGTGGTTAAAATACAGTAATACGCGTTATTGCACAGTAGCACACGGTATTGCACAGTATTTTTAAAATTATTGATTTTTACGTAAGAAGACACTACTCAATAATTGTTACAGTAATTACTGTTCAATATTTTATTTTATTGATTCAATAATTGCTACGTTGAAATTTTATATTATTGTTGTTTCAATAATTGTTGCTGCACAGTATTTTCCTTTATCAGATCAATAATTCATATTATTTGAATAATATTATTAGATAACATTATTGTCAATGTCTAGAAAGTTCTGTCTAAAGAGAGGTTTGGTCATCTAATTGCGCGCCAGTAAGGAGAAATTCTTATTGGAAAGCCCCCTCTTTCCTGGGAACGGCCTGGTTGTCATAAATGTGATTCTGTAATATTATTTGTGAATAATTAATTATTGATTCATATGATAAGGAAATATTTATATTATGTGGATATAAATGAGGGATATATTTTTGTGGTTAAAAAATGAAGGAGTTAATGTTGAGATTTTTATCCGTATTTTTGTCGGAATGGAGGTATTAAAAATCAGGATTTTTGAGATATTTTGCGAGGGTTATAATTTTTAATCCGACCGTTGGATCGTGGTAATATTTGGATATGTTATACATATATAAGTTGAGTATATGTCTACAAATTTTGAACCGTTAAAAATGAACGTATAATTTGTTATGAATTTTACGAGATGACTGGTTCAGAAATTGTTGAATTTTTGGAGTTTATCATTTTGATGGAAAATTCTAGAATTGGTGGGCCCCACTTGTGGTTGGTGAAGAAATGTGCTGAATTATATTTCAAATGTGGTGGGTGGGAATAGTAGCAGGTAAAGCCATCAGGTTGCAGGTCAAACCTACCAAAATTTTTCTATAAATAGAGGGCTAAGTTAGAATTGAAAATCACACCAGAAACATAAGTTTTCTCTCTTTCTCTCTCTAGATTATTGAGTGTATTTTGTGAGTATTTAGATACTCTGTGAGTTTCTATTCATCAGTGCAAGTTTCCTTCAGCCTTATACCGATCAGAAGTACTGCTCTTTTGAGGTAAGGGATAGTAAGGGATAGTAAGGGATATTAAGGGATTTTAAGGGTTGTTATGATTTTCAGTTTCGTAATTTTTCTGATCTTCAAAAATTTTGGAAAAATTTGAAATGATATTTTGATGAGTTTTCTTGATTGTGTCCAAAAATGGTGATTTTTGGATGTATAGATTAAGAGTTATGAATTTTACGGGAAAAGACTATTTTAAAAGTAACCGCTTATAATTCCTTGTGGTTAACTCCAAAATTGATGAAATTTTTATTGGGAGTACATGTATATGATAGAAGTATACTCTGTAAATTTCAAAATTTTTAGACAAAAGTACAATTTTTGATAAATGTCTAAATATTCGGCTACTTTGGCCATATGAAAAATAGTAAATGACTTTTAAAAATTCTGAAAAAAATATATGTTCACTATGGGACTATATTATGCTAAATCCCAGAAAAGAAATATTTTTGGAACTGATTTGGTATTTTTCATGAAAATGGTCTAGTTATGAGTAAATGAATTAAATATGTTTTGTGAAGAAAGAAAATTAGAAAATAGGATTTTATGGCTTGAGAATCCTATATGAGGTATATGCAGATTTTTGATGAGGGTTTTGGTTATTGATGATGAAATTGTAAGAGTTGGCATTTTATGATGATTAAATGCATTAATTAGTAAAGTGTAAACAATTAAAATAAATTATTTATAAATTTAAGTAATGTTATTCTTTCAATATCATTATACCGAAATACTGGTATGGATTTTATTGTAGAATTTCTATCTTTTGTGTCGGGGTTACTATTTATGAGTTACTATTCACGATTTACTATTCATGAGTTACGAATATTACTCTTGAGATTAAAACTATATGTTGATCATATTATTTTTATCATCATATATAACATTTTTATAACCCTGATGTTGAAATTCTCTTTCACTGGAGTGTAAAGATGGGTAGATTATTGGTATGATCATGACTAGGGTTCTCTTTGGCCTGTAGTGCAAAGTTGAATTGTGACTGGTATGATCATGACCATTGAATTTATAATGGAATATCTTAAGCTTAAGTGCAAAGGTGAATTGATCAACATGGTTATAATTATTGTTTATATAAATTCTGAAATGATTATATATTTCTTTGAGATATGAATATATTTGGCCTGTAGTGCAAATATGAATTGTTGATGAATATCTTTGGCATTTAGTGCAAAGATGGCCTGTTGATGAATATCTTTGGCCTGTAGTGCAAAGATGAACTGTTGTTGAATATCTTTGGCCCGTAGTGCAAAGATGGTTTGTTGATGAATATCTTTGGGCCGTAGTGCAAAGATGGATTTGTTAGTATGATTACAAACAGGAACTGTGATTTGGTATAACCATGATCTTTGATGTTTCAGGTAAAGACAGGTGATGAAAATATTCTTCGTCCTGGGTGCGAAGAAAAATTTATAGTCACAATTATGATTATGAGTTATTCATATTATTGTGGAAAGGAACTGTTGAGTGATGTTACATGGATAAAATATTATTGGTGGATTTTTAACATGGAGAAGATAATAGACTTTATAGTCTATTTGACTCTTCTAAAGGATTGCTCGTTCCGCTGCAACTATGGTTGAAATTTTTATCATTTACCATATGTTCTAAATCTCTGATTTATTGTTGATGAAGGCTATTGATAATTGAATTATCTTTAGTCATGATATTCTTTACTGAGCTAGTTGTGCTCACCCTTTTGCTTCACAATTCCTTTCAGGTAATAAGAGTGTAGCTGGGTCGAGCGGGGGTAACAAGGGAATAGAACGGTGGTCATCATTTAGTAGTTATATTTGGTGAAGAAAATAGGGTGAGGTGAACCCAACGTTGGAAGGGTGTTTTGTCACTATCATACAAGATGTCTAATGACATACAACCTCGTGTCATCATAAGACATGATTGTGCACATCCGCTTGCCGAGTATATCTATGGGCACTACCTATATAATCTTGGTGTTTGTTTGAAGTATAATTCTCAATTAGAGACAGTGGAGATAATGATAAGTCAAGAGAAGACTCACCATTGGGAAGAATATGATAGTAATCTTCTCGTTTTTCTTTGGGGTCTATTGGGTCAACCAAGGATAATTCTGTGGCCATATGATATCTATCATAACCTAGACGCGTGGCCTCCCATGTACGAAGGTTTCCTTGAGCACTTCCCAAAGATTCTAATTTCTAAAACAGTTTTTGACTATACCTTTATGTAAGGTGTTATTGTGAGGTGATGTCCACGGTTGGAACATGAGTCACATTTGGTATATATTTGTATCCAAACTCACAGCATATGTGTTGTTGTATTTTGTACGACAATTGTTGTAATAAAGTTGTAGTTATTTTCTGTACCATGTATTTGACGACTCAGAATGGGTTGGGTGGAATGGACCTATTTTGGGGTTGTCACAACATACCTGCAATATATATTAATTTCACAAATTGGTGCCCTTTAATACGAAGGGTCCTTTGGGAAAGTTTTCTATTTTATATAAGGAACATTTGTATTTTCCTTTACAAAACTATGCATATGATAATCAGTTTTTGTATAAATAAGCATTCTATGAGTGACAGGATTATAAGATGTACGATAATAATTTTTATGGAATTTTTTTCTCGTAATAGTCGGTGCAGTGTATGTTCCTTTGGGAATCCAAATCATTTTTCCTTTATAGTTTCCATTTCTAGCATTGCACATATAAAAGGAATGCCCATTTCTATTATAGTAAGAACACTTAGTGAACGAAGATGTATGACCTTTCTTTTCTTTACTTTTAACATGATATAGTCCTTTATCTTTTGTTTTACTTGACTCACCAATATATCTTAATTTTTTTTTTATTAAAACCACATCTTTATTGATTCAACATGACATCAAGATTTTTCTTTCCTTTTGTAAATTTAAAAACTATAGTATTTAAATCGTCACGTTCATTAGTTAACTTATCAATTAAAGAATTATATTTTTCTAACTCTATTTTTAGATGTGAATTTTCAAGCTTGAGATTTTTAATATCTTCAGTTAATGCTTGATCTTGTATTTGAGTATCTTCATTAATTATAGCAAGTGTTGAATTTTCAACTTCAAGATTTTCAAAAGAAATGATAAGTGTTGAATTTTCTATTTCAAGATTTTTATTTATTTTTCTGAATTTATCTAATTCTTCTTTTAATGAATCATTTTCTAGTTTTTCTTCATTTAAACTTTCATCAGTTATGATTAAATTTGCATTTACATTTTCAAGATTTTTGTTTATTTTTGTTTATTTTTCTAATTATTCTTTTGATTTAATAAAATCTTCTTTGATTATTTCATTATTATCATATAAACAGTTATAAGTTTCTTGTAAATCATAATGTTCTTTATTTATATTTTCTAATGTATGTGTAATAAATGAAGTGCTGGGTAATTGATGTTCAGAATTTACCTCAGATCTTAGTGATGAGTCATTGTTTGCCATTAGACAAAGTTTTGCAATTTCTTCGGTTTGTTCAGCAGCTTCTTTTTTATCACTTAGATCCTAGTCTTCCTCAGCTATTAGAACTTTGTTGTTGACTAGTTTTGGACAATCCTTTTTGAAGTGTCCAGGTTGGTTACATTCAAAGCATGTGTTTAAATTTTCATTGAAGTTGACATTTCTGAAATTGTTGTTGTTGTTTGCTTTGAAATTTCCTCCTTGTGATTTTGGCTTGAAATTTTGATTGCTTTTGAAGTTGTTGTTTGTTTTCATAAAATATTTGCCATATTTTTTGGCTTTGCTTTGAATCACTCTCCTGAGTTGTCTAGATAATAAAGCAACTTCATTATTTTCTAGACTTATGAGTTCTTCATTTAGTTCTTCATCATCACTTTCTTAATTTACAAGTAGAGTTTTGAAAGCAATTCCTTTTTTCTTGATATCTGTGTCTGATCCGACTTTTTCGACTAGCATGTCGACTTCATGAGCACGAAGATTTCCAATAAGGATGTCAAGAGGATATACAGTTAGATCTTGGATTTTCTTGATTAATGTAACCTTCATTTTCTAGATGGATGGAAGAGCTTTGAGAATTCTTCTATTTTTTTCATTAGTTGTATATGATTTCCCTAGTTGTTCCAGCTCATCAATGATTCTGGAAAAACATGTTTCCATATCAATAATCTTTTCTCCTTCTTCAAGCTTGAAATTTTCATATTCTTAGATTAGAGCATCTTTTCTGGTTTCTTTGATATGATTGGTTTCTTCATAGGTTACTATCAATTTTTCTCATATTTCCTTTGCATTTTTGTATTTGCTAACTTTTTTGTAGTCTTTTTCAATTAGAGCACTAGTTAATACCTGTTCAGCCCGTGAAGCAATATTCATAGCCTCTTCATCTTCAGTGGTAAATTCATCAATATCTTTTTTAACGATCTTTTCTCCTTGAATTTTGGTTGGAACTTTTACACCTCATTCTATAGCAGACCAAATTTTGATTCCTTGTGATTTGGCATAAATTTTGAATATGTTCTTCCAGGTGGCAAAGTTAGTTCCATCAAATAGTGGAGGTGTGGTCATTGATAGTCCTTATCCGCAACCAGTAGCTTTTGTGTAGGCCATAAATGGGTCTACTCTTAGATATGTCTGTATTTACTCAACAAACAAGTTAAAGAGTATCGCTCTAATACCAAATGAAAGTCTAATAATAATCTAGAAGGGGGGTTGAATAAATTATTACCAATTAAACACTTGTCTTAGGCTTTTTGAATTTTTAGTTAATTAATTTGTAGTGTTAAAATTAATATACAAGACAATAAAAATTCAATCACATAACGCACGAGATTTATCTGGTTCACAACATACATCCCAGGACTTGAGATCCTATTACTATCAATGATAAATATTCATTCAATAGGCGGAAAAGCCTTTTACAAAGTTTTATAGACAAACTTCCAACTATTAACAACTACCTATCTTGGACAGCAAGCTCTCAGCTCCCTCCTCAAGTTTAGTTGTACTTTCTTTTGAGTTCAGTTATATTCTATGATCTGATCTTGAAACGACAACCTCTTCTTCACCTCATAAGTACACTATAGACTCAACTCCTAGCTGACCTTTCTAAGACTCTGGTCTTGGTCAAAGAATTACTCGTCTTTCTCACAGGTACATAAAATAAACTAACTCTATCCATTTCCCTTTTTACAAAGTGTTTGACAGACATTTGCTTCTAAAATAAACACATATAATTTTGGTACAAATATATAAAAGTTTAAATAACTTTTATATTTAAGGCTTCTCAAATAAGAAAATATCAGTTAAAGAGCATATATATTTATAACAGTTCAAAGACTTTTATACTTGAGAAAATATGCTTCTTTGTAAGCAGATAGTAATTTATGCTTATGTCAAATAATGCTTCTATGTAAGCAAATGTGTAATTTTCTGCATTGTTATAAAAGTTTAAATAACTTTTATATTTTGTATAAAAAGTGCTTCTTGAATAAGCAGATATATGACTTTTGTTCAGATTTATAAAGATCTAATTTTCTTTATATAATAAAGAATGTGTTTCTATGAAAAACAGATTTATCTTTAATTTCAGTTATAAAAGTTTAAATAACTTTTATAATTATATTTCTTGTTAAGCAGATAAATTCACAGAATTTTGTGATATAAAAGTTTAAATAACTTTTATATTATGCAACAAATATTTTATGAATAAATGAATGTTCAAATATTTGCAATGACAGATATCAAGTATAATAAATTAAACAATTTAAGTAATACTTGATTTAACAAATAGATTTGTTAAACTCGAAAATATATATAATAATATATTTTATCTATCTTGTGTATATTAAATAAGGCCACTTAGAACTTCAAGCACCGATCGAATGATATTCTCTTTCAAAGAATACCTCCGAATATCGATATCTAAAATTAACCTAATTTAAAGTTTCACTGTTAATATTTGTATAAATATTTTCGATAGATCACTTAGAATTTTAAGCACCAGTCGAATGATATTCTTAAAGAATACCTCTTAATATCAGTAGCTAAAACTGATCAACTTTACGATATTTATATAAATAAATTATATCAATAAAGAGTCACTAGAACTTTAAGCACCCTTTGAATAATATTCTTATATAAGAAATATCATCAAATTACGGTATCTAAATTGTCCTTTTTATTGATATGAATAGATGAAATATATATATATATATATATATATATATATATATATATATGTGTGTGTGTGTGTGTGTGTGTGTGTGTGTGTGTGTGTGTGTGTGTGTAACAATGTATATTTGTATATCTAAACAGATATGAGATAATATAAATAAGTTAATTCAATACCTTATCTCAAAATACTTTGACTATTTTTTCTCTTCTTACAATATCAACACTTTGAGTATAAGAGATTAAATTTTCTGGAGAGAGAATATGTAGACACGGGGAGTATAAGCTTTCTTGGATCTTTGTAAATTGGCAAGTGATAAACTGAAGCAAACTTTCCTAAATAGTTAATGTTGAGCCAATGACAAACTTGTAATTTGGAAGTTCAGTTTGAAATAAATGACTCGGATTGCTTTGGTATGGAAAAAGGAAGGCTCGAATTAGCTGACCCAAAATAACACACAGATTGCCCAATTTAATTCTACTGATTATTTTACCAAATTCATACAGTATATTGGTTTCCCACAAATGAAGCATTCATTTTTCAATAAAAAATATATTTCTTTTTACAGTTTTTTGTTCAAATTTATTTTATTATTTTTTTTTTCTCATAATTGTAAAAAAAAAACAAAAAAAAAAAAAAAAGTGCACCGGACGTACCGGTCGTTAGTGGTACCGGACGTCCCCCCAATTTCATTTAATGCTAGCACATGACCAAAAAGAATAAAACTCCCGTTTCCATTTGCACACCAACGGTCAGAAAGGTTAAGACTTGAAAGGCTTATTTTTCCAATTAAAGCATATAGGACCCGCAAATAAATTACACACATTCCAAGCCTTTAATTCTCATAATTCAATTTCGGATGAGTAAATAAGGATTAATGCCTTTTGGAATTTTATACAGAAAATAGTATATATATCATATATTATTTTCAAAGATTTGTTGAGAGGAAAAATTATTTTAAAAATAATAGGAACTTCTCATTGTCTTAAGAAATGTTAATATTTGAATTAATCTTTCTAACACTTGATATTAATTTACCAAGGTCACAAAAAATATTAATTTAATAAGGATGAAAAATATTTTTGGTCAAAACAAATAGGATAGTTAAAAACAATATATATATATATATATATATATATATATATATATATTCTATAGAGAGGATTCTACACTTTAATAAATATTTTTCCTAATTATTGTTATCATCAAAATATTTCCTAAAAATTGGAGACCTATTAACTACGAATTTTATATTATCTCAATTTTATTAAACAAATGATAAAGTTTGGGATTTCTAGGAATATTACTAATCAAACAAAATTAAACTAAATACCACAAGATTTAATCATATAACATAGACTTAAAACTACAATTTCACTTATTGCTTCATTTAGATCGATACACTTTCTATTAAGCCAAATTAATTATTCCGGATTGTTAATCAAGAACACATAGTAAATATGATCATCTCTCAATGCATCATATCCATATCAACTTAAATCCACATATGATATAATTAAGCCGAACACCCTAATTAACTAATTCACTATATCTCTATGTGAATTATAATTAAAGAAGATTTTAAGCACAAGTTCTCTAACAGATTACATGCGATGTATATGTATATCTCTATCCTAGACATAAATCATAAATTTCAACGCCATGTATAAAACACAATCACATGCTATTATGATCAGATCTAAACTTATATAATCTATCTCTCGAGTTCATATAGATTATCACGATAATTGTTGATCAGACAATTAATATTTAAGTAAAAATCATAATAGACAATCCTGGAAATAATCTCAATATCTTAACAAGGAAGCATGTCAAGAATAATTACACAATAAGATCCATTATAGCTTTAAATCGAAAATTAGTTCACCTTCAATGAGTTAAAATCCAAAATCCACATATAAGATAGCATTCTAAATACAAGAGTAAAAGTAGAAGAAAAAGAATAAAAACTATAAAAGTAATTCTTCTCTTTGTTGCTCGCTCCCTTGAATTCTTCGTGCTTGCTCCTTGCTTCAATTCTCCAAAAGTTTGGTCAAATCCACGGTTTGATGATGTCTTTTCTGTCTTACCATGTGTCTTTTTATGTTTCTCACAATCTTTCTCCAAGTTAGCCTCCTAGAATCCTTTCCCGAATCAAACTGCTCAAAATAAGGTAACTACTCTGTCCAGACCAATCCGCCCCGGCAGAGAAACTGCCCTCAAAGAATCCGCCTCGGCGGTGTATGTTACCAGTCTGCCCAAGCAAATCCGCCCCAACGGTTTAATTACACTATGTAATTCCGCCCCGACAGATTCATCTATCCAAAATTACCATTTTGCCACTCGGATCCAGATTTTCATGTTTTAGCCCATAGAAACCTATCATTGCAACACAAACATAAAAACAAATAACAAAACACTAAAACTACTCAAAGATAGCAAAGAATCAAGCTGAAAAGGTAATCGATTCGTAGGTCTAAAATCCACTCATAACATCCACAAAAACCTACCCAAAAATTGAGAAGCGATCCATAATGTGTACTCCTTCAAGCAATAATGGATGACACAAGGACTGATTCTTCGTTAAAGGACCAGAGACTCACAAAATCCCCGACTGGGATTCCTACGGCCGCTCTAATATCACCATCGGAGAAACCCCTCCTCACCAAGTTATGGAGTTGGTAAAACTGATCGAGAAACTGCTGATGAAGGAATGAGACTTCAACCTACTAACCAAACCGGCCTTGCTCTTCGACCAAAAATGTAAGTTCTGAAATCCTTCTTTTCATTCTAATAGAATCATATCTTTCAATTGTCATTTTGCAAACTGACGCACTCTCTGCATATAGTATCCTTGATTAGGCCAACATCTACCAAAAGGAAAGATCTCGAAGACTACATCACCAAATACCCCTCCCAAAAATCCAATACCTCACCAATCACTGAAACCACGCCATTGGAAGTCGTATCCAAAGAGCCATCCTTCTCCCAAACCAAAACAAAGTCCAGTGCAAAGGTACTGAAGCCAAAAACAATCCCAACTCTCCTCTTTAAAGAAAGCCCCTTAGGTATGCCGAACTCTAAAAGGACCAAAATCCTTCGGGTTAAGAATAGACATACCATGATCATTCCCCTAACTCTTGAAGCACTTAAAGTTCCTTCAATCGAAGCACTTATCACTCAAACCGAAAACATTCCAACTATCGAAGTCGTTCTAACCAAAACCTCCGAATTAAACCCAAACTAATGCCAAAAAAGAAAATAACCCGAGGACTATTCCGCCGACCAACCAAACAAAAGAGCTAACACCAAAAAGTCTCCCGAACATTATCCTCGACATATTCCTTCTCCCCCCAAACAACCTTCCCTAGCCAATCCCAAGGAATTGGATCTTCTTTGACCCTTTAGCTAGACGCCATAGAAGAATATCCCCTCGAACTCTCTGAACACTTCGTCCTTCCATCTGATGAGCCCCGCTTCGAAGATATAACCATTACCGAGCTCATCTTTGCAAGAATGATGCACCAAGGTAGAGTAAGACCTTCTAAACTCCTTCACATATATCCTTTTTAACTCTAAACCCAACAATATTGTTTATAGGTCGCCGCTATCTCCAAATGCCTCATCCGTCGATAGAAAGAAATCGAAAAGGAAGAAAAAGCAACCTGAAAAGAAAATGAGTTACTGAAAGCTGCCCTTGAAAGAGAGAAAGACCTTCACGCCAATACCTCCTTCTACTGCAAAGGTCTCCAAGCTGATATCGCTAAGTTGAAGGAGGAAGCGGTTGCATCTGAGGCATGCCGAAAGACCGCATATGAGAAATTTGAAGAAGTGCTAAAGGATAATGAAGAACTAAAGCAAACTGTTTAGATTCTCAATCGTTAGAACCGCGATCTAATCAAGAAGGAGGAAAAGTCCCACTAAATGTGCATCATCTTGGAAAAACAATTCACAGAGTACAAGGAACTAGGACCTCCCTGACCGAAGAGCTAAAAAACCAGATCTGCCAAGACTATAGAAAATCTCGAGAGCTTTTGGCTGAAGTGATGCAGATGTTAGGCATCAATTTCCTGAGATTTTGGGGCATAGAAGCCTCAACCTCTCGAAGAACCAGATCCCCAACTTCAAACCTCTTGAGCTTCACCCCCTTATTATAATGCCTGACCACTCTCCTTTTGTAGGTTGCAAGCTTTACCAGGGTTGACTCCCTGACTTCCTCCAATAAATCCAAATTAACTCGAAGGCCATCATCATTGTACAACTCTTTGAAATGACTGACCCAAAGCGAAGTAGAACCGATCTTGACTGGGACTAGGGCATCTGTTCCATAAGTAAGTCTAAATGGAGAATCACCCATCGTCGTCCACAAAGTCTTTCGATAAGCCCATAACACACTGAGTAATTGTTCGGGCCACCTTTCCTTTGACTCATCAAGCCTTCGTTTTATCCCATTCAGTAAATTCATGTTGGTGACCTCCACTTAACCATTTAACTGAGGATGAGCCACTAAAGTCTTTCGGTGCTGAATCCCCAACTCCTTCAGAAATTGTTCAAACTTTGACCCCACAAACTATCGACCATTGTCTGAAACCACCGCCATTGGGATCCCAAACCGAAAGACGATAAACTCCTTCAAAAACTTTAAACATTCCTACTCTGTTATCTGCCGAAGTGGCTTAGCCTCCACCCATTTGTCATGTAGTTGATAGCCACAATCACAAAACTGACTTGACCCTTTACCTTCTATAATGGACCCAAATTGCCAATCCCCCAACCATCGAAAGGGATCAGGAACAAAATAGAATATAACTCCTCTGGTGGCTGATGAGTAATAGGGTTGTTCAACTGACACTTAGGGCACTTATTCACATAGTCGGTTACTTCTTTAAAAATTATGGGCCAATAATACCCATGTTAAAGTACCTTATATACTAATGCCTTAGCCTTAGACATGCACAAACAGGCCACTTGGCCTGGCCCGATCTTGGCCTTCCAGGCTTTGACCGTTGACCAGGCCAGGGAAGGCAATTGGTTTCAAAACTTGGTCTGACAGAGCCTACCGGCCGACCAGGACCAAGGCTTATCCAGGCCCTTCCATTTGACTTCCATTCTTAACTTCAAAAATTTTGCTTTCAACTATCCTCTATTTATAAAATAGAGGCAAGAAAGGATTACATTAATAGACAATATGGAACTTTAAAAATACAAAGAAAGAAACCTATATGACTCTAGTATAAATATTTAGTGAACTTAGAGTTCCAACACTTTGTATCCGATGTGGGACTCCTAACATTCTTCAACTTGTAACTGTAACTAGATCATGGCATTTTGTACCTACTCGGAAGGAATCCCTTAATTACTTGGGTGGTTGTATATAACTTGTATGCATGTGTCATAGTCTGGAAGTGATTGATTGAAAATTAAGCACCAAAATATTTGAATCTCTCTTACAATATGCAGTAATGGAGCATATATGTAGTAAACTAGATTCAAATTCAAATTTTGGAAAATGGAACAGGCAAAAACTTAAGTTGGGAAATAGTATATATAGAGCTATTATTACTATCCCAACCCGATATCAATACATAATAGATCCAACTACATACTGATTACTACTACCACTCTCCTCTTTGGTTCTATATATTATGCACTATTACAAAAACCAAGAATTAGATAAGGAACTCTTATCTAACTAAATGAACATCTAAGTCCAACAATGATATATGGATTTATGAGAAACATTAATTTCACCTAAATCAAACTTCAATCATATATCTAACTAAATGGACATCCAACAATGTCGATTTCACTCGATGTAGTAATAACATTATGCTCCAAGATTTCTAATGATGGGGATTTCATTTCTTTCATTAGCTCTTCAATTTTACATTGCGCAAAATTTGTGAATTGGGTAGTGGGAATAGGTTCCTTATCATCATCTTTTGGGCATTTAGGATATGAAGGTGAGGTTGTGGATGATGATATATGGGTCAAATTTAATGAAGCAATAGTACCAACACTAGTAGGTGCGAATGGATGGAGAGCTAAGTGGCATGTGTAGTAGCGGTGTACAAGCTAAGGTATATATATGCAAGGAAGCCCCATATAATTAACTACATCCAAGTCCCACATTGTTTAGAATAAAATATCCTTAAGCAAGTTTTCCTTATAAAAGGCCAAAGGGACTCTGCTTTATACAACTAACAAACTAAGGAAGAAACGAAGGGTTAGACAAGGAGACTAGGCCCATTACACCAGGTTGGGCCAGGGCGGACTCGGACTGTAGGCTGGGCCCAGGCCAGGCTTTTAGCTAAGCCAGTCCAAGCCAGGCTTTTCTCAAAATAAAGATGTCTTCTTAAAGTCATTAGATCAGGCCAGGCTAGATTAGACCTTGATCAGGCCGAGGTTTGACCAGGTCGGGCCCAAGCCAGATCAAGGCCAGGTCACAGGCCTCATGCTTTTTGTGCATATCTACTTAGCCCCCATATGGTCACTATAAATCCCTTCATGAACCTCCCGAAGGACATACTTAGCTTTGGAGGGCACAAGACACCTTAGTAAAGGAGAAGAGTGAGCCCTTCGATATAAGTCGCCATCTATAAGCACAAAATTCAAGCTCCTATGTTTGATCTTCTTCGCCAACATCCGATCCGCAAGTAAGACTTCATCAACCAAATAATCTAGATAAGGAGTCAACAAACAGTTCGACCGTTCCACACACATAATCTCCGAATGTTGGACACTTGGTTGATTCAAAATTTCTAAATAAACTAACCCACTGAATGTACTTGCATCTGTCATAGCCAATCTCACCAGTGCATCGGCTATAGTGTTGTTTGATCTGTCCACCCCTTAAAAAACAAACGAGCTAAAGTAATAGAGCCGATCCTTGACCTCGACTAGATACTTAACCATTCTTGCCCCCGGGCCTCATACTCCCCTGAAATCTGCTTGACGACTAACTGAGAGTCACTGAAGATTATCAACCTTTGCACATCGAGACTTTTTGCCAACCGAAGACCTACTAAATTACTTCATACTCTGCCTCATTATTGGTCTCCTTGAAACCAAAGTGAATTTTCTGCTACACCTTGAACCCCTCTGGACTTGTTAAAATGAAAATCCATGACCGTCTGAATAACCCCTTCTGTTCGACCCGTACTATCATCTGACTCAGAAAACGAACATTCCACCACAAAGTCGATCAAGGCCTGACCTTTTATTGCTGTCCAAGGATGATATTCCAAAATAAACTGTGTCAACTCCATCGCCAACGCAGCAACTAGCTGACTCGAGACATCTAGCTTGCTCAACACTTTTTTCAAGGGCTGATCAGTGTACACCATAATTAACCGACCTTAGAAGTATTGTCGTAGTTTCCGACTGGCTATTATTAGTGCATAGGAAAACTTCTCAAGATTTGGATACCTCGTTTCTGCATCCCGAAGAGTATGATTCACGTAATATACAGGACGCTACTGACATACAATCTCCCGAACTAAAATTGCTCCCACCGCCAACGAACTGGCTGCTAAGTACAAATATAATGGTTCAAAGGGAACCAATTTCGCCAACAAAGGAGCCGAAGGCAAGTACCTCTTAATCCCTTGATTCCTCGCATTCTGAAGTCTACTGGAAGTTCTTCTCGTTCTTCGTCCCTTTTAACATATCAAAAAATAGCAAACACCTTTTACCTGATTTAGACATTAACCTTCTCAAAGATGTTATCCAACCCGTCAGACGCTAAACATCCTTATATGACTGAGGAGACTTCATATCCAAAATAGCTTTGATCTTCTCTGGGTTTGCCTCTATTCCCCTCTTGCTGATTAAATAATCCAAAAATTTCCTGCTCCTAGTCCAAAGAATCACTTCGTCAGATTTAGCCTGAGTTTGTAGTGCTTGACGGTCTGAAAGCAATCCTCCAAATTGTCTAGATGTCCTCGAATTGACATGCTCTTAACTATCATATCATCAACATAAACCTCCATCATCTGACCCAATTGCTTCGAAAAAACATAGTTCATCATCCTCTGATATGTAACCCTCGCATTTAATAACCCAAAGGTCATATTCTTGTAAGCATAAACTGTCCGATGAGTAATGAACGTTGTCTTCAGAATATCTTCCTTGTGCATTAAAATTTGATAATATCCTAAAAACGCATACATGAAGCTAAGCAGGGCATACCTCGAAGTGGCATCGATAAGCTGGTCAATATGGGGGAGTGGGTAAAAGTCCTTCGGACATGCCTTGTTCAAGTCTGTATAGTCGATGTAAACCTGCCACTTCCCATTCTACTTCTGAACTAATATTACATTCTCCAGCCACTCTGGGTAATCAATTTCAAAGATGAAGTCTGCTGCCAGAAGCTTTGCTATTTCCTCATCGATTATCTTTTGCATTTTCGAGGCAAAGATCCTCCTCTTCTGCCTAACTGGTTTTTTAGCTGGGTCCATGTGTAGCCTATGCACAACAACCTTCTCCTCAATTCTCGGCATGTCACTAAGGACCCATGCAAATATGTCTGCGTAACACTGAAGTAATTCTACCAAACTTTTTTGAAAAGGTTCCTGTATTCTAAACCCGATCTTGAAAATCTTATCTTTCTTTCCTAGTAGCAACTCAACCTCCTATGTTTCTTCAGCCGGCATGACGATAGGTTCCGTACTTCTTTTAGTAAATGGCTCGATCTCTATCGCCATGGTCTGCTTCTATTTACTGACTCCACACCCGAAGAGATTAATGCATTCCTGTAACATCTTCTTGCCAAGTTAAGATCCCCAACCACTTCACCAACTCCATTTGATGTAGGAAACTTAATCTTAAAGTGAGGAATTGAAGTCACCGCCTGAAGAGCTGTTAAGGCTGGTCTCCCGAGAATTGCATTGTACAATAAATCCATGTGCCCCCACGAAGAATTTACACATTATCTCCACCTACTGAGGAGCCGTCTTGAAGACCACTGGAAACTTGATCGTCCCTTCAACCTGAACCAGCTTGTTGCTGAAGCTATATACGGGGAGGCTTATGTCTAACCTCCATCTTGTTGCCTTCCAAGTCCATCCACTAGTAAGCATGAGCATATAGGATATCCACTGATGAGCCATTATTTATCATCATCCTCTTCATTTCCATCGAACCCACTTGGGCAGTAATTACCAATGCCCCTTCACATGGTTCGATCGACTCCGCAGGGAAATCTTCATCGATAAAAGTTATTACTTAGCCCGGGTAGGGTCTTTCACGCCTAACAGGCTGATTAGACACCTATAGCACTGCATCTAAGAATTTTCGCTGCTTTTTCCGTGTAAACCTTCTGGACTGACCCACCCGTGATCACATCCACCACCCGGCGTACTGCATGGGTCTGATCCTGTTGTTTGGGCTAGGTGACCAGGTTCTGTATTGGGGTGTTGTTCACTTGTTGTGGCCCCGAACCATTCCGTCCCACAACATACTGAACCAATGTTCCACTTTGGACATTCTTCTCAATTAGATCCTTCAAACTCCAACATGTTTTGGTAGAGTGCCTAGCCGACCCGTGATAATCACAATACCTATTTTGGTTTCCCCTGTTCGACTTTGTGTTATCTTTAGTTGGTTCGAAATACGACTTGTCCTTTATTTGTTACAAAATAGTGCCAAAATTCATGTTGAGTGGAGTGTAGATTTTGTAAACTCTCTGATTCGGGAAAGGCAGACGACCTCCTCCTAACCATCATTGTTGTTGTTATACTTCTTCTGTTGCCCGTCTGACTTATTAATTATTACTACTGTCCCCTTTATAGTTATTCTTCTCCTTGTCCTTCGGCTTTTTTGACGGGCTCTGCTTCAGGCTGCTCATCACCTCTTCCACCACTATAAAGCCTTTAGCGAAGTTCTTCGGATGGTTGAGCATTAACTCTTTCATCAATTTCTTCGATTATACGATGTCTAGACCATTCTAAAAGAGACCCACTACGTGAAGGTCGTTCAAATCCGCAACATTCCCAGCCACTTCTCGAAACCGTTTCACATTATGGCCCAAAGTCTTGTTCGAGTACTGTTTGATTTGAGATAAAGATCCGGTTGGCTTTACCCTCATCTTGTTATTGCCGAACTGAGTATGAAACTTATCACAAAGCCCTTTCTAGGATGAATCTGAATTCGGAGCCAGTGTCATCATCCACTGCCCAGCATCCTTTCTCAAGGTAGTCACAAATATCTGACACTTGGTGTCGACGTCGGGATTTTTATTTGTCCCTTTTCTGTTCTTTTCATTTGGTGTTCTCATGTTAGGTGAGATTTGTTTGAAAAAATAAGTTATGAAAAGGTCTGACATGTATATGTCGACGATTGGACTGTAAGAGTCGCTAGTTGGTTTTTCAAATGGTTGTACCAACACAACCGAGAAAAGATTTGCACATTGACCCAGTGATGTGACACTGCTTAACGGGTCTGTGAAACCAAGATTCGTTAGGGTCCGGGGACTTGGTTATGTGGAGGGAAGGTGTTAGGCACCCCCCGACATCCGTGTTGCCACGGTGATCGCCACTTTTCAATTAAACTGTTATATGAATGTGTGTGTGTGTGGATAAATGTGCAATTATCTGGAAGTAGTGTTATGCCTCGTTTGCACCTATATACAAATGGTTTGAATTTTGTATAAAATTTCAGTTTTAACAAGATATAGCAATGATGTTTTGTAAAAAGAGGTTTTTCAAACCCTTGTGCTCAATAGTAATTGAGGCATTTGATACTTCTATTTTATTAAATGTTCGGCTTGGTTGCTTTTATTTTTTGAGATGCGAGGCATCCTCGAGAAAATAAGATATCTAGCAGTGTCGAATTCCTTGTGGGCATGAAAACCATCTAAGGAAATTCGAACACCGTAATTAATTTACAAGCCGTGTACAGCTAAAAATGTCCATCACGGGAACCGAATCTAGATTCAGGAGACTGAATCTATGATTACATGATTCCTAGGCTCACATGATGTAGTAATTTGTATGAAAGCTGTAAATAGTTTATATATATAAAAGCTGTATATATATATATATATATATATATATATATATATATATATATATATATATATATATATATATATATATATAGACTTGATCAACCACCACGAAGCACCTCCATGGGGGATCAAAAATGTAAATATATAAAAGTGGTAAATATATGTATAGAGACATGATCAACCACCATGAAGAACCTCCATGGGGGATCAAAAATATAAAGGAAGTTGTAAAAGCGATCAACTGCCTCAAAGTAAACTCCAGGCGGGACGAAAATATAAATAAAGTTGTAAAAGGCCACGAAGTAAACTCCAGGCCTGACAGAAAGGTATATATATATATATATATATATATATATATATATATATATATATATATATAAGCGGTAAACGCACCGGATGTGAAATCCAGGCTCAATCAAGCAAAGTTTGATGGCAACAACATGTATATAAGTATATATATAAGCAGTAAACGCTCCGGATGTAAATCCAGGCTCATCGAACAGAGTTCGACAACAGTTTATATATATACATAAAAGCGAATAAACGCTCTGGACGTGAGTCCAGGCTCAATCGAGGCATAACTCGATAATGTTAGTCCAAATATATATATATATATATATATATATATATATATATATATATATATATACACACACACACACAAACAGAAATAAAAGCCACAGACCGAAGTCCAGGCATACACACACGCAAACACGATTCTCAACGTGAAGAACGGTGTGTGCACAGTAGTGGAGAAAGGCTTTAGAAGGTGTAAGAAGGCTTACAGTGGACTGCCAAAGAAGACTTCAATAGCTTTAAATGGATGAACACTCGGCTCCCGCCGGTAAAAATATAGCAATATAGAAGCTCACAAGTGTTTAAAATGAGAAAGCACTCAGTTTATATGTGTACAAAATAAATTGGACAGTTATATGCAAAATGGCTGCCCCAAGCCCTCTATTTATAGAGGGGGGAGCCGCAGGTATGCACCTGTGGTAGCCGCAGATGCATCTGCGGCTGCTCGGGCTACCCCGGGCTCCGCGGGTCCTGCCGTCTCGAAGTACATGCACGCGTGCAAGGTGTTGTCCGCTCAAACTTTCAGAACTTTAATTCGGGCATCTGATCGAGGTGTATAAGACCTTTTTTGGCATACTATTGTTGAGAGCTACACAATGACATGGGATTAGAGGTTGTACAAAGTCAGGAAGATGGGACCGCCCTTGGTCTTCAAGCTTTAAATTCTATTCGGTGTGCTGTCATGTGTAGTAGTCACTCGGGATTGGAGCTCTTTGATTCTTGTAGGACACTTCTATGTAGAATGTATGTTGAAATGTTGTTGAGACGGCGTAAATGGTAAAATGACGATTTCGCCCCTCAACGGGGTTATCTCTGGTTTGAGCTGATTTAGCGGTCGTTACTCAGGGTTATCTCTGAGATCGGACTGCTACAAGTATTGATCGCCCTCAGGGTTATCTCTGAGGTGTGCCTGACCTCCCGGGGTTATCTCTGGGCTTGGGAAATGAGTGCCTCGGGGTTATCGCCGAGTGTTAAAGTTGATCGCATGGGTTTGAAACAAGCCTTTCTGGGTTTATCTCCGAAATTGCAACTACATTCCTCGGGGTTGTCTCTGAGGTTTGAACTGTATCTCCTGGGGTTATCTCTAGGACTGGAAATGAAGATCTTGGGGTTGTCTCCGAGATTGAATTGAGGATTCTGGAGTTTTCTCCGGAACTGGAACTACATTCCTCGGGGTTATCTCCGAGGTTGAAATTGAATATCCCGGGGTTGACTCCGGGACTGTGACTAACTATCTCGGGGTTGTCTCCAAGATGGTAAAGACTGAGTATCACGGGGTTGTCTCTGGGACTGTGTTGAGTTGTCCTTCAGGGTTATCTCTGAAAGACGATTTTGCCCTCCTGCACGGTTAGTAACAGGAATGCAAAATTTTGAGTGTCTACAGATGCCCCTCTTTATCATATTCATGCAGTGTAACATCATGGATAGGATAAAGAATACTAGACACTTGAAATGTAACAAGATATTCATGATGCAATGTACTGCAGTATGATGCAAATGTATGACACATGTGGTTTGTTGGACCGTTCTCTAACGAGATGTGATGATTGTTTGCTCCCATAACTTGTGATGGGGACTAGAGTTATCACTGATAATCCTGATGAACTACTTGGATGTGTGCTCCAAAGTTCTCAAAAACTTCAAGGATGTTAACGTTGGGTTTTTTACCACAATCTTTAATCCTTGGTACAGATTTTCCGCCATAGATGTTCCTCTCATGTGCAAGAGACTCTGTGGGGATAAACTTTGCTTTTTGAGAATGTGTATAACATATTCCATCATCGGTCCTCCCCGATGAGGATGTTCTTCCCTGGTTTGTATCACCAAGCTTTTCTAGTGTTCTGTTGGAGTTACTGCCAATAATTTGTGTTTGTCAGGGTTGCCTAACCCTCGCTGAAATGTACATCAACGGATGAAATCCTGGCTGGGGATAACGTCAAGGATGCTTGATCTTCGCTGACGTGTGCATCAACAGCTGAAATTATCGGATGACTTTCGATGCTTCGTTGGATTTACTTTCCAACGGCTGAGTGCTATCAAGGTTGCTTAACCTTTGTTGAAATGTGCTTCAACGACTGAAATGTATCTAGTTTCTATTGGGGAGAAGTGTTTTGGAGTGATGACCCCAAACTAACAGCATTGGACCTTCGTGAGGTATTACCGAATGTAGTTGGCAACAGTTGTGATCATTGGTATAGTAAACCTATGTACGGCCAAATACCAATGAGTGGCATGTAGACCTATAGTTTGGTCCATGAAAACCAGGATTTTCGGCTCTTCCACTCAATCGCGTAGCATCTTTTTCCTGATTTGGCCTTTTTAGCTTGTAAGAACTCTTTTATAACTCGAACTGGATCGAGCCTGAGGGGTGGGCCCCACCCAGGGGAGCTGCAGGTACACCTGTGGCCAGCCGTGGGTGGCCTTTAAGGTAGCTGTGGCTTTCACAAGTCATTTTCAAGTTGCGCCGCACAGGAAATTCGAGAGCTCTTCTTTAGATCTGCTGAGTTCGGGCGTCTTTCTGTAAATTCTGTCACCGTACAAGCGTTCTACACTGTCCTGGTAACATCTTTTCTCCTCTCGATAGGCATATTCTGACTGCCTTTCTGACCTTGTAGTATTAAGGAAACATCCTCCTCTTTCTTTTTATGGACCCTCTGGGGGTTGTTTCCATAATTTCTGGACTGGATGTATTCAGCAACAGCTTTAAGGGCAGCTAGGTCTTGAATCTTTCCTGACTTCAATCCCATCTCAGCCATCTCCCGATGCTTAATCATTTTAGAGAATGGTTTGCCAATACCAGCTAAGACTATCTCGTAGAAAGGAGCTTCTTGTATGTCTATGAAGGTCATCACCATCTCAGACTCATTCATAGAGGGAACAACTTGAGCAGCAAGGCGCCTCCACCTTTGAGCATACTCTTTGAAAGATTCATTGGTTTGTTTCCTGAATTTAGTAATTTGGTACCGGTCAGGGGCCATCTGAGACTGGAAGCTGTACAGACTGAGGAAGGCATGAGCTAACTCCTTCCAACTATGGATCTTGGAGTTGTCTAATCTGGTATACCATGATCGGGCTTCTCTAGTCAAACTTTTCTAGAACAGCTGCATTTTGAGCTTCTCGTCCTCGATATAAGATTCGAGTTCTCCGATGAATACCTTTAAATGTGTGTAAGGATCTCCTAACCCGTCATACTTTTCAAAGTCAGGAGTTTTGAACTTCTCTGGATAATGCACACCAGGGAATATACAAAGGTCAGCATAGGAAACACTCCAATGTGCTCCAATTCCTTTGATAGAACGGATGGTCTCTTCTATCTGTAGGACTTTCTTTCTGATATCACCGGTGTCAGGATCTTCTTTGAGATGGGTGGTATCATGGATTTTGTTGGTTGTATCCAACTAAAGCTTAGGTACTGGAATGGCTTTATCTGGACCTTGGGTTCCTCTTTGTGCAGAGGATTCTGTATGTATGGGTATCCGTTGACCCTGGGTAGACTGATGTAATTCTTTAAGCAGAACAGCCAACTCTATAATTTATTTACTTAATCCGTCAAATTCTGCACGAGAGACAGGATTAGGATTAGTCTGGTCAGATGAAGACATAATTGGTTGTAGGCTCGTGGCCTTTTTGGATTTTGAACGGGTAATAGGTCCAATTGCTTCCTTGCAAAAACTGACGTAATTTAGTGTTAGGGAATGTATAAATGTTTACATGTTAAATGATGTATCCGTTTTAGGAGTATTATCCTGCAAAACGGATGTTAGCTATTTGAATGACAAAATAGCATGTTAAAAATTTTAAATATGTATGTACACATATTTCCTCATATTTCCCATTACATGGAGATCAATATAAAATGAAATTACAAGCAATTGAATTTACGAGTAATTTTAAAATGGGAAAGCATGGAGAAACTTCCCTCTGCGTTTGGTTTATCAGAGGCTGACCTATCTTAGGCTACTTTCGCGGGTTTTTGGCATGAAGGTTCCCAAATCATTGCAATTTACTCGACGGGAAGTTAATCCGGTCTTTCAACTGGAGCCAATTTGGGTGGTTCCTTTCCTAAGCCTCGTTGGAATTAGTCTCCCTACGAGTCCAGTAATCAAACACCGACAGGATAGCCTCCTAATGGAGGAACCACACAACATACATTCACATTCAACGTGTCTCACCGTTTATGAAAATGATAATATGTGTGAAGCACTAATATCACAAGCAGATATAGTGTAAAGCATTAAGTACAGTAAGTAAATGCATTCGTACACATCCATCAAATGTAAATGCAACATCCACACACAAGCATATAACAGTTTTGAAAAGCTTGTAATAGCAGCTTAAGTCCTTTTACTGGAGTCCCCAGCAGAGTCGCCACTTGTCGACATCGGGATTTTTATTTGTCCCTTTTCTTCTCTTATCTTTTGGTGTTCTCATGTTAGGTCAGATTTGTTTGAAAAAATAAGTTATGAAAAGGTCCGACATGTATATGTCGACGATTGGACTGTAAGAGTCGCCAATTGGTTTTTTAAATGGTTGTACCAACACAACCGAGAAAAGATTTACACATTAACCTAGTGATGTGACACTGCTTAACGGGTCTGTGAAACCAAGATTCGTTAGGGTCCGGGGACTTGGTTATGCGGAGGGAAGGTGTTAGGCAACCCCCGACATCCGTGTTCCCACAGTGACAACCACTTTTCAATTAAACTATTATATGAATGTGTGTGTGTGTGTGTGGATCAATGTGCAATTATCTGGAAGTAGTGTTATGCCTCGTTTGCACTTATATACAAAGGGTTTGAATTTTGTATAAAAGTTCAGTTTTAACAAGATATAACAATGATGTTTTGTAAAAAGAGGTTTTTTAAACCCTTGTGCTCAATAGTAATTGAGGCCTTTGATACTTCCATTTTATTAAATGTTCAGCTTGGTTGCTTTTATTTTTTGAGATGCGAGGCATCCTCGAGAAAATAAGATATCTAGTAGTGTCGAACTGCTTGTGGGTATGAAAACCATCTAAGAAAATTCGAACACCGTAATTAATTTACAAGCTGTGTACAACTGAAAATGTCCATCACGGGAACCGAATCTAGATTTAGGAGGCTGAATCTGTGATCACATGATTCCTAGGCTCACATGATGTAGCAATTTGTATGAAAGCTGTAAACAGTTTATATATATATATATATATATATATATATATATATATATATATATATATATAGACTTGATCAACCACCACGAAGCACCTCCATGCGGGATCAGAAATATAAATATATAAAAGCGGTAAATATATATATAAAGACATGATCAACAACCACGAAGCACCTCCATGGGGGATCGGAAATATAAAGGAAGCTGTAAAAGCGATCAACCACCTCAAAGTAAACTCCAGGCGGGACGAAAATATAAATAAAGCTGTAAAAGGCCACAAAGTAAACTCCAGGCTTGACAGAAAGGTATATATATATATATATATATATATATATATATATATATAGAGAGAGAGAGAGAGAGAGAAAGAGAGAGAGAGAGAGAGAGGCCGGATCAGGTCTAGACTCCCGGACTGGACCAAAATCCGGACCTTTTTTTTTTGCTTTTATTTTTAAACAACTAAAAAAAATAAATAAATAATTATGGAACTTGAATTTTTATATAATACAGTGTTTTGGGTGTGATTTGGATACATATAACAAAACATGTCTGTACAGTCTGTGCAGACTGTACATACATTTTTTGGTATACGTATCCAAATCACGCCCAAAATATTATATTATGAAAAAAATTTCAATTCCATAAAATATTAAAAAAAAATTAGTTGTTTTAAAAAAAAAGCAAAAAAAAAAAAAAATTGGTCCGTTTTTGATCAGGTCCGGACCGAATGTGAAATCCAGGCTCAAACAAACAAAGTTTGATGGCAACAACATATATATATATATATATATATATATATATATATATATATATATATATATATATATATATATATATAAGCAATAAACGCTCCGGATGTAAATTCAGGCTCATCGAACAGAGTTCGACAACAGTTTATATATATAAGTATATATATACATAAAAGCGAATAAACGCTCCGGACGTGAGTCCAGGCTCAATTGAGGCATAACTCGATAATGTTAGTCCAAAATATATATATATATATATATATATATATATATATATATATATATATATATATATACAAACAGAAATAAAAGCCACGGACCGAAGTCCGGGAATACACATACGCAAACACGACTCTCAACGTGATGAAAGGTGTGTGCACAGTAGTGGAGAAAGGCTTTAGAAGGTGTAAGAAGGCTTACAGTGGACAGCTAAAGAAGACTTCAATAGCTTTTAAATAAATGAACATTCGGCTCCCGCCGGTAAAAATATAGCAATATAGAAGCTCATAAGTGTTTAAAATGAGAAAGCACTCAGTTTATAGTGTGTATAGAGCAAATTGGACAGGGCTTTCTCGCCTTTTCTCTATGCAAAATGGCTGCCCCAAGCCCTCTATTTATAGAGAGGGGGAGCCACATGTATGCACCTGCGGCAGCCGTAGATGCACCTGCGACTGCCCGGGCTACCCCGGGCTCCGCGGGTCCCGCCTTCTCGAAGTACGTGCACGTGTGCAAGGTGTTGTCTACTCAAACTTTCAGAACTTCAATCCGGGCATCCGATCGAGGTGTATAAGACCTTTTTCGGCATGCTGTTGTTGAGAGCTACACAATGACATGGGATTAGAGGTTGTACGAAGTCAGGAAGATGGGACCATGCCCTTGGTCTTCAGGCTTCAAATTCTATCCGGTGTGCTATCTTGTGTAGTAGTCACTCGGGATTGGAGCTCTTTGATTCTTATAGGAAACTTCTGTGTAGAATGTATGTTGAAATGTTATTGAGACGACGCAAATGGTAAAATGACGATTTCATCCCTCACTGGGGTTTTCTCCTGTTTGAGCTGATTTAGCGATCGTTGCTTAGGGTTATCTATGAGATCGGATTGCTACAAGTATTGATCGCCCTCAGGGTTATCTCTGAGGGGTGGGCTTAGGGAATGAGTGCCTCGAGGTTACCGCCAAGTGTTAAAGTTGATCGCATGGGTTTGAAACAAGCCTTTCTGGGTTTATCTCTGAAATTACAACTGCATTCCTCGGGGTTGTCTTCGAGATTTGAATTGTATCTCCCGGGGTTGTCTTCGGGATTGGAAATGAAGATCTCGGGGTTGTCTCTGAGATGGAACTGAGGATTTCGGGGTTGTCTCCGGAACTGGAACTGCATTCCTCAGGGTTATCTCTGAGGTTGAAACTGAATATCTCGGGGTTATCTCCGGGACAGTGACTTACTATCTCGGGGTTGTGTCCGAGATGGTAAAGACTGAGTATCCTAGGGTTATCTTCGGGACTATGTTGAGTTGTCCTTCAGGGTTATCTCTGAAAGACGATTCTGTCCTCCTGCAGGGTTAGTAACAGGAATGCAAAATTTTGAGTGTCTACACTTGGTAGCATCAAAATAGTCGTAGTAATCCATCAGCCGATCATATGCCTGACTGTGCTCGTACGGATCTCCCAAACCATCATAACTCTCTATGTGAGGGGGGTTCTTATTCAGATCCACCTTTTCCTGAATGATTTTCGGGGAGAACAATGATGAGGATTTAACCGAAGTCATTTTATTTTGATCCCCATCGGCTAACCTTTTTTCCAATTTGGCCACCTTCTTGGCCAGTTCCTCTGTCTCGCTTCTTCGGGAGGAAAGATTTCTTCTATTCCGCCTTCTTTTATCCCTCTTTCTTCTATCTGGGGAAGGATCTTGCCTCCTTCTGTCAGATTGTCCTCTACCTTCAGAGCTTGCTTCCTTGGAGCGACTTCGGTGCCTCTTCCCTGTGTGTCGAAAGCCATTCGGACGGTGTGTCTTGGACTGGTTCCCTGGTGAACAATCCCCCGAATGACTTCGGCACTTGCTCTTGTCCCGAGAATGACTTCGGACGGTGTGTCCTGGACTGATTTCCTGGCGATTGCCTTTGCCTTTGGCTGTGACAGGAGGCACCATCCTCTTCTCCTGCCAAGAGCACTAATTGATGGTCAATTTCCTTCCGTTGCACTAGTAAGGCCTTCAATGCATCATCGGTCTCCCTTGCCTTCTTTGCCAAGATTGATCTCCTCTCATCATGGCCATCATCCTGGAGACGTGTTCGGGACGGTGCGTCCCCTACATGGTCCTTAGCTTTCGCTTCCTTACTGGCTGTTTAGAACATTCTTCGTCGAGGACCACCTGCCTTGTCCTTCGATGGGGCCACAAAATTTTCCTGAGAGCCCAACCGTTTCGAAACTGACGGTCCCAACCGATCCTTGGCCGAACCCCTTGGTTGATGAGGAGGGGGGTCGGCCGTGGACTGGTCACGAGCTGAGACTATCTTCTTACTGTTTATCATGATTCCAACTGGAACTTCTGTGTGATTGAAAATTACGTAGCACTAGAATGCCTCCTTCTAGTGCCAATGTTAACGCCAAGATACGTCCATACACTCCAATCACCAAAGTGCATCAAATCCTACACAGAAACGAAATTACACCAAAAGATTGACGGCTGGGGCCACCGGAGGATAACTCTGGTGTGAGAATATGTAAGACCCCAACTTTTATGAATAAAGATTTAATTTTCTCTAAATATCATTTTGAGTAATAAGGTGTGGCTTTGATATAATGTTATAGTTGTGGATAATATTTATAAATTTTACAAAGTAAGAAAGTTGTTATAAATTATTCGTTTGGTCGGGAAATATTCGTACGACGGCACAATCATTGGTGGACCCCACAACAGAATTACTGTCGGAGTTAGAAAACGACAGAAATAACTTTTTATAAAAAAAGGGCAAAACTTTTACCGTTAACTGTTGAAATACCCGGTGATAAAAGTACAGTAATACGCGTGGTTGCATAGTAGCACACGGTATTGTACAGTATTTTTGATTATTGATGCTTACGTAAGAAGTCACTTAGTTTTATTCAATTATTGCCACAGTAATTGCTGCATAGTATCTCACATTATTGATTAAATTATTGTCACAGTATCATCTGCACAATATTTCATATTATTAAATCAATAATTGAGACGACAAAGTTATTCATATTATTATTTGCTTTATTGACGATGTCTAGTAAGTTTTGTCGAGGAAAGGGGTTTGGTCACCTAATTGCAAGCCAATAAGGAGAAGTCTTTATCGGAAAGCCCCCTCTTTTCTGGTAATAATCTGGTTATTAATATTACGAGTTATAATATTAATGATGAATAAATATTATTAAAAATGTGTTCAGTGAAACCAAGTGAATTGAGATAAATAGAGGGTTTTTTTTTATGAAGTATTTGTTATAAATTTGGCTTATTATATGGACCCCCACTTACCCATTTTTCAAAATTATCGGTAGAAAGTTATCTCAATTTTATTTTATTACTTATATATATATATATATATATATATATATATATATATATATATATATATATATATATATATATATATATATATATATAATAGAATATATTATATTTTATTTTACTGCATAGTATTTGCATAGTACTGCATAGTGTTGCATAGTAAAAATCATGTGAAATTTTGAAAATTCGCCCGTGAATTTCAATTATTGTTCACCCGTGATTTTCTAATTTAAATAGTGCCCTGCCATTCTCCTATAAATAGGATGCTTAGTTTAGAAATGAAAATTACACCAGAATCAGAAAATTTTTCTTCTATAATATTGAGCGTATTTCTTTAGAGTTTAAGGAAGCTTTGAGCGTAGAAAATAGTACAAGTTTTCTTCAAGAATATCCCCGCCCTACCAGCCAAAAGTACTCTCCTTTTAAGGTAAGGGATATTATTTTTGTTTAATATTTGTAAGAAATAATATTTTCTTCCATACTCTGTAGTATGTAAGTAATATTATTTCGTTTCATATTCCTAATTCTACACTTATTTTGTTTAGTATTGCTTCTATATTCCTTGAAATTAGTAGAATATTCTTGAAATTTGCGTTTCATCGAGTATCTTTTCACGAAAATATTTTTTCGAACATTCTTGTTAAATTTTAATCTTTTCATGCCGGAGTACTATTCACGGAGTACTATTCATGAGATACTATTCACCCGGAGTACTATTCATGACAAAAAATAATTTCTTTTTTGTCCAAATTATTTTTGATACACGAATATTATTTTTAAATTTTACTCCACAAAGTAGTTATCATATTGACAATTTGGACATTCTTGAACTCTGGATAAATTAAATTATAAATCTTTAAAATTTATCATTGTTGTCACTTAATTGAATTCTTATATCATTATCATCATCCTCATGCTTATATTGTGATGAAAGTCATCTTTGGCCCGTAGTGCATAGATGGACTGTTGATTGGTATGATTATGACCAGAAATTATGTATCGGTATAATCATGACATGTAATGTTACACATGATGTGGTAAAAGTCCTCATTGGCCCGTAATGCATTGATGGACAGTTGTTGGCATGATCATGATCATTGTTGATAATAACGAATATCCTTAGCCCGTAATGCATAGATAATTCGTGGATGTGATACTAACGAATATCCTTGGCCCGTAGTGCATGGATATTTCGATGATGTGAATTATTTATTGAGATATGTTACAACGATAAAATATTGATGATGAACTTTTAAATCATAGAAGATAGTAGATATCATGCCCTACTTGACTCTTCTAATGGATTGCTTGTTCCGCTGCAGTTAAACTTGTTGTTTATTGTATTCTATCAGTTTTACATTGTTGAAGGCTAACGATATTTTATTCTGCATTATCTTAGTCATAATATTCTTTACTGGGCTAGTTGAGCTCACCCTTTACTTTCATTGTTCTCTTCAGAAAATGAGAACATAGCCGAGACTAATCGGAGAATGGAGTGACGGTCCGAGATGGTGGTTGTAGTAGCCTTCACTATTTTATAAAATAGTATGATAATAATTATAATGAAGACTCCATTTGAGTTTGGATATTGTCTACGAGACAATATTCGTGTTAAAACTCTCAACTTATGTTTGTCGTATTTTACACGACAGTTATATAATTAAGTTTGTATTTGAATTATGTACCATGTATTTGGCGACTCAGAATGGGTTGTGTTTACCTATTTTGGAGGCGTCACAGAATAAGTACAGACTAAATAAGGATTAACAAAGGAGGCTTTATGTTCTAGCGCTAAAATATAATGAATTGTGAAACTTGGAATTAGAGTATAGTCTTGTATTTATAGAGATCACACCTCCTTTCCCATGTAAATTTAGGATTTCTCATTAGGTAAGATACCTTAATGGGATCAAACAAAATTTCGTTAAAGAAAGGAAGTTAGATCATATCCTAACATTTTTCTTAGAAGTTTGAAAATTAAATATAATTAGGAATATTTGATTCCTTAGAATACTCAACTGTCAAAATTGGCTCCTACATATGTTAAAATAACTCTATGTGAATTTTGACCCACTATATAATTTGGGTCCAAATAATTACATCATAATAATTATTAATATTTTTTACAAAATTCTCAGGTATTACAGTGGATGTGGAGAGATTAATTTTGAGTCGAAGCTATTTTGCAATTATGAGCAAGTAGTAAACAAAAATAAATGTATGCAGGAGACAGAGCAGTGGGGATTAAACGCTAGAGTCTAGAGACTACTTAGTTATGATGATTCGAATAACACCAACCAGAGCATAAATCCCGTGGTAACACTCATTTGGTGGTTGATTGATTGATCTTGGTGGGGACTTTGTTAAAAATACTAAGGAGAATGCATCACAAATAAAATCATTTGAAAAGCTTGCAGAAGGAAAGGAACTTTATGAAGCAGTGGGGATCAAAAGATACCACTAAAATGTGGTTTTGATAACATGTTTGAATTTGTATATATAGCAATAAGGAGAGAGAGAGAGTGTGTGTTTGTATGTTACTCCCTCCGTCCTTATTTAAATGACGTTTTAGAGATGGGCATAAGAATTAAGATAATGATTGGAAAACATTAAATATAGTACTCAATTGTCTATAATACCCTTAAATCATTAATTTATCATAGCACAAGAGTTTAAAGTACCAAAAAAATAGGTAGAGTAATGAGGGGTAATTTTGGAAAAATTATCATTAATTCTCCTAGATTTGAACACACGTCAATTAATTAGGGACAAATAAAAAACTTTAAAATATTATTTAAATAGGTACGGAAGGAGTATGTTGTCTGTTGTGCAAAGAGAGTGCAAGAGTCTTTCTATAGGACTATGTACTTGGCCTCCATAAATTTTGGTGCCCAAAAATACGTACTATAATATATTTACATCAATTACGTAAATCAAGACAAAAATTTTGATCGATTTAAGTTAGGAATGTGATATCAAATAATTTTACTTCCTTTAAAATTAAAGAGGACGAAAAATTGAAGAGACGCTTTGAATTCATGTAATTCTGATGTCATATGAATTAGTTGTGATTTTTCTAAGTTGTTGCACTACATACAATAATTATTGTGATTTTTCTAAGTTGAATAGAATTAGGGTTAAATCTTTCACTCTTTAAATATAATTATAAACAAATAAGAGTTACCATATACTTCTTCTGTCCCATAACATAGGATGTTTTAGAGTTGTGCACAAAAATTAAAGAAATAATTTTATAACATTAAATATAGTATTAATTATTTATAATACCTTTTACCATATACTTATCTCATACTTTCCTTTATCTGTAATATTTTTTCATGATGGATAATTTTGATAAGATTGTGGTTAATTCTCATCAATTATATAAAACATCAAATAATTTAAGATTTTGACGGAGAGAGTTATTAGGAAACCCTAGTGGACTTCTCAATCTCCACCAAGACAATTAATTAATTATTGTATTACTCAAATTTCATCTTTCATTGAAAATTTAACTTTTCAAAGATAAATAATAATAAATAAAATTTTCAATTTCAATTGTGCCTTTAAGAAAATTAAATCAACAAATATATATTTTTTTAAATCTGGGTTATTGCAAATATAATACAATTTTGATGTTCTAATATATTTTATAAAATATTCATCATTTTCTTTTCAAAATTTTCCAATGTTAGTAGAGAAGTTTTATAAAAAAAATAGTTAAGACTTATATTCTGTCCTTAAAAATTAAGGGGGGTGTATTCAATTAAGATTTTTAAAGACTTTAAAAGTTTGGTTGTATTCAATCAAGACATTTAAAGAGTTTATAAAAGTTTAGTAGTATTCATTTACAACTTTTTTAATATCTTTAAAAGTTAGGTGGTATTGAATTAAGATTTTTACAAAGTCTATAAAAGTATTGTGGTATTCAAAAAGTCATAGATTTTAAATATTTCTATCAAATGGTAGAGTTTGACAGACTTTAGAAGAAGAATTATAACTATCAACTCGTATCCAAAGTCTTACCTCATCTCTAAATATTTCTAAAGACTTCTAAATAAACACAAAAGCGGATAAAAACTAGTTATTAATTAGAATTTGTCTTTTATTGGGTCAAATTAGTTATTTATTTTATATGGCCTAATAAATATTAAAATGTAATGGATAAATAATTTGGTAAAATTTGGGCCATAAAAATAATTAGATTTATTATAATTTTATTATAAGAGAATTAACAAGATATATTAATAAGTAAATAAATAATTAGACCTAATCTGAATTGGTGACGAAAAAAGTAACCGTTCGAAAGCTTCCAATAGAAAGAGAAAAGAGATTGTTCAACAAAGATGAGATAAAATCATAAAACTCTCATATCAATTGTAAAGATTATGTATTATAATATATAAAAATAGAAAATATATGATGTGTGTGTGTATGTTTTTTTTAGTTTTCTGACATTTTAAACGAAGGAAATAACTGTTAATTTTTGAGACATCTTCCATATTCGTCTTCTACATGACAAATTGACCGAATCGTTATCTTTTTCTTATAAAAAAGGGAAAAATGCACTGTTTTGATATATGTTAGGTGCATAAAAAAGGTCCACACAATCAAACAAAATTAGCAGCAGTTAAGATGAAAAATTGAGTTGACAGAATCACACAATCACACAATCATATATATATATATATATATATATATATATATATATATATATATATATATATATATATTAGTAAAGCAATCAATAATAAAAAGCAAACAATTATTAATAAAAAGCGTAGCTCAATAAAAATTGAGCTTAATTTTTGTATTGTGTGACGCCTCCAAAATAGGTATACATCACCTATTCTGAGTCGCCAAATACATGATACATAATACAAATACAATCTTTAATATACAACAAGAGAACTGTGAATTTTAATACAAATACTGTCATATAGACAATATCCACTCTCAGAATAAGTCCTCATTATATTTATTGTCACACTATTTAACAGAATAGTAAGAACTACTAAAACTATCATCTGGTCCATCACTCCGTTCTCCAACTCGTCTCATCTATATTCTCATTTCCTGAAGAGAACAGTGAAAGAAAGGGTGAGCTCAACTAGCCCAGTAAGAAATATTATGACTAAGATAATGCAGAATAAATTATCATTAGCCTTAAACAGTGTTAAACTGATTCAATATAACAAACATCAAGTTTAATTACAGCGGAACAAGCAATCTATTAAAAGAGTCAAGTAGAGAATAAAATCTACTATCTTTTATGATTTAAAAGATTTTTCATCACTTTTATCGCTGGGACTCAGCTTAATAAATAATCCACATCATCGAATCACCTCTACACTATGGCCAAGGATATTCTTTAGTATCACGACCACAATTATCCATGCACTACGGGCCAAGAATATTTGTGTATTCATTAATGGTCATGATCATGCCAACAACTATCCATCAATGCACTATGGGCTAATGAGGACTTTTACCACATCATTTGTAACATTACGGTCATGATTATACCGAATAATCCCTGGTCATAATCATACCAAGTTTATCTATGCACTACAGGAAACAGATGACTTTCAACAAAATATAAACATGAGGATGATGACAATGATATAAGAATTCAATAAAATAAGTTTAAGAATTAATTTATCTAGGAACTGATAACGTCCAAATTGTCAACATGATACTACTTTGTAGAGTAAAATTCAAGAATGCTCAGAAGAATATTTTCATGAAAAGATACTGGATGAAGCGCAAATATTAAGGATATTGCACTAATTTCATGGAGTATAGAAATCAAAGTTTTAGCCAACTGAGTGTAATAAAGAATGGAATAACAAAAGAAATCACCATGCATGCGATAGACCGCACAGGCAGGTTATTCCAACAGAATAATAAATAACGGAACCAGGTCCGGCGTAAAATACACAGACAGGATATTCCAACAGAATAATAAAGAATAAAACCAGGTCCGACGTAAAACGCACAGCCACGATATTCCGACATAATAATAAAGAATGGAACCAGGTCCGGCGTAAACGCACAGACAGTATATTCCGACAGAATAATAAATAATGGAACCAGGTCCGGCGTAAACGCACAGACAGGATATTCCAACAGAATAATAAAGAATGAAATAATAGAATAATTTCACCAAGTATAGGGTAGCCCGCGTATACAGGTTATTCCAACAGAATAATAAAGAATGGAATAACATAAGTTCTCTTCATGAATAAGAAAGAAAGAATACCCTTTACGAGTACAACAAATAATATCCCTTACCTTGAAAGGAAGCGTACTGGATATAGGAGTAGTGAAGTAGTAGAACACTTTTCTTATCTCTCTATAATTCTCTCTCTAGAATTTTAGTGAATTCGTAAGAAATAATGAAGGAATGAGCTTCTATTTATAGAAAAATGGACTGCATAGTAACTAACTCATGAACGGTCTAGATTGATTTACTTTATTCTGACGGTCCATATTTAAAGCAAAATCTTTTAAATAAAATATAATATATTCTATTTATAATCTAATAAAACGAATAACTTTATAAAAGATTTTACTATGCAAATACTATGCAAACACTATGTAAATACTATGCATAATAAAATATAATATATTCTAATTATTGTCTAATAAAATAGATAACTTTATAAAAGTATTCTGTTTTATATAAAAAGATTTTACTATTAGCCTAATAAAATAAATAACTTTATAAAAGTATTCTGTTTTATATAAAAAGCTTTTCTGTTTTATTACATTAATAATACCAATAAAAAAAACTGAGTGACATATCACGTAAGCATCAATACTCAATATTGTGTGCTACTATGTAACCACGCGTATTACTGTACTTTTACTACCGAGTAGTTCAACAGTATTAATGGTAAAACTTCTGTCGTTATTTTCAATAAAATATTTTTATCGTTTTCTCAATTCGATAATAATTCTGTTGTGGGGTCCATCAATAATTGTGTCGTCGTACGAATATTCCCTGTTAAAACGAATATTTCCCGACCAATCGAATATTATATAACAACTTGCGTACTTTGCAAAATTTATAAATATTACCCACAACTATAACATTATATCAAATCCACACCATAATATTTAAAAAAAAAATTCGAGAAATTTAAATCTTTATTCATAAAATCTGGGGTCTCACAATCTCCCCTCCTTATGAAATTTTACCCTCGAAATTTACGTACACGCTTGATATGCCAAAGAGGTGAGGATACCTCGACTTTATTTTAGATTCTAACTCTTGAGGTATAACCTTGAATACCTTTATCGTCGAAAACATTGCACGTTGCATACGTGCATGCCCGACGTCCTCCGATTGCCTCTGAAAATACAATAGTCCCAAAGATCACCATTTTACCCCTTCTAACGATCTCAAATTAAATAACTTAAAGAACAAATGTAGTAGGTCTATTCGTCCTCGTTCCAGATCATCTTGAATCACCTCAATCGGAGTTCGTATGAAAAAGTTATGTCCAATTTACTAAAGGACGTCTAAACAGATTTTGGACTTGACCTTTGGGACTTAACTCCAATTTTTCAGATTTTGCAACGTTTGACACATATACTTCAAATCTTCATAGCTTCTTCATCCTTTATCGGAATTAGTCTATTTTCGAGGCAATGGAAAGCTTGTAACATGCTCTACAAAACTCTCATGAATTCATAATTTTTCAGATTCATTAATTATTCTGAAATTTAGCTCCAAAGTCCCGCAAAACTAAGATTTTACTAACAACGATACGTGAAAAACGTTATGAACAAGCGACATACTTGCCGATAAAACGAGTCTATAGGCCACAGTTCCTACTCAATCAAGGATTTTAAATGGGCCAATTAAGTCGAGGGTTGAGATTTCCTCTCTTCATCGATTATTGCTTCTAGAATAGCGCCCTCTTGAACCTTCTTTTTCACATTCATCAGCTCTGAGTATGTAGCTTAAGCGGCTTTAACTTTATCAATTAAAGTCGATTCTACTCGTATATTCGTTATCTTCATGTGGGTTCGTGTATTCGCACTTGTAACCGCATATGATCTTCTACTCAATGCGTCAGCTACCACGTTCGTACTTCCATGATGATATTGAATGGTACGATCGTAATCTTTAACAGCTCGAGCCAACGTCTTTGGTGCATGTTACGTTCGTTTTAAGTAAATAAATATTTGAGGGTTTAAGAAATGGGTTTTGTACTGGGGTCAATACAAAATTCGATTTCACGCTCTAGGGTAGGCCAAGAAGTCTTCAAGAATACGTCAGGAAATTTATTAACAATAGAAATATCATTCAAAACTGTGACTCTCATCCAAGAATTGAATAACACGTCACATTGATACCTATCAACTTGCCATCGTCATTCACAACGTCTCCTACGGAAAGTCTGGCTTCGGTGCATCCCACACAAGGAAGTCAACAACGAAAGAATCGGGGCTCTTTACTTATGGCTTGATATGACAATGATCGACTTTAGTGGTTTGGTTACTTTGAATTCACATAACAGGTTGGTTAGGAGTATGAAAGCTAACAACCTTACGAAAAGTATGATGAGTAATTAACCAATCGTTTCCAAAAATTACATCAAAGACAAATATTTTCAAAGAGATAAGATCGACAGGTAACGTGAAAGTGTTGATTTGAACAAGATTTATAAATAGTGGAGGTAACGAAGTTTTAACCAATAAGTCAAAGTCTAGCTTCTCCGGAGTTAAATTTAAACGTTGAGCGCAAGCAAGAGAGATAAAAGAATAGGTAGAACCGGTATTGAATAAGGCATAGACTTCGCAAGAATTTATAATTAACTAACCCGTCATAACTTCGTTCGATTCCTCGTCATGAAAAACGCTCTCCCTTAAACTACCGAATTTGACTTGTTCGGGACAGTCTTTGGTGTCGTCATTACCACTGGAATTGACTTTCGCTATAGGGCATATTCCACCCTCAACTGCTTCGTCGTACTCCTGCTCCATGATCTGAATCATTAGCCTTCGATCCATATTAAATTGGGGTTGACCGTAATGTATAGGGTAATTCAAAACACGATGCTGGGTTCTCCCAATTACTGTCGAAAAAGAGAAATACATATCATCTATTTTAGCTTTCTTGGATCGGACTTCTCTTTCCACAATATCAACGCGTCGTGTGGCTTTTACCCATGCATCTTTCATTCTCACTCGTTCAGTTGTTCTTCTTTCAGCTGCTCCTTGACATTTGAATTCTCAGATTCCAGCTTTAATATCGTATACTCTGCCAAAGAGCGCTCCTGTTCAGCTATCGCACATCGGGTAATATAATTTTGAATTGTTACATTCCTTTGCTTCACGACCGCCTTCCGTTCTTCAGCCTGCTCTTCTAACTCATGAATACGATTTTGCAATTCAACATTTTGATCAATAAGTTCTTCTAATAAATCCTCCTCAGGTTCCTCTTCTGTAAGACCCCAGCTTATTAATGAATAAAATCAAATTTTCTCTAAATATTATTGTGAATAATAAGGGGTTAATTTGATATAATACTTTGGTTATGGGTGAAATGTGCAAATTTTGCAAAATAAGCAAGTGGTTATAAAATATTTATTTTGTCGGGGAATATTCGTTTGGTCGTAGAATATTCTTGCTGTCGGGGAATATTCGTACGACGGCGCAGCCTTGTGTGGGCCCCATAACGGAAAGCGATTGGATGAAGAAAACGACAAGTATAAGTTGTTTATAAATAATGGCGTAGTTGTTACCGTTAATACTGTTAGAATACCCGGTGGTTAAAATACAGTAGCACACGGTATTGCACCAATTATTGATTCTTACGTAAGAAGGCACTACTCAATAATTGTTACAGTAGTTATTATTCAATATTTTATTTTATTGATTCAATAATTGCTGCGTTGATATTTTATATTATTGTTGTTTCAATAATTGTTGCTGCACAGTATTTTTCTTTATCAGATCAATAATTTATATTATTTGAATAATATTATTAGATAACATTATTGGCAATGTCTAGAAAGTTCTGTCTAAGGAGAGGTTTGGTCATCTAATTGCGCGCCAGTAAGGAGAAATCCTTATTGGAAAGCCCCCTCTTTCCTAGGAACGGCCTGGTTGTCATAAATGTGATTCTGTAATATTATTTGTGAATAATTAATTATTGATTCATATGATAAGGAAATATTTATTTTATGTGGATATAAATGAGGGATATATTTTTGTGGTTAAAAATGAAGGAGTTAATGTTGAGGTTTTTATCAGTATTTTTGTCGGAATGGAGTTATTAAAAATTAGGGTTTTTGAGATATATTACGGGGGTTATAATTTTTAATCCGACCGTTGGATCGTTGTGATTTTTGGATATGTTATACATATATAAGTTGAGTATATGTCCACAAATTTTGAACCGTTAAAAATGAACGTATGATTTATTATGAATTTTACTAGATGATTGGTACAGAAATTGTTGAATTTTCGGAGTTTATCATTTTGGTGGAAAATTCTAGAATTGGTGGGCCCCACTCTTGGTTGGTGAAGAAATGTGCTGAGATTTTTATTCAAATATGGTGGGTGGGAATAGTAGCAGGTAAAGCCATCAGGTTGCAGGTTAAGTCTGCTTCGGCGTGCTAACATTTTCCTATAAATAGAGGGCTAAGTTAGAATTGAAAATCACACCAGAAATAAGTTTTCCCTCTTTTTCTCTCTAGATTATTGAGTGTATTTTGTGAGTATTTAGATACTTTGAGAGTTTCTATTCATCAGAGCAAGTTTCTTTCAGCCTTATACCGGTATTCTGACCAGAAGTACTGATATTTTGAGGTAAGGGATATTATCTTTTTCTTAAATGATATTTTCTTCAATATCATTATGCCGAAATATTGATATGAACTTTTTATCAAATTTAAAACTTTTTGTGTTGGGGTTACTATTCACGTATACGACACTATTCACGAATACTGCACTATTCACCGAAAATTAAAATTTTCTTCTTTTTGTCCAAGTCATCTATTATGGTTACTATCTTTGATTGTATCCATGTTTTGATCTTTATTTTTAAATTCTGATTCAAAATTGGTTATTATGGGGTATTATTGAACTTGGATAAACTGTAATACGAATCCCTAATATTTGTTCTTTTATCTCACTAGATTCGTTTTCTTTAAAATATTTTTCATCATCCTCAGTCCTAAATGATGATATTATTGAATATCTTTGGTCTATAGTGCAAAGATGTATGATTACCTGATTAATATTTTTGGCCTGTAGTGCAAAGATGAACAGGTGTTGAGATGAACATGACTGACTGGTGATACAAATGAATATCTTTGGCCTGTAGTGCAAAGATGAATATTTGGTTAAAGATGATTATTAATTGATGTTACAGGGATAAAATATTGATGATGAACTTTTAAATCTTAGAAGATAGTAGAATTCATTCTCTACTTGACTCTTCTAATGGTTTGCTGTTTCCGCTGCAGTTGTTGATCTAAAACTTGTTGTCGATTATATTCTATCAGATTTTTCCCTATTGAATACTAATGATAATTTGTTGTATATTATCTTAGTCATAATATTCTTTACTGGGCTAGTTGAGCTCACCCTTCTCCTTTTTGTTCCATTTTTCTTCTCAGGAGGTGAGAACATGGCAGGATCTAGTCGGAGTATGGAGTGATGGTTCTAGAAGATGTTTTAGCAGTCCTCACTATTTCTGTAAAATAGTGTTTGAATAATTATAATGAGGACTTATTTGAGTGTGGATATTGTCTAGAAGACAATATTTGTATTTAAACTCACAGTATGTGTTGTCGTATTTTGCACGACAATTGTATTATTAAAGTTGTAGTTTGCTTTCTGTACCATGTATTTGGCGACTCAGAATGAGTGTTGTATACCTATTTTGGGGGCGTCACATCTTCTTTCTCACTCTCAGTTGCTACCTTTGCGACTTGTTTGAGTGCAACTTTTAATTCCTCAATCACCACATGGATATCTCTAATCACATTATCTTGGTTGGAGATTAGAAGTGTCTCCACGGTCTCATGTGCTCCATTTCTATTCTCAACATTCTCGGATGTCATTTTCAAATACTGCCACAAAACAAGGGTTAATTAACCTATCACATATTATCCCTATACTCTGACCGACTAATTAAATACCAAATAAACTTAGGTAGGTCATACTAGCTCCCCTCCTAGTTCTATTCTCACATCCTAGCCAGGGATCATATCCCTAAGCTGTGATACCAACTGTGACGCCCCCAAAATAGGTATACATCACCTATTCTGAGTCGCCAAATACATGGTAGAGAATACAAATACAATCTTTAATATACAATAAGAGAACTGTGAATTTTAATACAAATACTGTCATATAGACAATATCCACTCTCAGAATAAGTCCTCATTATATTTATTGTCACACTATTTAACAGAATAGTAAGAACTACTAAAACTATCATCTGGTCCATCACTCCGTTCTCCAACTCGTCTCATCTATATTCTCATTTCCTGAAGAGAACAGTGAAAGAAAGGGTGAGCTCAACTAGCCCAGTAAGAAATATTATGACTAAGATAATGCAGAATAAATTATCATTAGCCTTAAACAGTGTTAAACTGATACAATATAACAAACATCAAGTTTAACTGCAGCGGAACAAGCAATCTATTAAAAGAGTCAAGTAGAGAATAAAATCTACTATCTTTTATGATTTAAAAGGTTTTTCATCACTTTTATCGATGGGACTCAGCTTAATAAATAATCCACATCATCGAATCACCCTTGCACTACGGCCAAGGATATTCTTTAGTATCATGACCATAATTATCCATGCACTACGGGCCAAGAATATTTGTGTATTCATTAATGGTCATGATCATGCCAACAACTGTCCATCAATGCACTACGGGCCAATGAAGACTTTTACCACATCATTTGTAATATTACGGTCATGATTATACTGAATAATCCCTGAACATAATCATACCAAGTCCATCTATGCACTACAGGCCACAGATGACTTTCAACATAATATAAGCATGAGGATGATGACAATGATATAAAAATTCAATAAAACAAGTTCAAGAATTAATTTATCTAGGAACTGATAACGTCCAAATTGTCAATATGATACTGCATTGTAGAGTTAAATTCAAAAATGCTCAGAAGAATATTTCCATAAAAAGATATTGGATGAAGCGCAAATATCAAGGATATTGCACTAATTTCATGGAGTATAGAAGTCAAAGTTTTAACCAACCGAGTGTAATAAAGAATGGAATAACAAAAGAAATCACCATGTATACGATAGACCGCACATGCAGGTTATTCTAACAGAATAATAAATAACGGAACCAGGTCCGACGTAAAACGCACAGATAGGATATTCCAACAGAATAATAAAGAATGAAACCAGGTCCGGCGTAAAACGCACAGACAAGATATTCCGACAGAATAATAAAGAATGGAATCAGGTCCGGCGTAAACGCACAGACAGGATATTCCGACAGAATAATAAATAATGGAACCAGGTCCGGCGTAAACGCACATACAGGATATTCCAACAGAATAATAATAAATGAAATAGCAGAAGAATTTCACCAAGTATAGGGTATCCCGCGTATACAGGTTATTCCAACAGAATAACAAAGAATGGAATAACGGAAGTTCTCTTCATGAATAAGAAAGAAAGAATACCCTTTACGAGTACAACAAATAATATCCCTTACCTTGAAAGGAAGAGTACTGGATATAGGAGTAGTGAAGTAGCAGAACACTTTTCTTCTCTCTCTATAATTTTCTCTCTCTAGAATTTCAGTGAATTCGTAAGAAATAATGAAGGAATGAGCTTCTATTTATAGAAAAATGGACTGCATAGTAACTAACTCATGAACGGTATAGATTGATTTACTTTAATCTGACGGTCCATATTTAAAGCAAAATCTTTTAAATAAAATATAATATATTCTATTTATAATCTAATAAAACGAATAACTTTATAAAAAATTTTACTATGCAAACACTATGTAAATACTATGCATAATAAAATATAATATATTCTAATTATTGTCTAATAAAATAGATAACTTTATAAAACTATTCTGTTTTATATAAAAAGATTTTACTATTAGCCTAATAAAATAAATACCTTTATAAAAGTATTCTGTTTTATATAAAAAGCTTTTCTGTTTTATTACATTAATAATACTAATAAAACAAAACTGAGTGACATATTACGTAAGCATCAATAATCAATACTGTGTGTTACTAGGCAACCACGCGTATTACTGTACTTTTACTACCGAGTAGTTCAACAGTATTAATGGTAAAACTTTCGCCGTTATTTTTAATAAAATATTTTTGTCGTTTTCTCAATCTGACAATAATTCTGTTGTGGGGTCCACCAATGATTGTGTCGTCGTACGAATATTCCCTGTTAAAATGAATATTCCCCGACCAATCGAATATTATATAACAACTTGTATACTTTGCAAAATTTATAAATATTACCCACAACTATAACATTATATCAAATCTACACCATAATATTCAAAAAAAATTTTTTTGAGATATTTAAATCTTTAGTCATAAAATCTAGGGTCTCACAATCTCCCCTCCTTATGAAATTTCGCCCTCGAAATTTTCGTACGCACTTGATATGCCAAAGAGGTGAGGATACCTTGACTTTATTTCAGATTCTAACTCTTGAGGTATAACCTTGAATACCTTTATCGTCAAAAACATTGCACGTTGCATACGTGCATGCCCAACGTCCTCCGATTGCCTCTAAAAACATAATAGTGTCAAAGATCACCATTTTTACCCCTTCTAACGATATCAAATTAAATAACTTAAAGAACAAACGTTGTAGGTTTATTCGTCCTCGTTCCGGATCATCTTGAATCACTTCAATCGGAGTCCGTATGAAAAAGTTATGCCTAATTTACTAAAGGACGTCTAAACAGATTTTGGCTTAACACTAGACCAGAGCCTAGGCGCCCAAAATTGGCCTTGGGCAAGCGCCTAGGTGCCCAAGAACAGATTCCAAGAGCTGAGTCTAGTGCCTAGGCGCTCGACCTTTGGCACTTAACTCCAATTTTTTAGATTTTGCAACTTTTGACACATGTACTTCAAATCTTCATAACTTCTTCATTCGTTATCGAAATTAGTCTGTTTTCGAGGCAATGGAAAGCTTGTAACATGCTCTACAAAACTCCCATGATTTCATAATTTTTCAGATTCATTAATTATTCTAAAATTTGGCTCCAAAGTCCCCCAAGACTAACTTTTTACTAACAACGATATGTGAAAAACGTTATGAACACGCGACATACTTGGCGGTAAAATGAGTCTATAGGCCACAGTTTCTACTTGATCAAGGATTTCAAATGGTCCAATTAAATCGAGGGTTGAGATTTCCTCTCTTCGTCGATTCTTGCTTCTAGAATAACGTCCTCTTGAACCTTCTTCTTCACATTCATCAGCTCTGAGTATGTAGCTTAAGCGGCTTTAACTTTATCAATTAAAGTCGATTCTACTCGTATATTCGTTATCTTCACGTGGGTTTGTATATTCGCACTTGTAACCGCATACGATCTTCTACTCAATGCGTCAGCTACCGCATTCGTACTTCCACGATGATATTGAATGGTACGATCGTAATCTTTAACAGCTCGAGCCAACGTCTTTGGCGCATGTTACGTTCATTTTAAGTAAATAAATATTTGAGGGTTTAAGAAATGGGTTTTGTAGTGGGGTCAATACAAAATTCGATTTCACGCTCTAGGGTAGGCCAAGAAGTCTTCAAGAATACGTCAGGAAATTTATTAACAATAGAAATATCATTCAAAACTTGTAAAACTGGCCAAAACCTTTAGTTGTTGACCAACTCTCTTGACTTTGTGACTTCAAATCTCAGCAAATCTGATCCAATTGACACCTAGCATGCTTGTATACAATGTATCTAAGTTATATAAAAGAATTAGAGAGAGAAAGTGTAACCATTTTCCTTATTTTCTCTCCAAGCTCTTACCAACTCCCTCTCACACAAAAACCTCCAAAAATCTAAGGAAGATCAGTCACAATATCAGTCCTTAGAACACCCAAAAACAGATTGGAGAGCATAGATCAAGAATTAGAAAAGAGAAAGGTATAAAGCCCTAAGCCCTTTTGATCTTATATGCTAAGTCAACTTTTGTGTTTATGTGTTTAGATGGTTGCTAGAAGGTGTTTTGTGTTGATCTATGGTGATATACCATAGATCCATAGCATCAAATAGCTTTAAAAACGAAGTTTTCCAAAACTGTCCAAGAACAAATTTTGTGCTCTGACAAGCAAATGTCAGACGGCTCAGATCTCTGTTTGTTAATGTTTTGCTATGGTTTATGTGTTAGATCTATAGTTTGGTATGTTATCTTTCATCTGAAAGTGGTTGTATAGCCATTAGAGGTCTAGATTTCATTTTATTCACGGTCAAAACCCGTTGACCGTGCATGACCAAGCACAATCTGGGCAACCCAGAAATTTAAAATATCCGTCTGACAACATTTTGTGTGCTTAATATCTGTCCGGTTGTTCGTGTTTTGACGTTTCTATTTTAACAAGATTATACCCTGTTATATGGTCTGTAAATGCATTGCTTTAGATCATTCAAATCGTCAGTATATCGAGAGTAGAATGTGGTCAAACCATGCCACTCGATCATGTTTTAAATTTCTGGAAAACACAGAAATGGGATGAACTTGTTTTCTGACAACATTTGACCGGATTAAATCTGGCTGATGTGTTGTTATTTATTTGATTTTTTGCTTCTAATATGTTCCTTGACACAAGGAGTACCCACTGGTACCATGAGATCACATAAATCGTAAACAAAACCTAGGTTAAAACGACCTGGAAAGTGGAACCACGAGCTGCCTGGGTTTCTGGGTAACCCAGAAAAACCCAGGAGCACTCTGACAAGGACTTTAAGATTCCAGATCTCTTTGTTGTGTTGCTTTTTGATCGAGATAAGAATTGATAAATGTAGTACTGTATACGGACTACAAGATCATGTTTATAGATTTCCTAGAAACATTTTGGATTGATATTTTTGGTCGGTTAAACATGACCCCTTGCACTGCCGGCTGTCAGTGTTCTTGAGCTCAAGAACACCAACAACAACGCTTTCTGTCACTAAAGCTCTATAGTGACGGATTAATTATTTTAATTTTTGAATATTCTGAAAATTAATTAAAAATAGAAATAAATTATAAAAATTACCAAAAATGATTTTAAAAATTATTTTAAATTATGAAAAATAATTTTTGACCAATTGGAATATTTTTCTTTAATATTTATAATTATTTAAATATTAAAGGTATTTAATTTATTTACTTAGTATGTTAAATAAATTAGAGAAAAATGATTTAATATTATGAAAAATCATTTTAAATAAGAATAATATATTTAAAAATATTCTGAGTTATAAAATGTGACTTTTAATATTTCTGGAGCATTTTTATTAATAATTTAATATTAATGATATTAGATTTATTTAATTATTAAATTAAATAAATAAGATAAAAATAATTTTATGGATTTAAAAATTATTTTAAATAAGAATAAAGTGTTAGAAAATATTTGGAATTATAAAATATTATTTTCAATATTTTTAGAGAATTCTCATTAATAAATTAATATTAATGATATTAGATTTATTTAAATATGATATTAAATAAATTAATTAAAAATGATTTTATTGATTTAAAAATCATTTATAAGTGAGAAAAATGTTTTAAAAATATTTTAAGTTATAATTAATGACTTTTAATATTTTGATAATAATTACATTAATATTTAAATATTAATGGTGATGATTTAAAAAAAATGATTTGAATTACTTTAAAAATCATTTAAGTAGAATATTGATGATTTAAAAATATTTCAGGTTATTAACAATAACTTTAATATTTTGACAAGTATGTTATTAATATTTTTATATTATTAAATATTAATAATGATAACATTATTTGATAATTAAATCATTTAAAAATGATTTAAGTGTTTGAAAAATTATTATAAATTATAATAATTATTTATAAATTATTAAAAGCTTTCGGAAAATATTATAAACGATATTTGATTTATCTAAAATAATATTGAAGCTTAGAGACCAAGTTTAATTGACAATCAATGTGTTAATTATCGGATAGGGTGACCAGAACACTGAAAATAGACCGAGGTCCAACCAGACCGAAATAGTTAGATTGGATAAGTGTTTATATAGGTTATAAACACTAATGTGGCTATGTGGTAATGTGCCTAGGAGAAGTTTGAGTGTAGAATACAGTGTTACATGTTATAAATGATTGTACTAATTGTGAGACCGATATTATTGGTTATAGGTCTTACGAACGCAGCTAATTATATTGTGTAGCTGTAATCAACGCGAAAGGCAAGTTTCCTAACTCAACCTTGAGTTATATTCATTCAATTATTTTAATGGTTAATTATTGATAATTATACCATGTCCAGAGAATTTATTATTGAATATTCGCAGTTAGTGCATGATTAAAATTCAAATTGAATTACTGTTGTTTGATATTTATATCTGTAGAAACTAATATTGACAATACAGATAATTTCTGTTTATTGTCAAATTATATTGAGAAATGTCTTAGCTAATTATTCTGGCTAGACGAACATTTGTTAGAACTTGATAAATACGAGAAGAGAAATCAATTGTTATTGATAGATCGATGCCAATTGTTTCGGCTAGATCAATAAGTAGATAGAATTTGAAATCACAGTATTTCGTTGTTAAATCAAAAATCTTGATTATGAGACTGAGAAGAACAACCTTTTATATAAAGGGAACATTTTGGGTCGTATATTCGACCATTGCGCGCTGTTAAGTATTATGCATAATATAGGGTATAATAAAGCTGATCACTTGTTATACTTGCAGAGGGGTATGATTTAATCTTTATGGTTATCTGATACGCCTGCGTATGTATCAAAGTAAATCTTTGATAGATACCCGAGAAAATAAGTTCAAAGATCTGGTGAGATCACTCAGCATAAATTTGGAAATTATTCCACTTTGTTATTACGTAGAATTGATTCTTGATTATTCAATAGAATATCGTAGAAACTTTGAAAGCGTTGTACTCTTTCATTATCATATTATTGCGTTGCCTAGAATACGAGAAAACTTGTTATTGATTAATGAATTGTTCAGCTATTTCAAAGTTCCCCGAACTTTTGTATCATTCTATCAAAATAGATAGTCTATTATTTTGATACTTATACATTCATTGTATATCTTAACTTGCGGGACAAATTTGTTGCTCACCCTTGCTAAATAAAACTTTTTAGCTAGGGACGAAGCTGCAGAAGATGCTGTGAAGAACAAAGGCAAAGACATAGTGATTAATTAGTTATGAATAACATTATTATTTTGTTGTATTTGTGAACCTTTTTTGTATAACTAAAGGGTATGTTTATAATGTTAAGGTTAGAGAACCTGGGGTAATGTATTAACTATATCAGTTAATGAAGTGTATGTTCCTACTTATAAATAAATGGATAGTTAAATGTTATTTATATTGTGGATCGTGAGCACCAAACTCGGGGGTCAGGTAACCCGAATTTGGGGGTGTCACAGGTTGGTATCAAAGTTATAGTGACCAAGGTGTCACCAGTTAGTAGAAGAGCTGTAGGTTATAAACCTTAAGTGGGGTGGGGAAAACCCTAGGATTATAACCATCAGTGAAATAGAGAAAACTCATTTAGAGTTCTAAGTGAGGGATTGCTGAAATTTATCGATAGAGAGATATGTGGACCCATAGTGTGAGAAGTTGGTACTGGAGAAGTATTAATCAAGTCATTTAGACTGATTGTAGGATGTCTAGAGAAGATAAAATGAGTACAGAGATGCTAGCGGCTGTTGCACTAGTGTCAGTAGCCGAGGTGCCAGCGCAAAACGAGTTAGTTGAAAAGGTGGGAAAAGATGAACCTATGGTCAATCTGGGGAGCGATCATGACGATTATCCCGAGATGTATCTGAGTGGTGATAAGGAGGCGGAGTCTGAAGAAGCTAAGGTGGAGAAAGAGAATAAGGTCAAAGTTAGAGAGAAAGACCAACAATCTGCAGAAGTTCAAGAACTCCGGAGTAAAGTGTTTCTCTTGGAGGAGTTGTGGAAGACGAAGTAAGCGTTACACGAAATGACCGAAGAACGGAACGAGCTGAAGGCGCATGTGGAAAGTATGAAGACCAAAGATGGTGGATCATCTGAAGGAACAATCAAGCTACAAAAAGGCAAGAAAAAGAGAAAGAGGGTCAACGACAGTGATGATTCTAAAAGTTTAAACCCGAAGAAGAAGCAAGTTTGCAGTAAGTGTGGAAAGACTCACGTGAAAGAATGCATGATGTGGGAGAACGGGTCACGGATTCAACAAGTGTCCCAGTAAGAAGAAGACGGGTGAAGGGAGTTGACGGTAGATAGCTTAAGTTTAAGCGATAGTATTTTTTGATAGTGTATCGAGAAAAATGTGTGAACATATGTAAATATATATGTATGAATGAAATCTTTATTTTGTATATGAATATAAGATTTAAATTAATTTTTGAGTTCTTAAAACTCATACTAATGTGGCTATGTGGTAATGTGCCTAGGAGAAGTTTGACTGTAGAATACAGTGTTACGTGTTATAAATGATTGTACTAATTGTGAGACCGATATTATTGGTTATAGGTCTTACAAACGCAGCTAATTATATTGTGTAGCTGTAATCAACGCGAAAGGCAAGTTTCCTAACTCAACCTTGAGTTATATTCATTCAATTATTTTAATGGTTAATTATTGATAATTATACCATGTCCAGAGAATTTATTATTGAATATTCGCAGTTAGTGCATGATTAAAATTCAAATTGAATTACTGTTGTTTGATATTTATATCTGTAGAAACTAATATTGACAATACAGATAATTTCTGTTTATTGTCAAATTATATTGAGAAATGTCTTAGCTAATTATTCTGGCTAGACGAACATTTGTTAGAACTTGATAAATACGAGAAGAGAAATCAATTGTTATTGATAGATCGATGCCAATTGTTTCGGCTAGATCAATAAGTAGATAGAATTTGAAATCACAGTATTTCGTTGTTAAATCAAAAATCTTGATTATGAGACTGAGAAGAACAACCTTTTATATAAAGGGAACATTTTGGGTCGTATATTCGACCATTGCGCGCTGTTAAGTATTATGCATAATATAGGGTATAATAAAGCTGATCACTTGTTATACTTGCAGAGGGGTATGATTTAATCTTTATGGTTATCTGATACGCCTGCGTATGTATCAAAGTAAATCTTTGATAGATACCCGAGAAAATAAGTTCAAAGATCTGGTGAGATCACTCAGCATAAATTTAGAAATTATTCCACTTTGTTATTACGTAGAATTGATTCTTGATTATTCAATAGAATATCATAGAAACTTTGAAAGCGTTGTACTCTTTCATTATCATATTATTGTGTTGCCTAGAATACGAGAAAACTTGTTATTGATTAACGAATTATTCAGCTATTTCAAAGTTTCTCGAACTTTGGTATCATTCTATCAAAATAGATAGTCTATTATTCTGATACTTATACATTCATTGTATATCTTAACTTGCGGGGTAAATTTGTTGCTCACCCTTGCTAAATAAAACTTTTCAGCTAGGGACGAAGGTGCAAAAGATGCTGTGAAGAACAAAGGCAAAGACATAGTGATTAATTAGTTATGAATAACATTATTATTATGTTGTATTTGTGAACCCTTTTTGTATAACTAAAGGGTATGTTTGTAATGTTAAGGTTAGAGAACCTGGGGTAATGTATTAACTATATCAGTTAATGAAGTGTATGTTCCTGCTTATAAATAAATGGGTAGTTAAATGTTATTTATATTGTGGATCGTGAACACCAAACTCGGGGGGTCAGGTAACCCAGATTTGGGGGTGTCACAATAGTGAGGACTACTAAAACTATCATCTGGTCCATCACTCCGTTCCCCAACTCGTCCTAGCTATATTCTCATTTCTTGAAGAGAACAGTGAAATAAATGGTGAGCTCAACTAGCCCAGTAAGAAATATTATGACTAAGATAATGTAAAATAAATTATCATTAGCCTTAAACAGTGTTAAACTGATACAATATAACAAACATCAAGTTTAACTGCAGCGAAAGAAGCAATCTATTAAAAGAGTCAAGTAGCGAATAAAATCTACTATCTTTTATGATTTAAAAGGTTTTTCATCACTTTTATCGCTGGGACTCAGCTTAATAAATAATTCACATCATCGAATCACTCCTGCACTACGGCCAAGGATATTCTTTAGTATCACGACCATAATTATCCATGCACTACGGGCTAAGAATATTTGTGTATTCATTAATGGTCATGATCATGCCAATAACTGTCCATCAATGCACTACGGGCCAATGAGGACTTTTACCACATCATTTGTAACATTACGGTTATGATTATACCGAATAATCCCTGGTCATAATCATATCAAGTCCATAATCATATCAGGTTCCTCTTCTGTAAGACCCCAGCTTATTAATGAATAAAATCAAATTTTCTCTAAATATTATTGTGAATAATAAGGGGTTAATTTGATATAATACTTTGGTTATGGGTGAAATGTGCAAATTTTGCAAAATAAGCAAGTGGTTATAAAATATTCATTTTGTCGGGGAATATTCGTTTGGTCGTAGAATATTCTTGCTGTCGGGGAATATTCGTACGACGGCGCAGCCTTGTGTGGGCCCCATAACGGAAAGCGATTGGATGAAGAAAACGACAAGTATAAGTTGTTTATAAATAATGGCGTAGTTGTTACCGTTAATACTGTTAGAATACCCGGTGGTTAAAATACAGTAGCACACGGTATTGCACCAATTATTGATTCTTACGTAAGAAGGCACTACTCAATAATTGTTACAGTAGTTATTATTCAATATTTTATTTTATTGATTCAATAATTGCTGCGTTGATATTTTATATTATTGTTGTTTCAATAATTGTTGCTGCACAGTATTTTTCTTTATCAGATCAATAATTTATATTATTTGAATAATATTATTAGATAACATTATTGGCAATGTCTAGAAAGTTCTGTCTAAGGAGAGGTTTGGTCATCTAATTGCGCGCCAGTAAGGAGAAATCCTTATTGGAAAGCCCCCTCTTTCCTAGGAACGGCCTGGTTGTCATAAATGTGATTCTGTAATATTATTTGTGAATAATTAATTATTGATTCATATGATAAGGAAATATTTATTTTATGTGGATATAAATGAGGGATATATTTTTGTGGTTAAAAATGAAGGAGTTAATGTTGAGGTTTTTATCAGTATTTTTGTCGGAATGGAGTTATTAAAAATTAGGGTTTTTGAGATATATTACGGGGGTTATAATTTTTAATCCGACCGTTGGATCGTTGTGATTTTTGGATATGTTATACATATATAAGTTGAGTATATGTCCACAAATTTTGAACCGTTAAAAATGAACGTATGATTTATTATGAATTTTACTAGATGATTGGTACAGAAATTGTTGAATTTTCGGAGTTTATCATTTTGGTGGAAAATTCTAGAATTGGTGGGCCCCACTCTTGGTTGGTGAAGAAATGTGCTGAGATTTTTATTCAAATATGGTGGGTGGGAATAGTAGCAGGTAAAGCCATCAGGTTGCAGGTTAAGTCTGCTTCGGCGTGCTAACATTTTCCTATAAATAGAGGGCTAAGTTAGAATTGAAAATCACACCAGAAATAAGTTTTCCCTCTTTTTCTCTCTAGATTATTGAGTGTATTTTGTGAGTATTTAGATACTTTGAGAGTTTCTATTCATCAGAGCAAGTTTCTTTCAGCCTTATACCGGTATTCTGACCAGAAGTACTGATATTTTGAGGTAAGGGATATTATCTTTTTCTTAAATGATATTTTCTTCAATATCATTATGCCGAAATATTGATATGAACTTTTTATCAAATTTAAAACTTTTTGTGTTGGGGTTACTATTCACGTATACGACACTATTCACGAATACTGCACTATTCACCGAAAATTAAAATTTTCTTCTTTTTGTCCAAGTCATCTATTATGGTTACTATCTTTGATTGTATCCATGTTTTGATCTTTATTTTTAAATTCTGATTCAAAATTGGTTATTATGGGGTATTATTGAACTTGGATAAACTGTAATACGAATCCCTAATATTTGTTCTTTTATCTCACTAGATTCGTTTTCTTTAAAATATTTTTCATCATCCTCAGTCCTAAATGATGATATTATTGAATATCTTTGGTCTATAGTGCAAAGATGTATGATTACCTGATTAATATTTTTGGCCTGTAGTGCAAAGATGAACAGGTGTTGAGATGAACATGACTGACTGGTGATACAAATGAATATCTTTGGCCTGTAGTGCAAAGATGAATATTTGGTTAAAGATGATTATTAATTGATGTTACAGGGATAAAATATTGATGATGAACTTTTAAATCTTAGAAGATAGTAGAATTCATTCTCTACTTGACTCTTCTAATGGTTTGCTGTTTCCGCTGCAGTTGTTGATCTAAAACTTGTTGTCGATTATATTCTATCAGATTTTTCCCTATTGAATACTAATGATAATTTGTTGTATATTATCTTAGTCATAATATTCTTTACTGGGCTAGTTGAGCTCACCCTTCTCCTTTTTGTTCCATTTTTCTTCTCAGGAGGTGAGAACATGGCAGGATCTAGTCGGAGTATGGAGTGATGGTTCTAGAAGATGTTTTAGCAGTCCTCACTATTTCTGTAAAATAGTGTTTGAATAATTATAATGAGGACTTATTTGAGTGTGGATATTGTCTAGAAGACAATATTTGTATTTAAACTCACAGTATGTGTTGTCGTATTTTGCACGACAATTGTATTATTAAAGTTGTAGTTTGCTTTCTGTACCATGTATTTGGCGACTCAGAATGAGTGTTGTATACCTATTTTGGGGGCGTCACATCTTCTTTCTCACTCTCAGTTGCTACCTTTGCGACTAGTTTGAGTGCAACTTTTAATTCCTCAATCACCACATGGATATCTCTAATCACATTATCTTGGTTGGAGATTAGAAGTGTCTCCACGGTCTCATGTGCTCCATTTCTATTCTCAACATTCTCGGATGTCATTTTCAAATACTGCCACAAAACAAGGGTTAATTAACCTATCACATATTATCCCTATACTCTGACCGACTAATTAAATACCAAATAAACTTAGGTAGGTCATACTAGCTCCCCTCCTAGTTCTATTCTCACATCCTAGCCAGGGATCATATCCCTAAGCTGTGATACCAACTGTGACGCCCCCAAAATAGGTATACATCACCTATTCTGAGTCGCCAAATACATGGTAGAGAATACAAATACAATCTTTAATATACAATAAGAGAACTGTGAATTTTAATACAAATACTGTCATATAGACAATATCCACTCTCAGAATAAGTCCTCATTATATTTATTGTCACACTATTTAACAGAATAGTAAGAACTACTAAAACTATCATCTGGTCCATCACTCCGTTCTCCAACTCGTCTCATCTATATTCTCATTTCCTGAAGAGAACAGTGAAAGAAAGGGTGAGCTCAACTAGCCCAGTAAGAAATATTATGACTAAGATAATGCAGAATAAATTATCATTAGCCTTAAACAGTGTTAAACTGATACAATATAACAAACATCAAGTTTAACTGCAGCGGAACAAGCAATCTATTAAAAGAGTCAAGTAGAGAATAAAATCTACTATCTTTTATGATTTAAAAGGTTTTTCATCACTTTTATCGATGGGACTCAGCTTAATAAATAATCCACATCATCGAATCACCCTTGCACTACGGCCAAGGATATTCTTTAGTATCATGACCATAATTATCCATGCACTACGGGCCAAGAATATTTGTGTATTCATTAATGGTCATGATCATGCCAACAACTGTCCATCAATGCACTACGGGCCAATGAAGACTTTTACCACATCATTTGTAATATTACGGTCATGATTATACTGAATAATCCCTGAACATAATCATACCAAGTCCATCTATGCACTACAGGCCACAGATGACTTTCAACATAATATAAGCATGAGGATGATGACAATGATATAAAAATTCAATAAAACAAGTTCAAGAATTAATTTATCTAGGAACTGATAACGTCCAAATTGTCAATATGATACTGCATTGTAGAGTTAAATTCAAAAATGCTCAGAAGAATATTTCCATAAAAAGATATTGGATGAAGCGCAAATATCAAGGATATTGCACTAATTTCATGGAGTATAGAAGTCAAAGTTTTAACCAACCGAGTGTAATAAAGAATGGAATAACAAAAGAAATCACCATGCATGCGATAGACCGCACAGGCAGGTTATTCCAATAGAATAATAAATAACGGAACCAGGTCCGACGTAAAATGCACAGACAGGATATTCCAACAGAATAATAAAGAATGAAACCAGGTCCGGCGTAAAACGCACAGACAAGATATTCCGACAGAATAATAAAGAATGGAATCAGGCCCGGCGTAAACGCACAGACAGGATATTCCGACAGAATAATAAATAATGGAACCAGGTCCGGCGTAAATGCACAGACATGATATTTCAACAGAATAATAAAGAATGAAATAACAGAAGAATTTCACCAAGTATAGGGTAGCCCGCGTATACAGGTTATTCCAACAGAATAATAAAGAATGGAATAACAGAAGTTCTCTTCATGAATAAGAAAGAAAGAATACCCTTTACGAGTACAACAAATAATATCCCTTACCTTGAAAGGAAGAGTACTGGATATAGGAGTAGTGAAGTAGCAGAACACTTTTCTTCTCTCTCTATAATTTTCTCTCTCTAGAATTTCAGTGAATTCGTAAGAAATAATGAAGGAATGAGCTTCTATTTATAGAAAAATGGACTGCATAGTAACTAACTCATGAACGGTCTAGATTGATTTATTTTAATTTGACGGTCCATATTTAAAGCAAAATTTTTTAAATAAAATATAATATATTCTATTTATAATCTAATAAAACGAATAACTTTATAAAAGATTTTACTATGCAAACACTATGCAGACACTATGTAAATACTATGCATAATAAAATATAATATATTCTAATTATTATCTAATAAAACAGATAATTTTATAAAAGTATTCTGTTTTATATAAAAAGATTTTACTATTAGCCTAATAAAACAAATAACTTTATTAAAGTATTCTGTTTTATATAAAAAGCTTTTCTGTTTTATTACATTAATAATACCAATAAAATAAAACTGAGTGACATATCACGTAAGCATCAATACCGTGTGTTACTAGGCAACCACGCGTATTACTGTACTTTTACTACCGAGTAGTTCAACAGTATTAATGGTAAAACTTTCGCCGTTATTTTTAATAAAATATTTTTGTCGTTTTCTCAATCCGACAATAATTCTGTTGTGGGGCCACCAATGATTGTGTCGTCATACGAATATTCCCTGTTAAAACGAATATTCCCCGACCAATCGAATATTATATAACAACTTGCGTACTTTGCAAAATTTATAAATATTACCCACAACTATAACATTATATCAAATCCACACCATAATATTCAAAAAAAAAAATTCAAAAAAATTAAATCTTTATTCATAAAATCTGGGGTCTTACATATTGCGTCTGTAGTTTCTAAAGTTTTATTAGTATCCGAGTATCCAAATGTATCATGAAATGAGTAGAATAATGTAAACGCTTTCAACATATATAAAACCTCATGCCACAATAATATAATGAGATTTAATTTAGTTCATGAAAAAAGAGGGAGATGTTATACACATGGGCTAATTAACAATTAATAAAAGTTACAAGATATATTAGAAGTATACAAAAGTTTATCACAATCTTGATAAAAAGTTTATAAAAGTCTGTTACTTATTTCATAGAGTCTATAAAAGTCATTTTAAAAAAATCTTTAAAATCCGTAAAAGTCATTAAAATCTCAAAAATTCTACAAAAGTCTGTTGCTTAAAAAAAGTCTTTAAAAAACTTAATTAAATAGACCCTCCTAAAGTGGCTCTCTTCCCAAGTTAAAAAATCCGAGGAACAAACGACAAACAAAATCGAATAAAGTTTGATTTATCCCATGCCAATAAATTGGTGTACTCCCAGATTCCACTGATGCCAAATGAATATTATTGATATAAGCAATAAAGCAAATACTCATGAAAGTACCCAACCATAAAGCGTTCTCTCTCACTGGCTGACAATTGAATAAAATAACAAATGCGCACGATTGTTATTTTCTAACAGAAGCCTTACCTCCTTGCCCAACATGATCATCATCTCCGTCGATTTCAGGTATGGCTATTTGTTTGTATATATGTATATAATTTATAACTTTAGGGAATCGCTATTTTCACGAAGAAATTGGTGGTTTCAATGCTCAGCATAATAATATGTGGAAATAGTCCCATGGTTCTGATATTGTTGTTATTATATTATGTGTTTTTATTTGTGTATAGATTTTGTGTGACTGTATGTGTGGCAGTCCTATCACTGTGCATGTGCTGAAATCTGGGTTGTTGTATGACTTGTTAAATCAAATGACACTAATTTTGTTGATAGCTAGTTATTGATTTTCAAAATTATGGCATTTTGTTTAGTTAATTAAGATTAATTGAAATTATTTATGGCCTCTCTTACAAAATAGATAAACAAATAAAGTGCAACAAAGATTATTGGCACTATTGCATAATAATGATTGACCGGCAGATTAAGGTTTGGATGCTCACACAAATTCAGGCCAAAATTGGTGAAAGTCTGTTCCAGTACAGTCATGGCTAATGGGATGTTGCTATCTCTCCCTTCTTAATACTGAGTTTGGATTTTAAACTAATTGAAATGACTGTAACATTAGAGTCGAACTAATATTAGCTTAGAGGAGGAAAGAATAAAAGTTTGATCTAGAGGACTTACCGAATATAAAAGATCGAATACTGGTATAGGATCCCCTTTCTGAAAGAGTTGTTTTGCAATTAGAATTGCTGTATTAATAGATGAAAAAAATATTTGGACTGAATCTTCATACGACTTTGATGATTTGGCCATCATACGCCAACTAAAATTGTTTATCTTACGTCTTCTATAGCTATTTTATATAAAAAGTTACTTTCGTTACTTTAAACATTGGTGGTCCTTCATTCTATTTAGGCAAAACTATGTTTTTGACCACTAAACTTGACACGTTTTATTTAATACATCATTGAACTTTTAATTTTTTGAATTACATCACTGAACTAATTATTATTTTACAATTAAGCCATTCCGTTAAAAAATATTGACAGACGTTAAATAATTACTGACATGGCGCTGACTTGGCAAAAAAATAAAAAAATAATGCTGACGTGACAAAAGAAAAACATAATACTCATTTTAAAGTTTTAAAAATAACAAAAACATAATAAAATAAAATAGATTTTTTTAATAAATATAATTTTTAATAAAAAACTGATTTTTTTAAAAAATATAAATTTTTTTAAAAAAATAATTTTTTTTAAAAGACGGAACTTTTTTAAAAAAACAAAACTCTTTTAAAAAAACAGATTTTTTTAAAAAAAAAGCAGATTTTTAAAAAACATAATTTTTTTTAAAAAATAGATTTTTTTAAAAAAAACATAAAATTTTTAAAAAACGTAATTTTTTTAAACAACGTATTTTTTTTTTAAAATGGAACTTTTTAAAAAAAACAATTTTTTTAAAAAAAAACAGATTTTTTTCAAAACGTAATTTTTTTAAAATACGTAAATTTATTAAAAAACGCCATTTTTTTCAAAAAACAGATTTTTTTTAAAAACATATTTTTTTTTAAAAAAGCATAATTTTTACATAAATTTAAAAAATCTGTTTTTTTTTAAAAATTACATTTAAAATCCGTTTTTTTTAAAAGTCTGTTTTTAAAAAAAACTATTATTTAAATTTTTTTTAAAAAAATTATGTTTTTTTTAAAAAATTGTGTTTTTTAAAAAAAATTATGCTTTTTAAAAATTTGTTTTTTTAAAAAAAATCTGATTTTTAAAAAAAATTATGAATTGTGCTTTTTAAAAGGAATGATATTAAATTTTAAAATTAATTGTGCATCAAATTCATATAACAAAATAAAGCAAATTTAATATCAACTTGATAAAAAAAATAGTTTTTTTAAAAAACATAACTTTTTAAAAAAAAACGTAAATTTTTTAAAAAACGTATTTTTTTAAAACATAATTTTTAAAAAAAAACAGAACTTTTTTAAAAAAACATAATTTTTTTAAAAAAACAGATTTTTTTAAAACATAATTTTTTAAAAAAACGAATTTTAAAATTTTATGTTAAAATTATGCTTTTTTAAAAAATTTATGTTTTTTTAAAAAATCTGTTTTTTGAAAAAAATGACGTTTTTTAATAAATTTACGTATTTTAAAAAAAATAGGTTTTGAAAAAAAAACTGTTTTTTGAAAAAAAATTTGTTTTTAAAAAAAATATTTTTTTTTAAAAGTTCCGTTTTTTAAAAAAAATTATGTTTTTTTTAAAAAAGTACGTTGTTTAAAAAAATTACGTTTTAAAAAAATTTTATGTTTTTTTTAAAAATCTGTTTTTTTAAAAAAAAATCTGTTTTTTTTAAAAAAAATCTGTTTTTTAAAAGAATTATGTTTTTTTAAAAAAGTTAAGTTTTTTTAAAAAAATTATATATTTTTTAAAAAAAATATGTTTTTTAAAAAAAATTATGTTTATTAAAAAAATCGGTTTTTTATTAAAAAATATATTTTTTTAAAAAATCTGTTTTATTTTATTATGTTTTTGTTATTTTTAAAACTTTAAAATGAGTATTATGTTTATTTTTGCCACGTCAGCATTATTTATTTATTTTTTTGCCAAGTCAGCGCCATGTCAGCAATTATTTAACGTCTGTCAATATTTTTTAACGGAATGACTTAATTATAAAATAATAATTAGTTCAGTGATGTAATTCAAAAAATTAAAAGTTCAGTGATGTATTAAATAAAACGTGCCAAGTATAGTGATGAAAAACATAGTTTTGCCTTCTATTTATTTTTAGGGGTATTTGTGGAGTTAAAATTTTGATTAAGCATTTAAGCTCATGGATTATGCTTTAAATAAGCTGTATTAAGATAAGTTAGTCGCATACTTGATTAGTACAGGTTTTCTGTTGGGGGCGGGGTTGTTGAAGGGACCTGAGACCAGATTCACCCTAAGTTCCCTTGAGGCTGATCTTTCATTGTGAATCTTAAACATATTCTTAGTTTATGACTTATGAACCCTATATCTTCACTCTTTATAGGGACCTAAGACCAAGCGCATTTGAAGTTCCCTTGGAGATGATACTTAATTAGGGATCTTAAGAACATTCTTATCACATGAGACTTGTGTCTATGTAACCCCCATGAATAATCTTGGATGGTCAAACACAACATTTCATATCTACTTTGACAAAGTTAGGTTTGGTATTAGAAACGATTGAAAGCTTTAAAATCAGATCATGCCAGATTAAAACCTTGTTTTGAGCCCATATAAAGTCGACAAATCTTTGTCTCAATCATACTTGTAGCCTGTTATTAAGCAACGGACCTCTATCCCTAGAGATCTTAACCCGATTCTTGTGACTTGCAAGTATATAACAGAGCCTAGTTGTCAAACATATTTATATTTGAAATCAATGTAGTTCTTATTTGTATGTTTTTCATGTATTCGTTTGTTTTTGTAAATTTCACATTCTTTGGGACAGGGTTGGTGCTGACACGAGAAGGACCTTGAGTGACCAGTTTATAAGAAAAAGCAGCAGCTTAATGCATATACAACAGACTCACCTTTCCATGCCCCCCCAAAACCAATCTTGGCGCTTTTTTCATTCCCACATGTAACCCTCCTCTATCTCCACACACACACATATATATATACACACACCCACACACTATTTGAAATTCTTCTTGTTTCACTTTATATTCTTTTTTGTCTCAAAAATTTAAAATGAATGTGATTCTCTCTGAAAGTTGCTCTGCTACTCTATATTTAACGGTGGAAGAAAAGAGGGCGACATTTGACACAGAAAGAGCTGATCTGCTCGTGAAGGATATGAGGAAGATATTCAAAACTGGCAAGACGAAAAGCTATGAATGGTGAGTGTTGCAGTTGACAGGTATCTTGCGAATGATCGAGGAAAAAGAGGTGGACATTTTAAGAGCTCTCTATCAGGACCTCTCCAAAGCAAAATTAGAAGCTTTTATCTCAGAGGTCTAATGCTTTTTCCTTAAAACTACATGCATATGTACATATAAAAACACAGTCTATCTACATAGATTTATACAAGGTTTATTAGCAGATATTGGTGCAGTATATAGAAAATGGTTAACTAAAAATCTTTTTAAATAAGTTTTCTTGTATATACTTTTTAGTTAGTGCAAAACTATTTTCTCATACCCCGACCTAAGATGTCAAACACTGAAGAGAAAGAGAAAGATGTAGTAATATTTGGTAACATTTTCTAGAAGTAATTTTAATAAGTAAAAAGGCTTAACGATTTTAATACTTTTCTGAAAACAAAATGTAAAAAAGTAAAACATGTATAATAAGTCTAGTGACTATCTCTAGAAGTCAACTCTATGTTCTAAATAATAGTGAGTTTGGGGCGTTAATGAAACACCCAAAACAAAAGTTTAAGAATGCTGAGTTTTCGTAGGTTTGCAATCATGGTTAATGTAAAATGAAAAGGTAAAACTTAAACACACTTATTCGCATATCCTATTCTTTAAGGCACAAAGATCCCGCCAAAGGTGCTCAGATTATTAATGCCTATACTTCACAGAGATCTGCCTAAGTTTTTGTCTTTCTAAGGGTTTATAGTCTTTAAGATGCAAGCTGATCCTTGAGATGAGCATTAAAAATTTCTTTTGAAACGCTTGGTGAAATATGTGTATATTGATATGTAGCTATGTTTAAATGCATAACTGCATAAGAGTAGTAGTTGAATATTCAAGTATATATAATGTATATTTTTAGGTTTTCTAAAACATATGCAGACATAATTTTAGATGATTTGTGCATAAATGTTTACATGATTGGTTTTAAAAAGAAAAGAGTAAAATAACATGCTGCTTTAGTTGTAGAAGGTAAACCATCTTCCTAATAGAATTTCATACATTTTTAGTGACAATTAAGTTCTATATGCTATTTCTTTTTTCTCGGCTTCAACAAAAAAATGAGGGGGGGGGGGGGGCTGTACCTAAAGAAGTCATCACTACAGTCATGATTTAAGATATTAATCACTACAGTCATGATTTAAGATATTAATCACTACAGTCATGATTTAAGATATTAATGGTTATTTGACATGGTTATGAAGGTACCGCCTAGTTGAGAAAGCAACAACCAAATTGCAAGGAGATGTCATGCCTTGGTGATTGTGTTACCCGTTTTATATTAGTGATTGTGTTGCCCGTTTTATATAATGACAATTCACGCAATATACACGGTCAATCAAGTAATATAGGAATAAGAAGGTTGTCAAACCTACAGAGAACAAGTACCAATAACTATTCTAATTATCAAATTATTACCAATTTAATTTTTCTTAAACGGTCACCCAAGTTGATTTTGAAAATAAATTAATTTAAAACTAAAATTAAGCAAAACTAACAAGAATTATTCACCAGATGTTTAAAGGATAGGGATACAATTTCCCCAATTGTTGCAATAATTGTTTTACCCTATTTCCACTTTATTAATCTAATGAGTTGTGAACTAGAATTGCCTATCAATTTATTAACATCTTTCAATGATTAACAAAAAGACCAATTCCAATTATTTTGCTATTTTCATACAAGACACTTAATAGATTCATTAAGCACCAACTCCTAATTAAGTTACGCATGACATACAAGTATTTTAATCTTATACACTGTTATGTTATTCTAAGAAGAATCAACAAATTTATGCGTTATTATACCCAGATCTTATCTTGGATTTCCTCTTTCAATTCCATCCAAGATATCGAATTAATTGTTGGCCAAACAATTAATAAATTAAGCACAAAATATAATAACCAACTCAATACGGTAAAGAAGTGAAAATAATGATAATTAAATTATTGCATTGAAAAGATTCCATTTTATCTCTAATTAGCAAATTAGTTCATCATCCCCATAAAAGCCATCTTATCAAAAAAAAAAAATCCCAAGTACAGATAATGAATTATGGAGAAGAAGAAAAATATTCTATTAAGAATCTCCAGTCTCTGTAGTAGCTTCAATCTCTGCCTCTTCGTGTCTCAAATTGAATCTCCAAGTCTTGAGCCACTACTTTTTCCAACTAGGGTTTATATCTAATGATTAATATCATCTCTTAATCTAATATGATCCATTTATATCATTTCTATCAAATCCTAAAACCCCAAGGAATTGTGAATCAAATCTGCTTCAAAATCTGTTGAAATCTACAAACTTTGCTAACCTGGCCCCGACCTGGCGTTGCCGCGCCAAGCCCAAAACTCCTCTAGTAATTCTCTGGAAAGGCAACACTGCAGCGCCAATTCCTTTGCATTCCTGGCGCTGCCGCGCCAAATGATCAGAATTCTCACTGCTGCTTTGTTTGACTCCTTTTTCCTTGCTTTCTTACTTCTTTGCTTCCAACTCCAAATCCCATGCTAGGTATCCTACAAAAACACACAAATGCAACCAAAAGTAACCACAACACTTGAAAATAACAACAGATTAAAGCCTAAATGCACTTAATTCGTAGGTATGAAACATACTCATCAAATATTTCCAAACTTAATCAATTGATTGTCCTTAAGCAAAACACAACAAAAATGCAGATTCTAACATTCCTATCTACGAATTAAGCAATGAATCCATATGTTATCAAATACTTAGCCTCAAAACTCACAATGCATATTCAAAGTAAATATCAAAACAATGTCATGATGATAGTTCGACATTTCATTAGTTTGTGCATGCTTTTGATTCTAATGTGTGCGTGTGTCCCACTTGTTCTAACCAATCACAACTCAACATAATCCACATAATTAATTTTCTAATGACAAATTTCAATTTCAACTTTCGACTTCACTATCATACCAAATCCAAGCTAAGGGAAACCAAGCTATTTTAAGCACCAAGCATATTATCAACTTTTTTAAATGACGAGAGAGTGCGTTTTACGCTCCATCTCGCTGATTATTTTCTATCTGACTTGTGCAATGCTCAACTCTCTTAAGTTTTTCAAAGTTACCCTTTTAGCGAATTTTCGGCCAACGACTCCCCATGGTTTTAGAGCACTGGGTGTAGACACCCCTAGGGCTTACTTGCCCGAGAAACAGAGACTACAAAGTTGAACTAAGCCATGCCCGAGTAACAGAGGCTTCAAAGTTGAACTAAGCCCGTTTTTATTCATTATCCATACATTTTTTTTCCTTCAATTTTTCATATATATATATATATATATATATATATATATATATATATATATATATATATATATATACTCCCTCCGTCCCATGATAAAAATCCTTATTACTATTTTGGGTAGTCCCATGTTAAATGTCCATTTTCCTTTAATAACCAAACTTTTACACATATTTTCCTATTATACCCATAGCATTAAATATCTCATACTTTTCTTATTCTAATTCTCTCTCCATATTTAATGACATTATTTTGGACAATTTTGTCATTTCATTCATCTTCTTAATATGCGTGAAAAGTTCACCAAGACTTTTATCCTGGGACGGAGGGAGTATATGCTTAATGAATTCCCCCAAACTTGAATGATTATCTAGACTTCACTATCAATGATATGCCAGCCAAGTTGCAACAAATTTCCACGAAATTCACCCAAGCAGTTAACCACATAAATCCTTACCAAATCTAAATCAATCAAAACAGGTGGATATGTGTTCATTAAGCCTAACGAATCTCAAACAAGCTTCAACTAACTACTACATCAACTAAACACATACCATGCTCATCAATAACCTTGAGTTAACAGTTCCATAATCTCCATTATTATCATCGGCCATATTAAATAACATTCAACACATTGCTTAATTCATGCAGTCTACATGCTCTTGCAACCTAACCTAGACACATATATGACTCGCATGCAATTAATTATAATATCTCAAGCAAACAAGATGAACTATTAACATGTCTACTAGCATATGCAAAACAATCTAAAATGCCCCCAAATTTAAAGTACACAATACCCTCATTGGAAAGTAAAGAAAAGATCTAGAATTGAGGACTTCCCTGATCCGAAGAAGTACTCTCCTCCTCATCAGGCGAATCTTGTGGCGGATAAGTGGGGATGTCACCATACACAGGAAATTGGACTTGGGTACTAGTATTAGCACTGAAAATCCCTAACAATGTAGATGCAAACTGAGTATTAAAAGCCATCATGGCGTCCATCCGCTGAGCTAAAGTATCGAACTGCTTGTTCATCCTACGATCCTGTTGATCTAGCCGTCGGTGCAATGTTTGAATGGAGGCATCAAAATCAGAGGGATCCGTTGCCGTGGGCTCATCTTGTTGTTCTTGCATATCAGGCGGTGCGTTAAACCGTTGCTCATTCAGAATAAAACCTTCCCCACGCGGATGGGACTCGCCTCCTTCCCAAACCTTATATCTGACGATTGTGGCATGATCAATTACTAATATTGGGGATTGGTGCAGCTCATCCGGGCTCCACTGGACTCCTGCTTGCCTATATAATCCAGTAATCAACGACGCATAAGTCAATGCCCCAATAGTGCTCCCCTTTAAAGTTTTGATAATGGACCCTCTTATGGTCATACCAACATCAACCGGCGCACCAGTCATAATGGCGTACAACAACAAAGCACGATACTTTGTCACTGCATTTTGATGCCTTGTTGGCATCAAAGTAGCACAAATAAAGCTGTACCATGCTTGTGCATACCTACTCAATGCCATATGTGGGAAACTTACTTTCTCTGTAGTACCTTGCTTCAAAGTCCACTTTGTTCCGGGTTTCCCTAACTGATAGAGCACTGAGTTCAAACTATAGTTTTCAGGTCAGTGACTCAGATAGTGGCTATCATCCCTTAGTGTAGGAAAATTGTAGTAAGTGTTGATAGCATTTGGGCTGAATGACACCGACCTTCCCCTCACCTGAACCACATTGTTGTCTGAATCATGAGCATTAGCATAAAATTCTTTAACTACGTTGATCACTGCTACACCAGGTTCCACGGCTAAATCAAACCAACCACACTTTGCAATCATGACTGCTATCTCCCCATCCTGTGTCTCATCTGGGCGAAGCCCTCGTTTCAAAACAAATGTTTTTCCTAACAGCGCACCATGGTAGAAATCCATTGCTTCAATACTAGTGAACTTTAGGTGCGAGTTGCCCTTAAAATTTCACCACGTGACCGCTTGGGTGCCATCAATACCAAATCACATAATAAACCACAACAAAGTACTAGTACAAACTTCCACAACACCACCGTAGCAAGAAAACTTCCCAATACACTCTAACTGTTAGTTGGGTAAATTTAGCAAACAATTGGCGTGCAATTCAATTTTTCACCCTTCTAACCTTGGTTCACTATGTAATAACCACAAATGGAGTGCAATTTAACCCACTAAAACAAGTAAACTCATACAAATCATTCTTTTAAATCCATATCGCAAACAATGCAGTCAATCTCACCCAATTTTACACAGTTACACCCAAATTCAGTAGACCCTCCTTGCAATTTGAAATAAACTTACTTGAATCGAAGAAAACCTTGATGTAGTACTAATAATTGATGAGGTTGCTTGCCCCGAACTCGTGATTTGGATTGGCCGAACTTTCTCTCCTTTATGGGTTGAACGGTTTTTGTAGAGAGAATCGTGTGGATGATTCTCAAAGATGGGATTGTGGAGTGGATTGGGAAAGGAATTAGGGAGCTTCGGGTGTTTGGAGATTGATTTGGCAAGGGAATTTGAAGATTTGGGGAAGAAAGATTTCAAAATAACAAAGGATTTGGAATGGATTCGAAATTGATAGGGTTTAGGGAGGTTTTTTTGTTTGTAGAAGAAGAGTTTGAATTGGAAAAGGAGAAGAGTGGAGGTTTCTGATCCCGATTGGGTCTCTTTTCTGGGTGTGTCAGACATGCGCCCATGGTTAAAGCTGCTTCTGGCGCTGCTGCGCTTTCTTCCAGGGTTTCTGCTATTTTGTTGCGAGACTAGCGCTGCCGTGCCAAGTTGCTTCATATCTGGGGCGCTGTTGTGCCAACCATCCCGAACTGGAGTTTGTTTTTTCAGCAAGGGAACGCTGCCGCGCCGCTGCGCCGCTGTGCCGCTGTGCCAATCATGTAGAAAATTGTTCTCCTTCCTTGGATGCGCTCAAGCCTTGAAATATCGGAAAATTATAAAATTAACTATGTTAAGACGTTAAAAAGCAATTTAAAAACTATTAAATTGATATGAATGTCTAAGAAATAAAATGAAACGAAATTAAAAAATGATTGGACTGCCTCCCAATGAGCGCTTGTCAGTCCGACTTTGTTCCTCTTATCAGTTCGAATCCGCGAGTGATTGAGGTCTTTTCACGGTCTACAACTCCGCCCATGTAATGCTTGAGTCTTTGGCCATTGACTTTGAAGGATTGCTGAGTGATTAAATCGTGGACTTGTATGGCTCCATATGGGAAGACTTTGGTAATCGTGAATGGTCCGAACCGCCTTGATTTCAATTTACCCGAGAATAGCTGAAGTCTTGAGTTGAATAACAACAGATTGACCTGGTTCAAAAAAGCGCTTGATGATTTACTTATCATGCCATTTTTTGTCTTTTCTTTGTATAACTTGGCATTTTTCATAGGCTTGCACTCGGAATTCATCCAGTTTATTCAATCTCTTTTCACCTGCTGCTTCTAAATCAAGATTAAGTTTCTTCACTGCCCAATAGGCTTTGTGTTCCAATTCGACTGGTAAATGACATGTTTTTCCGTACACCAGACGATAAGGAGACATTTCTATTGGGGTTTTGTAAGCGGTGCAATACGCCCACAATGCCTCGTCAAGTTTGCTTGGCCAATCTTTTCGCGATGGATTAACAATCTTTTCTAGGATTTTTTAACTTCCCTTTTTGTGATTTCAGCTTGCCCATTTGTTTGAGGATAGTGACAATTTGCGCAAGTATACACGGTCAATCAAGTAATATGGAGATAAGAAGGTTATCGAACCTATAGAGAACAAGTATCAATAACTATTCTAATTATCAAATTATTACCAATTTAATTTTACTTAAATGATCACCCAAGTTGATTTTGAAAATAAATTAATTTAAAACTAAAATTAAGCAAAACTAACAAGAATTATTCACCAAATGTTTAAAGGCTAGGGATACAATTTCCCCAATTGTTGCAATAATTGCTTTACCCTATTTCCACTTTATTAATCTAATGAGTTGTTAACTAGGATTGCCTATCAATTTATTAACATCTTTCAATGATTAACAAAAAGACCTATTTCAGTTATTTTGCTATTTTCATGCAAGACACTTAAAATAGGTTTATTATAAGCACAAACTCCTAATCAAGTTACGCATGCATACAAGTATTCTCATCTTATACACTTATGTTATTCTAAGAAGAATCAACAAATGCGTTATTATACTCATATCTTATCTTGGATTTCCTCTTTCAATTCCATCCAAGATATCAAATTAACTGTTGGCCAAACAATTAATAAATTAAGCACAAAATATAATAACCAACTTAATATGATCAACAAGTGAAAATAATGATAATTAAATTATTGCATTGCAAAAGGTTCCATTGTATCCCTAATTAGCAAATTAGTTCATCATCCCCATAAAAACCATCATATCAAAAATAAACAACTTCCCAAGTACAGATAATGAATTAAGGAGAAGAAAAAAATTCTATTGAGATTCTCCAGTGTCTATAGCTTCAATCTCTGCCTCTTGTGTCTCAAATTGAATCTCCAAGTCTTGAGCCACCACTTTTTCCAGCTAGGATTTATATTTAATGAATAATATCATCTCTTAATCATCTAATATGATCTATTTATATCCTTTCTATCAAATCCTAAAACTCCAAGGAATTGTGATCCAAATTTGCTTCAAAATCTGCTAAAATCCACAAACTTTGCTGACCTGGCCCGACCTGGTGTTGCCGCGCCAAGGTCCTTCACAAATCCGGCATTGCCGCGCCAAGCCCAAAACTCCTCTAGTAATTCTTTGGAAAGGTAGCGCTGCAGCGCTAATTCCTTTGCATTCCTGGCACTGTCGCGCCAGATGATCAGAATTCCCATTGCTGGTTTGTTTGACTCCTTTTCCTTGCTTTCTTACTCCTTTGCTTCCAACTCCAAATCCCATGCTAGGTATCCTACAAAAACACACAAATGCAACCAAAAGTAACCACAACACTTGAAAATAACAACAGATTAAAGCCTAAATGCACTTAATTCGTAAGTATGAAACCTACTCATCAGACTGCCACTAAGGCAAGCATCTTCGTTGATCAGATGTCGTGTTGGATCGCCTATGTGTTGCCTTGGATGGCTTCATACAAAGGCGTACTTCTAGAGAAATAACCAAACATAGTCTACCAAAGCCCAGATCTACGCAATAGGCCGTTGGAAAGGAAGGAAAACACATGGAAAGAAATCTCTTGGAAATAAAATAAGAGACTATAAAAGAACTATAATCAAGTAGAAAATGATGTTTTTGCTCCATGGTAGATGTGTTTAACTACAATCATGAGAATATAAAATTAAAGTAGATGTCTCAGTTTGACTATATTAAATATGTTGTAGTTGAAATCTGGACTACTAATGGACTTTGAATAAGGCTTGTTACTTGAAGTTTGAAAGAGGAAGCCGAATTCTTAAAGAAGCTTGTTGAAGAATGTTACGTGCCCAAATTTATTAGAATTTCTAAATTGCTATTATTTTGTAATTATGTAACTTGTTTAAATTAGAAGTTGAAATAGTCCTAGTTTTTATAGAGTAGTGGGGTTAATGATTTCCTATACTTACATGGTGGAGAAGTGGGCATATCTTAGTGGTAGGGAATTTAGTGTAGTGAGTATTTCATTATAATAGCTATATGTAATTATGTATGTAATCAGTTCTCTTGAAAGGGGGATGAAGTATTTATAAAACAAAGCTGAGGTTTTATCAATGGAGGTTTGATTCTTCTTGAAGTGAATCATTGGTGGTATTACATCCCTCGAAGCGGGTTTTCTCTCTTAATTCACTTTTATTTTTGCTTTTAGAAAATGGGCACACAACAATTGGTATCAGAACCTAATCTTGACAACTGTGGAGATTAGCAATGACAAGCCATTCACAAGGTCTTCAACGAAATCTTAAAAAAATTGGATCGCTTAATTGGGTTGGTTAATGAGGCGGAGGAGAAGACTATGAAGGGAAAAAAAATGACCATGATTTTACTAGTGGAGCAAAATAAAGAAGAAAAGCTTCAAGAGAGCATAAAAAATCAAAACAAAATTTTTGAATGCCGTTGCAATTGATTCAAGTTATATTGATATTGTTAACGGCATGCAAAAATAGTAATGTTTGGAGCATCTTGACTACAATTGCAACACTTCATAATTTTGTAGATAATGATTTTACTCTCAATGTTGCATTTGTATATCTCTACAAAGACATGGAAGTGGGATGGCCTCCACCATTAAAGTCTTATATACAAACTTTGAGGACAGTTTATTTTGAAGGAAAATGGAATGTTATGTGCCTAAATTTATTAGAATTTCTAAACTGTTATTCTTTTTTAATTATGTAACTTATTTAATATAGAAGTTGAAATAGACCTAGTTTTTATAGAGTAGTGGGGTTTGTGATTTCCTAAACTTAGATGGAATAGTGAGTATATCTTAGTGGTAGGGAATTTAGTTTAGTGGGTCTTTCATTGTAATGGCTTTGTATATGTAATCCGTTCTCTTGAAAGGGGGATGAAGTATTTTGTAGAACAAAGCTGAGGATTTATCAATGGAGGTTTGATTCTCCACGAATTGAATCATTGCAGTATTCCACACTCCTCGAAGCGGGTTCTCTCTCGTAGTTCTCTTTTATTTTTGCTTTTAGAAAATGGGCACACAACATAGAAGTGCTGCTATTTTTACTAAAACACAATGTTCTAAAAGGCGCTAGGCGGGAGGGAGGCGGGCGGCCGGCCGGCCTGGACGGGGCCTAGGCAGGATTTTTATTTTATATCAATTTTAATATTTTATCTTACATTTATCCAAACAAAATAATAATATAAAGTAAAACAATCTATAATAAAGATAATAAAGGCATTTGCTTAAAGTTCAAACACATATCCATATTGCCAAGGTCAAAGTTCAAACGCAAACATGCAATTGTTGAAAGTTCAAACATATCCTTTCTGTAAGTTGAATAATTCTGCCATAATTTATATATATTCTGAAACTGAGCTGAACTGGCTTGCTTTTTTGTTGTTCTAAGAATAATTAGAAAGATAATATTCTTAGAAGTGTTTTAACCAAAAAAAATAAAAAAAAATAAAAATCAACATGCTCCCATTTATTCCATATCTTTGCTAACGTCTGACCTATCACAAAGAAGTAAAAATATGTTTTTCGCTCTTAAATAAAAATCAACATGCTCCCATTTATTCCATATTTAAGGCGTGCCCCTTAAATTCCTACTAATTCCCTCTTTTTGGTGGAATGAAAACGCTTGTTCTTTTATGATGTACCCACATGTTACATTATTATACATGGAATGGTTACATCTTGGTTTATCAGAACATTACTATACTTCTACCATAGTGCTTGGTACCTGTTTTCTTTTGGTAACAAAAAGACAAATTCTCATTCTCTAACCAATGACGTATCTATGGCCATCGCCATCCTACACTAGCAACTTAGGAACTGTTATTGGACTGTCAGACCATCGATTAGGTCTGTTATTTCTCCCTTCTAACACTAAATATCTGAGGCTCATCTAATCCTATATTCATAAGGTAGACAGACCTAATCCATGGTCTGACAGTCCAATAACAGTTCATAAGTTGCCAGTGTAGGATGGCGATGGCCATAGATACGTCATTGGTTAGAGAATGAGAACTTGCTTTTTGTGTTACCAAAAGAAAACAAGTAAGCACTATGGTAGCAGTATAGAAATTGGTTAGAGAATGAGAACTTGCTTTTTGTGTTACCAAAAGAAAACAAGTAAGCACTATGGTAGCAGTATAGTAATGTTCTGATAAATCAAAAGTAATCATTCCACTATAAAAGAAGAAGTAAGCATTCCACGTATAATAATGTATATTGTAATTTCACTTTTTTTCCCAGGATAAGAGCATGTACATAAAGTGTCCAGTAATCACTCTATATTAGTTACTTACCATTTTTATCCCTCTTTCTGTAATTAACTTTCCTCATATCTAATCCTTTTCTGACCTTTTCTTTTTGATACACTCTAATCCTTTACATCATGTATGCTGAGATTTACCCCTAATGGGAATCTCTATCAATCAACTCAGCTATGGTATTGGCGGTCTGACTAGCTTAGTTGAGGATGTATAAGAGATATAGTTCTAATACATCTCAGATGGAAGGTAGATCAACTTATGACTCGGTGACATCTTCTCCATATAAGAGAACCCCTTATTCATTCATATAAGCACTAGTACAGGTTCAATCTTAAGCTAGCTGTACCCTCTTGTACCCTTGGATAACGAAGCAGTAGCCTTTGCACCATATAATCACTTAATGAATTAGTATGGCTACGAACTAATGCTCCCCTTGATTAGAGATTAAGTCAGCTACGCAATGGAATATATTCTATGGGATCGAATTTCTATCCTGCCACTTGACCTTCAACTGGAGATAGTAGCCAAAACAGAATTAGGTGGGGGCCTTGTAATAGGTAACCACGAACACATCCTGCAAACTTTTCCTATTTTTGTTTAGTATGCATATATACTTTTGCAACAATCCCCTCGCTAGTGACATGTTTATTGCTCAGAAGTTCATGGCATTCACCGACTCTTTTCTTATTTCTTATATTTGACCTGTTCGGGAGTGTTTTACCGACCCTCTTTTGGGCTGAAGGCTTGATCCGGGTCAAAGGAGATCGGACTCATGTGTTCGGTAGCATAGAGGAGGATGGGGTCGGGTACCCGAGCCCAATAGGCCGGGACCCGGTTGTGACCATGGAGGTCGGGGTCGGGCCTTCGTGTCTTTTGGTACAGGGCCCAGACCGGTGCTTTTGTCTGGCTGATAGGTTGGGCCTAAAAGTTTGAGCAGCCCGCATGCAGAGTTGGAGTGATAAGGAGTTTACGTGATTAAGGGCATTAACCCTAATCATACGCTAACAAGGCAACTCCAAAGGTAGTGGTGGAAAGGGATTCCACTTGCACCTTTTAAGGAGATTATGTTGGACCCAAATATGGTAGCTAACATATTTAGGAGTCTTATGCTAATTCGGAGGAGGATACCAAGGTGGTGGGAGCTCTATAAATACAATGCCAAGGTTACAATTAACGGGTAAGACCTACTTTGAGCACTAAACAAATAACCTTCATTGTTAAACCTTGTAAACGGCCTGTACTTATTCTCACACCGGAGCTATCCCCCGGCGGCACGGCCGTCAAGCTTCTGTGTGATCTGTTATTGTGCAGGTTTCAGCGCGTGGATTTTGTGATTGGACGCGCAGACAAAACTTGGCGTTAACATTTGACGCTAGAAGAAGGGCTTTTAGTGTTTCTTTGCAATCACAAATACCTTTTTTCGGCAGCATATCATGGCCAGTAAGGATAACATCGCTGTCTCAGAAAGGGCCAAGATCCAGCAGTCCCACCAGACCACGCAGGTGAGGGGGTCGGTGAAGGACCGCCTGGGGTCTAAAGTTCGGGAGATGGAAGAGATACCGGGCCACGATCTTCGGCGAAAGCTCTTCCTCGAGAGTCAACACACGCCTCATCAAGCGAGTCAGGCCGACGAGAGACACTCTCGAGCCCTCGTGAGGCAAGACCGAGGAGCAGGTAGCCGAGACCAACGAGAGTTCCTCCTGCAGAAGAAACTGGATCAGAACAAAGATGCCATGTTGGCACTCCAGCTTCAACAGGAGGAATTGGAGAGGCAGATGGCCAACATGGCCGGAGACCAAGAAGCGAGTTCCAGAAGGCGTGGGAACCGAAGTCGGTCCCGATCACCCCGACGGGGAGAGGCAAGAAGAGAAAAGAGCAGGCACAGAAGCCGCTCTCGAGACGGCAGCTGCAGAAGGAGAAGTCGTTCAGCTGAACGCAGAGGGACCGACGTGTCTCCTGAGTACGGGAGGGACCGACGTTGATCGTCCCCTCGGAATGAAGGATCCAACCCCCTCGTTCGAAGGGTGGCCGAGTTGGAGAAATTGCTGAAGGAAAAAAACTCAACGGGGACATCTTCGGCATGCCTAGGATCCCCCTTCTCTCCCGATATCAACCAAGTCACAGCCGACCCAAAAAAGAAGATGCCCCCGATGGAGACGTATGACGGACTGGGAGACCCCTATGACCACTCGGATGGGTATGACCGGCTGATGTCATATTATGGGCATTCGGATGCGGCCAAATGTCATATGTTCGCTACAACCCTGAAGAAGAGTGCCAGGGAATGGATGGGGACCCTGGCAGCAGGATCAATCGGGTCATGGAATGATCTTCGAGAAAAATTCCATGCTCGGTTCGGAAGCAACCGACGACGAGGGAAGATCACGGCGTCCCTCATGCAGGTCCGACAAGGATCCGACGAAACCCTAGGCCAATATGTGAAAAGATTTCGGGAGGCAGTGGGATCGGTAGCAGAGTTGAATTCCCCTCAAGCCCTGGGATTTTTTACAACCGGCTTGGACATTGGGAGATCGAAAAAGCTGGTGAAGGATTTGGTGATCAACCCTCCGACAGATCTGACCGAAGCTTTCCATCGGGCAGAAGGGTTTATCGCTGTAGAAGAAGCTTTGGGCAATTTCAGACCGCACCACCAACCTTATGAGAAATCGAAAGACCGGGAAAAATCGACCTACCAACGTTCGGACAACAACCAGTGGAGATCAGACCGAACGGAAAAGAAAAACTACAACGGGGGAGGTTTAGGTAGCAACCGACCTCCACTACCCAACCGTAACGTCAGCAAGGTCTATACTCCCCTCACTGTGGATCGGTCAAAAATTCTGCAGGAGATGAAAAATCAACCATTCTACGAGCCATGCCCAAGGCGAACCAAACCCGGAAGGAGAGGTCGGGACAAGTATTATGAATACCATCAGAGTACCGGACACTCGACCGAAGCATGCGTTAATCTGATGGATATGATCGAGAAAAATGTCCAGAACGGACAACTGATATAATATGTAGCAGGTCGGGGAAATGCAGTGGCGCCCAGAGAGGAGACCACAGATCAGATCCTGGATACCCAGACTCCACAGAACCCCCCAGCTCGAGGTGTAGTTGATGTCATTTCGGGGGGTTCCGTTGGACGGGTATCGGGAAGAAAAAAGAGTGGGCATCTGGGAGCAGTGCTATCTGTCACGGGGTCAACTCCCAGAAAGGATCGGGCATATCCGGGAGCGTCTATCTCATTTACGGACGAGGATTACCCGACGGACCTCATCGAGCCCCATGATGGTGCGTTGGTAATAACGGCTCAGGTCGGGGTAGTGGATATGAAAAGAATGATGATAGACAACGGGTCTTCGGTCGACATCCTATATACTCATGCCTATCAGAGGTTAGACCTACAAGGAAAGAAGATGGATTTGGGAGGAGAAGGACCCCTGTACGGATTTAGTGGAGATCCAGTGTATGTGTCGGGCACCATCGAACTGCCAGTTAAGTTCGGCACAGCACCCAATCAGGTCGAGATAATGGTCAGATTCTTTGTTGTTCAAGTAGATTCAGCATACAACGCGATCCTCGGAAGACCGACCCTGACAGCCTTGCAAGCAGTAACTTCGATACCTCACTTCAAAATCAAGTTTCCAACACCGAACGGGATCGGGGAGGTAAAAGGAGACTTAGATATAGCCCGAAGGTGTTATCGGAACAGCCTGATTTCTTCAGGGGTCGGGGTCAGCAAGCATAGACAGACAATGGCCATTGAGATAGAGCCATTCACGGAAGGCAGCACCGAACCACTAGCTCTGCCTGCCGAAGAAACGGAGGACATCGAATTGATACCGGGGCAGAAAGAAAAACTAATTAAGATCGGGACAGGGTTATCCGAACCCTTCAGGACCTGGCTGATAGAATTACTCCAAGTCTACGCTGATATCTTCGCATGGGAACCCAGCGATATGTCGGGGGTAAGTGAATCACTGGCTCTGCACCGACTGCACGTGGACCCGGGCAAGAAATCGGTCCTACAGAAGCGAAGGATTTTTTCCCCAGAAAGACAAAAAATTATCGACGAAGAGATTGCCAAACTCCTGGAGGCCGAATTTATCTTCGAGATTGATTACCCGGAGTGGTTGGCCAATGTGGTATTGGTCCAGAAGCAAAACTGGAAATGGAGGTTGTGTATCGACTACACGGATCTGAACAGAGCGTGTCCGAAGGATTTCTACCATTTGCCCAACATAGATCAACTGATCGACGCCACGTCGGGATATGGTATGTTGAGTTTTATGGATGCCTTCTCTGGGTACCACCAGATTTCGATGAGTAAGGAAGACATCCTGAAGACAAGTTTTATCACACATCGGACGATATACGCATACAGGAAAATGACCTTCGGGCTACTGAATGCCGGGGTAACTTATCAGCGAATGATGAACTTGGTGTTCACAAAACAATTGGGGAGGAGCATGGAGGTCTACGTAGACGACATGATCGTCAAAAGCATGTCAGTCCGGGATCATCTTGAAGATCTGGAGAACTCTTTGAGACGGTCAGAAAATGCAAGCTAAGGCTAAACCCGATCAAGTGCACGTTTGGGCTGGGATCGGGAAAATTTCTAGGATATTTGGTCAGCAAAAGGGGAATCGAAGCAAACCCAGAGAAAATCCAGGCAGTCCTGGATATGAAATCCCCGAAGTCATACAAGGATGTGCAGAGACTAACGGGTCGGATCGCGGCCCTTCGAAGGTTCGTCTCTAAATCAGCTGAGCCTTCCATTTTTTGACACCTTAAAAGGGCCCAAGAACCAGAAAAGTTTCCAGTGGACTTCAGAATGCGAGGACGCCTTCCAAGGGATCAAACAATATCTTTCTTCGGCACCTCTGCTGATGAAACCGATCCCTTCGGAAATCCTATATCTTTATCTGGCAGCGAGTTCGATGGCAGTAGGAGCAGCATTGGTTCGGGACAAAGGGGGAAATCAGTTCCCCGTATACTACGTCAGCCACGTGCTTCGGGACGCAGAACTCCGATACCCGAACCTGGAAAAATTTGCCTACGCTTTAATCATTGCAAGTAGAAAACTTCGGCATTATTTCCAGGGTCGGGTGGTGGTGGTATACACCGATCAGCCGTTGAAGAAAATTCTACATTGACCGGAGGTTTCGGGAAGGCTGGCGGCATGGGCAATGGAGCTAACACAGTTTGCGCTAGAGTATCAACCCCGAACAGCAATCAAAGGACAAGCGTTAGTAGACTTCGTCGTAGAGTGTTCGTTCTCAGAGCCAGATGTGGGATCGGTGACCGAAACGCAACACATAAAGACTTCATGGACACTATATGTCGATGGCTCATCAACGTCAGACATCAGTGGTGCAGGGGTCATACTGACGAGCCCCGAAGGATTCAAAGTCCAACAAGCTATTCGATTTCGATTCAAAGCAACCAACAACGAAGCAGAATACGAGGCCATTCTAGCCGGGTTAAAGTTGGCCTAAAACCTAGAAATACAAAACTTGGTCATCTATAGTGACTCGCAGCTGGTCGTCAAACAAATTTCGGGAGAGTATGAGGCTCGGGGGGCAAGAATGACGAAGTACTTAGCCGAGACAAAGAATAGACTGACATACTTCAACTCGGTCAGCTGTCAGGGAGTGAATAGATCCGACAACACAGTAGCAGATGCCCTGGCCCGGCTGGCGTCAACGGAAGCCAGCTCCTTCGACGGTTCGGTGTATCTGGAGACATTGGAACAACCAAGTGTCCCGAAAGAAGAGGTGCTATGTGTTGATCGGCTGAACTGTTGGCTTACACCTTATATTTTTTATTTGGCTGATGGAACACTACCTTCGGACCGGATTCTAGCAAGGAAGATCAAGCACTGAAGTTCAAATTTTGTACTGATCGACGGAGATTTATACCGAAGGGCTTTCAGCTCTCCCTTACTTAAATGTTTAACACCGTCAGAGGCGAGCTACGCACTTCGGGAGGTACATGAGGGGATTTGTGGTGATCACATGGGCGCCAAGTCATTGGCGCATAAAATTCTAAGACAGGGGTATTACTGGCCAACCATCTACACAGAGGCTAAGGAACTCGTCAAAAAATGTCCCAAGTGTCAACTAAACAGCAACATCCCACATCAACCGCCCGAAGAACTCTACTCGGTCTTATCCCCGATCCCCTTCGCAGTATGGGGAATCGACATCCTGGGGCCTCTGCCAAAGGCCAAGGGACAAGTCAGCTTTATAATAGTGGCTATCAATTACATGACAAAGTGGGTCGAAGCCAAACCACTGCAGAAGATCACCGAACAGGAATGCCTTAAATTCTTGAAAGAAGGAGTAGTTTATCGGTTCGGCATTCCGATGGCAGTGGTCTCGGATAACGGTAGACAGTTCGTGGGGTCAAAGTTTGAAAGCTTCCTGAAAGAGTTGGGAATCCAACACCGGAAGACTTCGGTTGCTCACCCTCAGTCAAACGGTCAGGTAGAAGTGACAAATCGAACCCTACTCAACGGGATAAAAAGAAGACTTGATGAGTTGAAAGGTCGATGGCCCGAAGAACTATTCAGTGTTTTGTGGGCATATCGAACAACCCCGAGGACAACCACTGGAGACTCACCTTTCCGACTGGCCTATGGAACTGATGCACTCATACCTGTAGAGATCGATTCCCCCACCCTTCGGGTCAGCCAGTACAAAGAGCTCTACAACGATGAAGGTCTGAAAGTAAATCTGGGCCTGCTAGATGAAGCTCGTGACGCCGCAGTGTTGAGGTTGGCCATTTATCAACAGAAGACAGCCCGACACTATAATCAGAAGGTGAAGCTGAGGAGGTTCGAGGTAGGAGATTTGGTGCTTCGGGAGGCAGAAGCATCAACCCCCCAGAACACAGGAAAATTAATGCCTAACTGGGAGGGGCCTTATGAGATAGTAGAAGTACCGAAGCCAGGGACTTACCGGCTTCGAGCAATGGATGGGTCGGAAGTAAAGAATACATGGCATGCAGGAAGACTTAGGAGATATTACCAGTAAATACATGCCTGTTCTTTCCCGATAATGGTGTAATTTATGCAATTTATCAATGAAATGAAAACTTCTCTCAAGAGAAACGTTTGTACTTCATTTTAATCTTGCACTGCTTTACCGATCATATAAGCTTCGAGCGTAAAACGATCAGACGGTCCTAGAGAACTTAACTGATCGATAAACGCCACAAGTATAACTGATCGACAAAGATACACAACCGATCAGATAAGCTTCGAGCGTAAAATAATCAGACAGTCCGAAAGAACTTAACTGACTGATAAAATGCCACAAGTATAACTGATCGATAAAAGTTACAAATCCGAGACAGTACGCTTTAGACATAAATTGACCAGACAGTCAGAAATGACCTAACTGTGCGATAAAAGTAAAGTTAAACTGATCGAGATAATTACTTAGAAATCTTTTGTCTTCATTCATATTCTAAAGGTTTTACAGTTCCCGATCAAATAGGCTTCGGGTACATACACCGTCGGCCTCTCTGGTCAGGTTGAATTACAAAACTTAGAAAAGAAAAAAAAATTAAGGGGAACCAGCACCGGCTTCGGCCTCGGACTCCTCGTCAGAAGAATCAAGGATCGAGGCGTCTAGACCAGCATCAACAAGCTTAGTTCGGGCCTTCTCCCGATAAGCTTCGACACCCTCTGCAAACTGGGTCATAATCTTATCGGTCAGGGCGGGCGATTCTTCGTATTCTTTGATGGCAGCTTGTTTAATGATGGCCTGTTCGGCCATCAAAGTGTTGTTCGCATGGATCAAGTTACTCAGCTGAGCGTGAACCCCCGCGAACTTCCCCTCGATGACCTGAAGGTTCCCCACCAAGGTCCTATTCTCTTCGACCAGAAGTTCTTTATCCTGCACCAGCTTTTGGCGTGACCATCGAGACCGACGAACTCTTGTTTGAAGTAATAAATGTTGGTCTTCGAGTTCGGCGATTCGGCGGTTAGCCCGGGTCACCTTATTTCTGGTGTCAGCATGAAGGTCTCTTTCCTTCTTCAACTCGGCGTCCCGAGCCCGAAGCTCACCCTCGAGAATGCTAACATCAGTCCCTAGCTGAAGCTCTCTCCTAGTAGATCGAGCGAGTGGAGCGATGGCACGAGCGAGAATGGCGTTGGCCTAAGTATCAAAGACATATTGGTCAGACAAAACAGAACCAAGAACAAAATAATGTTAATATATAAGGGTCACGGAGAATACCTGAGTCTGCGCTCGGATATATGAAACCAGAAATTCCTCAGACGAGAAGTTCTTGAACCGCTCATCGTCACCGGAAAGCTTAAATTGATCAAGCAAATGGAAAGGAAATTTGTCAGCTGGGCTCTTCGGCCAACAGGTAGTTGGTGATCCTTCGGAAGAGCTGGCTTTGGACTTCGGGGAGGAAGCTTGGATCGAGGCAACGACCTCCTCGGCTTGGGAGGGCCCTTCGATCAACCGCGGCTTCTTCGAGGCCGGTTCCAGAAGCTGATCCTCGGTACCCTCCGAATCTTCGGCCACCGTCACTATGGTCGGAGGTGGGAGAGTTGATTTGAGAACAGGCTTCGGCGGGGCCACAACGATGGCCTTTGGGGGAGCCCGAACAGAAGATCTCTTCTTGGATTTCTTTAGCAAAGCCATCTTTTCGGCCGCCTTCATCTGCAACGCACTTTTCGTGGAAGCATCAGCCTTGGAAGGTTCGGGAAAAGGACCGGTTGACGAACCGACAGACATTTCGACAATAAGAACAGCTTCGTCTGAAGGAGAGTCATCAATGGTAGGGAGATGGATGGGTTCGACAAGGATCGGCAGTGGGGACAGAGCCACTTCAGCATTGTTAGGCTTGAAGATGGTCACTACAACACAAAATAAAAGGATTATTAATAAAAGCGAAGCAAAGGATCGGGAGAATAAGAAAACGGGTTCGGATATGATAACTTACAGCCGTGTTCGTAGAGCCAGGATTCGTTGGACACGATCCCCAGACCCCAGCTGGTCTGCTTCAGGAGGGCGTAAAACTTCTTGAAGGCAACCGATCGACTCTTGGGAAATTTGTTGACTTTCATGGGGATGTCTTCGGGACCGGCCCAGTTGGGGAGTAGGTTGAGATCGGTTCCCCTCATGAAGAACCATTGTGAATGCCACCCCTTGTTACTGGATGGGGTCTTTACGAAGGTGTCCCATCCAGGAACACGGTTCAGATGGCGTAGGCCGGGCTCTTTTGACCGACCAACCGAGAATAGGACGAAGAAGAAGTCCAGCCCGGGGGTGATGCCAGCCTCCTGGCAGAGGGCGATGAAGCTGATCAGCTGGATGTAGGAGTTGGGAGCCAGCTGGGAGAACCCGATCCCTACCAGGCAGAGGAAGGAAGAGATGAATTCGTGGAGGGGGAACCGAACCCCGTACCTTAGGGCATACAGGTGGACGGCTACCCAATCGCCCTCGGGTCGGTGGTACATCCTCTCGCTGGCCTCGGGAACCCGAAGCTTATATTCTTTGGGGATGTTGAATAAGGTTTGGATGTCCGACAGTTGAGAGGGGGTGATGGAAGATTTGGTGTTGATGACAGCGTAGTCGGTTTCCGAAGCGTAGAGTTGGCGAATTCGGGTTTCGGCATTCTCCACGGAGACTTCAAACGGAGCAACTTCCAGCTCGACCTGGAGAAGGTCGCCGGAAGTAAGAGTGGGAGTGTCGGCTGCTGTGACTGTTGTGGGACGAGGATCGCTAAAATCAGCCATTTGTGGTGGTTTGAAAGGAGGAAAGGTACAAGACGAGAGGTTAGAGGGGAAATGACACGGATTGAAGAAATCTGGAGAAATGAGTATCTCGCCGGAAATCGCCCTTGCCGGAAAAACTTTAGAGAAAATTTTCAAAATGTAGATGGCTCGAAAAAGTGATAGTGACGGTTGTTGGGGGACTTATATAGCACGTCCGGCACTGCTTCCAATGGCGGCTATTTATGGTAGATGGGGCCCAGTTATGAAAAAGCGTGTACCAGCTCGTTTTTCGTGAAGAAACCGCTTGGGTTCCCGAGACAACTCATCATTATGGCGTGACTGCCCAAGTTCCTGTCCTTTCAAGTCTCATGTCATAAATATCTTATAACAAGAGACTGGGGGCAATGTTCGGGAGTGTTTTACCGACCCTCTTTTGGGCTGAAGGCTTGGTCCGGGTCAAAGGAGATCGGGCTCATGTGTTCGGTAGCATAGAGGAGGATGGGGTCGGGTACCCGAGCCCAATAGGCCGGGACCCGGTTGTGACCATGGAGGTCGGGGTCGGGCCTTCGCGTCTTTTGGTACAGGGCCCAGACCGGTGCTTTTGTCTGGCTGATAGGTTGGGCCTAAAAGTTTAAGCAGCTCGCATGCAGAGTTGGAGTGATAAGGAGTTTACGTGATTAAGGGCATTAACCCTAATCATACGCTAACAAGGCAACTCCAAAGGTAGTGGTGGAAAAGGATTCCACTTGCACCTTTTAAGGAGATTATGTTGGACCCAAATATGGTAGCTAACATATTTAGGAGTCTTATGCTAATTCGGAGGAGAATACCAAGGTGGTGGGAGCTCTATAAATACAAGGCCAAGGTTACAATTAACGGATAAGACCTACTTTGAGCACTAAACAAATAACCTTCATTGTTAAACCTTGTAAACGGCCTGTACTTATTCTCACACCGGAGCTATCCCCCGGCGGCACGGCCGTCAAGCTTCTGTGTGATCTGTTATTGTGCAGGTTTCAGCGCGTGGATTTTGTGATTGGACGCGTAGACAAAACTTGGCGTTAACATGACCATTGGCTGAAGCTGAAGCAATGATCGAACTAATTATATAGACTAAGAGGTAGATGGTAGGAAACTTGAGAATATTAAAGGATGCTTGGGATGTCATCAGTTTTGTTGTATTTACCTTTTTTAACTCTCTCCTTTCATCTAGACCTTAACACCATATCTTGGAGTTTTATATTGGAGAGAAACGAAAAGAAAGTTAAAGGAAAAAAACGAGTGAGGGTGTCTTGGAGTTTTTTAATAGAAGAGACAATAAGAGAATAAAAGAACGAGTGTCTTTAAGTAGCCAGAGAAAAGAAAATAAAGTGAGAGAAAACAAGGCTTATTTGGCCCTAAAGTTTTCATCTCACTTTTGTAGGTTCACACACAGGAGACGAGATATAACAAATTTTCTATAGGTCAAGGCTTTAAATAACAATTTGCCTACCATTTTTGATTCACGCTATGTAAAGTGTTCAAAAAAAGGCACTAGGCAGACCTAGTGTGATGCCCCCAAATTTAGATACCTGTATCTCGAATCTGGTGTTCCACGATCTAACTTATATAACATGTTAATAACACATTCAGCGGAATAATTGAATAATTTACGTTGATATAACATAAATATAACTTAATCCATAATATAACTTAATGCATAACCATAATTAAGTCTTAATACATCATAAGAATTAAATTCTAACATATGAGAACAAAGCTATTCCGTAGCCTTGCCTTTGCCCTTGTCCTTTCTTGAGGTTCCACACTGTTCTGCCTTAACTGAAATGTTTAAGGAAAGCAAGAATGAGCAACAAATTTGCCCAGCAAGTAATATAATAATAAGTGTGAACAAACATATATATATCTCAAAATCTCAAAGGATATAACGATAAATGATAACTTAGGAGTTTTAAGTAAGAACGTTGTGAACAAAGAAAATATCAATAGTTCCAATTTTGTCCTTTGAAACCTAAAGATTACTAAAAGAATTCAAAGTTTTCAACATTTCCAAGTGGATGAAATTTTTAACACTGAGTAGTCACTATGGACCAAGAATTCTTGCTAGAATTAACAGTATTTCATTAATAACTCAATATAAACAAGTACAATAGGTGATTAGCCCAAAGTACCCTACGTTATGCATAACATTTAAACTTGTTGTTAGCGCACGTGTCAGTCTCCCGACAGTATATAGTTTCCTCTTCTATGAGGGTTGTTCATCTCAGCAAATTATAAGAGTCCGCACCAAAGCAATTGGTTTGGATAGCTTTCTAATTCATAGATATTGGTTTAGCCAAATCAAATGGCGTAGACACTTTTCTCAATAGTCGATACAGAGTCTCATCGATTTTGCACGCGACACAAATTCGGCATATTCTGTTCATCTAGGAAGCACAAAAATGTACCGGGATCTTCAGCAGTACTTTTGGTGGCCCAATCTAAAGAGAGAAGTTATAGAGTACGTCAGTAGATGTTTTACCTATCAACGAGGAAAAACAGAACATCAGAGGCCGAGTGAGTTACTTCAACCGCTAGAAATACGAGAGTGGAAATGGGAGCACATTACGATGGACTTCGTTGTGGGACTTCCAATCACGCAGAAGGGTTACGATGCCATTTGGGTATTTGTGGACTGACTAACGAAGACAACTCATTTTCTACAAATAAAGATCCGATTCAATCTAAATCAGTTAGCGAAGTTGTACATAAAAGAAATCATTTCGCGACATGGAGTGCCGGTGTCAATTGTCTCCGATCGAGATCCGCGCTTCACGTCAAATTATTGGAAGAGCTTGCAAGAAAGAATGGGAACACAATTGAGATTAAGAACTGCTTATCATCCTCAAACCGAAGGGCAGAGTGAGCGAACAATACAAACGCTAGAAGACACACTTAGAGCTTGCGTGATGAATTTCAAGGGGAACTGAGATGATCACTTACCCTTAGTAGAATTCACTTATAATAATAGTTACCATGTGAGTATTGGTATGCCACCGTACAAAGCTCTCTAGGGAAGAAAGTGCATAACACCGTTATGTAGGGATGAGGTCGGAGAACGACGACTTTTGGGACCAGAATTAGTTCAACAAACGACAGATGTGGTGACGACAATAAGAACCAGATTAGTAGCAGCTCAAGATCGGCAGAAGAAATATGCAGATTTGCACCGTCAAAGCCGAGATTTTGAAGTCGGTAGTTTTGTATTTCTAAAAGTGTCTCCCTGGAATGGGAAGTTAAGGTTTGACAGGAAAGGAAAATTGAGTTCGAGGTTCATAGGACCATTCGAAGTATTGAAGAGAGTAGGCGAAGTGGCGTACAAGGTAGCTTTACCTCCAGAACTGGAACATATCCACAACGTGTTTCATATTTTTGTGTTGCGACTGTATAAGTCTGATTATAAGCACGTGATATCCCATGAGCCCATTCAAGTAGAAAAAAATCTGACGTATGAAGAAATTGCTATTCGGATAATAGATAAGAATGAACAAATATTAAGAAATAAAGTTATACCTTCTGTAAAGGTAATTTGGCGAAACCACAATGTTGAAGAGGCTACGTGGGAGTTATTAGATAGGATGAGGAAGGACTATCCCCATCTATTCGTGTAACTTTGTACTGATTCCGAGGACGAAATCTTTATAAGGAGGGAGGATGTAATATCCGTGAATTTAATAAATTATATTAGTAATGAAAATGAAGATGTTCGAAATTTTTTTGAGGACATGTATATATATGTGTCACGTAACTTAATAATTCAAATTGAATTGAATTGAGTATGAGATAATTGAAAAGCATAGTGATGATAATGATAAGCTTGGTATAAGTAAATAAACTTAAGTGTTAAGCCTTGTGTGGCATAATTATTTACTTAATTGGATTAATTGAGAGATGATTTAATAATGAATTGGACTACGAGATATACCCAAGCCAATGTGAATAAATTTCAAGGGTTAGGGAATGTGGTCCAAATAATTGATGTGTTAGATTAATGGTTGAAGCTCAAAAAGGAAAAGAAAATTTTATACATCTTCATATTAAATAATGGGCTGTTAGTGCTCAACAGATTTATAATAAACCCAACAAGTCTTAGACCAATATAAGCAATATTGACACCATCATGTTTCATTCGGTAAGCCCAAAGGAAACTAGCCTTAGTAAGTTGTTTCCACTTATGCAGTGTTTAAATCATATATATATATATATATATATATATATATATATATATATATATATATATATATATATATTTTGTGCAGTTGCTTGCTCTTAGCTGACTTAGGCCAATGGCCTATTCCCTAAGTTGCTTAGCAAAAGGTTGAATCATGAGTACTGGGTGCATGGGCTGAGAAGGAGTCGGTTGAAACTTTTCACCTAATTCTTATTAATCAACGGGTAATGCCAATATATGCCTGTTCGAAGGTCTGAGTAAAGACCAGTACTCGGGTAATAGTTTTCCTATAAGTAGAGACCTCAGTTCATTTGGAGAGCTTATTGAGATTGTTAGTTCTGACAGAAAGAAAGATATTGTGATTTGAGAGATAAGAGGTAATTCAAAAAAGAGCTCTTGCAATTCAGTGAGGCAGGAGGAGTTTGAGAGGAGAACGAGACTGACAGAGCCTTGAGGTATGATCCTGTTATCTTCAGTATTATTCCTTGTTTTATCAATTAGTTCTTTACATCTTAAACTAGCAAACCAAATCAGACCCCTTGACCTTAAGACTGTTTTGCTAAAAGTTAGTTAAAATGTATTAATGTATGCTAGCTGTGGAAGTTGGTTCAGAAATTTGTATCATTTGGATATCTGAAATGTAAGAATGTTTTGAAACAATATGGTTGGTCATAGTACGCAGGTTAGGAGGTATAATCATAATGGGTTCTGAGTTTCTGCAAAAACAGAGCCTATTCTAAGTCTGTCCTGAAGTGGCGCGGCCGCGCCTCTTCCCAGTCAAGATCAGCGCAGTCGCGCTGATCCCCAGAATTTGAAAATTGTTTTGGTTGCATTCTGATCTTTTCAGCAGGCATAGTAGGATCCTTTATGCTTCAAAATATGACTGATATGTTAATCCATCTAGTTAGGCATATGTCCTACATAGTTTAAAATATGTTTCCAAGTGTAAAACTATACTAACTATGAATAAATGAGTTAAATACATTTGAGCATGCGTATTAAAAGTTTGTTTAGCAGCATCATGAGGGTTAAAGATTGTTATAGTTGGTCCTTTATGAAATGAATTCATTAAGCTTTGTTGAATAGAAACTTCAAAATAAAACTATATAGTTTGAAACTAAAATTAAAGTAGGTGGGGGCTAGTTGCACCCTTTACTTTCCCATTCACACCCCCTAGTTCACCAAAAAACCCTAGGCTAATAAACACCCCATGGCGCGAATATTTGCTTAACTCCCTCCTTATATCCCCACTATTCTTCTCTCTTGCTCTCTGTTTCCTCTCTCTCACCCACTACTACCACATTGTATCAATGGACGACGAGGATTACCAGGTCGATCCAGACTGTGGAGACTTCACCGACGAAGGAATGGAGTATCCAGAAGAGATGGAGTACCCAAAACCATCCTTCATCTTCGTCTTCTCTGGTTTAAAATGACTGGTTCGCCTAGGGTTTAGTTAAAATGTCCACTATATATTCTCATTATGGAGAGAGTTGTTTTCTTCAAGGATGGAAAAGTTCAAGATGCTTACCTTTTCCACCAATTGCGAAAAAGCAACTGTTGAGTTCATCGATTGATGCAAGTGTTTAGTTATTAGTTATTTAGCTTGCTTTTGTTATTGAATGCTTAGGCTTTAATGCCCAGTTCATGTAAAAACTTAATTCCCAATTCATGTAAAGGGTTTTTGCTCGGTTTTTGTAATTCTACTGTGTTTGGGGTGTCTTTGTTTTTTTTTTTTTTGAAAAAAGAGTACTCAGAATCATATGATTTTTAATTGGGTTTTTTAACTATAGGGTGTGAATGGGAAAACGAGGGGTGCAACTAGCCCCCACCTTAAAGTAAGCACAATAGGAATCAAATCTAGCACAAAACCTGCTTGACTTGTGTATATGATATGTATTAGTATTCCAGTATGCTAGGGAAGTAATCTGGGTAATAGAAGACTCAGCTCTAGACTTGATAGAGAGTAGCGCGGCCGCGCCACTCCCAGGTCAAAATGTAGCGCGGCCGCGCCACATTGCAGAGTTGTCAAATTGTTTTAACTGTGGTCTAAAGTTTGAAACATGTGTATATTAATATCTTAAGCTATAATACAGGATTAAAGTGATGTTTTAAGTATTCAAACATGTATACCGTGGGAAAGGTTCAAGGCACTGTTCTTCGAAAATTATTTTCCTAAGAGCATGCAAAACCGAATGGAGGTTAAGTTTCTGGAGCTGAAGCAGGGGAAAATCACGGTGGCGCAGTTTGCGGCAAAATTCAATGAACTCGCGCGATTTGCGACACATCAAGTGGATACGAAAGAAAGAAAAGCTCGACGTTTTGAACAAGGACTGAAGCCATAGCTGTTCAACAAGGTGTCAATATTTCAAATCGATTCGTTTGGAATTCCTTTCTTGCCAAACCTTATCTTCCCCTTCGAAGGTGACACTATTAGAAATACAAAACTACCGACTTCAAAATCTCGGTTTTTACGGTGCAAATATACATATTTCTTTTGTCGATCTTGAGCTGCTACTAATCTAATTCTTATTGTCATCACCACATCTGCCATTTATTAAACTAATTCCGGTCCCAAAAGTCGTCGTTCTCCGACCTCATCCCAACATAACGGTGTTCTGCACTTTCTTCCGTAGAGAGCTTCGTACGGTGGCATACCGATACTCGCATGGTAATTATTATTATAAGCGAATTCTACTAAGGACTAGTGATCATCCCAGTTTCCCTTGAAATCCATCACACAAGCTTTAAGCGTGTCTTCTAGCGTTTGTATTGTTTATTCACTCTGCCCGTCGGTTTGAGGATGATGAGCAATACTTAATCTCAAATGTGTTCTCATTCATTCTTGTAAGCTCTTTCAAAAATTTGACGTGAAGCGCGGATCTTAATCGGAGACAATTGACACCGGCACTACATGTCGCGAAACGATTTCTCTTATGTACAACTTCGCTAACTGATTTATATTAAATCAGATCTTTATTGGTAGAAAATGAGTTATCTTCGTTAGTCTATCCACAATAACCCAAATGGCATCATAACCCTTCTGCGTGATTGGAAGTCCCACCACGAAGTCTATCGTAATGTGCTCCCATTTCTACTCTGGTATTTCCAGCGGTTGAAGTTGTGACGCCCCCAAATCCGGGTTCCTTCGAACCTCGGATCCGGTCCGCCACGATACTACTATCGTTTAACTATTTATATATTTATTCATAACTTAATGAATATAACTTTGCTTATTACAATTAGAATATAAATTCTTTCCATTTCTAGGATCTGTATAATGACCTCAAACTTTTATAAGTTTCAAATATTGATCATTTACCATTCCTGTCTTACATCATATTCGATGTTATAAAATATACGGAATAATTTAAACTTTTTCAATCTCCTTTGATAAAAATCTTTTATTGATTTCTTAACTTGAATCATTTATATATCCTTGAATCAAATTATGTTATGATTCATTCTATTCGAATTACTGTATAAATTTCTACATCTCGATTCGAATTCCTCTATGTATCACACAGTATAACTTTACAACTTAATATGTATTACACATCGTAAACTATTATCATGTACATCTCCTAGAACCTCAACATGGTTCAAGAGCATATATTTTAATCAATAAATCAATCTCCTTCGATGCTATTGAACTTTATCAATCAAGTAGCACGTAACTTTACCGTGAGTCCTTAACCTGCAAAAATGGTTATTTGCAAGGGTGAGCTCGACAACCTAATAATTCTAATAGTTTTCATGCATCACATAGCATATAATAACATATTCAGTTCATGCATTCATAATCAATTAATATTTACTACGCATGTTACTTCTCACATAACATGCATAGAGATTTACTTCACATGCATATCATCAAAGATTAACTTTCAAATTTCAAATATATCTCGTATGCATTTCATATATATGCATCAACATTCTCATAGCATAATATAGCTCAACTAACAGTTATCACATTCATATATCAAATAGGAACTAAAAGACTTGCCTGATTAGTAGTTTATCAATTACGACTTAGCTGCTCAAAGCTTATCTGCACTGCGTGTATTCCTTTGATGATTTTTTTCAATTAACAGAGTGTTCCTCCCTCTTACTGCAATAATCAATGCAAGAGCTTTTCTTGGAATTCTTCTTCACTCTCAACTCACTGACTCTCTCTCTATTCAGCCATTTCACTACATATATTGAGCTAACAGAAAACTAGCTACTGGAAATTGAAAGGCAAGCTCTCTATATATATAGCCAAACCATTACCCAATTTTGGTCTTTGCCCTAGAAATCAAACTAGTTGAAGGAAGAAGAATCCATTAGACAAGGAGTTGGTGGAAAGTGGCTAACCACTCCCTCCCCACCATTTCCGTAGCCATCATCACCATCTTCTAGCCTTTTGATTTCACTGAGTTTTGAGCATGGAGAAATAGACTAGGCCAATGGCTTAGTCACGTGAGTAAGGAAAATGACTGAGAAATTGGGACAAAGCTTTTTAGCTTACTATTTTAGCAACAAGGCCACTTAATGTACCAAGGTTATTTCCTTTTGGGGCTCCTTAAGTCAATTATAATGACTTAGTATTACTACATTAATTTAGGTTATGGGCACATATATACACATATATATGTACCTACCCACATATAAGAAGTATACTTATATTTTAAATATACACCTCTATATAATCTTATATCCCATGTACATTTGACAGTACCGAATATATTTTAGTTGAGTAGTGTCACACCACATTATCATGAACTTTATTATTTCAATTATACTTAATTCTTGAAATAATTATTAACACAATTATTAATTTAGTTTAATTTAATATCATTCATAAAGTACACATTAATGTACCACACATAACACATTGTCACATAGGTCCATTTATGTAGCTCATGTGACTCATTCCACTTTGCCATATAGTTTCCTATATTATATAGTTACCACTGAAGTGTTACACTTCATTTCATATCATATAGATGTAGCTACTATATAATATATTGCACATACAAATTAATTTCTTCAATTATTCATTCATTAAATTATTTAATGAATTCTTATTCCATCACTTTGCCACACTAGGCATATTTCACAAGCTTACATTAAGCTTATTCTCATTCTCATTACTTATTCATTTCCCACCACATTACTATTTATAACATGTTCAATTTACATCGAACTATTATATCATATGGTTCACATATATAAATATATCGTGAATGAAAATATTTAAATATTCTTTATAACATTCGCGGTAATATAATAACTCAAGTTATTTAGTAAATTAAAATAACTTAGTTTTCTTTTATAACTTTAACCCTCTTAGAAATACATTACTATAATTAAAATTATGTATTTCGTCATAACATAACATAAGATGTTTTTATCATGTCTTCTCTGAATATAGGAACTAATCATAATAAAACGATTTACTCATTTTCTCAAGATATTATTCTTAATATAATACCTATGTATTATTAAAATATTTACATGCACGACACACGTACACACTATATATAGAAAATAAGTTTATTTCCTATTATGATAAATTGTTTCCATCAACTTATATAGCAAATATGTTTTAATATATTTACCATATTACTTAATCACACGCCTTACCTCGTATAAAGCTATATAAGGTAATATCAAAATAATATTCCCCCTTATAATCAAATGCTAGAATTTATTTTAATATCATTTATTAGAAATATACTATAATTATTTCTCTTTCCTTTCTATAGATTGTCTCAACACAATTTCTTTAATCTATACATTTAACCATATCTCAATATTAATCAATAAATCTCTAACCAATATTTATCTAAAGATAAATCGATTTTCTTCTCTCGTCAATAACATACATATATACAAGTCTAAACCTAGCACACATCGAGTCTTTAATAGTATTAAATATAGTACACTGAGTGGTTTCCCACAAACAACCAACAAATTAGTTTCCGTCTCGTCTACACTGTTTTCATAGTGAGTTAGATCGGTTACTAATTCGTATATACCTTCGCTATCTGAAGGAATAGTTTAGCCCAGCTCCTATACATCCACTATTAAAGGATACGGTTGCACTGCCTTAGACTTGATACTTACTCGTACATATACTCAAGAAATTGGTGATTATCAAAGATATTTAATGTCACCAACTTACTATGATAAAGTAATTTCACATAAATTATTTAATATTGATAGATAAATTTCTATCCATCTTCTTTACTTCAAATAACTCGCCTCTTCAATAAATGACAAATATATAATAATAATATATTTATTAAACACAGAAATCACTTATTGCATAGTTTATATTACCCCATGCAACACAATATCACATACCTCACAACGCATATATATATATATATATATATATATATATATATATATATATATATATATATATATATATATATATATATATATTCTTATTCGAACCCTTCTCATGCCTTAAGAATTTTATTTACTAAATTCTTATTTTAATATTTTTTGAAAATTCGGGTTCTTATTTCCTCTCCCCCTTATAAGGATTTCGTCCTCGAAATCACCGAAATCTCCTCTACTCGGTGCTATTCCGAATATTACATATTCTTTTGAATAATTTTATCCATTCTATTTTCGGAAGTTTTTATTATTATAACTTTCGCAAATGCATTTTACCACTTTTTCCTTTCTAAGGAACATTATTCTACTTACTACATTCATCCTTCAAAAGAATAAGAATCTTCCACAATCATTCAATAATTGGGAAGTAGCATGAATAATCTTAGATTTTAAATTATGTTGAGGGGTCACAAGACCGTGAACTCTTCTCTAGGTTTACTAGTGCTTCAACACAATCCTTCACACTGCAAACCAGAGTGTTTATCATTTACAAAAACTGAAAATACCGTCAACGCATACACTAGGTGGCCATCCTATTGTACCACTACGTTGGGCCGCAACGTAGTGTGTTGCAACGACTATATGCGTTACGTTCGAAACTATTGTCTCCGAAAACATGTCCTCTTATAGGATTGTTCACCTCAACTTTTCAACATCTGAATATGCACCAGAGCAATCTGGTTTGGCATAATTACTCAAAAAAGGCTTGAATTCCATAAATATTTTTCAACAGCCGTTTAGCCGAATCAAATAGCTTAGACTTTTATCAATAACTCGGGCATCAATCGAAATAATTTAGCCAACTTAATTGACCTTCTTCATAGTTTAAACGAAAACCAAAAATTCTTTTATGACGTCATGATACCGTACCAAATTAATAGTACGTTGAGGATTCCGCCATTTTATGATTTCGTCATATTACATCATATCATAGTGGGCTGACGATCTTTCGATCATAACTTACACTGGTTTGATTGCATTGATGACTCCATCGTTTACCATTTTCTATACCATATCAAAAATGATGCATAAGGTCAGAAATACATTTTGAAAATTTTCAAATCATTTTTGTCTTAGCCGAAACAATTACCATAGACATATGAATAACGGTATTGTTTTTAAACATCATTGGTTTAGTCACATGATCCAATGTTTTTCAAGAAAATAGAAGTGCAAATATCAGCACGAAGTCAATAAATTTTGAAAATTTAGCAGAGCTAGAAGATTTAGAAAATCCATATTTCTCCATCAACTTCAATTTTTACTCCATTGCTTCATTTTATCAATCTCTAACACCATCTATGCTTACTATACCAAAATTTCTTAATTCTTACCTCAGAAGTTTTCTATACCCAGTATAGTTCATCAAACTTACCACACTTTGGAAGTTCAGGAACTTGTCATAATAATATGAGTTTAAGAACTTATCCTAGTTAGGACATAGGCGTCCATTCGTTGAGGAGTTCAAAATATACCATATGATTATGAGTCACAAACTTACCATATGCATGAGTTTTAAGAACTTGCGCCTAATCTTAATATTCTCTATCTTAATCTTAATAGTCTCTATCTATCAAATATGATATGAGAAAAGAATCACCTTCTCACCATAAGCATATCGATAGCGCGACACCGACATTCTATTGATTATCATTGTGGGGAACCGAACGCAAGCATAAAGCCTCCGCCCATACAAGGGTTTGTACAACTCGGCTCTCACATGAGTCCTCAATTGAAATCCCACTTAACTCTATCTCACTCTTAACTTGCTCTTTGCTCGATACGAATTTTTCGTATCTCATCATTTACAACTCCTCATGAGTTTATCTCGTACCATTTCATAGTACCTTCGGTTATAGCATCAAGCTATAGCCACTTAGTCGTTACAGACTATTTATCATTTCATAGCTCAATCTGATCACGTTGTGATCATCGGTTTACCTTAGGGTTCTTTCCCATTATCAACTGAACTCCATCCGAGATCATTCTTATTATCTTTGCCATCTTCATCTTATAGACATCATCTTAACATTTTTATTACAGGAGTTAGGAAACTCCTAAATTCTCATTCTCCTAGATACTTCAAGATTCTTCTTTGAATCTTCGATTATATATATTTTAATCTTTATCTTTCTCTCTCTCAGGTTATAGCCTAAGGTACTCTTACTTAAAGTTTATAACCTACAACTTTGATACCAACCTGTGATCCCCCCAAATCCGGGTTCCTTCGAACCACGGATCCGGTCCGCCACGATACTACTATCGTTTAACTATTTATATCTTTATTCATAACTTAATGGATATAACTTTGCTTATTACAATTTAGAATATAAATTCTTTTCATTTTCAGGATCTGTATAATGACCCCAAACTTTTATAAGTTTCAAATATTGATCATTTACCATTCCTGTCTTACATCATATTCGGTGTTATAAAAATTTGCGGAATAATTTAAATTTTTTCAATCTCCTTTGATAAAAATCTTTTATTGATTTCTTAATTTGAATCAATTACATATCCTTGAATCAAATTATGTTATGATTCATTCTATTCGAATTACTGTATAAATTTCTACATCTCGATTCAAATTCCTCAATGTATCACATAGTATAACTTTACAACTTAACATGTATTACACATCTTAAACTACTATCATGTACATCTCCTAGAATCTCAACATGATTCAAGAGCATATATTTAAATAAATAAATCAATCTCCTTCGATGCTATTGAACTTTATCAATCAAATAGCACGTAACTTTACCGTGAGTCCTTAACCTGCAAAAGTGATTATTTGCAAGGGTGAGCTCGACAACCCAACAATTCTAACAGTTTTCATGCATCACATAGCATATAATAACATATTCAGTTCATGTATTCATAATCAATTAATATTTTCTACGCATGTTACTTCTCACATAACAGGCATAGAGATTTACTTCACATGCATATCATCAAAGATTAACTTTCAAATTTCAAATATATCTCGTATGCATTTCATATATATGCATCAACATTCTCATAGCATAATATAGCTCAACTAACAGTTATCACATTCATATATCAAATAGGAACTGAAAGACTTGCCTGATTAGTAGTTTATCAATTACGACTTAGCTGCTTAAAGCTTATCTACACTGCATGTATTCCTTTGATGATTTTTTTCAATTAACAGAGTGTTCCTCCCTCTTACTGCAATAATCAATGTAAGAGCTTTTCTTGCAATTCTTCTTCACTCTCAACTCACTGACTCTCTCTCTCTATTCAGCCATTTCATTACATATATTGAGCTAACAGAAAACTAGCTACTGGAAATTGAAAGGCAAGCTCTCTATGTATAGCCAAACCATTACCCAATTTTGGTCTTTGCCCTAGAAATCAAACTAGTGGAAGGAAGAAGAATCCATTAGACAAGAAGGAGTTGGTGGAAAGTGGCTAACCACTCCCTCCCCACCATTTTCGTAGCCTTTATCACCATCTTCTAGCCTTTTGATTTCACTGAGTTTTGAGCATGGAGAAACAGACTAGGCCAATGGCTTAGTCACGTGAGTAAGGAAAATGACTGAGAAATTGGGACAAAGCTTTTTAGCTTACTATTTTAGCAACAAGGCCACTTAATGTACCAAGGTTAGTTCCTTTTGGGGCTCCTTAAGTCGATTATAATGACTTAGTATTACTATATTAATTTAGGTTATGGGCACATATATATACATATATATGCACCTACCCACATATAGGAAGTATACTTATATTTTAAATATACACCTCTATATAATCTTATACCCCATGTACATTTGACAGTACCAAATATATTTTAATTGAGTAGTGTCACACCACATTATCATGAACTTTATTATTTCAATTATACTTAATTCTTGAAATAATTATTAACAACAATTATTAATTTAGTTTAATTTAATATCATTCATAAAGTATACATTAATGTACCACACATAACACATTGTCACATAGGTCCATTTATGTAGCTCATGCGACTCATTCCACTTTGCCATATAGTTTCCTTTATTATATAGTTACCATTGAAGTGTCACACTTCATTTCATATCATATAGATGTAGCTCCTATATAATATATTGCACATACAAATTAATTCTTTCAATTATTCATTCATTAAATTATTTAATGAATTCTTATTCCATCACTTTGCCACACTAGGCATATCTCACAAGCTTACATCAAGCTTATTCTCATTCTCATTACTTATTCATTTCCCACCACATTACTATTTATAACATGTTCAATTTACATCGAACTATTATATCACAAGGTTCAAATATATAAATATATCGTGAATGGAAATATTTAAATATTCTTTATAACATTCGCGGTAATATAATACTCAAGTTATTTAGTAAATTAAAATAACTTAGTTTTCTTTTATAACTTTAACCCTCTTGGAAATACATTACTATAATTAAAATTATGTATTTCGCCATAACATAACATATGTTTTTATCATGTTTTCTCTGAATATAGGAACTAATCATAATAAAACAATTTACTCATTTTCTCAAGTCTTAATATAATATCTATGTATTATTAAAATATTTACATGCACGACACACGTACACACTATATATAGAAAATTAGTTTGTTTCCTATTTTGATAAATTGTTTCCATCAACTTATATAGCAAATATGTTTTAATATATTTACCATATTACTTAATCACACACTTTACCTCGTATAAAGCTATATAAGGTACTATCAAAATAATATTTCCCCTTATAATCAAATGCTAGAATTTATTTTAATATCCTTTATTGGAAATATACTATAACTATCTCTCTTTTCTTTTTATAGATTGTCTCAACACAATTTCTTTAATCTATACATTTAACCATATCTCAATATTAATCAATAAATCTCTAACCAATATTTATCTAAAGATAAATCGATTTTCATCTCTCGTCAACAACATACATATATACAAGTCTAAACTTAGCACACATCGAGTCTTTAATAGTATTCAATATAGTACACTGAGTGGTTTCCCACAAACAATCAACAAATTAGTTTTCGTTTCGTCTACACTGTTTTCACAGTGAATTAGATCGGTTACTAATTCGTATATATCTCCGCTCTCTGAAGGAATCGTTTAGCCCAGCTCCTATACATCCACCATTAAAAGGTACGGTTGCACTGCCTTAAACTTGATACTTACTCGTACATATACTCAAGAAATTGGTGATTATCAAAGATATTTAATGTCACCAACTTACTATGATAAAGTAATTTCACATAAATTATTTAATATCGATATATAAATTTCTATCCATCTTCTTTACTTCAAATAACTCGCCTCTTTAATAAATAACAAATATATAATAATAATATATTTATTAAACACAGAAATCACTTATTGCATAGTTTATATTACCTCATGCACCACAATACCACATACCTCACAACGCATATATATATATATATATATATATATATATATATATATATATATATATATATATTCTTATTCGAACCCTTCTCATGCCTTAAGAATTTTATTTACTAAATTCTTATTTTAATATTTTCTGAAAATTCAAGTTCTTACAGAAGTAACCCACTCGGCCTCTGATGTTTTGCTTTTACTCGTTGACAGGTAAGACATCTACTTACGTACTCTGCAACTTCTCGCTTTAGATTAGGCCACCAAAAGTGTTGTCGAAGATCCTGGTATATTTTCGTGCTTCTTGGATAAACAGAATATGTCGAATTATGTGCCTCATGCAAAATCTCCTCTCTCAATTCAGTTACGGCTGACACCCACACTCAATCTTCGAATCTTTGTATACCGTCCTTATCTATCCTGAATCTTCCCTCTTCATCTTCTGTTATCCTTTTCTTCATTCTCTCAAATTCTTCATGTTTCTCATGTGATTCCTTCACTTTATCCAACAGCATCGGACGAGCTCCCATTACAATTAACTTTCTTTCGGACTCTCTGGGTTCCTTTACTTCTATTTCTAGACTCTCCATTTCCCTTATTAGCTCCTCCTGTGTTGTCGATTTGAACAATTTCCCCCTTCATTTCCTATTTAACACGTCGGCTACCACGTTTGCCTTTCCCGGGTAATAAAGAATTTCGCAATCGTAATCTTTGATTAATTCCAACCACCTTCTTTGATGCATGTTTAACTTCTTTTGTGTGAAGATATATTTCAGACTCTTGTGATCCGTATATATCTCACATTTCTCTCCGTATAGATAATGCCTCTAAATCTTCAATGCAAAAACTACTGCCGCCAACTCCTATTCATAGGTAAGGTATCGCTTCTCATAATCCTTCAACTGTCGTGATGCATACGCAATGACCTTGCCATGCTGCATTAGCACACAACCAAAACCTTTGTGTGACGCATCACTGTATACCACAAAACTTCCCATATCATCCGGTAATGATTATACAGGCGCCTCACTTAACCTCTTCCTCAACTCTCTGAACCTTTCTTCGCATTTGTCTGTCCAAACGAACATCATTGTCTTTCTCGTTAGATTGGTCAACGGGGTTGCTATCTTAGAAAAATTCTGGATAAATCTTTAATAGTACCCGGCTAACCTTAAGAAACTTCTCACCTTCATCAATGTCTTCGATTGTTCCCAATCACTCACCGCCTCCACCTTCCCAGGATCTACTGAAATTCCCTCTTGGTCTATCACGTGTCCTAAAAATTGTACCTTTTCCATCCAAAATTCACACTAAGAAAATTTTGCGTACATCTTTTCCCTTCTCAATGCTTCCAACACTACCTTCAGATGTTCGGCGTGCTCTTCCTTAGTCTTCGAATAAATCAGAATGTCGTCAATAAAAACTACTACGAATTTGTCCAAATATGGCTTGAAAACTCAATTCATCAGGTCCATAAATGTTGCTGGGGCGTTAGTCAGACCGAATGATATTACCAAAAATTCGTAATGTCCATATCGGGTTCAAAACGCCGTCTTCGGTATGTCTTTCTTCCGTACTTTCAACTGATGATAACCCATCCATAGATCTATCTTTGAAAAATACGTTGCTCCCTTTAATTGATCAAAAAGGTCATCAATTCTCAGCAACGAATATTTATTCTTAATCGTTACTCTGTTCAACTCTCGATAGTCGATATAGAATCTTATCGATCCATTCTTCTTCTTAACGAACAACACTGGCGCTCCCCATGGAGACACACTCGACTGAATATATCACTTATCTAGTAATTCTTGAAGTTGTATCATCAATTCCTTCATTTCTACTGGCGCTATACGTCCTTAATCTATCACGAATTCAATTTCTCTATCCGGCGGAAAACCGGGCAATTCGTCAGGAAACACGTCCTTAAGTTCTTTCATTATCGGTATATTCTTTATTTCTACTCCCTTTTTCTGGGTATTCACGATATAGGCTAGATAACCTACACATCCTTTCCTTAATAACTTCTTGGCCTGCATCATCGTAAGATCATAAGGCAACACAATTGTCTAAGCGATGAGTTACCATAAAACACTACCTTAGACCGGTTTGGAGTCTGAGGGTTCACACTTTTCTTTTGACAGTCAATTACCACCGCATGGTCATATAACCAATCCATTCCTAGTATCACATCAAACTCTCCCAATTTTATCGGGATCAAATCTATGATTAGCTTATGTCCCCTAATCTTTGCACAACAATTTCAGTATACGAATTCTACGGGGATTACTTCTTTATTCGCAACTTTTATGTTCAAAGGATTTCCTAATCGTTTTTGGGGTAAATTTAGTCGTTTAGCAAATTCTTCAGACACAAAGGATCAGGTAGCACATGAATGAAATAATACATAAGCATTTATATTATTGATTGGGATAATACCTGACACCACGTCCTTTGCAGCTACTGTGTTCTGGACCGTCGTGTTAAATGTTTTGGCAGTTGATCGGTTGGGTTGAGCAGGTCCGCCAATCATCAGCTTGTTGCTTCCTTCGCTGCTTCCTTTCTTTGGGCAGTCTTTGATTTGATGCTCTGTCGATCTGCAAGCAAAACATCCTCAGATTTTCTTCGGATTTGGGCAATTTGGCAAAATATGCCCCTCCTGGCCACAGTTATAGCAGACACTTCGTCCCTTCCATCACTCCCCTTTATGACTCTTTCTGCATTTCGAGCACGTCTTGTCTCTTTTCTTGAATCCTCGCTGGTGACTTCCCGACTAATTGGTGTTGGTGGTGTTATTCCACTTTCTTTTCCCAAATCACTACCTCCACTACTGTTGTTCTTCTCCCCCTTGCTTTAGCTCCAGAAACTTAACCTCCATTCGATTTTGCATGCTCTTAGGAAAATAATTTTTGAAGAACAATTGTTTTGAACTTTTCCCACGGTATACTTCCCTCTCCAGCTCTTTGTTGATTCGCCTCCCACCAGAAGTTTGCCTCACCTTTCATCATATACGTAGTGTATGCAGTCTTCTAGTCGTCTCCTGCACGGGCGATGATGAACGCTTTTTCCATTTCTTTGATCCAAAACCGAGCCTCGATGGGATCTGTAGATCCCCTAAATTCTGGAGGTCCTACGCTCTTAAAGTCTTTGAAATTGGTTATAGGAACCGCTTGGGGATTGGGGTGCATGGGTTCATTATTTCTTCCTTGAAGGGCTTCTTCTAGCAAATCTGCTAGCCACTACATGGGTCTACTTGATCCCTTTCGTTATTGATTGATTCTCCCGGGGATGATTGTCTACGTCTGGGTGACATTTTCTGTATAACAAAGCCTCATATTATTATCTAATTATATTATTTAAATATTATTTTTAATGCAACAATTACATAACACATTTAATAAGAACGTTTATATTCATATGCCCACAGTTAATACATCATACATGATCATACTGCTATAAACGTTATCACAAATCCCCTAATATAACGAAAGGTGGGGATTACTAACATACTACCCCTCTAACAAGTTCAAAAGATGGGGTTTACACAAATTATCCCATGTCTTACATAAAAGATCGGGATTTACATAATAATACATTCATATATAACTGAGACTACCAATACATAACTACTAGGTACCTAACCAATCAATCTCACCCAAGCATCCCGCGCTCTACTGCGCTCCTATATTCAAGATGTCCCATATGCGCCATCAGATCCCTACTTGTAGTGTAACGGGTCTGACCTTCCTCAGTGGGATAGTGGTACACACCATCAATCTACCTACCCATAGTTATGCCAAATGCATAGCCCATCTTGTTCATCTTCCTCCTCTTGCACCTTACTTCGTCTTCTAAGCCCTCAGCTCTATCATGGGCATCCTCCCATAGTTCCTCAAAAATGGATCCTATCCATAACCTTCAACTCTAGCTGTGTTCGAAGGGCCTCCTTCTCAACCTTTTCACTTAGCTCTCTCTGCTCCGATTGCTCTAGTCTACCTACCAGCTCCACATTCCTGGCCAAAAAACAATGTACAAGAGTCCCGAATTGTATACTCGCCTCCTGACGTCCCAAAAGCTCTTCCTCTAGCTCCTGCATCTTAGCCTGCCTCTCCTGGGCCTCAGTCTCTTGCTCATGGATTCTATCACTCTGATCTAGTATGCGATCTGCATTTTCCTCTAACAGATGTCCTCGAACGAAGTGTCAATAGGGGGCACCTCTTCGGGGTCAAACATTACCTCAATCTCCTCCTCGTCATCAAATTCGGCTCGGGCTATTGCCGACACGGGTTCTACTATCAGGGTGACTCAAATACCATGTGTATATCACGAGGTTCCTCCTCCATAGCCCTACTGGGTTCTCCCATTTCTAGCATCCTATAGCCACAAACACAAAACAAACAACCAACAAACTCCATTAGTATCTCACAATAAAACATAAATTCAGTATATGGAATGAAAATATATTTTATAACACTACTAACTCTCTAAGAAAACTCTACATGAATTTATCTCCTTCTATTCACTAAATTTTTTCTAAAATTTCTTCCAAGGTTATAGCCTAGGGACTCTTTCCTAAGGTTTATAACCTAAAACTCTTATACCAACCTGTGATGCCCCAAATTCAGATACCTGTACCTCGAATCTGGTGCTCCACGATCTAACTTATACAACATGCTAATAACACATTCAGCGAAATAATAAAATAATTTACATTAATATAACATAAATATTCTCATCCCAAATCTCGCAACCATTACTAAAACGATACATAAATTATTCCATAATATAACTTAATACGTAACTATAATTAAGTCTTAATACATCATAAGAATTAAATTCTAACATAGGAGAACAAAACTACTCTGTAGCCTTGCCTTTGCCCTTGTCCTTTCCTGAGGTTCCACATTATTCTGCCTTAACTGAAATGTTTAAGGAAAACAAGAATGAGCAACAAATTTGCCCAGCAAGTAATATAACAATAACTGTGAACAGGCATATATATAGCTCAAAATCTCAAAGGGTATAACGATAAATGGTATCTCAGGAGTTTAAGTAAGAACATTGTGAACAAAGAAAATATCAATAGTTCCAATTCTGTCCTTTGAATTTAAATAATGAGCCATTATAGACTGAAAGATTATTAAAAGAATTCAAAGGTTTCAACATTTCCAAGTGGATGAAATTTTTAACATTGAGTAGTCACTATGGACCAAGAATTCCTGTTAGAATTAACAGTATTTCAATGATAACTCAATATAAACAAGTATAATAGGTGATCAGCCCAAAGTATCCTACGTTATGCATAACATTTAAACATGTTCGCGCGCGTGCCGGTCTCCCGGCAGTATATAGTTTCCCCTGCTATGAGGGTTGTTCATCTCAGCTGATTATAAGAGTCCGCACCAAAGCAATTGATTTGGATAGTTTTTTAATTCATAGATATTGGTCTAGCCGAATCAAATGGCGTAGACATTTTGCTCTATACATTTAGGAACGATTTATAAGTCCAATGTTTGCAATAGGGTTCAAGTAATATAACTGTGATTTAAATCAAGCTTCCGAGTATAATAGTAATCTTCGTGAATTTAGATAACACAAGAATTATTCTATAAAACAATTTGCTTGTACGATCAATAAGTGTACAAGTTCAGATATTTAATCAATATATATGGTTGATATAACAATAATTAGGAAACTTGCACAATATCAAAAGTTGTGTAACTTAGAAAACTTGTCTTTCGCGTAGATTACAATTTATAGCTTAACGTCACCTCAGTGTCCTATATCATCATATTCATTTATATATGCATACATTAGTTATACATACATCAACAATCATACATATCTATCATACACATGCTCAGCCATGTACATTATGCACATACACTCCGTCATATATTCAATCAAACCATATAGTTGCATATTCAACCTTGTTTTTGTTTTTGAACGTTTTATTTAGAAACTTTTGAAATCTTGATTCTATATAGCCATTACATGTGTGAATACTTAAAACATCACTTTAATCCTGTATTATAGCTTAAGATATTAATATACACATGTTTCAAGCTTTAGACCACAGTTAAAACAATTTGACAGCTCTGCAATGTGGCGCGGCCGCGCTACATTTTGACCTGAAAGTGGCACAGCCGCGCTGCTCCTTATCAACTCCAGAGCTGAGTCTTCTATTACCCATATTACTTCCTAGCATACTGGAATACTAATACATATCATATACACATGTCAAGCAGGTTTTGTACTAGAATTGATTTCTATTGTGCTTACTTTAAGTTTACTTTCAAACTATATAGTTTTATTTTGAAGTTTCTATTCAACAAAGCTTAATGAATTCATTTCATAAAGGACCAACTATAACTGTCTCTAACACTCATGATGCTGCTAAACAAACTTTTAATACGCATGCTCAAATGTATTTAACTCATTTATTCATATTTAGTATAGTTTTACACTTGGAAACTTATTTTAAACTATGTAGGACAGTTCATATTATGCCTAACTAGATGGATTAACATATCAGTCATATTTTAAAGCATAAAGGATCCTACTATGCATGCTGAAAAGATCAGAATGCAACCAAAACAGTTTTCAATTTCTGGGGATCAGCGCGGCTGCGCTGATCTTAACTGGGGAAGTGGCGCGACCGCGCCATTTCGGGACAGACTTAGAATAAGCTCTATTTTTACAGACACTCAGAACCCATTATGATTATACCTCCTAACCTGCATACTATGACCGACCATATTGTTTCAAAACATTCTTACATTTCAGATATCCAAATGATACAAATTTCCAAACCAACTTCCACAGCCAGAATACATTAATACATTTTAACTGACTTTTAGCAAATCAGTCTTAAGATCAAGGGTCTGATTTGGTTTTGCTAGTTTAAGATGCTAAGAACTAATTGGATAAAACAAGGAATAATACTGAAGATAACAGGGTTATACCTCAAGGCTCTGTCAGTCTCGTTCTCCTCTCAAACTCCTCATGCCTCATTGAATTGCAAGAGCTCTTTGGAGTTACCTTTTATCTCTCTACTCACAATATCTTTCTTTCTATCAGAACTAACAATCTCAGCAAACTCTGCAAATGAACTGAGGTCTCTACTTATAGGAAAACTATTACCCGAGTACTGGTCTTTACTCAGACCTTCAAATAGGCACATATTGGCATTACCCGTTGATTAAAAAAGAATTAGGTGAAAAGTTTCTACCGACTCCATCTCAGCCCATACACCCAGTACTCATGATTCAACCTTTTGCTAAGCAACTTAGGGAATAGGCCATTGGCCTAAGTCGGGTGGGAGCAAGCAACTGCATGGGATATATATATATATATATATATATATATATATATATATATATATATATATATATATATATATATATATATATATATGATTTAAACACTACATAAGTGGAAATAGCTTACTAAGGCTAGTTTCCTTTGGGCTTACCGAATGAAACATGATGGTGTCAATATTGCTTATATTGGTCCAAAACTTGTTGGGTTTATTATAAATTTGTTGGAAACAATTACACAATATAGTACATTTATAAAAATAATTACAAAAATCATACATTAATAAAATAATTACAAAAATATAATATTTTATCATATATATTTACAATAGTAATATATCTAGGATTAAAGATAAATATTAATGGTTTGAAACTAGCGTGATAACCGCTTGTCATTTGTATTTTTTTTGAATAGCGTGATAACCTGTGCAGTTACCAAACCTCTTTTGCATGCTGAAACCCTTGCTTTTATCAATCTGTTGCGACTAAACGTAATCGGAGTTACCAAACCCTCTGCAGTTACCAAACCCTTGCTGAAACCATTGCTTCTATCATCTATCATCTGTTACTTCTTCATACTTGTTCGTTCGTTCTTCGTCTATATCATAGTTGTTCGGCATACTCGTTGAGTTGTTCGCCCTTGTCGTTGTTACTCGTTAGTTCATTGTCGTTGTCGTTCTTACTCGTCTGGTTCATTATAGTTGTTACTCGTTATTCTTCTCCATTGATCGAATCTGGTGTTTATTATTGCTTCAAGTGAGTATTTTCTTAATAGTTTAATGTATTATATATTATAGTAGTTTACTAACAGAATGCAGTATTCATTGTTTTGGTTTTTGTTGTTTTTATGTTTTGTATAGAATGGATGATACAAGGAAGAAGGATGGGAAGAGGAAAAGGATTGTGGAGGGTAGTTCCGTTAAGAAATTGAAGAAATTTGTTGTGGAGAGCAAGGGGAAGGGAAAGGGGAAGGATGTATGTTATAAATCGAGTAAGAATGAGAGTAGTTTGGTGATACATAGCGATGTCAAACATTCCGAAGTGCAATTAGATTCTGATTTTGATGTCACTGTGAAGAATGAAGCTCAAGTGCTTATCCAGAAGATAATTCCAACTCAACGAATTTTAAAGGTGTGTTAATTTAAATGTTGTTAATGTTTATTGTATAATGCTTAGTTGGTTACTATACAATGCTTAATTGGTTACTCCATAATATTAATGATTAATGTTTGGTAACCACATGATTGGTAACCAATGCATTAGATAATAACCACCATGTTGCATGTAGGTAACCAAAACTGAATTGGTTACTGTTTTATGATGTCTTGGTTACTATTTAATGATATCTTTGTTACTGTCTTATGATGTATTGGTTACCGTCCTATGATGTCTTGGTTACTGTCTAATGGTGTATTTGTTATTGTCTTATGATGTATTGGTTACTGTCTTATGATGTCTTGGTTACTGTCTAATGATGTCTTGGTTATTGTCTTATGAGTGTCTTGGTTACTGTCTTATGATTTATTGGTTACAGTCTTGTGTGTCTTGGTTACTGTCTAATGATGTCTTGGTTATTGTGTTTTTAATGTATTGCTTACTGTCTTATGATGTCTTGGTTACTGTCATATGATGTATTGGTTACTGTCTTATAATGTCTTGGTTACTGTCTAATGATGTATTGGTTACTCTTATGATGTCTTGGTTACTGTCTTATGAGTGTATTGGTTAATGTCTTATGATTTATTGGTTACTGTATTATGTGTGTATTGGTTACTGTATAATGACGTCTCGGTCAATGTCTTATGATGTCTTGGTTACTGTCTAATGATGTATTGGTTACTGTCTATCCAGTATATTGTATAAAGCTGTATTGGTTACTGTGCAACATTATATTGGTTACTGATTAATGCTGAATGGTTAATGATTAATGATTGCTAAGCACATGGTTGGTAACCAATGTATTAGACAGTAACAAGCATGTTGCATGAAGGTAACCAAGATAGCGTTAATAAGTAACCAATTTACATTGTTTACCTTCTTGCAAATTGATGTTTAATGTATAATTCTGTCTTGGTTATTGTCTTGGTTAATGTCTAATGATTTGTTGGATGTTGTCTAAATATTATATTGTGTAACGATGTCTTGGTTACTGTCTAATGCTAGATTGGTTACTGATTAATGATGTTTAGTTTTCTGACTAAAGCTATATTGGTTACTTGTTTATGTTATTTTGGTTACTATCATATGACTGGTTAGTTAACTTTGTAAATCTGATTTTGTTTACTTGCAGTTATGGGATCTTTATTATGAAGAATGCAACAGAAAATTCAATGGAAAAGTGATATATTGGTGCGACATGGAAGTCCCCAGTATCATTGCAAATAAATTGAATAAGAGTCAGCTGGATAAATTTAAGGCAACATGTTTTGGGTATTTTCTTGAGTTTGGCGAGCACCAAATGTATTCCCAGATTATTCACCACGCTCTTGTTAGGGAGGTTCACCAGAGGGATGACGATGAAATGTGGTTTTTGTTCGGAGAGAAAAGGGTCAGGTTCGGTTTACCTGAGTTTTGTATGATATCTGGGTTGAGATGGAAGGGTGAGGATGATATAACTCCATATAAAGGTATGGATAATTTGATTATTGGTAAGTTTTTTGGTGACGAAGCTGTGACACGTAGTAGTATAGGTAGGATATATAGGAAGGCAGTTTTTGACGATGATGACGAGGCTATTAAGATGTCTATGATATTTTTGGTCTTTAATTTCATTATGTGCACATTTTCTGAAAATTACGTTGATGAGGCAATGGTTAATTTTTTGTGTTATGGCGATGTTAGTAGTTTTCCTTGGGGGAAAGTTGCTTTTGAGATGACAAAGTACTCTTTGTCTAATGCTTTGAAGGGGCGTTATAGGAAAGGAAAGAATGGTGTTTCAACATACAATTTTTACATGGATCATTATACCAAGTTGTACAAGTTGAACGGGCTTCCGTATGTATTCCAAGTATTTATGTTTGAAACTATTCCGACATTCAAAAATCGGGGTATATGCAATGACGAGCATCCGTCAGATCTCCGTTTATTCAAATGGAAGGAGTTAACGAAGTCGCTTTCAAATGACAAGTTGAATGAATTAGTGTTTTGTTCTGGACAGGTATGTTGATTTACCTTTAGTTATATAATTGATAATTGAAAATATTATGTGAAGTTTACTATGAACAATGTAGTTAGTTAGCTTTATATACACATTTGGTTACTGATTATTTTTTATGCATGTTAATAATAACAATGTTTTTGGTTGATTGAATATTCAAATACTGTTACTGATAAGATTACATTCAGGTTACTAACAACATTGTTGTTGGTTACCCGAATATACACATTTGGTTACATTTATAAATTTAGCTGGTTACTACTTATTATACATTTGGTTACATGTATATATGTATTTGGTTACTGATTATGTGTTTATGATTCTTTATTTACTGTTTATTTCAATGTAATTGTACATTGTTTGTTAGATGATATATTTAAGTATACTTATTATTTTTCAGCTGAGGATAAACCGTTTGATTCCCACCGCCGAGGAGAAGGATCGGCTTGATTTGGGCGGTTTTTACTTTTTTAATGGGAAGGATGGTGAAAAAAAGTAGATAAAAAAGTTAAGGCAGACAACATTGGCGTTGATATTTCTGTTGTGAAAGAGGCAATTGATGTACGGTCTAAGCCGTTGGAGAAGAAAGTGTCTGAATTGAAGAAAGAAGTTTATGAATTGAAGAAAGAATTTGGAAAGTTGCGAACTGATATCAAAGATGAAATGCAACTTTTACATGTTCAGTTATGCAGGGATCTTAGGTTTATTATTAGAGATGAGTTACGTGCTATCAAAGACGTAGGGGGCAAAAAGCTTGATGGTGATTCAGATGATGACGATTCTGACAATGGTGGTGATGATGATGATGATGATGATGATGATGATGATGATGATGATGATGACCACGATGACGATGAAGGAGATGAAGGAGATGAAGGAGATGAAGGAGATGAAGGCGGTGAATGTGGTGAAGTTGCTGATGATGCTGCTGATGAGGATGCTAATGTTAGGGTGGAGGAAGTCTATGTTGATGAGGTTGTTGATTATGGTTCAAAGGTGAATAAGAATAATGATGGTGATGATGTGTTGGATGAAGTTGAGAAGAAGGGTGTGAATGAAATTGAATTGGGTAATGAAGTTGGTGATGATGTGTCAATTCTCGTGGAGAATAATGATGTGAATGTAAGTGAGATTGCTAATGAAGTTGAACGTGATGTTATGGTTGAAGATCCTGATGAAAAAAAAATAATGAAGATGAAGAAGATGTCAAGGTTAGACATATTTGTTTGTTTTTGTTATGTGATATATGTCTTTTGTTTTAATTATTAAATTGTTATTTATTTTGCGCAGATTGACAATTATAATGACATGCCGTCTTTTGACATATTAAGCCAATGTACTGGAAAAGAGATTGTTGTGTATGATGCTGATAAGGTTAGTGTTATAATTATGTGCCATCATTTATTTAAATGTTATTTATGCTTTGGTTACCATCATATATTGAATTGGTTACTATGATATTATGTTTTGGTTACCATTATATTGTAATTTGGATACTATTATATTATGATTTGGTTACTAGTTTATGTTATTCAGATTACTAATATATCATGTTCATTTAAGTTTGTTGGCTGTTGTACAGTCAGTTGGTTAATAGTTTACGTTATTCAGGTTACTAATCGTATATATTACCTTTTTATGTCAACTGAAAAAGGGGATGAAATGTGAGGCAGCAAGCAGGTATGCTCTTGATTTTATGGTTCTCACCACTCAGGACATAGCAAAGTGTGACGAATTGGAGAAGAGTCTTCACAAAGCCGGTGGTAGACCTGTACGTGAAACTGTAAAGAGTGCCATTTTACGTTCTCCATATACAGCAGAGTTCGGATCGGCTGGTTCATCATGTACTGTAGTGGGTGCTGCTAGTCAAACACTTGCACGTTTAAGTGCATTCCCCAAATCATGCATGGAGATGCCCTCAAAATTTGAAGAGGCATTGTTTGAAGAATGGTTCAAAATTGGAATAAACAACAGAAAAAGGTTTGTTCTTTGTTGTTAACAATGCTATAGTTTTTTATGAAACAAATAAGTTTGTATTATTGTAGTAACATATGGTTATTATTAAATAAATGTTATGGTTACTATTACTTTATATTCTGGTTACCATTAGATTAAGTTTTGGTTACTTAATAGTTATGTTTCGGTTACTATGTGATTATGGTTTGGTTACCAGATTAATGTTTAAAATTAAATTGTTGTTTAATTTACTGATTTTGGTTTGCTGTATTGGTTTCTGGGCAACATTATACTATATAATGCTGTTTTGGTTACTGTCATTGGTTAATGTAGAAAGCTGTATTGTTTACTGTGTAATATTGCATTGGTTACTGTATAATGCTTAATTGGTTACTGACTAATTTTGTTTTGGTTACTGCATAATGTTAAATATTAAATAAATGTTAATATTAAATAAATGGGGTGTTTACTTAATAAATGTTATGGTTGCTATTACTTTATATTCTGATTAATATTAGTTTATGTTTTGGTTACCTATTAGTTATGTGTTAGTTACTATTTGATTATGGTTTTGATTTTAATATTTGTTGGTTATCAGGGTATTGTTTAAAATTAAGTTGGTTGTTTAGTATGTTAATTATTGAACGTGCAAGTTTGATTTGTAGTAGTGTGTATATTAATACGGTAATTATTAATGTTAGTCTGTATACTAATATTATGTTATTATACTGAAGGACGGACAAATTTCCTGGAAAGAACGATATTATCTTGCCTTCTTTTGTATTTGGATCAATTGCAATATCATCGAAGATGTGGTTCTATAAATTAAAGACGCATGGGCAGTGGTTAGACGACGATGTGAGTATTTTTTAAAAAAATTTATGTTTTTATAGTTATGTTTACATTATTTAGTTACATTCATCACATACTTGCATTTTCCAACAACTGTTAATATCCTATTATTTTTTTTTTGGCTCAGCACATCAATGTTGCGTTGTATTATTTCCGTAAAATGGCAAGACATTCCGAAAGTGTTCCTATAAGGGTAACGACCACGGATTGTTGGTTTCACAGCAAGATCACTGCTCTTTTCGATGAGTATACAAAAAAAAATTGTGACAAAATTGTTCTGTCTGGGGAGGGTGATGTTGCTGAATACATACGTGGGCTGTTTATGGATGTCAACACACCATGGAGGAACGTTGACTATGTGTTGTTCCCAATTCATATGTCATCACCGGACCATTGGTTGTTGTTGACTTTTGATGTGCATCGTAGGTGTCTAACTGTTTACAACTCTTTACAACCAAAAAGGAAATCCATGCAAACTAAAATATCTGATGTTTGTGAGCCGTACATCTTCATTCTTCCCATTCTATTGCGCAAGTCTGGTTTTTGGAAGGATAGGGCTGACATTGACTTCAGCAGTGACCCGTATCGCAACAAGGACGAAGATGATATAATTGAGTTGGAATTTGCTGAGACGGTTCCTGAACAAGTAGAGGGGTAAGGGTTATTTTGTGTACATTTTTTTAATTATTATATATAGGTGGAGTTTATTTTTGATCTTTGTTATATGTTGTTTGTTGTTACAGTGATTGTGGGATGTTCACAATATGTTTTGCTGAGCATGTCATTCATCAGAAGTTTGATCAGATTCCTATTCCTTTTCCCATTGCGCAGTATCGGAAAAAGTTATGCACAAACCTATATATGCATGCAAGGAACAAGCAGTTGGAGGGCTATGATACTGATAGAGAATTTCCAAGAAGATTTGTTCCAGATTTTGATTAGTTCGGATTTTGTTGTTTTGTCTTTATTAATTTTGTTATGTATTTTTTTATTAAGTATTGGTGTTATACACAACATTTGTGTATGGTTTATGATTTTTTGATGTTTATTGGATCTTATGTAGATGGGATTACATATTTGATTTTATTAGCATTAATGAAAGAGATATTGTTTGTTGGTTGGTATTTTGTTTCTTTTTAAGTTGTGTTTGTTGAATTTTTTTCAAACATACAGTTGGTAACCAATCATGTATAAAGGGGTAACCAGATAATGATTTGATAGTAACCAGATAGTTACAAGATTGTATTATGCCATATATAATATGTTAAGTGTACATGTGTTATGTATACATGGATTACATAAAATTCAATACCCTTTTAATTACAGGTTGCTGGATATAAAGGTTGTTTACGTTGTGGTTACCATAATAAATTGGTATGGATACTGTCATGAAATTAGGTGGTTAATGTGATGGTTACTTTTATGTAATTATTTGGGTACCATTAATTATTGTTATGGTTACTGCTATGTAATTATTTGGTTTACATTAAAAACTGGTATGGTGAGTGTTATGGTTACTGTCATGTATAAAATTTTAACCAATTACAATTTTGTAATATAAAGTTGGTAACCAATCGTGTATAAATAGGTAACCAGTTAATGATTTAATAGTATCCAGAGAGTTACAATATTGTATCAGGACATGTCATATGTTAGGTGTGCATGTGTTAGTATACATGGGTTTCATAAACTTCAATACCCTTTTAATTACAGGTTGCTGGATATTAAGGTTGTTTATGTTGTGGTTACCATAATAAACTGGTATGGTTACTGTCATAAAATTAGGTGGTTACTGTGATGGTTACTGTTATGTAATTATTTGGATACCATTAAACATTGTTATGGTTACTGTTATGTAATTATTTGGTTAAAAACTGGTATGGTTACTGTTATGTTATTAGGTGGTAAATGTTATGGTAATTACATGTTGCTGGATATACAGGGTGTTTATATTGTGGTTACCTTTATAAAATGGTATTGTTACTGTTAAGAATTTAGGTGGTTACTGTGATGGTTACTGTTATGTAATTATATGGGTACCATTAAACATTGTTATGGTTAATGTTATGTAATTATTTGGTTAAAAACCAGTATGGTTACTGTTATGTTATTAGGTGGTAAATGTTATGGTTACTGTTATGTAATTATGTGGTTACCATTAAAAACTGTCATGGTTACTGTTATGTATTTATTTGATTACTGTTATTGTTAATGTTTCATTGAAATCAGAAATCAATATATAAATGAATAACAATTTTGTTTACTATACACAATCAAAAATTGTACAAACCAATCGTTTAATGGTTACTCAAAGTAAACAATAATACATTCATGTATTTAAACTATTAATATAACTGCACTATATCAGATCCTTTTTAGTGGTCTTAAAATCGGGGGATTATTGCATGTTTTTCTGTTGTGTCCTTTTTCTTGGCACCTGCTGCATTTGTTTTGAATTTTGATTTCAGATCCGTGTTTGTACCTCCCTTTTTTTGGTCTTCCTGCTGGTCTTCTTGTGTTGGGTGGTTTTATACATATGTTTCTTACTTCTTCTGATACATCCCAGTTTTCTTTGTCAGCTAATGGCATGATGGAAGCTGAATATGTCTCGACCAAAGTTGCTTTAGTGTAATTTCTTGAGCAAAAATCGTAACAGTTCAAATTTCTCTTGCTTATAACAGCAGCAGCGTGTGGACAAGGCATTTCATGGTACTGAAATTTACGGCATGTGCATGTCTTTTGTTCGATGTCCACAATATACTGTTTAGAGATATCATAAACAGTGAAAATCACTAAATTTGATGTCTCAACCTACAACACGCAATGCATACAATCAGATTAATAGTTGCATGCCAAATATACAATAATCAAATAACTAGAACAAGAATTTTAGTTAATAAGCAACCACCAATATAAAAGAAACAATTATAAATCCCATTAACATTATAATGTTACATATTAACTAAGTCAGTATTGATTAGTAACCAGTATGATGTGAAACAGTAACCAAATAAGAATTATACAGTAACCATTTTATAATTACACAGTAAGAAATTCAGTAGTAGTCAGTAACCAATATAATGTTGCACATTAAGTAAGTTAGCATTAGTGTGTAACCAAGTCAGTATTCAAGTTACTGTTAGTCAGTATAATTTTACACAGTAACCAACTTAGCAATAGGCAGCAACCATTATATGGTTACATAGTAATCATGCTAGCAATAGTCAGTAACCAATAAAATGTTTGACAGTAACTAATTTACACTTATTAAGTAACCAAGTTAATAATAATCAGTAAGTTGCAAATGTAAATTAGGATGCAATAATTTAAATCAAATATTAATTACCTTAAGTATCTTTGATTTTAAGATATTAGATTGCAACTTTCTCTCAGCCGTTGTGGAAAGAGTTGTGAATGTTGATATGGCTGATTGTTTATTTGTGAAATACCATCTCTGAACCAGACAACGTAGGCATTCAATCATTGACGCAACTGGAAGATCCCTGATAAACTTGATTGCATTGTTAATAGATTCGGCTGTGTTTGAAGTCATCGTTGAGTATCTACTTACAGTCCCATGGAGCCTGGTGCACTTATCTAATCTGACCTCTTCCTCCAGATATGTCCTTATTCGAGGATCAATGGCATCGAGTTCAGCCATGTGTTTGTTGAATTGTTCGACAGTGTAAGCTCTACAAGCCCCGTTGTAAGCTTGTTTAACTTCTTCTCCTTTCTTTTTGAATTTGTTTTTTATATTTTTCAGTATATGATATGTGCAGGAACCATGCATGATATCCGGAAACACAAAATTCAGTCCTTGTATAATGGCTTCATGCCTGTCTGAAACAATACATTGACCTTCCCTAACTCCACAAGCAATTCTCAAATTTACGAAAAACCATCTCCAAGACATTTCATTTTCGCTGTCAACAACTGAAAAAGCAATGGGAATAATATTTCGATTTGCATCTTGTGTGCTTGCTATCAGTAGTGCCCCCCCGTAAGTTGATTGTATGAATGTGTCGTCGATTACAATGATTGGAAAACAATGGTGCCATGCTTGAATTGACGCTCCAATGGCAAAGAATAGATACTTGAAACGGCCATTTGTTTCCAACTCAAGGGATGTGACGGAACCTGATATGAAAATCAGCAATATCATTAGAATTACAAGTAGTATAATGTATCTAAATCACTAGTAATCGTTAACCGTTAATGTGGTTAATTGATTATAACTTGTATATTATATTTAATAAATAAACATGCGTATTAAGGTAACCAAACATGTATAATAACTGCATACAAATGGTCTGAAGATTTAATAATTAAACACGCATAATGTCTAAAGGTGTATTGGTTACTGTGTAATATTTTATTGTTTACTGCATAATGCTTATTTGGTTACTAACTAATGCAATTTTGGTTACTGAATAATATTAATGAATAATGCTTGGTAACCACATGTTTGGTAATCAATGCATTATTCAGTAACCAACATGTAGCCTGAAGGTAACCAATACAATATTAATCAGTAAACAATTTACATTGGTAATATTCTACCGTGTAATGATATTTTGGTTACTGTTGAACATCATATTGGTTACTGTCTAATGCTGTAAAACCAATAAATGTTTTTAGAGTGTTACCTGGATTTGTTTTCTTCAGCATGTATAACCATGATGGGATGAGTGAGTAGTCGTGTGGATTTCCTCTCACCTTTTCCAATGCTTTCTCCTTCGATCTCCATGCTTTTTGGTAAGAGATAGACACATTATATTCTGACATCATGTCTTCAACAATATCGGTTGGTGTGTATATTTTCTTCAAATTTGTTATTTTTTGCATTATGCATTCACTTACCAACTCACTATTTGCCTGTCTGTGGTCTCCCAATAATACATTGACCGAACAAGTGTGTATATCATTGAATTCTCTCACCTTGAACATACTGGTTTTTCTGAAACTTGATGCTCTCATCTTCCATTTGCAATTTTTATCGCATACACACACTAGCACAAAGTCTCTATAACTTGTTCGTTGGACTTTGTGTTGTCTGTTTTTTCTGATTGAATGCAGCCTCATAGCTTGAGAAAGGATTTTTTTGTCTGTGTAGGTTTGATGTAATTTTACTTCACGTTCATTCGGATCCGATATTACATCATCATATTGTTCTCTTGCGTATGGTTTGTCATGTTGTCTGTCTAGTTGTTGTTCAATAATTTCCATTGCAAGATGATCAACATATTGCGTTCCAAATTGGCATGATTGGCTTGCTAGTCGAACTAGTGCTGAATTTCCTTGTGTTGATCTGATTGGCATTACATCGTAAATTGTAGATTCTTCTACATTTGTCAAGTTATGCAAGATCGTTGTGCGTCCCATTCTGTGTTCAATATCCACAATCAGTGGGAATTTACCTTGTTCATCAGATTTTCTACTCATTTCCAGAAAGAATTGTAAGGTTGCTTCGTCTGATATACTGATCGGTGAAATGTCGCTTCTAATTTGAAATTTGATTGGCAATGTTGTTGCGTTTGTGTCTAGCCGTAATGCACTGTATATTTTGGTTAGCATTTCTTTGAAAGAAATAGTTGATGGAACTAGTATGCCGGTAACTTCAAATTTGGTGTATTGGTTACTATCAGCCCATGTGCCGTTGAAATAAAGTACAACTGGAATCATCTCCATTGTCTGTCAACAGAATAAGTATTGGTAAGTAACAAAATCAATGTTAGCCGGTAACCAATATAATGTTAAATAGTAACCAAGTTAACATTAGTCAATAACCAAGTATTCATCAGTAACCATTATAATGTTACACAATAACAAAGTAATTATTAGTCAGTAACCAATGCAATGTTACACAGTAACAAAGTAATTATTAGTCAGTAACCAGTGCAATGTTACACAGTAACAAAATCATTATTAGTCAGTAATATATACAGTCGGACGGTAACCAATATAATGTTAAGCAGTAATTAAGTCACCATTAGTCAGTAACCAAGTCTTCAGTAGTAACCATTACAATGTTACACAGTAACAAAGTCATTATTAGTCAGTAACCAATGCAATGGTACACAGTAGCCAATTCATTAATAGTCAATAATCTATGTTAGCTGGTAACCAATATAATGTTACACAGTAACCAAGCCATCATTATTCAGTAACCAAGTCAGTAACAATTACATATTATAGTCGGACAGTAACCAATGTAATGCTAAGCAGTAACCAATTCTTCCTCAGTAACCATTATAATGTTACACAGTAACAAAGTCATTATTAGTCAGTAACAAATGCAATGGTACACAGTAGCCATTTCATTATTAGTCAATAACCAATGTAATGGTACACAGTAACCAAATCATTATTAATTAGTAACCAATGCAATATTAGTTAGTACCATTATGCATTAACTAATCCAGCATTAAACAGTTTTATAGACATAGTCAGACAGTAACCAATGTAATGTTAAGCAGTAACCAATTCAGCATTAGTCAGTAACCAAGTCTTCATCAGAAACCATTATAATGTTACACAGTAACAAAGTCATTATTAGTAAGTAACCAATGCAATGGTATACAGTAGTCGATTCAGTATTAGTCAGTAACCAATGTAATGATCCCAGTAACCAAATCATTATTAGTCAGTAACCAATGTAACATTAGTTAGTACCAATATATATTAACCAATCCAGTATTAAACAGTAGAATAGACATAGTTAGACAGTAACTAATGTAATGTTAATCAGTAACCAATTGCATTTTTACATGAAATTTGCAATTAAAACATTCATATTGCAATCAAAACATTCATTATTCTTACCGTGTGATCATTTTAAGTGCAAAAAACTTAAGAAAGGTAACCAATATAGTAATTCGTAGTAACAATAGGTAACTATATGATTATAAATTTTAAAATATCATACCTCAGTATTTATTAATCGAAGTTGATGTTGATCGTGTGTTTAACAATCATTGCAGTATTTGGTTACCGATCTTGAAGGCGTTGTTGATTTTGTATGCTATTTTCGATCTTAGAGAAGCGTCGCGACAACTGGAATTGTCTTCTCCGATTACGAGTTTAGTCGCGACAGGAGGCTTCGGCTTTGTATTTTTGTTTCTCCGTCGTTGATCTGTTGTGTCGACGTCAAGTTGCATGATTTTAGGGACGGTTAATTTAAAATATGAAATTGGGTAACTGACTTGATAATGACACGTGATTTTAGGGGATTATGTTTTATTTTTGTAATTATGTTGTGTATGTTTTATTTTTGTAATTACTTTTTAAATGTTGTATATTAATGTAAAGGACCCAATTTGTTGAGCACTAACAACCCATTATGTAATATGAAGATGTATAAAAAAAAATTCCTTTTTGGGCTTCAACCATTAATCTAGCCCATCAATTATTTGGACCACATTCCCTAACACTTGAAATTTATTCACATTGGCTTGGGTATATCCCATAGTCCAATTCATTATTAAATCATCTCTCAATTAATCCAATTAAGAAATTAATTATGTCACACAAGACTTAACACTTAAGCTTAATTACTTATAACCAAGCTTATCATTATCATCACTATGTTTTTCAATTATCTCATACTCAATTCAATTCGATTTGAATTATTAAGTTACATGACACGTATATATATATATATATATATATATATATATATATATATATATATATATATATATATATATATATATATATATATGCTCTCAAAAAATTTTCAAACATCCTTATTTTCATTACTAATATTATTGATAAAATTCATGGGTATTACATAGCATAACATATATTACATTAATTATATATCTTTTTATAATACATACTACATTAAGCATATAGTAGATTTAAAGATTCTAAATTTTACATGAAAAATTACCAAAAATAGGCATAACAAATTCATCAAATAATGTAGAGTTGCAAACCCTCATTACATTGACCATTAGAGGAACGAACTGAACTCCTTCGTATACGTTCGGGGTCCATTGATGAGAAGGGGTTAGGAAAAGCTTGAACGCAATTCCTACAGTGATGAATATGAGCGCAATTGAATTTGGCCTAGGTAGGAAGCCTAGGAACCCAGCCAAATTGAGTCGATAGAAGACCCGCCTAGCATATAGGTGGGGCTTAGGCGGGCCTAGGTGGGGATTTTTATAACATGGTTAAGTGATGATTGTTATAAAACTAAAGTACAATTTCAAAGGCAGGCCTTTTAGCTTTTATTTTTTTTCTTTATATCAATTTCACCTCACCTATATAATAAGAATAAATGAATTTTCTAACTTATAAACTCATAAAAATATGGGGTCTTCTGGTTTCATATATGTTTTTACTAAATCACAGACATTTATTTTAAATTGTGGATTAATTTCTCTCTATTTCTTTTCAAGTCACTAACTTGAAAAGTATTTATGATTCTCACTTTTCAGTTATTTATCATTTATTTATTTATTACCATCTTTGTATTGTCGTAAGGGAACCGTGTATATGCAATTAAGGCCGTAAATGAGTCAAACAATTTGGCTCGATTCGGCCTCGACTCGAAAAAATACGAGCGAGACTCGGATTCATTAATAATATGATTCAAATATGAGCATTAAAAATAGTTTGAATAAAAATATGAGTAGAATCTGAGTAAGGTTATACCCAACTCGTTTAAGATTCAAATTACTCGAATTCTTGATTATGATTCGATACATACTCGATTGATACATATTCGATTAGATGCTCGATACATTCTCTTATAATATATACAAATTTAAATCGAATTAGGATAATTAATTATTATTGCTTTGTTTTGTTTTAATTTTAATTATGATTTTATATTTATAAAGTGTAATAATAAATATATTTTCTCATTTCTAAGTAAAATAACAAATTCAATTTATAATTATATTTATTATAAAACTAGTTATTATATGGAGACTCGAATTCGAGCTTGAATTTGAAGCTTGCGAGTAGTTTGAATATAATTCGATCCTAGTCGGATCGAATTCGAGTAATAAATATTCGAGTCGAGTCGAATCTAAGTAGAATTTTTCAAATACAATTCGAATTCGAGTACGAATTTATCATTTCGAGTCGAATTCGAGAAGCTATCTGTTCGCTTCAATTCGACTCGTTTACACCTTTATATACAATAGTCTAAGTTTCAGAATATGAAGAATAAGCATTGTAAAGCAAGTGCATGTGTCAAGAAAGTTAACAAAAATCATTTTTTTTCGTTCACTTTGTTAATGAGATTTTACTATTTCCAGGGTCTGTGTGAAACTATGCTACACTGCTGCATTACTAAGTAGATTGAAAAGATAAGATTAAGTTGAGAATAATTAAGGTTGTAAAGTAGAGAGTTTATTCCTCATATTATATAAAGTACAAATAAGTGTTGAGCTTTTTATAGACCAAAACTCATGCTATATAAGGAAAGTAAATCAATGACTAGCACATATCACTCCACACATTATTCCTAAAATCATGCTCCTACAATCATGCTCCTGGAGAATTCCTAACACTGCCCCTCAAGCTGAAGCATGGATATCAATCATGCCGAGCTTGTTGCAAATATAGGAGATTCAAGCTGACCCTTAAGCTTTAGTAAGCACGTTAGCAAGCTGATCACCAGTCTTCACATGATTGGTGGATATGATCCCTTATTGTTTCTTTTCCCAAATAAAATTACAATCAACTTCTATGTTTTTGGTTCTCTCATGAAATACTGGATTAGATGCGATGTAAAGAGCTGTTTGATTGTCACACCAAAGTTTCATAGATACCAGCTTGTTAAACCCCAATTCGCTCAACAAGCGTTTCAACCATATTAGTTCACATGTTACGTGAGTCATTGCTCTATGCTCTGACTCAGCACTGGATCGGGACACAACAGTCTATTTCTTACTTTTCCATGACACCGAGTTACCTCAAATGAACACACAATACCTTGTAGTAGACTTCTTATCCGTTGGAGATCCAGCCCAATCAGCATCGAAGAATCCTTCAACTCTCGTATGAAAGACCAATCCACATCCTGGTGCTCCCTTAAGATACTTCAATATCCTTACAACTGCATCCCAATGTGAAGATCTAGAGCAGGATAAGAACTAGCTAACAACACTAATAGGAAACGCAATGTCGGGACGTGCCACAAGTCGTCGATACTGCTCTGGATTTTCTAAAATATCTCCCCGTGTTGTTTACTTTTGACTTGAATCCATGAGCGTGTCAACTGGCCTTGATTTAAGAAGACCTGTTTCTTCCAGCAAGTCTAAGACATACTTCCTCTGAGATAAGAAAATTCCTTTACTAGATTGAGCCACTTCAATACCCAAAAAATATTTTAACTTTCCCAAATCTTTGGTTTCAAATTTTTGCATCAAAAAAGATTTCAAATTCATTATTCCCTGCTTATCATCATCGGTAATAACAATATCATCAACATACACGACCAACAAAATTCTTCTAGCACTACTCTCACGATGAAATATAGAGTGATCACTGTCACATCGAAGTAATCCAAACTGAAGAACAACCTGTGTAAATTTCTCAAACCATGCCCATGGAGATTGTTTCAGCCCGTACAAGGACTTCTTGAGTTTACATAGCAGACCTGATTCTCCTTGAGCAACGAAGTCAGGTGGTTGCTTCATATATACAACTTCATTTAAATCACCATGAAGAAAAGCATTTTTGACTTCCAACTGATGTAAAGGCCAATGATGAGAAGGTGCCAGAGAAATAAATAATCTAACAGAGGTCATTTTAGCAACAGGAGAGAAAGTCTCGGAATAATCAATACCATGAACTTGAGCATATCCTTTTGCAACTAATCGAGCCTTAAAGTGAGTAAGAGAACCATCAGGATTTACCTTCACTGTGTAAACCCACGTACAACCTACAATCGATGTATTTGGAGGAGGCATCACCAACTCCCAAGTACCATTTTTCTCTAAAGTCATCATTTCCTCTTCCATAACTGTCCTCCAACCAGAATTAGATAGTGTTTCCTTAACTGTTTTAGGAAGCGGATGAGCAGAAATAGTAGATAGACAAATATTATGGGCAGAAGAAACACCAGAATAGGAGAGAAGCAGAAAGAGGATGTTGGGTACAACTTCGTTTACCTTTTCGCAGGGCAATAGGTTTATCTAAATCAGACAGGTCAGGATCAGAAAGAGATTTACCAGGATCATCGGACAAAGATGTTGACCAAGAAACCGAATCATCATTAGGTGTTATATCTGTTCTGGGATGACGACGGTATACATAACGAATCTTGGGAACGGGTTGAGATGGAGGTAGAGGAGTTGTAGACCGAATGATGTAAGTAGGTATCTCTTCATCTAAATCAGAGACGAAATGAGGCTGTGAAGAAAAAGGGATAGACTCAAAAAAGGTCATATCAGAACTAACAAAATATCGTTTAAGATCAGGAGAATAACGGTAACCTTTTTAAGAGCGAGAATAGCCAACAAATAAACACTTAATGGCTTTAGGATCCAACTTTGTGTTATTAGGACGATCACGAACAAAGCAAACACACCCAAACACTTTTGGGGGCAAAGAAAATAAAACCTGAGAAGGAAACAACAAAGAAAAATGTATAGTCCCATGTAACACAGATAAAGGCATGCGGTTAATAAGATGACACGTAGTTAAAACCGCATCTTTCTAAAATGGTTTAGAAACACGCATTTCAAACATTAAAGCACGTGTAACCTCCATAATATGTCAGTTTTTGCGCTCCACAACACCATTTTGTTGTGGTGTATCAGTACACGAGGATTGGTGAATAATGCCTCTTTGAGTCATGAAAGTAGAAAAGGGAGATGAAAAATACTCAAGAGCATTATCACTGCATAATACACGAATAATACTGCCAAACTGAGTTTGTATTTCAGTCACAAAATTAGAGAAAATAAAAAACAATTCATAGCGCTTTTTCATTAAATAAAGCCAAGTAACACGTGAATAATTGTCCACAAAGATTACAAAATAACGAAAACCAAGTTGTGACACTACTGGGCAAGGACTCCAAGTATCAGAATGAACTAAATCAAATAGGTGCGCAGACCTTTTAGTGACTCTAGGAGAATATGAGGCACGATGGTGTTTCCAAATTTGGCAAGATTCACAATCTAAACTAGACAAGGAATTGAAACAAGGCATTAATCTCTTCAAGTTTGCTAAGGAAGGATGTTCCAATCGACAGTGGACTTGAAGTGGTAAAGTGACACTAGAACAAGCAATAGGTTGAGGGATTAAATCATCGAACAAATATAAACCTTCTGATGCACGACCTTTACCAATCATCCTCTTCGTCGTAAGATCCTGAAAGACACGAATTAGGATAAAAGGTTACAAAACAAGTGTAAGCCTTTGTTAATTTGCTCACAGAAAGAAGATTAAATGGAAAGTCAGGTATATATAATGTAGAGTTTAATGAGAGAGACTGGCTTAAAGTAGCAGTGCCAATGCCCTTTACAGTGATCGTGGAACCATATGCTAAAACTGACACTAGGAATAGGGGACATAGTTTGAAAATGAGAGAGAGTACTAGATGTACCTGTCATGTGATCAGATGCCCTTGAATCTATTATCCATGGATGAGAGGTAGTGAGGCAAGCACTAGCATTACCTGTTTAAACAAACGTAGCGGTGGAAGTAGAGGATGGCTGTTGAGAAACGTGATACTGCGTGTAGGCATCATACTCTGTTGGGGTCATAATCACTGTCTTTTCCTCGGATGATGTATGAATAGAAGATTGTCCTCCACTTTCCAAACCAGCAACCACATTTGCAAATCGTGGTTGTCTCCGATTATGAAGATGTCTACAAAAGCGTTGAACATAACCGGACTCTCCACAATGATAACAAACTTTGCCTAGTCTTGTCCCTCCATTGTTGTCTGAACTCTGACTCCTAATTCCTCTGCCTCCAAAACCAGTTTGACCTCGTCCTCTAGAACGACCGTCAAATTTACCGCCACAAGCATTTGTAGGGCCACTACGACCTGTGCCTCTCCCACAGGAAGCAAGTAAAACATACTTATCAGAAGAATCAACTGTAGGGGTAGCATCACGAGAGACACGTAAAACTCGGGCAAAAGTGTCTGTAAGAGATGTTACCGTCGGGCTGCTAAGAATCTGGGAACGAACAGTTTCAAATTTTGATCCAAGAGCACCTAGGAAACTCATAACTGCTAACTGGTCACGTTGGGCTCGCATTTGTGTTACATCTGTGGTAATATGGAGAAATGAATTGAGGTAATATGGAGAAATGAATTGAATTCCTCGTACATCTTAAAATCAGCAAAAAACTGTATATTGGGCGTCCATCTTGATGAATCTTATAAAAGTCCTAAGAGACCTCATAGATACAAGCAAGATTATTTTGTCCTGAGTACAACACCGCCAAGTACTCCTACAATTCTTTGACGGTATCAATAAGAGTAACTAAATTAACAATCTGATTGTCCATGCAATTAAGCATCTGATAGAGAATCCTGGTATCGACCGTCTTCCATGCCTCATTGGAAACGTTTACTGTCGTTAAGTGATCGCCCTGTTCTCTGCTAATCAGGGCCAACCTCACAATCTTCCTCCACTGCGAAGAGTAAAATGCAAAAATGACCGCTGCACTCTTAGTATATTTGGATATTGCGCTCTTTTTTGTTGGTCAATGCAAAAAAAACCTCTACTATATAAAAATTTGGCAAAAAACACCTTTACTCCCTTGTGGTCGTCGACTTGTAAGCATTGAGTCACTACACTTTAAAAAAATACTATTAGCCCACTGTGTTTTTTAATAATTCTTAATTAGGTCATTCCGTCTAATTTAGCTAACAGACGTCAAAAGATCTGGCCAATTTTCCTATGTGGCTTTTTAAAAAAAAATTAATACACGTAATGGCTGAGGTGGCTTATTTGGCTAATCAGACTGTCCAAGTTGGTTCCAACGTGCATTCTTAATCTGGGTTTCTTTTTCTTCTTCAACAAAACCATTCTTCATCTTCATCAAACCCAAATTGTCTAGAACACTACAATCAAACATCCCAATTCCATCTCCATTTCAGCTAGTCTGTGGAAAATGAAGGATATTTTCATCTTTCAATTATTTCTCTGTATTTTCTTCATCCTCTTTGCAAAGTTGGACAAATTTTGTAATCAACATGCCATTCCATGAGGAAAATTTATTAGATCCACTTGAGAAGGAAAAGGAGAAACCACAAAATAGAAATCCCTAGATTCAAACTAACCCACCAAGAGCAACAGATAATTCCATAAAAAAATGAAACCATAACAATAGAGATTAGAGACCCAATTCGTTTTGAAACAAATTTATGAAAAAAAAATCCAAATCACATACCCAACTCGTTTTTGAGCAAACACGTGAAGCAAAATTTCCAGACCCATAAAGACGTCACATGACATTGTTATTGCTAAAAAGGTAAATCGAAGACCATGTGCTTCATTGCCGTTGGGAGAAAGAGAAGGAGGATTGGATTAATTAACACCATTAACCTGCAAATCCTTGAACTTGCTAGATTTGTCCATGGATGAAGTTGGGGACTGAGATTGCAAAGAATGTGATATGATGGTTGAGATTACAGAAAAGGGGGAGGGGTTGCAGCCTTTGTTGTGATCTAGGAGTGTTTAGGATTAGAGTGTCTTTTGTTTTGATTGTTTTTGTTTGGACTTTGGATAATGGGTTGAGATGAGGTTTCAATTTTGGTGAGGAAGAAGATGAACAGTAGGGTTCGAGTTGGGTTAGTTTTTCTTTTCTTTCTTTATCTTTTTACCAGGATGGAGATAGAATTAATTAGGAAAAAAATGAGGATAAATAATGTTTTATTTATTTATGTTTGTAATTTGCATTATGTCTTTTTTGTCTAAAAATTTCAAAAAAAAAATTTGGTCGTATACCGTCAAATATAAAGTCAACATGTATTGTACATGGCAAAATTGTATTTTTATTTATTGTTTTATTTTAGGCTTATTTATTCATTTTGAAGGAGAAAAAAATAGGAAATGATTTTTTTTTTAAAAAATGAATTAAAATATTTATTTTAATTTTATTATTATTTTAATTATTTTTTGCCACATAATCAATGATTTTATTTTATTATTTTTTTTGTGTTGCCACATCAGGAAATAATGATTTTTTGATTTTTTTTTCACTGCCACGTGTGATTATTTGAATTCCGTCCAAGAAATTGGACGGAATGGCCTGAATTTTCATTTTTAGAAAGCACAATGGTCTAATTGCATATTTTTAAAGTTCAGTGGCCAATTGCTTACAAGTTGACGACCACATGGGGGTAAAGGTGTTTTTTGCCATAAAAATTTGGATAAGAAACCTTTGGGCATTGACTATCCTACGTGGCAATGATGACATGTAAAGTAAGCGAAACTAAGACTAAAAAATTCGCTTTGGTCAAAATTTGAAAATTCGCTTTGGTCAAAATTTGAACTCAAAACCTCAATCTCATAGCTTTAAACAATTGTCCAACTAAGCTCCATGATGTAATTGTAAATAAGATAACAGAAATTTTATTTATACCAGCTTCTCCATTATAAATTGAGTACGTACAATTAATATTTTTATTGCAATTAAAAAAGAAAAGGTTAATATTGAATATTTTAAGTAAAAATTCAAGATTTTTTTAATAACAATAAAGTGTTTAAAACTATTGAATTTCGTGGGGGGAAAAGTAACAATTAAATTGAGACAGAGAGTATATTATATGGTTTCGTAAAGGGTAGCACTATTTTCACATAGTTTTTAATATTTTCACATAGTTTCTTCTCACATGAAGATGAGACCCTCGGTAAAAATACATGTAAAAATATCAGTTCTCTTTGGTAAAACACACATCTTATTATAATTTGTTTAAAAACATGGATCATTTTTATCTTTTTTCCATGTTTTCCGGACAAGTGATATCATTTGAGGATTCTCCACTTGGTAATTATTATATTAAGAACATAAAAGGAGGATGTTAACTAAAAGTTGAGCATTATGAGTAATAAAATTTTCCATTTCATTTGTATTTATATATGTAATTTACATATATCCATATAACATCATAGTAAAGGAATTTTGAGTATTATGAAAGTTGTTAATAAAAGGAGTTTTGGAGAAGAAAGAAAAGTTTTTCTTATTTACTTTTTGAGCAAATATTTTTTGTGTAAATAAAACTATGTCAAATTGTAACCCATTTATTTATTTTTTGACATTTTTATTGATATTGATAGTATGTATTTTGGACACATTTAGGCATAATTATCTTATAAAATTAAAATTGTTATATGAAAAATGTTATTTTTTGGGTGGTCGATTGGTCATTGTAAAGAACAGTAAGAGAATTTGAAGATAAAACGTGAATTAGGCACAATAATTAATTAATTAAATTAAATTTATGTTGTTTTAATTGCAATTATAGCATTTATCTCAATTGGATACTTACTTAAAGTTACAAGGTTGATGTTTTGAGTTCAAATCTTGACAGAAGCGAATTTTTTAATCATAGTTTGGCTTACTTTACATGTCATCATTGCCACGGAGGATAGCCAATGTCCAGTTGTCATATAAAGGTTTCTTATCCAAATTTTTATATAGTAGAGAGTTTGTTTTGCATTGACCAATAAAAAGGGGCGCAATACCCAAATATGCTGAGAATACAATGGTCATTTTTGCATTTTACTCCCACTGCGAATAATTGGTAATGCCTTCCAATTTCCTATCCGTAAGACGAGTTGATGAAGATAGTACTTCTGTAACAATTGTTGACGGTTGAGAGTCAGATGAAGATGTACCAGAATTCTGGCTCACAGTAAGCTCGGGTGCTGCTGACATCTTGCTTGGAATATTTTGTATTAAATATTCCCAAGCTACAAACTACGACAAAGGATCACAAGTTCACAGCTAAACAGCAACCACATACACTTAACCCAAACAAATATATACTAGTGCGTCGAGCACCTCATATATTCAATCACAAAGTAAATCCCACGAGGCAAAGAAACATCAAAAGGCTGCTATTAAATCACCGAAAAATTTCCACCACCCAAGTACTTCTCACATGCATCTACCAAAGCAAAGCAGTGGCGTCATTATTCGCGATGAACAGCACCTCTACTGTTCATGATGAACAGTAACTTCACTGTACACGGCGAACAGCTTTTTTTTTGTTGAAGGAAAAAAAAATGAAAGGAAGGAGGATGAAGAATTAAAAAGAGACTTGGAGAAAGAACTTAAAAAACCATGGCTTTGATACCATGTAAAGTGGAGAGTTTATTCCTACAAATAAGAGCTGAGCCTTTTATAGACGAAGACTCATGCTATATAAGGAAAGTAAATCAATGACTAGCACATATCACTCCACGCATTATTCCTAAAATCATGCTTCTACAATCATGCTCCTGGAGAATCCCTAACAAAGGTCAACATGAACTAGATGTTACTTTTAAAAGTTGTTATTTAATGTTGAAAATTATCATGTCCAGGGATTTTACACCACCTACTTCTGAATTTGCTTTCCATAATTCATTAGAGCCTGACCTAGATCAAATACCCGAAATTTCAATGAGCGTGTCTTACAAATAAGTGCGCCTACATTAGAAGACTATAAAGGCATAAACCTTAGTGACATTGGGGGTTTGAGTTTTTGTTTTGTTCACTTTTTTGTTTAATTTTGATACTTCATTTTGCATGCTTATCTCAATGATTTTTGAACTTCTGTTTCTTGTGGGTCACTTCTAAAATTGATGTTGTTCCCATCATGATTATTGTTTTTCTTTCCCAGTGTTATCTCTGGATCCAGTCATTGGAGCTCTTGCTGCTGGTAATGCTGTTGTTCTCAAACCATCAGAAATCGCTCCAGCCTCAGCGTCACTTCTTGCAAAACTATTGGAAGAATATTTAGACAATTCTACCGTTAAAGTTGTGGAAGGAGCTGTAGCTGAAACATCTGCATTATTAGAACAGAAGTGGGATAAAATATTTTATACAGGTTATTATCTTTTAATAGATCATTGTATATATGCCAAGATCTCAGATAGTATCTTGGTTTCATATTGCTGTAGAATAGCAAAGCTAGTTATATCCTTTCTAACATTTCGAATTTTCTTCAATTTTGGGCTGGTTTATGCGCATAAACTTTTACTCTTTGAATATCTTTTCAACTTTGAGCTTGGTATTTCAGCTGGAACTTATCATTTTAGTTCCATATGACGTGTATACTCCTTGGAAGATTACTTTTGTCTTTATTTTCAAATCTCCATGTTCTATGTTGAAAGGTAAACATGTGACCATCCGTCTGCCCATGTATGTGTATCTCTGCGTATTTCTTTTAATAATAAGTTTCCTTTTTAGGACATAAATTTCGAAACTCTAAATAAATTTTTATTTTAAGTTCCTCTGCTGAAAACTTTCGGACCATCTTTTGTCATGGTTTATTCTGTTTGTTGAATCCCAGTCAGTTAGGTAGGAGGATATGAGTTGCGTTCTATATTTAAATTTTAATCTAGCTATTCGAAGGACTTTATATGCAAGTTCTCAGGAGTGGCCTACATATAGGTTTCATATTTGTCTGATTCCTCAAAGATCTTTCCTCAGTTCTATAGGTTGAGTTGATTGTACATAGTCATCTTGGTGGCAAGTCGACACAGGTTCTCTGACACAATAAACGGTCGAACAACTGTTCATCATTAGTTTCCACTTACTGGTTTATATAAAACTGTTGAAAAACTGTTGAAGGGCAAATAACAATATTCACTGCATAGCTTATTCTTAGAAATTTTACCTCTCCACCTATACAGTATTTTTCTTGCTCTTAAGCTGTGCAATCTTACTGAAACTCCAAACATATAATTTTGTACTTTTAGCAATTTATCAAAAAAAAATTATATTTAAATTTTATTCCATAAAAATTTTCAAGGTAGTGGAAGAGTTGGAAGGATTGTGATGGCTGCTGCTGCAAAGCATCTCACTCCTGTAATTTTAGAACTTGGAGGAAAGTGTCCTGCTGTTGTTGATTCAAATACCGACTTACAGGTAAGAAACTCATCTAGCATACTGCTTGAATGCAGATGCCCCCATACCTTTTGGTGCTGCATGTTCAAATTCCATCCTTACAATTTAAGCAACAAGGGAATTGTTTTTGTGATAAAAAGGTTTCCGCAAAGAGGATAATAGCAGGAAAGTGGGGATGCAATAATGGACAAACTTGCATTGCTCCTGACTACATAATAACTACGAAGGCTTTTGCACCGAAGTTGGTAAGATGCCTTAGAAAGCTCAAACCTCAATACTTTAGTGTTTTTCTGTGTTTTTCTTCATATGATGGATGTTGGTTCATCAGATAGATGCTCTAAAACATGAATTGGTGGAATTCTTTGGAGAGAATCCAATGAAATCAAAAGACATATCCCGAGTGGTGAATTTGTATCACTTTAGACGCTTGACACAGTTGATGGATGAGGATAAAGTCTCTGATAAGATTGTCCTAGGAGGCCAAAGAAATGAAGAAAAATTGTGAGTTCCCAGAAAGTTTGATGTGTCATCTCCTTAGTTGACTGGATTATCAATGAATCAATTATTATTTTGATTGTTGCAGAAAGATATCTCCAACCATCTTGTTGGATGTGCCAGAAGATTCTCAGATAATGAAAGAGGAGATATTTGGACCATTGCTACCCATTCTCACTGTGAGGACCATCTTCTGAAGCTCTTCTTATTCTATTTTTTTTTCTTTCTCAGAAGTCCATTTGAAGGTTGCGATGAGGTCAATCGCAGCAGTAGAGAAGTAGTTTCTATTCTTGAATGGAGAAGAGAAGTTCATTCCATGTAGTTTCCTCAACTAACTATCAGTATTGGGTAAATCCCAAGTATCTTCATTCTCTATCGCACCCTGCCAAAATTTAATTGAATTAGCCCCATTTTGTTTTCTTTCTTGTTGACAATTCCCCTAATTGCGGATTACTTTACTGAATGCATTGACTTGTTTGTGTGTGCGCGAGTGCATTTCAATGTCCCTGTGTGTGCTGTGAATGAGAGAGGGGACAGTACAAATGCTTTCTTCGTGTTTAATATAAGACATTCTATGAAGACTTGATTCTAGCAGATTATTAGGTATTTACATTTGAATTACATTGGAGTCTAAAATAAAGTTGTCAAAAAAATCTCTGAAATGTTCAACTCTTATATGGTACTAGCTTCGAGGCATGAGTTCATGCCAATAAGGATAAATTTGGTTGCCTTTGTATCAATTCATTGATTTGAAGTGTCACCTTCCAAAGGAGGTGGAAATTTCCATGTTAGACAAGTATTTAAATACATACACCAAGTCCTTTAATTCATAATTACATCTGTTAGAAGTTATCATGTTACGATTTTATAAGTGAATATAAATCTCATTTCACATATACTTAAATGTGTTGTCGACATATTTTGAGTAGGTTGACAGTGTGGAAGATAGCTTTGACATGATAAACTCAAGATCTAAACCTCTTGCCGCGTATTTCTTTACAAATAATGAGGAGCTGAAGAAGGAGTTTGTTAGAAATGTCTCTACCGGAGGGATGCTTATCAATGATACTATATTGCATGTGAGTGTAGAATTTTTAGAGCCAAACTTCTGTAGTATCTTTCTAAATCACCAACTTTCTGTTAAATTATTATCACATTGCTTGTTTGGGTTCTAACCATCTTTCACTTATTGTGAAAATTTGTTAAGCTAGAGGATTACTCCAACTTATTTGGATTTGGAAGCATATATAAACTCAATAGCATTGTGATGTATGGATGCATTTCAAGAAAGGTCCTCAGTCCACTAGTAATTTTATCTTTCGTTGATCAAAAAGACAGTCTACTTGAACCGATGTGCCCTTAGCCCTTAGGCAAGCAATATGTAGCATAGAAATCTATAGTGGAAACGGTGGGAATTAGCTCGAGTTGCGGGTGTTTTAGTGAAAGTAATTGTAAGCGAGATAAGCTGGCTTTCTACTCTGCCCTAGCCATGTATTCAAGTAATCTCTTAAATTACTTACGCCAAGGGTTTTCAAGTACTGTCACAATGTTGCGAATTTATCTTAGTATTGGCACATTTCAAACTCTGAACATTTGACGCACAAAAACTTTCTAAATCTTTTACACGGACTCAGTACCTAGACATATAAGATACATTTCTTTATTTCAAAATAAGGATTAGGAAACACATGATACATCCAGATTTTTTCTGTACCTTCTATTTTAGTTGTTCTTTTTACATATCTACATGTACGCATGCAAATGTATATCTACATGCATACTGCCTGAAATTCATTCATGAAGCATGGCAGATATTTCTTCTTGATTGCTATTTGCATATTTCTTTCAACTTCTGATTAATTATTCATTCTATCAACTCCACAAACACAGCTTACAGTTGACACACTTCCTTTCGGGGGAGTAGGGGAGAGTGGGATGGGCTCATACCACGGCAAATTCTCTTTTGATGCTTTTAGTCACAAGAAGGCGGTTCTTTACAGAGCTCTTGTAGGAGATTCATCTACAAGGTTCCCACCCTATACTCCTCAAAAGCTACGGATACTGAAGGCCTTGATGAATGGAGACATATTTCAAGTGTAACTTTCTATGATTGGATGGTCAGAATTGAAAGAAAATGTATGATTTCTCGTAATACACTTGCACAGCTCTGTGTAATATAGCAAGTAACGTCTTTGTTGGATGTTTATAAAATCCAAATATATTTGATTACGTTTTAAAAAAGGCATATATTTGATTCAATATAAGTGATGAAGAATCGCTTTTTTTTTTTTATCAATACACCAATCAACACAAATGGTTCTAAGATTATATCTAATGGTTAAATATTAATATCTGTTCAAGGCACGAGCGGTTTTAATATATATTTAATTTCTATTAAAACTTATTTATTAAAATTATTATGATTTTATGGAAAAACATTAAAAAGTATGAATTTGTTCAAAGAAAAATTAACTAATTAATGGCGTTGTGTGAACCCCTTAACAATCGATTAAAATTTTACCCATATGTAATTTCTTTTGTTATAAATCTTTACGTTTCTTGCTGAATTAAGTATTAAAAAGTACCGGCACAAAGCATCTTATATTATATGTTTTTCTTTTGGAAAAGTTATTGTTGAACATTTACTTGCCACTTTTTACTTCTATTTATTATATTGTATTCTTAATTTTTAATGCGCTAATTTTTATATGACTATTAATTTTTATTTTCTTTTATTTCTAGTGTCTTATTATTTTTGAAAAATGCAGGAGGTAGTAACAATCATTATATTAAAATCAACACTTAATATATAGTAGGAATCACAATAATTACCTTGCAAGTAAAATGCACTTATCTAAAAATAAAAACATAAAAAAGAAGAAAATCAGCCTAGATTGTAGATTGGCATATATAATACATGTTGGCAGAGATTCATATTGTAAATTTTCGATATTGCAAATAAATATTTTAATTCTATAATTATTATGTAACCTAAGAGATTTAACTAAATCCACATATTTTAGATAATATTTGATTGTGCTTTTATATTGATTTAATTGTTTTTAGTTTTTTATAGTTATCTATACTTTTTAGTAATTAGTATTTAAATATGTAAAAGACCTAATTCAGCCATAAAAAAAAGAGAATTCAAAATCGATAGAAAAATACAATTTGTTCGTCTTCGGAATGTAGAGAATGACAAAAAAAGTAGAAAATATCCAAAATCTTATTGGATTGATATATGATTTAATAATGCACAGCTAGAAAATAATTACCCCTAACTTTCTATTCAATATAAGTTTGTACTTTTTTTAACTCTCATTTTAGAGAGATAATATCTACATAATCATTATTATGATACAATAACCAAATCAAGTAGAAAACACATCACAACTCACATAAAAATAAATAAATTTACACAACTAATTATCAAGCTAATAATCGAACTTGACACTTGAGGGTGACAAAGTATTACTAGTTTTCACTCAAGTTAGTTGCCCACTTTAATTTATTGTAGAAAACATATAATATATAGGTAAAAGTAATCTAAGACATGCCTTAATTAAACTTGGCTAAGGTTGTGTTTGATAAAATTAAATATTAAGATTCAAACAATTTAAACATCTGAATAATATAGAGTATCTGTTTAGACTTGTATCTGAATGAAGAAATGTTGTTTGATAATTATTTTTTTCAAAATATCTGAATGATAGTATTTTACCATTTTAACCTTTCTTTCTCTCATCCTATTCAACAACCCAACTTCTTTATCTCCTCCATAACTAAAAGTTTCCAATCCAAAAGTTCCAATTCTTCATTCTTCATTCCCATTTTTCATTCTTCTTCACAAATCCAAATATAAAAACTCAAATCATAGAGATAATCTGAGTTAACATCTTCATTCCCATTTTTCATTATTCTTCACAAAATCATTCTTGTTTATTGGCAATTGAGTTTCTTGCCACTGGTGTTGTTTCCGGCAATGAAATCACCTCCTTGGCACATGAATTGGGGGATAACACGGTGGAAGCTCGATCCTTTGCATTGTAATGGCTTGCCAGACTTGCCGATTCCCTTCTCGTCACTGCAATCTTTTCATATCTTGCCATTTTTTTCCAGATCTTTTCTTTTGGTCTATTAGAGACATGGATTTGTGTTTGGTTGATTTTTTTTTTAAATTTGTTCATGGTAGAATTGTAGATCTTTGTTTTGGTCAATTAGAGACACGGATTTGTGTTTCAATTTGTACCTCCAACGAATTTAATGTTTTGGCTCTGAGGTCAGGTCAGGTCGTTTCAATCGGCAGGGATGGTAGAATTTGGGATACAAAAGGAATTTGTAAATTTTTTGAGGTTAATTTTGTCCAAATATAGTTAATTTCGTTCAAACCCACCTCTGAATAGTTTAGATTTATATTTGTCCCTTACTGATTAATAGGCATTAAGAGATGGAAAAAATTTGCTAAACAAGACTAACCTCTGACCGAATCAGAGGCTAATATATTAAGAGGCATTCAGTGCTAAACAAACACAGCCTAAGACTACTTAGCAAAACGATATAGTTTTATCTCCTAGAGTAAAGTTTTTTATTTTTTAGTTTTATATTGAAAAATATTTTATTATAATTTTTATACAAAATTACGCCGTACACAGTCCGTTTCTGGTGCATTCCCCTTTATTTTACATACCCTGCTCACTACCTTTAGCGACGGACTGGGCTTCAGTTTGGTTCGTCGTTATAGAACAAATAAATAGTTTATATGTTATGGCGACAGTTCGATGCGTCGCTAAAAGTTAAGACGACGGTTCTCTGATATACGCGACGAATCGAATCGAATCGTCGCCCGGTGCGTCGTTAAATGTGGTGAGTAAGGTATGTTAAATAAAGGGATATGCACTTGAACCTCTCCGTTATATATATATATATATATATATATATATATATATATATATATATATATATATATATATATATATATATATATATATATATATATATTAGTTTCAATCCATGGCAACCGGTTGCTAGAGTCACTATTTTAGCAACCAACATATTAGCCGTTGATCAATAACATGGAAGGTTGAGATTAAAAAGAGTTATAGCCCAACCGCTACAACATGTAGCGACTGCTATTTTAATAAAAACGGGTCCCACTTGGTCATATTGGTCAGGTAAAGTTTTATAAGGGAAATTAATTTTTTAAATATGTGCTGCTACAAGTTGTAGCGGCTGGTAATTTTTTTTTGCACGACAATGAAGGAAATAAAGCATTCATGTGGAAAGAATTTTACTTGGCCAAAGATTCGTGTCTTTATTTCATGTGGAAAGCATCTGACTAGGAAATAAAGAATGTAAGACCTCGAATGTTATGAAATGAAAGTATTCAACTTTCTTATAATTATTATTTTATTTAGTAAATGGTTAAATTGATAAAGGGTTAAAGTTAAGGGTGATATGTGAAAATTTTTCAAAGTAAGCAAGTTGATATAAAATATTCGTTATGTCGGGAAATATTCGTTTGGTCGGGGAATATTCTTTTTGTTAGGAAATATCCGTACTACGACACCATCATTGGTGGACCCCACAACGGAATAACTGTCGGTGTTAAAAAACGACAGAAATATCTTTTTTTTTAAAATAACGACGAAAGTTTTACCGTTAAACTGTTGAAATACCCGATGGTAAAGGTACAGTAATATGCGTGGTTGCATAGTAGCACACGGTATTAATTATTGATGCTTACGTAAGAAGCCACTCATTTTATTCAATTATTACTACAGTAGTTGCTGCATAATATCTCTCATATTATTGATTTAATTATTGTCATAGTATCATCTGCATAATATTTTATATTATTAAATCAATAATTAAGACGACAAAGTTATTCATATTATTATTTGTAATACTGACGATGTCTAGAAAGTTCTGTCGAGGAGAGGTTTGGTCACCTAATTGCGCGCTAATAGGGAGAAATCCTTATCGGAAAGCCCCCTCTTTCCTGGGAATGATCTGGTTGTTAAATATTGTGAGTTGTAATATTAATGATGAATAATTGTTAATATATTAAAAATGTGTTTATTAAAGATAAATGAATTACAAAAGTTAGAGGGAAATAATGTAAACTTGGAAAACTTTAGGGTACCAAAGTGTAATAAGTAAATTAATCTGGGTGGTGGTTTTAATAGTAAATCAATCTGGACCGTCGGTGGTGGTTTTAATAGTAAATCAATCCAGACCACAGGTGATGGTTTTAATAAATCAATCTGGACTGTCGGTTGTGGTTTTAATAGTAAATCAATCTGAATCATCGGTGGTGATTTTAATAGTAAATCAATCTGGACCGTCCATGGTGGTTTTAATAGTAAATCAATCTGGACCGCAGGTGGTGATTTTAATAAATCAATCTGGACCATCGGTGTAAGACCCCAACTTTTATGAATAAAGATGAATTTTCTATAAATATCATTTTTAAATATTATGGAGTGAATTTGATATAATATTATAGTTGTGGATAATATTTATAAATTTTACAAAGTACGCAAGTTGTTATATAATATTCGATTGGTCGGGGAATATTCGTTTTAACAGGAAATATTCGTACGACGGCACAATCATTGGTGGACCCCACAACGGAATTATTGTCGGATTTAGAAAATGACAAAAATATCTTTTTATAAAATAACGGCGAAAGTTTTATTGTTAACTTTTAGAATACCGGTGGTTAAAATATAGTAATACGCGGGGTTGCACAGTAGCACACGGTATTGCACAGTATTTTTAAATTATTAATTCTTACGTAAGAAGGCACTGCTTAATAATTATTACAGTAATTACTGTTCAATATTTTATTTTATTGATTCAATAATTACTGCGTTGATATTTTATATTATTGTTGTTTCAATAATTGTCATTGCACAGTATTTTCCATTATCAAATCAATAATTCATATTATTTGAATAATATTATTAGATAACATTACTGGTAATGTCTAGAAAGTTCTGTCAAGGAGAGGTTTGATCACCTAATTGCGCGCCAATAAGGAAAAATTCTTATCGGAAAGCCTCCACTTTCTTGGGAACGGCCTGGTTGTCATTATTGTGATTCTGTAATATTATTTGTGAATAATTAATTATTGATTTATATGATAAGAAAATATTTATTTTATGTGGACATAAATGATGGATAGGAAAATATTTATTTTATGTGGTTATAAATGAAGGAATTAATGTTGAGGTGTTTTATCAATATTTTATCGGATTGGAAGTTTTAAAAAATTAAATCGGTGTTCTTAAAGCTCTATTGCGTGAGTTATAATTTTAATCCAACTATTGGATCGTTGTGATTTTTTGATATTTTATGCATATATAAGTTGAGTATATGTCCACAAATTTTGAACCGTTAAAAATTAATGCATGATTTGTTATGAATTTTAAAAGGTGTTAAAAATCATCCGTTTGTGAATTTCGAATCTTTTCTGTCTGGAATTTGAAAAAACTTAAATCTACAAAATTGTAGAGAATTCGATTTTATGTGGAATGGACATAAAATTCGTATTTTTCTGATAAAAGGCTATTTATTATGAATTACTAAAATTTCGAAAAATAAAATATTTTTTTATTAGGTGGGACCCACTTTTGTTTTTCAAACTTGTGGGCTGAAATTTTTGTTCCAAGTTGGCTGCTCATTTGGTGGGTGGACGTAAAGATTGAAAAAAATATAATAATAATATTATTTTATTATTTTAGTCTCCTATGGCATTCTAGCATTTTTCTATTAATAGGTGCTTAAGTTAGAATTGAAAATCACACCAGAATCAGAGAATTCTTCTTCTATAATCTTGAGCGTATTTCTTTAGAGTTTTAGAAAGCTTTGAGCATAGAAAATAGTGAAAGTTTTCTTCAAGAATAACCCTGCTATACCAGTTGGAATACTCTTCTTTTCAAGGTAAGGGATGTTATTTTTTTTCAATATTCGCTTGAAATAATATTTTCTTCCATACTCTGTAGTATATAAGTAATATTATTTCGTTTCAGATTTCGAATTCTATACTCGTTTTGTTAAAATTTTGGCTTCTATACTCCATGAAATTAGTAGAATATCCTTGATATTTGCGCTTCATCCAGTATCTTTTCATGAAAATATTATTCTAAGCATTCTTGATAAGTTTTTAATTTTTTCATACCGAAATACTATTCACGGAGTTACTATTCTCGAAGTACTATTCATGGGATACTATTCACTCGAGTACTGTTTACCCGGAGTACTATTCATGATAAAAATTGATTCGTTTTCGGTCCAAATTATTTTTGGTACAATATTATTCTTGAATTTTACTCCACAAAGCAGTATCATGTTGACAATTTGGACATTATTAATTTTTGGATAAATTAAATTATAAATCTTTAAAAATTTATCCTTGAACTTGTTTTATTGAATTCTTATATCATTGTCATCATCCTCATGTTTATATTCTGTTGAAAGTCATCTATGGCCTGTAGTGCATAGATGGACTTGGTATAATTATGACCAGGGATTATTCGATATAATCATGACCGTAATATTACAAATGATGTGGTAAAAGTCCTCATTGGCCCGTAATGCATTGGTGGATAGTTGTTGGCATGATCATGACCATTGATGAATACACGAATATCCTTGGCCCGTAGTGTATAGATAATTTGTGGTCGTGATACTAATGAATATCCTTGGCCGTAGTGCAGGGATGATGTGGATTATTTATTAAGCTGAGTCTCAGTAATAAAAGTGATGAAAAACCTTTTAAATCATAGAAGATAGTAGATTTTATTCTCTACTTAACTCTTCTAATGGATTGCTTGTTCCGCTGCAGTTAAACTTGATGTTTGTTATATTTTATCAGTTTAACACTGTTAAAGGCTAACTATAAATTATTCTGCATTATCTTAGTCATAATATTTCTTACTGGGCTAGTTGAGCTCACCCCTTTGCTTTCATTGTCCTTTTTAGGAAATGAGAACGTAGCCGGAACTAGTCGGGAAACGGAGTGACGGTCCAGATGATAGCATTAGTAGTCATCACTATTCTATGAAATAGTGTGATAATAATTGTATTGAGGTCATCATTTTAGTTGAATACTGTCTAGAAGACAATATTCGTTTTAAAACTCTCAGTTTATGTCTTGTCGTATTTTACACGACAGTTGTATTATTAAGTTGTACTTGAATTTTATACCATGTATTTGGCGACTCAAGATGGGTGATGTATATCTATTTTGGGGGCGTCACACTTGGTATCAAAGCTTAGGGATATGATCCCTGGCTGAGATGTGAGACAAGAACTACGAGGGGTGAGACGGAGAATTCTTTCGCTAGTATGACCTACCTAAGTTTATTTGGTATTTAATTGGTCGGTCAGAGTATAGGGATAATATGTGACATGTCAATTAACCCTTGTTTTGTGGCAGTATTTGAAAATGACATCTGAGAATGTTGAGAATAGCAATGGAGCACAAGAGACCGTTTAGTCTCCACAGATCAACAATCAGGATAATGTGCATCAGAAAGGCAACAATCCTCATGCAAACAACAACATTGACCAAATGATGAACGATGGGATGTTCAGAGGCTTTCTACAATTCATGCAACACCAGGAAAGAGAGACTCCTGTCCGAAATGCAGGTGGAAACACTGGCAACTCTCAGATGGTCACTGCTAAACAGTTCAAGGAGTTAGGACCACCAGAGTTTTTTGGAGAGCCAAAACCACTTAAGGCGGAGACGTGGATAAAGCAGATCAACAAGATATTTGATGTCTTGGGATGCTCCGAGGAGCAAAAAGTTCCCTTTGCCACCTTCATGTTGCGGGCAAAAGCAGATTATTGGTGGGAATCTGTAAAGCGTACTCAACCTGTAGTGCTGAAGATGTGTTGGGAGAAGTTCCAAGAACTGTTCAACGACAAGTACTTTTCCGAAAGTATTCGTCACATGAAAGAGGTAGAGTTCATTAAACTGGAGCAAAATAACATGACCGTGTCACAGTACGAAGCCAAGTTTGTTGGGTTGTCCTGGTTTGCGTCCCACTTAGTTGATAATGAGGAGAGAATGACGTGGATGTTTCTTAGAGGTTTGAAACCCGAGATTCGTCAATACCTTATCTCTCACAAACTTTGCTTGTATTCAGATGTTGTGAATAGGGCTCAGTTATTAGAACGTGATAATGAGTCAACCCAACCGAGAGAGAGCAGCTGACAAAATGATAATATCAGTGGTAGCAGTCATCGAAGCAGTGATAACAAATATGGAGGGAATCAACATGCCAAAAATGGTAACCACTTCGGTGGTAATCATGGCCAAGATAATAAGAGTGGACATTTCAAGAAGAGGAGATTCAACAATGATGGAAAGACGTCAGCACCAGCACCCGTTGTTAAGGAAGGAGAACGACCACCTATCATATGCTTCAAATGCGGAGGGGAGGGACATATCAGTCCAAACTGTGCGATGTAGTCTAAAGCGTGTTATAATTGTGGAAGAGAAGGTCACCTAGCCCGATGTTGTCGTCAACCGAAGACAAGTCCAGCTGGGATGGAGGCATCAAAGGCCGTCCTAGAAAAGTCAAAGCCGGTAGTTCAAGGGAGAGCGTTTGCTGTGACCTCCCAGAAAGCAAGGAACCCAAACGAGGTCATCACGGGTAAGCTTATCATAAACTCTAGCGAAGTCTATACCTTATTTGATACCGGTTCTACCCATTATTTTATTTCTCCTACTTGTGCTCAACGTTTAAATTTGACTCCGGAGAAATTAGACTTTGACTTATCTGTTAAAACTCCATTGGGAGAAACCTTCATTACATCCACTGTTTATAAGTCTTGTTTGGTTCAAATCGGTACCTTCACATTACCTGTCAATCTTATTTCATTGAAAATACTTGCATTTGACGTAATTCTAGGGATTGATTGGTTAACTACTCATCATGCAAAAATTGATTATTTTCGTAAGGTTGTTAGCTTTCATACTCCTAACCTACCTATTATGCGAATTCAAGCAACCAAACCATTAAAATCAATCACTGTCATCTCAAGCCATAAAACTATTCGTTTATTGAAAAACGGATGTCAAGCTTTCTTAGCTCATGTCGCGGATTTAAATAAAAATACGTCAGTTTTGAATGATATTTCTATTGTTAATAAATTTCCTGATGTATTCCCTGAAGAACTTTCTGGCCTACCCCCAGAGCGAGAAATTGAGTTTTGTATCGACCTTGAACCTGGTACAAAACCCATTTCCAAACCCCCATATCGAATGGCTCCTATTGAACTTCAGGAGTTAAAGACCCAATTGCTGGAATTGTTAGACATCGGTTTCATTTGTCCTAATATGTCTCCTTGGGGTGCTCCTGTTCTATTCGTGAAGAAGAAAGATGGGAGTATGCGACTTTGTATTGATTATCGAGAGTTGAATCATGTCACCATCAAGAATAGGTACCCATTGCCACGTATTGATGACCTGTTTGACCAGTTGCAAGGTGCCAAATTCTTTTTAAAGATCGATCTTCATTCCAGATATCATCAGTTAAAGATTAGAACCGATGACATTCCAAAGACGGCTTTCAGAACTCGGTACGGGCATTATGAATTCCTAGTCATGTCTTTTGGATTGACTAATGCTCCTGCTGCCTTCATGGATATGATGAACCGAGTATTCAAGGAATATTTGGATCACTTTATGGCCGTCTTTATTGATGACATCCTCATATATTCCAAAAGCCGTAAAGATCATGAGCAACACTTGAGATTGATACTCCAAAAGCTTCGTGAAAACAAGCATTATGCCAAGTTAAAGAAATGCGAGTTCTGGCTTGAGGAAGTAGCATTCCTTAGACACGTAGTATCAAGTCATGGAATATCTGTTGACCCGACAAAGATTGAAGCTATTCAAAGCTGGGAGCAACCTAAATCAGTGACCGAAGTACGTAGCTTTCTCGGCTTAGCTAGTTATTAACGGAGATTTGCAGAAGGGTTTTCTCGAATTGCTACTCCATTAACTCAGCTGACTCGAAAAGATACAAAATTCGGTTGGAGCGTGGAATGTGAGAAGAGTTTTCAAGAACTCAAGAGGAGACTCATTTCAGCACCTGTTCTGACAATACCATCTGGCTCGGAGGGATTTGTCATCTACAATGATGCTTCAGGCAAAGGGTTAGGATGTGTTCTCATGCAACATGAGAAAGTCATAGCCTATGCCTCTCCGCAACTCAAAGAATATGAGAGGAATTATCCTACTCATGATCTAGAGTTGGTAGCTATTGTCTTCACACTTAAAATTTGGAGGCATTACTTGTATGGGGAGAAAGTGGAGATCTTTACGGATCATAAAAGCCTCAAATATTTCTTCACCCAAAAGGAACTCAACATGCGGCAATGATGTTGGCTTGAACTGTTGAAAGATTATGATCATACCAGTCAATACCATCCTGGTAAAGCGAACGTAGTAGCTGACGTATTGAGTAGAAGATCATATGCGGGTACGAGTGCGATATTGTCAACGCAAAGGCCGATTTTATATGACTTGCAAAGGATGGAGATAGAGTTAAAGACTCTAGGGACCCATGTGATGATAGCGAATATACGAGTAGAACCGACTTTAATCGATAAAGTTAAAGCTGCTCAAGCTACAGACCTGGAGCTGATGCGTATGAGGAAGAAAGTGCAAGAAGGTGCTATGTCAGAAGCAAAAATCGATGAAGAAAGAATACTTTGAGTCAACTCCAGACTTTGTGTTCCTAACGACCCTAATTTAAAGTATAAAATCATGATGGAGGCGCACAACACACCGTTTGCAATCCATCCTGGGAGTACCAAAATGTATCATGATCTTCGACATACATTTTGGTAGAGCAATATAAAGAGAGAGATCGCGGAGTTTATCTCAAGGTGTCTAACTTGTCAACGAGTCAAGACAGAGCATCAAGTACCAAAAGGTCCATTGCAACCACTTGAAATTTCAGAATGGAAGTGGAAGCATATTACCATAGATTTCGTTACCGGTCTTCCCAAGGTTTCTCAAGGCATAGATGCGATTTGGGTCATTGTTGATAGATTGACCAAGTCGGCTCATTTCATACCTATACGAGAAACTTATACACTTGAGCATCTTGCTCGTATGTACATAAACGAGATTATAAGATTGCATAGTATGCCAGTATCCATAGTTTCTGATCAAGACCCAAGATTCACTTCACGATTTTGGGTTAGTTTACAGAAAGCTATGGGCACGGATTTACGATTTAGCTCGACATATCATCCTTAGACGGACGGGCAGTCAGAGAGGACTATTCAAACTCTTAAAGATCTATTAAGACTCTGTGTCCTTGACTTCAAGGGAAGTTGGGACAATTTCTTACCATTGGTGGAGTTTTTCTACAATAACAGTTATCAAACAAGTATTGGCATGGCTCCATTTGAGGCGTTGTATGGAAGAAAATGTCGTTCTCCAGTATGCTGGAATGAGGTGGGTGAAGCAACGTTGTTGGGACCGGAGTTGGTACGTATGACTACAGAAAAGATTCAAACGATCCGACAACGTATAAAAATCTCATAAGATCGACAAAAGAGTTATGCTGATCTTCATCGAAAGGACGTGGAATTCAATATTGGAGAACATGTGTTGTTACGTGTTGCTCCATGGAAAGGAGTTACGAGATTTAGAAAGAGAGGAAAGCTCAATCCTCGATTCATTGGCCCATTTTTAATCCTCAAACGAGTAGGAACTGTAGCCTATAGACTCGCCTTACTGTCAAGTATGTCTCGTGTTCATAACATTTTTCACATATCTATGTTACATAAATATGTGAAAGACCAGAACCACATTATTGAGTTAGAACCGGACGAAATAGCGGAAGATTTAACGTATGAAGAGGTTCCTGTTAAAATCTTAGATAAGAAGGAGCATATTTTACGCTCCAAGGTTATACCTCAAGTCAAAGTTTTGTGGAGAAACCACGATATTGAGGAAATGACCTGGGAGTTAGAATCTGAAAATAAATCAAGGTATCCTCACCTATTCATCATACCAGGTATGTACCCTAATTTCGAGGGCGAAATTTCATAAGAAGGGGAGGTTGTAAGACCCCAACTTTTATGAATAAAGATGAATTTTCTATAAATATCATTTTTAAATATTATGGAGTGAATTTGATATAATGTTATAGTTGTGGGTAATAATTATAAATTTTACAAAGTACACAAGTTGTTATATAATATTCGATTGGTCGGGAAATATTCATTTTAACAGGAAATATTCGTACGACGGCACAATCATTGGTGGACCCCACAACAGAATTATTGTCGGATTGAGAAAACGACAAAAATATCTTTTTATAAAATAATGGCGAAAGTTTTATTGTTAACTTTTAGAATACCGGGTGGTTAAAATATAATAATACGCGGGGTTGCACAGTAACACACGGTATTATACAGTATTTTTGAATTATTAATTCTTACGTAAGAAGGCACTACTTAATAATTGTTACAGTAATTACTGTTCAATATTTTATTTTATTGATTCAATAATTACTGCGTTGATATTTTATATTATTGTTGTTTCAATAATTGTCACTGCACAGTATTTCTCATTATCAAATCAATAATTCATATTATTTGAATAATATTATTAGATAACATTACTGGCAATGTCTAGAAAGTTCTGTCAAGGAGAGATTTGGTCACCTAATTGCGCGCCAGTAAGGAGAAATTCTTATCGGAAAGCCCCCTCTTTCCTGGGAACGGCCTGGTTGTCATTATTGTGATTCTGTAATATTATTTGTGAATAATTAATTATTGATTTATATGATAAGAAAATATTTATTTTATGTGGACATAAATGATGGATAGAAAAATATTTATTTTATGTGGTTATAAATGAAGGAATTAATGTTGAGGTGTTTTATCAATATTTTATCGGATTGGAAGTTTTAAAAAATCAGATCGGTGTTCTTAAAGCTCTATTGCGTGAGTTATAATTTTAATCCGACCGTTGGATCGTTGTGATTTTTGGATATGTTATGAATATATAAGTTGAGTATATGTCCACAAATGTTGAACCGTTAAAAATTAACGCATGATTTGTTATGAATTTTAAAAGGTGTTAAAAATCATTCATTTGTGGATTTCGGATATTTTCTATCTGAAATTTGGAAAAACTTAAAGTTACGAAGTTGTCGAGAATTCGATTTCGTGTGGAATGGACATAAAAATCGTATTTTTCTGATAAAAGGGCTATTTATTATGAATTACTGAAGTTTCAAAAAATAAAATATTTTTTTATTGGGTGGGACCCACTTTTGTTTTTCAAACTTGTGGGCTAAATTTTTTGTTCCAAGTTGGCTGCTCATTTGGTGGGTGGACGTAAAGATTGAAAAAAATATAATAATAATATTATTTTATTATTTTAGTCTCCTATGGCGTTCTAGCATTTTTCTATAAATAAGCGCTTAAGTTAGAATTAAAAATCACACCATAATCAAAGAATTCTTCTTTTATAATCTTGAGCGTATTTCTTTAGAGTTTTAGAAAGCTTTGAGCATAGAAAATAGTGAAAGTTTTCTTCAAAAATATCCCCGCTATACCAGTTGGAATACTCTTCTTTTCAAGGTAAGGGATGCTATTTTTGTTCAATATTCGCTAAAAATAATATTTTCTTCCATACTCTGTAGTATGTAACTAATATTATTTCGTTTCAGATTTCGAATTCTATACTCGTTTTGTTAAAATTTTGACTTCTATACTCTATGAAATTAATAGAATATCCTTGATATTTGCACTTCATCCAGTATCTTTTCATTAAAATATTATTCTGAGCATTCTTGATAAGTTTTTAACTTTTTCATGCCGGAGTACTATTCACGGGGTTACTATTCCCAAAGTACTATTCCCGAGATACTATTCACTCGAGTAATGTTCACCCAGGGTACTATTCATGATAAAAATTGATTTGTTTTTGGTTCAAATTATTTTTGGTACAATTTTGTTCTTGAATTTTACTCCACAAAGCAGTATCATGTTGACAATTTGGACGTTATTGATTTCTGGATAAATTAAATTATAAATCTTTAAAAATTTATCCTTGAACTTATTTTATTGAATTCTTATATCATTGTCATCATCCTCATGTTTATATTCTGTTGAAAGTCATCTGTGGCCTGTAGTGTATAGATGGACTTGGTATGATTATGACCAGGGATTATTCGGTATAATCATGACCGTAATGTTACAAATGATGTGGTAAAAGTCCTCATTGGCCCGTAGTGCATTGGTGGACGGTTGTTGGCATGATCATGACCATTGATGAATACACGAATATCCTTGGCTCGTAGTGCATTGATAATTTGTGGTCGTGATACTAATGAATATCTTTGGCCGTAGTGCAGGGATGATGTGAATTATTTATTAAGCTGAGTCTCAGCGATAAAAGTGATGAAAAACCTTTTAAATCATAGAAGATAGTAGATTTTATTCTCTACTTGACTCTTCTAATGAATTGCTTGTTCCGCTGCAGTTAAACTTGATGTTTGTTATATTTTATCAATTTAACACTGTTGAAGGCTAACGATAAATTATTCTGCATTATCTTAGTCATAATATTTCTTACTGGGCTAATTGAGCTCACCCCTTTGCTTTTATTGTCCTCTTCAAGAAATGAGAACATAGCCGGGACTAGTCAGGGAACGGAGTGACTGTCCAGATGATAGCATTAGTAGTCCTCACTATTCTATGAAATAGTGTGATAATAATTATATTGAGGACACCATTTTAGTTGAATCCTGTCTAGAAGACAATATTCGTTTTAAAACTCTCAGTTTATGTTTTGTCGTATTTTACATGACAGTTGTATTATTAAGTTGTATTTGAATTTTATACCATATATTTGGCGACTCAAGATTGGTGATGTATACCTATTTTGGAGGCGTCACAGTCGGTTGTGATTTTAATAGTAAATCAATATGGACTGTCAGTTGTGGTTTTAATTGTAATCAATATGGACCGTCCGCTTTAATAGTAAATAAATCTGGACCGTCCGTGAATTAGTTACTATTTAGTCCATTTTCCTATAAATAGAAGCTTAATTTTTCTTTCATTCTCACCAATTCACTAAGACTCACAAGAGAAACTATAAAGAGCAAGAAGAAGAGTATCCTGCTGCTTCACTATTGCAATATCCAGTCTTTTACTAAGGTAAGGGTTATTATTTGTTGTATTCGTAAGGGGTATTATTTCTTTCGTATTCATAAGGAATACTATTTTTCGTATTCATTCTTTAATATGTCGGAATAATCTGTCTATGCGGATTATGTATCGCATGACAGGTGAAAATCCATTTGCAGTTTCGTATATTATTTCTTTTCATATTCTTAAATCTAAACTTACTATGGTAAGTATTGCTTCTATAATTCTTGAAATTAGTGGAATATCCTTGAGTTTTGTGCTTCATCCAGTATCGTTTCATTGAAATATTGATCTGAACTTTTTTATTAAATATCAATATTGTCACCCGGGGTACTATTCACGGGTTACTATTCACCCGATTACTATTCACTCGAATATTATTCACTCGGGTATTCGGGGTACTTTTCATGTCAGGGTACTATTCACGAGTTACTATTCATAGGTTATTATTCACTCGAATATTCACTCGGGTATTTGGGGCACTTTTTATGTCGGGATACTATTTCTGAAGTACTATTCATAGGGTACTATTCACGGGGTACTATTCACCTAAAAAATTTATTATTTTTTTGGTCCAAATTATTTTTTATACATGGATATTATTCTTGAATTTTACTCCACAAAGTAGTATCATGTTGACAATTTGGATATTTTAAACTCTAGATAAAGTTAAAGTTTTAATATTTATCCTTGATTTCGTTTGATTAATGCTTATATCATTGTCATCATCCTCATACTTATATTATGATGAAAGTCATCTTTGGCTTACGTGCATAGATGGACTGTTGATCAGTATGATTATGACCAGGGATCATTCGGTATAATCATGACCCATAATGTTACAAATGATTTGGTAAAAGTCCTCATTGGCTCGTAGTGCATTGATGGACAGTTGTTGGTATGATTATGACTAGGGATTATTCGGTATAATCATGACCATTGGTGAAAACACGAATATCCTTTAGCCGTAGTGCATGGATAATTCGTGGTCGTGATACTAATGAACATCCTTGGCCCGTAGTGTATGGATAATTCAGTGATGTGGATTAATTATTGAGCTGAGTCTCAGCGATGAAATATTAATTCATGAATGTGATAATAATGAATATCCTTCGCCCGTAGTGTATGGATAATTCGTGGTCGTGATACTAATGAATATCCTATGCCCGTAGTGTATGGATAATTCAATGATGTGGATTAATTATTGAGCTGAGTCTCAGCGATGAAATATTAATTCATGGATGTGATAATAATGAATATCCTTGGCTCGTGGTGCATGGATAATTCATGGATGTGATACTAACGAATATCTTTGGTCGTAATGCAAAGATGAATTTATTAGTATGATTATGAACATGAACTGTGATTTGGTATAACCATGATCTTTGATGTTTCAGGTAAAGACATGTGATGACAATTGTCTTCGTCCTGAATGAGAAGAGGAATTTAGAACTATAATTATGATTATGAGTTATTCACATGATTGTGGACAGGAACTGTTGATTGATGTTACAGGGTTAAAACATTGTTGGTAGACTTTTAACATGGAGAAGATAATAGACTTTATGGTCTATTTGACTCTTCTAATGGATTGCTCGTTCCGCTGCAACTATGGTTGAAAAGTTTTATCATCTACCATATGTTCTAAATCTCTGATTCATTACTGATGAAGGTTATTGATAATTTAATTATCTTTAGTTGTGATATTCTTTACTGGACTAGTTGTTATTAATTCACAATTCTTTTCAGGTAATAAGATTGTAGCTGGGTCGAGCGAGGGTAACAGGGGAATAGAACGATGGTCTATAACTGTTGAGGTTTTCCCTAAAACAGTATGGAAATAATTTTATTGAGAATTTTAGATAAGTGTGTCGTAATTTATACGTCATTTTAACCGTTGATTTTGGTGAATCGAATAGGGTGAGGTGAACCCAACTTTGGAGGGGTGTTTTGCCACTATCCTACAAGATGTCTAACGACCTACGACTTCATATTATCATAAGACAGGGTTGTGCACATCCACTTGCTGATTATATCTACGAGCATTACCTATATAATCTTTGAGTTTGGTTGAAATATAATTCTCAATTGGAGACAATGGAGATAATTATATGTCAAGAGAAGACTCATCATTGGAAAGAACATGATAACAATCTTCTCATTTTTCTTTGGGGTCTATTGGGTCAACCAAGGATAATTCTCGAGTCATATGATATCTATTATAACTTAGATGCATGACTTCCCATGTACGAAGGTTTCCTTGAGTATTTTCCAAAGATTTTAATTTCTAAAACAGTTATTGACTGTATCTTTATGTAAGGTATTATTGTAAGGTATCACTGTGAGGTACTATCCAAGTAAAGAGATGCGAGTCACAGTTGGTATCCACAACATATGTGTTATCGTATTTTGCACGATAGTTGTATGTGGAAGTTTGTAGTCGGGGAACGGAGTGATGGTCCGAGATGGTTGTTATAGTAGTCCTAACTATTCTATGAAATAGTGTGATAATAAATGTAATGAGGACTCCATTTGAGTTTGAATACTGTCTAGAAGACAATATCCGTATAAAAACTCTCAGCTACGCTTTTGTCGTATTGTATAAAAGAAGTTTGTATTTGATTCCGTACCGTGTATCTGGTGACTCAGAATGAGTCGTGTAAACCTATTTTGGGGGCGTCACAAAGAAAGTAAGTTTTTTATGGGTCGTAATAATATGTAGCGGCTGGAAGGATTTTTTAAAACTCCCCAACAATTAATTTATTCATTTGCTTTTTAAAACTCTCCCATAATAATAATAATAATAATAATAATAATAATAATAATAATAATAATAATAATAATAGTAGTAGTAGTAATAATAATAATAATAATAATAATAATAATAATAATAATAATAATAATAATAATATATAACAACAACAACAATATTAAAAATAATAATAATTAATATTGTTATTATTATATTAATATTACTAATATTATTAAAAATAACTAAAAAATAATAACAACTTGTCCACAACAACAATTTTTAATAATTTATTATTATTATTATTATTATTGTTGTTGTTGTTGTTGTTGTTGTTGTTATTATTATTATTTTTTTAATAATATTAGTAATATTAATATAATAATAACAATATTAATTATATTATTATTTTTAATATTGTTGTTGTTGTTATTTTTTTTTATTATTATTTTATTATGGAAGAGTTTTAAAAAGCAAATGAATAAATTAATTGTTGGGGAGTTTTAAAAAATCCTTCCAGCCGCTACATACTGTTACGGCCCATAAGAAAATTTACTTTCTTTATTTCCTAGTCAGATGCTTTCCTCATGAAATAAAGACATGGATCTTTGGCCAAGTAAAATTCTTTCCACATGAATGCTTTATTTCCTTCATTGTCGAGCAAAAAAAATTACCAGCCGCTATATATTGTAGCGGTTGAGTTATAACTCTTTCTAATCTCAGCCTTTCATATTATTGATTAACGATTGATATGTTGGTTGCTGGAATAATGACTAGCAACCGGTTGAAACTCTTATATATATAGGGATAAATCAACTTTTGGTACCTATACTGGGACACGACTTACAATTTGGTACCCAAAGTAAAAAAAGTTACAAATTGATAATTATACTCGAAAAATATTACACTCCGTTAAACAGTAGGAACATGACTTACAAATTGGTACCCGAAGTAAAAAAAGTTATAAACTGGTGATTGTACTCGAAAAATATTGTCATCTGGTGCTTGTACTTTCTAATTTTTAAATAATCGTTAAAATTGATCCAACGGGAGAGACAAACATACAGAGAGAGAAACGAAGTCGATGCAAAGAAGATCCTCGATGTTTTGTTCCATCTTTCCTTGCCTCCCATATTCGCACCATTGCTCCACAGTGACACCGACTTGGGAACTCTGGTGTAATCCATTTATTTTTATTGCATGAACTACAATCTTCTTCCCCGATTTTATTTACGATTTCATTCCAAGACGAGTTCATCCTTTCAATTAAACACTAAAAAGCCTTTAATAAATATATGGGAACCAGTAATCAATAGAGAATCGAGACAAGAAGAATGAGAGAAGAAGAAGGACAGAAGAAGAGAACCCTAATTTTCAAGCAGAATAAAGTTGAAACCCTAACGGAGTATAACATTTTTCGAGTACAATTACCAATTTGTAATTTTTTTCACTTCGGGTACCAAATTGTAAGTCGTGTCCCTACTGTTTAATGGAGTGTAACATTTTTCGAGTACAATCACCAGTTTGTAACGTTTTTCACTTTGGGTACCAAATTGTAAGTCGTGTCCCAGTACAGGTACCAAAAGTTGATTTATCCTTATATATATAATGACTTAGTCAAGAATTCTGGCTGTCTATTATGTACAGTATAATATATCATATATAATGTCGATGTAATACAAAAAAACTCACTAATTATTGAGCAACTTATTCACTCACTTATTCCACCAATTAGCTTCTATTGTTCCATGATGAAGAACTCTTATTTTGGTGCAATAATATTTCTCCCAATATCAGCACGGAGTTTTAGTTAAGTGACCGTCAACATCTATTTTATATATAGTGTATATAAGTAGGTATTTTGATAGGTTAATTACTTAGTTTTTTGTCACGTCCAAAAAAATAAAAAGTATTAAGTTAATTACTTAAATTAATAAATAAGTAATATAGTATATGAATAGTTAAATTTGAAACATGGTACCTACAGGTTAAGAGTAAGTTCCACACACATCATCATAGCCTCAAATTCGGGTTCGGTAATCCACAATATTACCCATACAATATAATTTTAAAGACATAAATATAATTACTTCATTAATACAATATGCCTTACTCTAAATTCTAAGTTCTAAAACCTTTAAATACATCTTTAAAAGCTAATATTATCTTATAATATTAAATTAATACTAAATTATTACAAATAATATACATCTTCTACTCATTCACCTTTTTCTTTCCTTTATCCTTACTGAAACCTTCAGTTCGTTATGACTTCACTGAAAACATTTAATTTAAAATAAGAATGAACATTTAAATGCTCAGCAATTATAACAGTTGAATAAACAACAAAATCAAGAACCATATAATTCTTTCTCTGAAAACTTCAACAACTGAATAATAGTTGTGAAGTACCTTCGAATGAATAAGAATAATAAATTTCCTTTCGTTTAAAATATTTTTAAAATGACATACTAAGCACTCATGCTGAACGGTCATAAGACCAAGAACTTTTTCTTTTCATAAAGGTTTAATAGTAATTCAACTGTAAATCGTCTTGCTTACGGACACGTCTAGGTGATCAGCCTATAGTACCATATGTTGTACAACATTCTACTTGTAAACGACTATATGCGCTTTTGTATGCACCTCAAGGTTGTGCCAAATTTTTTGACTAAAACTGCTCCTAATATTAGGGTTGTTCGTCTCAGACTTACTTCAAAATCCGCACCAAAATAATTTGGTTTGGATAGCTCTACTTAATGCCAGTAATATTTCAAGGATTTATAATCAAATCGATAAAATATTTCATCTCATGTCTAGCCGAAACAAATGACACCGACGTCTTTCTAAAACAGTTCATGAATACAGAACTTTAAAGTTTTGTTACTTCATAACATAGCATAACTGAACAACTTGTACAAATACTAAATGATTTGCATAAGTTTCATAATTTACGCAATATACAAGCATTGAGTAAATTTAGAACATCAATAACTCATAAAACATTCATAAGAACATAAGTCGAATGAAGTTAGAAAACTTGTCTCAAACGTTGTTTATAAGTTTATGCTAGTTTGCTCTTCAAATAGCTTACACAGTTAGGTTAACGATAACACACCAATTAGCCACATAATGACGTAAATTATTGGTTTACGTTAACTTTAGTTCATGTCCTGTAATGTTTCTTTTTATTAGAATTGAAACATTTAACAATATCATAAACAGTTGGCACAACGCTTGCACGCCCAACACCCGCATGCCCAACAACCCCAACCGAGCACACACTGCCCAAATGGCGCTTTTGCGCCCCATTTTGCACTGTGGTTGGTGCTGCTGCGCCAACTGTTATCCAAATATGGTATTGACAATTACACGCAAGTATACGTAATCAACAAGTAATAAAGTATAAGTTGATTATCGTTCCTACGAGGAATAATCTAATAATATTAACCAACTACTAATTTTATATCAACTCAACTTTATTTAAACAATGAATTAAAGAATATGAATTATTAATTTAGACTTACACTAATTATTTACCACAGATTAATTTTATATTTAACGACTAAGATTACAATTTCCCCCAATACTTCACCTAAATCTCCTTATTCTCTTTTCAGTTAATTAACCATATCAAATTGTTAACCAAGAATTTTAAGTTATTTATCAAGTCCCTTTCGATGATTAGATAAAATATCTATCTCAATTAATCCACTATATTCCTATGTAAAATAGTTAAGAATAGATTGTTTCAGCCATTCCTTATTCAAGTTACATGTGGCGCATGTGACGCCCCCAAATCCGAGTATATTTAAACTCTAGATCTGGTGCTTCACGGTACAACTCTAACATACATCTAACCATGCATTCATACTAATAGGGAAGTAATTACCAACTATTACAAGCCTATTATTACATACCTAGGTTCTACGACCTTTATATATGTTAGAGTTTATGCCCTAGAGGGCAATTATTTGATATAATTGCTTAACGTTTTGATATTATATTTGATTGAATAAATAAATAATTTTATTATGATTTTATTTACTGCGTAATATAATTATTAACATAATAAAATTCCTTAGAATAGTGATACAAATTATATAGTTTCAAGTATGTGACTTGAACATGAGATTATATAATTACAATTAGTATCATTGTTCTTAAATGTTCCTAGTCGAGTATCATTGTTGATGGGACAACAATGATGCATTGAGACTAGTATGTGGATTGACGGATGACCAAATCTCATTGGTCATAAATATATGAGATATTAAGTCAATGCATAGGTACATGTTAGAGAACGATGTACTGGACAAACCCACCATGATAACTCTATATGGAGCATTATGCGAAGTGTCATTAGCAATTCTCATAGTGACAATGATGTAATGGTCCTCCGACCTGAAATCGCTATATTACTACATGAGAATTTATGTACTTTGATATCATCAAATGTCACCTTTAATAGGGTAGACTATAAAGGTGATTATTGGGTTCATCATGAATCATGTGAGAAATATGAGTGATCTAGATAGAATTTAACCATCCTATATATTATGGGTGATATCCATAGGCCTCTTGATTGAGTAGGACTATGAAATGCATGGCCATGCTCAAATAGTGATTTGTTTCATATAGTCTACTCATTGATCAAGAAAACTCAGATTAAATTATGAAGAGTATGACACATTCCATGACTCGAGTTTAATCTAGGATATTAAGGTTAAAAGGATTAAATTACATTAAAATATTGGTCACAAAAAGGTTGCATCGAATCATCGATCTTATTATTACTTGGGTAGCAGTGATGCATTACTAGATGCCGCTCACTGTTTATAATTTTATAATATGATTTTAAAATTATTGCCAACGTAATAATAACCTATAGGGTTACACACAAAGAACGTTATTAAAAGAGAATTAATTTAAATTGTAAGGATTTAAATATATCAATATGATTGATAGTATTTAAATCATGAATTTAAATTAAAAGGATGCTTTGTATGTGTATATATATTAAATAAGTAAGACTTAATTAAGATATTATATATATATATATATATATATATATATATATATATATATATATATATAAATTCGGATTTTATTTTAATTAGATTAGGGTTTTGATTAATCCATTTATTGCTATATATATGATATATCAGCGTCTTTGGAAAGTTAATCAAAATAAAAACCCTAGACGCTCTTAGAGAGAGACTAGAGAAAACAGTTTCAAAAATCCTTATCCTTGGTGGCTAGTACCGCGATTCCTTCTTCTGCAGATCGTAGGATGATTCATGGAGCGTTCGCGTAGATACCGTAGAGACGCAGTTCGTTTGAATTGCGTTGGAGATTCGACCTTATCGTTTAATCGCTTTCTTAATCGGTATAATTTCTAACCACTGAATTAACTGTTTTTCGCATGGATCCTGTTTAGGGTTTCAGATTTGGTTTAAATTATTCTATTTTCGCTGTGCATTTCTGTGTCGAAACCCTTCAATATATTCTTAATCATGATAATTAAAGCAGTAATTATTTATACTAAGCCTATCTATTACAGATAGGGTTCACATCCCCTTATTCATTCATCTTGCCTTTGTCCTTGTCCTTTTTAGAACCTTTTACACGCTTAGTTTTCGCTAAAAACATTTAATTTAAAGTAAGAATGAGCATTTACATGCCCAACAAGTATAACAGTCGCATATAAAACAACAAAATCAAGAATCTTGCTTTCATACTTCTAAACCTTCAACAAATGAACAAAAGTTATGAAGAGATCTTAAATGATGGGAAATTACTTCTTTTGTTTTCAAAACATATTTTTGAAACGAGTACTGAATTTAGCTGAGTGGTCATAAGAATTATTCCGCTGTAAACCGTCATGAATCCCTGGTACGCTTGGTGATCAACCCTTTGTACCCTCTGTTGATCAACACTACATGGAGAATGACTTATTTTGCATTCTTCTATCACTTGACATTTCATGTCGACAATATTAAAACATTCCCCTAATAATAGGGTTGTTCATTCTCAGACTGAATCCGCACCAAGTAGAAATTGGTTTGGAAACTTTACTTAAACTCAATAACAATTCAAAAGATTATATCAAGATCATTGAAAGGTTTTAACATGTGTCTAGCTGATACAAATGGCATCGGCATACTTCTTAAATAGTTCATGCATATCAGAACTTTGAAAACTTGAACAATTCACGCGTTATAGCAAAGCTTAACAATTTATGCATTATAGCATAGTTGAACACTTATATAACCAACAAAGAGTTTGTATAAGTCTGAAGTTTACAAAATCATTAAACATTGTGTAAACCGAAGCATACATAAGTATTATTCATAAGAATATACATCCACATACTTTAAACCAACATTTAAATGAAGATTGAATGGAGTTAGAATACTTGCCTTAGCAGTCTTTAATACTTTAGCGTTAATTACCCTTTTTAAGTCCTACACATTTAGTACATATAAACATACCAGTTAGCCACATATAAACGTCACTCATAGTTAAAATTAACTTTATTTTATATTTTATAATGTCCATTTCATAAGAATAAGAACACTATTTAAGTTCATTAACATTTGACTCGGCATTTCGACGTTCGTACGTCGTATACCCGACTTTTCTAACCCGAACGCTTAATCGACAGGCCATTGCGTACGATTAACACGTCCAAAACATCTACCATTCTTTAGTTTACATTTCTCTAGACTATATTTCCAAAGTTCCATATTTAGAACTCGGAAATACTAGTCAAACATGACTTGGCACTACGGTGGTTCGAATAAACCAAACGTTATGACTCTTGTTACATAACATGTAATACCCGAGAATTTCCGCGTATTATTTAAGTGAATATATTAATGGAAATGAATATTTATTTGAGTATAAACGATTTTTGTGTTACGAGATGAGTTACCTCAATTATAATTGAATAATTGAAAATATATGGAGTTTTGCGATGAACTCATTAAAGCCTTGTGTGGCATGGTGATGGGAGATATTAATAGTAATATTAATTAATGAAGGAATAATAAAGTAAACAATTAAGTAATATCAATTGTTAATTGTTGTTGTAGTATACTATTAGTTGATAATAGATGTGTGATATATTAATTATTTAATAATGAGGATTAATTAATGATCATATTAATTAATTGATGATGGTTGTGGTAGAGGATTGAATTTTAGTAATTAACTAATAATGTGTGATTACTATTAATTTCAATATATTATAAAGATGAATAATGATTATGGAAGTTCATAATTACATTAATCAATGATTGGATTAATTAATATCGGTATTAATTAATTAAGGAAGTGCATGATTTATTTATTTAACATGAAGAGGTAAGTTATTAATATAATAATATTATATTCACTGTTATGTGCATATGAGTGCTAATACAACTATGCTATATAGTGTAGTATGACATTGTGTGACTATATACTAAACTATAGTATTTTAAGTGATAATTAATCAAGGAAGGAATAAATTTATTTATTTAACATAAATAAGTAAGATATTATATAGTAAGGCTATTATATGATTTCATGAGAGGTAGAATTAATTATGGAACTACCCGGACAATAATACCTGACTGCATTATTTTATTGCGTATATTTAATGTACATGGACTATATGATGTGAGTATATAAATAGCCCAAATATCTCCTAATATGATAACACTTGGACATTAAAACTATTTTTGGATAACAAAGTAACTATATGAGAGTGATGCTAAGCTTGTTGCTGAGATTGACTTTTGTCCCAGAATGAAAGTCACCAAGTACAATGAATAGTACATGGAAGCTATAATACATATTCTTCAAAAGGCTAAGGCCTATTTCTCTTCTTTTCTTCCAAGCTGCTAGCTAATGATCATTGGGGGGGGGGGGGGGGGAGTGGTTTTCATGATGAAAGCCAACCACTATATTACCAACCCCTCCATAACCTTCATGCAATCCTTTAACACATGAGTTTAATTCAATGGGAAAATGCAATGTTTGGATTTGTGTTCCTCTATAAATAGCAGACATGTTGCATTAGTTGATGTTGCTTGAATAATCTAAGAATTGTCAAGTGTGAGAGTGAGAGCTTACAAGCATTCTTAGAGCTTAGGAGTTCAAGTAGTAGCAAGTTCCTTCGAATTACAGAGGTATACTTTCATTTCATGCTTTCCAAATTTCAGTTTCTGTTAACAGAGTTCTTGAACTCTTAAAATTCAAATTCTTGAATTCATGTAATTGTATGTTAATGAGGTTGAGTATGGGTTATATAGATGTTATATGATCATATAAGCATGTTGCAATTGATGTATGAGTGTTTAGGAATGAATTCGTGTGTAATTTTTGAGGTTGGCCTAAACAGTTGCCGAAGCAGACTGTTCTTGGCTCGAACCAGTCACGGCGCAGCTGCGCTATATTTGTATTGAGGAACAGCGCAGCTGCGCCAGTCTCTGATTTCAGTTGGAGCCTTTGTTTTGCAATCTGATCCATGTTAGTTAAATATTATGACTTATAATAGTATGCAAGCATGTGTATGATGTATATATGGATATGTTAACCTAATGTGATCATGTTTTCATAGATTTGCATGATTAATGGAGACATATGGTTTAAATTGAGATTTGAACCTTATGTTTTGAAAACCAACTATGTTAAAGATCATGTTCTACAAATTATGAACCTAGTAAGCTATACATGACTGATTTTACACATAGATGAACATGTTGTAGTGTACATAGTCCTTTTGAGTATGAACAAACTTATTAAGCCTAGTGATAGAAATGTTTTCAAGGAAAGACTTAGCCTAGTATGCTAACTTGTATGATTTCTACATGATGAATATTCTGAAAGCATGTGAATATGACTTGTAAATGTATGAATAAACATTTAGCTTATGTTTATGTGATTAACAAAGAAACATGAACAAGTTGGACTTACTTGTAAGCTTTAAATGTGAATATTGTCAAGATACCATGAGGACTAAAATTTGACATTTGTGCGTATGTTTGATGGCACTCTTAGACTCGCTCATGTAGTATAAACATATATATGCCATGATTGTGTATTGCATTTCAAGAAAAGCATAAACGAAGCTTATTTTCAACTAAGGCGATATTAGTTTCACATACATGTTATGAATACTAGTACGCATGCCTAATATGAGTTTTATAATTATCTTGTATGATTAGAAAGCAATCATGCTAGACCTTGTGAATTCATAACCTCGAATGGCTTTAAATGGTTTAAGTGTTTAAATTAGAAATATATTAGGAAAGGGAACCTAGATTGACTTTATGAGCATGAAAAGACCCTAAACATGACAAATAGATCACGTGTGATTATTTTGAGCAAGCCGGACAGAAACCACAAGGCAGTAGCTGCATCTTGGCTTGGCCAGAGGATGACGCAGCTGCACCGGTCCTAGGCTTAGCCAGGGCGTAGCTGCGCCAGTCTAGAATTCCAGATATTGAGTTCTGACTTTTGGACAACAACTTGCATGGTGTTTATGATGCTAAATGTGATCTAAAACTTACAGATGTACATATATATGTGTGATTCTTAGTTGTTAAGTTGGTGTTGTATTGAAATAGAAAGTCCATGAGTAGAGAAAGTCTTAATCTTGAGCATTTTGGATTTGCTTGTAAAGTAACTAAGTAGTTGATTCATGATGACTTATAAACTGATTCTGCGCTATATGTGCATACTTGAATCGTGTCGAGCTTGATTAAAGACTATGTTAGCTAATGAACATTGTATACTTATAATGCGCTATAAATAGGATACGAAAGTGTTGATTTTTTAAACGAGGATAAACTACGCGTAAGGCAAGTTTCTTTAAACTTCACTCTTTGATTGTGCAAGTTTCTAAACCTATCTTATTGTGCAAGTATCTTTGCATTCTTGATTCGACGAATACCGTAAGCTTATCTCTTTGAGTACAAGTTATATTATTTTCTCGTTCAAACGAGCCATTATGCTTAAACCCTTGTGAAAATTATTATTCATAATAAACTTAGTATTGTTCTTGAATATTGTGAAAGAGTCAATGCCATTTGATTCGGCTAAACTATATGTATGTTTATTAAACTGTGCAAACCAATTGATTGGTGCGAAAATCTTGAAAATTGAGTTGGACAACCCTTATGGTAAGGGGATTGTATATTGTTGGAAACCTCAACACATGAGTATATTATTATTGTGGTGTTATGCATAACGTAAAGTATTGTAGACTGATCATCTATAGTACTTGATATTTTGGGCTATCAGTTTAATATTGGTAACTCTAGTGGAAGTTCAATAGTCCTTAGTGACTGCTCAGTATACATTGCTTATCCAGTTGGATACATTATTAGTCATTGAGTTCATATATATCTGTTGATTTATATTGAATTGTCATTCTTATTCCAAGAATTGTTGACATTCCTTATCCGTGTTGTTATTCTAAAACTTTGAATTATCCTAGAAATGACACTTCGATATTTCAAACCTTGTGATATTATATCTTACCCCTTGTTGTATATTACTTGTTGGGCAATTAGTGCTCGTCCTTGCTTATTTAAAACCTTTCACTTAAGAAGGAACATGGAGGTGTCTCTAGAGCAGACAAGGGCAAGGGCAAGGCTACCGACTAGCTTGTTCCTTTTTATGTTTAATCTATAATGTTGTTTTAAGACTATTTCCATACTATATTTAAGCTTATGAAGGATTATGTAATAAGTCTTTATTCGATATTATTATGTAATCTATTAAGCACTTTAGGTTGCGAGACTTGGGGAATAATTATAATAAATCGTTGTACATTATTCTAAAGTAGATTTTCCGTTGTGTATGCGTTATTTTAGTTATTATGGTTTTACCATGAGAACGTGATGAACCAAATTCGGGTGATCAAGTGGAGGTCAGAATTTGGGGGCGTCACAGGTTGGTATCAAAGCCTTAGTTATAAACCTTAGGAGCGAGTGTCCTTAGATTATAACTTAAGGGAACTTAGAGGTTAGGAAGGAGATAAAACTCATGTAAAGTTTCCTTGAGGGACTTAGTGTGTTATGAAATGTAACTTCATTCTATACAATGAACTTATGTTATTTAACATTCTGATGGAGTTGCTGTTTGTCTTGTCTTATGTTGGTGTTTGTAGGATGACTGACATGGGAGGACCTAACCGAGTAGTAGAGGAAGAGCAGCGTGATATCCATGTAGTCTATGAGGCACCCTTGATAGCAGAACCTATTTCGGTAGTTACCCCTATTGATGATGATGATGACGAGGAGGAGGAGGAGGAGATGGAGCCTCTACCTGAGGAATCTGATCCGGAGGAGGAACTCGTGGAGGATGAAACCGAGCCCATGGAGGACTCCAACGGGACTACTTTCGAGGATCGGATGTTAGGAGAGTACGAAGAACAGATTTTGGAGTTGGGATGTAGAGTGGAGGAGCTAGAGGCTAAGGCTAGGGAGAGGGAGTTCGCGTTCCAGAAGTTGAGGGACGAGGACCATCAGAGGCAACTAGTGATGCAGGAGATGGAAGTAGAAATTGCTCACCGAAAGGAGGCAGGGATCCAGATGGGAGCCTTGTTTCACCGATCGGTGGCGAGGAACGTTGAATTGGCAGGAAGGTTAGAATAGATGGAGCAGAGGGTTTTGAGTGAGAGGACGGAGAAGGAAGCTCTCCGAACTCAGTTAGAGATGGAGGTGATGGATAGGATTCACTTCGAGGAAAAGTGGGAGGATTCCAATGATAGGGTGAATGACCTATAGGACGAGGTGCGATGCAAGAGAATGAAGATGAACAAGATGAGCTATGCTCTACGCACGACCATGGAGAGATTGATCGATGGGGTAAATCACTATCCAGCTGAGCAAGGACAGACCCGACATACCATAAGTCGGGATATGGTAGCACACATTACGCATCAGGAGTATCTGAGCGCCATGGATCGTGGGATGTTAGGTTGAGTCTAGAGGGAAAAGCTCAGTAGTATAGTAGTTTTATTTATGTGTTGTTAATATGCTGTTGTAATCTCCGTCTTTTGTGTAAGATGTGAGACAGTGGTAACCCTAAACTTTTGAAAAATGTTAGAGGGGTAGTAAGTTAGTGTGGTCCCCGTCTTTTGTGATACTAGGGGATATGTGTGTATCATTTATAGCAGTATGCTAGAAAAGAACGTGTAATGTAACCCTTTGGCATATGAATATAAATGATCCTATTTCAGAAACGTGTTATAAACTAGTAGTTCTTTTCTATTGAAAAATGTCTAAATATGATAATTAGATAATAAATGGGAAATTTTATGATGCAGAAAATGCCACCCAGACATAGAATAACTGTCCCAGAAGAGTCAGTTAATGATGAGAGAGGTCCTGTAGATCCGATACAGAGACTTGTAGATTTATTGGGAGAAGCTCTGAGGGGAAGAAACGAACCCGTACCACCCATTCCCCAAGCTATCCCAGTAACAACCTTTATAGACTTTAAGAGTGTAGGACCCCCAGAGTTCATAGGAACTACTGACCCGATAGTTGCGCAAACCTGGATCAAGGAGATCGAGAAGGCCTTCACTATAGCTCGCGTGGTGAAGACCAGAAGACCGTATTTGCCACATACATACTGAGAGGTGAAGCAAACTATTAGTGGGAAACTAATCAGCAGAGAGCGGGAGAAGGAACGATAACGTGGGAGAGGTTTACTACATTGTTCTTCGAGAACTATTTCCCGAAGAGTATGAAGAGTAGGATGGAAGTGAAGTTCCTAGAGTTGAAACAAGGTGATATGACGGTGGCGCAGTACGCAGCTAAGTTCAATGAACTAGCGCGATTTGCAGAACACCAAGTTATGGATGAGGAGAGGAAAGCGAGATGTTTTGAGCAGGGGTTGAAGCCGTGGTTGTATAATAAGGTATCGGTCTTCCAGATCGATTCCTTTACAACATTGTTAGAAAAGGCAATCATTGCGGAAGGTGGCAGTGAGGCCTTAAGTCTGTATCATAAGGAGAAAAAGAACAAGAGCGCTGGTAATGAGCATCGTGGAGGGAGCAGCAGCGGAGGAAGTAACTCCAGAAAGAGGAAATGGGAAAACAATAATAACAACAGAAACAATAACCAAGGTGGGAGTTATCAGGGAAACTTCAAGAAAAGGACCGAAGCTTGCCACAAATGTGGAAGAAGCCATCAGGGAGAATGCTGGAAGAGGAAAAGCACTTGCTATAATTGCGGCCAAGAGGGGCACATATCGCTAAATTGCCCAAAGCTGAAGAAGATCAGAGGATGTTTCGCTTATGGATCGACCGAGCACCAGATAAAGGATTGCCCAAAGAAAGGAAGCGGTGGAGCTGGCGGAAGCAAAGGAGGAGGAAGTAAGTTGATGATTGGTGGACCTGCGCAACCCAACCGATCGACCACTCGAACCTTTAACATGACCGTCTAAGACGCCGTAGCTGTAAAGGACGTGGTGTTAGGTATAATCCCAATCAATAATATAAATGCTTATGTATTATTTGATTCGGGTGTCACCTGTTCATTTGTATCCGAAGAATTTGCTAATAAACTTAGTACACCCCGAGAACATTTAGAAGATCCTTTGAACATAGAAGTTGCGAATAAGAAAATAATCCCTGTAGAATACGTTTATCGAAATTGTTGCGCAAACATTAGAGAATATGGACTGAGCGTAGACTTGATTCCTATTAGACTGAGAGAATTTGACGTAATACTGGGAATGGATTGGTTATATAACCATGTAGCAGTAATTGACTGTCAGAACAAGTGTGTGAACCTTCAGACTCCGAGTAAGTCTAAGGTAGTGTTTTATGGTAGCTCATCGCTTAAGCAATCGTGTTGTGTTACGATGATGTAGGCCAAGAAATTGTTAAAGAAATGATGTGTAGGTTATTTAGCTTACATTGTAGATACTCAGAAAAAGGGGGTAGAAATTAAAGATATACCCGTAGTGAGTGAATTTCAGGATGTGTTTTCGGACGATCTGCCTGGCCTTCCGCCAGACAGAGAAATCGAATTCGTAATAGACTTAGCACCAGGAACGGCACCGATTTTGAAAACTCCATATCGTATGACGCCAGTAGAAATGAAGGAATTGATGATACAACTTCAAGAGTTACTGGTTAAAGGTTACATACGACCAAGTGTATCTCTTTGCGGAGCATCGGTGTTATTCGTGAAGAAAAAGGATGGATTGATGAGGCTCTGTATCGATTATCGCGAATTGAACAGAGTAACGATCAAGAACAGATATCCGCTACCGAGGATAGGCGACTTATTTGATCAATTGAAGGGAGCAAAATGTTTCTCGAAGATCGACTTCCGGACGGGATATCACCAATTGAAAGTACGGGACGATGACATACCAAAGACTGCGTTTCGAACCCGTTATGGACATTACGAGTTTTTGGTAATGTCATTCGATTTGACTAATGCTTCGGCAGCATTCATGGACTTGATGAATCGAAGCCATACTTGGATAAATTCGTAGTAGTGTTCATCGACGACATTTTGATCTACTCGAAGACCGAGGAAGAACGTGCCGAACATCATTATTTAGGAAGCACTACGAAAGGAGGAGATGTATGCGTAGTTTTCAAAATACGAATTTTGGATAAAGAAGGTTCAATTCTTAGGCCACGTGGTGGATGAGAATGGAATCTCAGTAGACCCCGAAAAGGTCAAAGCAGTAAGTAGTTGGGAATAACCTAGAACACCGACGGAGGTGAGAAGTTTCTTAGGGTTAGCTGGGTACTATCGAAGATTCATCCAAGATTTTTCTAAGATAGCGACCCCGTTGACTAATCTGACGAGGAAGACGGTGAAATTTGTATGGACTGACAAATGCGAGGAGAGTTTTCAAGATTGAAGAAGAGATTAAGCGAGGCGCCTGTATTATCCTTACTAGATGATACGGGAGAATTTGTAGTGTATAGTGATGCGTCGCATAGGGGACTTGGTTGTGTGCTTATGCAACACGGCAAAGTCATTGCGTATGCATCACGACAATTGAAGGATTACGAAAAACGATACCCTACTCATGATTTAGAGTTAGCGGCAGTAGTTTTTGCGTTAAAGATATGGAGGCACTATTTGTACGGAGAAAAATGTGAGATATACACGGACCACAAAAGTCTGAAATATATCTTCACACAGAAGGAGTTGAACATGCGTCAGAGGAGGTGGTTAGAATTGATCAAATATTATGACTGTGAGATTCTTTATCACCCGGGAAAGGCAAACGTAGTTGCCGATGCTCTGAGCAGGAAGGGAAGGGAGAAATTATTTCAACTGACAACTCAGGAGGAGTTAATAAGAGATACAGAGAAATTGGAAATAGAAGTGAAGGGACCGGAGAGGTCTGGAGAAAAATTATTTGTAATGGAAGCTCGTCCGACATTGTTAGATAGGGTAAAAGAGGCACAGGAGAAAGATGGAGAATGTGAGAAAATCAGGAGAAGGATTATGGAAAATGAGGTAGAAAAATTTTGAATAGATAAAGACGGTATTTTAAGATTCGAAGGGAGAGTGTGGGTACCGGTGGTAACCGAGTTGAGAGAGGAGATTTTGCACGAGGCACACAATACGACATATTTCGTTCATTCGGGAGGCACAAAGATGTACCAACACTTGAGGCAACATTTTTGGCAGCCCAATTTGAAACGGGAAATTGCGGAGTACGTTAGTAGATGTCTTACGTGTCAACGTGTAAAAGTAGAGCATCAGCGGCCGAGTGGGTTGCTACAACCATTGGAAATACCGAAGTGGAAATGAGAGCATATTACGATGGATTTTATAGTAGGATTTCCGGTCACGCAAAAAGGGTTAGATGCCATTTGGGTTATCGTGGATCGACTTACAAAGATCGCAAACTTTCTACCTATCAAGATCCGCTACAGTTTAAATCAATTAGCGAGTCTGTACGTAAAGGAAATCGTTTCACGACATGGAGTGCCGGTGTCGATTGTTTCTGACCGAGACCCGCGTTTCACGTCAAAATTCTGGAAAAGTTTGCAAGAGAGGATGGGAACACAGTTGAGGTTGAGTACTGCTTATCATCCTCAGGCAGACGGACAAAGTGAGCGAACGATACAAACGTTAGATGACATGCTTAGGACTTGCGTGATGGACTTCAAGGGAAATTGGGACGACCACCTACCCTTAGTCGAATTTACGTATAATAATAGTTACCATGCGAGTATCGGCATGCCACCGTACGAAGCTCTTTACGAGAGGAAGTGCAGAACGCCATTATATTGGGATGAAGTTAGGGAACAACGAATACTCGGACCTGAGTTAGTACAACAAACTGCAGACATGGTGACATTAATAAGGGCTAGACTTGTTGCAGCTCAAGATCGCCAGAAAAAGTATGCAGATTTGCATTGGCAAGACCGAGATTTTGAAGTCGGCAGTTTTGTATTCTTGAAGGTATCTCCATGGAAGGGAAAGATTCATTTCGGCAAGAAAGGGAAACTGAGTCCAAGATTCATAGGACCGTTTGAGATACTCGAGTGAGTGGGCGAAGTAGCGTACAAAGTTGTACTACCACCTGAGTTGGAGCACATCCATAATGTGTTTCACATATCCGTGTTACGTCCGTACAAGCCTGACTACAAACACGTGATTTCTTTTGAACCCATTCAAGTGGAGAAAAACTTAGCGTACGAGAAAATTCCTGTCCAAATTTTAGATAGGAAAGAGCAAACCTTAAGGAATAAAGTTATTTCTTTTGTAAAAGTGCTTTGGCGTAACCACGATGTCGAGGAGGCAACGTGGGAGTTAGAAGATAGGATGATGAGGGATTATCCCCATCTATTTGTATAATCTTGTAGCAATTCCGGGACGAAATTTTTATAAAGGGGAGAGGATGTAATACCCGAGAATTTCCGCACATTATTTAAGTGAATATATTAATGGAAATGAATATTTATTTGAGTATAAACGATTTTTGTGTTACGAGATGAGTTACCTCAATTATAATTGAATGATTGAGAATATGTGGAGTTTTGCGATGAACTCATTAAAGCCTTGTGTGGCATGGTGATGGGAGATATTAATAGTAATATTAATTAATGAAGGAATTATAAAGTAAACAATTAAGTAATATCAATTGTTAATTGTTGTTGTAGTATATTATTAGTTGATAATTGATGTGTGGTATATTAATTATTTAATAATGAGGATTAATTAATGATCATATTAATTAATTGATGATGGTTGTGGTAGAGGATTGAATTTTAGTAATTAACTAATAATGTGTGATTACTATTAATTTCAATATATTATAAAGATAAATAATGATTATGGAAGTTCATAATTACATTAATCAATGATTGGATTAATTAATATCGGTATTAATTAATTAAGGAAGTGCATGATTTATTTATTTAACATGAGGAGGTAAGTTATTAATATAATAATAATATTATATTCACCGTTATGTTCATATGAGTGCTAATATAACTATGCTATATAGTGTAGTGTGACATTGTGTGACTATATACTAAACTATAGTATTTTAAGTGATATTTAATCAAGGAAGGAATAAATTTATTTATTTAACGTAAATAACTAAGATATTATATAGTAAGGTTATTATATGATTTCATGAGTGGTAAAATTAATTATGGAACTACCCGGACAATAATACCTGACTGCATTATTTTATTGCGTATATTTAATGTACATGGACTATATGATGTGAGTATATAAATAGCCCAAATTTCTCCTAATATGGTAACACTTGGACATTAAAACCATTTTTGGACAATAAAGTAACTATATGAGAGTGATGCTAAGCTTGTTGCTGAGATCGGCTTTTGTCCCAAAATGAAAGTCACCAAGTACAATGAACAGTACATGGAAGCTATAATACGTATTCTTAAAAAAGCTAAGGCCTATTTCTCTTCTTTTCTTCCAAGCTGCTAGCTAATGATCATGGGGGGGGGGGGAGTGGTGTTCATGATGAAAGGCAACCACTACATTACCAACCCCTCCATAACCTTCGTGCAATCCTTTAACACATGAGTTTAATTCAATGGAAAAATGCAATGTCTGGATTTGTGTTCCTCTATAAATAGCAGACATGTTGCATTAGTTTATGTTGCTTGAATTTTGTGAGAATTGTCAAGTGTGAGAGTGAGAGCTTACAAGCATTCTTAGAGCTTAGGAGTTCAAGTAGTAGCAAGTTCCTTCGAATTACAGAGGTGTAATTTCATTTCATGCTTTCCAAATTTCAGTTTCTGTTAACAGAGTTCTTGAACTCTTAAAACTCAAATTCTTGAATTCATGTAATTGTATGTTAACGAGGTTGAGTATGGGTTATATAGATGTTATATGATCATATAAGCATGTTGCAATTGATGTATGAGTGTTTAGGAATGAATTCGTGTGTAATTTTTGAGGTTGGGCTAAACAGTTGCCGAAGCAGACTGTTTTTGGCTCGAACCTGTCACAGCGCAGCTGCGCCATATTTGTATTGAGGCGCAGCGCAGCTGCGCCAGTCTCTGATTTCAGTTGGAGCCTTTGTTTTGCAATCTGATCCATGTTAGTTAAATATTATGACTTATAATAGTATGCAAGCATGTGTATGATGTATATATGGATATGTTAACCTAATGTGAGCATGTTTTCATAGATTTGCATGATTAATGGAGACATATGGTTTAAATGGAGATTTGAACCTTAAGTTTTGAAAACCAACTATGTTAAAGATCATGTTCTAAAAATTGTGAACCTAGTAAGCTATACATGACTGATTTTACACATAGATGAACATGTTGTAGTGTACATAGTCCTTTTGAGCATGAACAAACTTATTAAGCTTAGTGATAGAAATATTTTCAAGGAAAGACTTAGCCTAGTATGCTAACTTGTATGATTTCTACATGATGAATATTCTGAAAGCATGTGAATATGACTTGTAAATGTATGAATAAACATTTAGCTTATGTTTATGTGATTAACAAAGAAACATGAACAAGTTGGACTTACTAGTAAGCTTTAAATATGAATATTGTCAAGATACCATGAGGACTAAAATCTGACATTTGTGAGTATGTTTGATGGCACTCTTAGACTCGCTCATGTAGTATAAACATATATATGCCATGATTGTGTATTGCATTTCAAGAAAAGCATAAACGAAGCTTATTTTCAACTAAGGCGATATTAGTTTCACATACATGTTATGAATACTAGTACGCATGCCTAATATGAGTTTTATAAATATCTTGTATGATTAGAAAGCAAGCATGCTAGACCTTGTGAACCTAGATTGACTTGAGGAGCATGAAAAGACCCTAAACATGAAAAATAGATCACGTGTGATTGTTTTGATCAAGCCGGACAGAAACCACAAGGCAGTAGCTGCATCTTGGCTTGGCCAGAGGATGGCGCAGCTGCGCCGGTCCTAGGCTTAGCCAGGGCGCAGCTGCGCTAGTCTGGAATTCCAGATATTGAGTTCTGACTTTTGGACAACAACTTGCATGGTGTTTATGATGCTAAATGTGATCTAAAACTTACTGATGTACATATATATGAGTGATGCTTAGTTGTTAAGTTGGTGTTGTATTGAAATAGAAAGTCCATGAGTAGAGAAAGTCTTAATCTTGAGCATATTGGATTTGCTTGTAAAGTAACTAATAGTTGGTTCATGATGACTTATAAACTGATTTTGTACTATATGTGCATACTTGAATCGTGTCGAGCTTGATTAAAGACTATGTTAGCTAATGAACATTGTATACTTATAATGCGCTATAAATAGGATTCGAAAGTATTGATTTATTAAATGAGGATAAACTACGCGTAAGACAAGTTTCTTTGAACTTCACTCTTTGATTGTGCAAGTTTCTAAACCTATCTTATTGTGCAAGTATCTTTGCATTCTTGATTCGACGAATACCGTAAGCTTATCTCTTTGAGTACAAATTATATTGTTTTCTCGTTCAAACGAGCCATTATGCTTAAACCCTTGTGAAAATTATTATTCATAATAAACTTAGTATTGTTCTTGAATATTGTGAAAGAGTCGATGCCATTTGATTCGGCTAGACTATATGCAAGTTTATAAAACTGTGCAAACCAATTGATTGGTGCGAAAATCTTGAAAACTGAGTTGGACAACCCTTATGGTAAGGGGATTGCATGTTGTTGGAAACCCCAACACATGAGTATATTGCGTAAAGTATTGTAGACTGATCATCTATAGTACTTGATATTTTGGGCTATCAGTTTAATATTGGTAACTCTAGTGGAAGTTCAATAGTCCTTAGTGACTGCTCAGTATACATTGTTTATCCAGTTGGATACATTGTTAGTCGTTGAGTTCATATATATCTGTTAATTTATATTGAATTGTCATTCTTATTCCAAGAATTGTTGATATTCCTTATCCGTGATGTTATTTTGAAACTTTGAATTATCCTAGAAATGGCACTTTGATATTTTAAACCTTGTGATATTATATCTTACCCCTTATTGTATATTGCTTGCTGGGCAATTCGTGCTCATCCTTGCTTATTTAAAACCTTTCAGTTAAGGAGGAACAGGGAGATGTCTCTAGAGCAGACAAGGGCAAGGGCAATGCTACCGACTAGCTTGTCCCTTTTTATGTTTAATCTATAATGTTGTTTTAAGACTATTTCCAATCTATGTTTAAGCTTATGAAGGATTATGTAATAAGTCTTTATTAGATATTATTATGTAATCTATTAAGCACTTTAGATTGCGAGACTTGGAGAAATAATGATAATAAATCGTTGTACATTATTCTAAAGTAGATTTTCCGTTGTGTATGCGTTATTTTAGTTATTATGGTTTTACTATGAGAACGTGATCAACCAAATTTGGGTGACCAAGTGGAGGTCAGAATTTGGGGGCGTCACATAACATCCCTATTGCTCATTTTAGGCCTTGATACCGACCTTATCTCTCAATTCCTAAAGAATGAAAGTTGTAGGTATAGTTCTTACCTTTTTGGATAATCTTGAATCACCTCAATCGGAGTTTACAAAAGAGTTATGATCAATTTAGTAAAGCATGTACGAATTGATTTTGTCCTAATATTGGCCCAATATTGGCTCGACGTAGCTACCCCCAAAATTGGCCTGTGATCGGCGTAGCTATGCCTAAGTACAGAACCCCCTGTGTAACTCTAGCGTAGCTACGCCCGGTCTTGATGTCCAAACTCTATTTTGTCAAGTTTGATGCACCTACTTCCCTGCTCCATAACTTCGTCATCCGATATCGGAATGAGTTTGTTCTTGTGCCATTTTCTTCCTTGTAACAAAATCTTCAAATCCCTTTATACAATTTTTTTTTCACATTTCCCTAAATTGTCGGGAAATTAGGTTAAAACTCCTTCGGGAGCTATTTTTCACTGAAAGTTATTTTAACGATAAATTTTCTAAACCTCACAACTTGCTCATCCAACATCGGATACCAAGCTAGGGTTTTTCACATTTGACACATTTTACAGAAAATTTTGCCCTAACTTTGTTATGACATATTTTTCTTCTGTTCCACTTGGAACATTTACACAACATACATAACTATGATTCCATTATTTGAAATCATACCACAACACATAAACAAACATGTATTAAAGTTCGTCTATAGTTCACTATTACTTTATTTCCATCCTCATGCTTAGGCGTACCATTTTAATTCATTGGTTTACTTAGCATACATTTTTAAGGTATTTTAACAAAGGGGTTCTCCTTCATATCCACCTTATAACTTCAAGGTCCATCATGACCTTAAATTAACGAACCACTAACAACTACTTCAAAGAAGAAAAATAAAAAGATGAAAAGATGGTGGTTCAATGGATTACCTCTTAAGCTTCTTCTGCTTCTTCTTCTTCTTTCAATCTTGGATCAATCTTTGATCTTGGCATTCCTACAAATGAAAATGCTAGCATTTGGTTTTCTTATATAAAACATAGTTTTCACTTCTTACAAGTTGGTCACCGAAATAAAGTCATACAAGGTCTTCCTCCTTATGTTTAAAAGCTTACTAATCACCCCCTTGAGTTAGCCTAATCAAACCATCATTAAAACTAACTCAAGGCACTTAATAGCCACTTAATGGCCAAAATCACTTAATGAAACATTCATCATCATTGTTTACTTCTTAAGTGTGGTGAGTCATGCCTCATGACTCACCAATTGTCCCCTCCATGCTCTAAAAATTTGGCCATAATGGCCCTTTCTACCCCTTATCTTGCTTCTTAGATAAGGTGAGTCATCTCTTCATTATCCTACATGGGATAATGACCAACACATTTGCTTTGGCTCCAAGTCTTAGGTTTTAATCCTAAGGCTTGAGCCATGGCTTCAAATCTTAGCCAAGCCACATCCAACCTTGGTTTGCATTTGGCTCAATTCTTGGCTTAGATGTAAGACCCCAACTTTTGTGAATAAAGATTTAATTTTCTCCAAATATCTTTTTGAATAATAAGGTGTGGATTTGATATAATGTTATAGTTGTGGGTAATATTTATAAATTTTGAAAAGTAAGCAAGTTGTCATAAAATATTCGATTGGTCGGGGAATATTCATTTTATCAAGAAATATTCGTACGACGACACAATCATTGATGGACCCCACACCGAAATTACTGTCGGAGTTAGAAAATGACATAAATATCTTTTTATAAAAATACCGACAAAAATTTTACCGTAAACTGCTGAAATACCCGGTGATAAAAGTACAGTAATACGCATGGTTGCATAGTAGTACACGGTATTGATTATTGATGCTTACGTGAGAAGTCACTCAGTTTTGTTCAATTATTGCCACCGTAATTGTTGCATAGTATCTCACGTTATTGATTCAATTATTGTCACAATATTTTATATTATTAAATCAATAATTGAGATGACAAAGTTATTCATATTATTATTTATATTATTGACAATGTCTAAAAAGTTCTGTCGAGAAAAGGGGTTTGGTCACCTAATTGCGCATCAATAAGGAGAAATCTTTATCGGAAAACCCCTTCTTTCCTGGAAATGATATAGTTGTTAATATTGCGAGTTATAATATTAATGATGAATGTTGTTAAAAATTTGTTTTGTGAAGTCAAGTGAATTGCGATAAATAGATGGGATTTTTATGAAATATTTGTTATAAATTTAGCTTATTACTTGGATCCCTACTTACCCATTTTTCAAAACTGTCGGTAGAAAATTATCTCAGTTTTGTTTAATATATATATATATATATATATATATATATATATATATATATATTATAACAAGTTTTATTTTTTTATGAAAAATAGAATATATTATATTTTATTATACATAATGTTTGAATAGTGTCTGCATAGTGTTTGCATAGTAAAATCATGTGAATTTCTAAAAATTCGTCCGTGAATCATTGTGCAGTCTGTGATTTTTCCTTTACTGTGCATCAAAGTAGTATCATGCCATTCTCCTATAAATAGGATATTCAGTTTAGAAATGAAAATCACACCAGAATCAGAGAATTATTCTTCTATAATATTGAGCATATTTCTTTTGAGTTTAAGGAAGCTTTGAGTGTAGAAAACAATATAAATTTTCTTCAAAAATATCTCCGCTATACCAGTCGAAATTGCTCTCTTTTTGAGGTAAGGGGTATTATTTATTTCATATTCGCTTACGATATTATTTTTCGTATTCGTAAGGAATTTTAATTTCGTTCAATATTCGTAAGGAATATCCTTTTCGTTCAATATCCGTAAGGGATATTATCTTCGTTTAATATTCGTAGGAATATTATTTTCGTTCAACAGTTGTAAGGGACATTATTTTTGTTCAATATTCATATGAAATAATATTTTCTTCCATACTCTGTAGTATGTAAGTAATATTATTTCGTTTCATATTCCTAATTTTACACTCATGTTGATAAGTTTTGCTTCTATACTCCTTAAAATTAGTAGAATATCCTTGAAATTTGCACTTCATCTAGTATCGTTTCACAAAGATATTTTTCTGAATATTCTTGTTAAATTTTAAGCTTTTCATGCCGGAGTACTATTCATGAGTACTATTCATACTTACGTCATTATTCATACGTATAGTACTATTCATACGTACGATACTATTCATGAAGTACTATTTACGGGGTACTATTCATGAAGTACTATTCATGAGATACTATTCACTCGGGTACTATTCACATGGGGTACTATTCACTACAAAAAATTGATTCTTTTTTATCTAAATTATTTTTGATACGTGAATATTATTCTTGAATTTTACTCCACAAAGCAATTAATATGTTGGCAATTTGGACATTTTTAAACTCTGGATAAATTTAAAGTCTTTAATATTTATCCTTGATTTCGTTTGATTAATGCTTATATCATTGTCATCATCCTCATGCTTATATTGTGATAAAAGTCATCTTTGGCCCGTAGTGCATAGATGGACTGTTGATTGGTATGATTATGACCAGGGATTATTCGGTATAATCATGACCTGTAATGTTACAAATGATGTGGTAAAAGTCCTCATTGGCCCGTAGTGCATTCATGAATAGTTGTTGGTATGATCATGACTATGCGTTCTCTTCGGCCAAGGGTGCAAAGATGAATTGTTGTTTGTCATGATCATGACTACTGGTGATAATAACGAATATCCTTGGCCCGTAGTGCATGGATGATTTGTGGATGTGATACTAATGAATATCTTTGGCCCATAGTACATGGATAATTCAGTGATGTGAATTATTTATTGAGCTGAGTCTCAGCGATAAAATTGATGATAAACTTTTTAAATCATAGAAGATAGTAGATATCATGTTCTACTTGACTCTTCTAATGGATTGTTATTTCCGATGTAGTTGTTGATCTAAAACTTGTTGTCTATTGTATTCTATCAGTTTAACACTGTTGAAAGCTAACGATAATTTATTTTGCATGATCTTAGTCATAATATTCTTTACTGGGCTATTTGAGCTCACCTTTTTTTTTCATTGTTCTCTTCAGGAAATGAGAATATAGCAAGGACTAGTCGGGGAATGGAGTGACGGTCCGAGATGGTTGCCATAATAGTCCCCACTATTCTATGAAATAGTGTGATAATAATTGTAATGAGGATTTAATTTGAGTTTGGAAATTATCTACGAGACAATATTCGTGTTAAAGCTCAACTATTGTGTTGTCATATTTTGCACGACAGTTGTATAAATTAAGTTTGTATTTAAGTTATGTACCATGTATTTGGCGACTCAGAATATGTTGTGTATACCTATTTTGGGGGCGTCACAGTTGGTATCAAAGCTTAGGGATATAATCCCTGACTGAGATGTGAGGCTAGAACTAGGAGGGGTGAGACGGGAAAATCCTTCGCTAGTATGACCTACAAAGCTTATTTGTTATTTAATTGGTCGGTTAGAATATAGGGATAATATATGGCATGTCAATTAACCCTTGTTTTGTGGTAATGTTTAAAAATCACATCTGAAAATGTTGAGATAAGCAATGGAGCACATGAGACCGTTGAGTCAACGATGATCAATAACTAGGATAATGTGCATCCGGAAGGTAATAGTCCTCGTGTAAACAACAACACCGACCAAATGACGAATGATGGTACGTTTAGGAGCTTTTTAGAATTCATGCAATATCAAACGAGAGATACTCCTGTTCATAATACAGGTGGAGTCAATGGCAACTCACGGCTGGTCACTGCTAAACAGTTCAAGGAGATGGGACCGTCGAAGTTTTTGGGAAAGCCAGAGCCACTTAAGGCAGAGGCATGGACTAAGCAAATCACCAAGATATTTGATGTCTTGGGATGCTCAAAAGAGCAAAAGGTTCCCTTCGCCACCTTTATGTTGCGTGAAGAGGAAAATTATTGGTGAGAATCTGTCAAACGTACACAACCTTCTGCACTGAAGATGTCTTGGGAGAAGTTTCAAGAATTGTTCAACGACAAGTACTTTCCTGAAAGTATTTGTCACATGAAGGAGGTGGAATTCATCAAGCTGGAGCAAAACAATATGACTGTGTCACAGTACGAGGCTAAGTTTGCGGAGTTATCCTGGTTTGCATCCCATTTGGTCGATAATGAGGAGCGAATGACACGAATGCTTATAAGAGGTTTGAAACCCGAAATACGTCAATACCTCATTTAACACAAACTTTGTTTGTATTCAGATGTTGTGAATAGAGCTCAGTTATTAGAATGCGATTATGAGTCAGCTCAACCAAAAGGTAACGACCAACAACACGATAATAATCGTACCGGTGGCAACGACCATCGGAATAATGATAACTATCGTGTAGGAAATTATCATGCCAAAAATGGTAATCACTTCGGTGGTAATCATGGCCAAGATAATAAGAAAGATGAACTAAGTGAGTACAACTTCAAGAAGAGAAGGTTCAATAATGATGGAAAGACAGCAGCACCAGCACCCGTTTTCAAGGAAGGAGAACGACCACTGGTCGTATGCTACAAATGTGGAGGGGAGGGACACATCAGTCCAAACTGTATGCAACAATCCAAAGCGTGTTTCAATTGCGAAAGAGAAGGTCATCTAGCCCGATTTAGTTGTGTAGTGAAGTCAAGTCCATCTGGGATGGCGACACCAAAGGCTGTCCCAGACAAGTCAAAGTCGGTAGTTTAAGGGAGAGCATTTTCGTGACGAGGAACCCGAATAAAGTTATCACAGGTAAGCTAATCATAAACTCTTATGAAGTCTATACCTTATTCGATACCGGTTCTACCCATTCGTTTATTTCACCTAATTGCGCTTAACATTTAAATTTGACTCCAGAGAAGTTAGAATTTGACTTATTGATTAAAACTCCATTACGAGAAATCTTCGTTACATCCACCATTTATAAATCTTGTTTGATTCAAATCAATACCCTCACATTATCTGTCAATCTTATCTCTTTGAAAATACTTGCATTTGATGTAATTTTAGGGATCGACTGGTTAACTACTCATCATGCTAACATTGATTATTTTCGTAAGATTGTTTGCTTTCATATTCCTAACCAACCTATTATGCGAATTCAAGCAACCAAACCCCGAGCCTTTTGCTGATGACTTCCTTGTGTGGGATGCACCGAAGCCAGACTTTCCGTAGGGGACGTCGTGAATAATGGTAGCAAGTTGATAGGTATCAATGTAAGGTGTTATCTAAGTCTTGGATGAGAGTTACAGTTTTGAATGATATTTCTATTATTAATAAATTTCCTGACGTATTCCCCGAAGAACTTCCTAGCCTACCCTAGAGAGTGAAATCGAATTTTTTTATCGACCATGAACCCGATACAAAACCCTCAAATATATTTTCACCTAAAACGAACGTATTATGCGCCAAAGACGTTGGCTCGAGCTGTTGAAAGATTACGATCATACCATTTAATACCATCCTAGAAAAGCGACGTAGTAGCTGACGCGTTGAGTAGAAGATCATATGCGGTTACAAGTGTGACGTCGTTAACACAAAAATCCATTTCGTATAACTTACAAATGATGGAGATAGAATTAAAGATTCTAGAGACCCAGTGAAGATGACGAATATACGATCAGAATTGACTTTAAATCGATAAAGTTAAAGCCACTCAAGCTACAGACCCGGAGCTGATGAATATGAAGAAGAAGGTGCAAGAAGTCATTATTCCAAAAGTGAGAATCGACGATGTGAGGAAAGCTCAAACCTTCGATTTATTGGTCCATTTAAAATCCTCGATCGAGTAAGAACTGTGGCCTATAGACTCGCCTTACCGCTAAATATGTCGCATGTTCATAACGTTTTTTACGTATCGATGTTACATAAATATGTGGACGACCCGAACCACATTATTGAATTAGAACTAGACAAGATAGCAGAAGATTTAACGTATGAGGAGATACCTGTTAAAATCTTGGATAAGAAGAAACATATTATACGCTCAAAGGTTATACCTCAAGAGTTAGAATTTGAAATGAAAATAAGGTATCATCACCTCTTCGACATACCAGGTACATACCCCAATTTCGAGGAAGAAATTTCATAAGAAGGGGAGGGACCCCAACTTTTATGAATAAAGATTAAATTTTCTCCAAATATCTTTTTGAATAATAAGGTGTGAATTTGATATAATGTTATAGTTGTGGGTAATATTTATAAATTTTACAAAGTAAGCAAGTTGTCATAAAATATTCGATTGGTTGGGGAATATTCATTTTATCAGGGAATATTCGTATGACGACACAATCATTGGTGGACCCCACAATAGAATTATTGTCGGAGTTAGAAAACAACATAAATATCTTTTTATAAAAATAACGGCGAAAGTTTTACCGTTAACTGTTGAAATATCCGGTGATAAAAGTACAGTAATACGCGTGGTTGCATAGTAGCATACGGTATTGATTATTGATGCTTGCGTGAGAATATTTTATTGCGTGAGAATATTTTATTGCTGCATAGCATCTCACGTTATTGATTCAATTATTGTCATAATATTTTATATTATTAAATCAATAATTGAGATAACAAAGTTATTCATATTATTATTTGCATTATTGACAATATCTAGAAAGTTTTGTCGAGAAAAAGGGATTGGTCACCTAATTACGCGCTAATAAGGATAAATCTTTATCGAAAATCCCCCTCTTTCTTAGGAATGATCTGGTTGTTAATATTGCGAGTTATAATATTAATGATGAATGTTGTTAAAAATGTATTTTGTGAAGTCACGTGAATTGAGATAAATAGAGGGGATTTTTATAAAGTATTTGTTGTAAATTTGACTTATTACTTGGACCCCCACTTATCTATTTTTTAAAACTGTCGGTAGAAAGTTATCTCAGTTTTGTTTATATATATATATATATATATATATATATATATATATATATATATATATATATATATATATATATATATATATATATATATATATATATATATATATTAAAAAGGGGTCACGGGGGGGGGGGGGGAAACCAAAATGGTCACGGGGGGTGTAACTAATTATTTTTTTTATATATATATTATAATAAGTTTTATTTTTTTATGAAAAAATAGAATATATTATATTTTATTATACAATGTTTGCATAGTGTCTGTATAGTAAAATCATGTGAATTTCTAAAAATTCGTCCGTGAACCACTATGCTGTCCGTTATTTTTCCTTTACTGTCCAAATAGTATCATGCCATTCTCCTATAAATAGGATGTTCAGTTTAGAAATGAAAATCACACCAGAATCAAAGAATTATTCTTCTATAATATTGAGTGTATTTCTTTTGAGTTTAAGGAATCTTTGATTGTAGAAAACAATATAAGTTTTCTTCAAGAATATCTCCGCTATACCTGTCGAATTGCTCTCTTTTTGAGGTAAGGGACATTATTTATTTCATATTCGCTTACGATATTATTTTTCATATTCGTAAGGAATCTTATTTTCTTTCAATATTCGTAAGGAATATCATTTTTATTCAATATTCGTAAGGGATATTATCTTCGTTTAATATTCGTAGGAATATTATTTTCGTTCAACAGTTGTAAGGGATATTATTTTTGTTCAATATTCGTATGAAATAATATTTTCTTCCATACTCTGTAGTATGTAAGTAATATTATTTCGTTTTATATTCCTAATTTTACACTCATGTTGATAAGTTTTGCTTCTATACTCCTTGAAATTAGTAGAATATCCTTAAAATTTATATTTCATCTAGTATCGTTTCACAAGGATATTTTTCTGTACATTCTTATTAAATTTTAAGCTTTTCATGTCGAAGTACTATTCATACGTACGTCACTATTTATACGCACGGTACTACTTATACGTACAACACTATTCACGAAGTACTATTCATGAGATACTATTCACGAAGTACTATTCATGAGGTACTATTCACGACAAAAAATTGATTCTTTTCTGTCCAAATTATTTTTGATATGTGAATATTATTCTTGAATTTTACTCTACAAAGCAGTAATCATGTTGACAATTTGGACATTTTTAAACTCTAGATAGATTTAAAGTCTTTAATATTTATTAAATAAATTAATCAAAAATGATTTTATTATATTAAAAATCATTTTAAATAATAATAAGGTATTTAAAAATATTATAAGTTATAAAATGTGACGCCCCCAAAATAGGTATACATCACCTATTTTGAGTCGTCAAATACATAGTACAGAATACAAATACAATCTTTAATATACAACAAGAGAATTGTGAGTTTTAATACAAATACTGTCTTCTAGACAATATTCACTCCCAGAATAAGTCCTCATTATATTTGTTGTCACACTATTTAACAGAATAGTGAGGACTACTAAAACTATCATCTGGTTCATCACTCCGTTCCCCGACTCGTCCCAGTTATATTCTCATTTTCTGAAGAGAACAGTGAAAGAAAGGGTGAGCTCAACTAGCCCAGTAAAAAATATTATGACTAAGATAATGCAGAATAAATTATCATTAGCCTTAAATAGTGTTAAACTGATACAATATAACGAACATCAAGTTTAACTGCAGCGGAACAAGCAATCCATTAAAAGAGGCAAGTAGAGAATAAAATCTACTATCTTTTATGATTTAAAAAGTTTTTCATCACTTTTATCGCTGGGACTCAGCTTAATAAATAATCCACATCATCGAATCACCCCTGCACTACGGCCAAGGATATTCTTTAGATTATCTATGCACTACGGGCCAAGAATATTTGTGTATTCATTAATGGTCATGATCATGCCAACAACTGTCCATCAATGTACTACGGGCCAATGAGGACTTCTACCACATCATTTGTAACATTACGGTCATGATTACACCGAATAATCCATGGTCATAATCATACCAAGTCCATCTATGCACTACAGGCCACAGATGACTTTTAACAAAATATAAACATCAGGATGATGACAATGATATAAGAATTCAATAAAACAAGTTCAAGAATTAATTTATCCAGGAACCAATAACGTCCAAATTATCAACATGATACTACTTTGTGGAGTAAAATTCAAGAATGCTCAGAAGAATATTTCCACGGAAGGATACTAGATGAAGCGCAAATATCAAGGATATTCCACTAATTTCATGGAGTATAGAAGTCAAAACTTTAACCAACTGAGAATAATAAAGAATGAAATAACCGAAGAAATCACCAGGCATGCGATAGACCGCATAGGTAGGTTATTCCAACAGAATAATAATTAACGGAAACAGGTTCGGCATAAAACGCAGAGACAAGATATTCCAACAGAATAATAAAGACGGAACCAGGTCCGGCATAAAACGCACATACAGGATATTCCAACAGAATAATAAAGACAGAACCAGGTCTGACATAAAACGCACAGACAGGATATTCTAACAGAATAATAAAGAATGAAATAACAGAAGAATTTCACCAAGTATAGGGTAGCCCGCGTATACAGGTTATTCCAATAGAATAATAAATAATGGAATAACAGAAGTTCTCTTCATGAATACAAAAGAAATAATACCCCTTACGGGTACAACAAATAATATCTCTTACCGTAAAAAAAACTTGATATCGGAGTAGTGAAGTAGCAGAATACTTTCCTTCTCTCTCTCTCTCTATAATTTCTCTCTCTAGAGTTTCAGTAAATTTGTAAGAAAATAATGAATGAATGAGCTTCTATTTATAGGAGAATTGAAGGGGTACTGTTTGATCCGTGTGCACTGAGTGATAATTTCACGGATGAATTACTAAGCAACCACGGATTTTATATCTCAAGTAAAACAAAATATAATATATATATATATATATATATATATATATATATATATATATATATATATATATATATATATATATATATATATATATATATATTAGCACATGGTGCTTTGAAAAAAACATCTCCCACCGTAATAATTTTTGTAAGATTTCTCCCTTACCATTTTGTCAACTTTCATTATTATATATATATATATATATATACACACACACACACACACACACACACACACACACACACACACACACACACACATCTCACACTTATATATATATAATTTCCCTCCCCTATACGTAACTTCCTCCCACCCCCATTTCTAAAATCCGTTTTTCAACACATATGTGCTCCACATGTGGCCCCCACATGTGGGCCCCACCTTTAAAATTTTTTACCGATTATTTTGAAAAATGGGCAAAATTGGGGGTCCATAAAATAAGCAAAACTTCATAAAAATCACCTTAATAATTTTAATAACATTTATCATCTTTATTATAATTCACAATATTAATCGACCAGGTCGTTCCCAGGAAAGAGGGGGCTTTCCAATAAGGATTTCTCCCTATTGGCGCGCATATAGGTGACCAAACCTCTCCTTGACAGAACTTCTAGACATCGTTAATATTACAAATAATAATATTAATAACTTTGCCGTCTCAATTATTGATTTTAACAATATATAAAATATCGACAATAATTGAATCAAATAACGTGAGATACTATGCAACAATTACTATAGCAATAATTGAACAAAACTGAATGAATTCTCACGTAAGCATCAATAATCAATACCGTGTGCTACTATGCAACCACACGTATTACTGTACTTTTACTACCGAGTAGTTCAACAGTATTAATGGTAAAACTTCCGCCGTTATTTTTATAAAATATTTTTGTCGTTTTCTCAATCAAATCCACACCAAAATATTCAAAAAAATATTTTGAGAAATTTAAACCTTTATTCATAAAATCTGGGGTCTCACATAAAATATAACTTTTAATATTTAAAGGTAAATTTTATTGATTAATTATTATTAATGATATTAAAGTTATTTAATAATTATATTAAATAATTTAGTTTAAAAATGATTTTAATATTATAAAAATCATTTTAAATGAAAATAAAGTGTTTAAAGATATTTTAAGTTATAAATATAACTTTTAATATTTAAAGAATAATTTCATTAATAATTTAATATTAATGATATTAATTTAATATTAAATGATATTAAATTTATTTAATAATTATATTAAATAAATAGTTTAAAAATAGTTTTATTAATTTAAAAATCATTTAAAAAAGATATAAATGAATTAAAAATATTTTAAGTTATAATTAATGACTTTTAATATTTTGATTAATATTTAAATATTAATGGTAATTATTTAAAAATGATTTTAAAAATTTTAAAAATTATTTAAGGGTAATATTAATACTTTAAAAGTATTTTGGGTTATTATAAATAATTTTAACATTTTGGAAATAATTTCATTAATAGTTTAACATTAATTAAATATTAATGATAATATAATTGTTTAATATTTGAATCATTAAAAAATGATTTCAGTGTTTAAAAATTCATGATAAATTATAATAAATGTTTAAAAATTATTATAAATTATTTAAAAATAATATGTCTGATATTTACGGATATTGAGTTACAGAATAGAGTCTTAGACTCGATAATTACCCGATAAAGTCGTCGGTAGACCGACATGTTTCAGAAATTGATCTGGACTTAGATAATTTAATTAGATATGTGTTTATTTGTGATTCAATGGTTGTTAAACATATGTGATAATGTGATTAGGTTATGTGCTGACTGCAATAAGCAGTGTTATGTGTTGAGATATGTTATTCTAATCAGTAAAATGATCTGATTAATGATAGGTCGTGATATAAAAGATAGAACTAAGTTACGAACTGTAAGCAGCGTATCAGACAAGTATCTTATCTTTGTATTTTCTTTATGCAATGGACATGAGTAAGAATATTTTTGAATTATATTATTACTGTACAGATTATTAACCTTATATTATATACGCTCATTGATTATCAACATGTTAGTATATGGTAATTCAGATATATATATATATATATATATATATATACACAACGGATCCGGTCCGGGAGTCCGGATTTTCTTAAAATCCGGACCTTTTTTTTTTTTTGCTTTTTTTTTAAAATAACTAAAAAAAAATATTTAATATTTTATGGAACTGAAATTTTTTCATAATATAATGTTTTGGGTGTGTTTTGAATACCTATACCAAAAAGTGGTGGTACAGTCTGCACAGACTGTACCACCATATTTTGTTATACGTACCCAAATCACGCCCAAAACACTTTATTATGAAAAAATTTCAATTCCATAAATTTTTTTTTTTAGTTGTTTCAAAAAAAAAAAAGCAAAAATAAAAATAAAAAAATAAAGGTCCGGATTTTATAGAGTCCGGGATCCCGGACTGGATCCGGACTCTCTCTCTCTCTCTCTCTCTCTCTATATATATATATATATATATATATATATATATATATATATATATATATATATATATATATATATTCTGTTCGTTAATTTCTATAAATGGTTATACAAGTGTCCCCACTTGGATAATCATTGTATTTAATCACATGTTGATACACCTTTGTCAATTACCTGTATATATATATTTTGAATTATAGATTATTATTAAACAAGATAAAACCTTTGATTTGGAACCCAGACAAGTATGAACATCCCTACACGGAAAAACTTATATGCGCCCAAGGCGGACAGAGTAAACGATACCCTTGTTCTTGCATGTAGTGTTTGTGACGCTCCCAAAATAGGTATACATCACCCATTCTGAGTCGCCAAATATATGGTGTAGAAAAAATATAACTTCATTAAAACACTTGTCGCACAAAATACGACAACACAATACTGTGAGTTTAAATACAAATATTATCTTCTAGATAATATCCACACTCAAATAAGTCCTCATTACAATTATTGAAACATTATTTTATAAAATAGTGAGGACTACTAACACAACTGACTAGAAACATCACTCCACACCCTGACTAGTTCCTGCTATATTCTCGCCTCTTGAGAAAAATGGAACAAAAAGGAAAAGGGTGAGCTCAACTAGCCCAGTAAAGAATATTATGACTACGATAATATACAACAACTTATCATTAGTTTTCAACAAGGAAAAATCTGATAAAATATAATAGACAACAAGTTTTAGATCAACAACTGCAGCGAAAACAGCAAACCATTAGAAGAGTCAAGTAGAGAATGAATTCTACTATCTTCTAAGATTTAAAAGCCCATCAACGATATTTTATCCCTGTAACATCAATCAATATACATCTTAAATCAAATATTCATCTTTGCACTACAGGCCAAAGATATTATTTGTATCACCAGTCGGTCATGTTCATCTCAACACCTGTTCATCTTTGCACTACGACCAAAGATATTCATCAGTTAATCATTCATCTTTGCACTACAGGCCAAAGATATTCAGTAATATCATCATTTAGGACTGAGGATGATGAAAAATATTTTAAAAAAAATGAATCCAGTGAGATAGAAGGATAAATATTAGGGATTCGTATTACAGTTTTTCCAAGTACAATAATACTCCATAACAACCAATTGTGAAGTAGAATTCAAAAATAAAGATCAAAACGTGGATACAATCAAAGATAGTAACCATAATAGACATCTTGGACAAAAAAATAATTTATTTTTTGATGAATAGTGCCGTATACGTGAATAGTGCCGTATACGTGAATAGTAATCCCGACACAAAAAGTTCTAAATTTGATAAAAAGTTCAAACCAATATTTCGGCATAATGATATTGAAGAAAATAATATCATTTAAGAAGAAAATAACATCCCTTACCTCAAGATAATAGTACTTCTGTTCGAAATATTGGTATAAGACTGAAGAAAACTTGCACTGATAAATAAAAACTCACAAAGTATCTAAATACTCACAAAATACGCTCGATAATATAGAGAGAAAAAGAGAGAAAGCTTATGTTTCTGGTGTGATTTTGAATTCTAACTTAGCCCTCTATTTATAGGAAAATATTAGCACGCCGAAGCAGACTTGACCTGCTACCTGCTGACTTTACCTGCTACTATTGCCACCCACCACATTTGAAATAAAATTTAGCATATTTCTATACCAACCACAAGTGGGGCCCACTCAATTCTAGAATTTTTTATCAAAATCATTTATAAACCTAATTTTCGAATCAGTCACCTCTTAAAATTCATAACAAATTATACGTTCATTTTTAACGATTCAAATTTGTGGATATATACTCAACTTATATATGTATAACATATCCAAAAATCACAACGATCCAACGGTCAGATTAAAAATTATAACTCACGCAATATATCTCAAGAACAGTGATTTAATTTTTAATACTTTCATTCCGACAAAAACACCTCAACATTAATTCCTTCACATCAAATAAATATATCCATCAATTATATCCACATAAAATAAATATTTCCTTATCATATAAATTAATAATTAATTATTCACAAATAATATTACATAATCACAATTATGACAACCAGGTCGTTCCCAGGAAAGAGGGGGCTTTCCAATAAGGATTTCTCCTTATTGGCGCGCAATTAGATGACCAAACCTCTCCTTAGACAGAACTTTCTAGACATTGCTAATAATGGTATGTAATAATATTATTCAAATAATATGAATTATTGATCTGATAATAGAAAATATTGTACAGCGATAATTATTGAAACAACAATAATATAAAACATCAACGTAACAATTATTGAATCAATAAAATAAAATATTAAACAGTAATTACTGTAACAATTATTGAGTAGTGCCTTCTTTACGTAAGAATCAATAATTGGTGCAATACCGTGTGCTACTGTATTTTAACCACCGGGTATTCCAACAGTATTAACGGTAACAACTACGCCGTTATTTATAAACAACTTATACTTGTCATTTTTTTCATCCAGTCGCTTTTCGTTATGGGGCCCACACAAGGCTGCGTCGTCGTACGAATATTCCCCGACAGCAAGAATATTCCATGACCAAACGAATATTCATCGACAAAAATGAATATTTTATAATCACTTACTTATTTGAAATATTTGTGCATTTTACCCATAACTAACCATATTAATCAAATCAACCCTTACTATTTTAAAATAATAAATAGAGGAAATTTAATTTTATTTAATAATAAGTTGGGGTCTTACAACCTCCCCTCCTTATGAAATTTCGTCCTCGAAATTGATGTGCGTACCTGGTGTTTCGAAAAGGTGAGGATACCTCGCTTTCATTTCTGATTCTAACTCCTAGGTCATTTCTTCAATAGCATGGTTTCTCCACAAAACCTTAACTTGTGGTTTAACCTTGGTGCATAGGACATGCTCTTTCCTATCCAAGATCTTAACAGGTACCTCCTTGTACGTTAAATCTTCGGCTATCTCGTCTGGTTCTAACTCAATTATGTGGTTTGGGTCTTTCACATATTTACGAAGCACAGATACGTGAAAAATATTATGAACACGAGACATGCTTGGAGGTAATGCGAGTCGATATGCCACATTTCCTATTCGATTAAGAATTTCAAATGGGCCAACAAATCGTGGATTGAGCTTTCCTCTCTTCCCAAATCTTGTAACTCCTTTCCATGGTGCAACACGTAACAATACATGATCTCCAATACTAAAATCTACATTATTTCGATGAAGATCCGCATAGCTCTTTTGTCGATCCTGTGCCGTTTGTATACGTTGTAGAATCATTTGGATTTTCTCTGTAGTTATGCGTACCAATTCTGGTCCCAACAACGTTGCTTCACCCACCTCGTCCCAGCATACTGGAGAACGACACTTTCGTCCATACAAGGCTTCAAATGGAGCCTTACCTATACTTGCCTGATAACTATTGTTGTAGGAGAATTCTACCAGTGGCGAGTACTTATCTCAACTTCGTTTGAAATCTAGAACACAGAGTCTTAATAGATCTTCAAGAGTTTGAATAGTCCTCTCTGATTGCCCGTCCGTTTGAGGATGGTATGCTGAATTGAATAGTAAATTCGTGCCCATAGCTTTCTGCAAGCTAACCCAAAATCGTGAAGTGAATCTTGGGTCACGATCCGAAACTATGGATACTAGCATGCCATGCAATTTCACAATCTCATTCACGTACATACGAGCAAGACATTCAAGGGAATAGGTCTCCCGTATAGGCAAGAAATGAGCAGACTTGGTTAATCTATCAACAATAACCCAAATCGCATCCATGTATTGAGAAACTTTGGGAAGACCTGTAATGAAATCCATGGTAATGTGTTCCTATTTTCATTTCTGGATCTCAAGTGGTTGCAATGGACCCTTTGGCACTTGATGCTCCGCCTTTACACGTTGATAAGTTAAACACCTTGAGATAAACTCCGCAATCTCTCTCTTCATATTGCTCCACTAAAATATATGTCGAAGATCATGATACATTTTGGTACTTCCAGGATGGATTACAAACGGTGTGTTCTGTGCCTCCATCATGATTCTATGCTTCAAGTCAGAATCGTTAGGAACGCAAAGTCTGGAGTTGACTCGAAGTATTCCTTCTTCATCGATTCTTGCTTCTGGAATAGCACCTTCTTGCACTTTCTTCTTCATACGTACCAGCTCCATGTCCGTAGCTTGAGCAGCTTTAACTTTATCGATTAAAGTCGGTTCTACTCGTATTTTTGATATCATCACGTGGATACTTAGAGCCTTTACCTCTATCTCCATCCTTTATAAGTTATACAAAATGGGCCTTTGTGTTGACAATATCGCACTCGTACCCGCGTATGATCTTATACTCAATGCGTCAGCTACCACGTTTGCTTTTCTAGGATGATATTGGATGGTATGGTCGTAATCTTTCAATAGCTCGAGCCAACGTCGTTGCCGCATGTTGAGTTCCTTTTGGGTGAAGAAATATTTGAGGTTTTTATGATCCGTATAGATCTCCACTTTCTCCCCATACAGGTAGTGTCTCCAAATCTTCAATGCGAAAACGACTGCTTCCAACTCCAAATCATGAGTAAGATAATTCCTCTCATATTCTTTGAGTTGTCATGAGGCATAGGCTATGACTTTTTTATGTTGCATGAGAACACATTCTAACCCTTTGCCTGAAGCATCGCTGTAGATAACAAATCCATCTGAACTAGATGGTATTGTCAGAACAGGTGCCGAAATGAGTCTCCTCTTGAGCTCTTGGAAACTCTTCTCGCATTCTTCGCTCCATACAAATTTTATATCCTTCCGAGTCAGCTGAGTTAACGGAGTAGGGATTCGAGAAAATCCTTCCACAAATCTCCGATAATAACTAGCTAAGCCCAGAAAGCTACGTACTTCGGTCACCGACTTCGGTTGCTCCCAACTTTGTATGGCTTCAATCTTTGTCGGGTCGACAGATACTCTATATTTTGACACCACGTGCCCAAGGAATGCTACTTCCTCAAGCTAGAACTCGTATTTCTTCAGTTTGGCATATAGCTTGTTTTCACGAAGTCTTTACAGTACCAGCTTCAATTGGCGCTCATGATCCTCACGGCTTTTGGAATAGATGAGGATGTCATCAATAAAGAAAACAACGAACTGATCTAAATATTCTTTGAACACACAGTTCATCATATCCATAAAAGCAGCAGGAGCATTAGTCAATCCATAAGACATGACTAAGATTCATAATGCCCGTACCGAGTTTTGATGACAGTCTTTGGAATATCCTCAGTTTTAATCTTCAGCTGATGATATCCAGAACGAAGATCGATCTTTGAAAAGAATTATGCTCCTTGTAACTGGTCGAACAGGTCATCAATATGAGGTAGCGGATACCTATTCTTGATGGTGATATGGTTCAATTATCGATAGTCAATACAAAGTCTCATACTCCCGTCTTTTTTCTTTACGAATAAAACAGGAGCACCCCAAGGAGACGTACTAGGACGAATGAAATCGATGTCTAACAACTCCTGTAATTGGACTTTTAACTCCTGAAGTTCAATAGGATCCATTCAATATGGGATTTTAGAAATGGGCTTTGTACCGGGTTCAAGGTCAATAAAGAATTCAACTTCACGTTCTGGGGGTAGACTAGGAAGTTCTTTAGAAAATACTTCAGGAAATTCACTAACAACAAAAATATTATTCAAATCTGATATATTTTTGTTCAAGTCCATAACATGGGCTAAGAAAGATTGACATCCATTTTTCAATAAACGAATGGTTTTATGGCTTGATATGACAGCGATTGATTTTAGTGTTTTGGTTGCTTGAATTCGCATAACAGGTTGGTTAGGAATATGAAAACTTACAACCTACGAAAATAATCAATTTTGGCATGATGAGTAGTTAACCAATCAATTCCTAAAATCACATCAAAAGCAAGTATCTTTAAAGAGATAAGGTCAACAGGTAATGTGATTGTGCCAACTTGGATTAAGCAAGATTTATAAACTGTAGATGTAATGAAAGTTTCTCCTAACGGAGTCTCCACAGATAGGTCAAAGTCTAATTTCTACGGAGTTAAGTTTAAACGTTGAGCACAAGCAGGAGAGATAAAAGAATGGGTAGAACCGGTATCTAGTAAAGTATAAACTTCACAAGAATTCAAGATTAGCTTACCCGTGATCACCTCGTTCGGGTTTCTCGCGTTTTGACCAGTCACGACAAACGCTCTTCCAGGAACCGCTGATTTCGACTTATCCGAGACAGCTTTTGGAGTCACCATTCCCGCTGAACTTGGTTTTGCTATAGAACACTCTCGAGCTATATGACTCTCCTTTCCACAGTTATAACATACCTTAGATTGTTGTGGGCAGTTTGGGCTGATATGTCCCTCTTTCCCACATTTGTAACATACGACCGGTGGTCGTTCTCCTGTCCTAGAAACAGTTGATGTTTGTGATGGTGTCTTCACGTTATCATTGTTGTACCTTCTCTTCTTGAAATCTCCTCCCGACTCGTTTCTTCTATTTTCATGGCCACGATTACCACCATAGTGATTACCGCTTTTGTCTGTATTCCTTCCTCCCTGCTGGTTATCATTGCTCCGATGACTGCTATCACCGGTCTGACCCTGGTTGTTGTCCCTCGGTTGAACATACTCATTATCTCGCTCTAATAATTGAGCACTATTTACAACATTTGAATATAAAGAAAATTTATGAGAGATAAGATATTGCCGAATCTCGAGTTTTAGACCTCTCAAAAACATCCTCGTCATACGTTCCTCGTTCTCCACCAAATGAGGTGCAAACCTGGATAACTCTATGAACTTCGCCTCGTACTGGGACACCGTCATGTTATTTTGTTCTAGTCTAATAAACTCTACCTCCTTCATATGACGAATACTTTCAGGAAAGTACTTGTCATTAAACAGTTTCTGAAACGTTTCCCAAGATATGCTGAGTGCAGTTGGATGGGTACGTTTCACAGATTCCCACCAGTAATCTGTCTCATTACGGAACATAAAAGTGACGAATGGAACCTTCTGTTCCTCCGTGCATCCCAAGACATCAAATATCTTGGTAATTTGCTTGACCCACGTTTTCGCCTTAATCGGATCCGGCTTTCCCTAGAATTCAGGTGGTCCCAACTCTTTGAACTGCTTGGCCGTGACAAACCGCACGTTGTTATCATTTCCACCCGTATTCTACACACGAGATTTCCTCGTCTGATTTTGCATGAACTGCAAAAAGCTCCTAAACATTCCATCATTCATCGTTTGCTCGGTAACATTGTTTACAGGAGGAATATTGCCAGCCTGTTGCACATTCTCCTGATTGGTAACTAAAGGTGTTTCCACGGTCTCATACACTCCATTATTAACGTTCTCAGTAGCCATTCCTAAATACTACCATAAAACAAGGGTTGATTAAATAAATTAACATATCACATAATATCCCTATATTATGTCCAACCAACAAATAAGCTTAGGTAGGACACACTAGTGAAGGATTTACTCGTCTCTCCCCTCCTAGTTCTATTCCCCGATCTCCGCCAGAGACCATATCCCTAAGCTCTGATACCAACTGTGACGCCCCCAAAATAGGTATACATCACCCATTCTGAGTCGCCAAATACATGATACAGAAATAAATACAAATTCATTAAAACACTTGTCGCGCAAAATACGACAACACAATACTGTGAGTTTAAATACAAATATTATCTTCTAGACAATATCCACACTCAAATAAGTCCTCATTACAATTATTGAAACACTATTTTATAAAATAGTGAGGACTGCTAACACAACTGACTAGAAATATCACTCCACACCCCAACTAGTTCCCGCTATATTTTCGCCTCCTGGGAAAAATAGAACAAAAAGAAAAAGGGTGAGCTCAACTAGCCCAGTAAAGAATATTATGACTAAGATAATATACAACAACTTATCATTAGTCGCAAGCATAAGTTATAAAAAATTCACAGATTAACTATAACTTATCAAAACCTCGCAATCAATATAAAAATCATATACAATTTATGCGGAGGAAAATATGAAGGCGAAAATAATTAGGCATTAATTTTGGAACGGAAAGAAAATATTATTATGAAATACTTAGTTTCATCATAATCCTAGGTATTGGAAATTTAGTTAGCCATGGAATTAAAAACAAAAATAAATAATATTAGTACTACAGTTCGCATGAAATAAGAACAATAATTAAAAAGAGAATTTCTATTATATAAATAAAAGAAAGTTAAAAATACTCCCTAATTGTAGTACCACACGTGATTGGAGAAATGACAAACTCTAAATATTTTACTCCCTTCTACACTAGTGAAAAACTAAGAAAAATAAAATAACACGTGATGGTTTTTTCTCTAAACCAAGATGCCTATTTATAGAAAAAATAACTTGGAACCCTAATTTAGGTTCATTGAACTTGGACAGTTTTGTTCTCAATCAACTTCTCAAAAAGATCTTATAGATATACTTTCCCTTCTTTTGTTGGATTTGACTTGCACACCAAAATTGTTCAACCTCTTTTCTACTCCTTGTAGGGTTCTTCTTGGATATTCCTTATATGAATAAAAGGATTAAATATTCCTTGATCACCAAGATTTTGACTTTATTGCAACAAATATTAAATCCTATAAAATAAAATAAAACATATTAATTTAATAAACTAATATAATTAAAAGGATAAAATTAGGGATAATAAAATGTATGAATTACGTGTCTATCAAATACCCCCATACCTAGCTTTTGCTCGTCCTCGAGTAAAATAAATAAAAATAAAAATAAAACAAAAATTACACTACCCCATTTTCGTAGGAAACACGATTGCACTTAGCATGTGCAACAAGCCTTTAAACCCTAAGGTTACCCAAGTGAACGAGTTGTGTCTCGTGAGGGTTTGCAGTGAATATACTCACAAAATTCAAAAATATATTTTTGGGTTCAACAAATTATGAAATTGAAAGAAAACCTCTAAATATCTATGGGCATTATACATAAGCAATATTAAATTCAAAATCATACTTTTACCTTATCAAAAATACTCAATCTTCATTTTAGACACCATCCTTCATTAAATCAATTCCATGTGATGCATGCATGTGTATATGATATAACTCTTAGTAGGGATTTTTACCATGAAAATCAAGCAAGCTCATTTTTCTTTTATTTTTTTCTTTTTTTTTTTCCTTCTTTTATTTTTTTTTTAATTTTGATTCTTGACTTGTGCAATGTCTCATTTTCTTAGGCTTTTTAGAGTTACCCATGTAGAGCGAGCGTTGGACCAATGACTCCCAAACCAGATGGCTTTAGGGCACTAGGTGTAGAGACACACCTAAGGGCTTACTTACTTGAGTAACAGAGGCCACAAAAGTAGACTAGTCAAGCTACTTTTATCCATCACACTTTTCAGCATGAATATCGATGCTTTCCGAAGCTTGGATACCCAGTTATTTCGTTTAATGGACATTGAAGCAGTTATTTATTCCTTCTTTTTTTTTTAACTTTTCTCAACTTCATTTTTTTTTCATTTTTTTTCTTTTTTTGAAATTACTTGAATCATGGTTTATACCCCACAACTAAGAATTAGTGTAAACGTGAAGTGCAAAAATGCTTGTGAAATTAATTTTAATCCAGATGGTATTTCGAACTAAGATTTCGTATCTTATCAAAAATTTAAGAGTTTTAAATCTTTCAATCTTACTCATGAGTTTTGCTCCACAAATACTTATTAGAATTAATTCAATCCATAAAAAGTCAAATAAATTTTTTAATTTTTTAAGTTTGAATTTTTATTTTTATTTTTATTTTTTTGTGTTTTTTTTACTATTTTTTTCTAAAACGAGAAAAATTCTTAATACAATAATACAAACAAACTCCCCCATACCTAAATCATGCATTGTCCTCAATGTATGCAAATGAAGAAAAGAGAACAAAGATGTGAAAGAATTGTACCTTATACGATGGGACAGAAATCGGATGACAATATTGGACAAACAAAAAATATACATACAAACTTACACGTGCAGTGCCAGTCATACTGAATCAGGTGAGTCAACAAGGTATACCATCTCCTCTGGTTCGGTCGGCATTTCTAAAAAGGGTTTGAGTCGTTGACCATTCACTTTGAGAATTTCTCCACTATTTGGGTTTTCAATATCAACTTCCCCATGAGAGTAAACTACCTTCACTGCAAAAGGTCCATCCCATCTAGAACGCAATTTGCCAGGGAATAAATGTAGCCTAGAATTATACAAGAGAACTTGTTGTCCAGGTGAAAATGATTTTCTCAAAATTGGTTTGTCATGAATCACTTTTGTTCTTTCCTTGTAAATTTTAGCATTTTCATAAGCATCTTTCCTAATCTCATCTAACTCAGCTAATTGCAATTGTCTATGACCCCCACCAATGGACATATCAAAATTTAACTGTTTTATGGCCCACAAAGCATGATGGTCAAGTTCAACAGGTAAGTGATAAGCTTTCCCAAACACAAGCCTATGCGGGGACATCCCTAAATTAGTTTTAAAGGCAGTACGGTAAGCCCACAATGCATCTAACAATTTTAGAGACCAGTCTTTTCTATTGGAACTCACCGTTTTTTCCAAGATTTGTTTTATTTGCCTATTTGAGACTTCTACCTGACCACTTGTTTGAGGATGATATGAAGTTGTAAGCTTATGGGTGATGGAGTACTTTTTTTAGCAAGGATGCAAAAGGCTGATTGCGGAAATGTTTTCCTTGATCACTGATTATGGCCCTAGGGGTACCAAAGCAAGAGAAAATGTTCTCTTTTAAAAATTTGACAACTTTGTTGTCATTGGTCTTGGTTGGTATAGCTTCTACCCACTTAGACACGTAATCCACTGCAAGTAAAATGTACAGATTCCCAAAAGAATTTTGAAATGGGCCCATGAAATCGATTCCCCACACATTAAACAATTTAATGACCAGAATGGGTTGCAGTGGCATCATATTCCTCCTAGTGATCCTCCCTAATTGTTGACACCTATTTCAATTAGCACAAAATGATGTGGTATCCTTGAATATACTAGGCCAGTAGAAACCACACTGGAGAACTTTGGCGGCCGTCTTTTTACCTCCAAAATGTCCTCCACAAGCTTGGTCATGACAAAATGACAGAACACTTCTAAACTCATGGTCGAGGACACACCTCCTAATGACTTGATCAGGGCAATATTTGAACAAATAGGGGTCATCCCAATAAAAGTGTTTGACTTGTGAAAGAAACTTAGATCGATCTTGTTTGGGCCAATGGGAAGGAATCTCACTAGTCACTAGGTAATTCACAATATCAGCAAACCAAGGTGTAGTAGATATAGAGAAAAATTGCTCATCTGGGAAAGATTCATTTAAGGGTAGGTCAGAGTTGGACTCCACTACTAAACGTGACAAATGATCATCTACCACGTTTTCAAACCCTTTTTTGTCTCGTATCTCGAGGTCAAATTCTTGGAGCAATAAGACCTAACGAATTAAACGGGCTTTTAAATCTTTTTTGGAAAGAAGATGTTTGATAGTAGCATGGTCAGTGTAAACAATTATTTTAGACCCAATAAGATAAGATCAAAACTTTGCTAGGGCAAAAACTACAGCTAGAAGTTCTTTTTTAGTAGTTGAATAGTTCAATTATGCATCATTCAAAGTCGTACTAGCATAGTATATGACATGCGGAATATTGTTGATTCTTTGCCATAGAATAGCACCAACTGCATAGTCAGATGCATCACACATTAACTCAAATGGTTGTCTCCAATCAGGTGATTTGATGATAGGAGCTGAAGTTAACTCCTTTTTGAGTTGTTCAAAGGATTGAAGACATTTTTCATTAAATTCAAATTTTGCATCTTTACCTAGAAGATTGGTCAAGGGTCTAGCTTTCTTACTGAAATATTTAATGAATCGCCTATAAAAGCCTGCATGTCCTACGAAAGAACGAATTTCTTTGACTGCGCTAGGTGGTGAAAGATTGGCAATGAGGTCGATTTTAGCTTTATCTACTTCAATTCCCTTTTCAGATATGATGTGACCAAGAACAATTCCTTTTTTTACCATGAAGTGACATTTTTCCCAATTCAGGATTAAATTCCTTAGAACTAAGTCAAGGTGGTGAAGACATTCATGAAATGTAGACCCAAATATGGAAAAATCATCTATGAAAATTTCTAGGAATTTCTCCACCATGTCAGAAAAAATGCTCATCATGCATCTTTGAGAGGTGGCAGGGGCACTACATAGCCCAAAGGGTAGACGACGATATGCAAAGGTTCCATAAGGACAAGTGAAAGTGGTTTTTTCTTGGTCTTTAGGGGCTATGGGAATTTGAAAGTAGCCCGAGTAACCATCATGGAAATAATAGTAAGCATGACCAGCTAATCTTTCTAGAATTTGGTCTATGAAAGGTGAAGGAAAATGATCCTTTCTTGTGGTAGTATTGAGTTTTCTATAGTCTATGCAAACCCTCCAACCAGATTGGACACGAGTGGGAACTAACTCATTAGCTTCATTTTGAACCACAGTTAAGCTAGACTTTTTAGGTACCACCTGAACAGGACTTACCCACGAGCAATCAGAAATGGGATAGATGATCCCATTATCTAGACACTTAAGAATTTCTTTCATAACAACATCTTTTAGAATCGGGTTTAACCGCCTTTGTGGGTCTCTCACAGGTTTAGCATCATCTATTAAATGGATCCTATGTTAGACAATGGTTGGACTGATCCCCTTAATATCAGTTATGCTCCATCCTATGGCTTCCTTGTTCTCTCTCAGGATGATCAATAACTCTTCCTCTTATGTGTTTGTTAAATCGGAAGCAATGATTGCAGGAAGAGTTTTGGAGGGACCTAAATAGGCATATTTAAGATTATCAGGCAGAGGTTTGAGTTCTAACTCTGGTGGACTCTTTTCAAGAGGTTCTGAAGATTGCAAAAATGACTCAGTCACGGGTTCCCATTTAGAGTAAACATTGATGTTGATGACTCTAGTATTTCATTAACTTCATTTACATATTCTGTTTCATCCCAATTTTGACCAAAATGATTTAGACAAAAATTAAAAATTTCGTCTTCTCTCGTAAGTTCATTGTCATACATGTCTTGAATCATGTTCACTTCAACGAGTTGGTCAGAAAAATCACAAGGTTGCTTTCCCACATTAAACACATTTAAATCAATTGTCATGTTCCCAAATGTCAATTTCATCAGCCCATTTCTACAGTTGATTAACGCATTAGAAGTTGCTAGAAATGGTCTACCTAAAATGATAGGAATTTGACCCTTAGGATTGGCAACAGGCTGGGTTTCAAGGACAATAAAGTCAACAGGGAAGACAAAATCACCAACCTTAATGAGTACATCTTCAACTATTCCTTTTGGCACTTTAACAGAACGGTCAGCTAGTTGGAGTGTGACACTTATCTTTTTTAACTCCCCTAAGTCTAAGGTTTGGTACACAGAAAATGGTAACAGGTTCACACTAGGTCCTAAATCAAGCAAAGCTTTTTCAATTAATGTGTCACCTATGATGCATGAAATTGTAGGACAACCGGGATCCTTATACTTCACAGGGGCTTGATATGACAAGATAGAACTAACATGGGCTGTTAAAAAAGCTTCCTTAGGAATATGAGTGGTTCTTTTATGTGTGCACAAATCTTTTAGACATTTAGCATACGAGGGAACTTGTTGAATGACATCTGGAAAAGGAATGTTAATTTTCACTTGTTTGAACACTTCTAGAATTTTGTCCAGCTGGGATGACTGCTTGTTTGAAATAAGTCTTTGAGGGAACGGGGCTTTTGGTTTGAAGACTTTTTCAATTGACTCATAAGGTGTGGTTTGATCATGTTTTGAAACATGCTTAGTGGATGGGCCTACTGACTCAGAGTTCGTGGGATTTTCAGGCTGGGTTGACTTTAAAGATCGATCATTGTATTCAACATTTAATTTTTTCTCTTCTTCATTATCAGTGCCAGCATTATTGTTAAAATAATCTCCAGACCTTAAAGAGATTACAGAATTCACATGATTGACTTGGTTGTTTTCAAGTGAATTAACATGATAAGGTTTTTGAGTAGGGACTGAAAATTTTGGATTGGTCTCGGGTTGACTAGGAAGTTTACCCTTCTCTCTTTCACTAACTGTAGTGGCCAATTGACTCATTTGGATCTCTAGGCGAGAAATGGCTTGGTTAGTATTTTGCATGAAATTATTATGAGATTTCATTAAAGTTTCTATGCTCTTCTCTAAAGTGTTAAATTTCTTCTCACTTTTATTAGAAAAACCTGGTGGATATTGGGTTGTTGAGCTTGAATTTTGGTACGGACCAAGATTTGGCTTTTGGTAAGGTTGAAAAGATTGATTTAGAGACTGATTGACCTGATTTGAAGAATTATTTGAGTAGGGTCCTTGGCTCCATGAAAAATTAGGATGATTTCTCCAACCTGGATTATAAGTGGGTGCAAATGGGTCATTCCTAGGTCTTTAAAATATTGCATTGACTTGTTCATATTCTTCAAGTTGAGGCATGACTCTAGAACATTCCTCAATCGCATGGCTTGGTGAATTACTTAGACACAAAGGTGTTGGTGTTGAGACTTGGTTCACGTGTGGTTGTCCCCTAGTTTCTAAAGCTTCAAGTCTTTTAAGTACACCAGCCAACTTAGCTTCTGTAGCAATTGAATTGTCAATTATATGAACACCCTTAGATGAACTAGGTTTATCGGTCTCTCGGGTAGTTTCCCATTGCATGGTTTTTTCTGCTAAGTCTTCTAAAAGCTCCCAAGCTTTTTCCTCATCGTTATTCAAAAAATCCCCCTAACACATTGACTCTAACATTGTTTTAGTGGGATAGTCTAAACCTTCGTAAGTAATTTGACACAATCTCCATTTCTCAATTCCATGGTGTGGGCACTGGGATAACAAATTTTTAAATTTATCAAAATATTTCCAAAGGACTCTTTTTCAAGTTGGCAAAATTGATGAATTGCAGTCCTAATTTTAGCAGTTTTATGATTTGAAAAATATTTTTTTAGAAATGTAACAACAAATCCCTCCCAGGTTGATATGGAATTATTTGGTAGGCTATATAACCATTTTTTAGCATTATCTTTTAAAGCAAATGTTATAAATCTTAGCCTAATTGAGTCATCAGACAATTGTTGAATTTTCATTAGGGCACAAACTTCCTCAAATTCCTGAATAAATAAATATGCATCTTCTATCCCTGTGAACCTAGGTAACATATTTATAAAATGCGGCTTAAGTTCAAAATTGTTACCAGTTACCGGTGGTAGACTAATACATGAAGGTTGGGCAGAGCGGGAAGGATAACATCGATCCCTTAAAGAAACAGTTTGTGCGCCCTCCATTTTTCTTAAAGTGAGATCTTTTAAAGTGAAATCCGAAAAATCAAGTTTTCTAACTAATTGGGATGTTTCGTCCCTAATCCACACTTTTTGCTTACACTACTTAACAAATAAGTAGATAAGCACAAAAAAAAACAAAAACAAAAAATAAAAAAAAATTTTACTTCTAAGGTCAACCTAAATAAAATCTAAACAGCTCCTAACTGTTCCAAGTTACACCACAAGGTCCACCAAATTCGAAATTAATCACACCACTAGCCAGGTAAGTGTAAGAAAGGCGGGAGTCTCTCCGTAGAAACGGTGACTAATTGATTAACCACACAATCTTTAGGCGTATACCTTTTGAACCACTTGCCTAGACACCAGTAGTTTGATTAATTTAAAATTCAGACTCCTCTTAGAGTTTCTTGGCCTAATTGAGCTCGAGAGTCCTAAGGGCCAACGTCTGCTTGATTTTATTAGGTCATGGTCATGCAAAATGCAAATTGGGTTATTTGTGGGCCAAGGAAGGGTGATGAAATCCCCACCTTATCTTGTTAAGGGTTTTGCCCTTATTATTAGATTAAAGATGAAAATGCACAAATAATAAAAAAAAACTGTAAACAAATAAAGTGTCCTAAAACTATGTGAATTATGAAAGAAGGAGAAATTTTGACGTACCTCAATCCTCTAGCAATCACCACAGTTTATATTTGACAAAAAAAATTTAATAAATAAATAAAAATAAAAACCTAACAGGATGTGCTATACGTGAGTGAATGCATGAATGCGACAAATAAAAAAAATATTAATAATAATAAAAAAAACTAAACTATTTTTATTTTTATTTTTATTTTTTTTAAATATGGAGATACGAAGTACCGAAGAAAGCGTAGCAACAAAATTTTTATCTTTTCGCTCCTTTGACCAGCTTCAATAATCCTGGAAAAAAAAATTAGAGTTAAAGCTAATTCGAATAAATAAAAATTACGGAATAAATAAAAATTAATTCTAGTCCCCAGCAACGGCGCCAAAAACTTGATGTGTTAAAAATATGTACTGCAAGTGCACAGTGTCAAATTGAAGAACTGCCAAGTACAGGTCGAACCCACAGAGACTAGATTAATTCTTTAATATATCCTTAATTAATATTTTAGACGATTTAGAAATAAATATGGTGGAGAAAATTTATTAACTAAATTATTAAAACTACTAATTAATAACGGGAACTATTAATGAGAAAAGATACCTAGGAATCAGAATCCACCAAATATTAACATAATAAATAATTTCTTATTTCCTAAATCATTTCCCAAATTATTCTCCCTTCCCTTTAAAAATAATTATTCATATAATTAATATGGGCAATCATAAGTTATGAAAAATTCACAGATTAACTATAACTTATCAAAACCTCGCAATTAATATAAAAATCATATGCAATTTATGCGGAGGAAAATATGAAGGCGAAAATAATTAGGCATTAATTTTGGAACGTAAAGAAAATATTATTATGAAATACTTAGTTTCATCATAATCCTAGGTATTGGAAATTTAGTTAGCTATGGAATTAAAAATAAAAACAAATAATATTAGTACTACAATTCGCATGAAATAAGAACAATAATTAAAAAGAAAATTTCTATTATATAAATAAAAGAAAGTTAAAAATACTCCCTAATTGTAGTACCACACGTGATTGGAGAAAAGACAAACTCTAAATATCTTACTCCCTTCTACACTAGTGAAAAACTAAGAAAAATAAAATAACACGTGATGGTTTTTTCTCTAAAACAAGATGCCTATTTATAAAAAAAATAACTTGGAACCCTAATTTAGGTTCATTGAACTTGGACAGTTTTGTTCTCAATCAACTTTTCAAAAAGATCTTATAGATATACTTTCCCTTCTCTTGTTGGATTTGACCTGCACACCAAGATTGTTCAACCTCTTTCCTACTCCTTGTAGGATTCTTCTTGGATATTTCTTATATGAATAAAAGGATTAAATATTCCTTGATCACCAAGATTTTGACTTTATTGCAACAAATATTAAATCCTACAAAATAAAATAAAACATATTAATTTAATAAACTAATATAATTAAAAGGACAAAATTAGGGATAATAAAATATATGAATTACGTGTCTATCAATGATCATGACCGTTGATGAAAACACGAATATCCTTAGCCCGTAGTGCATGGATAATTCGTGGTCGTGATACTAATGAATATCCTTGGCCCGTAGTGGATGGATAATTCAGTGATGTGGATTATTAAGCTGAGTTTCAGCGATAAAATTGATGATAAATTTTTTTAAATCATAGAAGATAGTAGATATCATGCTCTACTTGACTCTTCTAATGGATTAATATTTCCGCTACAGTTGTTGATCTAAAACTTGTTATCTATTGTATTCTATCAGTTGTTATACTGTTGAAGGCTAACGATAATTTAATCTGCATTATCTTAGTCATAATATTTCTTACTGGGCTAGTTGAGCTCACCCTTTTCTTTCATTGTTCTCTTCAGAAATTGAGAATATAGCTGGGACTAGTCAGGAAATTGAGTGACGGTCCAGATGATTGCTTTAGTAGTCCTCACTATTATGTGAAATAGTGTGATAATAATTATAATGAGGACTTTATTTGAGTTTGGATACTCTCTATGAGACAATATCCGTGTTGAAACTCTCAGCTACGTTTTGTCGTATTGTATAAATAAAGTTTATATTTGAGTTATGTACCATGTGTTTGGTGACTCAGAATGGGTGATGTATACCTATTTTAGCGGCGTCACATCGGCCATATGAATCCACTGTCATCCCAAAAGCAGGTTGTATCCTGTATCTATTTTGAGAACGTGAAAAGACACGCAGAATGTATATGGACCGATCTCCACTGACAGTTCAATCTCTCCGATAGAGCTTTGTCAGGATCTACCAAAAGCTTTGATAACCGTATGGCTGCTTCAGATCCGATTGAGATTGATGTTCATCTTCACCAAAGTGGCATAAGGACAGATATTCAAAGATGATCCTCCGTCTATCAAAACTCCTCCCACCATGTATCCGGAAGATAAAACCGCTATGTGCAATGGCTTGCAATGACCAGTCCCTTCGGGAGGTATATCATCGTCAGTGAAAGATATCACATTGTTGTTGAAAATGTGATCCACCAGATGCTGGAATTTCTCAACATCTATTGACTTACGCAGTTGAGCTTCTTCTAAAACCCTGAGCAATACCTTCCTGTGATCTTCGAAAGAGAAAACTAAGTCCAGTATGGAAATTTAATGTGGAACTTCTCTTAAGCTTGAAACCACATTAGCTTCATTATGGCGGGATCTATCAAAAGCTTTGATAACCGTATGGCTGCTTCGGATCCGATTGAGATTGATTTTCATCTTCACCAAAGTGGCATAAGGACATATATTTAAAGATGATCCTCCGTCTCTCAAAACTCCTCCCACCATGTATCTGGAAGATAAAACCGCTATGTGCAATGGCTTGCAATGACCGGTCCCTTCGGGACGTATATCATCGTAAGTGAAAGATATCACATTGTTGTTGAAAATGTGATCCACCAGATGCTGGAATTTCTCAACATCTATTGACTTACGCAGTTGAGCTTCTTCTAAAACCCTGAGCAATACCTTCATGTGATCTTCGGAAGAGAAAACTAAGTACAGTATGGAAATTTAATGTGGAGCTTCTCTTAAGCTTGAAACCACCTTAGCTTCATTATGACCCTTAGTACAGAGAAATTCTTCCACTTTTTCCATGGGAATCTTCCCCTTTATCTTGATGGTAGGCTTCATCACCCGTTGGGGAAGATACAGTGGATTATCCCTCGACACTGCAGCAGTTATGTGAGATATGGATCCTTCAGCCCCTCTATAATTACATGGAAATTTTTGTAGGCTAACAACAGGATATTGTGGTCTGAATGGCAAGATAATTGGCTCTGGCACAACCACTTTCAAAGGATTATCAACATCTTTGAGTTGAATTGGTTGGATTGTATGTGAGGGGGTAGCTGAGCCTGTCTCAGAAGATATAACCGCTATGACTTCGTTCCATTTTGTAAGAAATGTATCCCCATTCTCTAGTAAAACAGTGTCATCGTTCGGCAGCTGCAGGACACCACTGTCAATTAAATTCTAAATAAGGTGGCAGAGTGCCCAGCATTCTTTTGTGCTGTGACTGCGAGAGTGGGAGTGATACTAACATACTCCATTAGAATTAAACTGCCTTGAACGTGGATGGATTGGAGGTAATAGAGCTGTAATCCTACCTTCATTTATCAACATCTGAAATATTTCCTCCATAGGTTGGCCAAGGTACGTAAATTCCCTCTTGTTGGAAAAATCTCGGTGGGCCTTGGCATCTGCTCTTTTTATAATTTTATCCTCTAATGTTTCACTTTCTGAAGATGATGATGGAGTATTCATGACAAAAGGAAGGAGGCTAGCATACTCCTGACTGACTAATTGGCGTGTGACTTGGTGGTGCTAATGAATCACTAGTTCTGCCAATTGCCCAACTTGCTTGCAAAGAGCTTTCATTTTCCGTTCCATCATAAATTGGAACTGTGCGTAATCCCATTTGTCAGCATAGTCCTTGCTGATTTGGGAGGATTCACCACCATAATTGGAACTCTGTCCACTGCTCCAATAATTCATATTAACCTCCTCTTCCTTGTGTTGAGGAAGAGGGTTGTCTTGCACATGGGGTTGGTCGGGTTTTACCACCACGATCTCACCATTATCAATCAAATCCTGGATGTTGTGTTTCAAGGCCCAGCAATCTTGAGTATCATGTCTTGGAGCTCCAACATGATAAGCACATTTTAGACTAGCATTGAAACCCTTCCCATTTGGGTTAGTTGGTGGAAAGAGATGAGTATTTTTCTTCTGAATTGTCAGAAAATTGAGAATGTTCTCGAGTAAGTCCCCTAATGGGGTGAACACTCGAGTGCATCTAACTTCTCCACCCTTTGGCAACGAAAGGTTCGAAGATTGTGCTTGAAAGGGGGAGTAATTTCTCCTCTGGATAGGCATATTCTGACTGCCTTTCTGACCTTGTAGTATCAAGGAAACATCCTCCTCTTTCTTTTTATGGACCCTCCGGGGGTTATTTCCATAATTTTTGGACTGGATGTGTGTTGGTTGATTTCACAATCAAAGCAAACGTGCAAGTATACACGATCAATAAGTAATATAGTGATAAATTAGAGTGTCTATCCATCAGAGAATTCCAATTAATAAACTCCAACTACTAGTACTGTATCAATTCAATTTTATTTAAACAACAGAAAATTGTGATTCTTAAAACTAAGAAAACTAATTTTAATAAAGCAAGAAATTATTCTAAAAGAAAACAAAGAACAAATCAAGAATTATTTGAATGCAAATAAATGACAATTAAGACTCCAATTTCCCCAATTATGATTATTAAATCAATTATCCAATTATCTCAATTATTTAATCTACTGAATTGTTAACATGAATTCTCAAATGCCAAAAGCCCTCTCTCGAGTGATCAATTGCCTTCTATTTAACTCAGATTAATTTTGCTATATCTCTAAGCAAAACAATTGAATTAAACTCGTTAATTCCTTTTATGTTACATGCAACAAATAGATATTCTCATTATATTCACAAACCTAATTATTCACTGTGCAAATAACTAAGTCACATGTCACCCTGCCCAGTTCTAACTCTAGAATTCCTCTCTCGATTCCTTCTAGAGTAACACAGTAATTATTGGCCAGGTAATTAATCAATAAATACAAGGCAAAATGAACAATTCGCTTCAACATAAATAATTGGAATAAATTAGATAATCAATTCATAACCATAAGAGGTTCCATTGGAATCTTAATAAAAGGAATTAGTTTATGACGGAAATAAAAACCACAAATAATTGATAAATCTTCCTTAATGAGTTAAACAATTTAAAAGAATAAAGAAGAAGAAGAACTCCAAATTTCAAGCCTTCAGATCTGCTCCTCCTCCTTCGTTGATCTCTAAATGTGAAGCCTCCCCCAATTCAATAAAAAGAATCAATTTATATTTTTTACTTCCCCAATTCCACAAATTCTAATCTAAATAGACTCCACATAAACTCTTCAAACAAAGTCAAACTAATAGTCAAAGTACTGTCCACGCCTACCCCACGCGCGCGGTCCACGTCAGAGCCAGCCGAGGCTCAGCGCCCCGACGCTATTGATAGTGTATTTCCCAGCGCCCCGGCGCTGGTCTTCTGAGAAATTACAACTTTGCCATTTATTAGCTTAGATCCCCAATTTGTCCCCTCAGCTCCCGAATCTGCAATACAACACATAAACACAGTAAAAATATTCCTAAATGACTCGAAAATACAATAATTTAAACCCAAGTATATCCGATTTATGGGTATATTACCCAATCATCAATGTGTTCAACAACAGCTTTAAGGACAGCTAGGTCTTGAATCTTTCCTAACTTCAATCCCATCTCAGCCATCTCCCCATGCTTAATCATTTCAGAGAATAGTTTGCCAATACCAGCTAAGACTCTCTCATAGAAAGGAGCTTTTTGTATGTCTATGAAGGTCATCACCATCTTAGACTCATTCATAGAGGGAACAACTTAAGCAGCAAGGCGCCTCCACCTTTGAGCATACACTCTAAAAGATTCATTGGTTTGTTTCCTAACTTTAGTAATTTGGTACAGGTCAGGGGCCATCTGAGACTGGAAGCTGTACTGACTGAGGAAGGCATGAGCTAGCTCCTCCCAGTTATAGATCTTGGAGTTGTCTAATCTGGTATACCACGATCGGGCTTCTCCAGTCAGTCTTTTCTGGAATAGCTACATTCTGAGCTTCTCGTCCTCGGCATAAGATTCGAGTTCTCCGATGAATACCTTCAAATGTGTGTAAAGATCTCCTAACCCGTCATACTTTTCAAAGTCAGGAGTTTTGAACTTCTCAGGATAATGCACACCAGGTAATATACAAAGTTCAGAGTAGGAAACACTTCCATGTGCTTCAATTGCTTTGATAGAATGGATGGTCTCTTCCATCTGTAGGACTTTCTTTCTGATATCACCGGTATCAGGATCTTCTTTGAGATGGGTAGTATCATGGATTTTGTTGGTTGTATCCAACTGAAGCTCAGGTACTGGAATGGCTTTATTCGGACCTTGGGTTCCTCCTTGTGTAGAGGATTCTGTATGTATGGGTATCTGTGGACCCTGAGTAGACTGATGTAATTCTTTAAGCAGAACAACCAACTCTATAATTTGTTTACTTAATCCGTCAAATTCTTCATGAGAGGCAGGATTAGGATTAGTCTGGTCAGATGAAGACATAATTGGTTGTAGGCTCGTAGCCTTTTTGGATTTTGAACGGGTAATAGGTCCAATTGCTTCCCTGCAAAAACTGACGTAGTTTAGTTTTAGGGAATGTATAAATGTTTATATGCTATATGATGTATCCATTTTAGGAGTATTATCCTACAAAATGGATGTTAGCTATTTGTGTGATAGGATAGCATGTTAAAATTTTTAAACATCCATGTACACATATTTCCTCATATTTCCCATTACATGGAGATCAATATGAAATGAAATTACAAGCAATTGAATTTACGAGTAATTTTAAAATGGGAAAGCATGAAGAAACTTCCCTCCACATTTGGTTTATCAGAGGCTGTCCTATCTTAGGCTACTCTTGTGGCTTTTTGGCATGAAGGTTCCCATATCATCGCAATTTACTCGACGGGAAGTTAATCTGGTCTTTCAACTGGAGCGAATTTGGGTGGTGCCTTTCTTGAGCCTCGTTGGAATTAGTCTCCCTACGAGTCTAGTAATCAAGCACCGACAGGATAGCCTCCTAATGGAGGAACCACACAACATACATTCACATTCAACGTGTCTCACCGTTTATGAAAATGATGACATGTGCGAAGCACTAATATCACAAGCAGATTTAGTGTAAAGCATTAAGTACAGTAAGTAAATGCATTCGTACACATCCATCAAATGTAAATGCAACATCCACACACAAGCATATAACAATTTTGAAAAGCTTGTAATAGCGGCTTAAGTCCTCTTACTGGAGTCCCCAACAGAGTCGTCATCTGTCGACGTCGGGATTTTTATTTGTCCCTTTTCTGTTCTTTTCTTTTGTTGTTCTCATGTTAGGTGAGATTTGTTTGAAAAAACATGTTAGGGAAAGGTCCGACATGTATATGTCAATGATTAGACTGTAAGAGTCGCCAGTTGGTTTTTTGAATGGTTGTACCAACACAACCGAGAAAAGATTTGCACATTGACCCAGTGATGTGACACTGCTTAACGGGTCTGTGAAACCAAGATTCGTTAGGGTCCGAGGACTTGATTATGTGGAGGAAAGGTATTAGGCACCCCCCGAAATTCGTGTTGCCACGGTGACCGTCACTTTTCAATTAAACTATTATATGAATGTGTGTGTGTGTGTATGTGCGGATCAATGTGCAATTATCTAGAAGTAGTGCTATGCCTCGTTTGCACCTATATACAAAGGGTTTAAATTTTGTATAAAAGTTTAGTTTTAACAAGATATAGCAATGATGTTTTGTAAAAAGAGGTTTTTTCAAACCCTTGTGCTCAATAGTAATTGAGGCCTTTGATACTTCCATTTTATTAAATGTTCGGCTTGGTTGCTTTTATTTTTCGAGATACGAGGCATCCTCGAGAAAATAAGATATCTAGCAGTGCCAAACTCCTTGTGGGCATGAAAATAATCTAAGGAAATTCGAACACCGTAATTAATTTACAAGCCGTGTATGTTGGTTGGAAAACCAATCGCTAAACACATGCAAGTATACGCGGTCTAACAAGTAATACAGTGATAATGAAAGTGTCGAACCCACGAGGAACCATCACTAATATTTACCAAGTACTGACTTTGTATCGCTAAAATCTTATTCGAACAACAATAAATGGAAGTGTGGTTAATCTAGATATAACTAATTAACAAAGCGAGTAAATGGATAACGAATGGAATCGAAGGCACTACAAGCTAAGGTCACAATTTCACCCCACACAGGCATTCTGTCGAACACCTGGCGTGCTATGCTTCATCAAACTTCCTACCCTTCTCTATTTGGTCTTAATGGTCACAACAGTTTGTCGACCGAGAACACACAGGTGCTCATACACCTCTATCGAGGTATGCACAAACATATCTTCTCCAGATTCACCCGATAGGGAATAGAACAGAGAAGAACATCCAAGCTAGGTGATAATCCTACACATGTCTATGCGAATTAACCTAACAAGGATTTAAGCATAAGTTCTCTATTAGGTCGCATGTGGCACACATATATATGTCTATTCTACGCATAACTTATGCAGTCGAAACCCATAATCACATGCCAATATATTATGGTGTAAATCTACAATCCTTCTTTCAATATCATATAAATTACCAAAATCAGCACTAATGTCTTAGCGAGAATCATTAAGCATGAATATATAAAACCAAATCATATGGTGCCTACCAAAGAGACAAAGATAGTCAATTTAAATAACAAAGGGTTCAATTATAACCTTAGAGCAAATACTCAGTTCATAGCTATTGAACAAAATATAAGTAGCAATAAAGACAACATTAATGGACTACAAAATCAGAGGAAATAAATGGATAAGAATAAACTCTGTCGAGGTTCTTTAGTCTCCAAGCATTTCGCTTCTCTCAAACTTTCCAATCCGTGTAACTCATTGCTCTTGATGCTCCAAGGAAATCCCAGACTTCTCCCTAATCTACCAAATCTATATTAACAGACATTATCTAAGAACTAGAGAGAGAAAGTACAAAAGAAGAGAGAGAACTAAGCTATTCTATCCTAATCTATCCGACTATATGATATATGATATCACAAAGGCTTCCTTGCATCTTATATAATAGTTCCTCCTTCAAGCTAGGTCAAAAGCAAGTCTTATCTGCCTGGGCACCGGACGTCGCGCTGCGGCGCGGGCAATAAATCCTATGGTGGCGCTATGACGCCACATCAGCATTAAAAAGACCGGAGGTCGCGCTGCAGCACCACGATGACATCAGCATGGACCAGGGATGGCGCTACGGCGCGTGCTTAAAGCAGGACTTTGGCACCGCGGCGCGAGTGTGTGAAAATTGACCATTTTGCCCCTTGAAGGCTAGAAAAGACCTGTTAAGCCCTGCATTACATCGATTAAGCAAAATAATACTAAAATAATATAAAAGCTATATAAAATATGAAGATTAAGCAACTAATTAAGCCATAAAGTATCCAATTCGCGGGTATAAATCCCACTCATCAAATACCCCCAAACTTAAGTCTTTGCTTGTCCTCGAGTAAACTATCTAACATAAAACTAACAATAGTAAATCAATACGCGAAAGAAAAATAAAATTGTATACTAGTATCATGCCTTCTAAGCTCGATCATAGCCACTCCCCGAGAACATGGTAAACACAGATATGAGTAAGGGTTCATTCAATTTCAAGTATAAGTCTGTATTCGATCCATTCTATGTGTGTGTGTGGAGACCAACCATCCTAACTAATCATAGCTCAAATAAGTACGCACAGTCGATTGTTAATACCATTATGCACACTCTGAAACTTAAACATTCAACAAGCATTAAGAATAAAATGCAAGTGCAGAAAAGGATCAAAAGACTCTAACATGAAGACAGTAAAATCTGACTCGGACAGTCCTTAATTACCTTAGGCTACTCGGAACTACCCATTAATGAGCTTTTGATCAGTGACTCCCAAGCCATACGACTTTAGGGCACTAGGTGTAGAACACCCCTATGAATCTAATCACTCGAGCAGTAAAGGCCACATAATCAACATAAGCCAACTGAGACTTTACGACAAAAATCAAAGATTATTAGGCGAGTGCATTTTATGCTCCAACTCAACATCGGTCATGCGCTTATGGGCGAGTGCATTTTACGCTCCATCTTGACCCACCGCACGACTTTTGATATTAAATCTTCTTTTCTTTTTATTCTCATGTTACTTTTTTTTATATGTAAACATGCCAGAATCCAAGATCCAAAACTATATAAACGTCTAAGTCTTTTATTACCTTGTAAAAATGAAAGTTTATAAGAGTGAACAAACTCTCAAAGCAATAAACACACGAACTAAATTCGAAAAATACTAGTTAATTAACACAGTTGGTCGGTGCTTGCTAAGAAGGACGGATCAATAACAGTCTAAACTAATCGATTGAACAAACCCCTAGCTCACACGTGTTTGACACGACTCTAAGAGATATACATAATTACTTGGCGTTTGTCATTAGCCACAATAAAAAATTAATGATAAATATACCACCCTTAATAACAGCTCAAAATAGGGTAATAAGGCCAGCAACATGGCACAAGTATAAAAAATCTGTATAAGCCCCAAAAAGATGGCTATAAACCACAAACATGCTAATAATAATCAAAGCATTAATAAATAATTACCAAACACAGTTCATAGCATCCATAATAATAAAAATCCAAAACATAATCCCGCAGTTCAAAATGACTGCACCACAATACTGATAAAAACATAAGCAACGTACTAAATATGGCAACCTAACATGGCAGTAGATAGAAATAAAAATATAATAAGTCCTAACACCCCCAAACTTAAGGTGAGCAATGCCCTCATTGCTAAACATATATCAATCTATACAAGAGGGCTTCCCTGAAGTTCGGTCACTCAGCAGCGACATCGTCCTCATCAACTTCGACGGGCGGTGATGGTGGAGGGTATGGTGGCAAGATAGGAGGCTCTGGGAACTGGAATGGCATGAACTCAGCATCCTCGCCACTATACACGGTGTATATGCTCTACATCGTGTTGACCAGCTCAGCCTGATACTGTATAGCTATGTCCTGCCTCTGGGCCACTGCTGCAATGTGCCTCTGCTACCTCTGAACTTCTGCGTCGTGTTTCTGATGTAGCACGTTGAAGGATGCCATGATCTCCACCAGTAGTCCCTGTGAAGCTGGGCCTGCATCTGGTGGCTACGATGGCTCGGGCTCTGCTGTAGGAGGTGGCTTAGTAGGTGGCCCGTACCCTTAACCTTTGACATGAGACTCTGCCCCATCCCACGCATTAAAGCATGAGATGGTCTGATGGTCAATGATGGACATGGGTGACAAAGCTATCTCTTCTGGTCCCCAATAGATACCTGCCCTCTTGCACAGCCGGGTGACTAAGGATGGATGTGGGAGTCCCGCAGCGATAGTGCTCTTAATCGCCTTCATGATGGACTCGTGTATGACAACTCCGATATCCACGTTCAGGCCCATGACAATAGCGAATAGGAGGATCACTCAATCCTTAGTAACGTCACTCAGGTGCCGAGCCGGGATCATGTTGGCACATATAAAGCTGAACCATGCCTTCCCATAGAGACTAAGTGCAGCATGTGGGAAACTATATTTTCACCTGTGAAGTCATTTTTCTTCCATGTAGTCCTGGGCTTGCAGAGCCTCCTAATAATATCATCGAGGTCATAGCTGCGTAGTCCCAGCTCCATATAGTCCCTGGCCTCAAAATTAGGCATTGCGAATAATGCGTTGATAGCTTGGCTTCCAAAAGCCACTGATCGCCCCCTAACTTGGACAACAGCAGGGCCTTCGGGACTTGCATTTGCATATAACTCACGAACCATAGAAACGATGGTCGATTTGGGTGGTTTTGTGAAGTGGATCCACTGGCGTACCGCGATCATGGCCACCAACTCGCCATCCTTTTTGTCTGGCCTCAACCCCCACTCAGGAATCAAATTTTGTGCGACAAAAGAGCTTTTATACCTTTTCCATGCCTCCTCATTCACGAATTTGGTGTTGCCCCATGCCGTTAGTGCTGCAGACGATGAACCGTCGACGCTCAGTCATTGGCTTTTTGAAGCCATGCCAGAATTTCAGTTGGATCAGCAACAACAGTCCCTAAGCAGTGCCACTATCTGTAGAAACAACCCTTGAAGCAATGCACAACAAATCCCCAATGAAACCCACTAATTCTTTACCAAAATAGTCAAATTTCTCTCTTAAGCAAATTATCAAACACCTTGTATGCGTTCTGAAAACCAATTTTGGAAAGACCTTGCTTGAAAGAGCTCTAAATAGATTTTTGGTAGTGGAAATCACACAAATACACAGCAAGAAATGCACAAATCTAAACAATTAACCCACAAATAGTTTCTGATTGACTGAAATCAAAAATTACCTTAAGGGAGAAAAACCCTAAGTTAGAAATGTGTGGCAGTCAACCCTCGTGTGTTGTAATTGATTGGTGCCCCTCTCACTTATTGGTGACCAAAGAATTGGGGGGGGGGGATCGTGCTGGTAGATGGGGAGCTTGTTTTGTGGAGAAAAGGAGATGTTTGGCTTGCCGTAACTGTCGAGAGAATTGGGAGGAGTAGTGGCCTAAATGTTGGCCAAAATCTATTTTTAAAAACCAATTCTCACTACCGGCGCTGCGGTGTGGGCATTCCTTCATTGCTTGGCGCCGCGATGTGAATTAGCAGTATGTTGGGCTCGCATGTGGTGCTGCAGCACGAAAGCTAGGCTTCTTTACGGCGCTGTAACGCGAGTTTGCAGTGGGCAAGGCTTGTTCCTGGCGCTGCAGCGCAAGGTTCCTCTTAGCATTTGGCGCTGCGATGCGAGGTAGAAAATTTGGAATTTGAGCATGGCGCTACGGTGTATATGCTGGCGCTACGGTGCCAACCTTGTATCTGAGATTTCCTGCACAGAAGCCATGTATTAGCCAACATCTATTACACATATATCATGCTAAATAAACAACATGCTAGATACGCCTTATTTCTAACTAAGATATACCCTAGTAACATACTAAATAACATACTGCCTGCATCCTATAATCACAAAAACATGCACATCAGATACGATATTTTAGTACAATAACTGGCCGCAATGTTTACACACTAAAGCGAAAAGACTAAATATAAACTAGACATAAGTAAGGAAAAATAGATAGAATTTGATACTGAGATGGGGTTGCCTCCCCACCAAGCGCTTGTTTTAAAGTCGTTGACTTGACTATTTCGATGTCGTTCAATCCAGCTCATAAGCAAAAATGACCATTTCATGCTGCCAATTTGTTAATTCTTTAAATTTTTAGCAGACATAGTTGATTGATAATCCTCGTTTTCTTCACCCATCGGCACGAAGAATCTTTCACCACTGGAATTATCCACTAATTCACCTCGTTTAACAATTTAAAAGCGTTCTTTGTCTGCTAGCGGGCCCTCCAGGGTTTCCACAGTCGTGAGCGTGGTTTCTGGTTGTTGATTAGTCATAACTATACAGCCACTGTTGATCCTCTTTTCTCCAACTTCAGGCTCCACCGGTTGGATAGTTTGCACCATGGCATCTCCCTCAACAACTTTGTGAGACTCATCGCCTTCTCCTTGCGTATCCACCGTGCAATGTTCTACTGCTTCATTGTCGAGATCAATTATGACCGGTAGATTACCTTGCAGTGGATTTGTGATGGCATTGACAAGTTGTCCCAATTGATTTTCGAGGCTTTGCAATGCTATTTTTTGGCATGCCATCTGAACCTCATTTCTCTCAATAAAGTTGGTGAGAAGCTCTTCAAGCCTATTCTCTTCTTCTCGTATTAAGTACTCAGGAAAGCTCTCATTAGGAGACGTCACCTCATATTGCGGCGGAGACTGATATTTAACTTGATTCAGATAAGAGTAATTTGGATCATGATATTGCTCTTGACTGTATTCCCAAGAGTTTGGATAACCCTAACAGTTTGGATGATAGGGAATCGGTTCAATGTCAGCTCGTTCCTGACAGTAGGCATTCTGAGTGGACTGACACTCAAGATTATCAGAAAACCTCAAGACATTTGCAATTTGAACTTGCAATTGCTCGAGTCCTTCTTTCGAACTTGGTTGTGTTGTCCTCTCGTAAGGCCATTGATAACATTGATCGTCCATAACCTATAAACTTAAAAATAAAAAGGAAGATCAAACAAATAAAAGATATATATATATATATATATATATACGTTCAAATTAAGACTAAATTGATTTAAATCAATATTGGACAATATTAGAATAATAGTTCTCCAGCAGCGGCGCCAAAAACTTGTTGGTCAGAAAATCGATCACAAAACACGCGCAAGTATACGCGGTCTAACAAGTAATACAGTCATAAGGAAAGTGTCGAACCCACGAGGAACCATCACTAATATTTATCAAGTACCAATTTTGTATCGCTAAAATCTTATTCGAACAACAATAAATGGAAGTGTGGTTAATCTAGATATAACTAATTAACAAAGCGAGAAAATGGATAACGAATGGAATCGAAGGCACTACAAGCTAAGGTCACAATTTCCCCCCACACAGGCATTCTGCAGAACACCTGGCGTGGTATGCTTCATCAAACTTCCTACCCTTCTCTCTTTGGTCTTAATGGTCACGACAGTTTGTCGACCGAGAACACACAGGTGCTCATACACCTCTGTTGAGGTATGCACAAATATATCCTCTCCAGATCCACCTGATAAGGAATAGAACAGAGAAGAACGTCCAAGCCAGGTGATAATCCTACACATGTCTATGCGAATTAACCTAACAAGAATTTAAGCATAAGTTCTCTATTAGGTCGCACGTAGCACACAAAAATATGTCTATTCTATGCACAACTTATGCAGTAGAAACCCATAATCACATGCCAATATATTACGGTGTAAATCTATAATCCTTCTTTCAATATCATGTAAATTACCAAATCACTAATGCCTTAGCGAGAATCATTAAGCATGAATATATTAAACCAAATCATATGGTGCCAACCAAAGGGATAAGACAGTCAATTTAAATAACAAAGGGTTCAATTATAACCTTAGAGCAAATACTCAGTTCATAGCTATTGAACAAACTATAAGTAGCAATAAAGACAACATTAATGGACTACAAAATCATAGGAAATAAATGGATAAGAATAAACTCTGTCGAGGTTCTTCAGTCTCCAAGCATTTCGCTCCTCTCAAGCTTTCCAATCCGTGTAACTTACTACTCTTGATGCTCCAAGGAAATCCCAGACTTCTCCCTAATCTACCTAATCTATATTAACTGACATTATTTAAGAACTAGAGAGAGAAAGTACAAAAGAAGAGAGAGAACTAAGCTATTCTATCCTAATCTATCCAACTATATAATATATGATATCAAAGAGGCTTCCTTGCATCTTATATAATAGTTCCTCCTTCAAGGTAGGCCAAAAGCAAGTCTTCTCTGCCTGGGCACCGGACCGCTGCGACGCGGGCAATAAAGCCTATGGTGGCGTTGCGGTGCCACATCAGCATTAAAAAGACCGGAGGTCGTGCTGCAACGCGAGTCCAAGAGGGAACTGTGGCGCTGTAGCGCCACGATGACATCAGCATGGACCAGGGGTGGCGCTGCGGCGCGAGCTTAAAGCTGGACTTTGGGGTCGCGGCGCAAATGTATGAAAATTGACCATTTTGCCCCTTGAAGGCTAGAAAAGACCTGTTAAGCCCTGCATTACATCGATTAAGTAAAATAATACTAAAATAATATAAAAGCTATATAGAATATGAAGATTAAGCAACTATGTAATAACCCGATATTTTCTATATAAATAAATACGAAATTTTGCGTATAAATTTATTTATTTTATTTTAAAGGTGGGAATATGTATAAGACAAAGCATATGTATTTATGTGATAAATAAAAATATATTTATTACATGAATAATTACAAATAATTTTATTTTAATTATTGATCATTATAAAGTATATTCTTATAATAATTAATTTTATGGTAGAAATAATTTTTATTATTTATTTTTCATGAAAATATGATTATTATATTATGTAAATAATATATGGAATGATTATTAGAATTATTATAATAATTATTTTATTATATGAATTTTAGTTCAGAATATTAAGTTAATAATTTTAACTTAATTAATAATGCTATATATATGCAAGATAAATCAGATATGGAATCCAAACCCTAATTCTGGTTTTTGAGCAATGAATGAGAATAATATTATTATATTAATTATATTTCAGTTCTATAAATGTGTACTGTATGTGTGTAGACTGATAATTGGTCAATTATAGTGTGACAGTAGAAAAACCTGGTATTACTGTGCTAAACCCTAAATGAAAACTCAAATTAGAGTACAAGATTGTTATGTAATTGTGATAATGTGATTAACGACTGAAATTATAGATATTAACCTTAATTAGGAAAAACCCTAATTTTGAAAACCCTAATTGCTAAATTAGAACGTTTAATTTTAGTTAGTGAATACCTAAACCTAATGTACAAGTATAATCTAATTAGAAAATTAATTGTAATTAGGAAACTCTAAAATTACATTTTTAGGAAACTAATTTTTTTTTATTTTAGCTCTAATTGCCAAATGCTAGAAATCTATTTTTTGGAAAACCTTAGGGTTAAATCCTAAGGGTTAAACCCCAAGGGTCAAACCCTAAGGGTTTAACAAGCTACAAATTTGCCATTAAAATTGTAAGGAAAATGACCTAAATGCCCTTTTTGTTACATTCTTGGATTTGTTACTTGAAAATCTTGCCATATCTTGACAAGTCACCAACTCTAGATTATATCACATGCTTAAAATCTCAGCAACCCAGCCATTTCACAATCCAAATTCATTGTATATGAGTTATATATATAGATCAAGAGAGAGAAAGTTTACTAACTTAGCTCATTTTTGCTCAAACACTCCACTCACTTCTCTCTCACCCAAACCCACGAAATCATAAGGCATTTCAGTCCCAAAAACAAGCCCTACTATAACTTATAACCAATCAGGAGCCTAGGATCAAGAATTGGTTCATAAAGGTATAAAACCTTAACTAAGAATTTGACCTTTAATGTTGTGTTAGATCTGGTGTTTATGTGTTGTAATAGGTTGTTTATAGTGTATATTGATGATCTGGGTTGATAGATGTTAGATCCATAACATCTATAGGCTCGAATTTGATGATTTTCAAAATCTAAAAAACTGAGAAATATGGTCTGACAACCAAATGTCAGGTCCCATAGATCTCAATCTGTTATCTGTTTTTATTTTTTAAAGGTTTAAAGTTGTAGTATGTCATGAGATCTATGTTCTGAAGCTTGAATCAGGACCAAATCATTCATGGATTGAAAGTTATTCATGGTCAAAGTCGGTTGACCGACCATGACCTAGTGAATCTGGGCAGCCATGAACTTGCCCAGAAAGCTCTGACAACAAGTTCATGGGCCTAGATCTTTCTTGTTTTTGTTAATTTGTGTTTGTAGTTGTATCTAAGTTGTAGTGTGGTATATAGACTACATGCTTATGCCTTAAAATGTGACGCCCCCAAAATAGGTATGCATCACCCATTCTGAGTCGCCAAATACATGGTACTGAATACAAATACAAACTTAATTATACAACATGAGATGTGAGTTTTAATACAAATATTGTCTACTAGACAGTATTCAAACTCAAAATAAGTCATCATTACATTTATTGTCACACTATTTCACAGAATAGTGAGGACTACTAATGCTACCATCTGGACCGTCACTCCGTTCCCCGACTAGTCCCAACTATATTCTCATTTCCTAAAGAGAACAATGAAAGCAAAGGGTGAGCTCAACTAGCCCAGTAGGAAATATTATGACTAAGATAATGCAGAATAAATTATCGTTAGCCTTCAACAGTGTTAAACTGATAAAATATAATAAACATCAAGTTTAACTGCAGCGGAACAAGCAATCCATTAGAAGAGTCAAGTAGAGCATAAAATCTACTATCTTCTATGATTTAAAAGGTTTATCATCAATTTTATCGCTGAGACTCAGCTTAATAAATAATCCACATCGTTGAATTATCCATGCACTATGGGCCAATGATATTCTTTAGTATCACGACCACAAATTATCCATGCACTACGGGTCAAAGATATTCGTGTTTTCACCAATGGTCATGATCATGCCAACAACTGTCCATCAATGCACTACATGCCAATGAGGACTTTTACCACATCATTTGTAACATTACGGCCATGATTATACCGAATAATCCCTGGTCATAATCATACCAAGTCCATCTATGCACTATGGGCCAAAGATGACTTTCATAACAATATAAGCATGAGGATGATGACAATGATATAAGAATTCAATTAAAAGAAAGCAAAGGATAAATTTTTAAATTTTTATAATTTAATTTATCCAGAATTCAATAACGTTCAAATTGTCAACATGATACTGCTTTGTGGAGTAAAATTCAAGAATAATACTGTATCAAAAATGATTTGGACCAAAAAAAAATCAATTTTATCATGAATAGTACCCCGGGCGAATAGTAACCGAGTAAATAGTACCCCATGAATAGTACTCCGGCATTAAAAAGTTAAAACTAATCAAGAATGCTCAGAATAATATTTTCATAAAAAGATACTGGGTAAAGCGCAAATATCAAGGATATTCTACTAATTTTATGGAGTATAGAAGCCAAAACTTTAACAAAATGAGTATAGAATTCGGAATCTGAAACAAAATAATATTATTTACATAATACAGAGTATTGAAAAAAATATTATTTCATACGAATATTGAACAAAAATAACATCCCTTACCTTGAAAAGAAGAGTATTCCAACTGGTATAGCGGAGATTATAGAAGAAGAATTCTCTGATTATGGTGTGATTTTCAATTCTAACTAAGCATCCTATTTATAGGAGAATAGAAAGGATACTATTAAGAAATAATCACGGACGCACAGTGGGTTTATTTCACGGGCGCCAATTCTGATATCATAAGACATTATTGTGCATTGCATAGTAAAATATTATGCAATTAAAATATAATATATTCAATTTTTTTATAAAAAAATAAAACTTATTATAATATATAATAATAATAATGTTATTCCCTTCTGACCAAGGCATTAGCCTCCCCCCCACCCTCCGTGAACTTCCTTGACAAAATTCCCCCCCTATTTCATTTCAGGCACACGCATATATATATATATATATATATATATATATATATATATATATATATATATATATATATATGAGCCTCCATGACCTTCAGTTTTTCTTCCACCAAAAATCCTCCCCACGTGGGCCCCACCACGTGTCATCATCACATGTGGCCCCACCTTTTATATATATATATACACTGAATAACTTTCTACCGATTAATTTGAAAAATCGGTAAATGGGGGTCCAAATAATAAGCAAAACTTACAACAAATATTTCATAAAATTCCTCACTATTTTTTACAACATTTATCATCATTATTATAATTCGTAATATTTAACAACCAGATCATTCCCAGGAAAGAAGGGGCTTTCCGATAAGAATTTCTCCCTATTGGCGCGCAATTAGGTGACCAAACCTCTCCTTGACAGAACTTTCTAGACATCGTCAATATTACAAATAATAATATGAATAACTTTGTCGTCTCAATTATTGATTTAATAATATATAAAATATTGGCAATAATTGAATCAAATAACGTGAGATACTATGCAGCAATTACTGTAGCAATAATTGAATATAACTGAGTGACTTCTCACGTAAGCATCAATAATCAATACCGTGTGCTACTATGCAACCACGCGTATTATTGTACTTTTAACACTGGGTATTTCAACAGTTAACGGTAAAACTTTTGCCGTTATTTTTATAAAAAGATATTTTTGTCGTTTTCTCAATCCGACAATAATTCCGTTGTGGGGTCCACCAATGATTGTGTCGTCGTATGAATAGTTCCTGTTAAAATGAATATTCCCCGACCAATCGAATATAATATAACAACTTGCGTACTTTGCAAAATTTATACAACTATAACATTATATCAAATTCACTCTTTAATATTCAAAAATGATATTTATAGAAAAAATTCATCTTTATTCATAAAAGTTGGGGTCTTACAACCTCCCCTTATAAAATTTTGCCCTCAAAATTAGGGTACGTACCTGGTATGACGAACATGTGAGGATACCTTGATTTTATTTCAGATTCTAACTCCCAGGTCTATTCCTCAACATCGTGGTTTCTCCACAAAACTTTGACTTGAGGTATATCCTTGGAGCGTAGAATATGTTCCTTCTTATCCAAGATTTTAATAGGAACCTCTTCATACGTTAAATCTTTCACTATTTCATCCGGTTCTAACTCAATAATGTGGTTCGGGTCTTCCACATATTTACGTAACATGGATATGTGAAAAATGTTATGAACGCGAGACATACTTGGCGGTAAAGCGAGTCTATAGGCCACAGTTCCTACTCGGTCAAGGATTTCAAATGGACCAATGAATCGAGAATTGAGCTTTCCTCTCTTTCCAAATCTCGTAACTCCCTTTCATGGAGCAACACGTAACAACACATGTTCTCCAACATTGAATTCCACGTCCTTCCGATGAAGATAAGCATAACTCTTTTGACGATCTTGTGAGGTTTTTATACGTTGTCGGATCATTTGAATCTTTTCTGTAGTCATGCGTACCAATTCTGGTCCCAACAACGTTGCTTCACCTACCTCGTCCCAGTATACTGGAGAACAACACTTTCTTCCATACAACGCCTCAAATGGAGCCATGCCGATACTTGCTTGATAACTGTTGTTATAGGAGAATTCCACTAATGGTAAGAACTTGTCCCAACTTCCCTTTAAGTCAAGGACACAGAGTCTTAATAGATCCTCAAGGGTTTAGATAGTCCTCTCCGAATGCCCGTCCGTTTAAGGATGATATGCCGAACTAAATCGTAAATCCGTGCCCATAGTATTTTGCAAACTAACCTAAAACCGTGAAGTGAATCTTGGGTCTCGATCTGAAACTATGGATACTGGCATACCATGCAGTCTTACAATCTCGTTTATGTACATACGAGCAAGACGTTCAAGTTAATAAGTTTCTTGTGTAGGTAAGAAATGAGCAGACTTGGTCAATCTATCAACATTGACCCAAATTGCATCTATGCCTTGAGAAACCTTGGGAAGACCAGTAACAAAATCTATAGTAATGTGTTCCCCCTTCCATTCTGGAATTTCATGTGGTTACAATGGACCTTTTGGTACTTGATGCTCTGCCTTGACTCGTTAACAAGTTAAACACCTTGAGATAAACTCCAATATCTCTCTCTTCATATTACTCCACCAAAATATATGTCGAAGATCACGATACATTTTGGTACTCCCAGGATCGATTGCAAACGGTGTGTTGTGCGCCTCCATCATGATTTTATACTTTAAATCAGGGTCGTTAAAAGCACAAATCCTGGAGTTGACTCTAAGTATTCATTTTTTATCGATTCTTGCTTCCGGGATAGCACCTTCTTGCACTTTCTTTCTCATACGCATCAGCTCCAGGTCTGTAGCTTGAGCAGCTTTAACTTTATCGATTAAAGTCAATTTTACTCATATATTTGCCATCATCACGTGGGTCCCTGCAGTCTTTAACTCTATCTCCATCCTTTGCAAGTCATATAAAACGGGCCTTTGCGCTGACAATATCGCACTCGTACCCGAATATGATCTTCTACTCAATGCGTCAGCTACCACGTTCGCTTTTCCAAGGTGGTATTGAATGGTATGATCATAATCTTTCAACAGTTCAAGCCAACGTCGTTGCCGCATGTTGAGTTCCTTTTGGCTGAAGAAATATTTGAGGCTTTTATGATCCTTATAGATCTCCACTTTCTCCCCATACAGGTAATGCCTCCAAATTTTAAGTGCGAAGACAATAGCTGCCAATTCTAGATCATGAGTAGGATAATTTCTCTCATATTCTTTGAGTTGTCGAGAGGCATAGGCTATGACTTACCCATGTTGCATGAGAACACATCCTAACCCTTTGCCCGAAGCATCACTGTAGATGACAAATCCCTCCGAGCCAGATGGTATTTGTCAGGACAGGTGCTGAAATGAGTCTCCTCTTGAGTTCTTGAAAACTCTTCTCACATTCCTCGTTCCAACTGAATTTTGTATCTTTCCGAGTCAGCTGAGTTAATGGAGTAGCGATTCGAGAAAATCCTTCCACGAATCTCCGATAACAACCAGCTAAGCCCAGAAAGCTACGTACTTCGGTCACAGACTTGGGTTGCTCTCAGCTTTGAATTGCTTCAATCTTTGCTGGGTCAACAGATATTTCGTGATTTGATATCACGTGCCCAAGGAATGCCACTTCCTTAAGCCAGAACTCGCATTTCTTCAACTTGGCATAAAGCTTGTTTTTACGAAGCTTTTAGAGTATCAGCCTCAAGTGTTGCTCATGATCTTCACAGCTTTTGGAATATATGAGAATGTCATCAATAAAGACAACCACAAAATGATCTAAATATTCCTTAAATACTCTATTCATCATGTCCATAAGGGCAGCAGGAGCATTAGTCAATCCAAAGGACATGACTTGGAATTCGTAATGCCCGTACCGAGTTCTGAAAGCAGTCTTTGGAATGTCATCAGTTTTAATCTTTAATTGATGATATCTGGAATGAAGATAGATCTTTGAAAAAAATTTGGTGCCTTGCAACTGGTCAAATAGGTCATCAATACGAGGTAACGGGTACCTATTTTTGACAGTGACATGGTTTAACTCCCGATAATCAATACAAAGTCGCATACTCCCATCTTTCTTCTTTATTAATAGAACAGGAGCACCCCAATGAGAAGTACTAGGACGAATAAAATCGATGTCTAATAATTCCTGCAGTTGGGTTTTTAACTCCTGAAGTTCAATAGGAGCCATTCGATATGGGGCTTTGGAAATTGGTTTTGTACTGGGTTCAAGGTCAATACAAAATTCAATTTCACATTCTGGGGGTAGGCCAGGAAGTTTTTCAGGGAATACGTCAGGAAATTTATTAACAATAGAAATGTCATTCAAAACTGACATATTTTTGTTTAAATCCGTGACATGAGTAAGAAAACTTGACATCCATTTTTTAATAAATGAATAGCTTTATGGCTTGTGATGACAGTAATTGATTTTAATGGTTTGGTTGCTTGAATTCGCATAATAGGTTGGTTAGGAATATGAAAGCTAACAACCTTACGAAAATAATCAGTTTTTGCATGATGAGTAGTTAACCAATCAATCCCTAGAATTACGTTAAATGCAAGTATTTTCAATGAAATAAGATAGGTAGGTAATGTGAGGGTACTGATTTGAACCAAACAAGACTTATAAACAGTGGATGTAATAAAGATTTCTCCCAACAGAGTTTCAACAGATAAGTCAAAATTTAATTTCTCCGGAGTCAAATTTAAATGTTGAGCGCAAGTAGGAGAAATAAAAGAATGGGTAGAACCGGTATCAAATAAGGTATAGACTACGCTAGAGTTTATGATAAGCTAACCAGTGATGACCTCGTTCGGGTTCCTTGCTTTATGGGAAGTCACAACAAACGTTCTCCCTTGAACTACTAGTTTTGACTTGTCTGGGACGGCATTTGGTGTCACCGTTCTAACTGGACTTGGCTTCCCTATACGACAAAATCTAGCTAGGTGACCTTCTCTTCCATAATTGTAACACGTTTTGGACTGCTGCGCACAGTTTGGACTGATGTGTCCCTCCCCTCCGCATTAAAGCATATGATAGGTGGTCGTTCTCCTTCCTTAACAACGGGTGTTGGTGCTGACGTCTTTCCATCATTGTTGAATCTCCTCTTCTTGAAATATCCACTTTTATGGTCTTGGCCATGATTACCACCGAAGTGGTTACCATTTCTGGCATGTTGATTCCCTCCACGTTTATTGTCACCGCTTCGATGACTGCTACCGCTGGTATTATCTCTTTGCCAGCTGCTATCTCTTGATTGGGTTGACTCATTATCATGTTCTAATAACTAAGCCATATTTACAACATCTGAATACAAACACAGTTTGTGAGAAATAAAGTATTGGCGTATCTCGGGTTTCAAACCTCTTAGAAACATCCACGTCATTCTCTCCTCATTATCAACCAAGTGGGATGCAAACCGAGATAACTCAGCAAACTTAGCTCCGTACTGCTACACGGTCATATTATTTTGCTCCAGTTTAATAAACTCTACCTTCTTATGTGACAAATACTTTCGGGAAAGTACTTGTCGTTGAATAGTTCTTGGAACTTCTCCCAAGTCCTCTACAGTGGGGCAGGTTGAGTACGCTTTACAGACTTCTACCAGTAATCTACCTCTCCTCGCAACATGAAGGTGGCAAAGGAAACCTTTTGCTCCTCGGAGCATCCCAAGACATCAAATATCTTGGTGATCTGCTTTATCCACGCCTTCGCCATAAGTGGTTTTCGATCTCCCACAAACTCCGGTGGTCCCAGCTACTTAAACTGCTTAGCGATGACCATCCGAGAGTTACCTCTGTTTCAACCTGCATTTTGAACAAGAGTCTCTCTCACCTGATGTTGCATGAATTGCAGAAAGCCCCTAAACATTTCATCTTTCATCATTTGGTCGGTGTTGTTGTTTGCATGAGGATTGTTGCCTTCCTGATGCACGTTTTCCTGGTTGTTGATCGTTGGTGATTCAACGATCTCATGTGCTCCATTGTTATTCTCAACATTCTCGGATGTCATTTTCAAATACTGCCACAAAACAAAGGTTAATTGACATGCAACATATTATCCCTATATTCTGGCCTACTAATTAAATAACAAATAAACTTAGGTAGGCCATACTAGCGAAGGAATTACCTGTCTCTCCCCTCCTAGTTCTAGTCTCACATCTCAGCCAGGGATCATATCCCTAAGCTTCAATACCAACTGTGACGCCCCCAAAATAGGTATACATCACCCATTTTGAGTCGCTAAATACATTGTACTGAATATAAATACAAACTTAATTATACAACATGAGCTGTGAGTTTTAATACAAATATTATCTTCTAGACAGTATTCAAACTCAAATTAAGTCCTCATTACATTTATTGTCACACTATTTCACAGAATAGTGAGGACAACTAATGCTACCATCTGGACCGTCACTCCGTTCCCCGACTAGTCCCAACTATATTCTCATTTCCTAAAGAGAATAATGAAAGCAAAGGGTGAGCTCAACTAGCCCAGTAAGAAATATTATGACTAATATAATGCAGAATAAATTATCGTTAGCCTTCAACAATGTTAAACTGATAAAATATAATAAACATCAAGTTTAACTGCAGCAGAACAAGCAATCCATTAGAAGAGTTAGGTAAAGCATAAAATCTACTATCTTCTATGATTTAAAAGGTTTATCATCAAATTTATCGCTGAGACTCAGCTTAATAAATAATCCACATCACTGAATTATCCATGCACTACGGGCTAAGGATATTCTTTAGTATCACGACCACAAATTATCCATGCACTACGGGCCAAAGATATTCGTGTTTTCACCAATGGTCATGATCATGCCAACAACTGTCCATCAATGCACTACGGGCCAATGAGGACTTTTACCACATTATTTGTAACATTACGGTCATGATTATACTGAATAATCCCTAGTCATAATCATACCAAGTCCATCTATGCACTACGGACCAAAGATGACTTTCATAATAATATAAGCATGAAGATGATGACAATGATATAAGAATTCAATTAAAAGAAAGCAAATGATAAATTTTTAAATATTTATAATTTAATTTATCCATAATTCAATAACGTCCAAATTGTCAACATGATACTGCTCTGTGGAGTAAAATTCTAGAATAATATTGTATCAAAAATGCTTTGGACCAAAAAGAAATTAATTTTTATCATGAATAGTACCCCGGGCGAATAGTAATCGAGTGAATAGTACTTCGGGAATAGTAACCCCGTGAATAGTACTTCGGCATAAAAAAGTTAAAACTTATCAAGAATGCTCAGAATAATATTTCCATGAAAAGATACTGTATGAAGCGCAAATATCAAGAATATTCTACTAATTTCATGGAGTATAGAAGCCAAAACTTTAATAAAATGAGTATAGAATCCGGAATCTGAAACGAAATAATATTACTTAGATACTACAGAGTATGGAAGAAAATATTATTTCATACAAATATTGAACAAAAATAACATCTCTTACCTTAAAAATAAGAGTATTCCAACTGGTATAGCGGAAATATTCTTGAAGAAAACTTGAACTATTTTGTACGCTCAAAGCTTTCTTAAACTCTAAAGAAATACGCTCAAAATTATATAAGAAGAATTCTCTGATTCTGGTGTGATTTTTAATTCTAACTAAGCATCCTATTTATAAGAGAATGGAAATAATACTATTTGGAAATAATCACGGATGCACAGTGGGTTTATTTCACGGGCGCCAATTCTGATATCACAAGACATTACTGTGCATTGCATAATAAAATATTATGCAATTAAAATAAAATATATTCTATATATATATATACATATATATATATATATATATATATATATATATATATATATATATATATATATATATATATAAGCCTCCGCGACCTTCAGTTTTTCTTCCACCAAAAATCCTCCCCACGTGGGCCCCACCATGTGTCATCATCACATGTCGCACCACCTTTTGTAATATATATATATATATATATATATATATATATATATATATATATATATATACACACACACACACACACACACACACACACACACACTGAATAACTTTATACCGATTAATTTAAAAAATAGGTAAATATGGGTCCAAATAATAAGCAAAACTTACAACAAATATTTCATAAAATCCCTCACTATTTTTAACAACCTTTATCATCATTATTATAATTCGCAATATTTAACAACCAGATTGTTCCCAAGAAAGAGGGGGCTTTCCGATAAGGATTTCTCCCTATTAGCGCGCAATTAGGTGACAAAACCTCTCTTTGATAGAACTTTCTAGACATCGTCAATATTATAAATAATAATATGAATAACTTTGTCGTCTCAATTATTGATTTAATAATATATAAAATATTGGCAATAATTGAATCAAATAACATGAGATACTATGCAGCAATTACTGTAGCAATAATTAAATATAATGAGTGACTTCTCATGTAAGTATCAATAATCAATACCATGTGCTACTATGCAACCACGCGTATTACTGTACATTTAACACCGGGTATTTCAACAGTTAATGGTAAAACTTTAGCCATTATTTTTATAAAAAGATATTTTTATCGTTTTCTCAATCCAAAATAATTCCGTTGTGGGGTCCACCAATGATTGTGTCGTCGTACGAATATTTCCTATTAAAACGAATATTCCCCGACCAATCGAATATAATATAACAACTTGCGTACTTTGCAAAATTTAGAAATATTACTCGCAACTATAACATTATATCAAGTTCACTCCTTAATATTCAAAAATGATATTTATAGAAAAAATTCATCTTTATTCATAAAAGTTGGGGTCTTACAACCTCCCATTCTTATAAAATTTCGCCCTCAAAATTAGGGTACGTACCTAGTATGACGAAGAGGTGAGGATACCTTGATTTCATTTCAGATTCTAACTTCCAGGTCATTTCCTCAACATCGTGGTTTCTCCACAAAACTTTGACTTGAGGTATAACCTTGGAGCGTAGAATATGTTCCTTCTTATCCAAGATTTTAACATGAACCTCTTCATACGTTAAATCTTCCGCTATTTCGTCTGGTTCTAACTCAATAATGTGGTTCGGGTCTTCCACATATTTACATAACATAGATATGTGAAAAATATTATGAACACGAGACATATTTAGGGGTAAAGCGAGTCTATAGGTCTAAGTTCCTACTCGGTCAAGGATTTCAAATGGACCAATGAATCGAGGATTGAGCTTTCCTCTCTTTCCAATCTTGTAGCTCCCTTCCATGGAGCAACACGTAACAACACATGTTCTCCAACATTGAATTCCATATCCTTCCGATGAAGATAAGCATAACTCTTTTGACGATCTTGGGTGGTTTTTATACGTTGTCGGATAATTTGAATCTTTTCCGTAGTCATGCATACCAATTTCAATCCCAACAACATTGCTTCACCTACCTCGTCCCAGCATACTGGAGAACGACACTTTCTTCCATACAACGCCTTAAATGGAGCCATGTCGATACTTGCTTGATAACTGTTGTTGTAGGAGAATTCCACTAATGGTAAGAACTTGTCCCAACTTCCCTTGAAGTCAAGGACACAGAGTCTTAATAGATCCTCAAGAGTTTGAATAGTCCTCTCCGACTGCCCGTCCGTTTGAGGATGATATGCCGAACTAAATCGTAAATCTGTGTCCGTAGCATTTTACAAACTAACCCAAAACCGTGAAGTGAATCTTGGGTCTCGATCCAAAACTATGGATACTGGCATACCATGCAGTCTTACGATCTCGTTTATGTACATACAAGCAAGACGTTCAAGTGAATAAGTTTCTCGTATAGGTAAGAAATGAGCAGACTTGGTCAATCTATCAACAATGACCCAAATTGCATCTTTACCGTGAGAAACCTTGGGAAGACCAGTAACAAAATCTATGGTAATGTGCTCCAACTTCCATTTTGGAATTTCAAGTGGTTGAAATGGAACTTTTGGTACTTGATGCTCCGCCTTGACTCGTTGACAAGTTAAACACCTTGAGATAAACTCCGCTATCTGTCTCTTCATATTGCTCCACCAAAATGTATGTCAAAGATCATGATACATTTTGGTACTCCTAGGATGGATTGCAAACGGTGTGTTATGCGCCTCCATTATGATTTTATACTTTAAATCAGGGTCGTTAAGAATACAAACTCTGGAGTTGACTCTAAGTATTCATTCTTCATCGATTCTTACTTTCGGGATAGCACCTTCTTGCACTTTCTTTCTCATACGCATCAGCTCCAGGTCTGTAGCTTGAGCAGCTTTAACTTTATCGATTAAAGTCGGTTCTACTTGAATATTTACCATCATCACGTGGGTCCTTGGAGTCTTTAACTCTATCTCCATCCTTTGCAAGCCATATAAAATGGGCCTTTGTGTTGGCAATATCGCACTCGTACCCGTGTATGATCTTCTACTCAATGCGTCAGCTACCCCGTTCGCTTTTTCAGGGTGGTATTAAATGGTATGGTCATAATCTTTTAATAGTTCAAGCCAACGTAGTAGCCGCATAGTGAGTGCCTTTTGGGTGAAGAAATATTTGAGGCTTTTATGATCATTATAGATCTCCACTTTCTCCCCATACAGATAATGCCTCGAAATTTTAAGTGCAAAGACAACAGCTGCCAATTATAGATCATGAGTAGGATAACTCCTCTCATATTCTTTGAGTTGTCAAGAGGCATAGGCTATGACTTACCCATGTTGCATGAAAACACATCCTAACTAACTCGAAGCATCACTGTAGATGACAAATCCCTCCGAGCCAGATAGTATTGTCAGGACAGATGCTGAAATGAGTCTCCTCTTGAGTTCTTGAAAACTCTTCTCACATTTCTCGCTCCAACCGAATTTTGTATCTTTTCGAGTCAGCTGAGTTAACGGAGTAGCGATTCGAGAAAATCCTTCCACGAATCTCCGATAATAACCAGCTAAGCCCAGAAAGCTACGTACTTCGGTCACGAACTTGGGTTGCTCCTAGCTTTGAATAGCTTCAATCTTTATCGGGTCAACAGATATTCCGTGATTTGATATCACGTGCCCAAGGAATGCCACTTCCTTAAGCCAGAACTCGCATTTCTTCAACTTGGCATAAAGCTTATTTTCACGAAGCTTTTGGAGTATCAGCCTCAAGTGTTACTCATGATCTTCACGGATTTTGGAATATATGAGAATGTCATCAATAAAGACAACCACAAAATGATCTAAATATTTCTTAAATACTCGGTTCATCGTGTCCATGAAGGTAGCAAGAGCATTAGTCAATCCAAAGGACATGACTAGGAATTCGTAATGCCCGTACTGAGTTCTGAAAGCAGTCTTTGGAATGTCATCAGTTTTAATCTTTAATTGATGATATTCAGAACGAAGATCGATCTTTGAAAAGAATTTGGCGCCTTGCAATTGGTCAAATAGGTCATCAATACGAGGTAACGGGTACCTATTTTTGACAGTGACATGGTTCAACTCCCGATAATCAATACAAAGTTGCAAACTCCCATATTTCTTCTTTACGAATAGAACAAGAGCACCCCAAGGAGACGTACTAGGACGAATGAAACCGATGTCTAACAATTCCTGTAGTGGGGTTTTTAACTCCTGAAGTTCAATAGCAGCCATTCGATATGGGGCTTTGGAAATGGGTTTTGTACCGGGTTCAAGGTCGATACAAAATTTAATTTCATGTTCTGGGGGTAGGCCAGGAAGTTCTTCAGGGAATACGTCAGAAAATTTATTAACAATAGAAATATCATTCAAAACTGACGTATTTTTGTTTAAATCCATGACATGAGCTAAGAAAGCTTGACATCCATTTTTTAATAAACGAATAGCTTTATGGCTTGAGATGACAGTGATTGATTTTAATGGTTTGGTTGATTGAATTCACATAATAGGTTGGTTAGGAATATGAAAGCTAACAACTTTACGAAAATAATTAATTTTTGCATAATGAGTAACCAATCAATCCCTAGAATTACGTCAAATGCAAGTATTTTCAATGAAATAAGATCGGCAGGTAATGTGAGGGTACCGATTTGAACCAAACAAAACTTATAAACAGTGGATGTAATGAAGGTTTCTCCCAACGGAGTTTCAACAGATAAGTCAAAATCAAATTTCACCAAAGTCAAATTTAAACGTTGAGCGCGAGTAGGAGAAATAAAAGAATGGGTAGAACCGGTATCAAATAAGGTATAGACTTCGCTAGAGTTTATGATAAGCTTACCCGTGATGACCTCGTTCGGGTTCCTTGCTTTATGGGAGGTCACAACAAACGTTCTCCCTTGAACTACTGGTTTTGACTTGTCTGGGATGACATTTGATGTAAGACCCCAACTTTTATAAATAAAGATGAATTTTCTATAAATATCATTTTTGAATATTATGGAGTTAATTTGATATAATGTTATAGTTGTGGGTAAGATTTATAAATTTTGCAAAGTAAGCAAGTTGTTTTAAAATATTCGTTTGGTCGGGGAATATTCTTTTTGTCGGGGAATATTCGTACGATGGCACAATCATTGGTGGACCCTACAACGAAATTATTGTCGGATTGAGAAAACGACAAAAATAGTTTATTAAAAATAACGGCGGAAGTTTTACCATTGTTACTGTTGAACTACTCAGTAGTAAAAGTACAGTAATACGTGTGGTTGCATAGTAGCACACGGTATTGATTATTAATGCTTATGTGAGAAGTCACTCAGTTTGATTCAATTATTGTCAGTTAATAATATGAATTATTTAGAGATAATGACGTTTTGTTTTATTCGTATTATTAACGTAATAAAACAGAAACATCTTTTTATATAAAACAGAATACTTTATTAAAGTTATTCTATAAATAGAATATATTATATTTTATTTAAAAGATTTTTCTTTAAATATGGACCGTCAGATTAAAGTAATCAATCTGGACCATTCATGGATTAGTTACTATGCATTCTATTTTCTATAAATAGCAGCTCATTCCTTCATTATCTCTTACGAATTCACTGAACTCTAGAGAGAGAAACTATAGAGAGAGAGAAGAAGAGTATTCTGCTACTTAACTACTTCCTTATTTCAGCTCTTCTTTAAAATGGTAAGGGGTGTTATTCTTTCTTATTCATGAAGAGAACTGTTGTTATTCTATTTCTTATTATTCTGTTGGAATAACCTGTATATGCGGTCTACCCTATACTTGGTGACATTCTCCTATTATTCTGTTGGAGCATCATGTCTGTGTGTTTTACACCGGACCTAGTTCCGTTTTTATTATTATTCTGTTGGAACATCATGTCTGTGTGTTTTACGCCGGACCTGGTTCCGTTTTTATTATTATTCTGTTGCAACATCCTGTCTGTGTGTTTTACGCCGGACATGGTTCCATTATTTATTATTCTGTCGGAATATCCTATCTGTGCTTTTACGCCGGACCTGGTTCCATTATTTATTATTCTGTCGAAATATCCTGTCTGTGCGTTTACGCCGGACCTGGTTCCATTATTTATTATTCTGTTGGAATAACCTGTCTGTACGGTCTATCGCATGCATGGTGATTTCTTTTGTTATTCCATTCTTTATTATACTCAGTTGGTTAAGTTTTGACTTCTATACTCCATGAAATTTGTGGAATATCCTTGATAATTGCGTTTCATCCAGTATCTTTTTATGAAAATATTCTCCTGATCATTCTTAAATTTTACTCCACAAAGCAGTATCATGTTGACAATTTGGACGTTGTTAATTCTTGGATAAATTAATTCTTGAACTTGTTTTATTGAATTCTTATATCATTGTCATCATCCTCATGTTTATATTCTGTTGAAAGTCATATGTGGCCTGTAGTGCATAGATGGACTTGGTATGATTATGACCAGGGATTATTCGGTATAATCATGACCGTAATGTTACAAATGATGTGATAAAAGTCCTCATTGGCCCGTAGTGCATTGATGGACAGTTGTTGGCATGATCATGACCATTAATGAATATACGAATATCCTTGGCCGTAGTGCAGGGGTGATTCGATGATGTGGATTATTTTATTAAGCTGAGTCTCAGCGATCACAGTGTTGGAAAATCTTTTAAATCATAAAAGATAGTAGAGTTTATTTTCTATTTGACTCTTTTAATGGATTGCTTGTTCCGCTGCAGTTAAACTTGATGTCTATTATATTTTATCAGTTTAACATTGTTGAAGGCTAATGATAATTTATTCTGCATTATCTTAGTCATAATATTTCTTACTGGGCTAGTTGAGCTCACCCTTTCTTTCACTGTTCTCTTCAGGAAATGAGAACGTAGCTGGGGCAAGTCGGGGAACGGAGTGATGGTCCGAATGATAGTATTAGTTAGTAGTCCTCACTATTCTATGTAATGGTGTGTTAATAAATGTAACGAGGACTCCTTTTGAGTATGAATACTCTCTAGAAGATAATATTTGTATTCAAACTCACAGTTTATGTTTTGTCGTATTGTACACGACAGTTGTATTAGTAAGTTGTATTTGTATTCTGTACTATGTATCTGACGACCCAAGATGAGTGATAAATACCTAATTTTGGGGGCGTCACAGTTGGTATCAGAGCTTAGGGATATGATCCCTGGCTAAGATGTGAGAATAGAACTAGGAGGGGAGAGACGGGGAATTCCTTCGCTAGTATGACCTACCTAAGTTTATTTGCATGGTATTTAATTGGTCGGTCATAATATAAGGATAAAATATGACATCAATTAATTTTTATTTCGTGGCAGTATCTGGAAATGACATCTGAGAATCTTGAGAATAGCAATGGAGCACAGGCGACTGTTGATTCACCACATATCAATAATCAGGATAATGTGCATCAGGAAGGTGACAATCCTCATGCAAACAGCAACACTGACCAAATGATGAATGATCAAATGTTTAGAGGCTTTATGCAATTCATGCAACAACAGGTGAAAGCGGCTCCTGTCCACAACGTAGGTGGAAATACTGGAAACTCTCTGGCGGTCACCGCTAAACAGTTTAAGGAGCTGGGACCACCGGAGTTTAAGGGAGAACCCAAACTACTTGTAGCTGAAACATGGATAAAGCAGATCACCAAGATATTTGATGTCTTGGGTTGCTCCGAGGAGCAAAAGGTTCCCTTTGCAGCCTTTATGTTGCGAGGAGAGGCAGATTACTGGTGAAAATCGATAAAGCGTACTCAACCTGTCACACTGAAGATGACCTGGGAGAAGTTCCAAGAGCTGTTTAACAACAAATACTTTCCCGAGAGTATTCGTCACATGAAGGAGGTGGAGTTCATTAAATTGGAGCAAAATAATATGACCGTGTCGCAGTACGAGGCAAAATTTGCGGAGTTATCCCGGTTTGCGTCCCACCTGGTGGATAATGAAGAAAGAATGACGCGGAAGTTTTTAAGAGGTTTGAAGCCGGAGATACGTCAACATCTTATTTCTCATAAACTGTGTTTGTATTCAGATGTTGTAAATAGGGCTCAGTTGGTGGAGCGCGATAACGAGACAACACAACCAAAAGAGAGCAGCCGGCAAAATGATAATACCAGTGAGAGCGGTCATCGAAGCGGTGACAACAAGCGTGGAGAGAATCAACAGGCCAGAAATGGTAACCACTTCAGTGGTAATCAGGGCCAAAACAATAAGAATGGGCATTTCAAGAAGAGGAGATTCAACAATGATGGAAAGACGTCAGCACCAGCACCTGTCGTTAAGGAAGGAGAACGACCACCTATCATATGTTTCAAATGCGGAGGGGAGGGGCACATCAGTCCAAACTGCGCGATACCGTCCAAAGCATGTTATAATTGTGGAAGAGAAGGTCATTTAGCCTGATTTTGTCGTTTACCGAAGACAAATTCAGCTAGGATGGAGGCACCAAAGGCCGTCCCAGAAAAGTCAAAACCGGTTGTGCAAGGGAGAGCGTTTGTTGTGAACTCCCAGAGAGCAAGGAACCCGAATGAGGTCATCACGGGTAAGCTTATCATAAACTCTAACGAAGTCTATACTTTATTTGATACCGGTTCTACCCATTCTTTTATTTCTCCTACTTGCGCTCATCGATTAAATTTGATTCCAGAGAAATTAGACTTTGACTTAGCAGTTGAAACTCCATTGGAAGAAACCTTCATTACATCCACGATTTATAAGTCTTGTTTGGTTCAAGTTGGTCCCCACACATTACCTGTCGATCTGATTTCATTAAAAATACTTGCATTTGACGTGATTCTAGGGATTGATTGGTTAACTACTCATCATGCAAAAATTGATTGTTTTCGTAAGGTTGTTAGCTTTCATATTCCTAATCGACCTATTATGCGAATTCAAGCAACCAAACCATTAAAATCAATCGCTGTCATCTCAAGCCATAAAGCTATTTGTTTATTGAAAAACGGATGTCAAGCTTTCTTAGCTCATGTCACAGATCTAAACAAAAATACGTCAGCTTTGAATGATATTTCTGTTGTTAATAAATTTCCTGACGTATTTCCCGAAGAACTTCCTGGCCTACCCCAGAGCGTGAAATTGAATTTTGTATCGACCTTGAACCCGGTACAAAACCCATTTCCAAAGCCCCATATCAAATGGCTCCTATTGAACTTCAGGAGTTAAAGACTCAACTGCAGGAATTGTTAGACATTGGTTTTATTCGTCCTAGTACTTCTCCTTGGGGTGCTCCTATTCTGTTCGTGAAGAAGAAAGATGGGAGTATGCGACTTTGTATTGATTATCGGGAGTTGAATCATGTCACCATCAAAAATAGGTACCCATTGCCACGTATTGATGACCTGTTTGACCAGTTGCAAGGAGCACAATTCTTTTCAAAGATCGATCTTCGTTCTGGATATCATCAGCTGAAGGTTAGAACTGAGGATATTCTAAAGACTGCCTTCAGAACTCGGTATGGGCATTATGAATTCTTAGTTATGTCTTTTGGATTGACTAATGCTCCTGCTGCCTTCATGGATATGATGAACAGGGTATTCAAGGAATATTTGGATCACTTTGTGGTCGTCTTTATCGATGACATCCTTGTTTATTCCAAAAGCCGTGAAGATTATGAGCAACACTTGAGGTTGGTACTCCAAAAGCTTCGTGAATACAAACTTTATGCCAAGTTGAAGAAATGCGAGTTCTGGCTGGAAGAGGTAGCATTCCTTGGGCACGTAGTATCAAGTCATGGAATATCTGTTGACCCGGCAAAGATTGAAGCAATTCAAAGCTGGGAGCAACGTAAATCAGTAACCGAAGTATGTAGCTTTCTCGGTCTAGCTGGTTATTATCGGAGATTCGTGGAGGGATTTTCTCGAATCGCTACTCCATTAACTCAGCTGACTCGAAAAGATACAAAGTTCGGTTGGAGCGAAGAGTGTGAGCAGAGTTTTCAAGAACTCAAGAGGAGACTCATTTCAGCACCTGTTCTAACAATACCATCTGGCTCGGAGGGATTTGTCATCTACAGTGATGCTTCGAGCAAAGGGTTGGGATGCGTTCTCATGCAACATGGAAAAGTCATAGCCTATGCATCAAGACAACTCAAGGAATATGAGAGGAATTATCCTACTCATGATCTAGAGTTGGCAGCTGTTGTCTTTGCACTTAAAATTTGGAGGCATTACTTGTATGGGGAGAAGGTGGAGATCTTTACGGATCATAAAAGCCTTAAATATTTCTTCACTCAAAAGGAACTCAACATGCGACAACGACGTTGGCCTGAACTGTTGAAAGATTATGATCATACCATTCAATACCATCCTAGAAAAGCGAACGTGGTAGCTGACGCATTGAGTAGAAGACCATATGCAAGTACGAGTGCGATATTGTCAACACAAAGGCCCATTTTGTGTGATTTGCAAAGGATGGAGATAGAGTTAAAGACTCCAGGGACCCATGTGATGATGACGAATATACGAGTAGAACCAACTTTAATCGATAAGGTTAAAGCTGCTCAAGCTACAGACCTGGAGCTGATGCGTATGAGGAAGAAAGTGCAAGAAGGTGCTATACCGGAAGCAAGAATCGATGAAGAAGGAATACTTCGAGTCAACTCCAGACTTTGTGTTCCTAACAACCCTGATTTAAAGTATGAAATCATGATGGAGGCGCACAACACACCGTTTACAATCCATCTTGGAAGTACCAAAATGTATCATGATCTTCGTCATACATTTTGGTGGAGCAATATGAAGAGAGAGATAGCGTTGTTTATCTCAAGGTGTCTAACTTGTCAACGAGTCAAAGCGGAGCATCAAGTACCAAAAGGTCCATTGCAACCACTTGAAATTCCAGAATGGAAGTGGGAGCACATTACCATGGATTTCATTATCGGTCTTCCTAAGGTTTCTCAAGGTATAGATGCGATTTGGGTCATTGTTGATAGATTGACCAAGTCTGCTCATTTCTTACCGATACGAGAAACTTATACACTTGAACGTCTTGCTCGTATGTACATAAACGAGATTGTAAGACTGTATGGTATGCCAGTATCCATAGTTTCTGATCGTGACCCAAGATTCACTTCACGATTTTGGGTTAGTTTACAAAAAGCTATGGGCACAGATTTACGATTTAGTTCAGCATATCATCCTCAGACGGACGGACAATCAGAGAGGACTATTCAAACTCTAGAAGATTTATTAAGACTCTGTGTCTTTGACTTCAAGGGAAGTTGGGACAAGTTCTTACCATTGGTGGAGTTTTCCTACAACAACAGTTATCAAGCAAGTATTGGCATGGCTCCATTCGAAGCATTGTATGGAAGAAAATGTCGTTCTCCAGTATGCTGGGATGAGGTGGGTGAAGCAACGTTGTTGGGACCGGAGTTGGTACGTATGACTACAGAAAAGATTCAAACGATCCGACAACGTATAAAAACCTCACAAGATCGACAAAAGAGTTATGCTGATCTTCATCGAAAGGACGTGGAATTTGATGTAGGAGATCATGTGTTCTTACGTGTTGCTCCATGGAAAGGAGTTACGAGATTTGGAAAGAGAGGAAAGCTCAATCCTCGATTCATCGGTCCATTTTTAATCCTCGATCGAGTAGGAACTGTGGCTTATAGACTCGCTTTACCGCCAAGTATGTCTCGTGTTCATAACGTTTTTCACATATCCATGTTACGCAAATATGTGGAAGACCCGAACCACATTATTGAGTTAGAACCGGACGAAATAGCGGAGGATTTGACGTATGAAGAAGTTCCTGTTCAAATCTTGGATAAGAAGGAACATATTCTACGCTCCAAGGTTATACGTCAAGTCAAAGTTTTGTGGAGAAACCACGATGTTGAGGAAATGACCTGGGAGTTAGAATCTGAAATGAAATCAAGGTATCCTTACCTCTTCGACATACCAGGTATGTACCCTAATTTCGAGGGCGAAATTTCATAAGAATGGGAGGTTGTAAGACCCCAACTTTTATAAATAAAGATAAATTTTCTATAAATATCATTTTTGAATGTTATGGAGTTAATTTGATATAATGTTATAGTTGTGGGTAAGATTTATAAATTTTGCAAAGTAAGCAAGTTGTTTTAAAATATTTGTTTGGTCGGAGAATATTCTTTTTGTCGGGGAATATTCGTACGACGGCACAATCATTGGTGGACCCCACAATAAAATTATTGTCGGATTGAGAAAACGACAAAAATAGTTTATTAAAAATAACGGCGGAAGTTTTACCATTGTTACTGTTGAACTACTCAGTAGTAAAAGTATAGTAATACGTGTGATTGCATAGTAGCACACGGTATTGATTATTAATGCTTATGTGAGAAGTCACTCAGTTTGATTCAATTATTGTCAGTTAATAATATGAATTATTTAGCGATAATGACGTTTTGTTTTATTCGTATTATTAACGTAATAAAACAGAAACATCTTTTTATATAAAACAGAATACTTTATTAAAATTATTCTATAAATAGAATATATTATATTTTATTTAAAAGATTTTTCTTTAAATATGGACCGTCAGATTAAAGTAATCAATCTGGACCGTTCATGGATTAGTTACTATGCATTCTATTTTTTTATAAATAGCAGCTCATTCCTTCATTATTTCTTACGAATTCACTGAACTCTAGAGAGAGAAACTATAGAGAGAAACTATAGAGAGAGAGAAGAAGAGTATTCTGCTACTTAACTACTTCCTTATTTCAGCTCTTCTTTAAAACGGTAAGGGGTGTTATTCTTTCTTATTCATGAAGAGAACTGTTGTTATTCTATTTCTTATTATTCTGTTGGAATAACCTGTATACGCGGTCTACCCTATACTTGGTGACATTCTCCTATTATTCTGTTGGAACATCCTGTCTGTGTGTTTTACACCGGACCTGGTTCCGTTTTTATTATTATTCTGTTGGAACATCCTGTCTGTGTGTTTTACGCCGGACCTGGTTCCGTTTTTATTATTATTCTGTTGGAACATCCTGTCTGTGTGTTTTACGCCGGATCTGGTTCCGTCTTGTTATTATTCTGTTGGAACATCCTGTCTGTGTGTTTTACACCGAACCTGGTTCTATTATTTATTATTCTGTCGGAATATCCTGTCTGTGCTTTTACGCCGGACCTGGTTCCATTATTTATTATTCTGTCGGAATATCCTGTCTGTGCGTTTACGCCGGACCTGGTTTCATTATTTATTATTCTGTTAGAATAACCTGTCTGTGCGGTCTATCGCATGCATGGTGATTTCTTTTGTTATTCGATTCTTTATTATACTCAGTTGGTTAAGTTTTGACTTCTATACTCTATGAAATTTGTGGAATATCCTTGATAATTGCGTTTCATCCAGTATCTTTTCATGAAAATATTCTCCTGATCATTCTTGAATTTTACTCCACAAAGCAGTATCATGTTGACAATTTGGACGTTGTTAATTATTGGATAAATTAATTCTTCAACTTGTTTTATTGAATTCTTATATCATTGTCATCATCCTCATGTTTATATTCTGTTGAAAGTTATCTGTGGCCTGTAGTGCATAGATGGACTTGGTATGATTATGACCAGGGATTATTCGGTATAATCATGACCGTAATGTTACAAATGATGTGATAAAAGTCCTCATTGGCCCGTAGTGCATTGATGGACAGTTGTTGGCATGATCATGACCATTAATGAATATACGAATATCCTTGGCCGTAGTGCAGGGGTGATTCGATGATGTGGATTATTTTATTAAGCTGAGTCTCAGCGATCACAGTGTTGGAAAATCTTTTAAATCATAAAAGATAGTAGAGTTTATTTTCTACTTGACTCTTTTAATGGATTGCTTGTTCCGCTGCGGTTAAACTTGATGTCTATTATATTTTATCAGTTTAACATTGTTGAAGGCTAATGATAATTTATTCTGCATTATCTTAGTCATAATATTTCTTATCGGGCTAGTTGAGCTCACCCTTTCTTTCACTGTTCTCTTCAGGAAATGAGAACGTAGCTGGGGCAAGTCGGGGAACGGAGTGATGGTCCGAATGATAGTATTAGTTAGTAGTCCTCACTATTCTATGTAATGGTGTGTTAATAAATGTAACGAGGACTCCTTTTGAGTATGAATACTCTCTAGAAGATAATATTTGTATTCAAACTCACAGTTTATGTTTTGTCGTATTGTACACGACAGTTGTATTAGTAAGTTGTATTTGTATTCTGTACTATGTATCTGACGACCCAAGATGGGTGATGTATACCTAATTTTGGGGGCGTCACATTTGGTGTCACCGTTCCAACTGGACTTGGCTTCCCTGTATGATAAAATCTAGCTAGGTGACCTTCTCTTCCACAATTGTAACACGTTTTGGACTGCTGCGCACAATTTGGACTGATGTGTCCCTCCCCTCCGCATTGAAGTATATGATAGGTGGTCGTTCTCCTTCCTTAACAACGGGTGTTGGTGTTGACGTCTTTCCATCATTGTTGAATCTCCTCTTTTTGAAATGTCCACTTTTATTGTCTTGGCCATGATTACCACCGAAGTGGTTACCATTTCTGGCATGTTGATTCCCTCCACGTTTATTGTCACCGCTTTGATGACTGCTACCACTGGTATTATCTCTTTGTCGGCTGCTATCTATTGATTGGGTTGACTCATTATCACGTTCTAATAACTGAGCCATATTTATAACATCTGAATACAAACACAGTTTGTGAGAAATTAAGTATTGGCGTATCTCGGGTTTCAAACCTCTTAGAAACATCCGCGTCATTCTCTCCTCATTATCAACCAAGTGGGATGGAAACTGAGATAATTTAGCAAACTTAGATTCGTACTGCGACACGGTCATATTATTTTGCTCTAGTTTGATGAACTCTACCTCCTTCATGTGACGAATACTTTCGGGAAAGTACTTGTCGTTGAATAGTTCATGAAACTTCTCCCAAGACATCTTCAGTGCGGTAGGTTGAGTACGCTTTACAGACACCACCAGTAATCTGCCTCTCCTCGCAACATGAAGGTGGCAAAGGAAACCTTTTGCTCCTCGGAGCATCCCAAGACATCAAATATCTTGGTGATCTGCTTTATCAACGCCTCCACCATAAGTGGTTTTGGCTCTCCCACAAACTCTGGTGGTCCCAGCTCCTTGAACTGCTTAGCGGTGACCATCCGAGAGTTCCATGTGATTCCACTACAAGAAAAAAGCTTATTTCCAACGGAATTATCCGTCAGAAATAAGCTAATTCCGTCGGAATTATCTTATTTTCGACGAAAATATTTGTCGAAAATTCGGTAGTAATTATGCAGGTCGGAAATAAGTCTGTCGAAAATTCTCTCGGAAATAGTTATTTTCGATGGATTATTTCCCACGAAAATTTGGTCGGAAATAAGTTATTTCCCACGGAATTAAGTTATTTCCTACGGAATTTTTCGTCAGAAATAACCTTTTAAAAATTATAAAAAAAATAATTTTGTTTTCTATTTTTCCTAGGTTTTCAAACCAATTCATGCCCTACAATATCCAACACAAACAAATATCCAAGATGAACAAATAACTCAACAGAATTGACTGTAAACTTTTTTAGAACATTAATTTGCATTCTTCATAATGTATTTCAACATTTGCACCCCTATTATCTTCTCAGGTCCACTAATTTCAACCTCTTTCAGATGCAACATTGAACAAGTCTGCGGCAGGTTGCAGTTCTCTTCTTCTTCTTCCATATTTCCCTAGGAACAATCCGGAATGAGAATAAGTAAACACAAAATATATAAAATTGTAATCACATAATATGTAATATATGTTAGAATTTGCATTTCTAAACTGACCATGTTTAAAACAAGGCTAGGATTTCCAAGTTGGGTGCACTTTTAAGGAAGTGTAGCAAGAGATTCCACATAGAAGGACCAACAAAAAGTTACAATTTTGTCGAACCATGAAGCCTAGGTAGATTATCAACAGGACCAACATTTACGGCCTTCATTAAGAGTGTTAAAAAGAAAAGGTTATTTACTTCAATAAAAATGATAAAGAAAGAGCTCCAAACTAAAATATCAGATAAAAAGGATCAATTCACTAACCTCCATAGTACTTTCAGAAATTGATAGATACTTAGCAGAAGAAAGTCCCCAAATGAGCTTAATTACGTAATCGTCAATGTCACCATAATCAATGTAACCAAATTCAACACGCATATACCAAAATGTACCGCTGTTAATCTTTGCTTGGATATTTGATAAAAAAAATTCAAGTGTGTAGGAATATGGGGAATCATCTTCAAGGGAGATATGTTCCAACATAGGAACAACAATCAACCCCTTCAACTCCTCTGGTGTTTCATTTTCATCCCATACACTAAAATTTAACACCTTAGATCAAAACTGGAGCAACAATATTGAAATGGCTACAACATGCCATATTCCCCAATGATACCGATAATTCCTCAATTTGAGGAAGACTCGAAAAGAACTTTGATGTTAACTCATTATCTGCATCTTCAAGGTTAATGTAAAACTTTTTGAGGTTAATAAAGCATTTCAAATTAGGCATCCGTAGATGAACATCCATGTCACTTTTAAGAACTTCAATTGATTCGCAATGTAAAAGACACAACTCAATCTCACAAATATCATTATCATGGAAGAAAAGTTGAAGATCAAGCTCAATTACCTTGCAAGATATCACAGTTTGTACCCAATCATTAACACAAAATAAATGTGTTCCTCCAGATTTCTCATAATGAAATCTAATTTTTTCAATATTTGGTGAGATGTTACAAGAAGATGAAAAATGCTTACAAACATGTACAGAGATGTACACATAAACAAATAAAGTTGACTGCATTATATATGTAACAAATAAAGAATTTAGAACAAGCAACCTTATATAAGCTATCCACATACTAAGCAAGTTGCAAAATGGAAAGCAATTCCCAATAAAATGTCTACAGACATGTACAGCGACGTACACACAAACAAATGTACAGAGACTTGTACAAATCTCAACACTCTTTTTCATGGGAACATAAACTAAACAAATTAAGTATTTTCTTTTTATTCATGTCCATTCAGCTAATTTAATTTCACCTCCACATTAATCAGACTCCCCTTCTATTTCATTTTTAGTCACCCTTTAACAAGATATATCATTTGAAACCTTTTATCCCGTTGTCCTAAAGCTGATCACCAAAGGTTTATGTACAATTGCAAATTTTCCAGTGAAACAAAGAAACAATATAAAAATAGTAAGTATAAGGCAAACAATATTATCTTCTAAGTTAACATTGGAAAAATAAGAACTGAATGAATGAGGAAATATATTGCAAGATACTTCTCCATGAATACTTTAACAAAGATGAAATACATATTGTAAAACAAAGCAGGGTAGCAGCTAGCAAGCATACCAAAATCATAAATTTAATAAAATTCAAGTTTCAAGTCTCTGATGGATCCCCAAGATATAGTACTATATTCACTTAAATTTAAAATCATCATTAGCCATAGCTCCAAATTCAATCTTTTTAAGTAAATAAATAAACTTGTCATGAGTATCAGCTAAAACTTTTTAGTAAGAACTCAAACAACAAATATAAACAAAAAATCAATCACTTTTCAAAAATTTGATATTATCTTGTAGACTTTTCGTCAATATTTCCCAAAAACCTAATTTTTAGGGGAAATTTGAAAGTAATAAAATTTGTACCTTCAATTGGGCAATAATAAAAGAGGTTGAAGGAGAAGGAGAGTACCACTATGCCGCCACGGTACTATGCCACCACCGCCACTAATTTTTTGGGCTAGTGTTAGAGGGAGCGGAGAAAGAGGAGAAACGAGATATGGGTGTTAGGGTTGTAATTTGAGAGAGGAATAGAGAGAGGGGTTGAGATGTTGCCATCGATCTAGAAAAGAAGGTCACGATCTGAGCAGCCACTGATATGAGGAGGAACGAGATATGAGGTTGCTGTATTTTTATTTTTTTTGCTCTGCGCTGATTTGTGAAATAGGGGAATGAAATAAGAACAAGGGTCGCGAACTGTTTAATTAAAAGGGTGGGTTCAATTTTGGACTGAAGTACTTGCAACGAAAGTTTCTGTCGAGAGTAAATTATTTTCAACGGAAATAATTTCGTGAGAAATAATTCAGTCGTAAATAACCTTTTTTCTTGTAGTGTTCCACCTGCATTTTGAATTGGAGTCTCTCTCGCCTAATGTTGCATGAATTGCAGAAAGCCCCTGAACATTCTGTCGTTCATCATTTGGTCAGTGTTGTTGTTTGCATGAGGATTGTTGCCTTCCTGATGCACGTTTTCCTGGTTATTGATCGTTGGTGATTCAACGGTCTCATGTGCTCTATTGTTATTCTCAACATTCTCGGATGTCATTTTCAAATACTACCACAAAACAAGGGTTATTGACATGCAACATATTATCCCTACATTCTGACTTACTAATTAAATAACAAATAAACTTAGGTAGGTCATACTAGTGAAGGAATTACCCGTCTCTCCCCTCTTAGTTCTAGTCTCACATCTCAGCCAGGGATCATATCCCTAAGCTTTGATACCAACTGTGACGCCCCCAAAATAGGCATACATCACCCATTCTGAGTCGCTAAATACATGGTACTGAATACAAATACAAAATTAATTATACAACATGAGATGTGAGTTTTAATACAAATATTGTCTTCTAGACAGTATTCAAACTCAAAATAAGTCATCATTACATTTATTGTCACACTATTTCACAGAATAGTGAGGACTACTAATGCTACCATCTGGACCGTCACTCCGTTCCCCGACTAGTCCCAACTATATTCTCATTTCCTGAAGAGAATAACGAAAGCAAAGGGTGAGCTCAACTAGCCCAGTAAGAAATATTATGACTAAGATAATGCAAAATAAATTATCGTTAGCCTTCAATAGTGTTAAACTGATAAAATATAATAAACATCAAGTTTAACTGCAGCGGAACAATCCATTAGAAGAGTTAAGTAAAGCATAAAATCTACTATCGTCTATGATTTAAAAGGTTTATCATCAATTTTATTGCTAAGACCCAGCTTAATAAATAATCCACATCACTGAATTATCCATGCACTACGGGCCAATGATATTCTTTAGTATCACGACCACAAATTATCCATGCACTACGGGCCAAAGATATTCGTGTTTTCACCAATAGTCATGATCATGCCAACAACTGTCCATCAATGCACTACGGGCCAATGATGACTTTTACCACATCATTTGTAACATTACGGTCACGATTATACTGAATAATCCCTGGTCATAATCATATCAACTCCATCTATGCACTACGGGCCAAAGATGACTTTCATAACAATATAAACATGAGGATGATGACAATGATATAAGAATTCAATTAAACTAAAGTAAATGATAAATTTTTAAATATTTATAATTTAATTTATCCAGAATTCAATAACGTCCAAATTGTCAACATGATACTGCTTTGTGGAGTAAAATTCAAGAATAATATTGGATCAAAAATGATTTGGACCAAAAATAAATCAATTTTTATCATGAATAGTATCTCGGGTGAATAGTAACCGAGTGAATAGTACCCTGTAAATAGTAATTCAGGAATAGTAATCCCGTGAATAGTACTCCGGCATGAAAAAGTTAAAATTTATCAGGAATGCCCAGAATAATATTTTCATGAAAAGATACTGGATGAAGCGCAAATATCAAGGATATTCTACTAATTTCATGAAGTATAGAAGCCAAAACTTTAACAAAATGAGTATAGAATCCGAAATCTGAAATGAAATAATATTACTTACATACTACAGATTATAGAAGAAAATATTATTTCATACGAATATTGGACAAAAATAGCATCCCTTACCTTTAAAAGAAGAGTATTTCAACTGGTATAGCGGAGATATTCTTGAAGAAAACTTGAATTATTTTCTACGCTCAAAGCTTTCTTAAACTCTAAAGAAATACGCTCAAGATTATAGAAGAAGAATTCTCTGATTCTGGTGTGATTTTCAATTCTAACTAAACATCCTATTTATAGGAGAATGGAAAGGATACTATTTAGAAATAATCACGGACGCACAGTGGGTTTATTTCACGGGCGCCAATTCTGATATCACAAGACATTACTGTGCATTGCATAGTAAAATACTATGCAATTAAAATATAATATATTCTATTTTTCATAAAAAAATAAAACTTATTATAATATATAATAATAATAATGTTATTCCCTCCTGACCAAGGCATTAGCCTCCCCCCCCCCCACTTATTTCATTTCAGGCACATTCATATATATATATATATATATATATATATATATATATATATATATATATATATATATATATATATGTAAAACAAAATTTATAATATAATTTATATATATAAGCCTCTGTGACCTTCAGTTTTTCTTCCACCAAAAATCCTTCACACGTGGGCCCCACCATGTGTCATTATCGCATGTGGCCCCACCTTTTATAATATATATATATATATATATATATATATATATATATATATATATATATATATATATATATATATATATATACACACACACACACACACACACACACACACTGAATAACTTTCTACCGATTAATTTGAAAAATGGGTAAATTGGGGTCCAAATAATAAGCAAAACTTACAACAAATATTTCATAAAATCCCTCACTATTTTTAACAACCTTTATCATCATTATTATAATTCACAATATTTAACAACCAGATCGTTCGCAGGAAAGAGGGGGCTTTCCGATAATGATTTCTCCCTATTGGCGCACAATTAGGTGACCAAACATCTCCTTGACAAAACTTTCTAGTCATCGTCAATATTGTAAATAATAATATGAATAACTTTGTCGTCTCAATTATTGATTTAATAATATATAAAATATTGACAATAATTGAATCAAATAACGTGAGATACTATGCAGCAATTACTGTAGCAATAATTGAATATAATTGAGTGACTTCTCACGTAAGCATCAATAATCAATAGCGTGTGCTACTATGCAACAACGCGTATTACTGTACTTTTAACACCAGGTATTTCAACACTTAACGGTAAAACTTTCGCCGTTATTTTTATAAAAAGATATTTTTGTTGTTTTCTCAATCCGACAATAATTCTGTTGTGGGGTCCACCAATAATTGTGTCGTCGTACAAATATTTTCTGTTAAAACGAATATTCCCCGGCCAATCGAATATAATATAACAACTTGCGTACTTTGTAAAATTTATAAATATTACCCACAACTATAACATTATATCAAATTCACTCCTTAATATTTAAAAATGATATTTATAGAAAAAATTCATCTTTATTCATAAAAGTTGGGGTCTTACATAAAATCTCCTAAACATCAAACTGGGTGAATTTAGTGGACGGTCAAACTAGGTAGCACGATCATGTTCTCTGTTTTCTGGGTAACCCAAAAAACATATGAACATGGTCAATGACATGGTTTGACCGGATCATAACGGTTGATTCTGTTGTTGTTATACTGTTTTTATGTAATGGATCTGTTGTCTTACATGTTGGCTACACACTGAAATCATAAATTCAAAAAATCATTAACAGGATTGCAAGTTGTGGAAGCCCAAATATGCCTAGTCGAACTGTTCTTCATTTCTGGGTAACCTAGAAAATGAAGAACAGCTCCGACAGTCTTTTCAATGGCTTAGATCTTTCTGATTAATGATGTTTAGACTTGATTATTGTTCAAAACATGTTCTATGTTAGTTCCTCTACACCACCTGACGTCTAGAACACCTTTACCATGAACGGATTTCACGATATAAGGCCACCAAGGTCGTTGACCGGCCATGACTTGATTTTCTAGGCAGCCCAGAAAGGTGATGAACAGCTCTGACAGCCACTTTGCATGCTTAGATCTCCTTTGTGTTATGCTATTTGGCCATGTTTGTTGTTGGATATTATAGTATTACATTAGTACTATAATCTATAACCATTAGCTTGCTTAGATACATCACAGAATGAAAATTATTGTTGGTCAAACTAGCCACCTCGAAACTGCTTATGAATGTTCTTGAGGACTCAAGAACACCTAAGGCGACGCTTTCTGTCGCTAAAGGCTAAACGAAAGATTTAATAATTTTATTTAATTTATTTTTCAAAAATCATTTAAAAATAGAAATTTATTATTAAAAATTCCAAAAATAGTTTTAAAAATTATTTTAAGTTATAAAAAATTAACTTTTAATAATTTAACAAATTTTTCATAAATATCAGTACTGATTTAAATATTATTGATATTTAATTTATTTAATAAATAAATTAATTAAAAATGATTTTATTATATTAAAAATTATTTTAAATGACAATAATGTATTTAAAAATATTTTAAGTTATAAAACATAACTTTTAATATTTTATGATAAATATCATTAATTATTTAATATTAATGATATTAAATTTATTTAATAATTTTATTAGATAAATTAGTTTAAAAATGATTTTAATATTATAAAAATCATTTTAAATGAAAATAAAGTGTTTAAAAATATTTTAAGTAATAAAATATAACTTTTAATATGTAAAGGTAAAATTCATTAATAATTTAATATTAAATGATATTTGATTTATTTATTAATTATACTAAATAAATAGTTTAAAAATGGTTTTATTAAATTAAAAATTATTTAAAAAGGAAATAAACGAATTAAAAATATTTTAAGTTATAATTAATGGCTTTTAATATTTTGACAAATAATGCATTAATATTTAAATATTAATGATAATTATTTAAAAATAATTTTAAAAATCATTTAAGGGTAATGTTAATACTTTTAAAAATATTTTGAGTTATTATAAATAACTTTAATATTTTGATAATGATTTCATTAATAATTTAATATTAATTAAATATTAATAATAATAGAATTATTTAATATTTAAATTATTTTATAATAATTCTGGTGTTTGAAAAATTATGATAAATTATAATAATTAATTAAAAATTATTAGAAGTCATTTAAAAATAATATGACTGATATTTAAGTTATTTAAATCGAATATTGAACTGCAGACTAGAGTTCTAGACTCGATAATTACCCGATAAAGTCGTTGGTACACCGAAATATTTTAGAAATTGATCTGTACTTAGATAATTTGACTAGATACATGTTTGTATGTAATACAATGACTGTTAAACATTTGTGACAATGTGATTAGGTTATCTGCTGACTGCAATTAGCAGTACTATGTGTTATGATATGTATTTCTAATCGATAGAATAATCTTATTAATGATATATTTCGATATAAAAGATAAAACTAACTTGCGTTATTGTAAGCAGCAGCTTAGTCAAGTTTCCTAACTTTTCATTTACTTTATGCAATGGACATGAGTAAGAAAGTTTTAAAATTATATTATCATTATGCCATATTATTAACTCTATTGTTACCAATTATGTATACAATTATTTGAATTCATACAAGTTCTTAAATTATTCGATCATTGTTTATTAATGCAGTATTATTGTACAATTCTGATATTTATTCTGTTTGTTAATTTCTAAATATGGTTATACAAGTATCCTCACTTGGATAATCATTATATTTTATCATATGTTGATACATATTAGTTAGTTTCCAGTATGTATACATTGACTTAAAAGCCGTCTAAGCTATTTGATTCAGCTAGACATAGACTTAAAAATATTATTGAACAAGATAGAACTTTATTGTATCCAACCGAATTATTTTGGTTCGGATTCTAAACTAGTATGAACATCCCGAGTCTGGAAAACTTTTGTGCGCCTAAGGCGGATATGCTAGACGAAAATATTGTTCGAACATGTAGTATTGATCAATACAGGGCATAACGGGCTGATCACCCCCGTGCCTGTAAGTTATGACGGTTTGCAGATGAAGTTCTGTTTAACCTTTTTGAAAATTAAAAACAAAGTTCATAGTCTGTCGACTGCTCACCATTTATAGTCAATACGTAGTTTCAAAATTTTGATATAGAATTGATATGTTGTTATTATTGGTTCAGCTTACTTCACAACTGTTGATTCGTTGTAGAAGTGTCGTTCAAAGAAAATATTTAATCCTTTCAGCTAATAGTTATTATTGTTATTACTTGTTGGGCAATCAAATGATCATCCTTGCTTTAAATTAAAATGTTTTCAACTAATCATGATCAACCAGAAAGTTTAGGCAATAATAAGGGGAAATGAAAGCTGACCGAATAAGTTTTATAAATGTTGTGTAATAGTTAAACTTTATTAAGACAATGATATTTATTATCTATGATGTAATGAATATTTAAAGGTCGCGTACCTGGGATTTAGACTCTGATAAATGTAAATTAAGTTTGGTATCTATATTATTGTTATTATTATTTGTATTATTCAGCACATAGAAATGGTATCGTGAAGCATCGAGTTCGGATTTCAAGTACCTGAATTTGGGGGCGTCACAGCTTGGTATCAGAGCTTAGGATTAGAAACCTTAGGTGGGATAGACCTTAGGCTATAACCTTAGGACATAGGGAAACGTTGAAAATAAAAATAACTCAAATAGAGCTTAAAAGGAGACGAATTGAATAAATTCATCGTCAACCAAAATAAAAGATAACTTATATAAAACTATTATTTATTGTGTGTATATATTATATGCTTATCAGGATAATTTATACGTGTAGATGTCAGGTGGAAAAGAATTAGGATATCCTCAGATCGCAAAGAAGGAGTCAATATCAGAGCCAATAGCTGAAATAGAGACTCACAGGGAAAGCAACCCATATGAGGTAGTTATTTTAGAAAATATAGTACCGGACCCAGAAATGGTGGAGCTAACAGATAGTGATTCGGACACCGAAGTTGGAGCTGATCAAGCCTCAACAGAAGTGCAGAATCTGAGGAACAAGGTTTCTTCTCTAGAAAAGTTATGCGAAATAGAAAAACTATTAAATAGTCAATTGCGGAAGGCATTAATAGAAATAATGGAAGAACAAGATAAGCTTAAAATCTAAAGTGATCAAATGGGATCCAAAAGTAACAAATCAGGTGCAGCTCCGAACAAGAAGGGAAAAAGAAAGATGAAAGACCGCGATATAGGAAATTCCGATAACAACCAAGGGAACCTTAATAGAATAGAAAAGTGTACAAACTGTGACAAGAAACATGAAGGCTTGTGCCAGAAGGAGGAAAATGTTTGCTACAATTACGGACATGAGGGGCATTTTTCTCCTCATTGTCTTAATTCGAAACAAGGTGTCTGTTTTATTTGTGGGATAGAAGGTCATCAGGCGAAAGGTTGTCCAAGATCAAGAAAAAGGCGTAGTGAATAAGTAGTATAAGTACTGTTTAAATATATGTGTGTTCTATGATAAGTATATCCATGTAATGTAATATTCTCAAACTTTTGTACAAGTTATTGTAGCAAATCCTGACTTTTTTTGTCACAAAGGGATAGCAGTATGTGATATGCTATGTAAAGTATTTTGAAATCGTTGAATGAGTATGAATCTATGTTGGAGTAATGAAACAAGTTTAATATATTAAACTTATACGATAAGGTTTAGAATGTAAGTTAATAAAATATATATTATGTTTTATTTAATCAGATAATGCCGCCAAGACGTCAAACTCGAAATCAAAGGGCAGAAGAATCTGTCAACAAAGCTGGAGGACAACAACAAAACCTGATGCAAAACTTTGCAAACATGGTAGCTCAGGCTATGCAGCAGGGAATGCCAGCCGCAGGGAACCAGCCAGACAATCGCTTGGCAAACTTCAAAGATTTTAAGGCTGTAGGACCGCCAGAATTTAGAGGTACAACTGACCCTGTAGAAGGCCAAACTTGGGTTAAAGAAATTGAAAAATCATTTGTGATAGCTAGGGTAGTTGAGGGGAAAAAGACCACTTTTGCCACCTACATGATGAAAGGGGAGGTAAATTTTTGGTGGGAGGCAAATCAAGCGAGGCAGGAGAAGGTGCGGTAACTTGGACTAGGTTTAAAACTCTATTTTTTGAAAACTATTTCTCATCTAGTATGCAGCCTAGGATGGAGGTGAAATTTTTGGAGTTAAAGCAGGACAACATGACTGTTGCGGAATATGCCACAAAATTTAATGAGTTGGCTAGGTTTGCTCCGCATCAAGTTGATACGGAGGCTAGGAAGGCGAGAAGGTTCGAGTTGGGATTAAAACCCTAGCTCTATAACAAGGTGGCGGTGTTGCAGATCTCTACATTTGCAGCACTCTTGAAAAATGCTATAATAGCCGAGGAGGGGAGTGAGGCCATGAGCCTCTACAACAAGGAGAAAAAAAATATAGGCAAAGTCGAGGGAGCTGTAAAGGTGGAAACTAATAGTGGAAATAGGGGTGAGAAAAGAAAGGGAAACAACTTTAGAAATATTCAGGTGAAGTAGGAAGGTGTGAAGAAGCAGGTGGTTCAGTGTGGGAACTGTGGAAAGAATCATTCAGGGGAGTGTCTGAAAGGTAAGTTAGTATGTTACAAGTGCAGGTAGGAGGGCCATATCTCTCCCAACTGCCCCAATCCAAGAATGAACAGTGGGTATTTTCTGTATGGGTCAATGGAGCATAAGGTGAAGGACTGTCCGAAAAGGAGAATGGAGGTAGGCAGTGTAACCACGGGGAAAGGTAGCGGGACTTTGGCGATCACAAGGCCAACTTCATCAAACAAACCAACAAAATCAACCGCGAGAGTCTTCAACATGACGGTTCATATAACAATCCAGATTTTAATATGTAATTTTTAAATATTTATTAAATTATATAAATATTTAATGGATATGTTTATTGTTGAATAAATGTTTGTATTTGTCTAATTGATTTGATTTGTTTTGGTTAATTATTTGTTAAATAAATAATTAATGAGTTAAGAAAATTAATTATGATGAGATAATATTCTAATTTAATTTAATAATTAAGTTAGAGAGTTTATAATGATTAAATGAATTATTATAATGATATGTTAATTTGAATTGTGATTAAAATGATGTGTTGGTTGATTAAATAAAATTAAAGTAGTTTTAATTTAGTTTGCCAAATAAGGCTTAAATATATTAAGTCTTTAATTTTAAATAGTTTTGCCAAACGGAGCCTTATAGCTTTTGGATTTCTTTTGAATTTTGAATTATAATAATATAAATTAAATAAATAAAATATATTTAAGCTAAACGTTATCTTTTGTAACTGATGTTATTTAGTAGGCGTGTTATTACCCCTATCAATTTATTTCTACGTTGGCTAGCCTATCAGTTAGGTTTTAATTTACGCTTAGTGTTAGTAGCATAGTCTAATAATGAGAGAAGAAAGAAAAGTTAAAGAGAGTTCTGAGAGAGTCTGAGGGAAAAGCAAGAGAGACTTCCTGAGACTTTCAAATAGTTGTCTGTGGTGTTTAACAAAGATTATCTGAGCAAATTGAAGGTATATACATAACTTTACCAAATATGTTTTACGCCATATTTTCTGTGAATTTGATTGTCTCTGTGTTTCTGAATTTGACTGTAAGACAAAGTTCTTTACAAACTTTCTGTAATTCAAATGTTTTACTAATTAGTTATGAAATCATGTGTATTTGTAATAGCTAGCATATATATATATATATATATATATATATATATATATATATATATATGTATGTATATATATGAATGTTGAACATATATGTATGATTGTATGCTAAGTACGTCAAAAAGAAGGAAATTGGTTTTTATAGTAAAAATATATGCATGAACATGTTTTGTAAGATAACAAAATTAGTATATGTTAATTGTGAAATTGTGAAATTGAACCTTGTATATGTTAATTAGTTGTTAAGAAATACAGATAAGAGTTCAAAGGAATCAATTTGGTTATAATCGTGGAATTACAGTTAAGTTTGGCAGATAATGTCAACAATGGAGTTTTGGGTTTTAAAACAATGCTTTCAAGGATTCAATTTTCTTAAATTGTTATTTAAGTTGTGCTAAATTGGTATATGTATGCTTGGTAATATCTATGTGTGATTTACATAAGTTATATGTGTGAATTTAGCTGCTAGAAATTGTTAATCAGAACTAAATTGGTCCTCGTGCTTGGTTCTGTAAGTTTCGGTGCCTCAGTGTCAAAGTCAGAGTTGCAGCCCAGCAACCCGCGTCGCAGCGTCGAAGTCGGTCCCACAATGCCAACTTCACATCACAGCGCCGCTACTTGGCATAGTTCTCGCACCGCAGCGCCGGACCCGAGCCACAGCGCAGCCCACAGTGTAACCTGTGGCGCCGCGGCGCTGATTTGCAGTAGGTCCAAGAATGACTTTTGTTTTGCACGAAAGTCTGTAATTGTTGATGTAATGCAATATGATAATTGTTAAACATATAATTTTGTTATTGAGGTGTTATAGTACTATAAAAGAGCATGGAATTAACACTTAACGAGTGTTATTATTATTATTTTACTAATGTAAGTTGATTATGTGATTAAAAATCAAGCCTTACATGATGTATATACTTATTTATATATAGAATGTTGGTAGTAACTAATTATGTCATGATGACACACACACACACACACACACACAGATATATATATATATATATATATATATATATATATATATATATATATATATATATATATATATATATATATATATAGAGGGTATTGTGTTTCGAGTTATTACAATTTAGCCTACAAGCAAGGCAAGTTTCTTACGCTATCTCGATTATGATTACATAAGTTTTCTAAATATTTTCTCTTAATATTGAGCGAAGTTATTGTTGATGATTTCATATCTAATATTATTGTTGAATATTCGCATTATGACAAGTTTATTTCTCTACCTTGTTATTATTATTCAAGTTTTCTAACTCTACACTTTCGTTGAGCTAGTTCTATTATTATATTGTGCAAGTTTTTTTAAACCTAAACTTGTTATTTTAGCATGCAATTATCTTCATTCTGATGAACAAGTTTATCATTGAAATTACTACTTGTTATGCATGCTTAATATTCAATTCTAAGATTTTAACCTTAGCTTAATGTTGTTCAAAGCAAGGTATGTTATAACTATTCAATATTTATGCTATTAGATTATTCCTAAAGCATGATCTTAAATTTACAATGTTGATTCAGTTATGATTATTCCATAGCATAACGTTATTAACTTTGTATTCAACTAATCCTTAGTTGATGACCGTTAAATTCTAAATTACCTTGAAACGTATCCAAACCAAACTTTCTTTATGGCGAACTTGTACTCTAAATACTGAGATGAACAACCCTATTATTAGGGGTTTACGCCTAGCGTTGAAATGTTTGTGCACAATACATTGTACGAAGGACTGATCCCCCTGAGTACGAAGAGTCCTTATAGTCTTATGAACTTTAAAGTTTAAGTTAAAAGATTACTTATAACTGTGGACATAGTTCGTGGTCTTAGGACCCTCAGATATATGATTCAGAATTTTGATTATCTTTAATAGAACATATTGTTCAGTTCTATTGAGCCTATTACTTGGCAATTGTTGTAAAGATTTATTCCTTATTATTTCAAGTGAGCGTTGTTTGCTCACTCTTGCTTATATAACCATTACAACTAAAGTTGAGAAGGTCGATGTACCTTGCACCAGTAAAGGAAAGGGAAAGATGAACAAGTATTGAAGACTTGTAATCATGTTGATATTTTATTATCAGACTTTATTTTAATGATTGTAATGAAATTATTTAATTTTCCTCATTTGAATGATTGTATTTAAAGGTTAGATAACCTGGGAGATTTTTGTTAATGTAATCCCTTAATGGGAAGGTTTATTACTCAATTTTATTATGATTGGGTAATTAGATATGAATGCTTTTATAAAGTGAAAACCAAATCTTGAGGGAATGAACAACCCAGATTTGGGGGCATCACAAGTTGGTATCAGAGCCTTAGGTTATGAACTTTAGGTGGGGGGGAAAGTCTTAGGAAGTAACCTTTGAAAAGATAGTGATGATAAACTCTTATCGAGTTTTAAGGAAGAAGTAATAAAACACTTATGTGTTTATGTGACTACAACTTATGTGCTCGTGAGTGTCGAGTAATAATGATTAGTAATTAAAACTTAAAATTTTGTTGTCAGGATGGCGAATGTTGGAGAATCCAGTCAGGCTTGGGAGGAAGGGCCTCAGATGCCTAGAGAGGAGGAGTCTCATGACATTCAGGTGGTTTGAGAACAACTACTTCCACAGGAGTCAGCCTCGTTGGTCACAGTGGTTGAAGATGAGGATGATGATGTGGAAACGGATGAGGAGGATCCCGTTGAGCTACCATAGTCGAATGATGATGATGAGGATGAGGACGAGGAGGAAGAGATTCCACTGAACTCGATAGTTGCGCATATATATGATGAAGTCTACGATCACAATGTGGAACTTCAGGATACCGTCGAGGAGTTGCAAGAGATAGTAGTTGAACAATAGACTTTGATGGCACAGAAGGACGACGAGATCCAGGATCGAGATGAACGATTGACTAATGTCGAAGAGAAGCTGGTACACACTGAAGGAGAGAATGAACAACTGATTGAGGAGATCACAGAACTGAAGAACAACCTACAGGAAGAATCTACTAAGAGGGTAAAAGCCGAGGATGCGTACGAGGAAGCAATTCAACTAGCCGGGACAGTAGCGAGAGATGCACAAGCAAAGAGGATGAAGATGGAAAAGATGAATAACGTGTTCAACACCGTGATTAATCGAGCTCAAGATCGGGTCATGGGTTATCCAATTCAGTTCGAGACACTGCCATCATACATATTAGATCACCGAACAATGTTCTGGATTATGGAGAAAGAGCGTCATAAGGCTACGTAATATCTTAGTAGGACATTGTAGTGAATGTACCTGTTATACGATTAATAAAAATGTTAAATTATATGTAAATCCCTATTGTTATGTAACCTATGGGATATGATGATGATGTCCTGAAACTTTAGTAGTTTAGGAAAGTAATGTAAATAGCAGTGATGCTATTGTTTTTATATTTTTTAAAAAGGATTATGAATGAATAAAAGTTATTATTTTATTTTATTCAAAGTGTTATGTGTTATGTGATGATTTCTTTTATGGGGGCAAGTTAAGTAGAAAATACTTAAAGGAGTTGAGTAATAATCTAAATCTAACTAGCATATTTTAACTGAAAATGCCTCGAAGACGTCAACCACGACAGAGAACTACCAAGGGAACTAACAATAACGACAATGTGGATGTTAACCCAGTTCAGCAGCTGGTGACGTTACTGACGGGTGCATTACAGAATCAACCTCAGAATTAAGGTACAACTTTTAAGGATTTTAAGGCGATTGGACCACCAGAATTCCGTGGGTCCATGAATCCAGTGGAGGCACAGACCTGGATCATGAAGATAAAGAAAGTATTCGATGTTGCGAGAGTAGGAGAAGATTAGAAGACTGCTTTTGCAACATTCATGTTGAAAGCAGAGGCTAGTTATTGGTGGCAGGCCAATAAAACTCGAGAAGGACAAGGAGTGATGACCTGGGATAGGTTTAAGGAGATATTCTTTGAGACTTATTTCCCAGATAGTTCGAAGAGTCAGCTAGAGGTTCAGTTTTTAGAACTAAAGCAGGGAACGATGACGGTATCTTAGTATGCTGCAAAATTCAATGAGTTAGTGATGTTTGTGCCATATCAAGTTAGCACAGACGAACGCAAGGCGAAGAGGTTTGAACAGGGACTGAAGCCCTGGTTGTACAGTAGGGTCTCCTTGTTCCAGCTGAAGACATTCGCAGCGGTAATGGAGAAGGCAATTATCGCTGAAGGTGAAGGTGAGGCAGTAACAAAGTTTAATCAAGAACAGAAAAAGAAGAAGAATGAAGTGGAGGTTAAGAATGGTAGTGGTGGTAGTGGAAATGGAAACAATAATCTGAAGAGAAAGTGGAATGGAAATGTAGGGCTGGAAGTCAGCAGGGTAACCAGCAGAATAAGAAATTCGAAGCATGTGCCACACACGGGAAGTTTTACAAGTGTGTATGTTTGCTGGGGAAACGAGTATGCTTTAACTGTGGCCAGGATCACCCCAAATTGCACTCAACCCAGGAAGAACGTTTGCTTCACGTGCGGGTCCAAGGATCACTTTGCTCGTGAGTGCCCTAAGAAGAAGGCTGGAGAGACAACAGGAAATAAGGGAGGTAGCAATGGAGGTACATGGGCCATTGCTGGACCAACGGCATCAAACAAACCCACAGCCAGAACCTTCAACATGACTGTGCAAGATGTTGTGCAATCAAAGGATGTTGTGTCAGGTATTATCCCAATCAATGATATTGATGTTTATGTATTATTTGATTCGGGTGCTACTTGCTCATTTATATCTGATGAATTTGCTAAGAGGTTAGGATTGCCTAGTAAAGAATTGAATTTCCCTTTGAACATAGAAATTGCAAATAAGGAAGTAGTTCCTGTTAGGTTCATATACAAGAACTGTAGGGTGAACATTAAGGGGAATATCATGACGGTAGATTTAATCCCGATTAGACTTGGAGAGTTTAATGTTATTTTGAGAATGGATTGGTTGTTCAATTATGGAGCGATAATTGATTGCCAAAAGAAATGTGTAAACCTTATGACTCCGTCAAAGGTAGTTTTCTATGGTAGTAAATCGCCTAGACAAATGAAATGTCTGACGATTATGCAGGCCAAAAAGTTGTTGAGTCAAGGCTGTGTGGGTTATTTAGCTTACATAGTCGATACTCAGAAGAAAGGTGTGAAACTGGAAGAGATACCAGTGGTTAGGGAATTTGTAGATGTGTTTTCGGAGGATTTGCCAAGACTTCTGCCTGACAGAGAGATTGAGTTCATGATCGATTTAGCTCCAGGAATAGTACCGATATCGAATGCCCCGTATAAAATGGCTCCGGTAGAGATGAAGGAACTGATGGTACAACTTCAGGAGCTATTAGACAAGAAGTATATTCAACCAAGCGTATTACCGTGGGGAGCACCGATGTTATTCGTGAAGAAGGATGGGTCAATACATCTTTGCATTAATTATAGAGAATTAAACAAAGTCACTATTAAGAATAAATATCCGTTGCCAAGAATAGATTACTAATTTGATTAATTGAAGGGTGCTAAATACTTCTCAAAAATAGATTTGAGAAGTGGGTATCACCAGTTGAAGGTAAGAAAGAAGGATATACCTAGAACGACATTCAGAATTTGGTATGGACATTACGAGTTTCTGGTGATGTCTTTTGGTTTGACCAATGCCCCTGCTGCATTCATGGACTTGATGAACAGGGTGTTTAAACCATTTATAGACAAGTTTGTGGTGGTATTTATCGATGACATTTTGGTGTATTCCAAAACTCAAGAAGAATACGTAGAACATTTACGTTTGACGTTGGAGACACTAAGAAAAGAAAGGTTGTACGCGAAATTCTCTAAGTGTGAATTTTGGCTAGATCGTGTACAATTTTTGGGACATATGATTGACAAAGATGGGATTTCAGTGGATCCATCAAAAGTGGAAGCTGTAATCAATTGGGAACAACCAAGCACACCTTCGGAGGTGAGGAGTTTCTTGGGACTGGCCGGTTATTATAGACGATTTATTCAAGATATTTCCAAGATTGTCACTCCGTTAACAAATTTGACAAGGAAAGCTGTAAAATTTGTTTGGACGGAGAAGTGTGAAGAAAGTTTTCAAGATTTAAAGAAGAAGTTAAGTGTGGCACCTGTGTTGTCATTACTAGATAGTACAGGAAACTTTGTGGTGTATAGTGATGCCTCGCATAAAGGATTAGGATGTGTCCTTATGCAGAACGACAAAATTATTGCATATGCATCAAGGCAACTGAAGGATTATAAGAAAGGGTATCCGACTTATGATTTAGAATTGGCTGCAGTGGTATTTGCTCTGAAGATATGGAGATACTATCTCTATGGAGAAAAGTGTGAGATATATACGGACCATAAGAGTCTGAAGTATATTTTCACATAGAAGGACCTGAACATGCGTCAAAGAAGATGGATGGAATTGATAAAAGATTACGATTGTGAGATCTTTTATCATCCAGGCAAAGTGAATATAGTTGCATATGCTTTAAGCAGGAAAGGTCGCGAAAAGTTGATGTTGTTAACCACTCAAGATGAGTTTATTTTAGCAATGACAAAGCTGGAGTCGAAAATAAAATTTCCAAAAGAATCTGACGAAAGACTATTCCAGATAGAAGCTGGTCCAACTTTAGTGGACAAGGTGAGGAATGCTCAACTACAGGATGAAGAATGCAGAAAAATAAAGGAAGGTGTGAATGAAGGAAAAGAGGTGAAATACAAGATCGATACCGAAGGGTTACTACGGTTCGAGGGAAGAATCTGGGTTCCAGCAGTACCAGATATTAAAGACGAAATCTTGACTGAAGCGCATAATTCAAGATTTACGACGTCATTTTTGGTGGCCAAACATGAAAAGAGATGTTGCAGAATGTGTCGCGAAATGTTTGATGTGTCAAAGAGTCAAGGCCGAGCATCAAAGGCCAAGCAGATTACTTCAATCGTTGGAAATACCGGAATGGAAATGGGAACACATCACAATAGATTTTGTGGTGGGACTTTCAACTACTCAGAGAGGATGCGATGTGATTTGGGTGATAGTGGACAGACTGACAAAATTAGCACACTTTTTGTCAATAAAAATTAGGTTCAACCTTGATCAGTTGGCAAGGTTATATGTTAAAGAGATCATTTCGAGACATGGAGTGTCAGTGTCAATTGTGTCAGATAGAGATCCGCGATTCACGCCAAACTTTTGGAAGAGACTGCAAGAATGTATGGGAACACAGTTAAGAATGAGTACAGCTTATCATCCACAAACAGATAGCCAAAGCGAACGAACAATCCAAACATTGGAAGATATACTGAGAGCATGCATCATGGATTTCAAAGGGAGCTGGGATGAACATTTATCGTTGGTGGAATTTGCCTATAACAACAGTTACCACGCGAGCATCGGCATGCCGCCTTACGAAGCATTATACGGCAGGAAGTGCAGAACTCCACTGTGCTGGGATAAAGCCGGTGAACACCAACTGTTAGGACCGGAACTGATACAGCAAACTGCTGAGGTTGTCAAACACATCAAGACAAGATTGGTAGCTGAACAAGACAGACAGAAGAAGTATGCTGATCAACACAGACAAGATCATGTATTCGACATAGGAAATTACGTATTCCTAAAAGTTTCTCCTTGGAAGGGAAAAATTCGTTTCGGTAAAAAGGAAAAACTAATCCTGAGGTTTATTGGACCCTTCGAAGTACTGCGAAGAGTTGGAGAAGTGGCTTATGAGGTAGCTCTACCTCCAGAGTTGGAAAATGTTCACAATATTTTTCATGTTTCGGTGTTACGACCTTATAAACCCGATTACACGCACATAATCGAGTACGAACTATTACAATTTGATATAGACTTATCTTATGAAGAGGTTCCTATTCAGATAGTCAATAGGAAAGAACAAGTGCTCAGAAATAAGGTGATACCTTCTATAAAGGTGATATGGAGGAACCACAATGCTGAAAAAGCTACGTGGGAACTCGAAGATAAAATAATAAAATATTACCCTAAGTTATTTGTTTGATCTATGTCTTCAATTCTGGAGACAGAATCTTTATAAGTAGGGAAGAATGTGAAGAATGATTTGTTTGAGTTATGATTCTGGGGACATAATCCTTGTAAGGAGGGAAGGATGTAATAATCCAGATTTTAATTTGTAATTTTTAAATATTTATTAAATTATATAAATATTTAATGGATATGTTTATTGTTGAATAAATGTTTGTATTTGTCTAATTGATTTGATTTGTTTTGGTTAATTATTTGTTAAATAAATAATTAATGAATTAAGAAAATTAATTATGATGAGATAATATTCTAATTTAATTTAATAATTAAGTTAGAGAGTTTATAATGATTAAATGAATTATTATAATGATATGTTAATTTGAATTGATATTAAAATGATGTGTTGGTCGATTAAATAAAATTAAAGTAGTTTAAATTTAGTTTGCCAAACAAGGCTTAAACATATTAAGTCTTTAATTTTAAATAGTTTTGTCAAACAGAGCCTTATGGCTTTTGGATTTCTTTTGAATTTTAAATTATAATAATATAAATTAAATAAATAAAATAATAAATAAAATATATTTAAGCTATATGTTATCTTTTGTAACTGATGTTATTTAGTAGGCGTGTTATTACCCCTATCAGTTTATTTCTACGTTGGCTAGCCTATCAGTTGGGTTTTAATTTATGCTTAGTGTTAGTAGCTTAGTCTAATACTGAGAAAAGAAAGAAAAGTTACAAGGAGTTTTGAGAGAGTCTGAGGAAAAAGTAAGAGAGACTTCCTGAGACTTTCAAATAGTTGTCTGTGGTATTTAACAAAGATTGTCTGAGCAAATTGAAGGCATGTACATAAATTTACCATATATGTTTTACGCCATATTTTCTGTGAATTTGATTGTCTCTGTGTTTCTGAATTTGACTGTAAGACAAAGTTCTTTACAAACTTTTTGTAATTCAAATGTTTTACTAATTGGTTATGAAATCATGTATATTTGTAATACCTAGCATATATATATATATATATATATATATATATATATATATATATATATATATATATATATATATATATGAATGTTGAACATATATGTATGATTGTATGCTAAGTACGTCAAAAAGAAGGAAATTGGTTTTTACAGTAAAAATATATGCATGAACATGTTTTGTAAGATAACAAAATTAGTATATGTTAGTTGTGAAATTGTGAAATTGAACCTTAAATATGTTAATTAGTTGTTAAGAAATACAGAGAAGTAGTTCAAAGGAATCAATTTGGTTATAATCGTGGAATTACAGTTAAGTTTGGCAAATAATATCAACAATGGAGTTTTGGGTTTTAAAACAATGCTTTCAAGGATTTAATTTTCTTAAATTGTTGCTTAAGTTGTTCTAAATTAGTATATGTATGCTTGGTAATATTTAGGTGTGATTTACATAAGTTATATGTGTGAATTTAGCTGCTAGAAACTGTTAATCAGACCGAAATTGGTCTTCGTGCTCGGTTCTGTAAGTTTCAGCGCCTCAGCGCCAAAGTCAGAGACGTAGCCCAGCAACCCGCGCCGCAGCACCGAAGTCAGTACCACAACGCCATCTTCACGCCGCAGCGCCGCTGCCTGGCATAGTTCTCTGGCCGGACCCAAGCCACAGCGCGACCCACAGTGTAACCTCTGGCGCCGCGGTGCCGGTTTGCAGTAGGTCCAAGAATGACTTTTGTTTTGCACAAAAGTCTGTAATTGTTGATGTAATGCAATATGATAATTGTTAAACATGTAATTTTTTTATTGAGGTGTTATAGTATTATGAATGAGCATGGAATTAACACTTAACGAGTGTTATTATTATTATTTTACTAATGTAAGTTGATTATGTGATTAAAAATCAAGCCTTCCATGATGTATATACTTATTTATATATAGAATGTTGGTACTAACTAATTATGTCATGATGACATATATATGTACATATATATATATATATATATATATATATATATATATAGGGTATTGTGATTCGAGTTGTTACGATTTAGCCTACAAGCAAGGCAAGTTCCTTACCCTATCTCGATTATGATTACGCAAGTTTTCTAAATCTTTTCTCTTAATATTGAGCGAAGTTATTGTTGATGATTCCACATCTAATATTATTGTTGAATATTCGCATTATGACAAGTTTATTACCCTACCTTGTTATTATTATGCAAGTTTTCTAACTCTACACTTTCGTTGAGCTAGTTCTATTATTATATTGTGCAAGTTTTTCTAACCTAAACTTGTTATTTTAGCATGCAATTGTGTTCATTCTGATGAACAAGTTTAACATTCAAATTACTACTTGTTATGCATGCTTAATATTTAATTCTAAGATTTTAACCTTAGCTTAATGTTGTTCAAAGCAATGTATGTTATAACTATTCAATATTTATGCTATTAGATTATTCTTAAAGCATGATCTTAAATTTACAATGTTGATTCAGTTATGATTATTCCATAGCATAACGTTATTAACTTTGTATTCAACTAATCCTTAGTTGATGACCGTTGAATTCTAAATTACCTTGAAAAGTATCTAAACCAAACTTTCTTTGGGGCGGACTTGTACTCTAAATACTGAGATGAACAACCCTATTATTAGGGGTTTACGCCTAGCGTTGAAATGTTTGAGCATAATACATTGTACGAAGGACTGGTCCCCTTGAGTACGAGGCGTCCTTATAGTCTTATGACTGTTAAAGTTTAAGTTGAAAGATTACTTATAACTGTGGACATAGTTCGTGGTCTTAGGACCCTCAGATATATGATTCAGAATTTTGATTATCTTTAATAGAACATATTGTTCAGTTCTATTGAGCCTATTATTTGGCAATTGTTGTAAAGATTTATTCCTTATCATTTCAAGTGAGCGTTGTTTGCTCACTCTTGCTTATATAACCATTACAACTAAAGTTGAGAAGGTCGATGTACCTTGCACCGGTAAAGGAAAGGGAAAGATGAACAAGTATTGAAGACTTGTAATCATGTTGATATTTTATTATCAAACTTTATTTTAATGATTGTAATGAAGTTATTTAATTTTTTGCATTTGAATGATTGTATTTAAAGGTTAGATAACCTAGGAGATTTTTATTAATGTAATCCCTTAATGGGAAGGTTTATTATTCAATTTTATTATGATTGGGTAGTTAGATATGAATACTTTTATAAAGTGAACACCAAATCTTGAGAGAATGAAGTACTCGGATTTGGGGGCTTCACAGTATCACAGTTCAGGATACCGTGACAGCTGAGGATGGGACTCCAAGTATTATTCGTATAACTTTTATTTTCGTGTATATGATTTTTTTTATATAGTAAATTATTTTATAATGAAATTTTGAAAGGGGAATTTGAGTTCTTTTAGAAATCAATTTTCCGTTTAATCAGATAGACAAGCTTTATGTTAAATAGTTGAAGATCAGTTCGATCGAATCTGATCAAGATCTACTTGAATTAAAATGCATATTTTATTTACCCTAGTGTGTATAGGTTTTGAAACGGTGATTCCGAGGACGGAATCTTTATAAGGGATGATGAATGTAATAACCCGATATTTTCTATATAAATAAATAAGAAATTTTGCGTATAATTTTTTTTTATTTTAAAGGTGAAAATATGTATAAGACAAAGCATATGTATTTATGTGATAAATAAAAATATATTTATTACATGAATAATTACAAATAATTTTATTTTAATTATTGATCATTATAAAGTATATTCTTATAATAATTAATTTTATGGTAGAAATGATTTTTATTAATTATTTTTCATGAAAATATGATTATTATATTATGTAAATAATATATGGAATGATTATTAGAATTATTATAATAATTATTTTATTATATGAATTTTAGTTCAGAATATTAAGTTAATAATTTTAACTTAATTAATAATGATATATATGCAAGATAAATCAGATATGGAATCCAAACCCTAATTCTGAATTTTGAGCAATGAATGAGAATAATAATATTATATTAATTATATTTTAGTGCTATAAATGTATACTGTATGTGTGTAGACTGATAATTGGTCAATTATAGTGTGATAGTAGAAAAACCTGGCATTAATGTGCTAAACCCTAAATGAAAACTCAAATTAGAGTACAAGATTGTTATGTAATCGTGATAATGTGACTAACGACCGGAATTATAAATATTAACCTTAATTAGGGAAAATCCTAATTAATATTTAGAAACCCTAATTGTCAAATTGGGAAACCCTAATTGCTAACGTTTAATGTTAATTAGTGAATACCTAAACCTAATGTACAAGTATAATGTAATTAGAAAACTAATTGTAATTAGGAAACTCTAAAATTACATTTTTAGGAAACTATTTTTTTATTTTAGCTCTAATTGCCAAATTCTAGAAATCCATTTTTTGGAAAACTTTAGGGTTAAACCCTAAGGGTTTGACAAGTTACAAAATTGCCATTAAAATTGCAAGAAAAATGACCTAAATGCCCTTTTTGTCACATTCTTGGATTTGTTGCTTGCAAATCTTGCCATATCTTGGCAAGTCACCAACTCTAGATTATATCACATGCTACAAATTCATTGTATATAAGTTATATATATAGATCAAGAGAGAGAAAGTTTACTAACTTAGCTCATTTTTGCTCAAACACTCCACTCACTTCTCTCTCACCCAAACCCATGAAATCATAAGGCATTTCAGTCCCAAAAATAAGCCCCACTATAACTTATAACCAATCAGGAGCCTAGGATCAAGAATTGGTTCATAAAGGTATAAAACCTTAACTAAGAATCTGACCTTTAATGTTGTGTTAGATCTGGTGTTTATGTGTTGTAATAGGTTGTTTATAATGTATACTGATGATCTGGGTTGATAAATGTTAGATCCATAACATCTATAGGCTCGGATTTGATGATTTTCAAAATCTGGAAAACTGAGAAATATGGTCTGACAACCAAATGTCAGGTCCCATAGATCTCAGTCTGTTATGTGTTTTTGTTGTTTAACGGTTTAAAGTTGTAGTATGTCATGAGATTTGTGTTCTGAAGCTTGAATCAGGATCAAATCATGCATGGATTGAAAGTTATTCATGGTCAAATTCGGTTGACCGACCATGACCTAGTGAATCTGGGCAGCCATGAACTTGCCCAGAAAGCTCTGACAGCAAGTTCATGGGCCTAGATCTTTCTTGTTTTTGTTGATTTGTGTTTGTAGTTGTATCTAAGTTGTAGTGTGGTATATGGACTACATGCTTATGCCTTAAAATCTCCTAAATATCAAACTGGGTGAATTTAGTGGACGGTCAAACCAGGCAGCACGATCATGTCCTCTGTTTTCTGGGTAACCCAGAAAACATATGAACATGGTCTTTGACATGGTTTGACCGGATCATAACAGTTGATTCTGTTGTTGTTATACTATTTTGATGTAATGGATCTGTTGTCTTACTTGTTGGCTACACGCTGAAATCATTAAATTAGAAAATCATTAACAGGATTGCAAGTTGTGGAAGCCCAAATATGCATAGTCGAACTTTTCTTCATTTCTGGGAAACCCAGAAAATGAAGAACAACTCTGACAGTCTTTTCAATGGCATAGATCTTTCTGATTAATGATGTTTAGACTTGACTATTGTTCAAAACATGTTCTATGTTAGTTCCTCTACACAACTTGACGTCTAGAACACCTTTACCATGAACAGATTTCACAATATAAGGCCACCAAGGTCGTTGATCGGCCATGACTTGATTTTCTGAGCAGTCTAGAAAGGTGATGAATAGCTCTGACAGCCACTTTGCATGCTTAGATCTCCTTTGTGTTATGCTATTTGACCATGTTTGTTGTTGGATCTTATAGTATTACATTAGTACTATAATCTATAACCATTAGCTTGCTTAGATACATCACATAATGAAAATTATTGTTGGTCAAACTAGCCACCTCGAAACTGCTTATGAATGTTCTTGAGGACTCAAGAACACCTAAGGCGACGTTTTCTGTCGCTAAAGACTATAGTGACAGATTTAATAATTTTATTTAATTTATTTTCTAAAAATTATTTAAAAATAGAAATTTATTATTAAAAATTCTAAAAAATAGTTTTAAAAATTATTTTAAGTTATAAAAAATTAACTTTTAATAATTTACCATATTTTTCATAAATATCAGTATTTATTTAAATATTATTGATACTTAATTTATTTAATAAGAATGTATTAAATAAATTAATTAAAAATAATTTTATTATATTAAAAATCATTTTAAATGACAATAATGTATTTACAAATATTTTAAGTTATAAAACATAATTTTTAATATTTTATGATAAATTTTATTAATTATTTAATATTAATGATATTATATTTATTTAATAATTATATTAGATAAATTAGTTTAAATATGATTTTAATATTATAAAAATTATTTTAAATGAAAATAAAGTGTTTAAAAATATTTTAAGTTATAAAATATAACTTTTAATATTTAAAGGTAAAATTCATTAATAATTTAATATTAAATGATATTTGATTTATTTAATAATTATATTAAATAAATAGTTTAAAAATAGTTTTATTAAATTAAAAATCATTTAAAAAGGAAATAAATTAATTAAAAATATTTTAAGTTATAATTAACAACTTTTAATATTTTGATAAAAAATGCATTAATATTTAAATATTAATAGTAATTATTTAAAAATGATTTTGAACATTATTTAAGGGTAATGTTAATACTTTTAAAAATATTTTGAGTTATTATAAATAACTTTAATATTTTGGCAATGGTTTCATTAATAATTTAATATTAATTAAATATTAATGATAATAGAATTATTTAATATATAAATCATTTTATAATGATTCTGGTGTGTGACAAATTACGATAAATTATAATAATTAATTAAAAATTAGTAGAAGTCATTTAAAAATAATATGACTGATATTTAAGTTATTTAAATCAAATATTGAACTGCAGACTAAAGTTCTAGACTCGATAATTACCCGATAAAGTCGTCGGTACACCGAAATATTTCAGAAATTGATCTGGACTTAGATAATTTGACTAGATACATGTTTGTATGTAATACAATGACTGTTAAACATGTGTGACAATGTGATTAGGTTATGTGCTAACTGCAATTAGCAGTACTGTATGTTATGATATGTATTTCTAATCGATAGAATGATCTTATTAATGATAGGTTTCGATATAAAAGATAAAACTAAGTTGCGTTATTGTAAGCAGCAGCTCAGGAAAGTATCCTAACTTTGCATTTACTTTATGCAATGGACATGAGTAAGAAAGTTTTAGAATTATATTATCATTATGCCAGATTATTAACTCTATTGTTACCTATTATGTATCCAGTTATTTGAATTCATACAAGTTCTTAAATTATTCGATCATTATTTATTAATGCAGTATTATTGTACAATTCTGATATTTATTCTGTTCGTTAATTTCTAAATATGGTTATACAAGTGTCCTCACTTGGATAATCATTATATTTTATCACATGTTGATACATACTAGTTAGTTTCCAGTATTTATACATTGACTTAAAAGCCGTCTAAGCTATTTGATTCGGGTAGACATAGACTTAAAAATATTATTGAATAAGATAGAACTTTATTGTATCCAACCGAATTGTTTTGGTTCGGATTCTAGACTAGTATGAACATCCCGAATTTGAAAAACTTTTTGTGCGCGTAAGGCGGATATGCTGGACAAAAATATCGTTCAAACATGTAGTATTGATCAATACAGGGCATAACTGGCTGATCACCCCCGTGCCTATAAGTTATAACGGTTTGCAGATGAAGTCTTGTATAACCTTTTTGAAAATTGAAAATAAAGTTCATAGTCTGTCGACTGCTCACCATTTATAGTCAATACGTAGTTTCAAAATTTTGATATAGAATTGATATGTTGTTATTATTGGTTTAGCTTACTTCACAACTGTTGATTCGTTGTAGAAGTGTCGTTCAAAGAAAACATTTAATCCTTTCAGCTAATATTTATTATTGTTATTACTTGCTGGGCAATCAAATGATCATCCTTGCTTTAAATTAAAATGTTTTCAGCTAATCATGATGAACCAGAAAGTTTAGGCAATAATAAGGGGAAAGGAAAGTTGACCGAATAAGTTTTATAAATGTTGTGTAATAGTTAAACTTTATTAAGACAATGATATTTATTATCTATGATATAATGAATGTTTAAAGGTCGCGTACCTGGGATTTAGACTCTGATAAATGTAAATTAAGTTTGGTATCTATATTATTGTTATTATTATTTGTATTATTCAGCACATAGAAATGGTATCGTGAAGCATCGAGTTCGGATTTCAAGTACCTAAATTTGGGGGCGTCACAGGTTGGTATCAGAGCTTAGGGTTAAAAACCTTAGGTGGGATAGACCTTAGGCTATAACCTTAGGACATAGAGAAACGTTGAAAATAAAAATAACTCAAATAGAGTTTAAAAGGAGACGAATTGAATAAATTCATTGTCAACCAAAATAAAAGATAACTTATATAAAACTATTATTTGTTGTGTGTATATATTATATGCTAATCAGGATAATTTATACATGTAGATGTCAGGTGGAAAAGAATTAGGATACCCTCAGATCACAAAGAAGGAGTCAATGTCAAAGCCAATAGCTGAAATAGAGACTCGCAGTGAAAGCAACCCGGATGAGGTGGTTATTTTGGAAAATATAGTACCGGACCCAGAAACGGTGGAACTAACAGATAGTGATTTGGACACCGAAGTTGGAGCTGATCAATCCTCAACGGAAGTGCAGAATCTGATGAATAGTCAATTGCGGAAGGCATTAATAGAAACAATGGAAGAACAATATAAGCTTAAAATCCAAATTGATCAAATGGGAGCCAAAAACAACAAATCAGATGCAGCTCCGAGCAAGAAGGGGAAAAGAAATATGAAAGGCCGCGATATAGGAAATTTCGATAACAACCAAGGGAACCTTAACAGAATAGAAAAGTGTACAAACTATGACAAGAAACATGAAGGCTTGTGTCGGAAGGGAGAAAATGTTTGCTACAATTGCGGACATGAGGGACATTTTTCTCCTCATTGTCCTAATCCGAAATAAGGTTTCTATTTTATTTGTGGGATAGAAGGTCATCAGGCGAAAGGCTGTCCAAGATCAAGAAAAAGGCGTAGTGAATATGTAGTATAAGTACTGTTTAAATATATGTGCGTTCTATGATAAGTATGTCCATGTAATGTAATATTCTTAAACTTTTGTACAAGTTGTTGTAGCGAATCCCGACTTTTATTGTCACAAAGGGATAACAGTATGTGATATGCTATGTAAAGTATTTTGAAATTGTTGAATGAGTATGAATCTATGTTTGAGTAATAAAACAAGTTTAATATATTAAACTTATACGATAAGGATTAGAATGTAAGTTAATAAAGTATATATTATGTTTTATTTAATCAAACTAATTAAGCCATAAAGTATCCGATTCGAGGGTATAAATCCTACTAATTAATGTACAGCTGAAAATGTTCATCACGGGAACCGAATCTAGATTCAGGAGACTGAATCTGTGATCACATGATTCCTAGGCTCAAATAATGTAGCAATTTGTATGAAAGCTGTAAACAGTTTATATATATAAAAGCTGTAAATATATCTATATATATATATATATATATATATATATATATACAGACTTGATCAACCACCACGAAGCACCTCCATGGGGGATCAAAAATATAAAGAAAGCTGTAAAAATGATCAACCGCCTCGAAGTAAACTCTAGGCGGGACGAAAATATAAATAAAACTATTGAAGGCCACGAAGTAAACTCTAGGCCTGACAGAAATGTAACTATATATATATATATATATATATATATATATATATATATATATATATATATATATATATATATATATAAAAGCGATAAACATACTGGATATATATCGATCCATACGAGAACATACGAGAATTAACAAAACGAGCATGGATCGATATATATCCAGTATGTTTATCGCTTATATATATATATATATATATATATATATATATATATATATATATATATATATATATAAGCAGTAAATGCACCGAATGTAAAATCTAGGCTCAATCAAACAAAGTTTGATGGCAACTGTAACACCCCGAAATTCGGTCTATCTTCACACCAAGATTCCGTACATCACGAGTACATCATTCATCCAGCATACATCATTATATACAAAAATATAACAACGTACACTCTCAAATCCCAGGTTCTAGAAACCTTATAACCTTTTTTATTACAAATAATAATAAATACATTATTCATTTTAACGTATAAGAGTGACTTTTATCTGCCACCAAGGATACATAATAGTTTATTAAACTAATCTATCGTTCAGTTTCATCTTTCTACATTACAAGTCTTTATTTGATCTTCTCGCTCATTCACCTTCTGACTGTTCCTTCATCAAGATACCGTCAGCTTGATCTTTACGGGATCCTTAATTCTTCTAACCTCGTTTACTGAAAATGTTTTTCATTTAAAAGCAAGTGTGAGCATTCAATTTTCCAGCACGTTATAACAGTTAAACAACCAACTTCAAGAGTTTAAACATTTCTTCAGAACTTTGATAGCCGAATAAAGGTTATAAAGCAGCTTGAATAATAGGAATAGTCTCGATTCCTATCATCTTAAAACATCTGCCATTTTCACTTTGAAATACTTTCATTCCTCTAACTTTTTTATACACATCCTGTCTGGATAGAATCATTAGCACAGACTTAACAATAACGGTTCATGTATAAACATAGCATACTTGTATTGAACAGTCAATCATAGAATAGTTCATATCGTAGAAACACCGAAGTGTTCAAATTGTGGCACAAGGCCTCATACATACTACCACCTTGTACATACATCGCACATATGCACATAGACAAGACTTCTCAAGTTCAACATCTGAGAAGTTTAAGAAACTAGCATTAAATTAGAATATGAATGAAGTTAGAAAACTTGCCTTACGCCCAGCTACAGCTTACGCTGAACTGCTCAATCCAATTCCTATATAACACATAAGGAGAAAACATAAACACCAATTAGTTATATATTGAACTTACGCATTGGTTTACTTAACTTTACTTCTAAGGGTTTGCGTTCTTTGCAATATAAGTTTACGCGACTAACTTTCTTTACCAGTTTATAGCTTAATGACATACGGAGATGTCTTACTCATACGTTCATCATCTTTGATGATTTATATTCTTATCTGACTCACATTTAACTTTCATTAATCTTATTACCGTTCATTACGGCTTTCTTGGTAATTCATATCTTATTTAATACTTTCATTATTCATTACATGAACCCCATGTTCATTACTCGTTTTTAGTGTCGAAGCCATACCGATCATTGTATGCTAAGACCGATCGTCCATCGCAATAACATTGCATTCACAGCGTCTATACGCTTCACACTTATATCTCATTATCATGACATAACATCAAAATGTTATTCATTACCCTCGTCACTCAACGTCTAAGGAATCACAATCATAGCAATTCCTTATGTTCGTTCATCGCGACCACGGTCCCTGGATATCGGTTTCGTAACCCGTACCTAAAATATTTATCTTTTAATCTTGTTTAATCTTTCCATTCAACCTTTACTATAGGTTTAATTCACTTGCTTAAGTGTTACATTAATTGGACATTATGTTCTTTATCGTCCCTTACGTTTCCCCCAAGTACTGAACAGTTAAAAGCTCATCTCTGGCTTTTTCTCTACACTGGCGCTGCGGCGCCACCCTCTCCTTTAACTCTCGCGCCGCGGCATGAGTTTACAGTACCTGGCTTCTCGGTCTGGCACTGCAGGGCCACATTACAAGGCATGACTGGCGCCGCGGTGCCAAGCCCTAATTCTTGAAAATTTCTCTAAGTGTTAAATCAATTTGAGACGCTTACTTCCCGATCTCATAACTCCTTCGTTATAACTCAGAACGAGATCGTTCCAAAGCTATTCCCTTCCTTATCTTACGTACTTCAATCCCCCTTGGATAGAACTTCATTCTGAATCTGTTAACGTGCCATTTGATTGGCTTGATCTTCACCCTTTGTTCATTTTTACGCTTTTAATGTTCTTCGCTCGCTCGTCCGTAATTCGGTCTTCCGAACTCGGAACGTGTTCGTTCTTGAGTCCATGACTCATGTTTTCTATGTTCCCTTACTTCCTTATGAAACCCTACATGTTCGGGTTCTTTTACTAACTTTCTAATTCTCGTTCATCTTTTATGAAAATTTCGCCATAACTTCGTTATAGCTACGTTTTAATCCGTTCTTCATGAACGTTTCTACCGTTCCTAACCAAGCAATAAGCATCTAACTTATACACGATAGTTTTAAACTTGTCCATCAACAACAATTAAACTACGATGGTTTTAAATTTGTCTATCAACAACGTTCTTCGTGTTCTTCGCGTGTTCTTCGTTTGTTCTTCATTTTAATCAATATTTTGGATTACGATTTCACTTTTTATTGGAATATGATGTTATAGAACACAATTCCTTACTTATTTCACCTACTCATTCATAATATTCATTCGGATCGCTCAAAATCCTCACGAATCTTATACTTCCTTAAGAAATTTACAAACTAAACTTCTAATTCTCATTTCTTTATTTTCTCATGATTTCAACCATATGAAATCATTCTTATCATCGATTACTTATTATTCTCATTAAGTTATGTTTTTGAACATAGAACTTAAAGAAAACTAACCTAGGAATTAGGTTTTAATACCTTTCCTCTTTATTTCTCTTCCGCTATACAAAGCCGGCGATTTGCAAGCTTTTTTATTTCACGATCACTTTTGATCCGAGCATTCATGCTCAATCTCTTCCTTCTTCTTTTTCTCCAAGCTCTCAAGCTCTCTCTCTAAGTTGTAGGATTTTCAAAATCCAAAAATAATGTAATGAGCTTACTATTTATAAATTTTCAAAGCTAGGGGTATTTTAGTCATTTCGCCCCCTTAACCTCACTATTCATGGCTTAAGCCCTAAGTTAACTTGGCCACCACATTAACTTAGCCACCAAGTACTTTACTTTTCCACTACTTTGGGTGGTCATTCATGGGTTACCCCATTGTTCTTACCCATCCGTTTACCCATCGGTTCGATCCACGGTTTATTTTCTTAGTTTGGGCCTTAACCCTAATTCTTTTTGGGCCTAGCTTGGGCTTGATTTCACAAAATATTGGGCTTGACATAATCCAAGTCCAATTGGATCTTACAAAGTCCATGCACTTAAAGTCCATTAAGACTCATCGTATTCTACGCTTTACATTCTCGTATTCTCGTAATCTCTTCGTATATCTTCGTACGATATTCATATTATACGTCGTAATAATCTTCGTACTATACTCGCATCATAACTAGTATTATACTCGTATCTCTCACGCATAATAACTCTAATTATTATACGTGCTCATAAAATTTTCGGAATTCACTTTTTCTAACCCTTAGGTTTTGAGTCCGCAGTTGAAAACTTAATTTTTGTCATAACTGAAATATTATTGAATATTCCATCACGTCTAAATATTTTACGTAATCAATAACTTCTCGAAATTTTAAAATAAATCTCCGAACAGAAATGGATGAATAGTGCCTATTTCGTCTTTTTCCCCAGAAATATTTTTGTTCTCGGAAAATTTTTATTTTCGTCTTAAAAATTCCTATTCGTTCAATCTAGCTCGCAGCCAGAATACTCCCAACTTATAATTATCATAGGTTATAGAACGATTAATAAATACATAACACATAATATTATTAATAAAAATTAGTTTTATTAATAACTAATTCTTTAAACCTAAATTCTGGACGATCCGAATTTCCGGGTCATCACATTCTTCCCTCCTTATAAAAATTCTGTCCTTGGAATTTCTTAAAACGACACCCTTACCCATGTTCTCACATTATTCTCCCCTTCTTCACAAAATTTCGTCCTCGAAATTTTAGCTTACCCTTCTTCTCAACTTCTCTTCAATGGAGTTCTTATCTTTCACTCATTCCTAACCCCCATAACCTATCAAGAATCACGAAGTAGAAGGAATAACAAGGAATATAAAATTTCCTTTGAAAACATTTTATACTTTTGCTGAGGGGTCACATCGACCATGAACTCTTACTAGGTTAAACAGTATTTCGCCGTAATCCCTTCTTTAACGGACAGTTTACAATTACCAAGAAAGTAAACTACCTCTTCCATGTTCTCCTTAGACTTAATCATTAGATTCCGCACCAAAACAATTTGGTTTGGCACAAGTTCTCAAAGAAAGCTCGATTTTCTTATAACATACCATTTGTCTTCACCAAAACAATTAGCTTAGACCATCCCAATAAATTGGACATCACTTAAAACATTCGTCTAGTCAACTCACTTGACATCGACTACTTCTTTAAATTCTTTTCGCAATACATCAAAACATTTTATGACGTCATGATACCGTACTTTTCACAGTACGTTGAGGACTTCGTCAGTTTGTGACTTCGTCATTATACATCATACCATAGCGGGTTATTGATCCTAAGATCACATTCAACACCAGGTTTAATTGCATTAATAACTCCATCTTTTTACCATCCTTGCATCAAATGCACTGATGATATAAAATTTATTTTGATATTTCAAATCAATTTTTGTCTAGCCGAAGCAATTAGCATAGACATACCAAGAATAGCTTTTTTAAAATCCGTTGGTTCCAAAAGTTGAACCAATTCTTTCCTTTTTAAAAAAATGTACATATCAGCACGAGTTCAATAAAGTTCGAAATCTAGCATAGCTAGATGACTTGGAATATCCTATTCTCCATCTTCCTTCATTGTCTTACTGCGACAATACTTAATATTCTCTATCACCTTCATTGCTGAGTCTACTGAAAATACTTACTTTCAGCCTAAACATTCCAATACCTTAGTACAGCCCATCAACTTACCACACATTATGAGTTCAGAAACTTTCCACAATAATATGAGTTTAAGAACATCCAGACAGACCATAGGCGTCCATTCGCTGAGACGTTCAAAAACATACCATATAATTATGAGTCACGAACTTACCATAAGTATGAGTTTCAGGAACTCGCACCTACCTTATCGTTCTCTACCTATCAAGTATATACATGAGAAAAAATTCACCTTCTCATCATATACATCTTTATAGCACGACATACTATTCCAATGATTATCACAGCCAGAAGCTAAGTGATTGTAGAACCAAACACAATTCTTTTCCCATACAGAAAATTGGTCAACTCAGCTACTAACCGATATAGGAAGCTAAGCGGTTGTTACACCAAGGACAATTCTCCGCCTATACAAAGAATTGTTCAACTTAACAACTATATCGAATAAGAAGCTAAGTGGTTCTAAAACCACGTACAATTTTCCCGCCCATACAAGGAATCATACAACTCAGCTACTGATATGAGTCCTCAATTAAAATTTTACAACTTCTAAATCTCTCTTTACTTAATACGAATTTTCTTTAATTCGTATACTATCCTTCATAACTCAATCTAAGTTTTTTTTCCCGTACTACTTCATAGTACCCTTCATTCATAGCATTAGCTATAAATTATTCTTCGTTTAACAGCTTATCTGTTACTATGATTCACTATGATCACGTGGTGATCTTTATATCGTTCTCTCTACGATTATAGTCTTAGGTACTCCAACATAAGGTTTATAACCTATCAGCTCTGATACCAACTTGTAATCCCAAAATTCGATCTATCTTCACACCCGAATTCTGTACGTCATGAGTACATAATTCATCCAGCATACATCATTATATACTGAAATATAACAACGTACACTCTCAAATCCCAGGTTCTGGAAACCTTATAACCTTTTTCATTACAAATAATAATAAATACATTATTCATTTCATCGTACAAGAGTGACTTTTATTCGCCACCAAGGATACATAATAGTTTATTAAACTAATCTATCGTTCAGTTTCATCTTTCTACATTACAAGTCTTTATTTAATCTTCTCGCTCAGTCACCTTCTGAAAGGTCCTTCATCTGGATACCGTTAGCTTGATCTTTATGGGATCCTTAAGTTCTTCTAACCTCATTTGCAGAAAATGTTTTTCATTTAAAAGTAAGTGTGAGCATTCAATTTCCCAGCAAGTTATAACAGTTGAACAACCAACTTCAAGAGTTTAAACATTTCTTCAGAACTTTGATAACCGAACAAAGGTTATGAAGCAGCTTGAATAATAGGAATAGTCCCGATTCCTATCATCTTAAAACAGCTGTCATTTTCACTTTGAAATACTTTTATTCCTCTAACTTTTTCATACACATCCCGTCTGGCTATAATCATTAGCACAGATTTAACAATAACGGTTCATGTATAAACAGAGCATACTTCTATTGAACAATCAATCATAGAATAGTTCATATTATAGAAGCATCGAAGTGTTCAAATTGTGGCACAAGGCCTCATACATACTACCACCTTGTACATACATCGCACATATGCACAAAGATAAGACTTCTCAAGTTCAACATCTGAGAAGTTTAAGAAACTAGCATTCAATTAGAATATGAATGAAGTTAGGAAACTTGCCTTACGCCCAGCTATAGCTTACGATGAACTGCTCAATCCAATTCCTATATAACACATAAGGAGAAAACATAAACACCAATTAGTTATATATTGAACTTACGCATTGGTTTACTTAACTTTACTTCTTAGGGTTTGCGTTCTTTGCAATATAAGTTTACGCGACTACCTTCCTTTACCAGTTTACAGCTTAATGACATACGGAGATGTCTTACTCATACGTTCATCATCTTTGATGATTTATATTCTTATCTGACTCACATTCGGCTTTCATTAATCTTATTACCGTTCATTGCAGCTTTCTTGATAATTAATATCTTATTTAATACTTTCACTATTCATTACATGAACCCCATGTTCATTACTCGTTCTTAGTGTCGAAGACATACCGATCATTGTATGCTAAGACCAATCGTCCATCGCAACAACATTACATTCACAGCGTCTATACGCTTCACACTTATATCTCATTATCATGACATAACATCAAAATGTTATTCATTACCCTCGTCACTCAACGTCTAAGGAATCACAATCATAGCAATTCCTCACGTTCGTTCATCGTGACCACGGTCCCCGGATATCTGTTCCGTAACCCATACCTAAAATATTTGTCTTTTAATCTTGTTTAATCTTTCCGTTCAACCTTTACTATAGGTTTAATTCACTTTCTTAAGTGTTACATTAATTGGACATTATGTTCTTTATCATCCCTTACGTTTCCCCCAAGAGCTGAGCAGTTAAAAGCTCATCTCTGACTTTTTCTCTACACTGGCGCTGCGGCGCCACCCTCTCCTTTAACTCTCGAGCCGCGACGTGAGTTTGCAGTACCTGGCTTCCTGGTCTGGCGCTGTAGTGCCACATTACAAGGCATGACTTGCACCGCGGCGCCAAGCCCTAATTCTTGAAAATTTCTCTAAGTGTTAAATCAATTTGAGATGCTTACTTCCCGATCACATAACTCCTTCGTTATAACTCAGAACGAGGTCGTTCCAAAGCTATTCCCTTCCTTATCTTACGTACTTCAATCCCCCTTGGACATAACTTCATTTTGAATCCATTAACGTGTCATTCGATTGGCATGATCTTCACCCTTTGTTCATTTTTACGCTTTTAATGTTCTTCTCTCGCTCGTCCGTAATTCGGTCTTTCGAACTCGGAACTCGTTCGTTCTTGAGTCCGCGAGTCATGTTTTCTATGTTCCCTTACTTCCTTATGAAACCCTACACGTTCAGGTTCTTTTACTAACTTTCTAATTCTCGTTCATCTTTTACAAAAATTTCGACATAACTTTGTTATAGCAACGTTCTAATCCGTTCTTCATGAACGTTTCTACCGTTCCTAACCAAGCAATAATCATCTAACTTATACGCGATGGTTTTAAACTTGTCCATCAACAACAATTAAACTATGATGGTTTTAAATTTGTCCATCAACAACGTTCTTCGTGTTCTTCACGTGTTCTTCATGTTCTTCGATCGTTCTTCATTTTAATCAATATTTTGGATTACGATTTCACTTTTAATTGGAATTTAATGTTATAGAATACCATTTCTTACTTATTTCACCTACTCATTCATAATATTCATTCGGATCGCTCAAAATCCTCACGAATCTTATACTTCCTTAAGAAATTTACAAACTAAACTTCTAATTCTCATTTCTTTATTTTCTCATGATTTCAACCATATGAAATCATTCTTATCATCGATTACTTATTATTCTCATTAAGTTATGTTTTTGAACATAGAACTTAAAAAAACTAACCTAGGAATTAGGTTTTAATACCTTTCCTCTTTATTTCTTTTCCGCTATACAAAGCCAGCGATTTGCAAGCTTTTCTATTTCACGATTACTTTTGATCCGAGCATTCATGTTCAATCTCTTCCTTCTTCTTCTTCTCCAAGCTCTGAAGCTCTCTCTCTAAGGTGTAGGATTTTCAAAATCCAAAAATAATGAAATGAGCTTACTATTTATAAATTTTCAAAGCTAGGGGTATTTTAGTCATTTCACCCCCGTTAACCTCACTATTCATGGCTTAAGCCCTAAGTTAATTTGGCCACCACATTAACTTAGCCACCAAGTACTTTACTTGGCCACCACTTTGGGTCATTCATGGGTTACCCCATTGTTCTTACCCATCCGTTTACCCATCGGTTCGATCCGCGGTTTCTTTTCTTGGTTTGGGCCTTAACCCTGATTCTTTTTGGGGCTAGCTTGGGTTTGATCTCACAAAACATTGGGCTTGACATAATCCAAGTCCAATTGGATCTTACAAAGTCCATGCACTCAAAGTCCATTAAGACTCATCGTATTCTACGTTTTACATTCTTGTATTCTCGTAATCTCTTCGTATATCTTCGTACGATATTCGTATTATACGTCGTAATAATCTTCGTACTATACTCGTATAAGAACTAGTATTATACTCGTATCTCTAACGCATAATAACTCTAATTATTATACGTACTCATAAAATTCTCGGAAATCATTTTTCCTAACCCTTAGGTTTTGAGTCCGCAGTTGAAAACTTAATTTTTGTCATAACTGAAATATTATTGAATATTCCATCACGTCTAAATATTTTACGTAATCAATAACTTCTCGGAATTTTAAAATAAATCTCCGAGTATAAACGGATGAATAGTGCCTATTTCGTCTTTTTCCCCGAAAATATTTTTTTTCCCGAAAATTTTTTATTTTCGTCTTGAAAATTCTTATTCGTTCAATCTAGCTCGCAGCCAGAATACTCCCAACTTATAATCATCCTAGGTTATAGAACGATTAATAAACACATAGCACATAATATTATTAATAAAAATTAGTTTTATTAATAACTAATTCTTTAAACCTAAATTCTGGACGATCCGAATTTCCGGGTCGTCACAACAACAATATATATATAAGTATTTATATATATATATATATATATATATATATATATATATAAAAGCAGTAAACGCTCCGGATATAAATCCAGGCTCATCGAACAGAGTTCTACAACAGTTTATATGTATAAGTATATATATACATAAAAGCGAATAAACGCTCTAGACGTGAGTCCAGGCTCAATCGAGGCATAACTCGATAATGTTAGTCCAAATATATATATATATATATATATATATATATATATATATATATATATATATATATATATATATATATATACACACACACAAACAGAAATAAAAGCCACGAACTGAAGTCTGAGCATACACACACGTAAAAACGACTCTCAATGTGAAGAACAGTGTGTACATAGTAGTGGAGAAAGGCTTTAAAAGGCATAAGAAGGTTTACGGTGGACTACCAAAGAAGACTTCAATAGCTTTAACTGGCTGAACACTCGGCTCTCGCCAGTAAAAATATAGCAATATAGAAGCTCACAAGTGCTTAAAATGAGAAAGCACTCAGTTTATAGTGTGTACAGAGCAAATTGGACAGGGCTTTCTCGCCTTTTCTCTATAAAAAATGGCTGCCCCAAGCCCTCTATTTATAGAGGGGGGAGCCGCAGGTGTACCTGTGACAACCACAGATGCACATGCGGCTGCCCGGGCTGCCCCGGGCTCTACGAGTCTCGTCGTCTTGAAGCACGTACACGCGTGCAATGTGTTGTCCGTTCGAACTTTTAGAACTTCAATCCGGGTATCTGATTTCGGTATGCTATTGTTGAGAGCTACACAATGATATGGGATTAGAGGTTGTACGAAGTCAGAAAGATGGGACCATGCCCTTGGTCTTCAAGCTTCAAATTCTATCAGGTGTGCTGTCTTGTGTAGTAGTCACTTGGGATTGGAGCTCTTTGATTCTTGTAGGACACTTCTGTGTAGAATGTATGTTAAAATGTTATTGAGATGGCGCAAATGGAAAAATGATGATTTCACCCCTCACCGGGGTTATCTCCGGTTTGAGCTGATTTAGCGGTCGTTGCTTAGGGTTATCTCTGAGATTGGACTGCTGTAAGTATTGATCTCCCTCAGGGTTATCTCTGAGGTGTGTCTGACCTCCCGGGGTTATCTCCAGGCTTGGGGAATGAGTGCCTTGGGGTTATCACCGAGTGTTGAAGCTGTTCGCAGGGTTTGAAATAAGCCTTTTCGGGGTTATATCCGGAATTACAACTGCATTCCTCGGGGTTGTCTCTGAAGTTTGAACTGTATCTCCCGGGGTTGTCTTCGGGATTAGAAATGATGATCTCGGAGTTGTCTCCGAGATGAAACTGAGGATTTCGGGGTTATCTCCGGAACTGGAACTGTATTCGTCGGGGTTGTCTTCGAGGTTGAAACTGCATATCCGGGATTGTCTCTACGACTGTGACAGATTATCTCGGGGTTGTCTCCGAGATGGTAAAGACTGAGTATCCCGGGGTTGTCTCTGAGACTGTGTTGAGTTATCCTTCAGGGTTATCTCTGAAAGACGATTCTACCCTCCTGCAGGATTAGTAACAGGAATGCAAAATTTTGAGTGTCTACAGTGGCAACCAAGCCAAGCCATCATCCAGATAAAACATCAACAATCCCCGAAAGTTACTCGCAAAACAGAAGAACATCTTCGGTGGAAAGCTCATCCAAAAGCACAAGGACATTGGAGACAACCCCAATGTCAAAATTTAATGGTCTCAAACGTTGGAAACCTCCATAGCAGGGATCTTGAAAACATCTATGCGACTTCTCGTCGAATCAGGCTCAAATAGTACTGATGGATATTGCAAACCGCTGGCGACAACCCCAATGTAGCATCGGAAGATCTGGTGATCAAAGCTTTGTAGACTATCGTTCGAGTAAATATTAAAGTGGTTCAATGGAGCCCTCATTGACAACTACATCTCCCAACAGAAGCGACGGGAGCAGGCAGTTATCACATCCTATTGGAAATCGTTCCAACAACAACATTCAACATAACATCACATCATGATGCATTGCATTACAGCATCTTAATCTTGTCATATTTTAAGTATCTAGTAGTCTTTATCATGTCCATGCCATTATATTGCCTGAACATGATAGAGAGGGGCATCTGTAGACACTCAAAATTTTGTATTCCTATTACTAACCATGCAGGAGGGCAGAATCGTCTTCTAGAGACAGCCCTAGAAGTCACATCCATTTTCCAACCCCGGGAGATCTAGTTTCCAACCCCGGGAGAGTCAGTTCCAACCCTAGAGATAACCCCGGGGGATTAAGTTTAAAACCCGTAGTCAACCTCGGGAGGTCAAACAAACCTCAGAGACAACCCTAAAGACAGTCAGAGTCAACAGCAGGCTAATCTCAGAGATGACCTTGAGAAAAGACTACTACAACTGCACCAAAGCCGGAGACAACCCCAAAATGGGTAAAAAGGTTATTTTGCCACCTCAACATCATCTCAACACAGTTCACCTCAAACTGCGTTAAAAGATGTCCCACAAGAACCATAGCTTAAATCTTGAGTGATAACTGCACAAGACAGCTCAACGGATAGACTACGAAGACTTGGAGATCTGGTCATAGACCTATCTTCCCAGCTTTGGAAAATGTCCAATCCCATGTCATTGTGTAACTCTCATCAATGATTTTATAAAAAGGTACAACACCCCTCCATCGGATGCTCGAATTAAAAGTTATGAAGGTTCGAGCAGACAACGCGTCGCCTGAGTGCATGTACTTCTAGACGACGGGACCCGCAAAGGCCAGCGTAGCCCAGGTAGCAGCAGGTAGACCTGCGGCTTCCGTGGGTTGACCCGCAACCATCTGGTCTATAAATATGAGCCTCCATCAGCTCATTTAAAAAAAAGAGAGAAAACTCTGTCCATTTCAGCCCTTAACCTCTTCTAGAGTACTCCAAACTATGTGATTCTTCTTTCTAAACACTTGTAAGCTCGTGTTCTACAACATACAAAAATTTAAACGGTGGAAACCGAGTTTTCAAGCCCCAAAAGTTATCTGAAGTCTTCTTGGTAGCCCACTGTAAGATTTTTCATATTTGTAAGCTTTCTACTACTTTAATATATATATATATATATATATATATATATATATATATATATATATATATATCGAGATTCTCATCGAGTAGATACGCCTGGATCATCGATCCGTGGTTTTTTCCTTCTTTTTTATATATATATAACTATATATAAAAACTTGAACTCGAACAATTGAGCCTGGATCGAATATCCGTGGCTTTTACTGCTTTTGTGTATATATATATATATATATTTTCTATCTGGCCTGAAGTTCACATCGTGGCCTTTTACCGCTTTTACATTTATAGTTTGGCCTGGAGTTCACTTCGTAGTCTTTTTACTGCTTTTATACATAATATATATATATATATATATATATATATATATATATATATATATATATATATATATATATATATATTTACTGCTTTTATATATATCTGCTTTAACTACTTTCTCAATGTAGATATTTAATATTCCAGCCTGTGGACTAGATTTATCTAAATCTAGCTATCTCTAGCTTTTAGCAAGTTCAAAAGTGACTAAACTGGAACCGTTGAAGCTAAAATGGCTTAGATTTATTTAAATCTACTTTTCTTTCTAGCATTTGTTCATATTAATCTATTATGTGAGCCTAGGAGCTATGAGATCAAAGATTCAGCCTATGAATCTAGATCTGGTTCCCACGATGGATATTGTTCAGCTGCAGCCAGCTTGTAAATTATCTACGGTGTATGGACATCCTTGGATGGCTCTCATGCCCATAAAGAGTTCAACACTGCTATATATCTTATTTTCTCAAATATGCTTCGCATCTCGAAAATAAAATCAATCCAGTCGAATACAGAATAAAATGGAAGCATCAAATGCCTCAATTACTATTGAGCATAAGGGTTTGAAAACCTATTTTCCAAAACCTCACTGATATATCTTACCTAAAACTAAACTTTTATACAAATCAAACCCTTTTTATATAGGTGCAAACGAAACATAGCACTACTTTAAGATAATTGCACATAGGCCGAATAAACACATACACACACACGTGCAGATAAATTAGGGTAATTGAAGAGTTGCAGTAACCGTATTTTCACAGAAGTCGGGGGGTGCCTAACACATTCCCCCAGCTTAATCAAGTCCCCAAACTCAATGAATCTCGGTTTCTATAGCCTGTTAAATAGTGTCCAACCATTGGGCCTTTGGGTAAACCTTTTCAAAATCGGTTGACTTGGTACAACCATTTTAAATCTACCAACTGGCGACTCAGATTTTCAAATCGTCGACCTTTTTCAAACTCACCTTTTCAGACAAAACTTAACCAATTGAGAACACAAAAGGGTAAGAATATAAAGAGGTACAATTTTCTCGATGTCGACAATGTCTCCACCCAGGCAACCCTAGTTTTGATGCCCTCAAATTCGAGTACCTTTAAACCCTAGACATGGTGCTACACTGTACTACAACATTCGCATACATATAACTATTAAGCTTAATTACACGAATGTAATTACTATATTCTTACATCATATCCATGCAATCCCAGGTTCTATAACCATTACATGATCATAATATCATAATATTATCTATTACACAATAATACTAAGCTATTACAAGGTCTTATATTCATTCATCTTTTTCTTTCCCTTGTCCTTATTGGATCCTACAATCCGTTCAGCCTTAGTTGAGATCATAAAATTTAAGCAAGGATGAGCATCTAAATTTCCCATCAAGTATAACATATAAGGAATAACAAAATCAAGAATCATATGATCATTATTTAACAACTAGGCAATAGTTGCAAAACATTTTGAATAAATAGAAATAAGAAACTGATAAGTAGGTTTTATACCTACTTATCCGGTATCTATTACTTGAATTAGTTGCTTAAACCTATGTTTTGTAGTTATTTTGCATGCATTGTGTGTTCATTTTATACATTTTATGTTATTTTGTAGGTTATGACACGACATTGGCATGAAGAAGTAAGGAAAAGCAATTCGGACACCTTTTGGACTAAAATACGCAAGCAAATACAAGAAGGGAATATTGAAGGACTTTAAACACCAAGTTGGATGCATGTTCTTGGCTTGGAACTTGGATTTTATTGTAGATCTACTTCTTAGCTCTCCGGAACATCTTGAATCACCCCAATCGGATCTCGGATACTAGAGTTATGGCCTTTTTATCAACGAAGATCAAAGCTAAGAGTTCTCATGTTTGTAATTTACATAGCATCTACTTCAAACTCGATTTCCACCTTGATCCGGACGGAATATGTCAATCCTCAAAGAATGAAAGTTGTAGACCTCGTCGTTATCTTCGATTTGATAGATAGCAAGCCCCGTAACTCCTAGCGGATCAAAAGTTATGTCTATTTTACAAAAGGACGTCGCAACAGGAAATAGGGTAGCGCGGACCACGCTATAAATGAACTACGCATAGCGCGGGGCAAGCTAGGCCACCAGAAAATCTACCACTGTAGCGCGGGGCGTGCTCTAAATGACCTAGGGTGGGGAGCGCCGGTCGACGGGAAGACAACTTATTTGGTTTATTTGATGTCCAATTTGAGCTAGAATAGGATTCTAAGTTGCCTAACTTGCTAGGGTATCCATTAGAACTATAAATGCATGATGAGAGGCAAAAAAGATAGGAGATATAGGCTAGTTTTGGAGGATTTCTTTAGATTATATTAGAGTAAATTAGATCAAAACACTAGTTCTTATTAGATTTGGAGATTGAAGCAACTTGGAGACTATTAAAGATTCAAAATAGGAGCAAGGAGAGAGCATGAAATCTACAGACAATAGATTCTATTTTCTCATCTTCTTCTATCTTTGTCTTTTAATGATTATTCAATTGTGGATTCTTAGTTTTAATTCAGTAATTATGAACTAATTCTTTATTTGAGATTACAATAGATCTTATTGTGTAGTTTATTTTAATATGTTTCGCTATCAATTATTATGTTCTATTATGAGGATTGTTTGTTGTGATTTAAACTTAATTTTTTAATTGATTGGCCAATAATTATCGTGATAATCTATATGAACTCGAGAGATGAAGTATAGATTTAGATCTGATCATGATAGCATGTGTTTGTGATTTATGCATAGATGGAATTTATGATTCGTATTTAGGATAGAGATATGCCTTTACGCCATATGTAATCTTATAGAGAACTTGTGCTTTAAATCCTTTTTAATTGTAATTCACATAGAGATATAGTGGATTAGTTAATTAGGGTGTCTTGCTTAATTCTATCATCTGTGGATTTAAGTGAGTATGAGTATTATGCATCAAGAGGTGGTTTTATCTACTTTATTGTTCTTGATTAACAATTTAAAATAGAAAATAATTGATGAGAAGTGTGTTAACTTAAATGAAGCAATAAATGAAGTTGTGATCTTAAATCTCCGTAATCTTAAGTTAACTAGTGATAATTAGAATTAGTTTACTTATAAATTGAAATTCATTCGTTTAAATAAGATTGAGTTGGTTACGGGTTAGTACTTGGTGATTTTTATTAAACAATTCCTCGTGGGAACGATACTCTACTTACACTTTATTACTTATTGACCACGTATACTTGCGTGTTGTGCGTAATTAGATTTTACCCAACAAGTCAATTAAATAATTCAGTTTAAATCACAATAGACAATCCTCATAATAGAACATAATAATTGATAGCGAAACATATTAAAATAAACTACATAATAAGATCAATTGTAATCTCAAACAAAGAATTAGTTCATTATTATTGAATTAAAACTAGGAATCCACAATTGAATAATCATTAAAAGAAAAAGATAGAAGAAGATGAGAAGATAGAATCTAGTATCTATAGATTTGATGCTATCTCCTTGCTCCTATTTTGAATCTTCAATGGTCTCCAAGTTGCCTCAATCTCCAAATCTAACAAGAACTAGTGTTTTGATCTAATTTACTCTAATCTAATCTAATGGGATTCTCCAAAAACTAGCCTATATCTCCTCTCTTTTATGCCTCTCATCATGTATTTATAGTTCTAATGGATACCCTAGCAAGTTAGGCAACTAAGAATCCTATTCTAGCTCAAATTGGACATCAAATAACCCAAATAAGCTGTCTTCCCGTTGATCGGTGCGCCCCACGCTGTCCGTAGGTCATTTAGAGCGCACCCCGCGCTACAGTGGCAGATTTTCTAGTGGTCTAGCATGCTCCGCGCTATGCATAGTTCATTTATAACGTGGTCCGCGCTACCCTATTTCCTGCTGCGATGTCCTTTGGTAAATTAGGCATAACTTTTGATCCGCTATGAGTTACGGGATCTGCCACCTATCAAATCGAAGATAACGACGTGATCTACAACTTTCATTCTTTGAGGATTAACAGATTCCATCCGGATCAAGGCGAAAATCGAGGTCGAAGTAGATGTTATGTAAATTGCAAACATGAGAACTCTTAGCTTTGATCTTCGTTGATAAAAAAGCCATAACTCTTGCATCCGAGCTCCGATTGGGGTAATTCAAGATGTTCCGAAGAGCTAAGAAGTAGATCTACAATAAAATCCAAGTTCCAAGCCAAAAACATGCATCCAACTTGGTGTTAAAAGTCCTTTAATATTCTCTTCTTGCATTTGCTTGCGTATTTTAGTCCAAAAGATGTCCGAATTGCTTTTCCTTGCTTCTTCATGCCAATGTCGTGTCATAGCCTATAAAATAACGTAAAATGTATGAAATGAACACACAATGCATGTAAAATAACTACAAAATATAGGTTTAAGCAACTAATTCAAGTAATAGATACCGGATAAGTAGGTATAAAACCTACTTATCAAATACCCCCAAACATAAACAGTTGCTTGTCCTCAAGCAAAAACACAAAATAATAAGGATATGCAATGCAACTAATCAACATGCCTGCAAATCCAGCAGTAATGACATAAACAAGTCTATTCAACCGGCCTTAGAGAAATCAAGTAAGCATGATAATACATCATATCAAAACAAATCATTAACTTCTCAATCAATCATCAAATCTTATACTATTATCACTAATATAGTGCGTGTGTGCTCCAAAATAATGTTAACTAATATAAAATCAAATTTAACATATAATAAGTTTCTTCAAAGGCATCATACAGTGTAAACGCAAGAAATCCAAAAACAAGCTAGATCCAACTAAAATTAAACAATTACTAATATCGAGGGTCCAACTGGGATACTAATGCTTCATTTTTTGTCTACGGGGGCTTTTTGCTCTTATTTCTCGTTTTATTCATTTTTTTTATATACACATAGCTATGCGGCTTTTCAATGCTACCTTAACGAGTTTTCAACCAACGACTCCCAGACCATTAAGATGTGACGCCCCCAAAATAGGTCCAATCCACCCAACCTATTCTGAGTCGTCAAAATACATGGTACAGAAAATAACTACAACTTTATTATTACAATTGTCGTGCAAAATACGACAACACATATACTGTGAATTTAAATACAAATATTGTCATCTAGACAGTATTCAAACTTAAATAAGTCCTCATTACAATTATTGATACACTATTTTACAAAATAGTGAGGACTACTAAGACAACTATCTTGAACCATCATTCCATATCCCGACTAGTACCCGCTACATTCTCGCCTCCTTAGAAAAAAAATGGAACAAAAAGAAAAAGGGTGAGCTCAACTAGCCCAGTAAAGAATATAATGACTAAGATAATATACAACAAATTATCCTTAGTCCTCAACAGGGAAAAATCTGATAGAATACAATAGACAACAAGTTTTAGATCAACAACTGCAGCGGAAATAATAATTCATTAGAAGAGTTATGTAGAGAATGAAATCTACTATCATCTATGAATTTAAAAGTCCATCATCGATATTTTATCCCTGTAACATCAATCAATATACATCTTGAATCAAATAGTCATCTTTGCACTACAGGCCAAAGATATTAATCAGTCGGTCATGTTCATCTCAACACCTGTTCATCTTTGCACTACGGGCCAAATATATTCATCAACAGTTCATCTTTGCACTACAGGCCAAAGATATTCAGTAATATCATCATTTAGGACAGAGGATGATGAAAAATATATTTTAAAGAAAACGAATCCAGTGAAACAAAAGAATAAATATTAAGGATTCGTACTTTAAACAATCAAAGTTCAAAAATACTTCATAAATAATCAGAGTGGAGTAAAATTCAAGAATGGTCAAAACATAGATCCAATCAAAGATAGGAATCATAACAGACAATCTTGGACACAGAAAAAAAATTTAATTTTTCTGTGAATAGTGTCGTATTCGTGAATAGTGTCGTATACGTGAATAGTGCCGTATACGTGAATAGTAACTCCGACACTAAAAGATAGAAATTTCACAAAAAAATCATCATGCTTCGTGAATTGTACTCGTGAATAGTAACTCATGAATAGTAACTCCGACATGAAAAAGATTCCAAATTTGATAAAGAGTTTTAACCAATATTTCGGCATAATGATATTGAAGAAATAATATCATTTACGAAAAAAATAACATTCCTTACCTCAAAAAGATAGTACTTCTGGTTGGAATATCAGATATAGTGCTGAACGAACTTGCACCGTATAGCAACACTCAAAGTATAAAAATACTCACAAAATACGCTCGATATATAGAGAGAGAGAAAGAGAGAGAAATCTGTAGTTTCTGGTGTGATTTTCAATTCTAACCTAAGCACCCTATTTATAGGAAAATGCTTAGAACACCAAAGCAGAAAATTTAATATAATAATAATATAAATTTTCCTAATCTTCATACGCATACCACCAGCTGAATTCAACCACTAACACATATCCCACAAAATGTAAAAAACGTTTTTGTTAATTAAAACAATTAAAACTTTCAAATAATCAATTATTCTGGAATTTCAGAACTTCAATAATTCATAATAAATAGCCCTTTTATCAAAAAATTTGAATCAAGCGATTTTTTATAGGAAATTCAATTCTCTACAACTTTGCAGAAGAAAGTTTTTCCAAATTCCAAACAGAAATTGACCGAAATCCATAAACGGGCGATTTTACAGACTATAATCAAATTTCAATCAAGAAATGGGTCCACCAACATGTTTAACATATTTTTAGTATTTATTGCAACAAAAATACTCCTCCTCATTTACTCATATATACCACATTCATTATAAAAATATCATCATTATTATATTATAATAATATAATAAAATATTATTTTATTTAAAAAGATAAAATATCGATTTTCAACATTTGTCACTTTAAAAATTTTCTCCATCTATATTCACATTAAATTAATATTTTTTTCATCATATAAATCAATAATTAATTATTCACAAATAATATTACAGAATCACAATACTGACAACCAGGCAGTTCCCAGAAAAAAGGGGGCTTTCCAATAAGGATCTCTCCTTACTGGCGCGCAATTAGATGACCAAACCTCTCTTTAGACTGAACTTTCTAGACATTGCCAATAATATTTTCTAATAATATTATTAAGATAATATGAATTATTGCTTCGATAATGGAAAATACTGTGTAGTGACAATTATTGAAATAACAGTAATATAAAATATCAACGCAGCAATTATTGAATCAATAAAATAAAATACTGATCAGTAATTACTGTAACAATTATTGAGTAGTGCCTTCTTACGTAAGAATCAATAATTGGTACAATACCGTGTCCTACTGTGTAACAACGCGTATTACTGTGTTTTAACCATCGGGTATTCTAACAGTATTAACGGTAACAACTACGCCGTTATTTATAAACAACTTATACTTATCATTTTTTTCATCCAATCGCTTTCCGTTATGGGGCCCACACAAGGCTGCGCTGTCGTACAAATATTCTCCGACAGCAAGAATATTCCACGACCAAACGAATATTCTCCGACAACAATGAGTATTTTATAACCACTTGCTTATTTAAAAATATTTGAGCATTTTACCCATAACTAACCACATTAATCAAATCAACCCCTTACTATTTCAAAATATTTCCTCCGTCCCAGGATAAAAGTCCTGATGGACTTTTTACGCATACTAAGAAGATGAATGAAATGACAAAATTGTCCATAATAATGTCATTAAATATGGAGAGAGAATTAGAATAAAAAAAGTATGAGATATTTAATGCTACGGGTATAATAGGAAAATATGTGTAAAAGTTTAGTTATTAAAGAAAAATGGACATTTAACATGGGACTACCCAAAATAGTAATAAGGACTTTTATCATGGGACGGAGGGAGTAATAATTAGAGAAAATTAAATCTTCATTTATAAAAAGTTGGGGCCTTACAACCTCCCCTCCTTATGAAATTTCGTCCTCGAAATTGACATGCGTAGGACATGCTCCTTCCCATCCAAGTTCTTGACCGGTACCTTCTCGTACGTTAAATCTTCTGCTGTCTCGTCTGGTTCTAACTCAATAATGTGGTTCGGGTCGTCCACAAATTTATGCAACATCGATACGCGAAAAATGTTATGAACACGCGTCATACTTGGCTGTAAAGCGAGTCTATAGGCCATAGTTCCTATTCAATCGAGGATTTCAAATGGACTAATAATTCAAAGGTTGAGATTTCTTCTCTTCATCAATTCTTAATTCTAGAATAACGCCTTCTTGCACCTTCTTCTTCATATTCATCAGCTCTAGTGTGTAGCTTGAGTGGTTTTAACTTTATCGATTAAAGTCGATTCTAATCGTATATTTGCTATCTTCACGTAGATTCTTGGAATCTGTAACTCTATCTCCATCTTCTGTAAGTCGTACGAAATGGGTCTTTGTGTTAACAATATCGCACTCGTAACCACATACGATTTTCTACTCAACACGTCAGCTACCACGTTCATTTTTTCCAGGATGGTATTGAATGGTATGGCCGTAATCTTTCAACAGCTCGAGCCAACGTCGTTGCCGCATGTTGAGTTCTACATTCCTAGCTCCATTCGAATTTTGTATCTTTTCGAGTCAGCTGAGTTAATAGAGTAGCGATTTGAGAAAATCTTTCAATAAAATCTTCGATAATAACCAACTAAGCATAGAAAGCTACGTATTTCGATTACTGACTTAGGTTGCTCTCAACTGTGACTCATATCCCAATCTTGGATAGCACGTCACAATGACACCTATCAGTTTACTACCACACAAATATGGCATCCCCTACAGAGAGTCTGGCTTCGGTGTATTCCACAAAGGAAGTTACCAGATAAAGGCTCGGGTACCAAATTCTATAGTTGAATTTTTAACTCCTGAAGTTCAATAGGAGCCATTCGATATGAGATTTTAGAAATGGGTTTTGTACCGGGTTCAAAGTCGATACAAAATTCAATATCACACTTTGGAAATAAGCCAAGAAATTCTTCAGGAAATATATCAGGAAATTTACTAACAATAGAAATATCATTCAAATCTGACGTATTTTTGTTCAAGTCCATAACATGGACTAAGAAAACTTGACATCCGTTTTTCAATAAACGAATGATTTTATGGCTTGATATGAAAGTGTTTGACTTCAATGGTTTGGTTGCTTGAATTCGAATAACAGGTTGCTTAGGAATATAAAAACTAACAACCTTACGAAAGCAATTAATTTTGGCATGATGAGTAGTTAATCAATCAATCAATCCCAAAAATCACATCAAAAGCAAGTATCTTTAAAGAAATAAGGTCAACAGGTAATGTGATGGTGCCAAATTAGATCAAACAAGATTTATAAACAGTGGATGTAACGAAAGTTTCTCATAACGGAGTTTCAACAGATAAGTCAAAGTTTAATTTTCTCCGGAGTCAAGTTTAAACGTTGAGTATAAGCAGGAGAGATAAATGAATGGGTAGAACCAGTATTTAATAAGGTATAAACTTCACAAGAATTTATAATTAACTAACCCCGTGCTAACTTCGTTCGGGTTCCTTTCATTCTGACCAGTTACGACAAACGCTTTTCCTGAAACCACCGACTTTGACTTATCCGGGACAGCCTTTGGAGTCACCATCCCCGCTGGACTGGGTTTCGCTACCGTATAATCTCGAGCGATATGACTTTCCTTTCCACAATTATAACATACCTTGGAAGGCTGTGAATAGTTTGGACTTATATGTCCCTCATCTCCGCATTTGTAGCATCTAACTAGCATTCGTTCTCCTCCTCTAGAATTTGTTACTGGTGCTGGTGCTGGTACTGCTGCCGACATCCTCCCGTCATCGTTTAATCTTCTCTTCTTGAAATTTCCACTTGAGTTATTTCTTCTATTATCTTGGTCATGATTACCACCAAAGTGGTTACTATTTCTGGCACGATAATTTCCTCCACGATGGTTATCCTTGTTCTGATGACCGTTGTCATCGGTACGATTATCATCGAGTTTCGATTGAGTTGACTAATTATCGTGCTCCAATAACTGAGCCCTATTCACAACATCTGAATATAGAGAAAATTTATGAGAAATTAGATTGACGTATATCGGGTTTCAAACCTCTCAAAAACATCCGCGTCATACGTTCCTCATTCTCCACCAAATGAGGTGCAAACCTAGATAACTCCGCGAACTTCGCCTCGTACTGGGACACCGTCATGTTGTTCTGTTCTAGTCTAATAAACTCTACCTCCTTCATATGATGAATACTTTCAGAAAAGTACTTGTCATTGAACAGTTTCTGAAACGTTACATGCTGAGTGCGGCTGGCTGAGTACGCTTCACAGATTCCCACCAGTAATCTGCCTCGTTACGAAACATAAAATTGGCGAATGGAACCTTTTGTTCCTCTGTGCATCCCAAGACATCGAATATCTTGGTAATTTGCTTGACCCACGTCTCCGCCTTAATCGGATCCGGCTTTCCCCAGAATTCTGGTGGTCCCAACTTTTTGAACTGTTTGGCTGTGACAAACCGTGCGTTGCTATCATTTCCACCGGTATTTTGTACACTAGTCTCCCTCGTCTGATTTTGCATGAAGTGCAAAAATCTTCTAAATATCCTATCGTTCGTAGTCTGATCAGTGGTGTTGTTTACAAGTGGAACATTATTGGCCTGTTGCACGTTCTCCTCATTGGTGAGTAAAGGTGTCTCCACGATCTCATTTACTCCACTGTTAACATTCTCAGTTGCCATTCTCAAATACTGCCATAAAACAAGGGTTAATTAAAGAAATTAACATATCAAATAATATCCCTATATTCTGACCAAACAACAAATAAGCTTAGGTAGGACACACTAGCGAAGGATTTACTCGTCTCTCCCCTCCTAGTTCTATTCCCCGATCTCTGCCAGAGATCATATCCCTAAGCTCTGATACCAATTGTGACACCCCCAAAATAGGTTCATTCCACCCAACCCATTCTGAGTCGCCAAATACATGGTACAGAAAACAACTACAGCTTTATTACAATTGTCGTGCAAAATACGATAACATATATACTGTGAGTTTAAATACAAATATTGTCATCTAGACAGTATTCAAACTCAAATAAGTCCTCATTATAATTATTGATACACTATTTTACAAAATAGTGAGGACTACTAAGACAACTATCTTGAACCATCATTCCATATCCCGACTAGTACCCGCTACATTCTCGCCTCCTGAGAAAAAAAATGGAACAAAAAGGAAAAAGGTGAGCTCAACTAGCCCAGTAAAGAATATTATGGCTAATAATACAATAAATTATCCTTAGTCCTCAACAGGGAAAATCTGATAGAATACAATAGACAACAAGTTTTAGATCAACAACTACAGCGGAAATAATAATTCATTAGAAGAGTAAAGTAGAGAATGAAATCAACTATCATCTATGAATTTAAAAGTTCATCATCGATATTTTATCTCTGTAACATCAATCAATATACATCTCGAATCAAATAGTCATCTTTGCACTATAGGCCAAAGATATTAATCAGTCGATCATGTTCATCTCAACACCTGTTCATCTTTACACTACGGGCCAAAGATATTCATCAACAGTTCATCTTTGCACTACAGGCCAAAGATATTCAGTAATATCATCATTTAGGACTGAGGATGATGAAAAATATATTTTAAAGAAAACGAATCCAGTGAAACAAAAGAACAAATATTAAGGATTCGTACTTTAAACAGTCAAAGTTCAAAAATACTTTATAAATAATCAGAGTGGAGTAAAATTCAAGAATGATCAAAACATAGATCCAATCAAAGATAGGAATCATAACAGACAATCTTGGACACAGAAAAGAAAATTTAATTTTTCTGTGAATAGTGTCGTATTCGTGAATAGTGTCGTATACGTGAATAGTGTCGTATACGTGAATAGTAACTCCGACACTAAAAGATAAAAATTTCACAAAAAAAATCATCATGCTTCATGAATGGTACTCGTGAATAGTAACTCGTGAATAATAACTCATGAATAGTAATTCCGACATGAAAAAAATTCCAAATTTGATAAAAAGTTCTAACCAATATTTCGGCATAATGATATTGAAGAAATAATATCATTTACGAAGAAAATAACATTCCTTACCTCAAAAAGATGGTACTTCTGGTTGGAATATCAGATATAGTGCTGAAGGAACTTGCACCGTATAGCAACACTCAAAGTATAAAAATACTCACAAAATACGCTCGATATATAGAGAGAGAAAGAGAGAGAAATCTGTAGTTTCTGGTGTGATTTTCAATTCTAACCTAAGCACCCTATTTATAGAAAAATGCTTAGAACACCAAAGTAGAAAATTTAATATAATAATAATATAAATTTTCCTAGTCTTCCTACGCATACCACCAGCAAAATTAACCCACTAACACATGTCCCACAAAATGTAAAAAACATTTTTGTTAATTAAAACAATTAAAACTTTCAAAAAATTAATTATTCCGGAATTTCAGAACTTCAATAATTCATAATAAATAGCCCTTTTATAAAAAAATTCGAATCTCGCGACTATTTATAGGAAATTCAATTCTCTACAACTTTGCAGAAGAAAATTTTTCCAAATTCTAAACAAAAATTGACTGAAATCCATAAACGGTCGGTTTTACAGACTATAATCAAATTTTAGTCAAGAAATGGGTCCACCAACATGTTTAACATGTTTTTAGTATTTATTGCAACAAAAATACTCCTCCTCCTCATTTACTCATATATACCACATTTATTATAAAAATATCATCATTATTATATTATAATAATATAATAAAATAATATTTTATTTGAAAAGATAAAATATCGATTTTTAACAATTGTCACTTTAAAAATTTTCTCCATCTATATCCACATAAAATCAATATTTTTCTCATCATATAAATTAATAATTAATTATTCACAAATAATATTACAAAATCACAATACTGACAACCAGGCAGTTCCCAGGAAAGAGGGGGCTTTCCAATGAGGATCTCTCCTTACTGGCGCGCAATTAGATGACCAAACCTCTCCTTGAACAGAACTTTCTAGACATTGTCAATAATGTTTTCTAATAATATTATTCAGATAATATGAATTATTGCTTCGATAATGAAAAATACTGTGTAGTGACAATTATTAAAACAACAGTAATATTAAATATCAACGAAGCAATTATTGAATTAATAAAATAAAATACTGAACAATAATTACTGTAACAATTATTGAGTAGTGCCTTCTTACGTAAGGATCAATAATTGGTGCAATACCGTGTGCTACTATGCAACAACGCGTATTACTGTATTTTAACCACCGGGTATTCTAACAGTATTAACAGTAACAACTACGTCGTTATTTATAAACAACTTATACTTGTCGTTTTCTTCATCCAATCGCTTTCCGTTATGGGGCCCACACAAGGCTGTGCCGTCGTACGAATATTCCCCGACAGCAAGAATATTCCACGACCATACGAATATTCTCCGACAACAATGAGTATTTTATAACCACTTGCTTATTTTAAAATATTTGCGCATTTTACCCATAACTAACCACATTAATCAAATCAATCCCTTACTATTTCAAAATAATAATTAGAGAAAATTAAATCCTCATTTATAAAAAGTTGGGGCCTTACATAAGACCTTAGGGCGCTAGGTGTAAACACAATCCCCTCGGGCTTACTTACTCAAGTAACAAAGACCACAAAACTAGACAAGCACGCCACGGTGTTTATTCATACTTTGGCCAAGTTTTTATCAAGCAAATGCAAGAAAGGAATATTGAAGGACTTTTAACACAAAGTTAGATGCATGTTCTTGGCTTAAAACTTGGATTTTATTGTAGATCTACTTTTTAGCTCTCCTGAACATCTTGAATCACCCCAATCGGAGCTCGGATGCGAGAGTTATGGCCTTTTTATCAACAAAAATCAAAGCTAAGAGTTCTCATGTTTGTAATTTACATAGCATCTACTTCAAGCTCGATTTTTGCCTTGATTCGGATGGAATCTGTCAATCCTCAAAAAATAAAAGTTATAGATCTCGTCGTTATCTTCGATTTGATAGGTGGAAGGCCCCGTAACTACTAACGGATCAAACGTTATGCCTGTTTTACCAAAAGACGTCACAGTAGGAAATAGGGTAGCGTGGACCGCGCTATAAATAAACTACGCATAGCGTGGGGCGCACTAGGCCACCAGAAAATTTTCCACTGTAGTGTGGGGCGAGCTCTAAATGACCTCGGGACAGCGTGGGGCGCACCGATCGACAGGAAGACAGCTTATTTGGGTTATTTGATGTCCTATTTGAGCTAGAATAGGATTCTTAGTTGCCTAACTTGCTAGGGTATCCATTAGAACTATAAATACATGATGAGAGGCATAAAAGAGAGGAGATATAGGCTAGTTTTGGGGGATTACGTTAGATTAGATTAGAGTAAATTAATTCAAAATACTAGTTCTTGTTAGATTTGGAGATTGAAGCAACTTGGAGACCATTAAAGATTCCAAATAGGAGCAAGGAGAGAGCATAAAATCTACAGACAATAGATTCTATCTTCTCATCTTCTTCTATCTTTATCTTTTAATGATTATTCAATTGTGAATTCTTAGTTTTAATTTAATAATAATGAACTAATTCTTTGTTTGAGATTACAATGGATCTTATTGTGTAGTTTATTTTAATATGCTTCGCTATCAATTATTATGTTCTATTATGAGGATTGTCTATTGTGATTTAAACTTAATTGTTTAATTGATTAGCCAATAATTACCGTGACAATCTATATGAACTCGAGAGATGAAGTATAGATTTAGATATGATCATGATAGCATGTGTTTGTGATTTCTGCATAGATAGAATTCATGATTCATGTTTAGGATAGAGATATGCCTTTACGCCATTTGTAATCTTATGGAGAACGTGTGCTTTAAATCTTTTTTAATTGTAATTCACATAGAGATATAGTGAATTAGTTAATTAGGGTGTCTTGCTTAATTATATCATCTGTGAATTTAAGTGAGTATGGGTATTATGCATCCAGAGGTGATTTTATCTACTTTATTGTTCTTGATTAAAAATTCGGGATATTAAATAATTGATGAGAAGTGTGTTAACTTAAATGAAGCAATAAGTGAAGTTGTGATCTTAAATCTCTGTAATCAAATTTTTAATTAGTGATAATTCGAATTAGTGTAATTAAATAATTTAATTTATAATCTTAAATTGTTTGTTTAAATAAAATTAGTTTGATTAAGGGTTAGTACTTGGTAATTTGTATTAATAATTCCTCGTGGGAACGATACTGTAAGACCTCGAATTTTTTTTTAATAAAATGGAATTTCCTTTATTTATTATTTTGAAATAGTAAGAGTTGATTTGATTAATGTGGTTAGTTATGGGTGAAAGGTGCAAATATTTCAAGTAAACAAGTGGTTATAAAATATTCATTATTGTCGGGGAATATTCGTTTGGTCGTGGAATATTCTTCCTGTCGGGGAATATTCATATGACGGCGCAGCCTTTTGTGGGCTCCATAATGGAAAGCGATTGGATGAAAAAAACGACAAGTATAAGTTGTTTATAAATAACGGCGTAGTTGTTACCGTTAATACTGTTGGAATACCCGGTGGTTAAAAAACAGTAATACGCGTTGTTACACAGTAGCACATGGTATTGCACCAATTATTGATTCTTACATAAGAAGACACTACTCAATAATTGTTATAGTAATTATTGTTCAGTATTTTATTTTATTGATTCAATAATTGCTACGTTGATATTTTATATTACTGTTGTTTCAATAATTGTCACTGCACAGTATTTTCCATTATCGAAACAATAATTCATATTATCTGAATAATATTATTAGATAACATTATTGACAATTTCTAGAAAGTTCTGTCTAAGGAGAGATTTGGTCACCTAATTACGCGCCAGTAAGGAGAGATCCTTATTGGAAAGTTCCCTCTTTCCTGGGAACGGCCTGATTGCCAGTATTGTGATTCTGTAATATTATTTGTGAATAATTAATTATTGATTTATATGATGAGAAAAATATTGATTTTATGTGGATATAGATGGAGAAAATTTTTAATGTGACAATTGTTGAAATTTTATATTTTATCTTTTTCTGATAAAATAATTCATTTAAATATATTATTATATTTTAAATATAATAATGGTAATATTTTTATAATTAATGTGGTATATATGAGTATATGAGGAGGAAAAGTATTTTTATTGCAATAAATGTTTACAACATATTAAACATGTCGGTGGACACATTTCTTGACTGAAATTTGATTATAGCCTGTAAAATTATCCGTTTGTGGATTTCGATCAATTTTTGTTTAGAATTTAGAAAAACTTTCTTCTACAAAGTTGTAGAGAATTGAATTTCCTATAAGAATGCGCGAGATTCGAATTTTCTGATAAAATGGCTATTTATTATGAATTATTGAAGTTTCGAAGTTCCAGAATAATTGATTTTTGGAAGTTTTAATTGTTTTATTTAAGAAAATTGTTTTTTACACTTTGGTGGGCCCCACTTGCATGTGTTAAATTGTTGAATTCAGATTCAAAGGTGTGCTAAGGAAATTTTATTATAAATAATATTATTTTAATAAATTTTCTGCTTTAGTGTTCTAAGCATTTTCCTATAAATAGGGTGCTTAGGTTAGAATTGAAAATCACACCAGAAACTACAGATTTCTCTCTCTTTCTCTCTGTATAATATCGAGCGTATTTTGTGAGTATTCTAGTACTTTGAGTATTGCTATACGATTTAAGTTCTTTCAGCACTATATCTAGTATTCCAGTCAGAAGTACTATTCTTTCTGAGGTAAGGGATGTTATTTTATTCGTAATTGATATTATTTCTTCAATATTATTATGCCAAAATATTGGTTGGAAATTTTTATCAAATTTAGAACTTTTTCATGTCGGGGTTACTATTTATGAGTTACTATTCACGAGTTACTATTCACGAGTACTATTCACAAAACATGATGATATTTTTTTTGTGAAATTTCTATCTTTTAGTGTCAGAGTTACTATTCACGTATACGACACTATTCACATATACGGCACTATTCACGAATACGACACTATTCACAGAAAAATTTAATTTTCTTTTCTGTGTCTAAGATTGTCTGTTATAGTTCATATCTTTGATTGAATCTATGTTTTGGTCTTAAATCTTGAATTTTACTTCACTCTGGTTATTTATGAAGTATTTTTGAACTTGAATTGTTTAAAGTACGAATCTTTAATATTTGTTCTTTTGTTTCACTGGATTCGTTTTCTTTAAAATATTTTTCATCATACTCATTCCTAAATGATGATATACCTGAATATCTTTGGCCGGTAGTGCAAAGATGAATGATTTTCTGATGAATATCTTTGGCCCGTAGTGCAAAGATGAACAGGTGTTGAGATGAACATGACCAACTGATGAATATCTTTGGCCTGTAGTGCAAAGATGACTGTTTGATTCAAGATGTATATTGATTGATGTTACAAGGATAAAATATCGATGATGGACTTTTAAATTCATAGATAATAGTAGATTTGATTCTCTACTTAACTCTTCTAATGAATTATTGTTTCCGCTGCAGTTGTTGATCTAAAATTTGTTCTCTATTGTATTCTATTAGATTTTTCCCTGTTGAAGACTAACGATAATTTGTTCTATATTATCTTAGTCATAATATTCTTTACTGGGCTAGTTGAGCTCACCCTTTTCCTTTTTGTTCCATTTTTCTTCTCAAGAGGCGAGATTGTAGCGGGTACTAGTCGGGGTATAGAATAATGGTTCAAAATAGTTGTTTTAGTAGTCCTCACTATTTTGTAAAATAGTGTATCAATAATTGTAATGAGGACTCCATTTGAGTTTGAATACTGTCTAGATGACAATATTTGTATTTAAACTCACAGTATATGTGTTGTCGTATTTTGCACGACAATTGTAATAAAGATGTAGTTGTTTTCTGTACCATGTATTTGGCGACTCAGAATGGGTTGGGTGGAATGAACCTATTTTGGGGGCGTCACAGTTGGTATCAGAGCTTAGGGATATGATCTCTGGCGGAGATCGGGGAATAGAACTAGGAGGGGAGAGACGAGTAAATCCTTCGCTAGTGTGTCTTACCTAAGCTTATTTGTTGGTTGGTAATAATATAGGCGTATTGTGTGGTATGTTAATTTCTATAATTAACCCTTGTTTTATGGCAGTATTTAAGAATGGCAACTGAAAATGTTAACAGTAGAGTAAATGAGACCGTGGAGACGCCTGTACTCACCAACGAGGAGAACGTGCAACAGGCTGGCAATGTTCCTCCTATGAACAACACCACTGAGCAGATGATGAACGATGGGATATTTAGAAGCTTTTTACAGTTCATGTAAAATCAGACGAGGGAGACTCGTGTACAAAATACCGGTGGAAATGCTAGTAATGCGCGGCTTGTCACAGCCAAGCAGTTCAAAGAGTTGGGACCACCAGAATTTAAGGAAAAGTCGGATCCGATCATGGCGGAAACGTGGGTCAAGCAAATTACCAAGATATTTGATGTCTTGGGATGCACGGAGGAACATAAGGTTTCATTCGCCACCTTTACGTTCCGTGGCGAGGCAGACTACTGGTGGGAGTCTGTGAAACGGACCCAGCCTGCCGCACTCAGTATGTCTTGGGAAATGTTTCAAAAACTTTTCAATGAAAAATACTTTCCTGAAAGTATTCATCACATGAAAGAGGAAGAGTTCATCAAGCTGGAGCAAAACAATATAAATGTGTCGCACTACGAAGCTAAGTTTGCCGAGTTGTCTCGATTTGCATCACATTTGGTTGATAATGAGGAGAGAATAACGCGAATGTTTCTGCGAGGTTTGAAACCCGACATACGTCAATATCTCATTTCTCATAAATTTTCTCTATATTCAGATGTTGTGAATAGGGCTCAGTTATTGGAGCGCGATAATGAGTCAGCTCAATCGAAGAATAATGACCTACAACTCGATGATAATCGTACCGATGGCAACGGTCATCAGAACAAGGATAACCATCGTAGAGGAAATTATCGCGCCAGAAATGGTAACCACTTCGGTGGTAATCATGGCCAAAATAATAGAAGAAATAACTCAAGTGAAAATTTCAAGAAGAGAAGATTAAACGATGACGGGAAGATGTCGGCAACAGCACCAGCACCAGCAACAAATTCTAGGGGAGGAGAAAGACCGCCAGTTAGATGCTACAGAGGGACACATAAGTCCAAACTGTTCACAGCCTTCCAAGGTATGTTATAATTATGGAAAAGAAAGTCATATCGCTCGAGATTGTACGGTAGCGAAACCCAGTCCAGCGGGGATGGTGACTCAAAAGGCTGTCCCAGAAAAGTCAAAGTCAACGGTTCCTGGAAGAGCGTTTGTCGTGACTGATCAGAATGCGAAGAACCCGAACGAAGTTAGCACGGGTTAGTTAATTATAAAATTTTACGAAGTTTATACCTTATTAGATACCGGTTCTACCCATTCATTTATCTCTCCTGCTTATACTCAACGTTTAAACTTGACTCCGGAGAAAATTAGACTTTGACTTATCTGTTGAAACTCTGTTAGGAGAAACTTTCGTTACATCCACTGTTTATAAATCTTCTTTGATCCAAGTTGGCACCATCACATTACCTGTTGACCTTATTTCTTTAAAGATACTTGCTTTTGATGTGATTTTAGGGATTGATTGATTGATTAACTACTCATCATGCCAAAATTGATTGCTTTCGTAAGGTTATTAGTTTTCATATTCCTAAGCAACCTGTTATTCGAATTCAAGCAACCAAACCATTGAAGTTAAACACTTTTATATCAAGCCATAAAGTCATTCGTTTATTGAAAAACGGATGTTAAGTTTTCTTAGCCCATGTTATAGACTTGAACAAAAATACGTCAGATTTGAATGATATTTCTATTGTTAGTAAATTTCCTGATGTATTTCCTGAAGAATTTCTTGGCTTACTCCCAAAATGTGATATTGAATTTTGTATCGACTTTAAACCCAGTACAAAACCCATTTCTAAAATCTCATATCGAATGGCTCCTATTGAATTTCAGGAGTTAAAAATTTAACTATAGAATTTGGTACCCGAGCCTCTATTTGGTGGCTTCCTTTGTAGAATGCACCGAAGCCAGACTCTCCGTAGGGGACGCCATATTCATGTGGTAGTAAACTGATAGGTGTCATTGTGATGTGATATCCAATATTGGGATATGAGTCACAGTTGAGAGCAACCTAAGTTAGTAATCGAAATGTGTAGCTTTCTATGCTTAGTTGGTTATTATCGAAGATTTTGTGGAAAGATTTTCTCGAATCGCTACTCTATTAACTCAGCTGACTCAAAAAGATACAAAATTTGAATGGAGCGAGGAATGTAGAACTCAACATGCGGCAACGACGTTGGCTCGAGCTGTTGAAATATTACGGCCATACCATTCAATACCATCTTGAAAAAAATGAACATGGTAGCTGACATGTTGAGTAGAAAATCGTATGTGGTTACGAGTGTGATATTGTTAACACAAAGACCCATTTCGTACGATTTACAGAAGATGGAGATAGAGTTAAAGATTCCAAGAATCTGCGTGAAGATAACGAATATACGATTAGAATCGACTTTAATCGATAAAGTTAAAACTGCTAAACTACACACCAGAGCTGATGAATATGAAGAAGGAGGTGCAAGAAGTTGTTATTCCAAAAGTGAGAATCGGTGATGTGAGGAAAGCTAAAACCTTCGATTTAATAGTCCATTTGAAATCCTCGATCGAATAGGAACTGTGGCCTATAGACTCGTTTTACCGCCAAGTATATCTCGTGTTCATAATATTTTTCATATATCTGTTCTTCGTAAATATGTGAAAGACCCAAACCATGTTATTGAGTTAGAACCGGATTAGATAGCTGAAGACTTAACGTACGATGAGGTACCTGTCAAGATCTTGGATAGGAAGGAGCATGTCCTACGCACAAAGGTCATACCGCAAGTTAAGGTTTTGTGGAGGAACTATGCTATTGAAAAAATGACCTGGGAGTTGGAAACAGAAATAAAAGCGAGGTATCCTCACCTTTTCGAAACACCAGGTACGTACGTCAATTTCGAGGACGAAATTTCACAAGGAGTGGAGGTTGTAAGGCCCCGAAATTTTTTTTAATAAAATGGAATTTCCTTTATTTATTATTTTGAAATAGTAAGGGTTGATTTAATTAATGTGGTTAGTTATGGGTGAAAGGTGCAAATATTTCAAGTAAGCAAGTGGTTATAAAATATTCATTATTGTCGGGGAATATTAGTTTGGTCGTGGAATATTCTTCCTGTCGGGGAATATTTATATGACGGCGCAGCCTTTTGTGGGCTCCATAATGGAAAGCGATTGGATGAAAAAAACGACAAGTATAAGTTGTTTATAAATAACGGCGTAGTTGTTACCGTTAATACTGTTGGAATACCCGGTGGTTAAAAAACAGTAATACGCGTTGTTACACAGTAGCACATGGTATTGCACCAATTATTGATTCTTACATAAGAAGACACTACTCAATAATTGTTATAGTAATTACTGTTCAGTATTTTATTTTATTGATTCAATAATTGCTACGTTAATATTTTATATTACTGTTGTTTCAATAATTGTCACTACACAGTATTTTCCATTATCGAAACAATAATTCATATTATCTGAATAATATTGTTAGATAATATTATTGGCAATGTCTAGAAAGTTCTGTCTAAGGAGAGGTTTGGTCACCTAATTGCGCGCCAGTAAGGAGAGATCCTTATTAAAAAGTCTCATCTTTCCTGGGAACGGCCTGGTTGCCAGTATTGTGATTCTGTAATATTATTTATAAATAATTAATTATTGATTTATATGATGAGAAAAATATTGATTTTATGTGGATATAGATGGAAAAAAAATTTAATGTGACAATTGTTGAAAATTAATATTTTATCTTTTTCTGATAAAATAATTCATTTAAATATATTATTATATTTTAAATATAATAATTGTGATATTTTTATAATTAATGTGGTATATATGAGTATATGAGGAGGAAGAATATTTTTGTTGTAATAAATGTTTAAAACATGTTAAACATGTTGGTGGACCCATTTCTTGACTGAAATTTGATTATAGCCTGTAAAATCGTCCGTTTGTGGATTTCGGTCAATTTTTATTTAGAATTTGGAAAAACCTTCTTCTGCAAAGTTGTAGAGAATTAAATTTCCTATAGGAAGTTGAGAGATTCGAATTTTCTGATAAAAGGGCTATTTATTATGAATTATTGAAGTTTCGAAGTTCCAGAATAATTGATTTTTTGAAGTTTTAATTGTTTTATTTAAGAAAAACATTTTTTACACTTTGGTGGGCCCCACTTGCATGTGTTGAATTGATGAATTTAGATTCAAAGGTGTGCTAAGGAAATTTTATTATAAATAATATTATTTTAATAAATTTTCTGTTTTGGTGTTCTAAGCATTTTCCTATAAATAGGGTGCTTAGGTCAGAATTGAAAATCACACCAGAAACTACATATTTCTCTCTATATATATATATAATATCGAGTGTATTTTGTGAGTATTCTAGTACTTTGAGTATTGCTATACGGTTTAAGTTCTTTCAGCACTATATCCAGTATTTCAGTCAGAAGTACTATTCTTTCTAAGGTAAGGGATGTTATTTTATTCGTAAATGATATTATTTCTTCAATATCATTTTGCCAAAATATTGGTTAGAAATTTTTATCAAATTTAGAACTTGTTCAGTTCGGGGTTACTATTTATGAGTTACTATTCACGAGTTACTATTTACGAGTTACTATTCATGAGTTACTATTCACGAGTTACTATTCACGAGTATTATTCACAAAGCATGATAATATTTTTTTGTGAAATTTCTATCTTTTAGTGTCGGAGTTACTATTCACGTATACGACACTATTCACATATACGGCACTATTCACGAATACGACACTATTCACAGAAAAATTTAATTTTCTTTTCGGTGTTCAAGATTGTCTGTTATAGTTCATATCTTTGATTGAATCTATGTTTTGGTCTTAAATCTTGAATTTTACTTCACTCTGGTTATTTATGAAGTATTTTTGAACTTGGATTGTTTAAAGTACGAATCCTTAATATTTGTTCTTTTGTTTCACTTGATTCGTTTTCTTTAAAATATTTTTCATCATCCTCAGTCCTAAATGATGATGTACCTGAATATCTTTGGCCTATAGTGCAAAGATGAATGATTTTCTGATGAATATCTTTGGCCCGTAGTACAAAGATGAACAGGTGTTGAGATGAACATGATCAACTGATAAATATCTTTGGCCTGTAGTGCAAAGATGACTGTTTGATTCAAGATGTATATTGATTGATGTTACAAGGATAAAATATCGATGATGGACTTTTAAATTCGTAGATGATAGTAGATTTGATTCTCTACTTAACTCTTCTAATGAATTATTGTTTCCGCTGCAGTTGTTGATCTAAAATTTGTTGTCTATTGTATTCTATTATATTTTTCCCTATTGAAGACTAACGATAATTTGTTCTATATTATCTTTGTCATAATATTCTTTACTGGGCTAGTTGAGCTCACCCTTTTTCTTTTTGTTCCATTTTTCTTTTCAGGAGGCGAGATTGTAGCGGGTACTAGTCGAGGTATGGAATGATTGTTCAAAATAGTTGTTTTAGTAGTCCTCACTATTTTATAAAATAGTGTATCAATAATTATAATGAGGACTCCATTTGAGTTTGAATACTGTCTAGATGACAATATTTGTATTTAAACTCACAGTATATGTGTTGTCGTATTTTGCACGACAATTGTAATAAAGTTGTAGTTGTTTTCTGTACCATGTATTTGGCGACTCAGAATGAGTTGGGTGGAATGAACCTATTTTGGGGGCGTCACAGATACTCTACTTTCACTTTATTACTTGTTGACCACGTATACTTGCGTGTTGTGTGTAATTAAAAATTACCCAACAAGTTTTTGGCCCCATTGCCGGGGAATTAGTTTAATATTTTTTACCAATATTAATTTCAATCAAATTAGTCTTAATTTAAATATTTAGATTTCTCTCTTTTTAGGTACCATGGATGACTTTGCGTATCAATGGCCATACACGAACATGACTCAACCAAGGAAAATAGGGATTGATGGACTTAATACATTTTCTATAAAGTCAGTACAAATTGAGGCAAATTCGAAGACGTTGGAGGTTATCGCAGCCCAACGGAGTCGAAGGATGGCAAACATGACTCAACCAAGGGAAATAGGGATTGATGAACTTAATGCATTTTCCACAATATCAACAAAGATTGAAGAACTTTCACGGACGTTGGACGTTATTGTAGCCCAAAGGAGTCGAAGGATGGCAGTTACGTGTGACTATTGTGCTGGCAACCAGCAAAGTCATCAATGCACCGTCAGTTCTGAACCGGTACAATATAGTGGTGATTACCTCAACAACTATGTTGATCCTAACTATCACCAAGATTGGGGGTATCACCCTAATTCTTTAGGGATCTACATTTATGATGACCAATATTACGCTCCAAATCCATCATACACACTGAAATTTTTATGTCCACCTCCATTGCCACAAGAAGAAAAGCCAAATATGAGGGATATAATATTGAAGGGCATAACATACCTAGAGGGGATGAGGATTAGCCAAGAGCTGTCAACCCAAAATTTTAATAATCGGATGGAACAATTCGTCACTACCTCAGCCAATGGTCGTCAATACATGGCTTCCGAGATTGAAATAGAAAATTCTAGTCTGGGGGAATTATTGTCCAAGTTCATAGCAGATGAGGAGAAGATGAGTAGTCAAGCGAGGTCAATGCAAAATCTTGCGGATCAGATAGAGCAAATGACCAAATCCGTGAGCAACCTTCCTCCAAACACTTGGCTTTATGACATGGACGACGAAATTGATGGAGAACACGAACCAAATCTGCGACTGGATGAGCCATAAGATATCAGAGTGTGGAGACAATTGGGGATAATGAAATAGAGGTCGACGAAGATCTAAATGGGTCTCCACCAAATATTAACAAGTCAGTCAGATCTGTAAAATCATTCCCACTGGGTAGTCATGTCATCGGCGAAGCTCTTGATGACATAAGAGCGAGTACAATTTTGAATCCATAATGGGACGAGAAAGAGAAGATAGACGAAGAGACCATTGTGTGTGACAAGCTTCCATGCCCCAAAGTGATCACATACACAATGGAGAAAACACCTACCTGTGGGACGTTCTTGATTGAGATCATACCAAATCAGAGTATGCTAGGTGACTTTGATTCATTGGCCATCACAAATGGGAACCTACCAAAAACTATATTATTTTCGATGGATGGAGGGTTCCTCAATTATCGAAGAGGAATTGGATAGTGCTGACCAGACAAAGTCGTGCTTACGACGTTAAAACTAGTGCTACTTGGGAGGCAACCCAAGCTCTAAACTCTTTCTCTTTTAGTTATTATTTAAATCTTAGTTTATAATCTAGTTTAAATATGTGTTTTTCATAGAAGATTGACTACATCTTTGGAAGAGTAGCAGATAACTCAAGAAAAATTGAGTCACAGGCTACTGCCCCCCTAGCGCGGACCGCGCTACACAAAGCACAGATACAGCGCGGGGCGCGCTACTACCCAAGAACTTACTGACATGCCAGTGCGGACCGCGCCAATTAGCTGAGCCCATAGCGCGGGGGGCGCTATATCTAATGTATAATGAGTGCGGGGCACGCCAATGCTTCACCATGCTACTGAACTCCTAGCGCGGACCGCGCTACCAAATACATAGGCACAGTGCAGGGCGCGCTACTACACCAGTAATTCGCCGATCTCCTAGCGCGAGGTGTGCCATTTCCTGCATATACCCAGCGCGGCCCGCGTCGCTCGGAAATCCCAGGCGTTAAAAGTGGTTTATTTCCAATGTTAGTCAAGTCCAACTCAAGTGTGGTTCTCGATTTATTCCAATGTGTCTGGCTTATTCTTTAGACTTAGCAGACAAAGAGGAACATGTTGTATTTTCAGGGAAGTCCTCTCTTTTAATTTTTCCAATTTCTGCCATTGAGGACAATGTCTAGTTTAAGTTTGGGGGGGCATTTTAGTGTCGTACTGCATATAGTTAGTTATTTACATTGTAGTTCATATAGTTACATTTAGTTTTTGCATTCAGTTTCTTGAAATAAAAAAAATTAAAAATTAAAAAATTAGTAGTTAATTTACTATGTTTATATAGGATTTAGTACATCTTGCATGAGTCCAGCTGTTTGATATTTACAATTTATTTTGGCCAATGATGAGATTGGAATTGGGTAGACAAGTATAGTACTGACTATTAGAGCTTTGATGTGATTTCTTGTTATGAATTGAATCTTTTTCTGTTTGAAACTGGTATAGTAAGGATAGCACAGTAAAAACAACTTGTTGATTGATTGAGTTTAAATTGATACATAATGGAATTCTAAAGGATAATGCTAGTTTGAATGAAAGAATGACAAGAATAAGTAGTGATGGCTAAAGTTAGACAAGAACCTAAGTTTAGGGGATTATTTGGGGTATATAAGCTATATAAAAAAAAGAAAAAAAGATAAAAGAAAAAAAATAAAAATAAAAAAAGTATGAATAAACACCGTGGCGTGCTTATCTAGTTTTGTGGCCTTAGTTACTTGAGTAAGTAAGCCCGAGGGGATTGTCTTTACACCTAACGCCCTAAGGTCTTAATGGTCTGGGAGTCGTTGGTCGAAAGCTCGTTAAGGTAGCATTGAAAAACCTAAGGGAATAAGACATTTCATAGCTATATGTATATAAAAAAATGAATAAAATAGGAAATAAGAGCAAAAAGCCCCCGTAGACAAAAAATGAACCATAAGTATCCCAGTTGGACCCTCGATATTAGTAATTGTTTAATTTTAGTTGGATCTAGCTTGTTTTTGGATTTCTTGAGTTTACACTGTATGATGCCTTCGAAGATACTTATTATGTGTTAAATTTGATTTTATATCAGTTAACATTATTGGGGAGCACACACGCACTACATTAGTGATAACAGTCTAAGATTTGATGATCGATTGAGAAGTTAATGATTTGTTTTGATATGATGTATTATCATGTTTACTTGATTTCTCTAAGGCCGGTTGAATAGACTTGTTTATGTCATTACTGCAAGATTCGTAGGCATGTAGATTAGTTGCATTGCATATCATTATTATTTTGTGTTTTTGCTTGAGGACAAGTAACTGTTTAAGTTTGGGGGTATTTGATAAGTAGGTTTTATACCTACTTATCTGGTATCTATTACTTGAATTAGTTACTTAAACCTATGTTTTGTAGTTATTATACATGCATTGTGTGTTCATTTCATACATTTTATGTTATTTTGTAGGCTATGACACGACATTGGCATGAAGAAGCAAGGAAAAGCAATTCGGACATCTTTTGGACAAAAATACGCAAGCAAATGTGAGAAGGGAATATTGAAAAACTTTAACATCAAGTTGGATGCATGTACTTGGCTTGAAATTTAGATTTTATTGTAGATCTACTTCTTAGCTCTCCGGAACATCTTGAATCACCCCAATCGGAGCTCGGATGCTAGAGTTATGGCCTTTTTATTAACGAAGATCAAAGCTAAGAGTTCTCATGTTTGCAATTTACATAGTATCTACTTCAAGCTCGATTTCAGCCTTTATCCGGACGGAATCTGTCAATCCTCAAAGAATGAAAGTTGTAGATCTTGTCGTTATCTTCGATTTGATAGTTTGCAGGCCCCGTAACTCCTAGCGGATCAAAAGTTATGTCTGATTTACCAAAGGACGTCGTAGCAGGAAATAGGGTAGCGCGGACCGCGCTATAAATGAACTACGCATAGCGCGGGGCACACTAGGCCACCAGAAAATCTACCACTATAGCGCGGGGCGCGCTCTAAATGACCTAGGGACAGCGTGGGGCAAGCTGGTCGACGGGAAAACAACTTATTTGGGATATTTGATGTCCAATTAGAGATAGAATAGGATTCTTAGTTGCCTAACTTGCTAGGGTATCCATTAGAACTATAAATACATGATGAGAGACATAAAAGAGAGGAGATGTAGGCTAATTTTGGAGGATTCCGTTAGATTAGAATAGAGTAAATTAGATCAAAACACTAGTTCTTGTTAGATTTGGAGATTGAAGCAACTTGGAGACCATTGAAGATTTAAAATAGGAGCAAGGAGAGAGCTTCAAATCTACAGACAATTGATTCTATCTTCTCATCTTCTTCTATCTTCGTCTCTTAATGATTATTCAATTGTGGATTCTTAGTTTTAATTCAATAATAATGAACTAATTCTTTGTTTGAAATTACAATGGATCTTATTGTGTAGTTTATTTTAATATGCTTCGCTATCAATTATTATGTTCTATTATGAGGATTGTCTATTGTGATTTAAACTTAATTGTTTAATTGATTGGCTAATAATTATTGTGATAATCTATATGAACTCGAGAGATGAAGTATAGATTTAGCTCTGATCATGATAGCATGTGTTTGTGATTTCTGCATAGATGGAATTCATGATTCGTGTTTAGGATAGAGATATGTCTTTACGCCATATGTAATCTTATAGAGAACTTGTGCTTTAAACCCTTTTTAATTGTAATTCACATAGAGATGTAGTGGATTAGTTAATTTGGGTGTCTTGCTTAATTCTATCATCTGTGGATTTAAGTGAGTATGAGTATTATGCATCGAGAGGTGGTTTTATCTGCTTTATTGTTCTTGATTAACAATTCAGGATAGAAAATAATTGATGAGAAGTGTGTTAACTTAAATGAAGCAATAAGTGAAGTTGTGATCTTAAATCTCCGTAATCTGATTTTTAATTAATGGTAATTAGAATTAGTGTAATTAAATAATTTAATTTATAATCTTAAATTATTTGTTTAAATAAAATTAGTTTGATTAAGGGTTAGTACTTGGTAATTTGTATTAATAATTTCTCGTGGGAACGATACTCTACTTTCACTTTATTACTTGCTGACCACGTATACTTGCGTGTTGTGCATAATTAAAAATTACCCAACAAGTTTTTAGCGCCGTTGCCGGGAAATTAGTTTAATATTTTTTACCAATATTAATTTCAATCAAATTAGTCTTAATTTAAACATTTTTATTTTTATTTTTAATTCTCTTCCTATATTTCTCTCTTTTCAAGTACCATGGATGAATTTGTATATCAATGGCCATACACGAACATGAATCAACCAAGGGAAACAGGGATTGATGGACTTAATACATTTTCTGTAGAGTCGGTACAAATTGAGCCAAATTCGAAGACGTTGGAGGTTATTGCAGCCCAACGGAGTCGAAGGATGGCAAACATGACTCAACCAAGGAAAACAGGGATTGATGGACTTAATGCATTTTCCACAATATCAGCACAGATTGAAGAACTTTCGCGGACGTTAGACGTTATTGTAGCCCAAAGGAATCAAAGGATGGCAGTTACATGTGACTATTGTGCTGGCAATCATCAAAGTCATCAATGCACCGTCAGTTCTGAACCGGTACAATATAGTGGTGATTACCTCAACAACTATGTTGATCCTAACTATCACCAAGATTGGGAGTATCACCCGAATTCTTCAGGGAGCTACATTTATGATGACCAATATTACGCTCCAAATCCATCATACACACCGAAATTTTCATGTCCACCTCCATTGCCACAAGAAGAAAAGCTAAATATGAGGGAAATAATATTGAAGGGCATAGCATACCTAGAGGAGATGAGGATTAGCCAAGAGCTGTCAACCCAAAATTTTAATAATCGGATGGAACAATTCGTCACTACCTCAACCAATGGTCCTCAATACATGGCTTCCGAGACTGAAACAGAAAATTCAAGTCTGGGGGAATTATTGTCCAAGTTCATAGCAGATGAGGAGAAGATGAGTAATCAAGCGAGGTCAATACAAAATCTTGCGGATCAGATAGAGCAAATGACCAAATCCATGAGCAACCTTCCTCCAAACACTTGGCTTTATGACATGGATGACGAAATTGATGGAGATCCCGAACCAAATCTGCGACTGGATGAGCCACAAGATATCAGAAGTGTGGAGACAATTGGGGATAATGAAATAGAGGTCGACAAAGATCTAAATGGGTCTCCACCAAAGATCAACGAGTCAATCAGATTTGTAAAATCATGCCCACTTGGTAGTCATGTCGTCGGCGAAGCTCTTGATGACATAAGAGCGAGTACAATTTTGAATCCATGGTGGGACGAGAAAGAGAAGATAGACGAAGAGCCCATTGTGTGTGACAAGCTTCCATGCCCCAAAGTGATCACATACACAATGTAAAAAACACCTACCTGTGGGACGTTCTTGATTGAGATCATACCAAATCAAAGTATGCTAGGTGACTTTGATGTATTGGCCATCACAAATGGGAACCTACCAAAAACTATCAAAGAGGAATTGGATAGTGCTAACCAGATAAAGTCGGACTTATGACGTTAAAACTAGCGCTACTTGGGAGGCAACCCAAGCTCTAAACTCTTTCTCTTTTAGTTATTATTTAAATCTTAGTTTATAATCTAGTTTAAATATGTGTTTTTCATAGAAGATTGACTACATCTTTGGAAGAGTAGCAGATAAAGTCGGGCTTATGACGTTAAAACTAGCGCTACTTGGGAGGCAACCCAAGCTCTAAACTCTTTCTCTTTTAGTTATTATTTAAATCTTAGTTTATAATCTAGTTTAAATATGTGTTTTTCATAGAAGATTGACTACATCTTTGGAAGAGTAGCAGATAACTCAAGAAAAATTGAGTCATAGGCTACTGCCCCCCTAGCGCGGACCGCGCTACACAAACCACAGATACTGTGCGGGGCACGCAACTACCCCAGGACTTACTGACATGCCAGCGCGGACCGCGCCAATTCGCCTAGCCCATAGCGCAGGGAGTGCTATATCCAATGTATAATGAGTGTGGGGCACACCAATGCTTCACCATGCTACTGAACTCCTAGCGCGGAACGGGCTACCAAATACATAGGCATGACGCGGGGCGCGCTACTACGCCAGTAATTCGACAATCTCCTAGTGCGGGGTGCGCCATTTCCTACATATACCCAGCGCAGGTCGCGTCGCTTGGAAATCCCAGGCGTTAAAAGTGGTTTATTTCCAATGTTAGTTAAATCCAACTCGAGTGTGGTTCCCGATTTATTCCAATGTGTCTGGCCTATTCTTTAGACTTAGCAGACAAAGAGGAACATGTTGTATTTTCAGGGAAGTCCTCTCTTTTAATTTTTCCTATTTCAGCCATTGAGGACAATGTCTAGTTTAAGTTTGGGGGTATTTTAGTGTCGTATTGCATATAGTTAGTTATTTACATTGTAGTTCATATAGTTACATTTAGTTTTTGCATTCAGTTTCTTAAAATAAGAAAAAATAAAAAATTAAAAAATGAGTAGTTAGTTTACTATGTTTATATATCATTTAGTACGTCTTGCATGAGTCCAGCTGTTTGATATTTACAGTTTATTTTGGCCAATGATGAGATTGGAATTGGGTATACAAGTATAGTACTGACTATTAGAGTTTTGATGTGATTTCTCGTTATGAATTGAATCTTTTTCTGTTTGAAACTGGTATAATAAGGATAGCACAGTAAAAACAACTTGTTGATTGATTGAGTTTAAATTGATACATAATGAAATTCTAAAGGATAATGCTAGTTTGAATGAAAAAATGACAAGAATAAGTAGTGATGGCTACAGTTAGACAAGAACCTAAGTTTGGGGGATTATTTGGGGTATATAAGCTATATAAAAAAAATATAAAAGAAAAAAAAATAAAAATAAGAAAAGTATGAATAAACACCGTGGAGTGCTTGTCCAGTTTTGTGGCCTTAGTTACTTGAGTAAGTAAGCCCGAGGGGATTGTCTTTACACCTAACGCCCTAAGGTCTTAATGGTCTGGGAGTCGTTGGTCGAAAGCTCGTTAAGGTAACATTGAAAAGCCTAAGGGAATAAGACATTGCATAGCTATATGTATATAAAAAATGAATAAAACAGGAAATAAGAGCAAAAAGCCCCCGTAGACAAAAAATGAACCATAAGTATCCTAGTTGGACCCTCGATATTAGTAATTGTTTAATTTTAGTTGGATCTAGCTTGTTTTTGGATTTCTTGAGTTTACACTGTATGATGCCTTCGAAGATACTTATTATGTGTTAAATTTGATTTTATATCAGTTAACATTATTGGGGAGCACACACGCACTACATTAGTGATAACAGTCTAAGATTTGATGATTGATTGAGAAGTTAATGATTTGTTTTGATATGATGTATTATCATGTTTACTTGATTTCTCTAAGGCCGGTTGAATAGACTTGTTTATGTCATTACTGCAAGATTCGTAGGCGTGTAGATTAGTTGCATTGCATATCATTATTATTTTGTGTTTTTGCTTGAGGACAAGTAACTGTTTAAGTTTGGGGGTATTTGATAAGTAGGTTTTATACTTACTTATCCGGTATCTATTACTTGAATTAGTTACTTAAACCTATGTTTTGTAGTTATTTTACATGCATTGTGTGTTCATTTCATACATTTTATGTTATTTTGTAGGCTATGACACGACATTGGCATGAAGAAGCAAGGAAAAGCAATTCGGACATCTTTTGGACAAAAATACGCAAGCAAATGCAAGAAGGGAATATTGAAAAACTTTTAACACCAAGTTGGATGCATGTTCTTGGCTTGAAATTTGGATTTTATTGTAGATCTACTTCTTAGCTCTTCGTAACATCTTCAATCACCCCAATCGGAGCTCGGATACGAGAGTTATGGCCTTTTTATCAACGAAGATCAAAACTAAGAGTTCTCATGTTTGCAATTTACATATCATCTTCTTCAAGCTCGATTTCCGCCTTGATCCGGATGGAATATGTCAATCCTCAAAAAATGAAAGTTGTAGATCTCGTCGTTATGTTCGATTTGATAGGTGGCAGGCCCTGTAACTCCTAGCGGATCAAACGTTATGTCTGTTTTACCAAATGACGTCGCAGCAGAAAATAGGGTAGCGTGGACCGCGCTATAAATAAACTACGCATAGCGTGGGGCGCACTAGGCCACCAGAAAATCTGCCACTGTAGTGCGGGGCGAGCTCTAAATGACCTAGGGACAGTGTGGGCCGCACCGGTCGACGGGAAGACAGCTTATTTGGGTTATTTGATGTCCTATTTGAGCTAGAATAGGATTCTTAGTTGCCTAACTTGCTAGGGTATCCATTAGAACTATAAATACATGATGAGAAGCATAAAAGAGAGGAGATATAGGCTAGTTTTGGAGGATTACGTTAGATTAGATTAGAGTAAATTAGATCAAAACACTAGTTCTTGTTAGATTTGGAGATTGAAGCAACTAGGAGACCATTGAAGATTCAAAATAGGAGCAAGGAGAGAGCATCAAATCTACAGACAATAGATTCTATCTTCTCATCTTCTTCTATCTTTGTCTATTAATGATTATTCAATTGTGGATTCTTAGTTTTAATTCAATAATAATGAACTAATTCTTTGTTTGAGATTACAATGGATCTTATTGTGTAGTTTATTTTAATATGCTTCGCTATCAATTATTATGTTCTATTATGAGGATTGTCTATTGTGATTTAAACTTAATTGTTTAATTGATTGGCTAATAATTACTGTGATAATCTATATGAACTCGAGAGATGAAGTATAGATTTAGATCTGATCATGATAGCATGTGTTTGTGATTTCTGCATAGATGAAATTCATGATTCGTGTTTAGGATAGAGATATGCATTTACGCCGTATGTAATCTTATAGAGAACTTGTGCTTTAAATCCTTTTTAATTGTAATTCACATAAAGATATAGTGGATTAGTTAATTAGGGTGTCTTGCTTAATTCTATCATCTGTGGATTTAAGTGAGTATGGGTATTATGCATCGAGAGGTGGTTTTATCTACTTTATTGTTCTTGATTAACAATTCAGGATAGAAAATAATTGATGAGAAGTGTGTTAACTTAAATGAAGCAATAAGTGAAGTTGTGATATTAAATCTCCGTAATCTGATTTTTAATTAGTGGTAATTAGAATTTGTGTAATTAAATAATTTAATTTATAATCTTAAATTGTTTGTTTAAATAAAATTAGTTTGATTAAGGGTTAGTACTTGGTAATTTGTATTAATAATTTCTCATGGGAACGATACTCTACTTTCACTTTATTACTTGTTGACCACGTATACTTACGTGTTGTGTGTAATTAAAAATTATCCAACAGAAACTTCCTTTTTCTTTCAAATCATAATATGCTTCCCTTTATTTAAAACATTTTTGAAATAACATACTAAACATTTGAACTAAGAGGTCATAAGACCAAGAAATTCTTTTCATTCATTAAAAAGGTTTAATAGTATTATAACCGTAAACTGTCATCACTTACAAGCACGTCTAGGTGATCAGCCTTTAGTACTCTATGTTTGACAACACTCATCCGATAAACGACTATGCTTTTAATTTTTAACACCTTGTGTGTTAGCCGAAGATTCGGCCAAAACTTTTATTTGTTCATTCCCATACTTCCTTTAGATTTCGTACCAAAATAATTTGGTTTGGATAGCCTTATTTAACATCAATAATATTTCAAGGATTAAATACCAAATTTATAAAACATTTTAACCTTTTTCTATTTGAAACAAATGGCATCGACACTTCCTTAAATAATTCATGGATATCGAACTTTAAAACTTTAACAGTTTATGTCATAGCATTGCTTGAATACTTGTACAAATACTAAGAGTTTTTATATAAGTATGTAATTCACAGAATCATAAAAGCATTGTGTACATTTGATTTTCAAACATCACATAACATTCATATGAACATAATCAAATGAAGTTAGAAAACTTACCTTAAGCGTTCTTTAAGTTTTATGTTTAAACTCCCTCCAAATATCCTACACATTTATATTAACCGCAATACCAATTAGGCACATAATGACCCTCTATATTTGTGAAACCCCAGATTTTATGAATAAATATTTAATTTTTCTCGAAATAATTTTTTTTATTATTGTGTGGATTTGATATAATAGTTATGGATATTATTTATAAATTTTGCAAAGTATGCAAGTTGTCATATTATATTCGATTGGTCGGAGAATATTCTTTTTGTCGGGGAATATCCGTACGACGGTACAATTATTGGTGGACCCCACAACGGAATTATTGTCGGATTGAGAAAACGACAAAAATACTTTATGAAAATAACGGCGGAAGTTTTACCGTTGATACTGTTGAACTACTCGGTAGTAAAAGTACAGTAATACGTGTGGTTGCATAGTAGCACACGGTATTAATTATTAATGCTTATGTGAGAAGTCACTCAGTTTGATTCCATTATTGTCAATTAATAATATGAATTATTTAGCGATAATGACGTTTTGTTTTATTCGTATTATTAACGTAATAAAACAGAAACATCTTTTTATATAAAACAGAATACTTTATTAAAGTTATTCTATAAATAGAATATACTATATTTTATTTAAAAGATTTTTCTTTAAATATGGACCGTCAGATTAAAGTAATCAATCTGGACCGTTCATGGATTAGTTACTATGCATTCCATTTTCCTATAAATAGAAGCTCATTCCTTCATTATTTTCTTACGAATTCACTGAACTCTAGAGAGAGAAACTATAGAGAGAGACTATATAGAGATAGAAGAAAAGTTTTCTGCTACTTCACTACTCTTATATCCAGTTCTTTTACGGTAAGGGGTGTTATTCTTTCTTATTCATGAAGAGAACTATTGTTATTCCATTTCTTATTATTCTGTTGGAATAACCTGTATACGCGGTCTACCCTATACTTGGTGACATTCTTCTATTATTCTGTTGGAACATCCTGTCTGTGTGTTTTACGCCGGACCTGGTTCCGTCTTATTATTATTCTGTTGGAACATCCCGTCTATGTGTTTTACACCGGACATGGTTCTGTCTTGTTATTATTCTGTCGGAATATCCTGTCTGTGCGTTTACGCCGGACCTGGTTCCATTATTTATTATTCTGTCGGAATATCCTGTCTGTGCGTTTACGCCGGACCTGGTTCCATTATTTATTATTCTGTTGGAATAACCTGTCTGTGCGGTCTATCACATGCATGGTGGTTTCTTTTGTTATTCTATTCTTTATTATACTCAGTTGGTTAAGTTTTGACTTCTATACTCCATGAAATTTGTGGAATATCCTTGACATTTGCGCTTCATCTAGTATCTATTCATGAAAATATTCTCCTGATCATTCTTGAATTTTACTCCACAAAGCAGTATCATGTTGACAATTTGGACGTTATTAATTCCTGGATAAATTAATTCTTGAACTTGTTTTATTGAATTCTTATATCATTGTCATCATCCTCATGTTTATAAAATGTTGAAAGTCATCTGTGGCCTGTAGTGCATAGATGGACTTGGTATGATTATGACCAGGGATTATTCGGTATAATCATGACCGTAATGTTACAAATGATGTGGTAAAAGTCCTCATTGGCCCGTAGTGCATTGATGGATAGTTGTTGGCATGATCATGACCATTAATGAATATACGAATATCCTTGGCCGTAGTGCAGGGGGTGATTCGATGATGTGGATTATTTTATTAAGCTGAGTCTCAGCGATCACAGTGTTGAAAAACTTTTTAAATCATAAAAGATAGTAGAGTTTATTTTCTACTTGACTCTTTTAATGGATTGCTTTTTCCGCTGCAGTTAAACTTGATGTCTATTATATTTTATCAGTTTAACATTGTTGAAGGCTAATGATAATTTATTCTGCATTATCTTAGTCATAATATTTCTTACTGGGCTAGTTGAGCTCACCCTTTCTTTCACTGTTCTCTTCAGGAAATGAGAACGTAGCTGGGGCAAGTCGGGGAACGGAGTGATGGTTCGAATGATAGTATTAGTTAGTAGTCCTCACTATTCTATGTAATAGCGTGTTAATAAATGTAATGAGGACTCCTTTTGAGTATGAATACTCTCTAGAAGATAATATTTGTATTCAAACTCACAGTTTATGTTTTGTCGTATTGTACACGACAGTTGTATTAGTAAGTTGTATTTGTATTTTGTACTATGTATCTGACGACCCAAGATGGGTGATGTATACCTAATTTTGGGGGTGTCACAGTTGGTATCAGAGCTTAGGGATATGATCCCTGGCTAGGATATGAGAATAGAACTAGGAGGGGAGAGACGGGGAATTCCTTCGCTAGTATGACCTACCTAAGTTTATTTGGTATTTAATTGGTCGGTCAAAGTATATGGATAATATGTTATATGTTAATTAACCCTTGTTTTGCTGTAGTATTTGCAAATGGCATCCGAAAATGTTGAGATAAACAATGAAGCACATGAGACCATTGAATCACCAACGATCAATGCTCAGGGTAATGTGCAACCAGAGGACAATAATCCTCATGAAAATAATAACACCGATGAAATGGTGAATGATGGGATGGTCAGAGACTTTATGCAATTCATGCAACAACAAAATAACTCTCGGACGGTCACCGCTAAGCAGTTCAAGGAGCAATTCATGCAACAACGGGCGAGAGCGGCTCCTATCCAAAATGAAGGAGGAAACAATGACAACCCACGGTTGGTCACCGCTAAGCAATTCAAGGAGCTAGGACCACCAGAGTTTTTGGGAAAGCCAGAACCACTTAAGGCGGAGACGTGGTTAAAGCAGATCACCAAGATATTTGATGTCTTGGGATGCTCCGAGGAGCAAAAGGTTCCCTTTGCCACTTTTATGTTGCGTGAAGAGGCAGATTACTGGTGGGAATCTGTAAAACGTACCCAGCCTGACGCACTCAAGATGTCTTGGGAGAAGTTCCAAGAACTGTTCAATGACAAGTACTTTCCCGAAAGTATTCGTCACATGAAGGAGGTGGAATTTATCAAGTTAGAACAAAATAACATGACCGTGTCGCAGTACGAAGCCAAGTTTGCCGAGTTGTCCCGATTTGCATCCCACTTGGTGGATAATGAAGAGAGAATGACGCGGATGTTTTTAAGAGGTTTGAAACCTGAGATACGTCAACATCTTATTTCTCATAAACTGTGTTTGTATTCAGATGTTGTGAATAGGGCTCAGTTAGTGGAGCACGATAACGAGTCAACGCAACCAAAAGAGGGCAGTCGGCAAAATGATAATACCAGTGAGAGCAGTCATCGAAGCGGTGACAACAAGCGTGGAGGGAATCAACAGGCCAGAAATGGTAACCACTTCGGTGGTAATCAAGGCCAAAACAATAAGAATGGTCATTTCAAGAAGAGGAGATTTAACAATGATGGAAAGACGTCAGCACCAGCACCCGTTGTTAAGGAAGGAGAACGACCACCTATCATATGTTTCAAATGCGGAGGGGAGGGGCACATCAGTCCAAACTGCGCGATGCCATCCAAAGCATGCTATAATTGTGGAAGAGAAGGTCACTTAGCCCGATTTTGTCTTTCACCGAAGATAAGTTCAGATAGGATGGAGGCACCAAAGACCGTCCCAGAAAAGCCAAAGCCAGTAGTTTAAGAGAGAGTATTTTTTTTTTCGTGACGAGGAACCTGAATAAAATTATCACGGGTATGTTAGTCATAAACTCTTGCGAAGTCTATACCGTGTTAGATACCGGTTCTACTCACTCTTTTATTTCACCTAGTTGTGTTAAATGTTTGAAGTTAACTCCGGAGAACTTAGACTTTGATATGTCTGTTTAAACTCAGTTGGGAGAAACCTTCGTTACCTCTACTATTTATAAATCTTGTTCAAATCAACAATTTCACGTTACCTGTCGATCTTATCTCTTTGAAAATACTTGCCTTTGATGTGATTTTTTTGAAACGATTGGTTCATTACTCATCATGCTTCTCGTAAGGTTGTTAGCTTTCATACTCCTAACCAACCTGTTATGCAAATTCAAAGTAACCAAACCACTAAAGTCAATCATTGTCATATCAAGCCATAAGTAAAAATCCCCGTTCCTTTCGATGTTGACTTCCTGGTATGGAATGCACCGAAGCTAGACTTTCCGTAGGAGACGTTGTAAATGACGATGGCAAGTTGATAGGTATCAATGTGACGTGTTATCCAAGTCTTGGATGAGGGTCACAGTTTTGAACGATATTTCTATTGTTAATAAATTTCTTGACGTATTCTTGAAGACTTCTTAGCCTACCCCAGAGCGTAAAATTGAATTTTGTATTGACCCAAGTACAAAACCCATTTCTTAAACCCTCAAATTTTTCTTCAACTAAAACGAACGTATTATGCGCCAAAGACGTTGGCTCGAGCTGTTGAAGATTACGATCGTACCATTCAATAACATCGTAGAAAAGTGAACGTGGTAGCTGACGCGTTGTGTAGAAGATCGTATACGGTTACAAGTGCGAATATTCGAACCCACGTGAAGATAACGAATATACGATTAAAATTGACTTTAATCGATAAAGTTAAAGCCGCTCAAGCTACATACTAAGAGCTAATAAATGTGAAGAAGAAGGTTCAAGAGGGCGTTATTCTAGAAGCAAGAATCGACGAAGAGAGGAAATCTCAACTCTCGATTTAATTGGCCCATTTGAAATCCTCGATGAAGTAGGAGCTGTGGCCTATAGACTCGTTTTACCGCCAAGTATGTTGCGTGTTCAGAACATTTTTTTTTTTCGTATCGATGTTAGGTAAATATGTGGACGACCCGAACCGCATTATTAATTTAGAACCAGACGAAATAGCGAAAGATTTAACGTATGAGGAGATACGTGTTATCATCTTGGATAAGAAGGATCATATTCGATGCTTAAAGGTTATACCTCAAGAGTTTGAATTTGAAGTGAAGTCAAGGTATCCTCACATGTTCGGCATACCAAGTACGTACGTAAATTTCGATGTTCGGCATACCAAGTACGTACGTAAATTTTGAGGGCGAAATTTCATAAGGAGGGGAGATTGTGAAACCCCAGATTTTATGAATAAATATTTAATTTTTCTCGAAATAATTTTTTTTTATTATTGTGTGGATTTGATATAATAGTTATGGATAGTATTTATAAATTTTGCAAAGTATGCAAGTTGTCATATTATATTCGATTGGTCGGATAATATTCTTTTTGTCGGGGAATATCCGTACGACGGTACAATTATTGGTGGACCCCACAACGGAATTATTGTCGGATTGAGAAAACGACAAAAATACTTTATGAAAATAACGGCGGAAGTTTTACCGTTGATACTATTGAACTACTCGGTAGTAAAAGTACAGTAATACATGTGGTTGCATAGTAGCACACGGTATTAATTATTAATGTTTATGTGAGAAGTCACTCAGTTTGATTCCATTATTGTCAATTAATAATATGAATTATTTAGCGATAATGACGTTTTGTTTTATTCGTATTATTAACGTAATAAAACAGAAACATCTTTTTATATAAAACAGAATACTTTATTAAAGTTATTCTATAAATAGAATATACTATATTTTATTTAAAAAGTTTTTCTTTAAATATGGACCGTCAGATTAAAGTAATCAATCTGGACCGTTCATGGATTAGTTACTATGCATTCCATTTTCCTATAAATAGAAGCTCATTCCTTCATTATTTTCTTACGAATTCACTGAACTCTAGAGAGAGAAACTATAGAGAGAGACTATATAGAGATAGAAGAAAAGTTTTCTGCTACTTCACTACTCTTATATCTAGTTCTTTTACGGTAAGGGGTGTTATTCTTTCTTATTCATGAAGAGAACTATTGTTATTCCATTTCTTATTATTCTGTTGGAATAACCTGTATACGCGGTCTACCCTATACTTGGTGACATTCTTCTATTATTCTGTTGGAACATCATGTCTGTGTGTTTTACGCCGGACCTGGTTCCGTCTTATTATTATTCTGTTGGAACATCCTGTCTATGTGTTTTACACCGGACCTGGTTCCGTCTTGTTATTATTCTGTCGGAATATCTTGTCTGTGCGTTTACGCCGGACCTGGTTCTATTATTTATTATTCTGTCGGAATATCCTGTCTGTGCGTTTACGCCGGACCTGGTTCCATTATTTATTATTCTGTCGGAATATCATGTCTGTGCGTTTACGCCGGACCTGGTTCCATTATTTATTATTCTATTGGAATAACCTGTCTGTGCGGTCTATCGCATGCATGGTGGTTTCTTTTGTTATTCTATTCTTTATTATACTCAGTTGGTTAAGTTTTGACTTCTATACTCCATGAAATTTGTGGAATATCCTTGACATTTGCGCTTCATCTAGTATCTATTCATGAAAATATTCTCCTGATCATTCTTGAATTTTACTCCACAAAGCAGTATCATGTTGACAATTTGGACGTTATTAATTCCTGGATAAATTAATTCTTGAACTTGTTTTATTGAATTCTTATATCATTGTCATCATCCTCATGTTTATAAAATGTTGAAAGTCATCTGTGGCCTGTAGTGCATAGATGGACTTGGTATGATTATGACCAGGGATTATTCGGTATAATCATGACCGTAATGTTACAAATGATGTGGTAAAAGTCCTCATTGGCCCGTAGTGCATTGATGGACAGTTGTTGGCATGATCATGACCATTAATGAATATACGAATATCCTTGGCCGTAGTGCAGGGGGTGATTCGATGATGTGGATTATTTTATTAAGCTAAGTCTCAGCGATCACAGTGTTGAAAAACTTTTTAAATCATAAAAGATAGTAGAGTTTATTTTCTACTTGACTCTTTTAATGGATTGCTTTTTCCGCTGCAGTTAAACTTGATGTCTATTATATTTTATCAGTTTAACATTGTTGAAGGCTAATGATAATTTATTCTGCATTATCTTAGTCATAATATTTCTTACTGGGCTAGTTAAGCTCACCCTTTCTTTCACTGTTCTCTTCAGGAAATGAGAACGTAGCTGGGGCAAGTCGGGGAACGGAGTGATGGTTCGAATGATAGTATTAGTTAGTAGTCCTCACTATTCTATGTAATAGCGTGTTAATAAATGTAATGAGGACTCCTTTTGAGTATGAATACTCTCTAGAAGATAATATTTGTATTCAAACTCACAGTTTATGTTTTGTCGTATTGTACACGACAGTTGTATTAGTAAGTTGTATTTGTATTTTGTACTATGTATCTGACGACCCAAGATGGGTGATGTATACCTAATTTTGGGGGTGTCACAATATTGGTTTATGTTAATTCAATTCGATAACTTATAATGTCTGTTTCATAAGAATCGAAACACTTTCCAAGTTTGTTATTACCTATTATAGTGTTTCGACGTTCGTACATCGCACACCCATTTTAACCTTCGCGAACACCCAAGCAAGATGCCTTTGCATATTTTTACCACGCTCTTAAAACCTTATATAACACTCTTTGATTTAACTTAAATGTTTTACGTTTCTTAATGTTCGCTTTTTATAGCTTAGAAGAATGTTTTAGTCGTCAAAGATGTTGCACGTTAACTACGCGAACGCCCAACGCTCAACTGCACAGCAACCCCTAGTCAGCCCAGGCGAGGCTGGATAGCATAGAGGTGTGGCAAGCCAGCGCAAAGGTGCTAGGCTACTGCACTTGCAGTGCAGACGCGCTTCCTCGTAGCGCAGAGGCACTGCCTCATAGCCCAAATTTCTAACTTTATAATTTTGTCGCACCTATTTCACCGCTTCATAACTTCATCATTCGTTATCGGAATGAGTCCGTTCTTGCACCTTTTTCTTTATTGTAACATCCTCTACAAATCCACCCGGATGGATTAATTTTTTAGATTCTCTAACAGCCTTATAAATTGTCACAAAAGTCCCTCGTGGGTTATTTTTTCAATTACGTTCTTAACATCATTGTTTTTTTCAAATCTTCAGAACTTACTCACCCAAAGTTGGAATAAGCTTTTTCTTGAGCCTACGACTCACTTATACTACAATCTACACCATTCCTATGAAACCTTAACTTTTCATAATCAACTAGCCTTAAAATTTGTTCGGAAGTCTTACCAAACTAGGTTTTTTACTTTTAACGTCTTTTACTAAAAATTTTGCCATAACTTCGTTATAGCATGTTTTTATTCCGTTTCACTTGGAACATTTCCATATCTTACATATGCATATTACCTTCTTTCCATATTTCCATTATTAGCTTAAGAATTAAGATTTCAACTAGCTCATTTAAATATCGAATAGACCTATGAATCTCGGACTCAATTTTCTTTTCTTGCCAAATCTTATCTTCCCTTTCCAGGGAGACACTTTCAAAAATACAAAGCTCCCCACTTCAAAATCTCTTTTCTTACGATGCAAATCTGCATACTTCTTATGTCGGTCTTGAGCTGCTACTAGACAAGGTCTTTTCATTTTGATGATCTCTACAGTCTGTTGCACCAATTATGGCCCTAACAGTCTATGTTCACCTACCTCATCCCAACATAAGGGTGTTCTACATTTTCTCCCGTACAATGCTTTGTACGGTGGCATGTCAATGCTCGCGTGATAACTGTTATTATATGCAAACTCTACTAACGGTAGATGGTCCTCCCAACTACCCTTGAAGTCCATCACATAGGCTCTGAGCATGTCTTCTAATGTCTGAATCGTTCTTTCGCTTTGCTTATCAGTCTGTGGATGATACGCTGAACTTAACCTTAACTGTGTCCCCATTCTTTCTTTAAGACTCCTCCAAAAATTTGACGTGACGCACAGATCCCTATCAGATACAATATAAATATTGTCACTTCATGTCTTGAAACTATTTCTTTAATATACAATTTGGCTAGTTGATCCAAATTGTATCTAATCTTGATTAACAAAAAGTGTGTTGACTTTGTTAGATGGTCTACAATCACCCATATAGCATCGTAACCTTTCTGCATTGCTGAAAGTCCTACCACAAAATTCATTGTGATATGCTCCCATTTCCATTCAGGAATCTCTAACGGCTACAATAACCCACTCAGTCGTTGATGTTATGCCTTGACTCGCTGACAAGTTAGGCATTGGCTGACACATTCCGCAACATCTCTCTCCATATTCGGCCACCAAAAAGGTTGACGTAAATCTTGATACATCTTTCTGTTACCCAGGTGTATCGAGTATCTCGTACTATGGGCCTGTTGAAAAATCTCTTCTCTTAGCTCAAGTATTGATGGTACCCAAACTCGCTCCTCGAACCTCAACAATCTGTTGCCATCGATTTTATATTTTAACTTTTTAGCTTCAGCGAACAGTTTCTTAATATTAACACATTCTTCATCATTTTCTTGAGCCTTTTTCACCTTATTTAATAAGGTTGGACTTACCTCTATCTCTGTCAATTTCTCTTCCAAATCATTCAAATTTTCACCTCCAACTCCATTCTAGCTATTTCTTTTACTAGCACTTCATGATCTGTCAATGCAAACAACTTCTCTCTACTCTTTCTGCTTAAAGCATCTACCATTACGTTGGCCTTTCCTAGATGGTGTAGAATTTTACAATCATAATCTTTAATCAATTTTAACCATCTCCTCTGCCTCATGTTTAACTCCTTTTATGTAATGATATACTTCAGACTCTTATTATCCGTAAATATCTCACACTTTTCCCCATAGAGATAATGTCTCCAAATCTTAAGGGTAAATACTATCGCTGCCTAGTCTAGGTCATGGGTAGGGTATCCATTTTCATAATCCTTTAACTAGCGTGTGACGCTTACGCAATGACCTTGTTGTTCTACATCAGCACACAACCTAGTCCCTTGTCTGACACGTCACTGTACGCTGTAAAACCTCCCGTATTATCTGGTAAGGATAACACGGTGCTTCACTTAGTCGCTTATTCAACTCCTGAAAACTCTCTTCATATTTCTTCATCCATACGTACTTAACCGTCATACTTGTCAAATTAGTTAATGGTGTTAAAATCTTCGAGAAATCTTATATAAATCTCCGATAATAACCTGTCAATCCTAAGAAGCTTCTAACCTCCGTTGGCGTCTTCAGTTTTCCCTAATTTTCACCGCTTCTACCTTTGTAGGATCAACAGAAATTCTTCCCTTTATCAATAACATGTCCTAAAAATTAAACTCTTTTTAACTAGAATTCATACTTTGAAATTTTCACGTTCAACTTCTTCTTCCTTAATGTCTCCAATACTATCCTTAAATGCTCGGCATGCTCCTCTTCAGTTTTTGAATACACCAAGATATCTTCAATGAACACAACCACAAACTTGTCCAAGTATTGTTTGAACACTCTATCATCAAGTCCAAAAATATAGCTGGCATATTCGCCAGTCCAAACAACATCACTAGAAACTCATGATGGTTGTAATGAGTTCTAAATATTGACATTGGTACATCCTCCTTCCTCACCTTTAATTGATGATAATCCATCCTCAAATTAATCTTCAAAAAATACGTCGTTCCTTTAAGTTAATCAAAAAAATTGTCTATTCTTGGTAACGGGTACTTGTTCTTGATCGTCACTTTATTTAATTCCCTATAATCCATGCATAGTCTCATCGATCCATCCTTCTTCTTTACAAATAACACAGGTGCTCCCCATGGAGAGACACTCGGTTGAATGTACTTCCTGTCCAACAATTCCTGCAGCTGAACCATTAATTCTCTCATTTCTACCGAAGCCTTCCTATATGCTGCTTTTGATATTGGCGTTGTCCCTGGTACTAAATCAATCTCGAACTTTATCTCTCGATCTTGTGGAAGTCCTGGTAATTCCTCTGGAAAGACGTCCACGAACTCATTAACTATAGGTATCTATAAAATATAACCTTAGACTTATCTGGTGTCTAAATGTGTATGCTCTTCTTCTGACAGTCAATAACTGCCTCATGGTTAAATAACCAATCCATTCCAAGGATCAAATCAAATTCTCCTAAGCATATTGGAATTAAATTCACGCATAACTTATGTCCCCTTATTACCACATAACAATTTCTATAGATATACCCAATAGGGATTACTTCTTTATTTGCAATCTCTATATTCATTAGGTTTTCTAACTTTTCGCTAGGTAAATCTAATCTTCTAGCAAAATCATCATACAGAAATTATAACGCTCCCAAATCCAGTCTATATTCACATCCGAATTTGGTACATTACGAGTACTTCGCATTCACTATATACATCATTATATTAATAAAATATAACAACATATCTCTTCAAATCTCAGATTCTATTATCTTAAAATCTTCTTACATACAAATAATGGTAATTACATTATTCATTACTTCATTATATGTGTGACTTTAACTAGTCACAACATGAACTACACAATAGTTTATAAACTATTCTATAAGTCTTCGCTTGGTTATCTCTTTAATCTTTACGCATATTCAGACAATGAATAGAACTTCATCAGGATACCTGTCAGCTTGATCTTTATGGGATCCTTAAGTTTATTATATCGCCGTTCGCTGAAAATATTTTTATTTAAAGCAAGTGTGAGCATTTAATTGCTCAATAAGTCATAGCATTTGAATAAACAACAATTCAAAAATCACATATTCTTTTAAAAATTTCAACAATCGAATAAAGGTTATGAAGCAACTTGAATAATAGGAATAAAATCTTATCCCTACCATTTTAAAACATTCATTTCTCATACATTTTCTTTTCATACTGTCTAGAAAAAACATTAACATAAACTTAACATTAACAGTTCATGAATAACGGAACTCTTTCACATTGAACAGTTCAATCACAGAACAGTTCATCTCACATAAACACATAAGTGTTAAAATTTATGGCACAAGGCTTCATGCATAAACACCTTGCACAAATATCACACATTTGCACATAGGTAAAACTTTCTCAAGTTCAACATCTGAGAAAAGTTTAAGAAACTAGCATTCATTTCAAAAATGAATGAAGTTAGGAAACTTGCCTTAAGCACAACTACAACATATAGTTTACATTAAACTGTTCATTGCAATCCCTATATAGCACATAAGGAATAACATACACCAATTAGTCGTATATTTAACGTACGCATTAGTTTAAACTTCACTTTAAATCTTATGGTTCGCGTTCTTGTAATCTAAGTTTACGCGACCAAATTCTACATTCCTTTCTTCAGTTGTTAGGACATACGAAGATGCCACAACCTTACGATTATCTTTTCGATAGATTTACATTACCTTTTCCTTTCTTCTAGCTCAACTTGTCCGAAGCATTACATCTGTAATGTTCGTTAAGTCAATCATTAATCCTTATGGCTTTTTGACAAACAAATGCTATACCTCAAGATTATTCATTAACGTCTAAGTTATACAATCTTGTGTATTCCAAGAACGACATTTAATGTTAAGACTATGCGTTCATAGCCTTTACACATTTTTACATTATCTCTATTTCATATCTTACAATGTCCGGTTAATTTAACTTAGAACATTCCTCAAGTTATTATCATTAAATCGGCTTCTTAACGTATACATGTCATTCATTACTCTTCATTATCTTACGTTCAAACCATACACCGTGTGTAGGTTAAACACGTTTAAGCTACACGTACACCCAACACCTTCACATAGATTTAAGTGTTTTACGTTTACTTTTCTTTCTAACATTCTCTATCTGATTCAATTCAAACCATTCGTTAATCCCATTACTATTTGCTACAGTTTATTGATAATTACATATCATGCTTTACTTACATTCATTAATGTCTAAGTTATACAACCAATGTATGCGTAGAACGTTCGTTCGACGCGGATACGATTTACAGAAATCGTTTACGTATTGTGCGTTCACATTGCTCATCTTTTAAATTTTCATTCAATCTTTACTTAAGGTTTTAATCACTTAACATAGTGATCCATTACATGAACATCACATTCATCGTCATCTCTTAATGTCTAAGTCATACGGTTCATGGTATGCTAAGACCGTTCTTCCATCGCAATAGCTTTGCGTTTACAGCGTTTATACGCTTTACACTTAACCTTCATTACGACCTTATAACATCGAGATGTTATAGGTCACTATCTTTATTCAACGTCTAAGGAATTACAACCATTGTAATCCCGAACGTTTGTTTAACGCTAATACGATCCCTGGATATCAATTACGTATTTTGCATTCGTCATTTTTTTAATCTCATTTATTTTTTTCCGTTCAACCTTTACTAAAGGTTTAAATCACTTATTTAAGTGTTACATTATATGAACTATATATTCATATTCATTTCGTACACTTCCCCCAAGAACTGAGCAATTAAAAACTCATTTCTGGGCAATCCTCTATACTGACGCTGCAGCGCCTCCTCCCTTTGTTAAACCGGTGCTACAGCGCCACTCTCCAGCAACTATTGGCCGGATGAAGTGATGCAGTGCCTCTTACCTAGTTCATTCTGACGCTGTGGTGCCGCTCCTGTTTCCCAGATTTTTCAGGAAAAGTTTCTAAGTGTTCCTCCTCGTAAGAATCGCATACTTTGCAATCTCGTAACTTATTCGTTATAACTCGGGACGAGGTCATTCCAAAGATATTTTCTTCTCTCATTACGTACTTCAATTTCCCCTAGACATAATTTTATTCTAAACCCGTTAACGTGCCTAATTCTTAGCTTGAAAGTCCTCCCTCGCTTAGTTTTCTAACTTAGCGTTAAATTTTCATTCGTCCGTAATTCATTCATCCGAACTCGGAATTCATTCGTTCTTGAGTCCACGACTCACATTTTTTACATTTTTTAACATTCTTATGAATCCTCATAAATTAGAATTCATTAACTCACTTCTTACTTTTCGTTCGTCTTTTACGAAATTTTGTCATAACTTCGTTATAGGCTAATTTTAATTTGTTCTTCATGAATGTTTCTCTAAATCCTAACCAAATAATAAGCAACTAACTTATACGTGATGATTTTAAACTTATCCATCAACATTAAGTTCTAATTACGATGGTTTTAAATTTGTCCATCAACAACATTCTTTTCGTTATTCGTGTGTTCTTCGCGTTCTTCGTTCGTTCTTCATTTTTAATTGATATTTTGATTATGATTTCACCTTTTCTTGGATTTTAGTGTTATAAAACACCCATCCTTACTTATTTCACCGAATCCTTCATTTGATTCATTCGGATCGTTCATATTCATCAAGTAAATCATACTTCGTATGAAAAGCTTTTATAAGAAATTTATAAACTAAACTTTAAATTCTTATTTCTTCATTTTCTCATGATTTCAACCATATGCAAATCATTTTTAACATCTTTTACTTCCATTTCCATTAAGCTATGTATTTTAACATAGAAACTTAAATATAAATTGGATTAGGGTTAGGTTTTGATTTACCTTTCTTCTTTAATCTTCTTCCATTATACAAAGCTTGTTCATGAGCTAGCTTTTCCTCTTCCTTTTCCTTTCTTCCCCATCTAAAATTCTCTCTCTCTCTCAAGTGTTGGTTAAAATTTTCTAACCAAACAAATGAGCTTAAGCTTGATTTATATAGAAAACCAAGGCTAGGGGCATTTTGGTCATTTAGAAATTGCCTTATTATTCACACCTCTTTACTATTCACGAAGCTTCTCCTAAAAGCTTCGTGTCCCGTCTTTCGGGATTCGTCCGACAGTTCAAAAAACTGTGATTCTCGAAATCCAAATATTTTTGAATATTTCGTCTTTCCTCTACAGATGAACTTTTACGCGTTCTTCAAAACTTCGAAAAATTAAAAAACATTTTTTGATGAATAGTGTTTTCTGTCATGTTTTCCCAAAATGTAGCTAAATAAATGAAAAGTACATAACAGTACTTTTCGTCATTTTTATTTCGTCCGATTTCTGCACGTTTTTTAGGAAAAACTTTTATCGGCTAATATAACTTTTCACGATATATTACCGTCAAATCTTTTGACAGAATGTCATTTCGACATTCTGAACTCTCAAAATGACTTAGGTTATTCAAACCTTAAACCTTTAGGGTTCATCGGTGAATAGTGTTTATTTTGTCTTTTTCTCGAAAAAAAATTCTTTCCTCGAAAAAATTTTATTTTTGTCTTGAGAATTCTTGCTCGCTCATTCTAGCTCGTAGCCAAAATACTCCCCTTTTATAATCATCATAGGTTATAGAACGACTAATAAACACATAACATAGAATATTATTAATAAAAAATTCATTTTGTTAATTAATAATTCTTTAAACTTAACTTTCTATATAATCCAATTTTTCGGGTTGTCACACAAATGAACAGGTAGCTCCCGAATCATATAGTACATAGGCATTTATATTATTAATCGGAATAATATCTGACACCACTTCCTTTGATGTTACTGTGTCTTGCATAGTCATGTTAAATGTACGAGTTGTCGGCTTGCTTTGATGCATTGGCCCTCCAATAGTTAACTTGCTATTGCTACCCTTATTGCCTCTTCCTCCATCATTATCCTTCTTCAATGGATAGTCCTTGAATTGATGACCCGTTGCTCCGCACGAAAAACATCGTCCTTTCTTTGGTTTGGGACAATTGGGAGCGATATGTCATTCTTGACCGCAATTATAGCACACATGTTTACCCTTCATACATTCCCCAAAATGATTCTTTCCGCACTTGCTATATGTTTTCTTATTCTGATGTGTATTCCCTTGTTGATTCCTTGAGTTATTGCCACTGTTGTTGTCCCACTTGCGCTTGTTGTTGTAACTATCGCTACTGCTGACGTTTTTATTTCCACCTTCGTTCTTTTTCTTATTTTTTTCCCCGATTATACTTTGATACTGCTTCACTTCCTCCATCTGCAATAATCACTTTTTCTAACAGATTCAAAAATGAATCAATCTGCCACACATCTACGTTGCTGAACATCCACGGCTTCAGTCCGTTCTCAAAATGTCGCGCCTTTCGTTCCTTGGTGTCCACTTGATATGAAGCGAACCTAGCTAACTTGTTAAATTTGGCAGCATACTCCGAAACTGACATATGCTCCTACTTTAATTCTAAGAATTTAACCTCCATCCTTCCTTTCATACTTCGCAAAAAGTAATTCTCAAAAAATATTTCTTTGAATCTTTCCCACGCTATAACCCCTTCTCCGGTCCTATTCTGATTTGATTCCAACCAGAAATTTGCCTCACCTTTCATCAAGTAGGTAGCAAAAATTAAATTCTACTCCTCAATGACCCTTACAATAATGAAGGCTTTCTCTATTTTCTTCACCTATGTTTGAGCTTCGATTGGGTCCATTGTTCCCTTGAACTCTGGCGGATCGACTGCCTTAAAGTCTTTAAAATTTGCCAAATGATTCTCTAGCGGATTCCCATGGCTGGTGCTCAATTCTACATTGCTTCCGCTAACATATCTATAAAGTTTTACATCGGGTCCATGTGTGTTTCTTCATTATTAACGGGTTTTTCAACCCTTCGATTTCGTGGTTCTCTTCTCGATGGCATTGTCTGATTAAACAAAACCTTAAATTATTCCTTTATGTTTTACATTTTATGCCACATCTTATTAGTGTTAGCATTTAAAATTTAACGCATAATTTAAGCTCGGTCAAACATATAATCATAATGTCGCATTTATATCCATATACCAAATAATAGTGTCACACACTTACAATTTTCTGGCATATTCCTATAAATGCTATCTATCCCACTTAGGCAACAAAAGATGGGATTTACATGAACTACATTCCCCTAAACACATAAAGTAACAATGTATCATAATCACATACCACCTCTTATAGTCTGAGGTTAACATCATATATATAGAACCCTATAAACAAAAAGGGTTCTATCTGCATCTATTTACAACATATAACAACTAAACCATGGAATCACTGCCTGTTGCGGCAAACCACATCCGTACACTCCTGATGTGCAACTCCGTCCATCACTCAATGGCGTACAGAGCGACTGGACTGTCCTTCCTCCATGCGATACCTCATATCCCTGTTTCTCTGACTCCCATAGGTTGTATCCAATGACAATCCCAGAGTCTCAATCCTAACCGCACATGCCTGAACCTCTCTTTCCAACTTGTCTACTCTTCTGACAGCTCAAACCCAAGCATCCTCTATCCTGATCTTGTTTGCAATCTCTAAGTTGAACTTGAGCTTCATAGCCTCGTGATCAACTCTCAGTTCTCCTAACTTCAATCCTTTGTGCTCTAACTTCTCCATCAGCTCAGCATTTTTGGCAACCAACTGATGCAGTAATGGCCCAATATAATGCGTTGAAGTCTCGTATCCTTGTCATTATACCTTCATCTCTGCCAACTCATCCTCTAACTGATAGGCTAATTCCTTATACGGAACCTCCATAAATTGATATGTCATATTTTGCTCCTCTAAATGTCCAACCCGATCCTCTAGCTCTGCATTCCTATCTTCTAGTTGTAAATTCCTGTCCATCAGCTCCTCAATCACGACACCCTCAGTAGTGCCCTAAATCTCCTCATACTCTATCTGACCCTCCTCATCGGATATTGGATCCTCATGTGGTTCCATCTCTGGATCAGAATCAGGATCCTCTATAGGGTCCAACTCTGGCTCCGACTTATCTTGGGCAACTGGCTAGATTGGCTCAGATGCAACTAACTCTGTCCACACTATATGCTTATCCACCAGCTCATCCTCAACTGCATGACTACCTTATCCAATCTCAGGCATCCTATAATCACAACACCAACAATAGATAAACAATCAACATCAGCATCACAATAAAATATATTCATTGATGAAATAAAGGTATATTTTATTATACACAACCCATACTCGATGAATTTCTACAATCCATCTCCTAACGTACTCTATATGAGTTTTCTTATGAGGTTATAACCTAGGTTTCACATCTTAACGTTTATAACCTACAACTTTGATACCAACCTGTGACACCCCCAAATCCGGGTTTCATAACCTCAGGTTTAGTGCTCACAATCCATCATCTTCATACACATTCTATAAACTAACGCAGAATATATAAGCATGAATTGTTCATTACAAAATGTTATACATCATTACCAAGGTCTACCAACCTTAACTTAATACATACACCTTAATTACTCTAAAAGTTTACATAAGCAATTTACATAACAAAATATTTAAACGTGCATATTAAACTATTCTTGAACTTTTCCCTTACCTTTGTCCTTCTTTGAGCACTCGAGCTTAACTGAAATAAATATCATGATATATTAAGAGTGAGCAACTACTTCTCTCAATAATTTTAAATACAAGAACGATATATCATGTTTGGAAAAGAATTATCTTCTAAATTTTTAACAATATATAATGATTATGAAAGAACGAGAATCAAGTTTCAATAAATGAAAGATTGAATCAATATTGTTGAGTGGCCAACAATGACCACGAACAAATGCGAAGGTTTATCAGTAATTAAACTAGACCTTTTAGTAGGTTTTGGTACTCAAGGGGATCAGCCTCTCATACCTGGTGAATATGCATACCACTTAGGAAACGGGAAAATATTCGTTCTTTCGATATATTGCCTTAGCAAAAATTGCTTTTTCTCAGACTTACTGTAAGAGTCCGCACCAACAATTGGTTTGGAACAACTTTTAAAACATATTTGAATTAACAAATTTAAACATGCTTGGTCTAGCCGATACAACTAGCTTAGACTTAGTTCATAAACATTTCGTGAATAACAGAACTTCAATTGTTTCACAGTTCAATAATGAAACAGATCTTCAATACCACACAAGTGCAATTAACAATAATAATATCAATGTGGATTAATTTTCAATAATTAAACCACTTAGAGATCTTAAAAGTATATACAAGTTGAATATAAGAAACATGCACTAAGTACGAATATCAATAATTATCATTGATGTGGAATAATTGATAATAATTAATCCACTAACATGCTTGAAAAATAATAACTCAAGTTTGAGTTAGGAAACTTGCATGTTCCGTTGATTGTCGCTAAGCAATCTAATTTAACCTCTTAGAAAAAGACCTATCATTAATAAGATTGATCTTTCAATTAGCATAACACATTTTGATTCATATTATTACTACTCTATAATAAATTATCTAACATTTAGTCACATAATTAAACATTAGATAATACATTGTACCATTAGTAATATTATCATCCTTTGATAATATTAGTACCACTTAATAATCATCTTAAATTCTCATCTAATATTATTAATCATTTAATAATATTTTGATCACTTACTAATATTATTAATCATTTAATAATATTTTGATCACTTACTAATATTATTAATTATTTAATAATATTTTAATTGTGACACCCCAAATTTGGGTACTTCGATTTCCACGGGATTTGGTGTTCACTATACAAACATTAAATGTCTTTCTACCTATAATAAATGAAAACCATAAATAGATAGAAATAAATTCTCCCTTTATGGGGTTACAATATCTGAATGAAAATACATCAATCCTAGGTCATACCAACCTTAAATCTCAAATGCGGAAGCGTAAACAAATAATAAGTCTTACACAACTTTAACATAAGTCTGAAACATAAATAAATCAAATAAACAACAAGTCTTCATCAATTGTTGACCTTGCCCTTGCCTTTGCTAGGAAAAGGCTCATCAGACCTTTCATTCTTAACTGCAATGTTATTATTACGCAAGAGTGAGCACGATTGTCCACAAGTATGATAATGTAACAATAATATAATAACATGCGAGTGAATCAAAGACTTCTAAACTAAGAAAACTAGGCTTTTGATTCAAGAATGAATAACAAGAATCAAAAGAACTTTTGAGGGTCGTAAGACCTTGAACTATGTCCTAGGTTGTCAAGTGTTTATACTTAAAACCTTTAACAGACATAAGACTATGGACTCCACTTCTCGTACTTAGGGGGATCAGCCCTTAGTACCATACTATGCACAATATCTTAACGCTAAAGCATCATTAATCCCCTATAATAGGGTTGTTCATCTCAGTTTGACAATAGAGTCAGCACCAAAGGAAGTTTGGTTTGGATAAGCTGAATAATGGTTCTGGAATTTAGAACATTCATCAACTATAGACTAGTCGAATCAATAAAGGTTCGCTAGCCTTACAAGGTTCAACAATAAATGATATTAAATTTGAATAACAAAACTCAAGAGGTATGCAATCGAATAAGTATTGTATAACGGGAATCATGCTTTAAAAGAATGATAACATCTAATATGAAATCTTGAACTCAAACAATTAATAACAAGAACTTACTCACATAGAATATAAGTCTTCGACTTGCTCAATCGAAGAATTAGAATTTAAAGAAACTTATTCCATAAAAGTAAAGTTTTGAGAAAGGAAACTTTCTTAACATAAGAGTAGGGTTCAGAAACTTGCCTCGTGTGCAAGCTACAAATATAGTTACAATTCAATTCCTCAACGTCCTATACATTACATACATTCACAACGTTAATTAGTTACATTCATATTAACCTTATAGGTTTAGTTCCTTCTTTTAATATAACTTGTTAACTTAGTTTAAGTTTTGCCCATTACCATCAATCTCATATACAAGACTGAAGTCTCACATCTTAAGTTTGATCATCATTATATCTTCTCATGGACATAACATTTAGCCCTAATGCAACTTATCAAATTACCATACAATTACATCACATGTATGTTAACCATCTGATATGACATCATATTATATGTCCAACACATTATTATGTTCATTAGACTAGGTTAGACTAACATGTAATGCACTGTACATGACCAAAACTTAACTGTCCAACTCTGCTACCTCTGCCGGGGCGGGGCTTTTAGTTGAAGGCACCCCGCCCTAGCGGGGTAAAATGGCCTGGTAACACCCTCCGGGGCGGGGTTACCCAGGTTTGGTTTTTGCAGTTCGCGACTGCACTGTTTATCAGACCAAAATTTGCGAATTATACATGAAATCATTAAATTTAACAAACCCAGAAGATATGGACTTCACATAAATGTCACCAAGCATGCATACTTCGATTTTAACAACAAAACAACAATATTCACCATATTTAACCCCTTTGAATTCATGTTCTTTACTAAAAACTTCATTTTTGACATTCTTAGCGAATCATCACACCACGGATTCATTTCTTGACCGAATCAGTTCATATAACATGCATTGTTTTCATATTTAAACATATTAACATAATCAATCGTCAATTTACAGATTACAACATGTATTGAACACAAATTTTAGTTCTAAAATCAGCCTTTTTGTACTTTTATAATAAAACTCAAACTTCTTTTGTAAAAACATGGTTTCATGAATCAATTCATACCAAAATTCGTTTTCAACCCACATATAACAGATTATATTTATTTAACAATATAAACATCCATTATCCTAGCGAATCAGCAATCAAAACTCAGATTTTGACTTTAAAATCATATATATGTTACTATAAACTCAAAAACCCCTTTTTAAACCAAAGTTCATAGATTAACTAACCAAAAATTGTTTATCAACATCATATATTAGATTATTCATGCATATAAACAATTTATAACAACTATTCAACAATTACTCATGAAAATTCCAATTACAAAAAATTTAAAAAAATATTTTCCTGGGAAACTCAAGAACATAGAAAACAAGGATTGTAAATTGAGTTATCACCCTCTGATTTTTGCTTAGATGATAGGAAACCTTCCTATAATTCTTCAAAACTTCTTCCTTAAACTCAATTCTCTTGAACTCTCTCTTTTCTCTCTGTAAGTCTATTCTCATACTTAATCAAATGAATTGATATAAACTTATTATACGTAATACATAATAATTGATACAACATGGGTGTCAGTTAATGGTATTACGCAATTAACTGCTCCCACATTCATAAGACCATGTTTGGCTAGCCTTTGAAAGGTTCTTTCTAATTTATTTTAATTAGTTTATTTACTATATAGTTTATTTGTCACACTTTAATTAACCAAACAATATTATTTAAATTCAATTAAATTATAGACGATATTACCCATTAAATCACGTCATTACATAATTAAAATTCTTATTTATTAATTATAGCACATAATTTATATTCCCAATAAATCTCTAATTAATTAGAACAATAATAAAATTATTTAAAAATTCTATTAATTTAATAATCTCAATTAAATTCACACTTTGAACTATAACATTATTCCTCATTAATTTAATTAATATAATACATTTAATTAAATTAATCCACCACAATTCCATTATATATTTCAATAAATAAATTAATAAAAATATTTATTCATTAAATTAATTCACCACAATTCCATTATATATCTCAATAAATAAATTAATAAAAAATATTTATTCAACTCAATAAATATTTAAAATTATTTACAAAAATCTCGTTCATCACATTAATCATTTATTAATATTATTAATTATTTAATAATATTTTATTTATTTACTAATATTATTAATTATTCAATAATATTTTAATCAATTAATAATATTTTTAATCATTTAATAATATTTTATTCATTTACAAACTTATAAATAATTTAATTTAATTGTTTATCTCTTACTATTTAATTCATTTAGCAAACATACCATGGCATTCTAATATTATTTTAGTAAAAATGACAAAATTACCATTATATAGTCTTGATATATCATTTTAATGATCATTAGTCAATAAAATTACATTACCAAATTTTATGACTTATTATAACTTAATTTCCTTAATTATTCTTAACTCATTCATAGGCATTAAAAATACTTAATTAACTTATTATTTTTATATCTTCTAGAAAGCTATAATATATTTTCTTTTAGTCACAAAATAATTTCTTGTAATTTTCCAAGTTCATTTCCTATTTTTAAATAGGCAATTTCTATCTGAAACTACAACATTTATAAAAAAATTATCCTTTTATCTAACAATTCTAAAATGTATACAGTAGTCTCAAATCATCATACACTGACTCCAGTAAAAATTTCATAATTTTCTGAGCTATGGAATCCAAATTATAACAATTTCTTTAAAAAAATCGCAAAATCTTTGACGGATCATAATTCTGTATCACGATGTCGAAATAAGCTCATTTTTGGACAACAACTAGATAACTTCCTATATTAACATATCTTAGAAGATAAGAATTTTTAAAACTCTCTAACTAGCCTAAACAGTCCACGAAAAAATATGGTTAGGGGTTTTTAGGGTTTTCCAGCAGAAAACTATTTTGGTAGAAAATGCGCTACGGTTGGCTCATTCAATATTTATCAGTGACTCCAGTAGGGTTCTTTAGATAACTCATAGATCTAACCCACGGCTTTAACGGATCTCAAAAATAAGTTATGGTTTGAAAATAATGGTTGTCCAAAGTGGACTGAAATTCTAAGGTTTTCCGAGTAAAAACAGTTTTTTTCTTTACCATCAAAGCTCATTAACACAAAATGAACACATCTAACCATAAAACATCATCTAACATATAGATCTACTACCATATGGTTTAAAAATATATACTCATCATTTGTTTTCAAAACAACCACATAGATACACATAAATCTAGTTAGGGTTTGAGTTTAGAAAACTTTTGAACCTTGTCCTGGATGCAATTTATCTCCTCCTACCAAAGTATGTGATAAAGCTTGAAGGAATCAACAAAATCTCCTCTCCTTTCCCTCTCCAAGTGGTCAACAGCCCCCCCCCCCCTCTCAAATATTTTACTCCCTAACTCTTTAGAACTTAGGAAATAAAATGAGAGACTAAACTTTTTTGTTAGCAAATGAAAGACCTCCTATTTATAGCCTTCAAAAATGTATAAATATAACATATATATATATATATATATATATATATATATATATATATATATATATATATACACACACACACACACATAATCACTACATATCTCTCTTTTTCTTTGTAGATCCACAAATTAGGGATTTCATTTTAATTAAGCTAGTAATTCTAGGGACAAAGGTTAATGTTTTGGTGAACCACTTTTGACAAAATGAGATGAAATGAAATAAAGCAATTATAATCCCCATGTGCCCTCTAAAATTAGGCCATTCTCCCTCTTTTTCTCCCATTTTTGATTTTCTTTTAATGCTTAAATGCTCATTTTAACCTTTTAGAAGATCCACACAAAATGGGTCAATGTTTGGGCCAAACCATTTATTCATTTGGGCTACCATTTACATTATTTTGGACCACAAAAACTAACATATGCCCAACACATTAAATACCTTACCCTTTTTATTTAATTAGGGTTACTAGTCCACCTAATTTAGACTTTAATTAATTACTCCCATTGGTTTAATTAAATAACCCAATTAGACTTGCTATTAAATAGGTTGAGATAATAAATTAAATCTCTAAGCTAGTCCACTAGTATGTAATTAAAAACTTGGACACTTAAGTTATTTAATTATCATACCTACAATATTTATAAATAGGTTTCAAGGCTTTTCTTCTTATTACTCCTTATATGATTAATAAATATACACATACATATATATATATATATATATATATATATATATATATATATATATATATATATATATATTCATTCAATCACATACATACACTACATAAGTCATAAAGTCTTCACTTCATTGATAATTAGTTAATATTTATATATACATTGTGACCTAATATTGTCGGTTATTACAAAAAGATCGCATAAATGCCGACAAATTTGAAAAAGATTGATTTTAATGATGGGCTGATTTAGACAGATTCTCCAGTTGATATAAGTTTAAATGGATGTACCAACTCATCCAGATTTTTGAGGTTTTCGCTATATGGCCTAATATGTGACTCCGTAAAATTGGTCTTGAAACTGAGATTCATATACTTCGGGAGCTTGCTTAAGCGAAGGGGAGGTGTTAGGCACTATGGGTGGGCATTTAATTTGTCTTTTTCGATTATTTGGTTAACCGAACCAATTCGAACCGGTCGGTTTTGTACAAAATGAAATCGGTTAGGCATCGGTACGAATAACCGGTATATATTATTTATTCAGTACCGGGCTCGTGAAACCATTTTGTATGTCCAGCATGTACCGGACCGAACCGGTTATATCGGTTAATTGAATAAAGCCATTTTATTCCCAAATCTTTTACTCAGATCTCGTCTCTGATCTCCACTGCTCTCAAAGCCTTTCAAGTCTAAATAACATTATACACAGATCATCTCATCTATGCATGTGTGTAGTCGTGTGTAAGATTGAATACCTAACTCTTTGGAGCAATCAGGAGAGAGAGATTGGATACATCTGATGGTGGTCTGGTGGATGCGATCATGCGTAAATTGAGGGAAGAATGGGAAGTCAATCAGCCATTGAAGGCCAGCTCGTTCTTGATAACTAATAAGCACTAGCTTCCGACTAAGAATCCCCACGGTTTTGCTCTCGAGTTGTCCATGGAAGGGAGGAACAATGAATTTTTCAAGCACAATTTTTTTCTGAGCTCGACTTCACTGCAGGGGCCAAGGGATTCAATTTCACAAGAATTATAAGTGTGTTTGGATACACAGATTTTAATCAACGTGGTTTTTACAATGCCCAGCGTTGGTTGGGCTAAACTTAGGTTAGTATGGCTCAAGGTAATTTTATGTATACTTTTTAATTTAAAGGCATGGTTAATAGGCCCAAGTTTCATATGATAAATAATTACCTTCTTTTTCCATGCCACAGGCCAAAACAACTTGTTCCATTGAGTCATTTGACATTATTTGGTCCATAATTCGCTGAAACATAACTTCCCGTCTTTGTTTACTTTTGCTCTTCTATATTTTTGCAGCTTCTCAAAAAATAATAATAATAGATGGTACAAAACTAGATAAAAAGCGATACTGAACAGGTGCCGAACCTGCTAAACGGTTCGGTATACCGGTCCAACCAGTACAGGTATCGGTACCTAATTTTGGGTGTATTCGGTAATCGGTCCGATTCACACCAGTTTGGTACTGTAAATTATCGATGAACACCCCTATTAGGCACCCCCGACTTCCGTGAAAATATAGTTATCGCATCTTGTTGACGTTTTTCTAAGTGTGAAGTGTGTGTTTGTGTGTGTGTGAATGTGTGTGCATGCGATTTGAGAAACTTGCCTCGTAAGCAAGCTACAAATATAGTTACAATTCAATTCCTCAACGTCCTACACATTACATGCATTCACAACGTTCATTAGTTACATTCATATTAACCTTATAGGCTTAGTTCCTTCTTTTAATAAAACTTGTTAACTTAGTTTAAGTTCTGCCCATTACCATCAATCTCATATACAAGACTGAAGTCTCACATCTTAAGTTTGATTATCATTATATCTTCTCATGGACATAACGTTTAGCCCTAATGCAACTTATCAAATTACCATACAATTACATCACATGTACGTTAACCATCTGATATGATATCCTATTACATGTCCAACACATTATTATGTTCATTAGACTAGGTTAGACTAACATGTAATGCGCTGTACATGACCAAAATTGAACTGTCCAACTCTGCTACCCCTGCTGGGGCGGGGCTTTTAGTTGAAGGGATGCCCGCCAGGGCGGGGTAAAATGGCCTGGTAACGCCCGCCGGGGCGGGGTTACCCAGGTTTGGTTTCTGCAGTTCGCGACTGCACTGTTCATCAGACCAAAATTCACGAATTATAAATGAAATCAGTAAATTTAACAAGCCCAGAAGATATAGACTTCACATAATTGTCACCAAGCATGCATACTTCGATTTTAACAACAAAACAACAATATTCACCATATTTAACCCCTTTGACTTCATGTTCTTTACTAAAAACTTCATTTTTGACATTCTTAGCGAATCATCACACCACGGATTCATTTCTTGACCGAATCAGTTCATATAACATGCATTTTTTTCGTATTTAAACATATTAACATAATCAATCGTCAATTTACAGATTACAACATGTATTGAACACAAATTTTAGTTCTAAAATCAGCCTTTTTGTACTTTTATAACAAAACTCAAACTTCTTTTTGTAAAAACATGGTTTCATGAATCAATTCATACCAAAATTTGTTTTCAACCCACATATAACAGATTATATCTATTTAAGAACGTAAACATCCATTATCCTAGCAAATCATCAACCAAAACTCAGATTTTGACTTTAAAATCATATATATATGTTACTATAAACTCAAAACCCCCCTTTTAAACCAAAGTTCATGGATTAATTCACCCAAAATTGTTTATCAACATCAACAATTACTCATGAAAATTCCAATTACAGAAAATTAAAAAATATATTTTCATGGGAAACTCAAGAACATAGAAAACAAGGATTGTAAATTGAGTTCTCACCCTCTGATTCTTGATTAGATGATAGGAAACCTTCCTATAATTCTTCAAATCTTCTTCCTTAAACTCAATTCTCTCAAACTCTCTCTTTTCTCTCTGTAAGTCTATTCTCATACTTAATCAAATGAACTTATATAAACTTATTATACGTAATATGTAATAACTGATACAACATGGGTGTCAGTTAATGCCATTACGTAATTAATTGCTCCAACATTCCTAAGACCATGTTTGGCTAGCCTTTAAAAGGCTCTTTCTAATATATTTTAATTATTTTATTTACTATATAGTTTATTTATCACACATTAATTAATCAAACAATATTATTTAAATTCAATTAAATTAAAGACGATATTACCCATTAAATCACGTTATCACATAATTAAAATTCTCATTTATTAATTATACCACATAATTTATATTCCCAATAAATCTTTAATTAATTATCTAATTAAGTAGAACAATAATAAAATTATTTAACAATTCATTTAATTCAATAATCTCAATTAAATTCACACTTTGAACTATAACATTATTCCTCATTAATTTAATTAATGTAACACATTTAATTAAATTAATCCACCACAATTCCATTATATATATCAATAAATAAATTAATAAAAATATTTATTTAACTCAATAAATATTTAAAATTATTTTTAGAAATCTCGTTAGTCACATCTTTCCCCTCTTAAAAGGATTATGTCCCCAAAATCACAACTCAATCAATTTGTCACGTTACATTCTTCCCCCTTATAAAGATTTTGTCCCCAGAATCGCTACACATATTAAGTAAATAAATGAGGATAATTCTTCATCATTTGTTCTTCGAGTTCCCACGTAGCTTCTTCAGCGTTGTAGTTCCTCCAGATTACTTTAATAGAAGGTATTACTTTATTTTTGAGTACTTGGTCTCTCCTATCGATTATCTGAACAGGAACTTCTTCATAGGACAAATCTTTCTCAAATTGCTGGGGTTAATATTTGATAACATGCTTGTAATCGGGCTTATACGGTCGAAAGACAGAAACATGGAAAATATTATGGATATGTTCTAAAGCCGGAGGTAAGGCTACCTCATAGGAAACTTCACCAATTCTTTGCAAAACTTTAAAGGGCCCAATGAATCTCGGGCTCAATTTTCCTTTCTTGCCAAATTGGATCTTTCCCTTCCAGGGAGACACTTTCAAGAAGACGTAACCACCATATTCAAATTCTCGATTCTGTCGGTGTTGATCAACATATTTCTTCTGTCTGTCTTGAGCAGCTATCAATCTTGTCCTGATTACCTTGACAATCTTAGCGGCCTGTTGCACCAATTCTAGTCCGAGTAACTGACATTCCCTAACTTCATCCCAACATAATGGAGTTCTGCATTTTCTGTCGTATAGCGCTTCGTAAGGCGGCATGTCAATACTTGCGTGATAACTGTTGTTGTAACCGAATTCAACGAGCGGTAAGTGATCATCCAAATTTCCTTTAAAATCCATGATGCACTATCTCAACATATCCTCCAATGTCTGAATCGTTCTTTCGCTCTGCCCGTCTGTCTGAGGGTGATATGCCGTACTCATTCTCAACTGCGTCCCCATGCATTCCTATAGTCGTTTCCAAAAGTTCGATGTAAAGCGCGGATCCCTATTGAAAACAATTAACATCGGAACTCCATGCCTCAAAATAATCTCTTTCACATATAACCTTGACAACTGGTCTAAGTTGAATCTGATTCTGATCGAAAGGAAGTGTGCGAATTTTTTCAATCGGTTAATAATAACCCATACTGCGTCATAGCCTTTCTGAGTTGTCGGAAGGCTAACCACGAAAACCATCGTAATATGTTCCCATTTCCATTTTGGGATCTCTAAAGGTTGTAACAACCCACTCGGCCTCTGATGTTCTGCTTTCACTTTCTGACATGTCAAACACTTAGCAACACACTCTGCAACATCTAGTTTCAAATTTGGCCACCAGAAATGTTGTCGAAGATCTTGGAACATCCTGGTACTACCAGGGTGAATAGAATATCGTGAGCTATGAGCCTCGCTCAAAATGTCTTCCTTAATATCTGGCACTAGCGGTACCCAAACTATGCTCTCAAATCTCGGTAGTCTCTCACTGTCTATCTTGAATCTCGATTTGGTTCCTTCAGATATCTTCTTTTTCACCTTCTCACATTCGTCTTCCTGAAGTTGAGCCTCATTAACTTTATCCAGCAAAATTGTACCAGCATGTATCTGGAATAGCTTCTCGTCAATTTCCATAGGATATGTAAGAATCGTGAATTTTATGAATAAATATTGTTTTATAAGAAAATGAATATTTATTTGAATATAAATATTGATGTGTTGTGAGATGAGTAATTCAATTAATTCAAATTGAATTTATGAGAATTAAGAAAAATATAAAGTTGTGATGAGATCTGTGGAATGCCTTTTGTGGCATGAGAATGGAAATTTAAGTGGGTGTTATGGTGGAATGAATATAGAGCTTAATGCTTATGATAATTGTCTAGTGTGGAAAGATAATAAAATGAGTGTACTATCTATTAAATGAAGAGATTAATTAATTTAGAATATGAATTAAGTGCAGCAGTAACTAAGTCTGACAAATTCCCAAAGTGGCACAGCTGTGCCACTCCTGTACTGTAAACCAGCGCAGCTGCTCCGGTAGCAAGACTTGGACAAATATTTTCAACTGTGTGCATGAGTTATAAAGATGGTTTGTTAGCATTAATAAAGAATGAGTAAAATAGTAGATCAGTTACCATTATTATTAATGTGAACATTATTACTAAATATTATTCCATGCCACTATGTGAATATAGGAAAATATGAGTAGTAGTATCATATAATTACCTACTGCATAAGATTAAATGAGGTGTGACATTTAATTGTGGACAATGCTATACAAAAACTATATAGTAAAAGTAATTAAATCATAAAGTTGATTTAGATAAGTTTTGTTACCTCATCATGTGTGATGAGATAATTAAATGTGTATTCAAAAATATGGGAGTAAATAAATATGCACTATTAAAATATTTATTTCAATACTGATGTGTAAGTGAATAGTAAAAGGAAATATTAAATTATATATGATCAATTAAATTAAGTCCATACATGTTATAAATATTAATTGGACTGGACTATTGTACATGGATTATATGATATGGGTATATATTAAATCCCTAATTTTTCATATTATGGTAACAATTGTACATTAAAATTATATTTTTGGGAATTAAAGAAACCAAACCAGGCACTATTTAACCAAATGCTGAGGATTTAGAAGCTTCAGTTACCCAAACAGTAACCTATACCTTCTTTGCGTAACCACCAAGCTGTGAACAGTAAGCTACCATGGAGGTTATTATTGCTATGCAAATGGCTGCGAAATGGTGGTTAAACCACCCTTCCATAACTATTGTGTTCTTCTTATACCTCATGGACTCAGACCTTAGTAAAAAGCAAGTAACTGGTCATGCATTTCTCCCTATAAAGTAGCTTCATTTCTCATTTTTACGTTGCTGAGAATTGTCTGTTGAAATTTTGAGAATTAGAGTGTGAGTGTTTGTTGTTCAAAGAGAAGTCTAGCAATTTCAGAAGGAAGAAATTAAGCAAACTAAGCTTCTAAGAAGGTAAATTCTTGTTTTCAATTCTTATTTCAAAACTTTGACAATTATAGAAATTCTACTCAATTCTTGTGAAATTGAATTTGGAATTGTGATATCAAGCGTTTATGAAGTGTGTATACATGTAAGGAACATCTAATAATGAATTTGAGCATGTTTAAATTGAGAAAATCAATGTTGGTTTAATACTCTACAGAACAGAGTACTTTTCTGGGTCTGGTCCAGGAAGGGTGCATATGCGCCCAGTTTGTACTAGGGTACAGCACAGCTGCGCCGGTCCCCAGAACTAGATTCTGGTTTCTGTTGGACTGTGTTGTTTTTAACTTGGTATTAAGACCTATACATGCATGAAAAGAAGTATGACATGTGGTATAAAGCTTTCTTATGAGATAAGAAATGACCAACATGGTTTAATTGGAGGTTTATAGCAAAAACTTAATGTTTCAAAAATGAACTTTAATGAAACTCATGTTCTGCAAATTCTGAGCTTGGTAGTATAAACACATGACTGATTTCTGAACATAAATGAGAATGAGTTATGATTTATGTTTTATAGTTCTTTTGTTCATGACCAACTTGTTAGGCTTTGAGCTAGAGAACTTTTTCAAAGAAAAACTTGACATAATGAAGCTAATATCCATTAATACTACGTGGAGTATGTTCTGACTTTGTAAAGATGCTAACATGACTTAACTACACATGAAAAGAGCTTTAAAGATGTTTTGTATGTGTTAAATTGCCTTGTTCAAAGTTTAAAATGATTTTAAAAGTAAACTCAGATATATTTCAAACTAAGTTGCATTAGTGTGAGTAGTTAAGTTTTGATTATTTAAGATGGCATGTTTATGTTCATTATGTCTCTAAACATGGTTCTCTTATGTGTTTGACATAATGAAAGTTAACCAAGCATGAGCTTAAACATGTTTTAAAGTGATAAACGATGATAGCTATGAATAAATGATGTGAACACTTATAAGCATGCGTAGTATAGATTATGTGATCTCTTTATGTGGACATATGGCTAATTTAGTAGGCATTGTGATTACATGACCCTATTTAGCCATAATTTCGTGGAAATCCTAAACTAAGATCATGACATGTAAAAGTGAACTTAAGATGGTCATACGCTTATGTAAAGTCCTCTAGCATGTATGTATGTTAAGTGTAATTGTCTTGGTATGCTAAAGAATGGGACAAAAATAGGAAATGCAAGGCTCAACTCTGGTTAGGCTAGAGGACAGCGCAGCTACGCCGTCCCTAAGCCTAACCAGGGCGCAGCTGCGCCATCCTGCAGTACAGTCTGTCTAATCTATTTAAGATCTAAGATGTGGTGTATGTTTGTATTATTTTCTTAATCAGTAATACGTGTCCAAATACAGTATTTGAAGTATCTATAAGCATGCTAATGATAAAAATCATAGATTGGATATGTGTTTATAAACTTTCGAATGTTAAATTCAACGGATGATTATGAATTATGATTTTTGACTTCATAGAGTCTTACAAACTGAATTGGTACATAATAATGTATGTATGGGATTATAAGATAAAGTTTACAAAGAGTTGAGGATATGATAATGATTTGATAAAAAGTGAAACTTAAATGCTCAATGGTTAAGCGTGAGTGGGAGATTGGTTTGTTTATATCATGAATATATTACTAACGTGTATATATAAATAGGATAATATAGTTCGTTGGGTGCTAGTAAGCTATAAGTTGGTAATCAACGCGAAAGGCAAGTACTCGAACCCTACTCTTTATTGAGCATTACTTGAGCTTGTGCTATTATTGATCGTACAAGTAAATCTTTGAAAGTATAATTCATATCTTATGACTTACTAATTCGTAGTTTAGAGATGAAATTGCTTACAGTTTTCGAACCTTGATTTCGGATGATAATTGCTCATGTATATACTTTAAAAAGAAAGTTGTCTAAGCCATTGATTCGGCTAAACTATTGATATATGATTGAAAGCTATCCAAACCAAATTAACTTGGTGTGGACTCTTATAAATCACTGAGATGAACAACCCTCTTGAAAGGGGAAATATATATTTGTCGGGAGACCGACATGCGCACATGAGTATGATTAAATGTTATACATGACATAGGGTACTTTTGGTTAATCACCTATTGTACTCGTTTTATTAAAGTATCAGTTTATTACTGTTAATTCTAGTAGAAGTTCATAGTCCTTAGTGACTGCTCAGTATTCATTACTTTGAAATCTTGAATTGAATAATCGTTGAAATCTTGTTGATATCTTTCAGTCCGTAGCGACTTCTATTGAGAATCGCTGATAATTCTTGAATTATTATTCACTATCATACCCTTGAAGATTGAACTCTATATATAATTGTTCCTTATTGCGATATTACTTTCTGGGTAAAATTATTGCTCATCCTTATTTTCCTTAAAATTTCCAGTTAAGGCAGAACGTGGTGAACCCTCTAGCAAGGACAAGGGTAAAGAGAAGGCTTTGGAGTAGTTAGTTTTATAGACTAGGAATGTACTATTATTCTGTTGTAAAAGAGCTTATTTACTATAATATATTAAGCTATATTTAATTTAAAGTTTTATTGTACTAGTAACGGTTGTGAGACATTAGGACAAGAATAATTATATTATAACAATTTATTTTATTCTATTATTTCATTGTCAATGATTTTAGTATGTTATTAGAGTTAGCACGTGACAACCAAATTTGAGATAGGAGTGTCTAAATTTGGGGGCGTCATAGGATACTTCACTTCCACTTTCAGCTTCTCCATCGCTGAAATTAGCTTCTCCTGAGCGGTCAACATCATCAATTTCTCCCGACCCTTTCTACTTAAGGCGCCGACAACCACATTTGTTTTACCCGGATGGCATAAAATCTCGGAATTATAGTCCTTAATTAACTCCAGCCACCTTCTTTGGCGCATATTCAAGTCCTTTTGTGTAAAAATATATTTTAGACTCTTGTGGTCTGTATATATTTCACACTTCTCCCCATAGAGATAGTGTCTCCAGATCTTCAAAGGGAATACCACCGTAGCTAACTCCATGTCATGGGTCGGATACCCCTTCTCATAGTCCTTCAATTGTCATGACACATATAATGACCCTGCCATTTTGCATAAGCACACAGTCAAGTCCTTTATGCGACGCATCACTATAAACCACAAAATTTCATGTGTTATCCAGAAGAGATAACACAGGTGTTGTACTAAACCTCTTCTTAAGTTCTTGAAAGCTTTCCTCACACTTCTCCGTCCAAACGAATTTCACAGCTTTCCTAGTCAAATTCGTCAGCGGAGTTGCGATGAATGAATCTTCTGTAATAACCTGCTAATCTAAGAAAACTTCTCACTTCCGACAGCATTTTTGGCTGATCCCAGTTCATCACAGCTTCGACTTTGGAGGGATCTACCAAAATTCTGTCCTTATTAATCACATATTCGAGAAATTGTACTCGCTCAATCCAAAATTCGCATTTCAAAAACTTGGCATACAACTTCTCCCTTCTCAATGCCTCTAACGCTACCTTCAAAGCTCTACATGTTCTTCCTTGGTTTTCGACTATACTAAAATGTCATCGATAAACTCCACCACGAATTTATTCAAAAATGGTTTAAATACCCTATTTATTAGGTTCATAAATGTTGCAGGAGCATTCATTAGACTGAATGACATCACCAAAAATTCGTAGTGACTGTATCGAGTCCTAAACAATGTCTTCAGAACATCCTTTAGCCTCACCTTCAGCTGATGATAACCACTCCTCAAGTCTATCTTTGAAAAGTATCTAGCTCCTTTTAATTTATCAAATAGGTCATCGATCCTCGGTAATGGATATCTATTATTAATTGTGACCTTATTCAGTTCTCTGTAGTCGATGCAGAGTCACATCGTCCCGTCCTTCTTCTTCACAAATAACACCGGCGCTCTCCACGATGATACGCTCGGTTGAATGTATTTCTTGTCCAGTAACTCTTGCAGTTGTACCATCAATTCTTTCATCTCTACCGGAGCCATGCGATACGGTGCCTTAGATATTGGAGTCATTCCTGGTGCCAAATTGATCACAAACTTAACCTCTCTGTCTGGTAGAAGTCCTGGCAAATCATCTGGAAATACATCTGCGAAGTCCCTCACTACTGGTATCTCCTCTATCTTCGGGTTCTCCTTACGACTATCAACTATGTAGGCTAAATATCCTACACAGCCTTGTCTTAACAACTTCCTGGCATGCATCATCGTCAAACAACTCGCTTGTCTAGGCGACTTACTGCCATAAAACACAACCTTTGATGGAGTCATAAGGTTAATACATTTCTTATGGCAATCAATTATAGCCCCGCAATTGAATAACCAATCCGTTCCTAAAATAATGTCAAATTTCCCAAGTTTGATAGGGATAAGATCTACATTCATAATGTTACCCTTAATATCCACCCTACAGTTCTTGTGTACGTACTTAATAGGGATCACTTCTGTATTTGGAATCTCTATGTTCATGGAGTATTCTAACTCATCCTTAGGCAATTCTAAGTTCTTAGCTAAGTCATCGGATATAAATGAACAAGTGGCACCCGAATCAAATAATACATAAGCATTAACTTTATTGATCGGAATGATACCTGACACCACATCGCGAGACTCCACAGCATCCTGTACTGTCATGCTGAATATCCTGGCGGTCGGTCGGTTAGTGACAGTTGGCCCCGTGATAGTTAGAGCATTGCCACCGCTATTTCCCTAGTTCCCTCCTGTTTTTGCCCTCCCAAATCCTTTCTTGGGACAGTCCCTAGTCAAGTGGTCCTTCGACCCAATGTGAAGAAGGCGCCCTTCTTTGGGTTAGGGCAGTTAGGTGCTATATGGCCTTCCTGACCACAATTATAGCAAACTCTTTTTCCTTTCATACAGACCCCCAGGTGAGCTTTCCCACAGGTCGGACATGCTTCAATCCTCTTCTTCCGACCTCCTTGCTGATTTCTAGTTGACTAGTTATCAGTCCACCTCCTCTTCTGATTGTTACTTCCTTTCGTGTTGCTGCCACTAGCCTTGTTATTTCCTTCATTTTCACTCTTCTTCTTCTACTGATCTTGATTGTACTTGGTCACCGCATCGCTCCCACCTTCGATGAGGATGGCCTTCTCTAGTACTCCAGCTAAAGTGTTCTGCTGAAACATTGACACTTTACTATATAACCAGGGCTTCAGTCCCTTTTCAAACCTTCTTTCTTTCCTCTCATCCATGTGTACTTGATACGAGGCGAACCTAGTCAACTCGTTGAATTTTTTCGTATAGTCTGGTACGGACATATTGCCTTGCTTCAATTCCAAAAATTGTACCTATATTTGGTTCTACGAGCTTGTCGGGAAATACATCTCGAAGAACATCTCCTTAAATCTCTCCTAGGTGATCACACCTTCTCCTCCATGGACCTTATTTGCTTACCACCAATAACTGGCATCTAATTTCAACATGAACGTTGCGTAGGCAGTTTTCTGCTCCTCTTTGACTCTGGCGACATCAAAAACTTTTTCCATCTCCATAATCCAAGTTTGAGCTTCTATCGGGTTTATGGAGCCTTTAAACTCTAGTTGTCCCTTCGCCTTAAAGTCCTTGAACGTTGTATTTGGTGGAGTTTGAGGTTGATTGTTAATTGCTCTAGCCAATAAGTTCACCAACTGCTGAACAGGGTTAGCATTGGCGTCGTTATTGTTGTTTGTCGACCCTTCTTGGGCCGGTTGACGGTTTAGTCTTCTTCTCGGCGGCATATTTCTGTTAAGATATACGCTTATTAGATCTTTATTCGATCCTTTAAATATTTTAGGCTTAACATAATCAATTAACATATTATCTCAAATAAACTCTAATATTTTATTTAAATCGAAAGTTTTAACATAATGTGATAGCATCACTGCTATTTACATCAACTATCCCGAGGTAAAGAATCTTCAGGATTAAATCATCGTATTCCATTACTTTTATTTACACTGGAATTTACATCATTAACTAACATAGTTATTCACATAATTTATATATTGTTCTTATCACGGCCTATTAAGACGTCGAACAGCTTCTCTACGCTCTTCTTCCATGATACAAAACATCGTTCTACAATCCAGTATGTACCAAGGTAAGTCCTCTAACTAAATTGGATAGTACATAACTCGATCCTGAGCTTTGTTCATCGCAGTGTTGAATGTATAATCCATCTCCACCATATTGACCTTCTTTGTTTACACCTCTTCCTCAGCTACATCTGCTCGCTGGGAAGCCTCCTCGTAAGCATCTTCAGCTCTAGCTCGCTTTACGGACTCCTCTATCAAATCATCCTTAGACTTTGCAATCTCTGCCACCAGCTGCTCATTGTCACCCTCTAAGTGAACTAATTTCCACTCCATATTTCCAAGACATGCATCAAGACCTTGAATTTCCTCATTCTTTTGACCTATAGTGGCATGGCGTTCATCTGCCAACCCTTCCAACCCTCTAACTCTATCCTAAAGCTCGATGTTACGGTCATACACCTCATCATACATCTGAGCTGCAATAGAGTTCGGTGGGAACTCATCTTCTTCCATTTCCTACTCAAGGTCCTCCTCCGAATCAGTCTTAGACACATGCTTCTGACCCACAACAGTGATCAACGGAGATGGCTCTCTCTGTACAAACTGCTCCCGTACGATATGAATGTCTCGGGGCTCCTCCTCTTAAGGTACTCGGGGTTCCTCCTCCCTAGCTTGACTAGATCATCCAACGTCCGACATCTTGACAATATAGTTTTAAGTTTTAGTTACTAATTGATACTCGCGAGCACATAAGTTTATCACATATGCACATAAAGTCTTTTATTATCTTCAATGAATTAATGAATTCATTTCTTAGAACTCGGTAAGAGTTTACCACCACTATGTTCTCGATCTACTATAAGGCTACTACCTAAGGTTTTTCCCCCACCTAAGGTTCATAACCTACAGCTCTAATACCAACCTGTGACACCCCCAAATCCGGGTACTTAGATTTTCACAGGATTTGGTGTTCACTGTATAAACATTAAATGTTTATCTACCCATAATAAATGAAAACCATAAATAGATAGAAATAAATCCTCCCCTTATGGGGTTACAACATCTGAATGAAAACACATCAATCCCAGGTCATACTAACCTTAAATCTCAAATGCGGAAGCGTAAACAAATAATAAGTCTTACACAACTTTAACATAAGTCTGAAACAAAAATAAATCAAATAAACAACAAGTCTTCATCACATGTTGACCTTGCCCTTGCCTATTCTAGTAGAAGGCTCGTCGTACCTTTCGTTCTTAACTACAATGTTATTATTACACAAGAGTGAGCACGATTGCCCACAAGTATGATAATATAACAATAATATAATAACATACGAGTGAATCAAAGACTTCTGAAATAAGAAAACTCGACTTTTGAATCAAGAATGAATAACAAGAATCAAAAAAACTTCTAAGGGTCGTAAGACCTTGAACTATATCCTAGGTTGTCAAGTGTTTATATTTGAAACTTTTAACAGTCATAAGACTATAGACTCTACTTCTCGTACTTAGGGGGATCAACCCTTAGTACCATACTGCGCACAATATCTTAACGCTAAAGCATCATTAATCCCCTATAATAGGGTTGTTCATCTTAGTTTGACAATAGAGTCCACAAAAAAGAAAGTTTAGTTTGGATAAGCTCAATAATGGTTCTGGAATTTAGAACATTCATCAACTATGGACTAGTCGAATCAATAAAGGTTCGCTAGTCTTACAAGGTTCAACAATAAATGATATTCAATTTGAATAATAAAACTCAAGAGGTATACAATCGAATAAGTATTGTATAACGGGAATCATGCTTTAAAAGAATGATAACATCTAATATGAAATCTTGAACTTGAACAATTAATAACAAGAACTTACTCGACATAGAATATAAGTCTAGGACTTGGTCAATCGAAGAATTAGAATTTAAAGAAACTTATTCCATAAAAGTAAAGTTTTGAGTAAGGAAACTTGCTTAACATAAGAGTAGGGTTCAGAAACTTGCCTCGTGTGCAAGCAACAAATATAGTTACAATTCAATTCCTCAACGTCCTACACATTACATGCATTCACAACGTTCATTAGTTACATTCATATTAACCTTATAGGTTTAGTTCCTTCTTTTAATAAAACTTGTTAACTTAGTTTAAGTTCTGCTCATTACCATCAATCTCATATACAATACTGAAGTCTCACATCTTAAGTTTGATCATCATTATATCTTCTCATGGACATAACGTTTAGCCCTAATGCAACTTATCAAATTACCATACAATTACATCACATGTATGTTAACCATCTGATATGACATCCTATTACATGTCCAACACATTATTATGTTCATTAGACTAGGTTAGACTAACATGTAATGCTATGATAACCCGGGATTTCGAATAATCCAAAATTTTTGAATAAATTTTTTTTATTATTAATATTAATATTAATTATCAATTTTGTGATAAGTTTCTATGATACGAGTCTCGAGAAAGTTAATTTGTATATTGACTAATAAATTTTAGAGTAGAGTTGTGCTTAATAGAGAATAGAAACCCTAACCCTAAGTCCGGATAGGGATTCGGTATAAAATATAATTAAAATAATTATATTATTGATTACGTGTTTGTACTGTGTGGTAGTATTGATCAATGATTGATCGGGTAAGGTTTAATATTTATAAACCCTAAGAAGAGATTAGAAAACCTAATCTCAGGATGAGAAACCCTAATATACCGTTAGAAATCCTAATCGAAAGCCGGGAAACCCTAATTTCATATTCGGGAATCCTAAACCCTAAATTAGGAAACCCTAATCCTAATTGGTAAGCCTAATGTGCGTATTAAACTTAAATATGATTAGAAAACCCTAATTATAATTTTGTTATCTTAATTTCTATTTTACAAACCCTAATTGTAATTTAAAAAATTTATTTTTCTAATTAAAACCCTAATTCGTGGGTTATAAACCCTAATGACCATTTTCACCTTAATTGCTAAATTAAGTAATTTTAATTAGGAATATTAAACTTAATTAGCAATATTTAATTTTATGATTAGGAAATATTAATATAATTATTGAATCCTAATTATAATTTTGGAATATTAATTTTCCATTTTGAAAACCGAAATTCGAAAATCTTGGAAATTAAAGTGTAAACCTAAAGGGTTCCAAACCCTAAACCCTAAGGGTTCTAAACTCTAAACCCTAACCTAAACCCTAAACCCTAAGGGTTTAGATATTTGACCATATTGTCATTAAAATTATTTTACAAATGTCAAAAATGCCCTTTATGGATTTTTTTATTTGGTTACTTGTAAAATTTACTAAACCTTTAGTTGGTGACCAACTACAGGCAGCCCATTGACTCTTGTCTCAGCCACAATCTGAATTACATGACACCTAGCAAGGACATACATACATTATATCTAGATTTGTGAGATAAAGAGAGAGAATGTCCATAAAAGTAGTCATTTTGCTATCCCACTCTCCACAAACTCATTCCCTCTCCTAACCTCCGAATTTCTCAAGTAAATCAGTCACAATTTCAGCCCTTAGAACACCCAAGAACATATTGGAGATCAAAGATCAAAATCTAGAACATAAAGGTATAACCCTAAATTTATTTTTTGATCTTGTAGACTAAGAAAAATTTTATGTTTAAGTGTTTAATCTTGTGTTATAGGATGTTTTTAGATGATCTGTGATGATCTATCATAGATCCATTGCATCAAAGTTGGTAAAAATCGAAGTTTTTAAAAACTGTCCAAGAACACAAAAGTCGCCTGACAAGCTAATGTCAGTGGCCGTAGATCTCTGCATGTTTAAGATTTTTGTTGTTTTAAGTTTTGATTTTGTATTTTGGTATGAGATCTTTAGTCTGCAAAAGAAATCAGAGCCATTTGATGTAGGGATCAAGAGTTATTAACGGTCAAAACCCGTTGACCGGGCTTGACCGAGTAAAAATCTGGGTAACCCAGAAATTTGAAATCAGCGTCTGACAACATTTCTAAGCTTCTTGATCTGTCAGTATTTTCGTGTTATGATGTTGTTGTTGTAACCAGTTTGTAGCTTGTTAGTTTAACTCTATATCCATGCTAGTAGATCTCTTAAACAATACATAAGATCGAGTGTAATTAATGGTCAAAGTAGGCATGTTGTTCACGGATAACGTTTCTGGGAAAAACCCAGAAACGGATGAACTAAGCTTCTGACAGCTTTTGACCGAGCCGGATATGACGAGGTTAATGTAGTTTGGTTGATATGTTACTTTCGTGTTGTTCCTTGACATAAGGACTACAAATATAAACTTTAAGAACACATGAATCATTACAAGAACATGAGATTAAATGGGTTGAAAGGTGGTACCAAGAGACTGCCTGGTTTTCTGGGTTACCCAGAAAACCTAGAAGCTATCTGACAGAGACTTTGGATGGCTAGATCTTTTTGGTGTAATGTGTTATGACCTAGGTAATAATTGATTGATGTAGTGTTACATAAACACTACAAGATCGAGGTTCAATATTTCCAAGAACATGTATGGATTTAATGTTACGCACGGTCAAACCATGCACCTTGAACACTGACTTTGTTAGTGTTCTTGAGCCAAGAACACCAAAGGCAACAGACAAGTGTCGCTAAAGGCTATTAGCGACGGTTTTATTTATTTTATTTTCAGAATTTCCGGTAATTAATTAAAAATAGAAAATAAATTATAAAAATTATTAAAAATGGTTTTGAAAATTATTTTAAATTATGAAAAATAATTTTTGACCAATTGGAATATTTTTCTTTAATATTTATAATTATTTAAATATTAAAAGTATTTAATTTATTTAATTAGTGTATTAAATAAATTAGAGAAAAATGATTTAATATTATGAAAAATTATTTTAAATAAGAATAATGTATTTAAAAATATTTTGAATTATAAACTATAATTTTTAATATTTTTGGAGAATTTTCATTAATAAATTAATATTAATGATATTAGATTTATTTAATTACTAAATTAAATAAATAACTTAAAAATAATTTTTATGATTTAAAAATCATTTTAAATAAGAATAAAGTGTTAGAAAATAATTTGAATTATAAAATATAATTTTCAATATTTTTGGAGAATTCTCATTAATAAATTAATATTAATGATATTAGATTATTTATTTATTAAATTAAATAAATGAATTAAAAATGATTTTATTGCTTTAGAAATCATTTAAAAATGAGAAAAATGATTTAAAAATATTTTAAGTTATAATTAATGACTTTTAATATTTAAATAATAATTTCATTAATATTTAAATATTAATGGTGATGGTTTAAAAATGATTTTAATTATTTTGAAAAATCATTTAAGTAGAATATTGATGATTTAAAAAATTTTTAATAATAACTTTAATATTTTGACAAGTATGTTATTAATATTTTTATTATTAAATATTAATAATGATAAGATTATTTGATAATTAAATCATTTAAAATGATTTAAGTGTTTGAAAAATTATTATAAATTATAATAATTATTTATAAATTATTAAAAGCTTCCGAAAAATATTATAAACGATATTTGACTTATCTAAAATAATATTGAAGCTTAGAGACTAAGATTGTTAGACAATCAATGTGGTAATTGTCGGATAGGGTGACCATAACACCGAGATGAGACCAAAGTCCAACCAGACTGAACTAGTTAGACTTTATAAGTGTTTATATAGGTTATAAACACTAATGTGGCTATGTGGTAATGTGCCTAGGAGAAGTTTGACTGTAAATTACAGTATTACGTGTTATGAAATATTGTGCTAATTGTGAGACCGATATTATTGGTTATAGGTCTTACGAACGCAGTTAATTATATTGTGTAGCTGTAATCAACGCGGAAGGCAAGTTTTCTAACTCAACCTTGAGTTATATTCATTCAATTATTATAGTTAATTATTGCTAATTATACTATGTCCAGCGAAGTTATTGTTGATTATTCGCAGTTAGTGCATGATTAATAATTCAAATTGAATTACTGATTCGAAAAATATATATTTGTAGAATTTCTGTTGTTGGATATGTATATCTGTAGAAACTAATATTGACAGTACAGATAATTCCTGTTTATTGTCAAATTATATTGAGAAATGTCTTAGCTAATTATTCTGGCTAGACGAATATTTGTTAGAACTTGATAAATACGAGAAGAGAAATCAATTGTTATTGATAGATCGATGCCAATTGTTTCGGCTAGATCAATAAGTAGATAGAATTTAAAATCACAGTATTTCGTTGTTAAATCAAAAATCTTGATTCTGAGACTGAGAAGAACAACCTTTTATATAAAGAGAACATTTTGGGTCGTATATTCGACCATTGCGCGCTGTTAAGTATTATGCATAATATAGGGTATAATAAAGCTGATCACTTGTTATACTTGCAGAGTGGTATGATTTAATCTTTATGGTTATCTGATACACCTGCGTATATATCAAAGTAAATCTTTGATAGATACCCGAGAAAATAAGTTCAAAGATCTGGTGAGATCACTCAGCATAAATCTGAAAAATATTCCACTTTGTTATTGCGTAGAATTTATTCTTGTTTATTCAATAGAATATCGTAGAAACTTTGAAAGCGCTGTACTCTTTCATTATCAGATTATTGTGTTGCCTAGAATACGAGAAGACTTGTTATTGATTAACGATTTGTTCAGCTATTTCAAAGTTCCCTGAACTTTGGTTTTATTCTATCAACATAGATAGCTTATAATTCTGATACTTATACATTCATTGTATATCTTAACTTGCGGGGTAAATTTGTTGCTCACCCTTGCTAAATAAAACTTTTCAGCTAGGGACGAAGTTGTAGAAGATATTGTGAAGAACAAAGGCAAAGACATAGTGATTAATTAGTTATGAATAACATTATTACTATGTTGTATTTGTGAACCCTTTTTGTATAACTAAAAGGTATGTTTGTAATGTTAAGGTTAAAGAACCTGGGGTAATGTATTAACTATATCAGTTAATGAAGTGTATGTTCCTACTTATAAATAAATGGGTAGTTAAATGTCATTTATATTGTGGATCGTGAACACCAAATTCGGGGTCAGGTAACCCGAATTTTGGGGTGTCACAGGTTAGTATCAAAGCTGTAATGACCAAGGTGTCACAAGTTGGTAGTAGAGTTATAGGCTATAAACCTTAAGTGGGGTGGGGAAAACCCTAGGATTATAACCATAAGCGAGATAGAGAATACTCATTTAGAGTACTAAGTGAGGGATTGCCGAAGCGTATCGATAGTGAGATGTGTGGACACATAGTGTGAGAAGTTCGTACTGGTGAAGTACTAATCAAGTCATTTAGACTGATTATAGGATGTCTGGAGAAGATGAAATGAGTACGGAGATGCTAGCGGTTGTTGCACTAGTGCCAGTAGCCGAGGTGCCAACGCAAAGCGAGTTAGTTGAAAAGGTGGGAAAAGATGAACCTATGGTCAATCTGGGGAGCGATCATGACGATTATCCCGAGATGTATCTGAATGGTGATGAGGAGGCAGAGTCCGAAGAAGTTAAGGTGGAGAACGAGAATAAGATCAAAGTTAGAGAACAAGATCAAGTATCTGCAAAAGTTCAAGAACTCCGGAGAAAAGTATTTCTCTTAGAGGAGTTATGGAAGACGGAGCGAGCGTTAGATGAAATGACTGAAGAATGGAATGAGATGAAGGTGCATGTTGAAAGTATGAAGACCGAAGATGGTGGATCATCTGAAGGAACAATCAAGCAGCAGAAAGGCAAGAAAAAGAGAAAGAGGGACAACGACAGCGATGATTCTAAAAGTTCAAACCCGAAGAAGAAGCAAGTCTGCAGCAAGTGTGGAAAGACTCATATGGGAGAACGGGTCACAAATTCAACAAGGTAAGAAGAAGACGGGTGAAGGGAGTTAACGGTAGATAGCTTAAGTTTAAGCGATAGTATCTTTTGATAGTGTATTGAGAACGATGTGTGAACATATGTAAATATATATATTTGTATGAGTGAAATCTTTATTTTCTATATGAATATAAGATTTAAAATAATTTTTGAGTTCTTAAAACTCATACTTATGGTAAGTTCATGACTCATAATTATATGAAATATTTTGAACCCCTCAGCGAATGGACGCCAAAGGTCTGACTAGGATAAGTTCATACACTCATATAATTGTGGCAAGTTCCTGAACCCCTAGGTGTGGTAAGTTTGATGAACTGGAAATAGTTATGTGTGAATGCAGAATTACAACTTTTGTTTAAAGTTGTGCTGTAAATCCTGATATTATTTAAAAAGGGATAGTGCTATGTGTTAAGAGCTAAATATATTGTGTGCTATGTGAACAAATATGCGATTCTATGAGAAATTTTTATTGTGCTATTAATAAGAATCTGTGTAAAGAAAGAGAATTAATGTAAGATTTTTATCAGATAATGCCGCCAAGGAAGGGAAGCCTAAAGAGAAATATGGAAGAACAATTTGTGAATCTGAAGCAGAAGAATATGTCAGTGGCAGAATATTTTATCAAGTTCGACGAGTTAGCAAAATTTGCTCCACATCGAGTGGACACTGAGGAGCTTAAAGCACGATGTTTTAGGAACGGATTGAAATCGTTGGTACTCAAGAAGCTAGATGTACTGCAAATTAGTTCATTTTCAACGTTATTAGAAAAAGCCATTATCGCTGAAGGAGAAATTGAAGCTGTATTGAAGAATAGTCAAGAACAAATAAAGGAAGCTGAAGGAAATATTATGATAGGTGGTAGTGGAGGTAGTAATCTTAATAAACGTAAGAGGAATGGTGACATTAATAATCCAGTAGAGATTAGGAAGAAAGGCGTGTCGTGCGTAGTTTGCGGGAAGCATCATCAAGGAGTTTGTTTGAAGAACAAAGGATTCTGTTACAACTGTGGTCAAGAGGGACACATGTCACCCCAGTGTCCCATTCCAAAGAAGACACAAGGTTGTTTTGCATGTGGATCGACCGATCATATGGTTCAGAATTGTACGAAGAGAAATGTAGAGAGGAGAAGTGCCAACAAGGGACCCGGTAGCGGAACCTTGGCGATTCGAGGACCTGCACAGCCAAGAAGACCAATAACATTCACTTTTAGCATGACAGTTCCAAATGCAGCAGCTGCCCATGAAGAGGCGACAGGTAACGAGTTCAGTTAGAAATTACATTACGCGAGAAATACGAGTTAGATATTTTTGTGGACTGTTTTCTTTTATAGATTCAAGTCACAGGTTAAAATTTTGATACACAATTTAATAGTGTACTGATAAAAATGAATTGATAATACAACTTTAAAAGATTGTAGAGAATAAGAAAGCAGTGATTCCGAGGACGGAATCCTTTTTAGGAGGGGTGAATGTGATAACCCGGGATTTCGAATAATCCAAAATTTTTGAATAAATTTTTTTTATTATTAATATTAATATTAATTATCAATTTTGTGATAAGTTTCTATGATACGAGTCTCGAGAAATTTAATTTGTATATTGACTAATAAATTTTAGAGTAGAGTTGTGCTTAATAGAGAATAGAAACCCTAACCCTAAGTCCGGATAGGGATTCGACATACAATATAATTAAAATAATTATATTATTGATTACGTGTTTGTACTGTGTGGTAGTATTGATCAATGATTGATCAGGTAAGGTTTAATATTTATAAACCCTAAGAAGAGATTAGAAAACCTAATCTCAGGATGAGAAACCCAAATGTACCGTTAGAAATCCTAATCGAAAGCCGGGAAACCCTAATTTCATATTCGGGAATCCTAAACCCTAAATTAGGAAACCCTAATCCTAATTGGTAAGCCTAATGTGCGTATTAAACTTAAATATGATTAGAAAACCCTAATTATATTTTAGTTATCTTAATTTCTATTTTACAAACCCTAATTGTAATTTAGAAAATTTATTTTTCTAATTAAAACCCTAATTCGTGGGTTATAAGCCCTAATGACCATTTTCACCTTAATTGCTAAATTAAGTAATTTTAATTAGGAATATTAAACTTAATTAGCAAGATTGAATTTTATGATTAGGAAATATTAATATAATTATTGAATCCTAATTATAATTTTGGAATATTAATTTTCCATTTTGAAAACCGAAATTCGAAAATCTTGGAAATTAAAGTGTAAACCTAAAGGGTTCCAAACCCTAAACCCTAAGGGTTCTAAACTCTAAACCCTAACCTAAACCCTAAACCCTAAGGGTTTAGATATTTGACCATATTGTCATTAAAATTATTTTACAAATGTCAAAAATGCCCTTTATGGATTTTTTTATTTGGTTACTTGTAAAATTTACTAAACCTTTAGTTGGTGACCAACTACAGGCAGCCCATTGACTCTTGTCTCAGCCACAATCTGAATTACATGACACCTAGCAAGGACATACATACATTATATCTAGATTTGTGAGATAAAGAGAGAGAATGTCCATAAAAGTAGTCATTTTGCTATCCCACTCTCCACAAACTCATTCCCTCTCCTAACCTCCGAATTTCTCAAGTAAATCAGTCACAATTTCAGCCCTTAGAACACCCAAGAACATATTGGAGATCAAAGATCAAAATCTAGAACATAAAGGTATAACCCTAAATTTATTTTTTGATCTTGTAGACTAAGAAAAATTTTATGTTTAAGTGTTTAATCTTGTGTTATAGGATGTTTTTAGATGATCTGTGATGATCTATCATAGATCCATTGCATCAAAGTTGGTAAAAATCGAAGTTTTTAAAAACTGTCCAAGAACACAAAAGTCGTCTGACAAGCTAATGTCAGTGGCCGTAGATCTCTGCATGTTTAAGATTTTTGTTGTTTTAAGTTTTGATTTTGTATTTTGGTATGAGATCTTTAGTCTGCAAAAGAAATCAGAGCCATTTGATGTAGGGATCAAGAGTTATTAACGGTCAAAACCCGTTGACCGGGCTTGACCGAGTAAAAATCTGGGTAACCCAGAAATTTGAAATCAGCGTCTGACAACATTTCTAAGCTTCTTGATCTGTCAGTATTTTCGTGTTATGATGTTGTTGTTGTAACCAGTTTGTAGCTTGTTAGTTTAACTCTATATCCATGCTAGTAGATCTCTTAAACAATACATAAGATCGAGTGTAATTAATGGTCAAAGTAGGCATGTTGTTCACGGATAACGTTTCTGGGAAAAACCCAGAAACGGATGAACTAAGCTTCTGACAGCTTTTGACCGAGCCGGATATGACGAGGTTAATGTAGTTTGGTTGATATGTTACTTTCGTGTTGTTCCTTGACATAAGGACTACAAATATAAACTTTAAGAACACATGACTCATTACAGGAACATGAGATTAAATGGGTTGAAAGGTGGTACCAAGAGACTGCCTGGTTTTCTGGGTTACCCAGAAAACCTAGAAGCTATCTGACAGAGACTTTGGATGGCTAGATCTTTTTGGTGTAATGTGTTATGACCTAGGTGACAATTGATTGATGTAGTGTTACATAAATACTACAAGATCGAGGTTCAATATTTCCTAGAACATGTATGGATTTAATATTACGCACGGTCAAACCATGCACCTTGAACACTGACTTTGTCAGTGTTCTTGAGCCAAGAACACCAAAGGCAACAGACAAGTGTCGCTAAAGGCTATTAGCGACGGTTTTATTTATTTTATTTTCAGAATTCCCGGTAATTAATTAAAAATAGAAAATAAATTATAAAAATTATTAAAAATGGTTTTGAAAATTATTTTAAATTATGAAAAATAATTTTTGACCAATTGGAATATTTTTTTTTTAATATTTATAATTATTTAAATATTAAAAGTATTTAATTTATTTAATTAGTGTATTAAATAAATTAGAGAAAAATGATTTAATATTATGAAAAATTATTTTAAATAAGAATAATGTATTTAAAAATATTTTGAATTATAAACTATAATTTTTAATATTTTTAGAGAATTTTCATTAATAAATTAATATTAATAATATTAGATTTATTTAATTACTAAATTAAATAAATAAGTTAAAAATGATTTTTATGATTTAAAAATTATTTTAAATAAGAATAAAGTGTTAGAAAATATTTTGAATTATAAAATATAATTTTCAATATTTTTGGAGAATTCTCATTAATAAATTAATATTAATGATATTAGATTATTTATTTATTAAATTAAATAAATGAATTAAAAATGATTTTATTGCTTTAGAAATCATTTAAAAATGAGAAAAATGATTTAAAAATATTTTAAGTTATAATTAATAGCTTTTAATATTTGAATAATAATTTCATTAATATTTAAATATTAATGGTGATGGTTTAAAAATGATTTTAATTATTTTAAAAAATCATTTAAGTAGAATATTGATGATTTAAAATTTTTTTAATAATAACTTTAATATTTTAACAAGTATGTTATTAATATTTTTATTATTAAATATTAATAATGATAAGATTATTTGATAATTAAATCATTTAAAATGATTTAAGTGTTTGAAAAATTATTATAAATTATAATAATTGTTTATAAATTATTAAAAGCTTCCGAAAAATATTATAAACGATATTTGACTTATCTAAAATAATATTGAAGCTTAGAGACTAAGATTGTTAGACAATCAATGTGTTAATTGTCGGATAGGGTGACCATAACACCGAGATGAGACCAAAGTCCAACCAGACTGAACAAGTTAGACTTGATAAGTGTTTATATAGGTTATAAACACTAATGTGGCTATGTGGTAATGTGTCTAGGAGAAGTTTGACTGTAAATTACAATATTACATGTTATGAAATATTGTGCTAATTGTGAGACCGATATTATTGGTTATAGGTCTTATGAACGCAGTTAATTATATTGTGTAGCTGTAATCAACGCGGAAGGCAAGTTTCCTAACTCAACCTTGAGTTATATTCATTAAATTATTATAGTTAATTATTGCTAATTATACCATGTCCAGGGAAGTTATTGTTGATTATTCGCAGTTAGTGCATGATTAATAATTCAAATTGAATTACTGATTCGAAAAATATATATTTGTAGAATTTCTGTTGTTGGATATTTATATCTGTAGAAACTAATATTGACAGTACAGATAATTCATGTTTATTGTCAAATTATATTGAGAAATGTCTTAGCTAATTATTCTGGCTAGACGAACATTTGTTAGAACTTGATAAATACGAGAAGAGAAATCAATTGTTATTGATAGATCGGTGCCAATTGTTTCGGCTAGATCAATAAGTAGATAGAATTTAAAATCACAGTATTTCGTTGTTAAATCAAAAATCTTGATTCTGAGACTGAGAAGAACAACCTTTTATATAAAGGGAATATTTTGGGTCGTATATTCGACCATTGCGCGATGTTAAGTATTATGCATAATATAGGGTATAATAAAGCTGATCATTTGTTATACTTGCAGAGTGGTATGATTTAATCTTTATGGTTATCTGATACGCCTGCGTATGTATCAAAGTAAATCTTTGATAGATACCCGAGAAAATAAGTTCAAAGATCTGGTGAGATCACTCAGCATAAATCTGAAAAATATTCCACTTTGTTATTGCGTAGAATTTATTCTTGTTTATTCAATAGAATATCGTAGAAACTTTGAAAGCGATGTACTCTTTCATTATCAGATTATTGTGTTGCCTAGAATACGAGAAGACTTGTTATTGATTAACGATTTGTTCAGCTATTTCAAAGTTTCCTGAACTTTGGTTTTATTCTATCAACATAGATAGCTTATAATTCTGATACTTATACATTCATTGTATATCTTAACTTGCGGGGCAAATTTGTTGCTCACCCTTGCTAAATAAAACTTTTCAGCTAGGGACGAAGTTGCAGAAGATGCTGTGAAGAACAAAGGCAAAGACATAGTAATTAATTAGTTATGAATAACATTATTATTATGTTGTATTTGTGAACCCTTTTTGTATAACTAAAGGCTATGTTTGTAATGTTAAGGTTAGAGAACCTGGGATAATGTATTAACTATATCAGTTAATGAAGTGTATGTTCCTACTTATAAATTAATGGGTAGTTAAAAGTTATTTATATTGTGGATCGTGAACACCAAATTCGGGGGTCAGGTAACCCGAATTTGGGGGTGTCACAAATGCGCTGTACATGACCAAAACTGAACTGTCCAACTCTGCTACCCCTGCAGGGGCGGGACTTTTAGTTGAAGGGATGCCCGCCAGGGCGGGGTAAAATGGCCTGGTAACGCCCGCTGGGGCGGGGTTACCCAGGTTTGGTTTCTGCAGTTCGTGACGGCACTGTTCATCAAACCAAAATTCGCGAATTATACATGAAATCAGTAAATTTAACAAACCCAGAAGATATAGACTTCACATAATTGTCACCAAGCATGCATACTTCGATTTTAACAACAAAACAACAATATTCACCATATTTAACCCCTTTGAATTCATGTTCTTTACTAAAAACTTCATTTTTGACATTCTTAGCGAATCATCACGCCACGGATTCATTTCTTGACCGAATTAGTTCATATAACATGTATTATTTTCGTATTTAAACATATTAACATAATCAATCGTCAATTTACAGATTACAACATGTATTGAACATAAATTTTAGTTCTAATATCAGCCTTTTTGTACTTTTATAACAAAACTCAAACTTCTTTTGTAAAAACATGGTTTCATGAATCAATTCATACCAAAATTCGTTTTCAACCCACATATAACAGATTATATTTATTTAACAACATAAACATCCATTATCCTAGCGAATCATCAATCAAAACTCTGATTTTGTCTTCAAAATCATATATATGTTACTATAAACTCAAAAACCCCTTTTTAAACTAAAGTTCATAGATTAATTCACCCAAAATTGTTTATCAACATCATATATTAGATTATTCATGCATATAAACAATTTATAACAACTATTCAACAATTACTCATGAAAATTCTAATTACAGAAAATTTAAAAATATATTTTCCTGGGAAACTCAAGAACATAGAAAAAATTATTGTAAATTGAGTTATCACCCTCTGATTCTTGCTTAGATGATAGGAAACCTTCCTATAATTCTTCAAAACTTCTTCCTTAAACTCAATTCTCTTGAACTCTCTCTTTTCTCTCTATAATTCTATTCGCATACTTAATCAAATGAACTGATATAAACTTATTATACGTAATACGTAATAACTGATACAACATGGGTGTCAGTTAATGGTATTACGCAATTAACTACTCCCACATTCATAAGACCATGTTTGGCTAGCCTTTAAAAGGTTCTTTCTAATTTATTTTAATTAGTTTATTTACTATATAGTTTATTTGTCACACTTTAATTAACCAAACAATATTATTTAAATTCAATTAAATTATAGACGATATTACCCATTAAATCACGTCATTACATAATTAAAATTCTTATTTATTAATTATAGCACATAATTTATATTCCCAATAAATCTCTAATTAATTATCTAATTAATTAGAACAATAATAAAATTATTTAAAAATTCTATTAATTTAATAATCTCAATTAAATTCACACTTTGAACTATAACATTATTCCTCATTAATTTAGTTAATGTAACACATTTAATTAAATTAATCCACCACAATTCTATTATATATTTCAATAAATAAATTAATAAAAATATTTATTCATTAAATTAATCCACCACAATTCCATTATATATCTTAATAAATAAATTAATAAAAATATTTATTCAACTTAATAAATATTTAAAATTATTTACAAAAATCTCGTTCGTCACATTAATCATTTATTAATATTATTAATCATTTAATAATATTTTATTCATTTACTAATATTATTAATTATTCAATAATATTTTAATCAATTAATAATATTTTTAATCATTTAATAATATTTTATTTATTTACAAACTTATAAACAATTTAATTTAATTGTTTATCTCTTACTATTTAATTCATTTAGCAAACATACCATGGCATTCTAATATTATTTTAGTAAAAATGACAAAATTACCATTATATAGTCTTGATACATCATTTTAATGATCATTAGTCAATAAAGTTACATTACCAAATTTTATGACTTATTATAACTTAATTTCCTTAATTATTCTTAACTCATTCATAGGCATTAAAAATACTTAATTAACTTATTATTTTTATATCTTCTAGAAAACTATAATATATTTTATTTTAGTCACAAAATAATTTCTTGCAATTTTCCAAGTCCATTTCCTATTTTTAAATAGGCAATTTCTATCTGAAACTACAACATTTATAAAAAAATTATCCTTTTATCTAACAATTCTAAAATTTATACAGTAGTCTCATATCATCATACACTGACTCCAATAAAAATGTCATAATTTTCTGAGCTATGGAATCCAAATTATAACAATTTCTTTAAAAAAAATCGCAAAATCTTTGATGGATCATAATTCTGTATCGCGATGTCGAAATAAGCTCATTTTTGGACAACAACTAGATAACTTCCTATATTAACATATCTCAGAAGATAAGAATTTTTAAAACTCTCTAACTAGCCTAAACAGTCCACGAAAAAATATGGTTAGGGGTTTTTAGGGTTTTCCAACAGAAAACTATTTTGGTAGAAAATGCGCTACGGTTGGCTCATTCAATATTTATCAGTGACTCCAGTAAGGTTCTTTAGATAACTCATAGATCTAACCCACGGCTTTAACGGATCTCAAAAATAAGTTATGGTTTGAAAATGATGGTTGTCCAAAGTGGACTGAAATTCTAAGGTTTTTCAAGTAGAAACAGTTTTTGTTCTTTACCATCAAAGCTCGTTAACAGAAAATGAACACATCTAACCATAAAACATCATCTAACATATAGATCTACTACCATATGGTTTAAAAATATATACTCATCATTTGTTTTCAAAACAACCACATAGATACACATAAATCTAGTTAGGGTTTGAGTTTAGAAAACTTTTGAACCTTGTCCTGGATGCATTTTATCTCCTCCTACCAAAGTATGTGATAAAGCTTGAAGGTATCAACAAAATCTCCTCTCCTTTCCCTCTCCAAGTGGTCAACAGCCCCCCCCCCTTCTCAAATATTTAACTCTCTAACTCTTTAGAACTTAGGAAATAAAATGAGAGACTAAACTCTTTTGTTAGCAAATGAGAGACCTCCTATTTATAGCCTTCAAAAATGTATAAATATAACATATATATATATATATATATATATATATATATATATATATATATACACACACACACACACACACACACACACACATAATCACTACATATCTCTCTTTTTCTTTGTAGATCCACAAATTAGGGATTTCATTTTAATTAAGCTAGTAATTCTAGGGACAAAGGTTAATGTTTTGGTGAACCACTTTTGACAAAATGAGATGAAATGAAATAAAGCAATTATAATCCCCATGTGCCCTCTAAAATTAGGCCATTCTCCCTCTTTTTCTCCCATTTTTGATTTTCTTTTAATTCTTAAATGCTCATTTTAACCTTTTAGAAGATCCACACAAAATGGGTCAAAGTTTGGGCCAAACCATTTATTCATTTGGGCTACCATTTACATTATTTTAGACCACAAAATCTAACATATGCCCAACATATTAAATACCTTACCCTTTTTATTTAATTAGGGTTACTAGTCCACCTAATTTAGACTTTAATTAATTACTCCCATTGGTTTAATTAAATAACCCAATTAGACTTGCTATTAAATAGGTTGAGATAATAAATTAAATCTCTTAGCTAGTCCACTAGTATGTAATTAAATACTTGGACACTTAAGTTATTTAATTATCATACCTACAATATTTATAAATAGGTCTCAAGGCTTTTCTTCTTATTACTCCTTATACGATTAATAAATACACACACACACACACACACACACACACACACACACACACACACACACACACATATATATATATATATATATATATATATATATATATATATATATATATTCATTCAATCACATACATACACTGCATAAGTCACAAAGTCTTCACTTCATTGATAATTAGTTAATATTTATATATACATTGTGACCTAATATTGTCGGTTATTACAAAAAGATCGCATAAATGCCGACAAATTTGAAAAGGATTGATTTTAATGATGGGCTGATTTAGACAGATTCTCCAGTTGATATAAGTTTAAATGGATGTACCAACTCATCCAGATTTTTTAGGTTTTCGCTATATGGCCTAATATGTGACTCCGTAAAATTGGTCTTGAAATTGGTTTTCGATTATTTGGTTAACCGAACTAATTCGAACCGATCGGTTTTGTACAAAATAAAATCGGTTTGGCATCGGTACGAATAACCGGTATATATTATTTATTCAGTACCGGGCTCGGGAAACCATTTTGTATGTCTAGTATATACCGGACCGAACCGGTTATATCGATTAATTGAATAAAGCCATTTTATTCCCAAATCTTTTACTCAGATCTCGTCTCTGATCTCCACTGCTCTCAAAGCCTTTCAAGTCTTAATAACATTATACGCAGATCATCTCATCTATGCATATGTGTAGCCGTGTGTAAGATTGAATACCTAACTCTTTGGAGCAATCAGGAGAGAGAGATTGGATACGTCTGATGGTGGTCTGGCGATTATGCGTAAATTGAGGGAAGAATGGGAAGCCAATCAGCCATTGAAGGCCAGCTTCGTTCTTGATAACTAATAAGCACTAGCTTCCGACTAAGAATCCCCACGGTTTTGCTCTCGAGTTGTCCATGGAAGGGAGGAACAATGAATTTTTCAAGCACAATTTTTTTCTGAGCTCGACTTCACTGTAGGGGCCAAGGGATTCAATTTCACAAGAATTATAAGTGTGTTTGGATACATAGATTTTAATCAACGTGGTTTTTACAATGCCCAACGTTGGTCGGGCTAAACTTAGGTTAGTATGGCTCAAGGTAATTTTATGTATACTTTTTAATTTAAAGGCATGGTTAATAGGCCCAAGTTTCATATGATAAATAATTACCTTCTTTCTCCATGCCACAGGCCAAAACAACTTGTTCCATTTGAGTCATTTGACGTTATTTTGGTCCATAATTCGCTGAAACATAACTTCCCGTCTTTGTTTACTTTTGCTCTTTTATATTTTTGCAGCTTCTCAAAAAATAATAATAATAGATGGTACAAAACTAGATAAAAAGCGATACTGAACAGGTGCCAAACCTGCTAAACGGTTCGGTATACCGGTCCAACCGGTACAGGTATCGGTACCTAATTTTGGGTGTATTCGGTAATCAGTCCGATTCACACCAGTTTGGTACTGTACATTATCGATGAACACCCCTATTACGCACCCCCGACTTCCGTGAAAATATAGTTATCGCATCTTGTTGACGTTTTTCTAAGTGTGAAGTGTGTGTTTGTGTGTGTGTGAATGTGTGTGTATGCGATTTGAGAAATCTCATATATTTAGCCTTGAAAATGTGCTTAAGTGCGTTATTTTTAAAGTAGTTTTGAACCTCCTTTTAAGCCTATTCGCGATTGATTATATTTAATAAAACATTCATTTTAGTTTTGATTCTTGAGAAAAAACCTTTTTGAAATGGTGCTTTGAGGAAATGGTTTTCAACCTTTTTGCCAAAAAAAGAATTAAGATTTTTGTTTTGTTCTTGAATCGTCTTACTACCCGAAACGATTTAATTTTAGCAAATCTTTCTCATTTTATAAAAATCATTTTTGGTGATAATATACAAAATTAAGCATCAAAAAGGGGTCCGGACTGCCCGTGGGCGTGAAAGCCATCTCGACGATCCCAAGCGCCAGCAACCATAATTTTTCACTATCACGGGGCCTTAAATCCTATCTCTCGGGCTGAGGCCCTCGATGTAAGACCCCAACTTTTATGAATAAAGATTTAATTTTCTCTAAATATTATTTTGAATAATAAGGTGTAGATTTGATATAATGTTATAGTTGTGGGTACTATTTACAAATTTTGTAAAGTAAGCAAATTGTCATAAAATATTCGTTTAGTCGGGGAATATTCGTTTGGTTGGGGAATATTCGTTTTATCAGGAAATATTCGTACGACGGCACAATCATTAGTGGACTCCGCTACGGAATTACTGTCGGATTTAGAAAATGACAGAAATAACTTTTTATAAAAATAATGGCAAAAGTTTTACCGTTAACTGTTAAAATACCTGGTGATAAAAGTACAGTAATATGCGTGGTTGCATAGTAGCACACTGTATTGTATAGTATCTTTGATTATTGATGCTTACGTGAGAAGTTACTCAGTTTTATTCAATTATTGCAACAGTAGTTGATGCATAGTATCTCATATTATTGATTCAATTATTGTCACTGTATCATCTGCACAATATTTTATATTATTAAATCAATAATTGAGACGACAAAGTTGTTCATATTATTACTTGCATTACTGACGATGTCTAAAAAGTTCTATCGAGGAAAGGAGTTTAGTCACCTAATTGCGCGCCAATAAGGAGAAGTCATTATCGAAAAGTTCCCTCTTTCCTGAGAATGATCTGGTTGTTAATATTACAAGTTATAATATTAATGATGAATAAATGTTATTAAAAATGTGTTTTGTGAAGCTAAGTGAATTGAGATAAATAGAGGAGATTTTTATGAAATATTTGTTGTAAATAGAATATATTATATTTTATTATATGCATAGTACTGCATAGTGTTGCATTATTGCATAGTACTGCATAGTGTTTGCATAGTGTTGCATAGTGCAGCATAGTAAAATTAAAATTTTCAAAAGTTTTTAGCCGGTTGAGCGCCCGTGATTCCACTATGCAGTCCGTGATTATTTTTCTAAATAGTATCCTGTCATCCTCTTATAAATAGGATGCTCAGTTTAGAAAAGAAAATCACACCAGAATCAGAGAATTCTTCTTCTATAATATTGAGCGTATTTCTTTTGAGTTAAGAAAACTTTGAGTGTAGCAAATAGTGCAAGTTTTTCTTCAAGAATATCTCTGTCCTACCAGTCAGAAATACTCTCCTTTTGAGGTAAGGGGTATTATTTATTTCATATTTAGAAGAGATATTATTTTTCGTATTCGTATGAATATTATTTTCGTTCAATATTCATAAGAAATATTATTTTCGTTCAGCAGTTGTAACGGATATTGTGTTCGATGAATATTCGTAAGGAATATTATTTTCATTCAATATTCGTAAGGGATATTATTTTTATTCAATATTCATAAGAAATATTGATTAAGGCTTTTATGATCCGTATAGATCTCCACCTTCTCTCCATACAGGTAATACCTCCAAATCTTAAGCGCAAAAACAACTACTACCAACTCTAGATCATGAGTAGAATAATTCCTCTCATATTCTTTGATTTGTCGTGAGGCATAGGCTATGACTTTCCCATGTTGCATGAGAACACATCCTAACCCTTTGCCTGAAGTATCACTGTAGATGACAAATCCCTCCGAGTCAGATGGTATTGTCAGAACAGGTGCTGAAATGAGTCTCCTCTTGAGTTCTTGAAAACTCTTCTCACATTCCTCGCTCCAACCGAACTTTGTATCTTTTCGAGTCAGCTGAGTTAATGGAGTAGCGATTCGAGAAAATCCTTTCACGAATTTTCGATAATAACCAGCTAAGCCGAGAAAGCTACGTACTTCGGTCACTGACTTTGGTTGCTCCCAGCTTTGAATGCTTCAATGTTCATTGGGTCAAAGATATTTCATGATTTGTTATCACGTGCCCAAGGAATACAACTTCCTCAAGCCAGAACTCGCATTTCTTCAACTTGGCATATAGCTTATTTTCACAAAGCTTTTGGAGTATCTGCCTCAAGTGTTGCTCATGGTCTTCAAGGGTTTTGGAGTATATGAGGATGTTATCAATAAAGACAACCACAAAGTGATCTAAATATTTCTTGAATACTCGGTTCATCATGTCCATGAAGGCAGTAGGAGCATTAGTCAATCCAAAAGACATGACTAGGAATTCATAATGCCCGTACCGAATTCTAAAAGAAGTCTTTGGAATATCATCAGTTTTAATCTTCAACTAATGATATCAGGAACGAAGATCAATCTTTGAAAAGAATTTGGCTCCTTGCAACTGGTCAAACAAGTCATCAATGCAAGCCAACGGGTACCTATTTTTGATAGTGACATGATTCAACTCCCGATAATCAATACAAAGTCACATACTTCCATCTTTCTTCTTCATGAATAGAACAGGAGCACCCCAAGGAGACGTACTAGGACGAATAAAACCGATGTCTAACAATTCCTGTAGTTGGGTTTTTAACTCCTGAAGTTCAATAGTAGCCATTCGATATGGGGCTTTGGAAATGGGTTTTGTACCGGATTCAAGGTCGATACAAAATTCAATTTCACGCTCTGGGGGTAGGCCAAGAAGTTCTTCAGGAAATACGTCAAGAAATTTATTAACAATAGAAATATCATTCAAAACTGACGTATTTTTATTTAAATCCGTGACATGAGCTAAAAATGCTTGACATCCATTTTTTAATAAACGAATAGCTTTATGGCTTGATATGACAGTGATTGATTTTAATGGTTTGGTTACTTGAATTCGCATAATATGTTGGTTAGGAATATGAAAGCTAACAACCTTACGAAAATAATCGATTTTAGCATGATGAGTAGTTAACCAATCAATCCCTAAAATCACATCAAATGTAAGTATTTTCAAAGAAATAAGATCGACAGGTAACGTGCGGTTACCGATTTGAACCAAACAAAACTTATAAACAGTGGATGTAATGAAGGTTTCTCCCAACGGAGTTTTCACAGATAAGTCAAAGTCTAATTTCTCCGGAGTCAAATTTAGACGTTGAGCGCAAGTAGGAGAAATAAAAGAATGGGTAGAACCGGTATCAAAAAAGGTATATACTTTACTAGAGTTTATGATTAGCTTACCCGTGATCACCTCGTTTGGATTCCTCGCTTTTTGGGAGGTTACGACAAACGCTCTCCCTTGAACTACTGATTTTGTCTTGTCTAGGACACCCTTTGATGCCTCCATCCCAGCTGAACTTGACTTTGGTGCACGACAAAATCGGGCTAGGTGACCTTCTTTTCCACAATTGTAACACGCTTTGGACTGCATCACGCAGTTTAGACTGATATGTCCCTCTCCTCCACATTTGTAACATACGACCGGCAGTCGTTCTCCTTCCTTAACAACAGGTGCTGGTGCTGACGTCTTTCCATCATTGTTGAATCTCCTCTTCTTGAAATGTCCACTCTTATTGTCATGGCCATGATTACCACCGAAGTGATTACCATTTCTGGCATGTTGATTCCCTCCACGCTTGTTGTCACCGCTTCGATGACTGCTACCATTGGTATTATCATTTTGCCGGCTTCTTTCTCTTGGTTGGGTCTACTCGTTATCGCATTCCAATAACTGAGCCCTATTTACATCTGAATACAAAAACAGTTTATGAGAAATCAGATATTGACATATCTCGGGTTTCAAACCTCTTAGAAACATCCTCGTCATTCTTTCCTCGTTATCAACTAAATGGGACGTAAACCGGGACAACTCGGCAAACTTAGCTTCTACTGCGACACGGTTATATTATTCTGCTCCAGCTTTATGAACTCTACCTCCTTCATGTGACGAATACTTTCGAGAAAGTACTTGTCGTTGAACAGTTCTTGGAACTTCTCCCAAGACATCTTTAGTGCGGCAGGTTGAGTACACTTTACAGATTTCCACCAGTAATCTGCCTCTACTGGCAACATAAAGGTGGCAAAGGGAACATTTTGCTCCTCGGAGCATCCTGAGACATCAAATATCTTGGTGATCTGCTTTATCCACGTCTCCGCCTTAAGTGGTTTTGGCTCTCCAAAAAACTCCGATGGTCCCAGCTCCTTGAACTGCTTAGCGGTGACCGTCCGAGAGTTGTCAGTGTTTCCTCCTGTATTTTGGACAGGAGCCGCCCTCGCCTGATGTTGCATGAATTGCATAAAACCTCTGAGCGTCCCATCGTTCATCATTTGATCGTTGTTATTTACCTGAGGATTATTGTCTTCCTGTTGCACATTATCCTCGGTATTAATCTGTGGTGACTCAACGGTCTCATGTGCTTCATTGCTTATCTCAACATTTTCGGATGCCATTTTCAAATACTACCACAAAACAAGGGTTAATTAACATATCACATATTATCCCTATACTCTGACCGACCAATTAAATACCAAATAAACTTAGGTAGGGCATACTAGCGAAGGAATTCCCCGTCTCTCCCCTCCTAGTTCTTGTCTCACATTTCAGCCAGGGATCATATCCCTAAGCTTTGATACCAACTGTGACGCCCCCAAAATAGGTATACATCACCCATCTTGGGTCGCCAGATACAAGGTACTGAATACAAATACAAACTAATTATACAACAGTCGTGTAAAATACGACAAAATATAGGCTGTGAGTTTTAATACAAATATTGTCATCTAGACAATATCCACGCTCAATGGAGTCCTTATTACATTTATTATCACACTATTTCACAGAATAGTGAGGACTACTAATGCACCATCTAGGATCATCACTCTGTTCCCTGACTAGTCCCAGCTACGTTCTCATTTCCTGAAGAGAACAATGAAAGCAAAAGGGTGAGCTCAACTAGCCCAGTAAGAAATATTATGACTAAGATAATGCAGAATAAGTTATCATTAGCCTTCAACAGCATAACAACTGATAGAATATAATAGACAACAATTTTTAGATCAAAAACTGTAGCGGAATAAACAATCCATTAGAAGACTCAAGTAAAGTATAAAATCTACTATCTTCTATGATTTAAAAAGTTTTTCATCAACTTTATCGCTGAGACTCAGCTTAATAAATAAAATCGAAATCATCGAATCATCCCTACACTACGGCCCAAGGATATTCATTAATTCATCAATGGTCATGACTATACCGAATAATCCCTGATCATAATCATACCCAAAAACTATCCATCAATGCACTACAGGCCACTGAGGTCTTTTACCACATCATTTATAACATTATAGGTCATGATTATACCGAATGATCCCTGGTCATAATCATACCAAGTCCATCTATGCATGTAAGCTAAAGATGACTTTCTTCATAATATAAGCATGAGGATGATGACAATGACATAATTCAATAAAACAAGTTCAAGAATAAATTTTAAAGATTTATAAGTTAATTTATCCTGAAATCAATAACGTCCAAATTGTCAACATGATACAGCTTTGTGGAGTAAAATTCAAGAATGCTCAGAAGAATATTTCCAAGAAAAGATACTGGATGAAGCGCAAATATCAAAGATATTCCACTAATTTCATGGGGTATAGAAGCCAAAACTTTAACCAACTGAGTATAATAGAATATATGAAACCGTAAATGGATTTTTGTCCGTCATGTGGTAATCCACGTAGACAGATCATTTTCACAATTTAATAAGGAATGAATACGAAGGATCATTCACCATGCATGCGGTAATCCACATAGACAGGTTATTCCAACAAAATAATAAAGAATGGAATAACAGAAGAATTCACCAGGCGTGCGTAATCCGCACAGACAGGTTATTTCCACAGAATGATAAAGAATGGAACCAGGTCATGCGTAACCCGCACAGACAGGATATTCCAATAAAATAATAAAGAATGGAACCAGGTCATGCGTAATCCGCACAGACAGGATATTCAAACAGAATAATAAAGAATAGAATAACAACAAAATTCACCAGGCATGCGATAGACCGCACAGACAGGTTATTCCAACAGAATAATAAAGAATGGAATAACAACAGAATTCACCAGGCATGCGATAGACCGCACAGACAGGTTATTCTAACAGAATAATAAAGAATGGAATAACAACCCTTACGAGTATTGAAAAAAAATAACTCTCTTTATGAATATGAAAGAAATAATACCCCTTACCTTAGAAGAAAACTAGATACTGGAATAGTGAGGTAGCAGACTTCTCTTCTTCTTTCTCTCTATAATTTCTCTCTATAATAATTGCTCTTGTGAGACTTAGTGAATTGGTGAGAAATGAAGGAAGAATGAGGTTCTATTTATAGGAAAATATAGTTTCAATAATTGCACGTTTTGGGGCTCGAAATATTACAGTATAATACCTTCCTCTTTTTCTTCATTTTTACTTTAGTCCTACAAGTATTATCAATCTTGCACCAACTCCCCTAATAGTAATTCATGTGAATCAATAGCACACAAATGTGAACACATAGTTATAAGCATGTGAATTAATAGCAATTAATTGCTCATTTATCCTGTTAATTACCCGATTGGTCAACATAACCTCCAGACATTAATTATTATCGAAATAAATGTCGATTTCCATTAACACTAATAATTTCCACACAATGGAACCATCAATTTCATCTTTAATCAACACGAACTTATTCATCATTAATATCATAACTCACAATATTTAACAATCAGATCATTCCCAAGAAAGAGGGGGCTTTCCGATAAGGATTTTTCTTTATTGGCTCGCAATTAGGTGACCAAACCTTTCCTTGATAGAACTTTCTAGACATTGTCAATATTATAAATAATAATATGAATAACTTTGTCGTTTCAATTATTGATTTAATAATATAAAATATTATGCATATGATACTGTGACAATAATTGAATAAATAATATGAGAGATATGATGCAGTAATTACTGTAGCAATAATTGAGTATAACTAAGTGACTTCCCACGTAAGCATCAATAATCAATACCGTGTGTCACTATACAACCACGCGTATTACTGTACTTTTACTACCGGGTAGTTCAACAGTTTAACGGTAAAACTTCCGCCGTTATTTTTATAAAAAGATAATTATGTCATTTTCTAACTACGACAATACTTTCGTTGTGGGGTCCACCAATGATTGTGCCATCGTACAAATATTTTCTGTTAAAACGAATATTCTCCGACCAATCAAATATTATATAACCACTTGCTTACTTTGCAAAATTTATAAATATTACCCACAACTATAACATTATATCAATCCACACCATAATATAAAAAAAATATTTCGAGAAAATTATTCTTTATTCATAAAAGTTGGGGTCTTACAATTGTCATCATCCTCATGTTTATATTGTGATGAAAGTCTTCTTTGGCCCGTAGTGCATAGATGGATTGTTGATTGGTATGATTATGACCAGAAATTATGTATCGGTATAATCATGACCTGTAATATTATAAATGATGTGGTAAAAGTCTTCATTGGCCCGCAGTGCATTGATGAACAGTTGTTGGTATGATCATGACCATGAATTCTCTTCGGCCAGGGTGTAAAGACGAATTATTGTTTGGCATGATCATGACCATTGGTGATAATAATAAATATCTTTAGGCCGTAGTGCATGGATAATTCGTGGATGTGATACTAATGAATATCATTGGCCCGTAGTGCATGAATAATTCGGTTATGTGGATTATTTATTGAATTATGTTACAGAGATAAAATATTGATGATGAACTCTTAAATCATAGAAAATAGTATATATCATGCTCTACTTGACTCTTCTAATAGATTGCTTGTTCCGATGCAGTTAAACTTGTTGTTTATTGTATTCTATCAGTTTTTATACTGTTGAAGGCTAAGGATAATTTATTCTGCATTATCTTAGTCATAATATTCTTTATTAGGCTAGTTGAGCTCACTTTTTTCTTTCATTGTTCCCTTCATAAAAAGGAGAATATAGCTGGGACTAGTCGGAGAATGGAGTGATGGTCCAAGATGGTTGCTATAATAGTCCTCATTGTTCTATGAAATAGTGTGATAATAACTGTAATGAGAACTTCATTTGAGTTTGGATATTGTCTACGAGACAATATTCGTGTTAAAACTCAGCTATTGTGTTGTCGTATTTTACACTACAGTTGTATAAATTAAGTTTGTATTTAAGTTATGTACCATATATTTGGCGACTCAGAATGGGTTGTGTATACTTATTTTGGGGGCGTCACACTCAAAGTCGTTTGAGGGCCCAAAATTACATGTACAATGATTTGAACATTTAATATTGCACTCAACAATATGTCCATCATGGGAATCTAGCCCAGATCCGATTCGTGGATCTCGACCCCAAGATTTCCAGGCTCACATCAAAATATAAGTAAAAAGAAATCTAAAAGCGGGCTCCTGAAACCCTATCCTTTTGATTACAAATATTGAAGCCGACATTCCAAGGGACAATGTGTATTGATGAGATCTATAAAAAGAGACTTAGAATCTAGGATCTAAATCGGTAGATCTAAGATGCCTCAAATTTGTACGATGACATAATCGGGATTTAAATACAAATGAATATATAAAAAATGTATCCTAAACTTGATATCAGGTGATTCACTTGTTAGAATCCCTAGCGCGAGTAGTTAGGACCCCTTCCCCACTAGATATAGTTCTAGGGTTTTGCGAAGTGACGAAAATCAAGTAAAAACAATGAAAACAGCTAGATCCATACTAGATCTAGACTAAATCTAACATAAAGGTTAAAGTTTTTAACTTTAAAACTAGCTAGGATGGATCTAGTAAAAGATTCAAACTTTGATAATTTAAACACAAAACAAATGGTAAAATGGCTTGGATCTACAAGGAATTGATGGAAAAATACATTAAAAGAAGAAAGGTAAACTCTTTAATCACAACAATGAACAAAACACAAGAGATCTAATAGATCTACATTGAATTTAATAAGAAAGATCGAATCTTTCACCTTGAAAATGGAGGATCAGGCTTCCTACACCTTGAATCTATGAGATCCTACTCACTTGATGATTGATTTCTATATCAATAGGTAGATTCAAATGAGATCTATATAATTTTCGTCTCTTTCTCTCTCTAAAATGCTCCTCCTTTTAAAAAATGAGCCAAGTCTGCCCTTAAATAGGGCTCGAGCCTTGGTCGTAGTTATACTTGTGACTGGCCCTAGTGGGGCCCACCTATCTCGATTCTTGTGTTGCGACGTTAGTTTTCGTGTTGTATGCTGAAACGTTCGTAACTTTCAATTTGGACATAGTTGGGAGACGTGTCATCCCATTCCGGAAAGCTCTTTCCGAGAACTCTAAATTGACATAAAATAGTGTATAAATGGTTCCTCCCATAGACGCTAGACAATCAACCACCATACCTTGCACAGTTTCTCGCCTAGTAGTCCTCGTAGTAATTTTGCGTTCTTTGATCTGAGCTCCGAAATCCTTTGTCTGGATATCTTATCCTCTTGATGAAATGACTCTTTTGCCCTCCTACCAAGGTTAGTACAGATATGTAGAATTTCGAGTGTCTACATATGGAAAATCAATAAATCAACCACAATAATTAGAAAATAAACAATCTTTAAGCACAACAACGGGATCTTATGAAGAATTCTCTTCAAAAATGTCTCTTTCTCTCTTTAGGATTGTGCTTTCTCTCTCTAAAACTTCTCTATTTTAAAAATGAGTTAAAATCACCCATTTATAGGGCTCGGGGCCTGGCTACAAGTCCAACTGCTGCTGGCCCAGGTAGGGCCCACTTGCCTTGGTTTTTGTGTCGCGATGTCAATTTTTGTATTGTTCGCTAAAATGTTCGTAACTTTCAATCTGAGAAGAGTTGGGAGACGTGTCATACCATTCCAGAAAGTTCTTTCTGAAAGCTACGCAATGACATTGAGTTTGTCTAATTCCGGATCCAAGATGACAGAGCAAAAATCAGAAAAGCATCCTCCTGAATACATGGGATAGTCAACCATCCTGCCATAAATAGTCGACTACTCGGGAATTATTGTGGTAACTTCTATAGACAGCTTCGTAATCCTTGCTCGAATATCTTGTTGTCAGTGTGAAATGACCTTTTGCCCTCCTGACATAATTAGGGAAAGAAATGCAAATTTTCGGGGGTCTGCAATATAATATACATATATTATCAACTATATTTTGGTCATTTCATTCTATTTCATTCAATTCTCATACAATTTTTAAGTAACCTACCAAACACATGAATGAAATGTTCGATTTTGATTCTATTATGATCGAATTCCTATCATCATTTCATTTAATTCCTAAAACAATTTTGTCCATTCCGCGTGTCCTCCCATACTTAGTATGCACAATATACATGGTCGCCGTGAGAAAGCTAAGAAAAGAAGATAATGTTACGAAAGGGAAGGATAGAGAACAAAAATTTTGTTCTATTGTTTCATTTTCTTCTCAAAAAATGAGAATAATTTTTTTCCCAAAGATAACACTTGTTTTGTCTTCTTTTCTTTCTCCTCTTTTCTAATTAAAATTCTAAGACACCATTCCTTTAAATTAAATTACATATTTATCCATTGAAACAATCAAACAGTCAGCCATTCACTTAGCATAGTGAACACTTTTATCCTTGTAGTCGGCACTTCCGCTCAAATCTGGTCTTGCGCTATTTTTTTTTTTGAAATTCGTGTGGTGCATTGTAAGGTTGCTACCTTGATGGAGTGTGATGGGGTGATTATACATTTATGTGGGTTAGTTTACTGTTATCCAGTTGGTTAGACCAGGGCAGGGTAATATTGTCATTTCCTTTTTAGTGAGGTTACTATAGTCTTTAAGCTTGTCCACTCAGTCTAGGCATAAACTGTGTGTTTGCTGAGTGGAATGGTTTAGCTATATATATAGCCTTACATTGTAATGTTGAAGGAATGAATAATGATGAATCACGATTTCTTCCCTAATTTCTGATTCTGTCTACATCTTTCCTAATATTGCTTCTCCCTCTCTCTCTCTGAATCTCCTTCCCAACTCACTATTTCCTTCTATTATTTAGCTGAAGTTGATCTCAGTAAAGGATTTGATACTCAAATCCTTACAATTGGTATCAGAGCTACTCGATCCAATTATGGCAACTAACAATCAACGACTCAATAATCTGGAAACTCAAGTTACGGAGCACACCAACTCATTCCAACAATTGAAAACTCAATTGCAGGAATCGGTTGTTAGCCTCAAACAGGACTTTGAGGATAAAATTGAGCAGAAAATGGAACAAAAGATGCAGCAAATGATGAAAGGAATCGAAGCTCTTCTCTCTGCTAGAGTACCTCAGTCAAAGGATTTATCAGGTAATTTCTGTAGTCCAGATCCTTCTGTTCTGGGATCGTTTGAAGGTGAATCTGGTAATGAAAGATCTAGCAACAATATATTCAGAACTATTAAGTTTGAATTTCCAAAGTTCGATGGAACTAACCTTAGAGCATGGATTAGGAAATGTAATAAGTTGTTTTCTCATCATATGGTTGCTGAACAGCAAAAATTATATTTAGCTACTATAAACTTAGAAGGTGAGGCAGAGGAATGGTATTCTGGATTCATCCATGCAGGAGATGAAATGACTTGGAAGGAATTTATTGAAGAAATTACTGCTAGATTCAGTCCTGAAGTTCAAATCAATCCAATAGGAGAGTTAAAAAATTTGCAACAAATTGGATCTGTAGATGAGTATAGAAAGAAATTTGAAGAATTAAAGAGTTGGGCATTGTTGAGGAATCCTGTGTTGAATGAGTCTTTCTTTATGGATTATTATATGAGAGGCTTGAAGGAGGAAATCAGATTAGGTGTTCAAGAGTTAAAAATAACTACTCTCAAAGATTTAATCAGATTAACTAGGGTGGAAGAAGCTAAGTTGGAGGCTTGGTTAAAGAGAAGTAGGTTGGGAATCAAATCAGTTATGGGTGGTTATCAAAAGAGCAGTCAGATGGCTAACATTAAAACTAATAAGAGTGGTTATGCTGCTGTGCATAATGCTATTTCTCCAAGCTTGGAGGTGAGTAGATCATTACCTATTAAGGGTTTAACAAGGGAGCAAATTGCTGAGAAGAGGAGGAAGAAATTATGTTTTTCTTGCGATGAGCCTTATACTGTGGGACATCAATACAGGAAACCACAACTTTTCATGATGCTACCCTCTATTGAGGATAACTGCAAGACTGGGGATAATGAGGAGTGTTGTGAAGATGCAGAATTAGAAGAAGATGAGAAGACTGTTGAATCACAGGAAGCTCATATCACACTTCATGTTTTATCTGGCCACAGTGTTAACAACACTATAAGAATTGTGGGAATGGCTAATGGAAAATTATTGAGGATTTTAATTGATAGTGGAAGCACTAATAATTTCTTGGACCCTCAAGCAGCTAGGAGAGTTAAGGCCATGTTGCAGGAGACAAAGCCTGTATCGGTTTCTGTAGCTGATGGATTTAAAGTTACTAGTTTCCAAGAGTGCAGATCATTTATTTGGACAATACAAGGGGAATCTTTTACTACAGATTTCAGAATCCTTCCATTAGGAGGAATTAATGCAGTGTTGGGTGTACAATGGTTAAGAAACAACAATCCAGTTACCTTTGATTTTGATCAATTGCAAGTTTCTTTTAATAAAGAAGGTAGGACAATGGTGTTGCAAGGGGAATCTGATATGATAGCCCCTACTATACAGCTGATGTCATCTGGGGATTTCAAACATATATTGAATACTACAACTCATGGCTATTTTGGTTACCTTTTTGAAATGGTTCAAGAGTCCTTGACAAATAATGAGGTCATGGAATCAGTTGCTGTGAATGAGAATAACAGAACGGTGAATCAAACTCAAGACCAGTTGAACGAAGTGTTGCAATCTTATTCCTCAATCGTCCAAGAACCAAAAGGTCTACCTCCAAACAGGTCTCATGACCATCACATTAATCTGAAGGAAGGTAGCCAACCTATTAATCAGAGACCTTACAGGTATCCTTATGTGCAAAAGGAAGAAATTGAAAAGATTGTTAGTGAATTAATGGCTTCTGGAGTGATACAACCAAGCAACAGTCCATATGTTTTTCCAGTATTACTCGTAAAGAAACATGATGGATCTTGGAGGATGTGTGTGGATTACAGATCCTTGAATGAAATGACAGTTAAAGACAAGTTTCCAATACCAGCCATTGATGAATTGTTGGATGAGTTACATGGATCTAGGTGGTATTCCAAGTTAGATCTCAGATCTGGGTACTACCAAATTCGAGTGCATGCTTCGGATATTCCTAAAACTGCATTTAGGACACCTACAGGACACTTTGAATTCTTGGTGATGCCATTTGGACTCACTAATGCTACAGCCACTTTTCAGTCATTGATGAATCAAATATTTATGCCCTATCTCAGGAAATTCATCCTAGTTTTCTTTGATGACATCTTGGTTTACAGCAGGACTTATGAAGAGCATTTAGAACATTTGAAGCTTACCTTGCAGCTCTTACAGGATAATTCACTCTTTGCTAAGAGAAGTAAATGTGAGTTTGGAACTGAGCAGATTCAATACTTGGGACATGTTATTAATAAGCATGGGGTTTCTACTGATCCTGATAAGATCGACTGTATGACCAAATGGCCTTTACCTACAAACATTAAAAGTTTAAGAGGATTTTTGGGTTTGACAGGCTATTATAGGAAGTTTATTCACAATTATGGTTTAATTAGTAAACCATTGACGGAATTGTTAAAGAAGGACAGATTTCAGTGGCATGAAGGGACTACTCAAGCTTTTGTGGCACTCAAAGAAGCTATGGTTAAAGCTTCTGTGTTAGCCATGCCAAATGTTAAGTTGCCTTTTGTTTTGAAAACTGATGCTTCTCACTTTGGTATAGGAGCTATATTGATGCAGCAAGGTAGACTCATTGCTTATCTCAGTAAAGCTATAGCTGCAAAACACTTGGGTTGGTCCACTTATGAGAAAGAATTGATGGCAGCCATCTATGCTACTAATAAATGGAGACATTATCGGTTGGGAAATAAGGTATTCATTAAAACTGATCACCATAGTTTAAAGTACCTCTTGGATCAAAGAGTAACCACTACTAACCAACAAAAGTGGATTACTAAATTAATGGGACTAGACTATGAGATAGTGTATAAAAAGGGAAAAGAAAATGTGGCTGCAGATTGCCTTTCCAGACAAGTTGTTACTTTTGTAATGGACTATACTTGTGTTGCTATTTCTACAGTTACTCCCCATTGGATCACAGAGATAGCTCAATCTTGGGAATTAGAACCTGGATTGAAGGACATGATCATCCAGTTGCAATTGGATCCACATTCATTACCTGGTTATACTTTTCATCATGGAAGGTTTAAATTCCAAGATAGATTGGTAGTTGGGCCAGATATTTCTTTGAGAACCAAGCTATTGACTAAGTTCCATGACTCTCCTATGGGGGGTCATTCTGGTATAAAAGGAACCTTCGAGAGGCTCCGTAATTACTTCTTTTGGTCTACAATGAAGTTTGATGTTACCAAATTTGTACAAGAATGCGGCGTCTGCCAAAAACAGAAACATGAGACTAAGGTTATCCCAGGTCTGTTGCAACCTTTCCCTATACCAGAAAGTCCATGGAATGATATATCTATGGATTTCATTGAAGGCCTACCTCGATCTAAAGGTGACACAGTTATATGGGTTGTGGTAGATAGGTTGACTAAATATGGTCATTTCATACCTCTCCAACATCCTTTCACTGCTCAAGAATTAGCCGAAGTATACATCAATAATATATACAAGCTCCATGGATTCCCTTCAACCATGTATCTGATAGAGACAAAATATTTGTTAGTTTGTTTTGGCAATCACTTTTCAAGTTGGTTGGTACCAAACTTCATTTAAGCTCGGCTTACCACCCCCAATCAGATGGACAAACTGAAAGGCTTAACCAAGTGTTGGAATGCTACTTACAATGTATGGTATCACAGAGGCCTAAGAGCTGGTTATCATGGCTTCCATTGGCCGAGTGGTGGTACAACACTCATTACCATAGTGAGGTAAAAACTTCTCCCTTCGAGGCCTTGTACTTCTATAAACCTCCACACCTCAACTTCCATCAATTTGGTCAAGTTCATGACCCGGCCACAAGGAACTTTTGTAAGGACAAAACTTAAACTCTTCAGCTTCTTAAACATAACTTAGTTGCTGCTCAGTCTAGAATGAAGCACTATGCAGATAAGTCCAGAAGTGAAAGATCTTTCTTGGTTGGTGAATTGGTGTACTTACGAATTAAACCTTACAAACAGTCTACAGTCTCTCAAAATGCCCTTGGTAAATTGGCCCCAAAATATTTTGGGCCTTTCCTTGTATTAGAGAAGATTGGGACTGTGGCTTATCGACTTCAATTACCTTCACATGCTAAAGTCCATCTTGTTTTCCATGTATCCCTTCTTAAGAAGAAGATTGGCTCAAATTGTTCCAGCTTTGCCGATCTTCCTTATTTGGATGCACAGGGTCAATTTTGGTGGAACCATTAGCTATATTGGATAGAAAGATGGTTAAGAAGAAAAATGCTGCAGCTGTTGAAGTATTGGTACAATGGTCAAAAACCTTACCATCAGAGGCCACTTGGGAAGATTGGGAGAATTTTCATAAGCAGTTTCCTCACTTCCAACCTTGAGGACAAGGTTGTTTTGATGGTGGGTGGATTGTAAGGTTGTTACCTTGATGGAGTGTGATGGGGTGATCATACATTTCTATGGGTTAGTTTACTGTTATCCAGTTGGTTAGACCAAGGCAGGGTAATATTGTCTTTTCCTTTTTAGTGAGGTTACTATAATCTTTAAGCTTGTCCACTCAGTCTAGGCATAAACTGTGTTTGCTGAGTGGAATGGTTTAGCTATATATATAGCCTTACATTGTAATGTTGAAGGAATGAATAATGATGAATCACGATTTTTTTCCTAATTTCTAATTCTGTCTACATCTTTCCTAATATTGCTTCTCCCTCTCTCTTTGAATCTCCTTCCCAACTCACTATTTCCTTCTGTTATTTAGCTGAAGTTGATCTCAGTAAAGGATCAAATCCTTACATGCATGTGCTAGTCACGTGCATTCTGATGATTGCATAAGTGTTTTTTTAACTATATAAAAATTTTCTAGGTCAAAGGCTCGATAGTAATTTTTTATATAATTAAAGACGATGAGTTTCATTTAATAATTCTTTTTCAAGTAATTTATAAAATCCTTTCATTCAAAACTGATATAAATTTATTTGATTCCATACACTATAATAGTTAATATCGCAAATTACTTAAAAACTCAAATGAACAAAATTGTTATTTCAAAAATTAAAATAAGAATAATACTATGTTCAGAAACTAGATACCAAAAATTGTGCACAAAAAAAATAATATATTGCATACCAATAAAAGTTTGTAAAACAATCAATAATAAATTCCATTTTTTATTCTCTTTTTTTATACTGTTTGAAAAGAATTTTTTTGTGCATAACTTTTGTCCATAACATTACTCTTTAAATAAATTCACACAACTTAAATTATAAGATTTCATAAATTAACTAGAATCAAAGTGAATCCTACTCTTTGTGAAACAGATGACCTAGAAGGAAGTTATAAATGCATACCAAGTTTTCACCATTTGCGCAGCATTATACAATAGAATACCATTTATAAAATATGAATTACAATTATCATTTATTTATTTATTATAATAGAATACCATTTATAAAATATGAATTACAATTATCATTTATATATATATATATATATATATATATATATATATATATATATATATATATATGATTGGATAGCACAATAGGATTCTTCCTTTAATGATTCGGTAGGAAGTCAGAAATTTTATATCCGAATCCTTTTCACATCACCCTCAGGGACGCTTGCATCATTTATATTCCCCTCCACTGAAGTCACTGTTTGCCCATGTACCTGCATCAATTTCCCATCATCTTAAAAGCTTTGTCAATAAGAATATAAAAATCAAAATAAAATAAACACAGGTGTATAAAATTTTACAGATGATGATATGGTTCAACTTTCATATAGTTTTGAAACTAAAGAGAGAATAAAATTCCACCTTCATTAACTACAATGTTTTGCCAAAACATTCCATCCAGAAGTACGACTGTATAACCATCAAAGGAACCACAGAGGTTTATTATATAAATGTTTTTGAGATATATTACCTTAATTTTACCGCAACATGTTTTTCCATTTCACCCATTCTCAAAACCATATCATTTTCTGCTGTAAGGTCAACATACTGTGCATTTTAACTTTAGAATTCTTAAATAGCATAGAAGGGCTAAAAATTCTCGTCCTACTTTTCTTTGTCTTGAAAACAGTGTAATCACCAAATATTTCAAGATATGTGGACAACACGTTTAAGAAAACATAGTTGTTACTGTAGCAGCTTTTTTTCTCATCATCTAAAGGGCAATTTTAGAAACTAATGTTAAAGCAACATGCAGATTGTTGTTAGCATGTCTTAAATCTGTGCTTAAATTCCTTGGAAAAAACATGACACGAAAATTGGATAGGGATTGCAGTCAAAGATACTACACTATCACCTAATAACATATTGGAATAATTGTCATCTTAAAACAAGACCCACCAATTCTAATCACTCCATTATTGCAAAATAATATTCAGATTGAACTGGCTTTTAAATATCAATTTATAGATTTTATCTTCGACCGAGTAACTTCATTTACTTAATTGTGTTAGGACCTCTGGCACAACTTTGTATCCCCTTAAGAATGACATAGTGCAAGAATCCTCGGAAAACATATCAATGAAGATATAGTACTTCAGACAAGGTTACTACCGAATCCTCAGAAAACATATCAATGAAGCTTTTCAGAAAGAGAAACATACTTTATTATCATCAGGAACAACTGCATATCTATCAGACGGCGAGACCGAAGTTTTCCCTGCTCAAAAAGTATTTTTAAATTAACAATTAGTTCCATCATGATAAATTCTTGAAGTTGCAAAAAAGCAAGAAAGACCATTTCAAAAAAGCATACAGCACCTAATGATAGATCAACTTTCGAGGACTCTATTTGTTGCCCGTTCGACCCATCTGCACTCAAAGCCTCTATCATCTTCGGAATATTTCTTCCGATTTCAAAGAAAAAAAGGAAAGAAGTTGTGAGTTCATGATAACAAATTTCAGCAAAAAAGAAAAAGTCAGAAGTTCATGTTTACAAATATTTATTTGACAGTGATTGCTGCTTGGTAAAAAAGACGGAAAATTTTGTATAACCATATAAAGAATTCATCACCTCGTTTTGCATTTTTTACCTTGTAGAACTCGCTCATTTGATTTAAGTACTAAAAGAGCTACACTTATGATGGCTTACACTATTGTAGTATAAATATTAAAGAAAACATTCTTTGCATGGCAATGTCCTAAAACAGGAAGAAAGGATATTCACAAACAACTAACAGAAACAGCCTGAAATAGGCAGACAAGGACATAAAGCTTATAGTCAGGACTAGAACAACAATGCCTATGCTGGCATCTTACCAATTTATTCTTTACAAGCAAAACAGGAGTGGCAGAAAAATTCTATAAAGCACAGGATACCCATCCGCACGATGTGGAGATAAATCACACTCATAGGCATGGATAAATAGTGAATAAGATTTACATCAGTTCTTTTATCTTCTTCATAACATGAAAAGAGAGAGGTAGGAAGGTGGGGGAAGCCGAGTGATGAGTGCATATTATTCATTTGTTTTGATTCCTTTATGTTTAGTTTTATTGCATGTTTTATGTGTATATGAGCTTATTAAGGTGTTTAATGATTTCAGGAGTAATTGGAACTAAAACGAGGAAAATGGGGAGATTATAGAGCTTTTAATGCTAAGTTGGATGCATGATCTTGGCTTGGGACTTAGATTTTATTGTAGAGTTATTCCTTAGCTTTCCGAAACATCTTGAATCGTCCCAATCGGAGTTCATATGAAAAAGTTATTATTTTTTTACCAAACAGACTTTGAACCTCAAAGTTTCGAGTTGCACCGAACCCAAAGTATGAATTATGAGTTAAACCTGTTGGCAAAACATACATTGCAAATTTGTTGGATGACAAATATTAAAATGAAGTTGATTTTGATAGGATTCATCAAAAGCTTCACTTATTCTAGGAAAGTGATATATATTGTAAATGTTTGTGTCGACTTTTCGATTGCAAGTTACGTGGATAAGTATTAGTGGTAACCCTTTTGGAGAGAGATGTAACAGGTGGACCGATCTTATAATTCGATCCAGTCCTATGTATTAGTATTGATTCGGAATTGTAATTCAACACAAAATTGTCGCAATACATTGTAGGACTCCTCATTCTAAACCCTTGGGCAGCTCAGTTAACTGGAGCTCCCTGTTCAGCACAAACCTCAAAAACAAACTTAAATTAATATAAAATTTTACCGATTTAGTAATAAAAATTTGTCACTTCCAAATCATAATGCATTTTCCCTCATTAAAACCAGATAGCAAAACAGCAAAACCGAATCATTTATTTATTGTTTGAACACATTAATGGGATTACTAAATTTTACTAATGTCAAAACATATCCGTATGTTGCAGAACCTAGAACTAATATTTGATTAATCAAAAAAAATATAGGAAAGGAATTACCACCTACATAACGTATGGCTAAGTGAAGAAAAATAAAGAGAACAGGTTTAGAAGAAAGACCCAGGAGAAGCAAAGGACTACCAAGTAGCTTATTTCGAAAGTCAAACATTTAATTGGGTTATACTAGACCCTAAAGAGAGGGAGGGAAAGAGAAAGAGAAAAAGAACTCTGTATTGACTTTTAGTAAATTTTACATTAGAAACTTGAGTAAGCAAAAGCAAATAGGATATATAATCCAATCTGGTCCATATCCTGCGTTTGACACACTAATCAGAATTGGTTATGTTACACGCTTGGCCCTTTATCCGTCTCTAACCAGATATAACCAAACAGTCTAAATTACAGGTGAGGCGGTATTAAAATTATACTACCTCTGTCCCCAAACGGATGGCAAAAGGACAAATTTCACACAAATTAAGGTAGTCAAAATAGTAGGAGAGTGTAAATTTTCTTCTCAATCTATCCTTGGCTTTTGGGTTTGGAGAGAGAATTAATGTGAAGCACTCATTTATGATGTGAATGATGTATAGTCAAGGGTAAATTAGTCCATTCAAAAAAAATTCTTGTTAACTTTTCTCATCCTTTTCAGGGTAAAATCTTTTATCAGCTTAGCATCCTTTTGGGGACAGAAGGCGTACTAACGTGTTTCCCTGTTTGTCTTATATTGTGTTTCCTATGCAATTAGGAGTAAATGTTTTCTTATAATGTGTTTATTAGTATAATTAGGAACTATTAATTAGGTTATTTTTTCCTGTTCCAGTTGAGTTAGTTTCTTGGAGAGACTCGTAGTGTAAGCCTATTTATAGACATGTTCTGTTCATTTAGCTTATGTCAATATAATTATAAATATCATACACTACTTAAAAAGTACTACTAGTTATAAGATTTATTATTTTTAAAACTTAAACAAATCATATCAATTTTAAATTTGAAAATACTTTTAAAAAGTCAATATTGGTCTTATAATTTGAAACGGATGGAGTATAATATAATTGAAAACAGAATTAAAGAGAGAATATGCATGGCGAATTCATTTAGTTTATATCAATACAATTATGAATATCATAAACCATCTAAAAAGTACTACTAATTATAAGATTTATTGATTTCAAGACAAACAAATCATATCAATTTTAAATTTGAAAATATCACAAATTAACTTTTAAAAAGTTAATATTCGTGTTATAATTTGGAATGGGGCTACTATTTATTCTTCCACATGCTATTATAATCTAAATCTAACAAGTGCAAATGGATATTAGAAAATATGCTGATATAAGGGATTTAAAGTATATTTAGTGACATCTAATATGTGCTGGACATAAACCCAGTTAAATTTTTTTATTTCTTAACTCGTATCGCTCACCCTACTCTTCAAGAAAACATATCAAATCTCCACTTCTCTTCCTAAATAATGAAACCCATACTTGCACTCATAGTTCACTCTTCACTCCAAGATCCACTTTCTCAATCAATCAAAGCTTTGTAAATGAAGTACTTGACTTTAAACCCACCTACACAGTAACCGGAAACTGATGGTCCAGCAGCAGTGGGATAAACAGACATACCTTACGTCACATACTGACAAGGGAGTTTTCAGAGTATCTGCGACTCAAAATGTGGTTCTCTCATAAATGAGGGCAATAGGTTGTCCCCAAAAGCTGGCTTAAGGTTACCTTTTGATGACACCAGGGAGTGGGTACCGTGTGCTGAGCATGCTCCCTAAACATGGCAGGTCACAAATTACCATATTTTCCCCCTAATCAGAATCCCACTAAAACGGAGTTGTCTTTATCATATCCATCCATTGGTGAAGAAAATTGTATTGCTTATTTGTTATTTTGTATATAAACACGTCATTGGTTGATTGTGTGCAGCCATTAAACAGAATTTGAACTTTTTCTTTGTCTTTATTGGGCAATTCAAAAAGGGAGAATAGAAGATAAAAACATTCTGATATCTAGTAGCAAAACTTGTAATAAATGAAACTACCCAGATACCTGTTAAAATTTTCCATTTTTACAAGTCAATGGGTAGGCATTCCATGTTTGGACCACAAATTTTGTCAGGTAAGGGGCTTTATCATCAACAAAATCATTTTAGTTAAACACTCTCCAATAACAATTAGGTTTTGCTTCTTGGACAACGACAAAAAACAGAGAAATCTGATAGCAAAAAAAAAACCTTCTATCGAGTATCGACTGTGTTATTATTACATTTTCGAGTGACAGAATTTCATCTGAATGCACATATTGAACAAATTATAAATTATTATTTGGGAGTTGAAAACATAAACAAACCACAAAAAACATGTCTTCTTTGAACTTCTTTATCTCTGTCCAATATTAGATCCAAAACACTATTCTCCAAAAAAATTCAAACTAGAAAACAGAAAACTACCAAAAAAACCTAGTTCTGAAATATTTCAGATCAGTATCATCTGTGGGGTGAAGGTTAGTTACTACTCCTACAATAGACACCAACCACTTGTTGTTGAGGGAGTCGTACAAATATCATAAGCCCCACAGGAATGGATGGATGGTGTAAGATTGGATTGGACAGAACTAAAGAACAAAATTGGAGAGGATCCTTAACCAATGTTTAGGTATAGACGTATGCTAGTAAGAGGCTGAAGAAAAAACTATGTAAGCTATTGCCTCAGGTATCATGTTACTGCCTTTCAGTAATTGAGGCCTCACAAAATCTCAATCAGATGAAAATTTGCTACTATAGAGTATTGGGAAAGTTGAAAATGTAATTACCCATCAATAGATTCCCTGTGCCCAAGTTGTCCATTTGTACCTCTTCCCCATGAAAATACATTCTGTTTTTCAGTGACAGCGAGCGTGTGCCTCCACCCACACGATATCTGAACTACTTTCTGCCATTAAGAGATTGGAGAATAAAACATATTAAAAAAATTTAAAAATCAAACTAGAAAGAAGTTTTAATTAGCATAGGATACTACCCTACAAATCAAACACCAAAAGAAATTTGTTCTCCCAAACTGTAACCAGATTGAAAAGATATGGGACAAGGACATGCCTGCTCATGTGGCAATTTAACTTGCACCGGAGAGCAATGATCAATATTATCACCAACACCAACCTGTCCGAACTGTACAAGGAAAGTATAGTTTAATTTTCAGTTACATTGATGACTGATATAAAGCACAAGTGAATTAAACCAATCAAGCAGGAAGAATGTAATTATAAAATTGTATCAATGTTCAATGTTTTCCATTAACATGACGAGGGGGCAGTTTCCTAGATACCACAGTTGCAAGGTAAGACCAAAAACAAACAATTGAGAAGCCTTGAGATAAAACATGGCAAAAAGATATAGTGCCTAAAAATTAAGGAGGTTGCTTATCATACACACAGGACATGTAAAGAGAACTTGTTACATCTAATAAATGCCATCAATACCAGTTTACATACTTCATGAAGAATATGAATCATATATTGCAACATATGCCGAAGTACAAGTGCTTTCCATGAAACTGTAGTTGGCAACAGAGTATATTATATACTAGAAAGCCTCGGCACTACTTAATATCGATCTGGATGACTGGGATGGAACTTGAAGTTTAGATCAAGTGCAATCCATTATAGGAAATTGACCTACTACTATGGTTAGCAACTTTTATGCAATAGCACACTGAACTTGAAAAAAACTGTGATTACCCGATTAAACTAACTAAAATTGTGAAATTGTACAATTCTGTTAAATTAATTGAACGGACGTCATCTTTTTCCCAAGTGGCAGCACAAAAATACTAAAGATATCAAAACATTAATTACATGGCAAAATAATAATAAAATGCGAAAAAATGAAAATGATAAACTTTTTTTTTGTTGATAAAAGAAGAAATTTTATTAATAGAGAAGAAATGATACAATAAATGGGAGACAAGAAGTCTACCCTCAACAGACTAAAAGATCAAAAACAAGAAAGTACTTAAAAAAGTGCAATCCTCCAATCTCTACATAAATCAATTACACGGACACCTCTAAAAGCCCCATAGCAAAAGCCCAAAGAGACGCAAGAAAAATAACCTATCATTCAATAACTTTAAGGATAAGTAACTTTTTCTAAACAACCTAACATTACGCTCATTCCAAATTCCACACAAGATAGAAAAGAAGGCACACTTCCATAAAATTTTGGCATCCCTCTTACTTCCAAATCCTCCAAAACAAATTAATAACATGTCTTCCACCGTAGATGGACACACCCACTCCTCTTCTAGTACTCCAAAGAGAGAGCTCCACAATCCCCAAGCAACAAGACAATGCAGAAATAAATGAGCATGTGTCTCGTTACTCTGTCTACACATAAAACAAATGTTCGGAGATAGAACTTTGTAAGACTGATAAAGATCATTAGTATTTAATCTTTGTAAAACCACAGATCACACAAAAGCCTTGACTTTGGAAGGGGCCTTGGCTTTCCAAATGTACGAAGCCAATGGAAATGGATGAGGAACAATAGACCGAGTTAAAAAAGAGGAGTAACTCTTGCAAGAAAAGAAACCAAATGAATCTAAATTCTAGGTACGCTTATCAGAAGAGGTACATAAAATTTTGCCAAAAAAAAAAGTACATAAATGAACCAAATCAAACAATGTTAGCAAAGATTCCATCTCTTTAGATTCCAAATCCGTGAGATTCCCGAAAAAATGAAAATCTCAAGAAAGTGAGTTCCCATCACGGTTTATGAAGTTAGAAATAGGAGCATCATGAAGTGAAGAAATACAATAAACACGATTAAAAACAAGAGAAAAATGATCATCTCCCAACCAATCATCCTCCCAAAATCGAATTCGAAGATCATTCCCAACTCATATCTCAAATGTCGAATAAAGGAAGTATAATTTCCAATAACTTGCATGAGTAACATAAATCCTAGATCTAGCATCCCAACCATTCAAATGCATGCCGAATTTGCTCCTAATAATCTTATGCCAAAGGGAATGAGGTTCTAAAGGAATCTCCAAAGCCATTTACCAAGCAGAACAATATTCTTGAGGACCAAATTACCCAACCCCAAACCCCCTGCTTAGAAAGGCACTGTCTTTCACCCAACAAAATAATCCTTCCTCTCATAACCAACTCTCGGCCAAAAAAAAAATCTCATTAACTTTTCTAGTGTTAGCTACACTAATTGGGATCCTAAAAAGAGAGATAATATAGGGGTATAGGGGTATACTAGACAAGCAAGCTTGAATCAAAGAAATCTTACCCCCTAAGGAAAAATACGCACCTTTCCACCTGTCTAAACGTTGACTCACTCTTTCAACTACCGGATACCAAAATGAGACTAACCTAGGATTCCCACCACGTGGGGCCCAAGGTAAGTAAGCGGAAATTCCTCAATTCTACAACCAACCAAAAACGAATACCCTAAAATCTGCCCCATAACGATGTTGATCCCAGCTACACTACATTTCTACAAATTAACCATCATACTAGAAATAGCCACAAAAACTTGAAGAACAGTTAACAAATTTTTAAAACCTTGAAACCCCTCTGAAAGAAAGAGAATAGTATCATCAGCAAATTGGGAGTGAAACCCTCACCTCCTCATGCCCAACTGCATAACCTGCAAGGATACCGCACTCCTCTCCCCGACTGAGCATCCTGCTCAAAACATCAACAACCAAAGTAAAACAGAGAGGTGATAAAGGGTCTCCCTGTCTCAAACCTTGGAAAGACTTGAACCAAGACTTGTGGTCTCCCCATTAACAATCACAAAAAAATGAGAAGAGGCAAAACATCCTTTCATCCAAGAGCACCACCAAACTCCGAAACCATTCCTCTCCAACACCTTATCCAAGAAGCCTCAACTAACTCTATCATAAGCTTTTTCAAAATCCAGTTTAAGCACGAAACTCTATCTCCCTCTCCTATGTACATCCTCCACAAATTTTCTTTTTTCTATATTCTTTTTCCCACTCTCAATCTCTCCTTCCTAATTTGTTCACTTTTTTACCCATCTTTGTCTTAGTCAGTCACTTACGGTGAAGGAACAAATTAACAAATGAAAAAGTCACATTCAAACACATCAAATGTGTAATGCATGGAAAGATCTATGCAGTATCAACCATAAATGAACGGCAAACATTCAACGTAATCCTGAAATCGTCAAAAATTGAGCACCCCATCTCCATTGGGGTCAAACTTGCAAATCATGGTCTTAAACTACCATCTTTTGACAAGAATTCATGGTAACTCTTTTGTTCATCCTCAGATCTGCTCAATATTTGGCTTCCTTTCGCAAAATATATAACATAATGTCATAGATCTTGCCCATACGAAAATTTTGACATATTATTGCCTGATTTAGAGTTAAAATGAGAAAGTTATGGCTTTGACCCATTTTACAAGTGTTCGGTTAACCCGGCTAAAGGTTGAAGATGACAACCATTTTGGACCTCCAGAGGTTTTTATTTTCTTTTTTAATAACACGTGGATGCCACATGTTTTTTTTTGTCTCTCACTGGTCTGTTTTTAATTTATAATTCTCCATATCATTTCAATTTTTTTTGTTTTCAAATTTACAAAACCACGTAGAAAAAAGTTAAACTTCCATCCATTTAAGTTGACGGAATTGTTCAATTTCACAATTTTAGTTAGTTTAATATGGTAATTGCAATTTTTAAAATTTAGTGGGTTATTGTATAAAATGTGCAAACTTCAATGGCGCAAACCTTAGTTTTGCGAAGATGTATTGGATGGTCGTAAAAAGCTCCATCATCAAAGGGTAGAGAGAGAGAGACGACAAAAACAAATTAAAGTAGGTTGAACCTATATAAGAGGAAACTCAAAAGAAAAAGGATCAAACCAAAATTACGAGAAAGGAGAAAATATAATAACTAAATAATGTAAAAATATAAACAAACGGGGAATAAGAAACCAGAATTATTCCCTTCTAAACATACAACAAACACACACAAAAGCACACGACAGATAACATATGATCAAAGTCAAACACTTGAAAATATTAAGAGGCTTAAACCCTTCCAAAAAATACAAGGCTCCAACATTTTCCTCCTCAAAACCAATCACGCAAGGAAAAGCTTTATCATTTTTAAATATGTGTAACACTCTATCCTCCAAACCATGTTTTTTTGTAATACAGAAAAAGATTTCTTAATAGAATAGTATAAGAAAATTGTGAAGTGGAGAGTTTATCATTTCATATTATATTAAGTACAAATAAGAGCCGAGCCTTTTATAGACTAAGACTCATGCTATATAAGGAAAGTAAATCAATGACTAGCACATATCACTCCACACATTATTCCTAAAATCATGCTCTAGAATCCCTAACACTCCCCCTCAAGCTGGAGCATGGATATCAATCATCCCAAGCTTGTTACAAATATAGGATATTCGACCCTAAAGCTTTAGTAAACACGTCAGCAAGCTGATCGTCGGTCTTCACATGATTGGTGGATATAATCCCTTCTTGTATCTTTTCCCGAATAAAATGACAGTCAACTTATATGTGTTTGGTTCTCACATGAAATACTAGATTAGATGCAATGTAAAGAGCTACTTGATTGTCACACCAAAGTTGCATAGCTACTAGCTTGTTAAACCCCAATTCGCTCAACAAGTGTTTCAACTATATTAGTTCACATGTTACGTGAGTCATTGCTCTATACTCTGACTCAGCACTGGATCGGGACACAACAATCTATTTCTTACTCTTCCATGACACCAAGTTATCTCCAATGAACACACAATACCCTGTTATCTGTTATCTGTTGGAGATCCAGCCCAATCAGCTTCGGAGAATCCTTCAACTCTCATATGACCATGATCCTGAAAGACCAATCCACGCCCTGGTGCTCCCTTAAGATACTTCAATATCCTCACAACTACATCCCAATGTGAAGACCTAGGACAGGATAAGAACTGGCTAACAACACTAACAGGAAACACAATGTTGGGACAACGGAGAGATAGTTAAGTTTTCCCACAAGTCGTCGATGCTGCTCTGGATTTTCTAAATATCTCCCCTTATTGTTAACTTTTGACTTGAATCCATGGGCGTGTTAACTGGCCTTGATCCAAGAAGACATGTTTCCTCCAGCAAGTCTAAAACATACTTCCTCTGAGACAGGAAAATTAGTTTACTAGATTGAGCCACCTCAATACCCAAAAAATATTTCAACTTTCCCAAATCCTTGGTTTCAAATTTTTGCATCAAAAAAGATTTCAAATTCATTATTCCCTGCTTATCATCACCGGTAATAACAATATCATCAACATAAACGACCAACAAAATTCTTCTAGCACTACTCTCACGATGAAACATCGAGTGATCACTGTCACATCAAAGTAATTCAAACTGAAGAACAACATGTGTAAATTTTCCAAACCATGACTGTGGAGATTGTTTCAGCCCGTACAAGGACTTCTTGAGTTTACATACCAGACTTGATTCTCCTTGAGCAACGAAGCCAGATGGTTGCTTCATATATACAACTTCATTTAAATCACCATGAAGAAAAGCATTTTTGACATCCAACTGATGTAAAAGACCAATGATGAGAAGTTGCTAGAGAAATTAATAATCTAATAGAAGTCATTTTAGCAATAGGAGAAAGTCTCGGAATAATCAATACCATGAACTTAAGCATATCCTTTTGCAACTAATCGAGCCTTAAGCCGAGTAAGAGAACCATCAGGATTTACCTTCACTGTGTAAATTCACTTACAACCAACAATCGATGTATTTGGAGGAGGCATCACCAACTCCCAAGTACTATTTTTCTCTAAAGCCATCATTTCCTCTTCCATAGCTGTCCTCCATCCAGAATTAGATAGTGCTTCCTATCCCGAGTCCGGAACAAATCTATCAAAATAAGGTCTTAAACCATTGGCCCAATAATATTTTTTTGGGTCATCTTAGCTCATCATAGGCTCACCCAAAAGGTCATGACTGAAGGTACTATTATTAGTAATTTAATTCCTTATACACATACAAATTTTTTCCATTTATTTCGATGTGTGACTGCAGTGTTACACACACGGTCCACAGATCTTTGGCTGGCTTCGTGTCCCCACCTCCGGACCTTCCTATCTCCATTGTGGGATAATACCACCAGTCTTCGTGTCTCCACTTCCGACAACCCAATCAGATGACCCAACCAGGGCTTTCGAGAGTCAGCTTTGATACCATGTAAAGTGGAGAGTTTACTCCTCATTATATCAAGTACAAATAAGAGTTGAGCCTTTTATAGACCAAGGCTCATGTTATACAAGGAAAGTAAATCAATGACGAGCACATATCACTCCACACATTATTCCTAAAATCATGCTCCTACAATCATGCTCCTGGAATCCTCTAGAATCCCTAACAAAAATAAAGGGGGCAAGAAGTCCACCCAATCCTAACAAGTAAAACAAATACAAAAAGAGCACAAATCGCAAGCAAGAACTATAGACCAAGAGATAGACGAGAAGCAAGTTCCTACCAAGATCAGATTAGAGGTACACCCCTCAGGTTTAGACCAAAAGTGATAGCCTAATAGTAAAAACCTCGTCTTTTACTATGTAAGGTCACATGTTTGAGTCTACCCAATGATTAGTAGGTTTCATACCCACAATTCAGGTATCATCTTATTGGAATTGTTGTTTCTTTCTTGTGCCTTTCTATTGCTTTTCATGCATTTTGGTTTGTTTTGTAGATTGCTTGTTCGGGAACTGGATTGGTGGTATTTTATGTAGATTGGTTGAATATGGAGGCTAAACGTGATTAGGAACTGAAGCGGTGATATTTAGCATGAAGCAGCAGCAAGAGTAAAGAATTTGCAGAACCAGGACAGCGCGGCCGCGCCCAAAAAGGCTTGGGGTGTAGCGCGGCCGTGCCTGTCTTCAATCAGCAAAAACTATTCTGCCAGGATCGCGACCGCACCAATTGTAGGCTTATGGACAGCGCGGTCGCGCCACTTCGATGTTGACCAGAAGTTGACTTTTCATTTAAGTCATGTAACTGAATTGCAATCTACATAGTATTTCATAATAGGATTAGGATGAATGTCGGGACTTGAAAATAGCAGTTATGTCAGTTTGTAAGGAGGCTATTCTATTCTATTCTATTCTACTCTTCTATTCTAAAAGACTAGTTTAGATTGGATTGTTGGAGAATTGAAGCAATTGATCAAGCACGAAGGTTTCAAGGCAAGAGCATAAAAGAGAAGGATTGCTTTCTGAGTTTTTATTCTCTCTCTACTTTTACTTCTGTAATCTGAATGTTTTATTTCTTGTGGATGTTGGATTCTAATTCAATTATGTTGAACTAAATTTCTAATTAAGGCCACAATGGATCTTATTCCATAACTGTGATTGACATGCTTATGTGTTAAGTTATAATTTGTTATTATTGGATTGTCTGTTAAGATTTGCACTTAATTGTTTAATTGTCTGGCCAGTAATTACCTTGATAAGATAAATGAAATTGAGAAACGGATTATAAGTTTAGATATGATCATAATAACATGTGTTTGTAATTTCTGCAAAGCGTTGGAATTCATGATTTATGTCTAGGATAGAGATATAACTATGTATCGCATGTTATCTGATAAAGAACTTGTACTTAAACCTTATTTAATTGTAATTCACATAGAGATATAGTGAATTAATTAATTAGGGTATTTTTCTTAATTCTATCATCTGTAAATTTAAGTTGATATGAGTATGATTCATTGAGAGATGATCATATCTACTTATGTGTTCTTGATTAACAATCCGAAATAATTAATTTGGCTTAATAGGAAGTGTGACAATCTAAGTGACGCAATAAGTGAAATTGTAGTCTTAAGTCTCCTATATCTGATTTAATCTGGTGTTAGTTAGTTTTCATTAAAGTAATTAATTAGTTTTATAAATTTCATAACATTGATCACTTGTTTAAATAAATTGAGATAATATAAAAATTGGTACTTGTTAGAATAAAATACGGTTTAATTTCTCTGTGGGAACGATAATCGATTTATCACTTTATTACTTGTTGACCACGTATACTTGCGTGTTGTACTTAATTAGATTTTGCCCAACACCCAACACCCAACATCCAACACCAAGAAGTTAGAGTTCAGCAGGCGCTACAAAAAAAAAGAATCAAAAGGTAAGTTTCCCCTAGGTTCTCCCTTAGTTCCATTCTCAGCCCCTTCCCTTGACCTCTTTTCCCCAGGCCCCTAGGATGAAATATATCCATAGAATTGAACTATAATAGTGTAGATTGAAGAGGGAAAATAGGCTCTCGTAGCAAAAGCCCATTGTGAGACAAGAAAATAATCCTAGAATTATGCTCATACCAAATCCTCCAAAATATAGAAAAGAAGCCACAGTTCCATATTAACTTAGCATCCTTGTTTAATCCAAACCACACAATTGAATTTAAAACATATCTTCTATAGAAACAGTGCACACCCAATGCTCCTTCACCACTTCGAAAATCAAGTTCCACAGCCCCAAAACATATGAGATTACGTATCAGTGCTTTGCTTACACAAAACACAGAATTTTAGCAATAGCTCCTTGTATGTTCTGCAATCTTAATAAAGTTCATCAGTACTCAACCTTTTTAAAATCAGAGACCATACAAAATCATTGAGACATTAGACATCACCCATATAGCCAAAATAGTGCAAGAAATAGTTAGCGAAACTCAATAGCAACTGCTTAATTGAGAAGAGATGGTTCCTTCCTTCCCTTTCTTATACATGCAAAATACATGAGTGAGAACATGAGCTCGCATCTTGAGGGTATCCATTGTAGAAAAAGCCCAAAGGATATCATCCATAATATACGCATATAAATGTAACTGGGACAGCTTTTCTAGAAACATTTACTTCCCAATAAACTCAAACATCATTGGTCCCTTGAGGATTCAGTAGCACAACTAAAACCAAAAGCCCTCACCTTACCTAGATTCCAATCACTCATCCTTGAATCCAGCTTAAGGATTACAGACTCACCTCGAAAAAGAAGGCTAATATGGAACCCATGGGATTTCTCTCAACTCTTAACCCATCAGCCTCACCTTGAAAAGAAGGTTTAAAAGGAACCCAGCATCCTTCTCTAACTCCATTTAATATAGTTTAAGATTATGGGAAAAAATTATCACATTCAAAAAGATAATTCTTTTTACCACTAACCATTCTAAGACCTGCCAAGCAGACAACTACAAAGAAAAGATGAGTTGATTCTGTAATTCATCCCAAAGTACATGTGATGTAGGGAAATGTCTTCAAGAAAGAAAAATTGGAAAGATAGGTGCTCATCTGAACTGCAATGGCAGCAGTGACACAGCCTAAAGCGCACAACTTTTTTCGGCAGATAACTCGACTCATCTTATTTATATAGGATAGATAAACATAACAAAAGCATACTTGATTAAGAACTTAACTACTACCACAATGCCTTCAAACAATTAAAAGATGAAACTAACCTAAACAATTAAGATCCCAACTTTGATTAAATCAACGATACCAAGTCCCGTTTTACATATCATAAAGAGTCACCCAAGATTTACTATGATACTCTACTTAGAAAACAAAGTGGTCAACAAACAATACTTCAGTATCAACTATGAAGAGTAAAACATATTCGGAAATATTGCAAGTAACAAGTAATTTAAATTATATATTGAAAAACCTTATTCCATCCCCAACCATAGAGTTTTCCATCAGAGGTCACTGCCATGGTATGTCTCCAACCGCCTGATATCTGGACCAGAGTCAAAAAGGAATTCCATATTAATGAAAAATATACAAAGAACTACAATTTCTTAATTTTTTGGAAAGGAAAAAACTACATCTTCTTATTCAGATTGTTTAACATTATGATATTGTAGAAGGTCCTTGTATCACCGTAAGGCATTATTTCAGTAACCACACAAGGGAACTTTGTCTGAAAGATGGCCTAAGAGATACTTCTTTCTATTCACATACACAGTGGCAGAATGCATATAACATACACCCTCCGTCCAAATTTATGTGGCCACTTATCTTTGATCTTTCAAGGTACCGTTTTAAGACATCCCAAAAACACATTTACACGATATTATTTCACACATTTTTAAATACACAAAATTTTCTTATATTACATTTTCAAATAAATTTAATTTTTTCATAAATATGTGTTTTTAGCATGTCTTAAAATACATGAAGAAACAGTCTAAGAAAGTTTTCACATAAAGTTGGGTGGAGGGAGTATAGAAATTAAAGAATGTCATGCAGTTGCTAAGTATAAGGTAATAACGTGGTCTGGCATCGAAAATTGAGGGAGAAGATTATGCATTCTATTCAGTCATAGTGAGAATCAGGAACATGAACTATATATTCAAAAGCTTGAACCTCAAATAACTCGAAAAGCGGCAATTATTAAAGCCAAGTGACGGGTCAACTGAAAGTAGTATACAAACAAGCCAATCATGTTTAATAATAAAGCATATACTTTGTAACAATCTTATTCATTTATTAATAAAAGAATTGTTTAATTAAAGGTTTTTAATTTATCTACATGGTGTTTTATAATATGTGATAAACTTATAGTTTTGAGCAATGCTTTTAGAATCATGATGATGATCATGCTAATGAGATCTAAATTTTTGATAGCTCCAATCGTTGGATTACTAAAAAGGGAATTCGTGAATTCGGATAGATTGGTATATACGTTGCTTGCTCATTGGATGAGGATGATTGATCTCTTGATGAAGACACTAAAGCAAGTATGTAGGTACTTATTGAAAAATAAGTTCACTGAACGTGGTTCGCTAAGGAATACCTAATGGAGTTTTACTTGTCTGTCAATAGGAATTCCTGTAGTGATAGTAGTACAAGTGATTCTTAAACTTGAAATCATTATAGTATTTTGTATATGATGAATTATGCTTTGACAACTCCCTTAAGACTCTTGGGGTATATTAAAGGGTATGATTGGGTGTGATAAGTTATACATGGAGATAATGAATGGTCAACAAAGAATCTACCGCTTCTAGTAAAACAAGAGAATGTCCTATGTGATTCGATAAATGACAACCCAATAGTCCTTGGCCAATGCAGAATGAAATTAGAAAAGAGTTTCTAATTTGCATTACTTGGAGTTGTGCATTTGAGAATCGAAATACATAGAATTAAATAAATAAGACTTGACAGTAATTTCATGTCTTATATTTAATTGGGACATTGTATGGTAGAAGGATTGAATTGTACGGTAACTATTTACTCAAGGGTTCTTTTATGATTAATGTTGAAATCTATATTATCTAGAAAGTAGTTGATCGCTAAAAAGACTTATCCTTATTGTAGAATAAATGTTATTTATTTAAATAAATTAAATAGTTTAATTTATTTATTTAAATAAGATTAGAATTGTTCTAATTGATTTATTTACAACCGGTTTAATATGGAGAACCTAAAGAGTCGTACCACAAAAGGAAAAATATTTATTTAAGAAGTAAATGACATAATCGTAATAATAAGTTAAGTGTATTTAATTTAATCTATGGTGATAGAATAAATTAACTAGTTTAATATTTATTATTTAATATTTTGAAAATATTAAATATAAATTAATAAGAGGAGTCTTATTATTATTATTATTATTTAATTGCTAAAGGAGTTTGAAAATTAATTAATAAAAGTACTCATTAATTTCTAATTGGATTAGAAATTTAATTAATTAAATCAAAACACTATTCTTAAATAGTTTAAGAGGGTTGCCTACATATATAAATAAGAAAATCTTATTATAAGGGTTGCACAAAATGACAATTCCAAGAGTTGAGAGAGTACGTATAATTTTATAGAGATAGAATCTAGGATTTTGTCAAACATACATCTTCCTGAATACTTGTTCTTCCTTGGATCACCTCTAGAGATCAAACACTTTGGGTGGCTAACGTTGATCAAAGAAAAGAATCCAACCCGGTGAATTTAAGGAGAACGTGAAAAGAATTAGAGGTGAACTCGTACATAAGGAAGATAGTTTCTACAAAGGTATGAATCTGATCTCCATCTTTTTTCTATTGATTGATAATTGAGCACAAAGTAAGATCATGGTGATGATTTGTATGAAAGATTTTAAAATCCGTTTTATCGCGCTTCCGCATCTTTTTGATTGTATTATCGCGCTATATACAAACCTAACATCAGCCCCCTAGGTTGACCGAACCGACTGCCTAAACAATGACATATTTGATTAATTTCTTATCTACAAGGTCTTACACGCTTACTTTTAAAATTATTTAGTTAATAGGAGGATATTTAGGGCTAATTAGAGACATAATGTCAATGAATACATTGCTTTTGTATAAAAGCTTAAAACTTGTTGTGAATTTTAGCATAAATTTCAAAATTGATTTATTAGATCTCTCTTATAAAATTGGTCAATCAAATAAAGGAACATAATTTTCTTTTGGTGTTAATTTCTAATTTTCTACTATTTATCATATGGACTGTAACAAAGCAGATTTTCGGGTAGATTATAAGTATCTAAAATTTGTCTACCTGACGAAATAATAATTTATTAATAATGTACCTAGGCCACATGTAATCAAACTTCTATTTAGGAACTGTATACACTCTTAATTCAAGTACCTCTTTAATAAATAAGAAATTATTTATAATTTAATTATGCAATGTCATTTTTGTATGTGTGGTGCATATTCACATCAGTTGTTGTTAGAAGATGGAAATTTCTGAGTTTATTTTTAATTGTTATGACCTATTTGTTAGCTTTTGAGCAGAAAAAGTAGTGAACCGAAGGAGGGTCTTGGTTGTATTAATTGAGAGTTGCTCTCATTACTCTGGATCTCTTTGGCAGTCTAATGGAATTTCTTCCTTCTTTTGTTGACTAATATTTTCTCAATTCTTTTATCATTTCAGCTCTTCCATATTTCCCTTTTTAATTTCTCTATTCCAGTTTCCTTTTTCTTTAATTAAGAACTTAGTTCTTAACATTTTGGTATCAAAGCAGACGATCCATGGAACTACCAACTAAGCGGAAAGGGCCACCTAGAGGCCAGATTAAAATACTGATATATGCAAAGGGCGTCGGGTCAGTGTCGCTAGAGTGAAGCCGCCGGGGACATCAGTAAGGAAGCATGGTGGATGTTATATGGGGAGCAAATCCCACATGGATAGTATAAGATATAGTTGATATAGACTTGGACCTCCCCACTTGGATAGCAGATAGAGACTTGAGCCTATATCCTAACAGTAGTCTAACAATTTCGCAAGAATACTGTTGAGAGAATTAGTAAAGCAAGTCATGCCTTTTTTCTTCTAAAGTAGGGTAAATATACCTTCAGTATCTATCCTTTTTTTTAATGGAGATTTCAAAGTACAACCAAAAACCATTTTCTATGGAAATATCACTTTAACTTGTATGAAAACAAAGAAAGAAAAACAATATTAGCTATGCCAATACTTCTCCATGTTGTAACATCTAAAGTTTAGATATATAACACAGACACAACCAGACAGCACTATGAGTTAATGACAGAGACTGAATACCTTTGACAAAAACAATATAAACAAGATACAACTTTCACCAACAGAGTGAATATTTCTGATAATTTCGACACCCAAAATTTTCGAAATTTTCTTCTCATTTGTCAGTTCTAATAGTTATACTTATCAACCATAACAGAAGGAATTGATAAGAAATTTAGAAATATGAGTGTAAAACCGAACACTAAGAGGTTACCTGGGAAATGTTTTCTTCATGCAAGGCTTCCAGCTTATGAGGGATGAGGTGGTCATCAAAATCCCCATGCCCTAGTTGACCATATTTGCTCCATCCGTAAGTGTATAAACCACCAGAAGACGAGACAGATATTGTATGTCGCCATCCACACGCAACGAGGACCATCTTCTCTTCCTGCAACTTCAGACTATCAGAACTAAATATTTAAACAAAACATAGGAAATAATAGGTAGATAAGACTTAACGAGAAAAAAATCAAAAGCAGAAGCTTCTCTTTCAAATATAATAGCACAGATCATGTCAGAAGCACCATGTATGAGTCAAAACTGAAATCATGTTAAGTCAAACAGTCTCTATTAGAACCGAAAGCATCATCTCTGAATGGGCAGAACCTCTTCACAAGGTATTGCTAAGAAATAAAGCACAATCCCCCTTTCGGAAAAAATTCAACTCTGTTTAAACTTTGGGATTATTAATTAGATATGAATTTTACACACGCGAACACACAAAAAAAAACAAAAAAACGAATGAATAGAAAAAAATTTAATGCTACACAGACATGTCGCTTAAATTATAACTAGAATAAAAAACTAAATACATCCACCAGAAGGAAAATGTTAATCTCAGTCAAGAAATATGTACCAAAACTCCTGTGTGGGTGAAGCTTCATCATCTCCCTTATTCCTACTGGACTGAAGAAGGATTGAGCTATATAGCTAGCAGTATTGAAAAACCTCTTCTCACAGATAAAATCACAGCCAAGCTAGATCCTATTCCGTTTGCTAGGATTTGTTTTGAAATGAGTATCTCTTCTTCCTTCCCTGGATCTCTTTCTGTTGCTGTCCATAATGGTGATTCGGACGAATTTGATTTTGTTAATGTTAGAGTTGAGTATCAGAACAAGCCAACTTCTTGCCCTTCCTGCCTTTCTTTTGGCCACTCTCGACTGAAATGTCCAAAGGCTAATTATCAATGGGTTCCTAAGACCAGTATTCAATCAAAGCCAGTTGCTCCTGTGATCAAGCCAGAAATCAATTATGTAAATCCCCCAGTGGATCCAGCTGAGGATAGAGTCCCAAGGATCCTTCCCTCCTCAGCTATTGGAATGGACTGAAGTCTCAAAGTGCACCAAGAATGCCAAGGATAAAGGAAAATCTATCGAGGTTTCTTCTAGACCTCTTGCTAATGTTTTCAAGCCTATTAGTGACCTTGATGCTTCTGACCCTGATTTCTCATCTCTGTTGATGAAAAGGAAGGTAAGGATCTTAAGAGTAAAGCAAGGGGTAATGGGGATGCTGTTCAATCCTTTAAGCACAGAAACAAGGGTGGGGAAAATTTCCCTCAAAATAACTCTCTCTGTCCATGATTAATTTTTGTACATATAATGTTAGGGGGCATGGTTATCAAGTCGTCGCCTAGGCGACCGACTAGGCGTCCAGTCGGTGCATATTATTAAGTCGTCTGGGCGACTTGGTGAGAGGGGAGAAAGTTGAGCGACTTGGTGGGCGATTTGGACGACTTGGTGGGCGACTTGGACGACTTTCTGATTGAGTAAATTTTTGGGTACTAATGATATTTCGTGAAGATAAACCTTAGTGGGCATCAAAATTTATATATTTATATGTATATATATATATATATATTTATATGTATATATATATATACATACACGCATATATATGTGTATATATTTTATATATATATACACACATCCCCGTGCTCCATTAGTTGTTGCCCCCCTCCACTAGATTCTGATTTTGCTAACCACTAAGGTTTGTCTTCACTTGGGAGAGCATAAACTAAGTAAAATATATTATTTTGCTCTTTCACTCTTTACATTACTTTATATGCTCAAGTTCTTTTATATTGTATAATGACAAAGTAAACATCAGACAACAAAGTTAAAAGCTCCACACGTTCAGGAATTGATAAACTTAATATGCTAAGAATACCAAGACATCAAAACCATACCTTTATGAACTGTAAAACATGTAACTTGTTTGGGACATACGAATTAATCTATTAAACATATATATATATATATATATATATATATATATATATATATATATATATATATATTTCCCGACAATTACCCTGTGTTTAAGAGAAAGAACTTGCTTTAATAAAGTATATTGAATTAAACTAAATATTACAAAGGTATCACCATTTATATAATTTGAAGTTGTACAAGTTCAAAAAATTACAAGTTTACAACTATAAAAAAATTATCTATTTTGACTTGATCTTGTTCACTTCTTGTTGTGATTTGATATGTTACATGTATTATAAATATGGTAAATCATTAGAAAAATAAATATATCTATATTCATATAAATATTAAATATATATAATTTTATTCATATAAAATTTACATTGTTAACGACTTGTAGACGACTAGTCGGGCGCCTTGTCGCCTAAGCGCTTAAGCTCCAGGCTGTCGCCTCGCTTCGATTTATCGCGTTGATAACTATGGTTAGGGGTATTAATAAGAAGCCTAAACAGAAAGACATCTTAGATTTTTTTGTCCAGTAATGCTATATCGTTGATTGGCTCGGTGGAAACCAGAGTTAAGGAGCCTAAAGCTAACAACATAGCTAGGAGGAGACTGGCTAGAAATTGGCAATGAGTTTTCAACTATGAATATCATGTCAATGGCAGGACATGGCTAGGCTGGGATTCTAGCATCTGGGATGTCAATATTATTTCCAAATCAGCCCAGGTGATCCATTTTTTTGTTCAACTCGAGGGTCAACCTTTATCTTTTTACTTCTCTGTCATCTATGGTTTTAATACTAATAGTGCAAGGAAATCTCTTTGGGAGGAGTTATCTATTCTCTCTGCTTCCATTTCCAGTAATTGGTGTTTGTTAGGAGATTTTAAGGTTATCAAAAGTTTACCGGAAACTTCTGGTGGAGATTAGGTTTTAGTGGCATGGAGGATTTCAAACTTTGTATGGAATCTCTTACTTTGGAAGATCTAAGATCAACAAGTGTTCATTACACCTGGTGGAACTTTCAGGATCTAAACCCAATCCACAAGAAACTTGATAGGGCTATGGTTAATTCTGACTGGTTGATGAATTTGGACATGACTGTTGCTCACTTTGGTAATAATGGGCTTTCGGATCATAGCCCCTGTTTTTATTAACACTGGTTATTCTCTTCCCAAATCCAGAAAGCCTTTTCAAATTTTCAACTTCATGCTTGAGCTTGCTGGTTTCAATGTTGTCCAGGAGTGTTGGTCCACTACTATCCATGGCAATCCTATGTTCATCTTGGCTGAGAAATTGAAAAGAGTTAAGAAGGCTTTAATTAACCTAAATCAGAAGCATGGCAATCTCACCTCAAATGTCTCTCGGGCAAGAACTGCCTTACATTCTATTCAGTCACAAATGTCTGGTATCCACAGTGATCCCATCCTTAGGGCCAAGAAAAGAGAATGCATTACAGATTTGTGCAAGGCACTTAATCTTGAGGAAAACTTGGCCAAACAGAAGGCTAGAATTCAATGGCTTGCTCTTGGTGACAGAAACACTAGCTTCTTTTCTAAATGCACCAAGCAAAGATGGAATAGTAATAAAATTCGATCTTTACAGGATGATGATGGTAATATTGTTACTGAGCAGCAAAAAATTAAGGAAATGGTAGAGCATTACTATTATAAACTGTTAAAAGATATTATATGGTTTCCATAATTATAGTTAGTCGTATCCCATAATTATTGTGTATACATAACTGTAATTAGAGATTACCATAAATATACGTGTGCATATAAACCAATGTAATTGAGATAAATTAAGACGGAACTATAAACCTAAACTCTGAGTATTCTTTTCTACATAGTATCAGTAAGGTTGTAAACGAGCCAACACAGTTCGAGCTAGATTCGGGCTCGACTCGAAAAAATACGAGCGAGACTCGGATTCGTTAATAATATGATCCAAATCTGAGCATTAAAAATAGTTCGAATAAAAATAAGAGTAGAATCTGAGCAAGGTTATACTCAACTCATTTAAGATTCAAACTACTCGAATTCTTGATTGTGATTCGATACATACTCGGTTAATACATATTCGATTAGATGTTCGATACATTCTCTTATAATATATACAAATTTAAATCAAATTAGGATAATTAGTAATTATTTTGTTTTGTTTTTAATTTTAATTGTGATTTTATATTTGTAAAGTGTAATAATAAATTATTTTCTTATTTTTAAGTAAAATAACAAATTCAATTTATAATTATATTTATTATAAAACTAGTTATTATGTGGAGACTCGAATTCGAGCTTGAATTTGAAGCTAGCGAGTAGTTTGAATAAATATTCGAGTCGAGTCTGATCAATTTCGAGTAATAAATATTCGAGTCGAGTCGAATCTGAGTAGGATTTTTCAAATATAATTTGAATTCGAGTACGAATTTATCATTTCAAGTCGAATTCGAGTAGCTATCTGTTCGCTCCAGTTCGACTCGTTTACACCCTTAGGTATCAGAATTTGGTCCTTATTTTTTAGAAAAACATTGCTCGTTGGCACTGTTCATCGGCATTGTTCATCGGCATTGTTCATCGGCTATGTTATTAGTACTCAGATTCCAACCGCTTCTTTGACATAAATTCTGGTTCTAAAGTGGGGTTAAATGCAAAGTCGACCACTGAACTTTTCTGATATTTGGGTATTGAGCCCCTTTCTTCCGGTCAACGCAAACTGAGCCTCTTTCTATTCAAAAATTTGGACTTTGAACCCCCAGGCGCCACATGTGCGTTGACCTACTGATGTGGCACACGTGGCGCCCACGTGGCTCATCTGATGCGGCATTTTATATTTTAATTTGACACGTGACAGATTTAATGCGACTTCTTTAGAATTGTTTCCAAAAATTAGTCTATCCCTATGTTTGAACTCACAACCTCAAGTGTAAAACTTTAGTTATCTGACCACTAGAACACCACAAATTAGCTATTAATATTTTGCAAGGACTAATCTTTATATCAAAACATTTCATTTCCCAAAAAAAAAATTAAAATACTACACGGTTACTACAATTTTGCTAGCTTTTATATGGATACTATTTTCTTCAAATAAAGTTTCATTAACAATAACAATAATAATAATTATCATTGTCTGCTTGGATGTGTTTCATGGCCACGATAATAATAATACTATTTATCATTGTCTGCTTGGATATGTTTCATGGCCACGTTACAATCAGGAGTAGTAGCATTGTTCCTGGAAAGAGATTTGGAATCTTGGAAGATGAAATCATTTCTTCAACTTGCTTGTTGCTTCTTTGCAGTAAGTTAAGTAGTTGGATTGCATTCAACATTAAAATAATTAAATCTTTTTTCTTTTCTTTTCTTTTTTAAATTTTGAATTATGTTTATATTACTATTGTTATTGTTATTGTTATTGTTATTAGTACAATTATTATTATTATTATTATTATTATTGTTATTATTATTATTTGAAACTTTATTTGAAGAAAATAGTACTCATATAAAAGCTAGCAAAATTGTAGTAACCGTGTAGTATTTTAATTTTTTTGGGGGGAAATGAAATGTTTTGATATAAAGATTAGTCCTTGCAAAATATTAATAGCTAACTTGTGGTGCTCTAGTGGTCAAATGACTAAAGTTTTACACTTAAGGTTGTGAGTTTAAACCTAGGGAAACTTTATTTGAAGAAAATAGTACCCATATAAAAGCTAGCAAAATTGTAGTAACCGTGTAGTATTTTAATTTTTTTGGGGGGAAATGAAATGTTTTGATATAAAGATTAGTCCTTGCAAAGTATTAATAGCTAACTTGTGGTGCTCTAGTGGCCAAATGACTAAAGTTTTACACTTGAGGTTGTGAGTTCAAACCTAGGGAGAGAAATTTTTGGAAAAAATTCTAAAGAAGTCACATCAAATCTGCCACGTGTCAAATTAAAAATGCTGCGTCAGATGAGCCACGTAGGCGCCACTGTGCCACATCAGCAGGTTAACGCACATGTGACGCCTGGGGGTTCAAAGTCCAAATTTTTGAATAGAAAGGAGCTCAGTTTGCGTTGACCGAAAGAAAGGGACTCAATACCCAAATATCAGAAAAATTCAGTGGTCGACTTTGCATTTAACCCTTCTAAAGTGTAGTACAATTAGTTGATATCCTTTGGAAAGTTTATTCTCCTTGGTATATATTGTCTCTACCGATTATATCGCGGAACAAAGTAGTGCTAGTAGTGGGTTCATAACAGTAGTATGAGACAACAAGCCGTTAGAAGTCATACCCTTAATTCAGCATTGGTTCTCAACCCCTTCAAACTGGATGGAATCAACTATTTGGCATGATCTCAAGCGTGTCATATGTCAATTGATGGAACAAATACTATGCCTGAAAAACCAGGTGTGGCCTATGAAGAATGGAAATCGGATAACTCCATAGTGAAAACATGAATTTTTAATTCAATACAACCGAGTATGCGGTGTAGTTATATGTTTTTAAACACTGCCTATGAGCTTTGGGAGGCTATCTCTCAAACTTTCTCTATTTCTGATGATATGTCTAAGGCATATGACATTCGTAAAAGAATATGTGAGCTGAGTCAAGGGGAGAACACTGTGTCACAATATTTTGTGGAGATTAATGCTCTTTGACAGGAGCTTGATCATTACCGAGGTTTTTCAGCCAAATGTACGAAAGATGCAGCAACTTATCAAAAGTTTGTTAGTGAAGATCGAGTTCATTTTTTGGCTGGTTTGAACATGGAGTATGATCAAGTTCGAGCACAGTTGATTGGTCAGACCCTTTTTCATCACTGCGAGAGACTCGTGCTAAAGTTCAACAAGAGGAAAGTAGACGTCGGGTTATGGTTCTAAATTTAAATCTTGTTGACCGATCAGTCATGGTTTCTTCATATCCTAAGCCTGCTTTCTCCATTTAGTCTCCTGTTGAAAGGAGTCCCACGAATGTGACTACTGTGGGGGAAAGAATCATACCAGGGATAGCTACTTTAAGCTTCATGGGCGTCCTAAAGGGCATGAAGGTCAGTCTGGTCATGGATCCTAGGCCTATGTGTCAACTACACCACTTCTTGTTGATGCATCCAGTACTTCAGAAACTACTACTGCACTCACTCCTGAGGAAATCTCAGTTTTTCGAAAATTTTGTTCTAAATCTACTTCTCATTATGCCCAATCATGTATACACTCGTGTTTTTCATGTTTCATCAACTTGCCCTAGTTGAATCATAGACACAGGTGCTTCCGAGTATATGATTGGGTCCTCCAACCTCTTACTTCATGCACGCCTTTCTCTAGAAAAGATAATGTTCGAGTAGCTGATGTTTCCCTTTCTTCCATATCTGGGAGTGGTTCTGTAGTTTGTACTCCTTCATTAACATTATCATCTATTCTTCATATTCCTTCATTTACTGCAAATTTATTATATGTCCAACGTCTTTCTGAATCTCTATATTGTTCAGTAACTTTTTTCACAACTCATTGTGTTTTTGAAGACTTGGTAACGAGGTAGAAGATTGGCAGTGGTATGGCAGTTGGTGGTCTCTATTATTTAGATGCTCCCTCGTCTAACATGTTCTCTACTCAGGCTCTTCACTCTACTTCTGACTCTAGCTTGACCTCTCTCCATCAGTGGCAGACGTTTGAGACATCTTTCTTTTTCAGTATTAGAGTCTTTATTTCCATCTTTAGTTAAGTAATGTAATAAAACTCAGTTTTTGTGTGAACCATGTGAATTGAATAAACACAAACGTTCTACTTATTCTGCTATTAACAGTCGACATTCTGAGTCTTTTGTTATTATACATACTGATTTGTGGGGACCCTTTCGGGTTGTTTCCCGTTCTGGTTTTAGATGGTTTGTTAGCTTTATTGATTGTCATTCTCGTATAACTTGGATTTATCTTCTACATTCCAAAAATGAGATATTTGATTATTTTCAAGAATTTCATAAAATGATTCAAACCCAATTTGACGCAAAAGTCAAAATTCTCTTTAGTGATAATGGTCGTGAATATAGTAATAATAATGTCTGTGCATCTTATCTCTCTCAGGATGGTATCATTCTTCAAACATCCTGTGTCAAAACTCCAGAACAAAATGGAATGACGGAAAGGAAAAATCGACACTTACGAGAGGTAGCTCGCACTCTTATGTTCACTATGAACACACCTAAATTTCTATGGGGAGATGCTGTTCTGACTGCTACATTTCTTATAAACAGCCTTCCTTCTAAAATTCTAAGGAACAAAAATCTCATCTCTTTTCTCTGATACATGACAAGTCCCTCTCCCTTCGCCTTGAGTTTTTGGTTGTGTGCTATATTCATGATAAATCTCACTCATGGAAAATTAGATCCCAAATCTCTTAGGTGTGTTTTTATTGGTTATTCTCTAACCCAAAAGGGTTATAAATGTTATCATCCTCCTTCAAACAAAGAATGTCACTCAGGATATAATTTTTTGGGAATCAAAACCTTTTTATTCTTCTTCACCTTCTCCTCAGGGAGATGATGTTATTGATGAGGAGAAGTTTCCTTTTGAGGCTGGTATTACGAGTTCTACTATACCATCTTATCTTATAAATTCCTCTCCTACTCCTGTTGTTTCTGATACATCTACACAGGGGTAGTCACAGTTACAGGAGTCACATGCTAGACAGAATGAGCCTGAGTTGAGGACATATGTTCGAAGAGAGAATAATAAGGTCACCGTTTCTGCACCACTACACCAACCCTGCTCAGAACCTAGTCTTGATAACGCTAATGGTGAGAATCCTAATCCTACTTGTTCTTCTGATGATACTAACCTTTCTATTACTCTTAGAAAAGGGGTTAGATCTTTTACACAACATCTCATCTCTAATTTCTTAGCCTATGATAAATTATCTGCATCCTACAACTCCTTTGTTTTTTCTTTGTCCTCAATATCTATTCCTCAGGGGTGGAGAGAAGCAATTAGTGATGAGAATTGGAAACAGGCTATGATAGAAGAGATGAATGCCCTGAAAAAGAATGATACATGGGAATTAGTTGCTCTTTCTTACGGAAAAAAACCAGTTGGTTGCAAATGGGTATATACAGTCAAACAAAAGCCAAATGGGACAGTTGAGAGACTCAAAGTCAGACTAGTTGCAAAAAAGTATACTCAGACCCATGGGATTGATTACCAGGAGACATTTGCTCCTGCGGCGAAGATGAACTATGTTCGTACCATAATCTCATGTGCAGCAAACTTCGGCTGGGATCTTCAGCAATTGGATGTAAAAAATGTGTTCCTTCATGGTGACTTGGAGGAGGAAGTATACATGGAAATACCCTCTGGTTTAGCTTCATCTGTCACCAAGGGTAAGGTTTGTAAGTTGCGAAAGGCTTTATATGATTTGAAGCAATCTCCCAGAGCCTGGTTTGGTAGATTCCACAAAGCAATGATAAGATTTGGATACAAGCAGAGTCGAGCATATCATACTTTATTTGTCAAACAGATAAAAGATAAAAGGTAAGACTACCATTCTTATTGTTTATGTTGATGACATTGTGGTGACAGGAGATGATAGAGGAGATAGTTAATCTCAAAGCAAGTCTGGCCAAAGAGTTTGAGATCAAAGATCTTGGTCCTTTGAAAAATTTCCTTGGTATTGAAGTTGCAAGATCTTCCAGTAAAATTTTTCTATCTCAAAGGAAATATGTACTTGATCTTTTAACAGAAACTGGCATGTTGGGATGTAAGCATATTGATTCTCCTATTGAAGTTAATCATCATCTAATAGGTGGCACAGGACTTACGGTTGATAAAGAAAGATATCGCTTGGTGGGACGATTGATATACATTTCTCATACTAGACCTAGTATATCTTATGTTGTGGGAATAGTGAGTTAGTATATACATAATCCTCGACATTGTCATATGGAAACCGTCTACAGAATTCTGAGGTATCTCTAATTGTTCGCACCACATGGTCATATGAAAGTTGAAGCATTTTTCGACTCAGATTGGGTTGGCTTTATAAAAGATCGTCGTTCTACTTCGGGTTACTGTTCATTTGTTGGAGGCAATCTCGTTAATTGGCGCAGTAAGAAACAATATGTGGCAAGATCCAGTGTTGAAGCCGAATATCGAGCTATAGCCTTGGGTATATGTGAACTAATGTGGCTTCGAACCTTGCTAGAAGATTTGGGTATTACAACTAAAAGGCATATGCAGTTATTTTGTTATAATAAGACAGTCATTAGTATTGCAAACGACCCAGTACAGCACGATAGAACGAAACACATTGAGATTGACAGACACTAAATTAAAGAAAAGTTAATTAGTGGTCTTATTTGCTTACCTTTTATCAAAACAGAGCACCAGCTTGCTATATTTGTACTAAGAGTCTTAGTAGTAAGATGTTTCATCCATAGTGTCTCAAGTTGGGTATGCGAGACATCTATACACCAACTTGAGGGTGAGTGTTAGAAGATATGATATGGTTTCCATAATTATAGTTAGCAATGTTCTTAAAGGCGAGAGGCGAATGGTGGGAGGCGGGAGGCGGGCGGCCGGGGGGCCTAGCGCCTAGGGGGCCTGGACGGGGCATAGACGGAATTTTTTATTGTAAGCCAATTTTAATATTTTATCTTACATTTATCCAAACAAAACAATAATATAAAGCAAAACAATCTATAATAAAGATAATAAAGGTTTTTGCTTAAAGTTCAAACACAAACATGCAATAGTTCAAAATTCAAACATATTTTTAACGTATTAGTTTTAATCATAAACAAGATTGCTATTAAATAATAAAATTTAAAATTTCAAGAATTTAATTCAATATTAAAACTTAAGAAACTAAACATAAATTTAAAAATTATATTGAATTAAACTAAATATTACAAATGTATCATCATTTATATAATTTAAAGTTTGTACAAGTTCAAAAAATTACAATTATAATAAAATTATCCATTTTGACATGATATTGTTCACTTCTTATTGTGATTTGATATACTACAACTTGTATTATGAATATGGTAAATCATTAAAAATATATATATATCAAGATCTGGTTTAGGTAGTAATTAAAAAAAGTAAAACTCTCCGCCTAATTTCCTAGAAGGATTTTTTTCCCGCCTTGGGCCTAGGTGAGGCGTCAGGGGGGCTTAGCGCCTAGGCGAGACGTCAAGGGAGGGCCTAGCGCCTAGACGGAGCGCCAAGGGGACCTAGCGCCTAGGCGGGGCCTAGGCGGACCTAGGCTGGAATTTTTATAACACTGATAGTTAGTCATATCCCATAATTATTGTGTATACATAGTTGTAATTAGAGATTGCCAAAAATATACTTGTGTATATAAACCAATGTAATTGAGATGAAATGAAAAAGGAATTATAAACCTAATCCCTGAGTATTCTTTTCTACATAAACTTTTGGGTTGTCCCCCCTCTTCCCAGTATCCTGGGTTCTCCAAAACTGTTAAATGCATCACAAAGCACACAAGTGAGGAGCATGCTAACTCACTTGTTGGTACTGTTTCAGCTGGTGAGATCTTTAAAACTAAAAAGAGTCCTGAACCTGACGGGTTTAATGTCAATTTCTTCATTCATACATGGGATATTGTGGGAGATGATCTCACAAAAGCCGTCCAGCATTTCTTTGCTAGCAGTCAAATGCTTAAAGGTACTAATGCAACTGTTATTGCTCTCATTCCTAAAGTAACAAACCCTACATCTATGACTGATTTTAGGCCTATTTCATGTTGTAACACCACTTATAAATACATAACCAAGATTATTGCTTCTAGACTTAAGATTGTCCTTCCTGATCTCATTTCTCCTTCCCAATCTGCCTTTGTTCCTGGGAGGAATATTGGGGACAACATTCTTATTGCACAAGAACTATTTAGAAATTATTATAGGTCCAAAGGTTCAAATTCCCTCCCTTGTAAATTTTTTGGATAAAATATTGTGTTTCAACTGCTATGTTTTCTGTTAAAGTCAATGGGTTTCTTTGTCGCTACTTTCAAGGGGCAAAAGGGCTGAGACAAGGCGACCCCATTTCCCCGTATCTCTTTGTGCTTGTGATGGAGGTTATGGCTCAAATTCTCCACAAAGGTTCTCGCAATCCTGACTTTAAATTCCATTGGAGGACAAAACACATTACCCAACTGTGCTTTGCTGATGATTTATTAGTTTTTTGTCATGGAGATCCTGCCTCTGTACAAATCATTAAGGATGGATTGAGCAGCTTATCATTACTATCTGGTCTCTCTCATAATCCTTCAAAAAGCTTATGTTTTCTGTCTAATGCACTTCCTCACCATTGGGATCAAATCATCCAATCTCTGGGGTTTCCTATTGGTCTGCTTCCTATTTATCTCTTCAAAACTATCTAGGCAGGATTGCATCCCCCTCATCCACTCTATCACCTCTAGAGTTAGCTCTTGGACAAACATTTCCCTGTCTTATAGTGGAAGATTGCAGTTGATAAAGTCTGTCCTCTTCTCTATACAATCTTACTGGTCCACACACTTTGTTCTCCCTAAGGCCATTACGAAGGAAATTCAGTAAATCCTGTGTAGGTTCCCGTGGAAAAGAACATCTCTTGCCAAACATGGAGCTAAGGTTACATGGAATCATATTGTCTTACCATTCTCTAAAGGTGTTCAAGGGCTCAAACAGATTGAGGATTGGAATAAGGCCCTTATCATCTTGCATTTATGGAATGTCATTCAGTTTAGGCCCACTTCTATGTGGGCTATTTGGATTTGGAAAACTGTCCTTAAGGACAAGTTCTTCTGGTAAATCCCTGCCCCTTCTGATTGCTCCTGGATTTGGCGGAAGGTTCTTCAATTGAGAACTATTGCTCGACTCCATATTTCTTATAAAATTGGGAATGGTAGCAGCATTAGCTTATGGTTTGATCCTTGGTCTCCTAGCTTGTCGTTTGCCTCCACCCATGATCCCATTATCGTTAACTCTGGTCTTGGTATGAAGGCTACTTTGCATGACACTATTGTTGGTTACCAAGAAGGCTACTTTGCATGACACTATTGTTGGTTCCAGATGGTCCTTACCTGCTTACAATTCTCGTGTAGTTGCTCAATGGCGAGAACGCTTTGATTATTTCAAGGACTTTCAATTCAAGTCCACAAGACTCTATGCTTTGGAATAATCATTTCTACAGTAAACTCAAAGCTTCCCATAGTTGGAAGTCCTTTAGACAAACTGCTGCAAAAGTTAACTGGCACAAACTTGTATGGCATAAGATGAATGTCCCCCAATTCTCTTTCTTCACTTGGCTTGCAATGCACAGGAAATTGAATACTGCTGATGTTCTGATTAATTATGGGATTCAGGTTAGCTCTACTTGCCACCTTCGCAATCAGCTTCATGAGACCTTTGATCATCTCTTATTTGATTGTACTTACTCTGCTGCTGTCCTCTCCAAAGTCTTTGCTTACGGTGGCTGGTATAACTTCCCAACTGTTCTCAGCACCATAACTCATATGATTAGTAATTCGTCAAGGTTGAAGATTTTTAAGCTTATCCAATCTTTATGCCTCAATGTTACTATCTACAAACTCTAGCAGGAAAGAAATTCTCGTTTTCATCGACAAGGCTCTATCCCAAGTGATATCCTCTCTACTGAAATTCTCAATCTTGTTCAAAGTAGACTTTCATCTTCCACTATTTTTGTAGACTTGCATCTTTACATTCATGTCTCCTGTCATGGAAACTGTAATAGGCCTTAGGCTCTCTTTGTGTACTATAGCATGACCATCATTTTGGTATGCCTCCATGATGCTTAAACGATAGTGCTCCTGGGGTATGCCCCTGTGCATTTGTAATTTTTTTTCATCTTTAATGCATTTTAAATTTAGCAAAAAACTAAATACAAAAAAGCCCTACTACATAATTTACTAAGCCTGACATTGTCCACAATAATCCTAAAATTGCATCAGAAATATCCAATTCTGACCGCAACTAATCACATAGAGCCAAAGCATATTCAAGCAAATTCCAAATTCTAGAGCCCTCCACCTTTCTATAATTAACCAAGATATTTATCTGAATGTACTTGAGCCTTGAGCACCAATCTAATAAATTTATTTTCCACTATCCAGTGATATTATCTGACATATTTAAACAGGTTTTTAATTCAATAGATATGTTTCAAGTATTTAGTGTAGCCAGGTCGGTCTGATGCCAACATATACCTTTTAAACTGTGTTTCCGCCAATTTAGAGCATAGATAATATGCAACCACTCCATTATAACTTATCTCAGTCACTTGTTATACATAGAAAGAAAGTGTTACATCTATGATTGTCCTACTGGCTCAAGCTTTAGTGGTGACAAGAAAAGAAACATGGAATGTTACCAAGGAACCTATGCTGTGATCATCTTAATCTTAATTAATTACCCAAGAAATTCCATGGAACTCCTTTTGGGTCATATGTTCTTACTAATTCTGATCCCTACGCTTCATAGTGAATAAATTACTCCAATTCAAGTCGATAATTCATGGAAGTATCACAAACAGGTGCCAAAATTGATGTTCAATCGTAAGACAACTAATTTGATTCCTTCATTACACCCATCATCTTTAACCCTAAATCTCCAAAAGATTTTTAGATTTGAAGATTTTATACAACTGAAAACTGAAGATCGTGACCAGGTTGGAATCTCTTGGTCTTTTGAAAATAATGGTTAAAAGTAATTTTTGTAGTGGACTCAATCCAGCGCTTGGTAGTATCATAAATCTTAAAAAATTAAAGGTTATATGGCACTTTCGACCCTCCAAGTTGTCACCCACTTTTAAAGTCGTCCCTAAAGTTCATTTTTCGTCAATTAGGTCCTTAAAGTGACATCTTTTGTTGTTTCTGTTTCTTTTACCCAATTTGACCCGACCCCAATTTCACAAATTAATTTTTTTTTAAAAAGTTTTAAAAATAATATTTTCTTTTAAATATTTTTAAAAATAATTATTTTCAGGAAAAAATATTAGAAACTTTTATTTTTTTCATAAAATGAGTAAAGTTACATAAAATATAGATTCAAAAAAATTAAATAAAAAAATAAAACTTTATTTTCAACAAAAAGTAGAATTTTTTTGATTTATATGTAAAAATTTATTTTCAGAAAAAAAAATTATGTCTACCATTATTATATGTATTCTTAATATTAGAAATTTTAAAAACAAAAAACAGTAAAAGATAAAGAAAAAAACTTAATCAATTTTTTTAAAAAAAGAAATTTAAAAGTTTTAAAAATTATTATTATTATTAGGGAAAAAAGTAAAAAAAATCATTTTTTTAAAAAATGAGTAAATTTATATAAAATATAGATTTAAAAAAATAAAACTTTATTTTCAGAAAAAATAGAAAATTTTATTTTTTTAAAAAAATGAGTGAAGTTTCATAAAATATAAATTCAAAAAAAATAAATAAAAAAACTTTATTTTCATAGAACAAAATTAGAAATTTTTTATTTTTTAAAAGATATGTAAATTTTCATAAAAATAATTAAGAATTAAAAATTTTAAACTTTAACTTTTTTAAATCTATATTTTATGAAATTTTACTCATTTTTGAAAAAATAAAAGTTTCTAATATTTTTTCCTGAAAATAATAATTATTTTTAAAACTTTTTAAAATAATAATTATTTTTAATATTTTAAATAAAATATTATTTTTAAAATAATAATTATTTTTAATATTTTAAAATAAAATATTATTTTTTAAATAATTTAAAAACCTTTTAGTTTTTTTTTAAATTGAATTGGTGAAATTGGGGTCGGGTCAAACTAGGTCGGGTTTGGTCAAAATAGGTCGGGTTTGGGTCAAATAGAGTAAAAGGAACAGAATCGACAAAAAATGCCGCTTTAAGAACCTAATTGATGAAAAAAAAACTTTAAGGACAACTTTAAAAGTACATGGCAACTTAGAGAGTCAAAAGTGTCATTCAGCCAAAAATTAATTTACAAATAATGAATCTTTACCCAATAAGTGCCTAGTGAACGAAAAACAATTCCCATAATAGTGAATAGTAATTGGAATTTGCAAGTAAAAAGTGTAACTAAATGAGTGATTAATTTGATTGTGGTACATACATCAGCACTTGCAACTTTCTCAGGAACTAAGCGATCATTTCTGTCACCTAAGCCCAAATTTCCGTATCGTCCCCATCCCCAACCATAAAGTTCACCGTCTTCTGTAATAGCAACTGTATGTTCAGCACCAGCGGCAACCATTTTGACAGTTACTCCCTACACAAGGCACATGAAAGTTAAGTTGGCGCATAGACAATGGAAATACGACAGTATCTCCACAAAATTTCAATGAAAAACATGCCCAAAGTGCTCACAAGATAAATTATTAATCACCTTGAAGAATAGCTGTAAAAATGATATTAAGAAATATACAAGTAAAGAAAATGAAATAAGGAGGGTATATCTTATACTGAATAAGTCGTAAAAAGTGTTTATATTTATACCTATAGTTTGCATTGTGTGATCAATAGGATATTATTTTTTTACTTTCTAAAAAGTATCAGTAACACAGGGATTTAATGGATAAAATATTTAATAAGGCATTAAAGAGTAATTTCTCCAAAAGTAAAAGCAGATTTTCAAGTAGCTATGCACATGCTAACAAAAATCTAAATAGACCCCACTTTCTTCATTACTAGAGAGCATGGTGCTCTTAGTAGTAGATATAGGCCATTATAAGGTGTTCACTACTGTTCCACACATGTGAGACTTGGGTATTACAGTTTCCCCCACTAATATTCCTAACCCTTTTATCAAACCCACACACTCTTCAAGAACGAACCTAGGTGATGCAAGATTCAAGAGGTTAAACAAATCAATATAATAACTGTTAGATTCTTATAACCAAAGAGTCAACGACTGTTCCTCATAAAATCAAATTCTGTAGACTTATTTTTTGGGATTCGAGTCATTGTCTTAATTCTGCAACTGTTAGTAATTAGATGCAACTTTTTTCAACATTAAATTAATTGTTTATTTGATAGCTGTTTAACTTACTGACCCTGATTTTATCGTAATAAAAATGAGGTTTAGTATTGTAATTCTGTCTAAAAAAAAGCTCTCTATTTCATCAACTCAGGATCATGGTTCAAAGTCGTAGTAGTGGCCTATGTTTCGAAAAGTCTTTTTTTGACTCGGTTTTGGCTTCTGTTTCGATTGGCTATTTAGAAGCTTCAAATTTTAAAAAAAAATTTATGAAAAAAATGAAATAATAAGTACAACAAGATGGAAAAATTAATCTCACAAAAAACACTATCCAATGCACATAACATTATCCAAATGATAAAACAGACATCTTGCATATATGTTTAATCAATTTTACGCTTGAATAAAGTTGATATTGATGTTGACTTATCTCAAACGGTTGAGCACAAATGTTCTACATAATTAAGTACAATTTAACTTCATATTTTAAGTGCAATTGTTTTCAAGTTGTTCTCAACTAGGTATTATATAGCTATAATTTAATTATAATATTAGTACAATTTGACTCAACTAATTATATATTTATATATTAAGTACATTTTTTTTAAGTTATACGTAGTCAGGTGCTATATAGGTAAGTATATTTTAAGTACAATATTTTTTCACGTTTTGTAAGTTATAGTTCATTAGGTATTTTATACTTATTATTTAAGTATAATTTATAGAGAAACGTTTGTTCTCTTTTGTCGTCTCCTAAATGAAAGCATTTTGAATCTCTTTTTTATTTTTGGTGGTGTTTCTCCCTTTACGTCGTGATTTCGCAATGATTTCTTCTTTATTTGGTCTAAAACCGTTATATTATGCCTAGTTGTCGAAATTTCGCTCAAAATTACCTTTTACATGAATAATTCTTAATTTTACGACTCGTGTCAAGGTTGCGATATTGACACCGGCCGATACCTATTCGATACGCCAATATTTCAATGTGAACACCGATACTTAAAACCATGCTTATGACTCCTCTTTCATAACCACTCTTCTTCATCCTGTTTGTTTGCTTCATATATGTGATGTTCTCTCTTTCAGGCAATTATAGTTTGATTTTGAAGCGCAGTAATCACCGAACTGGAACGTAAACAATCAGCATCAGGATCGACATTCAAATCGCAACTCACAAGGAGTAGCGATTTACTGTAACCTTGTTATGGACCGTTTGTGTATTTATTCTGGTAAGATTTTGGGATTGGGAGTCACAGTGATGCCAAGATTCAATGAAGGTCTTCTTTTGTTGGTTTTTTACGGGTATATTGACTCAAAGAAATGCTAGAATTTCCAATGAGACACATCTCCCTCTTCACCTTCTTTGGGATAGGATAACTACAAACTAGGGTTTCATTTCTAGTATCATTGTGGGCTTCAGCTACATAACCTTTTTGATGATTTAGATGTTCACAAGATTGGTGTAGTGCTTCACTAGTTTTCATTATTTTCCCACTTGTATTTCTTTGGCTGCCTCCTTTTTTGAACTCTCTCTTCTATATAATAAAACCTTTTTATCCCAAAAAAAATAAATTGTTTAGTCTGTATTTGGATTACCAAAGAACATCCAAGGATCTTGCTCAATGATAGGGGGATTTTGTACCTTTACAAAGTTGCATTTTGTTTTCTTCATTTCCTTCTTAAAATATGGTTGTATGTGAATTACATACTACTTTTTGTTTTTTGTTTTGAAAATCTAATTCATAAAGAAAACTTTTTAAAAAATAAATAAAATAGAAAGACTACATTTCTATACATCTAGACCCCTCTCCCTTTGTGATGATTGGCCCTGACTTAAATCCACAACCTTTAATTTGTTGTTGTCGAGAATTTTCAGTTAGCAGGTCTCACCAATTTTAGCAGTCATTCACCTTGAAAGAAACTGAAAACCAAGCTCTTTTTCTTCTCGTTTATTTTTTTTGGCCAACTAATTTTTGTAAGTCCAAACACCGTAATCTTACAAACTTTTAATGAAACCTTATAATGACGTAGGCAGTGTTCTTAAAATCCCCGCCTTGGTCCGCCTAGTCCCGCTTAGGCGCTAGGCCCCCCCTTGGCGCTAGGCCCCCATGGCGCCACACCTAGGCCCAAGGCGGCAAAAAAATCCCTCCAGGAAATTAGGTGGGGTCTAGACGGAGTGATTTTTTTTATTTTAATAACTACCCAAACCAGATCTTAATATATTTATTTTTTAAATGATTTACCACATTCATAATACGAGTTGTAGCATATCAAATCACAACAAGAAGTGAACAATATCAAGTCAAAATGGATAATTTTATTATAGTTGTACTTTTTTGAACTTGTACCAACTTCAAATTATATAAATGATGATACATTTGTAATATTTAGTTTAATTCAATATAATTCTTAAATTTATGTTTAGTTTCTTAAGTTTTAATATTGAATTAAATTCTTGAAATTTTAAATTTTATTATTTAATTAGCAATCTTGTTTATGAATAAAACTAATACGTTAAAAATATGTTTGAATTTTGAACATTTGCATGTTTGTGTTTGAACTTTGACATTAGCAATATGGATATGTGTTTGAACTTTAAGCAAATGCTTTTATTATCTTTATTATAAATTATTTTGCTTTATATTATTTTTTTGTTTGGATAAATGTAAGATAAAATATTAAAATTAGTTTAAAATAAAAAATCCCGCCTAGGCCCCGCCCAGGCCCCCTAGGCGCTAGGCCCCCCTCGACCGCCCGCCTCCCGCCTAGCGCCTTTTAGAACATTGGACGTAGGCAGCCCCACTGCAAGTTTCCACGGATAATCTTAAAGCAAAAGTGTATGGCAACGGAGATTTTTAGCACGTGGTGGTTTTTCCTACTTATAATTTGGAAGTTCCTTGTCAAACTTGTGTCAAGTCTACCTTATTTTTGTTCGGCAGCGTTCTTCTGTCAATATATTTATTATCATCGAAACATATAAATATATAATAAATGTAAGAAGAATAAAATCTATTACAAATTCAAGGCATATACTTTTCTTACTTTATATTTTTCTTGGACTTCAAGGCACGTACTTTTCTTACTTTATATTATTCTTGAACTTGGAGCATATAACTTAGATTGGAAGATAGAACATGCTTCAAAATCAAATGATCAGCATCTCACATATATGTTCAATTGAAGAGAGAGACCTACATTACGCAATCATAATAATAAACTTTGTTTTTGGATATTACCATGTCCATGCAGAGCTAAAAGCAACAGCCATTTTGACAAGACTAGAGAAAATGGAACATCAGATTCTCAAATTCATGAAATCAAGTATTTATATGAAGTCAGAGCACAAAAAACTTCTGGTAATGGTAAACTGAAAGTACCTGGAAAGCTTCAATTTTTTGTGGCACAAGAGAGTCCTCTGTGGTGCCTAGACCTAGCTGACCATTTTGATTCCGCCCCCAACTACAATAGAAGAAAAAATGAAAATAGAACAAATAAAGAACTTAAATCTAAAATTGAGTTAAAAGTGAAAACGAACATAAAACTAGAATAGAGCAAAACTTTTCTGGAAATAGAACATAAAATGATTTTACACAAACAAGTAAACAACTGGGAACACATAATACTTGGGGCAGCTTTCGCCAGCAAGATGCTAGTTGCTGCTGTTTAAAATCGTTCTGGTTCTTATCAATAAGTGATCTAGTTTACACACGTGTGAGCAATAAATGCAATTATAAAAATTAAAGTAAGAAAGCATGTAACTGGATGATGCATCTCTTATGTTAATGTTTCAATTGTAAAACTGTCAGATGTAGCATTGCCAGGCAGAAACCACATGAGAAATCAGAAACGTTGTCCTTCTAGAAGGAAAGTAATAGCATTCTTCTTTAAATTGTAATGTGACCATTATTCTAAACGTTCTGAAGATATTGGACAGTCATCATTTATAGGTATACAAAGATGCACAAACAGAATTCACTGACGTGTATCGTAAGGAAATATTACTCCCCCATCCTAAAAAAAGAATGCTTTTGGATACTTTTTTAATGCAACTTAAGAAATTCATGCTGGAAATTTGAGAGGCTATCAAAACAGAGAGGAAGTAGATATATTTGGAGAACACTCAAACTACTTTGATTCCACTTAATACCACTTTCACTCCACTTGAACAAATAACTCACTTACAAGACTACATTTATAGGACTTTTGACGCATTTCTAGAGTCACTCTATGCATCACTACTTGACCAAATAACATATATACATACATGTACCTAACCATATATGTCCCAAGACACTTCTTAAAAACATACATGTATATACATGTACCATAAACTTAGATCTTAGGAAACTCGACCTTCCAACCAACACAAATTACATAATCAAGTTTACTTTCTAACACACTCTCTTTTAAACTTGATTAGTCACAAAAGATTGAAAACACCAAAATGGAGAGACCTTGAAAAGTCTTCATAATCTTGATAGTCTTGAAAAAAATTCAAACTTCCAACGCCTTCAATTGAAAAACGTAATAACTACATCTCCATTGACATTGAGTTATATGACTTGAATCTTAATTTGTAGTAACAATCACCCAAGCCTTGCGTACTTTTGAAAACTTCTACTTTCTTTGATATTCCAAGCATGGTTATCAAGTCGCGTCCAGTCGGTGCATATTATTAAGTCGTCTAGGCGACTTGGTGAGAGGGAAGAAAGTCGAGCGACTTGGTGGGCGACTTGGACGACTTGGGTGACTTTATGATTGAGTAAATTTTTGGATACTAATGATACTTCGTGAAGATAAACCTTAGTGGGCAGCAAAATTTATATATATATATATATATATATATATATATATATATATACACACGCATATATATGTGCATATATATTTTATATATATATACACACATCTCCGTGCTCCACTAGTTGTTTCCCCTCCACTAGCTTCTGACTTTGCTGACCACTAAGGTTTGTTTTCACTTGGGAGAGCATAAACTAAGTAAAATATATTATTTTGCTCTTTCACTCTTTACATTACTTTATATGCTCAAGTTCTTTTATATTGTATAATATTGTATAATGACAAAGTGAACATCAGACAACAAAGTTAAAAGCTCCACACAACCAGGAACTAATAAACTTAATATGCTGAGAATACCAAGACATCAAAATCTTTATGAACTGTAAAACATGTAACTTATTTGGGACATACGAATTAATCTATTATACATATACATATATATATATATATACATATATATATTTATATATATATATTCCCCGACAATTACCCTGTGTTTAAGAGAAAGAACTTGCTTTAATAAAGTATACTGAATTAAACTAAATATTACAAAGGTATCACCATTTATATAATTTGAAGTTGTACAAGTTCAAAAAATTACAAGTTTACAACTATAATAAAATTATCCATTTTGACTTGATCTTGTTCACTTCTTGTTGTGTGATTTGATATGTTACATGTATTATAAATATAGTAAATCATTAGAAAAATAAATATATCAATATTCATATAAATATTAAATATATATAATTTTATTCATATAAAATTTACATTGTTAACGACTAGCCGGGCGCCTTGTCGCCTAAGCGCTTAAGCTCCTGACGCCCCCAAATTCGGACCTCCACTTGGTCACCCGAATTCGGTTCGTCATGTTCTCATGGAATCACCATAATAACTAAAATCATACATTCACAACAGAAAATCTAAATTAGAATAATATACAATGATTTATTATAATTATTCTCTCAAGTCTCGCAACCTACAGTACTTAAAAGATTACATAATAGTATCGAATAAAGACCTATTACATAATCTTACTTAAGTTTAAACATAGTCTTAATACATCATAATATTCTTAAACATAAAAGTCGATAGCCTTGCCCTTGCCCTTGTCTGTTCCAGAGACACCTCCCTGTTCTTCCTTAACTGAAAGGTTTTAAATAAGGATGAGCATAAATTGTCCAGCAAGTAATATACAACAAGGGTGTAGGATATAATATCACAAGGTTTGAAATATCGAAGTGTCATTTCTAGGATAGTTCAAAGTTTCAGAATAATATCATGAATAATGAATATCAATAATTCTTGTAATAAGAACGACAATTCAATATAAATCAACTGATATATATGAATTCAACAACTATCAAGGTATCCGACTGGATAAACAATTTATATTGAGCAGTCGCTAAGGACAATTGAACATATACTAGAATTACCAATATTAAACTGATAACCCAAAAGAATCAAGTAATGTAGAGGATCAGTCTACAATACTCCACGTTATGCATAACACCATAATAATAATATACTCATGTGTTGGGGTTTCCAACAACATACAATCTCCTTACCATAAGGGTTGTTCAACTCAGTTTTCAAGATTTCCGCACCAATCAATTGGTTTGGACAGTTTTATAAACATGCATATAGTCTAGCCGAATCAAATGGCATCGACTCTTTCACAATATTCAAGAACAATACTATGTTCATTATGAATAATAGTTTTCACAAGGGTTTAAGCATAATGGTTCATTTGAACGAGAAAGCAATATAACTTGTATTCAAAGAGATAAGCTTACGGTATTCGTCGAATATAGTAATGCCAAGGTTTAGGATACTTGCTCAATATAGATTTGAGTAAGGTTAGAGAACTTGCCTCAAGCGTAGTTTACCAAAATATCGCGTATCAATATACTTTCGAATCCTAACATAATATGATACGCATATAGGATATTCATTAGTTAAACATATTCGATAAACAATCTGATATATAGATCAAGTGTACACACATGATTCAATCATGAAATCTTAGACTTATGTTATTACGTAGCTCGGAACTACCGTTAGACTTTATTATTTTAAAACGCTTTGTCAATTCAAGCTAAGATAGGTGTTAACATGCAAAACTACTTCTGTCAGTGTCATGCACAAAAACAAGCATAATAAAGTTATACTAGCATGCTACATACTTCAGAAACCACAGAAGTCACTTTCTAAGTTTGCAGACTGGCGCGGTCGCACCTGATTTGTACTAAGGAGACGCGCGGTCGCGCGGCTCCCAGTTCAAACCAGGGCTGAGCAGTTATTTGCTTGGCCTAGCTTGTCCATCCTTACACACAACATATATTAACATGTCAAGGGTCCTTTCGTATCTTTCAAGTTCAATCTAGGTCCCGTTTTGCACAATACGGTTCTAAGTTGGACATCTCAACAATTTAAGGCTATTTGAGGTTATGAAACCACAAAGTTCAACATGCTTGGTTCTTAAACGTACAAAGTGGTCATATAACTCATATTAGACATGCTTGTGAGTATTCATATCACATACGTGTTATCAACATCGTTTTGTTTCGAAATATGCTTCGTTTATGATTTCCTTGAATTACGATACCTAAGCATGGTATATATACATTTATGATACATGAGTGCGTCTAGGAGTATCATCTAACATGTTCATATTCATCAGATTCTAACTTTCAAAGTAACACATCAACATTCACGTTCAAAGTTTGCATTTTTCATTAGCAAAGCTTACTAATTGTCTAACATGCTCATGCTTCAATATGAAATTCATATACTTAAGTTAGTATGTCCGACATGCATTTCAAAACCATACTAACATGCTTGCAAGATCAAAATATGCATTATTAAAGTTTACCATTTCTAGCTTTTCCAAAACTTGAAGTTTTCTTGAAAACTTAGCTCAAATCAAGCTAAAACAACATAACATGTTCAAAACAATATCTAACCACATGATAGGGTCATTTATAGGCTTAACCTAACTACCATAGCATGCTCAAAATAAATCAGAAACCTCAAATCAGCATCTAATAAAAGTACCACGCGCGGCCGCGCGGTATTAGCCTATGGACGCGCCACTTCGAACAGATTGAAAAAAATTGGCTCTGCAGAAGCAAAGCCTTAACACAAGAGATGCTACACCTGCAACCAGAGCAGCTAACATGTTCCAAAACATGTGTACCAACTCAGATAACACAATAGCATGCTATTCTACATCAATTAACAGAGAATTCAACAAATTCTAGAATTTGACAAAACTCAAGCTCAAGAATATCAAAGTAGAATTATACCTCTTGAAGCTTAATGGAATTCTTCAACACAATGATTACACTCCCTCAATTTCTCAGCAGCTCACACTCCCTATCGCACCTCTCAAACAATTCAAGTAACACAAAGAATGAAGGGAAGTGTTCAATTTATAGAACATTCCTTGACCATGCCAAGCCATTATCCAAGAACTCAACCCAAGGGATGGAAGATTTACATAAAGGTTATCAAGGAGTAGGTAAGTGGTGGTTGATTTGCATCATGAGCACCACTCCCCTCCCATGATTACTAGCTAGAAGCTTGGAAGAAGAAATAGGCTAGCCTTTTTCTATTACATGTGAATGAGAAATGAGAGGTAATTAGAACAATCATTTTGGGACTAACTCAGCCATCATGTATACTTATATAAATTCCCACTCTTGCTATTTTTCTCTTATGTACAAATCAACTATACACTATAACTTAATGTCACAACATGTTTTAACATTTCGAGGTAGTAGATGTAATATGGAAATGTATCTTACATATAATCCATGTACATTTTATCACACTGGTTCACTTTATTAAAATACTAGTTTACAATATGCTCATGGTATATTATTTTAATACCTACCCACATACATATTGTCACATAGATAATGTATTTACAACATATAGTTCCAATATTTTTTAATCATAATGCCCATACAATATAGTTTTATAAGACTTAATATATATATATATAGCCACATAAATGTCGCACTACACTATATGGTATAGTTGTATTATTACTCATGTGCACATAACTGTCAATATAATATTATTATATTACTAACTTACTTATCTATGTTAAATAAATTATGCACTTCCTAAATTAATTAACACCAATATTAATTACTCCAACCATTAATTAATATATTTATGGGTTTCCATAATCATTATTCATCTTTATAATATATTGCAAATAATAGTAATCACACAATATTAGTTAATTACTAAAATTCAATCCTCTACCACAACCATCATCAATTAATTAATATAATCATTAATTAATCCTCATTATTAAATAATTAATATACCACACATCAATTATCAACTAATAGTATACTACAACAACAATTAACAATTGATATTACTTAATTGTTTACTTTATAATTCCTTCATTAATTAATATTACTATTAATATCTCCCATCACCATGCCAGCCACACAAGGCTTCAATGAGTTCATCGCAAAACTCCACATATTCTCAATTATTCAATTATAATTGAGGTAACTCATCTCGTAACACAAAAATCGTTTATACTCGAATAAATATTCATTTCCATTAATATTTCCATTTATTAATACGTGAAAATTCTCGGGTTAATACACTGTCGCCTTGCCTCGACTTGTCGCCTTGATAACTATGATTCCAAGAATGTGAGACGCATTAATTTCACATTTGAATTTACGGAACTTGGTTTGTTGCATTTTCAAAGTGGCTTTGACTTGATCTTGTTTTACTTAATTTCACCTTTTCACTTCATGGACTTCTTGCACCTCTTAAATTTCATACAAAACTTTTCAAATTTCCTTTTGTTGCTTCATGTGATTCAAAAAATTTCTCTAATCTATCCTACATCTTTCAATAAATTTGACGTTCGGAATCGTAAATCATCATGCTTCTCCAATATTTCATCATACCACGCTACATTTTCACAAGTTATCTCAACATTCTTACTAGCAAAATTATCAACAAAATTTTTAACTTTGGATTTTGGAAGACCGCAAAAGATTATCATCAATCCCATCAAAAAAACTAAATTCTTACTTGGGACTATCGAGTCTTTTTCAACAATCTCCTCTTTTATTTTCTCAATTTGACAAGTTCACCAACATTGACATTTTCATCAACTAATTTCTCAATTTCTTTCTGTTCTTCATATGTATCTTGTCCTCCTCCTTTCGGTTTTTCTTCTTCTTCATCAAAATACTTTTCAATTGTTGTCCCTTCATGTTCATCACTTTAATTGTCATGCTTTTCTTCTTCATCCTACAAGTAATGTCTTCATCACTCTTGTGCTTTCAACAACAAAATTCTTTGCTAAGCTAGAACACCGGTGCTTAAGCTTAATGGGAAAACTACTAAAACAATAGAGAGAGAAAATTGAAGATAAAAAAGATAATTCTCATTCAAGCTATCCAATACAACAATATATTTAATATCTTGCTAGGAGATTGTGACACGAATTCTGTACTAGCAGAATTATCCTCCGATCAAAGCTAAGCACGTGCAACCAAAAACAGAAAGGGAAACACAAAGTTTATTTACCAAAACGACAGCGTTTGGCCAAATAAAACTAGCTGCTAAACTGATTTACTAAGTTATTAAACAAGGCATGACATTCTTTTAGTCTTCCTCATTTGAATGTCTTCATCATACTTTATGCTTCAAACTCGTCTCTCTTATTATTTTGTATCCAATACTCAGTGGGTACAAACTTCCTTCCAAGTTTGAGAACAATATTTCAACCGCATTCTATTACTTGAAATGGAGAACTTACATCTAAAATATTTTGACAAATATCAAGATGAACGGTCAATTGTAAAATTGTGAGCGTCATCTATTCTTTTTTCTCTTGTCCTTCATCTGCTATCACTTTTTGACTCCTTGTCAATTACATCCCAAAAGTTACGTATCTTTTCGAGTTGTTTCCATATTGAGGGGAGGTGAAGCAGAGGAAAGGGGGGAATCCGAATAGCGCATTGTTGTCTTGACCCAAATGCATCTTTAATTTCTAACCTTTTGTCCTTGGCTATCGCACGTTGTTGTCTTGACCCAAATGCGTCTTTAATTTCTAACCTTTCGTCCTTGGCTCTCGCACGTTCGCAGTTCGATGATAGCCCATCAGCATTTCTCGCAGTTCACTTTGATGAACAAAGTGAGTACATTCTCCTATAATTTGTGAACATTAATTTTTCAATTACAATATTCATTTTCATTTTTCACTTATGGAGCTCTAACGGGCACACTTTGAACTCGCCCAACCAAAAAAGTCAATACCACCAAATCACATCTTTTGGTCGTCAATTTTCACTGGTCTTTGCCACCTTGTTGGATACCTTGGCTTTGCTACCACTTTGTTAGAAATTTGAGAAGAGGATATCAAAATAGAGAAGAAGTGGATTATTTGAAGAACACTCTCAAATTACTTAGATTCCACATAATACCGCCTACACTCCACTTGAACAAACGACTCACAAGACTATTACTATTGAACAAAACTATGGCCATGTACAGGAGCTTCTGCTTTTGCAAAGGTTGCATCTTTTGATCCCTATAGGAGATCTATTCAGTTCCACATGACGTCACTATTGCCATCTCTTATGACCCCACCATAGTTCGAACTCCCATAGCAGCCTTCCCACTCCTTCAAAGCTCATCATTTGATGAGGAAATTGCCACAAGATGGAGATAGATATGTTTGAATGAAAATGTTTTTAAAAAAATAATGCACTAAGGCCTTGTCATGTTCATCCTTACTACTATCTCATACAAAAAAAATTTTGTTTATGGTCTTGATTTTATCAATCATCATCATGAAGGAGGTAGACTTCAACCAAGTCGGCCCTTCTTATGAAGTGGCTATGGATATTTCCAAAGAAAGGAAAAGAAAAAGTCATGGAGCTATTCTGCATCTACATTGATGCGAGTTATAATTTACGGAGTGACTTTCAGGCAAACTTGGGCAAGACTTTGGTTGGGCAGTGGCAAGTTGATTCAGTTATAGGGTGATGTTTGGTCGTGTCACTATCCTCAGAGATGCATGCAATATTTATAAAGTCGCTCTATGAACCACTACTTCACCAAATACATATAAATGTACCTAGTCATACATACATTGGAGGAACTAAGCCATGGCCCGGTCCGATTTTCTAATTTTTATTTATATTCTTAAACTTTTATTAATTTTATTTATAACTCTCAAAATTCTATTAAATTCTTTACGTTCCAAAATATAAGATCATTATTGACTTTTTAAAATCAACTTAAGACATTTTTCAAGTTTAAAATTAACATGGATTCTATTGATTTTAGTTAATCAATGATAACTATTGCAAACTATCTAAAAAATATTACTTAATATAAGATTTAGTGTTTAATAATTTCTGATGAACCACCTCAATTTTGAGCTTGAAAATGTCTTTGATTGACTTTCAAAAGTCAATAATGATCTTATAATTTGGAACGGATGAAGTACTTTTTATAAAATATTTGTTCTGTTTCAAAATATAAGATTAATTTTAGTTTATTAAAATTAATTTGAGATATTTTCATAATAAAAAATGATACGTTTATTTGTCAAAAACTAAATAAATTCATTTCAATGTTAAATTTGAAATCTCTCATATTGTTTTGAAGAAGTTAAAATTAACCCTATAATTTGGAATAGTAGAGTATGCAACAATCAATACAACACGCACACACTAAATATGAGTTTTTTATATCTTTAATTTTGAAACTATTTTTCATAAAATTATCTTTTGTACATCAAGAAAAAATCGACAAGACTTTAGCTAGCAATTTAATAAACATGCATTTCGTGACCTTAAAAGAGCATTAAGCTAGAGATATTACTCTTTAGAAAATTAGAGGTGTAATATATATATTGGGGAGTGATCCACATCCAAAGTTGGATGTGAGCACCTATCCATCCAAATGTAATATAGCCGTCCTTTCTAAGATCTAACACTCTGTTTCTGAGTTTTGAACAGAAAAAAAAAGAGAATAGAAAACTTAAATTAGAACAGAAAAGAAAAGATTAGAAAACTTGAAGTTTTCCTTTGTGTTGTTTCTGAGTTTTTAATAGAAAAGAATAGAAAATTTAAAATTGAAGACATGAATTGTAATTTAAAATTTATTATATTAAAAGTTGAGGGTAATATGGGAATTATAAAAATATTACTTATTCCAATTTCTTTTCCGTCCAAATCAGACCAATTTTGGACGGAAAACTTTGGCATGAAAAGTGGCCAAGTTTTCTATCCATTTCTTTTCTTTTCTGTTTATTAAAAAACTCAGAAACATAAGAATTAGAATGAAAACTTAAATTTTCCGTCCATTTATTTTCTTTTCTGTCCATTTTAAAACTCAGAAACAGTGCGTAAAGGTTGAAAAAAAGACCGTCCGCGCAACTTTTATTAGGAGCCTAATAAACAATTGTGCGGAGCCTGGCCCACAAAGCACCGCATAATAATTATGTGGATGTCGAGATTTCATTGTTTTTAGTCCTAAATCGCCGGCAATCTAGCTAAACCACCATTGATAAATGGTTATTCTGCTCTATCTTTATGAACATACATGCATAGTTTACATCTCCACGGCAAAGTATAATTTTCAATATTTTATTACTTTTTTCTTCTTCCCCCATTTGGTTTAGTGCCAATTTGGCTTAATGCTTAGAATAGTTTTGAACATTTTAAACCCATCCACAAACTATGTATCATGTGATTGTACTTGAATAAAAAATGGTTTAAGCCTAATGTTAAAGCTCCATGTACAATGAAAAGAAGAAGACGCATTAATTATTGAAACTCCATGTAGCAGTAGTAGGATACACTGTTTTGGCTTGATTTGGAGCAGCGGAGGAAATTTGTTTTGGTTAGTCCACAATACCATTACTCCGGACTCGCACAACTATTAATTTCACATTTTTAGATCTGCAATCACAGAACTATTAGAGGAAAAAACAGAGATCAATTTAACAAATTAAGCCCATCACAAAATTTCTCAGATGATAATCTTCTTCCTCAAGAATCAAAAGAAAATGGAGGTTTCAACCGATCATAAGGAGCCCATGAAAATTGTCATGTATTATATATATATATATATATATATATATATATATATATATATATTTAAAACATAAGTAACTATTAGATTTAGATTTATATTTTTTTTTCATACATATTTTGGCCCCTCCTGACATGAAGTCATGGTTCCGCCCCTGCATACATGTCCCAAAGACACTATTAATTACATACATGGAACTTAGACCTTTAGGAAACTCATGACCTCTCCACCAACGCAAATTAAATAAGTAAATATACTTTCCAACAAATCAAAGTTTGATACAAATATTGTACTTTTTATATAACTGTAAGCCCCAGAAAGAAAAGTGTTAGAATGTAGAATATTATGTAAATCTATTAGAATATTATTAGAATCTAGCTATTTAGGGAAGGTAGTATTTAGCATTGATTATAACTCTAATTAGAGCCTTAATTGTAGTTTGATTGTAACAGAATATAGTATATATACAATGAAATGATGAGAAGGATTTAACCTCTCATATTTCCCAATTTCTATATTTTCTCGCAAACCTAAATATGGGTTTCAACTTGGTATCAGAGCCTGGTTCATCGGTACTGTAGCAGACCACTATTCATCGGCATTGTAGTAAATTATTGTTCATCGGTACTGTGACAAAGTACTGTTCGTCGGTACAGTAGCAAAGTATTGTTCATCGATACTGTTCATCGATAGGAGATAAGTTCTACTGTGTTCGCCTCTCTCCCCTTCTCATCTACAGTAGCCGTATGTTGTTTGGTTCAAATTTCCTCAATTTTTTCTCATATACAGTGGTCTTATCTCTATTTTTTCCGCTATCGGTAACTATATTGTTTACCTTACTGCCATATAGTGTCCCTTAAGCCTTGTGTTGCTTTTGTGATACCATATCATGGCAAAATCTAGCTCTATCAATAGTGATGATCCTAGTAGTCTCACTTCTGAGAAAATATTAGCTTTTCGGACACTCTTGCCAACTCCTAGCTCCGCTCATCATGTCCAGTCAGGTATATTTTCACATGCACTTGATGCTTCTTCTGCATGTACCTCTTGGATTATGGATTCAAGTGCTATAGAACATATGACTGGTTCACTTATACTCCCTACTCTAACAAAGATAAAGTGTTAATAGTCGATGGTTCACTTTCTCCTATCTCAGAGAGAGGCTCCGTAGTTTGTACTCCCGCTATATCTTTATCCTCCTTTCTTCACGTACCTTCTTTTTCTGCAAATTTATTATTTGTTCCATGTCTCACCAAGTCTCTAAATTACTCAGTCACTTTGTTTCCTTCTCATTGTATATTTCAGGACTTGGTGACGAGACAGAGGATTGGTAGTGGTAGTGCAGTTGGTGGCCTCTACTTCCACTCAGGCTCTTCAATCTATCTAAGACTCCAGTCTGGCCTCCCTTCATATGTGGCATTGTCGTTTGGGACATCCTTCGCTTAGTACTTTAGAATCTTTGTTTCCTCATTTAACTAAGCAATGTAAAAAAAAATCGTTTTTTTTTGTGAACCTTGTGAATTAGCTAATCGCAAACACTCGGTTTATCCTGCTATTCATAATCGTCATTTTGAACCATTTGTTGTTATTCATTATGATGTTTGGGAACCTTCTCGAGTTATTTCTCCTACCGGTCATCGTTGGTTTATTACATTTTTTGATTGTTATTCTCGTATAACTTGCCTTTATCTTCTTCATTTCAAAAATGAAGTTTTTTCCTATTTTCGAGAATTTCATAAAATGATACAAACACAATTTGATGCTAAGGTCAAAATTTTACATAGTGACAATGGTTGTGAATATATCGATGGCGCTTTTGGTTCCTACCTTATTAACCATGGCATTATTCTTCATACTTCTTGTATTAAACTTCTGAACAAAATGGCATTGCCTAGGGAAAAAACTGTCACTTGCTAGAATTTGCTCGCACACTCATGTTCACCATGGAAACACCTGAATCTTTCTGGGGTGATGTTCTTACTGCTACCTTTCTCATCAATCGGCTTCCTTCCAGAGTTCTAGATAATCGGAGCCCAATCTCAATTCTCAAACATTTTCCTGACTCCACTTTCTCCATGGGTTTTTGGTTGTGTGCTTTGCTCATGATAAAAATCCTACTCGGGTAAACTGATCTGAAATCTCTCCGTTATATCTTCATTGGGTACTCTCCTACACAAAAAGGGTATAAATGTTCTCATCCTCCTAACCGAGTTTATATTACTCATGTTCTGGGAATCTTAATCATTCTATCTTGCTCCCTCATCTCCTCAGGGAGAGAAATATACTAATGCAGAGGAGTTAATGGATTTTGAGCCTAGTTGTGGCATTCGTTCTACAATTGTGACGCACCTGGATATGGTGCTACACGGTACTATTCATTCACACGCATCTATCTATATAACCTTAATGACACGAATGTAATTACTATATTATTACAAACATATCAACCTATGACTCGTATCTAGTCAATCCTAGGTTTTGTGACCATTACATGTTCAAACATAATAACGTTATCTATTACATAATAATACTACGCTATTACTAGGTCTTTTATTCATTCATGTTTTTCTTTCCCTTATCTTTACCGCATCCTTCAATCCGTTCTGGTTTTAGCTGAAATCATTCTAATTGGCTGAATGTCACTTTTGACCCTCTAAGTTGCCACCCACTTTTAAAGTCATCCCTAAAGTTCATTTTTCGCCAATTAGGTCTTTAAAGTGACATTTTGTCATTTCTATTCTTTTTACCCGATTTGACACCAACCCGACCCATTTTTACTAAATTCTAACACAACCCGACCCAGTTTGACTCGAACCCAATATCAGTTTTATTTTTTCAAAAAAAAACCTAAAAGTTCTAAAATTATTTTAAAAATTATTATTATTTTAAAATTATTTTTTTAAAAACAATTTATTTTAAAATATTAAAAATGATTATTATTTTAAATGTTTTTCAAAATAATTATTATTTTCAGGAAAAAATATTAGAAACTTTTATTTCAAAAAAATTAAATAAGAAAATAAAACTGTTTTAAAACAAATCAGCTTGCTGATATCTTGACCAAAAGTCTCAGTAGTACAATGTTTCATCCATTTTGTTTCAAGTTGGCCTTGTGAAACATCCACGCACCAACTTGAGGGAGAGTTAGAACGTAGAATATTTTGTTAATCTGTTAGAATATTATCGAGTAAAGGTGTAAAATTGCCCCTATGGTTTTACCCAAAGTCCCACTTAGCCCATGAACCTTTTTTTTTTCAAAAGTACCCTTGACGTTGTAAAACTTAGCTCAACTATACCCCCTCCATTAAAAAAATCCAGCTAGACAAACGGATGGGATTGGCGACTGACACGTGGCAAAAATAAAATTTAATAAACTTTTTTTATTCTTCTCCTTTTTCTCCCTCCTTTCTTCTCCATTTTTCTTTCTCCCATCTCCTTCCTCTGTTCCATTACTTTACTAAGAGAGGGAGAGTATAAATCTAGACATTCGAGGAGTAGGAAGATTAAAAATATTACCGGTTGCTTACACCAAGGGACACAAAATCTCACAAACCGTGCAGTACTTTTCTCCTTCACCTAAATTGGAAGCGAAATGCATGACTGAATCTAATTTCTAACAAATATCAAATATTTTGATAATTGTGGAAATATATACAAAAAGCATCGGAAGAATAAAGCCAAAATTTTGATAATGTAAGCAACAACAATCCATTTCGAGCATAATAATGTATAAGACAACATCTAAACATTTATCCCAAACAACAGATTGGATCAGCTTACTCTTGAACTACACTTAGCTCTGTTGTGAAAATCAATATTACAAAGGGCAAAATACAATTTAGTACATGAAGTACCATCATATTTGTGATTAGGCCCTAAAGAATTTGGGCTTAACACTTTACTACATCAATTGTCTAATTTGATACAATTTAGCCCCCAATTTCAGAATCTGACCAAAATTGGCCGGAATACCCGACTCACCCAAGAAACCGTTCGAGTTTTGTGTATTTAATACCAGTTGACCGTATAAATATACGGTTTGATTTAATTTTTTAAAAAAAGAAAGTAACTAATACCATAAAAATACAGTATAAAACTATAACAAATACCTCCTCTTCTCTCTCTAAAAATTAAAGGAACAAAACATCAAACCTCAGTACTTGAACAAATGTAAACACATAAAATTTCATTTCAGATTTATTCATGTTATCAAATTTAATAAAAAAATAGATGCTAAATATAATTGAAGATCCAATTATGGAATGAAAGAGGATTTTCATCTCTATTTCATAGGTGTGCTTCCTCTAATCCGAAAATTCACAAATCAATGTTCAAAATCATCGTCTTTAACCCATTCACATATATTATCTTCCCCTGCAAACATTCATGAATTGAATTCCAGGAATCTCGAACCAAAATTTTCAACTCATTCACCATCTTCAAATTTTTTTCATAAAACCTCAAAACTCCAAAATGAAATTAAACCCATAAATTGAAAGCTCAAAATACCCAGATTCAAGATCATCAAATCCATAAACAAATTTAAAAAAAGAAAAAAAGAAAAGAACGATGGAAGAAAAAGAAGGAAAAAACCTTTATCGCCTCTACTGTCGCCTAGATCTACAAAATTATTGTCAAACTCTATTTTTGTGAGCTACGATGTTGCTTTCACATCTCTGCTATTGTACCCGATCATTGACAATTCCATAAAAATATATGTACATGTGTATATATATAGTAGATGGTGAAACGATTTGGCATGCCGGATCTGATCAATCCTTTGGGAAAGTATTTTTTATTTTGCTTACAATTTTTGATTACTTAAGATGGTGAATTGAAGAAAAATATCATTACGACTTTGGATTTTCCTGTAATAGGATGAAGAAATATCCCAGAATTTGGGATTGTTCACTTGATTTAGGTTGTTTTAAATTGAGATTTTCTAATTTTATATAATATATTAGATTTTGCTATTTTACTGTATTAACCTGTTTAAAATAAAATTGTATTCAATTATTTTATTCGATTAGTTAATCGACTAATTATTTTATTTTGATTAAGTGATGGGGTTAATCAATTTATTTGACATTAATTTGTTAGTTTTTTATATATATTTGTTTGAGTTAGGTGTGAAGGATTAAATACATGTATGTTTACTTGTTTATACAAAAACGAGAAATTTTTTAAGAGTTCAGTGGGTTATTCCATAAAAGGTATCAAAGTACAATGGGATAAATATTAGTTTTGTCAAATATAATTCGTGTTTAAAAGTTTATTGGGTTTTTTTGGTAATTACGTCTTTTTTTAATTTTAAAATTAAAAAAAATGTATTTGGTAATCTTTGTATTAATATTTAATTTAAATAATTTATCATATAATAATTATTTATAAGAATTTATACAGATTTAATAAGTCAAAATAAGTATTTATACGAATTTAATAAGTCAAATCGTATTCTATACAGTCAAACCGTATACAAAAATCTGTCTGGCCGAAAAATTAGGTACGGATTCTGAAATTGTGGTCTACATTATGCAATTAGGTATTTGACGTAGTAAATTGTAAGTCCAAATTCTTTTGGGGCCAAATCATGAATATGGTGGCACTTAATGCAACGGAAGTGTATTTAGCCCTATTACAAATCAACTTTTGAAGACGGATGGTTTTCAATTTTCGCAACTATATGAGTTATAATCACCCTATTGAAATTTTTTTATTTAAAATCACAGCGGACAATCCTTAATGTATGTATATACCCAAGTTCAGCTATAAAGAATTAGCATACTCTGGACTGAAAATTCTAAAGTCGCCTAAATTGCACCTTCATCTATTTTTTCTCAATCACCCGAACAACAAGCATATATCTTGAATAATCATAGAGAGGACATATATACAACAAAACATTTGCAAGAAAAAACAAAACCCTCACCTCACCATCTCTCCTCCGCACCAAACACCATCCCCTCATCCTCCATTTTAGTCATCACTCCAGCCGCCACCAGCAAATCTCCCACAAAACAATAAGCCATCAAAATAAAATTATACGCCGTAACATCAAGCGGAATCCTAATTGAGAGAGTCATCCGTGCGCTGCAATTTCGAGAGATGAGATACGAGAATCGTGTGTGCCCTTCCTTGCGAACACTTTGTCGAGACCGGAGACGGTTTGCAAAAGGTCGAGTACGGACAGATCGGCGGAGATGAACTTGAAGGTGTTACTGGTGTTGTAGAAACCATCACGCCACTGCTTGTAGAGGAGGTGTCCCACCGCGGTGAAGTCTTTGGTGCGGCCGACGACATTGATTAGTTCGTCGTAGTGGAGTAAGTTGGGTTCGTCTGGGATTTGGGTGGAGAGGAAATGATAAATTGTGCGGATGAGAGATGGGTGAGGTGAGGGTTTTGCAAAGGGTTAGCATAGTTTTCAGGGTTTATGGAAGTTTGAGGGGGGAACAGAGGAAAATGGGAGAGAGAGAAAAGAGGGAGAAGAAAGAAAAAAAAACTAAAATATGTCCACGTGTTAGCAAAGTTAGTCTAGGTGGCATGTCCGTTAAGGACAGGGGTACAGTTGACCTAAAATTTGTAACGTCAGGCGTACTTTTGGAAAAAAAAAAGGTCATGGGCTAAGTGGAACTTTGGGTAAAACCACAGGGGCATTTTTGCACATTTGCCGGAATATTATTAGAATCTAGCTATTTAGGGAAGGTAGTATTTAGCCTTGATTACAGCTCTAATTAGAGCCTTAATTGTAGTTTGATTATAACAGCATATACAATAATTATGAGAAGGATCATATTCACCAATTTCTTTGTTTTCTCACAACCGTAAATATGGGCTTCAACTAAAAGTGTTGGAACAAATTACAGTTATTCCTTTTTACTTATATTGGAGGACTTTTATTGGGGTCCACAAGTTTTATATCTTTGAGTTGTACCAATTAGAAAAAAAAATAAATTTTCACTTCAGACATTATTTTGAGGATGGAGGGAGTAGTTTGATATTATATTATTTTCCTAAAGTAATAACTAAAACTTCACATCCACACATTTGCTATTGAGAACTTAACCTACCTGGTTGTTTAGATTTTCACCATAAGATTTAATTTTTAAAAAAAAGTTAAGAATTAATTGTGTATCAAATGCTCAAAGAGACTCTGGAAGTTTAATCACAACCACAGTTATATTCAGCAGCGCACATACAGAAGGTTGAGGTTCAATAATAAATAAGAATTTCATTAGAATAGCAACGAATGCAACCAACCTCTGCACCTCGCCTTCCATGGACACTGCCAAACAATGGCTGTCCCCACAAGCAATTTGTTTTATATGTAGACCATATAATGCTTTTATTGGCCGAGGAATAAACACATCACTTGAGTTTCCATGACCTAGCCTCCCAAAATCACCCCTACACATTTTCAAAAGAGCAAATACTATCAAGTTAACTAAGAATCAGTAAAGTGTGACATAACACAATTGTCTAAAACAAGACAATATGTATAAAATTGAAAATGTAAACATCCCAACGAAATTGGCAAGAGAACATAATTGAAAGTTACATGTAAACCATAAAAGATTTATACAAGGAAATTCATAAAATATGTAAGATACAATACTTATGCAGCCCGGGTTTAAAAATGGACATTTGATGATCTGTAACATATTACCAAAGCATAAACTATTTCTGCGATGATGTTTGACTAAACTAAAAGAACTGAGTGCAAGTAAAACAGAAAATGTTGTTTGGTATATGGTTAGCCAAGTCATAAAGACATGCAGCAGAAATGTGGAGGCAACTAAGAATGCTGTTTTTACTACTATATTTAATTTCGAGAATTTGCCAGTCTGCTATAGTTTCAAATGATAGATTGGTGAGGAAAAAGAAGGAAAATATTACTTTGAAGGCCTGGTAGAGCTCCAAAGTCCTTCTGCAAAGGCTTCCTCGAAAGATTGGCTAAGATATAGGAAGTGTGTGCACATAGTGAATAAGGGGATAAACTGACCCCTTGACTTTTCAAACAAGAAAAATTTGCTAGTGAAAAAGGAAATGTTTAGGAAAGTGAGTTTAAACTGTCTAATAATTTGATTCTATGCTCACCTCATCAAGTCATCATTAAAACTTGGAAGGAATCAGTGCTTTGACCCGCCAATATTTTAACCGTAAGACCTACATATACGTTTTGAACCCCTTGCAAGGAAAATCTAGCTCTGCGGTGTATATAGGTTCATAGGCCTTGCAAATGCCCAAAGTAGAACCAAGTATGTCCAGATTCTGCACAAATCCCATCTTCAACCCAAATTATTTTATACAGGAGGCATATAAGCCAACTTGATAATAGAAAACCTGCTGGTAGGCCTAGGGCCTTGTGTAGTAACCATAGCCACTTTTCAGAAAAAAGTATTGATAATCAAAAATTAATTGTCAAATTATTTATACTCGCAGTTTCTAGTCCGACTTTATAGTATTATACTACCAATACTATATATTGTATAATCTTATAATTTTTGAGGCATTGTTTTGATCTGAAAGTAGCAATAAAAAGTACGACCATCTACTCTTTTTCATTTTTATTATTAAAAAGAGAAGCCTATTGTCAAAGTTTCAACCAGTAGGTGTTTTTTCAACCACTTCCATTTAAGGTTGGCCAAAACAACATATTAAATAAAAATATTCCTTTCCTAGTGCGAAGCTATAATTAATTATATATATTGGAGCCCCAAAAAACCTGATTATGGCATTCAGTCAACTAAAAGAAATCTCAACTCAAAGCAAAATAGAACCACTTAAATCACAACATAACATCCTTGCGGGAAAAAAGATGAGGGAAATGGTAGTGATGTGGGTAAACATATCCTCCTATTAAACACTGACATGTACTATGTGTATATCTACAGATCTCTACTTCTAAAGGGGTCGAAAATTTCACCATCTACTCTGTTAGTAAATGCTGGCTAAGTATTGAGCCAAGCCAACAATAGCTAAAGAATATAACGAGAACAATCAATAAGTCATTCCGAATTCTATACATAGGTTGTGGTACAATGTCATTAAGATATCCAAAAAAATCTCTTAACAGGAATTTTAAATGTTTCCTTATCAATTTTAGCATAAAATAAGCTCCAAACTCAGGAAGTTCGAGGGACAAAAGCACCACAAGCTATAATATATAAGGGTAACAAAAAAAATCAATAGTTATTACATAATTATTGTGTAGAGATAACATACCATCCCCAACTGAACACTTGCCTACTCGACTCTGAATATGCAGTAGTGTGATCGGCTCCACAGCTAACTGATACTATTTCCTGGCCATCTAAGGCACTCACTTGAGTGGGAGAAAAACGATCTTCAGCATCCCCATGACCTAGTTGTCCATCCTCTCCTCGTCCCCATGAGCATACAACATTTCTAGCTGCAAAGTATAATTGAAGTCAGATTTTCTCCATAGTGGAAATTATTTTCAATAACAATAGATTATTAACATGCAACTTAATTATTAATTGATGCAATAATAACAGAAGGATTAGTTTAAGACACATAGATGTACGATCCATCCCATTTAAGTGATCCTTTTTTCTTGTATACGGTAAAGACTCTTAAGTAAAGACGGTTTACAGTTGAATTAGTGTTTAACCTTTTTAGAAAGATGAAGTGTGTGGATGTATAGTACCGCATAATATTCAGGGTTGAAGGTACCCGAATTTGAGGGCGTCACATTGTTGGTGGGGGGAGAGTGTGGGTTTTACTATATTACATAAAATATAGAAAATTTGCAGAAAAAAAATGGTTGAAAAGGAGAAAGGAAGAAGAAGGAAAATGTTCAATGACATAAAGACCCTTCATTTGCCATATAATTAGCTGAGAAATCCAACATGGCTTTTCCTTTTTTTTTAATTCCATGTCATTACCTCTTACACACATTAAGGACCACACTGTTCACCTATAAAATTGTACAAGGACAATTACGAAATAAAAAATGTATCAGGCTGTTAGAGTACAGTGATTAAAAAGGTCTTTTTGCCTACTTTTTACTTGAAATTTTGTTTAGATCTTATGCTTTCATCAGGCTGTTAGAGGTTAAACTAGATACCCATTGTCACAGTCCCCTATCCTATAGTCATAAGCACTATATTACACTATAATCAAGAACAAATTAAAAAGATGTTGAATAAGGAAACACAGCTGATTACACAAAAATGAAGGCGTCACTTACAATAGGTTCAATAGTACTTAAATCAACAACATCAACAGCATAAATCTCAACAAAACATCACCAATAAATTAGGCATATCAAGACTCCAAGTATACCATATGTAGCTATAAAATGAAATTCTCAAGTAAATATAAATAAACTCACTTGAGACCGGATATAGCATAAACCTCTCATCAGAAATTAAAAAAAAAAAAACAGATAGATTATATTGTACACAACTCAGTAAAAGTACCGACCTTAACAACGATGACTTTCAAATTAACATTTTACAGCAGGTGTCTTGTATTTATCTGGTTTATACCGGAACAAGCACAACCAAAATAACTTGTGATTTGTGAACTAAATGTTCTCTCAACTTAAAATACAGAAAATTAAGCTATTTCTTACCATAAGTGACTGAACCACAAAACAGAGGAATTCGCTAAACAATGTAATGCAAGATTAGAATCGTGGGCCCTCCCTATAACAAATTTCAAAATTGACCCGTGATTTACTGATTTTGTATCCAACTAAGGAAATAATAGCCCCCTTAACACACATATATATAAGTTTAACAAAATCACAAACACTTATATTCCCAAGAATACAATCTTGGGCATTTCCATATCAAGATTTCAAAATTGTGATTTTGTACCCAACTTAGGAAATAATAGACCCATAGAACACAAACCTTAACATACATATATATATATATATATATATATATATATATATATATATAGTGTCAGAATTTAGCAAAATCACAAACACTTATATTCCAATAGGAATTATTGCTTACAGAGGAGAGCAACAGAGTGACTAGCACCCGCAGAGATGAAAAGAACTCGACCTATCTTTCCACGGACTCCTTCACTACCACTTTCTCCTTCCCCTTCCATCTCTCCTTTCACTCCAAGATGTTCCCAAATTTCAAAATCAGAAGTTTCAGAAAGAGATATATTGACAAGTAAGACTTTCAAAATTTCTTTCTAGAGCCTGAGAAATAAGAGGGTCAGAGAGTTCATTTATAGTGACAGAGATGGCACATGTGCTTCACCATCAAGGGAAAAGTGTAAATATGAATACGAAAGCATAGGAGAAAAGATGTACAAAATGAGGGGAAAACTGGACAGTGTACAGAGAACAGGACAAAGTAGATTAGAGTGGTAAATGAGGAGTAAATGATATGGGCAGAAATAAGCTGGAAAGCCTGTATTTCCTTGTCGTATTTTATTTAGAAGAACTAACATCTAAATCCGGGACAAAGTACCCGGTCTTATTTTAGAGTATGATGATATTGTTAATATATTCTTTTAAATGAGTATATTTATGTGCACACTCATGATTTGAATCTACTCTATTATATCTTTCCTTCAATTTTATTAAACATTTCATATTTTTATAATTATGAATTATATAATTTAAATCGGTACCGGTCACTAATTTATTATATTTATATTGAATATCATAATTATTTAAAAAATAAAAGTAATTCGATATTTTTTCACCATTTGATGAACAAGTAGATTTTTCATCAAAATTTAAATGGATAAAAATTATTTTCGACTTTTAATGGTGAAAATATTTTTTATTATTCTAATTTTTTGTAATATTGATCATCAATTATTTATTAACATATTTTGATCATTAGTATCAAAATTATTATGATCTAATAATTGATATTCGGATGAAATTCGAGAAAATTTGTAATGGAGGCCAAATTCCACTTAAAGAGACACTCTAAATAAATAGTACAATATTTGACAATGTAAACTTTGGATGTGCATATAGATATATTGTTCTTTAACTTTTAAAAAATATATTGTTGAATTTATTAGGTAAAATAATTCTCGTGAAAAAATAATTTTCTTCTAAAATTATATTATGTAAGTGATAATAAAATTTTATTTGTACTTGAAATATAATTACACTTATATTTTAATTGTAATAATAAATTCAAGTTAGGTAAGTCGATTTACGTGGAAAAATTACTTTCTCAAATGATTTTATTTAAGTTGTTATAAACTCTTGTTTAATAATGGTAACAAATTAATACTCCCTCATTTTCAAAATTAGATATAGAATTTAACTTTTTGAGGTCAAACGTCGACATATTAAATTTTAAAATTGTTATGACTCATAAAAATTTATAATAAAATAAATTTTGTTATATATTATACAATTATAATAATTGTATCAATTAAAATTAAATAAATTAACATCAATTTGAAGTTTAATATGTCGTCGTTTGACCACAAAAGTCAAATTATTTCTCTAATTTTGAAATTGAGGGAATATTAGGTAAAATAATCTTATTATTGTTTGTAAATAGGTCTCATTTAGTTAGAATTAATCTAGGAGGAGGGTTGAATAGATTAATTCACTTTTTGAAATATCTTGGCCTCTTTAAATTTTACTATATCCCTATGTAAGTTTGTAAAAAATATTGTCAAATATTTTGAAAAAAAATTAAATAAATTAAAGCGTTAGGGATAGAGAGTAAGGTTCTCATATCTAGACCGGTCATCAAATTGAAAAAAGTACCTGGTGAATGGGTTATTGGTTCAACTAGTAGTCGAATCGTTATTGATCAGTAACGTCATTAATATATAAAAATATACATTATTAGTAATTAATAAAATTTTGAAAAATCTCATTTTTTATGAACTAAAACATAATAAAGTTGAGTTACAATACTACTAAAAGTGGTTAATTTTAATATTAAAAAAAAATTTGTACAAAAAAAGCGGGAACATTGGGTTAATAATCGATTTTACCAGTTGACCCACTAGTGACCAAAATTCGTTTTTTTGTTTAAATCGGACCGAAGTGCCAACCGATTTTGATTTTTACCTGTCAAATCGGCAATCTGATCTGATCTTTAAAATCATGAAAGAGAGATACCAAACAAGGGATTCAACAATATATCCTGATTCGTTATGTATATCTTTTTATTTTGTGCAAATTGCTACATAATATCTCCAATAGATATATATAACTACTCTAGTCCCCAAACTCCTCTCCAAGATTTGAGAATTTTTTTCTAGTAAAAATTTCACTCCTTAAGTGGGTGGAGAAACCTTTATACATATTTGTTTATGGTCTTAGGATTACTCTTTCCTAGTAAGTAACCTTCGAGAAATGCAAATTTTCTTTTCATAACGCTTCTACTCCTTCTTCAACTAGTCTTTGAACTTGATATCGGAAGTTCATTGCCCGACATCGACATAAGACTCATCCTGAAAAAGGAGCTCTAATCTAGGAGCTTCATAATTTTTGTTTGAGATCCTTTACATTGTTGTTCGCGGGCTTGGTGCAAGAGACAAAAGTCCTATCGATGTCGGGAAAATCTTCCTATCGCGTTCTCTACCCTTTAGATGTTCTATATTTGATTTTTATTCTTGCTTAAAGGGTGAGATTTTAGAAAGACCGACATACAATATCGACGATTTGAAAAGTTTGATTTTATATGATTGGGCAGAATTAGATAGAGCCGCCAGTTGATATGAGTTTAAATGGATGTATCAACTCATCCGAGTTTTGAAAGGTTTTCGCAATATGACCCAATATATGACTCTATTTAATTGGTCTGGAACTTGAGATTCATAGAGTTCAGGGGCTTGCTTAAGCGAGGGGAATGTGTTAGGCACCCCCGACTTTCGTGAAACACGGTTACCGCTACTTTTTCATTCCCTATGCATTATTTGTGTATGTGTATGTGTGTTTGAAAGCTTTGGATTGAAGATATGTTTTGTGCTTCATTTGAAAGTAGTGTTATGCCTCTTTTGCACCTATATACAAATGGTTTGATTTATTGAAAAGTTCATTTTAACAAGCATTTAAAAGTGAAGTTTTGAAAAGCTGTTTTCAAACCCTTTCGCTCGCATAGGTATTGAGGTCTTTGATACTTCCATCTTATTTCATATTCGGCTTGATTTGATTTTATTAAGATGCGAAGCATCTTTGACAATATATATATATATATATATATATATATATATATATATATAAATATATATATATATATATATATAAGTGTCGGACTTCTTATGGGCATGAGAGCCATCGAAGTAAGCCCGAACACCACATGCATTATTTTCACTATTTTAGAGCCTTAAATCCGGATAACCGTTTTAAGGCCCTGCAGTTACATGTACACTAGATTGCAAGCTGATTGTACAACTTAAATAAGTCCATCATGGGAACCGGATCTAGATCTATTGATTGAATCGTAGACCATGTGGCTCCTAGGCTCACATGATATCATTTAAACAGCCTGAACGATTAATATATTGAAATAAAATGCATATTTACTTCTAAACATCACAAAACAAAGGATTCATCAGTTTAATCCTTGTATGCGCGTAGCCAAGCTTCCCGTTTCCTCTAGATACAGATCTAGGGTCACGTAGTCGCTTAATATTTACAAGACTAGAAAGTAAACTAGATCTATCTAGATCTTAGCCTATCTAGCTCAATGGGTCAAGTTATGACGCTTTTGGACTGGTTAAATGCTAGATAAGGCCAGATCTAGGATAGATATAGTCAATATACTTTAAATATTAACTATTTATACCAAAATGAACAATGAAAAACTAGATCTGTACAATATTAACTAAGATCTATATATATAACACTTATAAATATAGTAAAGCAAAAAATGAATGCAGATCTGAAGAGATCTTATAGTCTAGCACGAGATTTGCTAACGAATGGCTTTTGGCGCCTTTAAACTTGATTTCCACCAGTTAAAACTTGATATGTTGAAATATATATGTATATGAGTGTTTATAGAAGAGATTTACAGAGTGTAAACGCAAGAACTAGCCTTTTTCTCTCTCTAAAACTGACCCTCTCTCTAGCTTCCTCTCTTTTGTTCTCTCTCTAAATAAGTTGGGGGTTGATATTTAAAGAGGAAAAAGGGGGAGTCACATGTCTACTGGAGGAAGCCATGGGTAGACCTGCAGAAGCCCGAAAGTGGGCACCACTTGCTCGATTTTCGTCCCAGGAGGTCAGGTTTTCATGTTGTGCATTGGAACGACCATAACTCTCAATCCGAGAGGAGTTAGAAGATGTGCCATATCATTCCGGAAATCTCTTTCTGATAGCTTCGTAATGGTATATTGTTTTCCAATTATGAGTTCAAGAAGGTAGAGAAAAAGGAGAAAAGCTATCCCTGGGTAGATGTCAGCTAACCATTCGCTTTGCTGTACGTTGGGAAGCTTGATCTTTTCAATCTGGGAATCCTATGGAGGTGTGTCATACCATTCTGGAAAGCTCTTTCCAAGAGTTAAGAAATGACATAGGGCTTTCCATTTTCCGAATCCAGAAAGATAGGTCCATGACCAAACTAGCATCTTCGGGTCTTCGTAGGAAGTCTGTTAAGATGTTTTGCGTAGTTTCTGCTCAGGATTGCAACGATGGATCTTTGTAACATTATGACACCCCCAAAATAGGTCTACACAACTCATTCTGAGTCACCAAATACATGGTACAAAATTCAAATACAACTATCGTGCAAAATACGACAATACAATAGTTGAGTTTCAATACAAATATTATCTCGCAGACAATATCCAAACTCAAATAAAGTCTTCATTACAAATATTGTCACACTATTTTACCATCTTGGGCCATTACTCCACTCCCTGACTAGTCCCAGCTACATTATCGCCTCCTAAGAAGAACAATGGAACCAAAAGGAAAAGGGTGAACTCAAGGATATTCGTCAAGGATATTCGTTAGTATCACCAGTGGTCATGATCATGCCAACAACTGTTCATCTATGCACTACGGGCCAAAGAGGACTTTCACCACATCATTTGTCTGTAACATTACATGTCATGATTATACCAATACATAATTCATGACCATAATCATACCAATCAACAGTCCATCTATGCACTACGGGCCAAAGATGACTTTCACCACAATAAAAGCATGAGGATGATGACAATGATATAAGGAATCAATCAAGTGAGATCAAGGATAAAAATTAGAGATTTATAATTTAATTTATCCAGAGTTCAAAAATGTCTAAATTGTCAACATGATAACTAATTGTGGAGTAAAATTCAAGAATAATATTCATGTATCAAAAATAATTTGGACATAAAAGAAATCAATTTTATCGTAAATAGTAATCCGTGAATAGTACTGTATGAATAATACCCATGAATGGTACCGTTGAATAATACCCATGAATAGTAACCCGACTAAAAATATTAAAATTTAACAAGAAAGTTCAGACCAATATTCTAGTGAAACGATGATAGATGAGGCGTAAAACTCAAGGATATTCTACTAATTTTAGGGATTATAGAAGCAATACTTATCAAAATAAGTGTAGATTTAGGAATACGAAACGAAATAATATTACTTACATACTATAGAGTATGGAAGAAAATAATATTTCTTACGAATATTGAACGAAAATAATATCCCTTACGAATATTGAACGAAAATAATATTCCTTACGAATATTGAACGAAGATCATATCTCTTACGAATATTGAATTAAAATAATATTCCTTACGAATATTGAACGAAAATAATATTCCTTACAAATACGAAAAATAATATCTCTTACGAATATAATACCCCTTACCTTAGTAAAAAACTAAATCTGACTGGTATAGCGGAGATATTCTTGATGAAATCTTTCATTATTTGCTACATTCAAAGTATCCTTATACTTAAAAGAAATATGCACAATATTATAGAAAAAGAATTCTCTGATTCTGGTGTGATTTTCATTTCTTAACTAAGCATCCTATTTATAGGAGAATGGCAGGGTACTATTTAAGAAAAATCACGGATGCACAGAAAAAAAAATTCACGTGCGAAATTGCGCAATTTTTTGATTTTTACTATTCATTATTGTGAAACAAAATATTTTAATAAAATAAAAATTTTATATAAAATATAATATATTCTATTTATAATCTAATAAAACAAATAACTTTATATATAATATAAAAAGTATTATGTTTTATATAAAAAGTTTTTTGTTTTATTACTATTATAATAATAATAAAATAAAAATGAGATAACTTTCTACCGACAGTTTTGAAAAAAATGAGTAAGTGGGGGTCCATGTAATAAGTCAAACTTACAACAAATACTTTATGACAACCCCTCTATTTATATCAAAAATTGAATAAATATTTACCACAAATCACTTATATTCAATCAACATATTTTTTAATCTTTTAACAATTATTCATCATTAATATTATAACTCACAATATTGACAACCAGATCATTCTCAAGAAAGAGGGGGCTTTCCGATAAGGACTTCTCCTTATTGATGCGTAATTAAATAACCTAACCCCTTTCCTCGACAGAACTTTCTAGACATTGTCAATAATGCAAATAATAATATGAATAATTGTGTCGTCTCAATTATTGATTTAATAATATAAAATATTGTGCAGATGATACTGTGATAATAATTGAATCAATAATATGAGATACTATGCAACAACTACTATGACAATTATTAAATGAACTGAGTGACTTCTTACATAAGCATCAATAATCAGATATACTGTACAATACCGCGTGCTATTGTGCAACTACGAATATTACTGTACTTTTATCACCGGGTATTTCAACAGTTAACGGTAAAAGTTTTGCTGTTATTTTTATAAAAAGGTTATTTCTGTCGCTTTCTATATCCGACAGTCATTCCGTTGTGAGGTCCACCAATGATTGTGCCGTCGTACGAATATTCCCTGACAAAAAGAATATTTTTCGACTAAACGAATATTTTATGACAACTTGCTTACTTGAAAAATTTGCGCACATCACCCATAACTATAACATTATATCAAATTGCACCTTTATTGTTTAAAATAATAATCAGAGAAAATTAAATCTTCATTCATAAAAAGTTGGGGTCTTACAACCTCCCCTCCTTATGAAATTTCGTCCTCGAAATTGATGTACGTACCTAGTATGTCGAAGAGGTGAGGATACCTTGTTTTCATTTCAGATTTTAACTCTCAGGTCATTTACTCAATATCGTGGTTCCTCCATAAAACTTTAACTTGAGGTATAACCTTTGAGCGTAGAATATGTTCCTTCTTATCCAAGATTTTAACAGGTATCTCCTCATATGTTAAATCTTTCGCTATCTCATCTGGTTCTAATTCAATAATGTGATTTGGGTCTTCCACATATTTACGTAACATAGATATGTAAACAAGGTTATGAACATGAGACATTCTTAGCGGTAAGGCGAGTCTATAGGCCACAACTTTAACTTTATCGATTAAAGTCAGTTCTACTCGTATATTTGACATCATCACGTGGGTCTCTAGAGTCTTTAACTTTATCTCCATCATTTGTAAGTCATACAAAATGGGTCTTTATGTTGACAATATCGCACTCGTACTCACATACGATCTTCTACTTAACGCGTCAGCTACTACGTTCGCTTTTACAAGATGGTATTGTCAGAACAGGTGCTGAAATGGGTTTCCTCTTGAGTTCTTGGAAGCTCTTCAAACCATCTTCGCTCCATCCGAATTTTGTATCTTTTCGAGTCAGTTGAGTTAACGGAGTGGCGATTCGAGAAAATTCTTTCACGAATCTCTGACAATAACCAGCTAAGCTTAGAAAGCTACGTATTTCGATTACTGATTGAGATTGCTCTCAACTGTGACTCATATCCCGGCCTTGGATAGCACCTCACAATGACACCTATCAGTTTGCCAACGCATAAAGACGGCGTCTCCTACGGAGAGTCTAGCTTTGGTGCATTCCACAAAGGAAGTCACCAGATAGAGGCTCGGGTACCAACTCCTGTAGTTGGGTTTTTAACTCTTGAAGTTTAATAGGAGTCATTCGATATAGAGTTTTAGAAATGAGTTTTGTACCGGGTTCAAGGTTAATACAAAAATTAATTTCACGTTCTAGGGGTAGGCCAGGAAGTTCTTCGGGGAATACGACAGGAAATTTATTAATAATAGAAATATCATTCAAATCTGACGTATTTTTGTTTAAATCCATGACATGGGCTAAGAAAGCTTGACATCCATTTTCAATAAACGAATGGCTTTATGGCTTGATATGACAGTGATTGACTTTAGTGGTTTGGTTGCATGAATTCGCATAACAGGTTGGTTAGGAATATAAAAGCTAACAACCTTACGAAAACAATCAATTTTAGCATGATGAGTAGTTAACCAGTCGATTCCTAAAATCACAATAAATGCAAGTATTTTCAAAGAGATGAGATCAACAGGTAATGTGAGGGTACCGATTTGAATCAAACAAAATTTATAAACAGTGAATATAATGAAGGTTTCTCCTAACGGAGTTTTAATAGATAAGTCAAAGTCTAATTTCTCAAGAGTCAAGTTCAAACGTTGAGCACAATTAGGTGAAATAAAAGAGTGGGTAGAACAAGTATCGAATAAGGTATAAACTTCGTAAGAGTTTATGATTAGCTTACCCGTAATAATTTTGTTCAGGTTCCTCGCTTTTTAGGAAGTCACGACAAACGCTCTTCCTTGAACTATCGACTTTGACTTGTCCTAGACAGCCTTTAGTGTCATAATCCCAGCTGGACTTGACTTCGCTGCAAGACAAAATCGAGCTAAGTGGCCTTCCTTTTCGTAATTGTAACACACTTTGGGTTGTTGCTTACAGTTTAGACTGATGTGTCCCTCTTGTCTGCATTTGTAGCATACGACCGGTGGTCGTTCTCCTTCCTTAGAAACGGGTGGTGGTGGTGCTGCCGATGTCTTTCCATCATTGTTGAATCTTCTCTTCTTAAAGTTGTTTCCACTTAGTTCACCTCTCCTATTATCTTGGCCATGATTACCAACGAAGTGGTTACCATTTCTGCCATGATAATTTCCTCCACGATGGTTATCATTGTTCCGATAGCCGTTGCCATTGGTACGATTATTATCGTGTTGTTGGTCGTTTGTCTTTTGGTTGAACTGACTCATTATCTCGCTTTGAGCCCAATTCACAACATCTGAATACAAACTAAGTTTATAAGAAATGAGGTATTGATGAATTTCAGGTTTCAAACCTCGCAGAAACATTCGTGTCATTCGCTCCTCATTATCCACCAAATGGGATGTAAATCGAGATAACTACGCAAACTTAGCCTTGTATTGTGATACAGTCATGTTGTTCTGTTCCAGTTTGATGAATTCAACCTCCTTCATGCAACGAATACTTTCTGAAAAATACTTGTCGTTGAACAATTCTTGGAACTTATCCAAAGACATCTTAAGTGCGAAAAGATGAGTACGTTTTATAGATTCCCACCAGTAATCTGCCTCTTCACGCAACATAAAGGTGGCTAAGGGAACCTTTTGTTCTTCTGAGCATCCCAAGACATCAAATATCTTGATGATCTGCTTAATCCATGCCTCTGCTGTGACGCCCCCAAAATTAGGTATACATCACCCATCTTGGGTCGTCAGATACATAGTACAGAATACAAATACAACTTAATAATACAACTGTCGTGTACAATACGACAAAACATAAACTGTGAGTTTGAATACAAATATTATCTTCTAGAGAGTATTCATACTCAAAAGGAGTCCTCATTACATTTATTAACACACCGTTACATAGAATAGTGAGGACTACTAACTAATACTATTCTTCGGACCATCACTCCGTTCCCCGACTTGCCCCAGCTACGTTCTCATTTCCTGAAGAGAACAGTGAAAGAAAGGGTGAGCTCAACTAGCCCAGTAAGAAATATTATGACTAAGATAATGCAGAATAAATTATCATTAGCCTTCAACAATGTTAAACTGATAAAATATAATAGACATCAAGTTTAACTGTAGCGGAACAAGCAATCCATTAAAAGAGTCAAGTAGAAAATAAACTCTACTATCTTTTATGATTTAAAAAGTTTTTCAACACTGTGATCGCTGGGACTCAGCTTAATAAAATAATCCACATCATCGAATCACCCCTGCACTACGGCCAAGGATATTCGTATATTCATTAATGGTCATGATCATGCCAACAACTGTCCATCAATGCACTACGGGCCAATGAGGACTTTTACCACATCATTTGTAACATTACGGTCATGATTATACCGAATAATCCCTGGTCATAATCATACCAAGTCCATCTATGCACTACAGGCCACAGATGACTTTCAACATTTTATAAACATGAGGATGATGACAATGATATAAGAATTCAATAAAACAAGTTCAAGAATTAATTTATCCAGGAATTAACAACGTCCAAATTGTCAACATGATACTGCATTGTGGAGTAAAATTCAAGAATGCTTAGAAGAATATTTTCTTGAAAAGATACTGGATGAAACGCAACTATCAAGGATATTCCACAACTTTCATGGAGTATAGAAGTCAAAACTTAACCAACTGAGTACAATAAAGAATGGAATAACAAAAGAAATCACCATGCATGCGATAGACCGCACAGACAGGTTATTCCAATAGAATAATAAATAATGGAACCAGGTCCGGCGTAAACGCACAGACAGGATATTCCGACAGAATAATAAATAATGGAACCAGGTCCGGTGTAAAACACACAGACAGGATATTCCAACAGAATAATAAATAATGGAACCAGGTCCGGTGTAAAACACACAGACAGGATGTTCCAACAGAATAATAATAAAAACGGAACCAGGTCCGGTGTAAAACACACAGACAGGATGTTCCAACAGAATAATAAACGGAACCAGGTCCAGTGTAAAACACACAGACAGGATGTTCCAACAGAATAATAGAAGAATGTCACCAAGTATAGGGTAGACCGCGTATACTGGTTATTCCAACAGAATAATAACGAATGGAATAACAGAAGTTCTCTTCATGAATATAAAAGAAATAATATTCCCTACCTTAAAAGAACTGGATATTGGAAAAGTGATGTAGCAGAATACTTTTATTCTCTCTCTCTTATTCTCTCTATACTTTCTCTCTCTATAGCTTGAATGAATTCGTGAAAAATAATGAAGCCCTATGCCTCTATTTATAGAAAAACCGAGGGTGGCTCTTGGTCTTAACGAAGGGTCAAATGACTCTTGGTCTTAACGAAGGGTCAAATGACTCTTGGTAATATTGAAGGGACAACTACTATTGACGAAAGTAATTACTATTGACCAAGGTAAATACTATTGACGAAGGTAATTACTATTGACCAAGGTAAATACTATTGACGACGGTAATTACTATTGACGACGGTAATTACTATTGACGAAGAGACTCTTAGATGATGACATATGGCCCCCCATAAAATAACCAAACTTACCACAACGTCTCAATTATTGATTTAATAATATAACATATTATACAGATGATACTATGACAATAATTTAAGAGATATGATGCAGCAATTACTGTAGCAATAATTGAGTATAGCTGAGTGACTTCTCACGTAAGCATCAATAATCAATACCGTGTGCTACTATGCAACCACGCGTATTACTGTACTTTTACTACCGAGTAGTTCAACAGTTTTAACGGTTTTAACGGTAACACCTCAGCCGTTATTTTTATAGAAAGATAATTCTGTCGTTTTCTCAATCCGACAATAATTCCGTTGTGGGGTCCACCAATGATTGTGCCGTCGTACGAATATTCCTCGACAAAAAGAATATTCTCCGACCAAACGAATATTTTATAACAACTTGCTTACTTTGCAAAATTTATAAATATTACCCACAACTATAACATTATATCAAATTAACTTCATAATATTCAAAAATGATATTTATAGAAAATTCATCTTTATTTATAAAAGTTGGGGTCTTACAACCTCCCCTTCTTATGAAATTTCGCCCTCGAAATTAGGGTACGTACCTGGTATGTCGAAGAGGTAAGGATATCTTGATTTTATTTCTGATTCTAACTCCCAAGTCATTTCCTCAACATCGTGGTTTCTCCACAAAACTTTGACTTGAGGTATAACCTTGGAGCGTAGAATATGTTCCTTCTTATCCAAGATTTGAACAGGAACTTCTTCATACGTCAAATCCTCCGCTATTTCGTCCGGTTCTAACTCAATAATGTGGTTCGGGTCTTCCACATATTTGCGTAACATGGATATGTGGAAAACGTTATGAACACGAGACATACTTCCATCTTTCTTCTTCACGAATAGAACAGGAGCTCCCCAAGGAGAAGTACTAGGACAAATAAAGCCAATGTCTAACAATTTCTGCAGTTGGATCTTTAACTCCTGAAGTTCAATAGGAGCCATTCGATATGGGGCTTTGGAAATGGGTTTTGTACCGGGTTCAAGATCGATACAAAATTCAATTTCACGCTCTGGGGGTAGGCCAGAAAGTTCTTCAGGGAATACGTCAGGGAATTTATTAACAATAGAAATATCATTCAAAACTGACGTATTTTTGTTTAGATCTGTGACATGAGCTAAGAAAGCTTGACATCCGTTTTTCAATAAACGAATAGTTTTATGGCTTGAGATGACAGCGATTGATTTTAATGGTTTGGTTGCTTGAATTCGCATAATAGGTCGATTAGGAATATGAAAACTAACAACCTTACGAAAACAATCAATTTTTGCATAATGAGTAGTTAACCAATCAATCCCTAGAATCACGTCAAATGCAAGTATTTTTAATGAAATCAGATCGATAGGTAATGTGTGGGTACCAACTTGAACCAAACAAGACTTATAACCAGTGGAGGTAATGAAGGTTTCTCCCAACGGAGTTTCCACAGATAAGTCAAAGTCTAATTTCTCCGGAATCAAATTTAATCGATGAGCGCAAGTAGGAGAAATAAAAGAATGGGTTGAACCGGTATCAAATAAAGTATAAACTTCTCTAGAGTTTATGATAAGCTTACCCATGATGACCTCATTCGGGTTCCTTGCTCTCTGGGAGTTCACAACAAACGCTCTCCCTTGCACAACCGGTTTTAACTTTTCTGGGACGGCTTTTGGTGCCTCCATCCTAGCTGAATTTGTTTTCGGTAAACGACAAAATCGGGCTAAATGACCTTCTCTTCCACAATTATAACATGCTTTGGACGGCATCGCGCAGTTTGGACTGATGTGTCCCTCCCCTCCGCATTTGAAACATATGATAGGTGGTCGTTCTCCTTCCTTAACGACAGGTGCTGGTGCTGACGTCTTTTCGTCATTGTTGAATCTCCTCTTCTTGAAATGTCCATTCTTATTGTTTTGGCCCTGATTACCACCGAAGTGGTTACCATTTCTGGCTTGTTGATTCCCTCCACGCTTGTTGTCACCGCTTCGATGACTGCTCTCACTGGTATTATCATTTTGCCGGCTGCTCTCTTTTGGTTGCGTTGTCTCGTTATCGCGCTCCACCAACTGAGCCCTATTTACAACATCTGAATACAAACATAGTTTATGAGAAACAAGATGTTGACGTATCTCCGGCTTCAAACCTCTTAAAAACATCCGCGTCATTCTTTCTTCATTATCCACCAGGTGGGACGCAAACCGGGATAACTCCGCAAATTTTGCCTCGTACTGCGACACGGTCATATTATTCTGCTCCAATTTGATGAACTCCACCTCCTTCATGTGACGAATACTCTCGGAAAAGTATTTGTCGTTAAACAGCTCTTGGAACTTCTCCCAGGACATCTTCAGTGCGGCAGGTTGAGTACGCTTTATCGATTCCCACCAGTAATCTGCCTCTCCTCGCAACATAAAGGCGGCAAAGGGAACCTTTTGCTCCTCGGAGCAACTCAAGACATCAAATATCTTGGTGATCTGCTTTATCCATGTTTCAGCTACAAGTGGTTTGGGTTCTCCCTTAAACTCCGGTGGTCCCAGCTCCTTAAACTGTTTAGCGGTGACCGCCTGAGAGTTTCCAGTATTTCCACCTACGTTGTGGACAGGAGCCGCTTTCACCTGTTGTTGCATGAATTGCATAAAGCCTCTGAACATTTGATCATTCATCATTTGGTCAGTGTTGTTGTTTGCATGAGGATTGACACCTTCCTGATGCACATTATCCTGATTATTGATATGTGGTGAATCAACAGTCGTCTGTGCTCCATTGCTATTCTCAACATTCTCAGATGCCATTTTCAGATACTGTCACAAAATAAAAATTAATTGATATGTCATATATTATCCTTATATTATGACCGACCAATTAAATACCATGCAAATAAACTTAGGTATGCCATACTAGCGAAGGAATTCCTCGTCTCTCCCCTCCTAGTTCTATTCTCACATCTTAGCCAGGGATCATATCCCTAAGCTCTGATACCAACTGTGACGCCCCCAAAATTAGGTATACATCACCCATCTTGGGTCGTCAGATACATAGTACAGAATACAAATACAACTTAATAATACAACTGTCGTGTACAATACGACAAAACATAAACTGTGAGTTTGAATACAAATATTATCTTCTAGAGAGTATTCATACTCAAAAGGAGTCCTCATTACATTTATTAACACACCATTACATAGAATAGTGAGGACTACTAACTAATACTATTCTTCGGACCATCACTCCGTTCCCCGACTTGCCCCAGCTACGTTCTCATTTCCTGAAGAGAACAGTGAAAGAAAGGGTGAGCTCAACTAGCCCAGTAAGAAATATTATGACTAAGATAATACAGAATAAATTATCATTAGCCTTCAACAATGTTAAACTGATAAAATATAATAGACATCAAGTTTAACTGTAGCGGAACAAGCAATCCATTAAAAGAGTCAAGTAGAAAATAAACTCTACTATCTTTTATGATTTAAAAAGTTTTTCAACACTGTGATCGCTGGGACTCAGCTTAATAAAATAATCCACATCATCGAATCACCCCTGCACTACGGCCAAGGATATTCGTATATTCATTAATGGTCATGATCATGCCAACAACTGTCCATCAATGCACTACAGGCCAATGAGGACTTTTACCACATCATTTGTAACATTACGGTCATGATTATACCGAATAATCCCTGGTCATAATCATACCAAGTCCATCTATGCACTACAGGCCACAGATGACTTTCAACATTTTATAAACATGAGGATGATGACAATGATATAAGAATTCAATAAAACAAGTTCAAGAATTAATTTATCCAGGAATTAACAACGTCCAAATTGTCAACATGATACTGCATTGTGGAGTAAAATTCAAGAATGCTTAGAAGAATATTTTCTTGAAAAGATACTGGATGAAACGCAACTATCAAGGATATTCCACAACTTTCATGGAGTATAGAAGTCAAAACTTAACCAACTGAGTACAATAAAGAATGGAATAACAAAAGAAATCACCATGCATGCGATAGACCGCACAGACAGGTTATTCCAATAGAATAATAAATAATGGAACCAGGTCCGGCGTAAACGCACAGACAGGATATTCCGACAGAATAATAAATAATGGAACCAGGTCCGGTGTAAAACACACAGACAGGATATTCCAACAGAATAATAAATAATGGAACCAGGTCCGGTGTAAAACACACAGACAGGATGTTCCAACAGAATAATAATAAAAACGGAACCAGGTCCGGTGTAAAACACACAGACAGGATGTTCCAACAGAATAATAAACGGAACCAGGTCCGGTGTAAAACACACAGACAGGATGTTCCAACAGAATAATAGAAGAATGTCACCAAGTATAGGGTAGACCGCGTATACTGGTTATTCCAACAGAATAATAACGAATGGAATAACAGAAGTTCTCTTCATGAATATAAAAGAAATAATATTCCCTACCTTAAAAGAACTGGATATTGAAAAAGTGATGTAGCAGAATACTTTTATTCTCTCTCTCTTATTCTCTCTGTACTTTCTCTCTCTATAGCTTGAATGAATTCGTGAAAAATAATGAAGCCCTAGGCCTCTATTTATAGAAAAACCGAGGGTGGCTCTTGGTCTTAACGAAGGGTCAAATGACTCTTGGTCTTAACGAAGGGTCAAATGACTCTTGGTAATATTGAAGGGACAACTACTATTGACGAAAGTAATTACTATTGACCAAGGTAAATACTATTGACGAAGGTAATTACTATTGACCAAGGTAAATACTATTGACGACGGTAATTACTATTGACGACGGTAATTACTATTGACGAAGAGACTCTTAGATGATGACATATGGCCCCCCATAAAATAACCAAACTTACCATAACGTCTCAATTATTGATTTAATAATATAACATATTATACAGATGATACTATGACAATAATTTAAGAGATATGATGCAGCAATTACTGTAGCAATAATTGAGTATAGCTGAGTGACTTCTCACGTAAGCATCAATAATCAATACCGTGTGCTACTATGCAACCACGCGTATTACTGTACTTTTACTACCGAGTAGTTCAACAGTTTTAACGGTTTTAACGGTAACACCTCAGCCGTTATTTTTATAGAAAGATAATTCTGTCGTTTTCTCAATCCGACAATAATTCCGTTGTGGGGTCCACCAATGATTGTGCCGTCGTACGAATATTCCTCGACAAAAAGAATATTCTCCGACCAAACGAATATTTTATAACAACTTGCTTACTTTGCAAAATTTATAAATATTACCCACAACTATAACATTATATCAAATTAACTTCATAATATTCAAAAATGATATTTATAGAAAATTCATCTTTATTTATAAAAGTTGGGGTCTTACAACCTCCCCTTCTTATGAAATTTCGCCCTCGAAATTAGGGTACGTACCTGGTATGTCGAAGAGGTAAGGATACCTTGATTTTATTTCTGATTCTAACTCCCAAGTCATTTCCTCAACATCGTGGTTTCTCCACAAAACTTTGACTTGAGGTATAACCTTGGAGCGTAGAATATGTTCCTTCTTATCCAAGATTTGAACAGGAACTTCTTCATACGTCAAATCCTCCGCTATTTCGTCCGGTTCTAACTCAATAATGTGGTTCGGGTCTTCCACATATTTGCGTAACATGGATATGTGGAAAACGTTATGAACACGAGACATACTTCCATCTTTCTTCTTCACGAATAGAACAGGAGCTCCCCAAGGAGAAGTACTAGAACGAATAAAGCCAATGTCTAACAATTTCTGTAGTTGGATCTTTAACTCCTGAAGTTCAATAGGAGCCATTCGATATGGGGCTTTGGAAATGGGTTTTGTACCGGGTTCAAGATCAATACAAAATTCAATTTCACGCTCTGGGGGTAGGCCAGGAAGTTCTTCAGGGAATACGTCAGGGAATTTATTAACAATAGAAATATCATTCAAAACTGACGTATTTTTGTTTAGATCTGTGACATGAGCTAAGAAAGCTTGACATCCGTTTTTCAATAAACGAATAGTTTTATGGCTTGAGATGACATCGATTGATTTTAATGGTTTGGTTGCTTGAATTCGCATAATAGGTCGATTAGGAATATGAAAACTAACAACCTTACGAAAACAATCAATTTTTGCATAATGAGTAGTTAACCAATCAATCCCTAGAATCACGTCAAATGCAAGTATTTTTAATGAAATCAGATCGATAGGTAATGTGTGGGTACCAACTTGAACCAAACAAGACTTATAACCAGTGGAGGTAATGAAGGTTTCTCCCAACGGAGTTTCCACAGATAAGTCAAAGTCTAATTTCTCCGGAATCAAATTTAATCGATGAGCGCAAGTAGGAGAAATAAAAGAATGGGTTGAACCGGTATCAAATAAAGTATAAACTTCTTTAGAGTTTATGATAAGCTTACCCGTGATGACCTCATTCGGGTTCCTTGCTCTCTGGGAGTTCACAACAAACGCTCTCCCTTGCACAACCGGTTTTAACTTTTCTGGGACGGCTTTTGGTGCCTCCATCCTAGCTGAATTTGTTTTCGGTAAACGACAAAATCGGGCTAAATGACCTTCTCTTCCACAATTATAACATGCTTTGGACGGCATCGCGCAGTTTGGACTGATGTGTCCCTCCCCTCCGCATTTGAAACATATGATAGGTGGTCGTTCTCCTTCCTTAACGACAGGTGCTGGTGCTGACGTCTTTTCATCATTGTTGAATCTCCTCTTCTTGAAATGTCCATTCTTATTGTTTTGGCCCTGATTACCACCGAAGTGGTTACCATTTCTGGCTTGTTGATTCCCTCCACGCTTGTTGTCACCGCTTCGATGACTGCTCTCACTGGTATTATCATTTTGCCGGCTGCTCTCTTTTGGTTGCGTTGTCTCGTTATCGCGCTCCACCAACTGAGCCCTATTTACAACATCTGAATACAAACATAGTTTATGAGAAACAAGATGTTGACGTATCTCCGGCTTCAAACCTCTTAAAAACATCCGCGTCATTCTTTCTTCATTATCCACCAGGTGGGACGCAAACCGGGATAACTCCGCAAATTTTGCCTCGTACTGCGACACGGTCATATTATTCTGCTCCAATTTGATGAACTCCACCTCCTTCATGTGACGAATACTCTCGGGAAAGTATTTGTCGTTAAACAGCTCTTGGAACTTCTCCCAGGACATCTTCAGTGCGGCAGGTTGAGTACGCTTTATCGATTCCCACCAGTAATCTGCCTCTCCTCGCAACATAAAGGCGGCAAAGGGAACCTTTTGCTCCTCGGAGCAACTCAAGACATCAAATATCTTGGTGATCTGCTTTATCCATGTTTCAGCTACAAGTGGTTTGGGTTCTCCCTTAAACTCCAGTGGTCCCAGCTCCTTAAACTGTTTAGCGGTGACCGCCTGAGAGTTTCCAGTATTTCCACCTACGTTGTGGACAGGAGCCGCTTTCACCTGTTGTTGCATGAATTGCATAAAGCCTCTGAACATTTGATCATTCATCATTTGGTCAGTGTTGTTGTTTGCATGAGGATTGACACCTTCCTGATGCACATTATCCTGATTATTGATATGTGGTGAATCAACAGTCGTCTGTGCTCCATTGCTATTCTCAACATTCTCAGATGCCATTTTCAGATACTGTCACAAAATAAAAATTAATTGATATGTCATATATTATCCTTATATTATGACCGACCAATTAAATACCATGCAAATAAACTTAGGTATGCCATACTAGCGAAGGAATTCCTCGTCTCTCCCCTCCTAGTTCTATTCTCACATCTTAGCCAGGGATCATATCCCTAAGCTCTGATACCAACTGTGACGCCCCCAAAATTAGGTATACATCACCCATCTTGGGTCGTCAGATACATAGTACAGAATACAAATACAACTTAATAATACAACTGTCGTGTACAATACGACAAAACATAAACTGTGAGTTTGAATACAAATATTATCTTCTAGAGAGTATTCATACTCAAAAGGAGTCCTCATTACATTTATTAACACACCATTACATAGAATAGTGAGGACTACTAACTAATACTATTCTTCGGACCATCACTCCGTTCCCCGACTTGCCCCAGCTACGTTCTCATTTCCTGAAGAGAACAGTGAAAGAAAGGGTGAGCTCAACTAGCCCAGTAAGAAATATTATGACTAAGATAATGCAGAATAAATTATCATTAGCCTTCAATAATGTTAAACTGATAAAATATAATAGACATCAAGTTTAACTGTAGCGGAACAAGCAATCCATTAAAAGAGTCAAGTAGAAAATAAACTCTACTATCTTTTATGATTTAAAAAGTTTTTCAACACTGTGATCGCTGGGACTCAGCTTAATAAAATAATCCACATCATCGAATCACCCCTGCACTACGGCCAAGGATATTCGTATATTCATTAATGGTCATGATCATGCCAACAACTGTCCATCAATGCACTACGGGCCAATGAGGACTTTTACCACATCATTTGTAACATTACGGTCATGATTATACCGAATAATCCCTGGTCATAATCATACCAAGTCCATCTATGCACTACAGGCCACAGATGACTTTCAACATTTTATAAACATGAGGATGATGACAATGATATAAGAATTCAATAAAACAAGTTCAAGAATTAATTTATCCAGGAATTAACAACGTCCAAATTGTCAACATGATACTGCATTGTGGAGTAAAATTCAAGAATGCTTAGAAGAATATTTTCTTGAAAAGATACTGGATGAAACGCAACTATCAAGGATATTCCACAACTTTCATGGAGTATAGAAGTCAAAACTTAACCAACTGAGTACAATAAAGAATGGAATAACAAAAGAAATCACCATGCATGCGATAGACCGCACAGACAGGTTATTCCAATAGAATAATAAATAATGGAACCAGGTCCGGCGTAAACGCACAGACAGGATATTCCGACAGAATAATAAATAATGGAACCAGGTCCGGTGTAAAACACACAGACAGGATATTCCAACAGAATAATAAATAATGGAACCAGGTCCGGTGTAAAACACACAGACAGGATGTTCCAACAGAATAATAATAAAAACGGAACCAGGTCCGGTGTAAAACACACAGACAGGATGTTCCAACAGAATAATAAACGGAACCAGGTCCAGTGTAAAACACACAGACAGGATGTTCCAACAGAATAATAGAAGAATGTCACCAAGTATAGGGTAGACCGCGTATACTGGTTATTCCAACAGAATAATAACGAATGGAATAACAGAAGTTCTCTTCATGAATATAAAAGAAATAATATTCCCTACCTTAAAAGAACTGGATATTGGAAAAGTGATGTAGCAGAATACTTTTATTCTCTCTCTCTTATTCTCTCTATACTTTCTCTCTCTATAGCTTGAATGAATTCGTGAAAAATAATGAAGCCCTATGCCTCTATTTATAGAAAAACCGAGGGTGGCTCTTGGTCTTAACGAAGGGTCAAATGACTCTTGGTCTTAACGAAGGGTCAAATGACTCTTGGTAATATTGAAGGGACAACTACTATTGACGAAAGTAATTACTATTGACCAAGGTAAATACTATTGACGAAGGTAATTACTATTGACCAAGGTAAATACTATTGACGACGGTAATTACTATTGACGACGGTAATTACTATTGACGAAGAGACTCTTAGATGATGACATATGGCCCCCCATAAAATAACCAAACTTACCACAACGTCTCAATTATTGATTTAATAATATAACATATTATACAGATGATACTATGACAATAATTTAAGAGATATGATGCAGCAATTACTGTAGCAATAATTGAGTATAGCTGAGTGACTTCTCACGTAAGCATCAATAATCAATACCGTGTGCTACTATGCAACCACGCGTATTACTGTACTTTTACTACCGAGTAGTTCAACAGTTTTAACGGTTTTAACGGTAACACCTCAGCCGTTATTTTTATAGAAAGATAATTCTGTCGTTTTCTCAATCCGACAATAATTCCGTTGTGGGGTCCACCAATGATTGTGCCGTCGTACGAATATTCCTTGACAAAAAGAATATTCTCCGACCAAACGAATATTTTATAACAACTTGCTTACTTTGCAAAATTTATAAATATTACCCACAACTATAACATTATATCAAATTAACTTCATAATATTCAAAAATGATATTTATAGAAAATTCATCTTTATTTATAAAAGTTGGGGTCTTACATCTGCCTTAAGTGGCTCTAGCTTTCCCAAAAACTCTAGCTGTCCCAACTCCTTGAATTGCTTAGAAGTGACCAGTCGTGAGTTGCCATTGTTTCCACCTGTATTTTGAACAAGAGTCTCTCTCGTTTGGTGTTGCATGAATTGTAGAAAGCTCCTAAACATCCCACCGTTCATCATTTGGTCGGTATTGTTGTTTACATGAGGATTATTGCCTTCTTGATGCAGAATATCCTAGTTATTGATTGGTGGTGACTTAATGGTCACATGTGCTCCATTGCTTATCTCAAATTTTTTAGATGTCATTCTCAAATACTGCCACAAAACAAGGGTTAATGAAAGAAATTGACATGCCACATATTATCCCTAAATTATGACCGACCAATTAAATAATAAATAAGCTTAGGTAGGACACACTAGCGAAGGATTTACTCGTCTTTCCCTTCCTAGTTTTAGCCTTAGATCTCTGCCAGAGATCATATTTCTAAACTCTGATATCAACTGTGACGCCCCCAAAATAGGTCTACACAAACCCATTCTAAGTCGCTAAATACATGGTACATAATTCAAATACAACCTTCATTTATATAACTGTCGTGCAAAATACGATAATACAATAGCTGAGTTTCAATACAAATATTGTCTCATAGACAATATCCAAACTCAAATAAAGTCCTCATTACAAATATTATCACACTATTTTACAAAATAGTGAGGACTACTATAATAACCATCTTGGACCATTACTCCACTCCCCGACTAGTTCCATCTACATTCTCGCCTCCTGAGAAGAACAATGGAACCAAAAGGAAAAGGGTGAGCTCAACTAACCCATTAAAGAATATTATGACTAAGACAATATAAAACAAATTATCATTAGTCCTCAACAGGGAAAATCTTGTAGAACACAATAGACAACAAGTTTTAGATCAACACCTGCAGCGGAATAAATAATCCATTAGAAGAGTCAAGTAGAGCGTAAAGTCTACTATCTTCTATGATTTAAAAGTCCATCTTCAATATTTTATCCATGCAACAACAATCAATAAATATTTCACATCAATGAATTATCCATGCACTACGTGCCAAGGATATTCGTTAGTATCACCAATGGTCATGATCATGTCAACAACTGTCCATCTATGCACTACGGGCCAAAGAAGACTTTCACCACATCATTTGTCTGTAACATTACAGGTTATGATTATACCAATACACAATTCCTGGTTATAATCATATCAATCAATAATCTATCTATGCACTACGGGCCAAAGATGACTTTCACCACAATATAAGCATGACGATGATGACAATGATATAAGGAATCAATTAAGTGAGATCAAGGATAAATATTAGAGATTTATAATTCAATTTATCCAGAGTTCAAAAATGTCCAATTGTCAACATGATAACTAATTGTGGAGTAAAATTCAAGAATGATATTCATGTATCAAAAATAATTTGGACATAAAAGAAACAAATTTTATTGTGAATAGTACCCCATGAATAATACCGTATGAATAGTACCCATGAATAATACCGTATGAATAGTACCTATAAATAGTAACCCGGCATGAAAATATTGAAATTTAACAAGAAAGTTCAGACCAATATTCTAGTAAAAGGATACTAGATGAAGTATAAAACTCAAGGATATTCTACTAATTTCAGAGATTATAGAAGCAATACTTATCAAAATAAGTGTAGATTTAGGAATACGAAACGAAATAATATTACTTACATACTATAGAGTATGGAAGAAATAATATTTCTGACGAATATTGAACAAAAATAATATCCCTTACGAATATTGAACGAAAATAATATTCCTTACGAATATTGAACGAAGATCATATCCTTTACGAATATTGAACGAAAATAATATTCCTTACGAATATTGAACGAAAATAATATTCCTTACAAATACGAAAAATAATATCTCTTACGAATATAAAATAAATAATACCCCTTACCTTAGTAGGAGACTGTAACAACCCGATATTTTCTATATAAATAAATAAGAAATTTTGTGAATAATTTTTTTTTTATATTAAGGATGAGGATTTGTACAAGATTATGTGTATATGTATTTATGTGGTAAATAAAAATATATTTATTACATAAATATTTACAAATGAATTTATTTTAGAATTATTGATTTTTATAAAGTATATTCTTATAATAATTAATTTTAAGGTAGAAATGTTTTTATTAATTATTTTCCACGAAATATATAATCATATATTATTTAAATAATATAGGGAGTGATTTTTAGAATAATTATAATAATTATTTTATTATATGAATTTTTGTATGGATTATTAAAGTAAATATTTTACCTTAATTATTAAGGTTAAATAGGAAGAATAAATCAGATAAGGAATCCAAACCCTAATTTTGGATTATTGCCAAGGTATGAGAATAATAATATAATATTAATTATCTTTTGATTTTTCAGTGCTATACATATGTACTGTATGTACGTGTTGATGATGATTGGTCAATGATGGTGTTTAATTTTAAAATGCTAATATTATTTGGTTAAACCCTAATTTTATTAAGGAAAAACCCTAATTTGAAAATCAGTTGTGAGTTTAAGATTGTTATATAATCGTGTTATATGTTTTATGATGAGTATTATATAATGATTTGATTAATTAGGTAAACTCTAATTAAAATTCTAGAAGTCCTAATTTTAAGTGTAAACCCTAATTTAAAACTCAATTATGAATTCGAGATTACTATATAGCGATGTTGTATGATGGTATGAACAATCAGGTAAACCCTAATTAACAATTTGAAATATTAATTTCTAGAAAACCCTAATTTCTATAATTAGTAATCCTAATTAGAAATTATAAGACCTAATTACAAATTGTAAACCCTAATTGCTATTTTAGCAATATTAATTATAATTAGAGATATTAAACCCTAATGTTCTTGTATAAGGTAATTATAAAATTAATCATAATTAGGAAACCCTAATTTCAAAATTTTAGAAACTAAAATTTATTTAATTTGTATTTCATTTTATTTTTGAGTAAACCCTAAAATGAAAATCCTATATTTTTGCTAAAATGGTCTAAACCCTAAACCCTAACCCAAACCCTAAACCCTAAGGGTTTGCAGGATTACAAGATTGCCCTTAAATTTCTAAGCAAAAAGACCATTTTATCCTCTTGAATTATTGGATTTTGACAAGTGTATGAGTTGTTGGAGTTGGTGAGCTAACCATGACCTTTTAGAGACTTAAAATCTCTAGCAAAACAAGTAATATCAGCAGCCATGTGCATTATAACATCTATATATAGAATTGGAGAGAGAAAAATCTCATTTGGCCAATTATTTTGCACAAACTCACATCCTTGAGTCTCTCTCACTAAAACCCACGAAATTTCTTAGCATTTTAGTCCCAAAACACAGCCCCACGTCCACCATAAACAAATCAGCAACACAAAATCAGAAATCGATCAAGAAGGTATAAAACCCTAGCTTTAATTTTTGTCCATGATCTGATCTTTGATGTTGTTTTTTTGTGTTAAATGTGTCATATAAGATGTCTAATGATGATCTGGGTTGCTAGATGTTAGATCCACAACATTTAGAAGCTCGGATTGGTGTTTTTCAAAAATCTGGGAAATGTTCAAACTGTGGTCTGACAACTAATGTCAGTGGCCACAGATCCTTGTTCATGTATTATTTTTGTTGTTTAAAGGTTTACATATGTAGTCTGCCATGTTGGCTTTGATCTGGATCAAGAATCAGGCCTAGATCAGTTGTAGATTGTAAGTTATAACCGGTCAAAGGTCGTTGACCGGCATTGACTGAGCAATTTCTGGACAGCCCAGAAACCGTATACTAGCGTCTGACAAGTTGTTGACGGTCTTAGATCTGTCAGTGTGTTAATATTTGTTGGTTTTATTGTTGTGTCTAAGTTGTAGCTGGGTATAAGTACTACAAGGTTATACCTTAAAATCGCCTTAACAGTAAACGAGTCAAAGGTAGTGGATGGTCAAAGTAGACCATCTGGCCATATTTTCTGTTTCTGGGAATTTCCAAAAATTGATAGAAGTTTATTTCTGACAATGGTTGACCGGTTCATATCTAGTGATTCTGTTGATGGTTTGTTGATATTTTGTGTTATATCTCTTCATTGACATACTTACTACACACTGTAGCTTATAGATCATAAAAATATTACACATATTTCAAGTTGTGGAAGCCCAAATATGGCTACACGAACTGTTCTTCATTTCTGGGTAGCCCAAAAAATGAAGAACAGCTCTGACAGCTATTTTGGACGATCAGATCTGCTTTATTATGAAATGTTTGGTTATGTTTGTTGTTGGATCGTGTAGTCCTACACTAGCACTACAAGCTCTGACAAACAACATGTCCAGGAACACAAAACAGACTAAGAAATCGATGGCCAAAGTAGCACACACGATACTGCCTTGTGAAGGCTCAAGATCATGAAGAACACCTATAGCGACGGTTCTGTCGCTATAGGTGGTCTTTAGCGACAGATTATTTAATATTTTTCAGAAATTAATTATTAAATAGAAAAAATTAGTTTTTAATTATTAAAAATACAAAATAAATTATTAAAAATTATTAAAAATTCCAAAAATTAGTTTTTAATTATTTTTATTATATTTCATAAATATTTAATATTTTTGTAATATTAAAAGTATTTAATTTATTTAATTATAATATTAAATAAATTATTTAAAAATGATTTTAATATTTGAAAAATCATTTAAAATTATATTATGATATAATAAAATGTTTAAAATTATTTTTAATGACTTTTAATATTTTGTGATAAATTTCATTAATAGATTGATATTAATGGTAATTAATTTATTTACTAAATGAATTAAATAAATTAGTTAAAAATAATTTTATTATACTAAAAATTATTTTAAATGAAAATAAAGTGTTTAAAAATATTTTAAGTTATAAAATATAACTTTTATTATTTAAAGGATAATTTCATTAATAATTAAATATTAATGATTATTAAGTTATTACTAATGATATTAAATTTATTTAATAATTATATTAAATAAATAGTTTATAAATAGTTTTATTACTTTAAAAATCATTTAAAAGGGATATAAATGAATTAAAAATATTTTTAAGTTATGAATAATGACTTTTAATATTTTGATAAATAGAACATTAATACTTTAATATTAATGATAATTACTTAAAAATGATTTTAAATATTTTAAAAATCATTTAAGGGTAGTATTAATACTTTAAAAGTATTATGAGTTATTATAAATAACTTTAACATGTTGGAAATGATTTCATTAATAGTTTAATATTAATTAAATATTAATGATAATAGAATTGATTAGTATTTAAATCATTTAAATGTGATTCCGATGTTTTAAAATTCATGATAAATTATAATAAATGTTTTAAAATTTTATTGAGTCATTTAAAAATAATATGACTGATATTAAGTTACAGAATAGAGTCCTAGACTCGATAATTACCCAATAAAGTTGTCGGTACACCGATATGTTTCAGAAATTGATCTGGACTTAGATAATTTGATTAGATAAGTGATTATTTGTGATTCAATGGTTGTTAAACCTATGTGCCAATGTGATTAGGTTATGTGCTGACTGCAATAAGCAGTGTTATGTGTTATAGTATGTTGTTCTAATCGAACGAACGATCTTATTAATGATAGGTCGTGAGATAAGCGATAGATCTTAATTACAAGTTGTAAGCAGCGCTTCAGGCAAGTATCTAACCTTTGCATTTTCTTTATGCAATGGATGGGAGTAAGAAGGTTTCTAAATTATATTATTACTGTACAGATTATTAACCTTATATTATATAAGCTCATTGATTATCAACATGTAAGTATATGGTAACTCATATATATATATATTCTGTTAGTTAATTTCTAAAAATGGTTAAACAAGTGTCCCCACTTGGATAATCATTGTATTTAATCACATGTTGATATACCTTTATCAATTACCCTTATATATATATATATATGTTGAATTATAGATTATTGTTGAACAAGATAAAACCTTTGATTTAGAACCCAGACAAGTATGAACATCCCTACACGGGGAAAAACTTTTATGCGTCCAAGGCGGAACAGAGTGAACGATCCTATTGTTCTTGTAATGTAGTATTGATCAATGCAGGGCATAACGGGCTGATCACCCCCCGTGCCCGTAAGTTATGTCGGTTTACAGATGAATTTTGTTTAACCTTTTCGAAAATGAAAACAATGTTCATGGCATGTCACCATAACCCCAGTTATAGTCATTATGTAGTTTCAAAAATTTGAAAGAGAGTTGTTATGTTATTATTATCGGTTCAGAATACTTCACAACTATTGACTGGTTGTAGAAGAATAGTACGAAGGAGACATTTAAATCCTTTCAGCTTATATATATATAATTGCTATTGCTTCCTGGGCACTCAAATGCTCATCCTTGCTTAAATTTAAATGTTTTCAGCTAAGTGCGAACGACCAGAGAACTCTGCTAAGAACAAAAGAAAAGGGAAGGTTGCTGAATGAACGAATTACTATGTTATGTAATAGTTTAATGTTATTAAGACAATTATGATATATATTATCTATCATGGGTTGTAATGAATGTTTAAAGGTTACGTACTTGGGAGCTAGACTCTGATAATTATGTAAATTAAGTTGATATTTTATATTATTGTTATTATTATTAGTATTATTCCGCTCATAGAAATGGTATCGTGAAGAACCGAGTTCGGGTTTCAAGTACCCCAGTTTGGGATCCTCACAGGTTGGTATCAGAGCTTAGGGGTTAAAAACCTTAGGTGGGCTAGACATTAGGCTATAACCTTAGAACAGAGGGAAACGTTGAAAATATAAATAACTCATATAGAGTTTAAAAAGAGATGAATTGACTAAATTCATCGTCAAACTAAATAAAAGATAACTTGTATAAAACTCTTATTTGTTGTGTGTATATACTATATGCTAATTAGGATAATTTATGTGTGTAGATGTCAGGTGAAAAATGATTCGATTACCCTCGGATAGTAAAGAAGGAGCCAATATCAAAGCCGATAGCTGACATAGAGGCTCACAATGAAAATAACTCAGAATATGTGGTTATTGTGGAAAACATAGTACCAGATCTGGAGATGGTGGAGCTGACAGATAGCGATTCAGACACTAAAGTTGAAGCTGATCAAGCATTAACAGAGGTGCAGAATCTGAAGAACAAGGTTTCTTCTCTGGAAAAGTTGTGGGAGATAGAAAAGTTATTGAATAGTCAGATGCGTCAAGCGTTAATAGAAACATTGGAAGGACAAGATAAGCTTAAAATCCAAATTGGTCAGATGGGAGCCACAAGCAACACATCGTGTGCCGCTCCGGATAAGAAGGGGAAAAGAAAGATAGAAGACCATGATTTAGGAAAATCCAATAAGAAGAAATGGAAAAGAATTTGTTATCTGTGCGGTTATGAAGGACATACTACTCTGTGCTGTCCTGACTACAAAAAAGGAGCATGTTATGTTTGTGGTATAGAAGGTCATCAGGCGAGAGAGTGTCCAAGGAAAATGTGTAATAAATAGGTAGTATAGGTTCTGTTGTGTAGGTGTGTTTAATATAATATATATGATAAGTATGTTTGGGTAATGTAATGTTTCCAACTTTTGTATTAAGTCAAGATTGTAAATCCCGACTTTTGTGGTCATAAAGGGATAGCTGAAGTTCAAAGCATTTTGTGCTATGTTATGTAAAATATTCGTTAAATGAATATGAATCTATGTTTGAGAAATGATGAAATAAGTTTAAAATATTAAACTTATGTGATAAGGTTTAGAATGTAAGTTAAATTATGATTTTATTTAATCAGATAATGCCGCCAAGACGTCGAACTCACAACCAAAGGGCAGAAGGATCTGTCAACAACGTCGAGGGACAACCACAACCAGATCCAATGCAGCAATTTGCAAACATGTTAGCTCAAGCTATGCAACAGGGAATACCAGTCGCTGGAAACCAGCCGGACAACCGCTTAGCGAACTTCAAAGACTTTAAGGCTGTAGGACCACCGGAATTCAAAGGTACAACTGATCCTGTAGAAGCTCAAACTTGGGTTAAGAAAATTGAAAAAGCGTTTGTGGTAGCTAGGGTAGATGAGGGGCAGAAGACTGCTTTTGCCACCTACATGATGAAGGGGGAAGCAAATTTTTGGTGGGAAGCGAATCAGACTAGGGCAGGAGAAGGTGTAGTCACATGGGATAGATTTAAAACTTTGTTTTTTGAAAATTATTTTTCACCAAGTATGCAGGCGAGGATGGAGGTTAAATTTTTAGAGTTGAAGCAGGAGAATATGACGGTGTCTGAATACGCCGCCAAATTCAATGAGTTAGCTAGGTTTGCCCCGCATCAAGTCAATACGGAGGATAGGAAAGCGAGAAGGTTTGAGCTGGGATTGAAACCCTGGCTCTACAACAAAGTGGCGGTGTTGCAAATTCGTATATTTACAGCATTCATGGAGAAAGCGATCATAGCTGAGGAGGGAAGTGAGGCCATGAGCGTGTATAATAAGGAGAGGAAGAATAAGGGTAAGACCGAAGGAGCTGGAAAAGTAGGAGTTAATAGTGGGAGCAGGAGTGGAGATAGCAAGAGAAAGGTGAGCAGTTTTGCAAGTGTACAAGTGAAACAGGAAGGTGTTAAGAAACAGATAGTGCCATATAAGACATGTGGGAAGAATCACTCGGGGGAGTGTTTGAAAGGAAAATTTATTTGCTATAAGTGCGGGCAAGAGGGCCATATTTCTCCCAACTGCCCCAATTCTAGGATGAATAGTGGATGTTTTATATGCGGATCGACAGAGCACAGGGTGAAAGATTGTCCAAAGAGGAGGGTGGAGACAGGAAGTGTGAACATGGGCACTGGCAGTAGAACTTTAGCAATCACCGGACCGACTTCGTCAAGCAAGCCAACAAAATCTACTGCGAGGGTCTACAACATGACAGTCCAGGACACGGCAGCAGTTGGCAATGCAACTCCAGGTATTATTCGTATGCCTTTTATTTTCTTATGCATGATTTTCCTATATATAGTAAATTATTTTATAAAGAAATTTTGAGGAGGAATTTGAGTTCTTTTAGAAACCAATTTTTTTCCATGTAATCAGAAAGACAAGCTTCATGTGAATAGTTAAAGAACAGTTCGATCAAAGTTGATCGAGATCTACTTACAATGAATGTGCATGTTATGTACCAGGTATGTATAGGTTTTAAAACGGTGATTCCGAGGACGGAATCTTTATAAGGGAGAGTGAATGTAACAACCCGATATTTTCTATATAAATAAATAAGAAATTTTGTGAATAAATTTTTTTTTTATATTAAAGATGAGGATTTGTACAAGATTATGTGTATATGTATTTATGTGGTAAATAAAAATATATTTATTACATAAATATTTACAAATGAATTTATTTTAGAATTATTGATTTTTATAAAGTATATTCTTATAATAATTAATTTTAAGGTAGAAATGTTTTTATTAATTATTTTCCACGAAATATATAATCATATATTATTTTAATAATATTATTTAAATAATTATAATAATTATTTTATTATATGAATTTTTGTATGGATTATTAAAGTAAATATTTTACCTTAATTATTAAGGTTAAATAGGAAGAATAAATCAGATAAGGAATCCAAACCCTAATTTTGGATTATTGCCAAGGTATGAGAATAATAATATAATATTAATTATCTTTTGATTTTTCAGTGCTATACATATGTACTGTATGTACGTGTTGATGATGATTGGTCAATGATGGTGTTTAATTTTAAAATGCTAATATTATTTGGTTAAACCCTAATTTTATTAAGGAAAAACCCTAATTTGAAAATCAGTTGTGAGTTTAAGATTGTTATATAATCGTGTTATATGTTTTATGATGAGTATTATATAATGATTTGATTAATTAGGTAAACTCTAATTAAAATTCTAGAAGTCCTAATTTTAAGTGTAAACCCTAATTTAAAACTCAATTATGAATTCGAGATTACTATATAGCGATGTTGTATGATGGTATGAACAATCAGGTAAACCCTAATTAACAATTTGAAATATTAATTTCTAGAAAACCCTAATTTCTATAATTAGTAATCCTAATTAGAAATTATAAGACCTAATTACAAATTGTAAACCCTAATTGCTATTTTAGCAATATTAATTATAATTAGAGATATTAAACCCTAATGTTCTTGTATAAGGTAATTATAAAATTAATCATAATTAGGAAACCCTAATTTCAAAATTTTAGAAACTAAAATTTATTTAATTTGTATTTCATTTTATTTTTGAGTAAACCCTAAAATGAAAATCCTATATTTTTGCTAAAATAGTCCAAACCCTAACCCAAACCCTAAACCCTAAGGGTTTGCAGGATTACAAGATTGCCCTTAAATTTCTAAGCAAAAAGACCATTTTATCCTCTTGAATTATTGGATTTTGACAAGTGTATGAGTTGTTGGAGTTGGTGAGCTAACCATGACTTTTTAGAGACTTAAAATCTCTAGCAAAACAAGTAATCTCAGCAGCCATGTGCATTATAACATCTATATATAGAATTGGAGAGAGAAAAATCTCATTTGGCCAATTATTTTGCACAAACTCACATCCTTGAGTCTCTCTCACTAAAACCCACGAAATTTCTTAGCATTTTAGTCCCAAAACACAGCCCCACGTCCACCATAAACAAATCAGCAACACAAAATCAGAAATCGATCAAGAAGGTATAAAACCCTAGCTTTAATTTTTGTCCATGATCTGATCTTTGATGTTGTTTTTTTGTGTTAAATGTGTCATATAAGATGTCTAATGATGATCTGGGTTGCTAGATGTTAGATCCACAACATGTAGAAGCTCGGATTGGTGTTTTTCAAAAATCTGGGAAATGTTCAAACTGTGGTCTGACAACTAATGTCAGTGGCCACAGATCCTTGTTCATGTATTATTTTTGTTGTTTAAAGGTTTACATATGTAGTCTGCCATGTTGGCTTTGATCTGGATCAAGAATCAGGCCTAGATCAGTTGTAGATTGTAAGTTATAACCGGTCAAAGGTCGTTAACCGGCATTGACTGAGCAATTTCTGGGCAGCCCAGAAACCGTATACTAGCGTCTGACAAGTTGTTGATGGTCTTAGATCTGTCAGTGTGTTAATATTTGTTGGTTTTATTGTTGTGTCTAAGTTGTAGCTGGGTATAAGTACTACAAGGTTATATTACACATATTTCAAGTTGTGGAAGCCCAAATATGGCTACACGAACTGTTCTTCATTTCTGGGTAGCCCAGAAAATGAAGAACAGCTCTGACAGCTCTTTTGGACGATCAGATCTGCTTTATTATGAAATGTTTGGTTATGTTTGTTGTTGGATCGTGTAGTCCTACACTAGCACTACAAGCTCTGACAAACAACATGTCCAGGAACACAAAACAGACTAAGAAATCGATGGCCAAAGTAGCACACACGATACTGCCTTGTGAAGGCTCAAGATCATGAAGAACACCTATAGCGACGATTCTGTCGCTATAGGTCGTCTTTAGCGACAGATTATTTAATATTTTTTGGAAATTAATTATTAAATAGAAAAAATTAGTTTTTAATTATTAAAAATACAAAATAAATTATTAAAAATTATTAAAAATTCTGAAAATTAGTTTTTAATTATTTTAATTATATTTCATAAATATTTAATTTTTTGGATTATTAAAAGTATTTAATTTATTTAATTATAATATTAAATAAATTATTTAAAAATGATTTTAATATTTGAAAAATCATTTAAAATTATATTATGATATAATAAAATGTTTTAAGTTATTTTTAATGACTTTTAATATTTTGTGATAAATTTCATTAAGAAATTGATATTAATGGTAATTAATTTATTTACTAAATGAATTAAATAAATTAATTAAAAATGATTTTATTATATTAAAAATAATTTTAAGTGAAAATAAAGTGTTTAAAAATATTTTAAGTTATAAAATATAACTTTTAATATTTAAAGGATAATTTCATTAATAATTAAATATTAATGATTATTAAGTTATTACTAATGATATTAAATTTATTTAATAATTATATTAAATAAATAGTTTATAAATGGTTTTATTACTTTAAAAATTATTTAAAAGGGATATAAATGAATTAAAAATATTTTTAAGTTATGAATAATGACTTTTAATATTTTGATAAATAGAACATTAATACTTTAATATTAATGATAATTACTTAAAAATGATTTTAAATATTTTAAAAATCATTTAAGGGTAGTATTATTACTTTAAAAGTATTATGAGTTATTATAAATAACTTTAACATGTTGGAAATGATTTCATTAATAGTTTAATATTAATTAAATATAAATGATAATAGAATTGATTAGTATTTAAATCATTTAAATGTGATTCCGATGTTTAAAAATTCATGATAAATTATAATAAATGTTTTAAAATTTTATTGAGTCATTTATAAATAATATGACTGATATTAAGTTACAGAATAGAGTCTTAGACTCGATAATAGAGTCTTAGACTCGATAATTACCCGATAAAGTTGTCGGTACACCGGCATGTTTCAGAAATTGATCTGGACTTAGATAATTTGATTAGATAAGTGATTATTTGTGATTCAATGGTTGTTAAACCTATGTGCCAATGTGATTAGGTTATGTGCTGACTGTAATAAGCAGTGTTATGTGCTATAGTATGTTATTCTAATCGAACGAACGAACTTATTAATGATAGGTCGTGAGATAAGCGATAGATCTTAATTACAAGTTGTAAGCAGCGCTTCAGGCAAGTATCTAACCTTTGCATTTTCTTTATGCAATGGATGGGAGTAAGAATATTTCTAAATTATATTATTACTGTACAGATTATTAACCTTATATTATATAAGCTCATTGATTATTAACATGTTAGTATATGGTAACTCAGATATATATATTCTGTTCGTTAATTTTTAGAAATGGTTAAACAAGTGTCCCCACTTGAATAATTATTGTATTTAATCACATGTTGATATACCTTTGTCAATTACCCTTATATATATATATGTTGAATTATAGATTATTGTTGAACAAGATAAAACCTTTGATTTGGAACCCAGACAATTATGAACATCCCTACACGGGGAAAAACTATTATGCGCCCAAGGCGGAACAGAGTGAACGATCCTATTGTTCTTGTAATGTAGTATTGATCAATGCAGGGCATAACGGGCTGATCACCCCCCGTGCCCGTAAGTTATGTCGGTTTACAGATGAATTTCTGTTTAACCTTTTCGAAAATAAAAACAAAGTTCATGGCATGTCACCATAACCCCAGTTATAGTCATTATGTAGTTTCAAAAATTTGAAAGAGAGTTGTTATGTTATTATTATCGGTTCAGAATACTTCACAACTATTGACTGGTTGTAGAAGAATAGTACGAAGAAAACGTTTAAATCCTTTCAACTTATATATATATAATTGCTATTGCTTGCTGGGCACTCAAATGCTCATCCTTGCTTAAATTTAAATGTTTTCAGCTAAGTGCGAACGACTAGAGAACTCTGCTAAGAACAAAGGAAAAGGGAAGGTTGCTGAATGAACGAATTACTATGTTATGTAATAGTTTAATGTTATTAAGACAATTATGATATATATTATGTATCATGGGTTGTAATGAATGTTTAAAGGTTACGTACTTGGGAGCTAGACTCTGATAATTATGTAAATTAAGTTGATCTTTTATATTATTGTTATTATTATTAGTATTATTCCGCTCATAAAAATGGTATCATAAAGAACCGAGTTCGGGTTTCAAGTACCCGAGTTTGGGGTCCTCACAGAGACTAAATCTGACTAGTATAGCAGAGATATTCTTGAGAAAATCTTTCACTTTTTGCTACACTCAAAGTATCTTTATACTTAAAAGAAATACGCACAATATTATAGAAGAAGAATTCTCTGATTCTGGTGTGATTTTCATTTCTTAATTAAGCATCCTATTTATAGGAAAATGACAGGGCACTATTTAAAAAAAATCACGGATGCACAGGAAAAAAAATTCACGAGCGAAGAATTCGGCGAATTCGCGCGATTTTCTGATTTTTACTATTCATTATTGTGCAATAAAATATTCTAATAAAATAAAAACTTTATATAAAATATAAAATATTCTATTTATAATCTAATAAAATAAATAACTTTATATATAATATAAAATGTATTCTGTTTTATATAAAAAGTTTTCTGTTTTATTACTATTATAATAATAATAAAATAAAACTGAGATAACTTTCTACCGACGATTTTGAAAAAATGAGTAAGTGGGGGTCCGTGTAATAAGTCAAACTTATAATAAATACTTCATGACAACCCCTCTATTTATATCAAAAATTGAATAAATATTTTCCATAAATCACTTATCTTCAATCAACATATTTTTTAATCTTTTAACAATTATTCATCATTAATATTATAACTTACAATATTGACAACCAGATCATTCCTAGGAAAGAGGGGACTTTCCGATAAAAATTTCTCCATATTGGCGCGCAATTAAATAGCCTAACCCCTTTCCTCGACAGAACTTTCTAGACATTGTTAATAATGTAAATAATAATATAAATAACTGTGTCGTCTCAATTATTGATTTAATAATATAAAATATTGTGCAGATGATACTGTGACAATAATTGAATCAATAATATGAGATACTATGAAACAACTACTATGACAATTATTTAATGAATTGAGTAACTTCTTTCGTAAGCATCAATAATCAGAGATACTGAACAATACCGTGTGCTACTGTGCAACCACGTGTATTAATGTACTTTTATCACCGGGTATTTCAACAGTTAACGGTAAAAGTTTTGCCGTTATTTTTATAAAAAGATTATTTTTGTCGCTTTCTATATCCGACAGTCATTCCGTTGTGGGGTCCACCAATGATTGTGCAGTCGTACGAATATTCCCTGACAAAAATAATATTTCCCGACCAAACGAATATTTTATGACAATTTATTTCTTGCAAAATTTGCACATATCACCCATAACTATAACATTATATCAAATTACACCTTTATTGTTTAAAATAATAATTACAAAAAATTAAATCTTCATTCATAAAAAGTTGGGGTCTTATAAACCTTCTCTATAACTGGACATTTTTTTATGTTGTGTTTGGCAAAATGCCCTCTTTGCCTTCTCGAGGTTGTTTCCGGGCTTGAAGTGTCTGTTGTTATCCCTCGGGGTTATTTCAGGGGCTTTGACTGCTATTGTCTCTGTCATTCCTCGGGGTTGTCTCCGAGGTTGATTTGATATCCCACAGGGTTGTCTCCGTGGTTTGAGATTTACTATAGTTCTCTAGGCTGTCTCTAGGGTAGAAAATATATTTTTGCCCTCCTGCATGGTTAGTCTAAGGAAAGCAAAATTTCGAGTGTCTACAAATGCCCCTCTTTATCATGTTTATGCAATGCAATGGAATAAACATGATAAAGATTACTAGACACTTGAAATATGACAAGATAAATTTAATGATGCAATGCAATGAATGGTATGATGAATGATAAAATGCTTTTCATAAATCGCACTTTGCATTTCGTACATCGCACTTCGTACATCGTAAATGGCACGTTTCTTTACCATTACCAGTTATTAGTGATGCCTATGTTGGGGATGATTCTAGCGGTTGTCTTTCATCAGTGTCGCTGATGCCTATGCTGGTGTTGACTCCAACGATTTGATTTTTGACGTGTTTCCAATACTTGTTTGATGAAGATAAACTGAAATGTTTTCTACATCTTAGCTGGGGATGAAGTTTTGAAATCACCGGACCTTCCCAATGTCTACGCTGGTAGTTGACAACGGTGCCTACCCTGGTGGTAGTTGACAACGGTGCCTACCCTGCTAGTAATTGACAATGGTGCCTGCCTTGCTGGTAGTTGACAACGGTGCCTACCCTGCTGGTAGTTGACAATGGTGCCTACCCTGCTGGTAGTTGACAACGGTGACTACCTTGATGGTAGTTGACAACGGTGAAATTTTCCTTGAATCTGGATATTTAATGTGCATGCATATTTAACTCTACTGGGGATGTATGCTTAGCTTTTTAATTGAGATGTGTGTTGATATAGCGATGTTGCACAAGTGCAGACCATGTATAATGTGATGATCCAAATTTATCCTTAGGAATCTATTGTCCTAGGCTGATGAAAATGTCAATCGAATTAACTAGATGTATAACCATACCTCACATTTTTTGAGGCGATTTGGAGTTTCTTTTCAGGCATGGATTTTGATATTAGCTTGGCTTATGATCTATGTATCGCTGACGTCATTGGAGGGTGCAGCCCATTCTTTCACTACCCAGATTTGAACTTCGGTGTAGAGGCCTCGACTTGTGAGGACTTAACGCATGTTGACATATTTGATGATGAAAATTTTATTTGCTAGACCTTTTGTTAGTTGTTAGGCGCCTATTTTTGAGTTGAGGACTTTCTTGAGAATTTTTCCCTTCTTTTGTAGGGGTAAGCTTATGTTACTGTAATTTCTTACAGGAGTTCTCCCTTTTCTTTTGATGAGAGACTTGATCCTGCCTTAGACTCCTTCCATATCTTGGAATCAGAAAATGGCCCAGCCCTTTCTCATGTTGTTACTAGGGATTCATATAAGAAACTCTCTTTGTTAACCAAGTCGAAAGTAAGGAATATACTGCACATCAAACGAATAACAGAATGCGCAAAAGCTTGACGGCTTGGGCCGTCAGGATTAGTATAATCTTATGAATAAGGCATTTGAAGTTTAAAGTTTATGAAATTGAATGAGTTATGAAATCGCAAGGAAATTTTTAAGCATTCACGGTCATTGTTCATGGGTAGGATTAGATTCAAAAGACTTATCTCCCTTTATTAGAGATACTTCATATTCGCTCTAGATGTTATTCTTCGTAAAATTAATTTCATATAACACGTGCACTATGAGTGACGCAACTCTTAGCAGGGGTTTCATTTCCATGACTTTTAAGATTCTAAATTTTATTCATTTTTTTTCTCGCTTAAATTGTCTCGTTTTCTTAGGCTATTCAGAGTTACCCATTTAACTAGTTTTGGACCAATGACTCCCAAGCTGAATGACTTTAGGGCACTAGGTGTAAAGGCACCCTTTCGAGTTTACTTGCTTGAGTAACAAAGGCCACACTTCAATACAAGTCAAGCGGTCTACTCTATTTGCTCATCGTCTGAGCTTGTGCAAGTTTCGTTTTCTTAGGCTTAAATTACCCATGTAGCGAGCGTTGGGTCAGTGACTCTAAAACCAAATGACTTTAGGGAACCAGGTGTGAAGACATCCCTCAGGCTTAATTACTCGAGTAACCTAGACCACAATTCAGTTCTGCTCAGGTCTTGCCTTCTTTTTCCTCGTAATACTCATTTTCTTAGGCACTAAGTTACCCATGTAACGAGCGTTGGGCTGGTGACTCCCAAACCAGATGACTTTAGGGCACCAGGTGTAAAGACACCCCTCAAGCTTAATAACTCAAGTAACCCAGGCCACGATTCAAGACATTAGGCTAGCTACCTATCTTTAATCTTCTCATTAGTTGCCATTGTTTTTGCCATAACTTCATACCCACAACTAAGAGTCAGGACAACTGCAAAGTACGGACATTCATATGAGGTCAAGTCTGTTCCAAAAAGCGCTTTAAACTAGGATGTCGTGCCTAATCAAAAGGGTTGAATAGTCTTAATTCTCTAATCATTCCCATGATTCTTAATCTACGGACGCTTATCAGAATTAATTCCATTCATAACAAGTTAAATAAAATTTCCTTTTCTTTTAAAACTTTTTTCTAAGATTCTAATGCAAGATTTATGTATTTAACATGTATATTATTGCTAATGCATGTAAATAAAGACCAAAAGCGCATAAAGAAATGAAAGAGTCGTACCTCACATGTGGATTAAGCAAATTTTGATTGGAAAAGACCAAATGACCATACCAGATCACCAGTGAAATGATATGAGGGAAGCTCTGATGATAACGGACCATGATGATGGTGTCAACTTGTGCATTTTCCTTTTTAGGATGGTCAATGATACCTCAGTGTTAAGTTATCGATGTTCTTGACAATACCCCAATCTTGTTTGTTGTAAGGGTCCCAATATCGGGTTGTCACTGATTCTGTAATTGCCCCAGTCTTGCTGGTCATTTGGGGTAATCACTTCGTTGTATGTTTAACAAATGAGCTGATAAGATGTCAAGATTGCAAAAGTCTTTTACCTCCTGACCCCCATGGTGAACAGGTAGTGGATTTTAGCTCTGATGCTTGGATGCCCCAATCATTATTTTTGATTTGCAAGAGTAATTGACTTTTATGATTTTCTTCTGATTTAACAAAGATTTGTGATTGAGGGTTTCTAAAAGCTCAGCTTGGTTTATGATGTGATGGCTTCAACCGGGTTTGATTTGATATTTAAGGTTTGATCTATGGCCTTTTCTTAGGGAACAAGTCATTGGGTATGAGATAGACTTTTCCATGACGGTCGCCCATGTACATCTATAGGTCAAAGGAGATCAAGTCTTCTTGCACTTCATGAATGATGAGTTGCTGAAGGGTTGCATCTTAGGATGATTGCTATTTCATCCTTGTGACTGGCTATATTGATGTGTCACTGTCTCTTCTTTTTAGGGACATGTGCAAGATTTAATGGAATAACATTGAAGTGTCGTTAGGTCTTCTCAACATGGATTGCTGACTTTGAGGGTTTTTCTTGGGTACGGGCTTTGGTGTCTTGGGATTGATGTTTGGGTTTGGTATATTGGTTTTAAGGTAGAGTGTTTGTTTATTTCTTTTGTGGGTTATACCGCACCATAGATGGCTTCCTACATACTCCCGTGGATGGAGGGAGATCAAGTATTTCATAGTTCTGGCTTGATGAGTTGTATCTTGTGATCGCTGAATCATTGAAGGGGTTTTGTGATTTTTGTGGGGGTTACACCGCACCATAGATGGCTGGCTACGTACTCCTATGCGAGGAGATCAGGTCTACGTAGTGTCGATGTAGGAATTTTTATTTGTCCCTTTCTGTGTTTGTCTTTTGGTGTTCTCATTTTGGATGAGTTTTGTTTGAAAAAACAAGTTTAAAAAGGTCCGACATGTAAATGTCGATGATTTGACTTTTAGAATTGCCAGTTGGTAGATTTTAAATGGTTGTACCAACTCAACCAAGAAAAGGTTTGTACAAAGACCCAATGATTGGACACTGTTTAACTGGTCTGTGAAACCTAGATTCGTTAGGGTTCGGGGGCTTGATTAAGCGGAGGAAAGGTGTTAGGCACCCCCCAACTTCCGTGAAAATACGGTTACCACCACTTTTCATTTAACTTTTATCTGCATATGTGTGTGTGTGTGTGTGAGTTAGGTCTATGTGCACTTATCTGGAAGTAGTGCTTTGCCTCGTTTGCACCTATATACAAATGGTTTGACTTTTGTATAAAAGTTCAATTTTAACAAGATATAGCAGTGAAGTTTTGGAAAACAAGTTTTTCACCTTATGCTCAATAGTAATTGAGGTCTTTGATACTTCTATTTTATTATGTTCGGCTTGATTGCTTTTATTTTTGAGATGCGAGGCATCTTCGAGAAAATAAGATACATAGCAGTGCCGAACTCTTTGTGGGCATGAGAGCCATCTAAGGATATCCAGACACCATAGATAATTTACAAGCTGGCTGCAGCTAAGAAATGTCCATCTTGGGAACCGAATCTAGATTCAGAAGCTGAATCTATGATCACATGATTCCTAGGCTCACATGAAAAAGCAATATGTACAAAAGCTAGAAAAAAAACTAGATTTGAGTAAATCTAAACCATTCTAGCTTCAATGGTTCCAGTTTAGTCACTTTTGAACCGGTCAAAGTTAGAAGTAGCCAGATTTAAGCAAATCTAGCCCACTGGCCGCAAGATTAAATATCTGCATTATGAAAGCAGTTAAAGCATATATTTATATAAAAGCGGTATATATATATGTTTATATATATATATATATATATATATATATATATATATATATATATTAAAGCAGTAAAAGGTCACGAAGTAAACTCCAGACCGGACATAAATGTAAATATATAAATATATATATATATATATATATATATATATATATATATATATATATATATATATATATGTTGGGTTTCTAACTTTTAGTTTTATTTTGATGATAACAATAATTAGTAAATAAATTAATTAAAAGGGTAGAATCCTCTCCATAGGATTTTTTATTATAATTGTTTTAATTATCTTATTTACTTTGACCAAAAATATTTTCTAAATCTTGTTTAATTGATTTTCTTGATCTTGATTTTTTAAAGTGTTAAAATAAATGGGTCACTTATATTGGGACAACGCTTGCTAATGTGCTGGAAATGAACTGGGACATGTATTTTGGAACAAAAATCATATGTTGATCATCAAATGCTTGTTTAACCGAATTTGAAAAAAAAGAAGATTGAGATTTTGATTAAATCATTTTTGACATGTGGGCATTTAATGAACTAAGGTTAGTAGAATTTTTCATGGGCCAAATTCAAAATTCAAAAATAAAACTTTGGCTAAAATTTAATTTTCTATTTATTGTCAAAATAATTTTATTATTTAAAGATTTCAAAAATTATTTTAAGTTATTTCAAAAGAAGGGCAAAAAGAAATTACAAGAATATATATATATATATATATATATATATATATATATATATATATATATATATATATATATGACATGTGTGTCCTTTTTGGGACTAGAACCGTATGCATGCCTAAAAGTTTTTTTACATGTGGTCAAAGCATTTAATTGCTGGGTACTTGGAACAAGGAACGGGCGAATTTTTGAATTCCTTGCTATTAATAAACCGCGTGCTTCACTTTTCATCCAAACCATTGATTTTAAAATTGAGCAATCTCATCCATTTATTCCAAAATAAATTTCAAAATTTCCATTTTGCCCTTGACTTCAAAATTCTATAAATAGGGAGTCTTTCATTCATTTGGTTTTTGTCAATTCACTTGAAAAGAAAAGCTTGCTCTCCTTGCCTACATACTCTCTCTAAAAGCTTTCTATCTCTTCTTACAAAAGTTCTGATTATTTGAGAAGAGGAAATTGGTCCAAGTAATTGAGATAAGTCATTTGAGTTAACTTAGTTGAATTATTTCTTACTTGCTTTATATTTATAGATATACGAATATAAATTGTTTTCCACAATTTTATATATCTATATTTCATCTATTTATCAAATAAAAAGATACTTAGACACCGCAAGGCTACGGAGATACACCTCTACGGAGAGGAATTCGAACCGTACGATTCCTTATAGTCTTAAGCAACTTTTTATTGATATTATTTATATAAATATCGTAAAATAGATACGACACTTGATGGTTCAAAATGACATTGAGATATTCCTCCAAAAAGAGTGAATCATCTGATCCGGATTTGAAAATCGTAGTGATCTATTGAAAATATTTATATAAATATCAATTGTGAGAATATAAATTTTGTCATACTTAGACGCCACAAGGCTACAGAGATATTCCTCTTAAGTTAGGGAATCAAACTTTACGATTCCTTATAGTACTAAGTGACTTTATTTATAAAATCACATAATAGATAAAATATTAATATATATTATCTGAGTTAAACAAATATATTTGTTATATCAAGTATTGTTTAACTGATTTATTTATTTTTCTTGATATCTGTCATCACAAGTACTTGTTGCATAATATAAAAGTTATTTAAACTTTTATTTCACAAACTTAAGTGAATATATCTGTGACGCCCCTAAAATAGGTACACATCACCCATCTTGGGTCGCCAAATACATGGTACAGAATTCAAATACAAACTTAATTAATACAACTGTCGTGTAAAATACGACAAAACATAGATGAGAGTTTAAACAAGAATATTATTTTCCAGACAATATCCACACTTAATGGAGTCCTCATTATAATTATTATCACACTATTTTATAAAAATAGTGAGGACTACTATAACCACCATCTCGGACCATCACTCCTTTCCATGACTAGTCCCAGCTATATATTCTCATTTTCTGAAGAGAACAGTGAAAGAAAATGGTGAGCTCAACTAGCCTAGTAAGAAATATTATGACTAAGATAATGCAGAATAAATTATCGTTAGCCTTCGACAGTATAACAACTGATAGAATACAATAGACAACAAGTTTTAGATCAACAACTGCAGCGGAACAAGCAATCCATTAGAAGAGTCAAGTAGAGCATGATATCTACTATCTTCTATGATTTAAAAAGTTTATCATTAATTTTATCACTGAGACTCAGCTTAATAAATAATCCACATCATCGAATCATCCTTGCACTACGGCTAAGGATATTAATTAGTATCACGACCATGAATTATCCATGCACTACGGGCCAAGGATATTCGTGTTTTCACCAATGGTCATGATTATACCGAATAATTCCTGGTCATAATCATACCAACAACTGTCCATCAATGCACTACGGGCCAATGAGGACTTTTACCACATCATTTATAACATTACAGGTCATGATTATACCGAATGATCCCTGGTCATAATCATACCAATCAACAGTCCATCTATGCACTACGGTCCATCTATGCACTACGGGCCAAAGATGACTTTCATCACAATATAAGCATGAGGATGATAACAATGATATAAGAATTCAATCAAACGAGATTAAGGATAAATATTAAAGACTTTAAATTTATCCAGAGTTTAAAAATATCCAAATTGTCAACATGATACTGCTATGTAGAGTAAAATTTAAGAATAATATTCATGTGTCAAAAAAATAATTTTGGACAGAAAAGAAATCAATTTTTATCGTGAATAGTACTTCAGGAATAGTACCCCGTGAATAGTATCCCGATATGAAAAGTGCCCCGAATACCCGAGTGAACAATATTCGAGTGAATAGTAACTCGTGAATAGTATCCCGACATGAAAAGTGTCCCGAATACCCAAGTGAATAATATTCGAGTGAATAGTAATTGGGTGAATAGTAACCTATGAATAGTAACTCGTGAATAGTTACCCGGTATGAAATTATTGATATTTTATTAAGAAAGTTCAGATCAATATTCCAATGAAACGATACTGGATGAAGCGTAAAACTCAAGGATATTCTACTAATTTTAGGGTTTATAGAAGCAATACTTACCATAATAAGTTTAGATTTAAGAATATGAAAAGAAATAATATACGAAATTGCAAATGAATTTTCACCTGTCATGCAGTACGTAATCCGCGTAGACAGATTATTCCGATATATTAAAGGATGAATACGAAAAATAGTATTCCTTACGAATACGAAAGAAATAATACTCCTTACGAATACAACAAATAATATCCTTTATGAATACAACAAATAATATCCCTTATCTTAGTAGAAGACTGGATACTGCAATAGTGAAGTAGCAGAATACTCTTCTTCTTTCTCTCTATTGTTTCTCTCTCTATAGCTTCTCTTATGAGTCTTAGTGAATTGGTGAGAATGAAAGAAGAATTAAGCTTCTATTTATAGGAAAATAGACTAAATAATAACTAATTCACGGACGGTCCAGATTAATTTTCTATTAAAACGGACGGTCCATATTGATTTACTATTAAAACCACAACCGACGGTCCAGATTGATTTATTAAAACCACCACCTGCGGTCCAGATTAATTTACTTGTTACACTTTGGTACCCTAAAGTTTTCCAAGTTTATATTATTCCCCTCTAACTTTTGTAATTCACTTATCTTCAACAAACACATTTTTAATATATTAACAATTATTCATCATTAATATTACAACTAACAATATTTAACAACCAGATCATTCCCAAGAAAGAGGGGGCTTTCCGATAAGGATTTTTCCTTATTGGTGCGCAATTAGGTGACCAAACCTCTCGTCGACAGAACTTTCTAGACATCGTCAACATTACAAATAATAATATGAATAACTTTGTCGTTTCAATTATTGATTTAATAATATAAAATATTATGCAGATGATACTGTGATAATAATTAAATCAATAATATGCGAGCTATTATGCAGCAACTACTGTAGAAATAATTGAATAAACTGAGTGGCTTCTTACGTAAGCATCAATAATCAATACCATGTGCTACTATGCAACCACGCGTATTACTGTACTTTTACCACCGGGTATTTCAACAGTTTAACGGTAAAACTTTCGTCTTTATTTTCATAAAAATTATTTTTATCGTTTTCTAACACCGACAATACTTCCGTTGCGGGTCTACCAATTATTGTGTCGTCGTACGAATATTTTTCGACAAAAAGAATATTCCTCGACCAAACGAATATTTTATGACAACTTGCTTACTTTGTAAAAATTTTCACATATCACCCTTAACTTTAACCCTTTATCAATTTAACCATTTACTAAATAAAATAATAATTATAAGAAAATTGAATACTTTTATTTCATAAAATTCGGGGTCTTACAATATCTATTTAAACAGAAGCATATTTGATTCCAAACTTAAAACAACTTATTTGCTTACTCAGAAGCATTTTCACTCTAAAAGTTATTTAAACTTTTATATTTAAACTTAAAGTGACTTTTCTTTACTCCATAAAGAATTAATAATTCTTTATAAATTTGTATTAAACTATATATCTGTTATACAGAAGCATTTATGAGCTAATGCTAAAATTAATATATCTGCTTATTCAAGAAGCACTTTTCACACAAAATATAAAAGTTATTTAAACTTTTATAATAGTGCATAATTTACATATTTGTTTACATAGAAGCATTATTTTATTAAAGCATAAATTACTATCTGCTTACAAAAAAGTATATTTTTTCAAGTATAAAAGTCTTTGAACTTTTATAAATATATTTACTCTTTAATTGATATCTGCTTATTTGAGAAGCATCAATCTGTACTAAATTTTATCTACTTTTTTTAGAAGCAAATTGTTGTAAAATCTTTTGTAAAAAAGAAAAAGAGTAGAGTTAGCTTATTTTATGTACCTGTGAGAAAGACGAGTAATTCTTCGACCAAGACCAGAGTCTTAGAGAGGTCAGCTGGAAGTTGGGTCTCTAGTGAACTTGTGAGGTGAAGAAGAAGCAGTTGTTTCAAGACCAGATCATAGAATAGAACTGAACTCAAAAGAAGTACAACAAAGCTTGAGGAGGGAGCTGGGAGCTGGGAGCTTTCTGTCCAAGATAGATTAGTTGAGAATAGTTGGAAGTTTGTCTATAAAACTTTGTAAAGGCTTCTCCGCTTGTTGAATGAGTATTTATTGTAGACACTCAAAATTTTGCATTCATGTTACTAACCTTGCAGGAGGGAAAAATCGTCTTTCAGAGATAACCATGGAAGTCAAATCAGCTCAATCCGGGAGACAACCCCGGGATACTCAATTTTTAGCCTCGGAGACAACCCCGAGATATTCAGTTTTAATCCTGGAGACAACCCCAGGATACTCAGTTCCAAATCTCGGAGATAACCCAGAGAGATGCAGTTCCAGTTCCGGAGATAACCCCGGAGAAGTCAGTTTCAACCTCGGAGACAGCCCCGAGGCACTCAGTTCTAACCCCAGAGATGACCCCGGAAGGTCAAGGCACCTCAGTGATAACCCTGAGGACATTCAGCACACACAGCAGCCCAATCTCAGAGATAACTCTGAGCAACGACTGCTACATCTGTACAGAGCCAGAGGTAATCCTGGTGAGGGGCAAAATTATCATTTTTCTATCTCAATACTATATTTGTACCGTGTCAACATCATTTTAGCCTATATTTCATACCGAAGTGTCCCACAAGAACCATAGCTCAAAATACCGAGTGACTACTACACAAGACATCACACCAGATAAAATTTAAAGACTTGAAGATCTGGTCATGGACCCATCTCTTCGGCTTCGTACACCTCTTATCCCATGTCATTGTGTAGCTCTCGACAATAACATTCTAGAAAGGTATAGCACGCCTCAATCGGATGCCCGGATTAAACGTTATGAAGGTTCAAGTAGACAATGCATTGCACGAGTACACGTTCTTCGAGACGGCATGACCCAAATGGCCCGGGGCAACCCGGGCAGCCGCAGGTAGACCCGTGACCAGTTGGTCTATAAATAGTGGCCTTGGGGTGGCCATTTTAAAGAGAGAAAAAGCGAGAAAGCCCTATCCATTTCACTCTGTACACACTTCTATAGTGCTCCAAATTGAGTGCTTCTTTTTTCTAAACACTTGTGAGCTCGTGTTTTACAACATACTAAAATTTAACCGGTGGAAACTGAGTTTTCAGGCATCAAAAGATATCTGAAGTCTTCTTGGCAGCCCACTGTAAGATATTTCAGATTTTTAAGCTTTTTCTGACTTCTATATATAGATATCTACTCACGTTGAGAGTCGCGTCGTGTGGGTATGCCCGGATCGTCGATCCGTGACTTTTATTGCTTATATATATAAATACTTATATATATATTTACATTTTTAAGTCTTGCCTGGAGTTCACTTCGTGGTAGTTGATTGTTCATATATATATATATATATATATATATATATATATATATATATATATATATATATAATTGCTTTATCAGCCTGTGGGTTAGATTTGCCTAAATCTGGCTATTTCTCATTTTAACCGGTTTATGGTGACTAAACTGGAACCGTTGAAGCTGGAATGCTTAGATTTACTCAAATCTAATTCGTTTTCTAGCTTTTGTTACGGGCTAGATTTGTCTCAATCTAGCTATTTCTCATTTTAGCTGGTTCATGGTGACTAAACTAGAACCGATGAAGCTGAAATAGTTTAAATTTATTCAAATCTAGTTCTTATTTTAGCTTTTGCACATATTTCCTTGTCATGTGAGCCTAGGAATCATGTGATCACAGATTCAGTTCCTGAATCTAGATTCGGTTCCCATGATGGATATTTTCAGCTGTAGCTAGGTTGTAAATTATTCACGGTGTCTGAATTTCCTTAGATGACTCTCATGCCCACAAGGAGTTCGGCGCTGCTATGCATCTTATTGACAGTAGTATGCACACAAGCCAATCATGTTTGATGATAAAGCATATACTTTGTAACAATCTTATTCATTTATTAATAAAAAGTATTAATTTATTAAAGGCTTTTAATTATCTACATGATGCTGTTTTACAATATGTGATAAACCTATAGTTTTAAGCAATGCTTTTAGAATAATGATGATGATCATTCTAATGAGATCTAAATTCTTAGAAAGCTTAAAACTAAAATAGTTCCCAATCGTTGGATTACTGAATTGGGGATTAGTGAATTCGGCTAGATTGGTACATACGTTGCTTGCTCATTGGATGAGGATGATTGATCTCATGATCATTTGTGTGGAGACACTAAAACAAGTATGTATGTGCTTATTAGAGAATAAGTTCACTGAACGTGGCTGGCTAAGGAATACCTAATGGAGTTTTACTTGCCTGTCAATAGGAATTCCTGTAGTGATAGTAGTACAAGTGATCCTTGGACTTGAGATCATCATAGTATCTTGTGTATGATGAGTTATACTTTGACTTATTCCTTAAGACCCTTAGGGTATATCAAAGGGTATGCTTGGGTATAATAAGTTGTACATGGAGATAATGTATGATCAATAAAGAATCTACCACTTCTAGTAAAAGAAGAGAAATGTCCTATGTGATTCGATAAATGACAACCCAGTAGTCCTTGGCCAAGGCAAAATGAAATTAGAAAGGAGTTTCTAATTTGCATTATTTGGTGTTGTGCATTTAAGAGTCGAAATACATATAATTAAATAAATAAGACTTGACAGTAATTCCATGTCTTATATTTAATTGGAACATTGTATGGTGGAAAGATTGAATTGTACGGTAACTATTTACTCAAAGGTTCTTTTATGATTAATGTTGAAATCTATATTATCTAGAAAGTCGTTGATCGCAAGGGAGGCTTATCCCTATTGTAGAATAAATATTATTTATTTAAATAAATTAATAGTTTAATTTATTTATTTAAATAAGATTAGAATTGTTCTAATTGATTTACTCACAACCGGTTTAATATGGAGAACCTAAAGGGTCACACCATAAAAGGAAGAATAATTATTTAAGAAGCAAATGGCATAATCGTAATAATAAGTTAAGTATATTTAATTTAATCTATGGTGATAGAATAAATTAAATAGCTTAATATTTATTATTTAATATTTTAGAAATATTAAATATAAATTAATAAGAGGAGTCTTATTATTATTATTACTATTATTATTATTTAATTCCTAAAAGAGTTTGAGAATTAATTAATAAAATTACTCTCATTTATTCCTAATAAGATTAGGAGGCTAATTAATTAAAAGTTTAATTAATTATTCCTAATAAGATTAGGAGCCTAATTAATTAAAGGAGTTTAATTAATTAAAATAAAACTCAATTCCTTAATTGTTAAGGAGAGTTGCCCACATCTATAAATAAGAGGAGTCTTATTTTGGATGGAGTGTAGTTGTTGACTTTAACAACAGACGTAATTCCAATCGTTGGAGAGTACGCTCTTTTCTATGAGAGATAGAAAAACTAGGGTTTTGCAAAACACCCATCTTCTTGGATCTTTCTTCTTCCTTGGTGGATCACCTCTAGAGGCTAAAAACTTGGGTGGCTAACGTTGATCAAAGGAAGGAACCAAACCCGGTGGATTCAAGTTGAACGCGAAAAGGATTGGAGGTGAACTTGTACTTGAGGAAGCTCGAATCTTCAAGGGTATGATTCTTATTTTTCATATCTTTTCGTTTAATTAATAATTGTGCATAAAGGATGATCCGACTATATAGTTTGTAAAATTTTAAACTCTGATTTTTACACGTTTCCGCTTATTTTGTGCAATTTGATTGCGTTCATGAATATTACAAACCTAACAATGGTATCAAAGCTAAACCTTTATGCGAATTATTAATTGTTTTAATTTGATATGTATATTGACATGTGTTTAGAACAATTTAATTGGGCATAATTTTATTGTATAAGATTTATTTAAAAAATAAATAAAAAAATCGCGAATTGTTCGTGAAACTTGTTCGAGCGTGGTTAGTATATTACCGTGAATCACCGAAAAAGATAGCAGAATTACATGTAATCATGTGAGGGGCATATCCCTTGTTTTATATTATATATATATATATATATATATATATATATATATATATATATATATATAGATCATTGATTTGTTTTTTTTTTAAAGGGAACATGTACGGATTTGTTAAGCTCCTGATTCACCTGATGACTAATTTTTTTTTTGAAAAATGGTTACAAATGTTGTTAATTACAAATTCATTTACAGAATTTTACAATGTCTAAATTACTATCACTGCGAAGCATATTAAATGCTATATTAACCAGACCGAATTAAACAAATTGGTCAAGGAAATTGAGAAAAGTTCTCATGGCTGAAAAGCTATCTTATGTCCTTAATACGCCTATCCCTGCAATGGTTGCAGGCAATGCCTCTGAGGAAGAGATTGCTACTTTTAGAAAGTGGCAAGATGATGCACAGTTGGCTCAATGCATCATGCTCGCATCCATGAGTAACGAGTTTCAGTGTCAGCATAAAACTATGGATGCACCTACTATATTCCTGCACATCAAGTAGTTGATGGTGAGGAAAGTAGGACTGATAGATATCAGATATCTAAGGAGCTCTTCCGATCTAGAATGACCGAAGGCACTACAGTACAGACACATGTCCTAATGATGATCAATTTGATTGAACAGTTAGGACAACGGATTTTGTCATGGATGGAGAGTTGAGCCAAGATTTGATCTTGCACTCACTCACTGACTCTTTTCACAATTGTTGTGAATTTTTCATATGAACAAGCTAGATATCAGCCTAGCTGATTTGCTTAACATGTTGAAAAATGTTGAGAGTCACTTTCCAATGACCATGTCTTACTTGTAGGGGCCAAAGGATCTTCTGAAAAGTAGAACGATTTAAAGAAGGTAAATTGAAAAGGAAAAAACAAAGGATAATAAGAACAAAACTGATACGGATAGCAAAGGAGTTTGCTTCCACTGCAATAAGCCAGGACACTAGAAAAGAAACTGCGAGAAACATCTTGCAGAGGCTAACCAAAGAAGCTTAGTGAAGTTTCGATTAAAAATACAAATTTGTTCATGATTTAAAATAAATTTTTCTTTAAGTCAAGGTTCTACTTGGGTATTAGATACCGACTTTGGTTATCATAAATATAGATTTATGAAGGGACTAAACAGAAGTAGAAAGCTAAACAAATATAAGTAATCCTATGTGTGGGAAATGAAGCAAAGGTTGTCACATTAGCCATAGAAACTTATAGTTTAGCAATGCCTACGGGCAAATCTATTAAGTCAATAAGTTGTTATTGTATTCCAGTTCTTGTTAGAAATATTACTTCCATTTTATTGTTGGACAATAAAATCTTTGGTATTATATTTAAGAACAATTGTTGTTCTATTTATAATAATAATAATATTTTGTATAGAACTGGAATATTACTTAATGGATTTTATATACTTGACTTACGTGAAAATAATTTTGCAAATTGAACAAACTAGTATAAGAAAATGAGATGATCATTCAAAGAGTTGAATGTATTTGTTGAAATACAAGTGTGAATTATTTTAAAGGTTCAAAGAATTCAGAAGTGAAACAAATTGACAATGTATTAAGATTCTTTGATTAGATAAAGGAATAAATACTTGTGCAATAAGTTTCTAGATCATCTTAAATGGTTTTCTCATAATGGACGCCTCCTGATACGCAATAATTGATTGATGTATCTGAATGGAAAAATCGTACCTTATTGGACATGGTGCGGTCCATAATGATTTTACCGACATTCCAGTATCCTTCTAGGATCATGTCCTAGAAATGGCTGCATATCTACGAAAAGGTAACCTCAAAATCTGGTCCCAAGACTCCATAAAAAGTTATGGACAGAGAGGATTCCTAATCTTAAGTATGTTAAGATAAGGGGTTGTCCAACTTATGTGAAAAGGTTTCAAAAGATAAGCTTGGGACAAAATTTGACAAGTACAGATTTGTGGGACATCCTAAAGTAAGTTTAGGGTATATGTTCTATAATCCTACTTAGCAAAAGGTGTTTATTGAGAAACATGCTGCCTTCTAAGATAAAGATGTTTATCATTGAAGGGGCTAGTGGGAGGATAATAGATCTTGAAGAGTTCAAGAACCACAAATCACTATGAGTCAAATAAGAGGAACCTATAGATAGACCTATTGTACCACAACCGAATCGTAAATTTAGAATAGTACCGAAGATACCTAGGAGGTATGAATTCATCATAGATGATGATGATGAGGTACACATCATAGAAGATGATGATCCAGTTACATACGATAAGGTAAGAGTTGTAGACACTTAGAGAAATGGATTGAAGCAAGCTTCTCAAATATGGAACATTTGCTTTGATGAGACAATCAAAAAGGTTTGATTTTATCAAAAATAAGAATGAACCTAGTGTGTACAAAAGGGTCAGTGGGAGCGTTGTGATATTCCTAGTATTATATGTTGATATACTACGGATAAGGAATAACATACCAATGCAACAATCAATAAAAATAAAGTTGTCTATACATTCCTCTATAAATAATTTGGGAAGAGTATCTTAATTGGGGATAAAATCTATATAGATAGATTCAAGAGGATGCTCGACTTAATCCAAGGAACGTATATTCATTTGATGCTAAAGTCGTTTAGCATGGCAAACTCCAAGAGATTTTTCATGTTGATGAGCTATGGAGTTTCTCTATCTTAATAGTCCCCATAGACTCATAAAAGAGAGATCACATGAGTAACTATTATGTATACAATGAAATGTACGAGACCTGATGTTGATCAGTCATATTCTGGAGAAGTTCATTGTGAGACAGTGAAAAACATCTTAAAGTACTTAACTGGAACTAAGGATGTGATCAAATTTATGGTGGGTCTGAATTAAAACTAGAAGGCTTAACAGACTCAAGTTTTTCAGACATACCAAGACGACAGAAAATCTACTTTAAGGTAAAGCGTTACCTTGAACGGTGGTGCAGTGAATTGGAAAGGTTTCAAACAACAAAGAGTTGATGGTTTAGTGATAAAGACAAAGTATATAACTATAAATGAAGCTACAAGTTGATTGTTTGGATGAAAAATTCATTACAGAACTAGGAATAGTTCTTAAGTCTCATCTTGGATCTAAACATGTGTTGTGGCACTTTCATTTGATTATAGGAATCATTGAAAGATGAGAAATCACTATAGAGATAGTGGACTCTCAAGAACAACATTACATATCCATTTACTGAAGCTTATCCAACAGCAGGATAATCGTCACTTAGAGAAGAAGAGTATGAGATACCATGACGATTGGCTTTAGTGCAAGTGGGAGATTGACAGTAGTATGCACACAAGCCAATCATGTTTGATGATAAAACATATACTTTGTAACAATCTTATTCATTTATTAATAAAAAGTATTAATTTATTAAAGGCTTTTAATTATCTACATGATGCTGTTTTACAATATGTGATAAACTCATAGTTTTAAGCAATGCTTTTAGAATAATGATGATGATCATTCTAATGAGATCTAAATTCTTAGAAAGCTTAAAACTAAAATAGTTCCTAATCGTTGGATTACTGAATTGGGGATTAGTGAATTCGGATAGATTGGTACATACGTTGCTTGCTCATTGGATGAGGATGATTGATCTCATGATCATTTGTGTGGAGACACTAAAGCAAGTATGTAGGTGCTTATTAGAGAATAAGTTCACTGAACGTGGCTGGCTAAGGAATACCTAATGGAGTTTTACTTGCCTGTCACTAGGAATTCCTGTAGTGATAGTAGTACAAGTGATCCTTGGACTTGAGATCATCATAGTATCTTGTGTATGATGAGTTATACTTTGACTTATTCCTTAAGACCCTTAGGGTATATCAAAGGGTATGCTTGGGTATAATAAGTTGTACATGGAGATAATGTATGATCAATAAAGAATCTACCACTTCTAGTAAAAGAAGAGAAATGTCCTATGTGATTCGATAAATGACAACCCAGTAGTCCTTGGCCAAGGCAGAATGAAATTAGAAAGGAGTTTCTAATTTGCATTATTTGGTGTTGTGCATTTAAGAGTCGAAATACATATAATTAAATAAATAAGACTTGACAGTAATTCCATGTCTTATATTTAATTGGAACATTGTATGATGGAAGGATTGAATTGTACGGTAACTATTTACTCAAAGGTTCTTTTATGATTAATGTTAAAATCTATATTATCTGGAAAGTCGTTGATCACTAGGGAGGCTTATCCCTATTGTAGAATAAATATTATTTATTTAAATAAATTAATAGTTTAATTTATTTATTTAAATAAGATTAGAATTGTTCTAATTGATTTATTCAACCGGTTTAATATGGAGAACCTAAAGGGTCACACCATAAAAGGAAAAATAATTATTTAAGAAGCAAATGGCATAATCGTAATAATAAGTTAAGTATATTTAATTTAATCTATGGTGATAGAATAAATTAAATAGCTTAATATTTATTATTTAATATTTTAGAAATATTAAATATAAATTAATAAGAGGAGTTTTATTATTATTATTACTATCATTATTATTTAATTCCTAAAAGAGTTTGAGAATTAATTAATAAAAGTACTCTCATTTATTCCTAATAAGATTAGGAGGCTAATTAATTAAAAGTTTAATTATTTATTCCTAATAAGATTAAGAGCCTAATTAATTAAAGGAGTTTAATTAATTAAATTAAAACTCAATTCCTTAATTGTTAAGGAGAGTTGCCCACATCTATAAATAAGAGGAGTCTTATTTTGGATGGAGTGTAGTTGTTGACTTTAACAACAGACGTAATTCCAATCGTTGAAGAGTACGCTCTTTTCTATGAGAGATAGAAAAACTAGGGTTTTGCAAAACACCCATCTTCTTGGATCTTTCTTTTTCCTTGGTGGATCACGTCTAGAGGCTAAACACTTGGGTGGCTAACGTTGATCAAAGGAAGGAACCAAATCCGGTGGATTCAAGTTGAACGCGAAAAGGATTGGAGGTTAACTTGTACCTGAGGAAGCTCGAATCTTCAAGGGTATGATTCTTGTTCTTCATATCTTTTCGTTTAATTAATAATTGTGCATAAAGGATGATCCGGGTATATGATTTGTAAAATTTTAAACTCTAATTTTTACACGTTTCCGCTTATTTTGTGCAATTTGATTGCGTTCATGAATATTACAAACCTAACACTTATTTTCTCAAAGATGCTTCGCATCTCGAAAATAATAAAAGTAAAAATGCCGAACACATAATAAAATGAAAGTATCAAAGGCCTCAATTACTATTGAGCATAAGGGTTTGAAAACTTGTTTTACAAAACATCATTGCCATATCTCGTTAAAATTGAACTTTTTATACAAAAGTCAAACCCTTTGTATATAGGTGCAAATGAGGCATAACACTACTTCTAGACAACTGTACATAGACCTACACACACATATTTAGTTAAAAGTTTAAATTGAATAGTGGCGGTAACCGTGTTATCACGGAAGTCTGGGGGTGCCTAACACCTTCCCTCCGCTTAATCAAGCCCCCGGACCCTTACGAATTTCGATTTTACAGACCAGTTAAACAGTGTCATATCACTAGGTCTTTGTGCAAACCTTTTCTCGGTTGAGTTGGTGCAACCATTTAAAAATAATCAACTGGTGACTTTTATAGTTAAATCGTCGACATATACATGTCGGACCTTTTCAAACTTTGTTTTTCAAACAAATCTCACCTAACATAAGACACCAAAAGATAAGAACAGAAATGGACAAATAAAAATCCCGTCATCGACAGGTGGCGACTCTGCTGGGGACTTCAGTAAGAGGGCTTATGCTGCTATCAGAGCTTTTCAAAACTTTTACATGCTTGTGTGTGGATGTTGCATTTACATTTGAATGAATGTATACTAATGCTTTACTTACTGCACTTAGTGCTTCGCACCATATCTGCCTGTGATATTAGTGCTTCGCACATGTCATCATTTCCATACGGTGAGACGCGATGTATGTGAATGTATGTTGTGTGGTCCTTCCACCAGGAGGCTATCCCGTCGGTGTTTGATTACTAGACTCGTCGGGAGACTAATTCCACGAGGCTCAAGAAAGGCGCCACCCAGATTCGCTCCAGTTGAAAGATCAAATTAACTTCCCATTGAGTAAATTGTGATGATCTGAGAACCTTCATGTCAAAAAGCCGCGTGAGTAGCCTAAGATAGGTCAGCATCTGATAAACCAAACGCGGAGGGAAGTCTCTTCACACCTTCCCATTTCAATTACTTGTAATTTTGTTTCTATGTCAATCTCAATGTAATGGAAAATATAAAGGAATATGTGAACATACATTCCCTATTTCATATCAAAACCTGTCATGCTATCCTATCATTAAAACAGCTGACATCTGTTTTGTAGGATAATACTCCTAAAAATGGACACACTAGATAGCATGTAACATTTCCACGTTTCCCTAAGATTAAACTATATAAGTCTTTTTTCGTAGGGAAACAATTGGTTCCATTACCTGTTCAAAGCCCAAGAAGGCATTAAGCCTACAGTCAAACATGGCTACATCTGGCCAGTCTAGCCATAATCCTGTCTCTTGCGAGGAGTTCGAAGGATTAAGCAATCAAATCAAAGAGTTGGCTGTTCTGCTCAAAGAATTACACAAATTAACTCAGGGTCCACAAATACCCATCCACATAGAACCCTCTACACATGGAGGAATCCAGGGTCCGGACAAAGAAGTTCCAGCACCTGAGTCTCAGTCTGATAAAACCAATAATACCCCTAAAATCACCCATCTTAAAGAAGATAAAGACATCGGTGATATTAAGAAGAAGGTTCTACAAATGGAAGAGACCATTCGGTCCATCAAAGGGATTGGAACACACGGGAATGTTTCATATTCAGACCTTTGTATCTTCCCCGGGGTTCATTATCCAAAAAAATTTAAGACTTCTATTTTTGAGAAATATGATGGATTGGGAGATCCTTATACCCATTTAAAGGTGTTTATTGGAGAGCTCGGATGTTATGCCGAGAATGAAAAGCTCAGAATACAGCTATTTCAGAAAAGTTTGACTGGAGAAGCCAAAGCATGGTACACCAGATTGGATAACTCCAAAATTCACAGCTGGGAGGAGCTAGCCGATGCTTTGCTCAGTCAATACAACTTTCAAACTCAGAGGGATCCAGAACGGTATCAAATTACCAAGGTCAAGAAATAAGTCAATGAGTCATTCAAAGAGTATGCCCAAAGATGGAGGCGTCTGGCTGCTCAAGTTATCTCGTCTATGACTGAGTCTGAAATGGTGATGACCTTCACAGACATTCAAGAAGCTCCATTCTATGAGAGAGTCCTAGTCGGAATAGGAAAGCCATTCTCCGAAATGATTAAGCACAGAGAAATGGCTGAAATGGGATTGAAATCAGGGAAGATTCAAGACCTTGCCGCTTTAAAAGCCGTAGCTGAGCACATCCAATCTGGAAGTTATGGGAACAACCCCCAGAGGGTCCATAAGAAGAAAGAAGAGGATGTTTCCTTGATACTGCAAGGACAAAAAGGTAATCAAAACTTGCCTATTCAGAGGAGAAACTACTCCCCTTTTCAAGCACAATCTTCAAATCCTCCCTTGCCAAAGAGTGGAGAAATCAAACGCTCAAGAGTGTTTACACCCTTAGGGGATTGACTTGAAAACATTCTCAAACTTCTAATAACTCAGAAGAAAATCACTCATCTCCTTCCACCAGCCAACCCGAGTGGAAAAGGCTTCAATACAAGCAAGAAGTGTGCTTACCATGCTGGAGTTCCAGGTAATGACACTCAGGATTGTTGGGCGCTTAAGCATAAGATCCAGGATTTAATTGATAATGGTGAGATTGTGGTGACCAAGCCCGACCAACCACATGTTTAAGACAATCCTCTCCCTCAACACAAGGAAGAGGAGGTTAATATGATCAACTGGGGCGGTGGAGAGAGCTCCAAGTACTTCAAACATGTTGGTGGTTCTTCCTAAATTAGCAAGGATAGTTTCGACAGATGGGATTATTCAGAGTTCCAGTTTATGATGGAACGAGAGTTAAAGTCTCTTGGCGAACAAGTCAATCAGTTGTCAGATTTGGTGATTCATCAACACTAAGACACACATCAGTTGTTCAGTCAGGAGCATGCTAGCCTCCTTTTTCTTATTACAAACACTCTACCATTTATTCCAGAAAGTGAAACATTGGAGGAAAAGTTTGCTAGGAAAGCAAAATCTAAAGCCCGTCGGGACTTCGCCAACAAAAGGGAATTCACCTATTTAGGCCAACCGATGGAAGAGATATTGCAGATGCTAATTAATGAGGGAAAAATCACAGCATTGCTACCTCCAGTTAACCCACATTCAAAACGATTTGATGCTAATGGAGTATATCAATACCATTCCGACTTTCGCGATCACAACACTGAGGAATGCTGGGCACTCCGCCATCTTATTCAAAACATGATTGACAGCGGTAACATGCGAATAGCAGATAATGAAGTTGTATTATCTGAGAGTGGGGACACATTTCTCCAGGATGGAAGGAAGTTGTAGCAGTTATATCCTCTGAGGGAGATTTGGCTACCACACCACTTGCAATTCAACCAATTCAGCTCAAAGGCGTTGAAAACCCTTTGAAAGTGGCTGCACCAAAGCCAATCATATTGTCGTTCAGGCCACAATATCCTGTCACCAGCCTCCAAAAAGTGCCATGGAACTATGGAGAGGCTGAAGGATCTACATCCAATACAACTGCTGCAGTGTCTAAAGAAAATCCACTGTATCTTCCTTAACGAGTGGTGAAGCCTATCATCAGATCTAAGGGGAAAATGCCCAGGGAAAAGATTGAAGAATTCCTCCGCAAGATGGGACACAATAAAGCCAAGGTGGTTCAAAGCTTGAAAGAAGCTCCACAACATATCTCTATTCTAGACTTGGTTTTCTCTTCAAAAGATCATCGGAAGGTCTTACTAAAAATATTAGAAGAAGCCCTCTTTCCAAAGACAGTGGATGTTAAAAAATTCCATCATGTGGTTGATCAAATTTTCAACAGTAATGTGATATCCTTCACCGATGATGACATACCTCCAGAAGGGACAGGTTATTGAAAATCGTTGCACATAGTGGTTATGTCTTCTGGATATGTGGTCGGAGGAGTGCTAATAGATGGAGGACCATCCCTAAACATCTGCCCCTATGCCACATTGGAAAAAATGAACATCAATCTCAACAGGATTCGAAGCAGCCATATAATCATCAAAGTCTTTGATGGATCTCGACAAAATGTTGTCGGAGAGATTGAACTACCCGTGGAAATCAGTCCACATACATTCTACATATCCTTCCAAGTGCTTAAGATCACTACAGGATACAACCTACTTTTGGGAAGACCGTGGATTCATATGGCATGAGCCGTCCCATCCACTCTTCATCGGCAACTCAAATATATCATCAACAATAGTCTGGTCACTGTCAGTGCTGAGCCAGAATGTCCTATGCAAAGTGATATACCCCTTATCAGTTTCAATGCAGAAGTTGAGCCTGTCAGCTTCCAAGCCCTTGAGGTGAGCAACACTCACTATCAACCCATTGGGGCGACATCTCTGAAATCCAGAGTTTCTATCGAGGTAATGTCGGCAAGTTAAGAGATGATTGTTAGGTTTATAAAATTCTTGGACGCAATCAAATTGCATAAAGTAAGCGAAAATGTGATAAAATAGAGTTTTAAAATTTTACAAACCATATACACGGATCATCCTTTATGCATAATTATTAATTAAACTAAAAGATAAAGAACAAGAATCATACCCTTGAAGATTTGAGCTTCCTTAAGTAGAAGTTCACCTCTAAATCCTTTTTGCGTTCAACTTGAATCCACCGGGTTTGATTCCTTCCTTTGATCAACGTTAGCCACCCAAGTATTTGGCCTCTAGAAGTGATCCACCAAGGAAGAAGAAAGATTCAAAAAGATGGGTGTTTGGCAAAACTCTAGTTTTTCTATCTCTCATAGAAAAGGGTGTACTCTCCCAACTATTGAAATTACATATTCACGTGTTTTGTGAAAGTGTCAACCAACCTCACCCATAATAAGACTCCTCTTATTTATAGATGTAGGCAACCCTCCTTAACAATTAAAGAATTAGGTTTTTTTATTTTAATTAATTAAACTCCTTTAATTAATTAGGCTCCTAATCTTATTAGGAATATATAATTAATTAAAATTTTAATTAATTAGCCTTCTAATCCTATTAGGAATATATGAGAGTAATTTTATTAATTAATTCCCAAACTCCTTTAGGAATTAAATAATAATAGTAATAATAATAATAAGACTCCTCTTATTAATTTATATTTAATATTTCTAAAATATTAAATAATAAATATTAAGCTATTTAATTTATTCTGTCATCATAGATTAAATTAAATATACTTAACTTATTATTATGATTATGCCATTAACTTCTTAAATAATTATTTTTTCTTTTATGGTGTGACTCTTTAGGTTCTCTATGATAACCCGAAAATTTATGAGACTTGTCTCGAATAAATAAATAAAGGGTTAAAAATAAAACTTAGATGAGAATTGGAGGAATGATGAATTAAGTTAATGATATAAGAATCAAGATAAAACTATTTTAATAATTAACATAGCTTGAACGTTGGCCTTGACTGGCAAATAAGAATTTGAATAAGTATAAAGTTGTTAGTTAATACGATTAGCAATAAGAAGGGAGTAATTTAAAACTTAAAATTTGAGTTAGAGATAGAATTTTGAAGCACGGACTGCTCAGTTGCGTCCGGAACGTCAAGTTTAGTAAAAATGGACAGTAAACACAAAATGTGTAAGGGTTGACTTGTTGGTCAAAGTCAACAATTGACTTTTTATGGAGAAACGTCAAAATTAGTGTGAAAAGTGAAATATGTTATGATTATGTAAATTATGTGTATGATTAAATAAATATACATTATATAATGTGAGTACATTTATTTTGTATATAAAAGTGAATTAAGAATTAAGTTATGTAACCTAATATATATATTAGGTGTAATAATTAAATAACCTAAGAGGTTATAATATGGGAGAATATTAGTATATAAATATATATACTCACATTAAGAGATTTATTTTATATATCTCAAATAATTAATGTTATAACCAAAGTTTAATTGGGTTATGGAATTAAAGATATATGAGTAAGTAATTTATTTACAAAGGTGTAGTGGAACCCTAATTAAATGATAATGGTAGAATAGAATAAAATTAAAAGTATTGGACTATAATAATATCATAGCCCAATAATTTATTTAGAGTTCAAGTGAATTAAGATTTAATGGACTAAGGAAGTTATATTATTTAAACGAGCCCAATTAATTAATTAAGCATGTGACTTGTGGATAAAGTGATTAAGGGTGATTATATTATTTAATCTAGTCCAATATATTATGTTTGAGACAAGTATTATAATGATCCAATTTAATTAGGGTTGCAAGCCCAAGTTAGTTTTTGTTAGTAAGTAAAACAAGTAAAATTGCTAGTCCAATGGAATTAATTAAAAACCCAAAACTTAGTCCATTTGTGATGGACGTTTTAATCATTAGTGTGTTTAATATAAAACAAAACTTGATGGGATAAGGAGAAGAAATGGGAGAAGAATGTGATGAGTGTACTTACTTTATTAGGTAAGTACTTTTTAGGTGTCATTTATTTTAATAGGCAAACACTTTAGAAGTTGCTTGCAAGTTACATAATGTAATAATGAGAGAGAGAGAGATAAGGATTTGGAAGATATTATGGGCCACTTGTCCAAGTAAGAAGAGAAAAGAAGAGATAAGGAAATAAGAGGATAAGGAATAAGAAGAAAGAGAGAGAAAGAGAAAAGCAAAAGTGTTAAGAAAGAGAGAGAAAGAGAAAAGCCGTGAGAGAAAGAAAGAGGAACGGGAGAAGAGGGAGAGAGACAAGGGGGCGGAAGCCATGAAAGAAAGAGGAGAGAGAAGAAGAAGAAGAAGAAGAACAAGGTATAAAACTATTTTCTTAAGCTTTCCTCTAGATTATTTTTTTGTAATTTGATGAAGGGGGTTTTTGATTTAGAAGTTCAAACCCCTATAATCTATATGTTTTTCATGGATTCAAGTATGGATCTACCCATAATGGGTGTTGATTTGGTTTGAATAAAAAAGAAAAGAAAAATAATTTTTCTAGTTTATGAAATCTAACTTTTGAGTGCTTTGAAAATTCACCGTTTTTGATCTATGTATTCTTTTCTCAATCCGTCAAAGGGAGATGCTAGATATATGTGTTTACTAGTAAACCCAAGTGGTAGAACTCAAAAATCACTTTTCTAAAAGTCGTGGCGTGAATTTTGGTGAAAACAGTCCCATTTTCTTGGTACTGTTTTGGACCAGTCAGCAACGGGGGTATTTTTGTCCACTTTTTGTGCTTTAAAAATTTTGGAAAAATTTGGAGTGTTAATATCAGAAGTTATGAAGGTTGTATAAAAATTTGAGAATTTTTCGCCATATGGTTTGAGAGTTATGGATTTTACGGTGAATGACTATTTTTATGAAGCCACGCGAATAACTCTCTGTGTATATGTCCAAAAAGTAGAAAAGTTTTACTGGAAGTACATGTATATAACAGGAACATACTGTAAAAATTTCAGAATTTTTGGAGCTAATTTCGATTTATGAAAAATCTGAGAATATTTGGCTATTATGGACTATTTAAATATAATAAATTTATTTTAAAAATTTCGGAAAAAATATATGTTCAATATGGAACTATATTATGTCAAATCTCAGAAAAAAAAAATATTTTGGGATTGATTTGATATTTTTCATCTAAATGATGATAAATAGATAAATGGATTTAATTAAATATATGATGTCCAAAAATATGAAAAATACGATTTATGACTTGAGACCCTTGAGCATGGCTTATGCAGATTTTTGATGAAGTTTTGGGTCGGGTGTGAAGTGTTGTGATGTTTATGACATTTTAGAATGTTTAATGAGTTAATTAAGGAAAGGAAAACAATTGAACTAAATTGTTTATTAATGTGATTAATGACTTAAATTATTGTTATATGGCTAATAATATTGGATTAAGATATTATTAGTAGTATTTGACTGGAATGTTATTAAAAGTTTAATAACCTTAGCGTAAAATATTATTACATAATTAATAATATTCGACGGGAGGTTAAAATAAGAGATTTATGTTATTTTTTAATATAATTGTTGAATTTGGTATTCAATGAACTATATTATGCTTGTAATAGACTAAAATGAGAATTCAGGATGCTGAATTGGATTTTGGATTGCTGAAATGATATCAGTCTGCTGAAATATTTTGTGGTCTACTAAAATAGTAATTTCAGGATGCTGAAATGTAATCCGGTTTACTGAAATGATATTTCAGTTTACTGAAAGGTTATCTAGCTTACTAAGATAACATATAAAGGGAAAATTTATAAGTATAAGTTATAAGTGATGAAAAGATTATCAAAGTATAATGATAATACTAAAACTAAGGTGTAATGTCTAATACTTAACTTTGTGAGTGAAGGTTAGACAAGTTAATATAAGATGATGAAATTATAAGTAAGTAAATGAATATGGTGTTAAGGTTATCTAATATTTGACTATGTGATTAAGTGTTAGATAGTATTATGAAATAAGGTATGATATGCTAATTGAAAGATCAATCTTATACCTGATAGGTCTTTTCAATAAAGAGAATAAATTAAATTGCGTAGCGGTAATCGACTATGCAGGCAAGTTTCCTTAACTCAAACTCGAGTTATATTTCAAAGCATATTAATGAATAATTATTGTTGATTATTCACATCTATATTGATTATTGATTCGTACTTAGTGCATGTTGCATATGTTCATCAAGTATGAAAGGCTGATCACCTTCATTACCATCTGCTCCAGTTGAATTATTCATATTCATTATTGACATTTATTCATGTCGTCTTGATCGTTCAGTTATGAAATTTGATTCCTGCTAGTTCACAATTATATTGTTGAACATAACTAGCCTTTTATTCATATTCTTTCAATCATGATATATCCTCAAATAAATTTAAACTTGCTGGGTAAATTTGATGCTCACCCTTGCTATATTATGATAAAAAATTTTAGATTAAGATGAAAGTTCGAGTAAAGACAGAAGCAAAGACAAAGTTCAAGATTTAATTATGATGCAGTTAGATCTATTAAATTTTCTGACGAAAATAGCATTGTAAACCTATATTGAAGGTATGTATTTAGTTAAGGTTGTAGACCTTGGGAATGATATGTAAAAGTTTAATGTATAAACAATTTATGTTTATATCTTCCGTAATAGTTATAGAATGATTGTACCAGATCCGTGGTGATTTGGGACTCGGATTTGGGGCTATCACATTCTCCATATTAAACCGACTGTGACTAAATCAATTAGAACAATTCTAATCTTATTTAAATAAATAAATTAAATATTAATTTATTTAAATAAATAATATTTATTCTACAATAGGGATAAGCCTCCCTAGCGATTAACGACTTTCCAGATAATATAGATTTCAACATTAATCATAAAAGAACCTTTGAGTAAATAGTTACCGTACAATTTAATCTTTCCACCATACAATGTCCCAATTAAATATAAGACATGGAATTACTGTCAAGTCTTATTTTATTTAATTATATGTATTTCGACTCTTAAATGCACAACACCAAATAATGCAAATTAGAAACTACTTTCTAATTTCATTCTGCCTTGACCAAGGACTACTGGATTATCATTTATCGAATCACATAGGATATTTCACTTCTTTTACTTGAAGTGGTAGATTCTTTATTGATCATACATTATTTCCATGTACAACTTATTATACCCAAGCATACCCTTTGATATACCCTAAAGGTCTTAAGGAATAAGTCAAAGTATAACTCGTCATACACAAGATACTATGATGATCTCAAGTCTAAGGATCACTTGTACTACAATCACTATAAGAATTCCTATTGTCAGGCAAGTAAAACTCCATTAGGTATTCCTTAGCGAACCACGTTCAGTGAACTTATTTTCTAATAAGCACCTACATACTTGCTTTAGTGTCTCCACACAAATGATTATGAGATCAATCATCCTCATCCAATGAGCAAGCAACGTATATACCAATCTATCTGGATTCACTAATCCCCAATTTAGTAATCTAACGATTGGGAACTATTTTAGTTTTAAGTTTTCTAAGAATTTAGATCTCATTAGAATGATCATCATCATTATTCTAAAAGTATTGCTTAAAACTATAGGTTTATCACATATTATAAAGCAGCATCATGTAGATAATTAAAAGCCTTTAATAAATTAATACTTTTTATTAATAAATGAATAAGATTGTTACAAAGTATATGCTTTATCATCAAACATGATTGGCTTGTGTGCATACTACTTTCAATCTCCTACTAGCACTAAAGCCAATCGCCACGGTATCTCATACCCTTCTTCTCTAAGTGACAATTATCCTGCTCTGTTGGATAAGCTTTAGTTAATGGATATGTAATGTTGTTCTTGAGAATCTACTATCTTTATAGTGATTTCCCATCTTTCAATGATTTGTATAATCAAATGAAAGTGCCACAACACATGTTTAGATCCAACATGTGACTTAGGAACTATTCCTAATTCCGTAATAAACTTTTCATCTAAACAATCAACTTGTAGCTTCATTTATAGCTATATACTTTGTCTTTATCACTAATACAACAACTCTTTGATGTTTGAAACCTTTTCAATTTACCGCACCACTGTTCAAGGTAACCCTTTACCTTAAAGTGGATTTTCTGTCGTCTTGGTCTGTCTAAAAAAAACTAGAGTCTGTTAAGCCCTCTAGTTTTAATTTAAACCCACCATAAATTTTAATCACATCCTTAGTGCAGGTTAAGTACTTTAAGATATTTTTCACTGTCTTACAGTGATCTTCTCCAGAATATGGCCGATCATCATTAGGTCTCGTTATTTCATTGTATACATAATTGTTACTCATGCGATCTCTCTTTTCAGGAGTCTATGGGGACTATTAAGAGAGATACACTCCATGATTCATTAACATGAGACATCTCTTGGAGTTTGCCATGCTAAACGACTTTAGCATCAAATGAATATACGTTCCTTGGGTTAAGTCGAGCATCCTCTTAAATCTATCTATATTGATTTGTATCCCCAATTAAGATACTCTTCCAAATCATTCATGGAGGAATGTTTAGATAACTTTATCTTTACTGATTATAGCATTAGTATGTCATTCCTTATCCATAGTATATCAACATATAATATTAGAAATGTCACGACGCTCCCACTGACCCTTTTGTACACACTAGGTTCATTCTTATTTATGATAAAATCAAACTTTTTTGATTTGTTTCATCAAAACGAATGTTCCATTTTTGAGAAGCTTGCTTCAATCCATTTCTCTGAGTGTCTACAACTCTTACCTCATCGTATGTAACTGGATCATCTTCTTTGATGCATACCTCATCATCATCATCTATGATGAATCCATACCTCCCAGGTATCTTCGGTACTATTCCAGATTTATGATTTGGTTGTGGTACAATAGGTCTATCTATAAGTTTCTCTTATTTGACTTATAGTGTTTTGTGGTTCTTGAACTCTTCAAGATTCTATTATCCTCCCACTAGCTTCTTCAATGATAAACACCTTTATCTTAGAAGGTAGCGTGTTTCGCAACAAACACCTTTCGCTAAGTAGGATTATAGAACATATACCCTAAACTTACTTTAGGATGTCCCACAAATCAGTACTTGTCAAATCTTGTCCCAAACTTATCCTTTGAAACCTTTTTCACATAAGTTGGACAACCCCTTATATTAACATACTTAAGATTAGGAATCTTCCCTGTCCATAACTTTTATGGAGTCTTGGGGCCGGATTTTGAGGTTTCCTTTTCGTAGATATGCAACCATTTCTAGGGCATGACCCCAGAGGGATACTGGAATGTCGGTAAAATCATTATGGACCGTACCATGTCCAACAAGGTACGATTTTTTTTCCAGATACATCAATCAATTATTGCGTATCAGGAGGCGTCCATTATGAGAAAATCATTTCAGATGATCTAGAAACTTATTGCAGAAGTATTTATTCCTTGATCTAATCAAAGAATCTTAATACTTTGCCAATTTGTTTCACTTATGAATTGTTTGAACCTTTCAAATAATTCACACTTGTATTTCAGCAAATACACAAATTCAACTCTTTGAATGATCATCTCCTTTTCTTATACTAGTTTGTTCAATTTGCAAAATTATTTTCACGTAAGTCAAGTATACTAAATCTATTAAGTAATATTCCATTTCTATACAAAATATTATTATTATAAATAGAACAAAAATTGTTCTTAAATATAATACCAAAGATTTCATTGTCCTACAACAAAATAGAAATAATATTTCTAACGAGAACTGGAATACAATAACAACTTATTGACTTAATAGATTTGCTCGTAGGCAATGCTAAACTATAAGTTTCTATGGCTAATGTAGCAACCTTTGCTTCTTTTTCCACATATAGGATTACTTATTTATGTTTAGCTTTCTACTTCTGCTTGGTTCCTTCATAAATTTATATTTATAATAACCAAAGTCAGTATCCAATACCCAAGTAAAACCTTGACTTAAAGAAAAATTTATTTTAAATTATGAAAAAAATTGTATTTGTAACCGAAACTTCATTAAGCTTCTTCTAGTTAGCCTCTACAAGATACTTCTCATAGTTTCTTTTCCAGTGTCTAGGCTTATTGCAGTAGAAGCAAACTCCTTTTGTAACAATCCAGATTTTTAGTATAATATTTAAATATTTATTAAATTATATAAATATTTAATAGATGCGTTTATCGTTGAATAATTATTTGTTTAATTGATTTGATGTGATTCGATTATTTATTTGTTTAATAAATAATTAATGAGTTAAGGAAAGCAATTATTTTGAAATAGTAATCTAATTTAATTTAATAATTAAGTTAGAGAGTTTATAATGATTAAAAAAAAATTATTATATTATGCAACGAATTGCTATTAGAATTAATTAAATTAAGTATGAAAACTTAATTAATTAGAATTGTGACAAATAACTATATTATAATTAGTTATTAAAATAAATTAAAGTAATTTTAATTTAGTTTTGCCAAACAAGGCTTATATATATTAAGTCTTTAATTTTAAATAATTTTGCCAAACAAATCCCTATGGCTTTTGGATTTTTTAAATTTGATTTATTAGTAATATAAATTAAATTAAACAAAATATAAATAATATATAATATATTTGGTAACTGATATTTTAATAGGGTTATTAAGTATATGGCAGTTTCGTACGTTTGGCTTTTAGTTTATTTGGTTTTACGTATATTGTTTGGCTTAAGCCTAAGAAAAGCTACAGAGAAAGGAAAAGTTCAGAAAGGTTTGAGAGAGTCTGAGAAAGAGAAGCAACAAGAGCTGAGTTCTTCAAGTTATTATTAGAGTTTAACACGAATTTCTTAACAACAAAAGGTATGTCTATGACCTTAATACTAGATACACATATAATTTATATGTCTCTGTGTATTTCTTTTTCACTGAGTAGAAGGTTTTTTACAAAATTCTTGTAAAACAATGTTTTTATAATTGTTATAGTGGCATATATAGATATGTGGTTAAGATTTCATGTTAATTACATGTTAAAGAAAAAGGAAGTAGAATTACAGTGAACATATATGTATAAACGTGGTTTGCAGAGTACCAAATATTATACTTGTATTTTATGATAATCATGAAATTGAACTGTGATTATATGAATTGGGTAAGAATTTAATAGAATATAATTAGAATAAATCATATTATTTTATAACTATGATTACAGTGCTCACTGTGTCAAGAATATCATCAATGGAGTTTTTGTTTTAAAAAAAAAATAGCGTTTTCAAAGAATTAGTTTATGATATTGTTGATTAGTGGTGGGTAATTGGTATATAGATGATTGTTAGCATTTATGTATAAATTACATCAATTATACGTATATAATTAGTTGCTAGAATTTCTTAAACAAACCAAAAATGGTCTTCGTGCTTGGTTCTGTTAGTTTTTGGCGCCCCAGCGCCAAAACTGGAGCCCCAATGCCAAAATTCGCGCCCCAGCGTCAAAGTTCGCGCCCTGGCGCCACTGGCTAACTTAGGACTCACGCCCCAGCACTAGAACTTGCGCCCCGGCGCTGGTACTCGTGCCCCGGCGCCACTATCCGCTCCCCAGCGCCGGATTTGTGGTATGACTTGGACAGTTTTGACCTCCTGTAGTAAAATAGCCATAACTTCCTCATACGAACTCCGATTGAGGTGATTCAAGATGATCCGGAAAGAGGACGAGTAGCCCTACAACTTTCGTTGTTTAAGTTTTTCAATTTGAGGTCATTAGGATTGGTCAAAATTGTCATCTTTAGGACTATTGTGTTTTCTGAGGCAATCGGAGGGTGTCGGGCATGCACATATGCATGTGTAGTGCTCTTGACCATAAAAGATGATGTCCTAAGTTATTAAACATGAATATTAGTAATTATAATGATGCTTAACATTAATACATGATGTATTTGATGAGTTATAGAAGCGTAGGAAGCTTACACAAGAGAGGCAAATCGGGCGTGTGACGAATGAACGTCGAAACGCCGTGCCAAGTGTTAATGAACTTAAAAAGTGTTTCAATTCCATTGAAATGGATATTATAAGATATGAAATGGGTTTAATATAAAACCAATAAGTAGTCCTAGCAAGACTTAAGCACTTGAACTTCGAGTTTGACTAAGAAGAAATATAGTGAGTCATAAGTCGAAAAGTTAACACAATCTAATTGACCATTGTGTATTTATTAATAGGAAAGATTATGAGATATGGATTAGAGTTTATATTACAATTGCTATGTGTTGTTATGTGACTAATAGTTAATGTGTATGACTATATAATTGTGTAGGGCACGTGAAGTGCAGATAACTGTAAGCTGTTAAGCTATTATTGGTAAACAACAATCAAGGCAAGTCTTTCGGTTCCTATTTTCTACGTGGACTTGATGAACTGTTTAAATTGCATGATATGTTAAGCATGTTGAATCATGAAATGTTAAAGTCAATATATGACTACATTATTTTGGCTACGTAATGATGATTGAGTAAGGAACTCAATCTTTATATTTGCTATGTAAATTAAAAGCATGTATGCCATGTTACTTTAATGAGATGTATATCGAGCATGTTATTATGTGTTATGTGATGCATGAAAACTGTTAGACTTTGCTGGGCTATCGAGCTCACTCTTGCAAATAACCACTTTTGCAGGTACAAATTTTAAGGTAAAGATACGTGCTATGTGAGTTATAGAGATCTATATTCACGAAGATTACTTATGTTTTATGAGAAATGTATTTCATATTTTGAACGTAACATGTTGTTGAAATGTAAGATAATGTATATGGATATTTAGTTATGATGTAAGACTTTGTATAGTCATTTTGTTGTAACGATTCATGATATAAGAATGAATCAAAGAGATGTAATGTAATGGTTGCGATTCAGGGCAAGGAAGAAGGAAATGTATAAAAGTTTTAAATATTTCGCAATTTTATTAAATTTAACATCGAATAATGATGTAAAATTAGAGATTTAATGTATGGTTAACGACCGAAGTTGAGATTTAAATTGTATGGATTTTGGGGTCGTTACAGTTGGTATCAAAGCTGTAGGTTATAAACCTTAGGTAGGAGTACCGTAGGCAATAACCTTAGAGAAGAGAGGTGAAAATAAAGAATGAATAAGCTCAAATAGAGTTTGAACAATAAGGGATTAAAACTTGCGTGAAAGGATTCAAAGAAAAATCTCGCAGAGTTATCAGGAATATAAATGTGGGGTTACCCAACTCCAATAATAAGGATGTAAGGTGATAATAAATAGACAATGTCTATAAAAAGATAATGATAAAGAAGTTATGAATAGAGAGTTATATCTAAGTGTGGTACAATTGTACTCTTTAATAGTTGATGTATGGTATCTGGGCTAAACGATTCCTTCATGGAGCGGAGGTATATACGAACTAGCAACTCGGAACCTAGTTTGTTGGTTGTTTGTGGGAAACCACTCAGCGTACCATATTGAAACTGTTAGAGACTCGATGTGTACCAAGTGTAGAAATGGACACGTATGATGAGAGTTTAGAACTTGAATGAAATTTTAAGCGATGTAAATGAAGTTAGAAATTCTTAAAGGAAGAATTGTTTATAAACAAGAAGATTCAAAGAAGAATCTTGAAGAGATATAAAGATAAGAAATGGGAGTTTCCTAACTCCAATAGCCAAGATAACGAATAATGTCGTAAATGATGAAAAAGAGAAAGAATGAGGATCGTAAAACAAAACGATCACGAGTTAACAAAAGAATTTTAAGAGAGATGATTATAGAATAAGGTCACGACGTGATCTGTTTAAGTTATTAAAGAACGATGGTATGTAATGTTTGAATGATTATAGCTTAATGCTATGAAGATGGTGTACTATAAAATAGTACGAGATAACTCATGAGGAGTTATAGATGATCTGATACGAGGAATTCGTATCGAGCAAAGGACAAGTTATAAGCAAGATAGAGTTAGGTGGGATTTCAATTGAGGTCTCATGTGATGGCTGAGTTGTACAAATCTTTGTATGGGCGAAGGTTTTGTGCTTGCACTAAGTTTATCACATTGATAATCATTGAAATGTTTGTGTCGCGCTATTTGCTATATGTCTGTTTAGAAGGTGATTCTTTTCTCATGTGTATAACAGATAGGTAGGGTATAGTTAGAGAATATTATAAGGTTAAGTGCGAGTTCTTAAAACTCATACTTATGGTAGGTTCGTGACTCATAATTATATGGTATATTTTTGAACCCCTCAGCGAATGGATGCCTATGGTCTGACTAGGATAAGTTCTTAAACTCATATGATTGTGGCAAGTTCCTGAACTCATAACGTGTGGTAAGTTTGATGAACTAGGGTATAATTAAGTGTGAATAGAGTATTGAGGATGATAGGAATAGATAGACCTATTAAGCAATGGATCATTATAGAAAGTGGAGTTGATAGTGGGAGCATATGTATTCTAAATCTACTAGCTATGCTAGACTTTCAAAATTTATTGACTTCGTGCTGATGTTTACACTTTTATTTTCTTAAAAAATATTGGATCAAATGATGGAACCAATTAGTTTTAACAACAATACTGTTATTCGTATGTCTATGCTAATTGCTTCGGCTAGACAAAAATGATTTGCAATATATCAAAATGTATTTTATATCATTAATACATCATGTAACCTGGTGCAATGATGATAAAAACGATGGAGTCATCAATGCAGTATTACCTAGTGTTAGAGGTGATCTAAGGATTGTCAACCCACTATGGTATGATGTAGTATGATAAAATCACCAAATGACGGAATCCTCAACGGACTGTAAATACAGTGCGGTATTATGACGTCAAAAAAAAAAGATTTTTGAGATTTTTTTAAGATATGAGAATACATATGTATGTATGTATATGTATATTTCAGTTAATGTCCGAGTTATTGTAGAGGTCTATGCTATTTGATTCAGCTAGACAAATATTGAAAGATGTTCATGAAATTCAAGAGTTTCTTGAGAAGTTATGCCAAACCAAATTATTTTGGTGCGGATTCAGATGTTGAAAAACTGAGATGAATAACCCTTTTATAAGGGATTACGCGGAGGCGTTGAGATGTTTGTGCACAATACATTGTACGAAGGGCTGATCACCCTAAGTACGAGGAGTCCCTATAGTCTTATGACTGTTAAAGTATAAGTTGAAAGATTACTTATAACTATGGACATATGCATAGCGTTTAAATGTTTGTGCACAATACATCGTACGAAAGGGCTTAACACCCTAAGTACGGGGGTCCTTATAGTCTTATGACTGTTAAAGTTGAAGTTGAAAGACTACTTGCAACTGTGGACATAGTTCGTGGTTTTATGACCCTCAGCATGATTTGGAATCTTTTAAAATTCCTGAGTTATTCAAACTACTTCCCAATTATTGAACAATTGTGGAAGATTCTTGTTATTCTGCAAGATGGAAGTAAAAAAGGAAAATATTCCTTAGAAAGAAGTAAGTCGTAGAATGCGACACTGAATGATGAATGTGTTGATTAAGTGAGAAAAGAGATTTTGAAATGAGAAGGGGATGAGTTATCAAAGAAATTTGTGAAACTTTTAATAGAAAAGTTAATAATTGTAGAATGATCTTTGTGGAAGAACTGGTTATAGAACCTAAGGAATGAATATAGTATTAACGTAAAATCTACTTTGATAGATGGAATAAATAAATATTAATTGATAAAATTTCGAGGACGAAATTCTTAGAAGAAAGGGTGAATGTAATATCCCGAGTGTTTATGATAGCGATTCCCGAGTGTTTTTGATAACGATCCTTAGAAAAGGAAATGAATGGGTTAAAAGATATATTTTACTCAAAATATAATTGAGTTCAAATGAAAGTTATGAAATGAAACATAGAATTTGTTAGGTAATGAATGTAGTAGAAAATATAAAATCTATATTTAGATAAAATGATGAAATATTTCTCTAAGTCATTTGCGTAATTTGTGTCTTCGATTCTGGGGACAGAATCTTTGTAAGTAGGGAAGATTATAACAAATGAGTGGCTTGAGTTGTGATTCTGAGGATAGAATCCTTGTAAGAAGGGAATGATGTAACAATCCAGATTTTTAGTATAATATTTAAATATTTATTAAATTATATAAATATTTAATAGATGCGTTTATCGTTGAATAAGTATTTGTTTAATTGATTTGATGTGATTCGATTATTTATTTGTTTAATAAATAATTAATGAGTTAAGGAAAGCAATTATTTTGAAATAGTAATCTAATTTAATTTAATAATTAAGTTAGAGAGTTTATAATGATTAAAAAAAAATTATTATATTATGCAACGAATTGCTATTAGAATTAATTAAATTAAGTATGAAAACTTATTTAATTAGAATTGTGACAAATAACTATATTATAATTAGTTATTAAAATAAATTAAAGTAATTTTAATTTAGTTTTGCCAAACAAGGCTTATATATATTAAGTCTTTAATTTTAAATAATTTTGCCAAACAAATCCCTATGGCTTTTGGATTTTTTAAATTTGATTTATTAGTAATATAAATTAAATTAAACAAAATATAAATAATATATAATATATTTGGTAACTGATATTTTAATAGGGTTATTAAGTATATGGCAGTTTCGTACGTTTGGCTTTTAGTTTATTTGGTTTTACGTATATTGTTTGGCTTAAGCCTAAGAAAAGCTACAGAGAAAGGAAAAGTTCAGAAAGGTTTGAGAGAGTCTGAGAAAGAGAAGCAACAAGAGCTGAGTTCTTCAAGTTATTATTAGAGTTTAACACGAATTTCTTAACAACAAAAGGTATGTCTATGACCTTAATACTAGATACACATATAATTTATATGTCTCTGTGTATTTCTTTTTCACTGAGTAGAAGGTTTTTTACAAAATTCTTGTAAAACTATGTTTTTATAATTGTTATAGTGGCATATATAGATATGTGGTTAAGATTTCATGTTAATTACGTGTTAAAGAAAAAGGAAGTAGAATTACAGTGAACATATATGTATAAACGTGGTTTGCAGAGTACCAAATATTATACTTGTATTTTATGATAATCATGAAATTGAACTGTGATTATATGAATTGGGAAAGAATTTAATAGAATATAATTAGAATAAATCATATTATTTTATAACTATGATTACAGTGCTCACTGTGTCAAGAATATCATCAATGGAGTTTTTGTTTTAAAAAAAAATAGCGTTTTCAAAGAATTAGTTTATGATATTGTTGATTAGTGGTGGGTAATTGGTATATAGATGATTGTTAGCATTTATGTATAAATTACATCAATTATACGTATATAATTAGTTGCTATAATTTCTTAAACAGACCAAAAATGGACTTCGTGCTTGGTTCTGTTAGTTTTTGGCGCCCCAGCGCCAAAACTGGAGCCCCAGCACCAAAATTCGCGTCCCGGCGTCAAAGTTCGCGCCCTGGCGCCACTGGCTAACTTAGAACTCACGCCCCAACACTAGAACTCGCGCCCCGGCGCTGGTACTCGCGCCCCGGCGCCACTATCCGCGCCCCAGCGCCGGATTTGTGGTATGCTTTGGACAGTTTTGACCTCCTGTAGTAAAATAGCCATAACTTCCTCATACGAACTCCGATTGAGGTGATTCAAGATGATCCGGAAAGAGGACGAGTATCCCTACAACTTTTGTTCTTTAAGTTTTTCAATTTGAGGTCATTAGGATGGGTCAAAATGGTCATCGTTAGGACTATTGTGTTTTTTGAGGCAATCGGAGGGTGTCGGGCATGCACATATGCATGTGTAGTGCTCTTGACCATAAAAGATGATGTCCTAAGTTATAAAACATGAATATTAGTAATTATAATGATGCTTAACATTAATACATGATGTATTAGATGAGTTATAGAAGCATAGTAAGCTTACACAAGAGAGGCAAATCGGGCGTGTGACGAATGAACGTCGAAACGCCGTGCCAAGTGTTAATGAACTTAAAAAGTGTTTCAATTCCATTGAAATGGATATTATAAGATATGAAATGGGTTTAATATAAAACCAATAAGTAGTCCTAGCAAGACTTAAGCACTTGAACTTCGAGTTTGACTAAGAAGAAATATAGTGAGTCATAAGTCGAAAAGTTAACACAATCTAATTGACCATTGTGTATTTATTAATAGGAAAGATTATGAGATATGGATTAGAGTTTACATTACAATTGCTATGTGTTGTTATGTGACTAATAGTTGATGTGTATGACTATATAATTGTAATAACCGTGAATTTTAAGTCACTATATATGTATATACATTATTAATATTTAAAAACTTTGTGTTATACAGTGATTTAATATGTGACAACATATGTGAAATGGTGCATGGGTCAATTAACATGTATGTTATAGTTATGGATATATACATTTATAGGTTTCATTAAAAATGAAAGCCTCGTAACCTAATTATAAATTAGGTGAGACAATTAAATAATCTAAGAGTTATGGTAATAAGGAGATGTTAGTATTTAAAATGTATACTAACTTAAGTGGATAATCTTATTATTTCAAGTGACTAATAATTTTAAACCTAATTCTTGTGAACCTAGTTAGGTTATGAGCTAAAGTCACATGTATAGGTAATTAAATTTCATAAGATTAGAAATGGAAACCCTAAATAATTAAATTGGGTAACATATATTAAAATTGTTAGACTATATTTATTACATAGCCCAAAACAATTAAAGGAGAAGCCCAAAAGAAATAAAATACAAGCCCAAACTTAGCCCACTTGATTAAGGGTATTTTAGACATTTGATTTATCTAATTTATGCATTAAAATAAAAGCTAAATGAAGGAGTTAGTGGGCATAAATATGGCTGGCCACATTAGCCTTTTAAGGCAACTAATTAAGCTAAGCAAGGTCCATTTGTAGTAACTCTTACACAAAAGGACATGGTTGTCAAGCTTCCATTGGTTGCCACTTTATTAAGCATCCTTAATCATGATTAGACTAATTAAAGTAATAAGGCAAAGCTTCTATCCATTGGTTAAAGAAAGTATGGGGGATAATAGCTAGATACACTAAGTGTATCTATATTTTTTGTAAGTATCCTTTTACTTCATCTTTTCATTTCATTTCATTTCTTCTCTCATTCTTCCTCTTATAATTTCTCCCAAGCTAGCCACTTCTAGAGAGAGAAAGGAGAGAGAGGTTTGGCCATATATATAGAGAGAGAGAGGAGTGCTAGTTTGTTAATGCATCCAAAGTTCATCACTTACTTTGGTAAATCAAGGAAGGTTGCCATTAAATCAAGGTATAACCTAACCTTCATTTTCTTCTTCTACTTTGTTTTTTTTTCTTTAGCTTGAGTTTTGTTGGGGTTATGAACAAATACTCAAGATACCCTAGTCCTACATATGATCATGTATAGAACTAAGTATTTTGAGTGTTAGATCAAAGGCTTAGAGGAAGAATATGAGCATATGTTCTCCAAGGGTGAAAACTCTTGTTTTCTTCCACTAAATCTTGTGTAACTCAAGTTTTCTAACTTAGATTTGTGATCCGTCGAAGGGGGGGGTGCTAGATACATGAGTTATCTAGTAAACCCAAGTGATAGAACACAAATCTAACAAGTTTTGAATCCTTTGGAGCTGATTTCTCCAAAACAGCGCACTTAGAATGTTAAGGGTTCAAAAACCCTAAAATAGTTTCTGTCCTATTTTTCTTGGGTCTGTTTCGAACAGTTTAATGTCCCTTAAAAATCTGGGAAAATTCACAGAGGTACCTTGAGAAGTTATCTACGTGTAGGAAAAAGAACGGACACGTTTTGAGTTATAGATTGTGCGTAATGACTATTTCCGTAAAGGACTCCTAAAACTTTACCGTCGAATATCTCACTGTGTATACACTGGAAAATTCTGAAATTTTTACAGAGGTTCATATATGTTAGAAGAACAGACCCTGAAAATTTCAGATTTTTCTGAGCAAAACTCAATTTATTAAAAATAAAGCAAGATCCGAGTGTTTTGGGAACTTTAAAAATAGTAGATCATTTTCTAAAATTCCAGAAAAATTTGGGGATCCTTGTAGGTTCATATTGTGTCAAAGTACAGAAGCTGAGAATTTTTGGAGTAAGTTTACTATTTTTCCTAAAAATGGTTAAGTTATGAATAAAAGGAAATAAATAGTTAAATGATGTCTTTAATAAGAAAAAGGTGATTTTTATACTTGAATACTCATAATATATCATATCATGACTATCTTAGAGCATTTTGGTAATTTATGATAATAAATATTATTTATGACCTTTTATGGATATTAAATAAGAGGTTTAATAAATGATGAACAATTAGAATAAATTATTTATTAATCCAATAAATTATTAGAATATTATTATGATATTAATAATATTAGAATATGATATTGATAAGTAAATAAAAATATTAAGAATAAAATTTCTTTAAAATATTATTAAATGGTTAATAATATTTGATTTAAGCATTGATAAATGATTAAAGTATTATTAAATAATTAATAATATTAGTAATAGAATAAGATATTATTAAATGATTAATAATATTAGTAAATGAATAAAATATTATTAAATGATTAATAATATTAAATGATTAATGATACTAAAGCATAAGTAAGATATTATTAAAGTAATAATATTAATTAAAATATTATTAAGAGGGTTAATAATATTAGTAAGGTATTAAAATATTATTAAGATGTTAATAATATTAGTAAGCAAATGAAAATATTATTAGGGAACTAATAATACTAAGAGGTGAATTAAATATTATCAAGATCAATAATATTATGTGGTTATAGTAACATTATCAAGACATGATAATGTTTATAAGAACTAAATATAATGCATAATATTTATGTGATTACATAATCTAATGTTATACTATGACTAATTGAAAGATTAACTATAGGTCTCTCAAAGGAAGATAATTTAACTGCATAGTGGATATAAATTAATTACGCAGCCGTGATCTACAGACGAGGCAAGTGTCCTAACTCAAACTCGAGTTATTATTTTCAAAGCATGTTAGTGAATAATTATTGATGATTATTCACATCTATATTGATTATTGAAATTCGTACTTTGTTCAATTGAATTTTTGTTCTATTATTATTGAACTGTGAATTAAATTAAAGTTCTTTCATTTACGAACTGTTTATGAGATAGATCTATGCTAATTGTATCAGCTAGATCAAGCATGTTTAAATTTGTTAAATCAAATGTATTTTAAAAAGTTGTTCTTATTAAATTGATATGATAAGAACTCTTGACTGAGAAAAGGACGAATTTGATTAAGGCATGATATCGATGCCGGAATATTAAGTGTTTATGCATAAATCACGGGGTATGAAAGGCTGATCCCCTTGAATACTAAAACTTATTAAGAGGTCCAGTTTAAATTACTGAGAACCTTGGCAAATGTTCATGGTTATCTCAAAACCACTCAGTTCATATTATTCAATTATTCGAATATTCAATTGTTGATTATTAATTCATGTTCCTTCACAACCTTATATTATTGTTGAACATTGAAAGCAAAACTTCTTTCTAGTCATGATATATCTCCCTTGTATATAAACTTGCTAAGCAAATTAGTTGCTTACCCTTGCTATATCATGACATTTATTTCAGCTAAGCCTGAAGGATCCAATACGAAGGACAAAGGCAAGGGCAAGATCCAGGAATAGTTTGGAATGAATATTAATTATTATTATCTAATGGAAGTTCTTATGTAAACCTTTTGTAATATGAATGGTGTGTTTAAGTTAAGGTTAAGAAGACCTTGGGACCATGCTATGGAAACTTTATTATAATGAACAATGTATGTTTATTATTTCGTAATAGTTATAGAATGCTTATGATGATGATAGATCGTGAGCACCGAATCTGAGGTTAGAGAACCTGGATTTGGGGGCGTCACAGGTTGGTATCAAAGCTGTAGGTTATAAACAATAGGAATGCGAAACCTAGGTTATAACCTTAGTAGAAAACTCTTATAGAGTATGTTAGGAGATGGATTGTGGAAATTTATAGAGTTTGTGTTGTACTTAATAAAATATTATTTCATTTTATCAATGAATATATTTTATTGTGGTACTGATGTTGGTTTTATTTATGGTGATTGTAGGATGTCTGACGAGCGTCAGGATAGTCACTAAGTAGATCAGGAGGTCATTGAGCGTGAGGTTACGGAAGAAGCCCCTCATGGTCCTCTTATAGGGGATTTGTTGAGGAGAATCAATCAATTGGAAGGCAGGGTGGGAGAACTGGAGGTTGAAAACCACACACTTCAGTTCACAGAAGGTCAATACAAGGAGGCGGCTTATCAAGCCCATATGGAGGTAGTCGAGCAGAAGGGAAAGTTGGATGAGTCCCAGTTGCAAGTTGAGATGCTGAGGGTACAGCTAGAGCATGAAAAGGCAAAGTTCGGAGAGCTGAGCATAGAGCATCTGGCGATGCGGGGCGAGTTTGACATGGAGATTGCAGACAAGATTCGCGTGGAGGAGGCATTTTATGAGTCAGCCCAGCGGGTGGACCAATTGGAGTTAGAACTGCAGGCCATGAAGGTCAGGGCCGAGACTTTAGGACTGGCGCTAGACACAGCGTATGAGGGCCAGCGTAGTGGGACTAGGAGGGCGCAGTTCGAGATAGGAGAGTCGAGTCGATCCGTTCGACGTAGAGCTATGGAGGGGTGGTTTCCCTCGGAGCCTGTTCAGGTGACCCAGCAGGGCCACCAGTGATGATTATGCTGTGGACTAGTTGTAGATAGAGGCATTAGTACCCCTTTTGTGTAATAGGGTTTTATGTTGATGTAAACCTCAGCAGGTGTGAGGTAGTAGGTAGTTAGGTAGTATCCCTATTTGTGTTTGTAGGGAAGTATCATTTTGAGTTAATCCCATCTTTTGTGTTTAAAATGGGATAGTAGTATTTATAAGAATATACCTGTATTAATCATGTGAGACACTAAAGATTGGTATATGAATATAAATGCATTATTATTATGATATGTGTTGAAAAATTTTAAATAGTAAATTGTCTATTTAATGTTATGTGAGTCTAGTAGACTGATTTGGAAAATTTTCTTTAAAAACAAACTTAACCCACTAATTAGGGAGAAAGACTTCCAAAATCTTGGTAATTTAAAACTCTCCCATAATGATCATATGATTGTTGAATACAGTAGCGTGTTACATGCTAAGTACTTATATGATAATAAAACCCGAGTAACGTGTTAGAATTTTGTTCCACTAGATAATGCCGCCCAGACGTGTACTAAGGAACCAAGAGATCGAAGAGTCAGTTAATAATGCAGCGGGAGCTCAACCAAATCCAATGCAAGACTTTATCAACATGATGACTGAAGCTATGAGGAATCAAGCTCAACCTACAGGAAATCAGGCGGGAAACTAATTAGCCAACTTTAAGGACTTCAAGGCCGTAGGACCACCGGAGTTTAGAGGAACAGCAGACCCGTTAGAGGCCCAGACATGGATGAAGGAGATTGAGAAGGCCTTCATTATTGCTAGAGTAGCAGAAGAACAGAAAATAATTTTTGCTACCTACTTAATGAAGGGTGAGGCTAACTATTGGTGGGAGGCCAACCAGAACAAAGCCGGGACTGGAATCGTGACTTGGGAAGCGTTCAAGAAGTTGTTCTTTGAGAACTACTTCCCTGAGAGTACACAAGCGAGAATGGAGATCAAATTTTTGGAATTGAAGCAGGAGAATATGTCAGTGTCAGAGTACGCTGCAAAGTTTAATGAATTGGCCAGATTCGCTCCACATCAAGTAGACATGGAGGTGAGGAAAGCAAGAAGGTTCGAAAATGGACTAAAGCCGTGGATTTATAGTAAGGTAGCGGTTCTACAAATCATGTCATTCTCAACTCTGTTGGAGAAAGCTCTCATAGCAGAAGGTGGAAGCGAAGCAGTCTCAAAGTACAATCGGGAAAAGAATAAGAAGAAAGTAGAAGGTGAGAATCAGAATGTTAGCGGTGGCGGTAGCAACAACAAGAAGCGAAAATGGAGCAGTGGGGGTAGTAATTTGGAGATTCAGCAAGGAAGTGTCCAACAAAAGAAGTCAGTGTGTGGAAGCTGTGGAAAGGGTCACTCGGGAGAGTGCTTGAAAGGAAAAACGGTATGTTATACCTGTGGACAAGAAGGGCATACCTCACCCAATTGTTCTAAGGTGAAGAAGGGAGGTTGTTTTAACTGTGGTGAATTGGGACATCGGATCAAGGATTGCCCAAAGAAGAAAAGCACAGATGGCGAAAACGGCAATAGGGGCAATAACACTAAGACAACCAGTGGAGGACCAACCCAGCCAAACAAGCCGACAGCGAGGACATTCAATATGATAGTGCAAGATGCCGTGGCATCCAGGGAGGTGGTGTCAGGTATAATTCCGATCAACGATATAAATGACCATGTGTTATTCGATTCGGGAGCTTCATGTTCTTTTGTATCTGATGAATTTGCTCAAAGATTAAGTTTACCTCGTGAACTATTAGAACACCCAATGAATGTAGAAGTAGCAAACAAAGAAATTATTCCTGTAGACTACATACATAGGAACTGTTGTGCTGATGTACGAGGGTTTAAGCTTAACGTGGATTTGATACCGATTCGTCTTGGAGAGTTTGATGTAATCCTCGGGATGGATTGGTTATCAAGTCACAGAGCGATCATTGACTGTAAGAAAAAGTGCGTACACCTAAAGACTCCGAATAAGTCAAAGGTGGTATTTTATGGCAGTAAATCGCCGAGACAATCTTGTTGTCTGACGATGATGCAAGCAAAGAAGTTGCTTAGGAAAGGTTGTATAGGTTATTTGGCTCACATTGTGGATACCCGCAGAGTCGAGGGTGAACTGGGTCAGATACCTATTGTAAGGGAATTCGTTGACGTCTTCCCAGATGAGATTCCGGGATTGCCACCAGATAGAGAGATAGAGTTTGTTATCGATTTGGCACCAGGGACATCACCGGTATACAAAGCGCCGTATCGTATGGCTCCGATAGAAATGAAGGAACTGATGATTCAACTACAAGAATTGTTAGATAAGGGATACATTCGACCGAGCGTATCACCGTGGGGAGCACCAGTCTTATTCGTAAAGAAGAAGGATGGGTCATTAAGGCTTTGTATCGACTACCGGGAGTTGAACAAGGTCACCATTAAGAACAAGTACCCGTTGCCCAGGATCGACAATTTGTTTGATCAGTTGAAGGGGGCGAAATATTTTTCAAAAATCGACTTGAGGACCGATTATCACCAACTGAAGGTGAGGCAGGAGGATGTTCCAAAGACGGCATTCAGAACTCGGTATGGACACTTTGAGTTTTTGGTAATGTTTTTTGGGTTGACGAATGCGCCAGCAGCATTCATGGACTTGATGAACAGAGTGTTTAAACTGTATTTGGATAAGTTTGTTGTCGTGTTCATCGATGACATTCTGGTATATTCAGAGACAGAGGAAGAGCACGCTGAACATCTAAGGATAGTGTTGGAGACGTTAAGGAGGGAGAAGTTGTATGCAAAGTTCTCTAAGTGCGAGTTTTGGTTGCGGAGAGTGCAGTTTTTGGGTCACGTTATCGACATGGATGGTGTTTCGGTGGATCCAGTAAAGGTAGAAGCGGTTATCAACTGGGAACAGCCAAAGACGCCGACAGAAATTAGGAGTTTCTTGGGATTAGCAGGATACTATCGGAGATTCATCCAAGATTTTTCAAAGATAGCATCACCGTTGACCAACCTTACCAGAAAGACAGTGAAGTTTATTTGGACGGAGAAATGTGAAGAGAGTTTCATGGAATTAAAGAAGAGGCTCAATCAGGCACCTGTGTTGACTTTACCAGACAACACGGGAGGATTTGTAGTGTATAGTGATGCGTCACACAAGGGTCTTGGTTGTGTACTGATGCAGCATGGCAAGGTCATTGCGTACGCTTCACGTCAGCTGAAGGACTATGAGAAGAGTTATCCGACTCATGACCTGGAATTAGCAGCAGTAGTTTTTGCCTTGAAGATTTGGAGGCACTATTTGTATGGCGAGAAGTGTGAGATATATACAGATCACAAGAGTCTGAAGTATATCTTCACGCAGAAAGAGCTAAATATGAGGCAGCGCCGATGGCTAGAATTGATCAAGGATTATGATTGTGAGATTCTGTACCATCCAGGAAAAGCAAATGTAGTGGCAGATGCCCTGAGCAGAAAAGGCAGAGAGAAGTTACTGAAGTTGACCATTCAAGAGGAATTGGTGAAAGATTTCGAACGACTTGACTTAGAAGTTAAGTATTCGATGGAGACCAACGAGAAATTATTTACAGTAGCAGCGAGCCCGACTTTATTAGATAAGGTTAAAGAGGCTCAAGAGAAGGACGAAGATTGCGACAACATCAAGAAGCGGTTAGCTGAAGGGGATGAATTGAAATACAAGATTGATGGCACCGGGCTGCTGAGATTCGAAGGGCGAATTTGGGTACCGCTAGTACCAGAACTAAGAGAAGAGATTTTGCGAGAAGTGCATAGTACGAGGTACTCGATACACCCAGGAAGCACAAAAATGTATCAAGACTTGCGTCAACACTTTTGGTGGCCAAACATGAAGAGAGAGGTTGCAAAATGCGTCAGCAGATGTCTAACTTGTCAGAGAGTCAAGGCAGAGCATCAACGACCGAGTGGATTACTACAGCCTTTAGAGATTCCAGAGTGGAAGTGGAAGCACATCACGATGGATTTTGTGGTGGGACTTCCAGCAACGCAAAAAGGACACGATGCCATACGGGTGATTATAGATCGTCTTACGAAGTCAGCTCACTTTTTGCCGATCAAGATCAGGTATAATTTGGACCAGCTAGCCAAATTGTATATCAAAGAAATTATCTTGAGGCATGGCGTACCGGTATCTATTGTGTCGGATAGAGATCCGCGATTCACGTCAAACTTCTGGAAGAGCCTTCAGGAAAGAATGGGGACGCAACTACGGATGAGCACCGCGTATCATCCGCAGACCGATGGGCAAAGCGAGAGAACAATTCAAACACTTGAAGACATGCTCAGAGCTTGTGTGATGGACTTCAAGGGTAGCTGGGAGGATCATCTTCCATTAGTAGAGTTCGCATACAACAATAGTTATCACGCCAGCATCAGAATGCCGCCGTACGAAGCACTGTATGGAAGGAAATGTAGAACGCCCTTATGCTGGGATGAAGTGGGTGAACGTCGATTGTTGGGACCAGAACTGGTACAGCAAACTATAGAGATCATCAAGGTTATAAGAGCCCGATTGGTAGCAGCTCAAGATCGCCAGAAGAAGTATGCAGACTTACATCGCCAGAAGAGAGATTTTGAGGTGGGAAGCCATGCATTTTTGAAAGTATCTCCCTGGAAAGGGAAGATAAGGTTTGGAAAGAAAGGTAAACTGAGTCCGAGATTTATTGGACCTTTTGAGATCTTAAGAAAGATAGGCGAAGTGGCGTACGAGGTAGCTCTACCTCCTGAACTGGAACATATTCATAATGTGTTTCATGTGTCAGTGCTACGACCATACAAGCCTGATTACAAGCACGTGATATCGTACGAGCCAATTCAGGTCGAAAAGGATTTGTTGTACGAGGAAATTCCAGTTGAAATTTTAGATAGAAAAGAACAGTAATTACGAAATAAGGTTATACATTCTGTAAAGGTTCTTTGGAGGAACCACAATGCTGAAGAAGCTACGTGGGAACTCGAAGAAACGATGAGGGAAAGTTATCCACATATTTTTGAGTAAACCTGTAAGTAATTCCGGGGACGGAATTCTTATAAGGGGGGAGGATGTAATAACCGTGAATTTTAAGTCACTATATATGTATATACATTATTAATATTTAAAAACTTTGTGTTATACAGTGATTTAATATGTGACAACATATGTGAAATGGTGCATGGGTCAATTAACATGTATGTTATAGTTATGGATATATTCATTTATACGTTTCATTAAAAATGAAAGCCTCGTAACCTAATTATAAATTAGGTGAGACAATTAAATAATCTAAGGGTTATGGTAATAAGGAGATGTTAGTATTTAAAATGTATACTAACTTAAGTGGATAATCTTATTATTTCAAGTGACTAATAATTTTAAACCTAATTCTTGTGAACCTAATTAGGTTATGAGTTAAAGTCACATGTATAGGTAATTAAATTTCATAAGATTAGGAATGGAAACCCTAAATAATTAAATTGGGTAACATATATTTAAAATTGTTAGACTATGTTTATTACATAGCCCAAAACAATTAAAGGAGAAGCCCAAAAGAAATAAAATGCAAGCCCAAACTTAGCCCACTTGATTAAGGGTATTTTAGACATTTGATTTATCTAATTTATGCATTAAAATAAAAGCTAAATGAAGGAGTTAGTGGGCATAAATATGGCTGGCCACATTAGCCTTTTAAGGCAACTAATTAAGCTAAGCAAGGTCCATTTGTAGTAACTCTTACACAAAAGGACATGGTTGTCAAGCTTCCATTGGTTGCCACTTTATTAAGCATCCTTAATCATGATTAGACTAATTAAAGTAATAAGGCAAAGCTTCTATCCATTGGTTAAAGAAAGTATGGGGGATAATAGCTAGATACACTAAGTGTATCTATATTTTTTGTAAGTATCCTTTTACTTCATCTTTTCATTTCATTTCATTTCTTCTCTCATTCTTCCTCTTATAATTTCTCCCAAGCTAGCCACTTCTAGAGAGAGAAAGGAGAGAGAGGTTTGGCCATATATATAGAGAGAGAGAGGAGTGCTAGTTTGTTAATGCATCCAAAGTTCATCACTTACTTTGGTAAATCAAGGAAGGTTGCCATTAAATCAAGGTATAACCTAACCTTCATTTTCTTCTTCTACTTTGTTTTTTTTTCTTTAGCTTGAGTTTTGTTGGGGTTATGAACAAATACTCAAGATACACTAGTCCTACATATGATCATGTATAGAACTAAGTATTTTGAGTGTTAGATCAAAGGCTTAGAGGAAGAATATGAGCATATGTTCTCCAAGGGTGAAAACTCTTGTTTTCTTCCACTAAATCTTGTGTAACTCAAGTTTTCTAACTTAGATTTGTGATCCGTCGAAGGGGGGGTGCTAGATACATGAGTTATCTAGTAAACCCAAGTGATAGAACACAAATCTAACAAGTTTTGAATCCTTTGGAGCTGATTTCTCCAAAACAGCGCACTTAGAATGTTAAGGGTTCAAAAACCCTAAAATAGTTTCTGTCCTATTTTTCTTGGGTCTGTTTCGAACAGTTTAATGTCCCTTAAAAATCTGGGAAAATTCACAGAGGTACCTTGAGAAGTTATCTACATGTAGGAAAAAGAACGGACACGTTTCGAGTTATAGATTGTGCGTAATGACTATTTCCGTAAAGGACTCCTAAAATTTTACCGTCGAATATCTCACTGTGTATACACTGGAAAATTCTGAAATGTTTACAGTAGGTTCATATATGTTAGAAGAACATACCCTGAAAATTTCAGATTTTTCTGAGCAAAACTCAATTTATTAAAAATAAAGCAAGATCCGAGTGTTTTGGGAACTTTAAAAATAGTAGATCATTTTCTAAAATTCCAGAAAAATTTGGGGATCCTTGTAGGTTCATATTGTGTCAAAGTACAGAAGCTGAGAATTTTTGGAGTAAGTTTACTATTTTTCCTAAAAATGGTTAAGTTATGAATAAAAGGAAATAAATAGTTAAATGATGTCTTTAATAAGAAAAAGGTGATTTTTATGCTTGAATACTCATAATATATCATATCATGACTATCTTAGAGCATTTTGGTAATTTATGATAATAAATATTATTTATGACCTTTTATGGATATTAAATAAGAGGTTTAATAAATGATGAACAATTAGAATAAATTATTTATTAATCCAATAAATTATTAGAATATTATTATGATATTAATAATATTAGAATATGATATTGATAAGTAAATAAAAATATTAAGAATAAAATTTCTTTAAAATATTATTAAATGGTTAATAATATTTGATTTAAGCATTGATAAATGATTAAAGTATTATTAAATAATTAATAATATTAGTAATAGAATAAGATATTATTAAATGATTAATAATATTAGTAAATGAATAAAATATTATTAAATGATGAATAATATTAAATGATTAATGATACTAAAGCATAAGTAAGATATTATTAAAGTAATAATATTAATTAAAATATTATTAAGAGGATTAATAATATTAGTAAGGTATTAAAATATTATTAAGATGTTAATAATATTAGTAAGCAAATGAAAATATTATTAGGGAACTAATAATACTAAGAGGTGAATTAAATATTATCAAGATCAATAATATTATGTGGTTATAGTAACATTATCAAGACATGATAATGTTTATAAGAACTAAATATAATGCATAATATTTATGTGATTACATAATCTAATGTTATACTATGACTAATTGAAAGATTAACTATAGGTCTCTCAAAGGAAGATAATTTAACTGCATAGTGGATATAAATTAATTACGCAGCCGTGATCTACAGACGAGGCAAGTGTCCTAACTCAAACTCGAGTTATTATTTTCAAAGCATGTTAGTGAATAATTATTGATGATTATTCACATCTATATTGATTATTGAAATTCGTACTTTGTTCAATTGAATTTTTGTTCTATTATTATTGAACTGTGAATTAAATTAAAGTTCTTTCATTTACGAACTGTTTATGAGATAGATCTATGCTAATTGTATCAGCTAGATCAAGCATGTTTAAATTTGTTAAATCAAATGTATTTTAAAAAGTTGTTCTTATTAAATTGATATGATAAGAACTCTTGACTGAGAAAAGGACGAATTTGATTAAGGCATGATATCGATGCCGGAATATTAAGTGTTTATGCATAAATCACGGGGTATGAAAGGCTGATCCCCTTGAATACTAAAACTTATTAAGAGGTCCAGTTTAAATTACTGAGAACCTTGGCAAATGTTCATGGTTATCTCAAAACCACTCAGTTCATATTATTCAATTATTCGAATATTCAATTGTTGATTATTAATTCATGTTCCTTCACAACCTTATATTATTGTTGAACATTGAAAGCAAAACTTCTTTCTAGTCATGATATATCTCCCTTGTATATAAACTTGCTAAGCAAATTAGTTGCTTACCCTTGCTATATCATGACATTTATTTCAGCTAAGCCTGAAGGATCCAATACGAAGGACAAAGGCAAGGGCAAGATCCAGGAATAGTTTGGAATGAATATTAATTATTATTATCTAATGGAAGTTCTTATGTAAACCTTTTGTAATATGAATGATGTGTTTAAGTTAAGGTTAAGAAGACCTTGGGACCATGCTATGGAAACTTTATTATAATGAACAATGTATGTTTATTATTTCGTAATAGTTATAGAATGCTTATGATGATGATAGATCGTGAGCACCGAATCTGAGGTTAGAGAACCTGGATTTGGGGGCGTCACAATAATTGTGTAGGGCACGTGAAGTGCAGATAACTGTAAGCTGTTAAGCTATTATTGGTAAACAACGATCAAGGCAAGTCTTTCGGTTCCTATTTTCTACGTGGACTTGATGAACTGTTTAAATTGCATGATATGTTAAGCATGTTGAATCATGAAATGTTAAAGTCAATATATGACTACATTATTTTGGCTACGTAATGATGATTGAGTAAGGAACTCAATCTTTATATTTGCTATGTGAATTAAAAGCATGTATGCCATGTTACTTTAATGAGATGTATATCGAGCATGTTATTATGTGTTATGTGATGCATGAAAACTGTTAGACTTTGCTGGGCTGTCGAGCTCACTCTTGCAAATAACCACTTTTGCAGGTACAAATTTTAAGGTAAAGACACGTGCTATGTGAGTTATAGAGATCTATATTCGCGAAGATTACTTATGTTTTATGAGAAATGTATTTCATATTTTGAACGTAACATGTTGTTGAAATGTAAGATAATGTATATGGATATTTAGTTATGATGTAAGACTTTATATAGTCATTTTGTTGTAACGATTCATGATATAAGAATGAATCAAAGAGATGTAATGTAATGGTTGCGATTCAGGGCAAGGAAGAAGGAAATGTATAAAAGTTTTAAATATTCCGCAATTTTTTTAAGTTTAACATCGAATAATGATGTAAAATTAGAGATTTAATATATGGTTAACGACCGAAGTTGAGATTTAAATTGTATGGATTTTGGGGTCGTTACACCTTTGCTATCCGTATCAGTTTTGTTCTTATTATCCTTTATTTATGCCTTTTCTATTTACCTTCTTAGAATCGTTCTTCTTTTTAGAAGATCCTTTGGCCCCTACCAATAAGACTTGGTCTTTCTTGGTTGGAAAGTGACTCTTAACATTTTTCAACATGTTAAGCAATTCAACGAGGTTGATATCTAGCTTGTTCATATAAAAAATTCATAACAATTGTGAAAGGAGTCCGGGAGTGAGTGCAAGATCAAATCTTGGCTCAACTCTCCATCCATGACAAAACCTGTTGTCCTAATTGATCAATCAAATTGATAATATTAAGGACTTTTATTTGTATTGTATTGTCATCGGTCATTCTGATCGGAATAGCTCCTTAGATATCTGATATCTATCAGTCCTACTTTCCTCACCATCAACTACTTGATGTGCAGAAATATAGTAGGACCATCCATAGTTTCATGCTGACGCTGAAGCTTGTTACTCATGGATGCGAGCATGATGTATTGAGCCAACTGTGCATCATCTTGCCACTTTCTAAAAATAGCAATATCTTCCTCAGAGGCATTGTCTGTAACCATTACAGGGTTAGGCGTATGAAGGACATAAGATAGCTTTTCAGCCGTAAGAACTATTCTCAAATTTCTTAACCAATCCGTTTAATTCGGTCTGGTTAAATATCATCTAATATGCTTCACAGTGATAGTAATTTAGACATTGTAAAATTCTGTAAATGAATTAACAACATTTTAGCATACATTCTTTTATTAATTACCAAAATAAATTATGTCTTATTTTAAATTGGTATGTCCCACTATTTTCTTCAAACTATATTACCCTCACTTATATAGTTCGGCAAAATCTAATTACAGATTTGCTAGTGAGAATAAGGATCTCTTTTCAAATGTATATAGCCTTGTGGTGACACAACAAACTATATATAAATAAATAGGTAGACATTTTTTGTCAATTACATCAACTATGTAACTCCTTGTATTTTGCCTCTTAGATCATAATGGTCAAGTGTGTGCACATCTGAACTAAAATGATTTAAATTAAGTCCAACCTAGCACTCCATATATTCAAAAAAGAAAAATATTGTCCTTGTGGTGACACAACAAAACAACATTGTTCAATTTTTTTTATAAGCATCAAATGTGATAAAATTAACGTCTCAAAGAATTAAGATAAGCCTTATGGTGACACAACAAACTTATAATAATTAATTGATACTCTATTATTTTTATTTTGCTAGAAGGCGACGTTCGGTATTCTAAATATCTTTGAACGCTTAGGACTTAATAAAAAAAATTTGAGGGGTTTGTTATTAATTTATCTCATCTTATTTAGCGCGCATGCACATATATATAAAATACGCATCATATTAATTAACATGTGAATCATGTTTACATAATATATAATATATATAATATATATATATATATATATATATATATATATATATATATATATATATAGCAGAAGCATGCACATATAGAATACTATATCCTACCCGGATTGATTATGGACTTTTATTCTAGTTTGGTTCACTAGAGCCACCAAGTGAACCAAAAGGTTAAACCCCAGGGGTGCAAGAATTAATATTTAAATATAACTATTACAATTAAACCCGGGTTCCATTACAAATGGGTCTTCAAGTGCTCATTGTTCCTTGATCTCCAATTCTTCAAATTTAATTCTAACTATTCCTATTACAAAACTATTTAAAATAAATAGAAACCTTGATCAGCAGTCAAGGGGAAGTACATAGGAGGGAGATAGAATTTACATTAAGAAAAATTAGAGAAGACGAGGTACGCAGACCCCATTTAATAAAATTCATACATTCATGCATCCAACTAAAATAAAATCCAATCACATTTGTGACAACCCCAAAACAGGTCCATTCCATTCAACCTATTCTGAGTCGCCAAATACATGGTACAGAAAATAACTACAACTTTATTACAACAATTATCGTGCAAAATACAACAACACATATGCTGTGAGTTTGGATACAAATATATACCAAATGTGACTCATGTCCCAATCGTGGACAGCACCTCACAATGATACCTTACATAAAGGTATAGTCAAAAACTGTTTTAGAAATTAGAATATTTGGAAAATGCTGAAGGAAACCTTTGTATATGGGAGGCCATGCTTCTAGATTATGATATATATCATATGGCCACAGAATTATCCTTGGTTGACCCAATATACCTCAAAGAAAAACGAAAAGATTACCATCATATTCTTCCCAATGGTGAGTCTTCTCTTGACTTATCATTATCTCCACTGTCTCTAATTGAGAATTATACTTCAAACAAACACCAAGATTATATAGGTAGTGCTCGTAAATATACTCAGCAAGTGGATGAGCACAATCATGTCTTATGATGACACGAGGTTGTATGTCATTAGACATCTTGTATGATAGTGGCAAAACACCCTTCCAACGTTGGGTTCGCCTCACCCTAGTTGATTCACCAAATATAACTACTAAATGATGACCACCGTTCTATTCTCCTGTTACCCTCGCTCGATCCAGCTACACTCTTATTACCTGAAAGAAATTATGAAACAGAAGGGTGAGCACAACTAGCCTAGTAAAGAATATCATGACTAAAGATAAATACGTTATCAATAGCCTTCAGCAGAATTAAATCAGAGATTTAGAACATATGGTAGATGATAAAAATTTCAACCATAGTTGCAGCGGAACGAGCAATCCATTAAAAGAGTCAAATAGACCATAAAGTCTATTATCTTCTCCACATTAAAAGTCCACCAATAATGTTTTATCCCTGTAATATTAATCAACAATTCCTTTTCACAATTATATGAATAACTCATAATCATAATTGTAATTCTAAATTCCTCCTCGCATCCAGGACGAAGATAATTTTCCTCACATGTTTTTACCTGAAACATCAAAGATCATGGTTATACCAAATCACAGTTCCTGTTCATAATCATGCTAATAAATCCATCTTCGCACTACGGCCAAAGATATTCATCAACAAACCATCTTTGCACTACGGGCCAAAGATATTCAACAGTTCATCTTTGCACTACAGACTAAAGATATTCATCAATAATTCATCTTTGCACTACAGGCCAAAGATATTCTTCAACAGTTCATATTTGCACTATAGGCCAAATATATTAATATCTCAAAGAAATATATAATCATTTCAGAATTATATAAACAATAATTATAACCATGTTGATCAATTCATCTTTACACTTAAGCTAAAGATATTCAGTTATAAATTCAATGGTCATGATCATACCAGTCAACAATTTAACTTTGCACTACTGGCTAAAGAGAACCCATAGTCATGATCATACCAACAATCTACCCATCTTTACACTCAAATGAAAGAGAATTTCAACATCAGGGTTATAAAAATGTTATATATGATAATAAAATCAATATAATCAATATATAGATTTAATCTCAAGAGTAATATTCATAAATCAACTATAATTTGGTCAGAAAAAGAAACTAATTTTGTCGTGAATAGTAACTCGTGAATAGTAACTCGTGAATAGTAATTCATGAATAGTAACTCGACATGAAAAAGGTAGAAATTCTACAATAAAATTCATACCAATATTTCAGTATAATGATATTGAAAGAATAACATCATTATGAAGAATATAACATCCCTTAATATCCCTTACTATCCCTTACCTCAAAAGAGCAGCACTTCTGACTGGATATCGGATATGACGCTGAAAGAAACTTGCACTGATGAATAGCAACTCACCAAGTATCTAAATACTCACAAAATACACTCAATAATCTAGAGAGAAAACTTATGAATTCTGGTGTGATTTTCAATTCTAACTTAGCCCTCTATTTATAGGAAAATGTTAGCACGCCGAAGCAGACTTGACCTGCTACCTGATGGCTTTACCTGCTACTATTCCACCCACCAAAAATCAGCCATCTTCCCCAACAACCAAAAGTGGGGCCCACCCATTTCTAAAATTTTCTACCAAAATCATTTATAAACCTAATTTCCGAATCAGTCACCTCTTAAAATTCATAACAAATCATTCGTTCATTTTTAACGGTTCACAATTTGTGAACATATACTCAACTTATATATGTATAACATATCCAAAAATTACAACGATCCAACGGTCGGATTAAAAATTATAACTCACATAATAAAGCTGCAAGAACACCGATTTGATCGTTTAATACCTCCAATCCGACAAAATACTAATAAATTGCCTCAACGTTAACTCCTTCATTTTTAACCACAATAAATATATCCCTCATTTATATCCACATAGAATAAATATTTCCTTATCATATTAATCAATAATTAATTATTCACAAATAATATTACAGAATCACATTTATGACAACCAGGCCGTTCCCAGGAAAGAGGGGGCTTTCCAATAAGAATTTATCCTTATTGGCGCGCAATTAGATGACCAAACCCCTCCTTAGACAGAACTTTCTAGACATTGCCAATAATGTTATCTAATAATATTATTCAAATAATATGAGTTATTGATCTGATAATGAGAAATACTGTGCAGTGACAATTATTGAACAACAATAATATAAAATATCAACGCAGCAATTATTGAATCAATAAAATAAAATATTGAACAGTAATTACTGTAACAATTATTGAGTAGTGCCTTCTTTCGTAAGAATCAATAATTCAAAAATACTGTGCAATACCATGTGCTACTGTGCAATAACGCGTATTACTGTATTTTAACCACCGGGTATTCTAACAGTGTTAACGGTAACAACTACGCCGTTATTTGTAAAAACTCAAATTTATCATTTTTTTTATTTGACAGTTATTTTATTATGGGGCCCACAAATGGTTGCGCCGTCGTACGAATATTCTCCGACAGAAAGAATATTCCACGATCAAACGAATATTTCCCGACAACAATGAATATTTTATAACCACTTGTGTATTTTGAAAAAAAATTTATATATCACCCTTAACTTTAACATTTATCAATTTAACCATTTACTGAATAGAAATTATAAGAAAAATTGAATACTTTTATTTGATAAAATTCGGGGTCTTACAACATTGGTCAATAGTCCATAATCAATCCCATTTATTATCATACACATTACCATATGCATCAATAAATAACATTCATCTCATGAATAATAAACATTCATATATATATATATATATATATATATATATATATATATATATATATATATATATATATATATATATATATATATATCATTTAATGGGCAAATTTAGTTAGCATAAAATCTAATTTTGAATTAAAATAAACTCCTTTATTTTAATCCAAATTTAAATCAAAATAAACCCTTTTATTTTAATTTATCTAATTTTGAATAAAATAAACTATTTTATTTTAATCAAATTCTTTAATCAAAATAAACTCATTTATTTTAATTAATTATGGAATCCAATTCCAAGTAAAAAAAAAACTCTTTTATTAAAGGAAACATGGATTCTCTTTCCTATTCACAAATAAACTTTTTAATTTTGAATAATATGAAATCTTATTCCATATCTAAATAAATTCCTTTATTTAAGGAAAGATGGATTCACTTTCCTATTCACAAATAAACTATTTTATTTTAGGAAACATGAAATCCAATTTCAACTCTAATTTCAATTCTAATTAGTTAGCATGAAATCTAATTTTAAAATCAAAATAATCTCTTTATTTTAATTATAAAATTATTAAGATTAATATATATATATATATATATATATATATATATATATATATATATATATATAAAATAACCGTACGCCACGTTTAGAACTCCTATAAACTAACATATATATATGTAACATAGTTTAAGACTCTTGGATGTAAAAGATAGCCTTAATTCCACGTGAATCATATATATATATATATATATATATATATATATATATATATATATATTATAATCTACACCAAAACAGAATCCGCGAATTGACGGGAATTAACGTTTCTTTTAATAAATTTTATACAACAAATTATGCCCTATTAAATTGTTCTTAACACATATCAATATACGTATCAAATTAAAATAATTAATAATTTGCATAAAGGTTTGACTCTGATACCACTGTTAGGTTTGTAATATTCATGAACGCAATCAAATTGCATAAAATAAGAGGAAACGTGATAAAATAGAGTTTTAAAATTTTACAAACCATATACCCAGATCATCCTTTATGCATAATTATTAATTAAACGAAAAGATAAAGAACAAGAATCATACCGTTGAAGATTTGAGCTTCCTCATGTACAAGTTCACCTCCAAATCCTTTCGCGTTTAACATGAATTCACCGGGTTTGGTTCCTTCCTTTGATCAATGTTAGCCACCCAAGTGTTTGGCTTCTAGAAGTGATCCACCAAGGAAAAAGTAAGATTCAAGAATATGGGTGTTTGACAAAACCCTAGTTTTTTTATTTCTCATAGAAAAGGGTGCACTCTCCCAATTATTAGAATTTCGCATGTTGTGAAAAAGTCAACAACCACCTCATCCATAATAAGACTCCTCTTATTTATAGATGTAGGCAACCCTCCTTAACAATTAAGGAATTAGATTTTATTTTAATTAATTAAACTCCTTTAATTAATTAGGCTCATAATCTTATTAGGAATAATTAATTAAACTCTTTTAATTAATTAGTCTCCTAATATTATTAGGAATATATGTGAGTACTTTTATTAATTAATTCCCAAATTAATTTAGGAATTAAATAATAATAGTAATAATAATAATAAGACTCCTCTTATTAATTTATATTTAATATTTCTAAAATATTAAATAATAAATATTAAGCTATTTAATTTATTCTATCACCATAGATTAAATTAAATATACTTAACTTATTATTATAATTATGCCATTAACTTCTTAAATAATTATTCTTCCTTTTATGGTGTGACCCTTTAGGTTCTCCATATTAAACCGGTTGTGAATAAATCAATTAGAATAATTCTAATCTTATTTAAATAAATAAAATAAAATATTAATTTATTTAAATAAATAATATTTATTCTACAATAGGGATAAACCTCCCTAGCGATTAACGACTTTTCAGATAATATAGATTTTAACATTAATCATAAAAGAACTTTTGAGTAAATAGTTACCGTATAATTCAATCCTTCCTCCATACAATGTCCAAATTAAATATAAGACATGAAATTACTGTCAAGTCTTATTTTATTTAATTATATGTACTTCGGCTTTTAAATGCACAACTCCAAATAATGTAAATTAGAAACTCCTTTCTAATTTCATTCTGCCTTAGCCAAGGACTACTGGGTTGTCATTTATCGAATCACATAGGATATTTCTCTTCTTTTACTAGAAGCGGTAGATTCTTTATTAATCATACATTATCTCCATATACAACTTATTATACCTAAGAATACCTTTTGATATACCCTAAGGGTCTTAAGGGATAAGTCAAAGTATAACTCATCATACACAAGATACTATAATAATCTCAAGTCCAAGGATCACTTGTACTACTATCATTACAAGAATTCCTATTGACAGACAAGTAAAAATCTATTAGGTATTCCTTAGCGAGCCACGTTCAGTGACTTATTCTCCAATAAGTACCTACATACTTGCTTTAGTGTCTCCACACAAATGATCATGAGATCAATCATCCTCATCCAATGATCAAGCAACGTATGTACCAATCTATCCGGATTCACTAATCCCCAATTTAGTAATCCAACGATTGAGAACTATTTTAGTTTTAAGCTTTCTAAGAATTTAAATCTCATTAGAATGATCATCATCATTATTCTAAAAGCATTGCTTAAAACTATGGGTTTATCACATATTATAAAGCAGCATCATGTAGATAATTAAAAGCTTTTAATAAATTAATACTTTTTATTAATAAATGAATAAGATTGTTACAAAGTATATGCTTTATCATCAAACATGATTGGCTTGTGTGCATACTACTTTCAATATATATAACTATAATATATATATATATATATATATATATATATATATATATATATATATATATATATATATATATATATATATATATATATATAGAGTCCGGATCAGGTCCGGACTCTTGGACCGGACAAAAATTCGGATCTTTTTTTTTAAAACAACTAAAAATAAATAAATAAAAAATTATGGAATTGAAATTTTTTCATAATACAGTATTTTGGGTGTGATTTGGGTACGTATAACAAAATATGGTGGTACAGTCTGTGCAGACTGTACCACCATTTTTTGGTATAGGTATCCAAATCACGTCTAAAATATTGTATTATGAAAAAATTTCAATTTCATAAAATATTAAATTTTTTTTAGTTGTTTTCAAAAAAAAAGAAGTCCGAATTTTCTCCCGTCCGGGAGGTCCGGACCTGATCCAACTTGTATATATATATATATATATATATATATATATATATATATATATCATGTATATTAACCGAAGGAACATGATGGCGTTTTAAAAAAAAACAGAATCAGCGAATAAAAGACTCTCAAATCAGTAAATCAGCGACTCTCATGTGACGATCAATTTTTTTTTTATTAGGTGACGATTAAAAATTGTTTTATCAGGTGATGATTTTATTTTTTTAATAAATTTTATACAACAAATTATGCCCAATTAAATTATTCTAAACACATATCATTATACATATCAAATTAAAACAATTAATAATTCGCATAAAAGTTTGGCTCTGATACCACTGAGGTTTGTAAGATTCATGGAAGCAATCAAATTGCACAAAGTAAACAGAAACGTGATAAAATAGAGTTTTAAAATTTTACAAACCATATACCTGGATCATCCTTTATGCACAATTATTAATTAAACGAAAAGATAAAGAACAAGAATCATACCCTTGAAGATTCGAGCTTCCTCAGGTACAAGTTCACCTCCAAATCATTTACGCGTTCAACTTGAATCCACCGGGTTTGATTCCTTTCTTTGATCAACGTTAGCCACCCAAGTGTTTGGCCTCTAGAGATGATCCACCAAGGAAGAAGAAAGATTCAAGAAGATGTGTGTTTGGCAAAATCCTAATTTTTCTATCTCTCATAGAAAAGGGTGTACTCTCCCAACTATTGGAATTACGTATTCACGTGTTTTGTGAAAGTGTCAACCAACCTCATTCATAATAAGACTCCTCTTATTTATAGATGTAGGCAACCCTCCTTAATAATTAAGAAATTGTGTTTTATATTTTAATTAATTAAACTCCTTTAATTAATTAGGCTCCTAATCTTATTAGGAATATATAATTAATTAAACTTTTTAATTAATTAGCCTCCTAATCCTATTAGGAATATATGAGAGTAATTTTATTAATTAGTTTTCAAACTCCTTTAGGAATTAAATAATAATAATAGTAATAATAATAATAATAAGACTCCTCTTATTAATTTATATTTAATATTTCTAAAATATTAAATAATAAATATTATGCTATTTAATTTATTGTATCACCATAGATTAAATTAAATATGCTTAACTTATTATTACAATTATGACATTAATTTCTTAAATAATTATTCTTCCTTTTATGGTGTGACCCTTTAGGTTCTCCATATTAAATCGGCTGTGAATAAATCAATTAGAACAATTTTAATCTTATTTAAATAAATAAATTAAAATATTAATTTATTTAAATAAATAATATTTATTCTATAATAGGGATAAACCTCCCTAGCGATTAACGACTTTCTAGATAATATAGATTTTAATATTAATCATAAAAGAACCTTTGAGTAAATAGTTACCATACAATTCAATCCACCATACAATGTCCAAATTAAATATAAGACATGAAATTACTGTCAAGTCTTATTTTATTTAATTATATGTATTTTGACTCTTGAATGCACAACACCAAATAATACAAATTAGAAACTACTTTCTAATTTCATTCTGCCTTGGCCAAGGATTACTGGGTTGTCATTTATCGAATCACATAGGACATTTCACTTCTTTTACTAGAAGTGGTAGTTTTTTATTGATCATACATTATCTCCATATATAACTTATTATACCCAAGCATACCCTTTGATATACCCTAAGGGTCTTAAGAAATAAGTCAAAGTATAACACGTCATACACAAGATACTATGATGATCTCAAGTTCAAGGATCACTTGTACTACAATCACTACAGGAATTCCTATTGACAGGCAAGTAAAACTCCATTAGGTATTCCTTAGCGAACCACGTTCAGTGAACTTATTCTCTAATAAGCACCTGCATACTTACTTTAGTGTCTCCACACAAATAATTATGAGATCAATCATCCTCATCCAATGAGCAAGCAACGTATATACCAATATATCCAGATTCACTAATCCCCAATTTAGTAATCCAACGATTGGGAACTATTTTAGTTTTAAGCTTTCTAAGAATTTAGATCTCATTAGAATGATCATCATCATTATTCTAAAAGCATTGCTTAAAACTATGAGTTTATCACATATTATAAAGCAACATCATGTATATAATTAAAAGCCTTTAAAAAATTAATACTTTTTATTAATAAATGAATAAGATTGTTACAAAGTATATGCTTTATCATCAAACATGATTGGCTTGTGTGCATACTACTTTCAATGATATCCTTGGGTTTTCAACCTGGACAGGGGTTAAGAAAGGATCATCAGGGAATCAAATGCCCAATTCAAGTTCCCAGCCAGACAGGGACAATCGGATTATGCTACTCTTTTGGGTCCAGTCACAGGAACCTTCACAATCATAAACCGGTTACTTCATCCACAAGGCGTCTGCCTAAACCTATAAGTGATAATCCTGTACGACCTTTATTAAAGGTTCTTGCCCCTGTGGTAGCCATGCTATTTGCTAAGCCGATACCGGTTAAAGGAAAAGAAGTCCCGATTCCAGACCTGAAGGCAGATGAAAGGAATCAAAGGCGCAAACAAGAGATAAATAGATATCTGTCAAACATGCGCGACCTGATCCATACGGAGGGTATGAACAGAGATATCCCAGATGATGATTGTCCAGACATCATTGTCATTATTCAAGAGAAGGAGGATGATAACAACCCCTTCATCATAGCTTTCCACTAGGACTTGACCCTTGATAATTGGAGCAGCACTCCTTACATTTACCGACAAGGGTAAAAAGGGCAGAAACTCCCTCTGCCCTGTAGATAGCAATAACTACTTATTTTTACTGCACAATATTAGTAGTTATTTTTGTCATTTCATGCTAACACTTTGTATGATTGAACAGTTTCATATATTAAGTGTGACGCCCCCAAAAAAGGTATACAACACCCATTCTGAGTCGCCAAATACATGGTATAAAAAAATAAACTACAACTTCAATAATACAATTGTCGTGCAAAATACGACAACACATACTGTGAGTTTAAATACAAATATTGTCTTCTAGACAATATCCATACTCAAATAAGTCCTCATTAAAATTATTTAAACACTATTTTACAGAAATAGTGAGGACTGCTAAAACATCTTTCTAGAACTATCACTCCATACCCCGACTAGATCCTGCTATGTTCTCACCTCCTGAGAAGAAAAATGGAACAAAAAGGAAAAGGGTGAGCTCAACTAGCCCAGTAAAGAATATTATGACTAAGATAATATACAACAAATTATCATTAGTATTCAACAGGGAAAAATCTGACAGAATATAATCGACAACAAGTTTTAGATCAACAACTGCAGCGAAAACATTAAACCATTAGAAGAGTCAAGTAGAGAATGAATTCTACTATCTTCTAAGATTTAAAAGTCCATGATCAATATTTTATCCATGTAACATCAATTAATAATCATCTTTAACCAAATATTCATCTTTGCACTACAGGCCAAAGATATTCATTTGTATCATCAGTCAGTCATGTTCATCTCAACACATGTTCATCTTTGCACTACAGGCCAAAGATATTCATCAGGTAATCATACATCTTTGCACTACAGGCCAAAGATATTCAGTAATATCACCATTTAGGACTGAGGATGATGAAAAATATCTTAAAGAAAACGAATCCAGTGAGACAGAAGGACAAATAGTAGGGATTCGTATAACAGTTTATCCAAGATCAATAATACTTTATAATAATCAATTATGAAGCAGAATTTAAAAATAAAGATCAAAATATGGATACAATCAATGATAGCAACCATAATAGACATCTTGGATAAAAGGGAAAATTTTATTTTTCGGTGAATAGTACCGTATTCGTGAATAGTGCCGTATACGTGAATAGTGTCGTATATATGAATAGTAACTCTGACATAAAAAGTTTCAAATTTGATAAAAAAACCCATATTAATATTTCAGCATAATGATATTGAAGAAAATAATATCATTTAATAAGAAAATAATATCCCTTACCTCAAAATATCAGTACTTCTGTTCGGAATATCGGTAAAAGGCTGAAGGAAACTTGCACTGATGAATAGAAACTCACAAAGTATCTAAATACTTCCAAAATACACTCAATAATCTAGAGAGAGAAAGAGAGAAAACTTGTTTCTGGTGTGATTTTCAATTCTAACTTAGCCCTCTATTTGTAGAAAAATGTTAGCACGTTGAAGCAGACTTAACCTGCTACCTGATGGCTTTACCTGCTACTATTCCCACCCACCACATTTGAATAAAAATCTCAGCACATTTTCACCAACCAAAAGTGGGGCCCACCAATTCTAGAATTTTCTACCAAACTGATAAATTTCGCAACTTCTATAATTTCTGAACCAGTCATCTCTTAAAATTCATAACAAATCATACGTTCATTTTTAACGGTTCAAAATTTGTGGACATATACTCAACTTATATATGAATAACATATCCAAAAATTACCACGATCCAACGGTCGGATTAAAAATTATAACCCCCGCAATATTTCTCAAAAACCCTGATTTGATTTTTAATACTTCCATTCCGATAAAAATACTGATAAAACACCTCAACATTAACTCCTTCATTTTTAACTACAATAAATATATCCAACATTTATATCCACATAGAATAAATATTTCCTTATCATATGAATCAATAATTAATTATTCACAAATAATATTACAGAATCACATTTATGACAACCAGGCCGTTCCCAGGAAAGAGGGGGCTTTTCAATAAGAATTTTTCCTTACTAGCGCGCAATTAGATGACCAAATCTCTTCTTAGACAGAACTTTCTAGAGATTACCAATAATGCTATCTAATAATATTATTCAAATAATATGAATTATTGGTCTGATAATGGAAAATACTGTGCAGTAACAATTATTGAAACAACAATAATATAAAATATCAACGCAGCAATTATTGAATCAATAAAATAAAATATTGAACAGTAACTACTGTAACAATTATTGAGTAGTGCCTTCTTACGTAAGAATCAGTAATTGGTGTAATAACGTGTGCTACTGTATTTTAACCACCAGGTATTCCAACAGTATTAACGGTAACAACTACGCCGTTAATTATAAACAACTTATACTTGTCGTTTTCTTCATCCATTCGCTTTCTGTTATGGGGCCCACACAAGGCTGCGCCGTCGTATGAATATTCCCTGATAGCAAGAATATTTCACGACCAAACGAATATTCACCGACCAAAAATGAATATTTTATAACCACGTGCTTATTTGAAATATTTGTGCATTTTACCCATAACTAACCACATTAATCAAATTAACCCTTTCTATTTCAAAATAATAAATAGAGAAAATTTAATTTTATTTATTAATAAGTTGGGGTCTTACAACCTCCCCTCCTTATGAAATTTCGTCATCGAAATTGACGTACGTACCTGGTGTTTCGAAAAGGTGAGGATACCTCACTTTCATTTCTGATTCCAACTCCCAGGTCATTTCTTCAATAGCATGGTTTCTCCACAAAACTTTAACTTGTGGTATAACCTTCGTGCGTAGAACATGCTCTTTCCTATCCAAGATCTTAACAGATACCTCCTCGTACGTTAAATCTTCGGCTATCTCGTCTGGTTCTAACTCAATAATGTAGTTTGGGTCTTTCACATATTTACGAAGCATAGATATGTGAAAAACATTATGAACACGAGACATGCTTGGAGGTAATGCGAGTCGATATGCCACATTTCCTATTCGGTCAAGAATCTCAAATAGACCAACAAATCTTGGATTGAGCTTTCCTCTCTTCCTAAATCTTGTAACTCCCTTTCATGGTGCAACACATAACAATACACGATCCCCAATATTAAATTCCACGTACTTTCGATGAAGATCCGCATAACTCTTTTGTCTATCCTGTGACGTTTGTATACGTTGTCGAATCGTTTGGATCTTATCTGTAGTTATGTGTACCAATTCTGGTCCCAACAACGTTGCTTCACCCACCTCGTCCCAGCATACTGGAGAACGACACTTTCGTCCATACAAGGCTTCAAATGGAGCCATACCTATACTTGCTTGATAACTGTTGTTGTAGGAGAATTCCACCAGTGGCAAGTACTTATCCCAACTTCTTTTGAAATCTAGAACACAGAGTCTTAATAGATATTCAAGGGTTTGAATAATCCTCTCTGATTGCCCGTCCTTTTGAGGATGGTATGCTGAACTGAATCGTAAATCCGTGCCCATAACTTTCTGCAAGCTAACCCAAAATCGTGAACTGAATCTTGGGTCACGATCCGAAACTATGGATACTGGCATGCCATGCAATCTTACAATCTCATTTACATACATACTAGTAAGACGTTCAAGGAAATAAGTCTCACGTATAGGCAAGAAATGGGCAGACTTGGTTAATCTATCAACAATAACCCAAATCGCATCTATGCCTTGAGAAATCTTGGGAAGACTCGTAACGAAATCCATGGTAATGTGTTCCCACTTCCATTTCGGAATCTCAAGTGGATGCAATGGACCCTTTGGTACTTGATGCTCCGCTTTTACACGTTGAAAAGTTAAACACCTCGAGATAAACTCCGCGATCTCTCTTTTCATATTGCTCCACCAAAATGTATGTCGAAGATCGTGATACATTTTGGTACTCCCAGGATGGATTGCAAACGGTGTGTTGTGTGCCTCCATCATGATTTTATGCTTCAAGTCAAAATCGTTAGGAACACAAAGTCTGGAGTTGACTCGAAGTATTCCTTCTTCATCGATTCTTGCTTCTGGAATAGCACCTTCTTGCACTTTTTTCTTCATACGCATCAGCTCCATGTCCGTAGCTTGAGCAGCTTTAACTTTATCAATTAAAGTCGGTTCTACTTGTATATTTGATATCATCATGTGGGTACTTGGAGCCTTCATCTCTATCTCCATCCTTTGCAAATCATACAAAATGGGCCTTTGTGTTAACAACATTGTACTTGTACCCGCGTATGATCTTCTACTCAATGCGTCAGCTACTACATTCGCTTTTCCAGGATGATATTGGATGGTATGATCGCAATCTTTCAACAGCTCAAGCCAACGTCGTTGCCGCATGTTGAGTTCCTTTTGGGTGAAGAAATATTTGAGGCTTTTATGATCCGTATAGATCTCCACTTTCTCCCCATACAGGTAGTGTCTCCAAATCTTCAACGCGAAAACGACTACTGCCAACTCCAAATCATGAGTAGGGTAATTCCTCTCATATTCTTTGAGTTGTCGCGAGGCATAGGCTATGACTTTCCCATGTTGCATGAGAACACATCCTAACCCTTTGCCTGAAGCATCGCTCTAGATAATAAATCCATCCGAACCAGATGATATTGTCAGAACAGGTGCCGAAATGAGTCTTCTCTTGAGTTCTTAAAAACTCTTCTCACAATCCTCGCTCCAACCAAATTTTGTATCCTTCCGAGTCAGCTGAGTTAACGGAGTAGCGATTCTAGAAAATCCTTCCACGAATCTCCGGTAATACCCAGCTAAGCCCAGAAAGCTACGTACTTCGGTCACCGACTTCGGTTGCTCCCAACTTTGTATGGCTTCAATCTTCGCCGGGTCAACAGATACTCCATGTTTTGACACCACGTGCCCAAGGAATGCTACTTCCTTAAGCTAGAACTCGCATTTCTTTAATTTGGCATATAGCTTATTTTCACGAAGCCTTTACAGTACCAGTTTCAAATGGCGCTCATGATCTTCACGGCTTTTAGAATAGATGAGGATGTCATCAATAAAGAAACAACGAACTGATCTAAATATTCTTTGAATACACGGTTCATCATATCCATGAAGGCAGCAGGAGCATTAGTCAATCCAAAAGACATGACTAAGAATTCATAATGCCCGTACTGAGTTCTGAAGGCAGTCTTTGGAATATCCTCAGTTTTAATCTTCAGCTGATGATATCCAGAACGAAGGTCGATCTTTGAAAAGAATTGTGCTCCTTGTAACTGGTCGAACATGTCATCAATGCGAGGTAGCAGATACCTATTCTTGATGGTGACATGGTTCAATTCCCTATAGTCGATACAAAGTCTCATACTCCCGTCTTTCTTCTTTACAAATAAAACAGGAGCACCCCAAGGAGATGTACTAGGACGAATAAAACCGATGTCCAACAACTCCTGTAGTTGAACCTTTAACTCCTGAAGTTCAATAGGAGCCATTCGATATGGGGTTTTAGAAATGGGCTTTGTACCAGGTTCAAGGTCAATAAAGAATTCAACTTCAAGTTCTGGGGGTAGACCGGGAAGTTCTTCAGGAAATACGTCAGGAAATTCACTAACAACAGAAATATTATTAAAATCTGACGTGTTTTTGTTCAAGTCCATAACATGGGCTATGAAAGCTTGACATCCGTTTTTTATTAAACGAATGACTTTATGGCTTGATATGACAACGATTGATTTTAGTGGTTTGGTTGCTTGAATTCGCATAACAGGTTGGTTAGGAATATGAAAACTAACAACCTTACGAAAATAATCAATTTTAGCATGATGCGTGGTTAACCAATCAATCCCTAAAATCACATCAAATGCAAGAATTTTCAACGAAATAAGGTCGGCAGGTAATGTGATTGTGCCAACTTGGATTAAGCAAGATTTATAAACTGTAGATGTAATGAAAGTTTCTCCTAACGGAGTCTCCACAGATAGGTCAAAGTCTAATTTCTCCGGAGTTAAGTTAAAACGTTGAGCACAAACAGGAGAGATAAAAGAATGGGTAGAACCGGTATCTAATAAGGTATAAACTTCGCAAGAGTTTATGATTAGCTTACCCGTGATCACCTCGTTTGGGTTCCTCGCGTTTTGGGCAGTCACGACAAACGCCCTTCCAGGAACCACCGACTTTGACTTGTCCGGAACAGCCTTTGGAGTCACTATCCCCCCTGAACTTGGTTTCGCAACAAGACAATCTTTAGCTATATGACCTTCCTTTTCACAGTTATAACATACCTTGAACTGTTGTGGACAGTTTGGGCTGATGTGTCCCTCCTTCCCGCATTTGTAACAAATGACCGGTGCTCGTTCTCCTCCCCTAAAAGCAGTTGATGTTTGTCATGACGTCTTCACGTTATCATTGTTGTACCTTCTCTTCTTGAAATCTCCTCCCAACTCCCTCCTTCTATTATCACGGCCACGATTACCACCAGAGTGGTTACCACTTTTGTCCGAATATTTTCCTCCCTGCTAGTTTTCATTGCTTCGATGACTGCCGCCACCGGTATGACCCTGGTTGTGGTCCCTCGGTTGCACATACTCATTATCTCGCTCTAATAATTGAGCCCTGTTTACAACATCTGAATATAAAGAAAATTTATGAGAGATAAGATATTGCCGAATCTCGGGTTTTAGACCTCTTAGAAACATGCTTGTCATTCGTTCCTCATTTTCGACCAAATGAGGTGCAAACCTGGATAACTCTGTAAACTTCGCCTCGTACTGGGACACCGTCATGTTGTTTTGTTCCAGTCTAATAAACTCTACCTCCTTCATATGACGAATACTTTCACGAAAGTACTTGTCATTAAATAGTTTTTGAAATGTTTCCCAAGACATGTTGAGTGCGTCAGGCTAGGTATGCTTCACAGACTCCCACCAGTAGTCTGCCTCACCGCGGAACATAAAGGTGGCGAATGGAACCTTCTGTTCCTCCGTGCATCCCAAGACATCGAATATCTTGGTAATTTGCTTGACCCACGTTTCCGCCATGATCGGATCCGGCTTTCTCTTAAATTCTGGTGGTCCCAATTCTTTGAACTGCTTGGCTGTGATAAACCGCGCATTGTTATCATTTCCACTCGTATTCTGCACACAAGTCTCCCTCGTCTGATTTTGCATGAACTGCAAAAAGTTCCTAAACATTCCATCATTCATCGTTTGCTCGGTAACATTGTTTACAGGAGGAATATTGCCTTCCTGTTGCACGTTCCCCTGGGTGGTGATCAAAGGTGTCTCCACGGTCTGATTTACTCCATTATTAACGTTCTCAACTGCCATTCATAAATACTGCCATAAAACAAGGGTTAATAGTCATGTCATATATTATCCCTATACTCTGACCGACCAAATAAACACCAAATAAACTTAGTCAGGTCATACTAGTGAAGAAATTCCCCGTCTCTCCCCTCCTAGTTCTTGTCTCACATCTCAGCCAGGGATCATATCCCTAAGCTCTGACACCAACTGTGACGCCCCCAAAATAGGTATACAACACCCATTCTGAGTCGCCAAATACATGGTTCAAAAAAACAAACTGCAACTTCAATAATACAATTGTCGTGCAAAATACGACAACACATACTGTGAGTTTAATACAAATATTGTCTTCTAGACAATATCCACACTCAAATAAGTCCTCATTACAATTATTTAAACACTATTTTACAGAAATAGTGAGGACTGCTAAAATATCTTTCTAGAACCATCACTCCATACCCCGACTAGATCCTGCTATGTTCTCACCTCCTGAGAAGAAAAATGGAATAAAAAGGAAAAGGGTGAGCTCAACTAGCCCAGTTAAAAATATTATGACCAAATATTCTTTAACCAAATATTCATCTTTACACTACATGCCAAAGATATTCATTTATATCACCAGTCAGTTATGTTCATCTCAACACCTGTTCATCTTTGCACTACAGGCCAAAGATATTCATCAGATAATCATACATCTTTGCACTACATGCCAAAGATATTCAGTAATATCACCATTTAGGACTGAGGATGATGAAAAATATCTTAAAGAAAACGAATCCAGTGAGACAGAAGGACAAATAGTAGGGATTCGTATAACAGTTTATCCAAGATCAATAATACTTCATAATAATCAATTGTGAAGTAGAATTCAAAAATAAAGATCAAAACATGAATACAATCAAAGATAGTAACCATAATAGACATCTTGGACAAAAGGGAAAATTTTATTTTTTGGTGAATAGTGCCGTATTCGTGAATAGTGCCGTATACGTGAATAGTGTTGTATACGTGAATAGTAACCTCGACACAAAAAGTTCCAAATTTGATAAAAAAAACTCATATCAATATTTTAGCATAATGATATTGAAGAAAATAATATCATTTAAGAAGAAAATAATATCCCTTACCTCAAAATATCAGTACTTCTGTTCGGAATATCGGTAAAAGGCTGAAGAAAACTTGCACTGATGAATAGAAACTCACAAAGTATCTAAATACTTCCAAAATACACTCAATAATCTAGAGAGAGAAAGAGAGAAAACTTGTTTCTGGTGTGATTTTTAATTCTAACTTAGCCCTCTATTTATAGGAAAATGTTAGCACGCCGAAGTAAACTTAACCTGCAACCTGATGACTTTACCTGCTACTATTCCCACCCACCACATTTGAATAAAAATCTCAGCACATTTTCACCAACCAAAAGTGGGGCCCACCAATTCTAGAATTTTCTACCAAAATAACAAATTTCGCAACTTCTACAATTTCTAAACCAGTCATCTCATAAAATTCATAACAAATCATACGTTCATTTTTAACGGTTCAAAATTTGTGGACATATGCTCAACTTGTATATGAATAACATATCCAAAAATTACCACGATCCAACGGTCGGATTAAAAATTATAACCCCCGTAATATTTCTCAAAAACCCTGATTTGATTTTTAATACTTCCATTCCGATAAAAATACTGATAAAACACCTCAACATTAACTCCTTCATTTTTAACTACAATAAATATATCCAACATTTATATCCACATAGAATAAATATTTCCTTATCATATGAATCAATAATTAATTATTCATAAATAATATTACAGAATCACATTTATGACAACCAGGCCGTTCCCAGGAAAGAGGGGGCTTTCCAATAAGGATTTCTCCTTACTAGCGCGCAATTAGATGACCAAACCTCTCCTTAGACAGAACTTTCTAGACATTGCCAATAATGCTATCTAATAATATTATTCAAATAATATGAATTATTAGTCTGATAATAGAAAATACTGTGCAACAACAATTATTGAAACAACAATAATATAAAATATCAACGCAGCAATTATTGAATCAATAAAATAAAATATTGAACAGTAACTACTGTAACAATTATTGAGTAGTGCCTTCTTACGTAAGAATCAATAATTAGTGCAATACCGTGTGCTACTATATTTTAACCACCAGGTATTCCAACAGTATTAACTGTAACAACTACGCCGTTAATTATAAACAACTTATACTTGTCGTTTTCTTCATCCATTCGCTTTCCGTTATGGGGCCCACACAAGGCTGCGCCGTCGTACGAATATTCCCTGACAGCAAGAATATTTCACGACCAAACGAATATTCACCTACCAAAAATGAATATTTTATAACCACGTGCTTATTTGAAATATTTGCGCATTTTACCCATAACTAACCACATTAATCAAATCAACCCTTTCTATTTCAAAATAATAAATAGAGGAAATTTAATTTCAGTTATTAATAAGTTGGGGTCTTACATTAAGTGAAAGCATTTTGTTTCAGGACTCTAAAGTTAGATGTGCCTAAATTTGCTGATGAGGTGCCTATTCTTTACAAGGACTGTAACTTTGATGTAAAGTTGGACTCAGACTTGATGGAGATTGAACAAGAGGACTATGAGATACCTCAGGAGATCAGAGAATGGGTCGAAGATAAACCCAAGGCAAATCTTGATCAAACCACCTTTTTTAACCTTGGAACCTCAGAAAACCCCAAACAAATCCAGATTGGTACGGATCTTACTCCAAACCAAAGGAATGATATGGTTACTCTATTGACCCAATTCCAGGATATGTTTGCATGGTCTCATGGAGACATGGTCGGTTTGTCCATGGTGGTCGTTTTACCGATCAATATATGCGTGCAAGTATACACGGTCAACAAATAATAAAGAGTAAGTAAAGTATTGTTCCCACGGAGAATTAACTAATAAAGTTCACTAAGCACTAACCCATAACCATTTCAGTCTTATTTAAACGAGTGATTTAATACTATATATTTAAACTATGAAATTAAATAAAACTAACTATCCCTAGAATGAGACTAGATAATGAAGACCTGAGATTATAATTTCACCTATTGAATCATTTAAATCAACACACTTCCTGTAAAGCCAAATCGAACTGTTAGTCGAGAAAACGAAAGTAAAATATAGTCATCTCTCGATGTACCATACCCATATCATAAATAATCCACAATTGATAGAATACACATGAACACCCACATTACCTAAACCGCTATATGTCTATGCGATTTACAAATAAATAGGGTTTAAGTCCAAGTCCTCAATTGACTACGAGTGGTGCTTCAGTATATGTCTATCCTAAGCACAAATCATACATTTCATCACCATGTAGAACATACAAACACAAGCTATTAAGATCAGATCTAAACCCATACTTCATCTTTCAAGTTCATATAGATTATCACAGTAATCGATGGCCAATCAACTAAGAAAATAAGCATGAATCTTAATAGACAATCTCATAACAATCAATAAGGCTAACAATGAAGTATATCAAAATAAACTAGGCAATAGATTCCATTGTAGCCCCAAAATAGAGTTTAACTCATAGTTAAATTAAATCCATCATCCACAAATTGAATAAACATCATAAGAATACAAATAGGAATCAAAGAGAGGATAAGAGTAGAAAGTTGAATTGCAAATATGTTCTCTTGCTCCAAGTTTGATTCTTTAATGCTATCCAATTGCTTCAACCTTCAGATCTAATCAGATAGCTACTAAGTCTACCCTAATCTAATATTGAGAATCAAAGAGAATAAAAGACCAATCCTAAACTAAGTGATCCCCCAAGGGTGGAATGCCTTTTTACACATTGATATAGGTCTTATATATGGGTCTAATTCGTGTGCCTCCTTTTCAAAGCAACAATCCCATTGATCAAGTTAATTGAAAGTCAACTGCAGAAATAGACTGGCGCAACTGTGCCCCATGTGTGCTTTAAACTGGCTCAGCTATGCTACAGGGCATCTGGGTAGACTGTCTGGCGCAGCTGCGCTGCACCTAAGAGTAAATTGGGCGCAGCTGCGCCGTGCACCAGTTGCTCCTGATTTCTCCTACTGCAGGCTTCTGACATCATGCCATTCATTGTATCTTACTCCAATTCCTCCTTCCATCATTTTGCCATGCTTAGCTCCATTTACACCAAGAGAGTTCCCATTTATGACAACTACAAAAGAAAACACAAATGCATGAAAAGCTATACAATCAAATGAGTTTAAACAACAAATTAAGTTAGTTGATATCTAAATAAGTGGTTATAAAACCACTTATCAGTCCATTGACATCGTCATTCATCGCCTTCCTATCAAAGAGGGATTCAAGCCAGTCAGGCAAAAACTCAGGCGATTAAAACCTGAGTGGAGTTTAAAAGTTAAAGAAGAAATTGTGAAACAATTTCAAGCCGACATCATCATGGTGTCAACATACCCTGAGTGGCTATCCAACATAGTCCCCGTGCCTAAACCCAGAAGGAAGGTGCGAGTTTGTGTGGATTACAGGGATCTGAACAAAGCTTGTCTCAAAGATAGCTTTCCAGTACCATTCATCCACATACTCATTGACAATACAGCTCAATATGACATGTACTCCTTTGCAGACTGCTTTATTGAGTACCTTCAAATCATGGTTGCTGAAGAGGATCGTGAGAAAACTGTATTCACCATTCCTTGGGGAACCTTTTGCTATAGACGATTGTCATTTGGCCTCATCAATGCCGGAGCTACCTATCAACGAGCCATGATGGCTCTTTTCTATGATCTAATGCACAGAGAGATAGAAGTATACGTGGACGACATCATTGTCAAATCCTGAAGGGAGGAAGACCACATAGATCATCTCAAAAAGCTTTTCAACTGGTTGCGTAAGTACAACTTAAAGTTGAACCCGGCCAAGTGCGCCTTTGGTGTTAAATCAGGCAAATTGCTAGGATTCGTAGTAAACCACAAGGGCATTAAGCTGGATCCTACAAAAATTCAGGCCATCATGGAAATGCCCATACCCCAGACAGAGAGGGAAATACGGGGATTTTTGGGAAGAATCAACTTCATCAGCCGATTCATCTCCCAACTCACAGCCACCTGTGAACCCATCTTCAAGTTGTTAAGGAAGAACTCCTCCATGAAATGGAATGATGAGTGTCAGAAAGCTTTCCTTCTCATCAAAGAGCAACTAATCAAAGATCCTATTTTAGTACCTCCCAGGGATGGTGTTCCCATATTTATGTACCTGTCAATCGATGACAACGCCATGGGCTGCATGCTGGGACAGAAAGACGATAGAGGCCAAGAAAGAGCTATCTATTACCTCAGCAAAAGATTCAGTATCAGTGAACACAAGTACACGCTGATTGAGATAACTTATTGTGCTTTAGCATGAGCTTCCATGAGATTACAACATTATCTCTATGGTCACACAACCCATCTCATATCCCGCGTGGATCCTCTCAAGTACGTGTTCAGCAAACCCATGTTGAATTATTGACTGTCCAAATGGCAGTTGATCCTTCAATAATTTGACATCATCTACGTGACTCAAAATTCTATCAAAGGTTAAGGAATTGCGGATCAACTGGCCTCCACACCTTCAGGGGATTTCAAACCCTTGGAAACATACTTTCCCGATGAAGGGGTAATGACAGTTTAGCAACACCATCAGGACAATACACACAAATCATGGAAGATGTATTTTGATGGAGCTGTAAACATGGAAGGCCCTGGAGCTGGGGCAGTTCTAGTATCCATTTTGGGGGAGTAGTATCCCATTGCCATCAAATTGCAGTTTGCTAGCACCAATAATATAGCTGAGTATGAAGGCTGTATCATGGGGTTGAAACTAGCCCAATCCATGGGCATCAGATGGTTAACTGTCTTTAGAAATTCTGAATTGGTAATCAGACAAACCACTGAGATCTATCACACCAAAGAGCTACATTTACTACCTTACCATCGGCAGGTTATCCAGATCGTCTCGGAGTTTGAAGAAATAACCTTCTTCCACATTCCTCAGAATAGGAATGACTTTGCGGATGCACTAGCATCTTTGGCCTCCTTGATCAACATACTTGATAAGGAAGACATGCCAAATATCACATTTGCCCTACAAAAGGCTCCAGCCTATGGGAACTACATTGGAGAAGTATCAGATGAGCTGCCTCCTATCCAACACCCTTGGTATCAGCATATCAAGGAGTATCTGCGAGATGGATATACACCCGCTGAGGCGAGTCAAGCTAAAAGAAAACGGATTCATTGAATGGCTATGAAATTTTACCTGAGCGGAGACGCACTCTACAAAAGAGATGCAGGATTAGGTCTTCTTAGATGTCTAGACAAAGACCAATCTCAGAGCCTCATGGATGAAATCCATGGTGGAGTATGCGGCCCACATATGAGCGACCCTCTACTTGTCAAGAAAATCTTAAGAATAAGGCATTACTGGCTCTTTCTGAAGCTAACTATGATGATCACGTCAAGAGATGTTACCAATGCCAAATTCATGGGAATGCTATCCACACCCTTCCAAGGGAGCTCCACAATATGAGTTTTCCCTAGCCCTTCTCAATGTGGGGAATGAACGTGATCGGTCCCATGTAGCCCAAAGCCAGCAATGGTCATCGGTTTATCTTTACCATGATCGACTACTTCACCAAGTGGGTAGAAGTAGCCTCTTCCCCCAGGGTTGCTAAAGAAGTTGTCATTGGTTTCATCAGAAACAATATCATTTATCAATATGGACAACCAGAGGTAATTGTGTTAGATAATGCTAAAAACCTCAACAACTAAATGATGGAGGAGTTATGCAGTAAATTCCACATCAAACATCTCAACTCCGTCATCTATCGGTCAAAGATGAATGGTGTTGTTGAAGCGACTAATAAGAATATCAAAAAGATCATGCAAAAGATGTCCACTAATCATAAAGGATGGCCTGACTTGTTACCTCTGACTCTATTAGCCTACAGAACATCAATGCGCACTTCCACTGGGCAACCCCCTACTTATTAACTTATGGCATGGAAGCAGTGCTCCCCATAGAGGTGGAAATGGAATCCCTCAGAGTGTTGATAGATGCTCAGCTGGATGAAGACCAATGGTTACAAGATCGGTACCACCGATTGTCTCTAATAGATGAAAGGCAGGTTACAACCATCTTCCATGGTCAGTTATACCAACAGAGGATCGCTAGATCCTACAACAGAAAAGTCTGGCTATGACAATTCAAAGAACACGACTTGGTGTTAAAGAAGGTTCTTGACAACCAAGATCAATCCAAAGGAAAATTCGCCCAAAACTGGGAAGGCCCGTTTGTTATCCCTATTGACAGGAAAAACCCTCATATTACAAGAGATGGATGGAGATGAATTTCCCTAACTCATTAACTCAGACACCATGAAATGGTACTATGTCTGAAGTTACCTGCAAACCAGCATCTTGGTTTTGGATCACCAGATCCCCCGTTTATTTTGGTTTTCAAAACCTTTCTCACTACATACAATCTTCACTACTTCAGTTTATCCCACTCGGGATCAAACATTTCACCACTTCAGTTTGTCCCACTCGGGATCAAATATTTCAACACTTCAATTTTTCCCACCATGGATCAAACATTTCACACCTTCAGTTTGTTCCACTAGGGATAAAACTTTTCACATCTGTAGTCTGTCCCACCAGGGGCAAACTACGCAGACCTAATCTCTCCAATACACGGGAGTACGTAGGCAACCATTTTTATGGTCCGATCTAACTACAGAAAAAACAAAAAAAACATCTCTACACCTTCTTCACTACCTACAACTTTGAACCTTTACACACTAGGGTCGAACTACGCAGACCTGATCTCCCCTTCTCAATGGGAGTACGTAGGCAGCCATTCATGGTTCGGTCTCACCTTTACCAAAACACAAAAACTTATCAATGGTATTGGGATTATCCTTCAAACCACACCTCATCAACTTAGACCAAAGGGATGGAACTACCTGGTCTCCCCACACCAATGGGAGAACCGGCGACCATCTAAGCTACGGTTGAGTCCTCAAAGAGAAACACCAATCCATAAGAGATGGAACTACTTGGGCTCCCTAATACAAAGGAGTACTGGCGACCATCTATGGGCGGTTAACCTCAGAGAGGAAAGCTACAATCCTCTCTATAAACATATATAATAAACCAGCCCCAAGACACCAAAGGGTAGGGAATACACAGATCAACGTTCTATTCTGAAAGATCCTGAGACATCTCAATGTCCATCCATCAAGAGGGAGTTTAGAATACATCAAGATCATAAGCCCTGGAGAAACATGCAAATATCAAGCAAGTAACAAGGCATAACTAAAAGGGAAGTAAATCAAAATATGTTTCCCTGCCATATATAATACTGTTTGATATATACAATATGTCCTGTACATCACAAAAATGGCTAAGCTAGTCTGTGCAGGAAAATCCAAGCCAATCTACAAATCAGTGGATATGCACGCTATCAAATCCAGCATGGCATCCTTCTCAGAAGAAGGGGGTAACTCTGTGAATTCCTGCCCAAGGGTATCAACGCAAGCCAAGAGATCCACAACCATTTGCATGGTGACACTATGCTCATCAATGAATGTTCTCATCTCTGCAATGATATCAACGGTATGGGACCTCAATGCAGTACTATCTATAATTGCGGCATCTCGGGCAGATATAGTGCCATCCCGCTCAATAAAAAATGTATCTCTAGATGATCTAGCCTCATCCTGCTTAGCAACAATGATATCTCTATGAGCTAAAGCATCATCTCTCTCAACTAGAGCGGTATCTCTCCCAGAAAGAGCTGTCAACATCAAGGCCCTAGCCTGATCCCTCTCATATGTCATCAGATGTAGACTCTGCTCTAAATACTCTATAGAATGTAGAGTCATAGTAGAAGTAATACTGAGAGAATCAATCTGAGCTATTGTCAACCCAGCGAATAGCTCATCCTCAGTGGAAGAATCAGTGTCCTCCATGGGCTCCCAGAATCAACACCCGGCTTTGTGGATACAACCCCGGCCGATGTAATCTCTACTTCTAGCCATGCAGAATACTCTGTAGAACTGCCCGGATGGCTAGTAGTAAAATCAGCTCTCTCACAATAGGCCCAACAAGCATGAACTCTGGACAAATCCTCCACTGACAAAAGTCGAGATGACATACGTTGACCCAATGCCCCATCAAAGGGATGAACATCCTGAAATTGGTCGAACTGAGCCATCACAGCCAGTGGGTGATAAGTGGTCATACCCCTCAAACCAGCCAGAGGAAGATAATCTATGCCAGATGCATGAGTAATGAAGCTGTAGGGTGAACTAAGCCCTGAACACGGCAAAATGTTAAATGGATCCTTGATCCCTGCCAAGAACACCGACCAAAAAGTGGCGTTTGTACACTCCACCAGCTGAAAGAAGTAAGACATAGCTATCTCATGGGAAAAACAATACCCATGTCATCAGAATGTGCCAACCGGTCTCAGGTGTGACATGAACCACACATACAGCAAGACCGAGCTGCCTGTAAATACCCCTGCAGGATGGGTATGGTAATACGTGGCTGACCTCAAGGTCTCTACCATAATCATTGGCAAAATGGTATGTCCCTCCTGTAGAGCCCGCACTACCATAGTCACGCCGATGTCTAAATGATCCATGTACAGTGGCATGTACAGATAAGCCACTACACACATCAAGAGTATGTCTACTCTGGCAACACACCAATCATCCTCCGATGTGGTGAAATACCCGGAGTGCTGTACATAATTGTCCAAGGAGCCAAATCTGTCTATCAAAAAATGCATGAACGCTACATGCCCGTAAGAGATCTCATCCTGGGCCACTCTGCGCCTCAATCCTGTGAGCATCATAAACTGTCGGCTCATATCTCCTACAGCCATCCGAGCGCAAGGCCTGTCCAGCGACAAATCTGTCAAACGCTCATACTCCTCTAAGGTATGAGTCAACTCATGGGTCTCAAATCGGAACACCTGCCTCTCCGGTACTCAATGCTCTAGCATGCCCTCTATAAAACCCAATGGAACCTGGAACATCAGGAGGGTCATGGAGTGATGCATCAACTGATATACTGTCACCTGATCTAGGGAGGACAAGCTGTCATACCACAATCTCAAATAGGAGGCCACCAATACTGGTGGGGTATAATCTATCTGGCTAACTGTCGATGAAGACATCTATAGGGCCATGTCATAAGACCATCCAGGGGTCAATACTGAACTCATCTTTGGAAATATATATGCATAACATAATACATGCATGATAAATAATAGATGACAATATGATGTAGGGAATGGAAAACAGTATACATACATTCCTAAGTACATCATCATCTAATACATCATCTCTGTATACAGCTAGAAAATACAAGGAAATGGGGCACAACCACCCAACAACTAATAGAGACCAAACTGCGAGTCTACATATCAATCATTGGTATTCACCTAAACATAGGGTTCACAAAGTCGATGATCACAGCTGTTACAAGTTACATTCGGAAATACCTTGTGAAGGTCTGATGCCATCAACTTGGGGTTTTAACTCCAATCACAAATATACATTTCATCAAAAGTTTCTCCCCAGCGGAGATTTCATACGTTTTCAGCCGTTGGCAATTAAACCCAGCGAAGCATCAGAGGTGGTCCGATTATATTCACCGTTGAAATATAGTTCAGCGAAGGTCAGACAACCCTGATGTTTTTAGCCGTTGGCAATTAAACCCAACGAAGCATTAAAGGTGGTCCGATGATATTCACCGTTGAAGTACAGTTCAGCGAAGGTAAGACAACCCTGACGTTTTCAGCCGTTGGCAAGTAAATCCAATAAAGCATCGGAGGTGGTCCGATGATGTTCATCCATTGAAGGACATTTCAACGAAGGTCAAGCAACCTTGACGTTATTCAGCCGTTGGCAAGTAAATCCAGCGAAGCGTCGAAAGTGGTATGATGATATCAGTCGTTTAAGGACATTTTAATGAAGGACAGGCAGCCCTGACGTCATCAGCCGTTGGCAAGTAAACCCAGTGAAGCATCGGAGATGGTCCGATGATGTTCACCGTTGAAGCACATTTTAACGAAGGTAAAGCAACCTTGACGTTATTCAGTCATTGGCAAGTAAATCCAGCGAAGTGTTGGAAGTGGTCCGATGATCTCAGCCATTGAAGTACATTTTAATGAAGGTCAGACAGTCCTGACATCATTAGCCGTTGGCAATTAAACCCAACAAAGCATCAGAGGCGGTCTAATGATGGTAGCCGTTGAAGTACATTTCAACGAAGGTCAGACAGCCTTGATAATGCCAACTGTTGGCAGTAACTCTGATATAACACTTGAAAGACCTGGCGATACAAACTGGGAAAAACCATCCTCATCGAAGAAGACTGATGATAGAATCTGTTATACAAATCTTCATCAGACAAAGCACAACTTTCGAAGAGTCTCTAGAACATGAGAAGAACATCTTCGATAGAAAGTCAGCATTGAGGGTTAAGGACTTTGGTGGTAACTCCTATGTCAACATCCTCTAGACTCATTCATGGAGTAACCTCCATTTCATGCATTCAACATACATTTGCATCATGCTGCAATACATTGCATCATAATTATCTTGTCACATTTCAAGTGTAGCTATCTTTATCCTATTCATGCCATTGTATTACATGAATATGACAAAGAGGGGCATCTGTAGACACTCGAAATTTTGCATTCCTGTTACTAACCTTGCAGGAGGGCAAAAACATCTTCCAGAGATAACTCTGGAAGTCAAATCAGCTCAATCTCAGAGACAACCCTGGGATACTCAGTTTTCAGCCTCGGAGACAACCCCGAGATATTCAGTTTCAATCCTGGAGACAACCCCAGGATACTCAATTCCAAATCTCAGAGATAACCCCGAGAGATATAGTTCCAATTCTGGAGATAACCCTAGAGAAGTCAGTTTCAACCTTGGAGACAGCCCCGAGGCATTCAATTCTATCCCCGAGAGGTCAAGGCACCTCAGAGATAACCCTGAGGACATTCAGCACTCACAGTAGCCCAATCTCAGAGATAACCTTGAGCAACGACTGCTACATCTGCATAGAGCCAGAGATAACCCTGGTGAGGGACAAAAATGTCATTTTGCCACCTCGATACTATATTTATGCTGTCTCGACATCATTTCAACCCACATTTCATACCAAAGTGTCCCACAAGAACCATAACTCAAAATCTCGAATGACTACTACATAAGACAACACATCAGATAGAATTTGAAGACTTGAAGATTTGGTCATGGACCTATCTTCCCAACTTTGTATAACCTCTTATCCCATGTCATTGTGTAGCTCTCGACAATAGCATTCCGAAAAGGTATAGCACTCCTCAATCGGATGCCCGGATTGAAAGTTATGAAGGTTCAAGCGGACAACGCGTTACACGAGTGCACGTTCTTTGAGACGGCAGGACCCACATGGTCTGGGGAAACCCAGGCAGCCGTAGGTAGACCCGCGGCTGCCGCAGGTAGACCCGTGGCCAGTTGGTATATAAATAGTGGCATTGGGGTGGCCATTTTAAAGAGAGAAAAAGCGAGGATGCCCTGCCCATTTCACTCTGTACACACTTCTATAGTTCTCCAAATTGAGTGCTTCTTTTTTCTAAACCCTTGTGAGCTCGTGTTTTACAACATACTAAAATTTAACAGGTGGAAATTGAGTTTTCAGGCATCAAAAGCTATCTTAAATCTGCTTGGCAGCCCACTGTAAGATATTTTAGATTTTTAAATTTTTCTTACTTCTATACATACATATCTACTCACGTTGAGAGTCGCGTCATGTGAGTATGCCCGGATCGTCGATCCGTGGCTTTTATTGCTTATATATATAAATACTTATATATATATATATATATATATATATATATATATATTTACATTTCTGTTTGGCCTAGAGCTCACTTCGGGGCCTTTTACAGCTTATATATATATATATTTATATTTTTAAGTCCTGTATGGAGTTCACTTCGTGGCAGTTGATTGTTTATATATATATATATATATATATATATATATATATATATATATATTTATTTACAGCTTTTACATATATAATTGTTTTATCAGCCTGTGGGTTAGATTTGCCTAAATCTGACTATTTCTCACTTTAACCTGTTCATGGTGACTAAATTGAAACCATTGAAGCTGTAATGCTTAGATTTACTCAAATCTAATTCGTTTTCTAGCTTTTGCTACAGGCTAGATTTATCTCAATCTAGCTATTTCTCACTTTAGCCGGTTCATGGTGATTAAACTGGAACCGATGATGAAAGGCCCCCAAATCTGGGTACTTGAAACCCAAACTCGGTGCTTTACGATACCATTTCTATGAGCGGAATAATACTAATAATAATAACAATAATATAAAAGTCAAACTTAATTTACATAATTATCAGAGTCTTAATCCCAAGAACGTAACCTTTAAACATTCATTACAACCCATGATAGATAATATATATTATACTTGTCTTAATAAAGTTAACTATTACATATCATAGCGTTTCTCTCATTCAGCAACCTTTCCCTTGTTCTTAGCAGAGCTCTCTGGTTGTTCACACTTAGCTGAAAATATTTAAATTAAGCAAGGATGTGCATTTGAGTGCCCAACAAGTAATAACAGTTATATATATAAGCTGAATGAATTTAAATATTTTCTTTATACTACCCTTCTATAACGATTTAATAGTTGTGAAGTAATCTGTACCAATGATAATAATATATCAATTCTATATCAAAATTTTAAAACTACATACTGACTATAAATAGGGTTTATCTGACATACTATGAATATTATTTTCATTTTCGAAAATGTTAAACAGAAATTCATCTGTAAACCGTCATAACTTACAGGCACGGGGGGCGATCAGCCCGTTATGCCCTGCATTGATCAATACTACGTGCAAGAACGAGGGTATCGTTCACTCTGTCCACCTTTGGTGCATAAAAAGTTTTCCCGTGTAGGGATGTTCATACTTGTCTGGGTTCCAACTCGAAGGTTTTATCTTGTTCAACAATAATTTATAATTCAACATATATATATATATATATATATATATATATATATATATAAAGGTAATTGACAAAGGTATATCAACATGTGATTAAATAGAATGACTATCCAAGTGGGGACACTTGTATAACCATTTATAGAAATTAACGAACAGAATATATATCTGAATTACCATATACTAACATGCTGATAATCAATGAGCGTATATAATATAAGGTTAATAATATGTACAGTAATAATATAATTCATAAATATTCTTACTCATGTCCATTGCATAAAGAAAATGCAAAGGTAAGATACTTGCCTGAAGCGCTGCTTACAGTTTGTAATTTAGATTTATCGCTTATCTCACGACCTATCATTAATAAGATCGTTCGTTCGATTAGAATAACATACTATAACACATAACACTGCTTATTGCAGTCAGCACATAACCAAATCATATCGTCACATATGTTTAATAACCATTGAATCACAAATAATCACTTATCTAATCACATTTTCGAAGTCTAGATCAATTTCTGAAATATGTCGGTGTACCGACAACTTTATCGGGTAATTATCGAGTCTAAGACTCTGTACCGTAACTTAGTATCAGTCATATTATTTTTAAATGATTCAGTATAATTTTAAAACATTTATCATGATTTATCATGAATTTTCAAACATCGGAATCATTTTTAAATGATTTAAATACTAATCAATTCTATTATCATTAATATTTAATCAATGTTAAACTATTAATGAAATCATTTCCAAAATATTAAAGTTATTTATAATAACTTGAAATACTTTTAAAGTATTAATATTACTCTTAAATGATTTTTAAAACAATTAAAATCATTTTTAAGTAATTATCATTAATATTAAAGTATTTATGTTTTATTTATCAAGTCATTAAGTATAACTTAAAATATTTTTAATTCATTTATATCCCTTTTACATGATTTTTAAATTAATAAAACTATTTATAAACTATTTATTTAATATAATTATTAAATAAATTTAATATCATTAATAATAAATTAATAATCATTAATATTAAATTAGTAATGAAATGATTCTTTAAATATTAAAAGTTATGTTTTATAACTTAAAATATCTTCAAACACTTTATTTTCATTTAAAATAATTATTATAATACAAAAATCATTTTTAAACTAAGTTATTTAATATAATTATTAAATAACCTTAGTATCATTAATAATAATTAATTAATAAAATTTATCTTTAAATATTAAAAGTTATATTTTATAACTTAAAATATTTTTAAATACCTTATTATTATTTAAAATAATTTTTAATATAATAAAATGATTTTTAATCAATTTATTTAATTCATTAGTAAATAACTTAACTATCATTAATATTTATTTATTAATGAAATTTATCACAAAATATTAAAAGTCATTAAAAATAACTTAAAATATTTTCTTATATCATAATATAATTTTAAATGTTTTTTTAAATATTAAAATCATTTTTAACTAATTTATTTAATATTATAATTGAATAAATTAAATACTTTTAATATTCCAAAAATATTAAATATATATGAAATATATTTAAAATAAATAAAAACTAATTTTTGGAATTTAAATTAATTTTTAATAATTTATTTTATATTTTTAATAAGTAAAAACTATTTTTTCCTATTTATTTAATAATTTCTAGAAAATAGTATATTATCTGTCGCTAAAGACTACCTATAGCGACAGAACCGTCGCTATAGGTGTTCTTTATGTTCTTGGCCAAACCCAGAACTTCATAGCCGGTTTGCCAGGTACCACGTTTGACCAACAATGATTCAGTGGGTGTTGTGATTCTAGGAATGCTATTGAGCAGATCATGTAGAACTAATGCAAGACTACAAGATCAAACGACAAACATGTTCATGCATCACATAACCAAAGAGATCTAATCGTCCAAAGTAGCTGTCAGAGCTGTTCTTCATTTCTGGGTTACCCAGAAATGAAGAACAGTTCATGAGACCTACTTTGGGCTTCCACAACTTGTATGATATGAAATGTTTCTGTGATATAATGCATTCAGTGTATACCCAACATGACAAGGAAGAGTTATAATACATTATATCACTAAAATAACAACAGATCAAACGTACAAAGGCCGATCAAACCATGTCAGACATCATGCTATTGTGTTTTTTGGGTTACCCAGAAAACACAAACCGTGAGCTTTATGCTTGGTTTGACCTTTATCCAAATCCAATCGGTTTACTTATTAAGTGATATAAGAGCATAATCATGTAGTCCATGTAACAAACTATAAACTTATTACAACATCATGACTAAAACATCAACAACCTGACAGATCAGAGCCCAAGAACATTTTGTCAGACGCTTCTGGGCCTGATCTGGGCTACCCAGATTTCATAGTGTCATGGCCGGTCAATGGCCTTTGACCACGAATAACTTGCAATCTGTTTAGGCTATGACCTTGATTCAACTTCGAGATTATAGATCTCATGACATACTACAAGATTAAACACTTAAAACACAAAAACACATAACAGATCAAGATCTACAATGTAAGACCCCAACTTATTAATAAATGAAATTAAATTTCCTCTATTTATTATTTTGAAATAGAAATGGTTGATTTGATTAATGTGGTTAGTTATGGATAAAATGCGCAAATATTTCAAATAAGCAAGTGATTATAAAATATTCATTTTTGGTCGGTGAATATTCGTGTGGTCGTGAAATATTCTTTCTGTCGGGAAAAATTCGTACGACGGCGCAACTATTTGTGGGCCCCATAACGAAAAACGATTGGATGAAGATAACGACAAAAATTGAGTTTTTATAAATAACGGCGTAGTTGTTACCATTAACACTGTTAGAATACCCGGTGGTTAAAATATATTAATACACGTGGTTGCACAGTAGCACACGGATTGTACAGTATTTTAGAATTATTGATTCTTACGAAGGAAGGCACTACTCAATAATTATTACAATAGTTACTGTTCAATATTTTATTTTATTGATTCAATAATTGTTGCGTTGATATTTTATATTATTGTTGTTTCAATAATTGTTGCTGCACAGTATTTTCCATTATCAGATTAACAATTCATATTATTTAAATAATATTATTAGATAGCATTATTGGCAATGTCTAGAAAGTTCTATCTAAGGAGAGGTTTGGTCATCTAATTACGCGTTAGTAAGGAGAAATCCTTATGGGAAAGCCCCCTCTTTCCTGGGAACGGCCTGGTTGTCATAAATGTGATTCTGTAATATTATTTGTGAATAATTAATTATTGATTTATATGATAAGGAAATATTTATTTTATGTGGATATAAATGAGGGATATATTTTTGTAGTTAAAAATGAAGGAGATAATGTTGAGGTGTTTTATCTGTAATTTTGTCGGAACGGAGGTATTGAAAATCAAATTAGAGTTTTTGAGATATTTTGCGAGGGTTATAATTTTTAATCCGACTGTTGGATCGTGATAATATTTGGATATGTTATACATATATAAGTTGAGTATATGTCCACAAATTTTGAACCGTTAAAAATGAACGTATGATTTGTTATGAATTTTACGAGATGACTGGTTCAGAAATTGTTGAATTTTCGGAGTTAATCATTTTGGTGAAAAATTCTAGAATTGGTGGGCCCTACTCTTGGTTGGTGAAGAAATGTGCTGAGATTTTTATTCAAATGTGGTGGTTGGGAATAGTAGCAGGTAAAACCATCAGGTTGCAGGTTAAGTCTGTTTCGGCGTGCTAACATTTTCCTATAAATAGATGGCAAAGTTAGAATTGAAAATCACACCAGAATTCATTAGTTTTCTCTCTTTCTCTCTCTAGATTATTGAGTGTATTTTGTGAGTATTTAGATACTTTGAAAGTTACTATTCAGCACAAGTTTCATTCAGCCTCATATCCAATATTCAGTCAGAAGTACGGTTATTTTGAGGTAAGGGATATTATTTTCTTCTTAAATGATATTATTTTCTTCAATATCATTATGCTGAAATATTGATATGAACTTTTTATCAAATTTGGAATTTTTTGTGTCGGGATTACTATTCACGTATACGGCACAATTCACGTATACGACACTATTCACGAATATAGCACTATTCACCGAAAAATAAAATTTTCTTCTTTTTATCCAAGATGTCTATTATGGTTACTATCTTTGATTGTATCCATGTTTTGATCTTTATTTTTAAATTCTGCTTCACAATTGATTATTATGAAGTATTATTGATCTTGGATAAACTGTTATAAGAATCCCTACTATTTATCCTTCTGTCTCACTGGATTCATTTTTTTTAAAGATATTTTTCATCATCCTCAGTCTTAAATGATGATATTACTGAATATCCTTGGCCTGTAGTGCAAAGATGTATGATTACCTGATGAATATCTTTGGCCTGTAGTGCAAAGATGAGCAGGTGTTGAGATGAACATGACCGACTAGTGTTACAAATGAATATCTTTGGCCTGTAGTGCAAAGATGAATATTTGATTAAAGATGGTTATTGATTGATGTTACAGGGATAAAATATCGTTGATGGACTTTTAAATCTTAGGAGATAGTAGAATTCATTCTCTACTTGACTCTTTTAATGGTTTGCTGTTTCCGCTGCAGTTGTTGATCTAAAACTTGTTGTCTATTATATTTTATCAGATTTTTCCCTGTTGAAGACTAATGATAAGTTGTTGTTTATTATCTTAGTCATAATATTCTTTACTGGGCTAGTTGAGCTCACCCTTTTCTTTTTTGTTCCATTTTTCTCAGGAGCGAGAATATAGCGGGAACTAGTCGGGGTGCAGAGTGATGTTTTCAGTCAGTTGTGTTAGCAGTCCTCACTATTTTGAAAAATAGTGTTTCAATAATTGTAATAAGGACTTATTTGAGTGTGGATATTGTCTAGAAGACAATATTTATATTTAAACTCACAGTATTTGTGTTGTTGTATTTTACACGACAATTATTATAATGAAGTTGTATTTGTTTCTGTACCATGTATTTGGCGACTCAGAATGGGTGATGTATACCTATTTTGGGGGCATCACAGTTGGTATCAGAGCTTAGGGATATGATCCCTGGCTGAGATGTGAGACAAGAACTAGGAGGGGAGAGACGGGGAATTCCTTCGCTAGTATGACCTGAATAAGTTTATTTGGTAATTATTTGGTCGGTCAGATATAGAGATAATATGTGACATGTCAATTAACCCTTGTTTTGTGGCAGTATTTGAGAATGACAGTAGAGAACGTTAACAATGGAGTGAATGAGACTGTGGAGACACCTTTAATTACCACCCAGGAGAACGTGCAACAGGAAGGCAATATTCCTCCTGTAAACAACGTTACGGAGCAAACGATGAATGATGGAATGTTTAGAAGCTTTTTGCAGTTCATGCAAAATCAGACGAGGGAGACTCGTGTGTAGAATACGGGTGGAAATGATAACAACGCGCGGTTTGTCACAGCCAAGCAGTTCAAAGAATTGGGACCACCAGAATTTAATGGAAAGCCGGATCCGATCATGGCGAAAACGTGGGTCAAGCAAATTACCAAGATATTCGATGTCTTGGGATGCACGGAGGAACAAAAGGTTCAATTCGCCACCTTTATGTTCCGCGGTGAGGCAGACTACTGGTGGGATTCTGTGAAGCGTACCCAGCTTGGCACACTCAACATGTCCTGGGAAACATTTCAGAAACTGTTTAATGACAAGTACTTTCCTGAAAGTATTCGTCATATGAAGGAGGTAGAGTTTATTAGACTGGAACAAAACAACATGGCAGTGTTCCAGTGCGAGGCGAAGTTTGTAGAGTTATCCAGGTTTGCACCTCATTTGGTCGAGAATGAAGAACGAATGACAAGGATGTTTCTGAGAGGTTTAAAACCCAAGATTCGGCAATATCTTATCTCTCATAAATTTTCTTTATATTCAGATGTTGTAAACAGGGCTCAATTATTAGAGCGAGATAATGAGTATGTTCAACCGAGGAACCACAACCAGGGTCATACTAGTGACAGCAGTCATCGGTGCGATGAGAACAAGCGAGGAGGGAAAAATACAGACAAAAGTGGTAACCACTCGGGTGGTCATCATGGCCATGATAATAGGAGAGGTGAGTCAAGTGGAAATTTCAAGAAGAGAAGATTTAACGATGACAAGAAGACGTCGACAGCAGCACCAGCACCGGGAACAAATTCTAGGGGAGGAGAACGACCGCCAGTTATATGTTACAGATGCGGAGAGGAGGGACATATATGTCCAAACTGCCCACAACAGTTCAAGATATGTTAAAATTGTGGAAAGGAAGGACATATCGCCCGAGATTGTACTATAGCGAAACCAAGTCCAGCTGGGACGGTGACACCTAAGGCGGATACTGACAAAATAATGTCGCCGGTTTTTGGAAGAGCGTTTGTCGTGATTGCCCAAAACGCGAGGAACCCGAACGAAGGTATGACGGGTTAGTTAATTATAAATTCTTGTGAAGTTTATACCTTACTAGATACCGGTTCTACCCATTCTTTTATTTCTCCTGCTTGTGCTCAACGTTTAAACTTGACTCCGGAGAAATTAGACTTTGACCTATCTATGGAGACTCCGTTAGGAGAAACTTTCATTACATCTACAATTTATAAATCTTGCTTAATCCAAGTTGGCACAATCACATTACCTGTTGACCTTATCTCTTTAAAGATACTTACTTTTGATGTGATTTTAAGAATTGATTGGTTAACTACTCATCATGCCAAAATTGATTGTTTTCGTAAGGTTGTTAGTTTTTATATTCCTAACCAATCTGTTATGCGAATTCAAGCAACCAAACCACTAAAATTAATCGCTATCATACCAAGCCACAAAGCCATTCGTTTATTGAAAAACAGATGTCAAGCTTTCTTAGCCCATGTCATGGACTTGAACAAAAATACGTCAGATTTGAATGATATTTCTGTTGTTAGTGAATTTCCTGACGTATTTCCTGGCCTAACCTAGAGCGTGATATTGAATTTTTGTATTGATCTTCAACCCGATACAAAACCCATTTCTAAAATCTCATATTGAATAGCTCCTATTGAACTTCAGGAGTTAAAAACCCAACTATAGAAGTTGGTACCCGAGCCTCTATCTGGTGACTTCCTTTGTGGAATGCACCAAAGCCAGACTCTCCGTAAGGGACTCTATATTTATGTGGTGGTAAAACAATAGGTGCCATTGTGACGTGTTATCCAAGATTAGGATATGAATCACAATTGAGAGCAACCGAAGTCGGTGACCAAAGTACGTAGCTTTCTGGGCTTAGCTGGTCATAATTGAGGCTGAGTGCTGGCAATTTTGAGCACGTGGAGTTGTTGGGTTTGGTCACCAACTCCCACACTTGTCAAGCTATGTAATTTACATACTAAATAAAATCTAAAGAGGGGCATTTTAGTCATTTCGCATGGAATTTAAATGGCAAACTTGTAATCATGCAAACCCTTAGGGTTTGACCCTTAGGGTTTATCCCTAAGGTTTAGTACATAGCATTTGTAGGATTTCCATTTTTAGGGTTTGCTCAAAAATAAAATTAAATAAATTTTAGTTTCTAAAATTTTGAAATTAGGGTTTTGTAATTATGATTAATTTTTTAATTACTCTACACAGGAACATTAGGGTTTAATATCACTAATTATAATTAACATTGCTAAAATAGGAATTAGGGTTTTAAATTGGAAATTAGGGTTTCTAGAAATTAACAAATTTAAATGTTAATTAGGGTTGACCTAATTAATCAAATCATTATATAATACACATCATAAAACATATAACACCGTTACATAACAGTCTTAAACTCACAGTTGATTTTCAAATTAGGGTTTCCCCTAGTAAAATTAGGGTTTAACCAAATAATATTAGGATTTTGAAATTAAACACCATAATTGACCAACCATTATTAATACGTACATACCGTACATAATTATAACACTGAAAAATCAAAATATAATTAATATTATATTATTATTCTCATACCTTGACAATAATCCAAAATTAGGGTTTGGATTCCATATCTGATTTATTCTTCATATTTAACCTTAATAATTAAAGTAAAATAATTCACTTAATAACTTGTACTAAAACTCATATAATAAAATAATTATTATATTTATTCTAAAAATCACTCCATATATTATTTAAATAATATATAATTATATTTTTATGGAAAATAATTAATAAAAATATTTCTACTATAAAATTAATTATTATAAGAATATACTTAATAATTTCTAAAATAAAATTATTTGTAAATATTTATGTAATAAATATATTTTTATTTACCACATAAATACATAAATACATTATCTTGTACAAATCCTCATCCTTAAAATAAAAAAAAATTATACGAAAAATTTCTTATTTATTTATATAGAAATTATCGGGTTGTTACATTCACCCTCCCTTATAAAGATTCCGTCCCCGGAATAAACATTTTAAAACCTATACATACACGGGTACATAACATACACAATCATCGCAAGTAGATCTCGATCAACTTTGATCGAATTGATCTTTAACTATTCACATAAAGCTTGTCTTTCTGATTAAACGAAAATTTAATTTCTAAAAGAACTCAAATTCCTCCCTCAAAATTTCTTTATAAAATTATTTAATATATATAGGAAAATCATGTATAAGAAAATACAAGTTATACGAATAATACCTGGAATTCCATTGCCAGCTGCTGTCGTATCTTGGATTGTCATGTTGTAGACCCTTGCTGTTGATTTTGTTGGCTTGCTCGATGACGCAGGTCCCGTGATTGCTAAAGTCCCGCTGCCAGTGCCCGTATTCACACTACCTGCCTCCACCCTCCTCTTCGGACAATCTTTCACCTTGTGCTCAGTCGATCCGCACAGAAAACATCCACTATTCATCCTAGGATTGGGGCAATTGGGAGAGATATGGCCCTTCTGCCCGCATTTGTAGCACACAAACTTCCCCTTCAAACATTCCCCTGTGTGGTTCTTTCCTTAAGTCTTGCATGACACCACCTACTTCTTAGCACCTTCTTGCTTCACTTGTACACTTATAAAACTGCTCCCCTTCCTCTTGCTACTACCACCCCTACTTCCACTATTAATTTTCACCTTCCCAGCTCCTTCAGTCTTACCCTTATTCTTCCTTTCCTTGTTGTAAAGGCTCATGGCCTCACTCCCCTCCTCTGCTATAATCGCCTTCTCCATGAGTGCTACAAATGTAGGGATCTGCAACACTGCCACCTTGTTGTAGAGCCAGGGTTTCAATCCCAGCTCAAACCTTCTCGCTTTCCTAGCCTCCGTATCAACTTGATGCAGAGCGAACCTAGCTAACTCATTAAATTTGGAGGCATATTCTGACACCGTCATATTCTCCTACTTTAATTCTAAAAATTTAACCTCCATCCTCGCCTGCATACTAGGTGAAAAATAGTTTTCGAAAAATAATGTTTTAAATCTATCCCATATGACTACACCTTCTCCTGCCTTCGCCTGATTCGCTTCCTACCAAAAATTTGCCTCACCCTTCATCACATAGGTGGCAAAATCGGTCTTTTTTCCCTCAGCTAACCTAGCTATTACTAACGCCTTCTCAATCTCCTTAACCCAAGTTTGGGCTTCTACAGGGTCAGTGGTACCTTTGAATTCCGACGGTCCCACAGTTTTAAAATCCTTAAAATTGGCCAAGCGGTTGTCTGGCTGGTTCCCTGCAGCTGGAATTCCTTGTTGCATTGCCTGAGCTATCATATTTACAAATTGCTACTTTGGATCGCCTTGTTGTTGTCCCTCAACGTTGTTGACAGATTTTTCTGCCCTTTGGTTGCGAGTTCGACGTCTCGGTGGCATTATCTAATAAAATCATAAATTTTACTTACATTCTAAACTTTATCATATAAGTTTAATATCATAAACTTGTTTTATTTCTCAAACATAGATTCATATTCATTTAACGAACATTTTACATAACATAGCACATAATGCTTTAAACATCAGCTATCCCTTTGTGACTACAAAAGTCGGAATTTACAAACTTGGTCATTACAAAAGTTAGAAACACTACATTACATAGACATACTTATCCTATATATTACATTAAACACGCCTACACAACAGAACCTATACTACCTATTTATTACTCCTTTTTCTTGGACAACCTCTCGCCTGATGACCTTCTATACCACAGATAAAACATGCTCATGGTTTGTAGTTGGGACAATACAAAGTAGTATGTCCTTCATAACCGCACAGATAACATATTCTTTTCCGTTTCTTCTTATCATGTTTTCCTAAGTCATGGTCTTCTATCTTTCTTTTTCCTTTCTTGCTTGGAGCTGCACACGATGTGTTACTTGTGGCTCCCATCTGATCAATTTAGAATTTAAGCTTATCTTGTTCTTCCATTATTTCTATTAACGCTTGACGCAACTGACTATTCAACAACTTTTCTATTTCCCATAGCCTCTCCAGAGAAGAAACCTTGTTCCTCAGATCTTGCACCTCCGTTGATGCTTGGTCAGCTTCAACTTTAGTGTTCGAATCACTATCTGTCAGCTCCACCATCTCCGGATCTGGTACTACATTTTCTACGATAACCACATCGTCTGAGTTATTTTCATCGTGAGCCTCTATTTCAGCTATTGACTTCGATATCAGCTCGGGTGTATGGGTTTGATCCTTCTTCATGCTATATGCATATAACAAGCCTTTTCCACCAGACATCTACACACATAAATTATTTTGATTAGCGTATAGTATATACACACAACAATTAAGTGTTTTATATAAGTTATCTTTTATTTTGTTTGACGATAAATTTAGTCAATTCATCTCTTTTTAAACTCTATATGAGTTATTTATATTTTCAACGTTTCCCTTATAGCCTAAGGTCTAACCCACCTAAAGTTTTTAACCCTAAGCTCTGATACCAACCTGTAAGGCCCCCAAATCCTGGTATTTGAAACCCGAACTCGGTGCTTTACGATATCATTTCTATGAGCTGAATACTAATAAATAATAATAACAATAATATAAAAGTCAAACTTAATTTACATAATTATCAGAGTCTGAATCCCAAGTACGTAATCTTTAAACATTCATTACAACCCATGATAGATAATATATATTATACTTGTCTTAATAAATTTAACTATTACATATCATAGCATTTCTCTCATTCAACAACCTTTCCCTTGTTCTTAGCAGAGCTCTCTGGTCGTTCACACTTAGCTGAAAACATTTAAATTAAGCAAGGATGAGCATTTGAGTGCCCAGCAAGTAATAACAGTTATATATATAAGCTGAAAGAATTTAAATGTTTTTTTATACTACCCTTCTACGACAATTCAATAGTTGTGAAGTAATCTGTACCAATGATAATAATATATCAATTCTATATCAAATTTTTGAAACTACATACTGACTATAAATAGGGTTTATGTGACATACTATGAACATTATTTTCATTTTCGAAAAGGTTAAACAGAAATTCATCTGTAAACCGTCATAACTTACGGGCACGGGGGGTGATCAGCCCGTTATGCCCTGCATTGATCAATACTACATGCAAGAACGAGGGTATCGTTCACTCTGTCCACCTTTGGTGCATAAAAAGTTTTCCCGTGTAGGGATGTTCATACTTGTCTGGGTTCCAACTAGAAGGTTTTATCTTGTTCAACAATAATCTATAATTCAACATATATATATAAGGGTAATTGACAAAGGTATATCAACATGTGATTAAATACAATGATTATCCAAGTGGGGACACTTGTATAACTATTTATAGAAATTAACGAACAAAATATATATCTAAATTACTATATACTAACAGGTTGATAATCAATGAGCGTATATAATATAAGGTTAATAATCTGTACAGTAATAATATAATTCATAAATATTCTTACTCATGTCCATTGCATAAAGAAAATGCAAATGTAAGATACTTGCCTGAAGCGCTGCTTACAGTTTGTAATTTAGATTTATCGCTTATCTCACAACCTATCATTAATAAGATCGTTCGTTCGATTAGAATAACATACTATAACACATAACACTGCTTATTGCAGTCAGCACATAACCTAATCACATCGTCACATATGTTTAATAACCATTGAATCACAAATAATCACTTATCTAATCACATTTTCGAAGTCTAGATCAATTTCTAAAATATGTCTGTGTACCGATAACTTTATCGGGTAATTATCGAGTCTAAGACTCAGTACTGTAACTTAGTATCAGTCATATTATTTTTAAATGATTCAGTATAATTTTAAAACATTTCTTATGATTTATCATGAATTTTCAAACATTGGAATTATTTTTAAATGATTTAAATACTAATCAATTCTATTATCATTAATATTTAATCAATGTTAAACTATTAATAAAATTATTTCCAAAATATTAAAGTTATTTATAATAACTTGAAATACTTTTAAAGTATTAATATTACTCTTAAATGATTTTTAAAATATTTCAAATCATTTTTAAGTAATTATCATTAATATTAAAGTATTAATGTTTTATTTATCAATTCATTAAGTATAACTTAAAATATTTTTAATTCATTTATATCTCTTTTACATGATTTTTAAATTAATAAAACCATTTATAAACTATTTATTTAATATAATTATTAAATAAATTTAATATCATTAATAATAAATTTAATATCATTAATAATAAATTAATAATCATTAATATTAAATTATTAATGAAATGATTCTTTAAATATTAAAAGTTATGTTTTATAACTTAAAATATCTTCAAACACTTTATTTTCATTTAAAATGATTATTATAATATAAAAATCATTTTTAAACTAAATTATTTAATATAATTATTAAATAACCTTAGTAGCATTAATAATAATTAATTAATAAAATTTATCTTTAAATAGTAAAAGTTATATTTTATAACTTAAAATATTTTTAAATACCTTATTATTATTTAAAATGATTTTTAATATAATAAAATCATTTTTAATCAATTTATTTAATTCATTAGTAAATAACTTAATTATCATTAATATTCATTTATTAATGAAATTTATCACAAAATATTAAAAGTCATTAAAAATAACTTAAAATATTTTCTTATATCATAATATAATTTTAAATGATTTTTCAAATATTAAAATCATTTTTAACTAATTTATTTAATATTATAATTAAATAAATTAAATACTTTTAATATTCCAAAAGTATTAAATATATATGAAATATATTTAAAATAATTAAAAACTAATTTTTGGAATTTAAAATAATTTTTAATATTTTATTTTGTATTTTTAATAATTAGAAACTATTTTTTATCTATTTATTTAATAATTTCTAGAAAATAGTATATTATCTGTCGCTAAAGACCACCTATAGCGACAGAACCGTCGCTATAGGTTTTCTTCATGTTCTTGGCCAAACCCAGAACTTCATAGCCGGTTTGCCAAGTACCACGTTTGACCAACAATGATTCAGTAGGTGTTGTGATTCTAGGAATGCTATTGAGCAGATCATGTAGAACTAATGCAAGACTACAAGATCAAACGACAAACATGTTCATGCATCACATAACCAAAGAGATCTAATCGTCCAAAGTAGCTGTCAGAGCTGTTCTTCATTTCTGGGTTACCCAGAAATGAAGAACAGTTCATGAGGCCTACTTTGGGCTTCCACAACTTGTATGATATGAAATGTTTCAGTGATATAATGCATTCAGTGTATACCCAACATGACAAGGAAGAGTTATAATACATTATATCACTAAAACAACAACAGATCAAACTTACAAAGGCCGGTCAAACTATGTTAGACATTATGCTATCGTGTTTTCTGGGTAACCCAGAAAACACAAACCGTGAGCTTTATGCTTGGTTTGACCTTTATCCAAATCCAATCGGTTTACTTATTAAGTGATATAAGAGCATAATCATGTAGTCCATGTAACAAACTATAAACTTATTACAACATCATGACTAAAACATCAACAACCTGACAGATCAGAGCCCAAGAACATTTTGTCAGACGCTTCTGGGCCTGATCTGGGCTACCCAGATTTCATAGTGTCATGGCCGGTCAATGGCCTTTGACCACGAATAACTTGCAATCTGTTTAGGCTATGACCTTGATTCAACTTCGAGATTATAGATCTCATGACATACTACAAGATTAAACACTTAAAACACAAAACTACATAACAGATCAAGATCTACAAGGCCTGACATTCGTTGTCAAAAGTTAAAATTTTATTTTTTCCAGATTCTTTAAATCTTCAAATCTGAGCCTCTAAATGTTATGGATCTAACATCTAGCAACCTAGATCGTCCTTAGACACTATATCTAACATGTTTAACACAAAAAAAACAACATCAAACATAGAATCATGGACAAATTTTTCTAGGGTTGGTTTATACCTTCTTGATCGATTTTGATTTCTATGCTTCTGATTTGTTAGGGATGGACGTGGGGCTTGTTTCTTGACTGAAAAACTAAAAGAATTTCGAAGGTGTGGGACTTGAGAGAAAAGGTTTGAGTGTAGTGCACAAAATGAGCAAAATGTACACTTTTTCTCTCTCCACTTCTATTTATACTAGTCTAGATGCATGTAATGGCTGGTATTGAGGCTGAGTGCTGGCAATTTTGAGCATGTGGAGCAGGGTTTGGTCACCAATTCCCACACTTGTCAAGCTATGTAATTTACATACTAAATAAAATCTAAAGAGGGGCATTTTAGTCATTTTGCATGGAATTTAAATGGCGAACTTGTAATCATGCAAATCCTTAGGGTTTAACCCTTAGGGTTTAACCATTAGGGTTTAGTACATAGCATTTGTAGGATTTCCATTTTTAGGGTTTGCTCAAAAATAAAATTAAATAAATTTTAGTTTCTAAAATTTTGAAATTAGGGTTTCGTAATTATAATTAATTTTCTAATTACTCTATACAGGAACATTAGGGTTTAATATCACTAATTATAATTAACATTGCTAAAATAGCAATTAGGGTTTTACATTAGAAATTAGGGTTTCTAGAAATTAACAAATCTAAATGTTAATTAGGGTTGACCTAATTAATCAAATCATTATATAATACACATCACAAAACATATAACACCGTTATATAACAGTCTTAAACTCGCAGTTGATTTTCAAATTAGGGTTTCCCCCAGTAAAATTAGGGTTTAACCAAATAATATTAGGGTTTTGAAATTAAACACCATAATTGACCAACCATTATCAATACGTACATACCGTACATAATTATAACACTGAAAAATCAAAATATAATTAATATTATATTATTATTTTCATACCCTGACAATAATCTAAAATTAGGGTTTGGATTCCATATCTGATTTATTCTTTATATTTAACCTTAATAATTAAGGTAAAATAATTCACTTAATAACTTGTACTAAAACTCATATAATAAAATAATTATTATATTTATTCTAAAAATCACTCCATATATTATTTAAATAATATATAATTATATTTTTATAGAAAATAATTAATAAAAATATTTCTACTATAAAATTAATTATTATAAGAATATACTTAATAATTTCTAAAATAAAATTATTTGTAAATATTTATGTAATAAATATATTTTTATTTACTACATAAATACATAAACACATTATCTTGTACAAATCCTCATCCTTAAAATAAAAAAAAAATTTATACGAAAAATTTCTTATTTATTTATATAGAAAATATCGGGTTGTTACAGATGAAGCTGAAATAATTTAGATTTATTCAAATCTAGTTCTTGTTTTAGCTTTTGCACATATTGCCTTGTCTGTGAGTCTAGGAATCATGTGATCACATATTCAGTTCCTGAATCTAGATTCGGCTCCCGTGATGGACATTTTCAGCTGCAGCCAGCTTGTAAATTATTCACGGTGTCTGAATTTCCTTATATGACTCTCATGCCCACAAGGAGTTCGGCGCTGCTATGTATCTTATTTTCTTGAAGATGCTTCACATCTCAAAAATAATAAAAGCAATCCAGCCGAACACATAATAAAATGGAAGTATCAAAGGCCTCAATTACTATTGAGCATAAGGGTTTGAAAATATATTTTACAAAACATCATTGCCATATCTCGATAAAATTAAACTTTTTATACAAAAGTCAAACCCTTTGTATATAGGTGCAAACGAGGCATAGAACTACTTCTAGACAACTGCACATAGACCTACACACACACACACACACATTCAGACAAAAGTTTAAATTGAAAAGTGGCGGTAACCGTGTTATCACGGAAGTCGGGGGATGCCTAACACCTTCCCTCCGCTAAATCAAGCCCCCGGACCCTAACGAATTTTGGTTTTACAGACCAGTTAAATAGTGTCACATCACTAGGTCTTTGTGCAAACCTTTTCTCGGTTGAGTTGGTGCAACCATTTAAAAATAACCAACTGGCGACTCTTACAATCAAATCGTCGACATATACATGTCGGACCTTTTCAAACTTATTTTTTCAAACAAATCTCACCAAACATGAGAACACCAAAAGACAAGAGCAGAAAGGGACAAATAAAAATCCCGACGTCGACATTTATTACTGATAGTAATAGGATCTCAAGTCCTGGAGAGGAACTTGAGACTGGACGTAGCAGTATACCCGAGATATATGTTGTGAACCAGACAAATCTCTGTACATTGTGTGATTGAATTTTTACCGTCTTGCGTATTAATTTCTAACACTGTAAATTAATTATCCAAAAATTCAAAAAAGCCTAAGATAATTTTTTAATCTGTAATAATCTATTCAACCCCCTTCTAGATTATTATTGGACTTTCAATATATATATATAAGAAGGAAAAAGCCACGTATCGACGACCCGGACATACCCACTCAACGCGACTCTCAACGTTAGTATATATATAGATATAAAAGTAGTGGAAAGCTTAAAAATCTGAAATATCTTACAGTGGGCTGCCAAGAAGACTTCAGATAGCTTTTGATGCCTGAAAACACGATTTCCTCCGGTTAAACTTTAGTATGTTACAAAACACGAGCTTACAAGTGTTTAGAAAGAAGAATCACTCAGTTTAGAGCACTCTAGCAGGGGTTACAGGCTGAAATGGATAGAGTTTTCTCTCGGTTCTCCTTTTTTTTAAATAACCAGCCAAGAGCTCATAGTTAAAGACCAGATGACCGCGGGTTAACCCGCGGCCATGGCTCTACCTCCGACTGCCCAGATTGCCCCGGGCCATGCGGGTCCTATCGTCTCGAAGTACGTGCACTTGGGCTGTGCACTGTCCGTTCAAACCTTCATAACTTTTAATCTGGGCTTCCGATAAAGGAGTGCTGTACCTTTTTGGAAAGCTGTTGTTGAGAGCTACACAATGACATGGGATTATAGATTTTACAAAGCTGAGAAGATGGGTGCATGACCAGATCTCCAAGTCTTCAAAGTCTATCCGTTGTACTGTCTTGTATAGTTGTCACTCGCGATTTGAGCTATGGTTATTGTGGGACACCTTGGTACGCAGTTTAAATTGAATTGTGTTGAGATGACGTTGGTGTGATGTTGAGGTGGCAAAATGACGATTTTGCACCCACCGGGGTTATCTCCGACTTTGGCACAGATGTAGCAGTCGTTTCTTAGGGTTATCTCTGAGATTGGGCTGATGTGGATTCTGTATGTCCTTAGGGTTATCTCTGAGGTTGACTTGACCTCTCGGGGTTACCTCCAGGGTTGAACTGAGTATCCTGGGGTTGTCTCCGGGTTTGAAACTGACTTTTTTCGGGGTTATCTCCGGAACTTAAACTGTATCCCTCGGGGTTATCTCCGAGGTTGAAACTGAATCTCCCGGGGTTATCTCTAAGATTGAAAACTGGACTTCCCGGGGTTATTTTCGGGATTAAAAACTAATATGACTTCCAGGGTTATCTCTAGAAGATGATTCTACCCTCCTGTAGGGTTAGTAACAGGAATGCAAAATTTCAAGCGTCTACAAATGCCCCTCTTTATCATATTCATGAAATGTAATAGCATGGATAGGATAAAGACTACTAGACACTTGAAATATGACAAGATAAACATGATGCAAATGCAATACAACATGATGTAATGTTATGCTGAGTGTGGTTTGTTGCAATGATTTCTAACGAGATGTGATAACTACTTGCTCCCACCGCTTTTATTTGGGGATGGAGTTATCAATGATGTCCCTTTTGAATCACTTTGACATCTACTCGACCGGTAGTTTCCAAAGCTCTTATCACAGGAATCTTACGATACAACATTGGGGTAATTGCCAGTAGTTTAAACTGTCAATCCGTGATGTATGAGCCTGATTTGTCGATAAGTTACAGAGATGTCTTCAAAATCCTTGCAGTGGAGGTTTCTTAATGATTGAAACCACAAGATGTTGACATTAGGGTTATCACCCAAGTCCTTAATCCTTTGTACAGGCTTTCCACCGAAGATGCTCTTCTCTTTTGCGAGCGACTCTTGAGTATTGCATTTGTATTACTGTGGATATGTATAACAGATTCCATCATCGATCCTCCCCGATGAGGATGGTTTTCCATGGTTTGAATCATCAGGTTTCTCTGACGCTTTGCTGGAGTTATTGCCAACGGTTTGTAATGTCAGGGCTGCTTGACCCTCGTTTAAGTAGTTTTCAATGGCTGGCATCATCAGATCACTTTCGATTCTTCGCTGGAGTTATTTCCAATGGCTGGTAATATCAGGGCTACCTAATCCTCATTGAAATAGCTTTTAATGACTTAGGATGTTTGAAATCTCCACCGGGGATGTATTTTTGACGAGATGTACTCTTGATGAGTGCTTTTAATTGCGATTATAACCTCAGGTTGATGGCATCAGACTTTCACGATGCACTATCAAGGGCAACTTTTAATAGCTTTGATTATCAGCTCTGTGAACCCTATATCTGGGCTAAAGCCAATGATTGATATGTAGACCCGTAGTTTGGTCTCTGAAATTAGGATTTCAGGCTTTTCCACTTAATCACGTAGCATTTTTTTTCCTAATTTAACTTTTCAGCTTCTGGGACCTCCCTTGCAACTCAAATTTAATTGAGCTGGAGGGGGTGGGGACCACCCAGGGTAGCCACAGGTAGACTCGCGACTGTTGCGAGTTGATTCGTGGCCACCCGTGGGATATATCTCACTTACCATCCCTTTCACAAGTCATTTTTAAGTTGAAGCCGCATAGAGAATCCAAGATTTCATCTTCAGATCTACTGAGTTCGGGCTGCTTTCTGTGAAATCCGTCACCATACAATCGTTTTGCACTATCCTGGTAACGTTTACATGTTTTTTTTCCAGTTTTGACCTTTGGAAAGTGAGATATCATATAGAATGCTTCAAAACACATAGTAGTGAATATCTATGCTCATATGACTTGATAAAAATTATTCAACGTAGTAAATGTTAGTATTTTACCATGCTAAAAGTATTGATGTGAAAAAATTAACTTTTAAAACAGTCAATTTGGCACCCTTTTCTGCTAATTTTTTTATCCTATTTGAGGACAAATGAGCAAAGGTTTTGAAGCAAAGTAATACTGGTAATTAGGCTACCCTTATGGATATAACTTTGATATTTTTTATTCATATAAGATGTTTATGACTTTGAGTTTGTGTGCTACTGAATGGCCACCTAGTCACACCTACGTGCATGTGTATAGTCTTTTTTACAAAGGAGACTCTGGCAAAAAAAATTCATGAGTCTAGGCATTGAATGATCATGCATTTTTAACTTTACTGCAGATGTATGTTAAAGTAATGCATGCATATAGCTATGAAATGAATTTAATGAGCTCTAGGTTTGAATTTACCACACCCTTTTTGAGGTAATTTGGAGACTTTTGTCCAGATATATGAATTTAGACCAGCTGAGTAACTCCCACAGGACCTCTTCAAGTGTAAGGAGGAGAGCTTCAGATGTGCCTCGGCCTTGCCCAGCCCGACAGCCTCATCGGTTGACTTAGTCAGTGATTCGTTCTATTCGGGTCTAGAGATCGGATGTTGAGGACAAGGAGAAGGTCGTACCCATTTTGGTTCTTGCCCCTTCTTCCATTCCCCACAGGGAGCTTCCAACTATAAATGTGATGATTCCAGAGCTTCTGGATGATTTGAGTTGTCACCCCTCGATCTATCTCCATGTGAGTGAGGTAAAAGCCATGTTGATCTTCCTTTTCCCAATTGTGGGGGCAAGGGTTCTAATTTTAATTTGCATTTTGATGTAGGTTCCCGGCTTTATACAGCCTAGAGGGAGCTGGTTTAGCATACATTCTCTATATCAAACTCTTCATCTAGAGTACCGAGAGATTGTTCATACTTGGGGCTTCGAGGCTTTCTTCTCCATCCTCCCACGTCGTTGTCCTTGGGGTTAGCTCAGGGCTTTGTCTGAGTGCTGGTTTCACTAGACTCAGTCTCTCCATTTGCTGGATTGTGAGGTGATGTTGACACCGATTGATTAGTGATTCATCACTAGGATGGGGTTTCTCGTGGCGCCAGTGCTTTTAGTGGCTAATATTTCTCCGACTACCATCAGATCCTTGTTAGAAGTCCTGGCTATGGTGCTCAAGGGTAGGACAGTCCGTTCTGGTCCCTTGAGTATAGATGCCATGAGTGGGGCTCTGACTGAGCTATTGCCAGATGATCCGAGGGTTAGAGATTGCATCCTTTGACGATTGTTTTTTATCATCCTCAGGGGTTGTTTCCTGGCTGATAACTCTTCGATGGTGTCATTCACTTTAGTCAGCGCCACTTGGGAGGTGGACCGTATAGGAGAGTTTAATTGGGGCTCCTACACCTTTGCCTACTTCCTCAGGGGGATGCGCCTATGCTCAGAGGGCGTGACAGAGGCTTGGTTAGGGTTCTACCCATTCCTGCTAGTGAGCATTTTCCTTTTGATTTCCTTTATTCAGGTTGTCAGTTTGACTGATCGCAGATATTTAATCTTGTATTTGCAGTTTTGGGCCTATGAGAGGCTCTTATATCTTCGTCCCATTAGCACGTTAGGTTTGGACACCTATCCATGGGGACGATAATGACATTTCTCCACTTTAGCAGAGGTTCCTATAGCTGAGGGTTTCACCCATTCTCGCCTACAATTGGAGTTATTGACCACAGAGGTCAGTACATGGGTTCCTTACTTTGAGGACCACTTGACAGTTGGCTTCGAGGGTGGTTTCCCGACTGGTGTTGAGTATATATTGTCCACCCGTCAGATTCTTCTCCTTACTGATGGAGGTTGAGAGCTCTATTTAGGAGAACGTGCTATTAGGAGCACCACATGAGAGATATGTATTCTGATCTTTCCTCCTGCTAGACGTCATTGGCCTTTATCGCAGCCAATCACTGAGATCCCATTGATGGGCGTGGATGGCTTTACTATGTCAGAGGGACCTTTCACTTAGGAGGCTTTTTATCGCTGGTGGTTCCCTCGCACCATTGGAGCTCAGACCCGCACCACATAATTTATGGGGGATATGGTTCTTAGCACTATCAAGATGACAGATTGGATTGCCTATGTCCAAGAGCCTGCTCATCTGATGCAGATTGATAGTTTGATCCAACAGTTGGACCGGGCACATTTCTTTATCCGTCATTTGGGCAGAGATCCTTCCGAGGCAGATACTTTTGATCCTCCGTTGTATCAGCCTGATATCCCTACTGGCAGAGATTCAGTGACTCAGGAGGAGTTACATCAGATGGAAAGATTGGATGATGTGGATATCAACACCATTGACTTCTTCTGATGCATTTTTCGCTATATCTTTTGATAGGCCTTTGTTAGATATTGGGCAGCTATGTTCCAGTTCTCGTTATATCTTTTGATAGGCCTCTGTTAGATATTGGGCAGTTGTGCTCCATTTCCCTATATTTTCCAGTTGTATATAGAGCTGATGTATTTAGATGATGATGTACTCAGGAATATATGTATAATGTTTTCTATTCCCTACATCATATTGTCATCTGTTGTTTATTATGCATGCATTATGTCTTGGACATGCATTTCCAGAGATGAGTTTAGCATTGACCCCTGGATGGTCTTATGATATGGCTCTACAGATGTCTTCATCCACCGTTAGCCGGATTGAGCATACCCCACCTCTGTTGGTGGCATCTTCTTTGAGATCGTGGTATGATAGTTTGTCCTCCCTAGATCGGGTGACAGTGGACCAGCTGCTGAGACACTCTATGACCCTCTTGACGTTTCAGGTTCCACCAGTCTTCATAGATGGCATGCTTGAGCATTGGGTACCAGAAAGACGGGTATTCAGGTTTGATACCCAGGAGTTGACTCCTACATTGGAGGAGTATGAGCGTCTTACAGACTTTCCTTTGGATCGGCCTTGCGCTCGGATGGCTGTTAATGACATGAGCCTGTAGTTTATGACCTTGACAGGCTTGAGGCATAGAGTTGCTTAGACGAGATTTCCTTGGGGCATGTGGTGTCCATGAGTTTCTTGATTGACAGATTTGGGTTATTGGACAGCTATCTGCGATACTCTAGGGACTTCACCATTTCTGAGGGTGATTGGCATGTCGCCCGTGTAGACATATTCTTGATGTGCGTAGTGGCCTATCTTTACATGTTATTATACATGAACCATCTGGATATCGACATGATCATGGTAGCCCATGCTCTCCGGGAGGGTCATACCATCTTACCGATGATTCTGGCAGAGACCTTTAGGTCGACCATGTTTTGCCATTCCCATTCAGTGGGGGGTTTTTATAGGCAGTACGGTCTTGTTGTACGTGTGGTTTATGACACACTTGAGACTAATTGGCACTTTCACACGCCATGAGTATTGTTTTTCCCGTGAGATAGCCATGTCATATTCCTTTCAGCCGGCTGAGTGTATAGACGTAAAATCATAGTTGACTTTCTTGTCAGGGATTGAGGACCCATTTGATATCTTGCCATGTTCAGGGCTCAGCTCTCTCTATAGCTTTATCACTCATGCAGTAGGCATGGACTATCTTCCCCTGGCCGGTCTGAGGGGGGTGACCACATATCATCCATTGGCTGTTATGGCACAGTTTGACCAGTTTCAGGATATTCATCCCTTTGACGGGGCATTGGGTCAGTGATTGTCATCTCGACTTTTGTCAGTAGAGGATTTGTCCAGGATTTATGCCTGTTGGACTGATAAGTAGGTTTGATACTTACTTATCCGGTATCTGTTACTTGAATTAGTTGCTTATACTTATGTTTCTTAGATACTTTTCATGCATTTCGTGTTCATTTTGTAGATCTTATGCTTGGGAACAGTGTGAGCGACTATTGGTATAAAAACGCAAGGAAAAGCAATCCAGACATCGTTTGGGCTTCATGTTTATTTCATGTTCTTGACTTAGAACTTGGATTATGTTGTAGAGCATCTTCTTAGCTTTTCGGAACATCTCGAATCATTCCAATCGGAGTTCGAATGCTAGAGTTATGACATTTGTACCAACAGACGTTAAACTTCAATGTTTTGGTTGGCCATTTGCAGAGCTGTCACTTCCAACCCAATTTCAGCCTTCATCCGTCCATTATTTCTCAATTATCAAAGAATGAAAGTTGTAGAGCTCGTCGATAGCTTCGATTTGAAGGCTTCGTAACATCCGAGTTATCAGTGCAACATCAGTGTTGGACAAGTACAATTTAGGGGTGATTACCTCAATAACTATGTTTATCCCAATTATCATCAAGGTTGGGGGTATCACCCATATTATGAATGGAATTGTAACTATCAAGACCAAGACTGCGTTCCAAGTCCAACACACCCATCAGATTTCTCATATCCACCTCCAATGCAACAAGAAGAAAATTCAAGGTTGAAGGAATTCATGTCAAAAAGCATAGCAAACAATGAAGAGATGATGGTGAGTCATGAGTTATCAAGCCAAAATCTTAATAGACAGATGGAACAACTCATTAACTCCTTAATGAATGGTCCTCAATACATGGATTTCGAAACTGAACAAGATAATTCAAGATTGGAGGATTTATGGTTCAAATTTGTAGCATTAACTGAGGAGAAGATGATTGAGCAAGAGAGGTCAATTTGAAATCTTCAAAATCAGATGGATCAAATGTTCAAAGCCTTGAACAATCGCCCTCCAAATAATTGGTGCTATGACATGGACGATGAAACTGATGGAAAGATAGAAGTGTACATGCCACTGAATGAACTGAAAGGAGTGGACATTGAGGAGACAACTGGGGTATGGAAAATGCAGAGCACGAGCTGACTTGTATAATACCCCAAGTGCCTTCTCAGTCAGAGTTGAAAATTTTAGTGAACTTTGCACACCCATGTCCCCTTGGTAGTCACATCCAAAGCAAAAATCTCTACGATTATGAGGCCTTTTATACACCATGGTGGGCTGGGGAAGAGAGAATAGAAGAGGAAAAGTCCGTTGTATTTTTCATGCCTTAATGCAACAATTTATTCACAAATACAATGGATGAAGCACCTAGCTATGCAATAGAACTGGGGGCATCATGTACAGGAAATATGCTAGGTTGTTTCAATTCACAGACTCACAAGATGGGGAACCTACCTACACACATAGCAGTTCTAATGGATGGAGGGTCCCTAACTTATCGTAGAGGAATTGGATAGCGGTGTCAAGAAAAGAGTCCAGCTAACGGACTATAAACTGAGTGCTAGATGGGAGGCACCCCATCCAATCTTTCTCCTTCTTTGTTTAATTCTTATTTACATTTCCATTTACTTTTTTTGCTATATTTAATTCTTCATACTTTCCATATTTCGTAGATGTTTGATAGTTGTAAGTCTTAATAATAGTTTGATTGTTTCTCCTCTCAGGTTCAATCTAATTGCTATAAGCATTCAGGATCAAACAGAAGTCAAAAATATTAAAGGTGCCAAAGTACAGGGTAGCGCGACCGCGCCCAACTACAAGCCAAACATAGCGTGACCGCGCCATAGCTCAGTCATAGAAATCAAATACTGCTTAACTTTTAAAATTTCTGACTCAAGCATTCGGACAGTTAGAAGCCCACACTCAGTTTTCAACTATAAAATATCTCAAACTTATCCATCGCCTGATATACCATCGGATCATGAGGAGGCGAACGGAGATGACATTGCCACTTAGGGGAGTATTCTTTCACTTTTAATTACAATGAGGGCATTGTTAATTTTAAGTTTGGGGGTATTGGGTTGTAGTGAGTAGTAGTTGCATATAATTTGATTGCATGTTTAAGTTGCATAGTAGGGGTATTTTAGTATCTTTGTAGTTAAATTTAACATGAATTTTTTTTTTCAGTTTTCTTTTATCTTGTTTACCTAGTATGTGTTTAGTTGCATTACATAGCATATTCCCATGTTTTTTGTCGGTTGAATTCCATTATGGCCAATAATGATATAGAAATGTGATAGATTTTTGAACTCTGTTGATAACTTAAGCTTAGTTATAATTTTATACATGATGTGATCTATGTTTGCTGCTTAGATGCTACAGGTTAGCACGTAAGTATTCATGTTTTCTTGTTGGTTAAAGATTAACTTGTTTGTCTGCTGAGATGAAAATGTTGTTTTTAAAGATAAAATTGTGTAGGAAGTGAGCATTGACTATGAAAGCAATGATACTCAAACTTTGGGAACACATGGGTATGCTTGCTAAAAAAAAAGAAATGAAAAATATGAAAAATTACCGTGGCTAGTCTTGTTTCGGGGCCTTTGTTACTTGAGCAAGTACGCTCGAGGGGATTGTCTTTACACCTAGCGTCCTAAAGTTTTTTATGGTCTGGGAGTCGTTGGTTGAAAGCTCACTAAGGGGTAGCACTGTTAGCCTAATAGAATGAGGCATTGCACAGTCATGGGAAAAAGAAAAGAAATCAATAAACATCGCGAGAAAGTCCTGAAATCGCCCTCGTGTGTAAAAATAAAGCAGAATAAACCCATTGTTGAACCTTAGCTTGTACTGATGTGTTGGAGTAGTTGTTGTTTCATTTATATGCATAGTTCTTGATTTGAACCTCAGTTTTCTTTCTTAAGCAGTATAGCATGTGAAATCTTCACCTTTGTCAAGCTTATCTTTGAACACAACACACACACACACACACAACATCTTTATAGCAGGTTAGGATTATCTGATTGTATGTCATTATGCCTGTAGCTTAGTTTTATGCTTTGTTCTTGGATCTTGATATTTCTCTGAGGCATATCTTATTGGAATTCTTAACATGACTGGAACTCTGGGGATTCATTGTCATAGTAGCGTAGCTTGCATAGCATGTTGATTGCATTATGTTGTATTGTTTGGGGACAAGCAACGGTTTAAGTTTGGGGTATTTGATAAGTATGTTTGATACTTACTTATCCGGTATCTGTTACTTAAATAAGTTGCTTATACTCATGTTTCTTAGTTACTTTTCATGCATTTCGTGTTCATTTTGTAGATCTTATGCTTGGGAACGGTGTGAGCGACTATTGGTATAAAAACGTAAGGAAAAGCAATCCGGACATCGTTTGGGCTTCATGTTTATTTCATGTTCTTGGCTTGAAACTTGGATTATGTTGTAGAGCATCTTTTTAGCTTTCCAAAACATCTTGAATCATTTCAATCAGAGTTCGGATGCAAGAGTTATGACATGTGTACCAACGGACGTTAAACTTCAATGTTTTGGTTGGCCATTTGCAGAGCTTCCACTTCCAACCCAATTTCAGCCTTCATCCATCCATTATTTCTCAATTATCAAAGAATGAAAGTTGTAGAGCTCGTCAATAGCTTCGATTTGATAGGTGGCAGGCTCCGTAACTCTTCTTAGATAAAAAGTTATGGCTATTTTACCAGAGGACACTGCAACAGAAAACATGCAGCACGGGCACGCGAATTCCTGCGCGGCCGCGTGAGTCCCTGGACAAAAATTATGCGTTTTGCTACTTTAACGCGGGCGCGCCCAACTCTAGGCCATTTCCAGCGTGGCCGCGCCACTTCTGATGTTGACCAGAGTTGACTTTTCACTAAACAGTGCAATTGAAGCGTAACTGAGAGGGGGGGGGTTCAATTAGGGCTTATAAATAAGACGTATTATCAGTATGTAAAAGGGATTCCACCCCTTGGGGGATCACGTAGCTATTGCTGCTTTCTCTTTAATTTCAACAAGTAGAATAGAGTAGATTAGATTAGAACCCTAGATTAGATTAGAGTTGAAGATTGAAGCATTTGGAGAGCATAGGAAATTCAGAATTGGAGCAAGAGAGATCATATTTGCATTCCCAATTCCCTAACTTCTCTTTACTTCTATCTTTATTTCTCAATGTATACTCAATTGTGGATTATGGATTTTGATTCTATGATGAACTAAACTCTATTTTGAGATTGCAATGGAATCTATTGCCTAGTTTATTTTGACATACTTCATTGTTAGCCTTATTGATTGCTATAAGATTGTCTATTAAGATTCATGCTAATTTGCTTAGTTGATTGACCATCAATTACTGTGATAACCCATCTGAACTTGAAAGACGGAGTATGGGTTTAGATTTAATCTTGATACCTTGTGTTTGTATGTTCTACATGGTGATGGAATATATGATTCGTGCTTAGGATAGACATATACCAAGGCATCGCTTGTAGTCATTTGAGAATTTGGGCTAAAATCCTAATTATTTGTAAATCACATAGACATATAGTGGTTTAGGTAATGTGGGTGTTCATGTGTATTCTATCAATTGTGGATTATATGTGATATGGGTATGAAACATTGAGATATGGATGTACTTTACTTTCGTGTTCTCGACTAGCAATCTAGTGCAAGTAATTTGGCTTAACATGGAGTGCGTTGATTTAAATGATTTAATAGATGATATTGTGATCTCAGGTCTTCATTATCTAGTCTCACTCTAGGAATAGTTAGGTTTATTTAATTTCATAGTTTAAATATAAAATATCAAATCATTCGTTTAAATAAGACTGAAATGGTTATGGGCTAGTGCTTGGTGAACTTTATTAGTTAATTCTCCGTGAGAACGATACTTTACTTACTCTTTATTACTTGTTGACCGTGTATACTTGCACGCATATATTGATCGGTAAAACGACCAACATGGACTCGTCGTGAAAGGGCTGACTTTTTGACTAGCTATCCTGGTCGCTCTCTAGAGTATTGTGCATGGTTGGAGGAAGAGATTACATCAGCTAGGGTTGTATCGTCAGAGCCGGGTATTGATTCTGATGATGGAGAGCCTATGGAGTACCCTGATTCTCACATTGAGGATGAGCTATTTACTGGTTTGTCAGTAGCTTTGGATGATTCCCCCCAATATTCCTACTGCTGTGACTCCACATTCTGCAGAGTATTTAGAGCAGAGTTTACATCTGATGACGTTTGAGAGGGATGAGGCTAGGGCCTTGATGTTGACAGCTCTTTCTGATAGAGATGTTGCTCTAGTTGAGAGAGATGATACTCTAGCTCGCAGGGATACCTTTGTTGTTGAGCGGGATGAGGCTCGATCATCTAGGGATGCAGTTGTTGTCGAGCAGGATGAGTCTCTAGTTACCCGAGATGTTGCCACTACAGATAGTACTGCACTTAGATCTCATACTGCTGACATTGTTGAAGAGATGAGTGCGTTTATTGATGAGCATGGTATCACCATGCAGATGGTTGTAGATCCTCTGGCTTGTGTGGATATCCTAGGGTAGGAGCTCATAGATTTACATCCATCTACTGAGAGGGATGCCATGTTAGACTTGATGGCTCGCTTATCCATTGGTTTGTATATTGGCTTTGATTTTCCTTCATAGACTAGGTTAGCCATTTTTGTCATGTACATGACACATTGTATATATCAAACAGTATTATATGGCAAGGAAATATGTTTTGATTCACTTCCCTTTTAGATATGCCTTGTTACTTGCTTGATAGTTTCCTGTTCCCCAGGACTTGTGATCTTGATGTATTTTGAACTCTTCCTTAATGGATGGACATTAAGATGTCTCAGGATCTTTCAGAATGGATCGTTGATCTCTGTGTTCCCCAAATTTTTGGTGTCTTGGGACTGGTTTCTGAATGTGGTCGTGGAGAGGATTTTGGCTTTCCTCTCTGAGGTTGACCGCACTACAGATGGTCACCGGTATTCCCGTGTATGGGAAAGAACAGGTAGTTCCATCTCTTATGGATTGGTGTTTCTCTTTAAGGATTCAACCGCAGCTTAGATGGTCGCCGATATTTTCTCCCATTTCTGTGGGGAGACCAGGTAGTTCCATCCCTGTGGTCTGAGCCAATGAAGTGTGGTTTAACCGCCCCACATATGGTCGCCGATGTTTTCCTGTGTATTGGGGAGATCAAGTAGTTCCATCTCTTATGGTTTGGTTTGAAAGGTTGAAGGATGATCCCAGCGTGAAAAGGTTGAAAGTAGTATTGTAGTGAAAGGGATTTTGTTTTTGTAAATGTTAGATCAGACCAATAAATGGCTGCCTACGTACTCCCGTGTATTGGGGAGAACAGGTCTGCGTAGTTCGTCCCTAGTGGGACAAACTGATGTGTTTTAGAAAAGGTTTTGGGAACCTGAATTGACTGATGGATTGATGATCCAGAACCAGGATGCTGGTTTGCAGGTAACTTCAGACATAATACCGTTTCACGGTGTCTGAGTTGATGAGTTGGGGAAATTCTTTGCCATCCATTTCTTGCAATTGGAGGGCTTCTCCTGTCAATACCTCCTTGACAATAAACGGGCCTTCCCAGTTTAGGACGAACTTTCCTTTAGATTGATCTTGGTTGTCAAGGAATTTCTTCAAGACCAAGTCATTTTCTTTGAACTGTCGTAGCCAGACTTTCTTGTTGTAGGATCGAGCGATCCTCTATTGGTATAATTGACCATGGAAGATGGATGTGGCCCTCCTTTCATCTATCAGAGATAATTGGTGGTACCGATCTTGTAACCATTGGTCCTTATCCATCTGAGCATCTTTCAATACTCTCAAGGATTCCATTTCTACCTCTATTGGGAGCACTGCTTCCATGCCATAGGTTAATAAGTAGGGGGTTGCCCCAGTGGAAGTGTGCATTGACGTTCTATAGGCTAATAGAGTCAGAGGCAACAAGTCAGGCAATCCTTTGTGATTGGTGGACATCTTTTGCATGATCTTTTTGATATTCTTATTAGCCGCTTCAACAACACCATTCATCTTTGGGACTATAGATGACGGAGTTGAGATGCTTGATGTGGAATTTACTACATAATTCCTCCATCATTTGGTTGTTGAGGTTTTTGGCATTGTCTGATACAATCACCTCTGGTTGTCCGTATCGACAAATGACATTGTTTCTGATGAAACCAATGATCACCTCTTAAGTAACTCTGGGGGAAGAGGCCACTTCTACCCACTTGGTGAAGTAGTCGTCATGGTGAAGATAAACCGATGACCATTGCTAGCTTTGGGCTCAATTGGCCCAATCACGTCCATTCCCTTGGAGGGACATGGATAGCATTCCTATGAATTTGGCATTGATAACATCTCCTAACGTGGTCGTCACAGTTAGCTTTGAGAGAGAGCTAGTAATGCCCTGTTCTTAAGATCTTCTTGACAAGTAGAGGGCCGCTCATGTGTAGGCCGCATACTCCACCATGGATTTCATCCATGAGTCTCTGAGCTTGGTCTTTGTCTAGGCATCTTAGAAGGCCTAGTCCCGAATCTCTTTTATAGAGTGCGTCTCCGCTCAAATTGAATTTCATGGCCATTCTATGGATCCACTTTCTTTCAACTTGACTCGCCCCAGTGGGCGAAGATCTATCATGCAAATACTCTTTGATGGACTGGTACCAAGAGTGTTGGATGGGAGGAAGCTCATCCGATACTTCTCCGATATAATTCCCATAGGTTGGGGCCTTCTAGCTGGCAAATTTGATATTTAGAATATCTCCTTTTTTCAGGTATGTTAATCAAGGAGGCCAAAGTTGCTAATGCATCCGAAAAGTCATTCCTATTACGAGGATTGTGGAGGAAGGATATTTCTTCAAACTCCGAAGCCATCTTGATAACTTGCCGATTGGTAAGGCAGCAAATGTAACTCTTTGGTGTGATTGACCCCAGTGGTTTGTTTGATTATCAGCTCGGAATCTCCAAAGATAGTTAACCATTTGACGCCCATGGATTGGGCTAGTTTCAAACCCAATATACAAGCTTCATACTCAACTTTGTGTTGGGTAAAATCTATATACGCACAACACGCAAGTATACGTGGTCAACAAGTAATAAAATGATAAGTCAAGTATCGTTCCCACAGAGATTAGCAAGAAATTAACCCTCACAATTACCAATTTCCTATTAATCCAAATTTTATTAAACTATCCAATTTAAGAATTATAACTAAAAATATTAAAAATACTAAGAATACCAAACAATCAACAAACCCTAAAAACTGATTTTTCAAGCAAATATTGGAAAATTAGGCTTACAACTTCACTCTAAGCATCACTCTGATTATTACACCTTATTCTAGTTTAATTCACTATCCCAGTTTATTAATCAAGAACACTCAAGTAGAACTAGCCACCTCTCGATGCACTAGTACCAAATTAACTAAAATCCACAAATTAGATAGAATTAAGCTAAATACCTTAATTAACTAACTCACTATATCTCTATGTGAATTACAATCAAAGAAGGTTTAAGTTCATGTTCTTTATCCGATTACATGGGACATTAAGCATATCTCTACCTAACATTCATCAAGATTCCATTCATTCACAGAATTCAAGAACACATGCCATATTGACTAAGTCTAGACTCGTATTTCATCTATCGAGTTCATACGATTCCACATAAAATTGGTGATCAAGCAATTTATAGATTTAAGCACAGATCAATATAGATAAACTAAATGATAGCTTATTAAACTGAAAATCAAAGTTACATAATCATCGTTCAACCCAAAGATCCGTTATAAGCCTAATAAAGAATTTAGTTCATTATCAATGAAATAAAAATTGAATTAATAAAAGTCAACATCATCCCAATTATAGAAATTAAACTAAAGAAGAAGAACAAATCTAGAACCACCCTTCTCTCTAGCCTCAATATGCAATTATTGTGAAATCGCCTTCAAAGTTTTCCTCCAATGCTCTTGCTCAGAAATCTGTCTTCAATCCTGTTCCAATTGCTTGTTTTCCCCTTTTTAATCCCCTTGTTTGTTGTTAATTATATGACTAAAACATGTATCCTGACCCTAATTCCTCGCCAATATGAGTTCCAATCCGAGCCAATGACTATTCGTTATGTTGTTGTAGCATTCCACAAAGAACATGACACTGCACTTCTCCGTACCCCCGCCCCGGCGGGGGTTTTGCCTTGTAGTTAGCCCGCCTCGGCGGGCATGTCCTTTGTTAACTGACTAGCACTCCCCCGCCCCGGCGGGTGTACCCTTCTGTTAGTTGTCCACTTTTAGCTCCAAACTTGCCAAATTTTGCCAAAATTCCACCCTTTAAGTCCAATTGCCATTCCACCACACCTAAACACAAAATTACACTAAACGAGTAAAAACGAAACATAAAAATCAAGAATTAACACACTTTAAGCTCGAACTAGAAGCCGATTCGTAGGTATAAAGCCTACTTATCAAAAATTCCCCAAACTTAAACCGTGCTAGACCTCGAGCACGAAACAAAAAATGCTAGACAATGTAATGCAATGAGATGTAATGCATCTAATCTATATGCCTACGAATCCAGCAGTCAACATAGAATGAAATTTATTCATCTGGCCTCAGAGAAACCAAGCAAACTCAACAATACTTCATATCAAAACAAATCAATAATTCCCATCACTCATCAAATCTTAAACTGTTATTACTGGTATAGTGTGTGTGTGCTCAACATCCATGCTAAATGATGCAATATTCAAATGTAATACACAACAAGCTTCTTAGAAGGCATCATACAACGTAAAATTGAGAATTTTAAAAACAGACACGATTCAACTAAAATCAAACATTCACCAAAATTAGGGGTCCAGATAGGGTATTCATGCTTTCTTTTTCATTCACCAGGGCTCTTTGATCTTATTTCATGTTTTATTCTTTTTTTAGATAGATAGATGGATAGTGAGTACGTTTTACTCTCCATCTCATGATTGTGTTTATGGGGAGTGCGTTTCACGCTCCTTCTCGACCCACCACAAGACTCAATTATTCAACTCAGGAAGGTTCCCAATTTTTTTTAGAAAGCTTATATACCCCACTTTTTTCCCCAAACTTAGGTTCTTGCCTAATTCTTCGCCTTCACTGCCTATCCTTGTCATTCTTTCATTTAAACTAGCATTATCTTTTAGAAATTCCTTATGTATCAATTTGAACTAATCAATCCACATAAGTGTTATTGACGTGCTAATTTTTTTTATACCAGTTTCAAACTTGCAAAAGATCCTATTCATAACAAAAGATTACGTCAAAATTCTAATATTTAATATCGTACTTGTCTACTTCATCCAAATCTCATCATTGGCCAAAATAACATAAACTATATCAAACCGCTGGACATATGCAATATAACACAATACTTAGCTATATATATATATATATATATATATATATATATATATATATTTTAGATATATGTGGTAAACATAACATGATTGAAACTGAAAAGAACTATTTACAATTCTATACTAATATACAAAAAATCACTACATGAATGCAAACATTTAATTATCCTAAACTAAACATGAAACATATGCAAAGTTAACTAATACAATTAAACATACAAACATAAAAATTAACTAACTCCCCCAAACTTGAAAACTACAATGTCCTCATTGTAAAGAATAAAGTAATAAATGTATGAGGACTTCCCTATAATCGCCTAAGCTGGAGGTGGTGGTGGCTGTCGCTCTTCATCTAAATCACTGGGTGGAAACCTTGGCATTAGGACTGGCTGCTGGTATGGGAATTGCTCATTTGGATTGAAACTCTGGAGCATCGCGTTTAATGAGGCAAATGACATATTCATGGACTCAAACATATGGTCTTGCCTCGCTACGAGTCTCCGCATCTGTCTTCGGGCATCCTTGTTGTACCCATCCATTTGTCTTTAGAGGTTTTGAAATTGAAGGCTAGGTGTAGCATTGGGTTGTGGTATCGTCTCCGTTCCTTGCTCTCCCATTGTCTCATCCCCCGGGTACTCGTCGTCATCTGAGGTGTCTTCAGCTTTGGCCTCATCCTCCGAGGCTGGTGGAAATATGAATATGACTCCTCTAGGGTGAGATTCGCCCCCAGGCCACACTGAATATCGCGCAATCATCCTCGTGTCTAACGTCTGAAGCGGTATCTGGGTGGTCTCATCATTGGACCATCGTACTCTCGCCTGTCTACATAACCCACAAATGAGCGATGAGTGTGGCAAGCCGCCAGAGAATGGTCCTCGCATGCATTTTTAGCTAGAAAAATTGATTATAGCACAAACATCGATGATAAAATCTTGGACAATGGCATATAAAAGCAATGCCTTCTCCCTGGGCACATCTGACGTGTGTATGGATGGAAATAGCTTGGCGCACACGAATGCGTACCACATCTTTTCGTACCGACTGAGATCCTTATTGTGGAAGACAATGCCCCCTTTTCGGCCTTTGATCCATGTGGTACCCGACTTTGCCATTTTCGTCACAATAGCCTCATAGTTGGGATCATGGTCACACAAGTAAGCATACTGGCAATGTCTAGGAGCTCTTAATTGGTAGTACGTGTTGATGGCGTCGGCACTGAAAGGAACTAACCTGCCCCGAACAAATGTTGTGAATGGGTCCTTATCCTCTGCGTTGGCGTATAATTCTTTTAACACATTCACAACTACGGCCTCGGGCTCTTCCGTGAACTTATTCCAACCTTTCTGATAGATTTGTTGCATCATTTCACCATCGACGTGTTCAAGTGCCAACCCCCACTCTGGTGTGAGTGCCTTTGTCACAAGGTAGTCATAACTGTTGGCAGCAGTGGCACTTATGAATTTGCGCCTATCAAAGGTCCTTATTGGTGGTGTGGACCCTAAAATCTCTCCACATTGTCGTTTTGAAGCCGGTTTAGGTGCCATTGAATTTCGAATTGGTGAGTTTCAACTAACTTTTTCCCCCAAAACTCCACTCAAGTAAACCGTCGAACACTTGGTGTGCAAGACGTGCAATCCCCCAAACTTAGTGATTTGGCTTCAATTATGGTGATAGATATTGAGAAATTGTAAGACAAACTACTCACTCTCAATATATCTCCAAGTTGGTTGTTTATCCTCTTCCTTATTGTTGCATAAATTCACTCAAAAACCCTAACCTTGAACTTATGAATTGAGATGGTTAGAGAGTTTTGTGAAGGGATGATTTTATAGAGAGGAGGTGATATAGAGAGTTATGGGTTAAAGTAGTGGGCAAGTGTTCTAATGTAGTGGGGAGATGTGGATTAAGTTGCTGATATAGTGGGTTGAGAGTACATAGGAGTGGGGTTTCAGTTGGGTAGCACGTATAAGAAAGTGGGGAAATTGGTCTGAATGCTATGTAACTGCTGCAATTGCCCCTTCAAATTTTGTACCCCCACCCTAATGGGGGGTAATACGCCTTAGAGGCCTACCCCGGTGGGCATGCTTACTGTTATGATTGTTGAGACCCCCACCCCGACGGGGGTGATAGGCTTTGACGGCCCGCCCCGGCTGGCTTGCTCACTGTTTTTAAGACAAGACCCCCGCCTCGGCGGGGGGTTCCTTCACAAAAATGCCCGCCCCGGCGGGCATGCCTTCTGTAAGTCCACTTGATTTTTTCCATTTTTAGCATCCATCTCCTATCCATGATCTATTTAAGTACCTGAAACATCATAAAACATAAATATGAGTCAATATTGAGCAATTTAAGCATGTAAGGTTAGGATATCTAGAAAATATAACTAAACTAACTACTTAATAAACTTATTCTATACTAATTATTATTCTAAACTACAATTTGACTAACATGAATGAAAATACTGAGAATAAAAGTAAAATTGGGTTGTCTCCCAATTAGCGCTTGATTTTAAGTCTTTTAGCCTGACTACTCCCTGTTATGGTGCGTCGGTGAGTGTGATTGCGATGACATCCTAATTGGATTCGCCACCCCAATAATGCTTCAATTGTTGATCGTTGACCTTGAACGTCTCCAATGGATTCCTACTATATAGATCAACGGCGCCATGTGGGAAAACCCTCTTTATAGTGAATGGACCCGACCACCTCGATTTTAGCTTTCCTGGGAACAACCACAATCTTGAGTTGAACCCGGTCCTAACGTTCTATGCATGATTTTCTTGTCGTGCCATTTCTTGACCTTTTCTTTGTACAACTTTGAGTTCTCATAGGCTTGAAGTATGAATTTATCGAGTTCATTTAATTGAAGTAGCCTCTTTTCACCTGCTGCTGCTTGATCAAAGTTGAGCTTCTGAATTTCCCAATAGGCTTTATGTTGTAACTCCTCTGGTAGGTGACATGCTTTCCCATAAACTAACTGATATGGTGATATCCCAATTGGCGTCTTGTAAGCTGTTCTATAAGCCCATAATGCATCGTCCAACTTGAGAGGCCAGTCCTTTCTGTTCGGGTTTACTACCTTTTCTAGTATTTTCTTCATCTCCCTGTCTGAAACCTCAGCTTGCCCACTTGTTTGGGGGTGATATGATGTATCCACCTTATGGTTAACCCCATATTTTGCCAAAAGAGCTGTAAACGATTTGTTGTAGAAGTGACTACCCTCATCACTTATAATAGCTCTTGGCGTGCCAAATCATGTAAAAATATTCTTTTGCAAGAACCTAAAAACCACTTTGTTGTTGTTAACTTTATCATCCGTTCTAACTAAATTTTCTGTACTTGTCCCATCTAGATGTTTTCCACTTCTCAAAGTGATTACCTGACACTGCTCGTGATTTCCCTTCAGATTTTTTTCTGTGTCACTTGGTAGAGTTCCTTGCGGTCTATTATTCAATGCAAGAGCCATCTGTCCCATTTGATTCTCTAAGTTCTTGATGGCTACTGCTTGTGATTTCATAATCGCCTCGTTGGTTGTTATATACTTCGACAACAACTCTTCTAAATCTATTTTTTTCTCTCTTGATGCTGAGCTGTTTGTTGATGTTGATTCAGAAAACCCGGGGGATAAGATTGTCGTGGAGCCTGCTGATTTTGATTGTTGCTCCATAACAAATTAAGATGGTTTCTATTCCCCTGGTTATAGGCATTTTGATACATATTCTGTGGCAAAATCCTATTGTAGCTACCCATAAACTGAACCGATGCTGGGTTGATAGCACACTGCTCCGTAGGATGTTCTTCAGCACATAACTCGCAAACATACGCCACCTGTTGTGGTTGCGCACCCGTAAAAGTTTCCATTTTCTTTGATAAGGCAGCAATCTGAGCTGCTAACGCGATTACCCCGTCTACCTGTAAAACCCAAGCCACCTTAGGCTGTGCCATCCTCAATGTAGGCCACTGGTAGTTGTTAGCCGCCATTGTCTCAACTAACTCATACGCTTCCTCGTATCTCTTAGCCATAAATGCTCCACCTGAAGCTGCATCGATACTCGTCCTAAGATTCCCATTTAACCAGTTGTAGAATGTGTTCATTTGTAGTCATTTTGGTAATTCGTGATGAGGGCATTTCCTAAGTAATTCCTTCTATCTCTCTCATGCCTCATATAATGATTCTCTATGATGATGTTCAAACATAGTAATCACGTTCCTCATTTTTGCAGTCTTTACTGGTGGGAAAAATTTTGCTAAGAATTTTTGAGCGAGGTCTTCCCATGTAGTTATTGATCCCGACGGTAGTGAGTGTAACCAACTCTTCGCCTTGTCCCGCAAAGTGAATGGGAACAAGCGAAGCCTGCCTGCTTCATCCGACACCCCATTATACTTGAAAGTGTCATATATCTCCAAAAAGCTAATCAAGTGTTCATTCAGATCATCATTTGCAAGTCTCCCAAACTGAACTGAGTTTTGGATCATCTAAATCGTCCCAGGCTTGATTTCAAACGTATTTGCAGCAATCACTGGCCTGGTGATACTCATTTGATGCTCAGTCACCTTAGGTGTAGCAAAATATCTCAATGCTTTCTGGTCTTCGGCAGCCATTATTTCCTCTTTTTCAGAATTCTCAAAGTCTTCTCTAGTGTCTTTAATTCACTTACTTAACCTTCAAAACTGTTTTTCGATGTCGTCCTCCAAAGGAAGAAACTCTGGGTTTTTGGACCGAGTTTGCATAAACTGACTTCAAGAACCTGAAATAGAAAGAACAAAACAAAAAGAAAAATGTTTAAGTAAAACTGGACTAATTAAACTGATATTGCAAAATTATTAAAATCTATACTGGTCCCCGGTAACGGCGCCAAAAACTTGTTGGGTAAAATCTATATACGCACAACACGCAAGTATACGTGGTCAACAAGTAATAAAGTAATAAGTCAAGAATCGTTCCCACAGAGATTAGCAAGAAATTAACCCTCACAATTACCAATTTCCTATTAATCCAATTTTTATTAAACTATCCAATTTAAGAATTATAGCTGAAAATATTAAAAATACTAAGAATACCAAACAATCAACAAACCTTAAAAACTGAATTTTCAAATAATTATTGGAAAATTGGGCTTACAACTTCACTCTAAGCATCACTCTGATTATTACACCTTATTCCAGTTTAATTCACTATCCCAGTTTATTAATCAAGAAAACTCAAGTAGAACTAGCCACCTCTCGATGCACTAGTACCGTATTAACTCAAATCCACAAATTAGATAGAATTAAGCTAAACACCTTAATTAACTAACTCACTATATCTCTATGTGAATTATAATCAAAGAAGGTTTAAGTTCAAGTTCTTTATCCGATTACATGCGACATTAAGCTTATCTCTACCCTAACATTCATCAAGATTCCATTCATTCACAAAATTCAAGAACACATGCCATATTGACTAAGTCTAGACTCGTATTTCATCTCTCGAGTTCATACGATTGTACATAAAATTGGCGATCAAGTAATTTATAAATTCAAGAACAAATCAATATAGATAAACTGAATGATAGCTTATTAAATTGAAAATCAAAGTTACATAATCATCGTTCGACCCAAAGATCCGTTATAAGCCTAATAACGAATTTAGTTCATCGTAAATGAAATAAAAACTGAATTAATTAAAGTCAACATCATCCCAATTATAGAAATTAAACTAAAGAAGAAGAATAAATCTAGAACCACCCTTCTCTCTAGCCTCAATATGCAATTATTGTGAAATTGCCTTCAAAGTCTTCCTCCAATGCTCTTACTCAGAAATCTATCTTCAATCCTGTTCTAATTGCTTGTTTCCCCCTTTTTAATCCCCTTGTTTGTTGTTAATTATGTGACTGAAACATGTATTCTGACCCTAATTCCTTGCCAATATGAGTTCCAATCCGAGTCAATGACTATTCTTTACGTTGTTGCAACATTCCACAAAGAACAGGACACTACACTTCTCCGTACCCCCGCCCCGGCGGGGGTTTTGTATAGTAAATAGCCTGCCTCGGCGGGGGTACCCTTCTGTTAGTTGTCCACTTTTAGCTCCAAACTTGCCAAATTTCGCCAGAATTCCACCCTTTAAGTCCAATGGCCATTCCACCACACCTAAACATAAAATAACACTAAACGAGTAAAAACAAAATATAAAAAATAAGAATTAACACACTTTAAGCTCGAACTAGAATCCAATTTATAGGTATAAAATCAACTTATCACTTTGTTGTTAGTGCTGACAAACTACAATTTGATGGTGATGAGATACTGTTCTCCTAAAGTAGAAACTAGAACTGCTCCTGCTCCGACACCTTCCATGTTTACAGCTCCATCAAAATACATTTTCCATGATCGGACTGAATCCTCCTGATGGTGTTACTGAATTGTCATTACCCCTTTATCGGGAAAATATGTTTCCAAGGGTTTGAAATCCCCTGATGGTCCTGTGGTCAGTTGATCCGCAATTCCTTGACCTTTGATAGACTTTTGGGTCACGTAGATGATGTCAAATTGCTGGAGGATCAACTGCCATTTGGAAAGTCAACAATTCAACATGGGTTTGTTGAATACGTATTTGAGAGGATCCATGCAGGATATAAGATGGGTTGTGTGACCATGGAGATAATGTTGTAATCTCATGGAAGCCCATGCTAATGCACAACAAGTCTTTTCAATCAAGGTATACTTGTGCTCACTGATGCTGAATCTTTTGTTAAGGTAATAGATAGCTCTTTCTTTACCCCTATTGTCTTTCTGTCCCATCATGCAGCCCATGACATTGTCATTGATTGACAGGTACATAAACAAGGGAACGTTATTCCTGGGAGGTACCAAGATATAAGCTTTGATTAATTACTCTTTAATGAAAAGGAAGGCTTTTTGACACTCTTCATTCCATTTCTTAGAGGAGTTCTTCCTTAACAACTTGAACATGGGCTCACAGGTTGCTGTGAGTTGGGAGATGAATCGGCTAATGAAGTTGATTCTTCCCAGAAATCCCCGTATTTCCCTCTCTGTCTGGGGCACAGGCATCTCAGTAATGGCTTGAATTTTGGCAGGATCTAGCTCAATGCCTTTGTGGCTCTGTAGCGCCCCCAAATCCAGGTATCTTCCAACCCAACAGATGGTGCTATACTGTACAATCATTCATACATTCATTCAATTGAAAGTCTCAAAGAACGAGCATAACTTCTATATATTTAAAGTAATATTTACATTTCCCAGGTTCTATACCCATTACAAAGGTTCTTTGTCATAATATTAGTTACATTACAACATTAGACCTATTCTATTACAAGACAGCTTAACAATCTTCCTTAGCTTTTCCTTTATCCTTTTTCGATCCTTCGGGACGTTCAGTCTTAGCTGCATTCATATGGTTCAAGCAAGAGTGAGCATAACTAGCTCAGCAAGTATAACAATTCAATAACAACATGCTTGACACATACGAATTGTATATCTTCAATAACTGAACAATAGTTATGAAGTACTATTATTAATTCAAAATAGCACTTCATCTTTTCTTTCAAAATGTTTTACAATCATAACAATATTTAGTAAAACATTTACTCCGGTCAAAGACCTCGAGCATTCATTCTTTATAACCCGAAAACAAGTTCGTAAGCCCGATATTACTTACGAGCACTTCTAGGTGATCAGCCTATTGTACTCTATGTTGATCAACACTACATCCATTAAATGATGTACGTTTAATCATTTGGAAACCTCACGTGCCTGTCGTTTTACCGACAAAACATTTGTTTAACATTTCAGTCTTCTTTTGAAAACTATATTGAGTAGTTGACAAAATACAACAACATTTGATAATAGATGAATAAATTACCAAGTCTAGCCAAGGGATTGACTTTAACTTCAACATACCTTAATTCATGCGAAAGAATACATGAACCTCAAAAACTTGTTCAGATTGAACTGTGACAAGAGTGAGAATACTTGCCTTTAGCGTTTGCTACCTTAAATTAACTTTATGTTTAAGTCTTTCAAGTCTCTACAATACATGATCACATAATGCCTTACATTAGGTCACATATAATCAAGTATGTATATGACTATATCTTACCCTTCTTCTCAATCTAATTGTGTATTAGATTCAGTTATTATTCGTTCCAGTTTATCATTATCCTTGCATTTATATTCGACTAAGTTATTTCAACTTTTATACAACATCCTTAAGGTTTAAAAAAGTTTAAACAAAGTTACATTACATTTCTTAAGTTGTGTTTACTTTTAAAATAATTAGCTTTCCTTTCTGTGTACTTAGAAATATTCATTACTATCTTTGTTCTGAAACGGGCGCTGCGGTGCGAGTCCTTACTTAATGGGTCGCGCTGCGGCGCCACACTCCAGAAACTTTTCTTACTGTACATGGCGTTGCGGCGCCACAAATTGTACTACGGTTCGCGCTGCGATGAACTCTTGCAGTGTTCTCGGCTACTGTTACGCGCTGCGGCGTGACTCATTTAGCCTAGGGTTGGCGCCACAGCGCCAACTCTGTGCACCAGAAAATAATTTCAGTTTTTAAATTTTGTGAACTTCCCGGACGCATAACTTCTTCGTTATAAGTCCGAATTGGCTCGTTCAAAAGCCTACGTTTCACAAATTACGTAATCTACACATTCATGCAAGAACTTTATCAATTTGACTTTGTTTGCTAAAAATTAACCTATTGATTCATTTTTAATGAAAACGATAAACGTTCGTGAACGTTCAACGCTCGTTTCTTTGTTCTAAGTCGGAATCCGGTCATTTTCGAGTCCGCAACTCTTAAATGCCAAATATGACTTGTCTCCATTGGAAAACAACGGTTTTGAGTTTAAACACAAAATTTGACTTCTATTCCGAGAATTTCATGAATTCGACGATTATCGTCCAATCGTGCAATTTCCGGCAAATCTTCATTCTTATGATTTGTTCCACATTACCAGTGAATTCCATTCATCATGTGAACATCTTAACATACTTATTACAACAACTTATATTCATTGTTGGATTTTAGATTTATTTCTTCATGAGCTTATAACTTTATCAAATTATAAACTACTTAAGATTTCATTGTTCATGACTTATGACAATTAAAGTTTCTTAGTCATCATACCTTATATGTTCTTAACATATAACTTTACTTATGTATACATGATACATATGATCATACAATTTCTTTTACATCCCTATCATTTCTCTTTAATAAACTCATTACAAGTTCATAATACTTTCACATAAGTTTATAACTTATGGTAACTTAAATGACTTATTACCAACTTATATGACTTAAGTTCATTGCTTACTCATTCTTATTACTTTTTAACATTCATGTTCCTTAAACCAAACTTTTCTTATTAACCTATCATGGTAAAGATAGAAGATAATGGAGTAGAAGTCTTACTTTTGAAGTCTTGGTAAGTAGATTCTTCTTCTTCTTACTTATGGAAGTGACTTATTTGTAACTTAATCTCTCTAACACTTAAGCACTTTGTAATGTTTGGATTATTTGAATAACTAACAAATGGCTCGCAAACTTCCTCTATTTATAGAATTTACGAGGCTAGGGTAATTTAGTCATTAAATCATCACACCTCCTTTAATCACCTCCTTACTATTCATTACTTGTTAAACACAACTCTTATCTTTTGCTTGGCCATTACTCCTAAGTCTTGGTCCCCACATTAGCTTGGTCACCATACTAACCATATTAATATGGTTTGCCCCATGGGTCAAACAACTCATGGATTCTAGCTTGGGCTTGGATTAAATAAATCCTTGGGCTTTGCATTAATAAACACTAACTTGTGTATTAACCAATAATTGGGCCTTAACATTTAATTTACTTGGACTTTAATAATTGTTAATCAATCTTCCAAGTCTATTAACCTTATCTAGTACATATAATTTATGTATTATTTTCGAATTCCAATTCATATAGAATTTATATACGATAATTCATTCTTCATACTAACTCGTATAATACTTCGTATTATACTCTTTTCATTTCTTTGTACAATACCTAAGTATCAGACCATTATTACTTATTCATTACTATTTCGACTTCCTTAACGTTTATAAATTAAGTCCACAAGCGAAATATCACATTTTCCATAATTAGATTTTTATTACATAATCCATCTTACCTTGTTATTCCATCATTACGTATTTCTCGGAAATTCAAAATTATATCCCGAGCAAAACCCGATGAATAGTGTTTTTTTTCAGAAAATTTCTCGGAAAACTTTTATTTTCGTCTTGGAAATTTAAACACTTTAATTCATCCACGTAGCTCAAATACTACGACATTCTATCATCAATAGGTTATATATCGACAACCATCTTGATAACACGTAGAATAAGATTTTATTATTATTTAATTTAATAAAATTATTTTACAATAAGATCCGAATTTCTCGGTTGTTACATTCTTCCCCCCTTATAAAGATTCTGTCCTCAGAATCTCGTCCTACTCTAACCAAATAGATGGGGAAAATTTTTCTTCATCTATTCTTCTAGCTCCCATATTGCTTCCTCAGCATCGTGGTTCTTCCATAATACCTTTACTGATGGTATTACCTTGTTCCTCAGAACTTGTTCCTTTCTATCAATGATTTGTATCAGCGATTCCTCATATGTTAAGTCCTTCTCGATATGAATCGGCTCATACTTACATGCTTATAGTACGGCTTATATGGACGTAATACCGATACGTGAAACACGTTATGTATACATTCTAGGTTTGGAGGTAATGCTATCATATAAGCTACCTCTCCCACCCGTTTTAATACTTCAAAAGGTCCTATAAACCTTGGAATTAACTTTCCTTTCTTTCCAAAACTTATCTTTCCTTTCCAAGGAGATACCTTTAGAAACACATACGAGCCCACCTCAAACTCTCGACTTAGTCTATGTGAGTCTGCATACTTCTTCTGTCTGTCTTGAGCTGTGACGAGACGCATTCGAATTAACTTTACCACATTTGCTGTCTGTTGCACCAATTCTGGTCCTAGCATATGGCGTTCTCCCACCTCATCCCAACACAACGGTGTCCTGCATTTTCTTCCATACGGAGCTTCATAAGGCGGCATACCCATGCTTGCATGATAACTGTTGTTATACTCAAATTCTTCTAGCGGTAGATGATCTTACCAACTACCCTTGAAATCCATGATGCAAGACCTCAACATGTCTTCTAACGTCTGAATTGTTCTCTCGCTCTGCCCATCAGTCTGAGGATGATACGCTGTGCTTAACTTCAGCTGTGTTCCCAACTGTTCTTGAAAACTCCTCCAAAAGTTCGATGTGAATCGTGGATCACGATCAGACACAATCGATACCGGTACTCCATGTCTGGAAATGATTTTCTTAACATAAAGTTTAGCTAATTGGTCTAAGTTATACTTGACCCTGATTGGCAAAAAGTGAGCCGACTTCATCAACCGGTCCACTATTACCCAAATTGCATCGTACCCTTTATTTATCGTCGGAAGTCTCACCACGAAATCCATCGTAATATGCTCCCAATTCTATTCTGGAATCTCCAATGACTGTAATAAGCCACTGGGTCGTTGATGTTTGGCCTTAACTTTTTGACAAGTTAAGCACCTACTCACATACTCTGCTATTTCTCTCTTCATGTTTGGCCACCAAAAACTCTGTCGAAGGTCTTGATACATCTTAGTGCTACTAAGATGTATCGAGTACCTCGAACTATGAGCTTCTTGTAACACTTGCTCTATTAATTCCATCTCATTCGGAACCCAAATTCTTCTTTCAAATCTTAATAATCCCTCATTATCAAGACTATACTTAATATCTTCCTTCTCGGATAACCGCTTCTTCATTTGGTTACACTCGTCAGTCTTGAGTTATACCTCCTTGACTCTTTCTACGATGGTAGATTGCATCTCCGTCTCAAAGAGTATCTGCTCCGAATCACTCGGCATCTTTACTTATATTTCCATACTAGCCATCTCTGTTATTAACTCATCTTGAGCCGTTAACATAGACAACTTTTCCCGACCCTTCCAACTTAAGGCGTCGGCAACTACATTGGCTTTTCTAGGGTGATACAGGATTTCACAATCATAATCCTTTATCAACTCTAGCCATCTTCTCTGCCTCGTATTCAACTCCTTCTGAGTGAAGATATACTTTAGACTCTTATGGTCAATATATATCTTACATTTTTTCCCATAAAGATAATGTCTCCATATCTTTAGGGCAAACACTACTGTGGCCAGTTCCAGATCATGAGTAGGATAAACTTTCTCATAATCCTTCAACTGCCGTGACGCATACGCAATGACTTTACCATGTTGCATAAGCACACAATCAAGTCCCCTATGCGAAGCATCACTATACACTACAAAATTTCCTGTGTCATCTGGCAATGACAAAACAGGCGCTTCACTTAATCTTTTCTTCAGTTCTTGAAAACTGTCTTCATATTTATTTGTCCATACGTATTTCACCGTCTTCCTTGTTAAATTAGTCAACGGGGTAGCTATCTTCGAAAAATCTTGGATAAATCTTCGATAGTACCCTGCTAACCCTAGAAAACTCCGCACCTCAGTCGGCGTTTTCAGTGTTCCCAATTCATCACTGCTTCCACCTTCGCTGGATCTACTAAAATCCCCTCTTGGTCAATGACATGACCTAAAAACTGCACCTTTTCCAGCCAAAATTCACATTTAGTGAATTTCGCATATAACTTCTCTTTCCTTAGTGTCTCCAACACTAATCTTAAGTGTTCAGCATAATCTTCTGGCGTCTTAGAATAGACTAGAATATCATCGATAAACACAACGACGAACTTGTCCAAATATGGTTTGAACACTCTATTCATCATATCCATAAATGCAGCTGGTGCATTTGTGCCAAATGACATTACCAGAAACTCGTAATGACCATAACGAGTCCTGAATGCCGTTTTTGGTGCATCTTCCTTTCTGACCTTCAACTGATGATACCCCGTCCGCAAATCTATTTTAGAAAAATACTTTGCCCCTTTCAATTGATCAAAGAGATCATCGATCCTGGGAAATGGGTATTTATTCATTATCGTTAATTTGTTCAACTCCCGATAGTCGATACAAAGTCTCAACGATCCGTCTTTCTTCTTAACAAACAACACTGGTGCCCCCCCCACAGAGAAACACTTGGTTGAATGTACTTTCTGTCCAATAGTTCCTGTAGCTGAACCATTAGTTCTTTCATTTCCACAGGCGCCATACGGTACGGTGCCCTTGAGACTGGTGCCGCTCCTGGCACAACGTCTATCACAAATTCGATCTCCCTATCCGGCGGTAACCCTGATAACTCACTTGGAAATACATCCATGAACTCATTTACTATAGGTATTTGTTCCATGGTTGCTCCCACTCTCTGGGTATCCACAAACATGGCATAGGTAATCTACACAACCCTTCCTTAATAATTTTCTAGTTTGTGTCATCGTAAGGCAACACGAACGTCTCGGCAACTTACTACCTTAAAATACTACAGGAGGTTGCTTCAACGTCTTGATGCTCACACACTTCTTTTGGCAATCTATAATTGCTCCATGATTAATTAACCAATCCATTCCAAGAATTACGTCGAATTCTCCTAACTTTATTGGTTTTAAATCTACCGATAACTTACAATCCCGTACATCTACGCAACAACTCCTATGAATATTTTCAACAGGAATTATCTCTTCATTTGCTACCTTAATGTTCAAAGGTATAGGTAATTTTTCGGGAAATAATTCTAGTCGTCTAGCAAAATCACATGCTATAAACGAACAAGTAGCGCTTGAATCAAAAAGCACGTATGTATTTATGTTATTGATCGGAATAATACCTGCAACTACATCCCCGGATGCCACAACATCTTGGACCGTCATATTAAAAGTGTGAGCCATTGATTTACTTGCCGGAGATGGACCACTAATAGCCAACTTACCACTATTAGTTCCTTTATTTCCTTTCGTCCCCTTCTTCGGGCAGTTCTTCGCTATGTGGTCAGTTGATCCACATACAAAACATCCGTGATTTTTCTTTGAATTTGGACAGTTAGGCGAAATGTGCCCTTCATGTCCACAATTATAACATACTGCCTTTCCTTTGAGACAGACTCCTAAGTGAGTCTTTCCGCAGGTTTTATAGGCCTCCATTCTTCTCTTAGAATCCCCTTGTTTTACTCCAGTATTCCCAGAGTTAAAGTCTTTCCTCTTTTAATCGTTGCCACTTCCACTGGCTCCCTCGGTCTTGATTCCTCCATCACCCTTGCCCTTGTTTTTCTTATCCTTGGGGTACTGGCTGAGAGCCTCATTCCCACCTTCGGTAATTATTGCCTTTTCTAATATGGTTCCAAAGGAAGTACTTTGGAACACAGAAATTCGGCTATAGAGCCAGGGTTTCAAGCCCTGCTCGAACCTTCTAGCCTTTCTCACTTCAGTGTCCACTTGATGTGGAGCAAATCATGCCAGTTCATTAAACTTGGCGGCATACTGGGGAACTGTCATATCCCCTTGTTTCAATTCAAGAAACCTCATTTCCATCCTCCCTTGCATACTCGTGGGAAAATAGTTCTCGAAGAAAATCTCCTTAAACTTCTCCCACGTTAGATTTCCTATATCGGCCCTAGCCTGGTTTGCCTCCCACCAGAAGTTGGCCTCTCCTTTCATCAAATAGGTTGCAAAGGAAACCTTTTGACCCTCCTCAACATTTGCTATTACAAATGCTTTCTCGATTTCTTTTACCCAAGTCTGGGCTTCTATAGGGTCCGTAGTTCCTTTGAACTCCGGCGGACCTACACTTTTAAAATCCTTAAAAGTAGTAGCTCGTACTACTCCCGGAATCACAGGTACATTAGCCCCCGTTCTATTAAATGCAGTCGTTAAAAGATTAACGAACTCCTACATTGGATTAATTGGACCACCCTCTGGTTGGTTAACATTAGTGCCTTGATTTCGTTGTCTCCTTCTTGACGGCATTTTGCTGTTAAGAAAACAACACATCATTATTATTTTATTCTTATTGGTTTGTTATTATTTGTAATAAAATAATAACTCATACTCATTACTCAATATATTCCATAAAAAGACTTATATTGTTTCATGACTTGTAGTATAACACTACATTGTTTACATTACTCAGCCTTAGCTGATTACATTACCATCCCGCAATTACTTTCAAAAAATTGAGATTTTACAAAAGACTACACTTTGTTATACAAAAGAGGGTTTTATGTCACTACTAGATACATAATATTTACATATCTAAGCTACTCTAGCTATTGCTAGGTTACATCTGCCTTAGGGCATTTTCAAAATCTTTGTTGGCCAGACCTGCAATAACATCCCTACTGATAGTATGTCGGGTCTGTCCTGCTTCTACCGGATACCCAGCTACCTGCTGCTGGAAATCCACATGAGAACTCCTATATATATAGGACATCCTCTCTAACTTCTGCTGTTTAGTCTTTAGCTCCTGCTTGAGCTCAAAGACTTCACATTTCAGCTCTCGAACCTTGTCCTTAGTTAGAATTCTATCATCGTGCTCCTCTTCCCACATTCCCTCCATGCTAGTCTTGTCCTCACGGATAGCTTGGAGTTCCTCTTTCAACTCTTTAACCTCTTGGCAGTAATGGATATTCCTATCCAATACTGACATAAACAATGCCTTCATCGATTCCCCCGTAGACAATTCCTCTATAGGTGGAACCTGATCAAAGGACATCACGTCCACCTCCTCCTCTAGCATGCCATCAAATATAGACATGTAGTCTAAATTGTCTGAGTCTCCAGACTCGATTGTCACCACCTCTAGTTCTACGACTACAGGATTTGGTAGTATCTCTACCCGATTAACCGAATCCTCGCTCACTACATGTATGTCTCTATACATATCATTTTCTCCTGACATCTACAATAAAATAATATAGTTTGATTAGTATACGTCAGTAAAATAATAGAAACACATAACATAATATAATGCATTTTTATAGGGTTACTTTCCATCTTTTACTTCTTTATTCTTTCTTAAGGTTATGACTTAAGGTTCTATTTTCCCCCTTAAGTTTTATAACCTAGGCTTTGATACCAACTTGTAGCGCCCCCAAATCTTGGTATCTTCCAACCCGACAGATGGTGCTATACTGTACAATCATTCATACATTCATTCAATTGAAAGTCTCAAAGAACGAGCATAACTTCTATATATTTAAAGTAATATTTACATTTCCCAGATTCTATACCCATTACAAAGGTTCTTTGTCATAATATTAGTTACATTACAACATTAGACCTATTCTATTACAATACAGCTTAACAATATGCCTTAGCTTTTCCTTTATCCTTTTTCGATCCTTCGGGACGTTCAATCTTAGCTGCATTCATATGGTTCAAGCAAGAGTGAGCATAACTAGCTCAGCAAGTATAACAATTCAATAACAACATGCTTGGCACATACGAATCGTATATCTTCAATAACTAAACAATAGTTATGAAGTACTATTATTAATTCAAAATAGCACTTCATCTTTTCTTTTAAAATGTTTTACAATCATAACAATATTTAGTAAAATATTTACTCCGGTCAAACACCTCGAGCATTCATTCTTTATTGAAAAAGGACAACCCGAAAATAAGTCCGTAAGCCCGATATTACTTACGAGCACTTCTAGGTGATCAGCCTATTGTACTCTATGTTGATCAACACTACATCCATTAAATGTATGTACGTTTAATCATTTGGCAACCTCACGTGCCTGTCGTTTTACCGACAAAATATTTGTTTAACATTTCAGTCTTCTTTTGAAAACCATATTGAGTAGTTGACAAAATACAACAACATTTGATAATAGATGAATAAATTACCAAGTCTAGCCAAGGGATTGGCTTTAACTTCAACATACCTTAATTTATGTGAAAGAATACATGAACCTCAAAAACTTATTCAGATTGAACTGAGACAAGAGTGATAATACTTACCTTTAGCGTCTGTTACCGTAAATTAACTTTATGTTTAAGTCTTTCAAGTCTCTACAATACATGATCACATAATGCCTTACATTAGGTCACATATAATCAAGTATGTATATGACTATATCTTACCCTTCTTCTCAATCTAATTGTGTATTAGATTCAGTTATTATTCGTTCCGGTTTATTATTATCCTTGCATTTATATTCGACTAAGTTATTTCAACTTTTATACAACATCCTTAAGGTTTAACAAAGTTTAAACAAAGTTACATTACATTCCTTAAGTTGTGTTTACTTTTAAAACAATTAGCTTTCCTTTCTGTGTACTTAGAAACATTCATTACTATCTTTGTTCTGAAACTGGAGCTGCGGCGCGAGTCCTTACTTAATGGGCTGCGCTGCGGCGCCACACTCCAGAAATTTTTCTTACTGTACATGGCGCTGCGGCGCCACAAATTGTACTACGGTTCGCGCTGCGGCAAACTCTTGTAGTGTGCTCGGCTACTGTTATGCCCTGCGGCGCTACTCATTTAGCCTAGGGTTGGCGCCGCGGCGCCAACTCTTTGCACCAGAAAATAATTTCAGTTTTTAAATTTTGTGAACTTCCCGAATGCATAACTTCTTCGTTATAAGTCCGAATTGGCTCGTTCAAAAGCCTACGATTCACAAATTATGTAATCTACGCATTCATACAAGAATTTTATCTATTTGACTTTTTTTGCTAAAAATTCTCCTATTGATTCATTTTTAACGAAAATGATAAACGTTCGTGAACATTCAACGCTCGTTTCTTCGTTCTAAGTCAGAATCCAGTCATTTTCGAGTCCGCAACTCTTAAATGCCAAATACGACTTGCCTCCATTGGAAACAACGGTTCCGAGTTTAAACACAAAATTTGACTTCTATTCCGAGAATTTCACGAATTCGACGATTATCGTCCAATCGTGCAATTTTTGGCAAATCTTCATTCTTATGATTTGTTCCACATTACCAATGAATTCCATTCATTATGTGAACATCTTAACATACTTATTACAACAACTTATATTCATTGTTGGATTTTAAATTTATTTCTTCATGAGCTTATAACTTTATCAAATTATAAACTACTTAAGATTTCATTGTTCATGACTTATGACAATTAAAGTTTCTTAATCATCATACCTTATATGTTCTTAACATATAACTTTACTTATGTATACATGATACATATTATCATACAATTTCTTTTACATCCCTATCATTTCTCTTTAATAAACTCATTACAAGTTCATAATACTTTCACATAAGTTTATAACTTATGGTAACTTAAATGACTTATTACCAACTTATATGACTTAAGTTCATTGCTTACTCATTCTTCTTAGTTTTTAACATTCATGTTCCTTAAACCAAACTTTTCTTATTAACCTATCATGGTAAAGATAGAAGATAATGGAGAAGAAGTCTTACTTTTGAAGTCTTGGTAAGTAGCTTCTTCTTCTTCTTCTTACTTATGGAAGTGACTTATTTGTAACTTAATCTCTCTAACACGTAAGCACTTTGTAATGTTTGGATTATTTGAACAACTAACAAATGGCTTGCAAGCTTTCTCTATTTATAGAATTTACAAGGCTAGGGTAATTTAGTCATTAAATCATCCCACCTTCTTTAGTCACCTCCTTACTATTCATTACTTGTTAAACACAACTCTTATCTTTTGCTTGGCCATTACTCCTAAGTCTTGGTCCCCACATTAACTTGGTCACCATACTAACCATATTAATATGGTTTGTCCCATGGGTCAAACAACTCATGGATTCTAGCTTGGGCTTGGATTAAATAAATCCTTGGGCTTTGCATTAATAAATACTAACTTGTTTATTAACCAATAATTGGGCCTTAACATTTAATTTACTTGGACTTTAATAATTGTTAATCAATCTTCCAAGTCCATTAACCTTATCTAGTACATATAATTTATGTATTATTTCCGTATTCCAATTCATATAGAATTTATATACGATAATTCATTCTTCATACTAACTCGTATAATACTTCGTATTATACTCTTTTCATTTCTTTGTACAATACCTAAGTATCATACCATTATTACTTATTCTTTACTAGTTCGACTTCCTTAACATTTATAAATTAAGTCCACAAGCGAAATATCACATTTTCCATAATTAGATTTTTATTACATAATCCATCTTACCTTGTTATTCCATCATTACGTATTTCTCGAAAAATTTCTCGAAAAATTTCTCGGAAAACTTTTATTTTCGTCTTAGAAATTCGAACACTTTAATTCATCCACGTAGCTCAAATACTACGACATTCTAACATCAATAGGTTATATAATGACAACAATCTTGATAACACATAGAATAAGATTTTATTATTATTTAATTTAATAAAATCATTTTACAATAAGATCTGAATTTCTCGATCGTTACATGCTCACTAGAAATCCTAGTAAATTGCTTGACTTGATGTCGAAGGTGCACTTGACCGAATTTAGCTTCAAGTTATACTTGCGCAACCGATTGAAGAGCTTTTTGAGATGGTCTATGTGGTCTTCTTCCCTTCGAGATTTGACAATGATGTCATCCACATAGACTTCTATCTCTTTGTGCATTAAATCATGGAAAAGAGCCATCATAGCTCACTTGTAGGTAGCTTCAGCCTTGATGAGGCCGAATGACAACCGTCTATAACAAAAGGTTCCCTAAAGAGTGATGAATGTTGTCTTCTCCCGGTCCTCTTCAGCAACCATGATTTGGTGATACCCAACAAAGCAGTCAACAAAGGAGTACATGCCATACTGAGCTGTATTGTCAATGAGTATGAGGATAAATGGTATTGGGAAGTTGTCTTTAAGATAATCTTTGTTCAAATCCCTATAATCCACGCATGCTCGCACCTTCCCTCCGGGTTTAGGTATGTGAACTATGTTTGATAGCCACTCAGGGTATGTTGATACCATGATGATGCCGGCTTGAAATTGTTTTACAATTTCTTCCTTGACTTTCAAACTCCATTCCGGTTTAATCGCCTAAGCTTCTGTTTGACTGGCTTGAACCCTTCTTTAATGGGCAAGTGATGAATGACGATGTCAGTTGCCAAACTGATCATATCTTCATGAGACCATACAAACACAACCTAGAATTGGGTTAACAAAGCAACCATGTCATTCCTTTGGCTTGGGGTAAGGTCCATGTTAATCTGGATTTGTTTGGGATTTTTCTGATGTTACAAGGTTGAAAGAGGTGGTTTGATCAAGGTTTGGCTTGGATTTGTCTTTGACCCATTCTTTGATTTCTTCAGGCACCTCATAGTCCTCTTGCTCAATCTCCATCAAGTCAGAGTTCAACTTTACATCAAAGTTGCAGTCATTGCGAAGAATTGGTATCCCATCAACAAGTTTAGATAAATCTAACTCTTGAGTCCTGAAACAAAATGCTTTCACTTAATATATGAAACTGTTTGATCATACAAAGTGTTAGCATGGCATGACAAAAGTAACTGGTAATACTATGCAACAAAAGTAAATGGTTATTGCTATCTACAGGGCAGAGGGTTTTTCTGCCCTTTTTACCTTTTTTGGCAAATGCAAGGAGTGCTGCTCCAATTGTCGAGGGTCAAGTCTTGGTGGACAGCTGTGATAAAGGGGCAGTTATCATCCTCCTCCTCTTGAATAATGAGCATGACATCTGAGCAGTCGTCATCTGAGATATCCTTGTTCATACCCTCGGTATGCACCAAAAAGTACATCTTCGATAACCGTCTCTTTATGTCTTATTTGCGCCTTTGATTCCTTTCCTCAATATCTGGGTCTGAAATTAGGACTTATTTCCCATTAGCCGATCTGGGCTAAGGAAACAACATACCCACCACAGAGACAGGAATTCTCCTTAGAGGCCGTACAAAATCTGCATCTATAGGTTTAGGCAATAACATTGTAGATGAAGGAACCAGTGTATGCTTGTGCGGGTTCTTGTGACTTGACACGGAGGAGTAGCCTAATCCCGCCTTCCCTGTCTGACTGGGAATTTGAATTGGGCATTTGATTCCTTGATGATTCTTTCCTAGCCCTTATCCTGGTTGGAAACCCAAGGATATCATCTCTTGACTGGCTGACATTACCTCGGTGGAAACTCTGGGTTTCAAATTTAGAGCCCCGATGGGTTGATAGTGAGTTTTTCTCACCTCAAGGGCTTGGAAGCTGACAGGCTCAACTTCTTCATTGAAACTGATTAGAGGCATATCACCTTGGACAGAATACTCTGGTTCAGCATTGACAGTGACCAGATTACTGTTGATGATATACTTGAGATGTTGATGAAGAGTGGATGGGATGGCTCCCGCTATATGAATCTAAGGTCTTCCTAATAGTAAATTATATCCTATAGTGATTTTGAGCACTTGAAAGGATATGTAGAAGGTATGTAGACTAATTTCCACTAGTAATTCAGCCTCTCCCACAACATTTCACTGAGATCCATCAAAAGTTTTGATGACTGTGTGGCTGCTTCGGATCCGGTTGAGATTGATCTTTATCCTTTCCAATGTGGCATAGGGGAAGATGTTTAGGGATGATCCTCCATCTATTAGGACTCCTCCGATCACATATTCGGCAGACATCACTACTATGTACAGTGGCTTGCAATGACCCATCCCTTCGGGAGGTATGTCATCATCGGTGAAAGATATCACATTGCTGTTGAAAATGTGATCTTCCAGATGACGAAACTTTTCAACATCCACTATCTTTGGCAAGTGGGCTTTTTCCAATATCTTCATTAAGACCTTTCGATGATCTTCTGTAGAGAATACCAAGTCCAGAATAGAAATCTGTTGATGTGCTTCTTTCAAGCTTTGCACCACCTTGACTTCATTATGTCCCATCTTGTGGAGGAATTCTTCGATTTTCTCCTTGGGCACTTTTCCCTTAGATCTAATGATTGGCTTTATCACTCGTTGAGGGAGATATAGCAGATTTTCTTTGGATACCGCAGTAGTTGTGTTTGATGTTGATCCTTCAACATCTCCATAGTTCCATGGGACTTTCTTAAGGATGATGATAGGATACTGTGGCCTGAATGACAATATGAGTGGTTCTAGTGCAACCACTTTCAAAGGGTTTTCAACTACTTTGAGCTTTATTGGTTGAATTGTAAGGGGTGTTGTAGCCAGGTCTCCCTCAGAGGGTATGACTGCTATGATCTCCCTCCATCTTTGCTATCCTAAAGGAAATGTATTTCCACTCTCAAGTAATGCAGTGTCATCATCTGCCATTTGTAGGTCACCGCTGTCAATCATATTTTGGATAAGATGATGAAGTGCCCGACATCCTTCAGTGTTGTGACCACGAGAATTGGAGTGATATTAACAGACCCCATTAGCATCAAATCTTTTTAAACGTGGATTGACTAGGACTAGCAGTGTTGTAATCTTTCCCTCATTGATCAGCATCTGCAAGATTTCTTCCATCGGTTGGACCAGCCGGGTGAATTCCCTTTTGTTGGCAAAGTCCCAACAACCTTGGGCTCTTACTTTTCTTGCAAGCTTTTCCTCCAAGGTTTCATTCTCTTGGGTCTGTGGTGGATTTTTTGTGATAAGGGAGAGGAGATTTTCATGCTCCTAATTGAACAATTGTCGTGTGACTTGGTGTTGATGTATCACCAGTTCTGCCAGTTGATTGACTTGTTCATCAATAGACTTTAACTCTCGTTCCATCATGAACTGGAACTCCGAATAATCCCACTTGTTGGAATTATCTTTGTTAGTTTGGGGAGAACCACCCACATATTTGAGGTATTTGGAGCTCTCTTCATTGCCTCTATTGATCATGTTAACATCCTCTTCCTTGTGTTGAAGGAGAGGGTTATCTTAAATGTGTGGTTGTTCGGGCTTTGTCACCACAATCTCACCACTGTCTATTAAGTCCTGGATCTTATGCTTGAGGGCCCAACAATCTTGAGTGTCATGGCCTAGAGCTCCAGAATTGTAAGAAAACTTTTTGCTTATATTGAAGCCCTTTCCACTTGGATTGGCTGGTGGAAGGAGATGAGTGATTTTCTTCTGAGCTATCAGAAGTTTGAAGATGTTTTCTAGTGAGTCCCCTAAGGGTGTGAACACTCTTACATGCCTGACTTCTCCACTCTTGGGCAATGGATGATTTGAGGATTGTGCTTGAAAAGGAGAATAGTTTCTCCTTTGAATAGGCAAGTTTTGATTGCCTTTTTGATTTTGTCCTTGTAGTATCAAGGAGACATCCTCTTCTTTCTTCTTATGGACCCTCCAGGTGTTGTTCCCATAACTTCCAGATTGAATATGCTCAGCTACGGCTTTTAAAGCGTCGAGGTCTTGAATCTTCCTTGATTTTAACCCCATCTATGCCATTTCTCCATGCTTAATCATTTCTGAGAATGGTTTTCCTATTCCAGCTAGGACCCTCTCATAAAATGGAGCTTCTTAAATATCTATGAAGGTCATCACCATCTCAGTTTCTGTCATGGATAGGATTACTTGAGCAGCCAGACGCCTCCATCTTTGGGCATACTCTCTGAATGACTCATTGACTTGCTTCTTGACTTTGATAATTTGATACCTGTCTAGAGCCATCTGAGTTTGAAAGCTATATTGAATGAGGAAATCATGGGCTAGTTCCTCCCAGCTGTGGATTTTGGAGTTATCCAATCTGGTGTACCATGCTCTGACTTCTCTAGTTAGACTTTTCTGAAATAGTTATATTCTCAGCTTTTCATTCTCGGCATAGGATCTGAGCTCTCCAATGAACACTTTTAAGTGGGTGTAGGGATCTCCCAATCCATCATATTTCTCAAAATCGGGAGTCTTGAATTTCTTCGGGTAATGAACCCCGAGGAAGATGTAAAGGTCTGAATAGGAAACACTTCCGTGCGTTCCAATCCCTTTGATGGACCGAATAGTCTCTTCTATTTGTAGAACCTTCTTTCGAATATCACTGGTGTCTTGATCTTCTTTAAGATGGGTGATTTCAAGGGTTTTGTTAGACTTCTCAATCTGAGACTCAGGTATTGGGACTTTTTTGTCCGGACCCTGGATTCCTGCTTGTGTAGAGTGTAAGGCCCCAACTTTTATGAATAAAGATTAATTTTTCTAAATATCATTTTGAGTATTAAGGTGTGGATTTGATATAATGTTATAGTTGTGGGTAATATTTACAAATTTTATAAAGTAATCAAGTTGTTATAAAATATTCGATTGGTCGGGAAATATTCATTTTATCAGGGAATATTCGTACGACGGCACAATCATTAGTAGACCCCACAACGAAATTATTGTCGGAGTTAGAAAACGACAGAAATATCTTGTTATAAAAATAACGACAAAAGTTTTACCGTTAACTGTTGAAATACCCGGTGGTAAAAGTACAGTAATATGCGTGGTTGCATAGTAGCATACAATATTGTACAGTATTTTTGATTATTGATGCTTACGGGAGAAGTCACTAAGTTTATTTCAATTATTGTCGCAATATTTTATATTATTAAATCAGTAATTGAGACGACAAAGTTATTCATATTATTATTTACATTATTGACAATGTCTAGAAAGTTCTGTCGAGAAAAGGGGTTTGGTCACCTAATTGCGTGCCAATAGGGAGAAATCCTTATCGAAAAGCTCCCTCTTTCCTGGGAATGATCTGGTTGTTAATATTGCAAGTTATAATATTTTTGATGAATAATTGTTGTTTAAAAATGTGTTTTGTAACGTCCGAGAAAATCGGATTTTTAGGAGAATTAAATTTTTATTTGATTATGTGGATTAAATGAATTTAATTGATTATTTATGGGAGTAAGCTAATTGAATGTCGTTTTATGACCTAGATATGTCGAAACGTCGTAGTATTTTGGCTACGTGATAGAATTAAAGTGTTTGAATTTCCAAAACGAAAATAAAAGCTTTCCGAGAAATTTTCTAAAAAACACTATTCACGCATTTCTGCTCGGGAATTATTTTTGAACTTCCGAGAAACACGTAATGATAGAATATCGAGGTGAGATGGAATATCCAATAATATTTCAAATATGGAAAACACAGTTTTTCGCCTACGGACTTAAAATCTAACGGTTAGGGAAAGTGATTTCCGAGAAGGAATTTAAATGTGATTAATGAATTAAACAATGATCGTGTAATACGTAGGTATTATATGAAGTAATGAATACGAGTACAATATGAGGTATTATACGTGTATGTATGGATGATGGTATGTCATATATATTGAATAAGTATACGAGTTAGAATACGAGATTAATACGTAGAGAATACGTCCTAAGGCTTTAAGCCATTTGTGAATGGACTTGTGGATTGTGTGGGATGTACAAGTCCAATATGATTTAATATGAAAGTCCAATAAAATTAAGGTGCAAGCCCAAGTGTTTGTAATGTGAAGCCCAAAGTAATTTAATGTGCAAGCCCAAAGCTTAAGCTAAGCTAATTAAAACTAAGCTTAAGCTATGATCCAATGGGTTAGGGTGACCCATGGGGCAACCCATGATCACATGGGTGATCTTGGTGGCCAAGAAACAAGTGTGATGAGCAAGTAGACTTAGTGACCAAGAGTTATGGTGGGCAAGCAAGGGATATATGTTGTGGAGGCCAAGTAAACTTAGTGATCACATAATGAATAGTAAGGAGGTGATTAAGGAGGTGAAAGTGGATTAATGACCCTTATGCCCAAACCTTGGCTTTCCTATAAATAGAGGGCGTTGGACTTTATTTGTTCCTTGTTCAAAATACCAACAAGTTAAGTGCTTATTTGCTTGAGAGAAAAAGCTAGAAAAGCTATAGTGTATATTTCAAAAAGCAAGAAGAAGATTAAGGTTTAGCAAGTGATCATCAAAGGGTAAGCAATCTTGAACTATGATTCTTTTTCTCTTCTATAGTTAGAGAAGGGAGTATTGGTAGAACTAGTATGCTAAGGAATGATAGGAATGAGTAATCAAAGGGCTTAAGTCTTAATAAGCCGTAATTAAGTCATGTTGTAAGATAAGCAATAAATGAAGTTGTGAACTTAAGAAGAACTGTAAGAACTTGTAACATGTTTACATTAATGAAGTTGGTATGATAATAAGGAGCAAGAATAATGGTTAGAAGTCATAAACTATCATAAGTCATGAGTAATGAAAATGTAAGTAGTTTATACTTTCATAAATTACAAACTCACAAAGAACAAGTAATAACTTATCATGATATAAGTTAATGAAGTAGGTATGTTAAGATGTTAGTATAATGGAATGAATCCATTTGAAATGAAGAACAAATCTTAAGTAATGAAGTTTTGACGAAATTCACACGATTAGACGATAATCATCGAATTCGTGAAAATCTCAGAATGGAAGTCGAATTTTGTTAATTAGCTTAGAAACATTGGTTTTCTATGGAGACAAGTCTTATTTGGCATTATAGAGTTGCGGACTCGAGAATAACCGAATTCCGACTTAGAACGAAGAAACAAGCGTTGAATGTTCACGAACATTTATTGTTTTCGTTAACAATGGACTAATAGGCGAATTCTTAGGTAACGAAGTCAAATAGATAAAATTCTTGCATGAATGATTAGTTTCCAGCAGAGATAAAGGCAAGGTGAAGATAAATGATTAGTTTATCTTGTAATAGACTAGTAGGTATATGTAGTTTATTATGATGAACAAAGAATGTAATGGTTTTAGAACCTGAGAACGGGATTTATTATTATTAATGTAATAAGAATGTCGTTGGAACACACATTTTGATGTCGTTTCAATAGAATGAATGTACAGTTATGAGTACCGTGTAGCACCAATTGTCAAGTTGGAAGATACCCGGATTTGGGGGCGTCACAAGTTGGTATCAAAGCATTAGGTTATAAAACTTAAGGGGGGAAGAACCTTAGGCTAATAACCTCGTTAAAGAAGTGAAGTCCGAAGAAAGTAAACTTGAGCTTTACTTAAGTTGAATGAGTTAATAAGGTATTAAGGAAACTCAGTACTAAAAGATTTAAAAGATGGAAAGTAACCCTAAATAAATTAAATGTGATTTGTGCTTATACTATTGGGTGTTATGTACTAATCAACATGTTATGTGTTATTGTAGGATGTCGATCGGTAGCTTGATCTATAAAGATATAATGCGGTGATCGAAGAAACTATGAACATAGTAGAGGTTGTACCTATGCCAGTAGGGGAGGTACCTTTAGTGATTCTAGAGGAGTCGGAGCCAGGGGAATACTTTTCTGAGGAGAATTACTCCGAGGGAGAGATGGATATAGCATCATATCTTCATATGATGAATGATGTGGAGGAAGAAATGGAGGTAACATCGGTTAATACGGTGGTACCTACTCAAGAGTCATCATCTCCAGATGCAATGAGATCATTGTATCTTGCAGAGCTTAACAAGAATGTGCAACTGAGTACAGTTGTGCAGAATCAGAATGAAGAGATTAGTGCTCTTTATGAAGCGAAGGAGTATGCAGAAGCAGATTTTGAGTCAGAGCATGATGAGAAGGTGCTCATGATAAATAAGGCTAGGGATTTTAAGAAGGAGGCCGATGAGCTTCGTAAAGAACTGGGGGAGAAGGATCGGAAGATAGCACGGATGTCTTACATCCATAAGAGTGCTCATAAGGATTTCAAGCTGAAAGTTGCTTGTTATTCCATAGAGTCAGGACAGACTCGACATACTATTAGTTGGGATACTGTAGCAAAGATTGCGAATGAGAAACACGAGGACGCTGTTATGCATTATTAGAAGTCTAGAGTTGTAAATATGTGTGTAGTGATGTAAAACCCTCTTTTATATAAAAAGGGTAGTCTTTTTGTAAATCCCAACTTTTGTGAAGTTCAATTGCGGGAGAGAAATGTAATAGCCTTTGGCTATGGAAAACAAATTGTAAATAGTTTCAAACTATGAAAAAGCATATGAATATAATGAAGTTTTCATTTAATATGCTTTGTTATGGTATGAGTTGGTATGTGGCAACTAATAATGACGTAAGTAAATAGATAATAATGAAATTTTACTTGTTTAATTAGAAAAGGCCGCCACGGAGAAGACAACGTAATCAAGAAGCGGAATCACATAATGATAATCAAGGGGGTCAAAACAACCCTATGCAAGAGTTCGTTAATTTATTAACGGCTGCATTTAACCAAACCGGGGGTAGAGTAACCGCGGAACCTAGGTTAGCCAGAATGACTACCTTTAAAGAGTTTAAAAGTGTAGGTCCACCGGAGTTCAGGGGAATGACGGACCCAATAGAGACCCAGACCTGGTTAAAAGAAATAGAGAAGGCGTTTGTTATTTCAAATGTAAGTGAGGCGCAAAAGACTTCTTTCGTGACTTACATGACGAAAGGGGAAGCCAACTTTTGGTGGGAGGCTCACCAGGGTGGGGCTAGAACAAATACGGTAACAAGGGAATAATTCAAGAAGGTTTTCTTTGAGAATTATTTCCCTACAAACATGCGAGGGAGGATGGAGATTAAGTTCTTAGAACTTAAACTAGGGGACATGACGGTTCCCCAGTACGTGGCCAAATTCAATAAATTGGCAAGGTTTGCTCCACACCAAGTGGACACTGAGGAGAGGAAGGCTCGTAGGTTTGAGCAGGGCCTGAAACCCTAGCTCTATAGTAGGATTGCGGTGTTCCAGAGGGTTTCCTATGGGACCATTCTTGAAAAGGTGATTATAGCAGAGGGTGGTAGTGAGGCGTTGACTCAATACCACAAAGAGAGAAAGAATAAGAGCAAGGGAGAGGGAGGAACCAAGGTAGAGAGTGCCAGTAGTATTGGCATTATGCCAAAAAGAAAGAATTTTAACTCCGGGAATACTGGAGTAGGATAAGGGAATCCTAAGCGTAAGATCGAAGTGTGTAAGACATGTGGAAAGACTCAGCTAGGAGTATGTCTGAAGGGGATTATAAATACCTTTAAACGTTAAGGTAGAGAATGAGTAAATAACTCTCGTTAAATATATTCGTGGAAATAGTTTCATAGATAATAGGGGTAAGCAAGTATCGATAGATAAGTACCGATGAAGTTAAGAGAATTTGAAGTAATTCTCAATATTAATGGGTTGATTAACCATAGAACTTTAATAAATTCTCTAAGGAAAAGTATGAATCTTCGGTTTTCTGTGAAAACCCAAGGTAGTAATTTACTGTAATAAAACATCATGACGCAAGTTAGAAGGATGTTAAGATAAGTTTAGGTTGTGGTACAATCGTAACCTTTGATGGTTGACATATTGGAGCTGGACTAAATAATTCCTTCAGAGAGCGAAGGTATATATGAAACTGGCAACCGATCTAACTCACTGTGATGGCAGTGTAGATGAGACGGGAACTTGTTTGTTGGTTGTTTATGGGAAACCACTCAGAGTACCATATGGACTACTAGCAGAGAAGCGATGTGTGCTAAGTCCTAGAGAACTAATAAGAAGAAGATATGAATGTAAATCATCAAAGATGCTGAATGTATTAAGTACGACATCTCTATATGTCATGAAGCCGTAAGCTGGTAATGAAAGTAGGTCGCGTAAACTTAGGTCGAAAGAATGCAAACCCTAAGAAATAAAGTTAAGTAAACCAATGTGTAAGTCAAATATATGACTATTTGGTTAGCGGTTGAGAATAAATACCCATGGCCCATGATCGATGATCTAATTGATCAGTTGAAATGGGCAAAGAATTTTTCTATGATAGATTTGCGTACGGGGTATTGTCTGTGGAAAATTAATAGGTACGTTGGAAATGAAAAGCGATAAATATAGTTTTTAAGAACTAAGAAAAGAAGGTTAATTAAGCACCTGTATTATCTTTATTAGATGATACGAGAAATTTTGTAGTGTATCTCGATGTTTCGCATAGATGGCGAGATTGCGTGCTCTTGTAGCATGACAAGGTTATTATATATATATCACGCCAGTTAAAGGATTATGAGAAGGTCTATCCTACTTATGACGAGTCTGAAATATATCTTCACATAGAAGGAGTTGAATATGAAGTAGAGAAGGTGATTAGAATGGATAAAGGATCACGGCTGTGATATTTTATATCATACAGGGAAGGTAAATGTAGTAGCTGACGCGTTAAGTAGAAAGGGTAGGGAAAGCTATCACTGTTAACGACTCAAAACAAGTTAATAACAAAAATGGCAGAAACGGAGTTAGAAGTTAAATTACGGAATGGAGTGGTAGAAATGTTATTCACAACGTAGACTCAATCCACGGAAATGGAACGAGTTAAGTAATTACAACTAAGTAACGACGAGTACAAGCGAATGAAGAAGAGGATGCACGATGAAGAGAAGATCAAGTATAATCATGTTTTGAAGGAGGAATTTGAGTTCCAAATAATTTTAAAGTTAAAAGAAGAACTAATAAAAGGAAGATAGTGTAATATGTTAGTAAGTGTTTAACTTCCAACTCACATTATTGATAGGAAGTGGCAAGTCATGTAAATTAAGATAATACCATCGGTGAAGGTGAAATGAAAGAACCACAATGTCGAAGAAGCATTGTGGGAACTCGAGATTAAAATGAAGAAAACTTTTCCTCATTTGTTTATATAATTATAGCGAGATTCTGGGGACAGAATCCTTATAAGGAGAGAAGAATTTAACGCCCGAGAAAATCGGATTTTTAGGAGAATTAAATTTTTATTTGATTATGTGGATTAAATGAATTTAATTAATTATTTATAGGAGTAAGCTAATTGAAGGTCGTTCTATGACCTAGGTACGTCGGAACGTCGTAGTATTTTGGCTACGTGATAGAATTAAAGTGTTTTAATTTCCAAAATGAAAATAAAAGCTTTCTGAGAAATTTTCTGAAAAATACTATTCACGCATTTTTGCTCGGGAATTATTTTTGAACTTCCGAGAAATACATAACGATAGACTATCGAGGTGAGATGGAATATCCAATAATATTTCAGTTATGGAAAACGCAGTTTTTCGCCTGCGGACTTAAAATCTAACGGTTAGGGAAAGTGATTTTCGAGAAGGAATTTAAATGCGATTAATGAATTAAACAATGATCGTGTAATACGTAGGTATTATACGAAGTAATGAATACGAGTACGGTATGAGGTATTATACGTGTATGTATGGATGATGGTATGTCATATATGTTGAATAAGTATACAAGTTAGAATACGAGATTAATACATAGAGAATACGTCCTAAGGCTTTAAGCCATTTGTGAATGGACTTGTGGATTATGTGGGATGTACAAGTCTAATATGATTTAATATGAAAGTCCAATAGAATTAAGGTACAAGCCCAAGTGTTTGTAATGTGAAGCCCAAAGTAATTTAATGTGCAAGCCCAAAGCTTAAGCTAAGCTAATTAAAACCAAGCCCAAGCTATGATCCAATGGGTTAGGGTGACCCATGGGGCAACCCATTATCACATGGGTGATCTTGGTGGCCAAGAAACAAGTGTGATGAGTAAGTAGACTTAGTGACCAAGAGTTGTGGTGGGCAAGCAAGGGATATATGTTGTAGAGGCCAAGTAAACTTGGTGATCATATAATGAATATTAAGTAGGTGATTAAGGAGGTGGAAGTGGATTAATGACCCTTATGCCCTAACCTTGGCTTTCCTATAAATAGAGGGCCTTGGACTTCATTTGTTCCTTGTTCAAAACACCAACAAGTTAAGTGCATATTTGCTTGAGAGAAAAAGCTAGAAAAGCTATAGTGTATATTTCAAAAAGCAAGAAGAAGATTAAGGTTTAGCAAGTGATCATCAAAGGGTAAGCAATCTTGAACTATGATTCTTTTTCTCTTCTATAGTTAGAGAAGGGAGTTGTCGACATCGGGTTTTTTATTTGTCCCTTTTTCGTTACCTGTTCTTTTGTGTTCTAATTTTATGTGAGATTTATTTGAAAAAACACGTGAAAAAGGTCCGACATGTGTAATGTCGAAGATTGTACTATAAGAGTCGCCAGTTGGTTTTTTAACTGGTTGTACCAACACAATCGAGAAAAGGTTTGCACATTGACCCAGTGATGTGACACTGCTAAACAGGTTGGTGAAACCAAGATTCATTAGGGTCCGGGGACTTGCTTATGCAGAGGGAAGGTGTTAGGCACCCCCCCGGCATCCGTGTTGCCATGGTGACCGCCACTTTTCAAGAAACTGTTAAATGAATGTGTGTGTGTGTGTGTGGGTCAATGTGTTTTTATATGAAAGTAGTGATATGCCTCGTTTGCACCTATATACAAAGGGTTTGAATTTATGTAAAAATTCAGTTTTAAACAAGATATAGCAGCGATGTTTTAAAAAAGAGGTTTTTCAAACCCTTATGCTCAATAGTAATTGAGGCCTTTGATACTTCCATTTTATTCCGTATTCGGCTTGATTAATTTTATTTTACAGATGCGAGACATCTGTATGAAAATAATGTACAAAAAGGTGCTGAATTCCTCGTGGGTATGAAAACCATCTGAGGAAATCCAAACATCACAGATAAATTTACAAGCTGCTTACAGCTGAAAAGGTCCATCACGGGAACCGAATCTAGATTCAGTGGACTGAATCTGTGATCACATGATTCCTAGGCTCACATGATGCCGCAATTGATAAAAACGCAGTAAGCAGGTATATATATAAAAGCTGTAAATATATATATATACAGACATAATCACCAACCACGAAGCACCTCCATGGGGAATCAAAAATGTAAATAAAGTTGTAAACGCTATCAACCGCCACAGAGGAAACTCCAGGTGGGACGAAATGTACAGAAAGCTGTAAAAACGGTCAACCACCACAAAGTAAACTCCAGGTGGGACGATTTATATATATATATATATATATATATATATATATATATATATTAAAGCAGTAAACGCACCGGATGTAAAATCCAGGCTCATCGAACATAGTTCGACACACAGTTCATATATATAAGTATATATATATACGAAAGCAAATAAACGCTCCAGATAAAAAATCCAGCAGTAAACGCTTTAAACCGAAGTCTAGGCTCAATCGAGGCATAACTCGATAATGTTAGTCCATATATATATATATATATATATATATATATATATATATACATGTATATACAAACTGAAATAAAACCACGGATCGAAGTCCGGGCAAACACACGTAACATGACTTTCAACGTGAAGAACAGTGTGTGCAAAGATGAAGAGAAAGGCTTCAAAGTGTGTGAGAAGGCTTATAGTGGGTTGTCAAAGAAGACTTCTATATCTTTAAAGTAGATGAACACTGGCTTCTGCCAGTATAAAAGTAGCTATATATGAGCTCACAAGTATTTAAAATGAGAAAGCACTCAGTATAGGGTAAGTACAGAGCAAATTGGGCATGGCTTCCTCGCCGTTTTCTCTTACAAAATGGCCACCCCAAGCCTTCTATTTATAGAACATGGAGTCGCAGGTGTACCAGAGGCTGCCCGGGGTGTCCCGGGCATCGCGGGTCCTGATGTCTCGAAGTACGCGCACGTAGGCAACGTGATGTCCTCTCGAACTTTCAGAATTGCAATTCGGGTATCCGATTGAGGTATATAGGACCTATTTCGGACCGCAGTTGCTGAGAGTTACGCAATGACATGGGATTAGAGGTTGTACGAAATCATGAAGATGGGACGATGCCCTCCGGTCTTCAGGTTCAAATTCTATCTGTTATCCTGTGTAATAGTCACTCGGGATTGGTTTTCCTTGGCTTTTGTGGGATATTGTTGTGTAGAAATGTATGTCTAAAATGTTGAGACGACGTGATGTGGCGTCAAGTTGGCGAGATGACGACTTTGCCCCTTACTGGGGTTATCTCCGGTTTGGGCTAATAAAGCAGACGTTGCTCAAGGTTATCGCTAAGATTGGACTGCTGCAATGGTGGAAGCTCCTCAGTGTCATCTCTGAGGTGTGCCTGTCCTCCCGGTGTTATCTCTGAGTTGGTACTGAGTATCTCGTTATGAGCGCCGAGATTGAAGCTGATTGCATGCATTTGAAACAAGCATTTTTTGGGGATATCTCCGAAACTTCCATTGCCTTCCTTGGGGTTATCTCCAAGGTTGGAATATGCTATTCTCAGTGTTGGGACTGAGACGGAACATCTCGGGATTATCTCCGGGATGAAATGGTCTCCTCCGGTTTGTGTTCCGATATTTTAAATGCAGGCCTCGGGGTTATCTCCGAGGTTGGAATTGTTACTTTCGGTGTGTGTTCTGGGGTTGAGCTGTTCCTCCCGGTGGTATCTGGAATGGATATGAACCGTCTTCCAGGGTTTCCTCTTGAAAGACGAATAGTGCTCCTGTGATGTCAGATATGCAAAAAATTTTGAGTGTCTACAGGAGTATTGGTAGAACTAGTATGGTAAGGAATGATAGGAATGAGTAATCAAAGGGCTTAAGTCTTAATAAGCCGTAATTAAGTCATGTTGTAAGATAAGCAATAAATGAAGTTGTGAACTTAAGAAGAACTGTAAGAACTTGTAACATGTTTACATTAATGAAGTTGGTATGAGAATAAGGAGCAAGAATAATGGTTAGAAGTCATGAACTATAATAAGTCATGAGTAATGAAAATGTAAGTAGTTTATACTTTCATAAATTACAAACTCACAAAGAACAAGTAATAACTTATCATGATATAAGTTAATGAAGTAGGTATGTTAAGATGTTAGTATAATGGAATGAATCCATTTGAAACGAAGAACAAATCTTAAGTAACGAAGTTTTGGCAAAATTCACACGATTAGACGATAATCGTCGAATTCGTGAAAATCTCGGAATGGAAGTCGAATTTTGTTATTTAGCTTGGAAACATTGGCTTTTAATAGAGACAAGTCTTATTTGGCATTATACAGTTGCGGACTCGAGAATGACCGAATTCTGACTTAGAACGAAGAAATGAGCGTTGAACGTTCACGAACATTTATCGTTTTCGTTAAAAATGGACTAATAGGTGAATTCTTAGTTAACGAAGTCAAATAGATAAAATTCTTGCATAAACACGTAGAGTATGTAATTTATGAACCGTAGGCTCTTGAACGAGCCAATTCAAACTTATAACGAAGAAGTTACGAGCCCGGGAGTTTCACAAAATTAAAAGTCTGTCAAAAATTTTTGGTGCACAGAGCTGGCGCCGCGGCACCAGCCCAAGGCCAAAAACCCCGCGCCACAGCGCCGAGCATGGCCGGATGAAGCTATGACCTACTGAAGAGTCACGCCGCAGCGCGACCCGTAACGAAGGGATTCGCGCCGCAGCGCCGAGTCCGGGTTTTTTTGTCCTAGCATATGGCGCCGCAGCGCGGCATAGAGAAGAGAAGCTGGCACCGCAGCGCCAATACTAGGTTTTGTATAGTAATGAAGGCTTATGAAGATAGAAGGAAGCTGATTGTTTATTAATGAACTAACACCTAAAAAGGGCATTGTTTAAAATGTTTAAACCTTAAGTAATACACTAAAGGTTGAAAGAAAGATTAATTAAATATAAATTATTAATACTGAAGCGATGAATGATAATAAGCCGTAAAGGCAGATAAGTACTTTAAACGAGTTTCATTAAGTAAGTATGTTTAAGAATACGAAAGGAAAGATAGTTAATTGATAATGAATTAATTAATTAACATAGCATTTTTTTGATGATGGCAATAACGTTGCGAGTTACAACTAAATGTTGATGAATATTACTTGAACGCGAATGGTTTGCAATAAGTGTACTTAACCATTGACGATTGAGTTTTGATTAATAATATAAGAACATTGTTCAGCCGTGAAGAAGGATAATTAACTTGAAACAAGTTGTATTAATGAAATAATTTCAGTTAAGTTATAGAAAAGGAAGAAACTGGTAAGAACGATGAAAAAGAACGACGGCAAGCCGAACCAATAATAATAAATCTAATACATGATTAGATTGAGAAGAAGGGTAAGATTCATTAGGAACCATGTATATTCATTCATGACCTAATGTGGTATGTTATGTGATTATGTGTTGTAGAGACCGTAAAGACTGAAAGGAAAAGTAATTATACTGTAGCAGACGCTGAAGGTAAGTTTTCTAAACGCTTGTCTAACCTTCGTGTTAGCCAAAGTTTTCTGTGATTCATGTTATTAGATGCATGAATTGTTTTATTAAAGGGTCGATGCCAGTTTTACCTCGGCTAGACTAATCTTAAAGTGTTGATTGATTTATTTACAAGTCTTTCAATATAAAATTGCTAATGCTGTCCTACGCTAAGTATTTGGTACGGATTCAAGGTAAGCTTGAATATGAATAAACAAATGTATTTTTCATCGAGTATTCGATGGGCACGCGAGGTTGCCAAAACTTAAACGTACATACCTTTAATGGGTGTAGTGTTGATCAACATAGAGTACTATAGGCTGATCACCTAGAAGTGCTCGTAAGCTATGTCGGACTTACGGACTTAGTGCCGGGTTGTCCTTTTCAAAGAAATTATGAAATGCTCATGGTCTTGGACCAGAATTGGTGTTTTACTGAATATTGTCATTGTAAAACATTTTGAAGGAAAAGAAATGCTATTTTGAATTAAGGATAGTACTTCGTAACTATTATCCAGTTATTGAAGATATACAATTTCTATGTTTTAAGCATGTTTTTTAAAAGAAATTGTTGTATTTGCTGAGCTTGTTATGCTCACTCTTGCTTGAACCATATGAATGCAGCTAAGGACGAGCGAACCGAAATTTTCAGTAGAGATAAAGGCAAGGCGAAGATGAATGATTAGTTTATCTTGTAATAGACTAGTAAGTATATGTATTATATTATGATGAACAAAGAATGTAATGGCTTAAGAACCTGGGAACAAGATTTATTATTATTAATGTAATAAGAATGTCGCTGGAACACACATTTTGATGTCGTTTCAATAAAATGAATGTACAATTATGAGTACCGTGTAGCACCAATTGTCGAGTTGGAAGATACCCGAATTTGGGGGCATCACATGTTTTGTGAAGCCAAGTGAATTGAGATAAATAGAGGGGCATTTTATGAAGTATTTGTTATAAATTTGGCTTATTATATGGACCCCCATTTACCCATTTTTTAAAACCGCCGGGAGAAAGTTATCTCAATTATGTTTTATTATATATATATATATATATATATATATATATAATATTAGTTTTGTTTTTTTATGTAAAATAGAATATATTAAATTTTATTATGCATAGTATTTGTATAGTGTTTGCATAGTAAAACTTAGAAAATTTCTATAGAATTTTTTGCGCGCCCGTGAAGAAGCACTTTGCGTCCATGATTTTCTAAATTCAAATAGTATCCTGCAATTCTCCTATAAATAGGACGCTTAGTTTAGAAATGAAAATCACACCAGAATCAGAAAATTCTTCTTCTATAATATTGAGCTTATTTCTTTAGAGTTTAATGAAGCTTTGAGTGTAGAAAAAGTATAAGTTTTCTTCAAGAATATCTCCGCCCTACTAGTCAGAAGTACTCCCCTTTTAAGGTAAGGGGTATTATTTATTTCATATTTACTTACGATATTATTTTTCGTATTCGTAAAGAATATTATTTTCATTCAATATTCGTAAGAAATATTATTTTTGTTCAATATTCGTAAAGAATATTATGTTCGTTCAATATTCGTAAGAATATTATTTTTGTTCAACAGTTGTAAGGGATATTATTTTTGTTCAATATTCGTAAAAAATAATATTTTCTTCCATACTCTGTAGTATGTAAGTAATATTATTTCGTTTCAGATTCCGAATTCTACACTCATTTTGTTAAAGTACTGCTTCTATACTCCGTAAAATTAGTAGAATATCTTTAAATTTTGCGCTTCATCTAATATCTTTTCACGGAAATATTATTCTGAGCATTCTTGATAATTTTTAATCTTTTCATGCCGGTGTACTATTCACAGGGTACTATTCTTGAAGTACTATTCACGGGATACTATTCACCTAGGTACTATTCACCCAGGGTACTATTTATGATAAAAATTGATTTCTTTTCGGTCCAAATCATTTTTGATACAATATTATTCTTGAATTTTACTCCACAAAGCAGTATCATGTTGACAATTTGGACATTATTGAATTCTGAATAAATTGAATTATAAATCTTTAAAATTTATCATTTTCTTTCATTTAATTGAATTCTTATATCATTGTCATCATCCTCATGCTTATATTGTGATGAAAGTCATCTTTGGCCCGTAGTGCATAGATGGACTATTGATTGGTATGATTATGACCATAGATTATTCGGTATAATCATGACATGTAATGTTACAAATGATGTGGTAAAAGTTCTCATTGGCTCGTAGTGCATTGATGGACAGTAGTTGGCATGATCATGACCATTGGTGATAACACGTATATCTTTGGTCCGTAGTGCATGGATAATTCGTGGATGTGATACTAATGAATATCCTTGGCCCGTAGTGCATGAATAATTCAGTGATGTGGATTATTTATTGAGCTGAGTCTCAACGATAAAATTGATGATAAGTTTTTTAAATCATAGAAGATAGTAGATATCATGCTCTACTTGACTCTTCAAATGGATTGCTTGTTCTACTGCAGTTAAACTTGTTATTTATTGTATTATATCAGTTTAACACTGTTGAAGGCTAACAATAATTTATTCTTTATTATCTTAGTCATAATATTTCTTACTGGGCTAGTTGAGCTCACCCTTTTGCTTTCATTGTTCTCTTCAGGAAATGAGAATGTAGCCGGTACTAGTCGGGGAATGGAGTACTAGTTCGAGATGGTGACTGTAGTAGTCCTCACTATTTTATAAAATAGTGTGATAATAATTATAATGAGGACTCCATTTGAGTTTGGATATTGTCTAGAAGACAATATGCGTGTTAAAACTCTCAGCTCATGTTGTAAAATTAAGTTTGTATTTGTATTCTATACCATGTATTTGGCGACTCAGAATGAGTTATGTATACTTATTTTGGGGTCGTCACAGTTGGTATCAAAGCTTAGGAATATGATCCCTGGCTGAGATGCGAGACTACAACTAGGAGGGGAGAGATGGGTAAATCTTTCGCTAGTATGACCTACCTAAGTTTATTTATTATTTAATTGGTCATCGGAGTATAGGGATAATATGTAGCATGTCAATTAACCCTTGTTTTGTGGCAATGTTTGAAAATGACATCTAAAAATATTGAGATAAGCAATGGAGCACATGAAACCGTTGAGTCACCACAGATAAATAACTAGAATAATGTGCATCAGGAAGGCAACAATCCTCATGTAAACAACCACACCGACCAAATGATGAACGATGGAATGTTTAGAGGCTTTCTGAAATTCATGCAACATCAGGCGAGAGAGACTCCTGTGTAAAATACAGGTGGAAACACTAGCAACTCACGGATGGTTACCGCTAAGCAGTTCAAGGAGCTGGGACCACCGAAATTTTTGGGAAAGCCAGAACCACTTAAGGTAGAGACATGGATACAACAGATCACCAAGATATTTGATGTCTTGGGATGCTCTTAGGAGCAAAAGGTTCCCTTTGCCACCTTCATGTTGTGAGGAGAGGCAGATTACTGGTGGGAATCTGTAAAACGTACTCAACCTGCCGTACTAAAGATGTCTTGGGAGAAGTTTCAAGAACTGTTCAACGAAAAATACTTTCCTAAAAGTATTCGTCACATAAAGGAGGTGGAGTTCATCAAGCTGGAGCAAAACAATATGACCGTATCGCAGTACGAGGCTAAGTTTGCCGAGTTGTCCCAGTTTGCATCCCATTTGGTTGATAATGAGGAGAGAATGACGCGAATGTTTCTGCGAGGTTTGAAACCCAAAATACGTCAATACCTCATGTCTCACAAACTTTTCTTGTATTCAGATGTTGTGAATAGGGCTCAGTTATTGGAGCGCGATAATGAGTCAACCCAACCAAGAGAGAGCAGCCGACAAAATGATAATACCAGTGGTAGGAGTCATCGAAGCGATGACAACAAATGTGGAGGAAGTCAACATGCCAGAAATGGTAACCACTTCGGTGGTAATCATGGCCAAGATAATAGAAGTGGAAATTTTAAGAAAAGGAGATTCAATAATGATGGAAAGACGTTAACACCAGCAACCGTTGTTAAGGAAGGAGAACGACCACCGATCGTATGCTACAAATACGGAGGGGAGGGACACATCAGTCCAAACTATATGCAGCAGTCCAAAGCATGTTATAACTACGAAAGAGAAGGTCACCTAGCCTGATTTTGTCGTGCATTAAAGTCAATTCCAGCTGGGATGGAGACACTAAAGGTCGTCCCATACAGGTCAAAGCCGGTAGTTCAAGGGAGAGCGTTTGTCGTAACCTCCCAAAAAGCGAGGAACCCGAACGAGGTTATCACGGGTAATCTAATCATAAAATCTTGCGAAGTCTATACCTTATTTAATACCGGTTCCACCCATTCTTTTATTTCTCCTACTTGCGCTCAACGTTTAAATTTAACTCCGGAGAAATTAGACTTTGACTTATCTGTTGAAACTCCGTTGGGAGAAACCTTCATTACATCCACTATTTATAAATCTTGTTTGATTCAAATCGGCACCCTCACGTTACCTGTCGATCTTATCTCTTTTAAAATACTTGCATTTGATGTGATTTTAGGGATTGATTAGTTAACTACTCATAATGCTAAAATTGATTATTTTCGTAAGGTTATTAGCTTTCATATTCCTAACCAACCTATAATACGAATTCAAACAACCAAACCACTAAAGTCAATCATTGTTATATCAAGCCATAAAGCTATTCGTTTATTGAAAAATAGATGTCAAGCTTTCTTAGCCCATGTCACAAATTTAAACAAAAATACGTCAGGTTTAAATGATATTTCTATTGTTAATAAATTTCCTGACATATTCCTTGAAGAACTTCCTGGCCTACCCCCAGAGCATGAAATCGAGTTTTGTATTGACCTTGAACCCGATACAAAACCCATTTCCAAAGCCTCATATTAAATGGCTCCTATTGAACTTCAGGAGTTTAAAACCCAACTACTGGAGTTGTTACTTCGAGTCAACTCCATACTTTGTATTCCCAACGACTCTGACTTAAAGTATAAAATCATGATGGAGGTGCACAACACACCATTTGCAATCCATCTTGGAAGTGCCAAAATATATCGTGATCTTTGACATACATTTTGGTGGAGCAATATGAAAAGAGAGATCGCAGAGTTTATCTCAAGGTGTTTAACTTGTCAACGTGTCAAGGCAGAGCAAAGCCCACGTAACACCATAAGGACAACAACCCACTATAATTCACAGGCCCGAATATCCTGGGCCTAACAGAAATAAATCTCAAATAGAGAGATATTATAAGGTTAAGGAGAATGTATATATGTATTAATATATATATACTTAAGAATGCGCTATTTATATTTTTAGCCAAATAAGAGGAATGATTAAAATTAATCATACAAGAATAAATGAAAAGCTTGAGTATACAAGCTTGTGGAAATTAAGCCTAACCTAGTAGTCAAGTGTTAGAAACTTAATAAAAGTCCAAAAATGGATTAAGATTATGGCAAGTCAAATTAAAATAAATGATAAACCATATGAATATAGTAAACAAGCCTAGATATGTAATTATTAAAGGACTTGTAAGATTGGCACAAGTTATTATTGTGATATTTTAGATTAAGAAAATTAGGTCACATTGTAAATGAAAATATTAATTATTTATCAATGAAGTGAATATTTGTGACTTATGTAGAATATGTATATGATTAAATGAATATATATATATATATATATATATATATATATATGTGTGTGTGTGTGTGTGTGTGTGTGTGTGTTTTTTTTTTATTAATCATATAATGAGCAATGGAAAAGAGAAGTATAGTAACCTAATTAAATATATTAGGTATGAGAATTTAATAACCTAGGGGTTATATTTATTTAAGAGTCATATTATTTAAAATATATACTAGTGAACTAACCTAAGAGATTTATTTTATTATCTTAACCTATTAATTATTTTAACCTAATTATTAGCAAGTCTAATTGACTTATGTAATTAAATCAATATGAGTAATTATTCAAAGTCCAAAGTAGTGGACTATAAACCCTAATTAAATAACTAGGGTAAGGTATTTTAGGAGTTGGACTAATGCTAGATATTGTGACCCAAGTAAATTAAATGGGAGCCCAAATATATTAAATGAAATGACCCAAACCCCAGCCCAAATAAATGGGAATTCTAGAAGATTTATTGTGCAAATAAGGCATTTAATAAAAATAAAAAATGGGAAATAAAAAGGGGGACAATAGTCATGCAAAGGGAGAGAGATTGAGCACATGGATTATTTAATTTTTAAGTTCTCAAAATAAAGGAGTGGATCACCAAATCTATAGCCCTCCCTAGCCATTTTAGCTTAACAAAATAAAATCTATAGCTTAGATTTAGTGAGATTTGGAAGATATGTTGGGAGATCTAAGTATACATATACAAGCTATATGTATATATTTTTACTATCTATAAATAGCCTTCTCTCTTTTGCTCTTAAAAAGTTTTCTACATTTTCATATTTCCTTAAGTTCTAAAAGAGAGAGAAAACAAAATAGAGAGAGAGAGAAACAAGAGGGGTTCAGCCGTCAGTAGTAGGAGGAGAAGAAGGAGATGATTTTCTTCATGCCACCCAAGTTCATCAACTACTTTGGGAAGAAAAGGAAGTGTACCCATAGAATAAGGTATAAAACCTTTAAATCTAAAACCCTAAGTTAGTTTAATATAATTTCTTTTGGTTGTTTTTGATGAAATAAAGAACTTATGTTCTTGAACCTTAAAATAGTAGATATACATGTTTTATGGTGTTTCAGCCTTAGATCTTACCATTTTAAGTGTTGAAAAGCTTGACCAAAGAAAAGAAACAAAAATAGTTTTTAGGTTAAAAACCCTAGATTTTTAGCTTACTTTGAAGCTCTACCATTTGAAATCTACAACTTATTTTTGAGATCCGTCAAAGAGGTGAGTTAGATCCATGAGTTATCTGTTAAAACCAAGCGGTATCACTCAAAAATATTAAACGAGCAAACCGTGGCATCATTTTTAGCAAAACAATCATGTCGATGAAAAATCTAAAAAAATCAATTGAGCATACTGTCCAGTTTTGGTGAAGGCTGTTTTGGCCACTTTAAAAGCTCTAAAAATTCTGAACATTTGTGGTATGTTAGTATAACAAGTGAAATAGATGCTGTCCAAAGATGGGAATTTTTGGATGTCCTGAGAGGGAATTTTTGGATGTCCTGAGAGGGAGTTATAGCTTTTACAAGAAAATGCAATTTTAAAATGAAACTTTTAGAACTCGAGTTGTACAACCCATAAAAATGTGAAATTTTTACAGGAGGCAGTATATGATAACAAGAGTCTACCTTTTAAATGTCAAAATATTTGGACAAAAGGATAAGTTATGATAAATGTTGGAGTTTTGAACTGTTTTAGCCTATTTAAAAATTGGAAATGAGCTTGGAAAATTGCAGAAAAATTATTTTATCACTAAAATATCATGTAATGATATTTCTCAAAAGATAAAATAATAATAAGTTATTTTGATATTTTTCATGCCTTTGATTAAGTTGTGAATAATTGAGAAAATAAAGTTATCTCAAATAAAGTTAAGTCATGTTGTAAAACTTATAAATGTGATTTTATTGACTAATGACCCTTGATATGAGGTATTAATATTTTAGGAGGGTAAAATGGTCATTTTTAATAAAATGTTATGTGTATGGCATGTTATGTTTGTTAAATAAATTAAATAGTAAGAGATAAATAATTAAATTAAATTGTTTATAAAAAATAGAATATTATTAAATGATTCTTAATATTAGTAAATAAATAAAATATTATTAAATGATAATAATATTAGTAAGTGAATAAAAAATTATTAAATGATTAATAATATTAGTAAATAATTAAAATATTAATAAATAATTAATAATATTAATAAGTGATTAAAATATTATTAAATAATTAATAATATTTGTAAATGATTAAGATATTATTAAATGATTAATAATATTAGTAATTGATTTAAATGTTATTAAAGGATTAGTAATATTTGTAAATGATTAAGATATTATTAAATGATTAATAATATTAATAGATGATTAAAATATTATTAAATGATTAATAATATTAATAAGTGATTTAACTATTATTAAAGGATTAATAATATTTGTAAACGATTAAGATATTATTAAATGATTAATAATTTAAATAAGTGATTTAAATATTATTAAAGAATTAATAATATTTGTAAATGAATATGATATTATTAAGTGATTAATAATATTAAGAAGTGAATAAGATATTATTAAATGATTACTAATTTTAGACGAGAGTTTTAACATGATGATTAAGTAATTAAAATATTATCAAAGGACGATAATATTACTAATAAGTTAAGTAATTATCTAATGTTTGATTATGTGGCTAAATGTTAGATAATTTATTTTAAGAATAGTTATATTATGAGTTAAGATATTTTATATTGATTGAAAGATCAATCTTATTAATGATAGGTCTTTCCTAAGAGATTAAATTAGATTGCTTAGAGGTAATCGTCGCAGTAGGCAAGTTTCCTAACTTAAACTCGAGTTATTATGTTTCAAGCATACTAGTGGATTAATTATTGACAATTATTCTACATCTATGATTATTGTTATTCGCACTTAGTGCAAGTTGCATATGTTCACCTGATATGAAAGACTGATAACATTGATTACCAAAACCTATTAAAAGGTTCATTTTAATTACCGATAAACCTTCATATTTATTCATGGTCATTGTTGGCCACTCAACATAATTGATTCAGTTATTCATTAATTGAAACTTGATTATCATTCTTTCACAATTGTTATATATTTTTAAAAATTCAGAAGTTATATTCTTCTTTCCAATCATGATATATTCTTCTTGTATTTAAACTTACTGAGAAAAGTAGTTGCTTACTCTTGTTATATCATGATAATATTTCAGTTAAGCCCGAGTGATTCAGGAAGGACAAAGATAAGGGGAAAAGTTCAAGAGTAGCTTAATATGCGTTATTTATTATGTTATCTAATATGGATTAATTATGTAAACCTTTTGATTTATTAAAGGTATGTATTAAGTTAAGGTTGATAGACCCTTGGGGGAAATGTTGTAGAACCATTGTGAAATGAACAATGTATGTTTATATATTCCGCGTTAGTTATAAAATGTGTAAGAAGATGATGTATCGTGATGCACCAAGTCCGAGGTTCAAGGGACCCGAATTTGGGGGCGCTACAAAAATAATACACCATTTAATTCATCTTCAACCCCAAGTATCAAGGAGAAGGAAGAGATCATTCAAGGCATCAACCTTCTTCTTCAATTTTAGCAATGTCCAATCCTAATTCTCTCAAATTTTATTTAATTGTTAATAACTAAATCATTCTCTCCATCCCAATATGTTAATGTGAATATTTGAATTTTATGTGAATATTTGAAATTGTAAATTGGCTATTGGTGCATGTAAATCATCTATGGGCCTTAAGATTATTTGAGTTACTTTTATCTCTCAATGTCGAGTTTAAGGCCCAAATTAGTGAATATTAGTATAATTCGGTGATGGGTCTAATGTGATGGTTTCTGTACCCTAAGTTGGATCCTAGCCAATTTTCCAAGCTTTGGGTAACAAAATGATTTTCAAAAATTAAAGACTTTCTAAAATGAAATAAACTTTGATATGTCTCTAAACATTTAAGTTTATTTTGATGATAACAAATTAAGTAAATAGGTCAAATGGGTAGAATCCTCTCCATATGATTAAAATATTTTAATATATCTCATTTACCTTGATCAAAATATTTTTCTAAGTCCTTATTGAATTTATTTTTCTTAACTTTGATAATCTAATATCAAGTGTGAAAAAAATTAATTCATAAAGTAAAATTTTCGAAAGTAATTTTTTTAATATTAAAGCTTTAAAAAATTATTTTTGGGCAAAAAGGAAAATTTCAAATATATATATACTAACCGAATATATATATATATATATATATATATATATATATATATATATATATATATATATATATATATATATATATATGCATGTTATGTATTTATGTATACTATGCGTGTGTGTGCCGTGTGTGCCCGTGAAAAAGGCTAAGGTCTTTTATTGTTAACTGATGAAGGATAACTTGCATGCTTAAAGGCTTTACAACCTTGTTACTATTGGTTATGATAATTTTAAGGGTCCTTAACACTAATATACAACAATTTGAAAGTAATTACACTATTAGTACATCTACAAAATAATTATAAAAATAACGCAATTCACATTAATAAGGAAACCTAAAATTAAGGAGAAATAACTGCCATAATTAATAATTAAAATTCAAATATCTGGGATCTAACAACAAAAACAAATTTAAATTCAAAATAATAATTTAAATTCAAGATCGGGTAAAACACCAGCAATTAACAGAATTGCATCTGCACCATTAGATCGAGCATAGTAGATTTGCCATGCATCTATAAAAAAATCCTTGCATAATAGAGGGCACTGCATAATTAAGTTGTGTTAGAAGCATAAATTTACGAGTCTTTACAAAAAAGTGCTACAATTGTTGTTAAATTGCAGAAAAAATGATCTATAAAAAGAGTACCTTTATTCCAGCATTCCTTATGCACTCTTCTCTGTAAGATGAAGAAGAATAATACAAAAACAAAAATGTGAAACACAGAGAAGTATATGAAACAGTTGCAGGTTCGAGAATCTTGTTCATATTTGTTGAATGTAATTGGCCAAGGAATGTAAATGTTGAGCGATAATAATATTCTCTCCTACAAGCACTCATCTGCAGAAGGTAATATAATTGAGAATCATCTAATGCTCAAATATTACAAATTCAAATTCAACAAAAATAAATTCAAATTCAAAAAAAATTCAAATTCAAATTCAAATTCAAAACTTAATTCATGTAGTGGGTAGCCAAACATTCATACTAAGGTAACCAATCTACCTCCACACCTGCAGTATGAATTGGTTACCTTGGTCTGAAAGTTTGGCAACCAACTACATGAAGGTTTGGCTACCAACTGCATCACATTCAAAATAAATTGGTAACTTAATAAAACTGAATTGGTTACCTTGGTATGAAGATTTGGCTACCCACTGCATGAAGGTTTGGCTACCAACTGCATCACATTCAAAATAAATTGGTAACCTAATAACACTGAATTGGTTACCTTGGTATGAATGTTTGGCTACCAACTGCACTATGAAAAAACTGCAGGTGTGGATGTAGATTGGTTACCTTGGTATGAAGGTTTGGTTACCTTGGTGTGAAGGTTTGGTTACCAACTGCACTGTGAAAAAACTGAAGGTGTAGAGGTGGATTGGTTATCTTGATATGACGATTTGGTTACCTTGGTATGAATGTTGGTTACTAACTGTACTATGAAAAAACTGCAGGTGTGGAGGTAGATTGGTAACCTTGGTATGAAGGTTTGGTTACCTTGGTATGAATGTTTGGTTACCAATCTCTTATATCAGTTGTTGATTTTGGATCAAATCCAATAATTAAGGTAAATATTGGGACGAATATGCCACGATTAAAGGATATGAAGGTTTTGAGGTCAAAGACCATGAGCATAGAAAAAGAATATAAGAAAAAGAAGAAGAATTATGCCTCCAAATTAAGGGAAGAAATTAAAAAGGAGGTGTCACATAATTTTCGAAAGATGATGTGTCGCTTTCGTCATGGGAGTCAGATATATTTATACAGTATAAGTAAGGAAAACGACTACAATTACACATAGATATGGAATGATAAATAGATGGGTTACAACCATTTACAAATGTTATTGCATCAAAATTTAGTCATGGATGGAGAAACCTACCTCTAAAAATCCCTCTCTCTCACTCTCCCCCTCCCTCCCGCTCCCTCTGAAAAAACGCAGTGGAAACACCTTCAAATTAATATTAAAATGATAAACAAAAAATGACTTCATTTATTAAAAATGAAACAATAGTCGATTAGTACATAAAAACTATGCCATCCAGATCCAATACAACAAACACGACTTAAGAAAATGAAGAAGAAAGAGAAATTGGGCTTTCCAAGCTTTAACTGTTTTATTCCATGAACCTGTATATATATAGAAGTTCTTCTGAATAATTGTATGCAAAATAATTAATGGGAAGAGATAAGGGAGATAATCGTGGGCCACGATTAAAAGATACCCATATGTATTAATTTTGTAAATAAATATGGAAAAATGTATTACTTTTGTAATTATTTTATCTATGCACTATTATTGTAATTATTTCTAAAAATGTACTAAAATATGTAATTAACCCTAATTTTAATGCTTGGAAGTCTTTTTTGGGCTAAAACATGTGCTGACATATTTGTTTACAACATTATTGCACAGGCTAAAACCCTTCTCATTCAAAAAGAGAAGTCATCTTATTTATTGGCCAATCCGTGTCTCATCTTTTCATCCGAACCATTCATTTGTTTTAAAATACATCCAAACCGTTGGTTTTTAAAATTAAATGCCAAAAGACCTTTTTGCCCTTAATTTCAAAATTCTATAAATAGGAGACTTTTCTTTCATTTTTCATTTACCAATTCCTAAACAAAGAAAAACTTATTCTACTTGCCTACATTTTCTCTAAAGAAGTTTTCTCTCTCTCTTCTACCAAAGTTCTAATTTTCTAAAGAAAAGAAAATTGGTCAAAGTATTTGAGATAAGTTATTGAATTGCTTTACTTATATTATCTCATACTTGTTTATAATTATAGATATTCAAATATAAATTGTTATACACATTCATATATATTTATATTTAATCTATTCATATCAAACTAAAAAGTTAGTACTTAGATACCAATATTCAGATATATTTCTTAACAAAGAATATTATTTGGAGTTTTTGAAATCCTAAGTGGTCTTTTATTGATATAGGTAATTTATATAAATATTGTAAAATATTTATATAAATATCAGATTGTGAAACCAAAATTTAATCAGTACTTAGATATCGATATTCTGAGATATTTCTTAAACAAAGTATTATCTTGATGGTCTTTGAAATCCTAAGTGGCCAAATTTTCACAACGTAGATCAAATATTTTATAATATATATCTTTGAGCGAAACAAATCTATTTGTTATATCAAGTATTATTTAATTGATTAAACTATTATACTTGATAATATCACAAGTATTTTGCACACAAACTCATTTATTCATAAAATAGTTGTTGCATAATATAAAAGTTACTTAAACTTTTATATCAGAAACCTCAGTGAATTTATCTTCTTAAAAAGAAGCATATCACTTACTTTAAAAGTTATTCAAACTTTTATATCTGAACTTAAAGTTGTATCTGTTTAACACATAAACATATTCTTTATTTATAAAGAAAAAGAAAATCTTTATAAATTTACATTAATCTGTATATCTACTTACACAGAAGCATATAACACCAATATAAAAGTCTTGAGCTTCTATAACTAATCTTTAATTGTTATTTGCTTATTTAAGAAGCATCAAATATAAAAGTTATTTGAACTTTTATATATTTGTAATGAATTCAATATGCTTACCTTAGAAACATATTCTACCGAACTTTTGTAAAAAGGAAAAATGGTAGAGTTAGTTTATTTTATGTACCTATGAGAAAGAGGAGTAATTCTTTGACCAAGACCAGAGTCTTAGAGAGGTCAGCTGGGAGTTAGGACTCTAGTGTACTTGTGAGATGAGGAAGAGGTTGTTGTTTCAAGACCAGATTATAAAGTAGTACTAAACTCAAAGAAATGTGCAACTAAGCTTGAGGAAGGAGTTGGGAGCTTGCTGTCCGAGATAGTTAGTTGTGGATAGTTATAAGTTTATCTTTAAAACTTTGTAAAGGCTTCTCCGCCTATTGAAGGAGAATTTATTATTGGGAGTAATAGGATCTCAAGTCCTAGAGAGGAGTTTGAGACTGGACGTAGCAACATACTCGAAATGTATGTTGTGAACCAAATAAATCTATGTACATTGTGTGATTGAATTTTTACTATCTTGCATATTAATTTCTAACACTGCTAATTAATTAACTAAAAATTCAAAAAGGCTTAAGATATATTTTTAAACGGTAATAATCTATTCAACCCCCCTTCTAGATTAATATTAATCTTTTATTTGGTATCAAAGAGGTGCTCTTTAATTTGTTTGTTGAGTGAATACAGGCATATCCTACAATGCTACTAGTTGCGGAGAAGGACTATCAATGTCCAGACCTTCACTATTTGATGGCACAAACTTTGCCATATGGAAGAATATATTCAAAATCTATGCCAAGTCACAAGGAATCAAAGTTTGGCTAGCAAAAGAATGAGTTGTAAAAGTTCCCACAAAAATTGAAGGAGAAAAAATTGTTGACAAAGATGTTGATGAATTCACCACCGAAGATGAGGAGACTATGCATATAGCCTCCAAAGCCGAACAAGTGCTGACTAGTGTTCTCATGGAAAAAGAGTACAAAAGAGTTAGCAACTGCAAGAATGTTAAAGAAATTTGGGAAAATTTGATTGTAACCTATGAAGGAACCAATCATATTATAGAAATCAGAAAAGATACTAATCCAAGAGTATGAGAGTTTCAAACTGGAAAAAGGTGAAAAAATCATTGATATAGAAACACATTTTTCTAGAATCATTGATAAGCTGGAAAAACTAGGGAAGGCTTACATAGCTAATGAGAAAAACAAAAGAATTCTCAACCTTCAATCTGTATGGAAAATGAAAATTATAATAATTAAGGAAATACAAGATCTAGCTGCATATCCTCTTGATATCCATATTGGAAATCTTCGTGCCCACGAAGTCGATATACTAGTCAAAAATGCAGGATCAGATATAGATCTCAAGAAGAAAGGATTTACTTTTAAAGCTCTACTTGTAGATTAAGAAAGCGATGATGAGGATTTAAATTGTAACACCCCAGTCTCACATCAAAAGATATGAAAAAAAATTGTTTGTATATAAGGAATTAAGTTACTAACAATAGGACCTTCAGTTATGACCTTTCGGGTGAACCTGTAGTGGGCTAAGATGACCCAAGAAGATACTATTGTGTCAGTAGTTTAAGGCCTTATTTGGATGGATTTGCTTCAATTCGAACTTAGGATTTGACCCAAGATTTGTTTCGAACTCGGGATTTAGCCCGAGTTGTTTCATATGGTATTATAGCTGACTCTTGAAAGCTCGGGTCGGGTCATCCGATAGAGTTACCAGAGGTGGGAACACGAAGGCCGGTGATATCATCCCACAATGGAGAGAGGGAGGTCCGGGGAGGTGGGGACAGCAGGTGGGGACACGAAGATAGTTAGTATTATCCCACAATGGCTAGAGAGGTAAAGATCTGTGGACCGTGTGTATGATCAGTTCTGACTGAGACGTCAAAAATTTAAGTTGGGGAGTTTGTAATACCCCAGTCCCACATCGAAAGATATGGAATTTTTTGTCTATATATAAGGAATTAAGTTACTAACAATATGACCTTCAGTCATGACCTTTTGGGTGAGCTTGTGGTGGGCTGAGGTGACTCAAAAAGATACTATCGTGCCAGTGGTTTAAGACCTTATTTGGATGGATTTGATTCGATTCGAACTTGGAATTTGTTCCAAGATTTGTTATAGACTCAAGATTTGACCCGGGTTGTTTCATAAATGAAGAACTCATGAGTTTAGATAATAACAAAGCTACTTTATTATTAAGACAACTCAGGAGAGTAATCCAAAGTAAAGCCAGAAAATATGGCAAAAGCTTTTTGAAGACCAACAATAACTTTAACAACTTCAAAGGCAAATAAGTCTTTAAGCCAAAAGCACAAGGAGGAAATTTAAAGGCAAACAACAACAACTTCAGAAATGTTGGCTCCAATGAAAATTCAAATGTATGTTTTGAATGCAACCATCCTGGACATTTTCAAAAAGGACTGCAGCTGAGGAAGGCTGGGATCTAAGTGACGAAGTAGGAACTACTGAACAAACCGAGGAAATGGTAAATCTTTGTTTAATGATAGAATATGATTTATCACAAAGATTTGAGGTAAACTCTGAACATAAATTGTAAGACCACGAATTTTATGAAATAAATGTATTCAATTTTCCTTATAATTATTATTCTATTCAGTAAATTATTAAATTGATAAAATGTTAAAGTTAAGGATGATATGTAAATTATAAAAGTGTGTTGGGGAATATTCGTTCTGTCGGATAATATTCATTTTGTCAGGAATATTAGGTAAAAGTACGACGACGCCATAATAGTCAATCAATGGTGGGTCCCACAATGAAATATTATCGGATGCAAAAAAAGACAAAAATAACCTTTTTAATAAAAAAAGTATAGTCAACGATACTATCATTGTTACGTTTTAATACCCGGTGATAAAAGTGCAGTAGCACGTGGTATTCTACAGTGACACACGACATTCTACAGTATCACACAATATTGCACAGTATTTCATATTATTGATTCAATAATTGTTACAGTAGTAACTACATAATATTTCATATTATTGAACTCAATAATTGTCACAGTAGCAAATGCACAGTATTTCATATTATTATAATTGACACGACACAGTAACTCATTTTATCTGATATGATATTTTTAGGCTAATAAGTATTATTGACAATGACTAGAAAATTCTATTAAGGAAAGGGGTTATTTAATTACGCGTCATTTATATGAAAGACCCCCTCTTTCTTGGGAACGATCTGGTTGTCAATATTGTAAGTCTATAATAATTATACTCAGAAGAAATTAGTGAGCACTAGTTCACTATAGCAAACACATGGATTTAGGGATGTCACAATAATTGTCACAACATCTCATATTATTGAACCAATAATTGATATCGTAGCAAAGGTAGTAATGAATTTATCTTTTTGAATAAATAATGATAATGTAATAATCTTTTTGATAATGGATTTATCTTTTTGAATAAATAATTTTAATAAAATAATCTTTTTGAAAATGGATTTATCTTTTTGAATAAATATTGATGATGAGTTATTCTTTTTGAATAAAGTAAAGATAATGGGTAATCATTATGTTTAAAGTAAAGATAATGGATGAAAATGGGTAATCATTATATTTAAAGATAATGATAATGGATGATATATTTATACAATGTGGGATATTTTGGATATAAATAGGAAGACTTAACATAAGGAAATTCATAACATCCTTGTTTTTACTTCCTTTCACTCTTTAAAAATTTCTTAGTGTAAGTTCTCTCTAAGTGTGTTAACTTATCTTGAGTATTTGCGAAGATCAATAAGAGTACGAGTATTGTTCAAGTAAGTACTTTCTATAAAAGTTGGCCAAACACTCACACACACACACATCACATAGTGTTTAATTTTTCTTTTAGAAGAGTTATTTTGAAATTTTATTTTGAAGCTTGTTCTGTACACCACACAAATTTATACTATATAGTTGAAAGTAGTATGCACAAAAGGCAATCATGTTATTGATAAAGCATATACTTTGTAACAATCTTATTCGTTTATTAATAAAAGTATTCATTTACTAAAGATTTTAATTTATCTACATGATGTTGTTGTAATAATATTTGATAAACCCATAGTTTTAGGCAATGCTTTTAGAATCATGATGAAATCATGCTAATGAGATCTAAATTCTTAGATAGCTTAAAAACTAAAATGTTCCCAATCGATGGATTACTAAAAAGGGCATTAGTGAATTCAGATAGATTGGTACATACGTTGATTGCTCATTGGATGAGGATGATTGATGTGACGCCCCCAAATTCAGACCCTCATATCTCGAATTTGGTTCCTCACGTGCTAACTCTAATAATAAATCAAAATCTCACTTAACGAAAAATAGAATAATTTATATTGTCATAACATAATTATTCTCGTTCCAAGGTCTCGAACCGATACTACTACATCTTAATTTAACCATAACTTATTACATCATAATAAATAAGTCTCCATACAACATAATAATAATAGATTCCTAGTACTAAGAAACTAAGCTATTCCGAAGCCTTATCTTTACTCTTATCCTTGCCCGAGGGTTCACCACGTTCTGCCTTAACTGAAAGTTTTAAGAAAAGTAAGGATGAGCAATAAATTTGTCCAGCAAGTAATAACACAATAAGGGTGAACAATTATAAAGTTCAAATCTCAAGGTTATGACAATGAATACTAATTCAGGAATTATCAACAATTCTCAATAAAGGTCGCTATGGACTGAAAGATATCAACAAGATTCAAAGATACATCATGTCAAGGTTAAAGAATAATGAACACTGAGCAGTCACTAATGACTAAGAACTTCTACTAGAATTAACAGTATTATACTAAAAATTTAATAAAATGAGTACAACAGGTGATCAGCCTAAGTACCTTATGTTATGCATAACATTCAAACATGCTAGTATGTGCGCACATTAGTTCCCCGACAATTATAAAATTTCTCCTTCAATGAGGGTTGTTCATCTCAGTAGATTTACAAGACTCCGCACCAAATCAATTGATTTGGATAGCTTTCTAAGATATGATAATAGTCTAGCTGAATCAATGACTTAGACAACCTTTTATAATGCATTTAAGAACAATAAGTTTAATGCTTGTAACAACATCAAGATATAAAATCAATTTTCGAATGGTAATAGATATTTGCTCAATATAGGTATGATTGATATGGCAATAATTTAGATTTATACAATATATACAATGTAAAGAGTTTAGGAAACTTGCATTCAATATGAAAATTAAATGAAGTTAGAAAACTTGCACAAAATCCAAAGTTGTGTAAGTTAGGTAACTTGCCTCAAGCGTAGTTTACCAACTTATAACTTATCAACACTTGAAATCCTATTGTAATGTAGTTATGTATACCACACATTTATTAGTTACTCAACTCTATAAGTTAATAACCTCATATATGTTTGATCATATAATTCAATGACACACATTCATTATCACCTTAGCAAGGTAAATGGAATGTCACATTAGCATGCTACCACATCATTTAGCTCTTTAATCAACATTTACTTAGCTCATAGAAAAGGATTAAGAAAGTATGTAAAACCTTTAGATTCTTGGTTTCTCATAGCTATTAGGTGCTAGAACTCTTTAGACATCATGGCAATTATGTATTAGGACTAAAAACAGTATACAATACATGTTACAACTTTTACAGATTACAAACAAACCATCAGACCAAACTGCAAGAGGGCGCAACTGCGCCCTGGTTAGGCTTAGGGACGGCGCAACTGCGCTGTCCCCTGGCCAGACCAGAGTTGAGCTTTGCTCTTCCTAGATCAGTCCCACTTTAAGCATACATGGATAGCAACACATAGCATATACGCATATTAAAGGGTCTTACATGCTTTTACAACTATCCTATGCTCATCTTAGTATGTTAGAGTTCTAGTCTGAGATTTCAAATAAGTTAAGGCCAATTGAGGTCATGAATCACAAGGACTACTATGCTCACCATGTATACATATGAGATAGTCACGAAATCAGTTAGTATGCATGCTCACAAAGGTTTTCATCGTATGCACATATTTAGTCTTGTTCATCCTTTGAAAACTTGTATAAAATCATGTTTAAATGATCTTATGTCATGTCATACTAGATGGATACACATATAGATCATGATTAGAGTATTAGTATGCAATCTTAGACGTTCAGAATCTGACCATGACGATGTCTATAGTACTAGTTTGGAAAAAGTTCGAATCCATCTTTATAATTCATTTTAAACTTGAACCATGCATTCTAGTGATACCAAGACTTCTTAAAATCACATCTCATGCATTCATAGAGTATATCTACAAGTCCACAAAGTCAGAAGTGAAACATTATTACTTTCATCAAAGTTCTTCTTTTAAAACTCCAAGTCTTCTTTAAAACGTACATTAAAGCAAGTTAAAGTTCTCATGATATGCAAAGGAACTTAAGTTCACAAATCATGTCTATTTTCATGTATGTCTAAGTTATTTTAGCATGATAGAACTACCACATAGCATTAGAAGTCAAAAATTCAAGACTGGTGCATGACGCAACTGCGCCGTGTTGAACTGCAGGGAGCGCGTAGCTGCGCCCTACCCTGTCTAGTTCAGACAAGCCTCTACTTTGGCAGAGATCAAATAATTATCAGTTATTCTTCATTTTAACATGCTTAAACCTATTCTCTGAGGTCTTATACATGCATATAAACTTCATAAATATATTGGTAGCAATTTCCAAATCAAGTTCACAAAAATTGAGGAAAATTTCTATAATTTTCCAAGTTTTGAAATAAGAACTTAAAACAAGAATTTACCTTCTAAGAAGTTTAGTGTCTTCCCTATGCAATTCTAGACTCCCTTTTAATCAACAAAGTAACTCCCACTCTTGACTCGAAATTCAACAGACAATTCACAACAACAAAAACAGTGAAGAAGATAGCTGCCCTTTTATAGAAGAATACGAGACTAGTTAATTTCTTTACATTAAGGTTTGAATCCATGGGGTAGAAGAAGAAGACAATGGTTAATGAGAAGTTGGACAACCACTCTTCCTCAGCCATTTTCGTAGCGATCATCACCTAGCTTGTAGCCACTGTTCAAAGCTCGACAATTCACGTAAAGGAGATATAACACTGTTTGGGTCAACTGATTTAGGACAAGCCTTCTAATTCTCAGCATTTGGTTGCAAATGTAGTTAATTTAATTCTTCTTTGGTTTCCTCATGTGATTTTAGTGTATTAATGTTACTTCCTAATGAAAAGTTAGGTATTATATATGTATCCATATCATATAATTCATGTACATTGGGTCCTCATAAAATAATATTCAATGCAGATAAAATAATACAGTTAGGTATTATTAACCAGGTATCCTCCATAAATATTATTAGTACACATACTTCAATATTATAACACTGTTCCATATTAAATGTATATTTTTCTAACATTCAATTTCCTTCCAAATTTTTGAGATGTACATTTATTTAATTTTTTCTGTATTAGAATGTCACATAGGATTCTATTTTGCTATTTAGTGCTTCATACCATTCAATTTACTTTTATCATATGATTTCATTAATGTCACACATTACAATAATGTTCTATACAATATCCACAGTAATAACCAACTTCCAAAATCTGGCCACTGGCGTAGCTGTGCCAGTTTGTACTGCAGCAAGGGCGCAGCTGCGCCGGTCCCTGACAGTGCCAAGCTGGTTTAGCTATATGCCAGTTCCAATCTCTACCACCATACCAGTTTCACATGGCATGAATTAAATCCCAAATTGATAATACTACTAATTAAACATCCTATTTGATATTTCATTAAATTACCTTATTACTCAATTGTATGAAACTACTTATGATAATAATTAATTAATCTTTTTCTTACTGAACCGTTCTTCTATTAATCCACTTAGTGAATCTCTTAGTCCTTCATTATGCCACACTAGGAAATTCTTACAAGCTTTACGTTAAGATCTTCACCAATCTTATCACATTACCTTATTGTCATAAAGCTCTCAACACTTAACTAAATAGAATTTCTATAAAGCATGCCACAACAATATTTAATTATATTCAAATAAATATTCGACTTTTGTCAATATAATTATTAATAATATTCAGAAAATTCTCGGGTATTACATCCTCCCCCCTTATAAAAATTACGTCGTCGAAATTGGTACAAGGTTACATAAATAGATGGGGATAGTCCCTCCTTATCTTATCCTCTAACTCCCACGTAGCCTCCTTGGCGTTGTGGTTTCGCCATATTACTTTTACAGAAGATATAGTTTTATTTCTCAAAGTTTGCTCTTTCTTATCTATTACTTGGACAGGAATTTCCTAATACGTCAGATTCTTCTCTACTTGAATAGGCTCATAAGGTATCACATGCTTATAGTCAGACTTGTATGGACATAACACATAAATGTGAAACACATTGTGAATGTGTTCCATCTTGGGTGGTAAGGCTACTTTGTACGCCACCTCGCCTACTCGCTTCAATACCTCAAATGGTCCTATGAACCTCGAACTCAACTTTCCCTTCTTACCAAATCTTTTTTTCCCCTTCCAAGGAGATACTTTCAAAAACACAAAACTTTCGACTTTAAAGTCTCAGTCCTGACGATGCAAATTCACGTATTTCTTCTGGCGATCTTATGCCGCTACCAGTCTGGCTCTGATCATTGTCACTGCATCGGCTGTTTGTTGAACTAATTTCGGTCCTAATATCCTTCTTTCTCCGACTTCATCCCAACACAACGGTGTTCTGCACTTTTTCCTGTAAAGAGCTTCTTCGTATGGTGGCATACCGATACTCGCACGATAACTATTGTTGTAAGCAAATTCAACTAAGGGTAAGTGGTCGTCCCAGTTTCCCTTAAAGTCCATCACGCAAGCTTTAAGCATGTCTTCTAACGTTTGTATGGTTCGCTCACTCTGCCCATCAGTTTGTGGATGGTAAGTGGTACTTAATCTTAATTGTGTCCCCATTCTCTCTTGCAAGCTTTTCCAGAAATTTGACGTGAAGCGCGGATCTCGATCAAAGACAATCGATATCAGCACCCCATGTCGCGAAACAATTTCCTTTACGTATAACTTTGCCAATTGATTCAAATCAAAAATAATCTTTATTGGTAGAAAATGAGCTGTCTTCGTTAGTCGATCCACGATAACCCAAATGGCATCATAACCTTTTTGTGTGACTGGAAGTCCTACAACGAAGTCCATCGTAATATGCTCCCATTTCCACTCTGATATTTCTAATGGTTGAAGTAGACCACTCGGCCATTGGTACTCTGCTTTGACTCGTTGACAAGTAAGACATCTACTAACACACTCTGTAACCTTTCGCTTTAAATTGGGCCACCAAAAGTGCTGTCGAAGATCTTGGTACATCTTCGTGCCTCCTGGATGAACAGAATACGTCGTATTGTGTGCTTCGTGCAAGATGTCCTCTATCAGTTCGGTTATAGCTGACACCCATACTCGACCTTCAAATCTCAATATACCGTCCTTATCCACCTTGAATTTCTCTTCTTCATTTTCTACTATTCTCCTCCTTATCTTCTTGCATTCTTCATCTCTCTCTTGTGATTCCTTTACTCTATCCAACAATGTTGGATGACCCTCCATCACAAACAATTTTCCTGGTTCCTTCACTTCTATTTCCAATTTTTCCATGTCTCTTATTAACTCTTCCTGAGTTGTTAATTTGAACAATTTCTCCCTTCCCTTTCTACTTAAAGCGTCGGCTACTACGTTAGTCTTTCCTGGGTGATAAAGAATCTCGCAGTTATAGTCCTTGATTAATTTTAACCACCTCCTTTGACGCATGTTCAACTCATTCTGTGTGAAGATATATTTCAAACTCTTGTGGTCCGTGTTTATCTCACATTTTTCTCCGTACAAATAGTGTCTCCAAATCTTTAACGCAAAAAATAATGCCGCTAACTCTAAGTCATGAGTAGGGTATCATTTTTCGTAATCCTTCAACGGTCGTGACACATACTTAATGACCTTACCATGTTGCATTAGCACACAACCAACTGTCGTGAAGATAGTAATGATAATACAGGCGCCTCACTTAACCTGTAACGATCGAAAAATTTGTAATTTATTTAAATATTTGTTGAATTAAATAAATATTTTAAATAATTTATTTATTGAGAAAAATAAATAATTGATGAAATTGTGATGCAATGCAAGAATTTAGTAACTAAATTGAATAATGGTAATTTTTATTTGAATATTTAATTTAATGAAATAATTACATTAAATGAATTGTTTAATATTTAAGAAAATAAGTAAATTAAATAAAGTAATGTTTAAGTCTAATTTATTGATTAAATTAGATATATAATTATTTATTAATCATAAGTATAACTATAATGAAAAATTATAATTTTTATAATTATAAGTGTAAGCTAATTAAATTGGTTATATGTGTGACAAATAAAAACTATATGATATAAATAATATAAAAATAATCTAATAGAGGGGAATTGTGGTTAACCAAACACAGCCTTATGGATTTTGGACTAACGTAACCGATAGACGCTTTGTTTTATTAACTTACGTACGTGGGTGAGAGGCAATATCAATTTATATGTTACGCGTTCTTTTTCTTTCTAAGGCTATGGTCAGAGAGTAGAACAAGAGAGAAAAACACAGTGAGAAATTGAGAGGGTAAATCTCTGTGATTTTACCAAGAGGAAAGAGAAGTTATCACTATCTTTTGCTAGCGTACAGTTATAGGATTAAAGGTATAATTTCTTCTAATTTCCATGTTTTGATTTCTTAGTGATTATCCACTATAAATTGATGGTTATGTTGGATTGATATATATATATATATATATATATATATATATATATATATATATATATGGTTTATAAACTGTTAATCATCATATATGAGTGATATGAGATTATCAAATACGTGAAAATTGGCTTTGTAAGAAAGAAGTTGGGATATCAGTGTATGCTCATATAATATGGCTTAGTAAGTACAAAATTTCATGTCCAATACCTACTATAATATGTAAATTTATGTTAGATTGTGTTAGTATGTTAAGAAACAAAAACAACGTAGTTTGAATCAAGTTAATTGGTTAAGAAACAAAGTCGTGGCGATCAAATTCGCTAAAAGTGTTAAAAGTGATGAAATTGGGAAAATTGTGGTTTTGATTCTTCAAAATTGAGTATATGTAGTGTTTATGTAGTTAGAATGATGAATAGCATGCTTAACTATGTTGTTACAAGGTTTTAGACGTTGAGTTTGGTGTATTTATGTGGAATTGGGATTTTTGGCCTAGAACAGAGTCTGATTTATTATTTTGCAAAAACTGTTTATGGTGCCGAGTGCGGGCGCACTGCCACTGGGCGCGGGTGCGCCGGATGCAAAAGGAGACATAGTGTGGCTGCGCCAGTGGTCAGTCAGACCTAGTGATGAGCTGTTAACAGCATAACTTTGAAAATGCTAACCTAACTTATTTTAATGACCCTAAAACATGTTATAAGACATAATAACATGTTGTAATCACAACGTTAAAACTATAAATTATGAACTAATAAGTTGTGAGAGTTTGAAATGTGATGTCATGAGAATTAGAATTTATTTTGCAATCACCATGTTGTGTACTAAAATATAATTGAGAGTTCAGTTTCATGGTACTTAAATGATTAGGATAATCAGACCTTAAGATAAAAATTATAGACTTGGCTAAAATGAGAAGTAAACCAATGAAGTTAGTTTTGATATAACTAATTGGTATTGTGATCTTAATGGTATATGTAGGGTAATTGGCGAACGTTTATTATATATATGTAGGTTACACATGAGGCAAGTTCCCTAACTTCATTCTCTTATTAATGAATACAAGTTTCATAGCTACATTATCTTTTATGTCAAGCACGCTTTCTATTTTTACATTTTATATTAAAGTTGAAGTAAGCCTATTGATTCTATTCTATATATGATTGTACAAGCTCTTGTAATCTAATTCGTTACATCGAGTAAGTTTCACTTTCATAAGTTTTGTTATTGCTATCCAAAGCATATACTGTTTTAATACATTGATTCGAGTGAGATTGTTCTAACTCTTTTGAATGTAGTACTTTGCGTATATACCCTGCCTATTCACTTGTATATTGTGCTATTCTACTTTTGACTCAAATAACCTTGATCAATTTTATTTTATTGTGTTGAACCTTCAAATAATAAGTAAACTTTTATTGATTGGACTACTCTATAATTGAATAGTGTTCTAAAATTCTAGAACCACTGATAAGCTAGTTCCAAACTAAACTTTCTTTAGTGCGAAAATTCTAGATTCAAACTGAGACGAACAACCCTAACATAGGGGATTTTGTACGTGTAACGTTTAAATGTTTGTGCACAATACATGGTACAAAGGGCTTATCCCCCTAAGTATGTTAAGAAGGGTCTATATAGTCTAAATGCCTGTTAAGGTTGGGGTAGTAATACCTAATTATCGGGGACATAGTTCGTGGTCTTAAGACCCTCATATATTAAATTCAAACTTGTTTTCTATTCTGATTTGTAGAACAAGTTCACCATTATTTAGCATTCGTTGTTCATATTCTTGTTGATGTTGTTATTACTCTTTATATCAGTGAGCAATTGTTTGCTCGCTCTTGGAATTAACACTGCAGCTAAATTTGAGAGGGTTGATGAGCTGTCTACTAGCAAAGGAAAGGGCAAGGTGTCCAAGTGATGAAGATTTATTGAGTTTATTTAAATGATTTATGTTATAAGACTTAATCTATTTTGTGATGTATTTCACAGACTTATGTAATAATTTAAGGTAAGAGTACCTGGGATTGTTTTTGTGATGATGTAACCCTTTAAGGGAAAAGATTATTGTTTAAGTTATTATATGTCTTTATCCTTTATTATGGGTAGTTGATGTAATTATTTTTGATAGTGAGCACCAAATCCTGTGGGAATGAAGTACCCGGATTTGGGGGTGCCATATAACCTCTTCTTCAACTATTGGAAACTCTCTTCGCATTTCTTCGTCCAAACAAACTTCATTGTCTTCCTCGTTAGATTGGTCAACGGGGTCACTATCTTGGAAAAATCTTGGATAAATCTTCGATAGTACCCAACTAACCCTAAAAAACTTTTTACTTCTGTTGGCGTCTTTGGTTGTTCCCGGTTGCTTACTGCCTCCACTTTTACAGGATCCACTGAAATTCCACTTTGGTCTATAACGTGTCCTAAAAATTGAACCTTCTCCATCCAAAATTCACACTTTAAAAACATCGCGTACATCTTCTTCCTTTTCAATGTTTCTAATACCATCTTTAAATGTTCAATGTGCTCTTCTTTGGTCTTCGAATAAATCAAAATGTTGTTGATAAATACTACTACAAACTTATCTAAGTATGGCTTGAAAACTCGGTTCATTAAGTCCATAAACGCTGCTGGAGCATTTGTCAACCCAAATGACATTACTAGAAATTCGAAATGTCCTTAGCGAGTTCAGAACGCCGTCTTTGGTATTTCCTCCTCTCGTACCTTCAACTGGTGATATCTCGTTCATAAATCTATCTTAAAAAAACACTTCTCTCCCTTCAGTTGATTGAAAAGGTCGTCTATCCTTGGCAACTGATATATATTCTTAATCGTTACTCAGTTCAACTCTCGATAGTCGATATAGAGCCTCATCGATCCATCCTTCTTCTTTACAAACAACACTGGTGCTCCCCAATGAGACACAATCAGTCAAATGTAACCCTTATCTAGCAACTCTTGCAATTGTATCATTATTTCTTTCATTACTACTGGTGCTATAAGATATGGGGCTTTTGAAATCGGTGCAATTCCTGGCGCTAAGTCTATTATGAATTCGATTTCTCTGTTTGGTGGAAGACCAGGTAGATAATCTGGAAATACGTCTTGAAAATCTTTAACCATCGATATATTTTCATTTCTACTCCGTTCTTTTAAGTATCCACTATATAGGCTAAATAACCTACACATCCTTTCTTTAACAATTTCTTGTCCTGCATCATCGTAAGGCAACACGATTGCTTAAGCGATGAGCTACCAAAAAACACCACCTTAAACTGATTTGGAGTTTGAAGGTTCACACTTTTCTTTTGACAATAGATTATCACAGCGTGGCTGGATAACCAATCCATTCCTAATATCATGTCAAACTCTCCCAATCTAATCGGAATCAAGTCTACGGTTAGTTCGTGACCTCAAAGGTTTGCACAACAGTTTCAGTGAACGAATTCTACTGGAATTATGTCCTTATTCGTAATTTCTATGTTCAATGAGTTTTCTAACCGTTCTTGGGGTATGTTTAGCCGGCTAGCAAATTCTTCAGGCACAAACGAACAGGTAGCACCCAAATCAAATAATACATAGGCATTTATATTATTGATTGGGATAATACCTAACACCACGTCCTTCGCAGCTACTGCATCCTGGACTATCATGTTAAATGTTCTAGCAGTGGGTCAGTTGGATTGTGTCGGTCTACCGATCATAAGCTTGCTGCCTCTTCTCTGATGGTCGCTTCCTCTGCTACTCTCCTTCTTAGGACAGTCCTTGATCTGGTGCTCGATGGAGCCACAAGCGAAACATCCCTTGATCTTCTTCGGCTTTGGGCAGTTTGGTGAAATATGCCCTTCTTGGCCGCTGTTGTAACAAACACTGAGCCCCTTCCAGCACTTCCCTTAGTGGTTCTTTTCACATTTCGAGCATCCCTCCGCTCTCTTCTTAAACCCTCTATGAAAACTTCCCGTGTGATTGTTGTTTCTATTGTTGTTATCCCATTTTCTTTTCCATAAATTGCTTCCTCCACTACTACTACTTCCTCCACGAGTTTCTCCCCTAGTATTCTTATTCTTCTTTTCATTGTTGTATTAACTCAACGCCTCGCTACCTCCCTCAGCAATGATCGCCTTCTCCAACAACATGGCAAACGAGTTGATTTGAAGGATCGAAACCTTGTTAAACAACCAAGGTTTTAGTCCTAGCTCAAAGTGTCTAGCTTTTCTCTCTTTAGTGTCTACTTGGTGCGTTAAAAAGCGTGCGAGCTCATTGAACTTGGCCGTATACTGCGCCACCGTTATCTTCCCTTGTTTTAGTTCTAGAAACTTCACCTCCATCCTATCCTTCATGCTTTTCGGGAAGTAATCCTCGAAAAACAATGCCTTAAACCTTTCCCAAGTTATAATCCCCTCTCCCACTCTTTGTTGATTGGCTTCCCACTAGTAGTTTGCTTCACCCCTTATCATGTATGTAGCGAACACGATTTGATTATTGTGATTATTCTTGGATTGTCTATTATGGTTTGTGTTTATTGCTTAATTTCTTAGCTAACAATTACCGTGATAATCTATATGTACTCGAGAGATGAAGTATAGATTTAGATCTGACCATAATAACATGTGATTGTGTTTTTTGCATGGCGTTGGAATACATAATTTATGTCTAGGATAGAGATATAGGTATACATCGCATGTAATCTGAGAAAGAACTTGTGCTTAAAATCTTTTTTAATTTTAATTCTCATAGAGATATAGTGAATTAGTTAATTAGGGTGTTCTTCTTAATTCTATCATCCGTGGATTTAAGTTGATTTGAGTATGATATATTGAGAGATGGTCATATTTACTTATCTGTTCTTGATTAACAATTCAGATTAGTGAGCTTAATTAATAAGAAGTGTATTAATTTAAATGAAGCAATAAGAGAAGTTGTGATCTTGAATCTCCATAATCTGATTTTTAATTAGTGGTAATTAGAATTAGTTTAGTTAAATAATTTACTTTATAACATTAAATTGATTGTTTAAATAAAATTAGTTTTGTTAAGAGTTAGTATTTGGTAATTTGTATTAACAATTCCTAGTGGGAACGATACTCTACTTTCACTTTATTACTTGTTGACCACTTATACTTGCATGTTGTGTGTAACTAGATTTTACTCAACAATGAATCCAAGTATAATACAAGGTATTGTACAAGTATATACGAAAGATAATATAGTGCGTAGGATGAATGTTATACGAACTAGTATATGTGAAGAATACTAGGATTACATGGTAAAAGCACAAGTCATTATTATTGGATTAGTAAAACTTAAATGTTCATTTTGGTAAGCCCAAGTGAAATATGATGAGGCCCAATGACAAATTTATCAAGGCCCAAAGATTATGTAATTTAAACCCAACGTGAGGCCCTAATTGAAATAAATCTAAGCTCGAACCAAGAACCGAACCCGTGGATCGAACCATTGGGTCGCCGGAGGAGAAAAACCCATGGGGCAACCCATGTGGGCCCCCCCCATGATGAGTCATGGCCGGCCACTTAGTTTCCAAGTTTGGAATAGTAAGGAGGTGCAATAGTAAGGAGGTTGGGTGACCATTTGACCTTTTTGCCCTCACTTTACCAATTCTATAAATAAGAGGGAGATGTATTCATTTGTTGGTTGTTTAATTCCCTAACACTTAGAGCATTATATTGACAGAGAAGTTAGAGCTATTTCAACTAATCATGGAAGAAGAAGAAAGCCAGAGCATCAAAGGTAAGGAAACTTTAACCTTTAATCGTCATATCTTCATTTGAACCTTGATAGAGAAGTGATTATTAGTGGAGTATGTATCTTAAGAAGTAACAAGGATGGCTATTAGTGGACTTTAAACATTAATAACCATGATACAAGTGGAATCATAATCAACTAAGTAAGAAATAATGAAGACATAAATATTTAACACATGTTGTTGATGGACAAGTTTAAAACCATCGTGTATAGGATTAGATGTCATATGCTTGGTTAGGATGATAGATGTTTGAATAATGGAATGAATCCATTTTGAACGGAGAAAAAATCTCAAGTAACGAAGTTATGGTGAAATTTACGAGATTAGACGATAATCGTCGAAATCGTAAAATTCTCGGAATGATTGTCAAAAGTCGTCGTTTAACTCAAAAACCTTAGTTTTCAATGGCGTATCGTAGAACTTTGCATTTAAGAATTATGGACTCAAGAATGGTCGAATTCCGACTGAAAATGAAGAAATTAGCTATGAATGTTCACGAACGTTTAACGAACGCGTAATAGAAAATTTAATAGTGAATTTAATATTAACGGATTCAGAAAGTTAAGTTGTCCTAATGAAATCGAAGTATGCAAGATATGTGAGGTAACGACTTTTGAATGAGCCAATTCTGCCTTATAACGATTAAGTTATGAGCTCGAAAAAAAGTTGAAATGAAAACTTTAAAAAAATTCAAAGGCTCAGGGGCGGCGCTGCAAGTGGCACCGCAGAGCCGTAACGGGAGATCAAACACTGGAGAGATGCGCCGCAGCGCCATATATAACAAAGGACACGGTGCCGTAGCACAGGTCCTAGACCAAAGGCAGAGAAGAATGACAATGAATACAAAAGAAAGATAAGTTGATTGAAGATGAATTATGACCTTAATTAAATTTAAAGTAACATTATAAAGGATGATTAAAACCTTAAGTTTAACAATTAAAAGTTAACGAAAGGTTATGAAAGCGTAAACACAAAATAAGTTTCATAAAACGAATAGTTAGATCGAGAAGAAGGAGAAGATAGGTTAATGACAATACTTATTGATTGTTTATGACCTAACATGATATGCTATGTGATTATGTATGTAGAATCTAAAATGACTTAAAAGGGAAGTGAATTAACACTAGACGACACTAAAGGCAAGTATTCTAAACCCTTGTCTATACCATTTCCTTCGGCTAGACTAAACTTAGAGTATTTTGTGGATTTCATTATAATCTATCAAAATATTATTTACATTATTATCTTGTGCTAACTGTTTTGGTATGAATTTCAAAGAAAGACTGAGTATGAATAAATAAATGTTTTGTCGTAAAGCGATTGGCACGTGAGGTTGCCAAACTTAAACGTAGAAACATTTAATGTAGTAGTGTTGTACAACATAGAGTACTATAGGCTGATCACCTAGACGTGCTCGTAAGAAATGTCAGACTTACAGACTTTGTGCCGGGTTATCTTTTTTAAAAAAAAAGAATGAAATTTTCAAGGTCTTGGACCAAAATCAAGGTTTAATAGATGTTGTTCATTGTTAAACATTTTAAAGAAAAGAGAATTGCTATTTTGAATTATTTGTGGTACTTCATAACTATTGATTCAGTTATAAAAGATATATTCATATGATTCGCGCATGTTGCTCAAACAAAATTGTTACACTTCCTGAGCTAGTTATGCTCACCCTTGCTTGAACCATATGAATGCAGCTAAAAATGAACGGACAAAAGTATCCAATAAGGATAAAGGGAAGGCTAAAGCGGACAAATAGTTGTCGTTGTAATAGAATATTATTTATTTTGATACTGTGAAGAAGAACATATGTAATGGTTATAAAGAACCTGGGAAGGGAATTATTATTATGTAATATATAGAAGACATATTCACTCTATTGATGTATTTCAATTGAATGTATATATGAATAGTAACACCGTGTAACACCATATATCGGGTTGGAAGATACACAGATTTGGGGGCGTCACAGGTTGGTATCAAAGCTATTGGTTATAAAACTTAAGGGGGGAGAAAAACTTAGGCCATAACCTTAAGAAGAGTTGAAGAAGCGAGTAGTAAATAAACTCACATTGAGTTTTTAAAAGGTGAATTGAGAAAATTCATTACAAGAAGAATTAAAAGATGAAATTCACCTTAAAATGAATTGAATGTGATATGTGTTTATAATATTCTAATGTTGTGTACTAATCAAGATAATTTATTTTATTGTAGATGTGACGCCCCCAAAATAGGTATACATCACCCATTCTTAGTCGCCAAATACATGGTACAGAAACAACTACACTTCATTATTACAATTGTCGTGCAAAATACGACAACACATATACAGTGAGTTTAAATACAAATATTGTCTTCTAGACAGTATTCAAACTCAAATAAGTCCTCATTACAATTATTGATACACTATTTTACAAAAATAGTGAGGACTGCTAAATAACTATCTTGATCCATCATTCCATACCCTGACTAGTTCCCCGCTATATTCTCTCCTCCTGAGAAGAAAAATGGAACAAAAAGAAAAAGGATGAGCACAACTAGCCCAGTAAAGAATATTATGACTAAGATAATGAGCAACAAATTATCGTTAGCCTTCAACAAATCAGATAAAATGTAATGGACAACCAGTTTTAGATCAATATTAGTAGCGAAAATAACAATTCATTAGAAGAGTTAAGTAGAGAATAAAATCTACTATCATCTATGAATTTAAAAGTCCATTATCAATATTTTATCCTTGTAACATCAATCAATATACATCTTGCATCAAATATTCATCTTTGCACTACGGGCCAAAGATATTCATTTGTATCACCAGTTAGTCATGTTCATCTCAACACCTATTCATCTTTGCACTACGGGCCAAAGATATTCATCAGGTAATCATTCATCTTTGCACTACAGACCAAAGATATACAATTATATCATCATTTAGGACTGAGAATGATGAAAAATATTTTAAAGAAACGAATCCAATGAGATAAAAGGACAAAGATTAGGAATTCGTAATTTAGATAATCCAAATTCAAAAACGCTCCATAATAAACCATAGTGGAGTAAAATTCAAGAATGAAGATCAAAACATGGATACAATCAAAGATAGTAACCATACTAGATATCTTGGACAACGAAGAGAAAATTTCATTTTTTTGTGAATAGTGTCGTATTCGTGAATAGTGTCATATACGTGAATAGTAACCCCGACACAAAAAGGTAGAAATTTCACAATAAAATTCATATCAATATTTCGGCATAATAATATTGAAGGAAATAATATCATTTACGAAGAAAATAACATCCCTTACCTCAAAAGAATAGTACTTCTGACTGGAATATCGGATATAAGGCTGTAAAAAACTTGCACTGAATAGCAACTCTCGAAGTATCTAAATACTCACAAAATACGCTCGATAATATTGAGAGAGAAAACTTATGATTCTGGTGTGATTTTCAATTCTAACTAAGCACTCTATTTATAGGAAAATGCTAGAACGCCAAAGGAGACTAAATTAATAAAATAATATTTTTTTTCTTCTCTTCTACGCACGCCTCATTTGAATCATCTGAGCATGCCATCCTTGAAAATTCTAAGCACATGTTTTCACAAAAAACAAAAGTGGGTCCCACCCATAATTTTAATAAAAATATTTATTTCCGAAATTTTAATAATTCATAATAAATAGCTCTTTTATCAGAAAAATTCAAATCTCATGTCTATTCCATAAAAAAATTATTTCTCTACAACTTTGTAGAAGAAAGTTTTTCCAAATTCCAAACAGAAAATGTCCGAAATTCACATACGGATGATTTTTAATATCTCCATTCTGACAAAATATTGAAAAAACACCTCAGCATTAATTCTTTCATTTATATCCACATAAAATAAATATTTTCTTATCATATAAATCAATAATTAATTATTTGCAAATAATATTACTGAATCACAATAATGACAACCAGGTCGTTCCCAGAAAAGAATGACTTTCCGATGAGGATTTTTCCTTACTAGCGCACAATTAGGTGACCAAACTTCTCCTTAGACAGAACTTCCTTAGACATTGCCAACAATACTATCTAAAAATATTATTCAAAATAATATGAATTATTGATCTGATAATGGGAAATACTGTGCAGTGATAATTACTGAAACAACAATAATATAAAATATCAACGTAGCAATTATTGAATCAATAAAATAAAATATTGAACAATAATTACTGTAACAATTATTGAGTAGTGCCTTCTTATGTAAGGATCAATAATTCAACAATTCTGTGCAATATCGTGTGCTACTGTGCAACCACGCATATTACTGTACTGTAATCACCGGGTATTCCAATAGTGTTAACGGTAACATCTACGCCGTTATTTATAAAAACTCAAACTTGTCATTTTCTTCATCCGACCATTTTTCGTTATGGGGCCCACAAATGGCTGCGCCGTCGTACGAATATTCTCCGACAACGATGAATATTTTATAACCACTTGCTTATTTTGCAAAATTTTCACATTTCACCCATAACCAAAGCATTATATCAAATTAACACCTTATTATTCAAAATAATAATTAGAGGAAATTTAATTTTATTTATTAAAAAGTTGGGGTCTTACATTAGATGTCAAGAGATAACATGATGTATAGAGATATACATGTGGTTAGTGAAGAGTCTGTGAACCAGATAGAGATTTTATCGACACCCGTTGCTGAGGTGCCAGTGGTGGTGGTGGTTGAGTTAGAAGATTCTGAGAACTTAGGGTTTTCATCCTTGTTCGATGGAATGTCTGAGGAGGAGGTAGAGGTGGAGGTAGTTTCGTTTAACATGATAGTACCTACAGAGGGGATGACCCCGGGGGAGTCAATGAAGGCATTATTTATGACCATGTTGGATACGAATATCCAATTAGGGAAAGAGATAAAGGAATTAAAAGAGGAGATCCATGACATCTTGGAGGACAAGAAAGACATGGAGACGTTTTGGGAGATGGAACATGATGAGAAAGTTTTGGCAAAGCACAAAGTCCACGAGCTAAAACATAAGGCCTTTGAGCTTAGGGAGGAGCTAAAGGCAGAGAAATAGAAGATTTGTAAGATGTCCTATATTCATAGGAGTTCTCATGATGATTATCAGCGACAAGTGGCTGAGTATCTTATAAAGACATGGCAGACTCGGCATACGATCAGTCGTGATGTGGTGGCCAGTCTTGCCGATGCAGATTATGCAAATGCCATTAGGCAAATGTAATCTAGTTAATAACTAGAGTAGGTTTAGATATGTAAATATTGTGTATCTATGTAGTGACGTAAAACCCTTTTTTGTATAATCAAAGGGTAGCCTTTTGTAAATCCCAATTTTTTAAAAGTAATTGCGAGAAAGTAATGTAATTAGCCAAGGCTATGTAATGATGAACGATGTAGTATTATACTACAAAGACGGAAGCATATCAATATAAGCACTTTATTGAACATATTTTGTAATGAGTTTGAATTATTATTTAAAAATGAATAATGACTAATTAATAAGAAGAAAGTTGTAAGACCCCAAATTATTAATAAATGAAATTTAAATTCCCTCTATTTATTATTTTGAAATAGTAAGTGTTAAATTGATTAATGAGGTTAGTTATGGGTAAAATGCGTAAATATTTTAAATAAGCAAGTGGTTATAAAATATTCATTGTTGTCGATTATATTTTATCAGATCAATAATTCATATTATTTGAATAATATTATTAGATAACATTATTGGCAATGTCTAGAAAGTTCTGTCTAAGGAGAGGTTTGGTCATCTAATTGCGCGCCAGTAAGGAGAAATCCTTATTGGAAAGCCCCCTCTTTCCTGGGAACGGCCTGGTTGTCATAAATGTGATTCTGTAATATTATTTGTAAATAATTAATTATTGATTCATATGATAAGGAAATATTTATTTTTGTGGATATAAATGAGGGATATATTTTTGTGGTTAAAAATGAAGGAGTTAATGTTGAGGTTTTTATCAGTATTTTTGTCGGAATGGAGGTATTAAAAATCAGGGTTTTTGAGATATTTTGCGGGAGTTATAATTTTTAATCCGACCGTTGGATCGTGGTAATTTTTGGATATGTTATACATATATAAGTTGAGTATATGTCCACAAATTTTGAACCGTTAAAAATGAACGTATGATTTATTATGAATTTTACGAGATGACTGGTTCAGAAATTGTTGAATTTTCGGAGTTAATCATTTTGGTAGAAAATTCTAGAATTGGTGGGCCCCACTCTTGGTTGGTGAAGAAATATGCTGAGATTTTTATTCAAATGTGGTGGGTGGGAATAGTAGCAGGTAAAGCCATCAGGTTGCAGGTTAAGTCTGCTTCGGCGTGCTAACATTTTCCTATAAATAGAGGGCTAAGTTAGAATTGAAAATCACACCAGAAACAAGTTTTCTCTCTTTCTCTCTCTAGATTATTGAGTGTATTTTGTGAGTATTTAGATACTTTGAGAGTTTCTATTCATCAGAGCAAGTGTCTTTCAGCCTTATACCGGTATTCCGACCAGAAGTACTGTCTGTACGAGGTAAGGGATGTTATTTTATTCAAAAATGATATTATTTCTTCAATATCATTATGCCGAAATATTGGTTGGAAATTTTTATCAAATTTGGAACTTTTCACGTCGGGGTTACTATTCATGAATTACTATTCACGAGTTACTATTCACGAGTTACTATTCACCGAAAAATAAAATTTTCTTCTTTTCGTCCAAAATATCTATTCTGGGTACTAGCTTTGATTGTATCCATGTTTTGATCATTCTTGAATTCTACTTCACTATGAATAATTATAAGGTATTTTTGGACATGAATAAATCGAAATACGAATCCTTAATATTTGTTATTTTGTTTCACTGGATTCGTTTTCTTTAATATATATTTTTCATCATCCTCAGTCCTAAATGATGATATTACTGAATATCTTTGGCCGTAGTGCAAAGATGAATGATTAACTGATGAATATCTTTGGCCCGTAGTGCAAAGATGAACAGGTGTTGAGATGAACATGACCGACTGGTGATACAAATGAATATCTTTGGCCTGTAGTGCAAAGATGAATATTTGATTAAAGATGGTTATTGATTGTTGTTACAGGGATAAAATATTGATGATGGACTTTTAAATCTTAGAAGATAGTAGAACTCATTCTCTACTTGACTCTTCTAATGGTTTGTTGTTTCCGCTGCAGTTATTGATTTAAAACCTGTTGTCTATTGTATTCTATTAGATTTTTCCCTGTTGAAGACTAACGATAATTTGTTCTGTATTATCTTAGTCATAACGTTCTTTACTGGGCTAGTTGAGCTCACCCTTTTTCCTTTTTGTTCCATTTTTCTCAGGAGGCGAGAATGTAGCGAGTACTACTCGGGGTATGGAATGATGGTTCTAGAAGTTACTTTAGTAGTCCTCACTATTTTTGTGAAATAATGTATCAATAATTGTAATGAGGGCTTATTTGAGTGTGGATATTGTCTAAATGACAATATTTGTATTTAAACTCACAGTTCTTGTGTTGTAATAATAAAGATGTAGTTGTTTCTGTACCATGTATTTTGGCGACTCAGAATGGGTGTTGTATACCTATTTTGGGGGCGTCACAGTTGGTATCAGAGCTTAGGGATATGATCTCTGGCGGAGATCGGGGAATAGAACTAGGAGGGGAGAGACGAATCCTTCGCTAGTGTGTCCTACCTAAGCTTATTTATTGGTCAGTCATAATATAGGGGTATTATGTGATTTGTTAATTTATTTAATTAACCCTTGTTTTATGGCAGTATTTGAGAATGTCGACTGAGAATGTTAATAGTGGAGTAAATGAGACCGTGGAGACACCGGTGCTTACCAACGAGGAGAACGTGCAACAGGCTGGCAATGTTCCTCCTGTGAACAACACCAATGAGCAGATGATGAACGATGGAATGTTTAGAAGTTTTTTGCAATTCATGCAAAACCAGACAAGGGAGACTCGTGTTCAAAATACAGGAGGAAATGATAGCAATTCACGGTTTGTCACAGCCAAACAGTTCAAAGAATTGGGACCACCAGAATTTAAGGGAAAGCCGGATCCGATCATGGCGGAAACGTGGGTCAAGCAAATTACCAAGATATTCGATGTCTTGGGATGCACGGAGGAACAGAAGGTTCCATTCGCCACCTTTATGTTCCGTGGCGAGGCAGATTACTGGTGGGAGTCTGTGAAGCGTACCCATCCAACCGCACTCAGCATGTCTTGGGAGACATTTCAAAAACTGTTCAATGACAAGTACTTTCCTGAAAGTATTCGTCATATGAAGGAGGTAGAGTTTATTAGACTAGAGCAGAATAATATGACGGTATCTCAGTACGAGGCAAAGTTTGCAGAGTTGTCCAGGCTTGCACCTCATTTGGTGGAGAATGAGGAACGTATGACGAGGATGTTTCTGAGAGGTTTGAAACCCGGCATACGTCAATATCTCATTTCTCATAAATTTTCTCTCTATTCAGATGTTGTCAACAGGGCTCAATTATTAGAGCGAGATAACGAGTACGGTCAACTGAGGGATCACAACCAGGATCATATCGGTGACAGCAGTCATCAGAACAATGATAACCAGCGGAGAAAGAAAAATACAGACAAGAACGGCAACCACTCTGGTGGTAATCGTGGCTATGAAAATAGAAGAAGCGAGTCGGGAGGAGATTTTAAAAAGAGGAGATTCAACAATGACAATACGAAGACGTCAGCACCAACAGCAATTGGTTCCAAGGGAGGAGAACGACCACCGGTTATATGCTATAAGTGCAGAAAAGAAGGACATATCAGCCCAAACTGCCCACAACAGTTTAAGGTATGTTATAATTGTGGAAAGGAAGGACATATCGCTCGAGATTGCACTGTAGCAAAACCAAGTCCAGCGGGGATGGTGACTCAAAAAGCTGTCCCAGAAAAGATAAAGTCAACGGTTCCTGGAAGAGCGTTTGTCGTGACTGGTCAACATGCGAGGAACCCAAACGAGGTGATCACGGGTAAGCTAATCATAATTTCATGCGAAGTTTATACCTTATTAGATACCGGTTCTACCCATTCTTTTATCTCTCCTGCTTGTGCTCAACGTTTAAACTTGACTCCGGAGAAGTTAGACTTTGATTTATCTGTGGAGACTCCGTTAGGAGAAACTTTCATCACATCCACTGTTTATAAATCTTGTGTGATCCAAGTTGGTACCATCACCTTACCTGTTGACCTTATCTCTTTAAAGATACTTGCTTTTGATGTGATTTTAGGGATTGATTGGCTAACTACTCATCATGCCAAAATTGATTATTTTCGTAAGGTTGTTAGTTTTCATATTCCTAACCAACCTGTTGTACGAATTCAAACAACTAAGCCATTAAAATCAATCACTGTTATATCAAGCCATAAAGCCATTCGTTTATTAAAAAACGGATGTCAAGCTTTCTTAGCCCATGTTATGGATTTGAATAAAGACACGTCAAATTTGAATAATATTCCTGTTGTTATTGACTTTCCTGACGTATTTCCTGAAGAACTTCCCGGTCTACCCCCGGAACGAGAAATTGAATTCTTTATTGATCTTGAACCTGGTACAAAGCCCATTTCTAAAACCCCATATCGAATGGCTCCTATTGAACTTCAGGAGTTAAAGGTCCAACTACAAGAGTTGTTGGACATCGGTTTCATTCGTCCTAGTACATCTCCTTGGGGTGCTCTTGTTTTATTTGTAAAGAAAAAAGACGGGAGTATGCGACTTTGTATTGATTACCGGGAATTAAACCATGTCACTATTAAGAATAGGTATCCGCTACCTCGTATTGATGACCTGTTTGACCAGTTACAAGGAGCACAGTTCTTTTCAAAGATCGATCTTCGTTCTGGATATCATCAGCTGAAGGTTAAAACTGAGGATATTCCAAAGACTGCCTTCAGAACTCGGTACGGGCATTATGAGTTCCTAGTTATGTCTTTTGGATTGACTAATGCTCCTGCGGCTTTCATGGATATGATGAACCGAGTATTTAAGGATTATTTGGATCAGTTCGTTGTTGTCTTTATTGATGACATCCTCATATATTCCAAAAGCCGTGAAGATCATGAGCATCATTTGAAGCTGGTACTCCAAAGGCTGCGTGAAAATAAGTTATATGCCAAGTTGAAGAAATGCGAGTTCTGGCTTGAGGAAGTAGCTTTCCTAGGGCACGTGGTGTCAAAACATGGAGTATCTGTTGACCCGGCGAAGATTGAAGCAATACAAAGTTGGGAGCAACCAAAGACGGTGACCGAAGTACGTAGCTTTCTAGGCTTAGCTGGTTATTATCGAAGATTCGTGGAAGGGTTTTCTCGAATCGCTACCCCGTTAACTCAGCTGACTCGGAAAGATATCAAATTCGTATGGAGCGAGGAATGCGAGAAGAGTTTTCAAGAGCTTAAGAGGAGACTCATTTCGGCACCTGTTCTGACAATACCATCTGGTTCGGATGGATTTGTTATCTACAGTGATGCTTCAGGCAAAGGGTTAGGATGTGTTCTCATGCAACATGGGAAAGTCATAGCCTATGCCTCGCGACAACTCAAAGAATATGAGAGGAATTATCCTACTCATGATTTGGAGTTGGCAGCAGTAGTTTTCGCGTTGAAGATCTGGAGACACTACCTGTATGGGGAGAAAGTGGAGATCTATACAGATCATAAAAGCCTTAAATATTTCTTCACCCAAAAGGAACTCAACATGCGGCAGCGACGTTGGCTCGAGCTGTTGAAAGATTACGATCATACCATCCAATATCATCCTGGAAAAGCAAACGTAGTAGCTGACGCATTGAGTAGAAGATCATATGCGGGTACGAGTGCAATGTTGTTAACACAAAGGCCCATTTTGTATGACTTGCAAAGGATGGAGATAGAGATGAAGGCTCCAAGTACCCACATGATGATATCAAATATACGAGTAGAACCGACTTTAATCGATAAAGTTAAAGCTGCTCAAGCTACGGACATAGAGCTGATGCGTATGAAGAAGAAAGTGCAAGAAGGTTCTATTCCAGAAGCAAGAATCGATGAAGAAGGAATACTTCGAGTTCACTCTAGACTCTGTGTTCCTAACAATTCTGATTTGAAGTACAAGATCATGATGGAAGCACACAATACACCATTTGCAATCCATCCTGGAAGTACCAAAATGTATCGTGATCTACGACATACATTTTGGTGGAATAATATGAAGAGAGAGATTGCAAAGTTTATCTCGAGGTGTTTAACTTGTCAACGTGTAAAGGCGGAACATCAAGTACCAAAGGGTCCATTGCAACCACTTGAGATTCCGAAATGGAAGTGGGAACACATTACCATGGATTTCGTTACGGGTCTTCCCACGGTTTCTCAAGGCATAAATGCTATTTGGGTTATTGTTGATAGATTAACCAAGTCTGCTCATTTCTTGCCGATACGGGAGACTTATTCCCTTGAACGTCTTGCTCGTATATACGTAGATGAGATTGTGAGACTGCATGGCATGCCAGTATCCATAGTTTCGGATCGTGACCCAAGATTCACTTCAAGATTTTGGGTTAGCTTGCAAAAAGCTATGGGCACAGATTTACGATTTAGTTCGGCATACCATCCTCAGACGGACGGACAATCAGAGAGGACTATTCAAACTCTTGAAGATCTATTAAGACTTTGTGTCCTAGATTTCAAAGGGAGTTGGGATAAGTACCTACCATTGGTGGAATTCTCTTACAATAACAGTTATCAGGCAAGTATAGGTGTGGCCCCATTTGAAGCATTATATGGACGAAAGTGTCGCTCTCCAGTATGCTGGGACGAGGTGGGTGAAGCAACATTGTTGGGACCAGAGTTGGTACGCATGACTACAGAGAAGATCCAAACGATTCGACAACGTATACAAACGGCACAGGATCGACAAAAGAGTTATGCGGATCTTCATCGGAAGGACGTGAAATTTGACATTGGGGATCATGTATTGTTGCGTGTGGCTCCATGGAAAGGAGTTACAAGATTTGGGAAGAGAGGAAAGCTCAATCCACGATTTATTGGTCCATTTCAGATTCTTGACCGAGTAGGAAATGTGGCCTATAGACTTGCGTTACCTCCAAGTATGTCTCGTGTTCATAATGTTTTTCATATATCTGTGTTACGTAAATATGTGAAAGACCCAGACCACGTTATTGAGTTAGAACCGGACGAGATAGCTGAAGACTTAACGTACGAAGAGGTACCTGTCAAGATCTTGGATAGAAAGGAGCATGTCCTACGCACGAAGGTCATACCACAAGTTAAAGTTTTGTGGAGAAACCATGCTATTGAGGAAATGACCTGGGAGTTGGAAACGGAAATGAAAGCGAGGTATCCTCATCTTTTCGAAACACCAGGTACGTACGTCAATTTCGAGGACGAAATTTCATAAGGAGGGGAGGTTGTAAGACCCCAAATTATTAATAAATGAAATTTAAATTCCCTCTATTTATTATTTTGAAATAGTAAGTGTTAAATTGATTAATGAGGTTAGTTATGGGTAAAATGCGTAAATATTTTAAATAAGCAAGTGGTTATAAAATATTCATTGTTGTCGATTATATTTTATCAGATCAATAATTCATATTATTTGAATAATATTATTAGATAACATTATTGGCAATGTCTAGAAAGTTCTGTCTAAGGAGAGGTTTGGTCATCTAATTGCGCGCCAGTAAGGAGAAATCCTTATTGGAAAGCCCCCTCTTTCCTGGGAACGGCCTGGTTGTCATAAATGTGATTCTGTAATATTATTTGTAAATAATTAATTATTGATTCATATGATAAGGAAATATTTATTTTTGTGGATATAAATGAGGGATATATTTTTGTGGTTAAAAATGAAGGAGTTAATGTTGAGGTTTTTATCAGTATTTTTGTCGGAATGGAGGTATTAAAAATCAGGGTTTTTGAGATATTTTGCGGGAGTTATAATTTTTAATCCGACCGTTGGATCGTGGTAATTTTTGGATATGTTATACATATATAAGTTGAGTATATGTCCACAAATTTTGAACCGTTAAAAATGAACGTATGATTTATTATGAATTTTACGAGATGACTGGTTCAGAAATTGTTGAATTTTCGGAGTTAATCATTTTGGTAGAAAATTCTAGAATTGGTGGGCCCCACTCTTGGTTGGTGAAGAAATATGCTGAGATTTTTATTCAAATGTGGTGGGTGGGAATAGTAGCAGGTAAAGCCATCAGGTTGCAGGTTAAGTCTGCTTCGGCGTGCTAACATTTTCCTATAAATAGAGGGCTAAGTTAGAATTGAAAATCACACCAGAAACAAGTTTTCTCTCTTTCTCTCTCTAGATTATTGAGTGTATTTTGTGAGTATTTAGATACTTTGAGAGTTTCTATTCATCAGAGCAAGTGTCTTTCAGCCTTATACCGGTATTCCGACCAGAAGTACTGTCTGTACGAGGTAAGGGATGTTATTTTATTCAAAAATGATATTATTTCTTCAATATCATTATGCCGAAATATTGGTTGGAAATTTTTATCAAATTTGGAACTTTTCACGTCGGGGTTACTATTCATGAATTACTATTCACGAGTTACTATTCACGAGTTACTATTCACCGAAAAATAAAATTTTCTTCTTTTCGTCCAAAATATCTATTCTGGGTACTAGCTTTGATTGTATCCATGTTTTGATCATTCTTGAATTCTACTTCACTATGAATAATTATAAGGTATTTTTGGACATGAATAAATCGAAATACGAATCCTTAATATTTGTTATTTTGTTTCACTGGATTCGTTTTCTTTAATATATATTTTTCATCATCCTCAGTCCTAAATGATGATATTACTGAATATCTTTGGCCGTAGTGCAAAGATGAATGATTAACTGATGAATATCTTTGGCCCGTAGTGCAAAGATGAACAGGTGTTGAGATGAACATGACCGACTGGTGATACAAATGAATATCTTTGGCCTGTAGTGCAAAGATGAATATTTGATTAAAGATGGTTATTGATTGTTGTTACAGGGATAAAATATTGATGATGGACTTTTAAATCTTAGAAGATAGTAGAACTCATTCTCTACTTGACTCTTCTAATGGTTTGCTGTTTCCGCTGCAGTTATTGATTTAAAACCTGTTGTCTATTGTATTCTATTAGATTTTTCCCTGTTGAAGACTAACGATAATTTGTTCTGTATTATCTTAGTCATAACGTTCTTTACTGGGCTAGTTGAGCTCACCCTTTTTCCTTTTTGTTCCATTTTTCTCAGGAGGCGAGAATGTAGCGAGTACTAGTCGGGGTATGGAATAATGGTTCTAGAAGTTACTTTAGTAGTCCTCACTATTTTTGTGAAATAATGTATCAATAATTGTAATGAGGGCTTATTTGAGTGTGGATATTGTCTAAATGACAATATTTGTATTTAAACTCACAGTTCTTGTGTTGTAATAATAAAGATGTAGTTGTTTCTGTACCATGTATTTTGGCGACTCAGAATGGGTGTTGTATACCTATTTTGGGGGCGTCACAAAAGTAATGATGAAGTGTTATTCATTTTAACAAAAACATGCAGCCAAGAAGAAGACAACGAAATTTGGAAGCTAATCAACTAGAAGGGGAATCGATTAACCCAATGCAGGAGTTTGTTAACTTATTAACAGCTGCCTTTAATAGAAATGCTGCAAATATACCTATCAATCCTGCGGTAGTACGTGCTACTACTTTTAAGGATTTTAAGAGTGTAGGTCCGCCAGAGTTCAAAGGAACCACGAACCCTATAGAAACCCAGACTTGGGTAAAAGAGATTAAAAAGGCATTTGTAATTGCAAATGTCGAAGAGGGGCATAATACTTCTTTTTCCACCTATATGATGAAGGGAGAGGCCAACTTTTGGTGGGAGGCGAACTAGGTTAGGGCTGGAGTGGAGAATGTAACGTGGACACGGTTCAAGTAGATATTCTTTGAGAACTATTTCCCCACGAGTATGCAGGGTAGGATGAAGATGAGATTCTGTGACACCCCCAAATATGGGTTACCTGACCCCCGAGTTTGGTACTCACGATCCACAATATAAATAACATCTAACTATCCATTTATTTATGAATAAAAATACACACCTCATTAACTGATATTGTTAATATATTATCCCATGTTATCTAACCATTAACATTACACACATACCCTTTAGGTATACAAAAAGGGTTTACAAACACAACATAATAATAATGTTCATTACAACTAATCCAACAAAACACCTTTGCCCTTGTTCTTCTCTGCCCCTCCAGCTTCTTCGCTCCTAGCTGAAATATTTTATTTAGCAAGGGTGAGCAACAAATTTGCCCCACAAGTTAAGACATATGATGAATGTATAAGAATCAAGAATAACAAACTATCTATTTCGATAGAATGACACCAAAGTTCAGAGAACTTTGAAATAGCTGAACAAATCTTTAATCATTAACAAGTCTTCTAGCATTCTATACAACACAATAATCTGATAATGAAAGAGTACAACGCTTTCACAGTTTCTACGATATTCTATTGAATAATCAAAAATTAATTCTACATAATAACAAAGTAGAATGTTTTTCCAGATTTATGCTGAGCGATTCATTGGATCTTGAACTTCTCTTCTCGAGTAACTGATACAAGTAGGTTTTATACCTACTTATCCGGTATCTATTACTTAAATTATTTGCTTAATCTCATGTTTCTTAGTTACTCTTCATATATTTTATGTTATTTTGTAGGCGATGACACAACATTGGCATGAAGAAGCAAGGGAAAACAATTCGGACATCTTTTGGACTAAAATACGCAAGCAAGTTCAAGAAGAGAATATTGAAGGACTTTTAACACCAAGTTGGATGCATGTTCTTGGCTTGGAATTTGGAATTTTTTGTAGATCTACTTCTTAGCTTTCCGAAACATCTTGAATCATCCCAATCGGAGTTCGGATGCGAGAGTTATGGCCTTTTTATCAACACAGATCAAAGTTAAGACTTGCCATGCTAGCCATTTACACAACATCTACTTCAAGCTCGATTTCCGCCTTACTCCATCCCGAATCTATCAATTGTTAAAGAATGAAAGTTGTAGATCTCGTCGATACCTTCGATTTGGTAGGTGGCAGGCCCCGTAACTCCAAGCGGATCAAAAGTTATGCTTATTTTACCAAAGGACGTCGCAGCAGAAAATAGAGTAGCGCGGACCGCGTTAGGGGCGCGCTAGTCCATCAGTTCCTCTGCTACAGTAGCACGGGCAGTGCCCAGAATGGCTTGGGGATAGCGCAGGGTGCGCTAAGCGGCGGGGAAACAACTGAATTGGGTTATTTGATGTCCAATTTGAGCTAGAATAGGATTCTTAGTTGCCTAACTTGTTTGGGTATCCATTAGAACTATAAGTACATGGTGAGAGGCGTAAAAGAGAGGGGATATAGATTAGTTTTGGAGGATTCCATTAGATTAGATTAGAGTAAATTAGATCAAAACTCTAGTTCTAATGAGTTTTGGAGAGTGAAGCAACTTGGAGACCATTGAAGATTCCAAGTAGGAGCAAGGAATGAGCATCAAATCTACAGACAACAGATTCTATCTTCTTATCTTCTTCTATCTTTGTCTTTTAATGATTATTCAATTGTGGATTCTTTATTTTAATTCAATAATCATGAACTAATTCTTTGTTTGAGAATACAATGGATCTTATTGTGTAGTTTATTTTAATATTCTTCGCTATCAATTATTATGTTCTATTGTGAGGATTGTCTATTATGATTTGGACTCAATTGTTTAATTGATTGGCCATCAATTACCGTGATAATTTATATGAACTCGAGAGATGAAGTATTGATTTAGATCTTATCATGATAGCATGTGTTCATGATTTTGTGAATAGCTTAATCTTGATGAATGTTAAGGTAGAGATATGCTTGACATCGCATGTAATCGGATAGAGAACTTATTCTTAAACTTTCTTCAATTGTAATTCACATAGAGATATAGTGGGTTAGTTGATTAAGGTGTTTAACAGATTTCTATCTTAATTGTGGATTGACGTTAATACGGTATTAGTGCATCGAGAGGTGGTTAATACTACTTTCGTGTTCTTGATTAATAATTCGGGATAGAGAATAATTGATGAGAAGTGTATTAACCTAAATGCAACAATAAGTAAAGTTGTGATCTTAAATCTCCATAATCTTAATTTAACTAGTGGTAATTAGAATTAGTTTACTTATAAATTGAAATTCATTCGTTTAAATAAGATTGAGTTGGTTATATGTTAGTAATTGGTAATTCTTGTTAACTAAATCTCTGTGGGAACGATACTCAACTTATCACTTTATTACTTGTTGACCACGTATCCCAGCAGCCACACCATTAGCGCTGGGCTGGCAGATGATGCTGGAATGCTAGCGCAGACTGCGCTTAGTTTATTCTTTATGTAGCGCGGTCAGCGCTGGGCTGGCAGTGGCTGTTTGTTCTTGAACTTCCTGTAATCAGCTAAGCGTGAAGTGATGGTGGCGATGGCGGCGACGATCATATTCCTATCCATTGAACCTCCAATACCTGTAATAAAGAGAGATAACATGGATTAGATTATAAGAGAGCTTAATAAGCAAATTAATTCCTATCTACTAAATAAACTAGTAAAGCATATAAATATTAAAATTCCTGGGTTGCCTCCCAGTCAGCGCTTGATTTATAGTCTTTCAGCCTGACTTTGTCTGGTCAATGCTATCCAATTCCTCTTCGAAAGTTACGGAACCCTCCATCCATCGGAAATAATATAGCTTTTGGTAGGTTCCCATTTACGATGGCTAATGCATCAAAGTCACCTAGCATGCTCTGATTTGGTATGATCTCAATCAAGAACGTCCCACAGCTAGGTGTTTTCTCCATTGTGTATGTGATCACTTTGGGGCATGGAAGCTTGTCACACACAATGGGCTCTTCGCCTATCTTCTCTTTCTCTTCCCAGCATGGATTGAAAACTGTACTCACTCTTATGTCAACAAGAGCTTCGCCGACGACATGACTACCAAGTGGGCATGATTTTTCCAAATCTGACCGACTCTTTGATCTTTGGTGGAGACCTATTTAGATCTTCGTGGACCTCTATTTCATTATCCCCAATTGTCTCCATACTTCCTATATCTTGTAGCTCATCTAGTTGCAGATTTGGTTCGGGCACTTCATCAATCTCAGAATCCTCATCATAACACCAATTGTTTCGAGGAAGGTTGCTTACGGCTTTGGTCAATTGATCTATCTTATTTTAAAGATTTTGAATTGCTATCTCTTGATTCTGAATTGACCGCTCTTGATTAATCATCCTCTCCTCAGTTGATGCAAATTTGAACCACAAATCCTCCAAACTTGAATTATCTGTCTCTGTTTTGGAATCCATGTATTGAGGACCATGAGTTGAAGTGGTGATGAGTTGTTCCATCTGGTGCTAAAAATTGTGGCTCGATATTTCTTGACTCATCATCCTCTCCTCCTGGTCTGCTATAATCCTTAACATGAATTCCTTCAACTCTAAATTGTCTTCTTGTCGCATTGGAGGTGGATATGAGAATTCCGGCGTGTATGTTGGATTTGGAGTAGAGTATTGGTCTTCATAAGTATAGCTCTATGAAGAATCCGAGTGATACCCCCAAACTTGATCATAATTATCATATGTATACTGATTGAGGTAGTTACCACCATACTGTACCGACCCAAGATTGATGGTGCATTGATTACTCGGGTGATTGCCAGCACAATAGTCACACATAACTACCAACCTTTGGGCTGCAAAAACGTCCAACTTCCTCGAAAGTTCTTCAATCCGTGCTGACATTGTAGAAAATGTATTAAGTCCATCAATCCCCGTTTCCCTTGGTTGAGTCATGTTCGTGTATGGCCATTGATACGCAAAGTCATCCATGGTACCTGAAAAGAGAGAAATATAGGAAGAGAATTACAAATAAAAATAAAAATAAAAATGTTTAAAGTAAGACTAATTTGATTGAAATTAATATTGGCAAAGAGATATTAAAATAATTCCCCGGCAATGGCGCCAAAAACTTGTTGGGTAAAATCTAATTACGCACACCACACAATTATACGTGGTCAACAAGTAATAAAGTGATAAGTTGAGTATCGTTCCCACAGAGAATTAGTTAACAAGAATTACCAAGTACTAACATATAACCAACTCAATCTTATTTAAACGAATGAATTTCAATTTATAAGTAAACTAATTCTAATTACCACTAGTTAAATTAAGATTATGGAGATTTAAGATCACAACTTCACTTATTGCTGCATTTAGGTTAACAGTAACTATCAAAGATTTACTTTGATATACCCAGGTGTATCAGATAACCATAAAGATTAAATCATACCCCCCAACAAGTATATAAAGTGATCAGCTTTATTATACCATATATTATGCATAATACTTACACGCGCGCAATGACCGAATATACGACCACAAGGTTCCCTTTATATAAAAGGTTGTTCTTCTCAGTCTTACAACAAGAATACAACAATGAAATACTATGATTTCAACACCTATTCTCTTTCTCGATCTAGCCATAACAATTGACATTGATATGTCAATAATAATTGAGTTCTCTTCTCGAATCTATCAAGTTTTAATAAATGTTCGTCTTGCCAGAACAATTAGCTAAGACATTTCACAATAGACATAAATTAACTGTATTATTTGCAATCAATAATAGCTTTTACGGTCAACAGTTATTCTCTAAGTATATTCTCATAATCATTAATTTACTTTGAATTAATAAACATGCACTAACTGCGAATAATCAACAAAAATTCTCAGACGTGGTCTAATCTACAATAATTAACCACCATAATATTTGAAAAGATATAACTCAAGGTTGAGTTAAGGAAACTTACCTTCTGCGTTGATTACTGCTACACAATATACTTATCTGCGTTTGAAAGACCTATAATGAACAATATCGGTCTCACAATTAGTATAATATATCACAACACGTAACACTGTAACTTACAGTCAATATTTCTCCTAGACACATCACCACATAGTCACATCAGTATTTATAACCTATATAAACACTCATCAAGTCTAACTAGCTAGTTCGGTCTGGTTGAACTTCGGTCTTATCTCGGTGTCCTGGTCACCCTATCCGATAATTAATACCTTTATTGTTAATTAAACTCGGTTTCAAAACTTCAATATTATTTTAGATAAGTCAAATATCATTCATAATATTTTTCGGAAGCTTTTAATAATTTTCAAACAATTATTATATTTTATAATAATTTTTTAAACAACGGAATCATTTTTAAATAATTTAAATACCAAATAAACCCATCATTATTAATATTTAATAATATTAAAATATTAATAACATACTTGACAAATTATTAAAGTTATTAATAATAACTAAAAATATTTCTAAATCGCCAATATTCTCCATAAATTATTTTTAAACCATTACCATTAACATTTAAATATTAATGAATTTATCATCAAAATATTAAAAATCATTAATTATAACTTAAAATATTTTTTTATCACTTTTCTTATTTTTAAATGATTTTTAATTCAATAAAACTATTTTTAACTCATTTACTTAATATAATAATTAAATAAATCTAATATCATTAATATTAAATTATTAATAAAAATTACTCAAAAATATTAAAAGTTACTTTTTATAACTCAAAATATTTTTAAACACTTTATTCTTATTTAAATTATTTTTATAATATTAAAATCATTTTTCTCTAATTTATTTAATATACTAATTAAATAAATTAAATATCATTAATATTCAAATAAATATAAATATTAATAAAAAATATCCCAAATTATCAAAAGTTATTTTTTATAACTTAAAATAAATTTTAAAACTATTTTTGTAATTTTTAGAAATTTATTTCTATTTTAAGCATTTTTCAGAAATTAATATAATTAAAATCTTTAAAACAGTCGCTATAGCCTATAGCGACACTTTCTATCACTGTTGGTGCTCTTGAGCTCAAGAATATTGACAGTCAGTGCTCAAGGGGTCTACTTTGACCACCTCTGAGTCTCTGTTAAAACATGTTCTTGGCAATTTTAGACAATAACATTGTAGTATGTATATCATACTACAAGTATCAACAATAATCTGGTTCATATCACATCACATTAGCAAGATCTAATGCCTCTAACTTACTGTCAGACACCATATGGGTTTTCTAGGTTACCCAGAAACACAAACAGTTTCGAAGTATCATTTTGTGACTCGATTAATTTGGTGTTTTGGTCATCAAATAAGTGTTTTCTTGCTCCAAACATGTAGTACCTATGTCAGAGAACACATACATAACATGATCTCAGTCTAAGAACATCATAATCTCCATATTCGATCCGGTCAAACCTGGTCAGAATGTTTGTTCATACTGTTTCTGGGAATTTCCAGAAACTCAAACCGTTACCGGATAGCCCACTTCGACCATCCACTACAGTCAATCTGTTGATTGTTTAAAGGATCTAAAGGCATGGATATAAAGTCCATATAACAAGCTATAATTTGGTTACAACAACACCAACAAATCTCATAAAACCTGTCTGATCTTGGCCTTGCAAAATCTTGTCAGACACTGCTAATGAGTTTCTGGGTTGCCCAGAAAGTCTTGGTCATGCTCGGTCAACTCACTTTGACCAACAATAACTTGTAACCTGGACATGGAATGGCCATGATTCCACTTCCAGATTACAGTCCACACAACATACTACAAGTCTAAAACATAAAACACCACAAATCATTAACAGGGAAAGATATGTGGCCTCTGACATATGCTTGTCAGTCAACAAATTAGGGTTCATATGCATTTTTGAAAACTTTGATTTTTACCCACTTTGATGCTATAGATCTATGATATAACATCATAGAAGATCATATAACATCTGATAACACACTAATAAACATATAACCATCATTTCTATCTAAGCATACAAGATCAAACTATGAGTTAGGGTTTTACCTTCTCTTGTCCAATCTTTGATTCTAGCTCTTCTCAACTAATCTTGATGATCTATGGGCTTTACAAGGGAATGAATCACTTAGGATTTTCGTGGGTAAGGAGAGAGAAGAGGTTGGTAGAAGGGTAGAGAGCAAATGTGCTAATTTTTGTGACTTTTTCTTTCTTTAATCTCTCCTAAATGATACAATGAATCTAATACATGATAGGTGGCACATATAATATCAGATATGGCTTGTTTTTACAGCACATGGTCTTATCCAAGATGGTGAGTCATGAAATTCTAGAAAATTCTCTTAACTTAAGTTTTAAGTAAAGGGTATTTTGGTCTTTTTGCCCCTAAAATGGTATTTTTATAATTTTCCTCACAAATTTAAGGGTATTCTAGTCAATTAACATAACTTCCCTTAATTCTCACCATTAGGGTTTGGTAATCTCAATTAGGGTTTAGGATTCCTAAAATTAAAATTAAGGTTTCTCGACATTCGATTAGGGTTCCTAACTATGCGTTAGGGTTTTTTAATCTGAGATTAGGGTTTATGTGAGACCCCTAATTTTATGAAATAAAATTATTCAAATTTTCTATTTTGACAAATAGTTAAATTGATAAAAGTTTAAAGTTAAGGGTAATATGTGAAATTTTTTTTTGCAAAGTAAGCAAGTTGATATAAAATATTTGTTGTGTCGGGGAATATTCTTTTTGTCGGGAAATATTCGTACGACGGTACAATCATTAGTGGACCCCACAACGGAATTATTGTCGGATTGAGAAAACGACAAAAATATTTTTATGAAAATAACGACGGAAGTTTTACCGTTAACTGTTGAAACACCCGGTATTAAAAGTACAGTAATACGCGTAGTTGCATAGTAGCACACGGTATTGATTATTGATGCTTACGTGAGAAGTCACTCAGTTTTGTTTTATTAGTATTATTAATGTAATAAAACAGAAAATCTTTTTATATAAAACAGAATACTTTTATAAAGTTATTCGTTTTATTAGGCTAATAGTAAAATCTTTTTATATAAAACAGAATACTTTTATAAAGTTATCTGTTTTATTAGACAATAATTAGAATATATTATATTTTATTATGCATAGTATTTGCATAGTGCCTGCATAGTATTTGCATAGTAAAATCTTTTATAAAGTTATTCGTTTTATTAGATTATAAATAGAATATATTATATTTTATTTAAAAGATTTTGCTTTAAATATAGACCGTCCGATTAAAAGTAAATCTGTGACGAACGAGATTTTTGTAAATTAATTTTAATATTTATTGAATTAAATAAATATTTTTTGATGATTTAATTATTGGATTAAATAATTAATTGATGAAATTGTGGTAGATTAATTTAATTATATGTGTTACATTTATTAAATTAATGTAGAGAAATTTTATTATTCAAGTATGTGACTATGTGAGCTTATTGAAATAAATGAAATAGTTAATTAAGTATGATGTTATTTAATTAATGTAATTATTAATTAGAGATTTAATAAATTGTTATTATTTATTAATGAGATATTTAATTATGTGACTATGCGAAATCATGAGAAATTATTATATTTTATTTATATTAAATTAAATAAGATATATGAATTATTGTACAAGTGGGTGTGACATGATTTAAACTATATGGTAAATGTTTTATTAAATTAAATGGTTTTGTAACTTATTTAACTAGCCAAACAAGGTCTTATTGGGAGTTGGGATCAGTTACCCATGACTGGGTTAACTGACCACAATGCGCCAGTCTTTTATTACGACGTCTTCTTCTCATTCCTTATTATTTCTAAGTCTGCAAATTAGAGAGAGAGAGAGAGAGAGAGAGAGAGAGAGAGAATTAGAGAGTTTGAGAAGTTTGAGAGAAAGTTTGAGTGTATAATTATCAATTACTTGTGAAAGAATCACCACTGATCATCTCTTCCATTAGTTATACTCTGGGTAATTCTCCTTCCCAAATTTATAATTTACGTCTTTTAGTTTTCATAGAAATATGGCTTTCAAAACCTCTATTATGTCTCTGTAATTGAGAAATTATGTTGTTATATGGATATATGTAATAATACGAGTAGCATAACATGTTTTATATATATATTGCATGATTCCATATCCTAAGTTTCGTAATCTGATGACTTGTTATTCCAAAATAAATTCCAGGGTTTGGGTTTGGCCTTAAGGCCTTATACGTGATTTTAGTATGTCAAACATAAAAGTTTTCGTAAAATTTACACTTTTATTTGATTATGCATGTTGATATGAAGAGACCAAGCCTTAAACAAACGGATTCGGTGTTATAACGAATCCGTAGTATTAAATTATATGATTTTGTTCATTAACTTCAAGAACATCAACAACAGTCCCATTTTACATGATTTAAATCTGTTATTAAGTGTTTAGATGGGTTAAAATCACACTATAGAGGTTGGGTAATGATTATATGTGAATATTAACATTGGGTTTGTTAAATTAGTGAGTTTAATGACCATGAAATGTGTAATTCGCCGAACTCTGTGTTCTTCGCGAACTGGGAAACAAAATCTGGGGTCTCGCGCCGCGGCGCCAACTCCAGAACTGAAGTCCCGCACCGCAGCGCCATCGCGCCACAGTGCCAAGACTCGAGCCGCAGCGCCACGGCGCTACAGCGCTACAGCGCCAAGTGTCAGGCTGTAGCGCCACGGCGCCGCAGCGCCAAGAGCCAGTACAAACGTGGCGCCGCAGCGCCACTCCCCAGAAAATTCAGAAATGAGATATTAAAAATGTTTAAGCCTAACAATGTGTTAGTGAATTAATGTAATGAACATGTAAACATGTTAGAGGTATAATGTGATGATAAAAATAGTTGTTTAAACATGTAAATAACATAATTACATGTGATTTAAATTATTGAATACATAATTAGATTATTATTCATGAAGTGCAAATTATGTGATAATGAGATAAATTGACTAAGTATCGTCGATAATTAAAGTAGACAACAAGAATGAGTTTATGTTGATTAGTTAAATTATAATTAACTGGTATTGTGTATATGAATGGTATGTAGGATTTAATTCAAAGAACGTGCTTAGTTAAAGTGTAATCTACGCACGAGGCAAGTTTCCTAAACTTAAACTCTTAAATTTGAGCAAGTTCCCTAACCCTACTTGTCATTATTGTTCAAGTTTATTATTTACCTTGAATAAGTTATCGTTACTATTATTCAAGTTCAAATGTTATATTAAAAATTGATTATCTTTTCAAAGTATGATTTAGTTATACAATAATTGTTCTATTGTATACTTCTTGAGATTATTATTCAAATTGAATATCATTATTGTTGAACCTTATTAGACTAGTAAAACCTTAATGATTCAACTAGTCCATAGTTGATGTGCGTTCTAAATTTCAGAACCCTTGATGAATTATCCAAATCAAACTTCCTTTGGTGCGGACTCGAATGTCAAATTGAGATGAACAACCCTCTATAGGGGATTATTTACGCTTTAGTGTTAAGATATTATGCATAGTATGGTACTAAGGGCTGATCCCCCTAAGTCGAGAAGAAGGTCCATAGTCTTATGACTGTTAAATGTTTCAAGGATAACCCTTGTTAACCTAGGACATAGTTCAAGGTCGTATGACCCTTAGAATTCTTTTGATTCTTGTTATTCATTCTTGATTCAAAAGTTGAGCTTTTATTCAGATGTCTTTGATTTATTCACATGTTATTATACTGTTATTTTATTATTATACTTGTGGGCATTTGTGTTCACTCTTGCTTAATAATAACATTGCAGTTAAGAACGAAAGAACTGATGAACCTTCCACTAGTAAAGGCAAGGGCAAAGTTAGCAAGTGACGAAGACCTGTTGTTTTATATGATGATGTATTTGTTTAAGACTTGAGTTAATGTTATTGTTTAAGACTTATTTGTTTATGATTCCGCACAGATGTTTAAGGTTAGTTTAACCTGGGATTGTATTATTATTATTCAGATGTTGTAACCCTTAAGGGGAAGATTTTATTTCTATCTATTGCATGGTTTGCATTTATTATGGGTAGATAGATAGATGATATTTGTACAGTGAACACCAAATCCCGTGGAATCGAAGTACCTGGATTTGGGGGTGTCACAGGTTGGTATCAAAGCTGTAGGTTATGAACCTTTGGTGGGGGAACAACCTTAGGTAGTAGCCTTGTAGAAAGAAGATAGTAAAGGAAAACTCTTATTACGTTTTAAGAAATGAATTTTTGTAATTCATTGATGATAATAAAATATATTATGTGTTTATGTGTTAATTTATGTGCTCGTTAGTACGACTTAGTAACTAAAACTTAAAATTTTGTTGTCAGGATGTCGATTGTTGGAGAAGCTAGTCAAGCTGGGGAGGAAGAACCTCGAGTACCTATAGTACCGATAGAGGAAGAGCCCAGAGACATTCATGTCGTTAGGGAACAGTTGGTACAGAGGGAGTCATCTCCATTGATCACTGTGGTGGGTCAGGAGCATGAACCTGAGATAGATCCTGATGAGGATCCTGAGGAGGAATTTGACGAGGAAGAGGAAGAGGAAGAAGAGGAGTTACCACGGTACACCGTTGATGCGGAGATGTATGATACGTTATACGACCGTAACGTGGAGTTACAAGATGAGGTTCAGGAATTGACTGAGCAGGCGACTGTTCAGCAGTCTACTTTAGAGGAGAAGGAGAGGGAGATTTCGACTCTTCGCACACGATTGGGAAATGTAGAATGGGATTTGGTCCATGAGAAGGGTCAAACCGAAGATAAGACCGAGGAGATTGAGAAGCTGAAGAAGGAACTGAAGGAAACCTCCGGAAGACTGAAAATAGCAGAGGAAGGATGGGTAAGAGAATCACGTCGAGCTGATCGTGCAGAAGATGATAGTCGTGCAAAGAAGGCAAAGCTTGAAGAGACATACTCCACACTTAATCATGTAATAGATGAGGCTCAGGAACGAGTTTTGAGATACCCCATCCAGTTCGAAGGACTTCCGTCGTATATGCTGGATCGCAGGACGATGTCTCATATCATGGATGAGGAGCGTGGCAAGGCTATTCAGCACCTTGATAGATAGGATTAGAATCCGTTTAATTATGTGAAAGACTTAATTAGTTTTTATATGTAAATTCCGATGTGTTTATGAACGAAGGAATATGTTAATATTTTAAATCATGTGGATTCTTTATTCCAGGGTAGTTGATGTAAATAGCAGTTATGCTATAGTTTGATGTTAAAACTTTGAGTTGAATTAAATATATTAAGTTGTTTGAGATGATGTGATAAATGAGTATGCTAAATTGTTGAGTAATGCCTTAACTATTTAGAGAAATAAATAAAGTTCTAATAAACGTGTATTTAACAGAAAATGCCGCCAAGGAGAAGACAACAACGTCAACCGACTCAGGAAGAGTCAACCAATAATAACAATAACGCCAACGCTAATCCTGTTCAGCAGTTGGTGAACTTACTGACGGGAGCAATGAAAAATCAACCTCAAGCTCCACCAAACACAACGTTTAAAGACTTCAAGGCGGTGGGACCGCCAGAATTCAAAGGTTCCAGGAACCCAATTGAGGCTCAAACGTGGGTCATGGAAATGGAGAAAGTATTCAACATTGCTAGGGTTAGAGAAGACCAGAAGACTGCTTTCGCAACGTTTATGTTGAAGTCTGAGGCTAGCTACTGGTGGCAAGTAAACAAAGTGCGAGGAGGTGAAGGTGTAAATACGTGGGAGAGATTTAAAGAAATATTTTTTGAAATGTACTTCCCAACTAGTTCGCAGAATCAGATGGATATTCAATTTCTGGAACTGAAGCAGGGAAACATGAGCGTACCTGATTACGCAGCTAAATTCGATGAGTTGGCAAGGTTTGCCCCGTACCAAGTACACACTGACGAAAGAAAGGCCAGAAGATTTGAACAAGGACTAAAGCCTTGGGGTTATAGTAAGGTGTCAATGTTTCAGATAAACACATTTGCTGGAGTACTGGAAAAAGCCATCCTCACTGAAGGTGGAAGCGATGCAGTGACCAAGTACAATCAAGAGCAGAAGAAGAAGAAGAGTGAAGGTGAAGGAAGTAACAAGACTGGTGGGAGTAACACTGGGGGTAGTCATAATCAGAAGAGAAAGTGGACGGATAACTCGTCAGCTGGAAGTCAACAAGGAGGGCAGAAGAAGAAAATTAAAGCGTGCTCAAACTGCGGAAAAGCTCATCTGGGAGTTTGCATGAAAGGGAAGCGAGTGTGCTACAATTACGGTCAGGAAGGCCACATAGCACCAAGTTGTCCAAACCCAAAGAAGGGTGATTGTTTCAACTGTGGTTCGAAGGATCATCTAGCAAGAGACTGCCCCAAGAAGGGTTCAGGAGGAGCAGTGCAAGGAGGTAACCGTGGAAATAGCAGTGGAAATTCCTTAACCATCACCGGACCACCTACAACAAACCGACCGACTGCCAGAACTTTCAATATGACAGTGCAGGACGCAATCCAGTCTCGTGATGTGGTGTCAGGTATCATTCCGATCAATGAAATTAATGCTTACGTTTAATTTGATTCGGGTGCTACTTGTTCCTTTATATCTGAAGACTTTGCTAATAGTTTAGATTTGCTTATGGATGAGTTGGAATATCCCATGAATATATAAATTGCGAATAGAGAGATAATTCCTGTTAAGTGCGTGTTTAAGAACTGTAGGGTGGATATTAAGGGTAATATCATGAACGTAGATCTTATCCCTATTCGGCTTGGGGAATTTGACGTTATTTTGGGTATGGATTGGTTATCCAATTATAGGGCTGTAATTGACTGCCAGAAGAAGCGTATTAACCTTATGACTCCGTCAAAGGTTGTATTTTATGGTAGCAAGTCACCTAGACAAGCAAGTTGTTTGACGATGATGCAGGCCAGGAAGTTATTAAGACAAGGCTGTGTAGGATACTTAGCTTACATAGTCGACAGTCGAAAAGAGAATCTGAAGATAGAAGAAATACCGATTGTGAGGGACTTCGTCGATGTATTTCCAGACGATTTGCCAGGATTTCCACCAGATAGAGAGGTAGATTTCGTGATCGAATTGGCGCCCGAAACCGCTCCAATATCGAAGGCACCATACCGAATGGCACCAGTAGAGATGAAAGAACTGATGGTCCAACTACAAGAATTGTTGGACAAGAAGTACATTTAACCGAGCGTATCGCCGTGGGGAGCGCCGGTGTTATTCATGAAAAAGAAGGACGGATCGATGTGGCTCTGCATTGACTACAGAGAACTGAATAAGGTCACGATTAAGAATAGATATCCATTACCAAGAATCGATGATTTGTTTGATCAATTAAAGGGAGCAAGATACTTTTCCAAGATAGATTTGAGGAGTGGTTATCACCAACTGAAGGTGAGGCCAGAGGATGTACCGAAGACAGTGTTCAGAACGCGATACGGTCACTATGAATTTTTAGTAATGTCGTTTGGTCTAACGAATGCTCCTGCAGCATTTATGGGACTAATGAATGGTGTGTTCAAACCGTTTTTGGACAAATTCGTGGTGGTATTTATAGACGACATTCTGGTATATTCTAAAACCAAAGAAGAACACGATAAACATTTGAGATTAACGTTGGAAGTATTGAGAAGGGAGAAGTTGTACGCTAAATTTTCCAAGTGCAAATTCTGGATCGAGCGAGTACAATTTCTTGGTCACGTGATCGATAAAAATAGAATTTCGGTAGATCCATCTAAAGTCGAAGCCGTGATTAACTGGGATCAGCCAAGAACGCCGTCAGAAGTAAGAAGTTTTCTTGGATTGGCGGGATATTATGGAAGATTCATTCAAGATTTTTCTAAAATCGCAACTCCGTTAACGAATTTAACTCGAAAAGCTGTTAAATTTGTTTGGACGGATAAGTGTGAGGAAAGTTTTTAAGAATTAAAGAAGAGATTGAGTACGGCACCTGTGTTATCCCTTCCGGATGATACAAGAAATTTTGCTGTCTTTAGTGATGCATCACATAAAGGACTTGGATGTGTGCTGATGCAAAACGGCAAAGTCATTGTGTATGCATCACGACAGTTGAAGGACTATGAGAAGGGGTATCCGACCCATGATTTGGAGTTAGCTGCAGTTGTATTTACTTTGAAAATTTGGAGGCACTATCTCTACGGGGAGAAGTGTGAAATATATACGGACCACAAGAGTCTGAAATATATTTTTACACAGAAGGACTTAAATATGCGTCAAAGAAGATGGTTGAAATTAATTAAGGATTACGACTGTGAGATTTTATACCATCCGGGTAAGGCGAATGTAGTTGCCGACGCCTTAAGTAGAAAGGATCGTGAGAAATTGATGATGTTAACTGCTCAGGAGGAGCTAATTGTGGAAATAGAGAAACTGGAATTGAAAGTGAAGTATCCAATGGAGATTGATGAGAAGTTATTTCAGATGCAATCTGGTACAACTCTACTAGATAAAGTGAAGGAGGCTCAGCTTCAGGATGATGAATGCAAAAAGGTGGCAAAGAAGACATCTGAAGGAACCGAACTGAGATTTAAGATGGATAAGGAAGGAATACTGAGATTTGAGAGTAGAATTTGGGTACCGCCAGTACAAGAGATTAAGGAAGATATTTTAAGCGAAGCTCATAGTTCACGATATTCGATTCACCCTGGTAGTACCAAGATGTACCAAGATCTTAGACAATATTTCTGGTGGCCAAATTTGAAGCGTGATGTTGCAGAATGTGTTGCTAAGTGTCTGACCTGTCAGAAAATGAAAGCGGAACATCAGAGACCGAGTGGATTACTACAATCGTTAGAGATCCCAGAATGGAAATGGGAACATATTATAATGGACTTTGTGGTTGGCCTGTAGTGCAGGGATGATTCGATGATATGGATTATCTTTGGCCCATAGTGCATGGATAATTTGTGGTCGTGATACTAATGTATATCCTTGGCCTGTAGTACAGGGATGATTCGATGATATGGATTAATTATTGAGCTGAGTCTCATCGATGAAATATTAATTCATGGATGTGATAATAATGAATATCTTGGGCCGTAGTGCATGGATAATTCATGGATGTGATACTAACGAATATCCTTAGTCGTAGTGCATGGATAATTCGAAGGTGTGGATTATTTATTAAGCTGAGTCTCAGCGATAAAATATTGGTTATACACTTTTAATTTGTAGAAGATAGTAGATATCATGCTCTACTTGACTCTTCTAAAATACAGTTGTATGTCTTTGGCCGTAGTGCAAAGATGAATTTATTAGTATGATTATGAACAAGAATTGTGATTTGGTATAACCATGATTTTTGATGTTTCAGGTGAATATAGGTGATGAAAATTATCTTCGTCCTAGGTGCGAAGAGGAATTTAGAATCACAATTATGATTATGAGTTATTCATATGATTGTGGACATGAATTGTTGATTGATATTACAGGGATAAAATATTATTGGTGGACTTTTAACATGGAGAAGATAATAGACCTAATGGTCTATTTGACTCTTCTAATGGATTGCTCGTTCCGCTGCAACTATAGTTGAAAAGTTTTATCAGTTACCATATGTTCTAAATCTCTGATTTATTAATGATGAAGGCTATTGATGATGTAAATTAGCTTTAATTATGATATTCTTTACTGGGCTAGTTGAGCTCACCCTTTTGCTTTCATTGTTCTCTTCAAGAAGTGAGAACGCAGCAGGGACTAGTCGGGGAACGGAGTGACGGTCCAGATGATATTATTAGTAGTCCTCACTATTCTATGAAATAGTGTGATAGCTGTGGAGGTTCTCACTAAACAGTATAGAAAAGTGTGTTGTATTCTATACATCATTTAGCAGTTATATTTGGTGAATCAAATAGGGTGAGGCGAACCCAACTTTGAAAGGGTATTTTGCCACTATCATACAAGATGTCTAATGATATACAACCTTGTGTTCTCATAAGACATAGTTGTGCACATCCACTTGCTGAATATATCTACGAGCACTATCTATATGATCTTGAAGTTTATTTGAAATATAATTTTTACTTGGAGACAACGGAGATATTTATATGTCAAGAGAAGACTCACCATTAGAAAGAAGATGATAGTAATCTTCTTATTTTTCTTTGGGGACTTTTGGGACAACCAAGGATAATTCTGTGGACATATGATATCTATCATAACCTAGACGCATGGCCTCCCATGTACGAAGGTTTCCTTGAGCACTTTCTAAAGATTTTAATTTCTAAAACAGTTTTTGACTATACTTTTATGTAAAGTATCATTGTAAGGTTGTGGTCAAGGTACCATGAGAGTTACATACATTTGTATTAAAACTCATAGTTAACTGTGATCGTATTCTATATGACAGCTCAACAGTTATATAAATGAAGTTGTATTTAAATTTTGTACCATGTATCTGGCGACTCAAAATGGGTGATGTATACCTAATTTTGGGGGCGTCACAGTTGGTATCAGAGCTTAGGGATATGGTCGTTGGCGGAGATAAGAGTCTAGAACTAGGAGGGGAGAGACGATTTATATACTTCGCTAGTGTGTGACTTACCTAAGCTGAAATTATTTACTTGATAAGTTGACAAATTATGATATGTCAATTAACCTTTATTTTGAAGCTATATTCTAGAATGATATCTAAAATACAGAAGATGAGAAATAGGAAAATCATGATAGCGAGGAAATTACCGGGAAGGTACAATCTGAAAAGAAAGTAAAGTATTCTCATCTCTTCGAATATCAGGTATGTACGTAAATTTCGAGGGCGAAAATTCATAAGGAGAGGTGATTGTGAGACCCCTAATTTTATGAAATAAAATTATTTAATTTTTCTTTTTTGGTAAATAGTTAAATTGATAAAAGTTTAAAGTTAAGGGTAATATGTGAATTTTTTTTTTGCAAAGTAAGCAAGTTGATATAAAATATTCGTTGTGTCGGGGAATATTCGATTAGTCGGGGAATATTCTTTTTGTCGGAAAATATTCGTACGACGGTACAATCATTGGTGGACCCCACAACGGAATTATTGTCGGATTGAGAAAACGACAAAAATATTTTTATAAAAATAACGGCGGAAGTTTTACCGTTACCTGTTGAAACACCTAGTGTTAAAAGTACAGTAATACGCGTGGTTGCATAGTAGCACACGGTATTGATTATTGATGCTTGCGTGAGAAGTCACTCAGTTTTGTTTTATTAGTATTATTAATGTAATAAAACAGAAAAACTTTTTATATAAAATAGAATACTTTTATAAAGTTATTCGTTTTATTTGGCTAATAGTAAAATCTTTTTATATAAAACAGAATACTTTTATAAAATTATCTGTTTTATTAGACAATAATTAGAATATATTATATTTTATTATGCATAGTATTTGTATAGTGCCTGGATAGTATTTGCATAGTAAAATCTTTTATAAAGTTATTCGTTTTATTATATTATAAATAGAATATATTATATTTTATTTAAAAAATTTTGCTTTAAATATGGACCGTCCGATTAAAAGTAAATCAATCTGGACCGTTCACGAATTAGTTACTATGCAGTCTATTCTTTTATAAATAGAAGCTTATTCTTTCATTATTTCATACAAATTCACTGAAACTCTAGAGAGAGAAACTATAGAGAGAAAGAAGAAAAGTATTCTGCTACTTCACTATTTCGATATCAAGTTTCTTTTACGGTAAGGGATATTATTTGTGGTACCCGTAAGGGGTATTATTTCTTTTGTATTCATGAAGAGAACTTCTGTTATTCCATTATTTATTATTCTGTTGGAATAACCTGTATACGCGGACTACCCTATACTTAGTGAAATTATTCTGTTATTCCATTCTTTATTATTATGTTAGAATAACCTGTTTATGCGAAGTACCGCATACATTGTGAAATTTTTCTATTATTCCGTTCTTTATTATTCTGTCGGAATAACCTGTTGGTGCGTACTATGCCTGACCTGGTTCCATTAATTATTATTCTGTTGGAATAACCTGTCTGTGCGGTCTATCGCATGCATGGTGACTTCTGTTGTTATTCCATTCTTTAATATTTTGTTGGAATATCCTGTCAGTGCGAATTTCGCCTGACCTGGTTCCGTTCTTTAATATTCTGTCGGAATATCCTGTCTGTGCGTTTACACATGACCTGGTTCCATTCTTTATTATTCTGTTGGGAATAACCTGTCTGTGCAGTCTATCGCACGCATGGTTAATCCTTCTGTTATTCCATTCTTTATTATTCTGTTGGAATAACCTATCTATGTGGATTACCACATGCATGGTGAATAATCCTTTGTATTCATTCCTTATTAAATTGTGGAAATGATTTGTATATGTGGATTACCGCATGGCGGATGAAAATCCATTTGTAGTTTTATATATTCTATTATACTCAGTTGGTTAAAGTTTTAGGTTCTATACTCCATGAAATTAGTGGAATATCCTTGATATTTGCGCTTCATCCAGTATCTTTTCATGGAAATATTTTTCTGAGCATTCTTAAATTTTACTCTACAAATAAGTATCATGTTGACAATTTGGACGTTATTGGTTCTTGGATAAATTAATTCTTGAACTTGTTTTATTGAATTATTATATCATTGTCATCATCTTCATGTTTATATTATGTTGAAAGTCATCTGTGGCCTGTAGTGCATAGATGGACTTGGTATGATTATGACTAGGGATTATTCGGTATAATCATGACCGTAATGTTACAAATGATGTGGTAAAAGTCATCTGTGGCCTGTAGTGCATAGATGGACTTGGTATGATTATGACCATGGATTATTGGGTATAATCATGACCGTAATGTTACAAATGATGTGGTAAAAGTCATCTTTGGCCCGTAGTGCATAAATGGACTTAGTGTGATTATGACCAGGGATTATTCGGTATAATCATGACCATAATGTGATGAATGATGTGGTAAAAAAATCCTCATTGGTCGTAGTGCATTGATGGACAGTTTTTGGTATGATTATGGCTATGGATTCTCTTCGGCCAAGGGTGCAAAGATGAATTGTTTTATGGCATGATCAGGGCCGTTGATGAAAACACGATTATCTTTGGCCCGTAGTGCATGGATAATTCGTGATCGTGATACTAATGAATATCCTTAGCCTGTAGTGCAGGGATGATTCGATGATGTGGATTAATTATTGAGCTGAGTCTCAGCGATGAAATATTAATTCATGGATGTGATAATAATGAATATCTTTGGCCGTAGTGCATGGATAATTTATGGATGTGATACTAACGAATATCCTTGGCCGTAGTGCATGGATAATTCGATGGTGTGGATTATTTATTAAGCTGAGTCTCAGCGATAAAATATTGGTTATACACTTTTAATTTGTAGAAGATAGTAGATATCATGCTCTACTTGACTCTTCTAAAATACAGTTGTATGTCTTTGGCCGTAGTGCAAAGATGAATTTATTAGTATGATTATGAACAAGAATTGTGATTTGGTATAACCATGATTTTTGATATTTCAGGTGAATATAGGTGATGAAAATTATCTTCGTCCTAGATACGAAGAGGAATTTAGAATCACAATTATGATTATGAGTTATTTATATGATTGTGGACATGAATTGTTGATTGATGTTATAGGGATAAAACATTATTGGTGGACTTTTAACATGGAGAAGATAATAGACCTAATGGTCTATTTGACTCTTCTAATGGATTGCTTGTTCCGCTGCAACTATGGTTGAAAAGTTTTATCAGCTACTATATGTTCTAAATCTCTGATTTATTATTGATGAAGGCTATTGATGATGTAAATTAGCTTTAATTATGATATTCTTTACTGAGCTAGTTGAGCTCACCCTTTTGCTTTCATTGTTCTCTTCAGGAAGTGAGAACGCAGCAGGGACTAGTCAGGGAATGGAGTGACGGTCCAGATGATATCATTAGTAGTCCTCACTATTCTACGAAATAGTGTGATAGCTGTGGAGGTTCTCCCTAAACAGTATAGAAAAGTGTGTTGTATTCTATACATCATTTAGTAGTTATATTTGGTGAATCAAATGGGGTGAGGCGAACCCAACTTTGGAAGGGTGTTTTGCCACTATCATACAAGATGTCTAATGACATACAACCTCGTGTTCTCATAAGACATGGTTGTGTACATCCACTTGCTGAATATATCTACGAGCACTATCTATATGATCTTGGAGTTTATTTGAAATATAATTTTCACTTGGAGACAACGAAGATATTTATATGTCAAGAGAAGACTCACCATTGGAAAGAAGATGATAGTAATCTTCTTATTTTTTTTGGAGACTTTTGGGACAACCAAGACACATGGCCTCCCATGAACGAAGGTTTCCTTGAGCACTTTCCAAAGATTTTAATTTCCAAAACAGTTTTTGACTATACTTTTATGTAAAGTATCATTGTAGGGTTGTGGTCAAGGTACCATGAGAGTTACATACATTTGTATTAAAACTCATAGTTAACTGTGGTCGTATTCTATACAACAGCTCAACAGTTGTATAAATGAAGTTGTATTTGAATTTTGTATCATGTATCTGGCGACTCAGAATGGGTGATGTATACCTAATTTTGGGGGTGTCACAGTTTATAATCCCTTATTAGGGTTTACTAAGTTTGTACAATATCCGATCAATCACTGATCACACATTCTATATAGTACTAACACATATTCACAGTTATATTTATTATAATTGTAATTTCTATCGAATCCCTATCCGAACTTAGGGTTAGGATTTCTATTCTCTGTTAAGCACAACTCTACTCTTATTTCTCAGTCAATACACAAATTGTCCACTTCTCTAGACTCGTATCACAGATACTCATCACAATATTGATAATCAATATCAATATTAAATAAAAATAATAAAATAAAAATTTATTCGTAAAATTTGAATTATTCGAAATCCTAGGTTATCACATTCTCCCCTCCTTATAAGGATTCCGTCCTCGAAAGCACCGCTTCCTTACTCCCTACAATCTTTTAAAGTTGTATCATCAATTCATTCTTATCAATACAATATTAATTTGTGTCCCATATTCTAACATGTGACTTGGATCTATAAAAGAAAATAATTCACAGCAATATATGTCCAATACTACTCGTGTAATTATATTTTTAAATAAAATCGTTACCTGTCGCCACCTCCTGGGCAGTTACCACATCATGCGCCGTCATATTGAATGTACGGGTCGTTGGTCTTCCTGGCTGTACAGGTCCTCTAATCGCTAGGGTTCTGCTACCAGGTCCCTTGTTAACACTTCCTTTCTCCATATTCCTCTTCGGACAATTCCGAACCACATGATTTGTCGATCCACAGGCATAACAACCCTATATCTTCTTCGAACTGGGGCAATTGGGCGACATATGTCCCTCTTGACCACAGTTATAACAAACTCCTTTCTTCTTCAGACAAACTCCTGCATGATTCTTTCCACAAGTCGCACATGATTCACCTCTCTTCTTATTCTCTTCTGTCTTGTTACCCGAATGGGTATTCCCACTCCATTTCCTCTTATTCGGATTACTACCACCACTGCTTCCTCTGTCATTTGTCTTCTTCTTCTTCTCTTAATAAAATCGAGATGCAGCTTCGCTCCATCCTTCAGCAATTATCGGTTTTTCCATTAAAGCCGCAAACGTATTAATCTGTAATACAGCTACCTTATTGAATATCCCGGGATTTAACCCATTCTCAAACTTTCTCGCTTTTCTTGCCTCCGTGTCCACCTGATGAGGTACAAATCTCTCTAACTCATTGAATTTAGCAGCGTATTCTGATACCGACATGTTCTCCTACTTCAGTTCTAAAAACTTAACTTCCATCTGAGCTTGCATACTCGGTGAAAAGTAGTTCTCAAAGAACAACTCCTTGAATCTTGTTCAAGTTACTACAGCTGTTCCAATTCTCGCTTGATTAGTCTCCCACCAGTAATTGGCTTCTTCTTTCATCAAATAGATTGCAAAAGCTGTCTTTTGCTCTTCAGCTACTCTGGCAATGATAAATGCCTTCTCCATTTCTTTCACCCAAGTTTGGGCTTCAATGGGATCCGTGGTTCCCTTAAACTCTGGTAGTCCTACCGCTTTAAAATCCTTAAAATTCGCCAATCTATTGGCTGGCTGTTCTCTTGCTCTTGTTGCTGGAGCTCTATTTCCCATAGCTTGGACTATCATATTTGCAAAGTTTTGCATTGGGTCTGCTTGACCTCCTTCATTAATTACTGGTTGATCTTTTCTTTGATTTCGATTCTGTCGTCTAGGCGGCATTATCTGATTTAAATAAAAATCTTACATTAATTCTCTTTCTCTACACAAATTCTTATTAATAACACAATAAGAATTTAACAAAATTTTCTCATATAATTGCATATTTACTCAAATAGCACATAGTACATGTAGTACTTAGCACATAGTGATATCCCTTTTTAACAAATATCATGATTAACAACACAACTTTACACAAAAAGTTGGAATTCTCCACAACTTTACACAAAAAGTTATAATTCTCCATTCACACATAGCTATTACCCGTTCGTCAAACTTACCACACTTATGAGTTCAGGAACTTGCCACAATTATATGAGTTTATAAACTTATCCTAGTCAGACCATTGGCGTCCATTCGCTGAGGGGTTCAAAAACATTTCATATAATCATGAGTCACGAAATTACCATAAGTATGAGTTTTAAGAACTTGCAACTTAGTCTTATATTCACATAGAAAATAAAGATTCATACAAACATATATATATATATATATATATATATATATATATATTTACATATATTCACACATCATTCTCGATATTACAATCTGTAATATCACACACTATCATTTATACTTAAGTTATCTACCGACTACTCCCTTCACCAGTCTTATTCTTACTGGGACACTTGTTGAATCCGTGACCTGTTCTTCCACATAAAAATCACTTTCTCATATTCGGCTTAGGACAATGTAGAGAAATATGTCCTTCCTGTTTATAGTTGAAACACACATTCTTCCACATCATACACTCTCCCACGTGAGTCTTTCCACACTTGTCACAGACTTGCTTCTTCTTCGGGTTTGAATTTTCTGAATTATTATCACTGTCGTTGTCCCTCTTTCTCTTATTGCTTCCCTTCTGCTTCTTGACTGTTCCCTCAGACGATCCACTTCCTTCAGTCTTCATTCTTTCCACTTGTGCCTTCAAATCGTTTTGTTCTTCGGTCATCTCGCGTAACACTCTTTCAGTCTTCCACAACTCCTCCAAGAGAAGTACTTTACTCCGGAGTTCTTGAACTTCTGCAGATACTAGATCTTTCTCTCTAACTTTGGTCTTATTCTCTAACTCCACCTTAGCTTCTTCGGACTCTGCCTCTTCATCTTCATTCAGATACATCTCGGGATAATCATCATGATCTCTCCCAAGATACACCATGGGATCATCCTTTCCCACCTCTTCCACTGACTCGCTCTGCGCTGGCACCTCGGCTATTGGCACTGGTGCAACAGCCGCTAGCATCTCCGTACTCATTTCATCTTCTCCTGACATCCTATAGTTAGTTTAAACAACTTGATTAGTACTTCACCAGTACAAAATTAATACACACGATGTCTACACATCTTTCTATTGATGCACTTCGTCAATCCCTCACTTAGAACTCTAAATGAGTCTTCTCTATCTTGCTTATTGTAAGACCCCAACTTTTATAAGTAAAGATGAATTTTATATAAATATCATTTTTGAATATTATGGAGTTAATTTGATATAATGTTATAGTTGTGGGTAATATTTATAAATTTTACAAACTACGCAAGTTGTTATATAATATTCGATTGGTCGGGGAATATTCGTTTTAACAGGGAATATTCGTACAATGGCACAATCATTGGTGGACCCCATAACGGAATTATTGTCGGATTTAGAAAACGACAAAAATATTTTATTAAAAATAACGGCGGAAGTTTTACTATTGATACTGTTGAACTACTCAGTAGTAAAAGTACAGTAATACGTGTGGTTGCATAGTAGCACACGGTATTGATTATTAATGCTTATGTGAGAAGTTACTCAGTTTGATTCAATTATTGTCAGTTAATAATATGAATTATTTAGCGATAATGAAGTTTTGTTTTATTCGTATTATTAACGTAATAAAACAGAAACATCTTTTTATATAAAACAGAATACTTTAGTAAAGTTATTCTATAAATAGAATATATTATATTTTATTTAAAAGATTTTTCTTTAAATATGGACCGTCAGATTAAAGTAATCAATCTGGACCGTTCATGGATTAGTTACTATGCATTCCATTTTTCTATAAATAACAGCTCATTCCTTCATTATTTCTTACGAATTCACTGAACTCTAGAGAGAGAAACTTTAGAGAGAAACTATAGAGAGAGAGAAGAAAAGTATTCTGCTACTTAACTACTTCCTTATTTCAGTTCTTCTTTAAAACGGTAAGGGGTGTTATTCTTTCTTATTCATGAAGAGAACTGTTGTTGTTCCATTTCTTATTATTCTGTTGGAGTAACCTGTATACGCGGTCTACCCTATACTTGGTGACAGTCTTCTGTTATTCTGTTGGAACATCCTGTCTGTGTGTTTTACACTGAACCTGGTTCCGTTTTTATTATTATTCTGTTGGAACATCCTGTCTGTGTGTTTTACACCAGACCTGGTTCTGTTTTTATTATTATTCTGTTGGAACATCCTGTCTGTGTGTTTTACACCGGACCTGGTTCCGTCTTTATTATTATTCTGTTGGAACATCCTGTTTGTGTGTTTTACACCGGACCTGGTTCCGTCTTTATTATTATTTTGTTGGAACATCCTGTCTGTGTGTTCTACACCAGACCTGGTTCCGTCTTTATTATTATTCTGTTGGAATAACCTGTCTGTGCTGTCTATCGCATGCATTGTGATTTCTTTTGTTATTCCATTCTTTATTATACTCAGTTGGTTAAGTTTTGACTTCTATACTCCATGAAATTTATGGAATATCCTTGATAATTGCGTTTCATCCAGTATCTTTTCATGAAAATATTCTTCTAAGCGTTCTTGAATTTTACTCTACAAAGCAGTATCATGTTAACAATTTGTACGTTGTTAATTCTTGGATAAATTAATTCTTGAACTTGTTTTATTGAATTCTTATATCATTGTCATCATCCTCATGTTTATAAAATGTTGAAAGTCATCTGTGGCCTGTAGTGCATAGATGGACTTGGTATGATTATGACCATGGATTATTCGGTATAATCATGACCGTAATGTTACAAATGATGTGGTAAAAGTCCTCATTGGCCCGTAGTGCATTGATGGACAGTTGTTGGCATGATCATGACCATTAATGAATACACGAATATCCTTGGCCGTAGTGCAGGGGGTGATTCGATGATGCGAATTATTTTATTAAGCTGAGTCCCAGCGATAACAGTGTTGAAAAACCTTTTAAATCATAGTAGATAGTATATTTTATTCTCTACTTGACTCTTTTAGTGGATTGCTTGTTCCGCTGCGGTTAAACTTGATGTTCGTTATATTTTATTAGTTTAACATTGTTGAAGGCTAATGATAATTTATTCTGCATTATCTTAGTCATAATATTTCTTACTGGACTAGTTGAGCTCACCCTTTCTTTCACTGTTCTCTTCAGGAAATGAGAATATAGCTGGGACGAGTTGGGGAACGGAGTAATTGACCAGATGATAGTATTAGTAGTCATCACTATTCTATTAAATAGTGTGACAATAATTGTAATGAGGACTCCTTTTGAGTTTGTATAGTCTCTAGTAGACAATAAGTGTATTCAAACTCACAGTTATGTTTTGTCGTATTGTACACGACAGGTTTATTAGTAAGTTATATTTGTATTCTGTACCATGTATCTGACGACCCAAGATGGGTGATGTATACCTAATTTTGGGGGCGTCACAGTTGGTATCAGAGCTTAGGGATATGATCCATGGCTAAGATGTGAGAATAGAACTAGGAGGGGAGAGACGAGAAATTCCTTCGCTAGTATGACCTACCTAAGTTTATTTGCATGGTATTTAATTGGTCGGTCATAATATAAGGATAATATATGACATAACAATTAACTTTTGTTTTGTGGCAGTATCTGAAAATGACATCTGAGAATGTTGAGAATAGCAATGGAGCACAGGCGACTGTTGATTCACCACATATCAATAATCAGGATAATGTGCATCAGGAAGGTGACAATCCTCATGCAAACAACAACACTGACCAGATGATGAATGATAGAATGTTCAGAAGCTTTATGCAGTTCATGCAACAGCAGGCGAGAGCGGCTCCTGTCCAAAATATAGGTGGAAACACTGAAAACTCTCGGACGGTCACCGCTAAACAGTTCAAGGAGCTGGGACCACCGGAGTTTAAGGGAGAGCCAAAACCATTTATAGCGGAAACATGGATAAAGCAGATCACCAAGATATTTGATGTCTTGGGATGCTCCAAGGAGCAAAAGGTTCCCTTTGTCGCCTTTATGTTGCGAGGAGAGGCAGATTACTGGTGGGAATCGATTAAGCGTACTCAACCTGCAGCACTGAAGATGTCTTGGGAGAAGTTCCAAGAGCTGTTCAATGACAAATACTTTCCCGAAAGTGTTTGTCACATGAAGGAGGTGGAGTTCATCAAATTAGAGCAGAATAATATGACCGTGTCGCAGTATGAGGCTAAATTTGCTGAGTTGTTCCGGTTTGCGTCCCACTTGGTGGATAATGAAGAGCGAATGACGCGAATATTTTTGCGAGGTTTGAAACCTGAGATACGTCAACATCTTATTTCTCATAAACTGTGTTTGTATTCAGATGTTGTGAATAGGGCTCAGTTAGTGGAGCGCGATAATTAGTTAACGCAACCAAAAGAGAGCAATCGGCAAAATAATAATACCAGTGAGAGCAGTCATCGAAGCGGTGACAACAAGCGTGGAGGGAATTAACAGGCCAGAAATGGTAACCACTTCAGTGGTAATCAGGGCCAAAACAATAAGAATGGTCATTTCAAGAAGAGGAGATTCAACAATGATGGAAAGACGTCAGCACCAGCACCCGTTGTTAAGGAAGGATAACGACCACCTATCATATGTTTCAAATACGGAGGGGAGGGGCACATCAGTCCAAACTACGCGATGCCGTCTAAAGCATACTATAATTGTGGAAGAGAAGGTCATTTAGCTCGATTTTGTCGTTTACCAAAAATAAGTTCAGCCAGGATGGAGGCACCAAAGGCCGTCCCAAAAAAATCAAAACCGGTAGTGCAAGGGAGAGCGTTTGTTGTGACCTCCCAGAAAGTAAGGAACCCGAATGAGGTCATCACGGGTAAGCTTATCATAAACTCTAATGAAGTCTATACATTATTTGATACCGGTTCTACCCATTCTTTTATTTCTCCTACTTGCGCTCATCGATTAAATTTGACTCCGGAGAAATTAGACTTTGACTTATCTGTTGAAACTCCATTGGGAGAAACCTTCATTACATCCACGGTTTATAAGTCTTGTTTGGTTCAAGTTGGTACCCACACATTACCTGTCGATCTGATTTCATTAAAAATACTTGCATTTGACGTGATTCTAGGAATTGATTGGTTAACTACTCATCATTCAAAAATTAATTGTTTTCGTAAGGTTGTTAGCTTTCATATTCCTAATCGACCTATTCTGCGAATTCAAGTAACCAAACCATTAAAATCAATCGCTGTCATCTCAAGCCATAAAGTTATTCGTTTATTAAAAAACGGATGTCAAGCTTTCTTAGCTCATGTCACGGATCTAAATAAAAATACGTCAGTTTTGAATGATATTTCTATTGTTAATAAATTCCCTGACGTATTCCCTGAAGAACTTTCTGGCCTACCCCAAGAGCGTGAAATTGAATTTTGTATCGACCTTTAACCCGGTACAAAACCTATTTCCAAAGCCCCATATCGAATGGCTCCTATTGAACTTCAGGAGTTAAAGATCCAACTGCAGGAATTGTTAGACATTGGCTTTATTCGTCCTAGTACTTCTCCTTGGGGTGCTCCTGTGCTATTCGTGAAGAAGAAAGATGAAAGTATGCGACTTTGTATTGATTATCAGGAGTTGAATCATGTCACCATAAAAAACAGGTACCCATTGCCACGTATTGATGACCTGTTTGACCAGTTACAAGGAGCACAATTCTTTTTAAAGATCGATCTTCGTTCTAGATATCATCAGCTGAAGGTTAGAACTGAGGATATTCCAAATACGGCTTTCAGAACTCGGTACGGGCATTATGAATTCCTAGTCATGTCCTTTGGATTGACTAATGCTCCTGCTGCCTTCATGGATATGATGAACCAGGTATTCAAGGAATATTTGGATCACTTTGTGGTCGTCTTTATTGATGACATCCTTATTTATTCTAAAAGCCGTGAAGATCATGAGCAACACTTGAGGCTAGTACTCCAAAAGCTTCGTGAATACAAGCTTTATGCCAAGTTGAAGAAATGCAAGTTCTGGCTGGAGGAGGTAGCATTCCTTGGGCATGTAGTATCAAGTCGTGGAATATCTGTTGACCCGGCAAAGATTGAAGCTATTCAAAGCTGGGAGCAACCTAAATCAGTGACCGAAGTACGTAGCTTTCTTGGTTTAGCTGGTTATTATCGGAGATTCGTGGAAGGATTTTCTCGAATCACTACTCCATTAACTCAGCTAACTCAGAAAGATACAAAGTTCGGTTGGAGCGAAAAATGTGAGAAGAGTTCTCAAGAACTCAAGAGGAGACTCATTTCAGCACCTGTTCTAACAATACCATCTGGCTCGGAGGGATTTGTCATCTACAGTGATGCTTCGAGCAAAGGGCTGGGATGCGTTCTCATGCAACATGGAAAAGTTATAGCCTATGCATCAAGACAACTCAAGAAATATGAGAGAAATTATCCTACTCATGATCTAGAGTTGGCAGCTGTTGTCTTTGCACTTAAAATTTGGAGGCATTACTTGTATGGGGAGAAGGTGGAGATCTTTACGGAAAAGCGACAATAACGTTGGCTTGAACTGTTGAAAGATTATGATCATACCATTCAATACCATCCTGGAAAAGTGAACGTGGCAGCTGACACATTGAGTAGAAGATCATATGTAAGTACGAGTGTGATATTGTCAACACAAAGGCCCATTTTGTGTGACTTGCAAAGGATGGAGATAGAGTTAAAGACTCTAGGGATCCATGTGATAATGGCGAATATACGAGTAGAACCAACTTTAATCGATAAAGTTAAAGCTGCTCAAGCTACAGACCTGGAGCTGATGCGTATGAGGAAGAAAGTGCAAGAAGGTGCTATGCCGGAAGCAAGAATCGATGAAGAAGGAATGCTTCGAGTCAACTCCAGACTTTGTGTTCCTAGTAACCCTGATTTAAAGTATGAAATCATGATGGAGGTGCACAACACACTGTTTGCAATCCATCCTGAAAGTACCAAAATGTATCATGATCTTCGTCATACATTTTGGTGGAACAATATGAAGAGAGAGATAGCGATGTTTATCTCAAGGTGTCTAACTTGTCAACAAGTCAAAGCGGAGCATCAAGTACCAAAAGGTCCATTGCAACCACTTGAAATTCCAGAATGGAAGTGGGAGCACATTACCATGGATTTCGTTACCGGTCTTCCTAAGGATTCTCAAGGTATAGATGCGATTTAGGTCATTGTTGATAGATTGACCAAGTCTGCTCATTTCTTATCGATACGAGAAACTTATACACTTGAACGTCTTGCTCGTATGTATATAAATGAGATTATAAGACTGCATGGTATGCTAGTATCCATAGTTTCTGACCGAGACCCAAGATTCACTTCACGATTTTGGGTTAGTTTACAAAAAGCTATGGGGACGGATTTACGATATAGTTCGGCATATCATCCTCAGACGGACGGACAATCAGAGAGGACTATTCAAACTCTAGAAGATTTATTAAGACTCTGTGTCCTTGACTTCAAGGAAAGTTGGGACAAGTTCTTACGATTGGTGGAGTTTTCCTACAACAATAGTTATCAAGAAAGTATTGGCATGGCTCCATTCGAAGCATTGTATGGAAGAAAATGTCATTCTCCAGTATGCTGGGATGAGGTGGGTGAAGCAACATTATTGGGACCGGAGTTGGTACATATGACTACAGAAAAGATTTAAACGATCCGACAACGTATAAAAACCTCACAAGATCGACAAAAGAGTTATGCTGATCTTCATCGAAAGGACGTGGAATTTGATATAGGAGATCATGTGTTCTTACGTGTTGCTCTATGGAAAGGAGTTACGAGATTTAGAAAGAGAGGAAAGCTCAATCCTCGATTCATCGGTCTATTTTTAATCCTCAATCGAGTAGGAACTGTGGCTTATAGACTCGCTTTACCGCCAAGTATGTCTCGTGTTCATAACGTTTTTCACATATACATGTTATGTAAATATATGGAAGACCCGAACCACATTATTGAGTTAGAACCGGACGAAATAGCAGAAGATTTGACGTATGAAGAAGTTCCTGTTCAAATCTTGGATAAGAAGGAACATATTCTACGCTCTAAGGTTATACCTCAAGTCAAAGTTTTGTGGAGAAATCACGATGTTGAGGAAATGACTTGGGAGTTAGAATCTGAAATGAAGTCAAGGTATCCTTACCTCTTTGACATACTAGGTACGTACTCTAATTTCGAGTGCAAAATTTCATAAGAAGGGGAGGTTGTAAGACCCTAACTTTTATAAATAAAGATGAATTTTATATAAATATCATTTTTGAATATTATGGAGTTAATTTGATATAATGTTATAGTTGTGGGTAATACTTATAAATTTTGCAAAGTACGCAAGTTGTTATATAATATTCGATTGGTCGGGAAATATTCGTTTTAACAAGGAATATTCGTACAACGGCACAATCATTGGTGGACCCCACAACAGAATTATTGTCGAATTGAGAAAACGACAAAAATATTTTATTAAAAATAACGGCAGAAGTTTTACTATTGATACTATTGAACAACTCGGTAGTAAAAGTACAGTAATACGTGTGGTTGCATAGTAGCACACGGTATTGATTATTAATGCTTATGTGAGAAGTCACTCAGTTTGATTCAATTATTGTCAGTTAATAATATGAATTATTTAGCGATAATGAAGTTTTGTTTTATTCGTATTATTAACGTAATAAAACAGAAACATCTTTTTATATAAAACAGAATACTTTATTAAAGTTATTCTATAAATAGAATATATTATATTTTATTTAAAAAAATTTCTTTAAATATGGACCGTCAGATTAAAGTAATCAATCTGGACCGTTCATGGATTAGTTACTATGCATTCCATTTTTCTATAAATAGCAGCTCATTCCTTCATTATTTCTTACGAATTCACTGAACTCTAGAGAGAGAAACTATAGAGAGAGAGAGAAGAAAAGTATTCTGCTACTTAACTACTTCCTTATTTTAGTTCTTCTTTAAAACGGTAAGGGGTGTTATTCTTTCTTATTCACGAAGAGAACTATTGTTGTTCCATTTCTTATTATTCTGTTGGAATAACCTGTATATGCGGTCTACCCTATACTTGGTGACATTCTTCTGTTATTCTGTTGGAACATCCTGTCTGTGTGTTTTACACCGGACCTGGTTCCGTTTTTATTATTATTCTGTTGGAACATCCTGTCTGTGTGTTTTACACCGGACCTGGTTCCGTTTTTATTATTATTCTGTTAGAACATCCTGTCTGTGTGTTTTACACCGGACCTGGTTCTGTCTATATTATTATTCTGTTGGAACATCATGTCTGTGTGTTTTACACCGGACCTGGTTCCGTCTTTATTATTATTCTGTTAGAACATCCTGTCTGTGTGTTTTACACCGGACCTGGTTCCGTCTTTATTATTATTCTGTTGGAATATCCTGTCTGTGCGTTTTACGCCAGACCTGGTTCTATTATTTAATATTCTGTTGGAATAACCTGTCTGTGCGGTCTATCGTATGCATGGTGATTTCTTTTGTTATTCCATTCTTTATTTTACTCAGTTGGTTAAGTTTTGACTTCTATACTCCATGAAATCTGTGGAATATCCTTGATAATTGTGTTTCATCCAGTATCTTTTCATGAAAATATTCTTCTAAGCATTCTTGAATTTTACTCTACAAAGCAGTATCATGTTGACAATTTGAACGTTGTTAATTCTTGGATAAATTAATTCTTAAACTTGTTTTATTGAATTCTTATATCATTGTCATCATCCTCATGTTTATAAAATGTTAAAAGTCATATGTGGCCTGTAGTGCATAGATGGACTTGGTATGATTATGACTAGGGATTATTCGGTATAATCAAAGATGGGACGATGCCCTCCGGTCTTCAGCTTTAAATTCTATCCGTTCTCCTACACAATAGTCACTCGGGATTGGTTTTCCTTGGCTCTTGTGGGGCATTGTTGTGTAGAAATGTATGTCTAAAATGTTGAGACGACGTGATGTGGTGTCATGATGGCAAGATGATGACTTTGCCCCTCACTGGGGTTATCTCCGGTTTGGGCTGATAAAGCAGACGTTGCTCAGGATTATCGTTGAGATTGGATTGCTGCAAATGTTGAAGGTCCTCAGTGTCATCTCTGAGGTGTGCCTGTCTTGTACTGAGTTTCTCAGTATGAGCATCGAGGTTGAAGCTGATGGCATGCATTTGAAACAAGCATTTCCGGGGTTATCTCCGAAACTGCCAAGTCCTTCCTTGGGGTTATCTCCAAGGTTGGAATCTGCTATTCCCAGTGTTGGTACTGAGACGGAACATCTCAGGGTTATCTCTGAGATGAATTGGTCTTCTCCGATTTGTGTTCCGGTATTGGATCTGCATGCCTCGGGGTTATCTCCGAGGTTGGAATTGTTACTCCCGGTGTGTATTCTGGGGTTAAGCTGTTCTCCCAGTGTGTGTTCTGGGGTTGAGCTATTCCTCCCGGTGGTATCCGGAATGGATATGAACCATCTTCCAGGGTTTCCTCTTGAAAGATGAATTTGCGCTCCTGCAATGTCAGTAACAGATATGCAAAAAATTTCGAGTGTCTATAAACGCCCCTCTTTATCATATTCATGCAATGCAATACATGGATATGATAAAGAATCCTAGACACTTGAAATATAACATGAAGCAACTGTATGATGCATGTGTATGGGGTTGTTGCCCAACATGCTGAGGATGATTGCTATCTCCCTATAGCTTCTACTGGGGATTTGGCAATGATGACCAAATTAGATGTGCGATCCAAATCTTTGAGGATGTTGACGTTGGGGTTATCACTACAGTCCTTAATCATTGATACAGACTTAATTCTGAAGAAGTGCCTCTTATGTGTAAGAGATCTGTGGGGATAAAGCTTTGTCTGTTTGAGGATGTGTATAACATTTTTCATTATCAATCCTCCTTGATGACGTTTCCCGCACCTGGTTTGTATCGCCGGAGTACGTCAATGTTCTGTTGGGTTTACTTCCAACAACATATGATGTCAGGGTTTCCTAACCTTCGTTGACGTGTACTTCACCTACGTGTGAATCAACAGCTGATACTCTATGGGCAGAGTGTCAAGGCTGCTTGACCTTCATTGATGTGTGTCTCAATGGCAGAATGCGCTGTAACCCCCTCTGGGGATTCACTGGGGAATATGAGTACCCGAGTATGAAATCCTCGAATATCTCTCGATGCTTCGATAGGTTTACTTGCCATCGGCTGAAATAACGTCAAGGCTGCTTGACCTTAATTGATACGTACACTAATGGATGACAATGCGTTGTGACCCCCGTCGGGGGTTGTTGTATTTTGATATATACAAGCGCGTTGTAACCCCCGTCGGGTTCCACTGGATTCTTGCTGATGTGTGTATCAGCGGTTAAAATCATCGGACGGCTTCCAACGCTCCGTTGGATTTACTTGCCAACGGTTATAGTGATGCCAAGGCTGCTTGACCTTCGTTGATATGTATGTCAACGGATGATATGCATTGTAACCCCCACCGGGGTTATGTACTTTAATATATGTATCGCGTTGTGACCCCCGTCGGGGTTATGTGGCAAAGTAGGATGACGATCCTAAAAGAGAGGAATTGGACCTCCGTGAGGTATCGCTGAGCGTGACTTGTATCGTCTAAGATCATCTGTATAGTGTACCCTGTATTTGGGCGAATACCAATGAATGATGTGAAGACCCACGGTTCAACCAAGTTTGTAGGCTATTCTACTCAATCAGGTAGCATTTTTATCCCTGATTTGGTCTTTTCAGCTTGCTAGAACTCCTTTGCAACTCGAACTGGACCTAGCCGGAGGGGTGGGACCAACATAGGGGTGCGCAGGTACACCTGCTGCAGCCGCAGATGGACCTGCGACCAACCGTAGACGATAAAGACCAACAGGTTGCTTTTATAAGTCATTTTCAACTTGCGCCGCGAAGGAAATCTGAGAGCTCTTCTTTAGATCTACTGAGTTCGGACGTCTTTCTACAAATTCTGTCACCGTACAAGTGTTCTACATTGTCCTGGTAACGTATGCATGTACTTTTTTTCAGTTTTTATCTGTTAGAAAATGACTTATCATATGAAATGCATCTAAACACATAGTAGTGATTATGTATGCTCAAATGATTTGATAAAAAATATTCAACATAGTAAATGTTAGTATTAAACCATGTTGAACATAATGATGTGAAAAAATTTGACTTTTGAGACAGTCAAATTGGCACCTTTTTCTGCTATTTTTATCCTATCTGAGGACATTTGAGCATAAGGTAAGAAGGCAAAGTACTCCTAGCATTGAGGTTAACCTTATGTGTTGATGATTTTGATTTTTTAATGCATATAGTATGTATATGACTGTGGGCAGGTGTGCTACTGAATGGCCACCTAGTCATGCCTATGTGCATGTGGATAGTCCTATTTACAAATGAGACTATGGCAAAATTTTCCTAAAATGTAAGAATTGTGTAGTCATGCATTTTTAATTCTACTTGTAGATGTATGTTAAAATGATGCGTTCATGCATGTAGTCATAAAATGCATTTTGAAAAGCTCTAGGTTAGAAAATACCACACCCTTTTTGAGGTGATTTGGAGACTTGTTGTCCAGAGATTATGGATCTGGATCAGCCGAGTAGTTCCCATAGGACCACTTCTGGTGTACAGAGGAGGGCTTCTGAAGTGGCTCGACCCCGTTCTGTTAGACAGCCTCACAGGTTGGTGGAGGCGGTGATACGTCCAGTCTAGGTTGATGTACCGGACGTTGAAGATGAGAAGGAGGATGTTCCGGTTGCCGACCCCGCTCCTACTGCGCATATTCTCCATAGGGACCTCCTGAGTATTCAGGTGGCAAACCCAGAGCTTTTGGGTGACTTGAGTCGATATCCCTCGATGTATTTGCATGCTAACGAGGTATGACGTCAGAACTTGATCTTCCTTCTTTCCTATTTATGAGGAGTAAAATGATTTAATGTTGATCTGCATTTCATGCAGGTTCCTGGCTTTACACAGCCTCGAGGGAACTGGTTCAGTATACACTCCATGTACCAGGCTCTTCATCCTGACTATAGAACAATTGTGCATGACCAGGGTTTTGGAGCATTCTTTTCCATCTTTCCCCGCCGTTGCCCCTGGGGTTACCTCAGGGCATTATCTGAGCGGTGGTTTCACCAGACTCAGTCACTCCATTTACTAGACTGTGAGGTAATGATGACATCGATGGATTGGCGATTTATCACATGTATGGAGTTTGGAGGGGCGCCAATGCCTTGCACGACGGATATTATCCCGACTACCGTCAGATCCTTGTTAGGAGTTCCGACGGAGGCGCTTAAGGGCAGGACTGTCTGTGCGGGTCCTTTGAGCGTAGATGCTATGAGTGGGCTATTGAGCGAGTCCATGCCAGATGATGTTAGAGCCAGTGATCGTATTCTTCGGCGATTGTTCCTGATGATCATTACGGGCTGCTTCATAGCAGATAACTCTTCTATGGCGTCGTTCACTTTGATCAGCGCCACTAGGCATGTGGACCATATTAGAGAGTATGATTGGGGTTCCTATACCTTTGCCTATTTCCTCAGGGGCATGCGTATGCGCTCACAAGGCTTGACCGAGGCTTGGTTAGGATTTTATCCATTTCTACTGGTAAGTATTTCTCTTATCATTTACCATGTATAGGTTAAGAGTGTTAACTGACAGCAGATGTTTGCCTTTGTGTTGGTAGTTTTGGGCCTATGAGAGGCTCCCATGTTTGCGTCCGGTGAGTGTGCTAGGATTGGATACCTACCCACGAAGACGGCGATGGCATCATTCTATATTGGCGAAGGTCCCTGTAGCTGAGGGTTTCACTCACTGCCGCTTGCAGCTAGAGTTGTTGACAGCTGACATTATCATATGGATTCCCTATTCTGGGGAGCATTTGGCCATCGAATTTGAGGATGGATACCCGACTAGTGTCGAGTACGTGATTTCCAAGTAAAAGCCTCTTGCGATCTCGGTATCTTATCAGCCCATCTGTCAAAGTAACTATCCCAGACAACAAGCAAGGCTAGGGCAATTTCAAAATTGGCGACAACTCGATATTGGGACCATTGTAACAAGACTGGGGCAATCTCAGAAACAGTGAAAACTCAACACTAGGGCATTTATCAACCATCCTTAAGAGGAAAATGCACCAGTAAACACCATCAACATGGTCCATCATCATCAGAGATTCCCTCATATTATCTCACTGGCAATTCAGTATGATAATTTGGTCTTTTTGTTGGTCGAAAAATTGATCACTAAACACGCGCAAGTATACACGGTCTAACAAGTAATACAGTGATAAAGAGAGTGTCGTACCCATGAGGAATTATCACTAATATTTACCAAATACCGACTTTGTATTGCTTAAGTCTTATTCGAAAAGCAGACTAATAGGGTTTTTGTTAATCTAGATATAACTAATTAGCAAAGCAGGTAAACGGATAACGAATGGTAATCGAAGGAATTACAAGCTAAGGTTACAACTTCACCCCACACAGGCATTCTGTCGAACACCCGGCATGCTATACTTCATCAAACTTCCTACCCTTCTCTCTTTGGTCTTAATGGTCACGACAGTTTGTCGACCGAGAACACACAGGTGCTCATACACCTCTGTCGAGGTATGCATAAACATATCCTCTCCAGATCCACCCGATAGGGAATAGAACAGAAAAGAACGTCCAAGCTAGGTGATAATCCTACACATGTCTATGCGAATTAACCTAACAAGGATTTAAGCATAAGTTCTCTATTAGGTCGCACATGGCGCACACACACACACACACACACACACATATATATATATATATATATGTGTGTGTGTGTGTGTGTGTGTGTGTGTGTGTGTGTGTGTGACGCCCCCAAAATAGGTATACAACACCCATTCTGAGTCGCCAAATACATGGTACAGAAAGCAAACTACAACTTCAATAATACAATTGTCGCGCAAAATACGACAACACATATTGTGAGTTTAAATACAAATATTGTCTTCTAGACAATATCCACACTCAAATAAATCCTCATTACAATTATTCAAACACTATTTTACAGAAATAGTGAGGACTGCTAAAACATCTTTCTAGAACCATCACTCCATACCCCGACTAGATCCTGCTATGTTCTCACCTCCTGAGAAGAAAAATGGAACAAAAAGGAAAAGGGTGAGCTCAACTAGCCCAGTAAAGAATATTATGACTAATATAATATACAAACAAATTATCGTTAGTCTTCAACAGGGAAAAATCTGATAAAATATAATCGACAACAAGTTTTAGATCAACAACTGCAGCGGAAACAGCAAACCATTAGAAGAGTCAAGTAGAGAAAGAATTCTACTATCTTCTAAGATTTAAAAGTTCATCATCAATATTTTATCCCTGTAACATCAATTAATAATCATCTTTATCCAAATATTCATCTTTGCACTACAGGCCAAAGATATTCATTTGTATCACCTGTCAGTCATGTTCATCTCAACACCTGTTCATCTTTACACTACAGGCCAAAGATATTCATCAAGTAATCATACATCTTTGCACTACAGGCCAAAGATATTCAGTAATATCATCATTTAGGACTGAGGATGATGAAAAATATCTTAAAGAGAACGAATCCAATGAGACAGAAGGACAAATAGTAGGAATTCGTATAACAGTTTATCCAAGATCAATAATACTTCATAATAATTAATTGTGAAGCAGAATTCAAAAATAAAGATCAAAACATGGATACAATCAAAGATAGTAACCATAATAGACATCTTGGACAAAAAGGAAAAATTTTATTTTTCGGTGAATAGTGCCGTATTCGTGAATAGTACCGTATACGTGAATAGTAACGTATACGTGAATAGTAACCCCGACACAAAAAGTTCTAAATTTGATAAAAACTCATATCAATATTTCAGCATAATGATATTGAAGAAAATAATATCATTTAAGAAGAAAATAATATCCCTTACCTCAAAATATCAGTACTTCTGGTCGGAATACCGGTATAAGGCTGAAAGAAACTTGTTCTGATGAATAGAAACTCTCAAAGTATCTAAATACTCACAAAATACACTCAATAATCTAGAGAGAGAAAGAGAGAAAACTTGTTTCTGGTGTGATTTTCAATTCTAACTTAGCCCTCTATTTATAGGAAAATTTTAGTAGGTTTGACCTGCAACCTGATGGCTTTACCTGCTACTATTCCCACCCACCACATTTGAAATATAATTCAGCACATTTCTTCACCAACCACAAGTGGGGCCCACCAATTCTAGAATTTTTCATCAAAATGATAAACTCCGAAAATTCAACAATTTCTGAACCAGTCATCTCGCAAAATTCATAATAAATCATACGTTCATTTTTAACGGTTCAAAATTCGTGGACATATACTCAACTTATATATGTATAATATATCCAAAAATTACCACGATCCAACGGTCGGATTAAAAATTATAACACCCGTAATATTTCTCAAAAACCCTGATTTGATTTTTAATACCTCCATTCCGATAAAAATACTGATAAAACACCTCAACATTAACTCCTTCATTTTTAACCACAAAAATATATCCCTCATTTATATCCACATAAAATAAATATTTCCTTATCATATGAATCAATAATTAATTATTCACAAATAATATTACAGAATCACATTTATGACAACCAGGCCGTTCCTAGGAAAGAGGGGGCTTTCCAATAAGGATTTCTCCTTACTAGCGCAATTAGATGACCAAACCTCTCCTTAGACAGAACTTTCTAGACATTGCCAATAATGTTATATAATAATATTATTCAAATAATATGAATTATTAATCTGATAATGGAAAATACTGTGCAGTAACAATTATTGAAACAACAATAATATAAAATATCAATGCAACAATTATTGAATCAATAAAATAAAATATTGAACAATAACTACTGTAACAATTATTGAGTAGTGCCTTCTTACGTAAGAATTAATAATTGGTGCAATACCGTGTGCTACAGTATTTTAATCACCGGGTATTCCAACAGTATTAACGGTAACAACTACGCCGTTATTTATAAATAACTTATACTTGTCATTTTCTTCATCCAATCGCTTTCCGTTATGGGGCCCACACAAGGCTGCGCCGTCGTACGAATATTCCCCGACAGCAAGAATATTCCACGACCAAACGAATATTCCCCGACAAAATGAATATTTTATAACCACTTGCTTATTTTGCAAAATTTGCACATTTCACCCATAACCAAAGTATTATATCAAATTAACCCCTTATTATTCACAATAATATTTAGAGAAAATTTGATTTTATTCATTAATAAGTTGGGGTCTTACAACCTCCCCTCCTTATGAAATTTCGTCCTCGAAATTGACGTACGTACCTGATGTTTCAAAAAGGTGAGGATACCTCGCTTTCATTTCTGATTCCAACTCCCAGGTCATTTCTTCAATAGCATGGTTTCTCCACAAAACCTTAACTTGTGGTATAACCTTCGTGCGTAGGACATGCTCTTTCCTATCCAAGATCTTAACAGGTACCTCCTCGTACATTAAATCTTCAGCTATCTCGTCTGGTTCTAACTCAATAATGTGGTTCGGGTCTTTAACATATTTACAAAGCATAGATATGTGAAAAACATTATGAACACGAGACATGCTTGGAGGTAATGCGAGTCTATATGCCACATTTCCTATTCGCTCAAGAATCTCAAATGGACCAACAAATCTTGGATTGAGTTTTCCTCTCTTCCCAAATCTTGTAACTCCCTTCCATGGTGCAACACGTAATAATATATGATCTCCAATATTAAATTCCACGTCCTTCCGATGAAGATCCGCATAACTCTTTTGTCGATCCTGTGCCGTTTGTATACGTTGTCGAATCGTTTGAATCTTCTCTGTAGTAATGCGTACCAACTCTGGTCCCAACAATGTTGCTTCACCCACCTCGTCCCAGCATACTGGAGAACGACATTTTCTTCCATACAACACCTCGAATGGAGCCACACCTATGCTCGCCTGATAACTGTTGTTGTAGGAGAATTCCACCAATGGTAGGTACTTATCCCAACTCCCTTTGAGATCTAGGACACAAAGTCTTAATAGATCTTCAAGAGTTTGAATAGTCCTCTCTGATTATCCGTCCGTTTGAGGATGGTATGCCGAACTAAATCGTAAATCCGTGCCTATAGCTTTCTGCAAGCTAACCCAAAATCGTGAAGTGAATCTTGGGTCACGATCCGAAACTATGGATACTGGCATGCCATGCAATCTCACAATCTCGTTCACATACATACTAGCAAGACGTTCAAGGGAATAAGTCTCACGTATAGGTAAGAAATGAGCGGACTTGGTTAATCTATCAACAATAACCCAAATCGCATCTATACCTTGAGAAACCTTGGGAAGACCCGTAACAAAATCCATAGTAATGTGTTCCCACTTCCATTTCGGGATCTCAAGTGGTTGCAATGGACCCTTTGGCACTTGATGCTCCGCCTTTACACGTTGACAAGTTAAACACCTCGAGATAAACTCCGCGATCTCTCTTTTCATATTGCTCCACCAAAATGTATGTCGAAGATCGTGATACATTTTGGTACTCCCAGGATGGATTGCAAACGGTGTGTTGTGTGCCTCCATCATTATTCTATGCTTCAAGTCAAAATCGTTAGGAACACAAAGTCTGGAGTTGACTCGAAGTATTCCTTCTTCATCGATTCTTGCTTCTGGAATAGCACCTTCTTGCACTTTCTTCTTCATACGCATCAGCTCCATGTCCGTAGCTTGAGCAGCTTTAACTTTATCGATTAAAGTCGGTTCTACTCGTATATTTGATATCATCATGTGGGTATTTGGAGCCTTCATCTCTATCTCCATCCTTTGTAAGTCATACAAAATGGGCCTTTGTGTTAACAATATTGCACTCGTACCCGCATATGATCTTCTACTCAATGCGTCAGCTACTACGTTTGCTTTTCCAGGATGATATTGGATGATATGATCGTAATCTTTCAACAGCTCGAGCCAACGTCGCTGCCGCATGTTGAGTTCCTTTTGGGTGAAGAAATATTTGAGGCTTTTATGATCTGTATAGATCTCCACTTTCTCCCCATACAGGTAGTGTCTCCAGATCTTCAACGCAAAAACGACTGCTGCCAACTCCAAATCATGAGTAGGATAATTCCTCTCATATTCTTTGAGTTGTAATGAGGCATAGGCTATGACTTTCCCATGTTGCATGAGAACACATCCTAACCCTTTGCCTGAAGCATCGTTGTAGATAACAAATCCATCCGAACCAGATGGTATTGTCAGAACAGGTGCCGAAATGAGTCTCCTCTTGAGTTCTTGAAAACTCTTCTCGCATTCCTCACTCCATACGAACTTTCTATCTTTCCGAGTCAGCTGAGTTAACGGAGTAGCGATTCGAGAAAATCCTTCCACGAATCTTCGATAGTAACCAGCTAAGCCTAGAAAGCTACGTATTTCGATTACCGACTTAGATTGCTCTCAACTGTGACTCATATCCCAACCTTGGATAGCACGTCACAATGACACCTATCAGTTTACTACCGCACGAATATGGCGTCCCCTACGGAGAGTTTGGCTTCAGTACATTCCGCAAAGGAAGTCACCAGATAAAGGCTCGGGTACAAACTTCTACAGTTAGGTTTTTAACTCCTGAAGTTCAATAGGAGCCATTCGATATGAGATTTTAGAAGTGGGTTTTGTACCAGATTCAAAGATGATACAAAATTCAATATCACGCTCTGGAGGTAGGCCAAGAAATTCTTCAAGAAATACGTCAGGAAATTCTCTAACAACAGAAATATTATTCAAATCTGACGTGTTTTTGTTCAAATCCATTACATGGGCTAAGAAAGCTTGACATCTATTTTTCATTAAACGAATAGCTTTGTGGCTTGATATGACAGTGACTGATTTTAGTGGTTTAGTAGTTTGAATTTGTATGACAGGTTGGTTAGGAATACGAAAACTAACAACCTTACGAAAACAATCAATTTTAGCATGATGAGTGGTTAACCAATCAATTCCTAAAATCACATCAAAAGCAAGTATCTTTAAAGAGATAAGATCAACAGGTAATGTGATAGTACCAACTTGGATCATGCAAGATTTATAAACTGTAGATGTAACGAAGGTTTCACCCAACGGAGTTTCAACAGATAAGTTAAAGTCCAATTTCTCCGGAGTCAAGTTTAAACGTTGAGCACAAGCAGGAGAGATAAAAGAATGGGTAGAACCGGTATCTAGTAAAGTATAAACTTCGCAAGAATTCAAGATTAGCTTACCCGTGATCACCTCGTTCGGGTTTCTCACGTTTTGGCCAGTAACGACAAACGCCCTTCCAGGAACCGCTGATTTCGACTTATCCGGGACAGCTTTTGGAGTCACCATCCCCGCTGAACTTGGTTTTGCTACAGAACACTCTCGAGCTATATGACCCTCCTTTCCACAGTTATAACATACCTTGGATTGTTGTGGGCAGTTTGGGCTGATATGTCCCTCTTTACCACATTTGTAACATACGACCGGTGGTCGTTCTCCTCCCCTAGAAACAGTTGATGTTTGTGCTGACGTCTTCACATTATCATTGTTGTACCTTCTCTTCTTGAAATCTCCTCCCGACTCGCTCCTTCTCTTATCACGACCACGATTACCACCAGAGTGGTTACCGCTTTTGTCTGAATATTTTCCTCCCTGCTGGTTTTCATTGCTTCGATGACTGCCGCCACCGGTATGACCCTGGTTGTGGTCCCTCGGTTGCACATACTCATTATCTCGCTCTAATAATTGAGTCCTATTTACAACATCTGAATATAAAGAAAATTTATGAGAGATAAGATATTGTCGAATCTCGGGTTTTAGACCTCTCAGAAACATCCTTGTCATTCGTTCCTCATTTTCGACCAAATGAGGTGCAAACCTGGATAACTCTGCAAACTTTGCCTCGTACTGGGACACCGTCATGTTGTTTTGTTCCAGTCTGATAAACTCTACCTCCTTCATATGACGAATACTTTCAGGAAAGTACTTGTCATTGAACAGTTTTTGAAATGTTTCCCAGGACATGTTGAGTGCGTCAAGCTGGGTACGCTTCACAGACTCCCACCAGTAGTCTGCCTCACCACGGAACATAAAGGTGGCGAATGGAACCTTTTGTTCCTCCGTGCATCCTAAGACATCGAATATCTTGGTAATTTGCTTGACCCACGTTTCCGTCATGATCGGATCCGGCTTTCCCTTAAATTCTGGTGGTCCCAATTCTTTGAACTGCTTAGCTGTGACAAACCGCGTGTTATCATTTCCACCCGTATTCTGCACACGAGTCTCCCTCGTCTGATTTTGCATGAACTGCAAAAAGCTCCTAAACATTCCATCATTCATCGTTTGCTCGATAACGTTGTTTACAGGAGGAATATTGCCTTCCTGTTGCACGTTCCCCTGGGTGGTGATCAAAGGTGTCTCCACGGTCTGATTTACTCCATTATTAACGTTCTCAGCTGCCATTCTTAAATACTGCCATAAAACAAGGGTTAATAGTCATGTCATATATTATCCCTATACTCTGACCGACCAAATAAACACCAAATAAACTTAGTCAAGTCATACTAGTGAAGGAATTCCCCGTCTCTCCCCTCCTAGTTCTTGTCTCACATCTCAGCCAGGGATCATATCCCTAAGCTCTGATACCAACTGTGACGCCCCCAAAATAGGTATACAACACCCATTCTGAGTCGCCAAATACATGGTACAGAAAGCAAACTACAACTTCAATAATAAAATTGTCGCACAAAATACGACAACATATAATGTGAGTTTAAATACAAATATTGTCTTCTAGACAATATCCACACTCAAATAAATCCTCATTACAATTATTCAAACACTATTTTACAGAAATAGTGAGGACTGCTAAAACATCTTTCTAGAACCATCACTCCATACCCCGACTAGATCCTGCTATGTTCTCACCTCCTGAGAAGAAAAATGGAACAAAAAGGAAAAGGGTGAGCTCAACTAGCCCAGTAAAGAATATTATGACTAAGATAATATACAAACAAATTATCGTTAGTCTTCAACACGGAAAAATATGATAAAATATAATCGACAACAAGTTTTAGATCAACAACTGCAGCGGAAACAGCAAACCATTAGAAGAGTCAAGTAGAGAAAGAATTCTACTATCTTCTAAGATTTAAAAGTCCATCATCAATATTTTATCCATGTAACATCAATTAATAATCATCTTTATCCAAATATTCATCTTTGCACTACAGGCCAAAGATATTCATTTGTATCACCTGTCAGTCATGTTCATCTCAACACCTGTTCATCGTTGCACTACAGGCCAAAGATATTCATCAAGTAATCATACATCTTTGCACTACAGGCCAAAGATATTCAGTAATATCATCATTTAGGACTGAGGATGATGAAAAATATCTTAAAGAGAACGAATCCAATGAGACAGAAGGACAAATAGTAGGGATTCGTATAACAGTTTATCCAAGATCAATAATACTTCATAATAATCAATTGTGAAGCAGAATTCAAAAATAATAATTAAAACATGGATACAATCAAAGATAGTAACCATAATAGACATCTTGGACAAAAAGGAAAAATTTTATTTTTCGGTGAATAGTGCCGTATTCGTGAATAGTACCGTATACGTGAATAGTAACGTATACGTGAATAGTAACCCCGACACAAAAAGTTCCAAATTTGATAAAAACTCATATCAATATTTTAGCATAATGATATTGAAGAAAATAATATCATTTAAGAAGAAAATAATATCCCTTACCTCAAAATATCAGTACTTCTGGTCGGAATACCGGTATAAGGCTGAAAGAAACTTGTTCTGATGAATAGAAACTCTCAAAGTATCTAAATACTCACAAAATACACTCAATAATCTAGAGAGAGAAAGAGAGAAAACTTGTTTCTGGTGTGATTTTCAATTCTAACTTAGCCCTCTATTTATAGGAAAATTTTAGTAGGTTTGACCTGCAACCTGATGGCTTTACCTGCTACTATTCCTACCCACCACATTTGAAATATAATTCAGCACATTTCTTCACCAACCACAAGTGGGGCCCACCAATTCTAGAATTTTTCATCAAAATGATAAACTCCGAAAATTTAACAATTTCTGAACCAGTCATCTCGCAAAATTCATAATAAATCATACGTTCATTTTTAACGGTTCAAAATTTGTGGACATATACTCAACTTATATATGTATAACATATCCAAAAATTACCACGATCCAACGGTCGGATTAAAAATTATAACACCCGTAATATTTCTCAAAAACCCTGATTTGATTTTTAATACCTCCATTCCGATAAAAATACTGATAAAACACCTCAACATTAACTCCTTCATTTTTAACCACAAAAATATATCCCTCATTTATATCCACATAAAATAAATATTTCCTTATCATATGAATCAACAATTAATTATTCACAAATAATATTACAGAATCACATTTATGACAACCAGGCCGTTCCCAGGAAAGAGGGGGCTTTCCAATAAGGATTTCTCCTTACTGGCGCGCAATTAGATGACCAAACCTCTCCTTAGACAGAACTTTCTAGACATTGCCAATAATGTTATATAATAATATTATTCAAATAATATGAATTATTGATCTGATAATGGAAAATACTGTGCAGCAACAATTATTGAAACAACAATAATATAAAATATCAATGCAACAATTATTGAATCAATAAAATAAAATATTGAACAATAACTACTGTAACAATTATTGAGTAGTGCATTCTTACGTAAGAATTAATAATTGGTGCAATACCGTGTGCTACTGTATTTTAATCACCGGGTATTCCAACAGTATTAACGTTAACAACTACGCCGTTATTTATAAATAACTTATACTTGTCATTTTCTTCATCCAATCGCTTTCCGTTATGAGGCCCACACAAGGCTGCGCCGTCGTACGAATATTCCCCGACAGCAAGAATATTCCACGACCAAACGAATATTCCCCGACAAAATGAATATTTTATAACCACTTGCTTATTTTGCAAAATTTGCACATTTCACCCATAACCAAAGTATTATATCAAATTAACCCCTTATTATTCACAATAATATTTAGAGAAAATTTGATTTTATTCATTAATAAGTTGGGGTCTTACAATATATATATATATATATATATATATATATATATATATATATATATATATATATATATATATATATATATATATATATATATTCTACGCACAACTTATGCAGTCAAAATCCACAATCACATGCCAATATATTACGGTGTACATCTACAATCCTTCTTTTAATATCATGTAAATTACCAAAATCATCACTAATATCTTAGCGAGAATCATTAAGCATGAATATATTGAACCAAACCATATGGTGCCAACCATAGAGATAAGACAGTCAATTTAATTAACAAAGAGTTCCATTATAACCTTAGAGCCAATACTTAGTTCATAGCTACTGAACAAAATATAAGTAGCAATAAAGACAACATTTATAGATTACAAAATCAGAGGAAATAAATGGATAAAAATAAACTCTGTCGAAACTCTTCAGTCTCTAAGCATTCTGCTCTTTTTAAGCTCTCCAATCCGTGTAGCTCACTGCTCTTGTTACTCCAAGGAAATCCAGACTTCTCCCTAAACTACCTAATCTATATTTATAGACATTATCTAAGAACTAGAAAGAGAAACCACAAAAGAGGAGAGATAACTATCTTATGCTAAGCTAATCTATTATATGATATATATATATATATATATATATATGTGTGTGTGTGTGTGTGTGTGTGTGTGTATTATAGAGGCTTATCCCCTTCTTATATCAGCTCCCCCCTTTTTTAGGTCAAACCAAGCCATTCTCTGCCTGGGCACCTGAGGTCGCGCTGTGACAAGGGCAATAAGGCTTAAGGTGGTGTTGCGGCACCACGCCATCAACAAAAAGACTGGAGGTCGCGCTGCAGTGTAAGTCCATGAAGGAACTGTGGCGCTGTAGCGCGAAGATGACATCAGCAAGGACCAGGGGCTCGCGCTGCGGCGTGAGATATAGACCGGGCATTGACACTACAACACCAGTGTATGGAATTTGTCCGTTTTATCCCCTTAAAGCTAGAAAAGTCCTGTAAAGCCCTACAATACGTCGGTTAAGCATAATAAAACTATAATCATATAAAATTATATAAAATCTACGAGATCAGGTAACTATTTAAGTCATAAAGTATCCGATTCGCGGGTATAAATCTCACTCATCAAATACCCCCAAATTAAGTCTTTGCTTGTCCTCGAGAAAACTATCTAACACAAAACTAACAATAGTAAAACTCACGAGAAAGAAAAATAAAACTGTATACTAGTATCATGGCTTCTAAGTTTGATCATATCTACTCCTAGAGAATAGGTCAAACATAGATATGAGTAAGGGTTCATTCAATTTCAAGCATAAGACTGTATTCGATCCATTCTATGTGTGTCTGTGGAGACCAACCGTCTTAACTAATCATAGCTCAAATAAGATCGCACTGTCGATTGTTAATACCAATATGCACACTTCGCATCTTAAACATTCAACAAGCATTAAGAATAAGATGCAAGTGCAGGAAAAGATCAGAAGACCCTAGCATGAAGAAAGTAAAATCTGACTCGGACAGTCCTTAATTACCTTAGGCTATTCATAACTACCCATTAATGAGTTTTTGATCAGTGACTCCCAAGCCAGATGACTTTAGGGCACTAGGTATAGAACACCCCTATGAATCTAATAACTCGAGTAGTAAATGCCACGTAATCAACATAAGCCAACTGAGACTTTACGAAAAAAAAATGAAGATTATTAGGCGAGTGCATTTTATGCTCCATCTCAACATCGGTCATGCGTTTATGGGCAAGTGCGTTTCACGCTCCATCTTGACCCACCGCATGACTTTCGATATTAAATCTTCTTTTCTTTTTATTCTCATTTTTTTATGTGTCAACATGCCAGAATCCAAGATCCAAAACTGTATAAGCGTCTAAGTCTTTTATTGCCTTGTAAAAATGAAAGTTATAAAAGTGAACAAACTCTCAAAGCAATAAACACGCGAACTAAATTCAAAAAATAACTAGTTAACACAGTTGGTCGGTGCTTGATAAGAAGGACGGATCATTAACAGTCTCAACTTATCGATTGGACAAACCCCTAGCTCATACATGCTTGACACGACTCTAAGAGATAAATATATCTACATGGCGCTTGTCATTAGCCACAATCAAAAAATAATGATATATATAAAACCCTTGCATAATAACAGCTCAAAATAGGGTAAAAAGGTCATTGACATGGCACAAGCATATAAATCTGTATAAGCCCCAAAAAGATGGCTATAAACCACAGCCATACTGAAAACAATCCAAGCATTCATAAATAAAAGCAAAAACTGTTCATGGCATCCATAATAATAATCCCAAAACATAATACCGTAGTTTAAAATGACTGCACCATAATACTGATAAAAACATAAGCAAAGTACTAAATATGGAAACCTAACATGGCAGTAGACAGAAATAAAATAGATAATAAACCGATACACCCCCAAACTTAAGGTGAGCAATGCCCTCATTGCTAAACATATATCAATCTATACAAGAGGGCTTCCCTGAAGTTCAATCACTCGGCAGTAGCATCATCCTCATCAGCTTTGACGGGCGGTGAAGGTGGAGGGTATGGTGGGAAGACAGGAGGCTCTAGGAACTGGAATGGCATGAACTCAGCATCCTCACCACTATACATGGTGTATATGCTCTGCATCGTGTTGACCAGCTCAGCCTGATATTGTATTGCTATGTCCTGCCTCTGGGTCACTGCTACAATGTGCCTCTGCTGCCTCTGAGCTTCGGCGTCGTGTTTTTGATGCAGCAGGGTGAGGGATGCCATGATCTCTGCCAATAGTCCCTGTGAAGCTGGTCCTACGTCTGGTGGCTGCGAAGGCTCGGGCTCGGCTGTAGGAGGTGGCTCAGTAGGTGGCCCGTATCCTTCGCCTCTGACATGAGAAGCTGCCCGCCACACATTGAAGTGTGAGATGGTCTGATGGTCAATGATTGACATAGGTGGCAAGGCTATCTCTTCTGGCCCCCAATGGATACTTGCCCTCTTGCACAGCCGGGTGATCAAGGATGGATATAGGAGTCCCAAAGCAGTGGTGCTCTTGATCACCTTCAAGATCGACTCATGTATGACAACTCTGATGTTCACGTTCAGGCCCGTAATAATGGCGAATAAGAGGATCTCTCTATCCTTAGTCACGTCGCTCAAGTGACGAGTTGGGATTATGTTGGCATAAATAAAGCTGAACCAAGCCTTCCCATAGCGACTGAGCGCAGCATGAGGGAAACTGGTCCTCTCACCCGTGAAGTCATTTTTCTTACATGTAGTCCCGGGCTTGCAGAGCCTCCTAATATTATCCTCGAGGTCACAGCTGTGGAGTCCCGGCTCCATATAGTCCCGACCCTCGAAACCAGGTGTCGCGAATAGTGTATTGATGGCTTGGTTTCCAAACTCCACTGACCGCCCCCTAACTTGGACAACAACAGGATCTTCAGGATTGGCATTTACATAAAACTCGAAGACCACAGAAATGATGGCTGACTCAGGCAGCTTTGTGAAGTGAATCCACTGACATCCCAGGATCATAGCCGCTAGCTCGCCATCCTTTGTTTTGTCAGGCCTCAAACCCCGCTCAGGAATTAAAATTTGTGTGGCAAAAGAGCTTTTGTATCATTTACAGGCCTCTTCGTTGACAAATTTGGTGTTGTCCCAAGCCGTTGGTGCTGCGAACGAGGACCCTATGACACTAAGGCATTGCCTTTTTGAAGCCATGTCAGAATTTCAGTTGGTTTGGTTCAAAAACAGTCCCTAAGCAGTGTAGAAGTAACCCTTTAAACAGTGCATGACAACTCTCCAATAAATCCCACTAATTTTAAGCCAAAACAGTCAAATTTCTCTCTCAGGCAAATTATCAAACACCTTGTGTGCGTTCTGAGAATCCAATTTGGACAACCCTTGCTTGACAGTGCTCTAACCCGATTTTCATCAGTGGAAATCACACAACAAGACACACACCAAGAGAGCACCAACCCAATAATTTGATAAAAATATCTTGGTGAATGACTGAAGGACAACCCCAATTACCTTAATGGAGAAGAGTAGCAGTCCTTTGGAGCCTTAGATGTGCGATTGATTTGAACCCGAATTCATATGTTGGTGAACTTGGAACCTAGAGATATTTGGATGCTGGGAGCAATGTATTTTTAAATTTTTGGTGAAGGAGAGGCACCCTTTTGTTTGCTTTGATTATAAGGCGCTTAGGCTGTAACGATCAAGAAATTTATAATTTAATTTAAATATTTATTGATTAAATAAATATTTTAAATAATTTATTTATTGTGAAAAATAAATATTTGATGAATTATGATGTAATAATTTAGTTGAATATGTATGATAACTAAATTAATGAATGGTAATTTTATTATTTGAGGATTTAATTTAATAAAAATAATTAAATTAAATGAATTGTTTAATATTTATGAAAATAAGTAAATTAAATAAAGTTATGTTTAAGTCTAATTTATTAATTAAATTAGATGTATAATAATTTATTAATCATAAGTATTATTATAATTATAATTATTATAATTACTATTGTAAGTCGTTTAAATAAACTAAAGTGTGACAAAAGTAACTATATAATATAATATTATTAAAATAATCTAGTTTAGGGGAATAGGTGGTAGCCAAACAAGGCCTTGTAGCCTTTGGCTTATTCAACTGACGCCTTTTTGTTTTTTTTAACTGAAAAAGTACGTGCCATATCAGTTTATTTTCTTTCGCATCTTATTTTTCCTAAGGCTAACTAAGACAGAGAGTTGGGAGAGAAGAAAGAAATTATAGAGGTTTTGAGAGAGCTTGAGAGAGTTTTCTGAGATTATCAAGAAGAAGGAGAAGGATTTCTATAGCTTGTGATCATCTTGCAAACAAATTAAGCATTGAAGGTATAAAAACTTAAGTTTGTGTTCTAAATTTCTAATATGGGATTGTGTGAATTTGATATTGTGATTGTTAAATTAGCTTATGTAATCAATTGGTTGATATTCATACATGATTGTAGTAAGAGAATTCATGGAAAAATTGGTTTGAAAGAAGAAAGTTAGAATAACAGTGTTTATACATGAAAATGGCTTTAGAAAGTACAAAATTTCATGTTTAATATGTAGGATAATCTGTAAATTTATGTTAGATTATGATAGTATGTTAAGAAACGAAAGCGGCGTAGTTTGAATCGTGTCAATTAGTTAATAAACGAAGTCGTGGCGATCGAATTCGTTAAAAGTGTAAAAATTGAAGAATTTTGGAAAATTTGTGGTTTTGATTCTTCAAATTCGTGTATATGTGATGTTTATGTAGTTAGAATGGTGTATAGCATGCTTAACTATGTTATTACAGAGTTTTAGATGTAACGCCCGAGAAAAAATGAATTTCTAGGAGAATTAAATTTTTATTTGATTATGTGGATTAAATGAATTTAATTGATTATTTATGGGAGTAAGCTAATTGAAGGTCATTCTATGACCTAGATGTGTCGACATGTCGTAGTATTTTGGCTACGTGATAGAATTAAAGTGTTTGATTTTTCAAGATGAAAATAAAAGCTTTTCGAGAAATTTTTTGAAAAATACTATTCATGCATTTCTGCTCGGGAATTATTTTTGAACTTCTGAGAAATACGTAATGATAGAATATCGAGGTGAGATAGAATATCGAGGTGAGATAGAATATCCAATAATATTTTAGTTATGAAAAACACAGTTTTTCTCCTGCGGACTTAAAACCTAACGGTTAGGACAAGTGATTTCAGAGAAGGAATTTAAATGCGTATAATGAATTAAGTGACGATCGTATAATACGTAGGTATTGTTCGAGGTAACGAATACGAGTATTATACGAATATGTATGGATAATGGTATATCGTATATGATTAATTAGTATACGAGTTAGAATACGAGAATTATACGTAGAGTATATGTTATAAGGCTTTAAGCTAATTGTAATGGACATGTGGGATTGTGTAGTAATTTGTGAAGTCCAATAAGAATTAATTAGCAAGCCCAAGATTATGTAGTATTGAAGCCCAAGAGGTTGTTGAGGTAAAGTCCTAAAGTAATTTAATGCAAGCCCAAATGATTAAGTTAAGATTAATTAAGTTAAAGGCTCAAAGCAAGGATGATCCATGGGGCAACCCATGATCACATGGATGACCCAAAGTGGTGGCCAAGTAAAGTACTTGGTGGCTAAGCAAAGGATAAACTATGTAATTAGCAAGGAAACTTAAAGGCTAAGTAAGTGTGGTGAGCAAACAAAGTAATTTAAGTGATGAGGAAGTAGACTTAATGGCCAAGTGTTGTGTGAAGCAAGAGAACTTAATGGCTAAGTTTTGTGGTGGGCAAGTAAGGGATATGTGTTGTGGAGGCCAAGTAAACTTGGTGATCACATAATGAATAGTAAGGAGGTGTAATTAAGGAGGTGGATGGCCTTTTGACCATTGTGCCCTCATCTAGGATTTCCTATAAATAGAAGGAGAGATAGATCATTTGTGGGTTGTTGTTTTTCATCCAACAAGTTAAGTGCTTACTTTCTTGAGAGAAAAAGCTAGAAAAGCTAGAGTTTATATTTCAAAAAGCAAGAAGAAGATTAAGGTTTAACAAGTGATCATCAAAGGGTAACCAATCTTGAACCATGATTCTCTTTCTCATCCATTGTTAGAGAAGTGAGGAGTGGTAGAACATGTATGCTAAGAAGAGGTAAGAATGGTTGATCCATGAACTTAAGTCTTAATAAGCCGTAAAAGTCATGAATAAGCTATTCGTAATCATATAAGCTATGAACCAAGGAAGAATTTGTAGAAACTTGTAACATGTTTACATTAATGAAATAGGTATGATAAGATGAAGCAAGAATGATGGTTAGAAGTCTTGAACCTTCATAAGTCATGAAAAATGGAAACATAAGTATTTTATACTTTAATAAGTTATAAGATCACAAAGAACAAGTAATAACTTATCATGATTATAAGTTAATGAAGTATGTATGTCAAGATATTAGTATAATGGAATGAATCCATTTGAAACGGTTTAAAAATCTCAAGTAACGAAGTTTTGGCGGAATTCACACGATTAGACGATAATCGTCGAATTCGTGTAATTCTCGAAATGGAAGTCAAATTTTGATGTTGAGCTTGGAAACAATGGTTTTCAATGGAGACAAGTTTTATTTGGCATTATAGAGTTGCAGACTCGAGAATGACCGAATTCCGACTTAGAACGAAGAAACGAGCGTTGAACGTTCACGAACGTTTATCGTTTTCGTTAAAAATAGACTAATAGGTGAATTTTTAGTTAGCGAAGTCAAATAGATAAAATTCTTGCATTAACACATTGAGTATGTAAATTGTGAACCGTAGGCTCTTGAACGAGCCAATTCGGATTTATAATGAAGAAGTTATGAGCCCGAGAATCTCACATAAAAAGTTAACTGTCAAAATTTTTCTGGTGCTGAGTACTAGCGCCGCGGCGCCAGTCAAAGCAAAGTAAGTCATGCTGCAGCACGAGGCCAAGAGCATATCCACTATTAGTTGGTGCCGCAGCGCGACCATAACGAAGGAGACTCGCACCGCAGCGCCGAGTTCAGTTTTTAGCCTAATGTGTGGCGCCGCAGCGCGGCACAGAGAAGAATAGACGGCGCCGCAGCGCCAACCTTAGGGTCTAGATAGTGAAGAATGTTTGTATGTTGAGCATGAATGGAAATTAATTAACAATTAACTAAGGATCTTAATGTAACATTATTAACACATAATTAAGCCTTAAGTATGATCACTTAGGGTTACAGAAAGTCAATTGTGTATGAACGTAAGAATGATATAACGGAAAGCCGGAACCAGTAATAACAAATCTAATACGTAATTAGATTGAGAAGAAGGGTAAGATTCATTAGGAACCATGTATGTTCATTCATGACCTAATGTGGTATGTTATGTGGTTATGTGTTGTAGAGACCGTAAAGACTCAAAGGAAACGTAATTTTACTGTAGCAGACGATGAAGGCAAGTTTTTCTTAAACACTTGTCTAACCTTCGTGTTAGCCAGGTTTTCAAATGATTCAAGTTATGAGATGCATGTATGGTTTTAAAGAAAGAGTCGATGCCAGTTTTAACTCAGCTAGACTAATCTTGACAGATTGATTGATTTATTTATAAGTCTTTCAATAATAGAATTACTAACGCTATCATACGCCAATTGTTTGGTACGGATTCAAGGTAAGCTTGAGTATGAATAAACAAATGTATTTTTCATCGATTATTCGATGGGCACGCGAGGTTGCCAAAACTTAAACGTACATACGTTTAATGGATGTAGTGTTGATAAACATAGAGTACTATAGGCTGATCACCTAGAAGTGCTCGTAAGTTATGTCGAACTTACGGACTTAGTGCCGGGTTGTCCTTTTCAAAGAAAATATGAACTTCTCATGGTCTTGGACCAGAATTGATGTTTTACTGAATATTGTCATTGTAAAATGTTTTGAAGGAAAAGAAGTGCTATTTTGAATTATCGATAGTACTTCGTAACTATTATTCAGTTATCGAAGATATACGATTCCTATGTTTCAAGCATATTGTTTAAATGAAATTGTTGTACTTGCTGAGCTTGTTATGCTCACTCTTGCTTGAATCATATGAATGCAGCTAAGGACGAGTGAATCGAGGTTTCCAGTAGGGATAAAGGCAAGGCGAAGATGAATGATTAGTTTATCTTGTAATAGACTAGTAAGTATATGTATTATATTATGATGAACAAAGAATGTGATGGTTTAAGAACTTGGGAATGAGATTTATTATTATTAATGTAATAAGAATATCATTGGAACACACATTTTGATGTCGTTTCAGTAGAATGAATGTACAGTTATGAGTACGTGTAGCACCAATTGTAGGGTTGAAAGATACCCGGATTTGGGGGCGTCACATTAGATGTTTAGGTTTGTGAATTTCTGTGGCTTTGGGTTGAATTGGGTGGCTACTGTGTAGCAGAGCTGCTGCTATGAGTTTCTGTCTGGGCGTGGTGCAGCTGCGCCGTTACACAGGCAGAAATGGCGCTGCTGCGCCGTAGGCCTTCTGCGAATCTACAGCAGCGTAGCTACGCCAGTGGACAGCGCAGCTGCACCGTGCCCTGAGCCTAGGCAGTGACTGCTGTTCATTTGTAGGTTGTAATTCAAGGACCTAAATTGGCTTGGCATTCATGTTAGTGATGTTTAGACATAACGTGGACTATAATAACATATTTCAATGTGATGTAATATAAAGTGTGAAGATTCTTAAGTAATTATTTGAATAAGTTATGTAATGAAACCAAGTGTGATGTTTTTAAAAGTTAAAGATAAATGATAAGGTTTATGTTAGTTTATAATGTAATTTAAGATTCGTTAAGGATATTAACCAACATGATTAGTTAAGCTAAGGTTATGACTTAAATGGTGGTTTAAACCCGTAAAGCTAATATTCATACAACTAATTGTTGTTGCGATTTCAATGATATATGTAGGATAATTGGAGAATATTATTACTTGTGTAGCTTACATACAAGGCAAGTTTCCTAACCTCTGCTACTTTATTATTCAGCAAGGTTTACTTTTCGTTGTTATGATTATACTTATGCAAGTTTCCTCACTTCATTCTCTTTATAAAAATGCAAGCTTTCTATTCCTAAATTATCATTGTACAAGTTTCTAAATTCTATGTTAAAGTTGAGCAAAACTAATCTATCTTATGTATGATTGTGCAAGCTCTTGTAACCTAATTCGTTACATCGAGCAAGTTTCACTTTCCTTAATATTATTCAAAGCATATATTGTTCTAATACATCGATTCAAAGGAGATTGTTCTAACTCTTTTGAATATAGCACTTTGCATGTATATCATGTTTACTCAATTATATATTGTTGTTATTCGATCTTTGATCTTGATAACCTTGTTCAATTCTATATTGTTGTATTAAACTTTCAAGTACTAAGCAAACTCTTATTGATTAAACTAATCTATTATGGAATAGTGTTCTAAAATTCTCTAACCACTGATAAGTTAGTTCCGAGCTAAACTTTCTTTAGTGCAGAAATTCTAAATTCAAACTGAGACGAACAACCCTAACATAGGGTATTTTGTACGTGTAACATTTAGATGTTTGTGCACAATACATGGTACAAAGGGCTGATCCCCCTAAGTACGTTAAGAAGGGTCTGTATAGTCTAAATGACTGTTAAGGTTGGGGTAGTAATACCTAATCACCGGGGACATAGTTCGTGGTCTTAAGACCCTCAGATATTAAAGTTCAAACTTATTTTCTATTTTGATTCGTAGAACAAGTTCACCATTGTTCAGCATTTGTTGTTCACTCTTATGTTATTATTGTTGTTACTCTTTATATCAGTGAGCAATTGTTTGCTCACTCTTGCATTAAACACTGTAGCTAAAGTTGAGAAAGTCGATGAGCCATCTACTAGCAAAGGAAAGGGCAAAATGTCCAAGTGTTGAAGACTTATAAGAAATTTATTTAAATGAATTATGTTATAAGACTTGTTTTATTTTATGATGTATTCCGCAAACTTATGTAATAATTTTAAGGTTAGATTACCTGGGATTGTTTTGAGATGATGTAACCCTTTGATGGGAAAGATTATTGTTTAAGTTATTTTATGTCTTTATCCTTTATTATGGGTAGTTAGATGTAATTATTTTTTATAGTGAGCACCAAATTCTGTGGGAATGAAGTACCCAGATTTGGGGGTGTCACATAGGCTTCTGAAACTGTCGAGAGAGATGGGAAGTAATGGGCATAACTACTGGCTGAAACTGTTTTTTAAAAGCCAAATCTCGCTATCGGCGTTGCGGCGCGGGAGTTCCTTCTTTGCTTGGCACTGTGGCGCGAGTTAGCAGTAGGGTGGCTTCGCCCTTGGCGCTGCGGCACGAGTCATGTGCACAATGCTGGCACTGCGGTGCGAGATTAAAGTGGGCAACACTCGTCGATGGCACTGCGGTGCGAGGCCCCCTTGTTCTTTGGCGCTGCGGCGCGAGGTAGAGATTTTGGAAATTGAACATGGCGCTGCGACGCGAGTTCCAGTGTATATGCTAGCGCTGTGGTACCAGCCTTGTATATGAGATTTCCTGCACAAAAACCATGTATTAGCCAACATCTATTACACATATATCAAGCTAAATAAACACATGCTAGATATGCCTTACTTCTAACTAAGATAAACACTTGTAACATAATAACCTACTGCCTGCATTCTATAATCACAAAAATATGCACATCAGATATGACATCGGCTGGGCATGCTAGATATGCCTTATTTCTAACTAAGATAAACACTAGTAACATAATAACCCACCAAGCGCTTGTTTTAAAGTTATCGGCTTGACTATTCTGATGCCGTTCAATCCGGCTCATAAGCGAAAATGACCATTTCATGCCGCCGATTTGTCAATTCCTTTAAATTTTCGACAGACATGGATGATTGATCATCCCCGTTTTCTTCACCCATCGGCATGAAGAATCTTTCTCCACTGGAATTATCCACTAATTCAGCTTTCTCATCAATTTGAAAGTGTTCTTTGTGCGCTGGGGGGCCCTCCAGGGTTTCCACAATCGTGAGCGTGGTTTCGGGTTATTGTTCAGTCTTGACTATACAACCACTGTTGATCCTCTTCTCTCCAACTTTAGACTCCACCGATTGGATAGTTTGCACCATGACGTCCCCCTCAACAACTGTGCGAGACTCATCGCCTTCTCCTTGTGTATCCACCGTGCATTGCTCAACTTTTTCACCGTTGAGATCAATTATGACCGGTAGATTGCCTTGCGGTAGATTGGTGATGGCATTAACGAGTTGTCCCAATTGATTTTTGAGGCTTTTCAATGTGGCTTCTTGGCTTACCATTCGAACCTCATTTCTCTCAACAAAGTTGGTGAGGAGCTCTTCAAGCCTATTCTCTTCTTCGTGTGTTGAGTACTCCAAAAAGCTCTCACTGGGTCGAGATGTCACCTCATATTGTGGCGGAGACTGATATTCAACTTGATTCGGATAGGAGTAATTTGGATCATGATATTGCTCTCGATTGTAGTCCCAAGAGTTTGGATAACCCTAACAGTTTGGATGATAGGGAATCGGTTCAATGTCAGCTCGTTCCTGACGGTAGGCAGTCTGAGTGGCTGACACTCAAGATTGTCAGAAAAGCTCAAGAGATTTGCAATTTGAACTTGCAATTTCTAGAGTCCTTCTTCTGAGCTTGGTTGTGTCGTCCTCTCATAAGGCCATTGATAACAGTGACCGTCCATAACCTGTAACTTAAAAACAACAAGGAAGATCACACAAATAAAAGAAATATATATATTTGTTCAAATTAAGAATAAATTGACTTAAATCAATATTGGACAATATTAGAATAATAGTTCCTCGATAACGGCGCCAAAAACTTGTTGGTCAAAAAACCGATCACTAAACACACGCAAGTATATGCAGTCTAACAAGTAATACAGTGATAAGGAGAGTGTCGTACCCACGAGGAACTATCACTAATATTTACCAAATACCGACTTTGTATCGCTTAAGTCTTATTCGAACAGCAGACTAATAGGGTTGTTGTTAATCTAGATATAACTAATTAGCAAAGCAGTAAATGGTTAACGAATGGTAATCGAAGGAATTACAAGCTAAGGTTACAACTTCACCCCCACACAGGCATTCTGTCGAACACTTGGAGTGCTATGCTTCATCAAACTTCATACCCTTCTCTTTTAGGTCTTAATGGTCATGACAGTTTGTCGACCGAGAACACACAGGTGCTCATACACCTCTATCGAGGTATGCACAAACATATTGTAACACCCCGAACCCGATATAGGCCCAAAGTGCTACACGCCGCAAGCCCATAGGCCCACAAGGCAACAATATCAATAACGCGTAGCCCAAACAAAACAACTTAACAATAATCTCAACTTAAAAATCCAACAATAAATATATTTTAAATCAATCCAAATGAAATACTAATAAATACCACATTCAAATAATGGAGACGCAACTCCTCGAAACTAAGAGTTTTATCAAAATCCATCGACAAAAGAAAAACATCTAAAACTAAACTCCAGCTATTCTAAGCGTATCAAATAAAGGCTCATCTTTCAACGATGGGACCTGTAAAAATCTATAAGGGGGTGAGCGATGAAGCACAGCAAATAGCAATCATCTCTATCTAGCCGAATTAAGTACAATTTGCAAAATACTTTTTCGAAATAACTTTTTGTTGAATAACAATAGTACAAAAACTTTCAAAACGAAAACAATTCAAAAATGATTTCAATGTATATCATATATCTTTTAATCCATAGCCTTAGCGACTAAGGTTACATTAGCCCTGTAACACGGCCCAAAAGTTCGATAACGTTATGATACGCACCCTACTAAGGTATCTGTAAAATGCACGCTCTCCGAAGGGCATCTAAAAGGTGTGCGCCTTAGTAGGTCCTATATTAGGTCCGGAACTAAACGTAATTAATAACGGGTTCTATACATAGTCAGACTGAGGATTTCAAAATCTTTTCTCAATATTATCGATAATATAAACGATACTTTTTCACAGTTCAAAATCATATAATCTCATTCAGAGTTCGAAAATAAATACTTGATCCGAATTTTGAAATAAAAGAACATAACAATTTAATTTAAATGGAAGCCTTAAATAAAACATAACGAATTTTGAAACTTTACATTTAGGCATCCGAACAATTAATAAGACATACTTAAAAGTAACGATAATCTTAAAAACACTAAATAGTTCGGAAACCCACTTACATCGATATTGCAAAACATGAAATTAAAAACGAACAAATCCTAAATATAAAATTATGACAAATAGAATTATTAGAATACAATATTATAACACAATCATACTCTTTATTCGAATATTATGCACATAAATATTAAGTTTTAAATAAATTCGTAGTTAATTATTATAAAAATTGATTACAAAATTAACCATATATATATAAGGCAAATATCATCTCATAATAAAAAAAATAAGGGTTTAAGTTTTACCTTTATGAATTTTCTTCTTTTCTTCTTTACTGTTCTGTAATACTCCAAAGCCAAATAAATTTTTACGTTCTTCTCTCTCTAGTTGTTTAAATATATGTAATTCCTTTGCAAAATAGGTTACTAGGTAAAAGAGTCCTTTTTAAAATTAAAAATTTGTTAAACTTGAATGACTTTTCTTATCCTTATAGGTTTTAGATATGTATAAATACTTATTAGTTACACTTTTATTATCTAATTATATTATTTTATTATCTTTTATCTTTTATTTTTATTTTAATTTTAAAGCCGGGTATTACACATATCCTCTCCAGATCCACCCGATAGAGAATAGAACAGAAAAGAACGTCCAAGCTAGGTGATAATCCTACACATGTCTATGCGAATTAACCTAACAAGGATTTAAGCATAAGTTCTCTATTAGGTCGCATGTGGTGCACAGATATATGTTTATTCTACGCACAACTTATGCAGTTGAAACCCACAATCACATGCCAATATATTACGGTCTAAATCTATAATCCTTCTTTCAATATCATGTAAATTACCAAAATCATCACTAATGTCTTAGCGAGAATCATTAAACATAAATATATTGAACCAAACTATATGGTGCCAACCACAGAGATAAGACAGTCAATTTAATTAACAAAGGGTTCCATTATAACCTTAGAGCCAATACTTAGTTCATAGATACTGAAAAAATATAAGTAGCAATAAAGACAACATTTATGGATTACAAAATCAGAGGAAATAAATGGATAAGAATAAACTCTGTCGATGCTCTTCAGTCTCCAAGCATTCTGCTCCTTTCAAGCTCTCCAATCCGTGTAGCTAACTGCTCTTGTTACTCCAAGGAAATACAGACTTCTCCCTAAACTACCTAATCTATATTTACAGACATTATCTAAGAACTAGAGAGAGAAAGTATAAAAGAGGAGAGAGAGTTATCCTATTCTAAGCTAATCTATTATATGATGTATATATGTATTGCAGAGGCTTCTCCCTTTCTTATATCAGCTCCCCCCTTTTTCTAGGTCAAACCAAGCCCTTCTCTGCCTAGGCACCGGAGGTCGCGCTGCGGCGCGGGCAATAAGGCTTAGGGTGGCGTTGCGGCGCCACATCATCAACAAAAAGACCGGAGGTCATGCTACAGCGCGAGTCCATGAAGGAACTATTGCACTGCAGTGCAAAGATAACATCAGTAAGGACCAGGGGCTCTCGATGCGTTGTGAGATATAGACTAGGCATTGACGTTGCGGCGCTAATGTATGGAATTTGTCTATTTTATCCCCTTAAAACTAGAAAAGTCCTGTAAAGCCCTACAATACGTCGGTTAAGCATAATAACACTATAATCACATAAAACTATATAAAATCTATGAGATCAGGCAACTATTTAAGTTATAAAGTATCTAATTCGAGAGTATAAATCTCACTCATCACTTTTCCAATCATATTGTTCTCAGAATGAATAATCCACATGTGAGGTATGACTCTTTCATCTCTTTGTGAGCTTTCAGTCTCCATTTACATGCATTAGCGATAATATACATGTTAAGTATTCTTAGAAAGAGGTTTTTGCTTAACTTGTTATGAATGGGATTAATTTTGATAAGCGTCCGTGGGGCGAGAATCACGGGAACGATTAGAGAATTAAGACTATTCAACCTTTTTGATTGGGCACGACATCCAAGTTTAAAGCGCTTTTTGGAACATACTTGACCTTATATGCATGTCTGCACTTTGCGATTGCCTTGACTCTTAGTTGTGGGGTATGAAGCTATGGCAAAAATAATGGCAATTAATGAAAAGATAAAAGATAATTCGCCAACCTAATATCTCGAATCGTGGCCTAGGTTGCTCGAGTTATTAAGCCTGAGGGGTGTCTTTACACCTGGTGCCCTAAAGCCATCTAGTTTGGGAGTCATCGGCCCAACGCTCCCTACATGGGTAACTTAGCGCCTAAGAAAATGAGCATTGAAAAAAGAAAAGGCAAAACTTGAGCAGATCTGAATCGTGGCCTAGGTTTTTCGAGTAATAAAGCCCAAGGTGTGTCTTTACACCTGGTTCCCTAAAGCCATCTGGTTTGGGGTGTCTTTACACCTGGTGACTTAGAGCCTAAGAAAATGGACCTGTCAAGCTTAGGTAAAGAAGCAAATAGGGTGATTGTCTGACTCATCTCGAAGAATGACATTTGTTACTCGAGCTAGTAAACCAAAAGGGGTGTCTTAAGACCTAATGCCCTAAAGCCCTCTGGTTTAGGAGTCATTAGTCCAAAACTCGTTACATGGGTAATTCTGAATAGCCTAAAAAATGAGACAAGTTGGGCGAGAGAAAAGAAAATTAGAATCAAGAAAAATTTACGAGGGCATAGAAATGAAACCCGTGCTAAGAGTTGTGCCACTCATAGTGCCTATGTCATATGAAATCCATTCTGCGAAGAATAACGTCTAGAGCAAAGATGAAGTATCTTTGATATAGGGAGATAAGTCTTTTGAAACTAATCCTACCCATGAACAATGACCATGTATGCTTAAAAAGTTCCTTGCGATTTCATAACTCATTCAATTTCATAACTTTTACTTCAAATGCCTTATTCATCAGTGTATACTAATTCTGACGGCTGAGCCGTCAAGCTTTTGACGCATTTTGTTCTTTTCATATTCAGGATATTGCTCACTCGTGATTTGGTAAACAAAGAGAGTTTCTTATATGAATCCCCAACAACAACATATGAAAGGACTGGGGCATTTTACGATTCTAAACAATGGAAAGAGTCTAAGGCGGGATCAAAATTCTCAAAAGAAAGAGGTGAATTCCTGAAAGAAATAACGGCGACACAAGCTTGCCCCGACAAAAGAAGGGAAAAAATTCTCAAGAGAGTCCTTAACTCAAAAACAGACGTCTGACCGATAAAGGGTATATCAAATGAAATCCTCATCATTAAATGTGTCAACCTGCGTCAAGTCCTCACAAGTCAAGGCCTCTACACCAAAGTTCAAATCTGGGCAATGAAAGAACAGGTTGCACCCTCTAGGGATGTCAGCAGCACTCAGGTCATCAGTTCAGTCGGGTTGAGAATCAAAAACATAATGAAATGGGGCCAATCACCAAACAGCGAAAAGAAACTCCAAATCGCCTCAGAAAGGGTGAGGTAAGTTTCTACTCTAGATAATTTAAAATGTGCATCAACCTAGGACAATAGACTCCTAAGGATAAATCTAGATCATCACATCATGTATGATCTGCACATATGCAAATGTGCTACATCAGCGTACATCTCCATCAAGGTTTAGCATGTATCTCCAATAGATTTAAATATGTGTGCACATTAAATGCCTATATTAGAGAAAAATTTTGTGTCAAACATCATTTGGTATTATAAGTTGTTGGCATCAATCCAGCGTAACATCAGGCGGAGTCTGGTGAAGTAAGTCGTTGAATATTACTTCAGCAAAGGTATCGAAAGATTCGGTATTCTAAACCATTGGCATTAATCCAGCATAACATCAAGACAGTTCAGTGATGAAAGCTTTGTATACCACCGTTCGAGTGGGAATCAAAATAGTTTGGTGATGTCAGCGTAGTCAACTACCAGCAGGGTAGGATCCGTTGTCAAATTACCAGCGGGTAGGCACCTTTGTCAAACTACCAGCAGGGTAGGCACCGTTGTAAACTACAAGCGTATACTTCGGGAAGGTCCGATGATTTCAGAACGTCATCCCTAGTAGAGATGTAGAAAACATCTCAATTTCTCTTCATCAAACAAGCATCGATAATACTGATAAAAAACCAAACCGTTGAAGTCAACTGCATAGGCATCAGCAATAACCGGTAATGGTAAAGCGATTTACGTTGTGCGAAGTGCAATTTGCGATTTATGAAATGCAATGTGTGAGTTGCGAAGTGTGATTGGCCAAATGTGAAGTACGAAAGGCGATGTACGATTTGCGAAAGCATTTTAACATTCATCAGGAACATTTATTGCATTGCGATTTGCATCATTAAATATACCTTGTCATATTTCAAGTGTCTAGTAATCTTTATCAAATTCACTCCATTACATTGCATAAACATGATAAAAAGGGGCATCTGTAGACACTCGAAATTTTGTTTTCCTATTACTAACTATGCAGGAGGACAAAAGTGTCTTCTTCACACTCCAGAGATAACCCTGGAGAACCACAACATCAGTTTTAACCCTGAAGATGACCCCGGGAGATCAGTTTCTAACCCGAGAGATAACACGAGATATCAGTTTCAACCCAAGAGATAACCCCGAAAGATCCAGTTTCTAACCCCAAATATAATCCCGAGAGATCCATTTTAAAGCTCGGAGTCATCCTCAGGAGGTCAAACCAACCTCAGAGATAACCCTGAGGACTGTCAGAGTCAACAGCAGGCTAATCTCGGAGATAACCCTAAGAAAAGATTGTTACAACTGCATCAAAGTCGGACACAACCGCGGAGGGGAAAAATGGTCATTTTTCTAAGTCAACATCATTTCAATGCAAATTGCGTCAAAAGATGTCACATAAGAATTATAGCTTAACTTTTGAGCGCAAACAACGTAAAACAGCTCAATGGACTGTCTACAGAGACCCGGAGATGCCATTTTGGTCATGGACCCATCTTTCCGGATTCGAAAAAGAGCAAGCCACATGTCATTGTGTAGCTCTTAAAAAGAGTTTTTCGAAATGGTATGGCACGCTTCTATCGGACTCCCGGATTAAAAGTTATGAAGGTTAGAGCGGATAGCGCATCGTCCGAGTGCACGTACTTCGAGATGATGGGACATGCATAGCTCGGGGCAAACCCGGCAACCTGCTACTGCGAGTTAACCTGTGGCACATTTGGTCTATAAATAGACCCCCCCCCATCAGCCATAAAATGTAAGAAAAAAAGAAGAAAAAAGAGAAAACTAAAAAAAGAAGAAAAAAGAGAAAACTCTGTCTATTTTAGCCTTTATTCTCTTCTAGAGTGCTCCAAACTAAGTGATTCTTCTTTGTAAACACTTGTAAGCTCGTGTTCTGTAACATACTCAAGTTTAACCGGTGGAAATCGAGTTTTCAAACCTCAAAAGCTATCTGAAGCCTTCTTGGCAGCCCACTGTAAGATTTTTTTCAGATTTTTAAGCTTTCTACTACTTTATATATATATATATATATATATATATATATATATATATATATATATATACCCTCGAAATCAATTAATTGTGCCCGGATAGAATATCTGTGATATTTACATTTACGATCCGAATAGGTATATATATATACCTATATAAATATATATCTGCTTTAACTGCTTTCGTAATGTAGATATTTAATCTTCCAACCTGTGGACTAGATTTGTCTAAATCTAGCTATCTCTAACTTTAACCGGTTCAAAAGTGACTAAATTAAAACCGTTGAAGCTAGAATGGTTTAGATTTATTTAAATCTAGTTCCCTTTCTAGCTTTTGTATATATTAATTTATCATGTGAGCCTAGGAATCATGTGATCGAAGATTCAGCCTGGGAATCTAGATTCGGTTCCCACGATGGACATTTTTCAGCTGCAGCCAGCTTGTAAATTATCTACGGTGTCTGAATATCCTTGGATGGATATCATGCCCATAAGGAGTTCGACAATGCTATGTATCTTATTTTCTCAAATATGCTTCGCATCTCAAAAATAAAAGCAATCAAGTCGAATACAGAATAAAATGAAAGTATAAAAGGCCTCAATTACTATTGAGCATAAGGGTTTGCAAACCTATTTTCCAAAACATCACTGCTATATCTAGCCTAAAACTAAACTTTTATATACAAGTCAAACCCTTTGTGTATAGGTGCAAACAAGGCATAGCACTACTTCCAGATAATTGCACATAGGCTCAATACATACACACATGCAGATAAATAAGTTACTTAAAAAGTTACGATAACCGTGTTTTCACGGAAGTTAGGGGGTGCCTAACACCTTCCCCCCGCTTAATCAAGCCCTAGAACCTAATGAATCTCAGTTTCCAAGGCCAGTTAAACAATTCCCAACCATTGGGCCTTTGTGTAAACCTTTTTAAAATCGGTTGAGTTGGTACAACCATTTCAAATCTACCAACTGGCGACTCTAAAAGTCAAATCGTCGACATTCACATGTTGGGGACTCGCCTTTTCAGACAAAACTCACCCAAAATGAGAACACAAAATGGCAAGCACAGAAAGGGACACAAATCTTCTTGACGTCGACAACAAGTATGTAGGTGCTTATTAGAGAATAAGTTCACTGAATGTGGCTCGCTAAGGAATACGTAATGGAGTTTTATTTGCTTGTCAATAGGAATTCCTGAAGTGATAGTAGTACAAGTGATCCTTAGACTTGAGATAATCATAGTATCTTGTGTATAATGAATTATACTTTGACTTATTCCTTAAGACCCTTAGGGTATATCAAATGATATGCTTGGGTGTAATAAGTTATATATGAAGATAATGAATGATCAATAAAGAATCTACCGCTTCTAGTAAAAGAAGAGATTGTCCTATGTGATTCGATAAATGACAACCTAATAGTCCTTGGCCATTATTTGGAGTTGTGCATTTAAGAATCGAAATACATATAATTAAATAAAATAAGACTTGACAGTAATTTTATGTCTTATATTTAATTGTGACATTGTATGGTGGAAGGATTGAATTATACAGTAACTATTTACTTAAAGGTTCTTTTATGATTAATGTTGAAATCTATATTATTTAGAAAGTCGTTGATCGCTAAGGAGGCTTATCCTTATTGTAGAATAAATGTTATTTATTTAAATAAATTATTAGATTAATTTATTTATTTAAATAAGATTAGAATTGATCTAAATAATTTATTCACAACCAATTTCAAACCTAAAGAGTCACACCATAAAAGGAAAAATATTTATTTAAGAAGTAAATAGCATAATCGTAATAATATGTTAAGTACATTTAATTTATTCTATGGTGATAGAATAAATTAAATAGCTTAATATTTAATATTTAATATTTTGAAAATATTAAATATAAATTAATAAGAGGAGTCTTATTATTATTATTACTATTATTATTATTTAATTCCTAAAGGAGTTTGAGAATTAATTAATTAAAGGTACTCTCATATACTTCTAATAAGATTAGGAGGCTAATTAATTAAAAGAGCTTAATTAATTATTCTTAATAAGATTAGGAGCCTAATTAATTAAAGGAGTTTAATTAATTAAAATAAAATCCAATTTATAAATTATTTAGGAGGGTTGCCTACATCTATATATAAGAAGAGTCTTATTATGGGTGATGGTTGATGTTTTTCACAACACACGTGAATAACAAATCTAAGAGTTGGGAGAGTATGTATTTTCTATAGACATAGAAAAACTAGGGTTTTGCCAAACACACATCTTCTTGAATACTTCTTATTCATTGGTGGATCACCTATAGAAGCCAAACACTTGGGTGGCTAACGTTGATCAAAGGAAGGAATCAAACCCGGTGGATTCAAGTTAAACGTGAAAAGGATTGGAGAGGTGAACTTGTACATGAGGAAGCTAGTTCTACAAGGGTATGGATTTAATTTTTATATCTTTTCATCTAATTAATAATTATGCATAAAGGATGATCCAGATATATGGCTTGTAAAATTTTAAAATCTGTTTTTACGCTTCCGCTTTACTTTGATGCAATTTGATTATGTACATGAATATTACAAACCTAATAGGAAGGTTAAGGGCACATGCATGATTTATTTAGGCCCAAGTATTGAGGGATTGAGGCCTAAAGAGTAGCCCAAACCAAGTCCAAAGGGAAGCCTAAACTATGATCCAATTTTAAAAAGTTAAAATTGGTCAATATGCTAGCAAAATAAAATGAGAAGGAAGAAACAAAAAGCCAAATAGTGGAAAAGGGGGGAGTACCCGGCCATAGGGAGTTAAGGGGACCAAGTGGTGGTCAAATTTTCCATTTATGGAAAGTTTTGAGTCATCTAAAGTAAGGCATTTAATGTCATCTACCCTATTAAGTCATCTTAGTTAAAAAGTCTTAATAATCCATCATTTTGTTCCCTTTTACTTAACCTTGATTAGACAAGTTGTTGGTTGATTAAGGATGGTTGGGGGATGATTAGTAGAATCAAGGAAGTTAGGGGAGTTGGTCACTTGGCCAATAAAGACTCAAAGTTGAGTGACCAACTCATGAAGCTAGCAAAAGTTGTTTTATATATACCAACCCTTCATCTTGCCTAGCTTTTATTTCATTTCATTGCTAAGCAAGAGAAAGCAAGGGAGAGTTAGAGAGAAAGAGAGAGTCTCGGGTGAAGAAAAAGGAAGAGGAAGGAAGTTATCAAGCTTTAATCATCCATTAGCAAGTAATGAACAAGAAGAGAACCAAAGTGGTAAGACCCTAAAATCCATCTCTTTGAAGCTTTATGTATGTATTTTGCTTATTGATGGTTGTTATTGTTATTGGAGATGATCATGAAGGATCCGGAGGAATAAGGATATTGTGATGGTTTATATATGATTAAATCATCGGTAATTTACATAAAAGTAAATGAAAAACTAAAACGTAAGCCTATACGTAAAGGATGAACAATAACTTGTAGAGGATTGTTAATCGGACAGTGTAATTCTTTGTTAGTGAGTCAATTTTGGATTTCAAAAGGAATGAAATATGTGTATGTGATTTTTGAAGATGTTCCAATTAGAACGGAGTAAAATTATGTTATAACGAACTTATGGCAAAAAATGTAGTAAAATACATCAAATGGTAAAAGCCTATGTCACAAGTGACTTTTGGGCCAATTTTACTAGTAGTTAATGCTTTCGAAAAATTTTTATTTTCTAGGGATCTAGTAGAGCATAGAATAAGTGAGCCGTAAGCTCAAGGACGAGCTCAATCCGACTTCAGATGAGTAAGTTACGAAGATTTGAAATATGGACGTTAAAATCGTCATATAGTAAAACCTAGGCCATAAAAAAAAATTTGAGCCAATGGTTTGGCTTTTTAATGAATGAAAAAAAAATTCTTTCAGGGGGTTTTGTAGTGTATGTTACAAGTAAGGAAATGGATCAAGAACCGACTTATTCCGATATCGGATGAGCGAGTTATGAAGTTACGAAGTAGTGTCAATGAAAATGACAAAAGCTAAAAATCTAGAAAATGGGATGGAATGTTTTTGATGGGTTGGTGATGAGTTTATACCTATGAATTGGGTATTTTGTGCTTGATAATTGGTTAATGATGGAATCTCAGTCATGGTTATAAAGTATTTGGTGTTTATGTGTATCAAGTGTTGGCATTAGCGAAGTAGTTAAGCAAAGAGTTAACAAAATGCGTCAAGTTAGCATACAAGGACGGAAAGGACAGAAACTAACAGAAAGTCAAGCACAGTTGTGCTATCAACTAGTACAACAACGCTGTAGAGCTAGCGTAGCAACTTATGAGTAGGTTTTATACCTACGAATCATGTATCAATAAACTAATTTTGTTATTTAAACTTGTGTGTTATAGTTACTTTTCATGCATTTTCTCCCATTTGGCAAGAAACAGAAGGTGGAACTGAGTTGGTGGCACTAGGTGGCTAATTGGATAAAATTTATAGCTTAAATTGAGTAGGAACTAGAGTGATGGGACTTGGCATAAAGCAGCAGTAGAAGATTAGAAAAACCAAAACAGATGCATAACGCGGCCGTGCCCAAAAACAACTAAGGGGCAGCGCGGCTGTGCCTGATCCCAGTGTTAAAAGGCTTCTCTACAGTACATGATGAGTGGGTTTCATACCTACGAATTTGATACCTTTTCGGACTTAAACAGTTGCTAATCTGTATATTTTAGTACTATTTTATGTGTGTTTGTGTGCAGGTTTAGTATGTATTAGATAAGGCAAGAGTTGATGGGCAAGTTAGCAGGAAAAGCAGCAAAAACAAGTGAAGTACAAAGTAATATCCCGCTGGAGCATGCATTCATAGAGTAAAATACCCCGCTGGGGCGGGGGTCCATGTCATCACCTTACATTGATGCATGTCGGGGCGAGGGTTCCCAAGAAGAAAATATCTGCTGGGGCGGGGGTGCGCGGCAGAGAAGGAAGTCTTTTGATGCAATTATACTTCTGATGTTGCATAGCTTTTGGACTTTGTACGTGATTGGGACAAGGGGAGGAGTGTATTCAATGACAGAAACATAGAGATCATAAACTACAATCAATCATTATTCTAACTAGCAAACCTTAGATTTTGTGGAGATTTTGGAGGAATTAACGCAAGGAGGCTGGAGCACGAAGATTTCAGAGTGAATTGAAGAAAAAGGTGGTTCTATTTACTGTTTGTATTCTTCAATTTCAGTTTTGTAATCAGGATGCTTGATTCTTACATCTTTTCTGTTTTTAATTCATTAGCTATGAACTAAATTCTTTTATTAAACCTATGATGGATCTTATTGTGTAATGAGGATTATCATGCTTTGATTTTAATTTAATGATGCTATTTTCAGTTCATCTAATATGGTTTGTGCATAATTTAAGAGTTACTTGATCACCAATTCTTTGTGAACTTGTATGAACTCGAGAGATGAAATATGGGTTTAGACTTAACCATAATAGCATGTGATTGTGATTTCTGCGTTTTGTTGGGATTTATAATTTATGTCTAGGAGAGAGATATACCTATAAATCGCATATAATCTTATGAGAACTTGGGATTAAACCTTCTTTAATTGTAATTCACATTGAGATATAGTGAATTAGTTAATTATGGTGTTTTGCTTAATTCTATCATTTGTGGATTTAAGTTGATATGTGTATAGTGCATTGAGAGATGGTTATATCTACTTTCGTGTTCTTGATTAATGAACTAGAATAGTTAATTTGAATTAAAAAGAAGTGTGATAATCTGAGTGAAGTATAAAGTGAAATTGTAGGCTTAATTCTCCTTTATCTGATTAAATTTTGTGATAGTTAGTTTTTATATAGTTTAAAAATATTATTTAGTATTATGATTTTAGTAATTTAAAAATTTTATATAAATTAGTATTTAGTATTATGATTTTAGTATTTTAATGCTGTAATTTGAATTTTGTTGTTTTGATTAATTAACAAAATAATTTGAATTTTAGTATTTTGGTATTTTTTTTAATTTGATTTTTTTTAGTATTTTAGTATTTTTTTTTAATTAATATTTTAGTATTTTTTTTAATTAGTATTTGATGTAAATATGTTATGTTTTGAATTTTAGTATTTTGATTAAATAATGTAAATATGTTATACAACTTATTTTATTTAATTAGTTGTTTTGATTAGTTCACAAAATAATTTAAATTTTATTATTTTGATTAAATGATGTAAATATGTTATGCTTTTTTTATTTTGAATTTTAGTTTTTTTTTGTTTTGATTAAATGATATATATTATTTTATTTAGAATATATTTTATATTTAAGACTGTCACGTCATCACATTTTAACTCCGTTTGTCTTCTGTTAACGGCAGGGCACGGGCGACCCAAAAAATATAACGTTAAGGGTACTTTTGAAAAAAAAATTAGGATGCAAGTGGGATATCGGGGTAAACATCATGGGCTTTTTTGACCATTTGCCCTCATAATTTATGTTTAGGAGAGAGATATACCTATAAATAGCATGTAATCTTATGAGAACTTGAGATTAAACCTTCTTTAATTGTAATCACATTGAGATATAGTGAATTAGTTAATTATGGTGTTTTGTTTAATTCTATCATTTGTGGATTTAAGTTGATATGAGTATAGTGCATCGAGAGATGGTTATATCTACTTTCGTGTTCTTGATTAATGAACTAGAATAGTTAATTTGAATTAAAAAGAAGTGTGATAATCTAAGTGAAGCATAAAGTGAAATTATAGGCGTAATTCTCCTTTATCTGATTAAAATTTGTGGTAGTTAGTTGATTTTATTTTATTTAGTAGTTTTTTCATTAATTTAATTTCATCATTAAATCATTAGTTTAATAAAATTGAGATAATATAAAGTTGATAATTGTTTGGATAAAATTAATATTTGTCTATGTGGGAACGATACTTTACTTATCATTATATTACTTGTTGATCATGTATACTTGCGTGTCGTGCATAATTAGATTAAACCCAACAATACAACGTGACCGTGTCCAATGCAAGCTTAGGGACAGTGCAGCCACGCCGGGTCGATGTTGACCAATTTTGACTTTTACTTTAAGGTGGCAACTGAGTTCTTTTTCACGTACTGTTTTCATATAAGGATTTGGATTTGTAACAGACTTATAAATAGAACCTTATGTAGTTATTAGAACATATTCTATTCTTCCATACTAAAAGTCTTAGTTTAGTTTAGATTGTTGGAGAATTGAAGCAACTAATCAAGCACGAGGATTGCAAAGCAGGAGCGGTTGATAGGAGGATTGTTATTATAGATTCTGTAATCTGAATGTTTTATTATTTGTGGATAATGGATTTTAATTCTATAATTATGAAGTAATTTCTTTTTAAGGCTACAATGGATCTTTTTATGTAACAAAGAATTGACATGATTCCTAATTAAGTTTGAATGATTATTCAATGGATTGTTTATTACGGTTTATGCGGAATTGATTAATTCCATAGCCAATAATTACTGTGATAACTTATATGAAATTAAGAAATGAATTATAAGTTAAGATCTGATCATAGTAGCATGTATTTATGTTTTCTGCATTGTGCTGGAATTCGTAATTTATGTATAGGATAGAGATATACCTATGCATCGCATGTAATCCTGAAAAGAACTTGCGTTTTAAATCCTCTTTAATTGTAATTCACATAGAGATATAGTGGATTAGTTAATTAGGGTGTTCATCTAAATTCTATCATTTTTGGATTTAAGTTGATATGAGTATGATGCATTGAGAGATGGTCATATTTACTTATGTGTTCTTGATTAACAATCCGGAATAACTAATTTGGTTTAATTGGAAGTGTGTCGATCTAAGTGAAGCATTAAGTGAAATTATAGTCTTAAGTCTCCATTATCTGACTAAATCTTGTGGTAGTTATTTTTAATCTTAGTAGTAACTAATTTCATAGATTTCACAACTTTGATCACTTGTTTAAAGAAACTGAGATAATACAAAGATTGGTGCTTATTAGATTCAAAATTAGTTTAATTTTCTTTGTGGGAACGATACTTGACTTATCACTTTATTACTTGTTGACCATGTATACTTGTGTGATGTGCGTAATTGGATTTTACACCAACAAGTTTTTGGTGCCGTTGTCGAGGATAACTTAAATTATTTTTCTTATTTTCATCATCAGTTTAAATTAGATCGATTTTAGTTAAACAATTCTTTCTTTTTTTTACTTCCTGTTTCAGGTACTCTTAAGTAGTGCATGCAAACTCGATCAAAGAAGCCAGACTTGTTGCCTTACGAGGATGACATCGAAAAAAAGTTTCAGCGGTTGAGTAAGTGGATAAAGGAAACTCAAGAGGCAATAGAAACACTGGTTAACATGGCTAGAGAGGCTCAAAAATCACTAAGGGATTATGTCATACCTAAAATTGGTGAAATTTAATCAAGCATCACGAGGTCAGTTATTTCAACAAATTCCTTTAAAATTAAACTCGGGACTATTCAGATGATACAGAATTCGGAATAGTTTGGGGGTTTTGCTAATGATGACCCGAATGAGCACTTGGTGAGTTTTCTTGAGATTTATGACACATTCAAGTATAGCGGGGTGACAGATGATGTCTTAAGATTGTGGTTATTCCCATTCACATTATGAGATAAGGCAAAAATTTGGCTACACTTACTTCCACCGGGCTTTATTACGACGTGGGATGATTTGGCACAGAAATTCCTAGCAAAGTTCTTTCCACCGGCAAAAACAGCTATATGAGGAATGACATTACCACCTTTGAACAACAACATGGAGAATGTTTGTACGAGGCTTAGGAGAGGTTTAAGGAATTATTGTGGAAGTGTCACGGGCTACCCAAGTGGTTACAAATTCAGACATTCTACCATGCATTGGGTGGTAACACAAGAACAAGGATTGATGTAGCCACGGGTGGAGCACTTATGGCTAAGGGATTTGATGAGGCATATGAGTTACTAGAGACTATGGCTGCCAACAATTATCAGTGGCCGACAGGAAGGATGCATCAGCCTAAGGTAGCTGGGCTTTTAGAGGTAGACGCAGTAACAGCTTTAGAAGCTCAGATGTCCGCACTATCAAATAAGATGGATGTAATTGCGAGAACAAATTTTTAGCAGGTAGCATTTGTTTGTGAGTTATGCGCGGGATCGCATCCAACAGAGCAGTGTGCCATCAATCCAGGGTCAGTTCAGTTTGTGGGGAGTTACAATCGGCTGTCGAATCCGTATCAGAACAGTTATAATCCGGGGGCGAGAAATCATCCTAACTTTTTGTGGAGCAATAATCAAAACAACAGCATGCCTCATGACCATCATATCCACCGGCGTTCCAAAATTAGTAACATCATGCAGTTCCACAACTGGAAAAGAAGTCAGATTTGAAAGAGTTGTTGTTGAAGTACATAGCTAGTAACAATGTGATGATGAAAAGTTAAGCAGCCGCGATTCAAAATCTTGAGAATCAAATGGGACAAATGGCGAATATTTTGACAAACAGACCTCATGGGGCTCTACCGAGTAACACAAAAGTTAATCTAAAAGATGAAGGGAAAGCGTAGTGCAAAGTTGTTACACTGTGAAGCGGAAAACAAATCCTGCCAGACGGTGCGGCCGCGCCCAATTTGAACGGGGAGGTAGCTCGACTACGCCCTTCACCAGTCTCAGAAAAGTCTGAAAAGGCAGAGGAAAAAGATGATGATAAGAAGGTCAAAGAAGAGCCAGTGGTGCAGGAAAAGGAAAAGTTAATTTTAGTTGTACCTCCTGTGCCATTCCCTTCGTGGATACAAATTCAGAAGCTCAAGAACCATTTAATTCACCAAACTTATGGAAATCTTCAAGATGTTGCACATCAATATCCCATTTGCCGAAGCACTAGAGCAAATGCCAAGCTACGTGAAGTTCATGAAAGAAATTTTATCCAAAAACTGTAAGCTCGGTGAATTCGAAATTGTGGCACTAACAGAAGAATGTAGTGCAGTTCTTCAGAAAAATCTCCCTCTTAAATTGAAAGATTCGGGCAGTTTTAACATTCGTTGTTCAATCGACAATCAAGTTATTGGGAATGCTTTGTGCGATTTAGGAGTGAGCATAAACCTCATACCACTATCCGTCTACAAGAAGCTGGGAGGAAGCAAAGCCAACAAACATCATTCTATAACTCACAGACAGACAAAACAGTCACATATCTGTTAGGAATAGTTGAAGATGTGTTAGTCAAAGTAGATAAGCTTATATTTCCAGCAGACTTTGTGGTATTAGACTTTGAAGAGGACAAAAGCATTCTGATCATATTGGGGAGACCATTCCTTGCAACAGGACGAACACTAATAGATATACCTAATGGAGAATTAATGATGTGAGTATTTGATCAAGAGGTGAAAATAAAAGTGTTCAAGGAAATCTCGATCCCGGATGATAAGAAAGAGTGCTACAATGTTGTTGCATTCAAGGATGAGGTGCATAAAGATCTGCGAGAAGACGGTGGCTTAAAAACTCTCATTGTGATCAAAAGACAAATTATCCTCTAGAAGTAAAAATAAAGGGGCATACGATAAAACAGTGTTAGTTATATGCTGAAAACAAGCAAAATTTCCTAAACATCTCGGCCGATCCAGACTAAAATAGGGATTTATCATGCTAAAAGACTTAAATTCAAGTGCTCGATGGGAGTCAACCCATTAATTTATTGCTTTCAATTCAATTTATAGTAGATTGTTAGGATTTTGGTATTTTTAGTACTATTAATAGTTAATTTTTATTATTGTAGGTACATCTCAGTTGTAACAAGGATATATGATTAAAAAAGTCAAACAATCAAAAGTTGTCAGGGTACAGGGCAACGCAGCCTCGCCCAACTTGAACTACTAGCCAGCGCAGCCGCAGCCGCGCTGGTTCGGGCAGACTTTGTGGATTTTGCGAATTGTACTCAATTTAGGACTCCTTATTATGCATACTTTAGTTAGGATTATTCTAGGTTTTGCAAGGACTATATATATATATATATATATATATATATATATATATATATATATATATATATATATATATATATATGGTTGATCATAACAAGGAGGGGATTATTATTATTCAACAGAACTTTAATTTCTAGATTTTTCCTGAGATCGTGGAAGAGAGCACGTGAAGATGAACAAATATTGGAGGCCAAACATGGAGATTAAAGTTGTTTTTCAGATTTTATTCTCTATCTCTTTCTCTTTAATTTTTTAATTCAAGGATGCTTAGTGATTTTATGATAAGAGTTTTCTTTCATCGTTATAAGCTAAATTCCTTCTTAAGATTACAATGGAACCCAATGATTAGCATTAATTGAATTACTCTCGTTTCATTGTTATTAATCATATACAAGTTGTTTATCATATTTCGTATTACATGCTATAATTGTTTGGCCAACAATTAACTTAATGAACTAGGTGATATTGAAAAATAGAAACTAAGGTTAGATCTGAGTATGATAAAATGTGATTTTAATTATTCTATGTTTTAAGTAATTGGATTTGTGTAAAGGATATGAATATACATATATGACGTAATGATCGCAACGATTAAAATAATCTTTATAAATGATATTTATGTGAAATTATTTAATAAAATGATATTTTATTGATAATTTGTGTTTTATGTGACTTGTGGTCGTTATATGATCGCGCTACGAGTTATGTGAGAGATTTTGAGTGTTTAAAGGGTAATGTAGAAAGTAAATTTTTCCCAAAAAAAAGACACAAAAACACTATTCGCACAAAAAATGCAAAATTCATTTTTTTTAATTTTGTGAATTACGACATAGCGTTTCTTCGGAAAAGGGGGATCAGTGGCAAAATCGAATTTTCGAAAATCGAAAGTCGATTTTTCGGCTAACTGATTGGATTACGAAAATGTAACCGAAAAAGTTAGAAAACCCAATTGTATAAGAAAATGTCTAACTAGAATTAGTTGGACTAACTAAGCCTAGGAATTCTAAGGCTTGGCTAAAAAATTAGAAATTGGCTAGGGTTGAGCCAAGAGAGTAATACAAAAGTTAAGCCAAGAATGGGAATGGCTTGGCTAAGTCTAATGTGACGCCCCCAAAATAGGAATACATAACTCATTCTGAGTCGCCAAATACATGGTACATAACGTAAATACAAACTTAATTTATACAAATGTCGTGCAAAATACGACAACACAATAGCTGAGTTTTAACACAAATATTGTCTTGTAGACAATATCCAAAATCAAATTAAATCCTCATTACAATTATTATCACACTATTTCATAGAATAGTGAGGACTACTATGGCAACCATCTCGGACCGTCACTCCATTCCCCGACTAGTCCTTGCTATATTCTTATTTCCTGAAGAGAACAATGAAAGAAAAGGGTGAGCTCAACTAGCTCAGTAAAGAATTTTATGACTAAGATAATGCAGAATAAATTATCGTTAGCCTTCAACAGTGTTAAATTGATAGAATACAATAGACAACAAGTTTTAGATCAACAACTGGAACGAAAATAATAATCCATTAGAAGAGTCAAGTAGAACATGATATATACTATCTTCTATGATTTAAAAAGTTTATTGTGACATCCCCAAATCCGGGTACTTGAATTCCACAGATTTGGTGTTCACTGTCCAATTAAATCATAACTAACTACCCATAAACAAAGGATATAATTAAACTCAAAAGTTTAAACAATAAATTTCCAATTATAGGGTTACATAATCACAAATAAATTCCAGGTCATCTAACCTTTATTATTACAATCATCAGCAGAATATTAAAACAAAATCATAATCAAATCTATTACATAAGCTTCATAAATAAATGGTAAATTAAACATCGTCTAATCAAGCACTTTGCCCTTGTCATTGCTTGTAGAAAGCTCTTCAAACTTCTTAACTTCATCTGCATTGTTTTGTGCAAGAGTGAGCAAACAATTGCCCACAAGAAGAATAATATACAATAACATTCTACGAATGATAATTAACTGAACTTTCAATGGTAAAGTACTCTTACCGGAAAAATAAACTTTAATTCAAAAGCTATGAGTTCAAAGGAATAATGAATTTTAAGTTAACAACATATATCAATCATCAAAAGAATACACTGAGGGTCACAAGACCACGAACTATGTTCTAAGTTGTGAAGTATTTTTACTTTAACCTTTAACAGTCTAAACGACTATAATTATCATCTATGTCCTAGGTTAACAAGTGTTTCTACTGTAACCTTTAACAGTCTAAACGACTATTTGGACCATCGTCTCGTACTCCAGGTGATCAGCCCTTTATACTATGTACTGCGCAAATATTTCAACGTTATTGCGTAGCTCTAAAATAATCCCCTGATATAGGGTTGTTTATCTCAGCTTAGATCATTAGGTTCCGTACCAAAGGAAGTTTAGATTGGAATTAACTTCAAAAGAATTCTAGATGTTTAGGACACCATCAACCAAGTACTGGTTGAATCAAATAGGGATCAATAACTATTCAAGAGTTTGATTAAAATATCTTCATGAACAAGGTTTATTGATAAATCAATAAGAGATAAGAGTATCAACAATTTCTAAATTGAACAAGTGTTAATAATCTACTACATGCTTTCAAAACTATGTGAGTACACATATGCAAACCAAAGAAAGTTTGGTTTGAATGGACTTTAAGGATAATTTAATTTATAGAACATTCATCAACAAAGGATTAGTTGAATCAATAAAGGATTGCTAGTCAACTAAGAGTTCAGTACTACAATATAAGACTGTACAATGACATTGGTGATCAAAGATTGAATAATAGTTATTTGTAGTTGAACAAATATTTTGCAACAAGATCAAGCTTTCAAACACCGGTACAGATTTTGAATAAGCAAAACAAACTCGTTTATAATGAAGGAGTAAAGATTAATTAACTAGCTCAATGAAAAGTATAGTTTAGGAACTTGCTCAACGATATTTCAGAGTTAAAGAATATGCATAACAATAACAAGTTAGGAACAAGAACTTACATAATGAAATATTAAAGTTAGAGAACTTGCTCAATTGAATAATAACTTCAAGAAACTTGCATAACGTAAAATTAAGGTTAGGAAACTTGCGTAACAATAATAACTTAACTGCTCAATAAGATATTAGAGATAGAGAACTTGCATAAGTATAACATGACAGCGAAAAGTAAACCTTGCTGAATAATAAAGTTGCAAAGGTTAGGTAACTTGCCTCTTGCTCAAGCTATACAATTACAACTCACGTACTCCAATAACCTACACATACCATTAGGATTATCACATCAATTAGCTACATACACATTATCTTCATAGATTCAATTCTCATCTTAGTTAAGCTATAACCTTTAGCTTAAGGTTTATGTGACAACCCGAGAATTTTGAATATTTTTAAAATTTTTATTAATTGATTTAAGGTTCAAAATTAAAACCTAGACAGAAAAATAGTGTATGTGTGTGATATTTTTAAGATGAAATTTTGGGGATTTCAAAATTCTGTGAATAATTTAGGTGAATTATTTAGGATTAAGAAATACGTAAATATGTTCTGTGTATATGTGTACAGTATGTGGTTAAGAATCAAGGGTTGACCAGATAATTGATATCTGTAACAAACCTTAATTATATATTATTTTTGAACGTTAACGTTCAATTAGAAAACCCTAGTGAATTCTTTGAAACCCTAATGCTAAGTATAAAACCTAAGGGTTAAAAGATTATGTGAGTAAGTGAATATGAATATTATATGATGGTTTATACTTGTTTATTATCTAAGCAAATAAAAGAAACTAGGGTGATCCTAATTATATATTAGGAATGAAAAATTTATTTAATTTAAGGGTTATGGTATGAGAGAATATTGGTATTTAAAATATATACTAATTTCAAGAGATTTATTTTACACATTTCAATTATTTAATTTTATAACCTAATTATAGCAAGTCTAATTGGGTTAAGAAAATAAGTGTGCATGAGTAAGAATTTATATTATAATGGAGGAAATGAGAACCCTAATTAAATAATTAGGGAATTGTAATATTTAGGGTATTGGAATATGTTATTTATTTTGGCCCACGGAATTAAATTAGAAAGCCCAAATAATTAAATTGGAAGCCCAAAAGAATTAAATGAGTGACCCAAACCTAGCCCAATTGGTAAGGGGCATTGTGGTCATTTGATTAAGCATTATTTGGCATGAAAGAAAATCAAAAATTTAAGAAAATAGAGCATGAAAAATCCGGCCATATGAGGTTAGAATGGGAAAGAAAATTTTGTTTTTTTTTTGGCAAGGTTCTCCAAGTTTGTGGAGAAAACCTACCAAATCCTTACTAACTTTTCCAAGTGTCACATAGCAAGCTAAGCCAACACTTATGGTGAGTAAAGCAAGCAAACATGTGATAATTGGGTACATTGAATACTTACAAACTTGCTAGCAAATAATCAAAAAGCTACACCTACTCTCATTTCTCATTCTAAGCTTCCATTTTGCTAAACAAACAAAGTATAGAGAGAGAAAAACTCCTCTCCTCATTTTCGGCAGCCACTATAGTGGTAAAGGAGTGTTAAATTTCATGCATCCTCAAGTTCTTAAATTATTTTGGCAAGAAGAGAAGATTTGCTAGAAGGAAGAAAGGTATAAAAATCTTTATACTCAAAACTCTAATTAGTTTATGTGTTTGATTGTTGTCAAAATTATGAGTTATGATCTTGAACTCTAAAAATCTTAGATCTACATGTTATATAATGTATTTTGTATGGATCTAACCATTTTGGGTGTTAAAAGTTTGATTAAAAGAAGAAAAATGAAAACAGTTTTTTTTTAAAGCTTAGAAAAGCTAGAGGCTGCTGCCACAAAAAGGGAATTTCGAGATTTGTTAGATGTTCCAGAAAATTATGGGCTTTTGGTATGTTATAGTAAACTGAATAATCTTTCCATAGACTCCGGAACGGATTAATTCCGACTTCGGAGCAAAGAGTTATGACCGTTCAAAGTAGTTGAGTCAAAACTGTCAAACTAACTCAGGTCAGTCACTTTACACGGAATTTCTGGAATTCTGTGTTTAGAATTTGAAGATGGTCCAAGAACAAAAGTTGTAGTCCCTGAAGTTTGCTTCGTGTGAGCTCAAGAATCGCTCAAAAACATTTTAAAACGAAAAAGTTATGGTTGTTTTAGTACAATAGGGTCAAGCTAGAAAACTAAAACTGACCAGCCACTTCTGGGCTGTTTTCCATGACCAAAACAGAACCAAATTTGGTGTTTGATAAATGAAAAATGTATTTTGAGAAAATACGAATCTAACACCTCTGACGGAACTTAATTCCGAGTTGTACATTTCATTTTACAAGCGTTTCCGTAAAGGACGCCAAATCTGGAAATTTTGGGCGTGAGTGACATTTTCGTAATTTAGTGAAATTGAATAATTATTAAAAATAATTCTTAAAACCATTAAATGGTTAGAAAATTTATTACATACAATATTAAATATAATTAGCTATTTAATTATTATTTAAGTAATATTAAATGATAATTAAGTAAGATTAGTGTTAATAAAGTTATTATTTAATTATGATTAAATAATAACTAGAGATTAACAATTGATTAATTATTATTTTATTAATATTAAGTGATGATTAAAGAATGTTTAAGTAATGTTATGTAATAATAATGTAATTACCTAATTACATTAACAAAAAAGGTTATAATTATTTATTAATGAATAAAGACTAAGTATTAATTGATTATTCTTAACTGTAATAAGAAAGAATAATTAAAGATTTATGAGATGAATTAATTGTTTATTATTTAATTAATATTAAATAATAAATAAAGACTAAAATTAATTAATTATTCTTTAAATAATAAGAAGGAATAATTAAAGACTATGGAAGAAAATAAATTAATTATTTACTATTCAAGGATAAGAAATTAATTAATTATTATTAAATAATAATTAAAGACAAACAATAATTTGATTATTCATTATCTAATTACCATTAAATAATAATTAGAACTAATTGGCTATTATTTATTAATTAAATAATAACTAAAGGTAATTAATTAATTACTATTTAATTAACATTTAAATGAAGGTATAGATTAATATTGTGATAATAAATTTATTTAATAATTGTATTAAATAAATTATGTAAAAAAATAGTTTTAATGTTTTAAAAATTATTTAAAAATGATTTAAAGGTTATAGAAAATGTTTTAAGTTATAAAATATAACTTTTAATATTTTATCATAAAATACATTAATATTTTAATACTAATGGCAGCTATTTAATAATGGTTTTAAATATTTTAAAATCATTTAAATGTGATATTAAAGTATTTAAAATACTTTGAGATATTATAAATATATTATAATATTATGACGTGTATTTCATTAATAAATATTAATGATAAAAGAATTATATGATATTTAATTCATTTAACTACGAGTTTAATGATTGAAAAATCATGAAAAATGATAATAATTATCTGAAAATTAGTATGAGACTTAGAAAAATATTTTGACTGATATTAAAATTATCTGAGATAATTGTAAGTGTTTAAGTCAGAGTTTAATTGAACTTAGACTCGATAAAAGTCCGACTAGACCGTCGGGACGTTAGAATTTTGTGTCAGGTTCAACTCAGACTGTAAAAGTTTGACTTGATACCGAATCTTATGTGCGTTATAGACTGATAGGGTTATGTGTTATGTGTTTAGGTTATTCTATGCTTATATATATAATAGTATTATTATTGTGATGATATTATTCTAATATTAGAGATCTATATTACTAATATTAGGTCTTCGGATAAAGCGTTATATATTGAGTTGCGGTAATCAACGGATCAGGTAAGTTTGTATTTATTTAACTCTACTAAGAGTGTTTTGTTCGGATAAGCTTATGGTTAATCATTGCTGATTGCCATGTATAATTGTACTCTGTACATATTGCATGTATAAGTCAGGTATGAAAGGCTGATCACCTTCATTACCCTTCGGTTCAGAAATATTTGTTCATGTTATATACTTGTTCAGTAATAAATTTGTTCCTGCTAGTTCACAATTATATTGTTGAATTATAGCTAGTTTATTATTCAAACTCTTCAATCATGATATATCATTATATTATTGAATTTAAACTTGCTGGGCAATCCTTATGCTCACCCTTGCTATATCATGATAAAACATTGCAGATTAAGGTGAATGTGTCGGATACAAGGAAAAGGTTAAAGACAGTTCTAGCGTTAGGATATGTGTACAGCTAAATTGTATAAGCATTGTATGTTAATAATGTTATATGTTAGAAAAGTTTTGAAATGTGTATTAAGTTAAGGTTACTCGACCATGGGGAATAGTGTGTAATGTATTGTATAAACAATTTATGTTTATATTTTCCGCAAATAGTAATAGTTGTATAGAATGATCGAACCGGATCCGAGGTGATTTGGGACCTGGATTCGGGGACCTCACAGTTTAACCATATTAATCAACCACATAACACGAATTTGAAAACTCACTAATATATAAAATAAGACTTTTAGCATCCAAGTCACATTCTCAATTCTTACAACGTTGAGTTTCAATCTAATATAACTTATTAATCAATACTATATTTCTTCTTAGTAAAACTCGAAGTTCATTCAAGTGTTTAAGACTTCCTAGGACTCCTTATTGGTTTTATATTAATCACATTTCATATCTTATAATGTTCATTTTATTTTAATTAAAACACTTTTTAAGCTCATTAACACTTGTCACGGCGTTTCGATGTTCATTCGTCGCATGCCCGATTCGTCTCGCTTGCGTACGCTTAGTATGCTTATACAACTTATCTAATACATCATGTATTAATGTTAAGCATCATTATACTTCATAATATTCATATCTTATAACTTAGAACAACATCTTTTATTGTCAGAAACAATACACTTGCATATGTGCATGCCCGACGCCCTCCGATTGCATCCGAATACATATCAGTTTAAAAGATGGTCATTTGTACCCCTATTCCCTTAAAATGAAAAACAAAAAGAATTAAAGTTGTAGATCTACTCTTTATCTTTCCGAATCATCCTGAATCGCCTCAATCGAAGTTCGTATGAAAATGTTATAGCCGATTTACCAAAGGAGGTCAAAACAGTCACACCTGACACTCCATGAGCGCAGCTGCGCCCAAATAAGCCTTGGGACCAGCGCAGCTGCGCCCTAGAGAGCAGAAGCGCCCCAATAGGCTTAGCGCACAGCGCAGCTGCGACTAATAACAGAATCAAAATTAGCAGTTTAATGTTCTTGTGATTTTTGACCCTTGTTCTCCTACTAATCTTCATAACTTAAGCTATACACATCCAAATTAGTCCATTTTTGATTCTATGGATTCGTAATTCATAGAACTACAATATACCAAAGAATTAACAATTTACAAAAATATTAACTAACTAAAATCTTGACCTAAAACTCATGTATATACTAAATTTTTATGTTTTAACATGTTTAGCGAATTCATTCACTACGAATTCGTTTCTTAACCAAATTGATTCATTCAACTTGTGTTATTTTCTTTTGTAAATGTATTAACACAAATGATCATCAATTTATAGTTTACTACATGAATTGATCATCAATTTTTGACTCATAATAGGCTATATTATACATACTCATCCAAGAATAAAAATTCATCTTTTTAAAACATGATAGATTAAAACATGCCAAAATCATTTTTACATGTTATTAACAAATTATAATCATTAACTAACATGTATAGATCATATCTCATCAAATCATACAGCCAAAAATCAAAGTTTCTATGAAAAAAAAACTCAAGAACATATAAACTAAGAATATAACCCAAATATTCATTAAAAACATGTTTCATATGAATTTGATTTCTGAAAATCATTTCTAGATAACAACTAATAGATTATAAACATCTAACAACATATATATAACATCTATTTAGCAATTCATCCAACTAAATTTCTAATTTTAAAGGATAACTCAAGAACACCCAAACTAAGAAGAAACTAGGTTATTTACCTCTTAATTCTTGTTTAGCTTTGATAGGAGATGTTAGAGAATTGCTACTTCTTTCTTGTTTTCAAGGATTTCTCTTCCAATTGCCTCCCAATTCCTCTCTAGAGCTCTCTCTTCCTCTGTATTTTCTCTGCTCTCTTTAGACTTAGGATAATATGTAAACACCCTAATACTGATATAACATAATGCGTAAACTTAAATCATCAGGTAAAAAACCAATAGTTTTTATCATTTATATTATGCCAAAGGCCACAAGGCCATGTTTGGTAATCCTCTTAAAATCCCATTTTAGTTTATTTTTATGTTACTTATATAATATAGTTCAATTGTCACATTAAATTAACCTAATTCTAAATACTTAAATTATTAATCTTAACTCATTAATAATTAAACCAAACATTTACAATACTTAAATTATTAATCTTAACTCATTAATAATTAAGCCAAACATTTACAATATAATTATAATTTTGTTTAATAGATTATTGAATTTCAAATTTAATTATTAAATCAAATTAGAAAATCATCACTGCACAACATAATAATCATTATAATTAATTTAATTTAATTAATTTATTAAATTAAATCTTTAATCCATAAAATTACCATATATTAATTTAGTTAATATATGCACTTAACTAAGTTATTATACCACAACTTCATCAATTATTCATTTATCTCAATAAATAAATCAATTAAAATATTTATTTAATTCAATAAATATTTAAAATTAATTACAAAATTCTCGTTCGTTATATCCTTCCCTCCTTAAAAGGATTCTGTCCCCAGAATCACGACTCAATAAATTCATTCATTATATTATTCCCCCCTTAAAAAGATTATGCCCCTGAAATCGCTATATACATACTAAGCAAATAACTGAGGATAATCTTCCACCATTCTGTCTTTGATTTCCCACACAGCTAGTATAGCGTTGTGGTTCCTCCAGCCTACCTTAACAGAAGGTATTACTTTGTTTTTGAGTACGTGCTCTTTCCTATCAACCGTTTAGACAAGAACTTCTTTGTAAGACAAATCTTTCTTAAATTGTAATGGTTCATACTTTTTGACATGCTTATAATAAGGTCTGTACGGTTATAGCCATGAAACATGAAAACATTGAGAATACTAACTGTAGAAGTAAGGCTACCTCATACACTATCTCTTCTACTCTCGCAATATGTAAAACTAAGAACCTCAGACTTAGCTTTCCTTTTCCACTAAATTTATCTTTCTTTTCAAGTGATATGTTCTTAAAAAATGAAGCTATCTACTATAAATTCTCACTTCTAATAATGTTGGTCCACATATTTCCTCTGTTTGTCTTGAGAAGCTAACAATCTTGCTTTTATTACTTGACGATCTCTTCAATCTTCTATACGGCACACCAATGTTTTTCGTGATGAACTCAACTAAAAGTAAATGGTCATTCTAATTCTTCTTGAAATCCAAAACACAGGCGCTTAGCATGCCTTCCGATGTCTGGACCTTCCTTTTAGTTTGCCAATCGATTTGCAGACAATATGACATACTTATTTCTAACTGTGTTTCCACGCATTCTTGCTAATTTTTTTATTTTTTTTTAAAAAAATTCGATGTGAATTGTGAATCTCGGTTCGACACGATTGATATTGAAACACCGTGCCTTGGAACAATTCCTTTGGCATATAATTCTGCCAACTAACCCAAATAAAATCTAATTTTGATCGGAAAGAATATGCTGATTTTGAACTACCACGGAATCTATCGCCATGTCCACTTCAATAGTTCTAACAAACCAATTGGCTTTTGATATTCTGCTTTGACTTTTGACATGTTAAGCTCTTTGTAGCATACTTAGCAACCTCTCACTTTATATTTTTGCCATCAAAAGTATTGTCAAAGGTCTTGATTCATTTTCGTGCTCCCTACTTGAATCGAATATCTTGAACTATAAGTTTTATTAAAAACTACATCTTCAACTCCCGATACTGGCGGAACCTAGTTTCTTTCTTTAAATTTCAACAACCCTTCAGTATCAATCTTGAATTTGATATCCTTCCTTGTAGTAAAAAAAAATTAATCAATTACGTAACTTAGAAATTGCTCATTCTTTATCCAAATTCCTATTTTGAAAATTTTGCGTTTCCCACACACTTTTCTTAACAACCTCTTAGCTTACATCATTGCTAGACAACTCGATCGTCTAAACGACCTGTCACCGGAAAATAAAATACAACCTTTGACATTCTCATAGTCATAAGGTTTACGCACTTTCTTTAGCAATCACTTATCGCCACCTGGTTCAACAATCTTAGAGTTTCACAAATCAAATTGGAAATAAATCCATTGACATCACGTGGCCTTTAATACCCATACCGCAATTCTACGCATCAGCTTAAAAGGAATCATTATTCACACTTTCTATATTTAAGGAATAGTTTAACTCTTCCCGAAGTGAATCTAATTTCTAAGAAAATTTATCAAACATAAATTAACAAATAACACCTGAATCAAATAACACACAATCATATAAATCATTGATCAGAATGGTACCTTGCATTGCGTCCACCACGTTGAATATAGGTTCGGTTGGTCGACTCGGCGGAGCTGATTCTACAAGAACTAACTTGCCATTACTGTTGCCCCCTTGCTTCTGCTTGCATTTCTAGCCACTTTCTTTGGGCAACCTCGAGCTAAGTGCTCCTTCGATCCACACGTGAAGCAGGCTCCCTTCCTCAGGCTTAGACAATTTGGTGCAATGTGGCCCCCCAAGCCACAATTGAAGCACACCCTCTTTCCCTTCAAACAAACACCTACATGTTTCTTTCCACAGTTGCTACATGCCTCCACCTTCTTCTTTTCATTCCCTTGCTGATTTCCAGCGGTGACATTTTCATTCCATTTTCTTTTCTGAACATTACCCCTACTGTTACCTCCTGCCTTATCTACATTTTCACCTTTCTATCCCCTCTACTCTTGATTGTATGTCAGCATATTACCTTCCCCGTCTACGACAATCATTCTCTCCAGTCCTGTTGTGAACGAATTAGGTTGAAACATTGAAATTTGACTATACAGCCATGAATTTAATTGATTTGCAAGTGCTCCGACCAGTAAATTCACCAACTGCGGTACCGGGTTGGCGTCAGCTTCATTATTGTATGTATATTCCTCGGGGGTCTGTTGACGCTATTGTCTTCTTCTAGGCGGCATCTTACTATTTAAATTTTGCACTATTAGATCATCATTCATTCACGTATTAAAACATTTAAGCTTATCTCAACCACTTTTAGATAACACATAAAATATCTTAATAAACAATGGTATTTTTATTCATTTATTACTCTAAAACATAACAAAAATAGCCTCACTACTATTTATATCATTTATCCTGCAATAATAAAATTTAGGATTACTTCATCATATCCCACTATTTATTTCAAAAGTCAGGATTTACATCTTATTAATTTTCATCATGATTTATATATCATCTTAATATATTTTTTCCCCGTAATCTACAAGAACATTCCACGTTGTACAGCTTCATTGCGCTCTTGCTCCATGATACGAATCATCGTCCTATGATCCATTGTATACCAAAGATAAACCTCAACCTACATAGGAAAGTGGAAGACTAAATTCTAAGTTTGATCATTCGCTTGGCACTCTTTGACTTGTCTTCAGCACGATCTATACGTTTAGAAGCCTTCATCCACGCATCTTCAGCTCTCGCCCACTTTGCTTACTCCTTTCCCAAGTCATTCCTGAGCAATCTCGTTAATAATTATCCTCTTTAATACTTTAATTGAGATAATCTCTATACTACATCTCCCATTACTCGTACTTCATCTTTACCTTCTCAAATTCATCTTCACGATCAAACTCAAGCTCATACCCAAGTTATACAACAGAAATCAACGGGTATGGCTTTCCCAATACCAACCATACTCAGACTGTACGAACTTCTCAGGGCTCTTAATCCCTATCTTCCTTCATCAATCATTCTGACAACAAAGTTTTAATAACTCCCACAACTCGATATGTATAATACTCGCGAGCACATAGGTTTGTTAACACATAAGCACATAAAGTCTTTTATCATTTTATCTTCAATGAATTTCCTTAATTCATTCCTTAGAAGTTGATGAGAGTTTATCACCTCCATGTTTTTGATCTCCTAGAAGGTTATAGCCTAAGGTTTCCCCATCCAAGGTTCATAACCTAATGCTTTGATACGAACTTGTGACTCCCCTAAATCCGGGTACTTCAATCCCACAGATTTGGTGTTCACTGTCCAATTAAATCATAACTAACTACCCATAAACAAAGGATATAATTAAACTCAAAAGTTTAAATAATAAATCTCCCATTATAGGGTTACATAATCTCAAATAAATCACAGGTAATCTAACCTTTATTATTACAATCATCAGCGGAATATTAAAACATAATCATAATCAAATCTATTACATAAGCTTTATAAATAAATGGTAAATTAAACATCGTCTAATCAAGCACTTTACCTTTGTCCTTGCTTGTAGAAAGCTCTTCAAACTTTTTAACTTCATATGCATTGTTTTGTGCAAGAGTGAGCAAACAATTACCCACAAGAAGAATAATATACAATAACATTCTATGAATGATAATTAATTGAACTTTCAATGGTAAAGTACTCTTATCGGAACAATAAACTTTAATTCAAAAGCTATGAGTTCAAAGGAATAATGAATTTTAAGTTAACAACAGATATCAATCATCAAAAGAATACACTGAGGATCACAAGATCACGAACTATGTTCTAGGTTGTCCAGTATTTCTACTTTAACCTTTAACAGTCTAAATGATTATGTCCTATGTTAACAAGCGTTTCTATTGTAACCTTTAACAGTCTAAACGACTATGTGGATCATCGTCTCGTACTCCAGGTGATCAACCCTTTGTACTATATACTGCGCAAATATTTTAACGCTATTGCGTAGCTCTAAAATAATCCCCTGATATAGGGTTGTTCATCTCAGCTTAGATCATTAGGTTCCGTACCAAAGAAAGTTAGGTTTGGAATTAACTTCAAAGGAATTCTAGATCTTTAGGACACCATCAACCAAGTACTAGTTGAATCAAATAGGGATCAATAACTATTCAAGAGTTTGTTTATAATATCTTCATGAATAAGGTTTATTGATGAATCAATAAGAGATAGAGTATCAACGATATCTAAATTGAACAAGTGTTAATCATCGACTACATGCTTTCAAAACTGTGTGAGTACACATAAGCAAACCAAAGGAAGTTTGGTTTGAATGGACTTTAAGGATAATTTAGTTTATAGAACATTCATCAACTAAGGATTAGTTGATTTAAAGGATTGCTAGTCAACTAAGAGTTCAGTACTATAATGTAAGACTGTACAATGACATTGGTGATCAGAGACTGAATAATAGTTATTCATAGTTGAACAAATATTTTGCAACAAGAGCAAGCTTTTAACAACAGTACAGATTTTGAATAAGCAAAACAAACTCATTTTTAATGAAGGAGTAAAGATTAATTAACTAGCTCAATGAAAAGTATAGTTTAGGAACTTGCTCAACGATATTTCAGAGTTAAAGAATATGCATAACAATAACAAGTTAGGAACAAGAACTTGCATAATGAAAGATTAAAGTTAGAGAACTAGCTCAATTGAATAATAACTTCAATAAACTTGCATAACGTAAAAGTAAGGTTAGGAAACTTGCGTAACAATAATAACTTAACTGCTCAATAAGAGATTAGAGATAGAGAACTTACATAAGTATAACATGACTGCGAAAAGTAAACCTTGCTGAATAATAAAGTAGCAAAGGTTAGGGAACTTACCTCTCGCGTAAGCTATACAATTACAACTCACGTACTCCAATATCCTACACATACCATTAGGATTATCACATCCATTAGCTACATACACATTATCCTCATAGATTCAATTCTCATCTTAGTTAAGTTATAACCTTTAGCTTAAGGTTTAACCATATTAATCAACCACATAACACGAATCTGAAACCTCACTAACATATAACATAAGACATTTAGCATCCAAATCATATTCTCAATTCTTACAACATTGAATTTCAATCTAATATAACTTATTAATCAATACTATATTTTTCTTAGTCTAACTCGAAGTTCATTCAAGTGTTTAAGTCTTCATAGGACTCCTTATTGGTTTTATATTATTCACATTCCATATCTTATAATGTTCATTTCATTTTAATTAAAACACTTTTTAAGTTCATTAACACTTGTCACGGCGTTTCGACGTTCATTCGTCGCACGCTCGATTCGTCTCACGCTCGATTCGTCTTGCTTGCATACGCTTAGTATGCTTATACAACTTATCTAATACATCATGTATTAATGTTAAGCATCATTATACTTCATAATATTCATGTCTTATAACTTAGAACAATATCTTTTATTGTCAAAAGCACAACACATGCATACGTGCATGCCCGACACCCTCCGATTGCCTTCGAATACATATCAGTCCTAAAGATGGTCATTGTTACCCCTATTCCCGACCTCAAAATGAAAAACTTAAAGATTAAAAGTTGTAGATCTACTCGTTATCTTTCTGAATCATCCTAAATAGCCTTAATCAGAATTTGTATGAAAACGTTTTGGTCGATTTACTAAAGAAAGTCAAAACAGTCACACCTGACACTGCATGAACGCAGCTATGCCCAAATAAGCCTTGGGACCAGCGTAGCTACGCCCTAGAGAGCAGCTGCGCCTTAATCGGCTTAGGGCACAGTACAACTACACCAAATAGTAGAACCAGAATTAGGAGTTTACTGTTCTTGCGATTTTTGACCCTTTTTCCCCTACTAATCTTCATAACTTAAGCTATACACATCCAAATTAATCCGTTTTAGATTATATGGATTCGTAATTCATAGAAATACAACATACCAAGGAATTAACAATTTACAAAAACATTAACTAACCCAAATCTTGACCTAAAACTCATGTTTATACTAAATTTTCATGTTTTAACATGTTTAGCGAATTCATTCACTACGAATTCGTTTCTTAACCAAATTGATTTATTCAACTTGCGTTATTTTCGTTTTTGAATGTATTAACACAAATGATCATCAATTTACAGTTTACTACATGAATTGAACATCAATTTTTGACTCATAATAGGCTATATTTTACATACTCATCTAAGAACTCAAATTCATCTTTTAAAACATGATTTCATAGATTAAAACATACCAAAATCATTTCTACATGTTAGTAACAAATTATAATCATCAACTAACATGTATAGACCATATCTCATCAAATTATACAACCAAAAATCAAAGTTTCTATGAAAAAAAATTCAAGAACATATAAACTAAGAATAAACCCAAATATTCATTTAAAACATGTTTCATATGATTTTGATTTCTGAAAATCATTTCTAAATAACAACTAATAGATTATAAACATCTAACAACATATATATAACATCTATTTAGCAATCCATCCAGCTAAATTTTCAATTTTAAAGGATTACTCAAGAACACCCAAACTAAGAAGAAACTAGGTTATTTACCTCTTAATTCTTGTTTAGCTTTGTTAGGAGATGTTAGAGAATTGCTACTTCCTCCTTGTTTTCAAGGATTTCTCTTCCAATTGCCTCCCAATTCCTCTCTAGAGCTCTCTCTTCCTCTGTATTTTCTCTGCTCTCTTTAGACTTAGGATAATACGTAAACACCCTAATATTGATATTGTGATAACCCGAGATTTCGAATAATCAAAAATTTGCGAATAAATTTTTTTTTATTAATATTAATAATAATTATCATTTATGTGACAAGTATCGGTGATACGTGTATCGAGAAGGTCAATTTGTGTATTGACTAATAAAATTAGAGTAGATTTGTGCTTAACAGCTTTAGAAACCCTAACCCTAATTTCTGAAAAGGGATTCGATAGAAAATATAATTAAAATAATTATATTGATGAGTACGTGTTTGTACTGTATAGAATTTTTGATCGGTTAAGGTTTGAAATTTATAAAACCTAATACGAGATTAGAAACCCTAATCTCAGGATCAGAAACTCTAACGTACCGTTCGAAGCCCTAATCGAAAGCCGGGAAACCCTAATTTTATATTCGGGAATTCTAAACCCTAAATTAGGAAAGCCTAATCCTAATTGGCAAGCCTATTGTGTGAATTAAACTTTAATATGATTAGAAAATCCTAATTATATTTTAGTTATATTAATTTCTATTTTACAAACCCTAATTGTAATTTAGAAAATTTATTTTTCTAATTAAAATCCTAATTCGTGGGTTGTAAACCCTAATGACCATTTTGACCCTAATTGCTAAATTAAGCAATTTTAATTAGGGATATTAATCCTAATTAGTAAGATTGAATTTTATGATTAGGAAATATTAATATAATTATCGAATCCTAATTGTAATTTGGAATTATTAATTTTCTATTTTGGAAACCGAAATTTGAAAATTTTAGAAATTAAATTGCAAACCTAAAGGGTTTAAATCCTAAACCCTAAAGGGTCCAAACCCTAAACTCTAACCTAAACCCTAAGGATTTATGCAATTGACAAGAATGCCATTAAAATTATTTTGTAAATGTCAAAAATGCCCTTTATGGATATTTTATTAGATTACTTGTAAATCTTGCCAAATCAAGAGTTGGTAACTAACTATGTTGACTTAGTGACTTTAAATCTAATAATTTCAGCCCTACTTGACAGCCAATATCAGATCATACATGCATCTAGACAATAAATATATGTTATGAGAGAGAAAAAAATTACCAAAGTTAGTCATTTTTCATTTAAGCTCTCACCAACTCTCTCTCACTCAAGACCTTCGATTTTAGCAAGTAGATCAGTTCTAGAATCGACCCTAGATCAACCAACATCAGATTAACAAGATCAAGATCAAAGATTGAATTAAAAAGGTATAAACCTAATTATTATTTTCGATCCATATTGCTAAGAAAAAGTTTTTGTTTGTGTTTAGATCTTTGCTAGATGATGTTTAATGATGATCTATGTTGATATAACATAGATCCATAGCATCAAAATGCTTTAAAATCGAGTTTTTCCAAAACTGTCAAGAACACAATTTGTGGTCTGACAAGCTAATGTCAGGCGCCACAGATTCGTGTGTGTTAATGATTTTTGTTATTTGATGTTTTAGATCTGTTGTCTGACATAAGGACTGTAATCTGGAAGTGAAATCACAACCATTACATGTCCAGATTTCTTGTTATTCATGGTCAAAGTGGGTTGACCGAGCTTGACCGGCTGAAAATATGGGCAACCCAGAAAGTTAAAAACCGTGTCTGACAAGTTTTTGGAAGGCCCAGATCTGGTCGTTATAATGTTATTTGTTAATGTTGTTGTAATATACTTGTATCCTGTTATCTGAAGTATAGATCCATGCCTTAATATACTTTAAACCATCATCATATCGAACAAAGGGAATGGTCAAACTAGGCCTGTCGATCATGGTTGTCGTTTCTGGAAAACCCAGAATCCAGAAGAACCTAATTTCTGACAGGATTTGACCGAACTTAATCTGGCGAATGTGTTGTTGATTAACTTATCTGTTGATTCCTATATGTTCTTTGACACTTGTACTACATATTTGAACCATAATATCGACCTGTTAATGAACCGAACCTATATTAAAATGAGCTGGAAAGTGCCGGGTCGACACTGTCTGGGTTTCTGGGTTACCCAGAAACCCCAAAATTGGTCTGACAGCTTCTTTGAAGCTCTGAATCTTTCAGGATTGTTGTTGTTTGACCGAGATAATACATGATTGAGCCATAAGTTAGTCCAAAACATGATCAGGCTGGAAATTACACTCGGTCAAATGTGCACCCTTGAAACATTGTCTTACAGTGTTCTTGAGCCAAGAACACCAAAGGCAACAGACAAGTGTCGCTAAAGGCTATTAGCGACGATTTTAATTATTTTTATTTCTGAATTTCCGGAAAATGAATAAAAAATAGAAATAAATTCTAAAAATTTCCAAAAATGGTTTTAAAAATAATTGTAAATTATGAAAAATAATTTTTGACCAATTGGAATATTTTTCTTTAATATTTATAATTATTTAAATATTAAAAGTATTCAATTTATTTAATTAGTGTATTAACTAAATTAGAGAAAAATTATTTAATATTATGAAAAATCATTTTAAATAAGAATAATGTATTTAAAAATATTTTGAGTTATAAAATGTGACTTTTAATATTTTTAGAGAATTTTCATTAATAAATTAATATTAATGATATTAGATTTATTTAATTATTAAATTAAATAAATAAGATAAAAATGATTTTAATGATTTAAAAATCATTTTAAATATGAATAAAGTGTTAGAAAATATTTTAAATTATAAAATATAATTTTCAATATTTTTGGAGAATTCTCATTAATAAATGATATTAGATTTATTTAATTATGATATTAAATAAATGAATTAAAAATGATTTTATTGATTTGAAAATCATTTAAAAGTGAGAAAAATGTTTTAAAAATATTTGAAGTTATAATTAATGACTTTTAATATTTTGATAATAATTACATTAATATTTAAATATTAATGGTGATGATTTAAAAATAATTTTAAATACTTTAAAATTTATTTAAGAAGAATATTGATGATTTAAAAATATTTTAAGTTATTAACAATAACTTTAATATTTTGAGAAATATAACATTAATATTTTTATATTATTACATATTAATAATAATAAGATTATTTGATAATTAAATCATTTAAAAATGATTTAAGTGTTTGAAAAATTATTATAAATTATAATAATTGTTTATAAATTATTAAAAGCTTCCGGAAAATATTATAAACGATATTTGATTTATCTAAAATAATATTGAAGCTTAGAGACTGAGTTTAATTGACAATCAATGTGTTAATTGTCGGATAGGGTGACCAAAACACCGAGAATGGACCAAAGTCCACCCAAGCCGAACTAGTTAGACTTATTAAGTGTTTATATAGGTTATAAACACTAATGTGGCTATGTGATAATGTGTCTAGGAGAAGTTTGACTGTAAAATACAGTGTTACGTGTTATGCATGATTGTTCTAATTGTGAGACCGACATTGTTGAATATAGGTCTTACGAACGCAATTAATTATATTGTGTAGTTGTAATCAACGAGAAAGGCAAGTTTCCTAACTCAACCTTGAGTTATATTTATTCACTTATTTTAATGGTTAATTATTGATAATTATACGATGTCCAGGGAATTTATTGTTGATTATTCGTAGTTAGTGCATGATTAAAATTCAAATTGAATTACTGATTCGAAAAATATATATTCGTAGAATTACTGTTGTTGGATATTTATATCTGTAGAAACTAATATTGGCAGTACAGATAATTTCTGTTTATTATCAAATTATATTGAGAAATGTCTTAGCTAATTATTCTGGCTAGACGAACATTTGTTAGAACTTGATAAATACGAGAAGAGAAATCAATTGTTATTAATAGATCGATGCCAATTGTTTTGACTAGATCAATAAGTAGGTAGAATTTGAAATCACAGTATTTCGTTGTTAAATCAAAAATCTTGATTCTGAGACTGAGAAGAATAACCTTTTATATAAAGGGAACATTTTGGGTCGTATATTCGACCATTGCGCGCTGTTAAGTATTATGCATAATATAGGGTACAAGGAGTTGGCCGGCTCTAAGTACTTGCAGAGGGGTATGATTTAATCTTTATGGTTATCTGATACACTTGGGTATATCAAAGTCCAATGTTTGATAGTTACTCGAGAAGATAAGTTCTAGATCTAGTGTGATCACTCAGCATAAATCTGGAAAACATTCCACTTTGCTGTTTCGTAGAATTAATTCTTGATTATTCATTGAATATCGTAGAAACTTTGAAAGCATTGTACTCTTTCATTATCAGATTATTGCGTTGCCTAGAATACGAGAAGACTTGTTATTGAATAACGATTTGTTCAGCTATTTCAAAGTTCACCGAACTTTGGCTTTATTCTATCAAAATAGATAGTTTGTTCTTATTTATTCGTATACATTTATTGTATGTCTTAACTTGCGGGGCAAACTTGTTGCTCACCCTTGCTATAAATAAAACTTTTCAGCTAGGGACGAAGTTGCAGAAGGTGCTGCTAAGAAGAACAAGGAAAAAGGCATAGTTATAAATTAGTTATGATGAACAATATTATTATGTTATATTGTATTGTAAACCCTTTTTGTATATCTAAAGTGGTATTTCTGTAATGTTAAGGTTAGTGGACCTGGGACTTATGTATTAACAATATATGTTAATGACTTATGTATTACTATTCATATTTAAATGGGTAGTTAAATATTATTTATATTATAGATCGTGAGCACCAAACTCGGGGGTCAGGTAACCCGAATTTGGGGGTGTCACAGGTTGGTATCAAAGCTGTAGTGACCAAGGTGTCACCAGTTGGTAGAAGCGCTATAGGTTATAAACCTTAAGTAGGGTGGGAGAAAACCCTAGGAATATAACCATACACGAGATAGAGAAAACTCATTTAGAGTTCTAAGTGAGGGATTGCCGAAGAGCATCAATAGTGAGATAAGTGGACACATAGTGTGAGAAGTTTGTACTAATCAAGTTATTTAAACTGATTGTAGGATGTCTGGAGAAGGTGAAAAGAGTGCGGAGATGCTAGCGGCTGTTGAACCGGTGCCAGAAGCCGAGGTGCCAGCGCAAATCGAATCAGTGGAAAAGGTGGGAGAAGATGAACCAATGGTCAATCTGGGGAGCGATCATGATGATTATCCCGAGATGTATTTGAGTGAAGATGAGGAGGCAGAGTCTGAGCCAGCTAAGGTAGAGTTAAAGAATAAGACTAAAGTTGAAGAACAAAATCAACTAGCTGCAGAAGTTCAAGAACTTCAGAGCAAAGTGTTTCTCTTGGAGGAATTATGGAAGACGGAGCGAGCATTACGTGAAATGACTGAAGAACGGAACGAGCTCAAGGCGCAGGTGCATAGAATGAAGGCTGAAAGTGGTGGATCATCTGAAGGAACCAGCAAGAAGGACAAGAAGAAGAGAAAGAGGGAAAAAGACAACCTTAATTCTGAAAAATCAAGCCCGAAAAAGAAACAAGCCTGTATCAAGTGTGGAAAGACTCACGCGGGAGAATGCATGATGTGGAAGAACGTGTGCTTTAACTGCAAGCAGGAAGGACATATTTCTCTGCATTGTCCTAAGCCGAATTTGAGGAAGTATTTTTCATGTGGGCAGACGGGTCACGGATTCAGCAAGTGTCCCATCAAGAAGAAGACTGGTGAAGGGAGTGGTCGGTAGATAACTTAGATATATGTAATAGTATCTTTTGGGTAGAAGTTTATGATATTAAGTGTTGTAATATCGAGAACGATGTTAAGCATATGTAAATATATATATATATATATATATATATATATATATATATATATATATATATGTTTTATGAATGAAATCCTTATTTTCTATATGAATATAAGATTAATATTAATTTGTGTGTTCTTAAAACTCATACTTATGGTAAGTTAATGCCTCATAATTATATGAAATATTTTGAACCCCTCAGCGAATGGACGCCAAAGGTCTGACTAGGATAAGTTCATACACTCATATAATTGTGGCAAGTTCCTGAACTCATAAGTGTGGTAAGTTTGACGAACTAGTAATAACTGTGTGAAATTAGAGAATAGCAACTTTTTGTGTAAAGTTGTGTTGTTTATCCTGATATGATTTAAAAAGGGATAGTAATATGTGTTAAGTACTATAAGTACTAGGTGCTATTTGAATAAATATGCGATTATATGAGAATTATGTGTTGAATTCTTATTGTGTTAAGAATTTGTGTAAAGAAAGAGAATTAATATAAGATTTTTATTTAAATTAGATCATGCCGCCTAGACGACAGAATCGAAACCAACGAGAAGAACAGCCGGTGAATAATGAAGGAGGTCAAGCTGGCCCGATGTAAAACTTTGCAAATATGATAGCCAAAGCTATGGAGAATAGAGCTCCAGCTGCAAGAGGAAGAGCGAGGAATCAGCCAGCTGAAAGATTAGCAAATTTTAAAGACTTTAAAGTAGTGGGACCGCCTGAATTTAAAGGAACCACAGATCCGATTGAAGCCCAAACTTGGGTGAAGGAGATGGAGAAAGCATTCGTCATTGCGCGAGTGGCGAAAGAGCAGAAGACAGCTTTTGCGACATACTTAATGAAGGGAGAAGCTAATTACTGGTGGGAGACGAACCAAGCGAGAGCTGGTACAGAGGTGGTGTTATGGACAAGATTTAAGGAACTTTTCTTTGAGAACTACTTCTCGCCAAGTATGCAATCCAGAATGGAAGTCAAGTTTCTAGAACTAAAGCAGGAGAATATGTTTGTTTCTGAATACGCTGCTAAATTCAATGAATTAGCAAGATTTGCACCTCATTAGGTGGACACAGAAGCAAGAAAAGCGAGAAGATTTGAGAACGGACTGAAGCCGGGAATATTCAACAAGGTAGCGGTATTGCAGATCAACACGTTCGAGGCCTTGATGGAAAAAGCATTAATTGCGGAAGGAGGGAGCGAGGCTGCGTCTCGATTTCATCAAGAGAAGAAGAAGAAGACAAATGATGGTGGAAGCAGTGGTGGAAGTAACCCTAACAAAAGGAAATGGAATGAGAATACCCAGTCGGGTAATAAGACTGAAGGGAATAAGAAAGGAAGGGAGTCATGTGCGAATTGTGGGAAGAACCATGCAGGAGTTTTCCTGAAGAAGAAGGGAGTTTGCTATAACTACGGACAAGAGGGGCATATGTCACCCAATTGCCCCAGTCCGAAGAAAATTCAAGGTTGCTTTGGATGCGGATCGACTGATCATATTGTTCGGAACTGTCCGAGGAAGAATGCAAAAAAAGGAAAGTGTCAACAAGGGACCCGGTGGCGGAACCTTGGCAACTCGAGAACCTGCACAGCCAGGAAGACCAACGGCCCGTACATTCAACATGACGGCGCAGGATACGGTGGCTGCCCAGGAGGTGGTAGCAGGTAACAATTTCGCTTTAGAAATTTAAATTACGTGAGAATTATAAGTCAAATATTACTGTGAACTGTTTCCTATTATAGATTCGAGTCACAGGTTAGAATTTGAGACACAAATGAATATTGGGTAGATAAAAATGAATTGATGATACAACTTTAAAAGATTGTAAAGAATAAAAAATGGTGATTCCGATGACGGAATCCTTTTAAGGAGGGGTGAATGTGATAACCCGAGAATTCGAATAATCAAAAATTTGCGAATAAATTTTTTTTTTTATTAATATTAATATTAATTATCATTTCTGTGGAAAGTATCTGTGATACGTGTATCGAGAAGGTCAATTTGTGTATTGACTAATAAAATTAGAGTAGAGTTGTGCTTAACAGCTTTATAAACCCTAACCCTAATTTCTAAAAAGGGATTCGATAGAAAATATAATTAAAATAATTATATTGATGAGTACGTGTTTGTACTGTATAGAATTTTTGATCGGTTAAGGTTTGAAATTTATAAAACCTAATAAGAGATTAGAAACCCTAATCTCAGGATCAGAAACTCTAACGTACCGTTCGAAGCCCTAATCGAAAGCCGAGAACCCCTAATTTTATATTCGGGAATTCTAAACCCTAAATTAGGAAAGCCTAATCCTAATTGGCAAGCCTATTGTGTGAATTAAACTTTAATATGATTAGAAAACCCTAATTATATTTTAGTTATATTAATTTCTATTTTACAAACCCTAATTGTAATTTAGAAAATTTATTTTTCTAATTAAAATCCTAATTCGTGGGTTGTAAACCCTAATGACCATTTTGACCCTAATTGCTAAATTAAGCAATTTTAATTAGGGATATTAATCCTAATTAGCAAGATTGAATTTTATGATTAGGAAATATTAATATAATTATCGAATCCTAATTGTAATTTGGAATTATTAATTTTCTATTTTGGAAACCGAAATTTGAAAATTTTGGAAATTAAATTGTAAACCTAAAGGGTTTAAATCCTAAACCCTAAAGGGTCCAAACCCTAAACCCTAAGGATTTGTGCACTTGACAAGAATGCCATTAAAATTATTTTGTAAATGTCAAAAATGCCCTTTATGGATATTTTATTAGATTACTTGTAAATCTTGCCAAATCAAGAGTTGGTAACCAACTATGTTGACTTAGTGACTTTAAATCTAAGAATTTCAACCCTACTTGACAGCCAATATCAGATCATACATGCATCTACACAATAAATATATGTTATGAGAGAGAAAAAAATTACCAAAGTTAGTCATTTTTCATTTAAGGTCTCACCAACTCTCTCTCACTCAAGACCTTCGATTTTAGCAAGTAGATCAGTCCTAGAATCGACCCTAGATCAACCAACATCAGATTAGCAAGATCAAGATCAAAGATTGAATTAAAAAGGTATAAACCTAATTGTTATGTTCGATCCATGTTGCTAAGAAAAAGTTTTTGTTTGTGTTTAGATCTTTGCTAGATGATGTTTAATGATGATCTATGTTGATATAACATAGATCCATAGCATCAAAATGCTTTAAAATCGAGTTTTTCCAAAACTGTCAAGAACACAATTTGTGGTCTAACAAGCTAATGTCAGGCGCCACAGATTCGTGTGTGTTAATGATTTTTGTTGTTTGATGTTTTAGATCTGTTGTCTGACATAAGGACTGTAATATGGAAGTGAAATCACAACCATTACATGTCCAGATTTCTTGTTATTCATGGTCAAAGTGGGTTGACCGAGATTGACCGGCTGAAAATATGGGCAACCCAGAAAGTTAAAAACCGTGTCTGACAAGTTTTTGGAATGCCCAGATCTGGTCGTTATAATGTTATTTGTTAATGTTGTTGTAATATACTTGTATCCTGTTGTCTGAAGTATAGATCCATGCCTTAATATACTTTAAACCATCATCATATCGAACAAAGGGAATGGTCAAACTAGGCCTGTCGATCATGGTTGCCGTTTCAGGAAAACCCAGAATCCAGAAAAACCTAATTTCTGACAGGATTTGACCGAACTTAATCTGGCGAATGTGTTGTTGATTAACTTATCTGTTGATTCCTATATGTTCTTTGACACTTGTACTACATATTTGAACCATAATATCGACCTATTAATGAACCGAACCTATATTAAAATGAGCTGGAAAGTGTCGGGTCGACACTGTCTGGGTTTCTGGGTTACCCAGAAACCCCAGAATTGGTCTGACATCTTCTTTGAAGCTCTGGATCTTTCAGGATTGTTGTTGTTTGACCGAGATAATACTTGGTAATTGTAGTACTACATATGTACTACATGATTGAGCCATAAGTTAGTCCAAAACATGATCAGACTGGAAATTACACTCGGTCAAATGTGCACCCTTGAAACATTGTCTGACAGTGTTCTTGAGCCAAGAACACCAAAGGCAACAGACAAGTGTCGCTAAAGCATATTTGCGACGGATTTAATTATTTTTATTTCTGAATTTCCGGAAAATGAATAAAAAATAGAAATAAATTCTAAAAATTACCAAAAATAGTTTTAAAAATTATTTTAAATTATGAAAAATAATTTTTGACCAATTGGAATATTTTTCTTTAATATTTATAATTATTTAAATATTTAATTAGTGTATTAAATAAATTAGAGAAAAATGATTTAATATTATGAAAATTCATTTTAAATAAGAATAATGTATTTAAAAATATTTTGAGTTATAAAATGTGACTTTTAATATTTTAAGAGAATTTTCACTAATAAAATAATATTAATGATATTAGATTTATTTAATTATTAAATTAAATAAATAAGATAATAATGATTTTAATGATTTAAAAATCATTTTAAATATGAATAAAGTGTTAGAAAATATTTTAAATTATAAAATATAATTTTCAATATTTTTGGAGAATTCTCATTAATAAATGATATTTGATTTATTTAATTATGATATTAAATAAATGAATTAAAAATGATTTTATTGATTTGAAAATCATTTAAAAGGGAGAAAAATGTTTTAAAAATATTTGAAGTTATAATTAATGAATTTTAATATTTTGATAATAATTACATTAATATTTAAATATTAATGGTGATGATTTAAAAATGATTTTAAATACTTTAAAATTCATTTAAGAAGAATATTGATGATCTAAAAATATTTTAAGTTATTAACAATAACTTTAATATTTTGACAAATATAACATTAATATTTTTATATTATTAAATATTAATGATAATAAGATTATTTGATAATTAAATCATTTAAAAATGATTTAAGTGTTTGAAAAATTATTATAAATTATAATAATTATTTATAAATTATTAAAAGCTTCTGGAAAATATTATAAACGATATTTGATTTTTCTAAAATAATATTGAAGCTTAGAGACTAAGTTTAATTGACAATCAATGTGTTAATTATCGGATAGGGTGACCAGAACACCGAGAATGGACCGAAGTCCACCCAGGCCGAACTAGTTAGACTTATTAAGTGTTTATATAGGTTATAAACACTAATGTGGCTATGTGGTAATGTGTCTAGGAGAAGTTTGACTGTAAAATACAGTGTTACGTGTTATGTATGATTGTTCTAATTGTGAGACCGACATTGTTGAATATAGGTCTTACGAACGCAGTTAATTATATTGTGTAGCTGTAATCAACGCGAAAGACAAGTTTCCTAACTCAACCTTAAGTTATATTCATTCACTTATTTTAATGGTTAATTATTGATAATTATACGATGTCCAGGGAATTTATTGTTGATTATTCGCAGTTAGTGCATGATTAAAATTCAAATTGAATTACTGATTCGGAAAATATATATTCGTAGAATTACTGTTGTTGGATATTTATATCTGTAGAAACTAATATTGGCAGTACAGATAATTCTTGTTTATTGTCAAATTATATTGAGAAATATCTTAGCTAATTATTCAGGCTAGACGAACATTTGTTAGAACTTGATAAATACGAGAAGAGAAATCAATTGTTATTGATAGATCAATGCCAATTGTTTTGACTAGATCAATAAGTAGATAGAATTTGAAATCACAGTATTTCGTTGTTAAATCAAAAATCTTGATTCTGAGACTGAGAAGAACAACCTTTTATATTAAGGGAACATTTTGGGTCGTATATTCGACCATTGCGCGCTGTTAAGTATTATGCATAATATAGGGTACAAGGAGTTGGCCGGCTCTAAGTACTTGCAGAGGGGTATGATTTAATCTTTATGGTTATCTGATACACCTAGGTATATCAAAGTCCAATCTTTGATAGTTACTCGAGAAGAGAAGTTCTAGATCTAGTGTGATTACTCAGCATAAATCTGGAAAACATTCCACTTTGCTATTTCGTAGAATTAATTCTTGATTATTCATTGAATATCGTAGAAACTTTGAAAGCGTTGTACTCTTTCATTATCAGATTATTGCGTTGCCTAGAATACGAGAAGACTTGTTATTGAATAACGATTTGTTCAGCTATTTCAAAGTTCACCGAACTTTGGTTTCATTCTATCAAAATAGACAGTCTGTTCTTTTTGATTGATATTCATTTATTGTATGTCTTAACTTGCGAGGCAAACTTTTTGCTCACCCTTGCTATAAATAAAACTTTTCAGTTAGGGACGAAGTTGCAGAAGGTGCTGCTAAGAAGAACAAGGGAAAAAGCATAGTTATAAATTAGTTATGATGAACAATATTATTATGTTATATTGTATTGTAAACCCTTTTTGTATATCTAAAGGGGTATTTCTGTAATGTTAAGGTTAGTGGACCTGTAACATTACAGGTCATGATTATACCGAATAATCTGTAATAACCCAATATTTTCAATATAATTAAATAAAAAAATTTGCGTATAAATTTTTTTTAAAATAAAGGTGGGAATATGTGCAAGGTAAAATGTATGTATATATGTGATAAATAAAAAAATATTTATTACATGAATAATTGCAAATAAATTTTTTGCAAAAAGGAATTCTGTATTGATCATTATAAATTATATTTTTATAATAAATTAATTTTGTAGTAAAAATATTTTATTATTTATTTTCCATAAAAATATGATTATTGTATTTTTTTTAATATATGATATGATTATTAGAATTATTACAATAACTATTTTATTATTTGAATTTATTCAAATTAGTTAAGTTAACTGTTTTAACTTGATTAATAATGGTATATATGAAAGTTAAGTCGGATATGAAATCAAAACCCTAATTTTGGATTTTGAATAAGGAATGAGAATAACAATATAATAATAATTATATTTCAGTGCTATAAATATGTACTGTATGTGTATATTTATCATTGTTGGTCAATTATGGTGTAATAGTAGAAAACCCTAGCATTACTTTGATAAACCCTAATTTGTAAATCAAATAAGACTTTAAGATTTGTTAAGTCGTGGTTTTATGTGATAAAGGATATGTGTATTAATTACAAACTTAATTAGGAAAAACCTAATTATTGGGAACCCTAATTGTTAATTAGAAACCCTAATTTCTAAATTTAAAACCCTAATTGCTAAATTAGGAACCCTAATTACTAATTAAGAAAATTTAATGATAATTAGGAAACCTTAATCCTAATGTTCAAGCCAAGTATAATTAGTAAAACCTAAATACAATTAGGAAACCCTAATTTATAATTTAGAAAACTAAATTTTACATTTTTAGCCTAATTAGAAAATCCTAGAAACTAATAAAAAAATTTAAACCTAAGGGTCAAACCCTAAGGGTTAGCCAAGATTACAAAATAGCCATTAAAATTACAAGCAAAATGACCTAAATGCACTTTTTGCATTATTGAAGGTAACTTGTATATCTTGCCAAAATTGAGTTGCTCAACTACTCCAAGATTGCCATGTGCTCTAAATATCAACATATCAGCCATATACTCTAGCCATACATATTATATACATAATATATATAGATTAAAGAGAAAGAATAGTCACTAAATTAGCTCAGTTGTTCAACTTATCCTCAAACAAGTCTCTCTCTCTCCAACCCTACGAAAATCTTTAGCATTTCAGTCCCAAATCAAGTCCCTACCATCTCCATATAAGATTAGAAAGCCTAGGATCAAGATTGAGCAAAGAAAGGTATAACCTAAACTTAGAAATTTGATCTTGCTTGCTATGTTAAAGGTTGTGTTTTAATGATTATGTCATATGATATGTAAATAAGTGATCTGGATCGGTATATGATAGATCTATAATATCTAAATGCACAAAATTGAAAAAATTTGGAAAACTGGAAAATATGGTCTGACAGTCGAATGTCAGACCTCATAAATCTTTGTCTGTTTATGGTTTTGTTTGTTTAAAAGTTTGTAGTTGTAGTATGTTGTAAGGGCTTTAATTTGGGACTTGAATCAGGGTCAGATCTGGTATAGATTGTAAGTTATAGATGGTAAAACCTCGTTGACCGACCATGACCAAGCAAATCTGGGTAACCTAGATTTTTTCCCAGAACCGTCTGACAGTATGTCCATGGCCTTAGATCTTGCATGTTTTTGTTGATTTGTGCTTGTTGTGGTATCCATGTTGTAGTATGTTAGATTAACTACAGATCCATGCCTTTAGAACACCTAAATGATAAACAACTTGGATTTAGTGGACGGTCAAACCCGGCAGCACGATCATGAAAGTTGTTTTCTGGGTAACCCAGAAAACGTATGAACATATTTTCTGACATGCTTTGATCGGATCAGTTCTAGAGATTGTGATGTTGTTAGGATGATTTTATGTAATAGATTTGTTCATTTACATGTTGGCTACAACCTGGAACCATTAGATCAACAAAACATTACAAGTATAGCAAGTTGTGGAAGCCCAAAGTAGGCTACTCGAACTATTCTATATTTTTGGGTAACCCAGAAAATGAAAAACAACTCTGACAGACACTTTGAAGGCTTAGATCTCTTTAGTATGATGCAATATGATCCTGTTTATTGTTGATTCGTATAGTACTACATCAGTACTACAATATCACAGCTTTAGCAAGCCCAGAAACAGCATAATCAGTGAATGATTGTTGGTCAAATATAGCCCCTCGTTCACTACGTATGAATGTTCTTGAGGCTCAAGAACATTTTAGGCGACACTTTCTGTCGCTAAAGGCTATAACGACAGATTTAATAATTTTAATTAATTAAATTTCCAAAAATAAATTAAAAATAGTAATTAATTTCTAAAAATTCCACAATTAGTTTTAAAAATTATTTTAAGTTATAAAAATTAACTTTTAATAATTTGACATATTTTTCATAAATATTATTATTTATTTGAATAATAATGATATTAAATTTATTTAATAAATGTATTAAATAAATTGATTAAAAATGATTTTATTATATTAAAAATTATTTTATATGATAATAAGTTATTTAAAAATATTTTAAGTTATAAAACATAACTTTTAATATTTTAAAGAAAATTTTATTAATAATTTAATATTAATGATATTAGATTTATTTAATAATAATATTAAATAAATAGTTTTAAAATAGTTTTATTGATTTAAAAATCATTTAAAAAGGATATAAATGATTTAAAAATATTTTAAGTAATAATAAATGACTTTTAATATTTTGATAAATAATATATTAATATTTAAATATCAATGGTAATTATTTAAAAATAATTTTAAATGTTTTAAAAATCATTTAAGGGTAATATTAATACTTTAAAAATATTTTGAGTTATTATAAATAACTTTAATATTTTGGCAATGGTTTCATTAATATTTTAATATTAATTAAATATTAATAATAAAAGAATTATTTAATATTTAAATCATTTAAAAATAATTTTAGTGTTTAAAAAATCATGAAAAATTATAATAATTATTTAAAAATTATCATAAGTCATTTAAAAATAACATGACTGATATTTAAATTATCTAAAGGAATATTGAACTACAGAATAGAGTTTTAGACTTGATAATTACCTGATAAAGCCGTCGGTACACTGAAATATTTCAGAAATTGATCTAGACTTAGATAATTTGGCTAGATAGGTAATTGTTTATGTTCTTATGATAGATATAAGTGTGTGACAATGTATTTATGTTATGTGTTAACTCGAAATAGCAGTACTAAGTGTTATAATATATTATTCTAATCGACAGAATGATCTTATTAATGATAGGTCTATATATAAAGATAAAATTAAGTAGTGTAAGCAGCAGATCAGGAAAGTATCCTACATTTACATTTACTTTATGCAATGGACATGTGTAAGCTAGTATCTGAACTATTATTTTTTATTGTTCAAGTATCTTAACCTTTGTATATACTTATGCAATGATCATGTGTAAGTTGGTTATTGAATTATATTCTGTTATACAAGTTCTTTAACTCTAATATTATAGATCAAGATATATATTCTGTTCGTTAATTTCTAAGATTGGTTATACAAGTGTCCTCACTTGAATAATTATTGTACATGTTGATACATAATTATTGATTTCCAGTATATATAATTTAATTAAAGGTCGTCTAAGTTATTTGACTCGGCTAAACACAGATTTAAAAATATCGTTGAACATGATAAAACATTATTGTTATCCAACTAAATTATTTTGGCTCGGATTCTAGACTAAGAATGAACATCCCGAATATGGAAAACTTTTGTGCGCCTAAGGCCCGTAAGTTATGATAATACAGGACATAACGGGCTGATCACCCCCCCAGTGCCCGTAAGTTATGACGATTTGCTGATGAAGTTCTGTAAAACCTTTTCAAAAATTGAAAACAAAGTTTATAGTCTGTCGACTGCTCAAAGATCATAGTCAGTACGTAGTTTCAAAATTTTGAAATAGAGTTGATATGTTGTTTAATATTATTTCAGCTTACTTCACAACTATTATTTCGTTGTAGAAATGTCGTCCAAAGAAAATATTTATTTCTTTCAGCTAATATTTATTGTTTGCTATTACTTGTTAGGCACTCAAATGCTCATTCTTACTTTAAATTTAAATATTTTTAGCTAAGTGTGATCAACCTGAAGGTTCTGCCAAGAACAAAGGGAAAGGAAAGCTAACAGAATAAATTTTATGGTATCTTATGTAATAGGTAGACTTTATTAAGACAATGATATTTATTAATTATCATGTAAGGAGATGCTTTAAAGGTTGTGTACCTGGGATTTAGACAACTCTGATATATAAATTGTAAAGCCCACAAATTCGGGTACTTGAAACCCGAACTCGGTGCTTCACGATACCATTTCTATGAGCGAAATAATACTAATAATAATAATAATAATATAAAGATCAACTTAATTTATATATTTATCAGAGTCTGAATCCCAAGTACGTAACCTTTAAACATTCATTACAACCCATAATAGATAATATATATCATTGTCTTAATAATAATATCAAACTATTACATAACTACCACAAATCTTATTTGGTTAGCTTTCCTTTTCCTTTATTTCTGCATGAGCTTTCTGGTTCTTCACACTTGGTTGAAAACATTTAAATTAAGCAAGGATGAGCATTTGAGTGCCCAACAAGTAATAACAATTATATATATATATATATATATATATATATATATATATATATATATATATAAGCTGAAAGAATTTAAATGTTTTCTTTATACTACCCTTTTACAACAGATCAATAGTTGTGAAGTATCTATACCGATAATAATAATATAACAACCCTCTTTCAAATTTTTGAAACTACATAATGACTATAAATAGGTTTAAGGTGACATACTATGAACATTATTTTTATTTTTTGAAAAGGTTAAACAAAAATTCATCTGTAAATCGTCATAACTTACGTGCACGGGGGTGATCAGCCCGTTGTACCCTGTATTGAACAACACTACATGCAAGAATGAGGGTATCGTTCACTCTGTCCGCCTTGGGCGCATAAAATTTTTCCCGTGTAGGGATGTTCATTCTTGTCTGGGTTCCAAATCAAAGGTTTTATCTTATTCAACAATAATCTATAATTCAAAATATATATATATATATATATATATATATATATATATATATATATATATATATATATATATATATATATATATACGGGTAATTGACAAAGGTGTATCAACATGTGATTAAATACAATGATTATCCAAGTTGGGACACTTGTATAACCATTTATAAAAATTAACGAACAGAATATATATATATATACATATATATTTGAATTACTATATACTAACATGTTGATAATCAATGAGCCTATATAATATAAGGTTAATAATCTGTACAGTAATAATATAATTCATAAATATTCTTACTCATGTCCATTGTATAAAGAAAATGCAAAGGTAAGATACTTGCATGATACGATGCTTACAGTTCGTAACTTAGTTCTATCTTTTATATCACGACCTATCATTAATCAGATCATTTTACTGATTAGAATAACATATCTCAACACATAACACTGCTTATTGCAGTCAGCACATAACCTAATCACATTATTATATATGTTTAACAACCATTGAATCACAAATAAACACTTATCTAATTAAATTATCTAAGTCCGGATCAATTTTTGAAACACGTCGGTCTACCGACGATTTTATCGGGTAATTATCGAGTCTAAGACTCTAATCTGTAACTTAATATCCGTAAGTATCAGACATATTATTTTTAAATGACTTATAATAATTTTTAAATATTTATTATAATTTATCATGAATTATCAAACACTGAAATTATTTTTTAATGATTTAAATATTAAACAATTCTATTATCATAAAAATTTAATTAATATTAAACTATTAAGAAAATCATTTCCAACATGTTAAAATTATTTATAATAACCCAAAATACTTTTAAAGTATTAATATTACCCTTAAATGATTTTTAAAATTTTTAAAATTATTTTTAAATAATTACCATTAATATTTAAATATTAATCAAAATATTAAAAGTCATTAATTATAAGTTATAATATTTTTAATTCATTTATATCCTTTTTAAATGATTTTTAAATTAATAAAACCATTTTTAAATTATTTATTTAATATAATTATTAAATAAATTTAATATTAAATTAATATCATTAATATTAAATTATTAATGAAATTATTCTTTAAATATTAAAAGTTATATTTATAACTTAAAATATCTTTAAACACTTTATTTTCATTTAAAATTATTTTTATAATATTAAAATCATTTTTAAACTAAATTATTTAATATAATTATTAAATAACTTTAATATCATTAATAATAATTAATCAATGAAATTTACCTTTAAATATTAAAAGTTATATTTTATAACTTATAATATTTTTAAATACCTTATTATTATTTAAAATGATTTTTAATATAATAACATCATTTTTAATTAATTTATTTAATACATTTAATAAATAAATTAATTATTAATAATATTTAAATAAATACTAATATTTTTGAAAAATATTTTAAATTATTAAAAATTAATTTTTATAACTTAAAATAATTTTTAAAATAATTTTTGTATTTTTTGGAAATTAAATACTATTTTTAAATAATTTTTAGAAATTAATTTAATTAATTTTAATTAAGTCTATCGCTAAAGCCCTTTGGTGACAGAAACAGCCGCCTTAGGTGTTCTTGAGCTCTCAAGAACATTAATAGCAGTGCACGACATAGCTACTTTGACCATGAATTAAGAACAGTGTAATGTGTTTCTGGGCACGTTGCTGGTCAGAAATTGTAGTGCTAGTGTAAGACTACATTATCCATTAACAAACATGTTCAACAACCACTAAACGAACGAGATCTGAGCCTTCAAAGGGACTGTCAGACCTGTTCTTCATATCTGGGTTACCCAGAAATGAAGAACAGTTCGACTGTCCACTTTTGGGCTTCTACAACTTGTAATGCATGTAACGTTTGTGTGATATAAAGGGTGCAGTATGTAGCCAACATGTAGGACAAGAGATCTATCACATAAAATCAACAAAATCACAATACAATCGTCAGATCCGGACTGGTCAAACCTTGTCAGAGATCACGCTCTTAAGTTTTCTGGGTTACCCAGAAAACCAAGTTCGTGATCTTCTGGCCTGGTTTGACCTTCCACTGATTTCGATCAGATTGATATTTAGGCTATACAAAAAGCTTAATCTTGTAGTCTATACAACATACTACCACTTGAATACAATAAACGCAACAATACACATATAACCCGACAGATCAAGGCATTAGAAAAAGTTGTCAAGCGCTGCTAATCACTTTCTGGGTTACCCAGATTTCACTTGGTCATGGTCGGTCAACCGACTTTGACCAAGAATATCTTTCAATCTATACATTATTTGGTCCTGATTCAAATTTCAAAACAAAGATCTACTGACATACTACAAGTATGAAACATAAAACACACAAAATCATTAACAACTAAAGATTTATCGGGTCTGACATTTGGTTGCCAGACGACTGCTGAACCTTTTTCTAGATTTTGTAAAATGTCAAATCCGAGCCTCTAGATATTATGGATCTAACATCTAGCAACCCAGATCATCATTATATACCATAAACAACATATTTTAACAACGAATCATAACATTTAACGACAGATTTTTGGTCAGATTGTATGGCTAGGGTTTATACCTTCTTTGATCAATCTTTGATTCTGTGCTTCTGATTTGGTTATGGATTTCATGGGGCTGATTTTGTGACTGAAAAACATATAAATTTCAGAGGTAAGAGCTTGAGAGAGCTTAGGTTGAGAGTTGTGAAAAATATAAGTTAACAAATGAACTTTTTCACTCTCTAATCTATATATAGTTGTCTTGGATGCATGTATGGCTGGTAATGGTGGCTTGTTGCTAATTATTAGAGAGCACATGGGGTTGTTGGTTTGGTGAACAACTTCACCAAATGTCAAAACATATATGCTAGCTTCATTAATACACACAAAAGGGCAATGGTCAATTGGCTTTCAATTTTAATGGCTTAAATGTAATCTTGTCAAACCCTTAGGGTTTAACCCTAAGGTTTAGCACAAATTGTAGGATTTTCCCACTAGGGTTTGCACACAAAAAAAATAAAATAAAATAATAACAAATTTTAGTTTCTAAAATTTTTAATTAGGGTTTCCTTAATTAGATTAGATTTTTTAATTACACTATACATGAACATTAGTGTTTTAGTGTCCACTAATTAGCGTTTAGCGTATGATTAACAAATTAGGGTTACCAAATTAGCAAATTAGGGTTACTAATTTAAGAATTAGGGGTTTTTAGTTAATTAGGGTTTTTAGAGTTTTTAATTACTAATTAGGGATTTCCATAATTAGCACTAAACTCTACAACACATACCATATACAACATAACCCGATAGCTTAACAGATTTTAAAGTCTTAATTGACTTACTAACTAGGGTTTATAATTCAAACATTAGGATTTCTAAAAATCAATATATCTAAATGTTAACTAGGGTTGACCTAATTAACCATAAAATCATATAACACATTTATATAATAAACTTAAACTCATAATTGAGTTTCAATTTAGGGTTTTCAAATATTGTACCATAATTGACCAACCATTATCAATACGTACATACAGTACATATTTATAGCACTTAAAAATTAAAATATAATTAGTATTATATTATTATTCTCATCCATTGATCAAGATCCAAAATTAAGGTTTGGATTTCATATCTGATTTATTCTTCCATAATTAACCTTAATAATTAAGGTAAAATAAATAACTTAATAATCTTACATAAATTCATATAATAAAATAATTAATTATTATAATAATTCTAAAAATCATTTCATATATTATTTAAATAATATAGGTTTATATTTTCATGAAAAATAATTAATAAAAATATTTCTGCTATAATATTAATTATTATAAGAATATACTTTATAATAATCAATAATTCTAAAATAAAATTATTTGTAAATATTCATGTAAATATATTTTTATTTATCACATAAATACATATACATCTTACCTTGTACAAATCCTCATCCTTAAAATAAAAAAAATTTTATACGCAAAATTTCTTATTTATTTATATAGAAAATGTCGGGTTGTTACATTCACCCTCCCTTATAAAGATTCCGTCCCCATAATCATCATTTTAAAACTCATACATACATGGGTACATAACACACACAATCTTTGCTAGTAGATCTCAACCAACTTTGATCGAACTGATCTTTAACTATTCACATAAAGCTTGTCTTTCTGATTAAACGGAAATTTGATTTCTAAAAGAACTCAAATTACTCCCTCAAATTTTCTTTATAAAATAATTTACTATATATAGGAAAATCATGTAAAAGAAAATAAAAGTTGTATGAATAATACCTGGAGTTCCATTGCCAGCTGCCGCCATATCCTGGACAGTCATGTTGTAGACCCTTACTGTTGATTTTGTTGGCTTACTCGATGACGTAGGTCCCGTGATTGCTAAAGTTTCGCTGCCTGTGCCAGTTTTCTCACTTCCTGCCTCCGTCCTCCTCTTCGAATAATCCTTCACCTTGTGTTCAGCCGATCCACACAGAAAACACCCATTATTCATTCTTGGATTAGGGCAGTTGGGAGAGATATGGCCCTCTTGCCTGCACTTATAGCAAACAAATTTACCTTTCTGACATTCTCCAGAGTGGTTCTTTCCACAATTTCCACACTGCACATGTGACAACCCCAAAATAGGTCCATTTCACCCAACCTATTCTGGGTCGCCAAATACATGGTACAGAAAATAACTACAACTTTATTACAACAATTGTCGTACAAAATACAACAACACATATGTTGTGAGTTTGGACACAAATATATACCAATTGTGACTCGTGTCCTAACCGTAATGTGACAAATGTCCCATCAGTGGACAGCACCTCACAGTGATACCTACATAAAGGTATAGTCAAAAACTGTTTTAGAAATTAGAATCTTTGGGAAGTGCTCAAGGAAACCTTCGTACATGGGAGGCCATGCTTTTAGGTTATGATAGATATCATATGTCCACAGAATTATCCTTGGTTGACCTAATAGACCCCAAAGAAAAACAAGAAGATTACTATCATATTCTTTCCAATGGCGAGTCTTCTCTTGACATATCATTATCTCCACTGTCTCTAATCGTGAATTATACTTCAAACAAACACCAAGCTTATATAGGTAGTGCTCGTAAATATACTCAGTAAGTGGATGTGCACAACCCTGTCTTATAATGACACGAGGTTGTATGACATTAGACATCTTGTATGATAGTGGCAAAACACCCTTCTAACGTTGGGTTCGCCTCACCCTATTAGATTCATCAAATATAACTACTAAATGATGACCACCGTTCTATTCCCTTGTTACCCCCGCTCGACCCAGCTACACTCGTATTACCTGAAATGAATTTTGAAACAAAAGGGTGAGCACAACTAGCTCAGTAAAGAATATCATGACTAAATATAAATAAATTATCAATAGCCTTCAACAGTAATAAATCAGAGACTTAGAACATATGGTAGATGATAAAATTTTTCAACCATAGTTGCAGCGGAACGAGCAATCTATTAGAAGAGTCAAATAGACCATAAAGTCTATTATCTTCTCCACATTAAAAGTCCACTAACAATGTTTTATCCTTGTAACATTAATCAACAGTTCATTTCCACAATTATATGAATAACTCATAATCATAATTGTAATTCTAAATTCCTCTTCGCATCCAGGGCGAAAATAATTTTCATCACATGTTTTTACCTGAAACATCAAAGATCATGGTTATACCAAATCGCAGTTCCTGTTTATAATCATACTAACAATTTCATCTTTGCACTACGGCCAAAGATATTCATCAACAGACCATCTTTGCACTACAGGCCAAAGATATTCAACAACAGGTCATCTTTGCACTACAGCCAAAGATATTCATCAACAATTCATCTTTGCACTACAGGCCAAAGATATTCTTCAACAATTCATATTTGCACTACATGCCAAATATATTCATCAATAGTTCATATTTGCACTACAGACCAAATATATTAATATCTCAAAGAAATATATAATCATTTCAGAATTTATATAAACAATAATTATAACCATGTTGATCATTTCACCTTTGCACTTAAGCTAAAGATATTCAATTATAAATTCAATGGTCATGATCATACCAGTTAACAATTCAACTTTGCACTATTGGCCAAAGGGAACCCATAGTCATGATCATACAAAAATCTACCCATCTTTACACTCAAGTCAAATAGAAATATCATCATTAAGGTTATAAAAATGTTATATATAATAGTAAAATCAATATAATCAAAATATCTAGATTTAATCTCAAGAGTAATATTCATAAATCAACTATAAATTAATTAGAAAAAGAAACCAATTTTGTCATGAATAGTAACTCGTGAATAGTAACCCATGAATAGTAACTTATGAATAGTAACTCGTGAATAGTAATTTATGAATAGTAAATTCGACACAAAAAGGTAAAAATTCCATAATAAAATCCATACCAATATTTCGGTATAATGATATTGAAATAACATTTCTTAAACTTATAAACAATTTATTTTAATTGTTCACACTTTACTAAATAATGTATTTAATCATCCTAAAATTCTAAACTCATAAGATTTCATCACCAATAACCAAAACCCTCATAAAAAATCTGCATGTACCTCATATAGGATTCTCAAGCCATAAAATCCTATTTTTCAATTTTCTTACTTCACATAACATATTTAATTCATTTACTCATAACTAGTCTATTTTCATGAAAAATATCAAATCAGTCCCAAAAATATTTCTTTTCTGAGATTTAGCAGAATATAGTCCCATATTAAACATATATTTTTCTCAAAATTTTTAAAATTCATTTACTATTTTTCATATGGCCAATACTGCCGAATATTTAGATATTTATCATAAATTGTACTTTTGTCCAAAAATTCCGAAATTTACAGAGTATACTTTCGTTATATACATGTACTCCCAATAAAATTTTTTCCAATTTTAGAGTTAAACACAAGGAGTTATAAGCGGTTACTTTTAAAATAGTATTTTCCATAAAATTCACAACTCTTAATCTATACATCCAAAAATCGCTATTTTTGGACATAATCAAGAAAACTCATCAAATTATTATTTCAAATTTTTTCAAAATTTTTGAAGGTCAGAAAAATTACGAAACTGAAAAATATAATAACCCTTAAAATCTCTTACTATCCCTTATCTCAAAAGAGCAGCACTTCTGACTGGATATCGGTTATGACGCTGAAGAAAACTTGTACTGATGAATAGTAACTCACCAAGTATCTAAATACTCACAAAATACACTCGATAATCTAGAGAGAAAAAGAGAGAAAACTTATGAATTCTGGTGTGATTTTCAATTCTAACTTAGCCCTCTATTTATAGAAAAATGTTAGCATGCCGAAGCATACTTGACCTGCTACCTGATGACTTTACCTGTTACTATTCCACCCACCAAAAATCAGCCATCTTCCTCAACAACCAAAAGTGGGGCCCACCCATTTCTAGAATTTTCCACCAAAATCATTTATAAACCAAATATTCGAATCAGTCACCTCTTAAAATTCATAACAAATCATTCGTTCATTTTTAACGGTTCAAAATTTGTGAACATATACTCAACTTATATATGTATAACATATCCAAAAATCACAACGATCCAACAGTCAGATTAAAAATTATAACTCACACAATAAAGCTGTAAGAACACTGATTTGATCTTTTAATACCTCTAATCCGACAAAATACTGATAAAATACCTCAACATTAATTCCTTCATTTATAACCACATAAATAAATTCATCATTTATATCCACATCAAATAAATATTTCATTATCATATAGATCAATAATTAATTATTCACAAATAAGATTACAGAATCACAATAATGACAACCATGCAGTTCCCAGGAAAGAGGGAGCTTTCCGATAAGGATTTCTCCTTACTGGCGCGCAATTAGGTGACCAAACCTCTCCTTGACAGAACTTTCTAGACATTGCCAATAATGCTATCTAATAATATTATTCAAATAATATGAATTATTGATCTGATAATGGAGATATTGTGCAGTGACAATTATTGAAACAACAATAATATAAAATATCAACGCAGTAATTATTGATTCAATAAAATAAAATATTGAACATAAATTACTGTAACAATTATTGAGTAGTGTCTTCTCACGTAAGAATCAATAATTAAAAAAAATACTGTGCAATACCGTGTGCTACTGTGCAACTATGCATATTACTGTATTTTAACCACCAGGTATTCCAACAGTGTTAACGGTAACAACTACGCCGTTATTTATTAAAACTCAAATTTTTCGTTTTCTTCATCCGACAGTTATTCTGTTATGGGGCCCACAAATGGATGCACCGTCGTACGAATATTTTCCGACAGAAAGAATATTCCACGACTAAATGAATATTCCCCGACAACAATGAATATTTTATAACCACTTGCGTATTTTGAAAAAAATTTCATATATCACCCTTAACTTTAACTTTTATCAATTTAACCACTTACTGAATAGTAATTATAAGAAAAATTGAATACTTTTATTTCATAAAATTAGGGGTCTTACAGCACAGCTTGCTTCTTAACTCCTTCCTGCTTGATCTGAACATTCTCAAAGTTATTCACCTTCCTCTTTCCATCTCCACTCCTGCTCCCACTATTAATTCCTACCTTCCCGGCTCCTTCTACCTTACCCTTTTTCTTTCTCTCCTTGTTGTAGAGGCTCATGACCTCACTTTCCTCCTCACCTATGATCGCTTTCTCCATGAGTGTTGTAAATGTAGGGATTTGCAACACTGCCACCTTATTGTAGAGTCAGGGTTTCAATCCCAGCTCAAACCTTCTCGCTTTTCTAGCCTCCATATCAACTTGATGCGGGGCAAACCTAGCTAACTCATTAAATTTGGCGGCATATTCGGACACCGTCATATTCTCCTGCTTCAACTCTAAAAATTTTATCTCCATTCTAGCCTGCATACTTGGTGAAAAATAGTTTTCGAAAAATAGAGTTTTGAACCTATCCCATGTGACTACACCTTCTCCTGCCCTCGCCTGATTTGCTTCCCACCAAAAATTTGCCTCACCCTTCATCGTGTAAGTGGCAAAAGCGGTCTTTTGCCCCTCAGTTACCCTAGCTATCACGAATGCTTTTTCAATCTCTTTGACCCAAGTTTGGGCTTCAACAGGGTCAGTTGTACCTTTGAATTCTGGTGGTCCTACAACCTTAAAGTCTTTAAAGTTCGCCAAGTGATTGTCTGGCTGGTTCCCTGCAGCTGGTATTCCCTGTTACATAGCCTGAGCTATCATGTTCGCGAAATTCTGCATTGGGTCTGCTTGTTGTTGTCCTTCAGCGTTGTTGACAGATTCTTCCGCCCTTTAATTTTGATTTCGACGTCTTGACGGCATTATCTGATTAAATAAAATCATAAATTTAACTTACATTCTAAACCTTATCGCATAAGTTTATCATATTAAAGTTGTTTCGTTACTCAAACTTAGATTCATATTCATTTAACGAATATTTTACATAGCATAGCACATACTGCTTTAAACATCAACTATCCCTTTGTGACCACAAAAGTCGGGATTTACAGTCTTGACTAATACAAAAGTTGGGAACATTACATTACACAGACATACCTATCATATATATTACATTAAACACCTACACCACAGAACCTATACTACCTATTTGCTACGCCTTTTTCCTTTGACAACCTTTCGCCTGATGACCTTCTATCCCACAGATAAAACATGCTCCTAGATTATAGTCAGGACAATACAGAGTAGTATGTCCTTCATAACCGCAAAGATAACATATTTTTTTCCCTTTCTTCTTATCGAATTTTCCTAAGTCCGGGTCTTCTATCTTTCTTTTCCCCTTCTTACTCGGAGCTGCACACGATGTGTTGCTTGTGACTCCCATCTGATCAATTTGGATTTTAAGCTTATCTTGTTCTTCCATTGTTTCTATTAACGCTTGACGCAACTGACTATTCAATAGCTTCTCTATCTCCCACAGCCTTTCTAGAGAAGAAACTTTGTTCCTCAGATCCTGCACCTCTGTTGATGCTTGATCAGCTTCAACTTTAGTGTCTGAATCACTATCTGTCAGCTCCACCATCTCCGGATCTGGTATTATGTTTTCCACAATAACCACATCGTCTGAGTTGTTTCCATTATGAGCTTCTACTTCAGCTATTGGCTTCGATATTAGCTCGGGTGTATGGATTTGATCCTTCTTCATGCTATATGCATATAACAAGCCTTTTCCACCAGACATCTACACACATAAGTTATCATGATTAGCATATAGTATATACACACAGCAAATAAGAGTTATATATAAGTTATCTTTTATTTTGTTTGACGATGAATTTATTCAATTCATCTCTTTTTAAACTCTAAATGAGTTGTTTATATTTTCAACGTTTTCCTCTGTTCTAAGGTTATAACCTAAGGTCTAGCCCACCTAAGGTTTTTAACCCTAAGCTCTGATACCAACCTATAACTTTTATTGTACGTCCAACCATAGCACCTCACAGTGGTACCTATCAGCTTGCCACCGACTGGCTCAGCGTCCCCTACGGAGAGTCTGGCTTTGGTGCATTCCACACAAGGAAGTCACCAGCGAGAGGCTCGGGGCACTTCGCAAATTCATGCTTATAGCTCTGATACCTACCTGTAACTTTCATGGTGCTTCCAACCATAGCACCTCACAGTGGTACCTATCAGCTTGCCACCAACTGGCTCGGTGTCCCCTACGGAGAGTCTGGCTTCGGTGCATTCCACACAAGGAAGTCACCAGCGAGAGGCTCGGGGCTCTTCGCAAATTCATGCTTATAGCTCTGATACCAACCTGTAAAGCCCCCAAATCCGAGTACTTGAAACCCGAACTCGGTGCTTCACGATACCATTTCTATGAGCGGAATAATACTAATAATAATAACAATAATATAAAGATCAACTTAATTTACATATTTATCAGAGTCTAAATCCCAAGTACGTAACCTTTAAACATTCATTACAACCCATAATAGATAATATATATCATTGTCTTAATAATAATATCAAACTATTACCTAACTACCACAAATCTTATTTGGTTAGTTTTCCTTTTCCTTTATTTCTGCATGAGCTTTTTGGTTCTTCACACTTGGCTGAAAATATTTAAATTAATCAAGGATGAGCATTTGAGTGCCCAACAAGTAATAACAATTATATATATATATATATATATATATATATATATATATATATATATATATATATATATATATATAAGCTGAAAGAATTTAAATATTTTCTTTACACTACCCTTCTACAACAGATCAATAGTTCTGAAGTATCTATACCGATAATAATAACATAACAACCCTCTTACAAATTTTTTAAACTACATAATGACTTTAAATAGGGTTAAGGTGACATACTATGAACATTGTTTTCATTTTTCGAAAAGGTTAAACAGAAATTTATCTGCAAACCGTCATAACTTACGGGCACGGGGGTGATCAGGCCGTTGTACCCTGTATTGATCAACACTGTAAGACCCCAACTTATTATTAATTGAAATTAAATTTTCTCTATTTATTATTTTGAAATAGTAAGGGTTGATTTGATTAATGTGGTTCGTTATGGGTAAAATGCACAAATATTTCAAATAAGTAAGTGGTTATAAAATATTCATTTTTGTCCATGAATATTCGTTTGGTCGTAGAATATTATTGCTGTTGGGGAATATTCGTACGATGGCGCAGCCTTGTGTGAGCCCCATAACGTAAAGCGATTGGATGAAGAAAACGACAAGTATAAGTTATTTATAAATAACGGCGTAGTTGTTACCGTTAATACTGTTAGAATACCCGGTGGTTAAAATACAATAGCACACGGTATTGCACCAATTATTGATTCTTACGTAAGAAGACACTACTCAATAATTGTTACAGTAATTACTATTTAATATTTTATTTTATTGATTCAATAATTACTACGTTGATATTTTATATTATTATTATTATTATGTCCTGAACAAGGTGATATACCACTCATCAGCTTCAATTCAGAAGTTGAGTCTATCAATTTTTATGCCCTGGAGGTGAGCAACACTCACTACCATCCTGTTAGGGCGCCACCTCTCATACCCCAGATTTCTGCCGAAGTAATGTCGGCCACTCAAGAAATGATGTCATTGGGTTATCAACCTGAACAAGGGTTGTGCAAAGATAATCAGGGCATTAAGCATCCAGTTCAAGTTCCTAATCAAATAGGGACAGCCGGACTAAGCTATACTGCCAATTCCAGTTGAAGGAATCCTCATAAGCACAAACAGATTCCTTCAGCTTTAGCTGTACGGCTGTTATATTCACCCATATCTCTTGAGCCTATACGGTCTGCGGTAAAGGTGCCTGCCCATGTAATGGCCATATTATTTCCTAAATCGATATTGGTCAAGGGGAAAGAAGTTCTGGTTCTAAATCCCGAAGTGGAAGAAGAGGAACGCATACGTAAACAAGACATTGTCAGGATGATGTCAAACATACGCATCATTGTCCATGATGATCACACAAATAGATATATACCAGACGATGATTGTCCAGACGTAATGGTCATCATTCGGGAAAAGAAGGACGATGACAGTCCCTCCATCATTGCAGTCCATCAGGACTTCACCCTTGACAATTGGAGCAGCACTCCTTTCATTGGTCGACTAGGGTAAAATGGGCAAAAACTCCTTCTGCCCTGTATATAATAACTGCTTTATTTTCTGTATAGTATTAGCAGTTATTTTGTCAGTACATGCCAACACTTTGTATGATTGAACATTATCATATATAATAGGTGAAAATATTTTGTTTCAGGACTCTAAAGTTAGATGTGCCTATACTTACTGATGAGGTGCTTTTTCTCCACAAGGATTGTAACTTTGATGAAAAGTTGGACTCAGACTTGATGGAAATACAAGAGGGCATTGAGATACCTTAGGAGATCAAAGAATGGGTCGAAGATAAACCCAAACCAAACCTTGATCAAACCACTTCATTCAATCTCGAAACCTTAAAAAGCCCAAAACTAATCCAGATTGGTACAAACCTCACTTCAAACCAAAGGAATGACATGGTTACATTATTAACCCAATTCCAAGATGTGTTTGCATGGCCTCGTGAAGACATGGTGAGTTTGTCCACTGACATAGTCATTCATCGCCTTCTCATTAAAGAGGGATTCAAGTCGGTCAGGTAGAAGCTCAGGCGATTAAAACTTGAGTGGAGTTTAAAGGTTAAAGAAAAAATTGAGAAATAAATTCAAGACGACATCATCATGGTGTCCACATACCTTGAATAGCTATCCAACATAGTCCCCGCGCCTAAGCCAGGAGGAAAGTTACGAGTTTGCGTGGATTATCGGGATCTGAATAAAGCTTGCCCTAAAGATAGCTTTTCTGTGCCATTTATCCACATTCTCATTGACAATATTGCTTAATACGACATGTACTCCGTTACTGATTGCTTCGCGGGGTACCATTAAATTATGGTTGGTGAAGAGGATCGTGAGAAAACTACATTCATCACGCCTTGGGGAAGCTTTTGCTACAGACGGTTGTCATTCGGCCTCATCAATGTTGCAGCTACCTACCAGTGAGCCATGAAGACTCTTTTCCACGATTTAATGTACAAGAAGATAGAGATCTACGTGGATGACATCATTATCAAGTCCCGAAGGGAGGAAGACCACTTAGACCATCTTAGAAAGCTCTTCAACAGGTTGCGTAAGTTCAACTTGAAGTTGAATCCAGCCAAGTGTGCCTTTGGCGTTAAGTGGGAGTTATCGTTTACACTCTAAAATTAACCTCACTTTCACTTTACAAATTTAAACAATTAGCACAGTAGTAAGCAAGGATCGATCCCACAGAGAGTGATTTGTTTTATATTTATCCTATGATTTCTAATGAAAAGGGGATTTTTAATAATTAACTAAATTAACACGAATAAACTAATAAGAATAAAGAATAAATAAAAAGCTTCAGTTCTTCAGTTTAGTATCACTTTTTTACAACAATAGAGTAATAAAGTGTACCATTATTTACCCTTTAATGAAACTAATAGCCCTAGGTAATAACAAGCTCTGCTGTAACAGCCCCAGATCCAGGTACTAATAACCACAGATCTGGTACACTAATACTATTACTATTTGCAAAAGATATAAACATAAATTGTTTATATATTAAACTTACACACTATCCCTAAGGTCGAGAACCTTCACGTAATACTTGTATTCCATATCTATCCGATATACAATGTCACTGGCTTCTCCTGTATCTGACGTATTCGTCTTAATCTGCAATGTTTATCATGATATAGTAAGGGTAAGCAACAAGTTTACCCAACAAGTTAAAGTTTAATTGAGGATATATCATGATTGAAAGAATTAAACAATAAGTTGGCTAACATTCAACAATATAGTTGTAAACTAGCATGGATAAATTTTCATAGCTGAACGACCAATACAATAGGAATTGAATGGTCAAGAATGAACATGAACAATTATAACTGGATAAGATGGTAATGAAGGTGATCAGTCTTTCATACCTGATGACCACTCAACTAAACTAGTTCATAATTATCTTAAATTATATTATTATCAGTCAAAATATTTTTCATAGGCTCGTAAATTTTTTAAATAATTATTACCATTTATCATGATTTTTCAATTATTAATATTGTATTTATATGATTTAAATACCATAATATTCTTTTATCATTAATATTTATTTATTATCAAATATTAATGAAATTCTCAACATAATATTATAATATAGTTATAATATCTCAAAGTATTTTTAATACCTTAATATACAATTTAAATGATTTTTAAACATTTAAATCCAATATCTAATTATTGCCATTAATATTTAAAATATTAATATTTTTTCATGATAAAATATCAAATGTTATATTTTATTACTTAAAATATTTTTATAACCCTTAAATCATTTTTATATAATTTTTAAAGCATTAAAACTAAGTTTCCACAATTTAATTAATATATTTATTAAATAAATCAATTATCATTAATATTAATTTATATAAAAATGAATTAGGGTTTCTAAGCTTATTGTTAGGGTTTCTACATTTCGTTAAAGTTACCTAACTTAACCTTGACGTTCTCACATAACTTTAGGGTTTGTTAGTGATGTAACTTACCTGATCGATATCTGATCCTTAAACCACAACTGTTCACATATATGATCACATATACCGACTCGTATACACTTAGATACTTAACCTTGGTAATTCTTCACAAGAATTTTAAATCCTCCAAAATCTTATACCTTATTACCAGACAATCACTTACAGTCTACCAAATCATTCAAGTCTTGTCCAAGATTTTTGAAATCCTTAAAATTCCTTTACAGAACTGCCAAATCCATACACTTATTTTTAGTCTAGGTCTATCATATAACCTTTAATCCATCATTTTAGGATTTTAATAATTTTCTAAATTCTCGGGTTGTCACATTCACCCCTTCTTCTAAGAATTTCGTCCCCGAAATTTACCTTACACCCTATACCATACAGCTTACACCATTCATACACATCATCATATGCTACCCAATACACCACTTATAAGAGTAAAAATTTTCAAATAGTGCTGAGGAGTCATATAGACTATTATCTGTCATTTTCGAAAAGGTTATAAAAAAATTTATCCGTTAACCGTCATGTCTTACAGACACATTGGGTAATTAGCCCGGTATGCCCTGTACTGATCAAGTACTGCTGGTCAGAATAATTTATTCCTCTTATCTGCCTTAGGCGCATAATTTTTTTTTCTTACCTTAGTCTTTATCGGAATCGGTACCAAAACAATTTAGTTTGGGAAAGTTTTCAAAGAATGCTTAGAATTTTCATAAAAGTTGGTCTTGCTGAATTAATTAGCTTAGGCTCATATCAAGAATTCAATTTTCAATCAAAAGACGAATGTGTATAGCCAAACGCCATTGGCAAATTAAATTTTTGAAAATATTTAGTTTGAATATGACGTCATGATACCGTACTGTATTTAATAACCCGTTTAAGGATGTCGTCATTATATGACTTTGTCATAACACATCATACAATAGTGGGACAACGATTTTTCAATCGAATTCAACACTAAGTATTTCTGTATTTATAACTCCATCATTTTTATCATCGATGTACCAGGTTACATGATACGTTAATGATAATTAAAATAAATTTTGATGTTTCAAAACATTGTTGTTTGGTCGAAACAAGCAGCATAGAAAATACTTTAAACCGTTCAAAAATCATTGCAAATTGGTTTTATCATCTCAACAGGTAACGAGGTGTCGGTGGCCCGAAGTCCACACATACACAATGGTCACCGGAAGTTGAGAATAAAAATTCATTTTCAAAAGCACATAGTGCGTATTTAGCTTGATGTCAAAAATTTCGAAGTCTAGCATAGCTAGAAGATTTGGAAAACCTATGTCTGCACTAATAATCCATTGCTTAATCAGTCTATCTGTTCCTATTATCCTCAATTCTCCATTCACACATAGCTATACCTAGTTCGTCAAACCACACTTATGAGCTCAGGAACTTTTCACAATCATATGAGTTTAAGAACTTGTCTTAGTCAGACCTTTGGCGTCCATTCGCTGAAGGGTCCAAAAATATTTCATATAATTATGAGTCACGAACTTACCATAAGTATGAGTTTTAAGAACTCGTACTTAACCTTATATTCTCTACCTATCTCCTATCTATTTCGTATATACATGAGAAAAGAATTATCTTCTCAACACGCATATAGGAAATAGCGCGACATAGTCATTTTAATGATTAATAGGGAAAGAAACTAAGTGGTTGTTACACCAAGTACAATTCCCGTCCCATACGAAGAATCATATAACTTAGCTGCTGACATGAGTCCTCAATTGAAATCCCAACTTAATCCTAACTCCCATCTCAATACGAATTTTGTTTAATCTGTATCCATAATCCTTTCTTGAATCTGCCTCATACCAATTCATACTATAATCTGACACACAGCAATTTACAGTAATCTTTTCAATCATTCGCTTGATCCTTCTCCATACTATAACCTTATCAGATCACGGGGTTATCTCATCGTATATATTACGATTCATTTTTTTACTATGATCGTTTTATTTTACTATCTCCTATCCCTGTACTTTTAGTCTTTCAGACTCTATCTATTTATCACTACTGTTCACCTTTATTATCAGAGTTAGGGAACTCCGTATCTTTATAACTCGCTGAGACTCGTTTTTGAATCTTACCGATACACTAACTCTATATGAGTTAGTCCTTACTCTACTGTGGTTAATAGCCTCAAGTAACACTACCTAAGGCTTATAACCTACAGCTCTGATACCAAGTGTAGCAGTCCTAGATCTAGGTACTAATCACCATAGATCTGGTACACTAATACTATTACTGTTTGCGGAAGATATAAACATAAATTGTTATTACATTAAACTTACACACTATCCTCAAGGTCGAGAACCTTCACGTAATACTTGTATTCCATATCTATCAGACATAAAATGTCACTGGCTTCTCCTGTATCCGACTTATACGTCTTAATCTGCAATGTTTATCATGATATAGCAAGGGTGAGCAACAAGTTTGCCTAACAAGTTAAAGTTTAATTGAGGATATATCATGATTGAAAGAATTAAATAATAAGCTAGCTAACATTCAACAATATAGTTGTGAACTAGCATAAACAAATTTTTATAGCTGAACGACCAATACAATAGGAATTGAATGGTCAAGAATGAATATGAACAATTATAACTGAACTAGATGGTAATGAAGGTGATCAGCCTTTCATACCTGATGACTACATGCAATATTTGCACAGAGTGCTATTCAACAATTCATAGACATGGTAATCAGCAATGACTAGCCATAAGAATAATTGAAAGAACAACTCGAAGACGAGTTAGAGAACTTGCCTGAACAGTCGATTACTGTTACACAGTCAATTTTGCTTTCTCCGAAGACCTAATATTAATAATACCGATCTCCAATATTAGAATAATATCAACATAGTATAATACTGTTAATTAAAGTTATAAAATAACCTAAACACATTGTCACATAATCCTACCAGTCTATAACACACCTAAGATTCGGTATCAAATCAAACTATTTCAGTCTGAGTTGAATCCGATACAATTTCTACATCTCGACGTCCTATTCAGACAATTCTCAAGCCTAATATCACTAAGACTCAACTAAACTGGTTTACAATTTTCTTAGATAATATTATTGTCAGTCAAAATATTTTTCATAGGCTCATAAATTTTTTTAAATAATTATTACCATTTATCATGATTTTTCAATTATTAATATTGTATTTATATGATTTAAATACCATAATATTCTATTATCATTAATATTTATTTATTATCAAATATTAATAAAATTCTTAACATAATATTATAATATAGTTATAATATCTCAAAGTATTTTTAATACCTTAATATCCCATTTAAGTGATTTTTTAAACATTGAAATCCATTATCTAATTACTGCCATTAATATTTAAAATATTAACGTTTTTCATGATAAAATATCAAAAGTTATAATTTATATCTTAAAATATTTTTATAACCCTTAAATCATTTTTATATGATTTTTAAAGCATTAAAACTAATTTTCTACAATTTAATTAATATATTTATTAAATAAATCAATTACCATTAAAATATCTTTTGCTTAAAGTTTAAGTAAATGGGCATTTTGGTCATTTCACACTCATTAAGGGTATTTTGGTCTTTTTTCCTATAGCATGAAGGTTATTTTGGACATTTCCCAATTATCCCATAACTTTTAACACTTAAGCAATATTTATACTTAACATTTGAGCTTCCGAATTAGGGTTTTCAAATTCCGAATTAGGGTTTTGGATTCCCAAAACTAAAATTAGGGTTTCTGAGCGTATCGTCAGGGTTTCTACAGTGTTAAAGTTTACTAACTTAACCTTGATGTTCTCACATAACTTTAGGGTTTGTTACTGATGTAACTTACCTGATCGATATCTGATCCTTAAACCACAACTGTTCACATATATAATCACATATACCGACTCGTATACACTTAGATACTTAACCCTGATAATTCTTCATAAGAATTTTAAATCCACCAAAATCTTATACCTCATTACCAGACTATCACTTACAGTCTACCAAATCATTCAAGTCTTGTTCAAGATTGTTGAAATCGTTAAAATTCCTTTACAGAACTGCCAATTCCATACACTTATTTTCAGTCTAGGTCTATCACATAACCTTTTAATCCATCATTTTAGGATTTTAATAATTTTCTAAATTTTCGGGTTGTCACATTCACCCCTTCTTCTAAGAATTTTATCCCTTAATTCACCTTACACCCAATACCATACAGCTTACACCATTCATACACATCATCACATGCTACCCAATACACCACTTACAAGAGTAAAAATTTTCAAATAGTGCTGAGGAGTCATATAAACTATTATCTGTCATTTTCAAAAAGGTTATACAAAAATTTATCTGCTAACCGTCATGTCTTACAGACACATTGGGTAATTAGCCCGGTATGCCCTGTACTGATCAAGTACTACTGGTCGGAACAATTTATTCCTTTTACCCGCCTTAGGTGCACAATTTTTTTCTTACCTCAGTCTTTATCGAAATCTGTACCAAAACAATTTAGTTTGGGAAAGTTTTCAAAGAATGATTAGAATTTTCATAAAAGTTGGTCTAGCTGAATCAATTAGCTTTGACTCATATCAAGAATTTAATTTTCAATCGAAATACGAATGTGTATAGCCAAACGCCGTTGGCAAATTAAATTTTGAAAATATTTAGTTTGAATATGACGTCATGATACCGTAATATATTTAACAACCCGTTTAAGGATGTCGTCATTATATGACTTTGTCATAACACATCATACAATAGTGGGACAACGATATCTTAATCGAATTCAACACTAAGTATTTTTGGATTTATAACTCCATCATTTTTATCATCGATGTACCAGGTTACATGATACATTAATGATAATTAAAATAAATTTTGATGTTTCAAAACATTGTCGTCTAGCCGAAACAAGTAGCATAGACAATACTTTAAACCGTTCAAAAATCATTGCAAATCAATTTTATCATCTAACTGGTAACGAGGTGTCAGTGGCCTGAAGTCCACACATACACAATGGTCACCAGAAGTTGAGAATAAAAATTCATTTTCAAAAGCACATAGTGCGTATTTAGCTTGATGTCAAAAATTTCGAAGTCTTGCATAGCTAGAAGATTTGGAAAATCTATGTCTCCACTAATAATTCATTGCTTAACCAGTCTATCTGTTCCTATTATCCTTAATTCTCTATTTACACATAGCTATACCTAGTTCGTCAAACCACACTTATGAGCTCAGGAACTTTCCACAATCATATGAGTTTAAGAACTTGTCCTAGTTAGTCCTTTGGCGTCCATTCGCTGAGGGGTCCAAAAATATTTCATATAATTATGAGTCACGAACTTACCATAAGTATGAGGTTTAAGAACTCGTACTTAACCTTATATTCTCTACCTATCCCCTATCTATCTGGTATATACATGAGAAACTAATTATCTTCTCAACACGAATATAGCAAATAAAACGACACAGACATTTCAATGATTATCAGGGTAAGAAACTAAATGGTTGTTACACCAAGTATAATTCCCCTCCCATACGAAGAATCATACAACATAGCTACTGACATGAGTCCTCAATTGAAATCCCCACTTAATTCTAACTCCCATCTCAATATGAATTTTGTTTAATCCGTATCCATAATCCTTTCCTGAATCTGCCTCGTACCAATTCATAGTACAATCTGACACACAGCAATTTGTTGTAATCTTTTCAATTATTCGCTTATTCCTTTTCCATACTATAACCTTATCAGATCATGGGGTGATCTCATCGTATATATTACGATTCATTTCTATACTATGATCGTTTTGTTTTACTATCTCCTATTCCTGTACTTTTAGTCTTTTAGACTCTATCTATTTATCACTATTATTCACCTTTATTATCAGAGTTAGGGAACTCCGTATCTCTATAACTCATGCAGACTCGTCTTTGAATCTTACCGACACACTAACTCTATATGAGTTAGTCCTTACTCCACTGCGGTTAATAGCCTCAGGTAACACTACCTAAGGCTTATAACCTATAGCTCTTATACCAAGTGTAACAGCCCCATATCCAGGTACTAATCACCACAGATCTGGTACACTAATACTATTACTATTTACGGAAGATATAAACATAAATTGTTTATACATTAAGCTTACACATTATTCCCAAGGTCTAGAACCTTCACGTAATACTTATATTCTATATCTATCAGACATACAATGTCACTAGCTTCTCCTGTATCCAATGTATTCGTCTTAATCTGCAATGTTTATCATGAAATAGCAAGGGTGAGCAACAAGTTTGCCCAACAAGTTAAAGTTTAATTGAGGATATATCATGATTGAAAGAATTAAACAATAAGCTGGCTAATAATCAATAATATAGTTGTGAAGTAGCATGAACAAATTTTCATAGCTGAACGACCAATACAATAGGAATTGAATGGTCAAGAATGAACATGAACAATTATAACTGGACTAGATGGTAATGAAGGTGCTCAGTCTTTCATACCTGATGGCCATATGCAATATTTGCACAGAGTGCTATTCAACAATTCATAGATATGGTAATCAACAATGGTTAGCCATAAGCATAATTGAAAGAACAACTCGAAGACGAGTTAGAGAACTTGCCTGAACGGTCGATTACTGTTACACAGTTAATATAGCTTTCTCCGAAGACCTAATATTAATAATACCGATCTCCAATATTAGAATAATATCATCACAGTATAATACTGTTAATTAAAGTTATAAAATAATCTAAACACATTGTCACATAATCCTATCAGTCTATAACACACCTAAGATTCGGTATAAAGTCAAACTATTTCAGTCTGAGTTGAATTCGACATAATTTCTACATCTCGATGTCCTATTCGGACAATTCTCGAGCCTAATATCACTAAGACTCAACTAAATTGGTTTACAATTATTTTAGATAATATTATTATCAGTCAAAATATTTTTCATAGGCTCGTAAATTTTTTAAAATAATTATTACCATTTATCATGATTTTTCAATAATTAATATTGTATTTATATGATTTAAATACCACAATATTCTATTATCATTAATATTTATTTATTATCAAATATTAATGAAATTCTCAACATAATATTATAATATAATTATAATATCTCAAAGTATTTTTAATACCTTAATATCCCATTTAAATAATTTTTAAACATTTAAATCTATTATCTAATTACTGCCATTAATATTTAAAATATTAATGTTTTTCATGATAAAATATCAAAAGTTATATTTTATAACTTAAAATATTTTTATAACCCTTAAATAATTTTTATATGATTTTTAAAGCATTAAAACTAATTTTCCACAATTTAATTAATATATTTATTAAATAAATCAATTATCATTAATATTAATTTATTAATAAAATTCATCACAAAATATCAAAAGTTATTAAAAATAACTTAAAATATTTTCTAACATCATAATATATTTTTAAATGATTTTTTAAATATTAAAACTATTTTTAAGTAATTTATTTAATATTATAATTAAATAAATTAATTGCCATTATTATTCCAAAAATATTAAATATTTATAAAATATACTCAAAATTATTAAAAACCCATTTTTAGGCTTTAAAATAATTTTTTGGAATTTATTAAGAATTTTTAATAATTAAAAACTATTTTTTTCTATTTATTTAATAAAAATAATAATTTTCGAAAAATAAAGTGTCACTAAACGGCCCTATAGCCCTATAGCGAATGAATTGTCGCTATAGGTGTTCTTGAGCCTAACCCATATCTTCAAACTCAATTTGCATGGGCGTAGTTTGATCGGTTTAAATTTCATGTTCTTGATGTTATCTGGGCAGTCTAGTACATCAATGTTATAGTACTTATGTAATACTACAACTACATACTAAGTTCATGGCCATACAACATCAAATCAGTCAGATATAAGCCTCACAAATCCTTGTCAGAGGCTGTTCTTCATTTCTGGGTTTTCCACAAATGAAGAACAGTTCGAGTGTGCTACTTTAGATCCTTGTAGCTTGTAGTCCAGGTCTTGTTTGTGTGACCTAAGAGTTCACACTTCTAGTCCTTATGTCCAGGAACAACAGCATATCATCAGATCAACCTAACAACATAATAACAGTAAGATCTATGTCGGTCAAAAGCTTATTAGAACGCCTGTTCTTGAGCTTTCTGGGTTTTCCAAAAAACTCATCCGGCTGATGGTCAACGCTTGTTTAACCAACCATAACTTTGATTATGTTATAGATCTAAGTGTTCTAATGGCTTTAATGTGTAGCCTACATGTCAGACAACAACTTTAAAACAACAAAATAGCCAAAATATCAAACAACAGCAAGATCGTTGGCTTGCAAAACGTTGTCAGAGGCTTCCTGGGTTTCTGGGTTGCCCAGAAACTCAGTTTTCGTGATCGGTCAACTAGGTTTGACTGCTTATATCTTGAGATCTAGACATGGTATGGAGGTGATTCCACTTCCAGTCTACTATCCTCATGACAGATAACAAATCTATAACTTAAAACACAACAAATCATTAACACACAAGGATCTATGAGCACTGACATATGGCTGTCAGGCCTTAAAATTAGGATTCTAAGTTAGTTTGAAAAACTTAGTTCCTGGCTTCTAGATGTTATGGATTCTTGATGTTTCATCTTGGATCACTAAATAACATCCTTATACACACTTCTAAACAACAAACAACAAACAACAACATATAACATGAAACACATGGATTTGCAAGGTTAAGGTTTTATACCTTTTTAAACTTTGATCTTGATTTCTGATCTTTGGTTGCTGTTCAAGGCTTGCTAAGACATGATATTGCCTTAGTTTCTCACTCACTTCCACTCTCATACCTGAAAATATAGAGAGAGAATGGTCTTGGTTGGTTTGAGAAATAAAGTAAGTGATTGTGACGCCCCCAAAACAGGTATACATCACCCATCTTGAGTCGCCAAATACATGGTACAGAATACAAATACAAACTTAATTTATACAACTGTTAAATGTTGTGTATAATACGACATAACATAAGCTGTGAGTTTTAATACAATTATTGTCTTCTAGACAGTATTAAAACTCAAAATAAGTCCTTATTACATTTATTATTACACTATTTCATAGAATAGTGAGGACTACTAATGCTATCAACTGGACCGTCACTTCATTCCCCGACTAGTCCCGGCTACGTTCTCATTTCCTGAAGAGAACAATGAAAGCAAAAGGGTGAGCTCAACTAGCCCAGTAAGAAATATTATGACTAAGATAATGCAGAATAATTTATCGTTAGCCTTCAACAGTGTTAAATTGATAAAATATAACAAACATCAAGTTTAACTGCAGCGGAACAAGCAATCCATTAGAAGAGTCAAGTAGAGAATAAAATCTACTATCTTCTATGATTTAAAAGGTTTTTCATCACTTTTATCGATGAGACTCAGCTTAATAAATAATCTACATCATCCCTGCACTACGGCCAAGGATATTTATTAGTATCACAACCACAAATTATCCATGCACTACGGGCCAAGGATATTCGTGTATTCATCAATGGTTATGATCATGCCAACAACTATCCATCAATACACTACGAGCCAATGAGGACTTTTACCACATCATTTGTAACATTACGGTCATGATTATATCGAATAATCCCTAGTCATAATCATACCAAGTCTATCTATGCACTACAGGCCACATATGACTTTTAACATAATATAAACATGAGGATGATGACAATGATATAAGAATTCAATAAAACAAGTTCAAGGATAAATTTTTAAAGATTTATAATTATATTTATCTAGAAGTCAATAACGTCCAAATTGTCAACATGATACTGCTTTGTGGAGTAAAATTCAATAATAATATTGTACCAAAAATAATTTGGACCGAAAACGAATCAATTTTTATCATGAATAGTACCCCGGGTGAATAGTACTCGAGTGAATAGTATCTCGTAAATAGTACTTCGAGAATAGTAACCCCGTGAATAGTACTCCGACATGAAAAAGTTAAAACTTATCAAGAATGCTCAGAATAATATTTTCATAAAAAGATACTGGATGAAGCGCAAATATCAAGGATATTCTACTAATTTCATGGAGTATAGAAGCCAAAATTTTAACAAACGAGTATAGAATTTGAAATTTGAAATGAAATAATATTACTTACATATTACAGAGTATGGAAGGAAATATTATTTCAATCGAATATTGAACAAAAATAACATTCCTTACGAATACAAAAGAAATAATACCCCTTACTTTAGTAGGAGATTGGATACTGGAATAGTGTAGTAACAAAATACTCTTCTTCTTTCTCTCTGATTCTCTCTCTATAGAATTCTCTTGTGAGTTGTAGTGAATTGGTGAGAATGAAAAAAGAAATAAGCTTCTGTTTATAGAAGATTTCTAGCTTAGCCCTTGCAATGTGAAATGGCAAGTGGCTTGACGACTAGTGATGTGAAAAGAAAAGTGGTTTGACGCCTGTAATGTGAAATAACAAGTGGTTTGACGCTTGGTAAAGATAATTACTATTGGCTAAAGTGACTCTTATATGATGACATATGGGCTCCCATAGAATAAACCAAACTTACCACAAACATCTCATAACAGACTTCTTATTTATATCAAAGATTGAATAAATATTACCATAAATCGTTTTATCTTCAATCAATACATTTTTAATCTTCTAACAATTATTCATCAATAATATTATAACTTACAATATTTAACAACCAGATTATTCCAAGGAAAGAGTGGCCTTTCCGATAAGGATTTCGCCCTATTGGCGCGCAATTAGGTGACCAAACCTCTCCTCGACAGAACTTTTTAGACATCGTCAATATTGCAAATAATAATATGAATAACTTTGTCGTCTCAATTATTGATTTAATAATATAAAATATTATAAAGATGATACTGTGACAATAATTGAATCAATAATATGAGATACTATGCAGTAATTACTGTAGTAATAATTGAGTATAACTGAGGGGCTTCTTACGTATGCATCAATAATTAATACCGTGTGTTACTATGCAACCACGCATATTACTATACTTTTACCACCGGGTATTTCAACAGTTAACGGTAAAACTTTCGCCGTTATTTTATAAAAAAATATTTTTGTCGTTTTTTAGTCCGACAATAATTTCGTTGTGGGGTCCACCAATGATTGTGTCGTCGTACGAATATTCCCTGTTAAAACGAATATTTCCCAACCAATCGAATATAATATAACAACTTGCGTACTTTGTATAATTTATAAATACTACCCACAACTATAACATTATATCAAATTCACTCCATAATATTCAAAAATGATATTTATAGAAAATTTATCTTTATTCATAAAAGTTGGGGTCTTACAACCTCCTCTTCTTATGAAATTTCACCCTCAAAATTAGGGTACGTACCTGGTATGTCGAAGATGTAAGGATACCTTGATTTCATTTCAGATTCTAACTCCGAGGTCATTTCCTCAACATCGTGGTTTCTCCACAAAACTTTGACTTGAGGTATAACCTTGGAGCGTAAAATATGCTCCTTCTTATCTAAGATTTTAACAGGAACCTCTTCATGCGTTAAATCTTCCGCAATTTTATTTGGTTCTAACTCAATAATGTGGTTCGGGTCTTTCACATATTTACGTAACATAGATATGTGAAAAACTTTATGAACACGATACATACTTGGCGGTAAGGCGAGTCTATAGGCCACAGTTCCTACTCGTTCGAGGATTAAAAATGGGCCAATGAATCGAGGATTGAGCTTTCCTCTTTTTCCAAATCTCGTAACTCCTTTCTATGGAGCAACACGTAACAACACATGTTCTCCAATATTGAATTCTACGTCCTTTCGATGAAGATCAGCATAACTCTTTTGTCGATCTTGTGAGGTTTTTATACGTTGTCGAATCGTTTGAATCTTTTTCGTAGTCATACGTACCAACTCCGGTCCCAACAACGTTGTTTCACCCACCTCATCCCAGTATACTGGAGAACGACACTTTCTTCCATACAACGCCTCGAATGGAGCTATGCCAATACTTGGTTGATAACTGTTGTTGTAGGAAAACTCCACCAATAGTAAGAACTTATCCCAAGTTCCCTTAAAGTCAAGAACACAGAGTCTTAATAAATCTTCAAGGGTTTGAATAGTCCTCTCTGACTGCCCGTCCGTTTGAGGATGATAAGCCAAACTAAATCGTAAATCTGTGCACATAGCTTTCTACAAATTGACCCAAACCCGTGAAGTAAATCTTGGGTCATGATCAGAAACTATGGATACTGGCATACCATGCAATCTTACAATCTCGTTTATGTACATACGAGCAAGACGTTCAAGTGTATCGGTAAAAAATGAGCCGACTTGGTCAATCTATCAACAATGACCCAAATCGCATCTATGCCTTGAGAAATCTTGGGAAGACCGGTAACAAAATCCATGGTAATGTGCTTCCACTTTCATTCTGGAATTTCAAGTGGTTGCAATGGACCTTTTGGTACTTGATGCTCTGCCTTGACTCGTTGACAAGTTAGACACCTTGAGATAAACTCCGCGATCTCTCTCTTCATATTGCTCTACCAAAATGTATGTCGAAGATCATGATACATTTTGGTACTCCCAGGATGGATTGCAAATGGTGTGTTGTGCACCTCCATCATGTTTTTATACTTCAAATCAGGGTGTTAGGAACACAAAGTCTGGCTTCCGGCATAGCACCTTCTTGTACTTTCTTTCTCATACGCATCAGCTCCAGGTCTGTAGCTTGAGTACCTTTAACTTTATCGATTAAAGTCGGTTCTACTCGTATATTCGCTTCCATCACATGGGTCCCTGGAGTCTTTAACTCTATCTCCATCCTTTGCAAGTCATATAAAATGGGCCTTTGCGTTGACAATATTGCACTCGTACACGCATATGATCTTCAACTCAATACGTCAGCTACTACATTCTCTTTACCAGGATGGTATTTAATGGTATGATCATAATCTTTTAACAGTTCAAGCAACGTCGTTGCCGCATATTGAGTTCCTTTTGGGTGAAGAAATATTTAAGGCTTTTATGATCTGTAAAGATCTCCACTTTCTCCCCATACAAGTAATGCCTCTAAATTTTAAGTGCGAAGACAACAGCTGCCAACTCTAAATCATGAGTAGGATAATTTCTCTCATATTCTTTGAGTTGCCGAGAGGCATAGGATATGACTTTCCTATGTTACATGAGAACACATCCTAACCCTTTACCCGAAGCATCACTGTAGATAACAAATCCCTCCGAGCCAGATGGTATTATCAAAATAGGTGTTGAAATGAGTCTCCTCTTGAGTTCTTGAAAACTCTTCTCACATTCCACGCTCTAACCGAATTTTGTATCTTTCCGAGTCAGCTGAGTTAATGGAGTAGCGATTCAAGAAAACCCTTCTACGAATCTCCGTTAATAACTAGCTAAGCCGAGAAAGCTATGTACTTCGATCACTGATTTAGGTTGTTCCCAGCTTTGAATAGCTTCAATCTTTGCCAGGTCAATAGATATTCCATGACTTAATACTACGTGCCCAAGGAATGCTACTTCCTCAAGCCAGAACTCGTGTTTCTTCAACTTGGCATAAAGCTTGTTTTCACGAAGCTTTTGGAGTATCAGTCTCAAGTGTTGCTCATGATCTTCACGGCTTTTGGAATATATGAGGATGTTATCAATAAAGACGATCACAAAGTGATCCAAATATTCCTTGAATACTCAGTTCATCATATCCATGAAGGTAACAGGAGCATTAGTCAATCCAAAAGACATGACTAGGAATTCATAATGCACGTACCGAGTTCTGAAAGCCATCTTTGGAATGTCATCGATTCTAATCTTTAACTGATGATATCCGGAATAAGGATCGATCTTTAAAAATAATTTGGCACCTTGCAACTAGTCAAACAGGTCATCAATACGTGGCAATGGGTACCTATTCTTGATGGTGACATGATTCAACTCCCGATAATCAATACAAAGTCACATACTCCCATCTTTCTTCTTCACGAATAGAACAGGAGCACCCCAACGTGACGTACTAGGACGAATGAAACCGATGTCTAATAATTCCTGCAATTGGGTCTTTAACTCCTGAAGTTCAATAGGAGCCATTCGATATGGGGCTTTGGAAATGGGTTTTGTACCAGGTTTAAGGTCGATAAAAAATTCAATTTCTCGCTCTGGGGGTAGGCCTGGAAGTTCTTCAGGGAATACGTCAGGAAATTTATTAACAATAGAAATATCATTCAAAACTGATGTATTTTTGTTTAAATCTGTGACATAAGCTAAGAAAGCTTGACATCCATTTTTCAATAAACGAATAGCTTTATGGCTTGAGATGACAGTGATTGATTTTAAGGGTTTGGTTAATTGAATTCGCATAATAGGTTGGTTAGGAATATGAAAGCTAACAACCTTACAAAAATAATCAATTTTTGCATGATGAGTAATTAACCAATCAATCCCTAGAATTACGTCAAATACAAGTATTTTCAATGAAATAAGATCGATAGGTAATGTGAAGGTACCGATTTGAACCAAACAAGACTTATAAACAGTGGATGTAATGAAGGTTTCTCCCAACGAAGTTTCAACAGATAAGTCAAAGTCTAATTTCTCTGGAGTCAAATTTAAACGTTGAACGCAAGTAGGAGAAATAAAAGAATGGGTAGAACTGGTATCAAATAAGGTATAGACTTCGCTAGTGTTTATGATAAGCTTACCCGTGATGACCTCGTTCAGGTTTCTTGCTTTCTGGGAGGTCGCGACAAATGCTCTTCCTTGAACTACCAGTTTTGACTTTTTTGAGACGGCCTTTGGTGCCTCCATCCCAGCTGGACTTGTCTTCGGTGCATAACAAAATCGGGCTAGGTGACCTTCTCTTTCACAATCATAACACGCTTTGGACTGCATTGCGCAGTTTGGACTGATGTGTCCCTCCCCTCTGCATTTGAAGCATATAATAGGTGGTCGTTCTCCTTCCTTAACAATAGGTGTTGGTGCTGACGTCTTTCCATCATTGTTGAATCTCCTCTTCTTGAAATGTCCACTTTTATTATCTTGGCCATGATTACCACCGAAGTGGTTACCATTTCTGGCATGTTGATTCCCTCCATATTTTTTGTCGCCGCTTCGATGACTGCTACCACTGATATTATCATTTTGCTGGCTGCTTTCTTTTGGTTGGGTTGACTCGTTATCGCGCTCCAATAACGGAGCCCTATTTACAATATCTGAATACAAACATAGTTTATGAGAAATTAGGTATTGACGTATCTCAGGTTTTAAACCTCTTAGAAACATTCGCATCATTCTCTCCTCATTATCAACCAAGTGGGACGCAAACCGGGACAACTCGGCAAACTTAACTTTGTACTGAGACACGATCATATTGTTCTGCTCCAGCTTGATGAAATCTACCTCCTTCATGTGACGAATACTTTCGGGAAAGTACTTATCGTTGAATAGTTCTTGGAACTTCTCCCAAGACATCTTCAGTGCGGCAGGTTGAGTACGCTTTACAGATTCCCACCAGTAATCTACTTCTACCCGCAACATGAAGGTAGCAAAGGGAACCTTTTTCTCCTTGGAGCATCCCAAGACATCAAATATCTTGTTGATCTGCTTTATCCACGTCTCCGCCTTAAGTGGTTTTGGCTATCCAAAAAACTCTGGTGGTCCCAGTTCCTTGAATTGTTTAGCAGTGACCATCTGAGAGTTGCCAGTATTTTCACCTGTATTTCGGACAGGAGTCTCTATGAAAAGTAGTATGCACACAAGCCAATCATGTTTGATGATAAAGTATATACTTTGTAAATAATCTAATTCATTTATTAATAAAAAGGTATTAATTTATTAAAAGCTTTTAATTATCTACGTGATGTTGTTTTATAATATATGATAAACCCATAGTTTTAAGCAATGCTTTTAGAATAATGATGATGATCATTCTAATGAGATCTAAATTCTTAGAAAGCTTAAAACTAAAATAATTCCCAATCGTTGGATTACTAAATTGGGGATTAGTGAATCTGGATAGATTGATGCATACGTTACTTGATCATTATATGAGGATGATTGATCTCATTATCATTTGTGTGGAGACACTAAAGTAAGTATGTAGGTGCTTATTAGAGAATAAGTTCACTGAACGTGGCTCGCTAAGTAATATCTAATGGAGTTTTACTTGCCTGTCAATAGGAATTCCTGTAGTGATAGTAGTACAAGTGATCCTTGGACTTGAGATCATCATAGTATCGTATGTATGATGAGTTATACTTTGACTTATTCCTTAAGACCCTTAGGATATATCAAAGGGTATGCTTGGGTATAATAAGTTATACATGGAGATAATGTATGATCAATAAAGAATCTACCGCTTCTAGTAAAAGAAGAGAAATGTCCTATGTGATTCGATAAATGATAACCTAGTAGTCCTTGGCCAATGCAGAATAAAATTAGAAAGGAGTTTCTAATTTGCATTATTTGGTGTTGTGCATTTAAGAATCGAAAAACATATAATTAAATAAAATAAGATTTGACAATAATTCCATATCTTATATTTAATTGGGATATTGTATGGTGGAAGGATTGAATTGTACGGTAACTATTTACTCAAATGTTCTTTTATGATTAATGTTGAAATCTATATTATCTGGAAAGTCGTTAATCGCTAGGGAGGCTTATCCCTATTGTAGAATAAATATTATTTATTTAAATAAATAATTAGTTTAATTTATTTATTTAAATAAGATTAGAATCGTTCTAATTGATTTATTCACAACCGGTTTAATATGGAGAACCTAAAGGGTCACACCATAAAAAGAAGAATAATTATTTAAGAAGTTAATGACACAATCGTAATAATAAGTTAAGTATATTTAATTTAATTTATGGTGATAGAATAAATTAAATAGCTTAATATTTATTATTTAATATTTTAGAAATATTAAATATAAATTAATAAGAGGAGTCTTATTATTATTATTACTATTACTATTATTTAATTCTAAAGGAGTTTGGGAATTAATTAATAAAAGTACTCTCATATATCCTAATAAGATTAGGAGTCTAATTAATTAAAAGAGTTTTATTAATTATTCCCAATAAGATTAGGAGCCTAATTAATTAGAGAAATTTAATTAATTAAAATAAAACACAATTCCTTAATTGTTAAGTAGGGCTGTCCACATCTATAAATAAGAGGAGTCTTATTATGGGTGTTGGGGGTTGTTGATTTTTTCACAACATACGCAATTCCAATAGTTAGAGAGTACGTTCTTTTTCTATGAGAGATAGAAAAACTAGGGTTTTGCCAAATACTCATCTTCTTGAATCTTTCTTCTTCCTTGGTAAATCACCTTTAGATGCCAAACACTTAGGTGGCTAACGTTGATCAAAGGAAGGAACCCAACCCGGTGGATTCAAGTTGAACACGAAAAGGATTTGAAGGTGAACTTGTACCTGAGGAAGCTCAGATCTTCAAGGATATGATTCTCGTCCTTTATTTTTCGTTTAATTAATAATTGTGCATAAAGGATGATTCGGGTATATGGTTAGTAAAATTTTTAAACTCTGATTTTTCATGCTTCCGCTTACTTTGTGCAATTTGATTGCGTTCTTGAAGAATATTACAAACCTAACACTCTCTTTCCTGATGTTGCATGAATTGCAGAAAGCCTCTGAACATTCTATCGTTCATCATTTGGTCAGTGTTGTTGTTTGCATGATGATTCTTGCCTTCCTGATGTACATTATCCTGATTGTTGATCTGTGGAGACTCAATGGTCTCCTGTGCTCCATTGCTATTCTCAACATTCTCAGATGTCATTTTCAAATACTGTCACAAAATAAGGGTTAATTGACATGTCACATATTATCCCTATACTCTGACCGACCAATTAAATACCAAATAAACTTAGGTAAGTCATACTAGCGAAGGAATTCCCAGTCTCTCCCCTCCTAGTTCTTGTCTCACATCTCAGCCAGGGATCATATCCCTAAGCTTTGATACCAACTGTGATGCCCCCAAAATAGGTATACATCACCCATCTTGAGTCGCCAAATACATGGTACAGAATACAAATACAAACTTAATTTATACAACTGTTAAATATCGTGTAGAATACGACACAACATAAGCTGTGAGTTTTAATGCAATTATTGTCTTCTAGACAATATTAAAACTCAAAATAAGTCCTTATTACATTTATTATCACACTAGACCGTCACTCCGTTCCCCGACTAGTCCCGGCAGCGTTCTCATTTCCTGAAGAGGACAATGAAAGCAAAAGGGTGAGCTCAACTAACCCAGTAAGAAATATTATGACTAAGATAATGCAGAATAATTTATCGTTAGCCTTCAACAGTGTTAAACTGATAAAATATAACAAACATCAAGTTTAACTGTAGCGAAACAAGCAATCCATTAGAAGAGTCAAGTAGAGAATAAAATCTACTATCTTCTATGATTTAAAAGGTTTTTCATCACTTTTATCGCTGAGACTCAACTTAATAAATAATCCAGTTCATCCCTGCACTACGGCCAAGGATATTCATTAGTATCACGACCACAAATTATCCATGCACTACGGGCCAAGGATATTCGTGTATTCATCAATGGTTATGATCATGTCAACAACTGTCCATCAATGCACTACGGGCCAATGAGGAATTTTACCACATCATTTGTAACATTACGGTCATGATTATATCGAATAATCCCTGGTCATAATCATACCAAGTCCATCTATGCACTACAGGCCACAGAAGGCTTTCAACATAATATAAACATGAGGATGATGACAATGATATAAGAGTTCAATAAAACAATCTCAAGGATAAATTTATAAAGATTTATAATTTAATTTATCCAAAAATTAATAACATCCAAATTGTCAACATGATACTGCTTTGTGGAGTAAAATTCAAGAATAATATTGTACCAAAAATAATTTTGACCAAAAACGAACCAATTTTCATCATGAATAGTATCCCGTGTGAATAGTACTCGAGTGAATAGTATCCCGTGAATAGTACTTCGGGAATAGTAACCCCGTGAATAGTACTCCGACATGAAAAAGTTAAAACTTATCAAGAATGCTCAGAATAATATTTCCATGAAAAGATACAGGATGAAGAGCAAATATCAAGGATATTATACTAATTTCATGGAGTATAGAAGCCAAAATTTTAACAAACGAGTATAAAATTCGAAATCTGAAACGAAATAATATTACTTACATACTACAGAGTATGGAAGAAAATATTATTTCAAGCGAATATTGAACAAAAATAACATCCCTTACGAATACGAAAAAAATAATACCCCTTACCTTAGTAGGAGATTGGATACTGAAATAGTGTAGGAACAATATATTCTTCTTCTTTCTCTCTGATTCTCTGTCTATAGAATTCTCTTTTGAGTCGTAGTGAATTGGTGAGAATGAAAGAAGAAATAAGCTTCTATTTATAGAAGATTTCTAGCTTAGTCCTTGCAATGTGAAGAGGCAAGTGGCTTGACGACTGGTGATGTGAGAAGAAAAGTGGTTTGACACCTGTAATGTGAAACAACTAGTGGTTTGACGCCTGGTAAAGGCAATTACTATTGGCGTAAGTGACTCTTAGATGATGACATATGGGCCTCCATAGAATAAACCAAACTTACCACAAACGTCTCATAACAGACTTCTTATTTATATCAAAGATTGAATAAATATTACCACAAATCATTTTATCTTCAATCAATACATTTTTAATCTTCCAACAATTATTCATCATTAATATTATAACTCACAATATTTAACAACCAGATTATTCCCAGGAAAGAGGGGGCTTTTCGATAAGGATTTCTCCCTATTAGCGCGCAATTAGGTGACCAAACCTCTCATCGACAAAACTTTCTAGACATCGTCAATATTGCAAATAATAATATGAATAACTTTGTCGTCTCAATTATTGATTTAATAATATAAAAAATTATGCAGATGATACTGTGACAATAATTGAATTAATAATATGAGATACTATACAACAATTACTATAGCAATAATTGAGTATAACTGAGTGGCTTCTTACGTAAGTATCAATAATCAATACCATGTGCTACTATGAAACCACGCGTATTACTATGCTTTTACCAACGGGAATTTTAACAGTTAACGGTAAAACTTTCGTCATTATTTTATAAAAAAATATTTTTGTCGTTTTCTCAATCAGACAATAATTTTGTTGTGGGGTCCACCAATGATTGTGCCGTCGTACGAATATTCCCTGTTAAAACGAATGTTCCCCGACCAATCGAATATAATATAACAACTTGAGTACTTTGTAAAATTTATAAATACTACCTACAACTATAACATTATATCAAATTTACTCCATAATATTCAAAAATAATATTTATAGAAAATTTATCTTTATTCATAAAAGTTGGGATCTTACAGTGATTTTTCTTACTTTTCTCTTTTTAATCTTTTGATTCTATGGCCATAAGTGTTGTGATGTGGCCTAATGGCTGATTTGTGGTGGAGTTGGGACACTTGGCAAGTCCCCTTGGTAATTCGCCACATAAATTAAAATATCTTTTGCTTAAAGTTTAAGTAAAAGGGCATTTTGGTCATTTCGCACTTATTAAGGGTATTTTGGTATTTTCCCCTATAACATGAAGGTTATTTTGGACATTTCCCAATTATCCCACAACTTATAACACTTGAGCATTTATACTTAACATTTGAGCTCCCGAATTAGGGTTTTCAAATTCTGAATTAGGGTTTTGGATTCCCGGAACTAAAATTATGATTTCTGAGCGTATCGTTAGGGTTTCTACAGTTCATTAAAGTTTACTAACTTAACCTTGACGTTCTCACATAACTTCAGGGTTTGTTACTGATGTAACTTACCTGATCGATATCTGATCCTTAAACCACAACTGTTCACATATATGATCACATATACTAACTCGTATACACTTAGATACTTAACCTTAATAATTCTTCACAAGAATTTTAAGTCAACCAAAATCTTATACCTCATTACTTGACTATCACTTATAGTCTACCAAATCATTCAAGTCTTGTCCATGATTTTTGAAATCCTTAAAATTCTTTAACAGAACTGCCAATTCCATACACTTATTTTCAGTTTAGGTCTATTATATAACCTTTAATCCATCATTTTAGGATTTTAATAATTTTCTAAATTCTCAGGTTGTCACATCTGCTACCCGAAACTCCCCTTAGATTGTCACTCAATGAAACAAGCTCTTCACAAGATTCTAACAATTATATAACCTAGAACAAGCTCTCTTGATTTAATATAACAGTAGCATTAAGAATTAGGGAATTAGACTATTCCAAGCAACAAACACATAAGCTCGAATTATTGAACTTGTCTTCTGATAATTATAGCAATACTCAAAAGTTTGACCCCAATCAGGTATTACTAATTACTACTTGTGAATAGAAACAATATCAATTACACGTAATATTATTCCTTGATCTAGAATATGATATTCGTTAACCAACTCAATCCTGCAGAAATTAAATCAGTCAAGCCAAATAACATTCAGAAATTAAATCAGATTATCAAGAATGAATTTCATGTGAGAAGGAATAAATAATGAATACTCAATTAACCATTAATTATAAGTAAGGTTCAACATCCCTTACAACTGAATAAAAAGAACTTAGCTCATGTCTTCAATCATCCAATATTGTAGATAAGAGAATGTAGTATATGATTGAATGAATAAAACCCTGACTATCATCCTTTATTTATAGTGCTAGACAAAGTCCTAAATCCTATGGGAAGTAGAAATCCAAATCCTAAAAGGAATTACAAATCATAACTAGTTTTCATAAAGAAATAGAATCTAGTTTGGAAATAAATCTTAGTATAAAGTAAATCCTAAAGCTAATAGAAATAATAATCTCATTCCATGTTGGAATCTGCCAAAATATGTATTTAGAAACTTTCCAAAAATCCAAGATTTTCTAATTTTCACGCTCAAATTCGCTGGGGCGAATTTCCATTTTTTGCTACGACGTCCTTTGATAAAATGAGCATAACTTTTGATCTGGGAGGAGTTACGGGGCCTGCTATCTATCCAAACGAAGATATCGACGAGATATACAACTTTAATTCTTTGAGATTTGACAGATTCGGGTTGCATCAAGGTTGAAATCAGGCTCCAAGTGACTTCTATGCAAATTGCAACTTTCAAACTTTGAGGTTCAACTTCCGTCTAGTAAAAAGAAAATAACTTCTTCATACAAACTCTGATTGGGACGATTAAAGATGTTTCAAAAAGCTAAGGAAGAGCTCTACAATAATATCCAAGTTCCAAGCCAAGACCATGCATCCAACTTAATGCTAAAAACCCTGCAACTTAATGCCAATTGCAAAGTGACACTTGTGGGTTTGGATTCATTTAGTCCCAACTTCTTATATATAGACAGAGGCATCAAGTTGATGCTAGCCCCTAAATCACACAAAGCCTTGCCAATGAATTGGTCCCCGATAGTGCAAGGAATCGTGAAACTTCCGGGATCTTTAAGCTTCGGCAGAAGCTTGTTTTGCAATATGGCACTGCATTCCTCTGTCAGAGCTACTGTTTCATAGTCCCCCATTTTCCTTTTCTTCGACAATATGTCCTTCATGAGCTTGACATAGCTCGACATTTGCTCCAATGCCTCTACAAACGGGATGTTTATGTGAAGCTTCTTAAACACCTCTAAAAACTTAGAGAACTGCTTATCAAGCTTTTGTTTCTGTAGGCACTGGGGGAATGGCAACTGTGGGATAGAAGGACTGACTTTTATCACTATAGGGGTTGGTGTAGTAGGATTATCTTGCACATTTTCCTCACCCCCAAACTTATCATCTTTCTACTCCATAATAGGTTCCTCTACAGTTACATCTTCTTGCACTATAGAGCCCTCCCCACCATTTTCATTTATAGTTCTCCCACTCTGGAGTGTTACTTCTTTCATTGTTCTTTGCCATCCCATTTCAGGTTGACATCAGTGTCACTTGGCAATGTGCCTTATGGATGACTGCTCAAAGCAGATGCCAACTGTCCCATTTGGACTTCAAGGTTCCGAATGGAAGCTTCTTAATTATTGCTCCTTGTTTCATTTTGGGAAATATATCGTGACAAGAGATCCTCCAAACTAGGTTTTCTTTCCTGTTGAGGAGGTGGACGGTGGAACTGATTTTGAGAACTCTGTGGTTGTTGACTGTACTGATTTTGAGAACTCTGTGGATACTAGTTTTGAGCTTGGAACCCAAGAGGGTTTGAGAAGTTAGGCCTGGTGGTAGAAGGTTGTGCTTGATTGCTATTATTGTTTCCCTAGGAGAAGTTTGGATGATTCCTCAAGCCCGGATGGTAATGAGTGGGGAGAGTTGCATTTTGTTGCCGCCCATAGATGGAAACAAATTTAACTAAGTGCTTATGGCACATTGATATGTTAGGTGGCTCCCTTGACACAGTTCACACAATAGTTCGACACTCTGAATATTCTGCACAACTTGCACTCACATAGTGTCTAATCTTTTAGTTAGCGCTGCAACCTGAGCCGCTAATTGTGTGACTGAGTCAACCTCAAATACCCATGCTGGTCTTCTAGGGGCCTGCCTATCATTTGGCCATTGATAATTATTGGCCGCCATTATTTCCACCAATTCATACCCCGTTGTGTGATGCTTAGATATGAAAGCCCTTCTAGAAGCGGCATCTATACTCGAACGAGTAGATCCGGATAACCTATTATAAAATGTCTGGATGGGAAGCCATTCTGGCATTCCATGGTGGGGGCATTTTCTCAGAAGATCCTTAAATCGTACCCATGAGTCATACAAAGATTCTGAATCAAACTGGATAAATGAGGTAATTTCGTGCCAGAGTCTGGTGGTTTTGGCGGGCGAAAAGAACTTCGCCATGAACTTTTGCGCCAAGTCATCCCATGTGGTGATGGAGCCTGACGGAAGTGAATGTAGCCAGCTCTTGGCTTTGTCCCTCAAGGTGAATAGAAACAATCGGAGTCTGATGGCATCGTCATTCACTCTGTTGCACTTAAAAGTATCGCATATCTCTACGAAGTTTATCAAATGATCATTTGGGTCATCGTTTGGCAATCCCCCGAATTGAATGTTAGTGCACATTTGAATAGTGCCCAGCTTTATCTCAAAGTTATTTGCTTGGATTCCGGGCCTGAGAATGCTTTCCTGGAGATCGTCGATTTGAGGCATAGCATACTCCCTTAAAGATTTCTGAAGTTCCTCAGCCATTCTAACAAGAGTAGGTATGTCCCGAGAATTTTCTCTTCGCAGTCGTCTATATACTCTATCAACCTTAGGATCGAGAGGTATTATTTTTTGTCCCCTTCGAGGTGGCATAAACAACGAAGACTACCTAAAAAGAGAGTTAAACAGATAAATCAGTTTAAATTAAGACCGTAATGACTTAGTGTTAATATTGAAAAACAAATAATACTAAGTCCCCGACAACGGCGCCAAAAACTTGTTGGTTGGTTTCGCTATCACTAAATTGCGCGCAAGCATACGCAGTCCAAAAGTAATATAAGATAAGTTGAGTGTCGTACCCACGAGGATGAAGTCTTAAGTGAAAGTCAAATACTAAGGTAAAGTCTATACTGTCTTATCTAAACAAGTGAAATAAGATGGTGTGTTAAGCTATTTGATTAAAAGAAAAGAAATAAGAGAATTAGTTGTACTAGGAAGTCAAGATAGGATTACAATTCCCCTAATGCATCGCCTGATCTCCTAACTCTCCACATAACAAACGAATCAAGGAATGGTCAACCGAGAACAAGAACTATACAAAAGCTTCTGTCAAAGGTCTAATGCACATCCCTAGCTAGATAAATCACAATATGTCTATTGGTGAAAGAAACTAGACTAGGGTCATTAAGCTTAGTCTCAAGGCTACATAAGGCAAATAGAGATATGTCTATCCTATTAGCAGTTTATGCACACATTCCATAGGCATGGTCATAACAGGTGTTGTTATATTTAAAGGTTAGATAATAACATCCATTTTTCAATCTCCATTAATATCAATGCCAATTTCTCTATCAAGCAATTAGTCATTAAGCAAGAAATACAACAACCCATTCCAAAATGATTCATTATATAAAATAGGAGATAAAGTTAATTAAGTTAAACAAAAGGTTACATTGCAATCCTAAAAATAGAATTAGTTCATATCCATGGTACTAATACACATTTTTAACACATTCAACATTCTCAGTAATACACAAATAAATGGGAGATTTGGAATAAGAAAACCCATATTTGAAAGTGTTATGTCTCCAAATCTTCTCTTATCCGTGTAGCTCCTGAGCACTGTCGGATGCAATAACTCTTCCTCCATGAAGTATAACTTCTTTTTCTTCTATGTAATTAATACTATACTAAATCCTAGTCTAATCTATCTGTGTCTATTTTCTATTGTATGCGGCTGCTGTCTGATAAGTAAGTGATCCCCCATTTCTTTAGGTAATTACAAGCTCTTTACTGTCTGTACACCAGAGCTCGCGCTGCGGCGCAACCATTGAACTAGCAAGTGGCGCTGCGGCGCCACGTAGGCTTAAAAACACCGGAGGTCGCGCTGCAGCGCGACTCCATGAAGAGACTTCGGCGCTGCGGCGCGAGGCTGACGTCAGCCCAAGACAGGGGATGGCACTGCGGCGCGAAGATCAATAATAAACTTGGCGCTGCGGCGCGAGTTTCCAGACTGTTCCAAGGGTGTTCGGCGGTGCGACGCGGGATCATAGTTTATCCTTGGCGCTGCGGCGCCAGTGTAACAAAAATTCCCATTATACCCCTGGGAGTTGGAAAAGATCTGTAAAGCCCTGCATTATAGAAATAAAACATAATAACAACAAAATTCATATAAAAACTAACTAAATAATTGAAAACAGGGTACAACTTAAACCAGAAAGGATCTGATTCGCAGGTATAAATCCCACTCATCAAATACCCCGAAACTTAAGCTTTTGCTTGTCCTCAAGCAAACTAACTGACATCCATACCTACATTACTGTAAGACACGAAAGAAGACTAATCCTATAGATTAATATCACGACCTCAAAGCACAATTATAATCCCTTTCTGAGAATAGGACAAACAAGAATATGAATGAGGGCTTAATATCAAATAATAAGCATGAGACTGTAGTCGATCCATTCTATGTGTGTGTGTGCAGATCAATCATCCTAACTAGCCATAACCCAAATTAAGATCACACAGTTGACTGTGATAACCAATAAGCTTACACTTTAACTCACACAATTAACAAGCATTAAGAACAAGACGCAAAACAAGGAAGGATCAAAAGGTTCTAGTATTGAAATAAAATCTAACTCCGATAGTGCTTAATTACTTAGAGGCTAAACAAAGCACCCATTAGCAAGCTTTCGATCAATGACTCCCAAGCCAGATGACTTTAGGGCACTAGGTGTAGAACACCCCTATGAATCTAATAACTCAAGCAACAAAGGCCACATAATCAACATAATTCAAAAACTTTTTTACTAAATTCGAAGATTAATAAAGCGCACAAGTCTATGTTTATGGGCGAGTGCATTTCCACGCTCCATCTCAGCCCACCGTAAGACTATTTTTTTTTATTTTTTTTACCAGAACTATAGATTTGAAAATGAAAAAGCCTTAAGTCTTTTATTACCTTGTAATCAACAGAGTTTTAACATTGTGCACAAATTTTCAAAACAATCAACAGACAACCTAATTCTGGACACATAGCTAGAAAAATAATTAGTCAGTGCACGCTAAAAAGGACGGATCCAAAACAGTCTCAACTTATCCAATTAACATGCCCCTAGTTCACATAAATTTGACACTACTCTAAGAAAAAGATATAATTACTTGGCGCTTGTCATTAGCCACAATCAAAACTTAAGCGTTATAATACCTTAACCCAGCGTATAAACAGTTACAGATCGGGGGATAGAGTTAATCAAAATATAATAGGCAAGAAGCTATAAAATATAAAGTACCCCTGTCAAAATAGGGTCAAGCCATAACACATGGCATTAAGTATACCAATAACGAGTGTAAATCCCAAAAAAAAAATATGGCTATCCAGAAAATAATATCCGATTTAATCAAGATATCCCCAAAATTCACATAGCTTGTATATACATGCATAACCAAAAACATGCATTCATATATAAATTAAAATACTACTATGCAAAACATGCATCCAAAATAAACCATTCACAACATAACATCATTAACCACAATAATAAAACATAGGTAAAACATAAGTAAAAACATAGTTAAAGGCTATAGAGCCTATAGTAGTCTGAGGCTATCCAGCCCAAATGATTCTCTCAAACCCTCACAGATTAAACATAATTAAACTTAAACATCATAGCAATTCATATATATAACTAAATTTAAAAGAGATCTTCCCGAAACTTAAAATTTGGCCAATGTCCACAACGACCTCCAAACTACAGCATCAAGCATCCTGTTCATCACCACCGTCATCACCATCATCAGCATCATCCTCTACATTGACAGGCTCATCGTCGCGGGCCTCTTCCCGAGGCAAAAATTGTGGCAGATAAGGCATAAAAATTAGAGGTGCTGGAAATTAAAAAGGCAGGGACTCGGCGTCATCTCCACCCTGGGCATAATAAATGCTGGACACTATGTTTGCAAATTCTGCATGGTGGTTATTGAATTAGCTGTTCCATTGTGCTATATGATCTACCTTGCAGTGCAAGAAGTTCAGACTACCCAATATCTCCGCTAGGACCCCAGGTGGAATAGCCTTAGATGATAGGGGTTCAGGCACTTATGTGGAGGTATCGGCTTCAGTGGATGGCGGTGACTGTGGTGCCGACAGAAAACCCTCGCCCCTAGGATGTGAATGTGCTCTTTCCCAAATTCTATAATGGGAAATGATGCTATGATCAATTACAGCCATGGGTGACTGAGTGACATCTTCCTTCTCCCACGTAACACCCGCTCTTTTGCATAGTCTTGTTATTAGAGACGGGTGAGGAAGCCTTGACATGATATTGCTCCGTATGGGCTTCTTAATAGACTCCTGAATAAGCACCCCGACATCAACTTTTAAGCCCGTGACAATAGTATAAAGCAAAACTGCCCTCTCCCTGCTTACGTCACTGATGTGATGTGTTGGCATAATATTTGCGCAAATGAAAGAATACCACGCCTTACCATAACGACTTAAGGCCTGTTGGGGGAAAGACATCTTTTCACCATGGAATTCATTGGTCTTCCATACAGTCCCAGGTTTACATAGTTTAGCAATAATCTCATAAGTGTTGTAACTCCGCAGCCCAGGCTCCCGGTAGTCGTGACCCTCGTAGTTGGGAGTCCCATAAACTACATTGATAGCCCGACAATCAAATTGGATCAGCTTTCCCCTAACTTGCACCGACGAGGTGCCATCAGCATTGGCACTATCAGAAAATTCCTTCACCACCGAGATAACTACCGATTCAGGTGGCTTGGTGAAGTGAATCCATTTCATTGCCACAATCATGGCCATCATCTCACTGTCTAACTTGTCATCGGGCCTTAGCCCTCTTTCTGGCACCAAACTCCTCGATGAAAAATTCTGTGTATAACGCTTCCAGGCATCCTCTGTTGGGAATTTGATAGCATCCCAACGGGTAACAGAGGCTCTAGAAGACAGTGGAGGAGGGGGACCAATATTGGTTCTCAGACACTTAGAACCTATAATTAGTTTGCAAAAGAAAATAAGGGCACAACACTCACTTTGTATGCAATTTTCTCAAACCAAAAGCACAACACAGAACCATACCTCTCTTTGCTTTTAAAGAGGGAACACATAATAATGAGCAACGGTAAGAACAATTAACTGCATGGCGATTGGGCGTCTGAACGGTAGAAAACTGATGGGCATGATGGTTGGGGTGGCCTAACGGCTCTTGGAAGAGGGGGTGCCTCTGAGACGGTTGGCGTCGCAAGGAATGCTGAGAGGAAGGAAAGTAGGAATCTCTATATGAGAGAGGGAAGTAAATGAAGCAAAATGAATGCAAAAACTGTAATTAAAAATGAAAACACGTCGGTGGTGCTGAGGCGCGGAGCATGGTGCTGCAGCGCGAACTCAAACCCATCCTGGAGCTGCGGCGCGGATGACAGTGCATTGGGTAGCGCTGCGGTGCGACTCTGCAGAATGTCCCATATAGACCATGGCGATGCGGTGCCGCGAATGGTACTGGGGCGCAAGCTTATCTCCTAGACCATGGCGCTGTGATGCCAAGAATGGCGCTGGGGCGCGAGTTTACAGTGGGTTCTCCTTGATTATGGCGCTGTAGCCTGAATTTCTTTTAGAAACTCAGCGCTGCCGCGTGAGTTTTCAGTATGTCTCCTCTAGGCCCGGCGCTGCAGCGTGAAAATTGAGGCTGCAGCGTGAGGTATAGAGCTGCGGCGCGAGAGTAAGTATAAAATTTGGCGTCGTGGTGCATATTTCCAGTGAATACTTCCCTAGCTTGGCACTGCAGCGCGGATGCTAGTGTTAAGGCCGGCGCTGCAGCGTGGCTTTTGAACTTTTGATATGGAGCTGCAAAATCCTGCATGGGCCAAACCTCATATCAGGAATCAACACCATAAAAATAACAGAAAACACTATAATAGAATTCTCTAACTACCAAAAGCCCTTAAACATATACAGTTAAACATACTAACATGCACTATACAGAAACTAATAGTTATACTAATAAATATAAAGATCAACTAATGAAAACTAAAATAGAACAGAGATGAATGAAAGCAAAAGAAAAAAAATTTTATACTGAGATGGGGTTGCCTCCCCACCAAGCGCTTGATTTAGAGTCGTCGGCTTGACTTTTACCCCGCCTTACACCGGGTCTCCCAAGGTGATGGAGGTATTTTTCCGGTCGACCTCGCCGCCCTAATAATGCTTCAAGCGCTGACCATTTACCTTAAAGGTTTTGTCTGAATGAGAGTCTTCAACCTCAATAGCCCCATGAGGATACACCTTAGCAACCGTGAATGACCCCGACCATCGGGACTTCAACTTTTCGGGAAATAATTTCAGACGGGAGTTTAAAAGAAGCACCTTCTGGCTCGACTCGAAATTTCTTTCGATGATTTTCTTATCGTGCCATCGTTTCATCTTCTCCATGTACAACTTAGCGTTTTCATACACTTGCAGACGAAACTCGTCTGATTCATTTAGTTGTAAAAGTCTTTGTTCACCGGCCGCTTCTAAATCAAAATTTAGCTTTTGGATGGCCCAATATACGTTGTGCTCCAACTCCACAGGAAGATGACAAGCCTTTCTATAAACAAGCCTATATGGACACATTCCGATAGGCATTTTATAAGCGGCGCGGTATGCCCACAAGGCATCATCAAGCTTCTTTGACCAGTCCTTCCGATTGGGGGTTACAATCTTCTCCAAGATGCGTTTTACCTCTCGATTGGAAATCTCAGCTTGGCCACTAGTTTGCGGATGATAAGCAGTTGCTATCTTATGGGTCACCCCATACTTAGCTAGAAGGGCTTCGAAATATTTTGTAGACACTCGAAATTTTCTACACACCTGTTACTGACATTACAGGAAGGCAGATTCGTCTTTCAGAGATTGTGATAACCCGGGATTTCGAATAATCCAAAATTTGCGAATAATTTTTTTTAAGTAATATTAATATTAATTAGCATTTATGTGACAAGTATCGGTGATACAAGTTTAGAGAATGAGTCAATTTGTGTATTGACTAAGAAATTAGAGTAGAGTTGTGCTTAACAGAAATAGAAATCCTAACCCTAAGTCCGGATAGGGTTTCGATAGAAAATAAAATTAAAATAATTATATTAATGAGTACATGTTTGTACTGTATAGATTTATTGATCAATGATTGATAGGATAAGGTTTAATATTTATAAACCCTAAGAAGAGATTAGAAAACCTAATGTCAGGATGAGAAACCCTAATGTACCGTTAGAAATCCTAAACGAAAGCCGGGAAACCCTAATTTCATATTCGGGAATCCTAAACCCTAAATTAGGAAACCCTAATCTTAATTGGTAAGTCTAATGTGTGTATTAAACTTAAATATGATTAGAAAACCCTAATTATATTTTAGTTATCTTAGTTTTCTATTTTACAAACCTAATTGTAATTTGAAAATTTTATTTTTCTATTTAGAAACCATAAATCGTGGGTTGTAAACCCTAATGACCAATTATGACCCTAATTGCTTAATTAGCAATTTTAATTAGAAATTATTAATCCTAATTAGCAATATTTTAGTATGAGTAAGAAATTTTAATATAATTAGAAAATTCTAATTATAATTTAGAAATATTAATTTTCTATTTTGAAAACCGAAATTCGGAAATCTTGGGAATTAAATTGAAAACCTAGGGTTCAAACCCTAAACCCTAAAGGGTTCAAACCCAAACCCAAACCCTAAACCTTAAGAATTTGGACATTTGAGCCAATTATTTATGTTGCCATTAATTTAGAAGGAAAATGTCAAAAATGCCCTTTATGGGATTTTTATTAGGAAACTTGTAAAAATGGCCAAAACCTTTAGTTGTTGACCAACTCTCTTGACTTTGTGACTTCAAATCTTAGCAAATCTGATCCAATTGACACCTAGCATGCTTGTATACAATGTATCTAAGTTATATAAAAGAATTAGAGAGAGAAAGTGTAACCATTTTCCTTATTTTCTCTCCAAGCTCTTACCAACTCCCTCTCACACAAAATCCTCCGAAAATCTAAGGAAGATCAGTCACAATATCAGTCCTTAGAACACCCAAAAACAGATTGGAGAGCATAGATCAAGAATTGGAAAAGAGAAAGGTATAAAGCCCTAAGCCCTTTTGATCTTGTATGCTAAGTCAACTTTTGTGTTTATGTGTTTAGATTGTTGCTAGAAGGTGTTTTGTGTCGATCTATGGTGATATACCATAGATCCATAGCATCAAATAGCTTTAAAAACGAAGTTTTCCAAAACTGTCCAAGAACAGATTTTGTGCTCTGACAAGCAAATGTCAGACGACTCAGATCTCTGTCTGTTAATGTTTTGCTATGGTTTATGTGTTAGATCTATAGTTTGGTATGTTGTCTTTCATCTGAAAGTGGTTGTATAGCCATTAGAGGTCTAGATTTCATTTTATTCACGGTCAAAACCCGTTGACCGGGCATGACCAAGCACAATCTGGGCAACCCAGAAATTTAAAATATCCGTCTGACAACATTTTGTGTGTTTAATATATGTCCGGTTGTTCGTGTTTTGATGTTTCTATTTTAACAAGATTATACCCTGTTATATGGTCTGCAAATGCATTGCTTTAGATCATTCAAATCGTCAGTATATCGAGAGTAGAATGTGGTCAAACCATGCCACTCGATCACGTTTTAAATTTCTGGAAAACCCAGAAATGGGATGAACTTGTTTTCTGACAACATTTGACCGGATTAAATATGGCTGATGTGTTGTTATTTATTTGATTTTTTGCTTCTAATATATTCCTTAACACAAGGAGTACCTACTGGTACCATGAGATCACATAAATCGTAAACAGAACCTAGGTTAAAACGACCTGGAGAGTGGAACCACGAGCTGCCTGGGTTTCTGGTAACCCAGAAAAACCCAGGAGCACTCTGACAAGAACTTTAAGATTCCAGATCTCTTTGTTGTGTTGCTTTTTGATCGAGATAAGAATTGATAAATGTAGTACTGTATACGGACTATAAGATCATGTTTATAGATTTCCCAGAAACATTTTGGATTGATATTTTTGGTCGGTCAAACATGACCCCTTGCACTGCCGGCTGTCAGTGTTCTTGAGTTCAAGAATACCAACAGCGACGCTTTCTGTCACTAAAGCTCTATAGCGACGGATTAATTGTTTTAATTTCTGAATATTCTGAAAATTAATTAAAAATATAAATAAATTATAAAAATTACCAAAAATAGTTTTAAAAATTATTTTAAATAATGAAAAATAATTTTTGACCAATTGGAATATTTTTCTTTAATATTTATAATTATTTAAATATTAAAGGTATTTAATTTATTTACTTAGTATGTTAAATAAATTAGAGAAAAATGATTTAATATTATGAAAAATTATTTTAAATAAGAATAATATATTTAAAAATATTCTGAGTTATAAAATGTGACTTTTAATATTTTTGGAGCATTTTTATTAATAAATTAATATTAATGATATTAGATTTATTTAATTATTAAATTAAATAAATAAGATAAAAATGATTTTATGGATTTAAAAATCATTTTAAATAAGAATAAAGTGTTAGAAAATATTTGGAATTATAAAATATTATTTTCAATATTTTTGGAGAATTCTCATTAATAAATTAATATTAATGATATTAGATTTATTTAAATATGATATTAAATAAATGAATTAAAAATGATTTTATTGATTTAAAAATCATTTATAAGTGAAAAAAATGTTTTAAAAATATTTTAAGTTATAATTAATGGCTTTTAATATTTTGATAATAATTACATTAATATTTAAATATTAATGGTGATGATTTAAAAAAATGATTTGAATTACTTTAAAAATCATTTAAGTAGAATATTGATGATTTAAAAATATTTCAGGTTATTAACAATAACTTTAATATTTTGACAAGTATGTTATTAATATTTTTATATTATTAAATATTAATAATGATAAGATTATTTGATAATTAAATCATTTAAAAATGATTTAAGTGTTTGAAAAATTATTATATATTATAATAATTATTTATAAATTATTAAAAGCTTCCGGAAAATATTATAAACGATATTTGATTTATCTAAAATAATATTGAAGCTTAGAGACCAAGTTTAATTGACAATTAATGTGTTAATTATCGGATAGGGTGACCAGAACACCGAAAATGGACCGAGGTCCAACCCGACCGAAATAGTTAGATTGGATAAGTGTTTATATAGGTTATAAACACTAATGTGGCTATGTGGTAATGTGCCTAGGAGAAGTTTGACTGTAGAATACAATGTTACGCGTTATAAATGATTGTGCTAATTGTGAGACCGATATTATTGGTTATAGGTCTTACGAACGCAGCTAATTATATTGTGTAGCTGTAATCAACGTGAAAGGCAAGTTTCCTAACTTAACCTTGAGTTATATTCATTCAATTATTTTAATAGTTAATTATTGATAATTATACCATGTCCAGGGAATTTATTGTTGAATATTCGCAGTTAGTGCATGATTAAAATTCAAATTGAATTACCGTTGTTGGATATTTATATCTGTAGAAACTAATATTGACAGTACAGATAATTCCTGTTTATTGTCAAATTATATTGAGAAATGTCTTAGCTAATTATTCTGGCTAGACGAACATTTGTTAGAACTTGATAAATACGAGAAGAGAAATCAATTGTTATTGATAGATCGATGCCAATTGTTTCGGCTAGATCAATAAGTAGATAGAATTTGAAATCACAATATTTCGTTGTTAAATCAAAAATCTTGATTCTGGAACTGAGAAGAACAACCTTTTATATAAAGGGAACATTTTGGGTCGTATATTCGACCATTGCGCGCTGTTAAGTATTATGCATAGTATAGGGTATAATAAAGCTGATCACTTGTTATACTTGCAAAGGGGTATGATTTAATCTTTATGGTTATCTGATACGCCTGCGTATGTATCAAAGTAAACCTTTGATAGATACCCGAGAAAATGAGTTCAAAGATCTGGTGAGATCACTCAGCATAAATTTGGAAATTATTCCACTTTGTTATTACGTAGAATTGATTCTTGATTATTCAATAGAATATCGTAGAAACTTTGAAAGCGCTGTACTCTTTCATTATCATATTATTGCGTTGCCTAGAATACGAGAAAACTTGTTATTGATTAACGAATTGTTCAGCTATTTCAAAGTTCCCCGAACTTTGGTACCATTCTATCAAAATAGATAGTCTATTATTCTGATACTTATACATTCATTGTATATCTTAACTTGTGGGGCAAATTTGTTGCTCACCCTTGCTAAATAAAACTTTTCAGCTAGGGACGAAGTTGCAGAAGATGCTGTGAAGAACAAAGGCAAAGACATAGTGATTAATTAGTTATGAATAACATTATTATTATGTTGTATTTGTGAACCCTTTTTGTATAACTAAATGGTATGTTTGTAATGTTCAGGTTAGAGAACCTGGGGTAATGTATTAACTATATCAGTTAATGAAGTGTATGTTCCTATTTATAAATAAATGGGTAGTTAAATGTTATTTATATTGTGGATCGTGAACACCAAACTCGGGGGTCAGGTAACCCGGATTTGGGGGTGTCACAGAGAGAATCCTGTAAGACAACTCACATCTAGTCCGGATACTACCGTAAGTTTAGTTTCAACCCCAGAACACACTGGGAGTAACAGCCTTGACCCCAGAACATACACCGGGAGTAACAATTCCAACCTCGGAGATGACCCCAAGGAATGCAGATCCAATACCGGAATACACACCGGAGATGTAAGAACCCAAATTTTATGAAATAAAAGTATTCAATTTTTCTTATAATTATTATTCAGTAAATGGTTAAATTGATAAAAGTTTAAAGTTATGGGTGAAATGTAAAAATTTTTTAAAATAAGCAAGTGGTTATAAAATATTCATTTTTGTCGGAGAATATTTGTTTGGTCGTGGAATATTCTTGCTGTCGGAGAATATTCGTACGACGGCGCAGCCATTTGTGGGCCCCATAACAGAATAACTGTCGGATAAAGAAAACGATAAATTTGAATTTTTATAAATAACGGCGTAATCGTTACCGTTAACACTGTTGTAATACCCCGTGGGTAAAGTAAAGTAATACGCGTTGTTGCACAGTAGCACACGATATTGCACAAGGTATTACACAATATTTTTAAATTATTGATTCTTATATAAGAAGGCACTACTCAATAATTGTTACAGTAATTATTGTTCAATATTTTATTTTATTGATTCAATAATTGCTACATTGATATTTTATATTATTGTTGTTCAATAATTGTCACTGCACAGTATTTTTCATTATCAGATCAATAATTCATATTATTTGAATAATATTATTAGATAACATTATTGGTAATGTCTAAAAAGTTCTGTCTAAGGAGAGGTTTGGTCATCTAATTGCGCGCCAGTAAGGAGAAATCCTTATTGGAAATGGCCTATTTTTCAGTATTGTGATTCTGTAATATTATTTATGAATAATTAATTATTGATTTATATGATAAGAAAAATATTTATTTATGTGGATATAAATGGAGAAATTTTTAGAAAAGTGATAATTGTTGAAAATTGATATTTTATCTTTTCTGATAAAATATATTATTATATTACAATAATATAATAATGATGATATTTTTACAATGAATGTGTGATATATGAATAAATGAGGAAGAGTATTTTTGTTACAAAAAAATGTTTAACACATGTTTTGTGTGTTAGTGGACCCAATTTTTGACTAAAATTTGATTATAGCCTATAAAATCGCCCGTATGTAGATTTCGGTCAATTTTTGCTTGGAATTTAGAAAAACTTAAACTTACAAAGTTGTAGAGAATTGAATTTCCTATGGAAAGGACATAAGATTCAAATTTTTCTGATAAAAGAGCTATTTATTATGAATTATTGAAGTTTCAAAATATTGGGTTTGAATTGATTTTGTTACAAAAAATGTTTAAAACATATTTTTCATTTTGGTGGGCCCCACTTGCATGTGTTAGTTGCTGAAATCAGATGGCAAGGTGTGCGTAAGAATTTGTTTTATAAATAATAATATTTTATTAAATTTTCTACTTTGGTGTTCTAAGTATTTTCCTATAAATAGAATGCTTAAGTTAGAATTGAAAATCACACCAGTAACTGAAGTTTTCTCTCTCTATATTAGCGAGTATATTTTTGTGAGTATTTAGATATCTTGAGTGTTGCAATACGATGCAAGTTCCCTTCAGCGTTATTCCAATCAGAAGTACTGCTCTTTTGAGATAAGGGATAGTAAGGGATTTTAAGGGTTATTATGTTTTTCAGTTTCGTAATTTTTTTGACTTTCAAAAATTTTGGAAAAATTTGAAATGATAATTTGATAAGTTTTTTAGATTGTGTCCAAAAATGGCGATTTTTGAATGTATAGATTAAGAGTTATGAATTTTATGGGAAAAGACTATTTTAAAAGTAAACCCTTATAACTCCTTGTGGTTAACTCCAAAATTGGTGAAATTTTTATTGGGAGTACATGTATGTAACAGAAGTATACTCTGTAAATTTCGGAATTTTTGGATAAAAGAACAATTTAGGATAAATGTCTAAATATTCGGCAGTTTTGGCCATATGGAAAATAGTAAATAAATTTTAAAAATTCTGAGAAAAATATATGTTTAATATGGGACTATATTCTGCTAAATCCCAAAAAAGAAAATTTTATGGGACTGATTTGGTATTTTTATAAAAATAGACTAGTTATGAGTAAATGAATTAAATATGTTATGCAAATTAAGAAAATTGTAAAATAGGATTTTATGGCTTGAGAATCCTATATAAGGTATATGCAGATTTTTGATGAGAGTTTTGGTTATTGGTGATGAAATCTTATGAGTTTGACATTTTAGGATGATTAAATGCATTAATTAGTAAAATGTAAATAATTAAAATAGATTGTTTATAAGTTTAAGAAATGATTAAAATATTATTGTAATATTAATAATATCAGATTATGATATTATTAAGTGATTTATGACATTTGGATTAAGGTGTTGTAAATATTGATATGAATTTTATTGTGAAACTTTATCTTTTCGTGTTGGGGTTACTATTCATGAGTTACTATTTACGAGTTACTATTCACGAGTTACTATTTATGAGTTACTATTCACGAGTTACTATTCATAAGTTACTATTCACGACAAAATTAGTTTCTTTTTCTGACCAAATTATCGTTAATTTATGAATCTTACTCTTGAGATTAAATCTATATATTGATTATATTGTTTTTATTATCATATATAACATTTTTATAACCCTAATGATGATGTTTATCTTTGACTTGAGTGTAAAGATGAATTATTGACTGATATGATCATGACCATTGAAGTTATAATTGAATATATTTAGCTTAAGTGCAAATGTGAATTGATCAACATGGTTATAATTATGGTTTATATAAATTCTGAAATGATTATGTGTTTCTTAGAGATATGAATATCTTTGGCTCGTAGTGCAAAGATGACCTGTTGTTGAATATCTTTGTCCCGTAGTACAAAGATATCTGTTGTTGAATATCTTTGGCCTGCAGTGCAAAGATGAATTATTGATGAATATCTTTGGCCCGTAGTGCAAAGATGACTTGTTGTTGAATATCTTTGGCCTGTAGTGCAAAGATGACCTGTTGTTGAATATATTTGGCCTGTAGTTCAAAGATGAACTGTTGATGAATATCTTTGGCTCGTAGTGCAAAAATGAATTTATTAGTATGATTATGAACATGAACTGTGATTTGGTGTAACCATGATCTTTGATGTTTCAGGTAAAGACATGTGATGAAAATTATCTTCGTCTTGGGTGCGAAGAGGAATTTAGAATCACAGTTATGATTATGAGTTATTCATATGATTGTGGAAAGGAACTGTTGATTGATGTTACAGAGATAAAACATTATTGGTGGACTTTTAACATGGAGAAGATAATAGACTTTATAGTCTATTTAACTCTTTTAATGGATTACTCGTTCCGCTGCAACTATGGTTGAAAATTTTTATCATCTACCATATATTTTAAATCTCTGATTTATTACTGTAGAAGGCTATGGATAATTTATTTATCTTTAGTCATGATATTCTTTACTGGGCTAGTTGAGCTCACCCTTTTTGCTTCACAATTCCTTTCAGGTAATAAGAGTGTAGCTGGGTCGAGCGGGGGTAATAAGGGAATACAACGGTGGTCTCTAGCTGTGGAGTTCTCCCTAAACAGTATAGAAAAGTGTGTTATATTTTATACATCATTTAGTAGTTATATTTGGTGAATCATATAGGGTGAGGCAAACCCAACGTTAGAAGGGTGTTTTGCCACTATCATACAAGATGTCTAATAACATACAACCTCGTGTCATTATAAGACAGGGTTGTGCACATCCACTTACTGAGTATATCTACGAGAACTACCTATATAATCTTTGTGTTTGGTTGAAGTATAACTCTAAATTAGAGACAGTGAAGATAATGATATTTCAAGAGAAGACTCACCATTCGAAAGAATATGATAGTAATCTTCTTGTTTTTCTTTGGGGTCTATTGGGTCAACCAAGGATAATTCTGTGGACATATAATATCTATCATAACCTAGACGCCTGGGCTCCCATGTACGAAGGTTTCCTTGAGCACTTCCCAAAGATTATAATTTCTAAATCAGTTTTTGACTATACCTTTATGTAAGGTGCCATTGTTACCTATTATCCAAGATTGGGATGAGATTCATAATTGGTATATATTTGTATCAAAACCCACATCATATGTGTTGTTGTATTTTGCACAACAATTATTGTAATAAAGTTGTAGTTATTTTCTGTTCCATGTATTTGGCGACTCAGAATAGGTTGGGTGGAATGGACCTATTTTGGGGTCGTCACAGTTGGTATCAGACGTTAGGGATATAGTCTCTGGCGGAGATCGGGGAATAGAACTAGGAGGGGAGAGATGAGTAAATCCTTCGCTAGTGTGTCCTATCTAAGCTTATTTGTTGGTCGGTCATAATATGGGGAAATTATGTGATACGTTAATTTGTTTAATTAGCCCTTGTTTTATGGCAGTATTTGAGAATGACAGCTGAGAATGTTAACAATGGAGTGAATGAGATCGTGGAGACACCTCTAATCACCAACCATGATAATGTAATGTCAGGCGAAGTAGGAATTAGAGATATTCTTGTGGTAAGGGAAGAATTAATAGTTGCACCCGAGCTAGTTGCAGAGGTAGCGGCTGAGAGTGAGGAAGAAGAGGAACCTGAGGAGAATTTATTAGAAGAATTTTATGATCGAAATGTGGAATTGCAAAATCGTATTCATGAGTTAGAAGAGCAGGCTAAAGAGCGGCAGGCGGTCATGGAGCAAAAGGATGCTGTTAGAGTTTATGCCCTAGAGGCCAATTATTTGATATAATTGGTTAACGTTTTGATATTATGTTTGATTGAATAAATGAATGATTTTATTATGGTTTTATTTACTGCGTTATATAAATGTTAACATAATAAAAATCCTTAGAATAATGATACAAATTATATAGTTTCAAGTATGTTACTTGAACATGAGATTTTATAATTATAATTAGTATCATTGTTCTTAAATGTCCCTAGTGGAGTATCATTATTGATGGGACAACAATGATGCATTAAGACTAGTATGTTGATTGACTGATGACCAAATCTCATTGGTCATAAATATATGAGATATTAAGTCAATGCATAGGTACATGTTAGAGAACGATGTACTGGACATACCCACCATGAGAATTCTATATCGAGCATTATGCAAAGTGTCATTAGTAATTCTCATAGTGACAATGATGTAATGGTCCTCCGACCTGAAATCACTATATTACTACACGAGAATTTATGTACTTTCATATAATCAAATGTCACCTTTAATAGGGTGGACTATAAAGGTGATTAGTGGGTACATCATGAATCGTGTGAGGAATATGAGTGATCTAGATGGAATTTAACCATCCTATATATTAGGGGTGATATACATAGGCCTCTTGATTGAGTAGGACTATGAAATGCATGGCCATGTTTAAATAGTGATTTGTTTCATATAGTCCACTCATTGATCAAGAAAAACTCAGATTAAATTAGGAAGAGTATGACACATTCCATGACTCGAGTTTAATCTTGGATATTAAGGTTAAAAAGATTAAATTACATTGAAACATTGGTCACGAAAAGGTTGCATCGAATCATCAATCTTATTATTACTTGGGTAGCAGTGATGCATTACTAGATGCCGCTCACCGTTTATAACTTTATAATATGATTTTAAAGTTATTGCCAACGTAATAAAAACCTATAGGGTCACACACATAGAACGTAATTTAAAAGGAAATTAATTTAAATTTTAAGGATTTAAATATATTAATATGATTAATAGTATTTAAATTACGAATTTGAATTAAAAGGATAATTTGTATATATGTATATTAATTAAGTAAGACATAATTAAGATATATGTGACGCCCCCAAAATTAAGTATACATCACCCATCTTGGGTCGTCAGATACATGGTACAGAAAACAAATACAACTTACTAATACAACTGTTGAGTACAATACGACAAAACATAACTGTGAGTTTGAAAATAATTATTGTCTACTAGAGACTATACAAACTCAAAAGGAGTCCGCATTACAATTATTGTCACACTATTTAATAGAATAGTGATGACTACTAATACTATCATCTGGTCCATCACTCCGTTCCCTGACTCGTCCCAGCTATATTCTCATTTCCTGAAGAGAACAGTGAAAAAAAGGGTGAGCTCAACTAGCCCAGTAAGAAATATTATGACTAAGATAATGCAGAATAAATTATCATTAGCCTTTAACAGTGTTAAACTGACAAAATATAACGAACATCAAGTTTAACTGCAGCGGAACAAGTAATCCATTAAAAGAGTCAAGTAGAAAATAAAATCTACTATCTTCTATGATTTAAAAGGTTTTTTAACACTGTTATCGCTGGGACTCAGCTTAATAAAATAATCCACATCATTGAATCACCTCTGCACTACGGCCAAGGATATTCGTGTATTCATTAATGGTCATGATCATGCCAACAACTGTCCATCAATGCACTACGGGCCAATGAGGACTTTTACCACATCATTTGTAACATTACGATCATGATTATACCAAATAATCCCTGGTCATAATCATACCAAGTCCATCAATGCACTACAGGCCACAGATGACGTTCAACATTTTATAAACATGAGGATGATGACAATGATATAAGATTTCAATAAAACAAGTTCAAGAATTAATTTATCCAAGAATTAACAACGTCCAAATTGTCAACATGATACTGCTTTCTAGAGTAAAATTCAAGAATGCTTAGAAGAATATTTTCATGAAAAGACACTGGATGAAACACAATTATCAAGGATATTCCACAAATTTCATTGAGTATAGAAGTCAAAACTTAACCAACTGAGTATAATAAAGAATGGAATAACAAAAGAAATCACCATGCATGCGATAGACCGCACATACAGGTTATTCCAACAGAATGATAAAGAATGGAACTGGGTCCGGCGTAAAATGCACAGACAGGATATTCCAACAGAATAATAATAAAGACGGAACCAGGTCCGGTGTAAAACACACAGACAGGATGTTCCAACAGAATAATAATAAAGACGGAACCAGGTCTGGTGTAAAACACACAGACAGGATGTTCCAACAGAATAATAATAAAGACAGAACTAGGTCAGGTATAAAACACACAGACAGGATGTTCCAACAGAATAATAGAAGAATGTCACCAAGTATAGGGTAGACCGCGTATACATGTTATTCCAACAGAATAATAAGAAATGGAATAACAACAGTTCTCTTCATGAATAAGAAAGAATAACACCCCTTACCGTTTTAAAGAAGAACTGAAAGAAGGAAGTAGTTAAGTAGCAGAATACTTTTCTCTCTCTCTCTCTATAGTTTCTCTCTCTAGAGTTCAGTGAATTCGTAAGAAATAATGAATGAATGAGCTACTATTTATAAAAAAATAGAATGCATAGTAACTAATCCATGAACGATCCAGATTGATTACTTTAATCTGACGGCCTATATTTAAAGAAAAATCTTTTAAATAAAATATAATATATTCTATTTATAGAATAACTTTAATAAAGTATTCTGTTTTATATAAAAAGATGTTTCTATTTTATTACGTTAATAATACGAATAAATCAAAACTTCATTATCGCTAAATAATTCATATTATTAACTGACAATAATTGAATCAAACTGAGTGACTTATCACATAAGCATTAATAATCAATACCGTGTGCTACTATGCAACCACACGTATTACTGTACTTTTACTACCGAGTAGTTCAACAATATCAATGGTAAAACTTCCGCCGTTATTTTTAATAAAGTATTTTTGTCATTTTCTCAATCCGACAATAATTCCGTTGTGGGGTTCACCAATAATTGTGCTGTTGTACGAATATTCCCTGTTAAAATGAATATTCTCCGACCAATCGAATATTATATAACAACTTGCGTACTTTGCAAAATTTTTAAATATTACCCACAACTATAACATTATATCAAATTAACTCCATAATATTCAAAAATGATATTTATAGAAAATTTATCTTTATTTATAAAAGTTGGGGTCTTACAACCTCCCCTTCTTATAAAATTTTGCCCTCGAAATTAGGGTACGTACCTGGTATGTCGATGAGGTAAGGATACCATGATTTCATTTCAGATTCTAACTCCCAAGTCATTTCCTCAACTTCGTGATTTCTCCACAAAACTTTGACTTGAGGTATAACCTTGGAGCGTAGAATATGTTCCTTCTTATCCAAGATTTGAACAGGAACTTCTTCATACGTCAAATCCTCTGTTATTTCGTCCGGTTCTAACTCAATAATGTAGTTCGGGTCTTCCACATATTTACGTAACATGGATATGTGAAAAACGTTTATGAACAAGAGACATACTTGGCGGTAAAGCGAGTCTATAAGCCACAGTTCCTACTCGATCGAGAAATAAAAATGGACCGATGAATCGATGATTGAGCTTTTCTTTCTTTCCAAATCTCGTAACTCCTTTCCATAGAGCAGCACGTAAGAACACATGATCTCCTATATCAAATTTCACGTCCTTTCGATGAAGATCAGCATAACTCTTTTGTCGATCTTGTGAGGTTTTTATACATTGTCGGATCGTTTGAATCTTTTCTATAGTCATACGTACCAACTCCGGTCCCAACAATGTTGCTTCACCCACCTCATCCCAACATACTAGAGAACGACATTTTCTTCCATACAATGCTTCGAATGGAGCCATGCCAATACTTGCTTGATAACTGTTGTTATAGGAAAACTCCACTAATGGTAAGAACTTGTCCCAACTTCCCTTGAAATAAAGGACACAGAGTCTTAATCGATCTTCAAGAATTTGAATAGTTCTCTCTGATTGTCCGTCAGTCTAAGAATGATATGCCGAACTGAATCGTAAATCCGTGCCCATAGCTTTTTGTAAACTAACTCAAAATCGTAAAGTGAATCTTGGGTCTCGATCAGAAACTATGGATATTGGCATACCATGGAGTCTAACAATCTCGTTTATGTACATACGAGCAAGACGTTCAAGTGTATAAGTTTCTCGTATCGGTAAGAAATGAGCAGACTTGGTCAATCTATCAACAATGACCCAAATCGCATCTATACCTTGAGAAACCTTAGGAAGACCGATAACGAAATCTATGGTAATGTGCTCCTACTTCCATTCTGGAATTTCAAGTAGTTGCAATGGACCTTTTGGTACTTGATGCTCCGCTTTGACTCGTTGACAAGTTAGACACCTTGAGATAAACAGTGCTATCTCTCTCTTCATATTGCTCCACCAAAATGTATGACGAAGATCATGATACATTTTGGTACTTCCAGAATGGATTGCAAACGGTGTGTTGTGCGCCTCCATCATGATTTCATACTTTAAATCAGGGTTGTTAGGAACACAAAGTCTGGAGTTGACTCGAAGTATTTCTTCTTCATCGATTCTTGCTTCTGGCATAGCACCTTCTTGCACTTTCTTCCTCATACGCATCAGCTCCAGGTCTGTAGCTTAAGCAGCTTTAACTTTATCAATTAAAGTTGGTTCTACTCGTATATTCGCCATCATCACATGGGTCCCTGGAGTCTTTAACTCTATCTCCATCCTTTGCAAGTCACACAAAATGGGCCTTTGTGTTGACAATATCTAACTCGTACTTGCATATGATCTTCTACTCAATGCGTCAGCTACCACGTTCGTTTTTTCAGGATGGTATTGAATGATATGATCATAATCTTTCAACAGTTCAAGCCAACGTCGTTGTCACATGTTGAGTTCCTTTTTGAGTGAAGAAATATTTGAGGCTTTTATGATCTGTAAAGATCTCCACCTTCTCCCTATACAAGTAATGCCTCCGAATTTTAAGTGCAAAGACAACAGCTGCCAACTCTAGATCATGAGTAGGATAATTCCTCTCATATTCCTTGAGTTGTCTTGATGCATAGGCTATGACTTTTCCATGTTGCAAGAGAACGCATCCCAACCCTTTGCTCGAAGCATCACTGTAGATGACAAATCCCTCCGAGCCATATGGTATTGTTAGAACAGGTGCTGAAATGAGTCTCCTCTTGAGTTCTTGAAAACTCTTCTCACATTCTTCGCTCCAACCGAACTTTGTTTCTTTCCGAGTCAGCTGAGTTAATGGAGTAGTGATTCGAGAAAATCCTTCCACGAATCTCCGATAATAACCAGCTAAACCAAGAAAGCTACGTACTTCGGTCGCTGATTTAGGTTGCACCCAGCTTTGAATAGCTTCAATCTTTGCTGGGTCAACAGATATTCGACGACTTGATACTACGTGCCCAAGGAATGCTACCTCCTCCAGCCAGAACTCGCACTTCTTCAACTTGGCATAAAGCTTGTATTCACGAAGCTTTTGGAGTACCAGCCTCAAGTGTTGCTCGTGATCTTCATGGCTTTTGGAATAAATAAGGATGTCATCAATAAAGACGACCACAAAGTGATCCAAATATTCCTTGAATACCCGGTTCATCATATCCATGAAGGCAACAGGAGCATTAGTCAATCCAAAGGACATAACTAGGAATTCATAATGCCCGTACCGAGTTCTGAAAGCCGTCTTTGGAATATCCTCAGTTCTAACCTTCAGCTGATGATATCCAGAACGAAGATCGATCTTTGAAAAGAATTTTGCTCCTTGCAACTGGTCAAACAGGTCATCAATACGTGGTAATGGGTACCTATTTTTGATGGTGACATGATTTAACTCCCAATAATTAATACAAAGTCACATACTTCCATCTTTCTTCTTCACGAATAGAACAGGAGCACCCGAAGGAGAAGTACTAGGACGAATAAAGCCAATGTCTAACAATTCCTGCAGTTGGATCTGTAACTCCTGAAGTTCAAGAGGAGCCATTCGATGTGGGGCTTTGGAAATGGGTTTTGTACCGGGTTCAAGGTCGATACAAAATTCAATTTCACGATCTGGGGGTAGGCCAGGAAGTTCTTCAGGGAATACGTCAGGAAATTTATTAACAATAGAAATATCATTCAAAACTGACGTATTTTTGTTTAGATCCGTGACATAAGTTAAGAAAGCTTGACATCCGTTTTTTAATAAACGAATAGCTTTATGGCTTGAGATGACAGAGATTGATTTTAATGATTTGGTTGCTTGAATTCGCATAATAGGTCGATTAGGAATATGAAAGCTAACAACTTTCGAAAACAATCAATTTTTGCATGATGAGTAGTTAACCAATCAATCCCTAGAATCACGTCAGATGCAAGTATTTTTAATGAAATAAGATCGACAGGTAAAGTGTGGATACCAACTTGAACCAAACAAGACTTATAAACCGTGGATGTAATGAAGGTTTCTCCCAATGGAGTTTCAACAGATAAGTCAAAGTCTAATTTCTCCGAAGTTAAATTTAATCGATGAGCGCACGTAGAAGAAATAAAAGAATAGGTAGAACCGGTATCAAATAAAGTATAGACTTCGTTAGAGTTTATGATAAGCTTACCCGTGATGACCTCATTCGGGTTCCTTACTTTCTGGGAGGTCACAACAAAAGCTCTCCCTTGCACTACCAGTTTTGACTTTTCTGGGACGGCCTTTGGTGTCTCCATCCTGGCTGAACTTATTTTTTGTAAACGACAAAATCGAGCTAAATGACCTTCTCTTTCATAATTATAACATGCTTTAGACGGCATCGCGTAGTTTGGATTGATGTGCCCTCCCCTCCGCATTTGAAACATATGATAGGTGGTCGTTCTCCTTCCTTAACAACGGGTGGTGGTGCTGACGTCTTTCCATCATTGTTGAATCTCTTCTTCTTGAAATGACCATTCTTATTGTTTGGGCCCTGATTACCACCGAAGTGGTTACCATTTCTGGCCTATTGATTCCCTCCACGCTTGTTGTCACCGCTTCGATGACTGCTCTCACTGGTATTATCATTTTGTCGACTGCTCTCTTTTGGTTGCGTTGACTCGTTATCGCGCTCCACTAACTGAGCCCTATTCACAACATCTGAATACAAACACAGTTTATGAGAAATTAGATGTTGACGTATCTCAGGTTTTATAAACCTCACAAAAATATTCGCGTCATTCACTCTTCATTATCCACCAAGTGGGACGCAAACTGATATAACTCAGCAAATTTAGCCTCATACTGCGACATGGTCATATTATTCTGCTCCAATTTGATGAATTCCACCTCCTTCATGTGACGAACACTTTCAGGAAAGTATTTGTCATTGAACAACTCTTGAAACTTTTCCCAAGACATCTTTAGTGCGGCTGGTTGAGTACGCTTAATCGATTTTCACCAGTAATCTGCCTCTCCTCGCAACATAAAGGTGGCAAAGGGAACCTTTTGCTCCTCGGAGCATCCCAAGACATGAAATATCTTGGTGATCTGCTTTATCCATGTTTTCGCTATAAGTGGTTTTGGCTCTCCCTTAAACTCTGGTGGTCCCAGCTCCTTGAACTGTTTAGCGGTGATCATCCGAGAGTTTTCAGTGTTTCCACCTACATTTTGGACATGAGCCGCTCTCGCCTGCTGTTGCATGAACTGCATAAAGCTTCTGAACATTCCATCATTCATCATCTGGTCAATGTTGTTGTTTGCATGAGGATTGTCACCTTCCTGATGCACATTATCCTGATTATTGATATGTGGTGAATCAACAGTCGCCTGTGCTCCATTGCTATTCTCAACATTCTCAGATGCCATTTTTAGATACTGCCACAAAATAAAAGTTAATTGATATGTCATATATTATCCTTATATTTTGTCCGACCAATTAAATACCATGCAAATAAACTTAGGTAGGTCATACTAGCGAAGGAATTCCCCGTCTCTCCCCTCCTAGTTCTATTCTCACATCTTAGCCAGGGATCATATCCCTTAGCTCTGATACAAACTGTGACACCCCCAAAATTAGGTATACATCACCCATCTTGGGTCGTCAGATACATGGTACAGAAAATAAATACAACTTACTAATACAACTGTTGTGTACAATACGACAAAACATAACTGTGAGTTTGAAAACAATTATTGTCTACTAGAGACTATACAAACTCAAAAGGAGTCCTCATTACAATAATTGTCACACTATTTAATAGAATAATGAGGACTACTAATACTATCATCTGGTCCATCACTCCGTTTCCCGACTCGTCCCAGCTATATTCTCATTTCCTGAAAAGAACAGTGAAAGAAAGGGTGAGCTCAACTAGCCCAGTAAGAAATATTATGACTAAGATAATGCAGAATAAATTATCATTAGCCTTCAACAGTGTTAAACTGACAAAATATAGCGAACATCAAGTTTAACTGCAGCAGAACAAGCAATCCATTAAAAGAGTCAAGTAGTAAATAAAATCTACTATCTTCTATGATTTAAAAGGTTTTTCAACACTGTTATCGCTTGGACTCAGCTTAATAAAATAATCCACATCATCGAATCACCCCTGCACTACGGCCAAGGATATTCGTGTATTCATTAATGGTCATGATCATGCCAACAACTGTCCATCAATGCACTACGGGCCAATGAGGACTTTTACCACATCATTTGTAACATTACGATCATGATTATACCGAATAATCCCTGGTCATAATCATACCAAGTCCATCTATGCACTACATGCCACATATGACTTTCAACATTTTATAAACATGAGGATGATGACAATGATATAAGAATTCAATAAAATAAGTTCAAGAATTAATTTATCCAAGAATTAACAACATCCAAATTATCAACATGATACTGCTTTGTGGAGTAAAATTCAAGAATGCTTAGAAGAATATTTTCATGAAAAGACACTGGATGAAACGCAATTATCAATGATATTCCACAAATTTCATGGAGTATAGAAGTCAAAACTTAACCAACTGAGTATAATAAAGAATGGAATAACAAAAGAAATTACCATGCATGCGATAGACCGCACAGACAGGTTATTCCAACAGAATGATAAATAATGGAACTAGGTCCGGTGTAAAACGCACAGACAAAATATTCCAACAGAATAATAATAAAGACGGAACCAGGTCCGGTGTAAAACACACAGACATGATGTTCCAACAGAATAATAATAAAGACAGAACCAAGTCTGGTGTAAAATACACAGACATGATGTTCCAACAGAATAATAATAAAGACGGAACCAGGTCCGGTGTAAAACACACAGACAGGATGTTCCAACAGAATAATAGAAGAATGTCACCAAGTATAAGGTAGACCACGTATACAGGTTATTCGAACAGAATAATAAGAAATAAAATAACAACAGTTCTCTTCATGAATAAGAAAGAATAACACCCCTTACCGTTTTAAAGAAGAACTGAAAGAAGGAAGTAGTTAAGTAGCAGAATACTTTTCTTCTCCCTCTATAGTTCCTCTCTCTAGAGTTCAGTGAATTCGTAAGAAATAATGAAGGAATGAGCTGCTATTTATAGAAAAATAAAATGCATAGTAACTAATCCATGAACGATCCAGATTGATTACTTTAATTTGACGACCTATATTTAAAGAAAAATCTTTTAAATAAAATATAATATATTCTATTTATAAAATAACTTTAATAAAGTATTCTGTTTTATATAAAAAGATGTTTCTGTTTTATTACGTTAATAATACGAATAAATCAAAACTTCATTATCGCTAAATAATTCATATTATTAACTGACAATAATTGAATCAAACTGAGTGACTTATCACACAAGCATTAATAATCAATACCGTGTGCTACTATGCAACCACACGTATTACAGTACTTTTACTACCGAGTAGTTCAACAGTATCAATGGTAAAACTTCCGCCGTTATTTTTAATAAAATATTTTTGTCGTTTTCTCAGTCCGACAATAATTCCGTTGTGCGGCCCACCAATAATTGTGTCGTTGTACGAATATTCCCTGTTAAAATGAATATTCCCCGACCAATCGAATATTATATATCATCTTGCGTACTTTACAAAATTTATAAATATTACCCACAACTATAACATTATATCAAATTAACTCCATAATATTCAAAAATGATATTTATAGAAAATTCATCTTTATTTATAAAAGTTGGGGTCTTACAATATATATATATATATATATATATATATATATATATATATATATATATATATATATATATATATAAATTCGGATTTTATGAAAGTAGGTTTTGATTAATACCTTTTAACTACTATATATATGATATATAGCAGCCACTTAGGGTATAATTAAAAAACCAAAAATCCTAGCCACTCTCAGAGAGAGACTAGAGAGAAACAGTTCTAAAATCTTCATCCTTGGTGGCTAGTACCGCGGTTCCTTCTTCTGCAGATCGTAGGACGATTCGCGGAGCGTTCGTGTGGATACCGTAGCGGCGCAATTCATTTGGATTGCGTTGGAGATTCGAGCGCATCAATTTAATTTTTATAATCGGTATAATTTCTAACCACTGAGTTAATTGATTTTTGCATGGATCCTGTTTAGGGTTTCGAAATTGCTTTATATTTATTCTATTTCCGCTGTGTGTTTCTGTCGAAACCCAACAGATGCAACGATTCAAGCTTGTGTTACCCGGTATGTGATGCTTGAACAGAAGCATTCTTTGGCAGAGTATAAGATGATAATGCTGGAATTTGAGCTGAAAGAAGAAATAACTGAACAAGTGAGAATGAGTGATGCATGGGTAAAAGCCCCACAACGTGTTGATATTGTGGAGAGAGATGTCCGATCTAAGAAGGCTAAAATAGATGATATGTATTTCTTTTTTTGGATAGCAATTGAGAGAACCCAACATCGAGTTTTGAATTACCCTGTACATTGCGGTCAACCCCAATTCGATATGGATCGAAGATTAATGATTCAGATCATGAAATAGGAGTACGACGAAGAAGTTGAGGGTGCAATATGCCCTATAGAAAAGTCAATTCCAATGGTAGTGATGACACCAAATGTTGTCCCAGACAAGTCAAAGTCGGGTAGTTCAAGGGAGAGCGGTTGTCATGACTTCCCAACAAGTGAGGAATCCAAATGAAGTTTATCACGGGAGATGAGCAATGGAGAAATCACGATGACCGGGGAGATATAATCTGAAATGAAAGTAAGGTATTCTCAATTCTTCGAAATACCAGGTACGTAAATTTTGGGGACGAAATTTCATAAGGAGGGGAGATTGTAAGACCCCAAATTTTATGAAATAAAAGTATTCAATTTTTCTAATAATTATTATTCAGTAAATGGTTAAATTGATAAAAGTTTAAAGTTATGGGTGAAATATGCAAATTTTTCAAAATAAGCAAGTGGTTATAAAATATTCATTTTTGTCGAGGAATATTCGTTTGGTCGTGGAATATTCTTGCTGTCGGAGAATATTCGTACGACGGCGCAACCATTTGTGGGTCCCACAACAGAATAACTGTCGGATGAAGAAAACGACAAAATTGAATTTTTATAAATAACGGCGTAATCGTTACCGTTAACACTGTTGGAATACCCGGTGGGTAAAGTAAAGTAATACGCGTTGTTGCACAGTAGCACACGGTCTTGCACAGTATTTTTAAAATATTGATTCTTACATAAGAAGGCACTACTCAATAATTGTTACAGTAATTACTGTTCAATATTTTATTTTATTGATTCAATAATTGCTACGTTGATATTTTATATTATTTGTTGTTCAATAATTGTCACGGCACAGTATTTTCCATTATCAGATCAATAATTCATATTATTTGAATAATATTATTAGATAACATTATTGGTAATGTCTAGAAAATTCTGTCTAAGGAGAGGTTGGTCATCTAATTGCGCGCCAGTAAGGAAAAACCCTTATTGGAAAGCCCCCTCTTTCCTGAGAACGACCTGGTTGTCGGTATTGTGAGTCTGTAATATTATTTATGAATAATTAATTATTGATTTATATGATAAAAAAAATATTTATTTATGTGGATATAAATGGAGGAATTTTAAGAAAAGGGATAGTTGTTAAAAATTAATATTTTATCTTTTTTGATAAAATATATTATTATATTATAATAATATAATAATGATGATATTTTTACAATAAATGTGTGATATATGAATAAATGAGGAGGAAGAATATTTTTGTTATAAAAAATGTTTAACACATGTTTTGTGTGTTACTGGACCCAATTTTTGACTGAAATTTGATTATAGCCTGTGAAATCGTCAGTATGTAGATTTCGGTCAATTTCTGCTTGGAATTTGGAAAAACTTAAACTTACAAAGTTGTAGAGAATTAAATTTTCTATGGAAAGGACATAAGATTCGAATTTTTCTGATAAAAGGGCTATTTATTATGAATTAGTGAAGTTCTGGAATATTGGGTCTAAATTGATTTTGTTACAAAAAATGTTTAAAATATGTTTTTCATTTTGGTGGGCCCCACTTGCATGTGTTAGTTGCTAAAATCAGATGGCAAGGTGTGCGTAGGAATTTGTTTTATAAATAATAATATTTTATTAAATTTTCTGCTTTGGTGTTCTAAGCGTTTTCCTATAAATAGAATGCTTAAGTTAGAATTAAAAGTCACACCAGAAACTGAAGTTTTCTCTCTCTATATTAGTGAGCGTACTTTTATGAGTATTTAGATATCTTGAGTGTTGCTATACGGTGCAAGTTCTCTTCAGCGTTATTCCAATCAGAAGTACTGCTCTTTTGAGGTAAGGGATAGTAAGGGATTTTAAGGGTTATTATGTTTTTCAGTTTCGTAATTTTTCTGACCTTCAAAAATTCTAGAAAAAATTAAAATGATAATTTGATGAGTTTTCTAGATTGTGTCCAAAAATGGAGATTTTTAGATGTATAGATTAAGAGTTATGAATTTTATGGGAAAAACTATTTTAAAAGTAAATCCTTATAACTCATTGTGGTTAACTCTAAAATTGATAAAAATTTTATTGGGAGTACATGTATATAACAGAAGTATACTCTGTAAATTTTGGAATTTTTGGATAAAAGTACAATTTATGATAAATGTCTAAATATTCGGCAGTTTTGGCCATATGAAAAATAGTAAATAAATTTTAAAAATTCTGAAAAAAATATATGTGCAATATGGGACTTTATGCTAAATCCCAGAAAAGAAAATTTTATGGGACTGATTTGGTATTTTTATGAAAGTAGACTAGTTATGAGTAAATGAATTAAATATGTTATGTGAATTAAAAAAATTGGAAAATAGGATTTTATAGCTTGAGAATCCTATATAAGGTATATGCAGATTTTTGATGAGAGTTTTGGTTATTGGTGATGAAATCTTATGAGTTTGACATTTAAGGATGATTAAATGCATTAATTAGTAAAGTGTAAACAATTAAAATAGTTTGTTTATAAGTTTAAGAAATGATTAAAATATTGTTGTAATATTAATAATATTAGATTATGATATTGTTAAGTGATTTATGACATTTGGATTAAGGTGTTGTAAATATTGATATGGATTTTATTATGAAACTTTATCTTTTCGTGTTGGGGTTACTATAAATGAGTTACTATTTACGAGTTACTATTCTCGAGTTACTATTCATGAGTTACTATTCACGACAAAATTGATTTCTTTTTCTGACCAAATTATCGTTGTTTTATGAATCTTACTCTTGAGATTAAATCTATATGTTGATTATATTGTTTTTATTATCATATATAACATTTTTATAACCCTAATGATGATGTTTATCTTTGACTTGAGTGTAAAGATGAATTATTGACTGATATGATCATGACCATTGAAGTTATAATTGAATATATTTAGCTTAAGTGCAAAGGTGACTTGATCAACATGGTTATAATTATGGTTTATATAAATTCTGAAATGATTATGTGGTTCTTTGAGATATGAATATCTTTGGCCCGTAGTGCAAAGATGACCTGTTGTTAAATATCTTTGGCCCGTAGTACAAAGATGATCTGTTGTTGAATATCTTTGGTCTGCAGTGTAAAGATGAATTATTAATGAATATCTTTGGCCCGTAGTGCAAAGATGACTTGTTGTTGAATATCTTTGGCCTGTAGTGCAAAGATGACCTGTTGTTTAATATCTTTGGCCTGTAGTGCAAAGATGAACTGTTGATGAATATCTTTGGCCTGTAGTGCAAAGATGAATTTATTAGTATGATTATGAATAGGAACTGTGATTTGGTATAACCATGATCTTTGATTTTTCAGGTAAAGACAGGTGATGAAAATTATCTTCGTCTTGGGTGCGAAGAGGAATTTAGATTCACAATTATGATTATGAGTTATTCATATGATTGTGGAAAGTAACTGTTGATTGATGTTACAGGGATAAAACATTATTGGTGGACTTTTAACATGGAGAAAATAATAGACTTTATAGTCGATTTTACTCTTCTAATGGATTGCTCGTTCTACTGCAACTATGGTTGAAAATTTTAATCATCTACCATATATTTTAAATCTCTAATTTATTACGATAGAAGGCTATGGATAATTTATTTATCTTTAGTCATGATATTCTTTACTGTGCTATTTGAGCTCACCCTTTTGCTTCACAATTCCTTTCAGGTAATAAGAGTATAGTTGGGTCGAGCAGGGGTAACAAGGGAATAGAACGGTGGTCTCTAGCTGTGGAGTTCTCCCTAAACAGTATAGAAAAGTGTGTTGCATTTTATACATTATTTAGTAGTTATATTTGGTGAATCAAATAGGGTGAGGCGAACCCAACGTTAGAAGGGTGTTTTGCCACTATCATACAAGATGTCTAATGACATACAACCTCGTGTCATCATAAGACAGGGTTGTGCACATCCACTTGATGAGTATATCTACTAGCACTACCTATATAATCTTGGTGTTTAGTAGAAGTATAACTCTAAATTTGAGACGGTGGAGATAATGATATGTCAAGAGAAGACTCACCGTTGGAAAGAATATGATAGTAATCTTCTCGTTTTTCTTTAGGGTTTATTGGGTCAACCAAGGATAATTCTGTGGACATATGATATCTATCATAACCTGGACGCCTAGGCTCCCATGTACGAAGGTTTCCTTGAGCACTTCCCAAAGATTCTAATTTCTAAAATAGTTTTTGACTATACCTTTATGTAAGGTGCCATTGTGATGTACTATCCAAGATTGAGATGAGAGTCACAGTTGGTATATATTTGTATCAAAACTCATAGCATATGTGTTTTTGTATTTTGCACAACAATTATTGTAATAAAGTTGTAGTTATTTTCTGTACCATGTATTTGGCGACTCAAAATAGGTTGGGTGGAATGGACCTATTTTGGGGTCGTCACAGGAGAAGACCGTTTCATCCTGAAGATAACCCCCAGATGTTCCAGTCTCAGTCCCCACCATGGGATTAGCCACCAACCTTGGAATAACCCCAAGGAATGATGTTCCGGCGATAACCCCGGAAATGCTTATTTCAAATGCAATCAGCTTCAATCTCGGCGCTCACAAGGAGATACTTAGTACAAGACCTGGCAATAACACCAGGAGGACATGCACACCTCAGAGATGATACTGAGGACCTTCAACCATTGCAGCAGTCCAATCTCAGAGATAACCCTGAGCAACGCCTGCTTTATCAGCCCAAACCTGAGAGAACCCCGGTGAGGGGCAAAGTCATCATCTTGCCACCATGACGCCACATCACGCCGTCTCAACATTTCAAACATACATTTCTACACAACAAATGTCCCACAAAAGCTCAGCAAAACCAATCCCGAGTGACTATTGTGCAGGATAATGGATTGATTTTGAAGCTGAAGACCGGAAGGCAACGTCCCATCTTCATGACTTCGTACAACCTCTAATCCCATGTCATTGCGTAACTCTTGACAACGGCGGTCCGAAATAGGTCCTATATACCTCAGTCGGATGCCCGGATTGCAATTCTAAAAGTTCGAGCGGACATCACGTTGTCTACGTGCACGTACTTCGAGACGGTGGGACCCACGATGCCCGGGGCACCCCGAGCAGCCTCTGGTACATCTGCGGCCTCCACCCTCTATAAATAGAGGGCTTGGGGTGGCCATTTTGTAAGAGAAAACGGCGAGGAAGCCATACCCAATTTGCTCTGTACACACCCCAAACTGAGTGCTTTCTCATTTTAAACACTAGTGAGCTCACATATAGCTACTTCTGTACTGGTGGAAGCCAGTGTTTATCTACTTTAAAGATATAGAAGTCTTCTTTGGCAGCCCACTGTAAGCCTTCTTACACGCTTTAAAGCCTTTCTCTTCATCTTTGCACACACTGTTCTTCACATTGAGAGTCATGTTGTGTGTGTATGCCCGAACTTCGGTCCGTGGTTTATTTTCAGTTTGTATATATATATATATATATATATATATATATATATATATATATATATATATATATATATATATATTAACTATTGTTGGACTTTGTCCGATGAGCCTAGATTTAATATCTGGTGCGTTTATCGCTTTTTTCTATACATATAAATATATATATATATATATATATATATATATATATATATATATATATATATTTACATTTCGTCTCACCTGGAAGTTACTTTGTGGTGGTTGACAACTTTTACTGCTTTCTGTACATTTTGTCCCGCCTGGAGTTTCCTTTGTGGCAGTTGATTGCTTTTACAGCTTTATTTATATTTCTGATCCCCCATGGAGGTGCTTCGCGATTGGTGATCCAGTCTGTATATATATATTTATAGCTTTTATATATATACCTGCTTACTGCGTTTATATCAATTGCGGCATCATGTGAGCCTAGAAATCATGTGATCACAGATTCAGTCCATTGAATCTAGATTCGGTTCCCGTGATGGACCTTTTCAGCTGTAAGCAGCTTGTAAATTTATTTGTGATGTTTGGATTTCCTCAGATGGTTCTCATACCCACGAGGAATTCAGCACCTTTTTGTACATTATTTTTATACAAATGCCTCGCATCTGTAAAATAAAATCAACCAAGCCGAATAATGAATAAAATGGGAGTGTAAAAGGCCTCAATTACTATTAAGCACTGGGTTTGAAAAACCTCTTTGAAAACATCACTGCCATATCTTGTTAAAAACTGAATTTTTATATAAATTCAAACCCTGTGTATATAGGTGCGAATGAGGCCTCACACTACTTCCAAATAAAAGCACATTGACAAACACACACACACACATTCATATATCAGTTTCTTGAAAAATGGCGGTCACCGTGGCAACACTGATGTCGGGGGGTGCCTAACACCTTACCTCCGCATAAGCAAGTTCCCGGACCCTAATTGAATCTCGGTTTCACCGACCCGTTTAGCAGTGTCACATCACTGGGTCAATGTGCAAACTTTTTCTCGGTTGTGTTAGTACAACCAGTTAAAAAACCAACTGGTGACTCTTATAGTCCAATCGTCAACATTACACATGTCAGACCTTTTTCACGTGTTTTTTCAAACAAATCTCACGTAAAATGAGAACACAAAAAAACAGGTAACGAAAAATGGACAAATAAAAATCCCGACGTCGACAGGTGGCGGCTGTGCTGGGGACTCCAGTAAGAGGACTTAAGCCGCTATTACAAGCTTTTCAAAACTGTTATATGCTTGTGTGTGGATGTTGCATTTACATTTATGATGAATGTGTACGAATGCATATCTTTACTGTGATTAATACTTTACACTATATCTGCCTGTGATATTAGTGCTTCGCACATGTCATCATTTTCATATAAGGTGAGATGCGATGTATGTGAATGTATATTGTGTGGTCCCTCCACCAGGAGGCTATCCTGTCGGTGTTTGATTACTAGACTCGTGGGAAGACTAATTCCCCGAGGCTCAGGAAAGGCACCACCCAAATTTGCTCTAGTTGAAAGACCGGATTAACGTCCCGTCGAGTAAATTGTGATGATTTGGGAACCTTCATGCCGAAAAGCCATGAGAGTAACCTAAGATAGGTTAGCCTCTGATAAACCAAACGCAGAGGAAAGTCTCTTCATGCTTTCTCATTTTAAATTACTTGTAAAAACAATTACTTGTAATTTACATTCCATATTCATCTCCATGTAATGAGAAATATGAAGAAATATGTGCATGTACATATTTACATTAACATGCTATTTTGTATTATAAATAGCTAACATCCGTTTTGCAGGACAAAATTCCTAAAACGGACACACCATATAGCATGTTAATATTCACACATTCCCTCAAAACTAAACTATGCCAGTTTTGTCGCAGGGAAGCATTCAGACCTATTACCCGGTAAAAGTCCAAAAAGGTCGCATGCCTACAGCTAATCATATCTTCATCTGACCAATCTAATCCAGTTTCTTGCGAAGAATTTGATGGATTAAGTAAGCAAATCACAGACTTGGTTATTCTGCTTAAATAACTACATCAATCTACGCAGGGTCCAAAAATACCCGTACATGCTGAATCCTCTACACAAGGAGGAACTCAAGATCCTGATAAAGCCATTACAGTACCTGAATTGCAGTTGGATATAACCAATAAAAGTCATGATGCCGCCCATCTTATAAAAGATCTAGACACCGGTGACATCAGAAAAAGAAAGTTCTTCAAATGGAAGAAACCCTGCGTTCTATCAAACGAATTGGAGCACACGGGAGTGTGTCATATGTTGACCTTTGTATATTCCCTGGTGTTCATTATCCAAAAAAGTTCAAAACTCCTGACTTTGAAAAGTATGATGGGTTAGGAGATCCTTACACCCATTTGAAGGTATTCATTGGAGAACTCGGATCTTATGCAGAAGATGAGAAGCTCAGAATGCCGATGTCCATTACTGGCTTTGGGCCCGATGGGACCAATCACGTCCATTCCCCACATTGACAAGGGCCAAGGTGAACTCATATTGTGGAGCTCCCGTGGAGGGGCGTGGATAGAATTCCCATATATTTGGCATTGATAACATCTCCTGACGTGGTCATTGCATTCAGCCTTGAGAGATAGCCAATAATGTCCTGTCCTGAGAATCTTCTTGACAAGGAGGGGGCCACTAATGTGTGGGCCACAGACTCCACCATGGATCTCATCCATGAGTCTCTGAGCTTGGTCTTTATCTAAACATCTGAGAAGACCTAGTCCTGCATCTCTCTTGTAGAGTGCATCTCCGCTCAGGTAGAATTTCATACCAAGTCGATGAATCCGCCTTTGTTCAGTCAGGCTCGCCTCAGTGGGTATAGATCCATCTCGTAGGCACTCCTTGATATGCTGATACCAAGGTTGTTGGATGGGAGGTAGTTCATTCGATACTTCTCCAACGTAGTTCCCATAGGCTGGTGCCTTTTGCAAGGCTAATGTGACACTTGGCATGTGTTCCTTGTTAGGTATGTGAATCAAGGAGGCTAAAGTTGCTAATGCGTTCGCAAAGTCATTCCTATTACGAGGAATGTGTATAAAGGAGATTTTTTCGAACTTCGAAGTCATCTGTAAAACCTGCCAATGGTAAGGCAGCAAACGTAGCTCTTTGGTTTGATAGATTCCCGTGGATTGTTTGATTACCAACTCTGAATCCCCAAAGACTGTTAACCGTCTGATACCCATTGAATGGACAAGTTTTAACCCCATGATATAGCCTTCATACTCAGCTGTGTTTTTGGTGCTAACAAACTGCAATTTGACGGCGACGACCTTCATACCCACCCAAAGGGACCGATCATTGCAAGTCGTTACACATTACGGTCTTATCCTCCGGATATATGCTAGCTGGAGTCTTAGTAGATGGAGGCTCATCTCTAAATATATGTCCTTATGCTACATTGTTAAAGATGAACGTTAATCTCAATCAAATCCGAAGTAGCCATACGATCATCAAAGCTTTTGATGGATCCCGCTAGAATTCAATCGGAGAGATTGAGCTGCCAATTGAGATTGGTCCCAACACATTCTGCATGTCTGTCCACGTACTCAAGATAGATTCGAAATACAACCTGCTTTTGGGAAGACAGTGGATTTATATGGCTGGGGCAGTCCCCTCCACCCTTCATCAGTAACTGAAATACATTATCAACAATAGCATAGTTACAGTCAACGCTGAACCGGAATGCCCTCAACAAGGTGACATACCGTTCATCAGTTTTAATTCTGATATTGAGCCGGCCAGTTTCCACACTTTAGAAGTAATCAACCCTTAATTTCATGCCCTAGGAACGCCATTGCCCGTACCCAAGATCTCTGCCGAAGTAATGTCGGCTACTCAGGAATTGATGTCTTTGGGTCATCAGCCAGAACAAGGGCTGGGTAAAGATCACCAGGGTATCAAATACCCCATCCAAGTAGCCAGTCAAACTAGGACAACTGGACTGGGCTATTCTGCCAGTTCTAGTCAGAGGAATCCTCATAAGCATCAGCAGATTCCTTCAGCTTCAACCACGCTGCGTTTATCTTCGCTATCAACCTTTGAGTCCGCACAACCTCCTGTAAAGGTGCCAACCAGCGTAATGGCTATGCTATTTCCCAAGTCAGTGCCGTTAAAAGCAAAAGAAGTCTTTGTTCCAGATCTCAGAGTGGAGGAAGAGAAACAAAGAATTAAACAAAACGTCGTCCGGATAATGTCGGGCATGCGCATCATTGTTCATGATGAACATACAAATAGATATACCCCAGATGATGATTGCCCAGACGTCATCGTCATCATTTGGGAAAAGGAGGGTAATGACGGCCCCTCCATCAATGCAGTCCACCCGAACTTTATCCTTGCCAATTGGAGCAGCACTTCTTACATTAGTCGACAAGGGTAAAATGGGCAGGACTTCTTTTTGCCCTGTAGATATAATAACTGCTTACTGTTCTATATAGTACTCACAGTTGTTTTATCCGTATATGCTAACATTATGTATGATTAAACAGTTTCATATATATTAAGTGAAAGCATATTATGTTTCATGACTCTGAACTTAGATGTTCCCGTACTTGCTGATAAGTTGCCTCTTCTCCACAAGGATTATAACTTTGATGAAAAGTTAGACTCAGACTTGCTGGAAATACAAGAGGACATTGAGGTGCCTTCGGAGATCAAAGAATGGGTCGAAGACAAGCCTAAACCCAACCTTGATCAAACCACCTCCTTCAATCTTGGAACCTTAGAAAACCATAAGTTAATCCATATTGGTTCAGACCTTACTCCAGACCAATGGAATGACATGGTTACGTTATTAACCCAATTCCAGGATGTGTTTGCATGGTCTCATGGAGACATGGTGGGTTTGTCCACTGATATTGTTCTTCATCGCCTTCCCATTAAAGAGGGATTCAAGCCAGTCAAGCAGAAGCTCAGGCGATTGAAACCTGAGTGGAGTTTAAAGGTGAAAGAAGAAATTGTGAAACAATTTCAAGCTGGCATTATCATGGTATCCACATATCCTGAATGGATATCTAACATTGTTCCCGTGCCTAAGCCTGGAGGAAAGGTGCGAGTCTGCGTGGATTATCGGGATCTGAATAAAGCTTGCCTTAAAGATAGCTTTCCCGTGCCCTTTATCCACATTCTCATTGACAATACTGCTCAATACGGCATGTACTCCTTTGCTGATTGCTTTGCGGGGTACCATCAGATCATGGTTGCTGAGGAAGATCGTGAAACAACTGCTTTCATCACGCCTTGGGGAACCTTTTTCTACAGATGGTTGTCATTCGGCCTCATCAATGCCGAAGATACCTATCAGCGAGCTATGATGGCTCTCTTCCACGACTTAATGCATAAAGAGATAGAGATCTACGTGGATGACGTCATTGTCAAGTCCCAGAAGGAGGAGGACCATTTAGACCATCTCAGAAAGTTCTTCAACAGGTTGCATAAGTATAACTTGAAGTTGAATCCAGCCAAGTGCGCCTTTGGCGTTAAATCAGGTAAGTTGCTAGGATTCCTAGTCGGCCACAAAGGAATTGAGCTGGATCCTACCAAAATTCAGGCCATCACAGAGATGCCCATTCCTCATACAGAGAAGGAAATACGGGGATTTTTGGGAAGAATCAATTTCATTTGCCGATTCATTTCTCAACTCACAGCAACCTGTGAGCCTATCTTTAAGCTATTAAGGAAGAACTCCTCCATGAAATGGAATGATGAGTGCCAGAATGCCTTCCTTACAATTAAAGAACAGCTAGTCAAAGCTCCTATTTTGGTACCACCTAGGGATGATGTTCCCCTGTTCATGTACCTGTCCATAAGTGACAATGCCATGGGCTGCATGCTGGGACAGAAAGACGATAGAGGTCGAGAACGAGATATCTATTACCTCAGCAAAAGATTCAGTAGCAGTGAACACAAGTACACTCTGATTGAGAGAACTTGTTGTGCTTTAGCATGGGCTGCCATGAGGTTACAATATTACCTCCATGGGCACACAATCCATCTCATATCCCGCGTGGATCCTCTCAAGTAGGTGTTCAGTAAACCCATACTGAATTGTTGGCTGTCCAGATGGCAGTTGATCCTACAACAATTTGACATTGTCTACGTGACTCAAAAGTCCATTAAAGGTCAAGGAATTGCGGATCAACTGGCCGCCGCAACTTCAGGCGACTTCAAACCCTTGGAAACATACTTCCCCAATGAAGGGGTAATGGAAATTCAGCCACACCACTAGTACGATACACGCCAAGCATGTAAGATGTATTTTGATGGAGCTGTTAATACGGAAGGTTCTGGAGCTGGAGCAGTTCTAGTATCCGGAATGGGGGAGCAGTATCCCGTCGCCGTCAAATTACAGTTTATCAGCACCAACAACACAGCTGAGTATGAAGGCTGTATCATGGGGCTAAAACTTGCCCGTTCAATGGGTATCAGACGATTAACTGTCTTTTGGGATTCAGAGTTGGTAATCAAACAATTCATAGGAATCTATCAAACCAAAGGGCTGTGATTGCTACCTTACCATCGACAAGTTTTACAGATGGCTTCGGAGTTCGAAGAAATCTCCTTTATACACATTCATCGTAATAGGAAAGATTTTGCAGATGCATTAGCAGCTTTGGCCTCCTTGATGCACATACCTGGCAAGGAACATATGCCAAGCGTCACATTAGCCCTGTAAAAGGCACCAGCCTATGGGAACTATGTTGGAGAAGTATCGGATGAGCTACCTCCCATCCAACAACCTTGGCATCAGCATATCAAGGAGTACCTACGAGATGGATCTACACCCGCTGAGGCGAGCCTGACTGAACAAAGGCGGATTCATCGACTTGCTATGAAATTCTACCTGTGCGAAAATGCACTCTACAAGAGAGATGCAGGACTAGGTCTTCTCAGATGTTTAGACAAAGAACAAGCTCAGAGACTCATGGATGAGATCCATGGTGGAGTCTGTAGCCCACACATGAGTAGCCTCCTCCTTGTCAATAAGATCCTTAGGACAGGACATTATTGGCTCTCTCTCAAGGCTGATTGCTATGACCACGTCAAGAGATGTTATCAATGCCAAATTCATGGGAATGCTATCCACGCCCCTCCACGGGAGCTCCACAATATGAGTTTACCTTGGCCCTTCTCAATGTGGGAAATGGACGTGATTGGGCCCATCGAGCCCAAAGCTAGTAATGGACATCGCTTTATCTTCACCATGATTGACTACTTTACCAAGTGAGTAGAAGCAGCCTCCTTCTCCAGGGTTACCAAAGAAGTCATCATTAATTTCATCAGAAATAATGTCATTTGTCGATACGAACAACCAGAGGTAATTGTATCAGACAATGCTAAGAACCTCAACAACAAAATGATGGACGAACTATGCAGTAAATTCCACATCAAACACCTTAACTCCGTCATCTACCGTCCAAAGATGAATGGTGCTGTTGAAGCGGCTAACAAAAATATCAAGAAGATTATGCAAAAGATGTCCGCCAATCACAAAGGATGGCCTGACCTATTGCCTCTTACTCTGTTAGCCTACAGAACATCAATGCGCACTTCAACTGGGGCAACCCCCTATGCATTAACCTATGGGATGGAAGCAGTACTCCCCATAGAGGTAGAAATGGAATCCCTCAGAGTGTTGATAGACGTTCAGCTGGATTAAGATCAATGGGTACAAGATAGGTATCACCAACTGTCTCTAATAGATGAAAGGCGAACTGCGTCTATCTTCCATGGTCAATTATATCAACAAAGGATCACCCGATCCTACAACAGAAAAGTCCGGCTACGGCAGTTTAAACAACATGACTTGGTTTTGAAGAAGATCATTGACAACCAAGATCAATCTAAGGGAAAATTTGCTCCTAATTGGGAAGGCCCGTTTGTTATCAAGGAAGTATTGACAGGAGGCGCTCTCAGATCGTAAGAACTGGACGACGATGAATTTTCACAACTCATCAACTCGGACACCGTGAAATGGTACTATGTCTGAATTTACCATCAAGCAAACATTCTGGTGTTGGATCATCAGATCATTAGTCATTCAAGTTTTTTAACCCTCCACCATATACAACTTTTTTCCACACTTCGCCCCTCAGGGAAACATACTCTTCAAGCCAGCAGCCTGGCTTCACTACGCTCATACAACTTAGGTCATCCCACTAAGGATTGAACCTCTCACGTTTGTAGTTTGGCTACCCATACATGGGATCAAACTTCACGTACCTGCAGTTTATCCTCAACCTAGGATCAAACTTTCTCTTCCCCTCAATCTATCTTGCATATGGGATTAAACTTTCTTCCCCACACTTTGACCTGTACATGGGACTAATCTTTCTTCCCCGTAGTTTATCCTACACATGGGATCACGCTTTTCAACTCACCCTGAAGGGTGAACAACGTCGACCTGATCTCCTTGATACACGGGAGTACATAGGAAACTATATTTTATATGGCCCGGTCGTAATAAAAAAAACAACAAAAACATTTCTACCCTTTTCTATAAAAAACAAAAAACCAAAAAAACAATTCTTCAACCTTCTTCGTCAATAAAGCTTCTACACCCATCTGCCTTTCATAAATAGCGTTGAACCTCTTACACCAGGTTCAAACTACACAGACCTGATCTCCTCTTCAATAGGAGTACGTAGGTAACCATTTATGGTTCGGTCTAACCCCCTACCAAAACACAAACCTTTGTCAATGGTACTGGGGATCAAACTTCAATTCACCACACTTCATTAGCTTCAAACCAAAGGGATGGAATTACCCAACCTCTCCTCGTGAGTAGGAGATTCGGCTACCATCTAAGCTGCGGTTGTACCTTGAAGAGCAACACCAATCCATAAGAGATGAAATTAACTAGGCTCCTCCTAAATAGGGGTACTGACGACCATCTGTGGTGCAGTCAATCTCAGAGAGGAAAGCCATAACCCTATCCATATTTCCATACAGAAACTAGTCCTAAGACACCAAAGATGGTAGGGATACACACAGATCCATGATCTATTCTGAGCTATCCAGAGGCAATTCAATGTCCATCAAACAAGGATGAATTCAGAATACATCAAGATCACAAGCCCTGAAGAAGCAGACAAATATCAAGCAAGTATCAGAGCATATCTAAAAGGGAAGTGATCAACAATATATTTCCCTGCTATATATAATGTTGTTTGATATACATAATGTAAATTGTACATGACAAAATGGCTAAGCTAGTATGTGCAAAAAAATACAAGCCCATCTACAAATCGGTGTATATGCGAGCTTACAAGCCCAACATGACATCCATCTCCGAAGAAGGAGGCAAGGATGTGGTCTCTTGTACAAGGATATCCACACGACCCAACAGATCTGTAGCCATCAGCATGGTGACCATATGCTCATCAATATATGTGCTCATCTCTACAAGCATGCCAGTGGTAAGGGACCTTACTACAGTACTGTCTGTGACGACTACATCCCGGGCAGATATGGCGCTATCCCGCTCAACTATCACTGCATTTCTAGCTGATCTGGCCCCATCCCGCTTAATAACAGCGGTATCTATATGAGCAAATGTCTCGTCCCTCTCTAACAGAGTTGCGTCTCTCCCATCAAGAGCTGTCAACATTAGGGCTCTATCCTGATCTCTCTCAAAGGTCATCAGATGAAGACTCTCATTAAAGTACTATGCTGAATGCTGAATCAGTACAGTGCTAGTACTGGGAGAATCTACAGGAGAAACTGGCAACCCAGTAGATGGCTCCTCCTCGGTGTGAGAATCAATGTCCTCCATGGGCTCTCCACCGTCTGAATCAATACTCAATAATGTGGATACTACCTCAACCGGTGCAGTCTCTGTCTCCATCCATACGGAATACTCTGCAGAATAACCTGGATGACTAATAGAGAAAGTGGCTATCTCGCGCTGATCCCAATATGTATACACACGAGATCTGTCCTCTGCTAAAGATAGCGAGAAGCTAAACGCTGGCCCAACGCTCCCTCGAAAGGATGAAAATCCTGAAACTGGTCAAACTGCGACATCATAGCCAGTGGATGGTAAGTAGGCATACCCCTCAAACCAGCCAGAGGGATGTAATCCAAGCCCGGAGCATGAGTAACGAAGCTATAAGGTGAGCTGAGCCCTGAGCACGACAATATACTAAATGGGTCTTCGATCCCAGCTAAGAAAGCGGACCAAGATGCAACATCTGTACACTCTGCAGGCTGAAATGAATATGTCATAGCTATATCATGGGTGAAGCAATACCCATGCCGTCTGAAAGTGCTAATCGGTCTCAGATGTGACATGAACCACACGTATAGCATGACCGAACTGCCCGTAAATACTCCTGTCGGATAAGTGCAGCAGTATGTAGCTGACCTCAATGTCTCGGCTATAATCATAGGAATGATGGTAAGACCCTCCCTGAGAGCTCTCACCGCCATGATAACTCCTATGTCCACCTCATCCATATACAGTGGCATGTAGATATATGACAGTACACACAATAGCAGTACATCTACCCTAGCCAGACGCCAATGATCCTCCGGTGTGGTGAAATCCCTGGAATACCGTCTATAACTATCCTCAGAGCCAAATCTGTCAAACAGAAAATGCTGGGATATAACATGGCCAGATGTAAGCTCATCCTGCACCACTCTACGCCTCAGTTCAGTGAGGGTCATGAACTGCCGACTCATGCCCCCCCAAAGCCATATGCACACAAGGTTTATCCAGTGGCAACATCGTGAACCGTGCATACTCCTCCAGAGTGGGAGTCAACTCCTGGGTCCCAAATCAAAAAACCTGCCTCTTCGATACCCAGTACTCCAGCATGCCATCCACGAATCCTGTGGGAACCTAAAACATCAACATGGTCATAGTATGTTGTAACAAATGATCTATGGTCACCCTATCTGATGGTGACATGCTATCATACCACGATCGCATTCCAGATACCACCAATAATGGTGGAGTATAATCAATACGGCTAACAGTCGAAGAAGACATCTGCACGGGCCGTGTCATAAGACCATCCAGGGGTCAATGCTGAATATCTCTGGACATACATACATATGCATAACATGATACATGCATTACAGATAATAGATTCTACAAATACAGGGAAATGGGGCACAAACGCCCTACTACTAACAGAGGCCTATCAAAAGTTATAGCGAGAATGGGGCACAGACACTCAATAGCTAACAGAGGCCTATTAAAAGATATAACGAGAATACACATTAGAAGAAGATAATAGTGTCGATGTCCACATCATCAATCCTGTCCACCTGATATAACTCCTCCTGAGTCACTGGATCTCTATCAACAGGGATATCAGGCCTATACAAAGGAGGATCTACACCGGCAAAACCAAATGGATCATCTGAGGGACCAGCGCCTGAGCTGGAAGGATCAAGCGAATCTGCCTCTACCGGATGTCTGCCCAAATGCCGGATAAAAATAAGTGCCTGGTCTAACTGCCGGGTTAAACTGTCAATCTGTGTCACATGAGTCGGATCTCGGACATAGGCTAACCAATCCGTTATCATCACGGATCCTAGAACCATATCCCCCATGAACTGAGTGGCGCGGGTCTAGGCTCCAATAGTATGAGGGATCCACCAGCGCTGGAATACATCCTGAGTGCAAGGACCCTATGACAATGCAAAACTGTCAACACCCAACAATGGGATATCAATGACGGATGACTGTGACATAGGCCAATAACCCCTGACAGGAGGCAAGATCGGTATACGGATCTCTCCTATGCTGCTCTAATAGCACGCTCTCCTAAATAGAGCTCCCATCCTCCATCTGTAAAGAGAGGAACTCTCCGGGTGGAAATCACGTACTCGACACCAGTCGGGTATCCATCCTCAAATCTGATGGCCAAATGCTCCCCAGAGTAGGGAATCCATGTGATAATGTTAGCTGTCAACAACTCTAGTTGCAAACGGCAGTGAGTGAAACCCTCAGCTACAGGGATATCCGCCAATATGGAATGATGCCATCGCCTTCCTCGTGGGTAGGTATCCAATCTTAGCACACTCACTGTATGTAAACATGGGAGCCTCTCATAGGCCCAAAACTGCAAATACAAAGGCAAACATCTGCTATCAGTTAACACTCTTAACCTATACATGGTAAATGACAAGAGAAATACTTACCAGCAGAAATGGGTAAAATCCTAACCAAGCCTCGGTCAAGCCTTGTGAGCGCATACGCATGCCCCTGAGGAAATAGGCAAAGGTATAGGAACCCCAATCATACTCTCCTATACAGTCCACATGTCTAGTGGTGCTAATCAAAGCGAACGACACCGTAGAGGAGTTATCTGCTATGAAGCAGCCCCTAATGATAATCAGGAATAATCGTCGAAGAATGCGATCCCTGACTCTAATATCATCTGGCATGGGCTCACTCAATAGCCCACTCATAGCATCTACGCTCAAAGGATCCGCACGGACAATCCTGCCTTTGAGCGCCTCTGTTAGAACTCCTAACAAGGATCTTATGGTAGTCGTGGTAATATCCACCGTGCAAGGCACTGACGCCCCTCCAAACTCTATACCTATGACAAATCACCAATTCATCGACGTCATCATCAGCTCACAGTCCAGCAAATGGAGTGACTGAGTCTAGTGAAACCACCGCTCAGACAATGCCCTGAGATAACCCCAGGGACAACGACGGGGAAGGATGGAAAAGAATGCTCCAAAACCCCAATCATGCATTATCGCTCTATAATTTGGATGAAGAGCCTGGTACATGGAGTGTATGGTAAACCAGTTCCCTTGAGGCTGTGTAAAGCCAGGAAATTGTATGAAATGCAAATCAACATCAAATCCCTTCACTCCTCATAAATAGGAAAGAAGGAAGAGCAAGTTCTAACGTCATACCTCGTTAGCATGTAAATACATCGAGGGATGTCGACTCAAGTCACCCAGAAGCTCTGGATTTGCTACCTGAATACTCGAGAGCTCCCTACGGGGAATATGTGCAGCAGGAGTGGTGTCCATAACTGGAACATCCTCCTCCTCATCCTCGATGTCTGACACATTAACCTGGACTGGGCGTATCATCGCCTCTACCAACCGACGAGGCTGTCTAACGGAACGGGGTCGAGGCACTTCAGAAGCCCTCCTCCGTACACCAGAAGTGGTCCTACAGGAACTACTCGGCTAATTTAGATCCATAATATCTGGATAATAAGTCTCCAAATCACCTCAGAAAGGGTGTGGTATCTTCTAACCTGAAGCTTTTCAAAGTTCATTTAATGACTATCTGCATGCATGCATCATTTTAACATACATCTACAGTAGAGTTAAAAATGCATGACTATATAATTCCTACATTTTAGGAAAATTTTTCCATTGTTTTCTCTATAAATAGGACTATCCACATGCACATAGGCATGACTAGGTGGCCATTCAGTACCATACTTGCCCACAGTCATATACATACTATATGTAAAATCATCAACACATAAGGTTAACCTCAATGCTAGGAGTACTTTTCCTTTTTACCTTATGCTCAAATGTCCTCAGATAGGATAAAAATAGCAAAAAAAGGTGCCCATTTGACTGTCTCAAAAGTCAAAATTTTTCACATCATTATGTTCAACATGGTTTAATACTAATATTTACTATGTTGAATATTTTTTATCAAATCATTTGAGCATACATAATCACTACTCTGTGTTTTAGATGCATTTCATATGATAAGTCATTTTCCAACGGATAAAAAATTGGAACAAAGTACATGCATACGTTACCAGGATAGTGTAGAACACTTGTACGGTAACAGATTTTGCAGAAAGATGTCCGAAGTTAGTAGATCTGAAGAAGAGCTCTCAGATTTCCTTCGCGGCGCAAGTTGAAAATGACTTATGAAAGCAACCTGTTGGTCTTTATGATCTACGGTTGGTCGCAGGTCCATCTGCAGCTACAACAGGTGTACCTTCGGCACCCCTATGTGGGTCCCACCCCTTCGGCTCAGTCCCGTTCGAGTTGCAAAGGAGTTCTCGCAAGCTGAAAAGGCCAAATCAGGGATAAAAATGCTACGCGATTGAGCAAAATAGCCTACAATCCTGGTTGAACCGTGGGTCTTCACATCATTCATTGGTATTCGTCCAACCACAGGGTACACTATGCCGATGATCTCAGACGATACAAGTCACTCTCAGTGACACCTCACGTAGGTCCAATTCCTCTCATTCAGGATCGTCATCCTACTTTGCCACATAACCCCGATAGGGGTCACAACATGGTATATATGTCGAAGTACATAACCCCGATGGGGGTTACAACACATATCATCTGTTGACATACATATCAATGAAGGTCAAGCAGCCTTGACATCACTATAACAGTTGGCAAGTAAATCCAATGGAGCGTCGGAAGCCGTCCGATGATTTCAGTCGTTGACACACACATCAATGATGATCCAACACGTCACCCGACGGGGGTTACAATGTGTGTTCCGTTGACACACACATCAACGATAATACAACAACCCCAGCGGGGATCACAACGTATTATCATCCATTGATGTACGTATCAATGAAGGTCAGGCAACCTTGACATCATTTCAGTCGTTGGCAAGTAAACCCAACGTCGCATCAGAAACCATCTGATGATTTCATCAGTTGATACACACATCAACAAAAGTCCAAGCAGCCTTGGCATTTATCCCCAGCAGGGACTTCATCCGTTGATCTACACATCAATAGAGGATCAAATGTATCCCCGGCGGGGGTTACAACGCATAGTAAACCGTTGGTTCACACGTCAATGAAGGTTGGGCAGCCCTGACAACATTTGTTGTTGGCAGTAAAACCAACAGAACATTGACATACTCTGGCGATACAAACCAGGAAAGGGAAACGTCATCAAGGAGGATTGATGTCGGAATATGTTATACACATCCTAAAACAGACAAAGCTTTATCCCTACAGATCTCTTACACATAAGAGGCACTACTTTGGAATCAAGTCTGTATCAAGGATTCAGGACTTTGATGATAACTCCAACGTTAACATCCTCAAAGATTTGGATCGCACATCCAATTTGTTCATCATTGCCAAATCCCCAATAGAAGCTATAGGGAGATAGCAATCATTCTCAGCATGTTGGGTAACAACCCCATACACATGCATCACCTAGTTGCATCATGTTATATTTCAAGTGTCTAGGATTTTTTATCTTATCCATGCATTACATTGCATGAATATGATAAAGAGGGGCATCTATAGACACTCCAAATTTTTTGCATATCTGTTACTGACATCACAGGAGCGCAGATTCGTCTTTTAAGAGGAAACCCTGGAAGACAGTTCATATCCATTCTGGATACCACCGGGAGGAACAGCTCAACCCCAAAACACACACTGGGAGTAACAGCTCAACCCCAGAACACACACCGGGAGTAACAATTCCAACCTTAGAGATAACCCCGAGGCATGCAGATCCAATACCGGAACACAAACCGGAGAAGACCGATTTCATCCTGGAGTTAACCCCGAGATGTTCCGTCTTAGCCCCAACACTGGGAATAGCAGATTCCAACCTTGGAGATAACCCCAAGGAAAGCAGTGGCAGTTTCGGAGATAAGCCCGAAAATGCTTATTTTAAATGCATGCCATCAACTTCAACCTCGACGTTCACACTGAGGCACTCAGTACAAGACCTAGCAATAACACCAGTAGGACAGGCACACCTTAGAGATAACACTGAGGACCATCAATATTTACGGCAGTCCAATCTCAGCGATAACCCTGAGCAACGTCAGCTTTATCAGCCCAAATCGGAGATAACCCCGGTGAGGGGCAATGTCATCATCTCGCCACCATGGCGCCATATCACGTCGTCTCAACATTTTAGACATACATTTCTATACAGCAATGTTCCACAAAACCTCAGAAGAACCAATCCCAAGTGACTATAGCGCAGGATAACGGATAGAATTTGAAGCTGAAGATCGGAGGGCATCATCCCATCTTCATGACTTCGTACAACCTCTAATCCCATGTCATTGCGTAACTCTCAACAACGGCGGTCCGAAATAGGTCCTATATACCTCAGTCGGATGCCCGGATTGTAATTTTGAAAGTTCGAGCGGACATCACATTGCCTACATGCACGTACTTCGAGACGATGGGACTCGTGAAGCCCAGGGCACCCCAGGAAGCCTCTGGTACACCTGCGGCTCCACCCTCCATAAATAGAGGGCTTGGGGTGGCCATTTTATAAGAGAAAACGGCGAGGAAGCCCTGTCCAATTTGCTCTGTACACACCCCAAATTGAGTACTTTCTCATTTTAAACACTTGTGAACTTACATATAGCTACTTCTGTACCGGTGGAAGCCAGTGTTTATCTACTTTAAAGATATAGAAGTCTTCTTTGGCAGCCCACTGTAAGCCTTCTTACATGCTTTAAAGCCTTTCTCTTCATCTTTGCATACATTGTTCTTCACATTGAGAGTCGTGTTGTGTGTGTATGCCTGAACTTCGGTCCGTGGTTTATTTTCAGTTTGTATATATATATATATATATATATATATATATATATATATATATGGACTAACATCATCGAGTTATGCCTCGATTGAGCCTAAACTTCGGTCTGGAGCGTTTAATGACTTTCTTTTATATATATATATATATATATATATATATATACACACACACACACACACATACACTTATATATATGAACTGTGTGTCGAACTATGTTTGATGAGCCTGGATTTTACATCCGGTGCGTTTACTGCTTTAATATATATATACTTATATATATTAATTGTTGTCGGACTTTGTCCGATGAGCTTGGATTTTACATCCGATGCGTTTACTTCTTTAATATACTTATATATATATACTTATTGATTCTATTCTTATATACGATTGATTAAGTTCTTGTGATCTAATTCGTGACATCGAGCACATTTCACTTTTCTAAGTATTATACAAAGCATACATTGTTCTAACACGTCAATTCGAATGAGATTGTTCTAACTCTTTTGAACATAGTACTTTTCATGTGTATCATGTTTAATCAGTTACATATTATTAATATCCGATCTTTGACTTTGATAGCCTTGTTCAGTTATACAATCTTGTATTAAAACTTTATTGATGGAAATTGAATAAGTGTTCTAAAATTCTAGAAACACTGATAAGCTAGTTCCAAACTAAATTTTCTTTAGTGCGAAAATTCTAAATTCAAGCTGAGAAGAACAACCCTAACATAGGGGATTTTGTACGTGTAACGTTTAGATGTTTGTGCACAATACATGGTACAAAGGGCTGATCCCCCTAAGTATGTTAAGAAGAGTCTGTACAGTCTAATGACTATTAAGGTTAAGGTTATAATACCTAATTACCAAAGACATAGTTCGTGGTCTTAAAACCCTCAGATAATTAAAGTCCGAACTTGTTTCTATTTCGATTCGTAGAACAAGTTCATTATTGTACAGCATTCGTTGTTCATTCTCATATGATTATTATTACTATTATGTCAGTGAGCAATTGTTTGCTCACTCTTGCAATTAACACTGCAACTAAAGTGGAAAAAGTTGATGAGCCATCTAGTAGCAAGGGAAAGGGCAAGATGTCCAAGTATTGAAGAAGTTGTTAAAGTTTATTTAAATGCCTGATGTTATAAGACTTATTTTATTTTATAATGTATTCCGCAAACTGATGTAACAGTTTTAAGGTTAGACTACCTGGGATTATTTAAGAGTTGATGTAACCCATAAATGGGAAAGATTATTGTTTAAGTTATTTAATATTTTATCCTTTACTATGGGTAGTTAGATGAAATTATTTTGATAGTGAGCACCAAATTCGTTAGAAATGAAGTACCCGAATTTGGGGGTGTCACAGGTTGGTATCAAAGCCTTAGGTTATGAACCTTAGGTGGGAAAACCTTAGGAAGTAGCCTTTAAGGAAATAAAAAACATAGAGGTGTTTAACTCTTATTGGGTTTTAAGGAATGGATTAAGGCATCCATTGAAACTAAACAATAAAAGACATTATATGCTATGTGTTAATAACTTATGTGATCGTGCGTATTGATAATGTTAAGTAAAACTTAAAATATTTTGTTGACAGGATGTCTGGCGAAGGAGGATCCAGTCCAGCTAGAGAGGTGATACCTCAGGTACCTATAGACGATGAACCCTGGGATATTCACGTATTGAGGGAACAGTTGATCCAGGAGGATGAGCCTATTACCGATCCCGAGGAGGATAGTCCTGAGGAGATAGAGGAGGATGATGATGAGGAAGAGTATCCTGTGGAGTTTCCACCAAACTCCGTATCAGCTGAGATGTATGATGCTTTGTACGACCGTAACATAGAGTTACATGATGATATAGAGGGATTGAAGGAGATGGTTGATATGCATCATGTTGCATTGGAGTAGAAGGATGTAGAGATTCAGGAACTTGACTCAAAACTTGGAAACACAGAGTGGGACTTAGTTCATACTAAGGGTCAGAATGAAGATCTGTTGGCAGTGAACGAGAAGATGAAGACTGACATGGAGAAAATAAAGGATGACTTCAAAGAGGAAACAGCTAAGCGTGCAAGAGTAGAGGACGCTTGGATGAAGGCGACTCAATGTGCAGACCGTGCGAAGGCTAAAGTCCAAGTGAAGAATGCCAAGATGAACGATATGGATTACGCTTTTAATTCTGTGATTGATAGGGCCCATGATCGAGTCTTTTATTGCCCGCCTGAGTTTGAAGACTCACCGTGGTTCGTGATGGATCGTAGAACGGCTTACCGTATCATGGAGGAAGAGCGTCGAGAGGCCTTACGACGTCTTAATATGCCTAGATAGAATAGGAGTGATAATAATATGTGGTTATTTATGTGAATAAATAAATTGTGAATCCCTTATTTTGAGATAAATAAAGGGATAGTATGAGTATGTAATCCTGAAACTTGTCTAGTTCAGGAAAGTGGATGTTTATAGCAGTTATGCTATCTTTAGTATGTTTTAAAACATTATGAATGAATAAAATATTAGAGTCTATTTGAAATATTATGTGGTAGAGCTTTAATCTTGGAATGTTTAAGTTAATCTTCCATTACTCAAGAAGTTGAATGAGGAATTAATAAGCGTATGTTCTAACAGAAAATGCCTCGTAGAAGAAGAAAACCACGTCGACAACCACCTCCTGAGGGGTCTACTAACAATAACAATGAGGCCAACGCTAATCTGGTTCAGCAGTTGGTAGCTTTGTTGACGGTTGCACTTGCGAATCAACCGCAAGCTCAATCTACGACTTTGAAGGAATTCAAAGTGGTTGTACCGCCAGAGTTTCAAGGTTCTATGAATCTAGTGAAGTCCAAACCTGGATTATGGAAATGGAAAAGGTGTTCGACGTTGATATAGTTAACGAAGATCAGAAGACTGCATTCGCAACGTTCATGCTGAAGTCTGAAGCTAGCTACTGGTGGCAGGCAAATAAGGTTCGTGGGGGGACAAGGAGTGATAGCGTGGGATAGATTTAAGGAGATATTTTTCGAAATGTATTTTCCAGCGAGTTCTCGGAATCAGTTGGAAGTCCAATTTTTGGAGCTGAAGCAAGGGACAATGACGGTGCCTGAATATGCTGTGAAGTTTAACGAGTTGGCAAGGTTTGCCACTTATCAAGTCTATACCGACGAGCGTAAAGCGAGAAGGTTTGAACAAGGATTGAAACCCTGGTTATATAGCAAGGTTTCAATGTTCCAGCTGAATACATTTGCGGCTGTACTGGAAAAGGCAATTATTGCGGAAGGTGGAAGCGATGCTTTGACCAAGTACAACCAAAAATAGAAAAAGAGGAAGAATGATAGCGAGAATAAGGCTGGTGGGAGTAATGTTGGAAGTAACAATCAGAAGAGGAAGTGGAATGAGAATTCGACTACGGGAGGACAGCAGGGAAGCCAGAAACAGAAAAAATTTGAAGCTTGTGCTACTTGTGGAAAAAACCATACTGGGCTATGTTTGAAGGGAAAGAGGGTATGTTTCAACCGTGGTCAGGAGGGACACATTGCACCGAACTGTTTTAGTCCGAAGAAAGGAGCACGCTTTAACTACGAACATAGGAAGAGAGATATTTCTGTGAGTTGCCAAGAGAAGGAGAGATTCGCTATCTTGTGCTAGCATTCGATCAAGGATTTAAGGTATAATCTACCTCTAATTCTAACTGTCAGTTTTGTAATTTTCGTTTTCTAGAATTGGGTTTTTGTTAAGTGTTGATTGTAAGATATGGGTTATGGGTGTGTGATAGTATTGTAGAGTCTGTTATTGGCGTGTATATATAAAAGGGGTAGCAATCAAACACATGAAATTGAACTATAAGAAGGAAATATAACTAACAGTGTTCATATTTGAAAATGGCTTTAGAAAAGTACAAAATTCATGCCTTATATGTGTTGTAATCTGCGAATTGAATTTGGATTGTGATAATATGATAAGAAATAAAAGCGGCGTAGTTTGAATTGTATCAAATGATTAAGAAACAAATTTGTGGCAATAAAATGCGTTAAAAGTATAAAAATAAGGAAATTTGGGAAAAATATAGTTTTGATTCTTCAAAATGAAATTTATGTCATGTTTTTGTATAAAGATTGGTGTTTAGCATGTATAACTATAATATGGCAAAGTCTTAGATGTTAAAGTTGGGAGATTTTCTGTTGAATTGGAATTTTTGGCTAAAGCAGAGTTTGATTTCGAGCTTTTGCAAAAAGAAAAAAAAACTGGAACTGAAGCATTCGCGCGGGTGCGCGGTCTGGCGCGCGGTTGTAGCGCAGGCGCACAACATTTGGGCGCGGGCACATTGCGTCGTGCGGGAGCGCGGTTACCTAGTGTATTACTGGCGCGGCCGCGCGAGTAGCCAGTCACAGATAGTGAAGTCTTCTTAATTGCAGGTCATGTGTAATGGACTTATATTAGTTTAGCATGCACATTAATAATGTTAAGGAACAATATAAACTACAATATTAGATTGTCACGCGTTGTTATATACAGTGTAAAAGAATTTAAGTGATTACTTGAATAAGTTATGTAATGAACCAAATGTGATGTTTTCAAAAGTGAAATATAAATGATAAGGTCTATAGTGTGATTTCAGAATCGTTAAGGTGTTAACTAACGTGGTTAGGTGCTAGGATAGGGTTATGACCTATATGATGGTTTAATACCCATAGTGTTAATATTCATACAACTAATTATTGTTGCGATTGTAATGATGTATGTAGGGTAATTGGAGATTATTTTACACTTGTGTAGCTTACAAACAAGGCAAGTTCTCTAACTCTACTTTCATAATTGTGCAAGTTTCTAAACTTTAACTCTTACATTGAGCAAGCTTTCTAACTTCATTCTTTTATTAATGAATGCAAGTTCCTAAATTTTATTGATCAATATTATTGATTCTATTCTTATATACGATTGATTAAGCTCTTGTAATCTAATTCGTTACATCTAGCAAATTTCACTTTTATAAGTATTATACAAAGCATACATTGTTCTAACACGTCAATTCAAATGAGATTGTTCTAACTCTTTTGAACATACTACTTTGCATGTGTATCATGTTTATTCAGTTATATATTATTAATATCCGATCTTTGATTTGATAGCCTTGTTCAGTTATACATTCTTGTATTAATCCTTTATTGATGGAAATTGAAGGAAAGGAAAGGTCACAAAAACTGTTACCCCCAATGGACCCCTGATCAAGGAGGCTTGATGCTTCTAAGATATGCCAATACTACTCCAACACTCCTGGTTATGATATAGAAGGCTGTTGGGCACTCCGTCACCTAATTTAGAATCTAATCGAGAAGGGTGATCTGCAAGTGGTAAGCAGTAGTAATACCTTCCCTGAAGAAGTGATATTTCCTCTTATAATAAGGAGTTTGAAAGAAATCGTAGCGTAATTTCCTTTGAGGGAGACATGTCTGCAGTGCCCTTGGAAATTTAAGGAATAGGGGATGAAATGGGAAAGATTCCTACGAGGATAGCCGCATTGGAACCACTAATGTTGCCTTCGCGACCTCAACACCCCATAATCAGTTTAAAGAAAGTCCCATGGAATTATGGGGAAGGTGAGAGATCAACCTCAGATTGAATTACTATCCTACATAAGGATAACCCTTTATATCTACCTCAGCGGGTATTAAAGCCTATCACCAGGACCATGGGGAAAGTACCCAAGAAAAAGGTCATGGAGTTCCTCAACAAAACGGGGCATAATGAAGCAAGAGTGGTGCGAAGATTAGAAGAAGTACCTCCTCAAATTTCCATCATGGATCTGATATTATCCTCGGAAGATCATCTTAAAATCCTAGTGCAAGTATAAGAAGAAGCACATCTACCATAATCGGTCAACACGGAAAAATTCAGCCACTTGGTCGATCATATCTGTAATAACACTGTGATATATTTCACAGATAATGATATACCGACAGAAGGAACTGGTAATCACAAATCGCTACACATATTAGTGATATCCTCAAGATACGTGATAGGGGGCATGATGACAGATAGAGGATCTTCCTTAAACACTTATCCCTATGACACCTTGGAGAGGATGAACATCAATCCAAACTGAATCCAGAACATTAAAGTCATAGTAAGAGCCTTTGATGGATCGACAAAATACTGTTGGAGAAATTAAGCTTCCCTCGGAGATTGGACCACATACTTTCCACGTCTCTTTCCAAGTCCTGAACATCACTATAGGATACAACTCACTGTTAGGAAGACCATGGATTCACATAGCAGGAGCAGTTCCATCTACCCTTCATCAACAACTGAAGTACATCGTGAATGGTAATCTGATGATGATCAATGCTGAACCTGAATATATAGTCTATGTGCCTAGGAAGATGCCACTAATTAGCCTAAATGAAAGCATTGAACTCACTATCAACCTCTCGGGGTAGCAGCTCTGAAACCAAGAATATCTCCCTAAGTAATGAATGTCAGTCTAGAGATGATATCATTGGGTTTCTGGCCAGGAAATGGGCTAGGAAAGAACCAACAAGGAATCAAAAGTCCAATTCAAATACCAAGTCAAGTAGGGAAAGCTGAATTAGGCTACTTCTATGGATCAAAGCGTAGAAACCCATATAAGCATATGCTAGTTCATTTATCAACCATCCTGTTACCGGATCTCACTAATGCAGACTTCAAGGAACCTTTGAAAAAGATTCCCACCAGATTGTCTAACCTACCGATGCCAAAGGTCAATTCACTCAGTGACAAAGAAGAAGTGTCAATTCCCACCAAGAAAAAGAAAGTGCAGAATGAACATTTCTTTGAGGAAGTTCAAAGTTAATTTGCTAAGATGGTCTACCATGCACATACTAAGGGTATGGCTAGGGATGTTAAAATAGATGATCAGCTAGAAAGCCATCCTGTAGTCCCTTTCATAGACTGCGCTAAGGTTGATGTTCTAGGAAAAGATGCTAACTCTAGTATGGGTTCAGTTCTATCCATTATCGAGGGGGAGGGTAGCAACCCTTCCATCACTGCAGTTTATAATAACCTGACTCTAGATAACTGGAGCAACACTCCGTGCATCAATCAAAAAAAGGTAAAAGGGCATAGTAGTTCATTTGCCCTAAAGTGTAGATATTATCGCATTACTTAGCCTTGTTGCATGTTGTTAGTAGTTCCCTTTTGTTATATTACTGACGCTTTGTATTTTGAATATTTTCATAAATTAAGCAAACGCGTTTTAATTTCAGGTCTCCAAAGTTGGGTTTGTTTAACCTTGTGGATGAATTGGCAAATCTAAGCAATGACTACGACTTTGATGTTGAACTGGACTTTGACATGATGGGGATTGAGTAGGAGGACATAGATGATAATGAGGTACTAGAGGAGATCAAAGGATGGGTTGAAGACAAACCCAAACCCAACCTCTAGAAAACCACCACTGTCAATATCGGAACAGCAAAAAGTCCCAAAGAAATCCAATTTGGAAATGGTCTTACCCCAAGCCAAAAGAATGATCTAATTCAACTCTTAACTCAGTTTAAGGATGTGTTCGCATGGTCACATGATGACATGATCGGATTTTCCACAGATATAGTCGTCTATCAACTGCCCATCAAAGAGGGTTCAAGCTAGTCAAGCAAAAATTAAAAAGGTTAAATCCAGAATGGAGCTTGAAAGTTAAAAAAGAAATTGTCAAATAATTCAAAGCATGGACTATTTTGGTATCTACTTACCTTGAATGGCAATCCAATGTGGTCCCTATACCAAAGCTAGGAGGAAAGGTGCGAGTCTATGTGGATTATTGGGATCTAAACAAAGCCAGTCTCAATGACGACTTCTCGGTACCTTTCATCCACATCTTAATAGACAATACAACCCAGTATAACATGTACTCATTTGTCGACTATTTCACTTGATATCTTTAAATTATGGTTGCAGAGTAAGATAGGGAAAAAACTGCCTTTATCACTCCCTAGGATACTTTCTACTATCGGCGGCTAGCTTTCAGACTCACAAATGCCGGGGCTACATACCAAAGAGCCATTATGGTTTTATTCCATGACATGATGCACAAGGAAATAGTGGTTTATGTGGATGAAATCATCTTGAAATCTAAAAAGGAGAGTGACCACAATGACCATCTTAGAAAGTTATTCAATCGGCTTCGCAAATACAACTTGAAGCTGAATCCTACTAAGTGTGTTTTTGGTATCCAATCTTACAAACTTTTGGGCTTCCTGGTGAGCAACCGAGGCATTAAACTTGATGCGGCCAAGATCAAAGCCATCACTGAGATGCCTACACCCCAGACCGAGAATCAAATTTGAGGATTTCTAAGAAGAATCAATTTTATAAGCAGATTCATCTCTCAGCTCACCACAACTTGTGAGCCCACCTTCAAGCTATTGAGGAAAAATTCCCCTAGTAAGTTGTTGTTCGATTTAGCTATTGCCAAATTGCACGTAAGCATACGCGGTCCACAAGTAAAATAATGATAAGTAGATTGTCGAACCCACGAGGACAAAGTCTTACTAGGTAAACAATTACTAAGGAGAAGTCGTTACTTATCTTATCTAAACGAGTAAAACAAGATGGTTGGTTAAGCTATATGATTAAAACTATAAGAACAAGAGAAGTGGTTGTGCTAGGAAGTCAAGATAGGATTACAATTCCCCTAATGCCTTGCCTAATCTCCTAACTCTCCAAATTACAAACAAATAAAGGAATGGTCAACCGAGAACAGTGAATACACAAAAGCTTCTGTCGAAAGACAAATGCACATCCCTAGCCAGCTAAATCACGATATGTCTATTGGTGAAAATAACTAGGCCAAGGTCATTAAGCTAAGTCACAAGGTCACACAAGGCAAATAGGGATATGTCTATCCTATTAGCCGTTTATGCACACATTTCATTGGCATGGTCATAACAGGTGTTGTTGTATTTAAAGGTAGATAAAAACATCCATTTTTCAATCTCTATTAATATCAATACTCATTACACTATCAAGCAATTAGTCATCAAATATGAAATATAACAATCCATTCCAAAATGATTCATTATATAAAATAGGAGAGAAAGTTAATTAGGCTAAACAAAAGGTTACATTGCAATCCTAAAAATGGAGTTAGTTCATATCTATGGTACTAACACAAATTTTCAATACATTACACATTATCAGAAATACACAAATAAATAGGAGATTTGGAATAAGAAAACCCCTTTTTAGAAGTGTTCTTGGTCCAAGTCTTCTTTCACTGTGTAGCTCTTGATCTCTGCCGGATGCAATAACTCTCTTTCCCTTGAAGCACAGTTTCTTTCTCTTCTAGAAAATTAATGTTGTAATAAATTCTAACCTAAGCTGTCTGAGAATTCTATCGCAGGCGGCTGATATTACGTATATCGCTTTCCTCTCTCTTTAGGTCATTTAAAGCCCTTTGATGTCTGGACACCGAAGCTCGCACTGCGACGCGAGCCTTTGCTTAGCAAGTGGCGCTGCAGCGCCACGTGGGCTTCAAAAGACCGGAGGTCGCGCTGTGGCGCGACTCCAGGAAGAGACCTCGGCACTGCGGCGGGAGGGTTAGATCAGGCATAGCGCTGGGGCAGCAAGTATGGGGTTGGAGCGTGGTCAAGGGCGTTGGGGCTTGGGCAATGGCGCTGGGAAAGCGCCATTTAACAGGGAGTTGCCTTGCTTTGGCGCTACAGCGCGGGCTCGAAGTGTATCCTTGGCGCTGCGGCGCTAATATAGTTAAAATGCCCATTAAGCTCCTGTAACCTGAAAGACATCTGTAAAGCCTTGCAATAAAGAACTTAGACATAATAACAACAAATTATAGATAAAAGATAATTAAATAACTGAAACAGGCAACAACTTAAGCTACAAAGGTTCTAATTCGTAGGTATAAATCCTACTCATCAAATACCCCCAAACTTAAACTTTTGCTTGTCCTCAAGCAAACTAACAGACACCCATACCCATTATTGCAAGATACGAATGAAGACTAATCCTATAGACTAACATTAAGGCCTCTAAACACAATCATAAACATCCTCAGAGAAAAGGACAAAACTCATGCGAACAAGGGCTTAATGTCTACTAATAAACATGAGACTATAATTGATCCATTCTTTGTGTGTGTACAGACCAAACATCTTAACTAACCATAACCCAAATTAAGATCACACAATCGATTGTGATAACCAATAAGCTTACTATGCAACTCACATAATTAACAAGCATTAAGAAAAGACGTAAAAACATGAAAGGCTCAAAAGTTCTAGTATAATTAGGTAAATTCTGACTCAGACAGTACTTGATTACCTTGAGGCTAAACATAGCACCCATTAGCAAGCTTTCGATCAATGACTCCCAAGCCAAAAGACTTTAGGGTATTAGGTGTAAAACACCCCTAAGAATCTAATAACTAAAGCACAAAGGCCATGTAAACAACATAAGTTCATAAAAGAATTTACCAGCCTACGTTTATGAGCGAGTGCGTTTCCACGCTCCATCTCAACCCACCGTAGGACTGCTATTATAATAGGCTTTTTTTTAATAACTATAGAGTCGAAAGTGAAACAACATATGAGTCTTTAATTACCTTGAAATCAACAGAGTTTAACAGCGCACAAATTTTCAACACAATAAAAAGACAACCTAAATCTGGTCACATAACTAGAAAAGACAATTGGTCAGTTCTCACTAAAAGGATGGATCCAAAACAGTCTCAAGTTATCTAAATAACACAAGCCCCTAGTTCGCATGAATTTGACATTATTCTAAGAAAACAAAATAATTATCCTGCTTATCATAAGCCACAATCAAAATGTAGGCGCTAAACTACCCTAACCCAGCTTAAAAATAATTAGAGATTGGGGGTTAGAGTTAATCAAAATGTAAAAGGCAAAAACTATAACAATAAAGTGCCCTTGTCCAAAATAGGGTTAAAATAGGGCAAAGTCATAACAGATGGCAATAACTATACCAATGATCAGTGGAAACCCCAAAAACTATGGCTATCAACAAAATAAGAACCGACATAGCCAAAAATAAACCCAAATATGCAACCCAAAATGAAATTAATTATAAACATAAGATGTGCAACCAAAAACGTGCAATCATATATAAGAAACATGCATTCATATATAAGCATTCTCCAAAAACAAAAACTTAGCCACAATGAAAACACATAGAAAAAACATAGTTAATAAGTAGTATGGGGCTATCCAGCCCAAATGAGTCACTGAAACCCTCACACACAATAAACATCAAAGACTTAAACATCAGTTCAAATAGTACTAGATTAACACAATTCATATATAAATAAATAAAGGAAGTCTCCCCCCAAGCTTGCAATTTGGCCAGTGTCCTCAATGGCCACCTTCATCATTGTCATCTTCAAGCATCTGGATAAACGCCACCTTCATCACCATCATCACCGAACATCTTATCAACATCAGCATCATCTCCATCATCATCATCCTGAGCATCATCACCACTGACCACCTCAAGATCATCATCATCACCATCATCCACCACGTTCACTGGCTCATTAGCGCGGGCTCCCTCAGTAGGCAGAAATTATGGCGGATAAGGAGCATAAATCGAAGGCGCTGGAAATGGAAAAGACATGAAATCAGCATCGTCACCTCCCTAAGCAGCATGAATATTGGAGAGCGTGTTAGCGAACTCTGTATAGAAATGGTGGAATTGATTTTGCCATCCGGCGACATGGTCTATCTTGCAGTGTAAAAAACTTAGGCTGTTCAAAATCTGTGCAAGGACCCCAGAATCAATGGTCTCTGCAGAAGGAGGGACTGGCGCTTGAGTGGAGGTTCCCACCTCAGTGGATGGCTGAGGTGCTGGCAAAAATCCTTCTCCTTGGGGATGCGATGGTGCTCCCTCCCAGACTATATAGCAGCTAATGAGATGATGATCAATGATCGATATTGGAGGCAGGGTGACATCTTCCTTCTCCCACTGAACACTCACCCTTTTGCATAGACGGGTAATAAGAGATGGGTGTGGGAGGCCAGACATAACTTTGCTCTTAAAAGCCTTCTTAATGGACTCATTGATCAATACCCCTACATCGACGTTTAAACCGGTAACAATGGCATAGAGCAGAGTCACCCTTTCCTGAGTTACATCACTCACATGACGCGTAGGCTGGATATTTGCACAGATAAAAGCGTACTACGCCTTACCATAATGGCTAAGGGCCTGTTGGGGGAACAACATTCTTTCAGCAGTGTACTCGATCGTTTTCCACACCATCCCAGGCTTACAGAGTTTGCTGATAATCTCGTCAGTGTGGTAACTCTGAATCCCATTTTCCCGATAATCGCGGCCGTCTAAATTGGGAGTCCCATAAACCGCATTGATAGCCTTGCTATCGAATAGGATTAATTTTCCCCTCACTGGTGTAGCCAACGGACCATCAAGAATGGCATTAGCATATAATTCCTTCACCACCGCGACCACGGCAGATTTCGACAGTTTGGTGAAGTGCACCCATTTCATTTTGGATATAATAGCATTCATCTGACCATCCAATTTATCATCAGGCCTAAGCCCTCGCTTAGGCATCAAACTTCGAGACAAAAAATTCTGAGTATATCTCTGATAGACTTCTTCCGTTGGAAATTTCACTACATCCCAAGACTGAGCACGAGAGCGGGAAGAGGATGGCGGAGGAGGGCCAACACTAGTTCTAGGATGCTTAGAAGCCATTATTGATCTTCAAAAAAATATTCTAAGGCACGCTCTATATAAATTTTAGAAGATAACAGTATAACACAACAGCGTACCGTGCTTGGCTTTTAAAGATGAAGGCGTGAACTGGCAACGGCAAGAAGAGGAACCGTGAAGATGGTTGGGCACCCAAACTGTAATAAACTTATGCCGGTTGGGCTTTCTAACGGCTCTTTGAGAGGAAAAGGCATCGTTTGGAGAAAGCTACAATTGATATGAGAGGAGAGAGAAAAATTACGCTGCAATTTAAATGACAACGCCTCATTTAAATAACTAAAATTCGCTGGTGGCGCCGGGGAGCGATGCATGGCGTCGGGGCGCGGGGTCAAACCCATTCTGGCGCTGGGGCGCTAATAATGGCGTTGGGGTGCCAAGAAGGGCGCTCGGGCGCGAAGGATGGGCATTCTAGATGGCGCTGTGGTGCGAGTTTCCAGTAGGTCTACCTTTTGCCCGGCACTATAGGGCGAAACTCAGGGCTGAGGCGTCATAGATAGCGCTGTGGCGCGGGAATCAATAGAGACAATGGCGTCGCGATGCGGAGAATAAACCACTCATACAGAGCTAAGCAATCCTGCACAGACCAAAAGCTCATATCAGAAATCAAGCTAACAAAAACTCAACAAACACATTATGCACAAGTCCTAACTGCTAAAAGACACATACTAGCATACATGCACTGTACAGACTGGTTATACTAAGAACTACAGACATCACTAACTAATGACAACCAAAATAAGACTAAAGTTACTAAAAATAAAAGCAATTTGATGGATACTGAGATGGGAATGCCTCCCATCTAGCGGTTCATTTAGAGTCGTCAGCTTGACTATTATCCCGTCTTACACCGGACCTCCCAATGTGACGGAGGTGTTCTTTCGATCAACCTCACCGCCCTAGTAATGCTTCAACCGATGTCCATTAACCTTGAAGGTTTTGTTAGAATTGGGGTCCTCAGCCTCTATTGCCCCATACGGATACACCTTGGCAACTGTGAATGGCCCCGACCATCTGGACTTTAATTTCCCTGGAAATAACTTCAGACGAGAGTTGAATAGAAGAACTTTCTGGCCCGGTTCAAAGTGCCTCTCGAGGATTTTCTTATCATGTCACCTCTTGGTCTGCTCCTTGTACAACTTAGCATTTTCATACGCGTGCAGACGAAACTCGTCCGATTCATTAAGTTGCAAGAGACGTTTCTCACCGGCGGCTTCTAAGTCAAAGTTAAGCTTCTTGATAGCCCAATAAGCATTGTGTTCCAACTCCACTGGAAGATGGCAGGCCTTATGTGAGACCCCAACTTATTCATAAATAAAATTAAATTTCCTCTAATTATTATTTTGAATAATAAGGTGTTAATTTAATATAATACTTTGGTTATGGATGAAATGTGTAAATTTTGCAAAATAAGTAAGTGACTATAAAATATTCATTGTTGTCGGGAAATATTCGTTTGGTCGGGAAATATTCTTGCTGTCAGGGAATATTCGTACGATGGTGCAGTCATTTGTGGGCCCCATAACAGAAAACAGTCAGATGAAAAAAATGACAAGTTTGAGTTTTTATAAATAACGGCGTTGTAGTTACCGTTAACACTGTTAGAATACCCGGTGGTTAAAATACAGTAATAGGCGTGGTTGCACAATAGCACACGATATTGCACAGTAATGATGAATTATTGATCCGTACGTAAGAAGGCACTACTCAATAATTGTTATAGTAATTACTATTCAATATGTTATTTTATTGATTCAATAATTGTTATGTTGATATTTTAAATTATTGTTGTTTCAATAATTGTCACTGCATAGTATTTCCCATTATCAGATCAATAATTCATATTTTTTTGAATAATATTATTAGATAGCATTATTGGCAATGTCTAAGGAAGTTCTGTCTAAGGAGAGATTTGGTCAGCTAATTGCGTGCCAGTAAGGAGAAATCCTTATCGGAAAGCCCATCTTTCTTGTTTGTCATAATTGTGATTCTGTAATATTGTTTATGAATAATTAATTATTGATTTAAATGATAAGAAAATATTTATTTTTTATGTGGATATAAATGAAGGATTTAATTTTGAGGTATTTTATCAGTATTTTGTCGGAATGGAGGTATTAAAAAATCAAAACAGTATTCTTAAAGCTCTATTGCGTAAGTTATAATTTTAATCCAACCGTTGGATCATTGTAATTTTTGGATATGTTATACATATATAAGTAGAGTATATGTCTACAAATTTTGAATCGTTAAAAATTAATGTATGATTTGTTATGAATTTTAAGAAGTGTTGAAAAACATCCGTATGTGGATTTCGGATATTTTTTGTTTGGAATATGGAAAAACTTTCTTTTACAAAGTTGTAGAGAATTAAATTTCCTATGGAAAGGACATGAGATTTGAATTTTTCTGATAAAAGGGCTATTTATTATGAATTATTGAAGTTTTGGAGATTAAATATTTTTATTAAAATTATGGGTGGGACCCACTTTTGTTTTTTATGAAGATATGTGCTGGAATTTTTTTCAAAGATGATGGGCTGGTGGCTTCCCAAGATGGATGGCATAGAAGAGGAAAAGAAATAATATTATTTTATTATTTAGTCTCCTTTGACGTTCTAGCATTTTTCTATAAATAGGTTGCTTAGTTAGAATTGAAAATCACACCAGAAACAAGTTTTCTCTCTCTCTATATTATCGAGCGTATTTTGTGAGTATTTAGATACTTTGAGAGTTGCTATTCAGTGCAAGTTTCCTTCGGCTTTACATCCGATATTCCGATCAGAAATACTGTTATTTTGAGGTAAGGGATGTTATTTTCTTCGTAAATGATATTATTTCCTTCAATATCATTATGCCGAAATATTGATATGAATTTTATTATTTCTACCTTTTTATGTCGGGGTTACTATTCACGTATACGACACTATTCATGTATACGATACTATTCACGAATACGACACTATTCACAGAAAAATAAAATTTTCTCTTCGTTGTCCAAGATGTCTATTATGATTATTATCTTTGATTGTATCCATGTTTTGATTTTTATTTTTGAATTCTGCTCCACAATTGATTATTATGGAGTATTTTTAAACTTGGATAAACTGTAGTACGAATCCCTAATATTTGTTCTTTTATCTCACTGGATTCGTTTTCTTTAAGATATTTTTCATCATCCTTAGTCCTTAATGGTGATACTTGATGAATATCTTTGGCCTGTAGTGCAAAGATGAATGATTACCTGATGAATATCTTTGACCCGTAGTGCAAAGATGAATATGTATTGTATTTGAACATGACCAACTAGTGATACAAATAAATATCATTGGCCCGTACTGCAAAGATGAATATTTGATTCAAGATGTATATTGATTGATGTTACAGGGATAAAATATTGATGATGGACTTTTAAATTCATAGATGATAGTAGATTTCATTCTCTACTTAACTCTTCTAATGAATTGTTGTTTCCGCTGCAGTTGTTGATCTAAAATTTGTTGTCTATTATATTCTATCAGATTTTTCCCTGTTGAAGACTATTGATAATTTGTTGTATATTATCTTAGTCATAATATTTTTTACTGGATTAGTTGAGCTCACCCTTTTCCTTTTTGTTCCATTTTTCTTCTTAGGAGGTGAAAATATAGCAGGAACTAGCCGGGGTATGGAGTGATAGTTCTAGAAAGTTGTTTTAGCAGTCCTCACTATTTTTGTAAAATAGTGTATCAATAATTGTAATGGGGACTCCTTTTGAGTTTTAATACTGTTTATTAGACAATATTTGTATTTTAAACTCACAGTATATGTGTTGTCGTATTTTGTACGACAATTGTATTAATGAGTTGTATTTGTTTTTGTACCACGTGTTTAACAACTCAGAATGGGTGATGTATACTTATTTTGGGGGCGTCACAGTTACAATCAGAGCTTAGGGATATGGTCTCTGGCGGAGATCGAGGAATAGAACTAGGAGGGGAGAGACGAGTAAATCCTTCACTAGTGTGTCCTACCTAAGCTTATTTGTTGGTCGGTCAGATTATAGGAGTATTATGTGGTATGTCAATTTCTTTAATTAACCCTTATTTTATGGCAGTATTTGAGGATGGCAGTAATTAACCGTGGAGACACCTCTAATCACCAACCAGGGGAACGTGCAATAGGAAGACACTATTCCTCCTGTAAACAACATTACTAAACAAATGATGAATGATGGGATGTTTAGAAGCTTTTTACAGTTCATACAAAATCAGACGAGGGAGACTCGTGTACAAAATACGGGTGGAAATGATAGCAACGCGCGGTTTGTCACTACCAAGCAGTTCAAGGAGTTGGGACCACTAGAATTCTGGAGAAAGCCGGATCCGATTAAGGCGAAAACGTGGGTCAAGCAAATTACCAAGATATTCGATGTCTTGGGATGCACAGAAGAACAGAAGGTTCCATTCGCCACCTTTATGTTCCGTGGTGAGGAAGATTACTGGTGGGAATCTGTGAAGCGTACCCAGCCAGCCGAACTCAACATGTCTTGGGAAAGATTTCAGAAACTGTTCAATGATAAGTACTTTCCCAAAAGTATTCGTCATATGAAGGAGGTAGAGTTTATTAGACTGGAACAAAATAACATGACGGTGTCCTAGTACGAGGCGAAGTTCGCAGAGTTATCCAGGTTTGCACCTCATTTGGTACAGAATGAGGAATGAATGACACGGATGTTTCTGAGAGCTCTAAAACCCTAGATTCAGCAATATCTTATCTCTCATAAAATTTTTTTATATTCAAATGTTGTAAACAGGGCTCAATTATTGGAGCGAGATAATGAGTATGTTCAACCGAGGGACCACAACCAGGGTCATACCGGTGACAGCAGTCATCGGAGCGATGATAACCAACGCGGAGGGAAAAATACAGACAAAAGCGGTAACCACTCGGGTGATAATCGTGGCCATGATAATAGGAGAGGTGAGCCAACTAGAAATTTCAAAAAGAGGATATTCAACAATGACGGAAAGACATTAGCAGCAACACCAGCACCAACAACAAATTCTAGGGTAGGAGAACGACCGCCAGTTAGATGGTACAAATATGGAGAGGAGGGACACATAAGTTCAAACTATTCGCAGCCTTCCAAGGTGTGTTTCAATTGTGGAAAAGAAGGTCATATAGCCCGATTTTGTCCTGTAGCAAAGTCAAGTCCAACTGGGACGGCGGCACCAATGGCGACTACGGACAAAACAAAGTCGGTAGTTCAAGGGAGGGCATTTGTCGTGACTGGCCAAAATGCGAGAAACCCGAACGAGATGAACACGAGTAAGCTAATCACAGACTCTTGCGAAGTTTATACCTTATTAGATGCCGGTTCTACCCATTCTTTTATCTCTCCTGCTTGTGCTCGATGTTTGAACTTGACTCCAGAGAAATTAGACTTTGACTTATCTGTTGAGACTCCATTAGGAGAAACTTTCATTACATCCATTATATATATAAATCTTGCTTGATCCAATTTGGCACCATCACATTACCTGTTGATCTTATCTCTTTAAAGATACTTACTTTTGATGTAATTTTAGGGATTGATTGGTTAACTACTCATCATGCCAAAATTGATTGTTTTCGTAAGGTTGTTAGTTTTCATATTCCTAACCAACCTGTTATGCAAATTCAAGCAACCAAACTACTAAAGTCAACCACAGTCATATCAAGCCATAAAGCCATTCGTTTATTAAAAAACGGATGTCAAGCTTTCTTAGCCCATGTTATGGGCTTGAACCAAAATACGTCAGATTTGAATAATATTTTTGTTGTTAGTGAATTTTCTGACGTATTTCCTGAAGAACTTCCCGGTCTACCACCAGAACGTGAAATTGAATTCTTTATTAACCTTCAACCTGGTACAAAGCCCATTTCTAAAACCTCATATCGAATGACTCCTATTGAACTTCAGGAGTTAAAGGTCCAACTACAGGAGTTGTTAGACATCGGTTTCATTCGTCCTAGTACATCTCTTTGGGGTGCTCTTATTTTATTCGTAAAGAAGAAAGACGGGAGTATGCGACTTTGTATTGACTACCGGGAATTAAACCATGTCACCATCAAGAATAGGTATCCGCTACCTCGCATTGATGACCTGTTTAACCAGTTACAAATGAGCAAAATTCTTTTCAAAGATCGATCTTCGTTTTGGATATCATCAGCTGAAGATTAAAACTGAGGATATTTCGAAGACTGCCTTCAGAACTCGGTACTGGCATTATAAATTCTAAGTCATATCTTTTGGATTGACTAATGCTCCAGCTGCTTTCATGAATATAATAAATCGTGTGTTCAAGGAATATTTGGATCAGTTCGTTGTTATCTTTATTGATGACATCCTCATCTATTCCAAAAGCCGTGAAGATCATGAGCACCATTTGAAGCTAGTACTCCAAAGGCTTCGCGATAACAAGCTATATGCCAAGCTGAAGAAATGCGAGTTCTGGCTTACGGAAGTAGCATTCCTTGGGCACGTGATATCAAATCATGGAGTATCTGTTGACCCGGTGAAGATTGAAGCCATAAAAAGTTGGGAGCAACCGAAGTCGGTGATCGAAGTACGTAGCTTTCTAGGCTTAGCTGGTTATTATTAGAGATTCGTGGAAGGATTTTTTAGAATCGCTACTCCGTTAACTCAGCTGACTCGAAAAGATACAAAATTCATATAGGGCGAAGAATGCGAGAAGAGTTTCCAAGAGCTCAAGAGGAGACTCATTGCGGCACCTGTTCTGACAATACCATCTGGTTCGGATGGATTTGTTATCTACAGCGATGCTTCAGGCACAGGGTTAGGATGTGTTCTCATGTAACATGGGAAAGTCATAGCCTATGCCTCGCGATAACTCAAAGAATATGAGAGAAATTATCCTACTCATGATCTAGAGTTAGTAGCAGTCGTTTTCACATTGAAGATTTGGAGACACTACCTGTATGGGGAGAAAGTGGAAATTTATACGGATTATAAGAGCCTTAAATATTTCTTCACCCAAATAGAACTCAACATGCGACAACGACGTTGGCTTGAGCTGTTGAAAGATTGCGATCATATCATCCAATACCATCCTAGAAAAGCAAACGTGGTAGTTGACGCATTGAGTAGAAGATCATATGCGGGTACGAGTGAGATGTTGTTAACACAAATGCCTATTTTGTATAACTTGCAAAGGATGGAGATAGAGATAAAGGCTCCAAGTACCCACATGATGATATCAAATATATGAGTAAAACCAACTTTAATCGATAAAGTTAAAGCTGCTCAAGCTACGGACCTGGAACTGATGCGTATGAAAAAGAAAGTGCAAGAAGGTATTATTCCAGAAGTAAAAATCGATGAAGAAGGAATACTTCGAGTCAACTCCAGACTTTGTGTTCCTAACGATTCTAACTTGAAGCATAGAATCATGATGGAAGCACACAACATACCATTTGCAATCCATCCTGGGAGTACCAAAATGTATCATAATCTTCGACATACATTTTGGTGGAGCAATATGAAGAGAGAGATCGCAGAGTTTATCTCGAGGTGTTTAACTTATCAACGTGTAAAGGCGGAGCATCAAGTGCCAAAGGGTCCATTGCAACCACTTGAGATTCCAAAATAGAAGTGGTAACACATTACTATGGATTTCGTTACGGGTCTTCCCAAGGTTTCTAAATGCATAGATGCGATTTGGGTCATTGCTGATAGATCAACCAAGCCTGCTCATTTCTTGCCTATACGGGAGATTTATTCCCTTGAACGTCTTGCTCGTATGTACGTGAATGAGATTGTGAGATTGCATGGCATTCCAGTATCCATAGTTTCGGATCCTGACCCAGGATTCACTTCATAATTTTGGGTTAGCTTGTAGAAAGCTATGGGCACGAATTTACGATTCAGTTCGGCATACCATCCTCAAACGGATGGGCAATCAGAAAGGACTATTCAAACTCTTGAAGATCTATTAAGACTCTGTGTCCTAGATTTCAAAGGGAGTTGGGATAAGCACCTACCATTGGTGGAATTCTCCTACAACAACAGTTATCAAGCAAGTATAGGCATGGCTCCATTCGAGGCGTTGTATGGAAGAAAATGTTGTTCTCCAGTATGCTGGGACGAGGTAGGTGAAGCAACATTGTTGGGACCAGAATTAGTACGTATGAATACAGAGAAAATCCAAATGATCCGACAATATATTCAAACGGCACAGGATCGACAAAAGAGTTATGTGGATCTTAATAGAAAGGACGTGGAATTTAATATTGGGGAGCACGTATTGTTACATATTTCTCTATGGAAGGGAGTTATAAGATTCAGGAAGAGAGGAAAGCTCAATCCACTATTGATTGGTCCATTTGAGATTCTTGATCGAATAGGAAATGTGGCATATAAACTCACATTACCTCCAAGCATGTCTCGTGTGTTAGAGTTTATGCCCTAGAGGCCAATTATTTGATATAATTGCTTAACATTTTGATATTATATTTGATTGAATAAATAAATAATTTTATTATGGTTTTATTTACTGCGTAATATAATTGTTAACATAATAAAATTCCTTAGAATAGTGATACAAATTATATAGTTTCAAGTATGTGACTTGAACATGAGATTATATAATTACAATTAGTATCATTGTTCTTAAATGTCCCTAGTCGAGTATCATTGTTGATGGGACAACAATGATGCATTGAGACTAGTATGTTGATTGACTGATGACCAAATCTCATTGGTCATAAATATATGAGATATTAAGTCAATGCATAGGTACATGTTAGAGAACGATGTACTAGATAGACCCACCATGAGAATTCTATATGGAGCATTATGCGAAGTGTCATTAGCAATTCTCATAGTGACAATGATGTAATGGTCCTCCGACCTGAAACCGCTATATTACTACACGAGAATTTATGTACTTTGATATCATCAAATGTCACATTTAATAGGGTGGACTATAAAGGTGATTATTGGGTTCATTGTGAATCGTGTGAGAAATATGAGTGATCTAGATGGAATTTAACCATCCTATATTTTATAGGTGATATCCATAGGCCTCTTGATTGAGTAGGACTATGAAATGCATGGCCATGCTCAAATAGTGATTTGTTTCATATAGTCTACTCATTGATCAAGAAAACTCCGATTAAATAATGAAGAGTATGACACATTCCATGACTCGAGTTTAATCTAGGATATTAAGGTTAAAAGGATTAAATTACATTGAAACATTGGTCACGAAAAGGTTGCATCGAATCATCGATCTTATTATTACTTGGGTAGCAGTGATGCATTACTAGATGCCGCTCACCGTTTATAACTTTATAATATGATTTTAAAGTTATTGCCAACGTAATAATAACCTATAGGGTCACACACAAAGAACGTAATTAAAAGGAAATTAATTTAAATTGTAAATATTTAAATATGTCAATATGATTGATATAATTTTAAATCACGAATTTAAATTAATAGGATAATTTATATATAGGTATATTAATTAAGTAAGACTTAATTAAGATATATATATATATATATATATATATATATATATATATATAAATTTGGATTTTAATAATATTAAGTTTTGATTAATTCCTCCTAACTGCTATATATATGATATGTATCAATCAGTTTAGGTTTTACGTCAAAACAAAAACCCTAGCCGCTCTTAGAGAGAGACTAGAGAAAATAGTTCAAAATCCTCATCCTTGGTGGCTAGTACCACGTTTCCTTCTTCTGCAGATCGTAGGACGATTCGTGTGGAGCGTTCATGTGGATACCGTAGAGATGCAGTCCGTTTGAATTGCGTTGGAGATTCGACCGCATCGATTCTAGCTTTTACAATCGGTATAATTTCTTACCACTGAATTAATTATTTTTGCATGGATCCTGTTTTAGGGTTTCAAAATTGCATTAAATTTTAATTTCTGCTGTGCGTTTCTGTATCGAAACCCCAACAGGTGTTCATAATGTTTTTCATATATCAATGCTTCGTAAATATGTGAAAGACCCGAACCACATTATTGAGTTAGAACCAAACGAGATAGCCGAAGATTTAACGTATGAGGAGGTACCTATTAAGATCTTGGATATGAAAGTGCATGTCCTACGCACCAAAGTTATACCACAAGTTAAGGTTTTGTGGAGGAACCATGCTATTAGGGAAATAACCTGGGAGTTAGAATCAAAAATGAAAATGAGGTGTCCTCACCTTTTCGAAACACCAGGTACGTACGTCAATTTCGAGGACAAAATTTCATAAGGAGGGGAGGTTGTAAGACCCCAACTTCTTCATAAATAAAATCAAATTTCCTTTAATTATTATTTTGAATAATAAGGTGTTAATTTGATATAATGCTTTGGTTATGGGTGAAATGTGCAAATTTTGCAAGATAAGCAAGTGGTTATAAAATATTCATTGTTGTCGGGGAATATTCATTTGGTCGTGGAATATTCTTGCTATCAGGGAATATTCGTACGATGGCGCAGTCATTTGTAGGCCCCATAACGAAAAACGGTCGGATGAAGAAAACGACAAGTTTGAGTTTTTACAAATAACGGCGTAGTAGTTACCGTTAACACTGTTGGAATACCCGGTGGTTAAAATACAGTAATACGCGTGGTTGCATAGTAGCACACGGTATTGCACAATATTGATGAATTATTGATCCTTATGTAAAAAGGCACTACTCAATAATTATTACAGTAATTACTGTTCAATATGTTATTTTATTGATTCAATAATTGCTACGTTGATATTTTATATTATTGTTGTTTCAATAATTGTCACTGCACAGTATGTTCTATTATCAGATCAATAATTTATATTATTTGAATAATATTATTAGATAGTATTATTTGCAATGTCTAAGGAAGTTCTGTCTAAGGAGAGGTTTGGTCACCTAATTGTGCGCTAGTAAGGAGAAATCCTTATCGGAAAGCCCCCTCTTTCCTGAGAACGACCTGGTTGTCATAATTGTGATTCTGTAATATTATTTGTGAATAATTAATTATTGAATGATAAGGAAATATTTATTTTTTATATGGATATAAATGAAAGATATAATTTTGAGGTGTTTTATCAGTATTTTGTCGGAATGGAGGTATTAAAAAATCAAAAAAGTGTTCTTAAAGCTCTATTGCGTGACTTATAATTTTAATCCGACCGTTGGATCGTTGTGATTTTTGGATATGTTATACATATATAAGTTGAGTATATGTCCACAAATTTTGAACCGTTAAAAATTAACGTATGATTTGTTATGAATTTTAAGATGTGTTGAAAAACGACCGTATATGGATTTCAGATATTTTATGTTTGGAATTTGGAAAAACTTTCTTCTACAAAGTTGTAGAGAATTAAATTTCCTATGGAAAGGGCATGAGATTCGAATTTTTCTGATAAAAAGGCTATTTATTATGAATTATTGAAGTTTTGGAGATTAAATGTTTTTATTAAAATTATGGGTGGGACCCATTTTTGTTTTTTATGAAAACATGTGCCGGAATTTTTTACAAAGATGATGGGCTGATGGCTTCCCAAGATAGATGGCATAGAAGAGGAAAATAAATAATATTATTTTATTATTTAGTCTCCTTTGGCGTTAGAATTGAAAATCACAACAGAAACAAGTTTTCTCTCTCTATATATTATCGAGCATATTTTGTGAGTATTTAAATACTTTGAGAGTTGCTATTCAGTGCAAGTTTCCTTCGGCTTTACATTCGATATTTCGATCAGAAATACTGTTATTTTGAGGTAAGGGATGTTATTTTCTTCGTAAATGATATTATTTCCTTCAATATCATTATGCCAAAATATTGATATGAATTTTATTATTTCTACCTTTTTGTGTTGGGATTACTATTCACGTATACGGCACTATTCACGTATACGATACTATTCACGAATACGGCACTATTCACAGAAAAATAAAATTTTCTCTTCGTTGTCCAAGATGTCTATTATGGTTACTATCTTTGATTGTATCCATGTTTTGATCTTTATTTTTGAATTCTGCTCCACAATTGATTATTATGGAGTATTTTTAAACTTGGATAAACTGTAGTACGAATCCCTAATATTTGTTCTTTTGTCTCACTGGATTCGTTTTCTTTAAGATATTTTTCATCATCCTCAGTCCTAAATGATGATATTACTAAATATCTTTGGTCTGTAGTGCAAAGATGAATGATTAACTGATGAATATCTTTGGCCTGTAGTGCAAAGATGAACATGAACAACGGGTGATACAAATGAATATCTTTGGCCTGTAGTGCAAAGATGAATATTTGATTCAAGATGTATATTGATTGATGTTACAGGGATAAAATATTGATGATGGACTTTTAAATTCATAAATGATAGTAGATTTCATTCTCTACTTAATTCTTCTAATGAATTGTTGTTTCCGCTACAGTTGTTGATCTAAAATTTGTTGTCTACTATATTCTATCAGATTTTTCCCTGTTGAAGACTATTGATAATTTATTGTATATTATCTTTGTCATAATATTCTTTACTGGGCTAGTTGAGCTCACCCTTTTCCTTTTTGTTCCATTTTTCTTCTCAGGAGGTGAGAATATAGCAGGAATTAACGGGGGTATGGAGTGATTGTTCTAGAAAGTTATTTTAGCAGTCCTCACTATTTTTGTAAAATAGTGTATCAATAATTATAATGAGGACTCCTTCTGAGTTTTAATACTGTCTATTAGATAATATTTGTATTTTAAACTCACAGTATATGTCTTGTCGTATTTTGCACGACAATTGTATTAATGAAGTTGTATTTGTTTCTGTACCATGTATTTGACAACTCAGAATGAGTGATGTATACCTATTTTGGGGGCGTCACACCTTACCATAGACAAGCCTATACGGAGACATTCCAATAGGCGTTTTGTAAGCTGTGTGGTAAGCCCACAAGGCATCGTCCAGCTTCTTAGACCAGTCATTGTGATTGGGGTTGATAATTTTCTCCAAGATTCGCTTTATTTCACGATTTGAAATTTCGGCTTGCCCACTAGTCTGTGGATGATAAGCGGTGGCTATCTTATGGGTGACCCCATACTTAACTAGAAGGGCTTCAAAGTATTTGTTACAAAAATGCGACCCTTCATCGCTGATAATAGCCCGGGGCGTGCCAAAACGAGTGAAGATATTTTTCTTAACAAACTGAAGTACAACCTTCGCGTCATTAGTCGACAAGGCGACTGCTTCCACCCACTTGGAGATATAATCCACAGCCACAAGGATATAGAGGTTGTTGAAGGAGGACGAGAATGGACCCATGAAGTCGATACCCCATACATCAAATAATTCCACCTCCAGGATATTCTGCAGTGGTAATTTATGCCGTCTTGATATGGTGCCCACCCTTTGGCATCTGTCGCAGTGCAACACATATGTGTATGCATCTTTGAATAGGGTGGGCCAATAAAATCCAGACTGAAGCACTTTAGTTGCAGTTCGTTGACCTCCAAAATGACCTCCATAATTTGAAGAATGGCAGTGATGTAGCACACCTTCAATCTCCTCATCCGGTAAGCATCTTCGCAAAATTTGATCAGAACATTGCTTGAACAAGAAGGGCTCATCCCACAGATATTTCTTGGCATCTTTTAGAAATTTCTTCCTTTGTTGATAGCTTAGGTTTGGAGGAAGCACTTGCCAAGTGACATAATTGGCAAAGTCTGCATACCACGGGTCTTTGCTTTGGACGACAAAAAGGTGTTCGTCCGGGAAGAAATCGTTGATGGCTTTTTCAGCATCTCCCGAATGCGGGGTGTTTTCCAACCTTGATAAGTAATCCACTACCTGATTTTCTGTCCCCTTTTTGTCTCGGATTTCTAGATCGAACTCCTGGAGAAGCAGAACCCACCTAATCAATCTCGGCTTAGCATCTTTCTTCTCAATCAAATATTTGATTATCGAGTGATCAGTGTAGACGATCACCTTCGTCCTGATGAAGTAAGAACGGAACTTATCGAATGCATATACAACTGCCAGCAACTCCTTCTCAGTGGTAGTATAATTCAACTGAGCATCCGTTAAAGTTTTTCTGGCATAGTATATGGTGTGGAAGACCTTCTCCCTCCTCTGGCCTAACACTGCTCCGATTACAAAATCGCAGACATCACACATTAGCTCAAAAGGGAAAGTCCAGTCTGGGCTACAACAGTAGGAGCCGAGACAAGTCTTTTCTTTAATAACTCAAAGGCACTCAGGTAGGCTTCATCAAATTGGAAAAACATATCCTTTTCCAATAGTGTACACAATAATTTGGTTATCCGTGAGAAATCCTGGATAAACCTTTTGTAAAAACCCTGCATGCCCGAGGAAACTCCTTACTCCTCTTACTAATGTCGGTGGTGGGAGGTTATTAATCACATCAATTTTTTCCTTATCAACCTCAATGCCGCCAACAGAAACCCTGTGACCCAGAATAATGCCCTCTTCAACCATGAAGTGGCATTTCTCCTAATTCAAGATGAGGTTAGTCTCAACACATCTGTGGAGAACGGCAATCAGATTCCTCAGGCAATTACTAAAAGAGCTCCCAAAATCGAAAAGTCATCCATGAAGACTTCTAAGGTCTTTTCAACCATATCAGAGAAAATCAACATCATATACCACTGAAATGTTGCGGGAGCATTACATAGCCCGAAAGACATTTTCTGGATGGCAAAGGTCCCATACGGGCATGTGACGTCGTCTTCTCCTGATCTTCAGGAGTAATTGAAATCTGATTATACCCCAAGTAACCATCCAGCAGACAATAATATTCATGCCTAGCTAACCTGTCAAGCATCTAATCAATAAATGGAAGAGGGAAGTGATCCTTACAGGTAGATTTGTTCAATTTCCTGTAATACATGCACACACTCCACCCAGTCACCGTTCTGGTGGGAATCAGCTCGTTGTTTTCGTTGGGCACTACAGTCATTCCGCCCTTCTTTGGCACGCATTGGATAGGACTGACCCAAGGACTATCAGATATGGGGTAGATGATGCCAGCATCCAGCAATTTGGTAATCTCCTTACGAACCACCTCTTTCATGATGGGATTCAATCACCGCTGATGTTCAATAGATGGTTTAGACCCTTCCTCCAGTAAAATTTTATGCATGAATAGAGTCGAACTAATCCCTTTGATGTCGGCAATTGACCACCCCAGGGCTGTTTTGTATTGCTTGAGCACAAGCAGCAACTTTTCTTTCTGACACTTAGTTAGAGAAGCAGAAATTATCACAGGTAAAGTGGATGAGTTCCCCGACAGCGTCGCCAAAAACTTGTTGTTCGATTTAGCTATTGTCAAATCGCGCGCAAGCATACGCGGTTCACAAGTAAAATAATGATAAGTAGAGTGTCGAACCCACGAGGACAAAGTCTTACTAGGTAAACAATTACTAAGGTGAAGTCGTTACTTATCTTATCTAAACGAGTAAAACAAGATGGTTGGTTAAGCTATATGATTAAAACTATAAGAACAAGAGAAGTGGTTGTGCTAGGAAGTCAAGATAGGATTACAATTCCCCTAATGCATCGCCTAATCTCCTAACTCTCCAAATTACAAACGAATCAAGGAATGGTCAACCGAGAACAGTGAATACGCAAAAGTTTCTGTCGAAGGTTAAATGCACATCCCTAGCCAGATAAATTACGATATGTCTATTGGTGAAAATAATTAGGCCAAGGTCATTAAGCTAAGTCACAAGGTCACACAAGACAAATAGGGATATGTCTATCCTATTAGAAGTTTATGCACACATTCCATTGGCATGGTCATAACAGGTGTGTTGTATTTAAAGGTAGATAAAAACATCCATTTTTCAATCTCTGTTAATATCAATACTCATTACTTTATTAAGCAATTAGTCATCAAATATGAAATACAACAATCCATTCCAAAATGATTCATTATATAAAATAGGAGAGAAAGTTAATTAAGCTAAACAAAAGGTTACATTGCAATCCTAAAAATTGAGTTAGTTCATATCTATGGTACTAACACACATTTTCAATACATTACACATTATCATAAATACATAAATAAATAGGAGATTTGGAATAAGAAAAACCCTTTTTGGAAGTGTTCTTGGTCCAAGTCTTCTTTCACTGTGTAGCTCATAATCTCTGTCGGATGCAATAACTCTCTTTCCCTTGAAGGACAACTTCTTTCTCTTCTAAAAAATTAATGCTGTAATAAATTCTAACCTAAGCTGTCTGAGAATTCTATCGCAGGCGGCTGATATTACGTATATTGCTTCCCTTTCTCTTTAGGTTATTTAAAGCCATTTGACGTCTGGACACTAGAGCTCGCGCCGCGGTGTGAGCCTTTGCTTAGCAAGTAGCGCTACAGTGCCACGTGGACTTCAAAAGACCGGAGGTCGCGCTACAGCGCGACTCCAGGAAGAGACCTCGGCGCTGCGGCGCGAGGGTGAGATCAGGCATAGCGCTGGAGCACGGTCAAGGGCACTGGGGCGCGGGCAATGGCGCTGGGAAAGCGCCATTTAACAGGGAGCTTCCTTGCTTTGGCACTGTGGCGCGGGCTCGAAGTGTATCCTTAGCGCTGCGGCGCTAATATAGTAAAAATTCCCAATAAGCTCTTGTAACCTGGAAGACATCTGTAAAAGCCTTGCAATAAAGAACTTAAACATAATAACAACAAATTATAGATAAAAGCTAATTAAATAATTGAAAACAGACAACAACTTAAGCTACAAAGGATCTGATTCGTAGGTATAAATCCTATTCATCATAAGTGGAATGAGGATTGTCAAAAAGCTTTCATCGCCATCAAGAAGCTCTTGTCTTGGTACCCCTGAAGGAAAAAGTTCCACTGTTCATTTACATACCAGTTAACTGCAACGCCATGGGCTGCATGCTGTGGCAGAAGGATGATAAAGGTAAGGAAAGAACCATATATTATCTTAGCAAGAGATTCAGTAGTTGTGAACAGAAATACACCTTAATTGAAAAGACATGTCGCGCATTAGCATGGGCCATCATGAGGTTACATCATTACCTCCATGGACATACAACTTACCTTATATCCCGTCTGAATCCTTTAAGGTACATCTTCAACAAGCCTATGTTGAGTTGTTGATTGTCAAGATGGCAGTTGATTCTCCAGCAATTCAACATCATCTATGTGACACAAAAAGCAGTCAAAGGCTAAGGAATTGCTTATCAGCTCGCGAAAACTCCATCAGGGGACTTCGAACCGTTGGAAACATAATTTCCCTACGACAGCGTGGTGACGATCCAGCCAAGCCATCAAGAGGATATGGGCCAATTCTAGAATTTATACCTTGACGGCGCTGTATGTGACACCCCCAAATCTGGGTACTTCATTCCCACAGTATTTGGTGCTCACTATCCAAAAACAATTGCATCTAACATACCCATAATAAAGGATAAATACATAAATTAAATAAATTAAATAATAATCCTCCTCATTAAAGGGTTACATCAACTTAAAACAAATCCTAGGTAATCTAACCTTAAATTATTACATAAGTCTACGGAATACATCATATAATTAAATAAGTATTATAACATAAATTTCAGTAAATAAAATTAGACAAATCTTCATCATTTGGATAGCTTGCCCTTGCCCATGCTAGTAGACGACTTGTCAACTTTCTCAACTTTAGCTGCAGTGTTAAATGCAAGGGTGAGCAAACAATTGCTCACCAATATAACGATGACAATAGGAATAACATAAGAGCAAGCAATGAATACTGAATAATAAAGAACTCGTTCTTCGAATCAAGATTAGAAAACAAGTTCGAGATTTATATATGAGGGTCTCAAGACCATGAACTATGTCCCAAGGTTACTAAGTATTTTTACCTCATCCTTAAATAGTCGTTAGACTATACGAACCCTTTCTTTCGTACTTACGGGGATCAACCCTTCGTACCATGTATTGTGCATAAACATCTAAACACTAACGCGTACATAATCTCCTATATTAGGGTTATTCATCTCAGTTTGACTTTTGAATTTTCGCACTAAAGAAAGTTTAGTTTGGATTAGCTTAAGATTGGTTCTAGAATTTTAGAACGCTCATCAACTATGGACTAGCCAATTTCAATAAAGGTTCACTAGCCATTCGAGGTTCGATATGATAATATAAGATTGAACAATAATATTTTAATCAAAGATTGAATGCCAGCAATATACAATTGAATAAACATTGTATATCCAAAGTATTACATCCAAAAGAGTTAGAAAATCTCATTTGGGACAATGAACTTGAACAATTTCTGCTTTGAATGGAAATAAACAAAAGTTAGGAACTTTCTCAATAAAAGATTAAAGATAAAAAACTTGCATAACGATATTAAGTTAGGAATATGAAACTTGCTCAATGTAAAAGAATTAGGATACAAGAACTTACATAATCATAAACAAAATAGAGACAAGAAACTTGCTCAACATAAGAATAAGGTTTAGGAACTTGTCTCGTGCGTAAGCTACACAATTATAACACACGTTCGCCAAATACCCTACATATACCATTAGAATCGTAATATCGATTAGTTATACTAACATTAACCTTATAGGTTCAGTTCCCCATCTTAGTTAAGTTATAACCTTTAACTTAAGGTCTAATAATATTGGTCATCCACATAACACGGATCTGAAAACTCACTAACATATAACGTAAAGCTTTAGCATTCAATTCTCATCTCTAACTCTTACAAACATCGAGTTTCAATCGTTATATAACTTCTTAAGTAATAACTTACAATCTTCATATTTGGTATTACAATGCAACTACAATCTATTATAACATCATATAATATGATTAACATCTTTTTATGTTCATAAGATTAGGTTACGATTGTATGTTTTGAACTGAAATTAAAAAAAAATTCTTCTGCTTAAGGGAGGGCGCAGCTGCACTGCCCCAAACCTAGGCACCGGCGCAGCTGAGCTGTTCTTGTCCTTGACACCAGCGCAGCTGCGCTGGTGCGCATACAAGAACAATGCAGTCTGCTTCCAGCACTGATGCGATCAAAACTCAAATTCCACAATAACATGGACAAACCCACATACTAAAAACCTTACCAAAACCACATAAATATATACCAAATCACTATAACACCTAAAACAACAAAAACAACCAAATTTAAAGGATTAAAATCATGTTTTTGCTATTTTCTTCAATTCCAATATATTTAGCGAATTCAACCACCAAATCTTTGTTTCTTAACCAAATTAAACCATTTCAATTGCATTCTTTTCGTTTTACAATATATTAACAATAACAATCATCAATTTATAGATTATACCATGAACTTCTAACCAATTTTAGTCTTAAATTAGACCAAAATACACATATTATCACATAACTCCAATTCTTCATTTTAAAACGTGAATTAATTTTTGAAAACTCAACTATAGATGATATATAATGGATTAAAAAACTCATTAATCATTTTATAAACCAATTCCCTGACAATTTAATCCAAGAAAACCAGCCTCAAATGAAGAACTCAATCTCTTTTTATTAACATGTATACATGAATTTAATTCCTACAACTTAAGTATAGCAACATAGCATGATTTATACATACTCAAAAACATACTAAAAAGATTTCTAAACCAAATCATGTATAAAAATCCAATTTTCAAAGAAAACTAAGAACACATAAACTAAAACTAAAAATTAGATGATTTACCCCTAGATTCTTGTTTAGACTAGCAAAGATGATGGTTCCAAAGCTTTGACAAACCTTCTTCTTCCCCTTGATTCCTAATTCTTAGAGAATTCTCAATTTCTCTGTAATTCTTTCTTGTTCTTCTTCTCTAACTCTCTGTGTTCTAACTTTAGTCTTAGGATAATACGTATAACTTAACTGATATACATATAACACACGTACTCATCAATTAAAAAGACTAATAGGCTTATCAGTTAAATTATGCCAAAAGCCACAAGGCTTTGTTTACCTTGCACACTAAAACTCCCACTCAATTTATTTTTTATATTTTCTTACCATATAGTTTCCTTGTCACATCTTTACTTAGTTAATTAAGTCAAATCAAATTTTACACTTAACTTATAATTATAATTATAATTTCATTACAATTATATTTATGCTTAACAAATTATTACATATCTAATTTAATTATTATTAAACTAGAGCATCATCACTACACAACATTACCGTAATCATCTCATTAAATTAAATATTCAAATCATAAAATTATTATTCATTAATTTAATTATTATAACACACTTTAACTAAATTATTGCGCAATAATTTCATCAATATTTATTTACCTCAATAAATAAATTAATTAAAATATTTATTTAATTTAATAAATATTTAAAATTAATAAAATTAATTACAAAATTCCTATTCATTACATCATTCCCTCCTTAAAAGGATTCTGGTCCATTGATCACAACTCAATAAATTCATTTGTAACATTCTTCCCCCCTTAAAAAGATTTTGTCCCCAGAATCGCTATACAAATTAAACAAATAACTTAGAATAAGTTTTCATCATAACATCTTCAAGTTTCCATGTAACTTTTTCAACATTATGGTTTCTCTAAATTACCTTAATAGAAGGTATTATATTATTTCTAAGAACCTACTCTTTCCTATCAACTATTTGAACTGAAATTTATTCATAAGACAAGTCTTTTTCAAAATGTAACGGTTCATATTCTATAACATGTTTGTAATCGGACTTATATGGTCTTAATACTGAAACATAGAAAATATTATGAATATGTTCTAGTTCTGGAGGTAGAGCTATCGCATATGCCTCTTCACCAACTGGGCGTAGCACTTAAAAAGGTCCTATAAACCCAGGACTTAATTTTCTCTTTTTACCAAATCGTATCTTTCCTTTCCAGGGAGACACCTTCAAGAAAACAAAACTATCGACATCAAATTCTCGATTTTATTGGTGTTGATCGACATATTTCTTCTACCTATCCTGTGCAGCTATCAATCTTGCCCGAATCACCTTGACGATTTCAACGGTCTGCTGTACCAATTCTGGACCTAATAGCTGACGTTCTCCAACTTCGTCCCAGCATAACGAAGTTTTGCATTTCCTGCTGTACAACACTTCGTAAGGCGGCATGCTAATACTTGCATGATAACTGTTATTATAGACAAATTCAACCAACGGTAGATGGTCATCCCAATTCCCTTTAAAATTTATAATACATGCTCTGAGCATATCCTCTAATGTTTGGATTGTCCTCTCACTTTGCCCACCAATTTGAGGATGATATGCTATTCTCATTCTCAACTATGTTCCCAAGCATTCCGGTAGTTATTTCCAGAAATTTGATGTGAAACGTGGATCTATATCTAATACAATAGACACTGGGACACCGTGTCTTGATATAATTTCCTTCACGTACAGTTTTGCCAACCGATCTAGGTCAAATCTAATCTTAATCGGTAAAAAGTGTGCCGACTTCGTCAATCGATCCACAACCACCCAAATCACATCATAACCCTGCTGAATAGTTGGAAGACCAACCACAAAATCCATTGTGATATGCTCCCATTTCCATTCCGGTATCTCTAATGGTTACAACAATCCGCTTGGCCTTTAATGTTCAGCTTTAACTTTCTGACACGTTAAACATTTTGCCACACATTTAGCAACATCCTTTTTCATATTCGACCACCAGAAATGATGTATGAGATCTTGGTATATTTTCGTACTTCTATGGTGAATTAAATATTATGAGTTATGAGCTATACTTAAAATTTCCTCTTTAATTTCCTATACTGGCAGAACCCAAATGCTCCCTTCAAATCAAAGTAACCCTTCCGAATCAATTTTAAAATTGTCTTCTTCACCTTTAGACACTTTTCTTTTTATCTTTTCAAAGTTTTCATCTTAAAGTTGTGTATTCTTCACCTTATCCACCAAAATTAAACTACTTCACATCTGGAACAATTGTTCATCTGATTCTATTAGATATTTAATTTCCAACTCCATCTTGGCCATTTCTACTACAATCTTTTCCTGAGCAGTTAACATCATTAATTTCTTCCGACCCTTTCTACTTAAAGCATCGGCAACAATATTCGCCTTTTCGTGATGATAAAGAATCTCACAGTCGTAGTCTTTAATCAACTCCAACCATCTTCTCTGTCACATATTCAAATCCTTCCATGTAAAGATATACTTCAGACTTTTATGGTCTACATATATCTCACACCTCTCTCCATAAAGATAGTGCCTCCAAATCTTCAGAGCAAACACCAGCGCAGCCAACTCTAAATCATGAGTCGGATACCCTTTCTCGTAATCCTTCAATTGACGCGATGCATACGCAATAACCCTACAGCTCTGCATAAGCACACAACCTAGTCCTTTATGCGATGCATCACTATATACCACAAAATTACATGTATCATCAGGCAATGACAACGCATGTGCTGAACTCAATCTCTTCCTTAACTCTTGGAAACTCTCCTCACACTTCTCCATCAAAATAAAGTTAACTACCTTCCTAATCAAATTCGTCAACGGAGTTACGATCTTGGAAAAATCTTGAATAAATAACCTATAGTACCCTATCAATCTCAAGAAACTTCTTACTTCTGACGGTGTCTTTGGCTGATCCCAGTTTATTACAGCTTCAACTTTCGATGGATCTATCGAGATTCCGTCCTTGTCAATGACGTGCCCAAGAAACTGCATTTGTTCTAACCAAAATTCACATTTTGAAAATTTAGCGTAGAACTTCTCTCTTCTTAACGTCTCCAACGTCACCCTTAGGTGTTCAACGTGCTCCTCCTTAGTTTTAGAGTACACCAATATATCGTCAATAAACACCACTACAAATTTATCTAAGAATGGTTTAAACACCCTGTTCATCAAATCCATAAATGTTGCAGGTGCATTAGTTAAACCAAATGACATAACCAGAAACTCGTAATGACCATACCAAGTTTTGAATGCCATTTTCGGTACATCCTTACCTTCAATTGATGATATCCACTTTTTAAGTTTATTTTTGAAAAGTACCTAGCTCCCTGCAGTTGATCGAACAAGTCATCGATTCTTGGTAGCAGATACTTATTTTTAATCGTGACCTTATTTAATTCCCGGTAATCAATGCAGAGCCACATCGATCCATCTCTCTTTTTAACAAATAACACCGACGCTCCCCACGGCGATACGCTCGGCTGGATATACTTCTTATCTAGTAATTCTTACAACTGTACCATCAACTCCTTCATCTCTACTGGGGCCATTCTATATGGGGTTTTAGATATCGGGGCCGTTTTTATCACTAGATCAATCACGAACTCAACCTCTCTATCTAACGGTAGTCCAGGCAAATCGTCTGGAAATACATCAACAAGACCTCTAATGACCGGTATCTCTTCCAATTTTGCATTCTTCTTCTGAGTATCGACTATGTAGGCTAAGTATCTTATACATCTTTGTCTCAGTAACTTATTGGCTTGCATCACCGTCAGACAACTTACTTGTCTAGGTGACTTGCTACCAGTAAACACCACCTTTGACTGAGTCATAAGGTTAACACACTTCTTTTGGTAATCAATTATTGCCCCGTAATTGAATAACCAATCCATTTCCAGTATAACAGCGAATTCCCTAAGTTTAAATGGTATCAAATTCACCATCATCTCGTGGCCCTTTATATCCACCTTATAATTCTTGTATATAAACCTAACAGGAATCACTTCCCTATTCGTAACCTATATGCTTAAAGGGAAATCTAATTCTTCCTGAGGTAAATCTAAATTCCTAGCAAAATCATCGGATATAAATGAACAACTAGCACCTGAATCAAAAAACACATAAGCATTAATACCATTGATCGAAATGATACCTGACGCCACATCCTTTGGCTGCACAACATCTTGCACGGTCATATTAAAAGTTCTAGCAGTAGCTCGGTTTGATGACACTAGCCCAGTGATAGTCAATGTACCATCGTTGTTGCTTCCCGTACATCCACTTGCACCTCCCGCTGTCTTTCTAGGGCAATCACGAGTTATATGATCCTTCGACCCGTAGGTGAAACAAGCTCCCTTCTTTGGACTAAAACAATTTGGTGCAATATGACCTTCCTGGCCATAATTAAAACATACTCGCTTACCCTTCAGACACACACCAGTGTGGTTCCTCCCACAAGTAGTACAAGCTTCAAACTTCTTCTTTTGTTGACTTCCTTGTTGTCCTTCCGCATTTGAATTTTTATTCCACTTCCTCTTCTATTTGTTACTTCCACCAGCCTTGTTTTCATTCTTATTCTTCCTCTTCTTCTGTTCTTGATTATATTTAGTTAAGGCATCGCTTCCACCTTCTGCGATAATTGCCTTTTCTAGTACTACTGCAAATGTATTTAATTGAAACATTAAAACCTTACAATATAGCCAGGGCTTCAAACACTGTTCAAACTTTCTCGCCTTACGCTCATCTGTATTGACTTGGTACGAAGCGAACCTTTCTAACTCATTAAACTTTGTTGCATACTCTGGCACAGACATGGTTACTTGCTTTAATTCCAAGAATTGCACTTCCATCTGGTCCTGGGAACTCGTCGGAAAGTACATCTCTAAAAACATTTCTTTGAACCTATCCCACACTAGTATTTCCTGTCCCCCGTTGCGGCTGATTCATAAGTGCTCCTGTTAACAAGGTCACCAACTGTTGAACAGGGTTAGCACTGGCCTCGTTATTGTTGTTATTAGTAGACCCCTCAAGAGGTGGTTGTTGGCGTGGTTGTCTTCTTTTAGGAGACATTTTCTATTTAAGATATACGTTTATTAGATCACCACTCAATTTCTTAAATATTTAAGGTTTAACTTAAACATTCTAAGATTAAAGCTTAACACATAACATTTCAATAATCTTCGATATTTTATTTATTCATAACTTCCAAAACATAGTAAGGATATCATCTCTGTTATCTACATCAACTCTCCTGAACTTGAAAAGTTTCATAATTACATACTCATCTTACCCCATTATTTATCTCAAAACATGGGATTCATAATTTATTTATCACATAATTAATCACATAACTTATTACTCTTCCTATCTTGGCATATTAAGACATCGCGAAGCTTCTCTACGCTCTTCTTCCATGATATGAAATATCATTTTCTGATCCATCATATTCCATGGCAAGTCTTCAAACTGAGTTGGGTAATAAAAGACTCGGTCCTGGGCCTTATTAATCGCAGAATGAAAAGCATAATCCATTTCATTCATCTTGACCTTTTTCGTTTGAACCTTGTCTTTAGCACGATCTGCACGCTAAGTAGCCTTCATCCAAGCGTCTTATGCTCTCACACGCTTAGCTGAGTCCTCCTTCAAATCATCTTTTAGCTTCTCAACTTCAGTCTTCATCTTTTCATTTTTAGCCAACAGCTCCTCTTGATGACCCTCTGTGTGAACCAGGTTCCATTCTGCATTCCCAAGACGTGTGTCAAGTTCCTGAATCTCCACATCCTTTTGCTCTATAGTAGCCTGACGCATATCAGCCAGCTCCTTCAGCTCCTCAACCTTAGCCTACAATTATATATTACGGTCATACAGTTCATCATACATCTCAGCTGATATGGACTTTGGTGGAAACTCCATAGGATCCTCTTCCTCATCCTCCACCTCTATCTCCTCAGAGTCCTCCTCCTCAGAATCAGACAAAGGCTTATTCCCCTATCCTTCCTCAACGACCAACAGAGAAGGCTCCCTCTAGATCAACTGTTCCCGAACCACATGGACATCTCGGGGCTTCTCATATCTAGGCACCTGAGGTATCTCTTCCCTAAATTGACTGGATCCTTTAACATTAGACATCCCAACAACAAAATACCTTATGTTTTATTTACTACGTGACATTCTTCAATACTCGCGAGCACATAAATTATCAAATCATAGCACATAAAGTCTTTTATTATTTATCTTTAATGAATGCCTTAATCCATTGCTTAAAACTCGATCAGAGTTATTACCATTATGTTTTCGATCTCCTTAATGGTTACTTCCTAAGGTTTCCCCCACCTAAGGTTCATAACCTAAAGCTTTGATACCAACTTACGACACCCCCAAATTCGGGTACTTCATTCCCACGGGATTTGGTGCTCATTATCCAAAAACAATTATATCTAACTACCCATAATAAAGGATAAAGACATAACTTAAATAAATTAAACAATAATCCTCCCCATTAAAGGGTTACATCAACTTAAAATAAACCCCAGGTAATCTAACCTTAAATTATTATATATGGCTACGGAATACATTGTGGACACTCGAAATTTTGTATTCTTGTTACTAACCTTGCAAGAGGGCAAAATCATCTTCCAAAGATAACCTTGGAGGTTAACTCAGCTCAATCCCAGAGATAACCCCGGGATACTCAGTTTTCAATCTCGAAGACAACCCCGAGATACTCAGTTCCAATCCCGGAGATAACCCCAGCAGATTCAGTTCTAACCTCAGAGATAACACAGAGAGATGCAGTTCCAGTTTCGGAGATAACCCCAGAGAAGTCAATTTCAACCTCGGAGACAACCCCGAGGCACTCAGTTCCAATCCTGGAGACAACCATGGGATATTCAGTTCTAACCTCGGAGATAACACTGAGGGATGCAGTTCTAGTTCTGGAGATAACCCCAGAGAAGTCAGTTTTAACCTCGAAGACAACCCCGAGGCACTCAGTTCTAACCCTAGAGATAACCCCTGGAGGTCAGGCACACCTTAGAGATAACCCTGAGGACATTTAGTACCTACAATAGCCCAATCTAAGAGATAACCCTGAGTAACGACTGCTAAATCATCCCAAAGCTAGAGATAACCCTGGTGAGGGGAAAAATCATCATTTTGCTACCTCGATCCCACATTCACTCTGTCTTAACATCATTTCATACCACATTCTACACAAAAGTGTCCCACAAGAACCATAGCTCAAATCCCGAGTGACTACTACACAAGACAGTACACTGGATAGAATTTGAAGACTTGAAGATCTGGTCATGGACCCATCTTCCCGGCTTTCGTAAAACCTCTTATCACATGTCATTGTGTAGCTCTCAATAACAACATTCCGAAAAGGTATTATACTCCTCAATCTGATGCTCGGATTTAAAGTTATAAAGGTTCGAGCGGACAACGCGTTGCATGCGTGCATGTACTTCGACTGGTAAACCTGCAGCTCCCCCCTCTATAAATAGAGGGCTTGGTGTGGCTATTTTAAAAGAGAAAAAGGCGAGGAAGCCATGTCCATTTTGCTTTGTACACACTTTAAATTGAGCACTTTCTTTTTCCAAACACCTGTGAGCTTTTGTTTTGCTATATTTTATCGGTGGAAATCGAGTATTCATTCATTTAAAGCTATCTGAAGTCTTCTTGGCAGCCCATTGTAAGACATCTCAGATTTCTTTAAACCTTTCCTCACTTCCATCCACACATACTTACTCACGTTGAGAGTCGTGTTGTGTGTGTATGCCCGAACCGTCGGTCCGTGGCTTTTATTTCCTTCATATATATATATATATATATATATATATATATATATATATATATATATATATATTATCGAGCTATGCTTCGATTGAGCCCGAATATAATATTCGGAGCGTTTACTGTTTATATTCGGGCTCAATCGAAGCATAGCTCGATAATATATATATATATATATATATATATATATATATATATATATATATATAATTGTTTACAGCTTTTGTACATAATGCATCATCATGTGAGCCTAGGAATCATGTGATCACAGATTCAGTTCCTGAATCCAGATTCGGTTCCAATGATGGATATTTTCAGCTGCAGCCAGCTGGTAAATTATTCACGGTGTCTGAATTTTCTTAGATTGCTTTCATGCCCACAAGGAGTTCGGCGCTGCTATGTACCTTATTTTCTCGAAGATTCCTCGCATCTCGGAAATAATAAAAGTAATCCAACCGAACACATAATAAAATGGATGTATCAAAGGCCTTAATTACTATTGAGAATAAGGGTTTGAAAAACCTATTTTACAAAACATAACTGCCATATCTCATTAAAATTGAACTTTTATACAAAATTCAAACCCTTTATATATAGGTGCAAACGAGGCATAGCACTACTCTAGACAATTTCACATTGACCTACACACACATTTAAATAAAAGTTTAAATTAAAAAGTGGCGGTAACCGTGTCACCACGGAAGTCGGTGCCTAACACCTTCCCTCTGCTTAATCAAGCCCACGGACCCTAACGAATCTCGGTTTCACAGACCAGTTAAATAGTGTCACATCACTGGGTCTTTGTGCAAACCTTTTTCGGTTGAGTTGGTGCAACCATTTAAAAATACCAACTGGCGACTCTTACAGTCAAATCGTCGACATATACATGCCAGACCTTTTCAAACTTAGTTTTTCAAACAAATCTCACCTAACATGAGAACACCAAAAGATAAGAACAAAAAGGGACAAAATAAAAATCCTGACGTTTACAAGTGGCGACTCTGCTGGGAACATCCAGTAAGAGGGCTTAAGCCGCTATTAAAAGCTTTTCAAAACTTTTATCTGCTTGTGTGTGGATGTTGCATTTACATTTGAATGAATGTGTATTAATGCATTTACTTACTACACTTAGTGCTTCACATTATATCTGCATGTGATATTAGTGCTTCATACATGTCATCATTTCCATACTGTGAGACGCGATGTATGTGAATGTCTGTTGTGTGGTCCCTCCACCAGGAGGCTATCTTATCGGTGTTTGATTACTGGAGTCGTTGGGAGACTAATTCTAACGAGGCTTAAGAAATGCACCACCCAGATTCGCTTCCTGTCAAGTAAATTGCGATGGTCTTGGAAGCTTCATGCCAAAAAGCCGCGAGAGTAGCCTACGATAGGTCAGCCTCTGATAAACCAAACGCGGAGGGAACTCTCTTCATGCCTTCTTATTTTCAATTACTTGTAATTTCAATAACTTGTAATTTAATTTCCATGTCAATCTCAATGTAATGGAAAGTATAAAGGAATATGTTTACATGCATTTAATTTTATATCAAACCCTTTCATGCTATATTGTCATTTAAACAACTAACATCCATTTTGCAGGATAATACTCATAAAAATGGACAAATTATATAGCATGTAACATTTCCACATTTCCCTAAGACTAAACTACATAAGCCTTTTTCTAGGGAAACAATTGGTTATGTTACCCGTTCAAAGTCCAAAAAGGCACTAAGCCTACAGCCAAGCATGGCTACATCTGGCCAGTCTAATCCTACTCTTGTCTCTCACGAGGAGTTCGAAGGATTAAACAATCAAATTACAGAGTTGGCTGTTCTGCTCAAAGAACTACACAAGTGCACTCAAGGTCCACAAATACCCATCCATACAGAATCCTCTACACATGAAGGAACACAGGGTCCGGACAAAGAAGTTCTAGCACCTGAGTCTCAGTCTAATAAAACCAACAAAACCCCTGATATCATCTAAAAGAAGATCAAGACACTGGTGATATTCGAAAGAAAGTTCTACAAATGGAAGAGACTATTCGATCCATCAAAGGGATTGGAGCACACGGGAGTGTTTCATATTCAGACCTTTGCATCTTTCCTGAGGTTTAATATCCAAAAAAATTCAAGACTTTCGATTTTGAGAAATATGATGGATTGGGAGATCCTTACACCCACCTAAAGGTATTCATTTGAGAGCTCGGATCTTATGCCGAGGATGAAAAGCTTAGAATGCAGCTATTTCAGAAAAGTCTGACTGGAGAAGCCAGAGCATGGTACACAAGATTAGACAACTCCAAAATTCACAATTGAGAGGAGTTAGCCCATGCTTTCCTCAATCAATACAGTTTCCAAACTCAAATGGCTCCAGACCGGTACCAAATTACCAAGGTCAGAAAATTAGTCAATGAGCCTTTCAGAGAGTATGCCCAAAGATGGAGGCATCTGGCTACTCAAGTTATCCCCTCTTTGACTGAGTCTGAAATGGTGATGACCTTCATAGACATTCAAGAACTCCCTTTTATGAGAGGGTCTTAGCTGGCATAGGCAAGCCATTCTCTGAAATGATCAAACACAGAGAAATGGTTGAAATGGGATTCAAATCAGGGAAGATTCAAGACCTTGCCGCTGTAAAAGCTGTAGCTGAGCACATCCAGTCTGGAAGTTATGGAAATAACCCCCGGAGGATCCATAAGAAGAAAGAGGAGGATGTTTCCTTGATACTACAAGGATAAAAAGGCAATCAAAACATGCCTATTCAGAGGAGAAACTATTACCTTTTCCAAGCACAGTCTTCAAACCCTACATTGCCAAAAAGTGGAGAAGTCAGACGTGCAAGAGTGTTCACACCCTTAGGGGATTCACTCGAAAACATTCTCAAACTTCTGACAGCTCAGAAGAAAATTACTCATCTCCTTCCACCAACCAACCCGAGTGGAAAGGGTTTCAATGCAAGCAGGAAGTGTGCTTCCCATACTGGAGCTCTAGGCCATGACACGCAGGATTGTTGGGCCCTTAAGCATAAGATCCAGGATTTAATTGAAAATAGTGAGATCGTGGTGACCAAGCTCGACCAACCCCATGTTCAAGACAACCCTCTCCCTCAACACAAGGAAGAGGAGGTTAATATGATCAACAAAGGCAATAGAGAGACCTCTAAGTACCTCAAGTATATGGGTGGATCATCCCAAACCAACAAAGATACTTCTGATAAATGGGATTATGCATAGTTCTAATTTATGATGGAACGGGAGATGAAGGCTCTTGGCGAACATGTTAATCAATTGGCAGAACTGGTGGTTCATCAGCACCAAGTCACACGTCAATTATTCAGTCAGAAGCATGCTAGCCTCCTTTCTCTTATAACAAGTACTCTACCACTTGCTCCAGAAAGTGAAACACTGGAGGATAAGATTGCAAAAAGAGCAAAAGCTAAAGCCCATAGGGATTTTGCCAACAAAAGGGAATTCACCTATTTAGGCCAATCGATGGAAGAGATATTGCAGATGCTGATTAATGAGAGAAAAATTATAGCGCTGTTACCTCCAGTACACCCACGCTCAAAGCGGTTTGATGCTAATGGAGTATGTCAATACTACTCCCACTCTCGTGGTTACAGCATTAAAGAATGCTAGGCACTCTGCCATCTTATTTAGAACATGATTAACAGCGGTGACTTGTAAACGGCAAACAATGACGATGTATTACTTAAGAGTGGGGACACATTTCCTACAAGATGGAAGGAAGCCATAGCAGTTGTATCCACTGAGGAAGACTTGGCTGCCACACCACTTACAATACAACCAATTCAACTTAGAGGTGTGGAATACCCTTTTGAAAGTGGTTGCACCAAAGCCAATCATATTGCCTTCCAGGCCACAGTATCCTATTGGCAGCCTACAAAAAGTGCCATGGAATTGTGGAGAGGATGAAGGATCTACATCCAATACAACTGCTATAGTGTCAAAAGAAAATCCACTGTATCTTCCTCAACGGGTGATGAAGCCTATCATCAGACCTAAAGAGAAAGTGCTCATGGAGAAGATTGAAGAAATTCTCCGTACAATAGGACACAATGAAGCCAATGTGGTTTTAAGCTTGAAAGAAGCTCCACAATAGAATTTTATTTTAGACTTGGTTTTCTTTTCAGAGGATCACCAGAAGGTCTTACTGAAAGTGTTAGAAGAAGCCCACTTGCCAAAATCAGTGGATGTTGAAAAGTTCCATCATCTAGTTGATCACATCTTTAACAGTAATGTGATATCCTTCAACGATGATGACATGCATCCCGAAGGGACAGGTCATTACAAATCATTACACATAGCGGTCATGTCCTCCAGATATGTGGTGGGAGGAGTTCTGATAGATGGAGGATCATCCTTAAACATCTGCCCCTATGCCACATTGGAGAAAATGAACATCAATCTCAACAGGATCCGAAGCAGCGATACAATCATCAAAGCTTTTGATGGATCCCGACGAAATGTTGTCGGAGAGATTGAACCTGTGGAGATTGGTCCATAAACATTCTGCATATCATTTCATGTGCTCAACATAGCTAGAGGATACAATCTACTTTTGGGGAGACCGTGGATTCATATGGCTGAAGCCATCCCCTCCACTCTCCATCCGCAGCTCAAATACATCATTTACAGTAGCCTGGTCACTATTAATGCTGGGCCAGAATGTCCAGTAAAAAGTGACATATCACTCAGCAGTTTCAATGCAGAAGTTGAACCTATCAACTTCCAGGCCCTTGAGGTGAGCAACACTCACTATCAACCCATTGGGGCACCACCTCTGATACCCAGAGTTTCTACCGAGGTAATGTCGGCAAGTCAAGAGATGATATCCTTGGGTTTTCAATCTGGACAAGGGTTAAGAAAGGAACATCAGGAATCAAATGCCTAATTCAAGTTCCTAGTTAGACAGGGATAGCCAGACTAGGCTATTCTCCTAGGTCCAGTCACAGGAACCCTCACAAGCATAAATAAGTTCCTTCATCTTCAAGGCGATTGCCTAAACCTACAGAGGTTGAGCCTGTACGGCCTTTATTAAAGGTACCTGCCCATGTGGTAGTTATGCTGTTTTCTAAGCTGATACCGGTCAAAGGAAAGGAAGTCTTGATTCTAGACCCGGAGGTGGACGAAAGGAATCAAAGGAACAAACAATATATTACTAGACATCTATCAAACATGCGCGTCCTAGTCCATACAGAGGGTATGAACATAGACTTCCTGGATGATGATTGTCCAGACATCATAGTCATCATTCAAGAGAAGGAGGACGACAACAACCCCTTTATCACTGTTGTCCACTAGGACTTCACCCTTGGCAATTGGAGTAGCACTCCTTGCATTTGTCGACAAAGGTAAAAAGGGCATAAACTCCCTCTGCCCTGTAGATAGCAATAACTGCTTATTTTTGCTGTACAATATTAGCAGTTGCTTTTGTCATTTCATGCTAACACTTTGTACGATTGAACAGTTTCATATATTAAGTGAAAGCATTTTGTTTTAGGACTCTAAAGTTAGATGTGTCGAAACTTGCTGATGAGGTGCCTATTCTTCACAAGGACTGTAACTTTGATGTAAAGTTGGACTCAAACTTGATGGAGATTGAACAAGAGGATTATGAGATACCTCATGAGATCAAAGAATGGGTCGAAGACAAACCCAAGCCAAATCTTGATCAAACCACCTCTTGTAACCTTGGAACCTCAGAAAACCCCAAATAAATCTAGATTGGTACATACCTTACTTCAAACCAAAGGAATGACATGGTTACTCTATTAACCCAATTCCATGATATGTTTGCATGGTCTCATGAAGACATGGTCGATTTGTCCACTGACATTGTCATTCATTTCCTCCCCATCAAAGAGGGATTCAAGCCAGTCAGGCAGAAACTCAAGCGATTAAAACCTAAGTGGAGTTTAAAAGTTAAAGAAGAAATTGTGAAACAATTTCAAGCTGGCATCATCATGGTGTCAACATACCATGAGTGGCTATCCAATATAGTCCCCATGCCTAAACCCGGCGGGAAGGTGTGAGTTTACGTGGATTATAGGGATCTGAACAAAGCTTGCCTCAAAGATAGCTTTCCCGTGCCATTCATCCACATACTCATTAATAATACAGCTCAGTATGACATGTATTCCTTTACTGACTGCTTTGTGGGGTACCATCTAATCGTAGTTGCTAAAGAGGATCGTGAGAAAACTGCATTCATCACTCCTTGGGAAACCTTTTACTATAGACGGTTGTCATTTGGCCTCATCAATGACGGAGCTACCTATCAGCGAGCTATGATGGCACTTTTCCATGATCTAATGCACAAAGAGATAGAAATCTATGTGGATGATATCATTGTTAAATCCCGAAGGGAGGAAGACCACCTAGATCATCTCAAAAAGCTCTTCAACAGGTTACGTAGGTACTACTTGAAGTTGAATCCAACCAAGTGCGCCTTTGGCGTTAAATCAGGCAAGTTGCTAGGATTCCTAGTCAACCACAAAGGAATTGAGCTGGATCCTCCAAAAATCCAGGCCATTATGGAAATGCCCATACCTCAGATAGAGAAGGAAATACGGGGATTTTTGGAAAGAATCAACTTCATTAGCTGATTCATCTCCCAACTCATAGCAACCTATGAGCCTATCTTCAAGTTGTTAAGGAAGAACTCCTCCATGAAATGGAATGATGAGTGTCAGAAAGCCTTCATTCTTATTAAAGAGCAGCTAATCAAAGCTCCTATTTTGGTACCTCCTAGGGATGGTGTTCCCCTGTTCATGTACTTGTCAATCAATGACAACGTTATGGGCTGCATGCTGGGATAGAAGGATGATAGAGGCCAAGAACGAGTTATCTATTACCTCAGCAAAAGATTCAGCATCAGTGAACATAAGTACACTTTAATTAAGAAAACTTGTTGTGCTTTAGCATAGGTTTCCACGAGATTACAGCATTATCTCCATGGTCACACAACCCATCTTATATCCCGCGTGGATCCTCTCAAGTACGTGTTCAACATACCCATGTTGAATTATAGACTATCCAAATGACAGTTGATCCTACAACAATTTGACATTATTTACGTGACGCAAAAGTCTATAAAAGGTCATGGAATTGTGGATCAATTGGTCGTCGCACCTTCAGGGGATTTCAAACCCTTGGAGATATATTTGCTCGATGAAGGGGTAATGATAGTTCAGCAACACCATCAGGATGATACACGTCAACTATAGAAGATGTATTTTGATGGAGCTGTAAACATGGAAGGTTCTAAAGCTAAAGTAGTTCTAGTATCCATTACAAGAGAACAGTATTTCGTCCCCGTCAAGTTGTAGTTTGCCAGCACCAACAACACAGCTGAGTATAAAGGTTGAATCATAGGGTTGAAACTAGCCTAATCCATGGGTATCAGACGGTTAACTGTCTTTAGAGATTCCGAATTGGTAATCAAACAAATCACTAGGATCTATCACACCAAAGAGCTACATTTAATGTCTTACCATCGGCAGGTTATACAGATGGCTTCGGAGTTTGAAGAAATATCCTTCATCCACATTCCTCGAAATAGGAATGACTTTGCAGATGCACTACCAACTTTGGCCTCCTTGATCAACATACTTGACAAGGAAGACACACCAAATATTATCGGCGACCATCTGTGGTACGGTCAACCTCAGAGAGGAAAGCCATACTCCTCTCCATAACTACATATAGAAACTAGTCCCAAGACACCAAAGGGTAGGGAATACACACAGATCAACGATCCATTCTAAAAGACCCTAAGATATCTCAATGTCCATCCATCAAGGGGGAGTTTAGAATACATCAAGATCATAAGCCCTGGAGAAATAAGCAAATATCAAGCAAGTAACAAGGCATAACTAAAAGGGAAGTGAATCAAAATATATTTTCCTGCCATATATAATACTGTTTGATATATACAATGTGTACTGTACATGACAAAAATGGCTAAGCTAGTCTGTATAGAAAAATCCAAGCCCATCTACATGTCAATGTATATGCGCGCTACCAAATCCAATATGGCATCCCTCTCAGAAGAAGGGGGTAACTCTGTAAGCTCCTGCCCTATGGTATCAACGCGAGCCAAGAGATCCAGAACCATCTGCATGGTGACACTATGCTCATCAATGAACGTGCTCATCTCTATAATGATATCAGTAGTATGGGACCTTAATGTTGTACTATTTGTAATAACGACATCTCGGGCAGATATAACTCCATCCCGCTCAGCAACCACTGCATCTCTTGATGATCTAGCCTCATCCCACTCAGCAATAGCGGTGTCTCTATGAACTAATGCATTAATAACTCTCTCTACTAGAGTGACATCTCTCTCAGCAAGAGCTGTCAACATCAAGGCTCTAGCCTGATCTTTCTTAAATGTCATCAGATGTAGACTCTGCTCTAAATACTCTGTAGAATGCGGGGTCATAGTAGCATTCATACTGGGAGAATCAATCAGAGCTGCTGTCAACCTAGCAAATAATTCCTCCTCTATGGGAGAATCAGTGTCCTCCATGGGCTCCCCACTATCAGAATCAATCCCCGTCTCGGTGGATATAACCCTAACCGATGTAATCTTTGCCTCCATCCATGCAGAATACTCTATAGAATGGCCAGGATGGCTAATAGTAAACTTCACCCTCTCACGCTGGGCCCAACAGGAATACACCCTGGATCTATCCTCTGCTGACAAATGTCGAGAAGACAAATGCTGACCCAATGCCCCCTCAAAAGGGTGAACATCCTAAAACTGGTCGAACTGTGCCATCACAACCAGTGGGTGATACGTGGTCATACCCCTCAAACTAGCCAGAGGAAGATAATACATGCCAGGTGCATGAATAATAAAGCTGTAAGGAGAACTAAGCCCTGAACACAGCCAAATGTCAAATGGATCCTCGATCCCTGCCAAGAATACCGACCAAGATGCAGTGACTGTACACTCAGCCGGTTGAAAGGAGTAAGACATGACTATCTCATAGGAAAAGCAATACCCATGGCGTCGGAAGGTGCCAATCGGTCTCAGGTGTGACATGAACCACACATACAGCAAGACTAAGTTGCCTAAGAATACCCCTGCAGAATGGGTATGGCAATACGTGGTTGACCTCAATGTCTCTGTCACAATCATTGGTACAATGGTATGTCCCTCCCGAAGATCCCGCACTGCAATAATCACGTCGATGTCTAAATGGTCCATGTACAGTAGCGTGTACAAATAAGTCACTACACACATCAAGAGTACATCTACTCTAGCAACACGCCACTCATCCTGAGACGTGGTGAAATCCCCGGAGTGTTGTATATAACTATCCAAAGAGCCAATCTGTCAATCAGAAAATGCATGGACACTACATGCCCTGAAAAGATCTCATCCAGAGCAACTTTGCACCTCAAACCAGTGAGGGTCATAAATTGTCGGCTCATATCTCTGATAGTCATCCGAGTGCAAGGCCTGTCCAATGGCAAATCTGTCAGACGCTCATACTCTTCCAAGGTAGAAGTCAACTTATGGGTCTCAAACCGGAACACCTACCTCTTCGGTGCCCAGTGCTCCAGCATTGTATTCAGTTAAATTATGCCAAAAGCCACAAGGCTTTGTTTGCCTTGCACACTAAAACTCCCAGTTAATTTATTTTTTATATTTTCTTATCATATAGTTTCCTTGTCACATCTTTATTTAGTTTAAATAAATCAAATCAAATTTTACACTTAACTTATAATTACAATTATAATTTCATTATAATTATATTTATGCTTAACAAATTATTACATATCTACTTTAATTATTATTAAACTAGAACATCATGACTACACAACATTACCATTATCAATTTATTTAATTTAATTATCTCATTAAATTAAATCTTCAAATCATAAAATTATTATTCATTAATTTAATTATTATAACACACTTTAACTAAATTATTGCACAGTAATTTCATCAATATTTATCTACCTCAATAAATAAATCAATTAAAATATTTATTTAATTCAATAAATATTTAAAATTAATTACAAAATTCTCGTTCATTACACTGTAAACATAGAAGGCGCATGAGCAGGGACAGTCCTTGTTGTTAGGTTTGTATATAGCTCGATCATGTAATCAAATTACACAAAAGGTGCAGAAGCGAGATTAAACAAAATTTAAAAATTTTCATACAACCCATCAACATGATCATACTTCGTGCATAATTATTAATCAATAGAAAAAAGATGGAGATCAGATTCACACCCTTGTAGAAACGAGCTTCCACTGTTACGAGTTCACCTCCAATTCCTTTCACGTTCTCCTTGAATTCAACGGGTTTGATTCCTTCCTTTGATCAACATTTAATCACCCAAGTGTTTCGCCGCTAGAGGTGATCCACTAAGGAAGAACAAGTATTCAAGAAGATGTGTGTTTGACAAAACCCTAATTCTATCTCTATAGAATATGTGAGTACTCTCCCAACTCTTTGAAATATCATTAACTTTTGTCACCCTTAGCATCTTATTTATAGATGTAGGGAACCCTCCTAAACCATTTAAGAATATGATTTTATTTTAATTAATTAAACTCTTTTAATTAATTAGGGTTTTTAATCTTATTATGAATAATTAATTAAACTCCTTTAATTAATTAGCATCCTAATTTTATTAGTAATATATGAGAGTACTTATATTAATTAATTCCCAAACTCCTTTAGGAATTAAATAATAGTAATAGTAATAATAATAATAATAATAATAATAATAATAAGACTTCTTTTATTAAATTATATTTAATATTTCAAAAATATTAAATAATAAATATTAAGTTATTTAATTTATTCTATCAACAACGATTAAATTAAATACACTTAACTTATTATTATGATTATGTCATTTACTTCTTAAATAAATATTTTTTCTTTTATGGTGTGACCCTTTAGGTTCTCCATATTAAACCGGTTGTGAATAAATCAATTAGAACAATTCTAATCTTATTTAAATAAATAAATCAACTATTTAATTCTTTTAAATAAATAATATTTATTCTACAATAAGGATAAGTATCTTTGGCAATCAACGACTTTCCAGATAATATAGATTTCAACATTAATTGTAAAAGAACTATTGAGTAAATAGTTATTATACAATTCAATCCTTCCAGCATATAATGTCCCAATTAAATATAGGACATGGAATTACTGTCAAGTCTTATTTTTATTTAATTATATATATTTCGATTCTTAAATGCACAACTCTAAATAATGTAAATTAGAAACTCTTTTTTAATTTCATTCTGCCTTGGCCAAGGACTACTGGGTTATCATTTATCGAATCACATAGGACATTCTCTCCTTTTACTAGAAGCAGTAGATTCTTTAGTGATCATTCATTATCTCCATGTACAATTTATTACACCCAAGCATACTCTTTGATATACCCTAAGGGTTTTAAGGGACATGTTAAAGTATAACTCATCATACACAAGACACTATGATAATCTCAAGTCTAAGGATCACTTGTATTACTATCATTACAGAAATTTCTATTGACAGACAAGTAAAACTCTATTAAGTATTCCTTAGTGAGCCACGTTTAGTGAACTTATTCTCCAATAAGCACCTACATACTTCCTTTAGTGTCTCCACCCAAATGATCATGAGATTAATCATCCTCATTGATAAGTGAGTTTTATACGCATGAATTGGATACATTCGGGCTTAATTCATTGTTGTTCTCAACTATTTTAGAATAGTTTTTAAGTGTTTGTGTCCATTCATACATATTTTACATTGTTTTGTAGGAATTGGGACAAAAGTTACTTGGATCGACGTTTGGGGTGGCTAGATTCGCGTTTTCGGCTTGCTATTTACACAGCAGTCACTTTAGAGCCAATTTGAGTATTTCTACGGACCTTATTTCGAAAAACATAAAGAATGAAAGTTGTAGATCTACTTCTCCTCTTTTCGGAACATCTTGAATCGTTGAAATCGGAGTTCATACGAAAAAGTTATGGCCATTTTCCCAAAGGACATCGGAGTAGAAAATTTCCAAAAAATACACTAGCGTTGGGGCGCTAATTTCAAGGCAATTTCCAGAGCCGGGGCGCTATAAGGCAGAGTTTGAGCGTCAAGCCCAGCGCTGGTGCGTTAGGGAAAGGGTTGGTCCGGCCTAGACGCGTTTTGGGCGAATTTTGACACCTTTTTAGACTCCAAATTGGATTGGGTTTGTTCCTAACCTAAAAATTTGACTTGTAACCTATAAATACATGATGGGAGGCATAAAATAAAGGGAAATTACATAGATTAGATTAGAGATACACTCCATTAGATTAGACATTAACCCTAGTTCTTATTAGTTTTGGAGATTGAAACAACTTGGAGATCATTGAAGATCAAGAGCAGGAACAAGAGGGGAGCATCAGATTTGCTGACAACAAATTCTATTATCTTCTCTTATCATACTTTTATCTTTTAAGGTTTATTCAATTGTGGATTCTTGGTTTTAATTCATTAATTATGAACTAACTCTTTTATTAAGATTTCAATTGAACTTTTTATGGTTTTGAATTGATTATTTAATTTATTCTAATTATTTATGTTGAAGTGAATTGCTCATCTTGCTTTGAGCTTATTGATTAATTATCTGATCAATAATTACCTTATTACTCTAGAAGGAATTGGAAAAGGAATTCTAGGCTTAGAACTAGGCTTGGTGACATGTGACTTAGTTATTTGCATAGTGAATAATTAGATTTGTGAATAGAATGAGAATATCTATTTGCCGCATGTAACATAAGAGGAATTGGGTTTGTAGCGAGTTTAGTTCAATTATTTTGCATATAGATATAGCAAAATTAATCTGGGTTAAATAGAAGGCAATTGATCACTCGAGAGAGGGCTTTTGGCATTTGAGAATTCCTGTTAACAATTCAGTAGATATAATAATTGAGATAGTTGAATAATTGATTTATAATTCATAATTGGGGATATTGGAGTCTTAATTCTTATTTTTTTGTATTCTATCAATTCTTAGTTGTTTATTTGCTTTCTTTTAGAATAATTTTTTTGTTTTGTTTAATTTAGTTTTCTTAAATCTAGAAATCGCAATTATTGGTTGTTTAAATAAAATTGATTTGGTTAAGAATTAGTACTTGGTGATTTTTATTAAATAATTTCTCATGGGAACGATACTCTACTTTCACTTTATTACTTGTTGACCGTGTATACTTGTACGTATTCATTGATTGCGAAATCAATCAACACTCATCCAATGAGCAAGCAACGTATGTACCAATTTATCCAGATTCACTAATCCCTTTTTTAGTAATCCAACAATTAGGAATAATTTTAGTTTGTGAGCTATCTAATAATTTAGATCTCATTAGCATGATCATCGTCACGATTTTAAAAGCATTGCTCAAAACTATAGGTTTATCACATATTAAAAAATAGCACCATGTAGATAAATTAAAAGCCTTTAATAAATAACTCATTTATTAATAAATAAATAAGATTGTTACAAAGTATATGCTTTATCATCAAACATTATTGGTTTGTGTGCATACTACTTTTAATCTCCCACTTGCACTAAAGTCAATCACCATAGTATCTCATACATTTCTTCTCTAAGTGGCAATCATCCTGCTGTTGGATAAGCTTTAGTTAATAGATATGTAATGTTGTTCTTAAGAATACACTATCTTTATAGTCATTTCTCTTCTTTCAATGATTCTCTAATCAAATGAAAGTGTCGCAACACATGTTTAAATCCAAGATGAGACTTAGGGATTATTCCTAGTTTTGTAATGAACTTTTTATCCAAACAATCAACTTGCAGCTTCATTTTACAGCAATATACCTTGTATTTGTCACTAAACCAACAACTCTTTGATGTTAGGAACCTTTCCAATTCATTGCACCACCTTTCAAGGTAATGACTTACCCTAAAGTGGATTTGCTATCATCTTGGTTAGTCCAAAAAATATGAGTCTGTTAAGGCATCTAGTATTAATTCAGACCCACCATGTATCTTAATCATATCCTTAGTACCGATTAAGTACTTTTAGGTATTTTTCACCGTCTTACAATGATCTTCTTCAAAATATGACTGATCAAAATCAGGTCTCGTACATTTTATTGCATACATGATAGTAACTCATGCGATCTCTTTTTTATTGGGGACAATTTAGATAGATACACTTCATGGCTCATCATCATGAGACCTCTCTTGGAGATTGTCATGCTAAACGCCTTTAGTATCGAATGAATATACGTTTATTGGGTTACGCCGAGCATCCTTTAAAATCTATCTATATAGATTTGTATCCCTAATTAATATACTCTTCCCAAATCATTCATGGAGGAATGTTTAGTCAACTAATCTTTACTGATTGTAGCATTGGTATGTCATTCCTCATCCGTAGTATATCAGCATATAATACTAGAAATATAACGACGCTCCCACTGACCCTTTTGTACACACTAGGTTCATTCTCATTTTTGATAAAAGCAAACTCGTTTAATTATCTCATCAAAACGAATGTTCCATTTTTCAGAAGCTTGCTTTAATGCATAAAACGGACTGTTGTAGCTCATATACATGATTTGCTTTAACCATTGAAACAAATCCATCTGGCTGTATCATACATACATTCTCCTCTTATAATTTATATTTGAGGAAGGGCATCTCCACGTCCATTTACTAGATTTAGTAATAATAAGCTGCAATCACAAGTAAAATCCAAATGGACTTGAGCATTACTACCGGTAATACGGTTTTATCACAATCAACTCTTTAATTTTATTTGAAAACTTTTCCCATTAGTTTGGTCTTATAGGTCTCCACCTTTCCATTTGCTCTAAAGATCCATATCAAATTTTATGGTCATTTGCCATTTCTCTGAGTATCTACAACTCTTAGCCTCATCGTATGTAACTGGCTTATCATTTTCTATGATGCGTATCTCATCATCATGATCCATGATGAATCCATACCACCCAGGTATCTTCGGTACTATTTTAGATTTACGATTCGGTTGTGGTACAATAAGTCTGTAACAACCAAAATTTTCAGAAGTTATTAAAATAAGAATTTAGTAAACAAAATTCTTAATATAAGATGTGTTGATAATATCTATGTATTTATATGTTGGGAAAATGAGGTTTAACAGTTAACTATACTGTTGAAGAAATGAAATAATATTAGTAATTTAATTAAGTTCAAATTATAATATGAAATAAGATAATTTGATTGTTATGCCTTGTTGGCAATGGAATTTTTATAAATTAATTTCATAAATAATGTGAGTAATTTACTTAATTTAAATAGTGAATTAATATAATTATTTTAATAAAATGAGAAGGTAATATATTGCATGAAAATGTACTATGTTAATGTATTACGATAGTGAATTTCGTAAATAGTAAAATATTTATTAAATGAAATAAATATTTTAGTTGAAATATTTATGAAATAAAATAAATATTCGATGAAAATTATTAAAGAATTCTTTATCTAAGTACAATAATATTGATTAAATGATTTTATAATACGTGCGTACTTTATTACACCAATGGAATGGAAATATTCTAATTTAATTAAACAATTAAATTAGAGGATTAATGATTTGTTAAACAAATTATAATTATATTAGCTAATTAAATATTGTGTTGGCTAAGTAAAGATTATAATTTAATTGGGTAATGTGTGGCATGAATACTATAGGATAAGCGAAATATAAAAATAAAATAGAAAGAGTTTTAAAGTGTGTCAACCAAACAAGGTCTTATGACCTTTGGTATATTGTAACTGCTAAGACCCTTAATTTATTTGAGCGTAAACCGTTTGTCAGTTTTTATGTTACGTATTATTTTGCTAAGTCTAAATAGTAGAGAGAAAGGGGAGCCTTATAGAGGGTTTGAGAGATAGAAAATTTTTTGTGGAATAAGAAGAGAAATCCTGAGAATCAAAAAGGAAGAAGAGGTGTAATCAAGGCTTCCTAATCATCTTCTAACCAATCTAAAGAAGAAATCAAAGCTAACAACTTGGTTATAAAATCTATTTTGTGTTCTTATATATACTTCTCTGTAAATGGATTTTAGTAGAGGATTTGCTAAGAATTGATGATACACTTGTTAATAGATGTGTATAATCTAGTATATAACCTCTGTAATCGGATTAGTGTAAATATGTTAAAAGATAAAGAATTTGAGTTTTGGCATAATATGTACAAGATGGCTTTTTTTAGACCCAAAATTGATGATTAAATCATGTGATAAACTATAAATTGATGATTGTTTATATTAATACATTGAAAAATGAAGAGAATGCAAGTGGAATGAATCTTTTTGGTCAAGAAACGAATTCGTAGCGAGTGAATTCGCTAAATATGTTTAAAACATAAAAATATAGCATGAATACTGAATTGAAACCCTTAAAATAAATTGTTAATATTTTTGATATGTTATAATTATTCTGTAGATGAGTAGTTCAGAGCTTAACGAGTTCAAAGAGTCGAAAACCAACTAATTCTGACTTAAAATGAAGAAGTTATGAAGATTTGAAGTATGTGCATAAAAAACATTACAAAATTTGGAATCTGGGCAAAGCCGAGGGTGGGCGCGCTGCCCATGAGCTTGGGCGCACAACTACGAGCTAGTAGAAATCATGGGCGCACTGGAAATGTGAAGGAAATGGGCGCCCCCCCTCCCATAGTGTGTCAGGTGTGATTATTTTGACCTATTTTAGTAAAACGGCCATAACGTTTTCATACGGACTTTGATTGAGGCGAATCAAGATGATCCGGAATGAGGAAGAATAAAAATACAAATTTTTTGTTTTAAGTATTTCAATTTGAGGTCTTAAGAAGGGGTCAAAATGGTCATCTTTAGGACTGATCTGTATTCGGAGGCAATCGGAAGGCGTGGGCATGCACGTATGCAAGTGTAGTGCTTCTGATGATAAAAGATGTTGTCATAAGTTATAAAACATGAATATTAGTAAATATAATGATGCATAACATTAATAAATGATTTATTAGATAAGTTGTATAAGCATACTAAGCATGCACAAGAGAGACAAATTGGGCGTGTGACGAATAAACGTCGAAATGCCGTAACAAGTGTTAATGAACATAAAAAGTGTTTTCAGTCAAATGAAATGAACATTATAAGATATAAAATGGGGTTAATATAAAACTAATAAGTTGTCCTAGCATGACTTAAACACTTGAATGAACTTCGAGTATGAAATATAGTGAGATATAAGTCGAAAGTTAACATAATCAAATTGAACATTGTGTATTGATAGTAGAAGGGTTATGAGATATAGAGTATAGTTTACATTACAACTACTATGCATTGTTATATGACTAATAGTTGATGTGCATTATTATATAATTGTGTAGGGCACGTGAAGTTCAGATAGTTGTAAGCTGTTAAACTATTATTGGTAAATAATGATCAAGGTAAGTCTTTCAGTGACTATTTGCTATGTGAACTTGATGACGAACTGTTTTAAATCTTTATTACTATGAGCATCATGTGTTATATATGTTGAAAGTGTAAGACCCCTAACTTTTTATAAATAAAATTGAATTTTCTCTAATTATTATTTGGAATAATAATGTGTTAATGTAAGACCCCAAATTTATGAAATGAAAGTATTCAATTTTCTTATAATTATTATTCTATTTAATGGTTAAATTGATAAAGGGTTAAAGTTAAGGGTGATATGTGAAAATTTTGCAAAGTAAGCAAGTTGATATAAAATATTCGTTTGGTCGGGGAATATTCTTTTTGTCCGAGAATATTTATACGACGACACCATCATTAGTGAACCCCAGAACGGAATAATTATCGGAGTTAGAAAATAACAGTTATTGATTATTGATGCTTACGTAAGAAGCCACTCAGTTTATTCAATTAGTGCTACAATAGTTGCTGCATAATATCTCTCATATTATTAATTCAATTATTGTCATAGTATCATTTGCATAATATTTATTATTAGTAAATCAATAATTGAGACGACAAAGTTATTCATATTAATATTTGTAATATTGACGATGACAAGAAAGTTCTGTCGAGGAGAGGTTTGGTCACCTAATTGCGCGCCAATAGGGAGAAATCCTTATCGGAAAGCCCCTCTTTCCTGGGAATGATCTGGTTGTTAAATATTGTGAGTTATAATATTAATGATGAATAATTGTTGAAAGATTAAAAATGTGTTGATTAAAGATAAGTGATTTGTGATAAATATTTATTCAATTTTTGATATAAATAAATGGGTTTGTTGTGAGGTGTTTGTTATAAGTTTGACTTATTATTTTATGAGGAAATATACTAATTTTTCAGACCGTTGGTTGAAGTTATTCAATATTCTACTAAGGTAAGGGGTGTTATTTATTTTATATTCACTTACGATATTATTTTTAGTATTCGTAAGAATATTATCTTCGTTCAATATTCGTAAGGGGTATTTTTTTTCTTTCGTATTCATGAAGATAGTTATTTTCTTTCAATACTCGTCAGGGTTGTTATTCTATTCTTTATTATTCTGTTGGAATAACCTGTCTACGCAGACTACCGCATGCATGGTGAAATCTTTTCGTTATTCCATTCTTTATTATTCTGTTAGAATAACCTATCTACGCAGACTACCGCATGCATGGTGAAATCTTTTGTTATTCCATTCTTTATTATTCTATTGGAATAACCTATCTACGCGGAGTACCGTATGCATGGTAAAATCTTTTGTTATTCTATTCTTTATTATTTTGTGAGAATAACCTGTCTACGCGGACTACCGCATGCCTGGTGAATAACCCTTTGTATTCAATTGTGGAAATGATCTATCTACGCGGACTACCGCATGACAGGTGAAAATTCATTTGCAGTTTCGTATATTATTTCTTTTCATATTCTTAAATCAAAACTTACTATGGTAAGTATTGATTCTATAATTCCTGAAATTAGTGGAATATTCTTGAGTTTTGCGCTTCATCCAGTATCGTTTCATTAGAATATTGATCTGAACTTTCTTATTAAATATCAATATTTTCACCCAGGGTACTATTCACGGGCTACTATTCACTCGAATATTATTCACCCGAGAATTTGGGGTACTTTTCATACCGAGTTACTATTCACGGGGTACTATTCACTTAGGTACTATTGACCCGGAGTACTATTCATAACAAAAATTGATTTCGATCTAAATCATTTTTGATACAGTATTATTCTTGAATTTTACTCCATAAAGCAGTATCATGTTAACAATTTGGACATTATTGAATTCTGGATAAATTAAATTATAAAAATTTAAAAATTTATCCTTTGTTTTCTTTTAATTGAATTCTTATATCATTGTCATCATCCTCATGTTTATATTATGATAAAAGTCATTTGTAGCTTACGTGCATAGATGTACTATTGATTGGTATGATTATGATCAGGGATTCTTTGGTATATTCATGACCGTAATATTACAAATGATGTGGTAAAAGTCCTCATTGGCCTGTAGTGCATTGATGGACAATTGTTGGTATGATTATAACCATTGATGATTACATGAATATCCTTGGCCCGTAGTGCAAGGAGGATTCGATGATGTGGTTTATTTATTAAGCTGAGTCTAAAGCGATAGAGTTGATGAAAAATGTTTTAAACCATATAAGATAGTAGATATCATGCTCTACTTGACTCTTCTAATGGATTGGTTGTTCCGCTGCAGTTAAACTTGATGTTTATTATATTTTATCAGCTTAACACTATTGAAGGCTAACGATAATTTATTCTGCATTATCTTAGTCATAATATTTCTTACTGGGCTAGTTGAGCTCACCCTTTGCTTTTATTGTTCTCTTCAGGAAATGAGAATATAGCTGGGACTAGTCGGGGAACGGAGTGACGGTCTAGATGTTTGCATTAGTAGTCATCACTATTCTGTGAAATAGTGTGATAATAATTGTAATGAGGACTTAGTTTTGAGTTTGAATACTATCTAGAAGATAATATTTGTTTAAAACTCACATCTTATGTTTTGTCGTATTCTACACGACACTTATCAGTTGTATAAATTAAGTTTGTATTGGAATTATGTACCATGTATTTGGCGACCCAAGATGGGTGATGTATACCTATTTTGGGGGCGTCACAGTTAATTTGGTATAATGATTTGGTTATGGGTGAAATGTACAAATTTTGCAAAATAAGCAAGTGGTTATAAAATATTCATTGTTATTGTGGAATATTCTTGTTGTCGGGGAATATTCGTATGATGGCGCAACCATTTGTGGGTCCCATAACGAAAAATGGTCGGATAAAGAAAACGACAAGTTTGAGTTTTTACAAATAATGGCGTAGTTGTTACCGTTAACACTGTTGAAATACCCGGTGGTTAAAATATAGTAATAAGCATGGTTGCACAATAGCACACGGTATTACACAATATTTTTGAATTATTGATTCTTACGTAAGAAGGCACTACTATAAGACCCCAACTTATTAATAAATGAAATTAAATTTCCTCTATTTATTATTTTGAAATAGAAAGGGTTGATTTGATTAATGTGGTTAGTTATGGGTAAAATGCGCAAATATTTCAAATAAGCAAGTGGTTATAAAATATTCATTTTTGGTCAGTGAATATTCGTGTGGTCGTGGAATATTCTTTCTGTCGGGGAATATTCATACGACGGCGCAGCTATTTGTGGGCCCCATAACGGAAAACGACTGGATGAAGATAACGACAAAATTGAGTTTTTATAAATAATGGCGTAGTTGTTACCGTTAACACTGTTGGAATACCCGGTGGTTAAAATACAGTAATACGCGTGGTTGTATAGTAGCACAGTAGCACACGGATTGCACAGTATTTTTGAATTATTGATTCTTACGAAGGCACTACTCAATAATTGTTACAGTAGTTGCTGTTCAATATATTATTTTATTAATTCAATAATTGTTGTGTTGATATTTTATATTATTGTTGTTTCAATAATTGTTGGTGCACAGTATTTTCTATTATCAGATCAATAATTCATATTATTTAAATAATATTATTAGATAGCATTATTGACAATGTCTAGAAAGTTCTATCTAAGGAGAGATTTGGTCATCTAATTGCGCGCTAGTAAGGAGAAATCCTTATTGGAAAGCCCCCTCATTCCTAGGAACGGCCTAGTTGTCATAAATGTGATTCTGTAATATTATTTGTGAATAATTAATTATTGATTCATATGATAAGGAAATATTTATTTTTATGTGGATATAAATGAGGGATATATTTTTGTGGTTAAAAATGAAGGAGTTAATGTTGAGGTGTTTTATCAGTATTTTTATCGGAATAGAGGTATTAAAAATCAAATTAGGGTTTTTGAGATATTTTACGAGGGTTATAATTTTTAATCCGACCGTTAGATCATGGTAATATTTAGATATGTTATACATATATAAGTTGAGTATATGTCCACAAAATTTGAATCGTTAAAAATGAACGTATGATTTGTTATGAATTTTACGAGATGACTGGTTTAGAAATTGTTGAATTTTCTGAGTTAATCATTTTGGTAGAAAATTCTAGAATTGGTAGGCCCCACTCTTGGTTGGTGAAGAAATGTGCTGAGATTTTTATTCAAATGTGGTGGGTGGGAATAGTAGCATGTAAAGCCATCAGGTTGAAGGTTAAGTCTGCTTCGGCGTGCTAACATTTTCCTATAAATAGAGGGCTAAGTTATAATTGAAAATCACACCAGAATTCATAAGTTTTCTCTCTTTGTCTCTCTAGATTATTGATTGTATTTTGTGAGTATTTAGATACTTTGAAAGTTGCTATTCAGCACAAGTTTCATTCAGCCTCATATCTGATATTCAGTCAGAAGTACAGTTAGTTTGAGGTAAGGGATATTATTTTCTTCTTAAATGATATTATCTTCTTCAATATCATTATGCTGAAATATTGATATGAGTTTTTTTTATCAAATTTGGAACTTTTTGTGTCAAGGTTACTATTCACGTATACGACACTATTCATGTATACGGCACTATTCACGAATACAGCACTATTCACCAAAAAATAAAATTTTCTCTTTTTGTCCAAGATGTCTATTATGGTTACTATCTTTAATTGTATTCATGTTTTGATCTTTATTTTTGAATTCTGCTTCACAATTGATTATTATGAAGTATTATTGATCTTGGATAAACTGTAATACGAATCCCTAATATTTGTCCTTCTGTCTCATTGGATTCGTTTTATTTAAGATAATTTTTCATCATCCTTAGTCCTAAATGATGATATTACTTAATATCTTTGGCTTGTAGTGCAAAGATGTATAATTACCTGATGAATATCTTTGGCCTGTAGTGCAAAGATGAACAGGTGTTGAGATGAACATGACCGACTGGTGTTACAAATGAATATCTTTGGCCTATAGTGCAAAGATGAATATTTGATTCAAGATGTATATTGATTGATGTTACAGGGATAAAATATTGATGATAGACTTTTAAATCTTAGAAGATAGTAGAATTCTTTCTCTACTTGACTCTTCTAATGGTTTGCTATTTTCGTTGCAGTTGTTGATCTAAAACTTGTTGTCAATTATATTCTATCAGATTTTCCCTGTTGAATACTAATGATAATTTGTTGTATATTATCTTAGTCATAATATTCTTTACTGGGCTAGTTGAGCTCACTCTTTTCCTTTTTGTTCCATTTTTCTTCTCAGGAGGTGAGAACATAGCAGGATCTAGTCGGGGTATGGAGTGATGGTTCTAGAAGTATGTTTTAGCTGTCCTCACTATTTCTGTAAAATAGTGTTTGAATAATTATAACGAGGACTTACTTGAGTGTGGATATTATCTTGAAGACAATATTTGTATTTAAACTCACATTATGTGTTGTCGTATTTTGCACGACAATTGTATTATTGAAGTTGTAGTTTGCTTTTTGTACCATGTATTTGGCGACTCAGAATGGGTGTTGTATACCTATTTTGGGGGCGTCACAGTTGGTATCAGAGCTTAGGGATATGATCCCTGGCTGAGATGTGAGACAAGAACTAGGAGGGGAGAGACGGGGAATTCCTTCGCTAGTATGACCTGAATAAGTTTATTTGGTAATTATTTGGTCGGTCAGATATAGGGATAATATGTGACATGTCTATTAACCCTTGTTTTGTGGCAGTATTTGAGAATGGCAGCAGAGAATGTTAACAATGAAGTGAATGAGACTGTGGAGACACCTTTAATCACCACCCAAGGGAACGTGCAACAGGAAGGCAATATTCCTCCTGTAATCAATGTTACCGAGCAAACGATGAATGATGGAATGTTTAGGAGCTTTTTACAGTTCATGCAAAATCAGACGAGGGAGACTCGTGTGTAGAATACGGGTGGAAATGATAACAACGCGCGGTTTGTCACAGCCAAGCAGTTCAAAGAATTTGGACCACCAAAATTTAAGGGAAAGCCGGATCCGATCATGGCGAAAATGTGGGTTAAGCAAATTACCAAGATATTCGATGTCTTGGGATGCACGGAGGAACAGAAGGTTCCATTCGCCACCTTTATGTTCCGCGGTGAGGCAGACTACTGGTGGGAGTCTGTGAAGCATACCTAGCCTGATGCACTCAACATGTCCTGGGAAACATTTCAGAAATAGTTCAATGACAAGTACTTTCCTGAAAGTATTCATCATATGAAGGAGGTATAGTTTATTAGACTGGAACAAAACAACATGACGGTGTCCCAGTATGAGGCGAAGTTTGCAGAGTTATCCAGGTTTGCACCTCATTTGGTCGAGAATGAGGAACGAATGACAAGGATGTTTCTGAGAGGTTTAAAACCCGAGATTCGGTAATATCTTATCTCTCATAAATTTTTTTTATATTCAGATGTTGTAAACAGGGCTCAATTATTAGAGCGAGATAATGAGTATGTTCAATCGAGGGACCACAACCATGGTCATACCGGTGACAGCAGTCATCAGAGCGATGATAACCAACGAGGAGGGAAAAATACGAACAAAGGCGGTAACCACTCGGGTGGTCATCGTGGCCATGATAATAGGAGAGGTGAGTCAAGTGAAAATTTTAGAAAGAGGAGATTCAACAATGACGGGAAGACATCAGCAGCAACACCAGCACCAACAACAAATTTTAGGGGAAGAGAACGACCGCCAGTTAGATGTTACAAATGCGGGAAAGAGGGACATATCAGCCCAAACTGTCCACAACAATCCAAGGTATGTTACAACTATGGAAAGGAAGGCCACATAGCTCGGGATTGTTCTGTAGCAAAACCAAGTTCAACGGGGATGGTGACTCTAAGGGCTGTCCCGGATAAGTCGAAATCAGCGGTTCCTGGAAGGGCGTTTGTCGTGACTGCCCAAAACGGGAGAAACCCGAACGAGGTGATCACGGGTAAGCTAATCTTGAATTCTTACGAAGTTTATACCTTACTAGATACCGGTTTTACCCATTCTTTTATCTCTACTGCTTGTGCTCAACGTTTAAACTTGACTCCGGAGGAATTGAACTTTGACTTGTCTGTTGAAACTCCGTTGGGTGAAACCTTCGTTACATCTACAGTTTATAAATCTTGCATGATCCAAGTTGGCACTATCACATTACCTGTTGATCTTATCTCTTTACAGATACTTGCTTTTGATGTGATTTTAGGAATTGATTGGTTAACTACTCATCATGCTAAAATTGATTATTTTCGTAAGGTTGTTAGTTTTCATATTCCTAACCAACCTGTTATGCGAATTCAAGCAACCAAACCACTAAAATCAATCGCTGTCTTACCAAGCCATAAAGCCATTCTTTTATTGAAAAACGGATGTCAAGCTTTCTTAGCCCATGTCATGGACTTGAACAAAAATACGTAAGATTTGAATGATATTTCTGTTGTTAGTGAATTTCCTGACGTATTTCCTGAAGAATTTCCTGGCCTAACCCAGAGCGTGATATTGAATTTTTGTATTGATCTTCAACCCGATACAAAACCCATTTCTAAAATCTCATATTGAATAGCTCCTATTGAACTTCAGGAGTTAAAAACCCAACTATAGAAGTTGGTACCCGAGCCTCTATCTGGTGACTTCCTTTGTGGAATGCACCAAAGCCAGACTCTCCGTAGGGGACTCTATATTTGTGTGGTGGTAAAACAATAGGTGCCATTGTGACGTGCTATCCAAGATTGGGATATGAATCACAATTGAGAGCAATCGAAGTCGGTGACCAATATGTGTAGCTTTCTGGGCTTAGCTGGTTACTATCGGAGATTCGTGGAATGATTTTCTCGAATCGCTACTCCGTTAACTTAGCTAACTCAGAAAGATACAAAATTCATATGGAGCGAGGAATGCGAGAAGATTTTCCAATAGCTCAAGAGGCGACTCATTCGGAACCTGTTCTGACAATACCATCCTGGAAAAGCGAACGTGGTAGCTGACGCGTTGAGTAGAAGATTTTACGCGAGTACGAGTGCGATATTGTTGAACACAAAGACCTATTTTGTATAATTTATAAATGATAGAGATAGAGTTAATGACTCTAAGGACCCACGTGATGATATACGAGTAAAATCGACTTTAATTGATAACATTAAAGCCGCTCAAGCTACAGACCTGGAGCTGATGAATATGAAGAAGAAGGTGTAAGAATGTGTTATTCTAGAAGTAAGAGTCGATGAAGAGAAGAAAGCTCAAGCCTTCGATTTATTTGAAATCCTCGATCGAGTAGGAACTATGGCCTATAGACTCGTCTTAACGATAAGTATGTCGCGTGTTCATAACGTTTTTCACGTATCGATGTTACATAAATATGTGGACGACCCGAATCATATTATTGCGTTAGAACCAGACGAGATAGCCGAAGATTTAACGTACGAGGAGGTACCTGCTAAGATATTGGATAGGAAAAAACATGTCCTATGCACGAAGGTTATACCACAAGTTAAGATTTTGTGGAGAAACCATGCTATTGAAGAAATGACTTGGGAGTTGGAATCAAAAATGAAAGCGAGGTATCCTCACCTTTTCGAAACACCAGGTACGTACGTCAATTTTGAGGACGAAATTTCATAAGGAAGGGAGGTTATAAGACCCCAACTTATTAATAAATGAAATTAAATTTCCTCTATTTATTATTTTGAAATAGAAAGGGTTGATTTGATTAATGTGGTTAGTTATGGGTAAAATGCGTAAATATTTCAAATAAGCAAGTGGTTATAAAATATTTATTTTTGGTCGGTGAATATTCGTGTGGTCGTGGAATATTCTTTCTGTCGGGAAATATTCGTACGACGGCGCAGCTATTTGTGGGCCCCATAACGGAAAACGACTGGATGAAGATAACGACAAAATTAAGTTTTTATAAATAATGGCGTAGTTGTTACCGTTAACACTGTTGGAATACCCGGTGGTTAAAATACAGTAATACGCGTGGTTGCACAGTAGCACACGGATTGCACAGTATTTTTGAATTATTGATTCTTACGAAGGAAGGCACTACTCAATAATTGTTACAGTAGTTGCTGTTCAATATATTATTTTATTGATTCAATAATTGTTGCGTTGATATTTTATATTATTGTTGTTTCAATAATTATTGGTGCACAGTATTTTCTATTATCAGATCAATAATTCATATTATTTAAATAATATTATTAGATATCATTATTGGCAATGTCTAGAAAGTTCTATCTAAGGAGAGGTTTGGTCATCTAATTGCGCGCTAGTAAGGAGAAATCCTTATTGGAAAGCCCCCTCTTTCCTGGGAACGGCCTAGTTGTCATAAATGTAATTCTGTAATATTATTTGTGAATAATTAATTATTGATTCATATGATAAGGAAATATTTATTTTTATGTGGATATAAATGAGGGATATATTTTTTTGGTTAAAAATGTAGGAGTTAATGTTGAGGTGTTTTATCAGTATTTTTATCGGAATAGAGGTATTAAAAATTAAATTAGGATTTTTGAGATATTTTGTGAGGGTTATAATTTTTAATCCGACCGTTGGATCGTGGTAATATTTGGATATGTTATACATATATAAGTTGAGTATATGTCTACAAAATTTGAACCGTTAAAAATGAACGTATGATTTGTTATGAATTTTAGGAGATGACTGGTTTAGAAATTGTTGAATTTTCGGAGTTAATCATTTTGGTAGAAAATTCTAGAATTGGTGGGCCCCACTCTTGGTTGGTGAAGAAATGTGCTGAGATTTTTATTCAAATGTGGTGGGTGGGAATAGTAGCATGTAAAGCCATCAGGTTGAAGGTTAAGTCTGCTTCGGCGTGCTAACATTTTCCTATAAATAGAGGGCTAAGTTATAATTGAAAATCATACCAGAATTCATAAGTTTTCTCTCTTTGTCTCTCTAGATTATTGAGTGTATTTTGTGAGTATTTAGATAATTTAAAAGTTTCTATTCAACACAAGTTTCATTCAGCCTCATATTCGATATTCAGTCAGAAGTACGGTTATTTTGAGGTAAGGGATATTATTTTCTTCTGAAATGATATTATTTTCTTCAATATCATTATGCTGAAATATTGATATGAGTTTTTTTATAAAATTTGGAACTTTTTGTGTCGGGGTTACCATTCACGTATACGGCACTATTCACGAATACGGCACTATTCACAAAAAAAAAATTTCCCTTTTTGTCCAAGATGTCTATTATGGTTACTATCTTTGATTGTATCCATGTTTTGATCTTTATTTTTGAATTCTGCTTAACAATTGATTATTATGAAGTATTATTGATCTTGGATAAACTGTAATACGAATCCCTAATATTTGTCCTTCTGTCTCATTGGATTCATTTTCTTTAAGATAATTTTTCATCATCCTCAGTCCTAAATGATGATATTACTGAATATCTTTGGGCTGTAGTACAAAGATGTATGATTACCTGATGAATATCTTTGGCCTGTAGTGCAAAGATGAACAGGTGTTGAGATGAACATTACCGACTGGTGTTACAAATGAATATCTTTAGCCTATAGTGCAAAGATGAATATTTGATTCAAGATGTATATTGATTGATGTTACAGGGATAAAATATTGATGATGGACTTTTAAATCTTAGAAGATAGTAGAATTCTTTCTCTCTTGACTCTTCTAATGGTTTGCTATTTCCGCTGAAGTTGTTGATCTAAAATTTGTTGTCGATTATATTCTATCAGATTTTTCCTTGTTGAATACTAATGATAATTTGTTGTATATTATCTTAGTCATAATATTCTTTCTGGGCTAGTTAAGCTCACCCTTTTCCTTTTTGTTCCATTTTTCTTCTTAGAAGGTGAGAATATAGCAGGATCTAGTCGGGGTATGGAGTGATGGTTCTAGAAAGATGTTTTAGCTGTCCTCACTATTTCTGTAAAATAGTATTTGAATAATTATAATGAGGACTTACTTGATTGTGGATATTATCTTGAAGACAATATTTGTATTTAAACTCACAGTATGTGTTGTCGTATTTTGCACGACAATTGTATTATTGAAGTTGTAGTTTGCTTTTTGTACCATGTATTTGGCGACTTAGAATGAGTGTTGTATACCTATTTTGGGGGCGTCACAGTTGGTATCAGAGCTTAGGGATATGATCCCTGGCTGAGATGTGAGACAAGAACTAAGAGGGGAGAGATGGGGAATTCCTTCGCTAGTATGACCTAAATAAGTTTATTTGGTAATTATTTGGTCGGTCAGATATAGGGATAATATGTGACATGTCAATTAACCCTTGTTTTGTAGCAGTATTTGAGAATGGCAGCAGAGAACGTTAACAATGGAGTGAATGAGACTGTGGAGACACCTTTAATCACCACCCAGGGGAACGTGCAACAAGAAGGCAATATTCCTCCTATAATCAACGTTACCGAGCAAACGATGAATGATGGAATGTTTAGGAGCTTTTTGCAGTTCATGCAAAATCAGAAGAGGGAGACTCATGTGTAGAATACGGGTGGAAATGATAACAACACGCGGTTTGTCACTGCTAAGTAGTTCAAAGAATTGGGACCACCAGAATTTAAGGAAAAGCCATATCTGATCATGACGAAAATGTGGGTCAAGCAAATTACCAAGATATTCGATGTCTTGGAATGCACGGAGGAACAGAAGGTTACTACTGGTGGGAGTCTGTGAAGCGTACCCAGCCTGACGCACTCAACATGTCCTGGGAAACATTTCAAAAACTGTTCAATGACAAGTAATTTCCTGAAAGTATTCATCATATGAAGGAGGTAGAGTTTATTAGACTGGAACAAAACAACATGACGGTGTCCCAGTACGAGGCGAAGTTTGCAGAGTTATCCAGGTTTGCACCTCATTTGGTAGAGAATGAGGAACGAATGACAAGGATGTTTCTGAGAGGTTTAAACCCGAGATTCGGCAATATCTTATCTCTCATAAATTTTCTTTATATTCAGATGTTGTAAACAGGGCTCAATTATTAGAGCGAGATAATGAGTATGTTCAACCGAGGGACCACAACCAGGGTCATACCGGTGACAGCAGTCATCAAAGCGATGATAACCAACGAGGAGGGAAAAATACGAACAAAGGCGGTAACCACTCGGGTGGTCATCGTGGCCATGATAATAGGAGAGGTGAGTCAAGTGGAAATTTTAGAAAGAGGAGATTCAACAATGACGAGAAGACATCAGCAGCAACACCAGCACCAACAACAAATTTTAGGGGAGGAGAACGACTGCCAGTTAGATGTTACAAATGCGTGAAAGAGGGACATATTAGCCCAAACTGTCCACAACAATCCAAGGTATGTTACAACTATGGAAAGGAAGGCCACATAGCTCGGGATTGTTCTGTAGTAAAACCAAGTTCAACGGGGATCGTGACTCTAAGGGCTGTCCCGGATAAGTCAAAATCAGCGGTTCCTGGAAGGGCGTTTGTCGTGACTGCCCAAAACATGAGAAACCCGAACGAGGTGATCACGGGTAAGCTAATCTTGAATTCTTGCAAAGTTTATACCTTACTAGATACCGGTTCTACCCATTCTTTTATCTCTCCTGCTTGTGCTCAACGTTTAAACTTGACTCCGGAGAAATTGAACTTTGACTTGTCTGTTGAAACTCCGTTGGGTGAAACCTTCGTTACATCTACAATTTATAAATCTTGCACGATCCAAGTTGGCACTATCACATTACCTGTTGATCTTATCTCTTTAAAGATACTTGCTTTTGATGTGATTTTTGGAATTGATTGGTTAACTACTCATCATGCCAAAATTGATTATTTTCGTAAGGTTGTTAGTTTTCATATTCCTAACCAGCCTGTTATGCGAATTCAAGCAACCAAACTACTAAAATCAATCGATGTCATACCAAGCCATAAAGCCATTCGTTTATTGAAAAATGGATGTCAAGCTTTCTTAGCCCATGTCATGGACTTGAACAAAAATACGTCAGATTTGAATGATATTTCTGTTTGTTAGTGAATTTCCTGACGTATTTCCTGAAGAATTTTCTAGCCTAACCCAGAGCGTGATATTGAATTTTTGTATTGATCTTAAACCCGATACAAAACCCATTTCTAAAATCTCATATTGAATAGCTCCTATTGAACTTCAAGAGTTAAAAATCCAACTATAGAAGTTGGTACCCGAGCCTCTATCTGGTGACTTCCTTTGTGGAATGCACCAAAGCCAGACTCTCCGCAGGGGACTCTATATTTGTGTGGTGGTAAAACAATAGGTGCCATTGTGACGTGCTATCCAAGATTGGGATATGAATCACAATTGAGAGCAACCGAAGTCGGTGACCAAAGTACGTAGCTTTCTGGGCTTAGCTGGTTACTATCGGAGATTCGTGGAAGAATTTTCTCAAATCGCTACTCCGTTAACTTAGCTGACTCAGAAAGATACAAAATTCGTATGGAGCGAGGAATGCGAGAAGATTTTCCAATAGCCTAAGAGGCGACTCATTCGGAACCTGTTCTGACCATACCATCCTATAAAAGCGAACGTGATAGCTGACGCGTTGAGTAGAAGATTGTACGCGAGTACGAGTGCGATATTGTTGAACACAAAGACCTATTTTGTATAATTTATAAATGATAGAGATAGAGTTAATAACTCTAGGGACCCACGTGATGATATACGAGTAAAATCGACTTTAATCGATAACGTTAAAGCCGCTCAAGGTACAGACCTGGAGCTGATTAAAATGAAGAAGAAGGTGTAAGTATGTGTTATTCTAGAAGTAAGAGTCGATGAAGAGAAGAAAGCTCAAGCCATCAATTTATTTGAAATCCTCGATCGAGTAGGAACTGTGGCATATAGACTTGTCTTAACGATAAGTATGTCGCGTGTTCATAATGTGTTTTCACGTATCGATGTTACGTAAATATGTGGACGACCTGAATCATATTATTGCGTTAGAACCAGACGAGATAGCCGAAGATTTAACGTACGAGGAGGTACCTGTTAAGATATTGGATAGGAAAGAACATGTCCTATGCACGAAGGTTATACCACAAGTTAAGGTTTTGTGGAGAAACCATGCTATTGAAGAAATGACTTGGGAGTTGGAATCAGAAATGAAAGCGAGGTATCGTCACCTTTTCGAAACACCAGGTACGTACGTCAATTTCGAGAACGAAATTTTATAAGGAAGGAAGGTTATAAGACCCCAACTTATTAATAAATGGAATTAAATTTCTTCTATTTATTATTTTAAAATAGAAAGGGTAGATTTGATTAATTTGGTTAGTTATGGGTAAAATACGCAAATATTTCAAATAAGCAAATGGTTATAAAATATTCATTTTTGGTCGGTGAATATTTGTGTGGTCGTGGAATATTCTTTCTGTCGGGGAATATTCGTACGACGGCGCAGCTATTTGTGGGTCCCATAACGGAAAATGACTAGATGAAGATAACGACAAAATTGAGTGTTTATAAATAATGGCGTAGTTGTTACCGTTAACACTGTTAGAATATCCGGTGGTTAAAATACAGTAATACGCGTGGTTGCACAGTAGCACATGGATTGCACAGTATTTTTGAATTATTGATTCTTATGAAGGAAGGCACTACTCAATAATTGTTACAGTAGTTGATGTTCAATATATTATTTTATTGATTCAATAATTGTTGCGTTGATATTTTATATTATTGTTGTTTCAATAATTGTTGGTGCACAGTATTTTCTATTATCAGATCAATAATTCATATTATTTAAATAATATTATTAGATAGCATTATTGGCGATGTCTACAAAGTTATGTCTAAGGAGAGGTTTGGTCAACTAATTGCGCGCTAGTAAGGAGAAATCCTTATTGGAAAGCCCCCACTTTCCTGGGAACGGCCTGGTTGTCATAAATGTGATTCTGTAATATTATTTGTGAATAATTAATTATTGATTCATATGATAATGAAATATTTATTTTTATGTGGATATAAATGAGGGATATATTTTTGTGATTAAAAATGAAGGAGTTAATGTTGAGGTGTTTTATCAGTATTTTTATCGGAATAGAGGCATTAAAAATTAAATTAGAGTTTTTGAGATATTTTGTGAGGGTTATAATTTTTAATCCGGCCGTTGGATCGTGGTAATATTTGGATATGTTATACATATATAAGTTGAGTATATGTCCACAAAATTTGAACCGTTAAAAATGAACGTATGATTTGTTATGAATTTTACGAGATGACTAGTTCGGAAATTGTTGAATTTTCGGAGTTAATCATTTTGGTAGAAAATTCTAGAATTGGTGGGCCCCACTCTTGATTGGTGAAGAAATGTGCTGAGATTTTTATTCAAATGTGGTGGGTGGGAATAGTAGCAGGTAAAGCTATCAGGTTGCAGGTTAAGTCTGCTTCGGCGTGCTAATATTTTCCTATAAATAGAGGGCTAAGTTAGAATTGAAAATCACACCAGAATTCATAAGTTTTCTCTCTTTGTCTCTCTAGATTATTGAGTGTATTTTGTGAGTATTTAGATACTTTGAAAGTTGCTATTCAGCACAAGTTTCATTCAGCCTCATATCCGATATTCAGTCAGAAGTACGGTTATTTTGAGGTAAGGGATATTATTTTCTTCTTAAATAATATTATTTTCTTCAATATCATTATGCTAAAATATTGATATGAGTTTTTTTTATCAAATTTGGAACTTTTTGTGTCGAGATTACTATTCAAGTATACGGCACTATTCACGTATACGGCGCTATTCACGAATACGGCGCTATTCACGAATACGACACTATTCACCGAAAAATAAAATTTTTCCTTTTTGTCCAAGATGTCTATTATGGTTACTATCTTTGATTGTATCCATATTTTGATCTTTATTTTTGAATTCTGCTTCACAATTGATTATTATGAAGTATTATTGATCTTGGATAAACTGTAATACGAATCCCTAATATTTGTCCTTCTGTCTCATTGGATTCATTTTCTTTAAGATAATTTTTCATCATCCTCAGTCCTAAATGATGATATTACTGAATATCTTTTGCCTGTAGTGCAAAGATGTATGATTACCTGATGAATATCTTTGGCCTGTAGTGCAAAGATGAACAGGTGTTGAGATGAACATGACCGACTAGTGTTACAAATGAATATCTTTGGCCTATAGTGTAAAGATGAATATTTGATTCAAGATGTATATTGATTGATGTTACAGGGATAAAATATTGATGATGGACTTTTAAATCTTAGAAGATAGTAGAATTCTTTCTCTACTTGACTCTTCTAATAGTTTGCTATTTTCGCTGCAGTTGTTGATCTAAAACTTGTTGTCGATTATATTCTATCAGATTTTTTCCTGTTGAATACTAATGATAATTTGTTGTATATTATCTTAGTCATAATATTCTTTACTGGGCTAGTTGAGCTCACCCTTTTCCTTTTTGTTCCATTTTTCTTCTCAGGAGGTGAGAACATAGCAGGATCTAGTCGGGGTATGGAGTGATGGTTATAGAAAGATGTTTTAGCTGTCCTCACTATTTCTGTAAATTAGTGTTTGAATAATTATAATGAGGACTTACTTGAGTGTGGATATTGTCTTGAAGACAATATTTGTATTTAAACTCACAGTATGTGTTGTCGTATTTTGCACGACAATTGTATTATTGAAGTTGTAGTTTGCTTTTTGTAACATGTATTTGGCGACTCAGAATGGGTGTTATATATCTATTTTGGGGGCGTCACAACTACTAAATAATTGTTACAGTAATTACTATTCAATATTTTATTTTATTGATTCAATAATTGCTACATTGATATTTTATATTATTGTTGTTTCAATAATTGTCACTGCGCAGTATTTTCCATTATCAGATCAATAATTCATATTATTTGAATAATTTTATTAGATAGCATTATTGGCAATGTCTAAGAAAGTTCTGTCTAGAAAAGGGGTTTGGTCACCTAATTACGCGCCAATAAGGAGAAATTCTTATCGGAAAGCCCCTATTTCTTGAGAACGACCTGGTTGTCATAATCGTGATTCTGTAATATTATTTTTGAATAATTAATTATTGATTTATATGATAAGGAAATATTTATTTTATGTGGATATAAATGGAGGAATTAATGCTGAGGTCTTTTATCAATATTTTGTCAGAATGGGGGTATCTTATCAGTATTTTGTCAGAATGGAGGTATTAAATATCATCCGTATGTAGATTTCGGACATTTTTTATTTAGAATTTGGAAAAACTTTCTTCTACAAATTGTAGAGAATTAAATTTCGTATTGAATTGATATGAGATTTGAATTTTTATGATAAAAGAGTTATTTATTATGAATTATTGAAGTTTCAGAAATAAATATTTTTATTAAAAACTTGTGGGCCCCACTTTTGGTTGTTGTGAAAAAATCTAGTTTTGGTGGGCCCCACTATGGTGTGCAAAAATTTGATCAAAAGTGGCGTGCTTGAAAAGTTTGGAAAATATTATTTTATTAATTTAGTCTGCTTTGGCGTTCTAAGCATTTTTCTATAAATAGGGTGTTTAGTTCGAATTGAAAATCACACCAGAATCATAAGTTTTCTCTCTCTATATTATCGAGCATATTTTTGTGAGTATTTAGATACTTTGAGAGTTGTTATTCAGTGCAAGTTTCCTTCAGTGTTATATCCGGTATTTCAACCAGAAGTACTATTCTTTTGAGGTAAGGGATGTTATTTTCTTCGTAAATGATGTTATTTCTTTCAATATTATTATACCAAAATATTGGTATGAATTTTATTATAAAATTTTTACCTTTTCATGTCGAGGTTACTATTCAAGTATACGGTAATATTCACGTATACGATACTATTCATAGATACGGTATTATTCACGAGTACTATTCACGAAGTATGATTTTTCTTGTGAAATTTCTACCTTTTTGTGTCGGGGTTCCTATTCACGTATACAGCACTATTCACGAATACGGCACTATTCATAAAAAAATAAAATTTTCTCTTCTTTGTCCAAGATGTCAATTATGGTTACTATCTTGGATTGTATCCATGTTTTGATCTTCATTCTTAAATTTTACTCCACTATGATTTATTATGGAGTATTTTTGAACTTGGATTATCTAAAGTACGAATTCCTAATCTTTGTCCTTTTATCTCATTGGATTCATTTTTTTATAATATTTTTCATCATCTTCAGTCCTAAATGATGATATAACTGAATATCTTTAGCTTGTAGTGCAAAGATGAATGATTACCTAATGAATATCTGTGGCCCGTAGTGCAAAGATGAACAGGTGTTGAGATGAACATGACCAACTGGTGATATAAATGAATATCTTTGGCTCGTAGTGCAAAGATGAATACTTGGTCCAAGATGTATATTGATTGATATTACAGGGATAAAATATTGATGATGAACTTTTAAATCATAGAAGATAGTAGACTTCATTCTCTACTTAACTCTTCTAATTAATTGTTATTTCCGCTGCGAATATTTATCTCATCAAAACGAAAGTTCCATTTTTCAGAAGCTTGCTTTAATGCTTAAAATGGACTGTTGTAGCTCATATACATGATTTGCTACAACCATTGAAACAAATCCATCTGGCTGTATCATACATACATTCTCCTCTTATAATTTATATTTGAGGAAGGGCATCTCCACGTCCATTTGCTAGATTTAGTAATAATAAGCTGCAATCGCAAGTAAAATCCAAATGGACTTGAGCATTACTACCGGTAATACGGTTTTATCACAATCAACTCTTTGACTTTATTTGAAAACTTTTCCAACTAGTCTGGTCTTATAGGTCTCCACCTTTCCATTTGCTCCAAAGATCCAGATCAGATTTTATGGTCATTTGCCATTTCTCTGAGTATCTACAACTCTTAGCCTCATCGTATGTAACTGGATTATCATCTTCTATGATGTGTATCTCATCATCATGATCCATGATGAATCCATACCACCGAGGTATCTTCGGTACTATTCTAGATTTACGATTCGGTTGTGGTACAGTAAGTTTGTAACAACCTAAATTTTTGGAAGTTATTAAAATAAGAATTTAGTAAACAAAATTCTTAATATAAGATGTGTTGATAATATATATGTATTTATATATTGGGAAAATGAGGTTTAACAGTTAATTATACTGTTGAAGGAATTAAATAATATTAGTAATTTAATTAAGTTAAAATTATAATATGAAATAAGATAATTTGATTGTTATGCCTTGTTGGCAATAGAATTTTTATAAATTAATTTCATAAATAATGTGTAACGAATGAGTGGTTTGAGTTGTGATTCTGAGGACAGAATCCTTATAGGGAGGGAATGATGTAACAATCCAGCTTTTTAATTATAATATTTAAATATTTATTGAATTATATAGCTATTTAATAGATGTGTTTATCGTTGAATAAGTATTTGTTTAATTGATTTGATGTGATTTGATTATTTATTTGTTTAATAAATAATTAATAAGTTAAGGAAAGGAATTATTTTGAAATAGTAATCTAATTTAATTTAATAATTAAGTTAGAGAGTTTATAATGATTAAATAAATTATTATATTATGCAATGAATTATTATTAGAATTAATTAAATTAAGTATGAAAACTTAATTAATTAGAAGTGTGACAAATAACTATATTATAAATGGTTATTAAAATAAATTAAAGTAGTTTTAATTTATTTTGCCAAACAAGGCTTAAATATATTAAGTCTTTAATTTTAAAGCGTTTTGCCAAACAAAGCCTTATGGCTTTTGGATTTTTAAATTTGATTTATTAGTAATATAAATTAAATTAAATAAAATATAAATAATATATAATAATTATGGGAACCGCTGTTTTAATAAGGCCGTTAGTGGCGTCGGTTTTAAAACATTTGAAAAGATACGTTAGTTTATTTTAGTTACGTCTAATCGATTTGGCTAAAGCCTAAGAAAAGAATAGAAGAAAGGTTTGTCAGAGGCTTGAGAGAGAGTTTGAGAGAGAAAATAACAAGAGAAAGTTTTGAGTTCTTTAAGTTATTCTCAGTGGTTAACAAGAATTGTCTGAGCAAATTGAAGATATGTTATATAACCCTTAATATATATGCTACGGCATAATTTTTTCATGAGTTTCACTGTGTAAAAAATTCTTTACAAATTCTCTGTGAAGTTAAAATTCTTTTGAATTGTTGTATAAACTGAATAATTGCACTTGTAGGTAATTGTAATGCTAGAGTTTATGTTTAGATAAGGGATTGTACGCTAGTCTCGTTTAAAAAGGAAGAAATTGTTTGCAGTTTATAGATGTTCAAAAATGACTGGTAAAAATACCAAATATTAATATAATGTAATTGTCTGTAATAATTTGGTGGTGAATTAATGGTGAAATTGAACACTAAATATATTAACTTGGTAAGAAACGATGAGATTATAGTTGGAATGGACTAAGTTGATGAATAATAGGAATGTCAGTGTTAAACTGTGTAAACAAACGTCGGTTATGGAATTTGGTTTTTAAAATAATGCTTTCAATGATTTAAGATTTCTAGAATCGTGATTTAGTCGTTGGTAATTAGTATATACATGTTGGGTAATGTGTATATGTGTAATTGGCTTAGGTTATACATGTTAATTAGTGTTAGAAATCAAGTTATTGACAGAAATTTAGTTGTTCTGTTCTTCGTGGGATGCGATTCTGCAAGTTTCGGCGCTCTAGCGCCAAAAATGGAGCCCCAGCGCCAGAAATTCGCGTCGCGGCATTGAAATTCGCACCCCAGCGACAATTTCGTGCCCCAGCGCCACTAGTTAGCTTAGTCCTTGAGCCCCATCGCCGGATTTGTAGTCTGACTCGGACAGTTTTGACCTCATGTAGTAAAATGGCCATAACTTTCTCATACGAACTCCGATTGAGTTGATTCAAGATGATACGGAACGAGGACGAGTAGACCTACAACGTTCGTTCCAAAAGTATTTCAATTTGAGGTCTATAACAGTAGTCAAAATGGTCATCGTTAGGACTATTATGTTTTCGGGGGCAATCAGAGGGCGTCGGGCATGCACATATGCATGTGTAGTGCTCCTGACCATAAAATATGATGTCCTAAGTTATAAAACATGAATATTAGTAATTATAATAATGCTTAAAATTAATACATGATGTATTAGATGACTTATAGAAGCATAGTAAGCATACACAAGAGAGGCAAATCGGGCGTGTGACGAATGAACGTCGAAACGCCGAGCCAAGTGTTAATGAACTTAAAAAGTGTTTCAATTCAATTGAAATGGATATTATAAGATATGGAATGGATTTAATATAAAACCAATAAGTAGTCCTAGCAAGACTTAAGCACTTGAATGAACTGCGAATATGAAATACAGTGAGATATAAGTCGAAAAGTTAACACAGTCTAATTAAACATTGTGTCCTAATTAATAGGAAAGATTATGAGATGTGGAGTAGAGTTTACATTATAATTACTATGTGTTGTTATGTGACTAATAGTTGATGTGTATGAATATATAATTGTGTTGGGTACGTGAAGTGCAGATAACTGTAAGCTGTTATTGGTAAACAACGATCAAGGCAAGTCTTACGTTTCCTATTTTCTACGTGGACTTGATGAACTATTTTAAATTACATGATATGTTATAATGTTGAAATCGTGAAATGTTAAAGTCAATTTATGACTGTATTGTTTTGGTTAAATAAGGAGGATTGAGTAAAGAACTTAATCTTTATATTTGCTATGTGAATAAAAAGCATGTATGCCATGTTACTTTAATTATTATGATATGTATGTTTAGCATGTTATTATGTGCCATGTGATGAATGAAAATTGTTAGACTTTGCTAGGCTGTCGAGCTCACTCTTGCAAATAACCGTTTTTGCAGGTCAAGATTTTAAGGTAAAGATATGTGCTAAGTGAGTTATAGAGGTCTATATTCACGAAGATTACTTATGTTTTATGAAAAATGTATTTCATATTTTGAACGTATAATGTTGTTGAATTGTAAGTTGAGTTATCCAATGTATATCGATATTTAGTTATGATGTAAAGCTTTGTATAGTCATTTTGTTGTAACGATTCATGATATAAGATTGAATCAAAGAGATGTAATGTAAAGGTTGCGATTCAGGGCAAGAAAGAAAGAAATGTATAAACGTTTTAAATATTTCGCAAATTTTAGGGTTTTTAATATCGAATAATGATGTAAAATTAGAGATTTAATGTATGGTTAACGACCAAAGTTGAGATTTAACTTGTATGGATTTTGGGGTCGTTACATAATGTGATTAATTCACTTAATTTAAATAGTGAATTAATATAATTGTTTTAATAAAATGATAAGGTAATATATTGCATGAAAATGTACTATGTTAATGTATTACGATAGTGAATTTGGTAAATAGTAAAATATTTATTAAATGAAATAAATATTTTAGTTGAAATATTTATGGAATAAAATAAATATTCGATGAAAATTATTAGAGAATATTTTATTTAAGTACGATAATATTGATTAAATGATTTTATAATACGTGCGTACTTTATTACGCCAATGGAATGGAAATATTCTAATTTAATTAAATAATTAAATTAGAGGATTAATGATTTATTAAAGAAATTATAATTATATTAGATAATTAAATATTGTGTTGGCTAAGTAAAGATTATAATTTAATTGGGTAATGTGTGACATGAGTACTATAGGATAAGAGAATTATAAAAATAAAATAGAAAGGGTTTTAAAGTGTGTTAACCAAATAAGGTCTTATGACCTTTGGTATATTGTAACTGCTGAGACCCATAATTTATTTGAGCGTAAACCGTTTGTCAGTTTTTATGTTACATATTATTTTGCTAAGTCTAAATAGCAGAGAGAAAGAGGAGCCTTATAGAGGGTTTGAGAGATAGAGGAATTTTCTGTGGAATAAGAAGAGAAATCCTGAGAATCGAGAGGGAAGAAGAGGTGTAATCAAGGCTTCCTAATCATCTTCTAACCAATCTAAAGAAGAAATCAAAGGTAACAACTTGGTTGTAAAATCTATTTTGAGTTCTTATATATACTTCTCTGTAAATGGATTTTGGCAGAGAATTTGCTAAGAATTGATGATATACTTGTTATTAGATGTGTATAATCTAGTATATAACCTCTGTAATCGGATTGGTGTAAATATGTTAAAAGATAAAGAATTTGAGTTTGGGCATAATATGTACAAGATGGCTTATTTTAGACCCAAAATTGATGATTAAATCATGTGATAAACTATAAATTGATGATAGTTTGTATTAATACATTGAGAAACGAAAAAGAATGCAAGTGGAATGAATCTTTTTGGTCAAGAAATGAATTCGTAGCGAATGAATTCGCTAAATATATTTAAAACATAAAAATATAGTATGAACACTTAATTGGAACCCTTAAAATAAATTGTTAATATTTTTGATGTGTTATAATTATTCTGTAAATGAGTAGTTCAGAGCTTAACGAGTTCAAAGAGTCGAAAACCAACTAATTCTAACTTAAAATGAAGAAGTTGTGAAGATTTGAAGTATGTGCATTAAAAACATTGCAAAATCTGGAATCTGGGCGAAGTCGAGCGCGGGCGCACTGCCCATGAGCTTGGGTGCACAGCTGGGAGCTGCTAGAAATCACGGACGCGCTAGAAATGTGAAGGAAATGGGCGCGGCCGCGCCCATAGTGTGTCAGGTGTTACTATTTTGACCTATTTTAGTAAAACGACCATAACGTTTTCATATGGACTTTGATTGAGGCAAATCAAGATGATCCGGAATGAGGACGAATAGAACTACAACTTTTGTGTTTTAAGTATTTCAATTTGAGGTCGTAAGAAGGGGTCAAAATGGTCATCTTTGGGACTGATGTGTATTCGGAGGCAATCAAAAGGCGTCAGGCACACACGTATACAAGTGTAGTGCTTTTTTACGATAAAATATGTTGTTATAAGTTATAAAACATGAATATTAATAAATATAATGATGCATAACATTAATAAATAATGTATTAGATAAGTTGTATAAGCATACTAAGCATGCACAAGAGTGACAAATTGGGCGTGTGACGAATGAACGTCGAAACACCGTAACAAGTGTTAATGAACGTAAAAACTGTTTTAAGTCAAATAAAATGAACATTATTATATATGAAATGGGGTTAATATAAAACTAATAAGTAGTCCTAGTATGACTTAAACACTTGAATGAACTTCGAGTATGAAATATAGTGAGATATAAGTCGAAAGTTAATACAATCAAATTGAACATTGTGTATTGATAGTAGGAAGGGTTATGAGATATAGAGTAAAGTTTACATTATAACTACTATGCATTGTTATGTGACTAATAGTTGATGTGCATGATTATACAATTGTGTAAAGCACGCGAAGTGCAGATAGCTGTAAGCTGTTAAACTATTATTGGTAAACAACGATCAAGGTAAGTCTTTCAGTTTCTATTTGCTATGTGAACTTGATGATGAACTGTTTTAAATCTTTATTACAACAAGCATGACATGTTATATATGTTGAAAGTGTAAGACCTCAACTTTTTATAAATAAAATTAAATTTTCTCTAATTATTATTTTGAATAATAAGGTGTTAATTTGATATAATGCTTTGGTTATGGGTGAAATGTGTAAATTTTACAAAATAAGCAAGTGGTTTATAAAATATTCATTGTTGTCAGGGAATATTTATTTGGTCGTGGAATATTCTTGCTGTCAGGGAATATTTGTACGATGGCGCAAACATTTGTGGGCCCCATAACGAAAAGCGATTGGATGAAAAAAATGACAAAAACAAGTTGTTTATAAATAATGACGTTGTTATTACCGTTAATACTGTTGAAATATCCGGTGGTTAAAACACAGTAACACACGTTGTTGCACAGTAGCACACCGTATTGCACCAATTATTGATTCTTACGTAAGAAGGCACTACTCAATAATTGTTACAGTAATTACTGTTCAATATTTTATTTTATTGATTCAATAATTACTACGTTGATATTTTATATTATTGTTGTTTCAATAATTATCACTGCACAATATTTTCCATTATCATATCAATATTTCATATTATTTGAATAATATTATTAGATAGCATTATTAACAATGTCTAAGGAAGTTCTGTCTAGGAAAGGGGTTTGATCACCTAATTGCACGTCAGTAAGGAGAAATTCTTATCGAAAAGCCCCCTATTTCCTAAGAACGACTTGGTTGTCATAATTGTGATTCTGTAATATTATTTGTGAATAATTAATTATTGATTTATATGATAAGGAAATATTTATTTTATATGGATATAAATGGAGGAATTAATGTTGAGGTATTTTATCAGTATTCTGTCAGAATGGGGGTGTCTTATCAGTATTTTGTCAGAATAGAGGTATTAAAAATCATCCATATGTGGATTTCGGATATTTTCTGTTTGAAATTTGAAAAAAATTTCTTCTACAAAGTTGTAGAGAATTAAATTTCCTATGTAATAGATATGAGATTTGAATTTTTCTGATAAAAGAGCTATTTATTATGAATTATTGAAGTTTCAAAAATAAATATTTTTATTAAAAATATGTGGATCCCTCTTTTGGTTGTTGTGGAAAAATCTGAGTTTTGATGGGCCCCACTGTGGTGTGCTAAAATTTGATCAAAAGTTGCGTGTTTGAAAATTTTGGAAAATATTATTTTATTAATTTAGTCTGCTTGGGCGTTTTAAGCATTTTCCTATAAATAGGGTGATTAGTTAGAATTGAAAATCACACCAGAATCATAAGTTTTCTCTCTCTATATTATCGAGTGTATTTTTGTGAGTATTTAGATACTTTGAGAGTTGCTATTCAGTGCAAGTTTCCTTCAGCGTTATATCCGGTATTTCATCCAGAAGTACTATTCTTTTGAGGTAATGGATGTTAATTTTCTTCGTAAATAATGTTATTTCTTTCAATATCATTATACCAAAATATTGGTATGAATTTTATTATGAAATTTTTACCTTTTCATGTCGAGGTTACTATTCAAATATATGATACTATTCACGTATACGGAACTATTCACGGATACGGTATTATTCACGAAGTATGATTTTTCTTATGTAATTTCTACCTTTTTGTGTCGAGATTACTATTCACGTATACGTCACTATTCACGTATACGACACTATTCACGAATACGACACTATTCACAGAAAAATAAAATTTTCTCTTCTTTGTCCTAGATGTTTATTATGGTTACTATCTTGGATTGTATCCATGTTTTGATCTTCATTCTTGATTTTTACTCCACTATAGTTTATTATGGAGTATTTTTGAACTTGGATTATCTAAAGTACGAATCCCTAATCTTTGTCCTTTTATCTCACTGGATTCTTTTCTTTACAATATTTTTCATCATCATCAGTCCTAAATGATGATATAACTGAATATCTTTAGTCTGTACTGCAAAGATGAATGATTACCTGATGAATATCTTTGGCCCGTAGTGCAAAGATGAACATGTATTGAGATGAACATGACCAACTGGTGATACAAATGAATATCTTTAGCCCGTAGTGCAAAGATGAATACTTTGTTCAAGATGTTTATTGATTGATGTTATAGGGATACAATATTGATTATGGACTTTTAAATCATAGAAGATAGTAAACTTCATTCTCTACTTAACTCTTTTAATGAATTGTTATTTCCGCTGCGAATATTGATCTAAAACTTGTTGTCCATTATATTTTATCTGATGTATTAAAGGCTAACGATAATTTGTTCTACATTATCTTAGTCATAATATTCTTTACTGGGATAGTTGAGCTTACCCTTTTCTTTTTTGTTCCATTTTTCTTCTCAGGAGGCGAGAATATAGCGGGAACTAGTCGGGGTGTAGAGTGATGGGTCCAGATAGTTTTTTTAGCAGTCCTCACTATTTTGTAAAATAGTGTATCAATAATTGTAATGAGGACTCCTTTTTGAGTTTGAATACTGTCTATTAGACAATATTCGTGTAAAAACTATCAGATACATTTTGTAGTATTGTATAAAAGAAGTTTGTATTTGATTTCTGTACCATGTATTTGGCGACTCAAAATGGGTGATGTATACCTATTTTGGGGGCGTCACAGTTGGTATCAGAGCTTAGGGATATGGTCTCTGGCGGAGATCGGGGAATAGAACTAGGAGGAGAGGGACGAGTAAATCCTTCGCTAGTGTGTCTTACCTAAGCTTATTTGTTGGTCGGTCAGATTATAGGGGTATTATGTGGTATGTCAATTTCTTTAATTAACCCTTATTTTATGGTAGTATTTGAGGATGACAACTGAAAATGTTAACAATGGAGTGAATGAGATCGTGGAGACACCTCTAATCACCAATCAAGATAATGTGATGTCAGGCGAAGAAGAAATTAGAGATATCCATATGATAAGTGAAGAATTAATAGTTGCACCCGAGCTAGTAGAAGAGGTAGCAGCTGAGAGTGAGAAAGAAGAGGAACCTGAGAAGGATTTATTAGGAGAACTTTATGATCGAAATGTAGAATTGAAAAATCGTATTCATGAGTTAGAAGAACAGGCTGAAGAACGGCAGGCGGTCGTGGAGTAAAAAGATGCAATAATTCAAGCTTGTGTTACCCGATATGTGATGCTTGAATAGAAGCACTCTTTGGCAGAGTATAAGATGATAAAGCTGGAATCTGAGAATTTAAATATCAAGGATCAGCTGAAAAAGAAACAAATGAATGAGTGAGAATGAAGGATGCATGGGTAAAAGCCGCACGACGCGTTGATATTGTCGAAAGAGAAATCTGATCCAAGAAGGCTAAAATAGATGACATGTATTTCTCTTTTTGGACAGCAGTTGGGAGAACCCAACATCGAGTTTTGAATTATCTTGTACATTGCGGTTAACCCCAATTCGATATGTATCGAAGATTAATGATTCAGATCATGAAACTGGAGTACGACGAAGCAGTTGAGGGTGGAATATGCCCTATAGCGAAAGTCAATTCTAGCAGTAATGATGACACCAAAGGCTGTCCCAGACAAGTCAAAATCCATGGTTCAAGTGAGAGCGCTTTTTATAACTTTCGAAAAAGCGAGGAACTGAACGAAGTTATCACGGGTTAGTTAATCATAAATTTTTGCAAAGTTTATACCTTATTAGATACCGGTTCTACTCATTATTTTATTTCTCCTGCTTGTGCTCAACGTTTGAACTTGACCCCTGAGAAATTAAACTTTGACTTATCTGTTGAGACTCCGTTAGGAGAAACTTTCATTACATCTACTGTTTATAAATCTTACTTGATCCAAGTTGGTACCATCACATTACCTGTCGATCTTATTTCTTTAAAAATACTTGTATTTGATGTGATTTTAGGGATTGATTGGTTAACTATTCATCATGCTAAAATTAATTTTTTTTGTAAGGTTGTTAGTTTTCATATTCCTAACCAACCTGTTATGCGAATTTAAGCAACCAAACCACTAAAGTCAGTCACTGTCATATCAAGCCATAAATCTATTCATTTATTAAAAAAAATTTGTCAGGCCTTCTTAGCCCATGTCACGGACTTGAACAAAAACACGTCAGATTTGAATAATATTTCTATTGTTAGTGAATTTCATGACGTATTTCCTGAAGAACTTCCCGGTATACCCCCAGAACGTGAAGTTGAATTTTGTATTGACCTTGAACCTGGTACAAAGCCCATTTCTAAAACCCTATATTGAATGGCTTCTATTGAACTTCAGGAGTTAAAGGTCCAACAACATGATTTGTTAGACATTAGTTTCATTCGTTCTAGTACATCTCCTTGGGGTGCTCCTGTTTTATTCGTAAAGAAGAAAGATGGGAGTATGCGACTTTGTATTGACTACCGGGAATTGAACCATGTCACCATCAAGAATAGGTATCACTATCTTGCATTGATGACCTATTCGACCAGTTGCAAGGAGCAAAATTCTTTTCAAAGATCGATCTTCATTCTCGATATCATCAGCTGAAGATTAAAACTGAGGATATTCCGAAGACTGCCTTCAGAACTCGGTAAGGGCATTATGAATTCTTAGTCATGTCTTTTGGATTGACTAATGCTCCTGCTACTTTCATGGATATGGTGAACCATGTGTTCAAGGAATATTTGGATCAGTTTGTTGTTGTCTTTATTGATGACATCCTCATCTATTCTAAAAGCCGTGAAGATCATGAGCACCATTTGAAGCTAGTACTTCAAAGGCTTCGCGATAACAAGCTATATGCCAAGCTGAAGAAATGCGAGTTCTAGCTTGAGGAAGTAGCATTCCTTGGGCACGTGGTGTCAAAACATGGAGTATCTGTTGACCCAACGAAGATTGAAGTCGGTGCCCGAAGTACATAGCTTTTTGGGCTTAGCTGGTTATTATCGGAGATTCTTGGAAGAATTTTCTTGAATCGCTACTCCATTAACTCAGCTGACTCAGAAAGATAAAAAATTTGTATGGAGCGAGGAATGCGAGAAGTGTTTCCCAGATCTCAAGAGGAGACTCATTTCGACACCTGTTCTGACAATACCATTTGGTTCGGATGGATTTGTTATCTACAGCGATGCTTCATGCAAAGGGTTAAGGTGTGTACTCATGAAACATGGGAAAGTCATAGCCTATGCCTCACGATAACTCAAAGAATATGAGAGGAATTATTATACTCATGAACTAGAGTTGGCAGCAGTCATTTTCGCGTTGAAGATCTGGAGACACTACCTGTATGGGGAGAAAATTGAGATTTATACGGATCATAAGAACCTTAAATATTTCTTCACCTAAAAGGAACTCAACATGCGGTAACGATGTTGGCTTGAGCTGTTGAAAGATTACGACCACACCATTGAATATTGTAACGCCCGAGAAATTTGGATATTTAATGAATTAAATTTTTATTTAATTATGTCAATTAAATGAATTTAATTGATTAATTATGTGACTAAGATGTTTGCAGGTCGTTCTATGACCTAGAATGTGTGGATGTGGTTAGTATTCTGGCTATGTGAAAGGATTAATTGTTTTGAATTACCAAGACGAAAATAAAGGTTTTCCGAGAATTTTCTGTAAAAATAGTATTCATCCGTTTTTGTTCGGAGATTAGGTTTGAAATTTCGAGAAACGCGTAATGATAGGATATGAAGATATAATGGAATATTCAATAATATTTCAGTTATGGCAAACAAAGTTTTCGCTTGCGGACTTAAAACCTAAGGGTTGGTAAAAGTGATTTTTAAAAGGGAAAGGTAATGCGTATAATCATTTCGGTTATTATACATATGAGATACGAGTATTATATTAGTTTGAATACGAGTATGGTACGAAGAATAGTACGACGTATAATACGAATATCGTATGAAAACTAAACGAAGAGAATACGGGAGTTATACGCATAGAATACAATTAGTTCTAATGGATTATGAGTTAAGAATTTTGTATAATCCAATGGTATTTGGATTAATAGCAAGCCCGTGAAGTATGGAATCAAGCCCAAGTTAAGGCCCAATGAATAGTGTAAGGCAAGCTCAATCCAAGAAGTCAAACTGCGGCTCGAACTAGCGGGTCACGGGATGGGTAAAACTCATGGGGCAACCCATGGGAAGACCCATGGGCATGTGGGCCGGCCACTTGGCCACAAAGTAAAGTGATTACTTGGTGGCTAAGTTGTTGAGGAGGTAAAGAATAGTAAGAAGGTGGCATTTGGACCATTTTGCCCTCCATTTGGTCGCCTATAAATAGAAAGCTTATGTTGGTTATTTAGTGTTTTGTAAACTTTGTCCAACATATATTGAGAGAGAGGAAAAGATAGAAACAAGTAATCAACCTACTTCCAAGCAAACCATATACATTTACCAAGAACGCGAAGAACGAAAAAGATAATATTTCATAAACGTTAGTCTTAATCCTTTTCGATTTCTTTCTCGTAGAGAATCATGAATTGGTGGAGCATGTTTAGTGAGGAGTAATAAGGATGACTATTAATAATGAAAACATTGATAAGTCATTATCAAATAGAAATCATAAGTGTTTACATAAGATAAAACCGTAGAAATCGATGAACGTTAACTTAGTTGTGAATGGACGATTTGAAAACCATCATAGCTAGGGTATGTGCATATTGTTTAGTTAGGGTGTAGATGATGAATCAATGGAGTGTTCTATTTGATTTGGCTTATAGAACACGAGTAACGAAGTTATGGCTAATTATTTTGCAAAAATAGACGTTAAACGTCGAAAACGTAGAAATCTCGAATTAGTAGTCAAAAGTTGCCGTGTGGCTTGGAAACTTCAGTTTTCAATGTCAACACGTGAGATAGGGGATTCAAGAGTCGTGGACTCAAGAATCGTCGAACTCCAAGTTAAAACAAAGAAAACGAGTATTGAATGCTCAAAAATGATAAACGAACGCTGAAAATGAACCAAAAGGTGAATTCTGGGTTAACGGATTCGAAAATGTAAAATTCTTACATGAACACCTAGAGTATGTAATTTGTGTGTTGTGGGCTTTTGAATGAGCCAATTCGGATGTAAAACGAACAAGTTATGAGGCCGGAAATTTTGTTGGAAAAACCAACTGTCAAAATTAACTAAAGCACAGGGGCGGCGTCGCAGCACCAACCCAGTGTTATTTATCATGCCGCGGCGCCAAGCATGACCGAGATAAGCCATAATCTTCTGGAGAGTCCCGTCGTAGCGTGAAAGTTAGTACAAGGACTCGCACCGCAGCGCCGAGTCTAGGCAAAACCACTGACGAGTGGCGCCGCAGCGCCACTATAGTAAAGGGATTGCCGCGCCGCAGCGCCGACAGTGGAAAATAGTTGACCAAGTTAGGTTTTTAATTCCAATTTAATGTAAACTAAAGGTAAGACATTAATGTACTTAATGTACATGATAGGCTTGACTTTAAATCACTCATAAAGTGATAACGTTAGAAAATTAGATATGGTTTAATAAGAATTAAACGAAGGACGCAAGAATAAAATAAGTGAATCGTGAATGGTGTCCAACGATGGTATCTCACCAATATTGATCAAGTGTCGGTTTATAACGTAGGAACGTTAACAAGCCGTAACAAAGCATATTAAGTCGAATCGACTTTATTAATGAAATAAATGCAAGTAAGATGTAGAAGAGAAAGAAGTTGGTTAAAACCCTAAAGTTAGTTTGTTTGATAACTAATTACAGTGTGCTATGTGAATATACCATGTAGATCCTGTAAAGACTGAGAATTTTGGAATATTATATTCGAGGACACTTGAAGGCAAGTTTTCTTAGTGCTTGTCTAACCTCCGTGTTAGCCAAGTTTTCTGTGATTCATGTTATAAAATGCATGAATTATTTTACGAAAGGGTCGATGCTAGTTTTAACTTGGCTAGACTATTCCTAAGAGATAGATTGATTTGTTTACAAGTCTTTTGATATAGAACTGTTAACGCTATTCTATGCCAAGTATTTGGTACGGATGTAAAGGTAAGTTTGTTTAAGAACAAACAAAAATATTTTCATCGATTATTCGATGGGCACGCGAGGTTGCCAAAACTTAAACATAAATACGTTTAACGGATGAGTGTTGATCAACATAGGGTAATATAGGCTGATCACTTAGAAGTGCTCGTAAGTAATGCTGGATGTATGGCCTTAGTGCCGGATGTCCTTTTCAAGTATGAAAACGGAAAGAGTATGTTCATGGTCTTTCGACCGGTTCAGAATTCCTAAGCTATTATATATACTTTGGAATGGTTGTTATGAGATGAGAAGTGCTAGTCAATGTTTCATAGTACTTCATAGCTATTTGTTCAGTTATGGAAGATAATCATATAATTCTCGATGTGGTATTATATTATCCTTTGTTAGACTTGCTGAGCTAGTTATGCTCACTTCTTGCTTGAATTATATAATTGCAGCAAGGGCCGAACGAACTGAGAATTCAAAGAAAGATAAAGGCAAAGCTAAGATGGATAGTTGATTATCCTGTAATAGATTAGTGTATTTGTAACTAAAATATTTATGAATAACAAAGAATGTATTCGGTTTATGAACTTGGGAAAGGATTTATTACTATTGTAATAAGAAGATAGTAAATACAATCATTTTATTGTTATTTCAATGGAATGACTGTAAACCTTGTAGTACCGTGGAGCACCATCTGTCGGGTTGGAAGATACCCGGATTTGGGGGCGTCACAGGTTGGTATCAAAGTATTAGGTTATAAAACTTAAGGGGGGAAGAACCTTAGGCTAATAACCTCGTTAGGGAAGGAAAAGTCTGAAGAAAGTTAACTCGAGTCAAATGAGTTAATAAGGTATTGAGGAAACTCAGTACCGAAAGGTTTAAAAGATGGAAATTAACCCTAAATAAATTAAATGTGATTTGTGCTTATATTATTATGTTTTAAGTACTAATCAATTTGTTATGTGTTATTATAGATGTCGATCGATAGCTTGATGTATAGAGATATACACGTGGTGAGCGAGGAGTCCGTAAACAGAGTAGAGCTAGTACTTATATTTGTAGCGAAAATACCAGTAGTAATTCTAGAAGAATTAGAACCAGAGGAGTATTTTTCGGAGGAAGACTATTCCGAGGAGACTATGGGATTGACATTATATCTTAAAATGATGATAGATGTGGAGGATGATAAGGAGGTAACATCGGTTCATACGGTGATGCCTTCACTAGAGCCAACACCTATAGATGCGATGAAGGCGATGTATCTCTCGGTGTTTGATCGTAATATGCAACTGCACAATATGGTGCAGAACTAGAAGGAGGAGATCAGTGATTTCTATGGAGCCAAGGAGTCTGCAGTATCAGACTTTGAGTTAGAGCATGATGGTGCTCATGATAGATAAGGCTAGGGATTGCAAGAATGAGGTTGTAGAACTTCGTAAGAAACTGGTTGAGAAAGACCAGAAGATAGCACGAATGTCATATATTAATGACAGTGCGCACGAGGATTTCAAGCTTAAAATAGCTTGTTATTCCATTGAATCGGGACAGACTCGACATACTATAAGTCGAGATATTGTGTCGATTCTAACAAATGAGAAGCATGAGAATGCGGTTAGGAAATATTAGAAGTTAGAATGGTAAATATTTTTGTGTAGTGACGTAAAACCCTCTTTTGTATAATTAAAGGGTAGTCTTTTTGTAAATCCCAATTTTTGTGAAAGTCAATCACGGGATACAAATGTAATAGTTTTTGGCTATGGAAAGCAAGTTGTAAATAGTTTTGAACTATGAATAAGCATATTAATATAATGAAGTTTTTATTTTAGTGTGCTTTGCTGTGTATGAGTTATTGTTCAGTTGTTTAGCGAATAATAACTAAGTAAGCAAATAAGTAATATTAGAACTTTATTTATTTAATCAGAAATGCCGCCAATAAGAAGACAACGTAACCAAGAGGTGAAATCGCATAACGATAACCAGGGGGTCCGAATAACCCTATGCAAGAGTTCGTTAATTTATTAATGGCTACATTTAACCAAGCCGGGGGTAGAGCACCTACAGGACCTAGGGTAGCCAGAACTACTACCTTTAAGGAATTTAAAAGTGTAGGTCCACCTGAGTTCAAGGGAACGACGGACCCAATGGAGGCCCAGACATGGGTCAAGGAAATAGAAAAGGCGTTTGTTATTACAAACTTAGAGGAGGCGCAAAAAAACTTCTTTTGCGACTTACATGATGAAGGGGGAAGCCAACTACTTGTGGGAGGCTCGCTAGGGTGGGGCTAGAACTGATGTGATTACATGGGAACAGTTCAAGAAAGTATTCTTCGAGAAATATTTCCCTACTAGCATGCAAGGGAGAATGGAGATTAAGTTCCTAGAACTTAAGTAGGGGGACATGACGGTTCCCCAATATGCGGCCAAATTCAATGAATTAGCAAGGTTTACTCCACACCAAGTGGACACGGAAGAGAGGAAGGCTCGTAGGTTTGAGCAGGGCCTGAAACCCTGGCTCTATAGTAGGATTTCGGTTTTTCCAGAGTGCTTTCTATGGGACCATTCTGGAAAAGGCAATTATAGTAGAGGGTGGTAGTGAGGTGTTGACCCAATACCACAAAGAAAGAAAGAATAAGAGTAAGGGGGAGGGAGGAACCAAGGCAAAAGGTGCCAGTGGTAGTGGCAATATGCCTAAAAGAAAGAATTTTAACCTTGGGAATACTGGGGTAAAACAAGGGGATCTTAAACATAGGATGGAGGCATGCAAGACATGCGAAAAAACTCATCTGGGAGTCTGTCTGAAAGGAAAAACAAGTGTTATAATTGTGGGCAGGAGGGTCACACATCACCCAACTTTCCTAATCCTAAGAAAAACCATGGCTATTTTGTTTGTGGGTCGATGGACCACATGGCAAGAAATTGCCCGAAGAAGGGTCAGAGGGTAGTAAGGGTTCTGGTAGTGGTAAGTTAGCCATTAATGGACCAACACCATCATTGGGTAGACCCTCAGCCCGAACATTTAATATGACTGTCCAAGATACGGTTGCTTCAGCGAATGTTGTAGCAGGTATCATTCCAGTAAACGAAATAAATGCTTATGTGTTATTTGACTCGGGTGATACTTGTTCTTTTATAGCATGTGGATTTGCTAAGCAACTAGGATTAAACCCTGAAAAATTAGAAATACATTTATATGTTAAGGTAGTAAATGAGGAGATGATTCCCATTGAACAAATTTATAGGAATTATTTCGTAGATATTAGAGGTAACCGATTTTCGGTAGATCTTTTACCGATAAGGTTGAGAGAATTCGATGTAATTCTCAGTATGGATTGGTTAATTAACCATAGAGCAATAATAGATCGTCATAGAAAGAGTGTAAACCTAAGGCTTTCTAAGAAACCTGAGGTGGTGTTTTATGGTAATAAATCACCGAGACGTTCTTGTTGTCTAACCATGACACAAGCTAGGAAAATGTTGAAGAAGGGGTGTAAGGGTTACCCGTGCCATGTTGTGGATACCCAAAGGGTGGGAGCATTATTGGGACAGATAGTTGTAGTTCAAGAATTTGCGGATGTATTTTCGGAGGAGTTGCCCGGTATTCCACCAGATAGGGAGGTCGAATTTGTGATTGATTTGTTGCCGGGTATGGCACCAGTTTCAAAGGCACCATATAGGATGGCGCCAGTGGAGATGAAAGAGTTAATGGTTCAATTGCAGGAACTATTAGACAGGAAGTACATTCAACCGAGTGTGTCTCCCTGGGGAGCGTCGGTATTGTTTGTAAAGAAGAAGGATGGGTCGTTACGACTTTGTATCGACTACCGGGAGTTGAACAAGCTAACGATTAAGAATAAATACCCGTTGTCCAGGATCGATGATCTATTTGATCAGTTGAAAGGGGCAAAGTATTTTTCTAAGATAGGTTTATGTACGGGGTATCATCAACTGAAAGTAAGGAAGGAAGATGTACCTAAGACGGCGTTCAGAACTCGTTATGGTCATTACGAGTTTCTGGTTATGTCGTTTGGGTTGACGAATGCGCCAGCCGCATTAATGGATATGATGAACAGAGTGTTCAAACAGTATTTAGACAAGTTCATTGTAGTATTCATTGATGATATTCTAGTCTATTCCAAGACGCCAGAAGATCATGCGGAACATTTAAGAATAGTGTTGGAAACACTACGGAGGGAGAAGTAGTATGTGAAATTCACTAAATGTGAATTTTGGCTTGAACGAGTTGTGACGCCCTCAAAATAGGTATACATCGCCCATTCTGAGTTGTCAAATATATGGTACAGAAATAACTACAACTTTATTAATACAATTGTCGTGCAAAATACGATAACACTTAAACTGTGATTTTAAATATAAATATTATTTTCTAGACAATATCCACACTCAAATAAGTCCTCATTACAATTATTGGTACAATATTTTACAAAAATGGTGAGGACTACTAAAACAACTTCCTATAACCTTCATTCCATACCCCGACTAGTACTTACTGCATTCTCGCCTCCTGAGAAGAAAAATGGAACAAAAAAGAAAAGGGTGAGCTCAACTAGCCCAGTGAAGAATATTATGACTAAGATAATATAGAACAAATTATCGTTAGTCCTCAACAGGAAAAAAAATTAATAGAATACAATAGACAACAAATTTTAAATCAAAATTCGTAGCGGAAATAATAATTCATTAGAAGAGTTAAGTAGAGGATGAAATCTACTATCATCTATGAATTTAAAAGTTCATCATCAATATTTTATCCCTGTAATATCAATCAATAAATATCTTGAATTAAATATTCATCTTTGCACTACAGGCCAAAGATATTCATCAGTTGGTCATGTTCATCTCAACACATGTTCATCTTTGCACTACGGGCCAAAGATATTCATCATAAAATCATTAATCTTTGCACTACAGGGCAAAGATATTCAGTTGTATCATTATTTAGGACTGAGGATGATGAAAAATATTTTAAAGAAAACGAATGTAGTGAAACAAAAGAATAAATATTAAGGGCTCGTATTTCAGTTTATCCATGCCCGAGAATACCTCATAAATAATCATAGTAGAGTAAAATTCAAAAATGATCAAAACATGGATACAATCAAAGCTAGTATCCATAATAGATATCTTAGACAAAAGAAGAAAATTTCAATTTTTGATGAATAGTACCGTATACGTGAATAGTGCCATATACGTGAATAGTAACCCCGACACAAATTCTAAATTTGATAAAAAGTTCAGACCAATATTTCGGCATAATGATATTGAAAGAAATAATATTATTTACGAAAAAATAACATCCCTTACCTCGAAAGAATAGTACTTCTGGCTAGAATACTGAATATAGTGCTGAAAGGAACTTGTACCGTATAACAACACTCAAAGTATCAAAATACTCACAATAATACGCTCAATATATCGAGAGAGAAAGAGAGAAAAGATTTCAGTTTCTAGTGTGATTTTCAATTCTAACCTAAGCACCCTATTTATAGGAAAATGCTTAGAACACCAAAGTAGAAAATTTAATAAAATATAATAATTATTAAAATTTGTCTACGCCAACCTTTGAATTCAGATTTCAGCATGCTTAACAACACATGAGCCCACCAACCAACCACAAAAACGTTTTTCTTTTAAAACAAATTTAAAACTTTTAAAAATAATTATTTCAGAACTTCAGAACTTCAATAATTCATAATAAATAGCCTTATTATCAGAAAAATTCGAACCTCAAGTCCTATCCATAGGAAATTCCATTCTCTACAACTTTGCAGAAGAAAAGTTTTCCAAATTCCAAACAGAAATTGACCGAAATTCATAAACGGGCGATTTTATAGACTATAATCAAATTTCAGTCAAGAAATGGGGTCCACCAACACACAAAATATGTGTTAATCATTTAATATAACAAAAATACTCTTCCTCCTCATATACTCATATATCCCACATTCATTGTAAAAATATCACCATTATTATATTATTAAAATATAATAATATATTTAAATGAATTATTTTATCAGAAAAAGATAAAATATTAATTTTCAACAATTGTCACATTAAAATTTTTCTCCATCTATATCCACATAAAATCAATATTTTCCTCATCATATAAATCAATAATTAATTATTCATAAATAATATTACAGAATTACAATACTGACAACCAGGCCGTTCCCAAGAAAGAGGGGGCTTTCCAATAAGGATTTCTCCTTACTGACGCGCAATTAGGTGATCAAACATCTCCTTAGACAGAACTTTCTAGACATTGCCAATAATGTTATCTAATAATATTATTTAGATAATATGAATTATTGCTCCGATAATGGAAAATATTGTGCAGTGACAATTATTGAAACAACAGTAATATAAAATATCAACGTAGCAATTATTGAATTAATAAAATAAAATATTAAACAGTAATTACTGTAACAATTATTAAGTAGTGCCTTCTAACGTAATAATCAATAATTGGTGCAATACCGTGTGCTACTGTGCAAAAACGTGTATTACTGTGTTTTAACTACCGGGTATTTCAACAGTATTAACGATAATAACAACGTCGTTATTTATAAACAACTTATTTTTGTCGTTTTCTTCATCCAATCGCTTTCCGTTATGGGGCCCCACACAAGACTACGCCGTCGTACGAATATTCCCTGACAGCAAGAATATTCTACGACCAAACGAATATTCGACGACAACAATGAATATTTTATAACCACTTGCTTATTTAAAATATTTACGCATTTTACCCATACTTAACTACATTAATCAAAACAATCTTTACTATTTCAAAATAATAAATAGAGGAAATTAAATTTTATTTATAATAAGTTGGGGTCTTACAACCTCCCCTCCTTATGAAATTTCGTCCTCGAAATTGACGTACGTACCTGGTGTTTCGAAAAGGTGAGGATACCTCGCTTTTATTTTCATTTTCAACTCCCAGGTCATTTCCTCAATAGCATGGTTCCCTCCACAAAACTTTGACTTGTGGTATGACCTTTGTGCGTAGGACATGCTCCTTCCTATCCAAGATCTTGACAGGTACCTCCTCATACGTTAAGTCTTCGGCTATCTCGTCCGGTTCTAACTCAATAACGTGGTTCGAGTCTTTCACATATTTACGAAGCACCGATATGTGAAAAATATTATGAACACGAGACATACTTGTAGGTAACGCGAGTCTATAGGCTACATTTCCTATTCGATCAAGAATCTGAAATGGACCAATAAATCATAGATTGAGCTTTCCTCTTTTCCTAAATCTTGTAACTCCCTTCCATGGAGCAACTCTCAACAATACATGATCCCCAATACAGAATTCCACGTCCTTTCGATGAAGATCCGCATAACTCTTTTGTCGATCCTGTGCCGTTTGTATACGTTGTCGAATCATTTGGATCTTTTCTGTAGTTATACGTACTAACTCGGGTCCCAACAATGTTGCTTCACACACCTCATCCCATCTTATTGGAGAGCGACACTTTCGTCCATACAATGCTTCGAATGGAGCCACACCTATACTTACCTGATAACTGTTGTTGTAGGAGAATTTCACCAATGGTAAATACTTATCCCAACTCTCTTTGAAGTCCAGGATATAGAGTCTTAATAGATCTTCAAGAGTTTGAATAGTCCTCTCCGATTGTCCGTCCATTTGAGGATGGTATGCCGAACTAAATCGTAAATTCATGCCCATAGCTTTTTGCAAGCTAACCCAAAATCTTGAAGTGAATCTTGGGTCACGATCTGAAACTATGGATACTGGCATGCCATGCAATCTCACAATCTCATTTACATACATATGAGCAAGACGTTCAAGGGAATAAGTCTCCCGTATCGGCAAGAAATGAGCAGACTTGGTTAATCTATCAACAATAACCCAAATAGCATTTATGCCTTGAGAAACCGTGGGAAGACCCGTAACGAAATCCATGGTAATATGTTCCCACTTCCATTTCAGAATCTCAAGTGGTTGCAATGGACCCTTAGGCACTTGATGCTCCGCCTTTACACGTTGACAAGTTAAACACATCGAGATAAACTTTGCAATCTCTCTCTTTATATTATTCCACCAAAATGTATATTGAAGATCACGATACATTTTGGTACTTCCAGATTGGATTAAAAATGGTGTACTGTGTGCCCCCATCATGATCTTGTACTTCAAATCAGAATCGTTAGGAACATAAAGTCTGTAGTGGACTCAAAGTATTCCTTCTTTATCGATTCTTACCTCTGGAATAACACCTTCTTGTACTTTCTTCTTCATACGCATCAGCTCCAGGTATGTGACTTGAGCAACTTTAACTTTTTTGATTAAAGTTGGTTCTATACGTATACTTGACATCATTGCATGCGTCCCCAGAGTCTTGAATTCTATCTTCATCTTTTGTGAATCACACAAAATGGGCCTTTGTGTTGACAACATCGCACTCGTTCCCGTGTATGATCTTCTGCTCAATGCGTCAGCTACCACGTTCGCTTTTCTAGGATGGTATTGAATGGTATGGTCGTATTCTTTCAACAGCTCGAACCAACGTCGTTGTCGTATGTTGAGTTCCTTTTGAGTGAAGAAATATTTGAGGCTTTTATGATCTGAATATATCTCCACTTTCTCCCCATATAGATAGTGCCTCCAGATCTTTAGCGCAAAAATGACTGCTGACAACTCTAGATCATGAGTAGGATAATTCCTCTTATACTCTTTAAGTTGTCACGAGGCATAGGCTATGACTTTTCTACGTTGCATGAGAACACATCCTAACCATTTGCCTGAAGCATCGCTGTAGATAACAAATCCAACCGTACCAGATGGTATTGTCAGAACAGGTGCCAAAATGAGTCTCCTCTTGAGCTCTTGGAAACTCTTCTCGCATTCCTTACTCCATATAAATTTTGTATCCTTCCGAGTCAGCTGAGTTAACGGAGTAGCAATTCGAGAAAACTCTTCCACGAATCTTCGATAATAATCAGCTAAGCCCAGAAAGCTACGTACGTCGGTCATCGACTTCGGTTGCTCCAAACTTTGTATTGCTTCAATCTTCATCGGATCAACAGATACTCCATGTTTTGACACCACGTGCCCAAGGAATGCTACTTCCTTAAGCCAGAACTCGCATTTCTTCAACTTGGTAAATAGCTTGTTTTCACGAAGCCTTTGGAGTACCAGCTTCAAATGGTGCTCATGATCTTCACGGCTTTTTGAATATATGAGGATGTCATCAATAAAGACAACAACGAACTGATCCAAATAATTCTTGAATACTCAGTTCATCATATTCATGAAAGCCGCAGGAGCATTAGTCAATCCAAAAGACAAGACTAAGAATTCATAATGCCCGTACTGAGTTCTGAAGGCAGTCTTTGGAATATCCTCAGTTCTAATCTTCAGCTGATGATATTCAGAACGAAGATTGATCTTTGAAAAGAATTGTGTTCTTTGCAACTGGTCAAATAAGTCATCAATACGAGGTAGAGGATACCTATTCTTGATGGTGACATGGTTCAATTCTTGATAGTCAATACAAAGTCGCATATTCCCGTCTTTTTTATTTACAAATAAAATAGGAGCACCCCAAGGAGATGTACTTGGACGAATAAAATCGATGTCCAATAACTCCTGTAGTTGGACCTTTAACTCCTGAAGTTCAATAGGAGTCATTCAATATGGGGTTTTAGAAATGGGCTTTGTACCAGGTTCAAGATCAATAAAGAATTCAACTTCACGTTCCGGGGGTAGACCGGGAAGTTCTTCAAGAAATACGTCAGGAAAGTTACTAACAACATGAATATTATTCAAATCTGACGTGTCTTTATTCAAATCCATAACATGGGCTAAGAAAGCTTGACATTCGTTTTTTAATAAACGAATAACTTTATGGCTTGATATAACAGTGATTGATTTTAATGGTTTAGTTGCTTGAATTCGAACAACAGGTTGTTTAGAAATATGAAAACTAACAACCTTACGAAAATAATTAATTTTGGCATGATGAGTAGTTAACCAATCAATCCCTAAAATCACATCAAAAGCAAGTATCTTTAAAGAGATAAGGTCAACAGGTAATGTGATGGTGCCAACTTGGATCAAACAAGATTTATAAATAGTGAATGTGATGAAAGTTTTTCCTAACGGAGTTTCCACAGATAGGTCAAAGTCTAATTTCTCCGGAGTCAAATTTAAACGTTGAGCACAAATAGGAGAGATAAATGAATGGGTAGCACCGGTATGTAGTAAGGTATAAACTTCACAAGAATTTATGATTAGCTTACCCGTGATCACCTCGTTTGGGTTCCTCGCATTTTGACCAGTCACGACAAACGCTCTTCCAGGAACCGTTGATTTTGACTTTTCTGGGACAACCTTTTGAGTCACCGTCCCTGCAGAACTTGGTTTTGCTACCGTACAATCTTGAGCGATATGTCCTTCCTTTCCATAATTATAGTATACCTTGAACTGTTGTGGGCAATTTGGACTGATATGTCCTTCTTTCCCGTATTTATAGCATATGACCGGTGGTCGTTCTCCTCTGTTGGAACCAGTTGCTGCTGGTACTGACGTCTTCGTATTGTCATTGTTGAATCTCCTTTTTTTAAAATCTCCACCCTTCTCGCTTCTTCTATTCTCATGGCCATGATTACCACTAGAGTGGTTGTCGCTCTTGTCCGTATTCTTCTTTCCCCGCTAGTTATCATTGTTCTGATGACTGCTGTCACCGGCATGATCCTGGTTGTGGTCACTCGGTTGATCGTACTCGTTATCTCGCTCTAATAATTGAGTCCTATTGACAACATCTGAATAGAGAGAAAAATTATGAGAAATGAGATATTGACGTATGCCGGGTTTCAAACCTCTCAGAAACATCCGCGCCATACGTTCCTCATTCTCCATCAAATGAGGTGCAAACCTGGATAACTCCGCGAACTTCGCCTCGTACTGGGACACCGTCATGTTGTTTTGTTCCAATCTAATAAACTCTACCTCCTTTATATGACGAACACTTTTAGGAAAGTATTTGTCAATGAACAGTTTCTGAAATATCTTCCAAGACGTGCTGAGCGCGGCTAGATGGGTACGCTTCACAGATTCCCACCAGTAATCTGCCTCATTACGGAACATAAAAGTGGCGAATGGAACTTTCTGTTCCTCCGTGCATCCCAAGACATTGAATATCTTGGTAATTTGCTTGACCCACGTCTCCGCCTTAATCGGATCCGGCTTTCCCCAGAATTCTAGTGGTCCCAACTCTTTGAACTGCTTGGCTGTGACCAGCTGTGCGTTGCTATTGTTTCTTCCTATATTTTGAATAGGAATATCTTTCGTCTAGTTTTGCATGAACCGCAAAAAGCTTCTAAATATCTTATCGTTCATCGTCTGCTCGGTGATGTTGTTTACAGGAGGAACATTGCCAGCCTATTGCACGTTCTCCTCATTGGTAACCCAAGGTGTCTCCACGGTCTCATTTACTCCACTGTTAACATTCTCAGTCGACATTCTCAAATACTGCCATAAAACAAGGGTTAATTTAACAAATTAACATATCACATAATATCCCTATATTATGACTGACCAACAAATAAGCTTAGGTAGGACACACTAGCGAATGATTTACTCGTCTCTCCCCTCCTAGTTCTATTCCCCGATCTCCGCCAGAGATCATATCCCTAAGCTCTGATACCAACTGTGATGCCCCCAAAATAGGTATACATCACCCATTCTGAGTTGTCAAATATATGGTACAGAAATAACTACAACTTTATTAATACAATTGTCGTGCAAAATACAACAACACTTAAACTGTGAGTTTAAATACAAATATTATATTCTAGACAATATCCGCACTCAAATAAGTCCTCATTACAATTATTGGTACAATATTTTACAAAAATAGTGAGGACTACTAAATCAACTTCCTAGAACCTTCATTCCATACCCCGACTAGTACTTGCTACATTCTCACCTCCTGAGAAGAAAAATGGAACAAAAAGGAAAAGGGTGAGCTCAACTAGCCCAGTAAAGAATATTATGACTAAGATAATATAGAACAAATTATCGTTAGTCCTCAACAGGAAAAAAATTAATAGACAGTAGACAACAAATTTTAAATCAAAATTCGCAGCGGAAATAATAATTCATTAGAAGAGTTAAGTAGAGAATGAAATCTACTATCATCTATGAATTTAAAAGTCCATCATCAATATTTTATCCCTGTAACATCAATCAATAAACATCTTGAATCAAATATTCTTCTTTGTACTACAGGCCAAATATATTCATCAGTTGGTCATGTTCATCTGAACACCTGTTCATCTTTGCACTACGGGCCAAAGATATTAATTATAAAATTATTAATCTTTGCAATACAGGCCAAAGATATTTAATTATATCATCATTTAGGACTGAGGATGATAAAATATATTTTAAAGAAAACGAATCCAGTGAAACAAAAGAATAAATATTAAGGATTCGTATTTCGATTTATCCATGTCCTCATAAATAATCATAGTAGAGTAAAATTCAAGAATAATCAAAACATGGATATAATCAAAGCTAGTATCCATAATAGATATCTTAGACAAAAGAAGAAAATTTTATTTTTCGATGAATAGTACCGTATTCGTGAATAGTGTCGTATACGTGAATAGTAACCCCGACACAAAAAGTTTCAAATTTGATAAAATGTTCAGACCAATATTTTGGCATAATGATATTGAAAGAAATAATATCATTTACGAAAAAATAACATCCCTTACCTCGAAAGAATAGTACTTCTGGCTGGAATATTGAATATAGTGCTGAAGGGAACTTGCACCATATAACAACACTCAAAGTATCAAAATACTCACAAGAATACGCTTAATATATCGAGAGAGAAAGAGAGAGAAGATTTCAGTTTCTGGTGTGATTTTTAATTCTAACCTAAACACCCTATTTATAGGAAAATGCTTAAAACACCATAGCAGAAAATTTAATAAAATATAATAATTATTAAAATTTGTCTACGCCAACCTTTGAATTCATATTTCAGCATGCTTAACAACACATAAGCCCACCAACCAACCACAAAAACGTTTTTCTTTTAAAACAAATTTAAAACTTTTAAAAATAATTATTTTGGAACTTCAGAATTTCAATAATTCATAATAAATAGCTATTTTATCAGAAAAATTCAAACCTCGTGTCCTTTCCATAGGAAATTCCATTCTCTACAACTTTGCAGAAATTTTTTTTTTCCAAATTCCAAACAAAAATTGACCGAAATCTACAAACGGACGATTTTACAAGTTATAATCAAATTTCAGTCAAGAAATGGGGTCCGCCGACACACAAAACATGTGTTAATCATTTAATACAATAAAAATACTCTTCCTCCTCATATACTCATATATCTCACATTCATTGTAAAAACATCACCATTATTATATTATTAAAATATAATAATATATTTAAATGAATTATTTTGTCACAAAAAGATAAAATATTAATTTTCAACAATTGTCCCATTAAAAATTTTCTTCATCTATATCCACATAAAATCAATATTTTCCTCATCATATAAATTAATAATTAATTATTCATAAATAATATTACAGAATCACAATATTGAAAATCAGGCCGTTCCTAGGAAAGATGGGGCTTTCCAATAAGAATTTCTCCTTATTAGCGCGAAATTTGATAACCAAACCTCTCCTTAGACAGAACTTTCTAGACATTGCCAATAATGTTATCTAATAATATTATTCAGATAATATGAATTATTGCTTCGATAATAGAAAATACTATGTAGTGACAATTATTAAAACAACAGTAATATAAAATATCAGCGTAACAATTATTGAATCAATAAAATAAAATATTGAACAGTAACTGTAACAATTATTGAGTAGTGCCTTCTTACATAAGAATCAATAATTGGTGCAATACCGTGTGCTACTGTGCAACAACGCGTATTACTGTGTTTTAACCACCGGGTATTTCAACAGTATTAACGGTAATAACAACGCCGTTATTTATAAACAACTTATTTTTGTCATTTTCTTCATCCATACGCTTTTCGTTATGGGGCCCACACAAGACTGCGCCGTCGTACGAATATTCTCCGGCAGCAAGAATATTCCACGCCAAACGAATATTCCACGACAATAATGAATATTTTATAACCACTTGCTTATTTAAAATATTTGCGCATTTTTCCCATACTTAACCACATTAATCAAAACAACCCTTACTATTTCAAAATAATAAATAGAGAAAATTCAATTTTATTTATAATAAGTTGGGGTCTTATACGAGTGCAGTTTCTAGGACATGTTATAGATAAAAGATGGCATATCTGTAGATCCAATGAAAGTGGAAGCAGTGAATGAGTGGGAGCAACCGAAAATGCAACCGAGGTTAGGAGTTTTCTGGGGTTAGCGGGATATTATAGACAGTTTATCCAGGACTTTTCTAAAATAGCTACTTCGTTGACGAATCTGACGAGGAAGTCAGTAAAGTATGTGTGGACGTAAAAGTGTGAGAATAGCTTTCAGGAATTAAAAAGGAGGTTGAGTAAGGCACCTGTATTATCCTTGCCAGATGATACAGGGAATTTTGTAGTTTATAGCGATACTTCACATAAAGGACTTGGTTGCGTGCTCATGCAGCATGGCAAGGTCGTTGCATATGCGTCACGCCAGTTAAAAGATTATGAGAAGGTCTATCCTACTCATTACCTAGAATTGGTAGCTGTAGTTTTTGCCTTAAAAATATGGAGACATTATTTATATGGGGAGAAGTGTGAGATATACACGAACCATAAAAGTCTGAAATATATCTTTACACAGAAGGAGTTGAATATGAGACAGAGAAGATGGTTAAAGTTGATAAAAGATTACGATTGTGATATCTTGTATCATTCAGGGAAGGTGAATGTGGTAGCCGCACGTTAAGTCGGAAGGGTAGAGAAGAGCTTTCAATGTTAACGACTCAGAATGAGTTAATAACGGAGATGACAAGAATAGAGTTAGAAGTTAAGTTACCAAATAAAACAGTGGAGATGTTATTCTCAATGGAGACTCGACCAACGATAGTGGAATGGGTTAAGGAAGTGCAAATAGGTAATGAAGAATGCGAATGAATAAAAGAGATAATGAAGGATGAAGTGAAGACTAAGTATAACCTTGATAAAAAAGGTTTACTTTATTTTGAAGGAAGAATTTGGGTTCCAAATAATTTCGAGTTAAAAGAAGAGATTATGTGTGAGGCTCATAGTTTGAGGTACTCGATACATCCTGGTAGTACTAAGATGTATCAAGACCTTCGTCAGAACTTTTGGTGGCCGAACATGAAGAGGCAGATCGCAGAATATGTTAGTAAGTGCTTAACTTGTCAGAAAGTTAAGGCTGAACACCAACGCCCGAGTGGGTTATTACATCCACTAAAGATTCCAGAGTGGAAATGGGAGCTTATCACCATGGACTTTGTGGTAGGACTTCCAACAACGAGAAAAGGATACGATGCTATTTGGGTAATAGTGGATCGGTTAACCAAATCGGCTCACTTTCTTCTAATAGGAGTTAGGTATAACCTAGAGCAACTAGCTAACTTTATATCAAGGAAATTATTTCTAGACATGGAGTGCCTATTTCGATTGTATCCGATCGTGGTCCACGATTCACGTCGAACTTTTGGAGGAGTTTGCAAGAGCACATGGGAATGCATTTGAGATTGAGTACGACGTATCATCCACAAACGGATGGACAAAGTGAACTAAACGCTAGAAGATATGTTAAGATCTTGCGTTATGGATTTCAAGGGGAGTTGGGACGAACATCTACCTTTGGTGAAATTTGCGTAAAATAATAGTTTTCACGCTAGTATAGGCATGCCGCCTTACGAAGCGTTGTATGGGAGGAAGTGCAGAACACCACTTTGCTGGGATGAAGTAGGTGAACGTCGAATGTTGGGACCTGAGATGGTACAACAAACGGCAGACATGGTTAAGCTAATACGAACTCAATTAGTAGCGGCTCAAGATAGACAAAAGAAGTATACAGATCCTCACCGAGAAAAGAGGGAGTTTGAAATAGGTTCGTATGTCTTTCTGAAAGTGTCACCTTGGAAAGGGAAGATACGTTTTGGGAAGAAAGGGAAGTTAAGTCCAAGGTTTGTAGGACCTTTTGAAATTTTAAGAAGGGTAGGAGAGGTAGCTTATGAAGTAGCTTTACCTCCAGAGATGGAACGTATACACAATGTGTTTCACGTGTCAGTGTTGCGTCCTTATAAACCAGACTACAAGCACGTGATAGAGTATGAATCTATTCAAGTAGAAAAATACTTAACGTATGAAGAACTTCCGATTCAGATTGTTGATAGGAAGGAACAAGTTCTGAGAAATAAGATAATACCTTCAGTAAAGGTAATTTGGAGTAACCACGATGCCGAAAAAGCAACGTGGGAGCTCGAAAGTAAAATGAAGGAAAAGTTTCCTCATTTGTTTATGTAATTATAGCGAGATTCTGGGGATAGAATCCTTATAAGGGGGGAAGAATGTAACGCCCGAGAAATTCGGATATTTAATGAATTATTTTTTTTTTAATTATGTGGATTAAATGAATTTAATTGATTAATTATGTGAGTAAGATGTTTGAAGGTCGTTCTATGACCTAAAATGTGTGGATGTGGTTAGTATTCTGGCTATGTGCTAGGATTAATTATTTTGAATTACCATGACAAAAATAAAGATTTTCCGAGAATTTTCTGTAAAAACACTATTCATCCAGTTTTGTTCAAAGATTAGGTTTGAAATTTCGAGAAATGCGTAATGATAGAATATAAAGATATAATGGAATATCCAATAATATTTCAGTTATGGCAAACAAAGTTTTTGCCTGCGGACTTAAAACCTAAGGGTTGGTAAAAGTGATTTTCGAAAGGGAAAGGTAATGCATATAATCATTTCGGTTATTATACGTATGAGATACGAGTATTATATTAGTTCGAATACGAGTATGGTATGAAGAATAGTACGACGTATAATATAAATATCATATGAGTACTAAACGAAGAGAATACGGGAGTTATACGCATAGAATACGATTAGTTCTAGTGGATTATAAGTTAAGGATTTTGTATAATCCAGTGGTACTTGGATTAATAGTAAGCCCATGAAGTATGGAATCAAGCCCAAGTTAAGACCCAATGAATAGTGTAAGGCAAGCTCAATCCAAGAAGTCAAACCGCGGGTCGAACCGACGGGTCACGGGATGGGTAAAACCCATGGGGCAACCCATGGGAAGACCCATGGGCATGTGGGTCGGCCACTTGGCCACCAAGTAAAGTGATTACTTGGTGGCTAAGTTGTTGAGGAGGTGAGGAATAGTAAGGAGGTGGCATTTGGACCATTTTGCCCTCCATTTGGTTACCTATAAATAGAAAGCTTATGTTGGTTATTTAGTGTTTTGTAAACTTTGTCCAACATATATTGAGAGAGAGGAAAAGCTAGAAACAAGTAATCAACCTACTTCCAAGAAAACCATATACATTTACCAAGAAAGCGAAGAACGAAAAAGGTAATATTTCATAAATATTAGTCTTCATCCTTTTCGATTTCTTTCTCGTAGAGAATCGTGAATTGGTGGAGCATGTTTAGTGAGGAGTAATAAGGATGACTATTAATAATAAAAACATTGATAAGTCATGATCAAATAGAAATCATAAGTGTTTGCATAAGTTAAAATCGTAGAAATCGATGAACGTTAACTTAGTTGTGAATGGACGATTTGAAAACCATCATAGCTAATGTGAGGGCCCCGAATCCAGGTCTCAAATCACCTCGGATCCGGTTTGATCATTCTATCACTATTACTATTATTTGCGGAAGATATAAACATAAATTGCTTATACATTAAACTTACACACTTTTCCCCAAGGTCGAGTAACCTTAACTTAATACACATTACATAACTTACTTAACACATAACCTTAAAATACAACACTTATACCATTTAGCTGCACACATATCCTAACGCTGGAACTGTCTTTAACCTTTCCTTGTATTCGACACGTTCGTCTTAATCTGTAATGTTTTATCATGATATAGCAAGGGTGAGCATAAGGATTGCCCAACAAGTTTAAATTCAATAATATAACGATATATCATGATTGAAAGAATCTAAATAATAAGCTGGCTATAATTTAACAATATAATTGAGAACTAGCAAGAACAAACTTTTGACTGAACAAGTATTAAACATGAACAAAAATATCTGGACCAACTGGTAATGAAGGTGATCAGCCTTTCATACCTGACTTATACATGCAATATGTACAGAGTACAATTCATGGCAACCAGCAAAGATTAACCATAAGCTTATCCGAATGAAACACTCTTAGTAGAGTTAAGTAAAAACAAACTTGCCTGAACCGTTGATTACCGCTATGCAATTTATACGCTTTATCCGAATACCTAATATTAGTAATATAGATCTCCAATATTAGAATAATATCTGTAACGACCCCAAAATCCATACAATTTAAATCTCAACTTTGGTCGTTAACCATACATTAAATCTCTAATTTTACATCATTATTCGATATTAAAAACACTAAAATTTGCGGAATATTTAAAACGTTTATACATTTCCTTCTTTCTTTCCTTGAATCGCAACCTTTACATTACATCTCTTTGATTCAATCTTATATCATGAATCGTATAACAAAATGACTATACAAAGTCTTACATCATAACTAAATATCCATATACATTAGATAACTCAACTTACAATTCAACAACATTTTACGTTCAAAATATGAAATACATTTCTCATAAACATAAGTAATCTTTGTGAATATAGATCTCTATAACTCACTTAGCACATATCTTTACCTAAAAATCTTGACCTGTAAAAGTGGTTATTTGTAAGAGTGAGCTCGACAGCCCAGCAAAGTCTAACAGTTTTCATGTATCACATAGCATATAATAACATGCTAAACATACATATCATAATAATTAAAGTAACATGGCATACATGCTTTTAATTCACATAGCAAATATAAAGATTGAGTTCCTTACTCAATCCTCCTTATTTAACCAAAATAATACAGTCATAAATTGGCTTTAACATTTCACGATTTCAACATGTATAACATATCATGTAATTTAAAACAGTTCATCAAGTCCACGTAGAAAATAGGAACCGAAAGACTTGCCTTGATCATTGTTTATCAATAACAGTTTAACAGCTTACAGTTATCTGCACTTCACGTGTCCTACACAATTATATATTCATACACATCAACTATTAGTCACATAACAACACATAGTAATTGTAATGTAAACTCTACTCCACATCTCATAATCTTTCCTATTAATTAGCACATAATGTTCAATTAGATTGTGTTAACTTTTCGACTTATATCTCACTGTATTTCATATTCGCAGTTCATTCAAGTGCTTAAGTCTTGCTAAGACTACTTATTGGTTTTATATTAAACCCATTCCATATCTTATAATATCCATTTCAATTGAATTGAAACACTTTTTAAGTTCATTAACACTTGGCACGGCGTTTCGACGTTCATTCGTCACACGCCCGATTTGCCTCTCTTGTGTATGCTTACTATGCTTCTATAACTCATATAATACATCATGTATTAATGTTGAGCATCATTATAATTTCTAATATTCATGTTTTATAACTTAGGATATCATCTTTTATGGTCAGGAGCACTACACATGCATATGTGCATGCCCGACGCTCTCCGATTGCCCCCGAAAACATAATAGTCCTAAAGATGACCATTTTGACTACTGTTAAAGACCTAAAATTGAATAACTTTTGGAACGAAAGTTATAGGTCTACTCGTCCTCGTTCTGGATCATCTTAAATCAACTCAATCGGAGTTTATATGAGAAAGTTATGGCCATTTTACTACAGGAGGTCAAAACTGTCCGAGTCGGACTACAAATCCGGCGCTGGGGCGCGAGGACTAAGCCAACTAGTGGCGCTGGGGCGCGAAATTGGCGCTGGGTCGCGAATTTCAGCGCCGCGGCACGAATTTCTAGCGATGGGGCTCAATATTTTGGCGCTGGGGCGCTATTTTTGGCGCTGGGGCGCCGAAACTTGCAGAATCGCAACCCACGAAGAACAGAACAACTAAATTTTTATCAATAAATTGATTTTTAACACTAATTAACATGTATAACCTAAGCCAATTACACATATACATATTACCCAACATGTATATACTAATAACCAATGACTAAACCATGATTCTAGAAATCTTAAATCATTGAAAGCATTATTTTAAAAACCAAACTCCATAACTGACGTTTGTTTACACAATTTAACACTGACATTCCTATTATTCATCAACTTAGTCCATTCCAACTATAATCTCAACGTTTCTTACCAAGTTAATATATTCAGTGTTCAATTTCACCATTAATTCACCACCAAATTATTACAGACAATTACATTATATTAATATTTGGTATTTTCACCAGTCATTTTTTTAACATCTATAAACTGCAAACAATTTTTTCCTTTTTAAACGATACTAGCGTACAATCTCTTATCTAAACATAAACTCTAGCATTACAATTACCTACAAGTGCAATTATTCAATTTATACAACAATTCAAAAGAATTTTAACTTCACAGAGAATTTGAAAAGAATTTTTTTTTACACAGTGAAACTCATGAAAAATTATGCCATAACATATATATTAAGAGTTATATAACATACCTTCAATTTGCTCAGACAATTCTTGTTAACCACTGAGAATTGTTTGAAACCTCACGTACACACTCACAATTTCTCTGATAATTCTCTCTCAAAACTTTTTGACAAATTCTCTCTAACTAGTTTTATCAGACTTGGTAAAATGAAGAAATAAATAAGACGTCGAATATCAATTAAACTGACGCGTTGTGGAGGTCAGTTACCCATCATGTGTTAACTGCCCTCAACCTCTAGTAGTGCCATGTTTGGCTAGCCTTAAAGGCTTAAACTCAATTAATTTAATAAACTATTTTATCATATAGTTTAAATAATGCCACACCCTTTATAAAATAACTCAATTAATTAATTTAATTTAAATTAAATAAAATATAATAATTTCTCATTAATTCACATAATTACATAATTAATTTCTTATTTATTAATTATGTCAAATTATTAAATCTCTAATTATATATTACATTAATTAAAATAACATTATGCATACTAAATATTTCATTTAAATTTAATGAAATAATAATTATTCTCCACATTAATTTAATAAATATAACACATATAATTAAATTAATCTACCACAACTTCATGAATTAATTATTTAATCTAATAATTAAGTCATTGAAAAATATTTATTTAATTCAATAAATATTAAAATTAAATTACAAAATCTTGTTTGTCACATCTTTCCCCCCTTAAAAGGATTCTGTCCCCAGAATCACGACTCAATAAATTTGACCCGTTACATTCTCCCTCCCTTACAAAGATTCTGTCCCCAGAATCGAAGACACAAATTAAACACATAACTCAGAGAAATCTTTCATCATTTTATCTAAAAATAGATTTTATATTTCATACTACATTCCTTACTTTAACAAATTCTAGGTTTCATTTCATAACTTCACTTGAACTCAATTATACTTGAGTATTACATATCTTTTAACCCATTCTTTTCCTTTTCTACGGATCGTTATCATAAACACTTGAGATATTACATTCACCTTTTCTTCTAAGAATTTCGTTCTCAAAATTTTATCTATTAATATTTATTCATTCAATATATCAAAGTAGATTTTACGTCACTAATTCATTCGTTCATTGGTTTCTATAACCACTTCTTTCCACAAAGATCATTCTACAATTATTAAACTTTTTTATTAAAATTTTCACATTACTCTTTGATAACTAATATCCTTCTCGCTTCAAAATCTCTTTTCTCACTTATTCAACATACTCATCATTCAGTGTCGCATTCTACGACTTACTTCTTCCTAAGGAATACTTTCCTTTTCACTTCCATCTTGCAGAATAACAAGAATATTCCACAATTGTTCAATAATTGGGAAGTAGTATGAATAACTCAAAAATTTAAAAGATTCCAAATCATGCTGAGGGGTCACAAGACCGTGAACTCTATTCTCGGTTTACTAGTGCTTCAACTCAATCCTTCACACTGCAAACCAGAGTGTTTATCAATCACAATGAATGAAAACACCCTCCTTACGTACACTAGGTGGCCAGCCTATTGTACCACTACGTTGGGCCGCAACGTAATGTTTTGTAACGACTATATGTGTTATGCTCAGACTCATTGTCCCCGAAAACATGTCCCCTTATAGGGTTGTTCAACTCAGCTTTTCAACATCTAAATCCGCACTAAAACAATTTGGTTTGGCATAACTTTTCAATGAACGTTTGAATTTCATGAACATCTTTCAATATTTGTCTAGCTGAATCAAATAGCATAGACCTCTACAATAATTCGGACATCAACCGAAATATACATATACATACGTACTTACATATGTATTCTCATATCTTAAATAAATCTAAAAAAAAATCTTTTTATGACGTCATGATACCGCACTGTATTTATAGTCCGTTAAGGATTTCGTCATTTGATGATTTTATCATACTACATCATACCATAGTGGGCTGACGATCCTTAGATCACATCCAACACTAGGTAATACTGCATTGATGACTCCATCGTTTTTATCATCTTTGCACCAGGTTACATGATGCATTAATGATATATAAAATATATTTTGATATATTACAAATAATTTTTTTCTAGCCGAAGCAATTAGCATAGACATACGAATAACAGTATTGTTGTTAAAACTCATTGGTTCCATCAGTTGATCCAATGTTTTTTAAGAAAATAAAAGTGTAAACTTCAGCACGAAGTCGCTAAATTTCAAAAGTCTAGCATAGCTGGTAGATTTAGAATACCTATGCTTCCACCATCAACTCCACTTTCGATAATGATCCATTGCTTATTAGGTCTATCTATTCCTATCATCCTCAATACTCTATTTATACTTATCTATACCCAGTTTGTCAAACTTACCACACGTTATGATTTCAGGAACTTACCACAATCATATGAGTTTAAGAACTTATCCTAGTCAGACCATATGCGTCTATTCGCTAAGGGGTTCAAAAACATACCATATAATTATGAGTCACGAACCTAACATAAGTATGAGTTTTAAGAACTCGCACTTAACCTTATGATATTCTCTAACTAAACTCTACCTATCTGTTATACACATGAGAAAAGAATCACCTTCTCAACAGGTATATAGCAAATAGCGCGACACAAACGTTCCAATGATTATCAATGGGATAAACTGAGTGCAAGTACAAAACCCTTACCCATACAAAGGTTTGTACAACTCAGCCATCACATGAGTCCTCAATTGAAAGCCCACCTAACTATATCTTGCTCTTAACTTGCTCTTTGCTCGATACGAATTCCTTGTATCACATTATCTATAACTCCTCATGAGTTTATCTTATACTATTCATAGTACAATATCTTCATAGCATCAAGCTATAATCCTTCAATCATTACAAACCATCTTCCTTTAATAACTTAAACAGATCATGTCGAGATCTTATTCTATAATCACCTCCTTTAAAATTCTTTTCTTAACTCGTGATCGTTTTGTTTTACGATCCTCTTTCTTTTCCTTTTTCATCATTTACGACATTATTCGTTATCTTGACTATTGGAGTTAGGAAACACCTATTTCTTATCTTTATATCTCTTCAAGATTCTTCTTTGAATCTTCTTGTTTATATAACAATTCTTCCTTTAAGAATTCTAACTTCATTTACATCGTTCAACATTTCATTCGAGTTCTACACTTTCATCATACACATTCATTCTCTACACTTGGTACACATCGAGTCTCTAACAGTTTCAGTATGGTACGCTGAGTGGTTTCCCACAAACAACCAACAAACTAGGTTCTGAGTTGCTAGTTCGTATATACCTCCGCTCTATGAAGGAATCGTTTAGCCCAGATACCATACATAAACTATTAAAGAGTACAATTGTACCATACTTAAATATAACTATCTATTCTTAACTCCTTTATCATTCTTCTTTTTTTTATAGACACTGTCTATTTATTATCACCTTACATCCTTATTATTAGAGTTGGGTAACTCCACATTTAAATTCCTTAAAGCTCTGCGAGATTCTTCTTTGAATCCTTTCACGCAAGTTTTAATCCCTTCTTTATAAATTTCTTAAATTACTTCTTATTATTCAAACTCTATTTGAGCTTATTCGTTCACTATCTTCACTTTTTCTTCTCTAAGGTTATAGCCTAAGGTACCCCTACCTAAGGTTTCTAACCTATCGGCTCTGATACCAACTGTAACGATCCCAAAATTCATACAAGTTAAATCTCAACTTTGGTCGTTAACCATACATTAAATCTCTAATTTTACGTCATTATTCGATATTAAAAACACTAAAATTTGCAGAATATTTAAAACGTTTATACATTTCCTTCTTTCTTGCCTTGAATCGCAACCTTTACATTACATCTCTTTGATTCAATCTTATATCATGAATCGTATAACAAAATGACTATACAAAGTCTTACATCATAACTAAATATTCATATACATTGAATAACTCAACTTACAATTCAACAACATTTTACGTTCAAAATATGAAATACATTTCTCATAAACATAAGTAATCTTCGTGAATATAGATCTCTATAACTCACTTAGCACATATCTTTACCTTAAAATCTTGACCTGCAAAAGTGGTTATTTGCAAGAGTGAGCTCGACAGCCTAGCAAAGTCTAACAGTTTTCATGCATCACATAGCACATAATAACATGCTAAATATACATATCATAATAATTAAAGTAACATGGCATACATGCTTTTAATTCACATAGAAAATATAAAGATTGAGTTCCTTACTCAATCGTCCTTATTTAACCAAAACAATACAGTCATAAATTGACTTTAACATTTCACGATTTCAACATGTATAACATATCATGTAATTTAAAACAGTCCACGTAGAAAATAGGAACTGAAAGACTTGCCTTGATCATTGTTTACCAATAACAGTTTAACAGCTTACAGTTATCTGCACTTCACGTGCCCTACACAATTATATATTCATACACATCAACTATTATTCACATAACAACACATAGTAATTGTAATGTAAACTCTACTCCACATCTCATAATCTTTCCTATTAATTAGCACACAATGTTCAATTAGATTGTGTTAACTTTTTGACTTATATCTCGCTGTATTTCATATTCGCAGTTCATTCAAGTGCTTAAGTCTTGCTAGGACTACTTATTGGTTTTATATTAAACCCATTCCATATCTTATAATATCCATTTCAATTGAATTGAAACACTTTTTAAGTTCATTAATACTTGGCACGGCGTTTCGACGTTCATTCGTCACACGTCCGATTTGCCACTCTTGTGTATACTTACTATGCTTTTATAACTCATCTAATACATCATGTATTAATGTTGAGCATCATTATAATTACTAATATTCATGTTTTATAACTTAGGATATCATCTTTTATGGTCAGGAGCACTACACATGCATATGTGCATGCCCGACGCCCTCCGATTGCCCCCGAAAACATAATATTCCTAAAGATGACCACTTTGACTACTGTTATAGACCTCAAATTGAAAAACTTTTGGAACGATAGTTGTAGGTCTACTCGTCCTCGTTCCGGATCATCTTGAATCAACTCAATCGGAGTTCGTATGAGGAAGTTATGGTCGTTTTACTACAGGAGGTCAAAACTATCCGAGTCAGACTACAAATTTGGCGCTGGGGCTCGAGGACTAACCCATCTAGTGGCGCTGGGGCGCGAAATTGGTGCTGGGGCGAGAATTTCAGCGCCGCGGCACGAATTTCTAGCGCTGGGGCTCCATTTTTGGCACTAGGGCACCATTTTTGGCGCTAGGGCACCGAAACTTGCAGAATCGCAACCCACGAAGAATAGAACAACTAAATTTCTGTTAATAACTTGATTTCTAACACTAATTAACATGTATAACCTAAGTTAATTACACATATACATATTACCCAACACGTATATACTAATTACCAACGACTAAACTTTGATTCTAGAAATCTTAAATCATTGAAAGCATTATTTTAAAAATCAAACTCCATAACTGACGTTTGTTTACACAGTTTAACACTGACATTCCTATTATACATCAACTTAGTCCATTCCAACTATAATCTCAACATTTCTTACCAAGTTAATGTATTCAGTGTTCAATTTCACCATTAATTCACCACCAAATTATTACAGACAATTACATTATATTAATATTTGATATTTTTACCAGTCATTTTTTTGAACATCTATAAACTGCAAACAATTTCTTTCTTTTTAAACGAGACTAGCGTACAATCCCTTATCTAAACATAAATTCTAGCATTACAATTACCTACAAGTGCAATTATTCAATTTATACAACAATTCAAAAGAATTTTAACTTCACATAGAATTCGTAAAGAATTTTTTTTTACACAGTGAAACTCATGAAAAATTATGCCGTAACATATATATTAAGGGTTATATAACATACCTTCAATTTGCTCAGACAATTCTTGTTAACCACTGAGAATTGTTTGAAACCTCACGTACACACTCACAATTTCTCTGATAATTTTCTCTCGAAACTTTTTGACAAATTCTCTCTAACTAGTTTTATCAGACTTGGTAAAATGAAGAAATAAAGAAGACGTCGAATATCAATTAAACTGACGCGTTGTGGAGGTCAGTTACCCATCATGGGTTAACTGCCCTCAACCTCCAGTAGTGCCACATTTGGCTAGTCTTAAAGGCTTAAACTCAATTAATTTAATAAACTATTTTATCATATAGTTTAAATAATGCCACAACCTTTATAAAATAACTCAATTAATTTATTTAATTTAAATTAAATAAAATATAATAATTTCTCATTAATTTACATAATTACATAATTAATTTCTTATTTATTAATTATGTCAAATTATTAAATCTATAATTATATATTACATTAATTAAAATAACATTATGCTTACTAAATATTTCATTTAAATTTAATGAAATAATAATTATTCTCCACATTAATTTAATAAATATAACACATATAATTAAATTAATCTACCACAACTTCATGAATTAATTATTTAATCTAATAATTAAGTCATTGAAAAATATTTATTTAATTCAATAAATATTAAAATTAAATTACAAAATCTTGTGTGTCACATCTTTCCCCCCTTAAAAGGATTCTGTCCCCAGAATCACGACTCAATAAATTTGACCCGTTACATTCTCCATCCTTTACAAAGATTCTGTCCCCAGAATCAAAGACACAAATTAAACACATAACTCAGAGAAATCTTTCATCATTTTATCTAAAAATAGATTTTATATTTCATACTACATTCCTTACTTTAACAAATTCTAGGTTTCATTTCATAACTTCACTTGAACTCAATTATACTTGAGTATTACATATCTTTTAACCCATTCTTTTCCTTTTCTACGGATCGTTATCATAAACACTTGAGATATTACATTCACCTTTTCTTCTAAGAATTTCGTTCTCAAAATTTTATCTATTAATATTTATTCATTCAATATATCAAAGTAGATTTTACGTCACTAATTCATTCGTTCATTGGTTTCTATAACCACTTCTTTCCACAAAGATCATTCTACAATTATTAAACTTTTTTATTAAAATTTTCACATTACTCTTTGATAACTAATATCCTTCTCGCTTCAAAATCTCTTTTCTCACTTATTCAACATACTCATCATTCAGTGTCGCATTCTACGACTTACTTCTTCCTAAGGAATACTTTCCTTTTCACTTCCATCTTGCAGAATAACAAGAATATTCCACAATTGTTCAATAATTGGGAAGTAGTATGAATAACTCAAAAATTTAAAAGATTCCAAATCATGCTGAGGGGTCACAAGACCGTGAACTCTATTCTCGATTTACTAATGCTTCAACTCAATCCTTCACACTGTAAACCAGAGTGTTTATCAATCACAATGAACGAAAACACCCTCCTTACGTACACTAGATGGCCAGCCTATTATGCCACTACGTTGGGCCGCAACGTAATGTTTTGTAACGACTATATGCGTTATGCTCGGACTCATTGTCCCCGAAAACATGTCCCCTTATAGGGTTGTTCAACTCAGCTTTTCAACATCTGAATTCGCACCAAAATAATTTGGTTTGGCATAACTTTTCAATGAACGTTTGAATTTCATGAACATCTTTCAATATTTGTCTAGCTGAATCAAATAGCATAGACCTCTACAACAATTCGGACATCAACCGAAATATACATATACATACATACATATGTATTCTCATATCTTAAAAAAATCTTTAAAAAATCTTTTTATGATGTCATGATACCGCACTGTATTTATAGTCCGTTGAGGATTTTGTCATTTGATGATTTTATCATACTACATCATATCATAGTGGGCTGACGATCCTTAGATCACATCCAACACTAGGTAATACTGCATTGATGACTCCATCGTTTTTATCATCTTTGCACCAGGTTACATGATGCATTAATGATATATAAAATACATTTTGATATATTACAAATCATTTTTGTCTAGCCGAAGCAATTAGCATAGACATACGAATAACAGTATTGTTGTTAAAACTCATTGGTTCCATCAGTTGATCCAATATTTTTCAAGAAAATAAAAGTGTAAACATCAGCACACGAAGCCACTAAATTTTGAAAGTCTAGCATAGCTAGTAGATTTAGAATACATATGCTTCCACCATCAACTCCACTTTCTATAATGATCCATTGCTTATTAGGTCTATCTATTCCTATCATCCTCAATACTCCATTTATACTTATCTATATCCAGTTTGTCAAAGCTTTTCAAAACTTTTTATTTTCTTGTGTGTGGATGTTGCATTTACATTTTAATGAATGTGTACTAATGAATTTACTTATTGCACTTAGTGCTTCGCACTATATCTGTGACGCCCCCAAAATTAGGTATACATCACCCATCTTGGGTCGTCATATACATGGTACAAAATACAAATACAACTTATTAATACAACTGTCGTGTACAATACGACAAAAACATAACTGTGAGTTTGAATACAATTATTGTCTACTAGAGACTATAAAGACTCAAAAGGAGTCCTCATTACAATTATTGTCACACTATTTAACAGAATAGTGAGGACTACTAATACTATCATATGGTCCATCACTCCGTTCCCCGACTCGTCCCAGCTATATTCTCATTTCCTGAAGAGAACAGTGAAAGAAAGAATGAGCTCAACTAGCCCAGTAAGAAATATTATGACTAAGATAATGCAGAATAAATTATCATTAGCCTTCGACAGTGTTAAACTGATAAAATATAACGAACATCAAGTTTAACATAAATTTCATACTACTTATTGGTTTTATATTAAACCCATTCCATATCTTATAATATCTATTTCAATTGAATTGAAACACTTTTTAAGTTCATTAACACTTGGCACGGCGTTTCGACGTTCATTCGTCACACGCCCGATTTGCCTCTCTTGTGTATGCTTACTATGCTTTTATAACTCATCTAATACATCATGTATTAATGTTAAGCATCGTTATAATTACTAATATTCATGTTTTATAACTTAAGATATCATCTTTTATGGTCAGGAGCAATACACATGCATATGTGCATGCCCGACGCCCTCCGATTGCCCCCGAAAACATAATAGTCCTAAAGATGACCATTTTGACTACTGTTACAGACCTCAAATTGAAAAACTTTTAGAACAAAAGTTGTAGGTCTACTCGTCCTCGTTTCGGATCATCTTGAATCAACTCAATCGGAGTTCGTATGAGAAAGTTATGGCCATTTTATTACAGCAGGTCAAAACTGTCCGAGTCAGACTACAAATTCTACGCTGGGGAGCGAGGACTAAGCCAACTAGTGGCGCTGGGGCGCGAAATTGGCGCTGGGGCGCGAATTTCAGCGTTGCGGCACGAATTTCTGGCGCTGGAGTTCTATTTTTGGCGCTAGGGCGCTATTTTTGGCGCTGGGGCGCCGAAACTAGTAGAATCGCAACCCACGAAGAACAGAACAACTAAATTTCTGTCAATAACTTGATGTCTAACACTAATTAGCATGTATAACCTAAGCCAATTACACATATACACATTATCCAACATGTATATACTAATTACCAACGACTAAACCATTATTCTAGAAATCTTAAATCATTGAAAGCATTATTTTAAAAACCAAACTCCATAACTGACGTTTGTTTACACAGTTTAACACTGACATTCCTATTATTCATCAACTTAGTCCATTCCAACTATAATCTCAACGTTTCTTACCAAGTTAATATATTCAGTGTTCAATTTCACCATTAATTCACCACCAAATTATTACAGACAATTATATTATATTAATATTTGGTATTTTTACCAGTCATTTTTTTTGAACATCTATAAACTGCAAACAATTTCTTCCTTTTTAAACGAGACTAGCATACAATCCATTATCTAAACATAAACTCTAGCATTACAATTATCTACAAGTGCAATTATTCAGTTTATACAACAATTCAAAAGAATTTTAACTTCACAGAGAATTTGTAAAGAAATTTTTTTTTTACAGTGAAACTCATGAAAAATTATGCCGTAGCATATATATTAAGGGTTATATAACATACCTTCAATTTGCTCAGACAATTCTTGTTAACCACTGAGAATTGTTTGAAACCTCACGTATACACTCACAATTTCTCTGATAATTCTCTCTCGAAACTTTTTGACAAATTCTCTCTAACTAGTTTTATCAGACTTGGTAAAATGAAGAAATAAAGAAGACGTCGAATATCAATTAAACTGACGCGTTGTGGAGGTCAGTTACCCATCATGGGTTAACTGCCCTCAACCTCCAGTAGTGCCATGTTTTGCTAGCCTTAAAGGCTTAAACTCAATTAATTTAATAAACTATTTTATCATATAGTTTAAATAATGCCACACCCTTTATAAAATAACTCAATTAATTTATTTAATTTAAATTAAATAAAATATAATAATTTTTCATCAATTCACATAATTACATAATTAATTTCTTATTTATTAATTATATCAAATTATTAAATCTCTAATTATATATTACATTAATTAAAATAACATTATGCATACTAAATATTTCATTTAAATTTAATGAAATAATAATTATTCTCCACATTAATTTAATAAATATAACACATATAATTAAATTAATCTACCACAACTTCATGAATTAATTATTTAATCTAATAATTAATTCATTAAAAAATATTTATTTAATTCAATAAATATTAAAATTAAATTATAAAATCTTGTTTGTCACAATATCATCACAATATAATACTATAATATATATATATATATATATATATATATATATATATATATATATATATATAGAATAACCTAAACACATAACATATAACCCTATAAGTCTATAACACACATAAGACTCGGTGTCAATTTAAACTATTGCAGTCTGACTTGAGTTCGACAAAGTTCTAACATCCCGACGGTCTAGTCGGACAATTCTTCAAGTTTAAGTTCAGTTAAACTCTGCCTAACATTTACCATTATCTAAGATAATTTATTAACAGTCGAAATATTTTTCGTAAGCTCGTAATAATTTTTAAATAATTATTACTATTTATCGTAAATTTTCAATCATTAATAACGTATTTAAATGAATTAAATACCACATAATTCTTTTATCATTAATATTTATTTATTATCAAATTTTAATGAAATACATGTCATAATATTATAATATATTTACAATATCACAAAGTATTTTTAATACCTTAAAATCATATTTATATGATTTTTAAACAATTAAATTCATTATCTGATATTTTCTATTAATATTAAAATATTAATATTTTCAGGACAAAATATCAAAAGTTATATTTTATTACTTAAAATATTTTTATAACCCTTAAATCATTTTCATATGATTTTTAAATCATAAATTCAATTTTTCCTTAATTTATTTAATATATTTATTAAATAAACTAATTATCATTAATATTGATTAATTAATGAATTTCATCACCAAATATTAAAAGTCACTAAAAATATCTTTAAATATTTTCTTAAACCATAATATTATTTTTCATGAATTAAAACTATTTTTAAATAATTTATTTAATATAATAATTAAATAAATTAAATATCATTTATATTCCAAAAATATTAAATATTTATAAAATATACTCAAAATAATTAAAAACTATTTTTCAGATTTTAAAATAATTTTTTAGAATTTATTTTGTATTTTTTAATAATTAAAAATTATTTTTAATTAATTTCTGGAAAATCAAAATTTAAAATAAATATAAACCGTCGCTAAAGGGCCCTATAGCAACAGACCCGTCACTATAGGTGTTCTTGGTGTTCTTGATGTCTACCCAGATCTTCATCGCCATTTAACTAGGTGGGTGGTTTGACCCGTGGTAGATCTTTGGTCATTCTGTTTCTGGGCTAGCTAATCGGTTAATGTTGTAGTACTAATGTAGTACTACAACCCTAAATTCAGTTTCATGACTAACAAGCATTACATCCGCAAGATCTAAGCTACAGAAAAACATGTCCGAGTTGTTCTTCATTTCTGGGTTTTCCAGAAAATGAAGAACAAACGATGGTGCTCTCTCTTGATCCTTATAACTTGCGTTCTAGGTTCTGTTTGGGTGAAATATTGGCTCAATACTGTAGACAACATGTCAGTGTACAATCTTATAGCAACCGATCATCCTAACAACAAAGAACTCAACAGATTAGGGCTGGTCAAACCATACTAAAAATCTCGGCTCTTGAAGTTTCTGGGTTTCCCAGAAACCTTCTTAAGGCGAATCGGTCAACGCACTTTGACCTTGATTATAAACGATTCTGTTATGGATTTGAGTGAACTAAAAGCTTCATTATGTAGTCTTAATGTCAGGCTATAACACAAACACAATAGCTTGGCCTAACTATCAAACATATACGAGATCAGACGCTATGAACATGCTTGTCAGACACTGTTGGGAAATCTGGGTTCCCAGATTCACATTTTCGTGGTCGGTCAACGCCTTTTGACTGCCCATATGTTTTGATCTACACACGATCTGGCCATGTTTCGAGTTCTAGATCAAAGACCATACCACATACTACTAGTTATAACTCTTAAAACATACAAATAATAAACAGGAAATGATCTATGAGCCCTGACATTAGGCTGTCAGGCCATGTTCTAGGGTTCATATTCAGTTTTGAAAAATTTTGATTTCGTGCATCTTGATGTTATGGATCCATGATCCAACAACCCCGATCACTTACAGACACCTTATAACACATCTTTAAAACAACAAAACATATAATCTAACATAAGATCTAAAGATTTCAAATTTTGAAGGTTTATACATTTCTAGCTTGATCTTTGATTTCTGAATTTGTGATCTGATATTGGTGAGTTATAAACTGATCATGGCTTAGCTTTTCACTCCCTCTCATACTAGATTTTGAAAAGTTAGAGAGAGAAGGGACTTGGATAAAATGAAAATGAAAGTATGCATTTCTCTCTCTTAATTTAATATACACGGCATGATTCAATGTATTTAGTTGCTAGTTGGCATATCTATTTAATATAGTATAGATATAGAGCATATGGGATAACCATTAGGGTGATGACTCACCAAGATTGGCCTTATCTTTTGCTTAAGGACATTTTGGTCATTTTCTTTTAATTTTAATTCTAAAATGGTCATTTGATCAAACCCTTAGGGTTTAGGGTTTGAGTTTAGGGTTTGAACTCTTTAGGGTTTAGGGTTTAACCCTTAACTTGCAATTTAATTTCTAAGATTTCCGAATTTCGGTTTTAAAACTAGAAAATTAATATTTATAAACTATAATTAGAATTTTCTAATTATATTAAAATTTCTTAATCATAATAATCTTTCTAATTAGGATTAGTATTTCTTAATTAAAATCGCTAATTTAGCAATTAGGGTCGTAATTGGTCATTTAGGGTTTTAAACCCAGAATTAGGTTTTCTAATAGAAAACTAATTTTCTAATTTAGAAATTAGATTTCGTAATTATATTAGGGTTTGCTAATTACGTAAGCTTTACCCTAAATAAGCTTATAATCATTTACACTTACGCCATTAAGTTCCCAATTTAGGATTTTATACACCAAATTAGGGTTTTAATCCCCGGAACTGAAGTTAGGGTTTCCAGAACCGGTTTCTAGGGTTTCTTATAATTCGTAAAAATTTTCTAACCGAACGTTGGCGTTCTTAATATATACCTAGGGTTTGTTACAGATATAATTTATTTGGTCAACCGTTGACCCTTAACCACATATTGTACACATATACACAGAACATAATCACGTATTTCCTTAATCCTGAATAATTCACCTAAATCCTTCACAGAATTTTGAAATCCTCAAAATTCCTTCTTAAAAATCTCAAACGCATACACTTATTTTCTGTCTAGGTTCTAATTCTGAACCTTAAATCAATTAATAAAAATTTTAAAAATTTTCTAAATTCTCGGGTTGTCACAACTAGGGTATGTGCATATTGTTTGGTTAGGGTGGACTCAAGAATCGTCGAACTCCGACTTAAAACGAAGAAAACGAGTATTGAACGCTCAAAAACGATAAACAAACGCTCAAAATGAACCAAAAGGTGAATTTTGGGTTAACGGATTCGAAAATGTAAAATTCTTATATGAACACCTAGAGTATGTATTTTGTGAGTTATGGGCTTTTGAATGAGCCAATTCGGATGTAAAATGAATAAGTTATGAGGCTGGAAATTTCGTTGGAAAAACCAACTGTCAAAATTAACTGAAGCACAGGGGCGGCGCCGCAGCGCCAACCCAGTGTTATTTGTCACGCCGCGGCGCCAAGCATTGCTGAGATAAGCCATAATCTTCTGGAGAGTCCTGCCGCAGCGCTAAAGTTAGTACAAGGACTCGCGCCGCAGGGCTGAGTCTAGGGCCGCAGCGCCACTATAGTCAAGGGATTGCCGCGCCGCAGCGCCGACAGTGGAAAATAGTTGACCAAGTTAGGTTTTTAATTCCAATTGAATGTAAACTAAAGGTAAGACATGAATGTACTTAATGTACATGATAGGCCTTACTTTTAAATCACTAATAAAGTGATAACGTTAGAAAATTAGACATGGTTTAATAAGAATTAAACGAAGGATGCAAGAATGAAATAAGTGAATCGTGAATGGTGTTCAATGTTGGTATCTCACTAATAATGATCAAGTGTCGGTTTATAATGTAAGAACGTTAACAAGCCATAACGAAGCATATTAAGTTGAATTGACTTTATTAATGAAATAAATGCAAGTAAGATGTAGAAGAGAAAGAAGTTGGTTAAAATTCTAAAGTTAGTTTGTTTGATAACTAATTACAGTGTGCTATGTGAATATATCATGTAGATCCTGTAAAGACTGAGAATTTTGGAATATTATATTCGAGGACGCTTGAAGGCAAATTTTCTTAGCGCTTGTCTAACCTCCGTGTTAGCCAAGTTTTTTGTGATTCATGTTATGAAATGCATGAATTGTTTTACGAAAGGGTCGATGCCAGTTTTAACTCGGCTAGACTATTCCTAAGAGAGATAGATTGATTTGTTTACAAGTCTTTCGATATAGAACTGTTAATGCTATCCTATGCCAAGTATTTGGTACGGATGTAAAGGTAAGTTTGTCTAAGAACAAACAAAAGTATTTTCATCGATTAATCGATGGGCACGCGAGGTTGCCAAAACATAAACATAAATACATTTAACGGATGAGTGTTGATTAACATAGGGTACTATATGCTGAACACCTAGAAGTGCTCGTAAGTAATGCCGGATGTACGACCTTAGTGACGGATGTCATTTTCAAGTATGAAAACGGAAAGAGTATGTTCGTGGTCTTTCGACCGGTTCAGAATTCCTAAGCTATTATATATACTTTGGAATGGTTGTTCTGAGATGAGAAGTGCTAGTCAATGTTTCATAGTACTTCATAGCTATTTGTTCAGTTATGGAAGATAATCATATAATTCTTGATGTGGTATTCTATTATCCTTTTTTAGACTTACTGAGCTAGTTATGCTCACTTTTTGCTTGAATTATATGATTGCAGCTAGGGCCGAACGAACTGAGAATTCTAAGAGAGATAAAGGCAAAGCTAAGATGGATAGTTGATTATCCTATAATAGATTAGTGTATTTGTAACTAAAATATTTATGAATAACAAAGAATGTATTCGGTTTATGAACCTGGGAAAGGATTTATTACTATTGTAATAAGAAGATAGTAAATACAATCATTTTGTTGTTATTTCAATAGAATGATTGTATACCTTGTAGTACCGTGGAGCACCATCTGTCGGGTTGGAAGATACCCGGACTTGGGGGCATCACAAATATCATCCTGAAAAAGTAAACGTGGTAACTAACGCATTAAGTAGAAGATCGTATGCGGGTACGAGTGCGATGTTGTTAACACAAAGACCCATTTTGTACGACTTACAAAGGATGGATATAGAGTTAAAGGCTCCAAGTACCCACGTGATGATATCAAATATACGAGTAGAACCGACCTTAATCGATAAATTTAAAGCTGCTCAAGCTACAGACCTGGAGCTGATGCAAGAAGTCGTTATTCCAAAAGCGAGAATCGGCGATGTGAGGAAAGCTTAAACCTTTGATTTATTAGTCCATTTGAAATCCTTGATCGAGTAGGAACTGTAACCTATAGACTCGCTTTACCGCCAGGTATGTCACGTGTTCATAATGTTTTTCACGTATCGATGTAACATAAATATGTGGACGACCCGAACCACATTATTGAGTTAGAACCAGACGAGATAGTCGAAGATTTAACGTACGAGGAGGTACCTATTAAGATCTTGGATAAGGAACATGTCATACGCACCAAGGTTATACCACAAGTTAAGGTTTTGTGGAGGATCAATGCTATTGAAGAAATGACCTGGGAGTTGGAATCAAAATGAAAGTGAGGTATCCTCACCTTTTCGAAACACCAGATACGTACGTCAATTTCGAGGATAAAATTTCATAAGGTGGGGAGGTTGTAAGACCCCAACATTTTATAAATAAAATTGAATTTCCTCTAATTATTATTTTGAATAATAAGGTGTTAATTTGATATAATGCTTTGGTTAAGGGTGAAATATGCAAATTTTGTAAAATAAACAAGTAGTTATAAAATATTCATTGTTATCGGGGAATATTCGTTTGGTCGTGGAATATTCTTGATGTCAGGGAATATTCGTACGATGGCGCAGCCATTTGTGGGCCCCATAACAAAAAACGGTCGAATGAAGAAAATGACAAGTTTGAGTTTTTACAAATAACGACGTAGTTGTTACCGTTAACACTGTTGGAATACTCGGTGGTTAAAATATAGTAATACACGTGGTTGCACAGTAGCACACCGTATTGCACAATATTTTTGAATTATTAATTCTTACGTAAGACGACATTACTCAATAATTATTACAGTAATTACTGTTCAATATTTTATTTTATTGATTCAATAATTGCTACGTTAATATTTTATATTATTGTTGTTTCAATAATTGTCACTGCACATTATTTCCTATTATCAGATCAATAATTCATATTATTTGAATAATATTATTAGATAGCATTATTGCACGCCAGTTAGGAAAAATTCTTATCGAAAAGCCCCCTCTTTCCTGAAAACGACCTGGTTGTCATAATTGTGATTCTGTAATATTATTTATGAATAATTAATTATTAATTTATATGATAAGGAAATATTTATTTTATGTAGATATAAATAGAAGAATTAATGCTGAGGTATTTTATCAGTATTTCAGAATGGGGGTGTCTTATCAATATTTTGTCAGAATGGAGGTATTAAAAATCATCCGTATGTGGATTTCAGACATTTTTTGTTTGGAATTTGGAAAAACTTTCTTCTACAAAATTGTAGAGAATTAAATTTTCTATGGAATAGATATGAGATTCAAATTTTTCTGATAAAAGAGCTATTTATTATAAATTATTGAAGTTTTAAAAATAAATATTTTTATTAAAAATATGTGGGCTCCACTTTTGGTTGTTGTAAAAAATCTGAGTTTTGGTGGGCCCCACTGTGGTGTGCTGAAATTTGATCAAAAGTTGCGTGCTTGAAAATTTTGGAAAATATTATTTTATTAATTTAGTCTGTTTTGGCGTTCTAAGCATTTTCATATAAATAGGGTGCTTAGTTAGAATTGAAAATCACACCAGGATCATAAGTTTTCTCTCTCTATATTATCGAGCATATTTTTGTGAGTATTTAGATACTTTAAGAGTTGCTATTCAGTATAAGTTTCTTTCAGCGTTATATCCGGTATTTCAGACAGAAGTACTATTCTTTTGAGGTAAGGGATGTTATTTTCTTCGTAAATGATGTTATTTCTTTCAATATCATTATATCAAAATATTGATATGAATTTTATTATGAAATTTTTACCTTTTCATGTCGAGGTTACTATTCACGTATACGATACTGTTCAAGTATACGATATTATTCACGAATATAGTACTATTCACGAGTACTATTCACGAAGTATGATTTTTCTTGTGAAATTCTACCTTTTTGTGTCGAGGTTACTATTCACGTATATGACACTATTCACGAATACGACACTATTCACAAAAAAATAAAATTTTCTCTTCTTTGTCCAAGATGTCTATTATGGTTACTATCTTGGATTGTATCCATGTTTTGATCTTCATTCTTGAATTTTACTCCACTATGGTTTATTATGAAGTATTTTTGAACTTGGATTATCTAAAGTACGAATCCCTAATCTTTGTCCTTTTATCTCACTGGATTCGTTTCTTTACAATATTTTTCATCATCCTCAGTCCTAAATGATGATATAACTGAATATCTTTGGCCTGTAGTGCAAAGATGAATGATTACCTAATGAATATCTTTAGCCCATAGTGCAAAGATGAACAGGTGTTGAGATGAACATGACCAACTGGTGATACAAAAAATATCTTTGGTCCGTAGTGCAAAGATGAATATTTGGTTCATGATGTATATTGATTGATGTTACAGGGATAAAATATTGATGATGGACTTTTAAATCATAGAAGATAGTAGACTTCATTCTCTACTTGACTCTTCTAATGAATTGTTATTTTCGCTGCGAATATTGATCTAAAACTTGTTGTCCATTATATTTTATCTAATGTATTGAAGGCTAAGGATAATTTGTTCTACATTATCTTAGTCATAATATTCTTTACTGGGCTAGTTGAGCTCACCTTTTTTTTTTGTTCTATTTTTCTTCTCAGGAGGCGAGAATATAGCGGGAACTAATCGAGGTGTGGATTGATGGGTCCAGACAGTTGTTTTAGCAGTCCTCACTATTTTGTAAAATAGTGTATCAATAATTGTAATGAGGACTCTTTTTTGGGTTTGAATACTGTCTATTAGACAATATTCGTGTAAAAACTCTTAGCTACATTTTGTAGTATTGTATAAAAGAAATTTGTATTTGATTTATGTACCATATATTTGGCGACTCAGAATGGGTGATGTATGCCTATTTTGGGGGCGTCATAGAAAGTATGAAACGTTAAAGTCAATTTATGACTACGCTTATTAAGTAAAGAATGTTGATTGAGTAAGGAATTCCATATTCATACTTGTTATGTGAACTGCAGCATGTATCTTATGTTAGTCTACTGATTATAAGATGTATGTTGAGCATGTCATTATGTGATATGTGATGCATGAAAACAGTTAGATTTTGCTGGGCTATCGAGCTCAACCTTACAAATAACCACTTTTGTAGGTTAAGGATTCAAGGTAACGCTATGTGCGTAATGCATGAAGATTTATATACTTTGGCTAAGTTGTTATTATTTGAACCATGTTTAAGGTTCCGGATAATGTATGATATTTAATAGATGTTGAGTTATAAAGTTTAAGTTTTGTCTGTTGTATAAATGGTATTGAACCTGGATGTAAGTTTTATTTATTAACTCTGATAAAGTGAGTAATAAACTAAATTTGGTTCAAAGGTAGGTAAAGATAAAGGTTTTGAGAAATGTACTTGATAAATCACAATGATTATGTAATGATAAACTGTCAAGTTTGAGTTATCTGATATGTAAAGGTTATCAGATTGAAATGTAAGATTTTATATAATAACTTTGATGAAGCGAATTATAAAATAATTTGATTCAGAGATGTGTAGATGATTAAAGTTTTAATTTAGGGAAATAAACAAAGTAAGAAGATAGAAAAGTTTTAATTATTCCGCATTTTATTAAGTTTAATATCGAATAATGATGTAAAATTAGAAGTTAGACGTATTATTAACGACCGAAGTCGAGAGATGAATGGTATGAATTTTGGGGTCGTTACAGTTGGTATCAAAGTTGTAGGTTATAAACCTTAGGTAGGAGTACCTTAGGCTATAACCTTAGAGAAGAAAGGAGAAGATGGTAAAGAATAAACTTAGATAGAGTTTTATCAATAAGTAATAAATTTAAGAAATGTATAGAGAATGGATTAAAATATATATGAGTAGATTTAAGGATGAATCTTGAAGACATATACAAGACAAGAATTTGGAGTTATCTAACTCCAGTAATAAGATGTTAAGCGTTAATGAATAGACGATTTCTACAAGATGAAGGTGATTAAATTAATAATAATGAACTCAAATAGAGTATAATTGATTATATATTCAAAGAATGCTTATGAATCAAGGTAAGATAATATATTTGGGTTCAAAGAAGAACCTGAAGAGTTTAAATTGAGTTGAATAATTATAGGACATCATAATTAAAGAGGAAGTAATGAGGATCGTGAAACCAAAATAATCATAAAATAAGAAAGGAATCATAAAGAAGGTGATTGTAGAATAAGATCAGGACGTGATCTGGTTTAGTTGTAAAATGATAGATGATCTGTAATGAATGAATAGTTATAGCCTGATACTATAAGTGAATGTACTATGAAATAGTACGAGGCAAACTCGCGAGGAGTTATAAATGATGAGATATGGAAAATTCGTATCGAGCAAAGAAAAATTAAGAGAAAGATAAGGTTAGGTGGGATTTCTATTGAGGACTCATGTGATGGCTGAGTTGTACAAACCTTTGTATGGGCGAGGGTTTTGTGCTTGCACTCAGTTTATCACATTGATAATCATTGGAATGTTGGTGTCGCGCTATCAATGTATCTATAACGAAAAGGTGATTCTTTTCTCATGTATATACTTGATAGTTAGAGACTATTTGTGACAACCCCAAAATAGGTCCATTTCACCCAACATATTCTGAGTCGCCAAATATATGGTACAGAAAACAACTACAACTTTATTACAACAATTGTCGTACAAAATACAACAACACATATGCTATGAGTTTGGATACAAATATATACCAACTGTGACTCGTGTCCCAACCGTAATGTGACAAATGTCCCATCAGTGGACAACACCTCACAATGATACCTACATAAAGGTATAGTCAAAAACTGTTTTAGAAATTAGAATCTTTGGGAAGTGCTCAAGGAAACCTTCGTATACAGGAGGCCACGCTTCCAGGTTATGATAGATATCATATGTCCACAAAATTATCCTTGGTTGACCTAATAGACCCCAAAAAAAAACAAGAAGATTACTATCATATTCTTTCTAATGGTGAGTCTTCTCTTGACATATCATTATCTCCACTGTCTCTAATCGTGAATTATAATTCAAATAAACACCAAGATTATATAGGTAGTGCTCGTAAATATACTCAGCAAGTGGATGTGCATAACCCTGTCTTATAATGACACGAGGTTGTATGACATTAGACATCTTGTATGATAGTGGCAAAACACCCTTCTAACGTTGGGTTCGCCTCACCCTATTGGATTCATCAAATATAACTACTAAATGATGACCACCGTTCTATTCCCTTGTTACCCCCGCTCGACCCTGCTACACTCGTATTACCTGAAAGGAATTTTGAAACAAAAGGGTGAGCACAACTAGCTCAGTAAAGAATATCATGACTAAAGATAAATAAATTATCAATAGCCTTCAACAGTAATAAATCAGAGATTTAGAACATATGGTAGATGATAAAAAATTTCAGCCATAGTTTAAGCAGAACGAGCAATCCATTAGAAGAGTCAAATAGACCATAAAGTCTATTATCTTTTCCACATTAAAAGTCCACCAACAATGTTTTATCCATGTAACATTAATCAACAATTCCTTTCCACAATTATATGAATAACTCATAATCATAATTGTAATTCTAAATTCCTCTTCGCATTCAGGACGAAGATAATTTTTATCACATGTCTTTACCTGAAACATCAAATATCATGGTTATACCAAATCACAGTTCATGTTTATAATCATACTAACAATTTCATCTTTGCACTACGGCCAAAGATATTCATCAACAGACCATCTTTGCACTACAGGCCAAAGATATTCAACAACAGGTCATCTTTACACTACGGGCCAAAGATATTCATCAACAATTCATCTTTGCACTGCAGGCCAAAGATATTCCTCAACAGTTCATATTTGCACTACAGGCCAAATATATTCATCAACAGTTCATATTTGCACTACAGGCCAAATATATTCATCAACAGTTCATATTTGCACTATAGGCCAAATATATTAATATCTCAAAAAAATATATAATCATTTCAGAATTTATATAAACAATAATTATAACCATGGTGATCATTTCACCTTTGTACTTAAGCTAAAGATATTCAATTATAAATTTAATGGTCATGATCATACCAGTCAACAATTCAACTTTGCACTATTGGCCAAAGAGAACCCATAGTCATGATCATACCAAAAATCTACCCATCTTTACACTCAAGTCAAATAGAAATATCATCATTAGGGTTATAAAAATGTTATATATAATAGTAAAATCAATATAATCAAAACATCTAGATTTAATCTCAAGAGTAATATTCATAAATCAACTATAATTTGATTAGAAAAAGAAACCAATTTTATCATGAATAGTAACTCGTGAATAGTAACCCATGAATAGTAACTTCGTGAATAGTAACTCATGAATAGTAACTCATGAATAGTAAATCCGACATAAAAAGGTAGAAATTCCACAATAAAATCTATACCAATATTTCGGTATAGTGATATTAAAATAACATTTCTTAAACTTATAAACAATTTATTTTAATTGTTTACACTTTACTAAATAATGCATTTAATCATCTTAAAATTCTAAACTCATAAGATTTTATCACCAATAACCAAAACACTTATCAAAAATCTACATATACATCATATAGAATTCTCAAGCCATAAAATCCTAATTTTCAATTTTCTTACTTCACATAATATATTTAATTCATTTACTCATAACTAGTCTATTTTCATGAAAAATACCAAATCAGTCCCAAAAATATTTCATTTTTGAGATTTAGCAGAATAAAGTCCCACATTGAACATATATTTTTCTCAAAATTTTTAAAATTTATTTACTATTTTTCATATGGCCAATACTGTCGAATATTTAGACATTTATCATAAATTTTACTTTCGTCCAAAAATTCTGAAATTTACAGAGTATACTTCCGTTATACATGTACTCCCAATAAAAATTTCACCAATTTTGGAGTTAACCACAAGGAGTTATAAGCGGTTACTTTTAAAATAGTCTTTTCTCATAAAATTCACAACTCTTAATCTATACATCCAAAAATCGTCATTTTTGGACACAATCAAGAAAACTCATCAAATTATTATTTTAAATTTTTCCAAAAATTTTTAAGGTCAGAAAAATTACGAAACTGAAAAACATAATAATCCTTAAAATCCCTTACTATCTCTTACCTCAAAATAGCAGCACTTCTGACTGGATATCAGATATGACGCTGAAGGAAACTTGCACTGATGAATAGCAACTCACCAAGTATCTAAATACTCACAAAATACACTCGATAATCTAGAGAGAAAAAGAGAGAAAACTTATGAATTCTGGTGTGATTTTCAATTCTAACTTAGCCCTCTATTTATAGGAAAATATTAGCACGCCGAAGCAGACTTGACCTGCTACCTGATGGCTTTACCTGCTACTATTACACCCACCAAAAATCAATCATCTTCCCCAACAACCAAAAGTGGGGCCCACCTGTGAGACCCCGAATTTTATGAAATAAAAGTATTCAATTTTTCTATTTTGGTAAATGGTTAAATTGATAAAAGGTTAAAGTTAAGGGTGATATGTGAATTTTTTTTAAAGTAAATAAGTTGTCATAAAATACATGGTCACTATTCACGAGTTATTATTCACGGGTTACTATTCACCCAAATTACTATTCACTCTAGTATTGTTCATTCGAGTATTTAGGACACTTTTTGTGTCGGAGTTACTATTCATGAGTTACTATTCACGAGTTACTATTCACGGGTTACTATTCATCGAAATTACTATTCACTCTAGTATTATTCACTCGAGTATTTGAGACACTTTTTGTGTCAGAGTTACTATTCAGGAGTTACTATTTACGAGTTACTATTCACAGGTTACTATTCACCCAAATTACTATTCACTCTAGTATTGTTCACTCGAGTATTTGGGACACTTTTTGTGTCAAAGTACTATTCACGAGTTACTATTTACGGGAAATATTCGTACGACGGTACAATCATTGGTGGACCCCACAACGGAATTATTGTCAGATTGAGAAAACGATAAAAATATTTTATTAAAAATAACGACGGAAGTTTTACCGTTGATACTGTTGAACTACTCGGTAGTAAAAATACAGTAATACGTGAGGTTGCATAGTAGTACACGGTATTGATGCTTATGTGAGAAGTCACTCAGTTTGATTCAATTATTGTCAATTAATAATATGAATTATTTAGCGATAATGAAGTTTTGTTTTATTCGTATTATTAACGTAATAAAACAGAAACATCTTTTTATATAAAACAGAATACTTTATTAAAGTTATTCTATAAATAGAATATATTATATTATACTGTGCATAGTGTTTTGCATAGTAAAATCTTTTTATATAAAACAGAATACTTTATTAAAGTTATTCTATAAATAGAATATATTATATTTTATTTAAAAGATTTTTCTTTAAATATGGACCGTCAGATTAAAGTAAATCAATCTGGACCGTTCATGGATTAGTTACTATGCATTCTATTTTCCTATAAATAGAAGCTCATTCCTTCATTATTTTCTTACGAATTCGCTGAACTCTAGAGAGAGAAACTATAGAGAGAAATAAGAAGAGTATTCTGCCACTTAACTACTTCTTTATTTCAGTTCTTCTTTAAAACGGTAAGGGGTGTTATTCTTTCTTATTCATGAAGAGTACTTCTGTTATTCCATTCTTTATTATTCTGTTGGAATAACCTAAGAAAGTGGCATACCCTATACATGACCTGTATACGCGGCATACCCTATACTTGGTGAAATCCTTATGTTATTTCATTCTTTATTATTCTGTTAGAATAACCTATATGCGTGGTTTATCCTATACTTGGTGGAATGACCTGTATATGCGGTTTACCCAATACTTGGTTATTTTCTTCTGTTATTCCATTCTTTATTATTATGTTGGAATAACCTGTTTATGCGAAGTACCGCATACTTGGTGAAACTATTTCATTATTCCGTTCTTTACGATTCTGTCGGAATATCCTGTCGGTGTGAATTTCACCTGACCTGGTTCTATCATTTATTATTCCGCTTTTATTATTCTATCGGAATATCCTGTCGGTGTGAATTTCACCTGACCTGGTTCCATATTTATTATTCCGTATTTATTATTCTGTTAGGAATAACCTGTCTGTGCGGTCTCTATCGCATGCATGGTGAATCCTTCTGTTATTCCATTCTTTATTATTCTGTTAGAATAACATGTCTATGTGGATTGCCACATGCATGGTGAATGATCATTTATATTCATTCCTTATTAAATTGTGGAAATGATCTGTATACGTGGATTACCGCATGGCTGGTGAAAATCCATTTACAGTTTCATATATTCTTTATTATACTCATTTGGTTAATGTTTTGATTTCTATACTCCATGAAATTAGTGGAATATCCTTGATATTTGCGCTTCATCCAGTATCTTTTCATGTAAATATTCTTCTAAGCATTCTTGACTGTTACTTTACAACGAAGTATCATGTTGATAATTTGGATATTATTAGTTCCTGGATAAACTAATTCTTGAACTTGTTTAATTGAATTCCTATAACATTGTCATCATCCTCATGTTTATTTTATGTTAAAAGTCATCTTTGGCTTACGTGCATAGATGGACTTAGTATGATTATGACCAGGGATCATTCGGTATAATCATGAACTGTGATGTTATAAGTGGTGTGGTAAAAGTCCTCAGTGGCCTGTAATGCATTGATAGACAGTTTTTGGTATGATTATGACCAGAGATTTTTCGGTATAGTCATGACCATTGATGATTTAATGAATATCCTTGGCCCGTAATACAGGGATGATTAGAAGATGTGGTTTATTTATTAAGCTGAGTCTCAGTGATAAAAGTTGATGAAAATATTTTTAAATCATAGAGGATAGTAGGTTTTATTCTTTACTTGACTCTTCTAATGGATTGCTTATTCCGCTGCAGTTAAACTTGATGTCTATTGTATTTTATCAGTTTAACATTGTTGAAGACTATTGATAATTTATTCTTCATTATCTTAGTCATAATATTTCTTACTGGGCTAGTTGAGCTCACCCTTTCTTTCAATGTTCTCTTCAGGAAATGAGAATATAGCTGGGACGAGTCAGGGAAAGGAGTGATGGTCCGAATGATAGTATTAGTTAGTAGTCCTCAGTATTCTATGTAATGGTGTGTTAATAAATGTAATGAGGACTCCTTTTGAGTTTGAATACTCTCTAGAAGATAATATTTGTATTCAAACTCACAGTTTATGTTTTGTCGTATTTGTACACGACAGTTGTATTAGTAAGTTGTATTTGTATTCTATACTATGTATCTGACGACCCAAGATGGGTGATGTATACCTAATTTTGGGGGCGTCACAGTTGGTATCAGAGCTTAGGGATATGATCCCTGGCTGAGATGTAAGATAAGAACTAGGAGGGGAGAGACGGGAAATTCCTTCGCTAGTATGACCTACCTAAGTTTATTTGGTATTTAATTGGTCGGTCAGAGTATAGGGATAATATGTGATTTGTTAATTAACCCTTGTTTTGTGGCAGTATTTGAAAATGGCATCTAACAATGTTGAGATAAGCATTGGAGCAAAATAATAAGACCATATCGCAGTACGAGGTTAAGTTTGCGGAGTTATCCCGGTTTGCATCCCATTTGGTCGATAATGAGGAGTGAATGATGCGAAAGTTTCTAAGAGGTTTGAAACCCTATATACGTCAATACCTCATTCTCATGTTTATATTTTGTTGAAAGTCATCTGTGGCTTACGTGCATAGATGGATTTGGTATGATTATGACCATGGATTGTTTGGTATAATCATTACCGTAATTGAAAACACGATTATCTTTGGCACGTAGTGCATGGATAATTCGTGGTCGTGATACTAAAGAATATCCTTGGCCTGTAGTGCAGGGATGATTCGATGATGTGGATTAATTATTGAGCTGAGTCTCAGCAATGAAATATTAATTCATAGATGTGGTAAAAGTCATCTGTGGCTTACGTGCATAGATGGACTTGGTATGATTTTGACCAGGGATTGTTTGGTATAATCATGACCGTAATTGAAAACACGATTATCTTTGGCACGTAGTGCATGGATAATTCGTGGTCGTGATACTAAAGAATATCCTTGGCCTGTAGTGCAGGGATGATTCGATGATGTGGATTAATTATTGAGCTGAGTCTCAGCAATGAAATATTAATTCATAGATGTGGTAAAAGTCATCTGTGGCTTACGTGCATAGATGGACTTGGTATGATTTTGACCAGGGATTGTTTGGTATAATCATGACCGTAATTGAAAACACGATTATCTTTGGCACGTAGTGCATGGATAATTCGTGGTCGTGATACTATTAAGCTGAGTCTCAGCATTATTGATTTTACAGTTGTATATCCTTGGCCTGTAGTGCGAAGATTAACTGTTGATTATTGGTTATACAGTTGTAAATCTTTAGCCGTAGTGCAAAGATGAATTTATTAGTATGATTATGAGCAGGAATTGTGATTTGGTATAACCATAATTTTTGATGTTTCAGGTGAAGATAGGTGATGTAAATTTTCTTCTTCCTGGTTGCGAAAAGTAATTCAAAATCACAATTATGATTATGAGTTATTCATATGATTGTGGACAGAAATTGTTGATTGATGTTACAGGGATATGGTCACTGACGGAGATATTAGGTTAGAAGACGAGTAATATACTTCGCTAGGGTGTGACTTACCTAAGCTGAAATTGTTTACTTAATAAGTGGATAAATTGTGGTATGTCGATTAACCTTTGTTTTGAAGGTATATTCTAGAATGATATTCAAAATACAGGAGATGAGAAATGGAAAAATCATGATAGAGCGGAATTATCCGGAAAGGTACAATCCAAAAAGAAAGTAAGGTATTCTCATCTCTTCGAATATCAGGTATGTACGTTAATTTCGAGGGGGAAATTCCATAAGGAGGGGAGATTGTGATACCCCGAATTTTATGAAATAAAAGTATTCAATTTTTCTATTTTGGTAAATGATTAAATTGATAAAAGGTTAAAGTTAAGGGTGATATGTGAATTTTTTTTAAAGTAAACAAGTTGTCATAAAATACATGGTTACTATTCACGAGTTACTATTCACGGGTTACTATTCACCTAAATTACTATTCACTCTAGTATTGTTCACTCGAGTATTTGGGACACTTTTTGTGTCGAAGTACTATTCACGAGTTACTATTTACGGGGAATATTCGTACGACGGTACAATCATTGGTGGACCCCACAACGGAATTATTGTCAGATTGAGAAAACGATAAAAATATTTTATTAAAAATAACGACGGAAGTTTTACCGTTGATACTGTTGAACTACTCGGTAGTAAAAATACAGTAATACGTGAGGTTGCATAGTAGCACACGGTATTGATGCTTATGTGAGAAGTCACTCAGTTTGATTCAATTATTGTCAATTAATAATATGAATTATTTAGCGATAACGAAGTTTTGTTTTATTCGTATTATTAACGTAATAAAACAGAAACATCTTTTTATATAAAACAGAATACTTTATTAAAGTTATTCTATAAATAGAATATATTATATTCTACTGTGCATAGTATTTTGCATAGTAAAATCTTTCTATATAAAACAGAATACTTTATTAAAGTTATTCTATAAATAGAATATATTATATTTTATTTAAAAGATTTTTCTTTAAATATGGACCGTCAGATTAAAGCAAATCAATCTGGACCGTTCATGGATTAGTTACTATGCATTCCATTTTCCTATAAATAGAAGCTCATTCCTTCATTATTTTCTTACGAATTCACTGAACTCTAGAGAGAGAAACTATAGAGAGAAAGAAGAAGAGTATTCGGCCACTTAACTACTTCTTTATTTCAGTTCTTCTTTAAAACGGTAAGGGGTGTTATTCTTTCTTATTCATGAAGAGAACTTCTGGTATTCCATTCTTTATTATTCTGTTGGAATAACCTATAAAAGTGGCATACCCTATACATGACCTGTATACGCGGCATACCCTATACTTGGTGAAATCCTTATGTTATTTCATTCTTTATTATTCTGTTAGAATAACCTGTATGCGTGGTTTACCCTATACTTGGTGGAATGACCTGTATATGCGGTTTACCCAATACTTGGTGATTTTCTTCTGTTATTCCATTCTTTATTATTATGTTGGAATAACCTGTTTATGCGAAGTACCGCATACTTGGTGAAACTATTTCATTATTCCGTTCTTTACGATTCTGTCGGAATATCCTGTCGGTGTGAATTTCACCTGACCTGGTTCCATCATTTATTATTCCGCTTTTATTTTTCTGTCGGAATATCCTGTCGGTGTGAATTTCACCTGACCTGGTTCCATATTTATTATTCCGCATTTATTATTCTGTTAGGAATAACCTGTCTGTGCGGTCTCTATCGCATGCATGGTGAATCCTTCTGTTATTCCATTCTTTATTATTCTGTTGGAATAACCTGTCTATGTGGATTGCCACATGCATGGTGAATGATCATTTATATTCATTCCTTATTAAATTGTGGAAATGATCTGTATACGTGGATTGCCGCATGGCTGGTGAAAATCCATTTGCAGTTTCATATATTCTTTATTATACTCATTTGGTTAATGTTTTGATTTCTATACTCCATGAAATTAGTGGAATATCCTTGATATTTGCGCTTCATCCAGTATCTTTTCATGTAAATATTCTTCTAAGCATTCTTGACTGTTACTTTACAACGAAGTATCATGTTGATAATTTGGATATTATTAGTTCCTGGATAAACTAATTCTTGAACTTGTTTAATTGAATTCCTATAACATTGTCATCATCCTCATGTTTATTTTATGTTGAAAGTCATCTTTGGCTTACGTGCATAGATGGACTTAGTATGATTATGATCAGGGATCATTCGGTATAATCATGAACTGTGATGTTATAAGTGGTGTGGTAAAAGTCCTCAGTGGCCTGTAATGCATTGATAGACAGTTTTTGGTATGATTATGACCAGAGATTTTTCGGTATAGTCATGACCATTGATGATTTAATGAATATCCTTGGCCCGTAATACAGGGATGATTAGAAGATGTGGTTTATTTATTAAGCTGAGTCTCAGTGATAAAAGTTGATGAAAATATTTTTAAATCATAGAGGATAGTAGGTTTTATTCTTTACTTGACTCTTCTAATGGATTGCTTATTCCGCTGCAGTTAAACTTGATGTCTATTGTATTTTATCAGTTTAACATTGTTGAAGACTATTGATAATTTATTCTTCATTATCTTAGTCATAATATTTCTTACTGGGCTAGTTGAGCTCACCCTTTCTTTCAATGTTCTCTTCAGGAAATGAGAATATAGCTGGGACGAGTCAGGGAAAGGAGTGATGGTCCGAATGATAGTATTAGTTAGTAGTCCTCACTATTCTATGTAATGGTGTGTTAATAAATGTAATGAGGACTCCTTTTGAGTATGAATACTCTCTAGAAGATAATATTTGTATTCAAACTCACAGTTTATGTTTTGTCGTATTGTACACGACAGTTGTATTAGTAAGTTGTATTTGTATTCTGTACTATGTATCTGACGACCCAAGATGGGTGATGTATACCTAATTTTGGGGGCGTCACACCACCCATTTCTAGAATTTTCTACCAAAATTATTTATAAACCTAATTTCTGAATCAGTCACTTCTTAAAATTCATAACAAATCATTCGTTCATTTTTAACAGTTCAAAATCTGTGAACATATACTCAACTTATATATGTATAACATATCCAAAAATCACAACGATCCAACGGTCAGATTAAAAATTATAACTCACACAATAAAGCTGTAAGAACACTGATTTGATATTTTAATACCTCCAATCCGACAAAATACTGTAAAAATACCTCAACATTAATTCATTCATTTATAACCACATAAATAAATCCATCATTTATATCCACATCAAATAAATATTTCATTATCATATAGATCAATAATTAATTATTCACAAATAATATTACAGAATCACAATAATGACAACCAGACAGTTCCCAGGAAAGAGGGGGCTTTTCGATAAGGATTTCTCCTTACTGGCGTCCAATTAGGTGACCAAACCTCTCCTTGACAGAACTTTCTAGATATTGTCAATAATGTTATCTAATAATATTATTCAAATAATATGAATTATTGATCTGATAATGGAGATATTGTGCAGTGACAATTATTGAAATAACAATAATATAAAATATCAACGCAGCAATTATTGATTCAAAAAAATAAAATACTGAACAGAAATTACTGTAACAATTATTGAGTAGTGCCTTCTCACGTAAGAATCAATAATTAAAAAAAATATTGTGCAATACCGTGTGCTACTGTGCAACTACGCGTATTATTGTATTTTAACCACCAGATATTCTAACAATGTTGACGGTAACAACTATGCCGTTAATTATAAAAATTCAAATTTATTGTTTTCTTCATCCGACAGTTATTCTGTTATGGGGCCCACAAATGGCTGCGCAGTCGTACAAATATTCCCCGACAGAAAGAATATTCCACGACTAAATGAATATTCCCCGACAACAATGAATATTTTATAACCACTTGCGTATTTTGAAAAAAATTTCATATATCACTCTTAACTTTAACTTTTATCAATTTAACCATTTACTGAATAGTAATTATAAGAAAAATTGAATACTTTTATTTCATAAAATTCGAGGTCTTACACTATTAAGATTAGTCAGATATTATTAGGATTAGGTGCGAGTTCTTAAAACTCACACTTATGGTAAGTTGATGACTCATAATCATATGTATATTTTTAAACCCCTAAGCATATGGGTAGTCCCTGCTGGGTTCTTGGACTACGTATTGCTAGGAAAAATTTCTAAACTCATATTATTGTGGCAAGTTTTTGAACTTCCAATGTGTGGTAAGTTTGATGAACTATATTGGGGGTATAGAAAGATTGTTAGTTGAAATACAAGAATATTTAGTATAAGAGCATTGGTGGTGCCATAAATAAAATGAATTAGTAAGTAATGAAGTAATGGAGTAAAGATTGAAATTAATGGAGAAAAATAGATAATTCCAAATCTTCTAGCTTTGCTAGATTTTCAAAATTTATTGACTTCGTGGTGATGTTTGCACTTCTATTTTCATGAAAAATATTAGATAAAATGATTGAACCAGTAAGTTTTAAAATCAATATCGTTATTCATATATCTATGTTAATTGTTTCGGCTACACAAAAATAATTTAAAAATATCAAAATGTATTTGCTTTTTTTCGTAGTCATTAAGGCATCACTAAATATGATGTTGATATGACAAACAAGGAAATCATCAATGCAATTGAACCTGGTGTTGGATGTAATCATAGGATCGTCAGCCCACTATGGTATGATGTAGCATGACGAAGTCATATAATGACTGAATCCTCAACGTACAATTAAAATAGTATGGTATCTTGACCATCATAAAAATGATTTTTGGTTTTCTTTAAACTAAGAATTATATGCCACATAAATTGGCTAAAACTACTTCGATTGGTGTCCGAGTTGTTGTTAGAAGTCTATGTTATTTGATTCAGCTAGACAAATATTGAAAGATGTTTATGCAGTTCAAGCGTTTCTTGAGAAGTTATGCCAAACCAAATTATTTTGGTGTGGATTCAAATGTTGAGAAGCTGAGGCGAATAACCCTTTTATTGGGGATTATGTAACACGAAAGCATTAAACTGTTTGTACACAAAACATTGTACGAAGGGCTGATCTACCTGACTACGAGAAAAAGGGTCCATATAGTCTTATGACTATTAAAGATTCAAGTCGAGATACTTGATAACCTGGGGACGTATTTCAAGGTCTTGCGACCCCTCATCATGATTTGATAATCTTTTAAATTCCTGAGTTATTCATAGTTCTTTCCAATTATTGAGAAATTATGGAAGATTCTTGTTATTCTGAAGGGTGAATGTGGCAAGGAGGATATTCCTTAGATAAGAATTTGTGGAAACACGGCATGTGATGATGAGTAAATTGAGGAAACTATAATAGTTCTAAGAAAGAAATGAAATTCTAAAAAGAAAAAGGATGAAGTTATCTAAAGAAAATGTGAAATTCATAGAAGAGAAAGATGTGAAGTATACAATGATTTTTTTAGGAAGATCCTAAGAGGAGGAAGTGGTCATAGATCCAACTAAATGAATAAAAGATTAACGTAAAATATATTTTGATAGATTGAATGAATGAAGATTAATAAATAAAATTTTGAGGACGAAATTCTTTGAATAAGGGGTGAATGTAATATCCCGAGTGTTTATGAGTTGAGTATATGATAATGATTCTTAGAAAAAGGTAATGAATGGGTTAAAGAATATATAAAACTCAATTATAATTGAGTTTAAGTAAAGGTTGTGAGATAAAGTCTATAAGAGTTTGTTGTGAAAAGCAAATGTAATAGAAAATATAAAACATATACTAAGATAATGTGTTGAGTGATTCAACAATAAAACTTTTTGAAGGGATTGGTTGAAAATAGAGTAAGGGAGGTTTCGGTGATTTCGAGGATAGAATCCTTATAAGGAGGGAAGGATGTAACAACCTGAATTTTTAGAAGTTATTAAAATAAGAATTTAGTAAACAAAATTCTTAATACAAGATGTGCTGATAATATATATGTATTTATATATTGGGAAATGAGGTTTAACAATTAATTATACTGTTGAAGAAATTAAATAATATTAGTAATTTAATTAAGTTGAAATCATAATATGAAATAAGATAATTTGATTGTTATGCCTTGTTGGCAATGGAATTTTTATGAATTAATTTCGTAAATAATGTAAATAATTCATTTAATTTAAATAGTGAATTAATATAATTGTTTCAATAAAATGAGAAGGTAATATATTGCATGAAAATGTACTATGCTAATGTATTACGATAGTGAATTTCATAAATTACAAAATATTTATTAAATGAAATAAATATTTTAGTTGAAATATTTATGGAATAAAATGAATATTCGATGAAAATTATTAGAGAATAATTTATTTAAGTACGATAATATTGATTAAATGATTTTATAATCTGTGCGTACTTTATTACGCTAATGGAATGGAAATATTCTAATTTAATTAAATAACTAAATTAGAGGATTAATGATTTGTTAAACAAATTATAATTATATTAGCTAATTAAATATTGTATTGGCTAAATAAAGATTATAATTTAATTTGGTAATGTGTGACATGAGTACTATAGGATAAAAGAATTATAAAAATAAAATAGAAAGGGTTTTAAAGTGTGTCAACCAAACAAGGTCTTATGACCTTTGGTATATTGTAACTGCTGAGACTCTTAATTTATTTGAGCGTAAAGCGTTTGTCAGATTTTATGTTACGTATTATTTTGCTAAGTCTAAATAGTAGAGAGAAAGGGGAGCCTTATAGAGGGTTTGAGAGATAGAGAAATTTTATATGGAATAAGAAGAGAAATCCTGAGAATCAAGAGGGAAGAAGAGTTATAATCAAGACTTTCTAATCATCTTCTAACCAATCTAAAGAAGAAATCAAAGGTAACAACTTGGTTGTGAAATTTATTTTGTGTTCTTATATATACTTCTCTGTAAATGGATTTTGGTAGAGGATTTGCTAAGAATTAATGATATACTTGTTAATAGATGTGTATAATCTGGTATATAACCTCTGTAATGGGTTTTGTAGTAATCGGATTGGTGTAAATATGTTAAAAGATAAAGAATTTGAGTTTTGGCATAATATGTACAAGATGGCTTATTTTAGACCAAAATTGATGATTAAATCATGTGATAAACTGTAAATTGATAATAGTTTGTATTAATTCATTGAGAAACGAAAATAATGCAAGTGGAATGAATCTTTTTGGTCAAGAAACAAATTCGTAGCGAATGAATTCGCTAAATATGTTTAAAATATAAAAATATAGCATGAACACTGAATTGGAACACTTAAAATGAATAGTTAATATTTTTGAAGTGTTATAATTATTTTGTAGATGAGTAGTTCAAAGTTTAACAAGTTTAAAGAGTCAAAAACCAACTAATTCTGACTGAAAATGAAGAAATTATGAATATTTGAAGTATGTGCATAAAAAATATTACAAAATCTGGAATCTAGGCGAAGCTGAGTGCATGCGCGCTGCCCATGAGTTTGAGCGTGCAGCTGGGAGCTGCTAGAGAGGTCAGGCGGGCTGGAAATTTGAAGGAAATGGGTGCGGCCGCGCCCATAGTGTGTCAGGTGTGACTGTTTTGACATGTGTTAGTAAAATGGTCATAACGTTTTCATACGGACTCTGATTGAGGATATTTAAGATGATTCGGAACGAGGACGAATAGACCTACAACTTTTCTTCTTTAAGTTGTTCAATGTGAGCTCGTTAGAAGGGGTACAAATGGTCATCTTTGAGACTGATATGTATTCGAAGGCAATCAGAAGGCGTCAGGCATGTACGTATGCAAGTGTAGTGCTTCTGATGATAAAAGATGTTGTTATAAGTTATAAAACATGAATATTGGTAAATATAATGATGTATAACATTAATAAATGATGTATTAAAAAAGTTGTATAAGCATATTAAGCATGTACAAGAGAGACAAATCGGGCATGTGACGAATGAACGTCGAAACGCCGTAACAAGTGTTAATAAATGTAAAGTGTTTTAAGTCAAATGAAATGAACATTATAAGATATGAAATAGGGTTAATATAAAATCAATAAGTAGTCCTAGCAAGACTTAAACACTTGAATGAACTTCGAGTATGAAATATAGTGAGATATAAGTCGAAAGTTAACATAATCAAATTGAAAATTGTGTATTGATAGTAGGAAGGGTTATGAGATATAGATTAAAGTTTACATTACAACTACTATGCACTGCTATGTGACTAATAGTTGACGTGTATGCTTATATAATTGTGTAGGGCACGTGAAGTGCAGATAGCTGTAAGCTGTTAAACTATTACTGGTAAACAATGATCAAGGTAAGTCTTTCAGTTCCTATTTTATATGTGAACTTGATAATGAACTGTTTTAAATCTTTATTACAAAGAGTATAATGTGTTATATATGTTGAAAGTATGAAACGTTAAAGTCAATTTATGACTGCGTTGATTGAGTAAAGAATGTTGATTGAGTAAGGAGCTCAATCTTCATACTTGTTATATGAACTGCATCATGTATGTTATGTTAGTCTAATGATTATAAGATTTATGTTGAACATGTTATTATGTGATACGTGATGCATGAAAACAATTAGATTTTACTGGACTGTCGAGCTCAACCTTGCAAATAACCACTTTTACAGGTTAAAGTTTAAGTTTTATCCGTTGAATAAATGGTATTGAACCTGGATGTAAGTTTTATTTATTAACTTCGATAAAGTGAGTAATAAACTAAATATGGTTTAAAGGTAGGTAAAGATAAAGGTTTTGAGAAATGTACTTGATAAATCACAATGATTATGTAATGATAAACTGTCAAGTTTGAGTTATCTAATATGTAAAGGTTATCAGATTAAAATGTAAGATTTTATATAATAACTTTGATGAAGTGAATTATAAAATAATTTGATTCAGAGATGTGTAGATGATAAAGGTTTTGATTCAGGAAAATAAAAAAAGTAAGAAGATAGAAAAGTTTGAATTGTTTCGCATTTTATTAAGTTTAATATCGAATAATGATGTAAAATCAGAAGTTAAACGTATTATTAACGACCGAAGTCGAGAGACGAATGGTATAAATTTTGGGGTCGTTACAAAGTCTATCTATAAGTTCCTCTTTTTGACCTATAGTGCTTTGAAGTTTTTGAACTCTTCAAGATCTATTATTATCCCACTAGCCCCTTCAATGATAAACACCTTTATCTTAGAAGGTAGCATGTTTCGCAACAAACACCTTTTGCTAAGTAGTATTATAAAACATATATCCTAAACTTACTTTAGGATGTCCCACAAATCTCCACTTGTCAAATCTTGTCCCAAACTTATCCTTTTGAAACCTTTTCACATAAGGTGGACAACCCCTTATTTTAACATACTTAATATTAAGAATCCTCTATGTCCATAACTTTTATGTAGTCTTGGGACCGTATTTTGAGGTTACCTTTTTCGTAGATATGCAACCATTTTTAGGGCATTACCCTAGAAGGATACTAGAATGTCAAAAAAATTCATTATGGACCGCACCATGTCTAATAAGGTACACTTTTTCCTTTCAAATACACTAATAAATTATTGCACATTAGGAGGCATCCATTATGAGAAAACCATTTAAGATGATCTAGAAATTTATTGCACAAGTATTTCTTCCTCGATTCGATCGAAGAATCCTAATACTTTGCCAATTAGTTTCACCTCTGAATTCTTTGAACCTTTCAAATGACTCAGACTTGTATTTCATCAAATACAAATATTCAACTCATTGAATGATCATCTCTTTTTCTTATACTAGTTTGTTCAATTTGAAAAATAATTTTCATGCAAGTCAAGTACACAAAGTCCATTAAGTAATATTTCAGTTCTATACAAAATATTATTATTATAAATACAACAACAATTGTTCTTAAATATAATACCAAAAATTTTGTAACTAGAATACAATAACAACTTATTGATTTAATAGACTTTCCCGTAGGCGATGCTAAACTAAAATTTTCTACAGCTAATGCAGTAACCTTTGCTCCATTTCCCACTTATTGGATTACTTATTCTTTATTTAGCTTTCTACTTCTGCTTAGTCCCTTCATAAATCTATATTTATGAGAACCAAAGCTGGTATCCAATACCCAAGTAGAACCTTAACTTACAGAAAGATTTATTTCAATCATAAACAAACATGTATCTATAATCGAAGCTTCACTAAGCTTCTTCTAGTTAGCCTCTGCAAGATTCTTCTCGCAGTTTCCTTTCAGTGTCCTGGCTTATTACAGTGGAAACAAACTCCTTTGTTATCCGTACCAATTTTATTATTATTTCATTTATTTTTGTCTTTCTATTTACCTTCTTTGAATTGTTCTTCTTTTCAGAAGATCTTTTGATCCCTACTAGTAAGACTTAGTCTTTCTTGGTTGAAAAGTGACTCTCAACAATTTTCAACATATTAAACAAAACAACGAGGCTGAAATCAAGCTTGTGCATGTGAAAATTCACTACAATTGTGAGAAGGAGCTTAGGAGTGAGTGTAAGATCAAATCTTGGCTCAACTCTCCATCCATGAGAAAACATGTTGTCCTAATTGTTCAATCAAATTGATCATGTTTAGGACATGTGTCTGTACGATAATGTAACGATCCAAAATTTTAAATATAATTTCAAATATTTATTGAATTAAATAAATATTCTAATTGATGTGTTTATTGTTAAATAAATATTTGTTTAATTTGATTATTTATTTATTAAGTAAATAATTCATGAGTTGAGGGAATTAACTTAATTAAGGTAATATGTTAATTAAGTTGATAATTGGTAATTTGGTATTTTGAAGTTAATTAAAATAAAAGGGTGATGAAGTAATTATTATGAGATAATATTCTAATTTAATAATTAAATTAGAGAGTTGATAATGATTAAATGAATTATTATAATATTGTTTTAATTTAATTTAGTAATTAAAGTGATGTATTAATTTGTGAAATAAAATTATAATTTTGTGGTAATTGGGTTATGTGGCAAATTGATTTAATAAGTTGTTGTTAGTTTTAAATTTAATTAAATTTGAATATGGAAATTTAATTGAATAAAGTGTGATAATTAAACTATATTATAAAAGAGTTATTAAAATAAATTGAAGGAGTTTTAATTCAGTATTGCCAAACAAGGCTTAATGAATGTTAAGTCTTTATTTTAAAAGTGTTATGCCAAACAAGGCCTTATTGCTTTTCAATTTTTTTAAAAAATTTAAATAAAATAAATAAATAATAAATAAAATATAACTGATAGTTATTATTACATATCAGTTTCTATGCGTTGCATCTGTTTATTTTTTTACGTTAAGTTGTATTGCTTAAGCCTAAGAAAGAACAGAAAAAAACAGAGAGAAAAAAGAAAAGAAAGAAGAGTGAAAAGAGAGAGTTCTAGAGAGAGTTTGAGAGAGAAATTGTGAGAAGAAGTTCTGTAAGAACAAGAAGGAGTAGTAATCAAAGTCTTGTAATCATCTTCTAGTTAAGAAAGCAAAGGTAATTTTCATAGTTTCAAGTTTGAGTTTGTGTTCTTGAATTCAGCATATAAACTTTGATTTTGTTGCTAAAATTGATGAGATGTGGTTTATATATGCTAATTGATGATTTATAATCTATTAGTTATCATATAGGAACAATATTCAGTAAATTAATTCATGAAATCTTGTTTTAGAATAAGGATTGGTGTGTTTTTAGTTTTCCTTGAAAATTGGATTTTTATGGATAAATTAGTTTAGAAATCTGTTTAGTATGTTTTTGGAATATGTATAAGTCATGTTATGTTGTTATAATTAAGTTGTAGGAATTAATTCATATAAACATGTTTTAAAATGAAGAATTGGAGTTATGTGATAATATGTGTATTTTGGTCTAGTTTGAGACTAAAATTGGTTATGAGTTCATGGTATAATCTGTAAATTGATGATTGTTATTGTTAATATGTTGGAATACAAAAAGAATACAAGTCGAATGGATTGATTTGGTCAAGAAATAAATTTGTAGTGTTTGTATGTGCTAAATATGTTGAAATATTAATATTAAGCATATACCTTGTTTTTAAAGGCTCTAAATCGGTTATTAGTGTTGTTTGTGTTATTAGAATGGTTAAATATATATGTTATGTTGTTAGACTGAAATTTTAGTGTATGTGTGTGATTGTATTGCTGGTTGAATGAGGAATTTGGAGTTTGGTTCACAGCAGGTTGTTTGAACAAACTGCAGATTCCAGGACTGCGCACCAGCGCTGCCGCGCTAGTGCCAATGCTTAAAATGACACGACCGCGCTAACCCCTGACAGACACTGTTTTGTTTTTTTTATTCCAGTCCATAGCATGCAATCGTAACTTAATCTTATGAATATAAAAAGGTGTTAATCATATTATATGATGTTATAACAGATTGCAGTTGCATTGTAATACCAAGTATGAAAATTTAAGTTATTAATTAACAAGTTATATATAGATTGAAATTCAATGTTTGTAAGAGTTAGAGATGAGAATTTAATGCTATAGCTTTACGTTATATGTTAGTGAGTTTTCAGATTCGTGTTATGTGGTTGATCAATATTGTTAGACCTTAAGTTAAAGGTTATAATTTATCTAAGATGGTGAATTGAACCTATATGGTTAATGTTAGTATAACTAATCGATATTGCGATTATAATGGTATGTGTCGGGTATTTTGGCGAACGTGTGTTATAATTGTGTAGCTTACGCACGAGGCAAGTTTTCTAACTTTATTCTCTTTATAATGATTGCAATTTTTATAACTCTATTTATCTTTTGTTGTCGAGCAAGTTCCTATTTCTATAAATTGCAAGCTCCCTAAACCCTATTTCTTTATGTAAAGCAAAATCCTTATTGATGAGTGAGTTTTATACACATGAATTGAGTGCGTTTGAGCTTAATCATTTATATGTTTTTAAGTGTTTATGTCTATTCATGTATTTTTTATGTTGTTTTGTAGGAATTGGGACAAAAATTTCTTGGATCGACGTTTGGGGTTGCTAGATTCGCGTTTTCGGCTTGCTATTTACATAAGAGACACTTCAGAGCCAATTTCAGTATTGCTCCAGATCTTATTTCAAAAAACTCAAACAATGAAAGTTGTAGATCTACGTCTCCTCTTTCCGGAACATCTCAAATCATTGAAATCAGAGTTCGGACGAAGAAGTTATGGCTATTTTCCCAAAGGACGTTGGAGCAGAAAATTTTCAGAAAAGGTCCTAGCGCGGGGGCGCCCATTTGTGGTTCATTTTCAGCGCCGGGGCACTAGGGAGCAGCTTTGCAGCGCCGTGCCCAGCGCTGGGGTGCTGGGGAAGGAATTGGTCAAGCTTGGACGCATTTTGGGGCGAATTTTGACACTTTTTTACTCCAAATTGGATTGGGTTTGTTCCTCAGCTAAAAATTAGACTTGTAGCCTATAAATACATGATGTAAGACATAAAATAAAGGGGTGATTACATAGATTAGCTTAGATAAAATACTCCATTAGATTAGAACATAACCCCTAGTTTATATTGGATTGTTGGAGATTGAAGCAACTTGAGGATCATTAAAGATTCAAAGTAGGAGCGGAAGAGGAGTCTCAAGACTACTGACAATAAATTCTATTCTCTTCTCTTGTCTTACTTTTATCTTTTAATGTTTATTCAATTGTGGGTTCTTAATTTTAATTCAGTGATAATGAACTAAATTTCTTTTATTAAGACTACAAATTAAACCTTTTATGTCTATGACTTAATTGTCTAATTTATTCTAATTATTTATGTCAAGGTGAATTATTTATTATGTCTTGTGCGTTTTTGATTAATTATTTGGCCAATAATTACCGTGCTACTCTAGAAAGATTCGGGAGATGAAATCTAGGGTTGGAACTGGACATGGTAACATGTATGCTTAATTATTTGCATGAAATGAATAATTAGGGTCGTGAATTGAATAGGAATATATGTTCACTACATGTAACGAATTAGGAATTGGAACTTAACGGATTTGGTTCAATTATTCTTCATAAGAATATCGCAGAATTAATTGAATTGAATAAAAGTTATCTATTCACTTGGGAAAGTGCTTTTAACAACTAGAATTCATGTTAACAATTCAGGTGGCGTAATAATTGGGATAATTGGATAATTGGTTTATAGTTCATAATTGGAGATATTATAGTCTTGATCTTTATTTATTTGAAATTCATTTGTAAAGTAATCTAGTTTATTTAGTTAATTTATTTTTCTTAATTAGAAAAATCACAATTTGCAGCTGTTTAAATAAAATTAATTTGGTTAAGAGTTAGTACTTGGTAATTTTATTAAATAATTCCTCGTGGGAACGATACTTTTCTTATCGCTTTATTACTTGTTGACCGTGTATACTTGCACGTATTCATTGATTGCGAAATCAATCAACAAGTTTTTGGCGTCGTTGCCAGGGAATTAGTTTAATAATTTTGCCAATATTAATTGTTATCAAATTAATTTTAATTTAAACATTTTTTTTATTATTTTCTTTAATTTCCTTTCTATTTTTTTCTTTCTTTTCAGGTACCATGGCGGAATTTAATTATCAATGGCCGTATACAAGAATGACTAAGCCAAGGGGAGCGGAGATTGATGGACTCGCAACACTTTCTGCATTGTCAGCACAGATTGAGACACTTTCGAGGAGGTTAGACGCTTTTGCAGCACAACGTCGTCAAAGTGTGGTAGTTACTTGTGATTATTGTGCTAGAAATCATCCAAGTCATCAATGCACCACCAGTTTCGAGCCAGTACCGTATAGTGGTGATTACCCCAATAATTATGTCTATCCTAACAACTATTATCCGGATTGGGGGTATCAACCGGATTTTTCATGGAGCCATACTCATCAATATCAATTTTATGCTCCAAGTCCAACATACCCACCGGATTTCTCGTGTCCACTTCCACTACAACAGGAAGAACATTCAAATTTAGAGAAAACTTTGTCCAAGTTCATAGCTTCATGTGAGGAGAGGAGGATTAATCAAGAGATATCGAGTCAAAATTTTACGAACCAAATGGAACAACTAATCAATGCCTCAAACATTTGTCCTCAATACACTTGGCTCTATGACATGGATTCCGAGACTGATGGTGAGCCCAAACCAAATCTGTGACCGGATGTGCCAAATGATATAGATATTGAAAGAGAGGAGAGACTTGGGGACCAAGAAAAGGAGATCAGCGAAGATCTAACTTTGAGTACTAATGAAGGTAACCCGATTTTGATAGTGACTCATGTACCTTCTCCACCAAAGTTCAAGAATCCGGGCAGTTTTGCAAAAGCATGCCCAATTGGCAGTCATGTCGTCGGCAAAGCTCTTTGTGACATGAAAGCTAGCAAAACTTTAGAGACATGGTGGGACGAGAAAGGGAAGATAGAAGAGGAACCTGTTGTGTTTAATAAGCATCCATGCCATAATTTGATCACAAACACAATGGAGAAAGCCCCTAGTGGTTTGTCGTACTTAATGGGGATCCTATCTAAAAAGATCATGCTAGGTGACTTAAATTCAATAGCTATTTCAAATGGAAACCTCCCAAAAGAGACATTGTTACTGATGGATGGAGGGTTCCTCAATTTTCGTAGATGAATTGGATAGAGAATTGAAAAAGTCAGGCTGAGACTATAAAACAAGCGCTTATAGGGAGGCAACCCAAGTTTAATTTTTAGTTTTTGTTTTTATTAGGTTTTATATTAGTAGCTTTGAATTTACATTTATTTAGGATTTAATAAAATTGTTTCTATCATGGTTTACAGGTTATTCAAGTCAAATTCAAATGTGGTGCCCAATTTGTTCCATGTGCTTAGCCTATTCTCCAAACTTAGTGGACAAGGAGGAAGATTGTTATATTTTCAGGAAAGTCCTCTGCTCTATTTTTTCTATTTCAGCCATTGAGGACAATGTCTAGTTTAAGTTTGGGGGCATTTTAGTGTTGTACTGCATATAGTTAGTTATATGCATGGTAGTTCATTTTTTTATGTGTTAGCATTGTGTTTTTTTAGGTTGCATATAATACATGGTAGTTATTTGCATATCCATATATGTGTTGTATTAGTATGTGTTTATGTAGTATAATTGCATTTTTTTTGCATAAATCTAGACAATGGATTGGTTTGAATTTAGCTCGGCCTATGATAAGATTGATATTAATTGTTAACTTGAACAGTGTTGATAATTGATGTTGAGTTCTAATTTTAATCATGATGATAATCTGAGCTTGTCTGAAACTTATGTAACCGGTTAGCACTTAAGATTTAACTGTTTTAATCCACTTGGTTCAATGGTTTCATAATTTAATTCTGAAAAAAAATATTGGTTAAAATTTAAGGAAAGTAGTGAACTGGCGATAAATGTTGGAATGACGTAAAAACTTGAGTTTGGGAGAATTTATGGGGTATATATATATATAAAAAAAGAAATGATGAAAAGAAAAAAAAAGAAAAAAAAAGAGAGAAGAGAATAAACACCGTGTCATGCTTGTCTAGTTTTGTGGCCTTTGTTACTTGAGTAAGTAAGCCCGAGGGGATTGTCTTTACACCTAGCACCCTAAGGTCTTAATTGTAAGACCCCAAATTTTTATGAAATAAAAGTATTCAATTTTTCATATAATTACAATTCAGTAAATGGTTAAATTGATAAAAAGTTAAAGTTAAGGGTGATATATAAATTTTTTTCAAAATACGCAAGTGGTTATAAAATATTCATTGTTGTCGGGGAATATTCGTTTGGTCGTGGAATATTCTTTCTATCGGGGAATATTCGTACGACGGCGCAGCCATTTGTGGGCCCCATAACGAATAATTGTCGGATGAAGATAATGACAAAATTGAGTTTTTATAATTAACGGCATAGTTGTTACCGCTAACACTGTTGGAATATCCGGTGGTTAAAATACAGTAATACGCGTGGTTGCACAGTAGCACATGGTATTGTTCAGTATTGTTGAATTATTGATCCTTACGTAAGAAGGCACTACTCAATACATGTTACAGTAATTACTGTTTAATATTTTATTTTATTGAATTAATAATTGCTGCGTTAATATTTTATATTATTGTTGCTCAATAATTGTCACTGCACAGTATTTCCCATTATCAGATCAATAATTCATATTATTTGAATAATATTATTAGATAACATTATTGGCAATGTCTAGAAAGTTCTTTCAAGGAGAGGTTTGGTCACCTAATTGCGCGTCAGTAAGGAGAAATTCTTATTAGAAAGTCCCCTCTTTCCTAGGAATTGCCTGGTTGTCCTTATTGTGATTCTGTAATATTATTTGTGAATAATTAATTATTGATTTATATGATAATGAAATATTTATTTGATGTGGATATAAATGATGGATTTATTTATGTGGTTATAAATGAATGAATTAATGTTGAGGTGTTTTATCAGTATTTTTGTCGAAATGGAGGTATTAAAAATTAAATTAGAGTTTTTGAGATATTTTACGGGGGTAATAATTTTTAATCCGACCGTTGGATCGTGGTAATTTTTGGATATATTACACATATATAAGTTGAGTATATGTTCACAAATTTTGAACCGTTAAAAATGAACGAATGATTTGTTATAAATTTTAAGAGGTGACTGATTCGAAAATTAGGTCTATAAATAATTTTGGTAAAAAATTCTAAAAATGGGTGGGCCCCACTTTTGGTTGTTGGGGACGGTGGCTGATTTTTGGTGGGTGGAATAGTAGCAGGTAAAGCCATCAGGTTGCAAGTCAAGTCTGCTTCGGCGTGCTAACATTTTCCTATAAATAGAGGGCTAAGTTAAAATTGAAAATCACTCCAGAATTCATAAGTTTTCTCTCTTTTTCTCTCCAGATTATCGAGTGTATTTTGTGAGTATTTAGATACTTGGTGAGTTGCTATTCATCAGTGCAAATTTCCTTCAGTGTCATATCCGATATCCAGTCAGAAGTGCTGCTCTTTTGAGGTAAGGGATAGTAAGGGATATTAAGGGATGCTATATTCTTCATATTGATGTTATTCTTTCAATATCATTATACTAAAATATTGGTATGGATTTTATTGTGGAATTTTTACCTTTTTGAGTCGGGATTACTATTCACGTATACGGCACTATTCACGTATACAACACTATTCATGTATATGACACTACTTACGTATATGACATTATTTACGTATATGGTACCATGTACGAATACGGAGTACTATTCACAAGTTACTATTTATGAGTTACTATTCACGAGTTACTATTCACGGGTACTATTCACGACAAAATTGATTTCTTTTTCTGATTAAATTATAGTTGATTTATGAATATTACTCTTGAAATTAAATCCATATTTTGATCATATTATTTTTATTATCATATATAATATTTTTATAACCCTGATGTTGAATTTCTCTTTCACTTGAGTGTAAAGATGGGTAAATTATTGGTATGATCGTGATTGAGAAATATCTTTGGCCTGTAGTGCAAAGATGAATTATTAACTGGTATGATCATGACCATTGAATTTATAATTGAATATCTTTAGCTTAAGTGTAAAGATGAATTGATTAACATGGTTATAATTATTGTTTATATAAATTCTGAAATGATTATATATTTCTTTGAGATATGAATATCTTTGGCCTGTAGTGCAAAGATGAACTGTTGACGAATATCTTTGGCCCGTAGTGCAAAAATGAATTATTGATGAATATCTTTGGTTCGTAATGCAAAGATGACTTGTTGTTGAATATCTTTGGCCTGTAGTGCAAAGATGAGTTGTTGATGAATATCTTTGGCTCGTAATGCAAAGATGACTTGTTGTTGAATATCTTTGGCTCGTAATGCAAAGATGACCTGTTATTGAAAGATGACTTGTTGATGAATATCTTTGAGCCGTAGTGCAAAGATGAATTTATTAGTATGATTATGAACATGAACTATGATTTGGTATAACCATGATCTTTGATGTTTCAGGTGATGAAAATTATCTTTGTCCTGGATGAGAAAAGGAATTTAGAACTACAATTACGATTATGAGTTATACACGTGATTGTGGATAGGAATTGTTGATTGATGTTACGGGGTTAAAATATTGTTGGTGGACTTTTAACATGGAGAAGATAATAGACTTTATGGTATATTTGACTCTTCTAATGGATTGCTCGTTCCGCTGCAATTATGGTTGAAAAGTTTTATCATCTACCTTATGTTCTAAATCTCTGATTTATCACTGTTGAAGGCTATTGATAATTTATTTATCTTTAGTCATGATATTCTTTACTGGGCTAGTTGTGCTCACCCTTCTGTTTCACAATTCCTTTCAGGTAATAAGAGTGTAGCTGGGTCGAGCGGGGGAATAGAACGGTGGTCATCATTTAGTAGTTATATTTGGTGAATCAAATAGGGTGAGGCGAACCCAACGTTGGAAAGGTGTTTTGTCACTATCATACAAGATGTCTAATGACATACAACCTCTTGTCATCATAAGACACGGTTGTGCACATCCACTTACGGAGTATATCTACGGGCACTACCTATATAATTGTGGTATTTGTTTGGAGTATAATTCTCAATTAGAGACAGTGGAGATAATGATATGTCAAGAGAAGACTCAACATTGGAAAGAATATGATAGTAATCTTCTTATTTTTCTTTGGGGTCTATTGGGTCCACCAAGGATAATTCTGTGGCCATATGATATCTATCATAACCTAGATGCATAGCCTCCCATGTACGAAGGTTTCCTTGAGCACTTCACAAATTCTAAAACAGTTTTTAACTATACCTTTATGTAGGTATCACTGTGAGGTGCTGTCCATGGTTGGGACATTTGTCACATTACGGTTGGGACACGAGTCACAGTTGGAATATATTTGTATCCAAACTCACAGCATATGTGTTGTTGTATTTTGTACGACAGTTGTTGTAATAAAGTTGTAGTTATTTTCTATACCATGTATTTGGCGACTCAGAATGGGTTGAGTGGAATGGACCTATTTTGGGGTTGTCACATTAATGGTTTGGGAGTCGTTGGTCGAAAGCTCGTTAAGGTAGCATTGAAAAGCCTAAGGGAATAAGACATTGCACAGCCATGAGAAAAATAAAAAATGAATAAAATACGAGAAAGAGCAAAAATGCCCTCGTGGTTGAATAAAGGTAGAAATAAATCCTGTATTTACCCTTTGACTTGGTATTTGCTTAGTTTTAACCGGAGTTGTCATGTTCACAAAAGTAATTGAATTGGAACTAAAATTTTCCTTCTAAGAAGTTTGTTATGTGATTATCTTGAATTGTGGTTGATTAGAATGGTTAACAAGTACACACGCACAACATGGGTGATGACAGGTTTGGATTGACTAACTGGTTAGAGTTATGGACTTCGACTTGATTGGATATATTGTTTGAGTATCATTGATATCTTTGAGGCCTGTTGCTATATATCATACTGATTTATTACTGGATTCATAGGTATATTAGGAATTAGATCATGCATATGCATTCATATAGTTGAGTTCGGTTGTTTATTTTTAGTTCTTTTGTATTTTTGCTTGAGAAAAAACAAATGTTTAAGTTTGGGGGTATTTGATGAGTGAGTTTTATACACATGAATTGAGTACATTTGAGCTTAATCTTTTGTATGTTTTTAAGTGTTTGTGTCTATTCATGCATGTTTTACGTTGTTTTGTAGGAATTGGGACAAAAGTTACTTGGATCGACGTTTGGGGTTGCTAGATTTGCGTTTTCGGCTTGCTATTTACGTAGGAGCCACTTTAGAGCCAATTTCAGTATTGTTCCAAACCTTATTTTGAAAAACTCAAAGAATGAAAGTTGTAGATCTACGTCTTCTCTTTTCGAAACATCTTGAATCATCGAAATTGGAGTTTGGACGAAGAATTTATGGCCATTTTCCCAAAGGATGTCAGAGCAAAAAATTTCTAGAAAAGGTCCCAGCGCGGGGGCACCCATTTGTAGTTCATTTTTAGTGCCGGGGTGCTAGGGAGCATCTTTGCAGCGCCGTGCCCAGCACTGGGGCGCTGGGGAAGGGATTGGTCAAGCTTGGACGCATTTGGGGCGAATTTTGACACTTTTTTTACTCCAAATTAGATTGGGTTTGTTCCTAAGCAAAAAATTGAATTGTAGCCTATAAATACATAATGTAAGACATAAAATAAAGGGGTGATTACATAGATTAGCTTAGATAAAATACTTCATTAGATTAGAACATAAACCCTAGTTTATATTGGATTGTTGGAGATTGAAGCAACTTGAGGATCATTAAAGATTCAAGGCAGGAATGGAAGAGGAGTCTCAAGACTACTGACAATAGATTCTATTCTCTTCTCTTCTCTTACTTTTATCTTTTATTATTTATTCAATTATGGATTATTAATTTTAATTCAATGATAATGAACTAAATTTCTTTTATTAAGACTACAAATTGAACCTTTTATGTCTATGAATTAATTGTCTAATTTATTCCAATTATTTATGTCAAGGTGAATTGTTTATTATGTCTTGTGCATTTTTGATTAATTATTTGGCCAATAATTACCATGTTACTCTAGAAAGATTCGGGAGATGAAATTTAGGGTTGGAACTGGACATGATAACATGTATGCTTAATTATTTGCATGAGATGAATAATTAGGGTCGTGAATTGAATAGGAATATCTGTTCACTGCATGTAACAAATTAGGAATTGGTTCAATTATTCTGCATAGGAATATCGCAGGATTAATTGAATTGAATAAAAGTTATCTATTCACTTGGGAAAGGGCTTTTAACAACTAGAATTCATGTTAACAATTCAAGTGGCGTAATAATTGGGATAATTGGATAATTGGTTTATAGTTCATAATTGGGGATATTGTAGTCTTGATCTTTATTTATTTGAAATTCATTTATAAAGTAATCTAGTTTATTTAGTTAATTTATTTTTCTTAATTAGAAAAATCACAATTTGCAGTTGTTTAAATAAAATTGATTTGGCTAAGAGTTAGTACTTGATAATTTTTATTAAATAATTCCTCATGGGAACGATACTTTTCTTATCACTTTATTACTTGTTGACTGTGTATACTTGTGCGCATTCATTGATTGCGAAATCGATCAACAAGTTTTTTGTCGTACTGTATATAGTTAGTTATCTGCATGGTAGTTCATTTTTTTATGTGTTAGCATTGTGTTTTTTTAGGTTGCATATAATACATCGTAGTTATTTGCATATCCATATATGTGTTGCATTAGTATGTGTTCATGTAATATAATTGCATTTTTTTTTGCATAAATATAGACAATGGATTGGTTTGAATTTAGCTCGGTCTATGATAAGATTAATATTAATTGTTAACTTGAGCAGTATTGGTAATTGATGTTGAGTTCTAATTTTAATCATGATGATAATCTGAGCTTGTCTGAAACTTATGTAACCGGTTAGCACTTAAAGTTTAACTGTTTCAATCTACTTGGTTCAAGGGTTTCATAATTTCTTTCCGAGGGAAAATATTGGTTAAAATTTAAGGAAAGTAGTGAACTGGCGGTAAAGGTTGGAATGACGTAAAAACTTGAGTTTGCGAGAATTTATAGGATATATATATATATAAAAAGAAATAATGAAAAGAAAAAAAAAAGAAAAAAAAAGAAGAGAATAAACACCGTGGCATGCTTGTCTAGTTTTGTGGCCTTTGTTACTAAAGTAAGTAAGCCCGAGGGGATTGTCTTTACACCTAGCGCCCTAAGGTCTTAATGGTCTGGGTGTCGTTGGTCGAAAGCTCGTTTAAGGTAGCATTGAAAAGCCTAAGGGAATAAGACATTGCATAGCCCTGAGAAAAATAAAAAATGAATAAAACACGAGAAAGAGCAAAAATGCCCTCGTGGTTGAATAAAGGTAGAAATAAATCCTGTATTTACCCTTAAACTTGGTATTTGCTTAGTTTTAACCGGAGTTGTCATGTTCACAAAAGTAATTGAATTTGAACTGAAATTTTCCTTCTAATAAGTTAGTTATGTGATTATCTTGAATTGTGGTTGATTAGAATGGTTAAAAAGCACACACGCACAACATGGGTGATGACATGTTAGGATTGACTAACTAGTTAGAGTTATGGACTTCGACTTGATTGGATATATTATTTCAGTATCATTGGTATCTTTGAGACCTATTGATATATATTATACTGATTTAATACTGGATTCATAGGTATATTAGGAATTAGATCATGCATATGCATTCATGTAGTTGAGTTCGGTTGTTTATTTTTAGTCCTTTTGTATTTTTGCTTGAGGACAAGCAAATGTTTAAGTTAGGGGGTATTTGATGAGTGAGTTTTACACACATGAATTGAGTGCGTTTGAGCTTAATCTTTTGTATGTATTTAAGTGTTTTTGTTTATTCATGCATGTTTTACGTTGTTTTGTAGGAATTGGGACAAAAGTTACTTGGATCGACGTTTGAGGTTGCTAGATTCGTGTTTTCGACTTGCTATTTACATATGAGCCACTTCAGAGCCAATTTTAGTATTGCTCCGGACCTTATTTCGAAAAACTCAAAGAATGAAAGTTGTATATCTACGTCTCCTCTTTCCGGAACATCATGAATCATCAAAATCGGAGTTAGAACGAAGAAGTTATGACCATTTCCCCAAAGGACGTCGGAGCAAAAAATTTACAGAAAAGGTCCCAGCACGGGGGCGCCCATTTGTAGTTCATTTTCAGCGCCGGGGCTCTAGGGAGCAGCTTTGCAGTGCTGTGCCCAGCACCGAGGCGTTGGGGAAGGGATTGGTCAAGCTTGGATGCATTTTGGGGCGAATTTTGACACTTTTTTGACTCCAAATTGGATTGAGTTTGTTCTTAAGCTAAAAATTGGACTTGTAGCCTATAAATACATGATGTAAGACATAAAATAAAGGGGTGATTACATAGATTAGCTTAGATAAAATACTGATAAGTGGGTTTTATACTTACTTATTTGATATCAATTCACGAGAACTATGCCCATCTCAAGTACATTTTAGTGTATTTTTAGTTGCAATTTGTGTTATTTTGCATTGCATATACTGGAGAACTCCTATGGTGTGAAAGTGTAGGAAAATGGCATAGCTCGGCATTGGTAGGTGGAATGAGATCAGTGGAAGCATGACGCATGGAACAAATGGAGATAAGCAACTGAGCATTAATTAAGGAAGAAGGATTAGCAGTTGAACACAGAAGCAGTAACAGCAGTAGAATCAAGAATGCAGATTTCAGGAATCGCGCAGCGGTGCGGCTGTATAAGCTAGAACACGCGCGCCCGCGACATTAACCGGACAGAGCTTATTTTGCACACGCGCGCCCGAGCCATGTTTACAAAGGGATCGCACGCGGCCGCGCGCGTCATCGACTGCAGTTGTTGACTTTATTTTAAACTTTTAAATTTAAATCGTAACGGAGAGGAATGTTCAATTAGGGCTTATATATAAGACGTATTATCAGTATGTAAAGGGGCATTCCACCCCTTGGGGATCACATAGCTAGTATTACTTTCTTCTCCTTAATTTCCATATTAGATTAGAGTTGATTAGAGTAGTGATTTCTAGATTGGATTAGATCCGAAGACTTAAAGCAATTGGAAAGCATCAGAGATTCCATCGTAGATCAGGAGAACAAATTTGCACTATAATTCTCTACTCTTATTTTCTCTTTGATTCATAATTGTATCTTACGATGTTTATTCTATATGTGGATGATAGATTTGATTCAACTATAATCTAAACTCTATTCTGAGATTGCAATGGATTCTATGGACTAGTTATTTCTGATATATTGCATTGTTAGCCTTATTGATTACTATGGGATTGTCTAATTAGATTCATGCTATTTACTTAGTTGATTGGCCATCAATTATTGTTGATAATCCATATGAACTTGAAAAATAAAGTATGGGTTTAGATATGATCCTGATAGCTTGTGTTTGTATGTTCTACATGGTGATGGAATGTATGATTCATGTTTAGGATAGACATATACCGAAGCATCGCTCGTAGTCATTTGAGAACTTGGGCTTAAACCCTAATTATTTGTAATTCACATAGACATATAGTGGTTTAGGTAATGTGGGTGTTCATGTGTATTCTATCAATTGTGGATTATATGTGATATGGGTATGGTACATTGAGATATGGATGTACTTTACTTTCATGTTCTCGACTAGCAATCTAGTGCAAGTAATTTGGCTTAACATGGAGTGCATTGATTTAAATGATTCAATATATGATATTGTGATCTCAGGTCTTCATTATCTAGTCTCACTCTAGGAATAGTTAGGTTTATTTAATTTCTTAGTTTAAATATAAAATATCAAAGCAATCATTTAAATAAGAATGAAATTGTTATGAGCTAATGCTTGGTGAACTTTATTAGTTAAATCTCAGTGGGAACGATACTTTACTTACTCTTTATTACTTTTTGACCGTGTATACTTGCACGCATATATTGATCTTTAAGTGGAATCCTGATTATGTAATCTTTGATTTTCAGTTTAATGAGCTATTATCCAGTTTATCTATATTAATTTGAGCTTAAATTTATGAATTGCCTGATCAACGATTCTTTGTGGACTTGTAAGAACTAGAGAGATGAAATACGAGTCTAGACATATTTAATATAGCATGTGTTCTTGAATTTTGTGAATGAACAGAATCTTGATGAATGTTATGGTAGAGATATGCTTGACATCGCATGTAATCGGATAAAGAGCTTGAACTTAAACCTTCTTTAATTGTAATTCACGTAGAGATATAGTGAGTTAGTTGATTAAGGTGTTTAACTTGAATCTATCTTAATTGTGGATTGAAGTTAATACGGTATTAGTACATCGAGAGGTGGCTAGTTCTACATATGTGTTCTTGATTAATAAACTAGGATAGTGAGTTAGATTGGAATAAAGGTGTAATAATCAGAGTGTTGCTTAGGGTGAAGTCGAAAGCCTAATTCTCCATTATTTGTTTGAAACTTTAGTTTTTAGGGTTTATTGATTGTTTGGTGATTTTGATATTTCTAGTACTTTTAGTTATAAACTTGAAATTGATTAGTTTAATAAAATTAGGATGAATAGAAGATTGGTAATTGTGAGGGTTAATTTCTTACTAAGTCTCTGTGGGAACGATACTCTACTTACTGTTGTATTACTTGTTGACCACGTATACGTGTGTACTATGCGTAACTAGATTTTACCCAACAAAATGCTTGACATGTCAAAGAGTCAAGGCTGAGCATCAGAGACCAAGCGGATTACGTCAACCGTTAGAAATACCGGAATAGAAGTGGGAGCATATCACGATAGATTTTATGGTAGGTCTTCTGATTACTCAGAAAGGTTACAATGCGATTTGGGTAATAGTGGATAGACTGACGAAATCAACACACTTTTTGACAATAAAGATTAGATTCAATCTTGATTAGTTGGCGAAGTTATACGTCAAGGAGATCGTTTGGAGACATGGAATTCCATTGTCAATTGTGTCAGACAGAGATCCGCGATTCACGTCAAACTTCTGGAAGAGACTACAAGAATGCATGGGAACACAGTTGAGAATGAGTACGACGTACCATCCTCAAACGGATGACCAAAGCGAACGAACAATCCAAACTTTAGAAGATATGCTAAGAGCGTGCATTATTGATTTTAAAGGAAATTGGGATGATCACTTACCGTTGGCTGAATTCGTCTACAACAACAGTTACCACGCAAGCATTGGCATGCCGCCTTACGAAACATTGTAAGGCAGAAAGTGCAGAACTCCACTGCGCTGGGATGAAGCTGGTGAACGTCAATTATTAGGACCAGAATTGTTACAGTAGACCGTTGAGGTTGTCAAACTCATCAGGGCAAGATTGGTGGCTGCTCAAGACAGACAGAAGAAGTATGCTGAACAACACAGGTAAAATCATAAATTTTACGTAGGAAATTTTATTTTCCTAAAAATTTCTCCTTGGAAGGGGAAAATTCGTTTTGATAAAAAGGGAAAGCTAAGCCAGAGATTTATTGGACCCTTTGAAGTGTTGCGAAGAGTAGGTGAAGTGGCTTACGAGGTAGCTTTACCTCCAGAATTAGAACACGTTCACAATGTTTTTCATGTGTCGGTGCTACAACCGTATAAACCCAATTACAAGCATGTGATCGAGTATGAACCGTTACAGTTCAATAAAAATTTATCTTATGAGGAGATTCCTATCCAGATAGTTTACAGGATAGAACAAGTGCTCAGAAATAAAGTGATACCTTCCGTGAAGGTGATATGGAGGAACCACAATGCCGAAAAAGCTACGTGAGAACTCGAAGACAAAATAATGAAGAACTATTCTGAGTTATTTGTTTAATCTATGTCTTCGATTCTGGGGACATAATCTTTGTAAGGAGGGAAGAATGTGACGAATGAATTGTTTAAGTTATGATTATGGGGACAAAATTCTTGTAAGGAGGGAATGATGTAACAATCCAGAATTTTTATTGTAATTTCAAATATTTATTAAATTAAATAAATATTCTAGTTGATGTGTTTATTGTTAAATAAATATTTGTTTAATTTGATTATTTATTTGTTAAATAAATAATTCATGAGTTGAGGGAATTAACTTAATTAAGGTAATATGTTAATTAAGTTGATAATTGGTAATTTGGTATTTTGAAGTTAATTAAAATAAAAGAGTGATGAAGTAATTATTATGAGATAATATTCTAATTTAATAATTAAATTAGAGAGTTGATAAGGATTAAATAAATTATTATAATGATGTTTTAATTTAATTTAGTAATTACAGTGATGTATTAATTTATGAAATAAAATTATAATAAAAATTATAATTTTGTGGTAATTGGATTATGTGGCAAATTGATTTAATAGGTTGTTGTTAGTTTTAAATTTAATTAAATTTGAATATAGAAATTTAATTGAATAAAGTGTGATAATTAACCTATATTATAAATGAGTTATTAAAATAAATTGAAGGAGTTTTAATTCATTATTGCCAAACAAGGCTTAATGAATGTTAAGTCTTTATTTTAAAAGTGTTTTGCGAAACAAGACCTTATGGCGTTAGAATTTTAAAAATAATAATAAAATAAATAAATAAATAATAAATAAAATATAACTGATAGTTATTATTACATATTAGTTTCTATACGTTGCGTCTATTTATTTTTTTACGTTAAGTTGTATTGCTTAAGCCTAAGAAAGAACAGAAGAAAACAAAGAGAAAAAGAAGAGAGAAAAAAGAGAGTTCTAGAGAGAGTTTGAGAGAGAAATTGTGAGAAGAAGTTCTGTAAGAACAAGGAGTAGCAATCAAAGTCTTGTAATCATCTTCTAGTTAAGAAAACAAAGGCAATATTCTTATTTTCAAGTTTGAGTTTGTGTTCTTGAGTTCATCACATAAATTTTGATTTTGTTGCTAAAATTGATTAGATGTGGTTTATATATGCTAATTGATGATTTATAATCTATTAGTTATCGTATAGGAACAATTTTCAGTAAATAAATTCATGAAATCTTGTTTTAGAATAAGGATTGGTGTGTTTTTAGTTTTCCTTAATTTTTCATCTAATTCGATCGGATATTTAATTTCCAACTCCATCTTTGCCATTTCTGATACGAGCTTTTCCTGAGCAGTCTACATCATTAATTTCTCTCGTCCTTTTCTACTTAAGGCATCGGCAACAATATTTGTCTTTCCGGGATGATAGAAAATCTTGCAGTCATAGTCTTTAATCAACTCCAACCATCTTCTCTTACGCGTATTCAAATCCTTCTGTATAAAGATATACTTCAGACTTATATGGTCTGCATATATCTCACACCTCTCTCCATAAAGAAAGTGCCTCCAAATCTTTAGAGCAAACACCACCGCAGCCAACTCCAAATCATGAGTCGGATACCCTTTGTCGTAATCTTTCAATTGACGTGATGCATACAAAATAACTTTGTCGTTCTACATAAGCACACAACCCAGTCCTTTATGCGATGCGTCACTATACACCACAAAATTCCCTATATTATCAGGTAATGACAAAACAGGTGCTGAACTCAATCTCTTCTTTAATTCTCGAAAACTTTCCACACACTTTTCCATCCAAACAAACTTAACTACCTTCCTAGTTAAATTCGTCAACGGAGTTGCGATCTTGGAAAAGTCTTGAATAAAACACCTATAGTAACCTGTTAATCCTAAGAAACTTCTTACTTCTGATGGTGTCTTTGGCTGATCCCAGTTCATTATAGCTTTAACTTTTGATGGATCTACTGAGATTATGTCCTTATCAATAGCGTGCCCAAGAAACTATACTCGTTCCAGTCAAAACTCACATTTTGAGAATTTAGCGTATAACTTTGCTCTTCTCAATTTCCCAACATCACCCTTAAATGTTCAACATGTTCCTCCTTGGTCTTAGAATACACCAGGATATCATCAATAAACACCACTATAAATTTATCTAAAAATGGTTTAAACACCATGTTCATCAAATCCATGAACACTGCAGGTGCATTGGTTAAGCCAAATGACATAGCCAGAAACTCGTAATGACCATACCGAGTTCTGAATGTCATTTTTGGTACATCCTTTGGCCTCACCTTCAACTTATGATAACCACTCCTCAAGTCTATCTTTGAGAAATATCTTGCTCCCTTCAGTTGGTCAAACAAGTCATCGATTCTCGGTAACGGATACTTATTTTTGATCGTGACCTTATTCAATTTCTGATAATCAATGCAGAGCCGCATCGATCCATCTTTCTTCTTAACAAACAGTATCGGCGCTCCCCATGGCGATACGTTTGGCTGAATATACTTCTTATCGAGTAATTCTTGTAACTGCACCATCAACTCTTTCATCTCTACTAGGGCCATTTTGTATGGGGCTTTAGATATCAGGGTCGTTCCTGGAATTAAATTAATCACGAACTCGATTTCTCGATCTGGCAGAAGTCAAGGCAAATCGTCTGGAAATACGTCTGTAAAGTCTCTAATGATCGGTATCTCTTTCAACTTTGCACTCTTCTTATGTGTATCGACTAAGTAAGCTAAGTATCCTACACATCCTTGTTTTAGTAACTTCTTGACTTGCATCACCGTCAGACAACTTGGTTGTCGAGGCGACTTTCTGCCATAAAACACAACCTTTGACGGAGTCATAAGGTTAACACACTTCTTTTGGTAATCAATTACTGCCCTGTAATTGAATAACCAATCCATTCCCAATATGACATCAAACTCCCCAAGTTTAATTAGTATCAAGTCTACTATCATCTCGTGATCCTTTATAACCACTCTACAATTCTTATATATAACTCTAATAGGAATCACTTCCCTACTCGCAATCTCTATGTTTAAAGGAAATTCTAATTCTTCCTGAGGTAAATCTAAGTTTTGAGGAAAATCATCGGATATAAATGAATAAGTAGCACCCTAATCAAATAGTGCATAAACATTAATACCATTAATTGTAATGATACATGACACCACATCTTTTGACTGCACAGCATCTTGCACGGTCATATTGAAAGTCCTCGCAGTAGGTGGGCTTGATTGTGCTAGTCCAGAGATAGTTAATGTGCCACCACCATTGTTTCCTTTTCCTCCATTTGCGCTTCCCGCTGACTTCTTAGGGCAATCATGAGTTATGTGATCCTTCGACCCGTAGGTGAAATAAGCTCCCTTTTTTTGGACTAAAACAGTTTGGTGCAATGTGACCCTCCTAACCACAATTAAAGCATACTCTCTTACCCTTCAAACACACCTCAGTGTGGTTTTTCCTGTATGTAGCATAAACTTCAAACTTCTTCTTTTGTTGACTCCCTTTTTGTCCGCCCGTATTCGAATTCTCACTGCACTTCCTCTTCTAGCAGTTACCTCCATTATTGCTTCCACCAACTTTGTTTTCATTCTCATTCTTTCTCTTCTTCTGTTCTTGGTTATACTTGGTTAAGGCATCGCTTCCACCTTCCGCGATAATTGCCTTCTCCAGTACTATCGCAAACGTGTTTAACTGGAACATTGAAACCTTGTTGTAAAGCCAGGGCTTCAACCCTTGTTCAAACCTTCTCGCATTATGCTCATCCGTATTAACTTGATAAGTAGCAAACCTTGCTAGCTCATTAAACTTCACAACATACTCTGGCACAGACATAATTCCTTACTTTAGCTCCAAAAACTGAACTTCCAACATATTTCAGGAACTAGTCGGAAAGTACATTTCAAAAAACATTACTTTGAACCTATCCCACACTACTATTCCCTGTCCCCCATGAACTTTATTCACCTGCCACCAATAGCTATCTTTAGACTTCAACATAAACGTTGTGAAGGCGATCTTCTGATCCTCGTTGACTTTGGCAACGTCGAACACCTTCTCCATTTCCATGATCTAGGTTTGGGCTTCAACTGGATTCATTGTAAGACCCCAACTTATTATTAAATGAAATTAAATTTCCACTATTTATTATTTTGAAATAGTAAGGGTTGATTTGATTAATGTGGTTAGTTCTGGGTAAAATGCGCAAATATTTCAAATAAGTAAGTGGTTATAAAATATTTATTTTTATAGATGAATATTCGTTTGGTCGTGGAATATTCTTGCTGTCAGGGAATATTCGTACGATGGCATAGCCTTGTGTGGCCCCCATAACGGAAAGCGATTGGATGAAGAAAACGACAAGTACAAGTTGTTTATAAATAACGGCGTAGTTGTTACCGTTAATACTGTTGGAATACCCAGTGGTTAAAACATAGTAGCACACGGTATTGCACCAATTATTGATTCTTACGTAAGAAGGCACTACTCAATAATTGTTACAGTAATTGTTGTTTAATATTTTATTTTATTGATTCAATAATTGCTACGTTGATATTTTATATTATTGTTGTTTTAATAATTATCGTTGTATAGTATTTTCTATTATCAGATCAATAATTCATATTATTTGAATAATATTATTAGATATCATTATTGGCAATATCTAGAAAGTTCTGGCTAAGGAGAGGTTTGGTCATCTAATTGCGCTCCAATAAGGAGAAATCCATATTGGAAAGCCCCCTCTTTCCTGGGAACGGCCTGGTTGTCATAATTGTGATTCTGTAATATTATTTGTGAATAATTAATTATTGATTTATATGATAAGGAAATATTTATTTTATGTGGATATAATTGATGGATATATTTATTTTATGTGAATGAATTAATGTTAAGGTGTTTTTGTCGGAATGGAGGTATTAAAAATTAAATCACTGTTCTTGAGATATATTGCGTAAGTTATAATTTTTAATCTAACCGTTGGATCGTTGTAATTTTTGGATATGTTATACATATATAAGTTGAGTATATGTCCACAAATTTTGAACCGTTAAAAATGAACATATAATTTGTTATGAATTTTAAGAGGTGACTGATTCGGAAATTAGGTTTATAAATGATTTTAGTAGAAAATTCTAGAATTGAGTGGGCCCCACTTGTGGTTGGTGAATAAATGTGCTGAATTTTATTTCAAATATGGTGGATGGCAATAGTAGCAGGTAAAGCCATTAGGTAGCAGGTCAAGCCTGCTTCGGCGTGCTAACATTTTCCTATAAATAGAGGGCTAAGTTAGAATTCAAAATCACACCAGAAACATAAGCTTTCTCTCTTTTTCCCTCTATATTATCGAGCGTAATTTTTGACTATTTAGATACTTTGTGAGTTTTTATTTATTAGTGCAAGTTTCCTTCAGCTTTATACCGATATTCCGAACAGAAGTACTGTTATCTTGAGGTAAGGGATGCTATTTTCTTCTTCAATGATATTATTTTTTTTAATATCATTATGCCGAAATATTGGTTTGAATTTTTTATCAAATTTAGAACTTTTTGTGTCGGGGTTACTATTTACGTATACAACACTATTCACGTATACAACACTATTCACGAATACGACATTATTCACCAAAAAATTAAAATTTTCCTTTTTGTCCAAGATGTCTATTATGGTTACTATCTTTGACTGTATCCATATTTTGATCTTTATTTTTTAATTCTACTTCACAATTGGTTGTTATGGAGTATTATTGCACTTGGATAAACTGTAATACGAATCCCTAATATTTATTCTTTTGTCTCACTGGATTCATTTTCTTTAAAATATTTTTCATCATCCTTAGTCCTAAATGATGATATTACTGAATATCTTTGGCCTGTAGTGCAGAGATGAATGATTAACTGATGAATATCTTTGGCCGTAGTGCAAAGATGAATAGGTGTTGAGATGAACATGACCGACTAGTGATACAAATGAATATCTTTGGCCTGTAGTACAAAGATGAATATTTGATTCAAGATGTATATTGATTGATGTTACAGGGATAAAATATTGTTGATGGGTTTTTAAATATTAGAAGATAGTAGAATTCATTCTCTACTTGACTCTTCTAATGGTTTGCTATTTCCGCTGCAGTTGTTGATCTAAAACTTGTTGTCTATTATATTTTATCAGATTTTTCCCTGTTGAAAACTAATGATAAGTTGTTGTATATTATCTTAGTCATAATATTCTTTACTAGGCTAGTTGAGCTCACCCTTTTCCTTTTTGTTCCATTTTTCTCAGGAGGCGAGAATATAGCGGGAACTAGTCGGGGTGTGGAGTGATGTTTCTAGTCAGTTGTTTTAGCAGTCCTCACTATTTTATAAAATAGTATTTCAATAATTGTAGTGAGGACTTATTTAAGTGTGGATATTGTCTAGAAGACAATATTTGTATTTAAACTCATAATATTGTGTTGTCGTATTTTGCGCGACAAGTGTTTTAATGAAGTTGTATTTATTTCTGTACCATGTATTTGGCGACTCAGAATGGGTGATGTATACTTATTTTGGGCACGTCACAGTTGGTATCAGAGCTTAGGGATATGGTCTCTGGCGAAGATCGGGGAATAGAACTAGGAGGGGAGAGACGAGTAAATCCTTCACTAGTGTGCCCTACCTAAGCTTATTTGTTGGTTGGTTATAATATAGGGATATTATGTGATATGTTAATTTATTTAATTAACCCTTGTTTTATGGCAGTATTTCGAAATGGCTGCTGAGAACGTTAATAATGGAGTGTACGAGACCATGAAAACACCTTTAGTTACCAATCAGGAGAATGTGCAACAGGCTGACAATATTCCTCCTGTAAACAACGTTACCGAGCAAACGATGAATGATGGAATGTTTAGGCGCTTTTTACAGTTCATGCAAAATCAGACGAGGGAGACTCGTGTGCAGAATACGGGTGGAAATGATAACTGTAAGACCCCAAATTTTATGAAATAAAAGTATTCAATTTTTCTATTTAGTAAATAGTTAAATTGATAAAAAGTTAAAGTTAAGGGTGATATGTGAATTTTTTTTCGAAATAAGCAAGTGGCTATAAAATACTTATTGTTGTCAAGGAATATTCGTTTGGTCGTGGAATATTCTTGTTGTCGGAAAATATTCGTACGACGGCGCAACCATTTGTGGGCCCCATAACATAATAACTGTCGGATGAAGAAAATGACAAAAATTGAGTTTTTATAAATAACGGCGTAGTTGTTACCGTTAACACTGTTGGAATACCCGGTGGTTAAAATACAGTAATACGCGTGGTTGCACAGTAGCACACGGATTGCACAGTATTTTTGAATTATTGATTCTTACGTAAGAAGGCACTACTCAATAATTGTTACAGTAATTACTGTTCAATATTTTATTTTATTGATTCAATAATTGCTACATTGATATTTTATATTATTATTATTTTAATAATTATCACTGCACAGTATTTCCCATTATCAGATCAATAATTCATATTATTTGAATAATATTATTAGATAGCATTATTGGCAATGTCTAGAAAGTTCTGTCTAATGAGAGGTTTGGTCACCTAATTGTGCGCCAGTAAGGAGAAATCCTTATTGGAAAGCCCCCTCTTTCCTGGGAACGGCCTGGTTGTCATAAATATGATTCTGTAATATTAATTGTGAATAATTAATTATTGATTCATATAATAAGGAAATATTTATTTTATGTGAATATAAATGTTGGATATAATTTGTGGTTAAAAATGAAAGAGTTAATGTTGAGGTGTTTTATCAGTATTTTTGTCGGAATGGATGTATTAAAAATCAATCAGGGTTTTTGAGATATATTGCGGGGGTTATAATTTTTAATTCGACCGTTAGATCGTTGTGATTTTTGGATATGTTATACATATATAAGTTGAATATATAACCACAAATTTTGAACCGTTAAAAATGAACGTAAGATTTGTTATGAATTTTAAGAGATGACTGGTTCAGAAATTATTGAAGTTTCGAAATTTATCATTTTGATGGAAAATTCTAGAATTGATGGGCCCCACTTTTAGTTGGTGAAAATGTGATGAGATTTTTATTCAAATGTGGTGGGTGGGAATAGTAGCAGGTAAAGTTATCAAGTTGCAGGTTACGTCTACTTCGGTGTGCTAACATTTTCTTATAAATAGAGGGCTAAGTTAGAATTAAAAATCACACCAGAAATAAGTTTTCTCTCTTTCTCTCTCTAGATTATTGAGTGTATTTTGTGAGTATTTAGATACTTGGTGAGTTGCTATTCATCAATGCAAGTTTCCTTCAGCGTCATATCCGATATCCAGTCAAAAGTACTGTTCTTTTGAGGTAAGATATAGTAAGGGATTTTAAGGATTATTATATTTTTCAGTTCGTACTTCTTCTGACCTTCAGAAAATTCTGAAAAAATTTGAAATGATATTTTGATGAGATTTATTGATTGTATCCAAAAATGGTGATATTTGGATGTATAGATTAAGAGTTATGAATTTTATGAGAAAAGACTATTTTAAAAGTAATCACTTATAACTCCTTGTGGTTAACACCAAAATTGATAAAAATTTTATTGGGAGTACATCTATATCATATCAGTGTACTCTGTAAATTTCGGAATTTTTAGATAAAATTACAATTTATGATAAATGTCTAAATATTCGTCTATTTTGGCCATATGAAAAATAGTAAATAAATTTTAAAAATTCTGAGAAAAATATATGTTCAATATAGGACTATATTCTGCTAAATTCCAGAAAAAAAATATTTTTGGGACTGATTTAGTATTTATCATGAAAATAGACTAGTTATGAGTAAATGAATTAAATATGTTATGTGAAGTAAGAAAATTGAAAAATAGGATTTTATGGCTTGAGAATCATATATGAGGTATATGCAGATTTTTGATGAGAGTTTTGGTTATTGGTGATGAAATCTTATGAGTTTGGAATTTTAGGATGATTAAATGTATTATTTAGTAAAGTGTAAACAATTAAAATAAATTATTTATAAGTTTAAGAAATGTTATTTCAATATCATTATACCAAAATATTGTTATGGATTTTATTGTGGAATTTTTACCTTTTTGTGTCGGGTTTACTATTCACGAGTTACTATTCATGAGTTACTATTCACGAAGTTACTATTCATGGGTTACTATTCACGAGTTACTATTCATGACAAAATTGATTTCTTTTTCTAACCAAATTATAGTTATTTATGAATATTACTCTTGAGATTAAATCTAGATGTTTTGATTATATTGATTTTACTATTATATATAATATTTTTATAACCCTAATGATGATATTTCTATTTGACTTGAGTGTAAAGATGGGTAGATTTTTGGTATGATCATGACTATGGGTTCTCTTTGGCCAGTAGTGCAAAGTTGAATTTTTGACTGGTATGATCATGACCATTGAATTTATAATTGAATATCTTTAGCTTAAGTGCAAAGGTGAAATGATCAACATGGTTATAATTATTGTTTATATAAATTCTTAAATGATTATATATTTCTTTGAGATATTAATATATTTGGCCTGTAGTGTAAATATGAACTGTTGATGAATATATTTGGCCAGTAGTGTAAATATGAACTGTTGATGAATATATTTGGCCTGTAGTGCAAATATGAACTGTTGAGGAATATCTTTGGCCTGTAGTGCAAAGATGAATTGTTGATGAATATCTTTGGCCCGTAGTGCAAAGGTGACCTGTTGTTGAATATCTTTGGCCTGTAGTGCACAGATGGTCTGTTGATGAATATCTTTGGCCATAGTGCAAAGATGACACTGTTAGTATGATTATAAACAGGAATTGTGATTTGGATTAACCATGATCTTTGATGTTTCAGGTAAAGACATGGGATGAAAATTATCTTCGTCCTGGATGCGAAGAGGAATTTGGAATTACAATTATGATTATGAGTTATTCATAAAATTGTGAAAAGGAACTGTTTATTAATGTTACAGGGATAAAACATTGTTGGTGGACTTTTAATGTGGAGAAGATAATAGACTTTATGGTCTATTTGACTCTTCTAATGGATTGCTCGTTCCGCTGCAACTATGGTTGAAATTTTTTATCATCTACCATATGTTCTAAATCTCTAATTTATTACTGTTGAAGGCTATTGATAATTTATGTAACGACCCCAAAATAGGTCCATTCCATCCAACCTATTCTGAGTCGCCAAATACATGGTACAGAAAATAACTGTAACTTTATTACAACAATTGTCGTGCAAAATATAACAACACATATGCTGTGAGTTTGGATACAAATATATACCAAATGTGACTCATGTTCCAACCGTGGACATCACCTCACAATAACACCTTACATAAAGGTATAGTCAAAAACTGTTTTAGAAATTAGAATCTTTGGGAAGTACTCAAGGAAACCTTCGTACATGGGAGGCCACGCGTCTAGGTTATGATAGATATCATATGGCCACAGAATTATCCTTGGTTGACCCAATAGACCCCAAAGAAAAACGAGAAGATTACTATCATATTCTTCCCAATGGTGAGTCTTCTCTTGACTTATCATTATCTCCACTGTCTTTAATCGTAAATTATACTTCAAACAAACACCAAGATTATATAGGTAGTACTCATAGATATACTCAGCAAGTGGATGGGTACAACCCTGTCTTATGATGACACGAAGTTGTATGTCATTAGACATCTTGTATGATAGTGACAAAACACCCTTCCAACGTTGGGTTCGCCTCACCCTATTTTCTTCACCAAATATAACTACTAAATGATGACCACCGTTCTATTCCCTTGTTACCCCCGCTCGACCCAGCTACACTCTTATTACCTGAAAGGAATTGTGAAACAAAAGGGTGAGCACAACTAGCCCAGTAAAGAATATCATGACTAAAGATAAATAAACTATCAATAGTCTTCATCAGTAATAAATCAGAGATTTAGAACATATGGTAGATGATAAAAATTTCAACCATAGTTGCAGCGGAACGAGCATTCCATTAGAAGAGTCAAATAGACTATAAAGTCTATTATCTTCTCCATGTTAAAAATCCATCAACAATGTTTTATCCCTGTAACATCAATCAACAATTCTGGTCCACAATCATATGAATAACTCATAATCATAACTGTAGTTCTAAATTCCTCTTCTCATCTAGGACGAAGATAATTTTCATCACCTATCTTTACCTGAAACATCAAAGATCATGGTTACACCAAATCACATTTCATGTTCATAATCATACTAATAACTTCATCTTTACACTACGGCCAAAGATATTCATTTGTATCACCAGTTGGTCATGTTTATCTCAACATCTGTTCGTCTTTGCACTACTGGCCAAAGATATTCAACAACATGTCATCTTTGTACTACGGGCCAAAGATATTCATCAACAATTCATCTTTGCACTACAGGCCAAAGATATTCATCAATATTTCATCTTTGCACTACAGGCCAAAGATATTAATATCTCAAAGAAATATATAATCATTTCAGAATTTATATAAACAATAATTATAACCATGTTGATCAATTCACCTTTGCACTTAAGCTAAAGATATTCACTTATAAATTTAATGGTCATGATCATACCAATCAACGATTCAACTTTTCACTACTGGCCAAAGATAACTCATAGTCATGATCATACCAAAAATCTACCCATCTTTACACTCAAGTCAAAGAGAAATATCATCATTAGGGTTATAAAAACGTTATATATAATAATAAAAATAATATGATCAACATCTATTTTTAATCTCAAGAGTAATATTCATAAACCAACTATAATTTGGTCAGAAAAAGAAACCAATTTTTATCGTGAATAGTAACTCGTGAATAGTAACTCATGAATAGTAACTCGTGAATAGTAACTCATAAATAGTAAACTCGACACAAAAAGGTAGAAATTCCACAATAAAATCCATACCAGTATTTCGGTATAATGATATTGAAAGAATAATATTTCTTAAGCTTATAAACAATTTATTTAAATTGTTTACACTTTACTAATTAATGTATTTAATCATCATAAAATGCCAACTCTTAAGATTTCATCATCAATAACCAAAACCCTCATCAAAAATCTGCATATACCTCATATATAGGATTCTCAAGTCATAAAATCCTATTTTCCAATTTTCTTACTTCACATAACATATTTAATTCATTTTCTCATAACTAGACTATTTTCATGAAAAATACCAAATCCGTTTCAAAAATATTTCTTTTCTGGAATTTAGCATAATATAGTCCCATAGTGAACATATATTTTTCTCAGAATTTTTAAAAGTCATTTACTATTTTTCATATGGCCAAAATAGCCGAATATTTAGACATTTATCAAAAATTGTACTTTTATCTAAAAATTTTGAAATTCACAGAGTATACTCCCATCATATACATGTACTCCCAATAAAAATTTCATCAATTTTAGAGTTAACCACAAGGAATTATAAGCTGTTACTTCTAAAATAGTCTTTTCTCATAAAATTCATAACTCTCAATCTATACATCCAAAAATCACCATTTTTGGACACAATCAATAAAACTCATCAAAATATCATTTCAAATTTTTCCAGAATTTTTGAAGATCAGAAAAATTACGAAACTGAAAATCATAACAACCCTTAAAATCCATTACTATCCCTTACTATCCCTTACTATCCCTTACAATCCCTTACAATCCCTTACCTCAAAAGAGCAGTACTTCTGACTTGAATGCAAAGCTGAAGGAAACTTGCACTGAATAGCAACTCTCAAAGTATCTAATTAATCACAAAATATGCTTCATAATATAGAGAGAGAAAGAGAGAAAGCTTATGTTTCTGGTGTGTTTTTTCAATTCTAACTTAGCCCTCTATTTATAGGAAAATTTTGGTAGGTTTGACCTGCAACCTGATGGCTTTACCTGCTACTATTCCCACCCACCACATTTGAAATATAATTCAGCACATTTCTTCACCAATCACAAGTGGGGCCCACCAATTCTAGAATTTTCCACCAAAATGATAAACTCTGAAAATTCAACAATTTCTGAACCAGTCATCTCGTAAAATTCATAATAAATCATACGTTTATTTTTAACGGTTCAAAATTTGTGGGCATATACTCAACTTATATATGTATAACATATCCAAAAATTACCACGATCCAACGGTCGGATTAAAAATTATAACCCCCGCAAAATATCTCAAAAACCCTAATTTTTAATACCTCCATTCCGACAAAAATACGGATAAAAACCTCAACATTAACTCCTTCATTTTTAACCACAAAAATATATCCCTCGTTTATATCCACATAAAATAAATATTTCTTTATCATATGAATCAATAATTAATTATTCACAAATAATATTACAGAATCACATTTATGACAACCAGGCCGTTCTCAGGAAAGAGGGGGCTTTCCAATAAGGATTTCTCCTTACTGGCGCGCAATTAGATGACCAAACCTCTCCTTAGACAGAACTTTCTAGACATTGCCAATAATGCTATCTAATAATACTATTCAAATAATATGAATTATTGATCTAATAATGGGAAATACTGTGCAGCAACAATTATTGAACAACAATAATACAAAATTTCAACGTAGCAATTATTGAATCAATAAAATAAAATATTGAACAGTAATTACTGTAACAATTATTGAGTATTGCCTTCTTACATAAGAATCAATAATTTCAAAAATACTATGCAATACCGTGTGCTACTGTGCAATAACGCGTATTACTGTATTTTAACCACCGGGTATTCCAACAGTGTTAACGGTAACAACTACGCCGTTATTTGTAAAAACTCAAATTTGTCGTTTTCTTCACCCGACAGTTATTCTGTTATGGGGCCCACAAATGGCTGCGCCGTCGTACGAATATTCCCCGACAGAAAGAATATTCCACGACCAAACGAATATTCCCCGACAACAATGATTATTTTATAACCACTTGCTTATTTTGAAAAAAAAATTATATTTCACTCATAACTTTAAACTTTTATCAATTTAACCATTTACTGAATAGTAATTATAAGAAAAATTGAATACTTTTATTTCATAAAATTCGGGGTCTTACAATTTATTTATCTTTAGTCATGATATTCTTTACTGAGCTAGTTGTGCTCACCCTTCTGTTTCAAAATTCCTTTCAAGTAATACGAGTGTAGCTGGGTCTAGCGGGGGTAATAGGGGAATAGAACGGTGGTCATCATTTAGTAGTTATATTTGATGAATCCAATAGGGTGAGGCGAACCCAACGTTCGAAGGGTGTTTTACCACTATCATACAAGATGTCTAATGTCATACAACCTCGTGTCATTATAAGATAAGGTTGTGCTCATCCACTTACTGAGTATATTTACGAGCACTACCTATATAATCTTGGTGTTTGTTTGAAGTATAATTCACGATTAAAGACAGTGGAGATAATGATATGTCAAGAGAAGACTCACCATTGGAAAGAATATGATAGTAATCTTCTTATATTTCTTTAGGGTCTATTAGGTCAACCAAGGATAATTCTATGGATATATGATATCTATCATAACCTGGAAGCATGGCTTCCCATGTACGAAGGTTTTCTTGAGTACTTTCCAAAGATTCTAATTTCTAAAATAATTTTTGACTATACCTTTATGTAAGGTGCCATTGTGACGTGCTATCCATGGTTGGGACATGAGTCACATTTGGTATATATTTGTATTAAAAGTCACAACATATGTGTTGTTGTACTTTGGACAACAATTGTTGTCATAAAGTTTTAGTTATTTTCTGTACCATGTATTTGGCAACTCAGAATAGGTTGGATGGAATGGACCTATTTTGGGGTTGTCACAATAACAATGCGCGGTTTGTCACGGCCAAGCAGTTCAAAGAGTTGGGACCACCAGAATTCTGGGGAAAGCCGGATCCGATTAAGGCAGAAACGTGGGTCAAGCAAATTACCAAGATATTTGATGTCTTGGGATGCACGGAGGAACAGAAGGTTCCATTCGCCACGTTTATGTTCCGTAATGAGGCAGATTACTGGTGAGAATCTGTGAAACGTACCCATCCAACTGCACTCAGCATGTCTTGGGAAACGTTTCAAAAACTGTTTAATAACAAGTACTTTCCTAAAAGTATTCGTCATATGAAGGAGGTAGAGTTTATTAGACTGGAACAAAATAACATGACGGTGTCCCAGTATGAGGTAAAGTTCACGGAGTTATCCAGGTTTGCACCTCATTTGGTGGAGAACGAGGAACGTATGACGATGATGTTTTTGAGAGGTCTAAAACTTGAGATTCGGCAATATCTTATCTCTAATAAATTTTCTTTATATTCAGATGTTGTAAACATGGCTCAATTATTAGAGCGAGATAATGAGAATGTTTAACCGAGGGATAACAACCAGGGTCAGACCGGTGATAGCAGTCATCGGAGCAATAATAACCAGCGGGGAGGAAGGAATACAGACAAAAGCGGTAATCACTCTGGTGGTAATCATGGCCGTAAAAATAGAAGATGCAAGTCGGGAGGAGATTTCAAAAAGAGAAGGTACAACAATGATAACGTGAAGACGTCAGCACAAACATCAACTGTTTCTAGGGGAGGAGAACGACCACCGGTCGTATGTTACAAATGTGGAAAAGAGGGACATATCAGCCCAAACTGTCCACAACAATCCAAGGTATGTTATAACTGTGGAAAGGGGGGTCATATAGCTCGAGAGTGTTCTATAGAAAAACCAAGTTCAGCGGGGATGGTGACTCCAAAAGCTGTCCCGGATAAGTCAAAATCAACAAATCCTGGAAGAGCGTTTGTCGTGACTGGCCAAAATGCGAGAAACCCGAATGAGGTGATCACGGGTAAGCTAATCTTGAATTCTTGTGAAGTTAATACTTTACTAGATACCGGTTCTACCCATTCTTTTATCTCTCCTGCTTGTGCTCAACGTTTAAACTTGACTCTGGAGAAATTAGACTATGACCTATCTGTGGAGACTCCATTAGGAGAAACTTTCATTACATCTACAGTTTATAAATCTTGCTTAATCCAAGTTGGCACAATCACATTACCTGTTGACCATATCTCTTTAAAGATACTTACTTTTGATGTGATTTTAGGAATTAATTAGTTAACTGCTCATCATGCCAAAATTGATTATTTTTGTAAGGTTGTTAGTTTTCATATTCCTAACCAACCTGTTATGCGAATTCAAGCAACCAAACCACTAAAATCAATTGCTATCATATGAAGCCATAAAGCCATTCGTTTATTGAAAAATGGATGTCAAGCTTTCTTAGCCCATGTTATGGACTTGAACAAAAACACTTCAGATTTGAATAATATTTCTGTTGTTAGTGAATTTCCTGACGTATTTCCTAAAGAACTTCCTGGTCTACCCCCAGAACGTGAAGTTAAATTCTTTATTGACCTTCAACCCGGTACAAAGCCCATTTATAAAACCCCATATTGAATGGCTCCTATTGACTCCTATTGAACTTCAGGAGTTAAAAGTCCAATTACAGGAGTTGTTAGACATCGATTTCATTCGTCCTAGTACGTCTCCTTAGGGTGCTCCTGTTTTATTCGTAAGGAAGAAAGACGGGAGTATGCGACTTTGAATTGACTATCGAGAATTGAACCATATCACCATCAAGAATAGGTATCCGCTACCTTGTATTGATGACCTGTTCGACCAATTGCAAGGAGTACAATTCTTTTTAAAGATCGATCTTCGTTCTGGATATCATCAGCTGAAGATTAAAACTGAGGATATTCCAAAGACTGCCTTCAGAACTCGGTACATGCATTATGAATTCTTAGTCATGTATTTTGGATTAACTAATGCTCCTGCTGCTTTTATGGATATGATGAACTGTGTGTTTAAAGAATATTTAGATCAGTTCGTCGTTGTCTTTATTGATGACATCCTCATCTATTCCAAAAGCCGTGAAGATCATGAGTGCCATTTGAAGCTGGTACTACAAAGGCTTCGTGAAAATAAGCTATATGCCAAACTAAAGAAATACGAGTTCTGGCTTGAGGAAGTAGCATTCCTTGGGCACGTGGTGTCAAAAGATGGAGTATCTGTCGACCCGGTGAAGATTGAAGCCATACAAAGTTGGGAGCAACCGAAGTTGGTGACCGAAGTACGTAGCTTTCTGGGCTTAGCTGGTTATTATCGGAGATTTGTGGAAGGATTTTCTCGAATCGCTACTCCGTTAACTCAGCTGACTCAGAAGGATACAAAATTCGTATGGAGCGAAGAATGCGAGAAGAGTTTCCAAGAGCTCAAGAGGAGACTCATTTCGGCACATGTTCTGACAATACCATCAGGTTCAGATGGATTTGTTATCTACAGCGATGCTTCAGGCAAAGGGTTAGGATGTGTTCTCATGCAACATGGGAAAGTCATAGCCTATGCCTCGCGACAACTTAAAGAATATGAGAGGAATTATTCTACTCATGATTTGGAGTTGGCAACAGTTGTTTTCGCGTTGAAGATTTGGAGACACTACATGTATGGGGAGAAAGTGGAGATCTATACGGATCATAAAAGCCTCAAATATTTCTTCACCCAAAAGGAACTCAACATGTGCCAACGACATTGGCTCGAGCTGTTGAAAGATTATGACCATACCATCCAATATCATCCTAGAAAAGCAAACGTGGTAGCTGACGCATTGAGTAGAAGATCATATGTGGGTACGAGTGCGATATTGTCAACACAAAGGCCCATTTTGTATAACTTGCAAAGGATGGAGATAGAGGTAAAGGCTCCAAGTACCCACGTGATGATATCAAATATACAAGTAGAACCGACTTTAATTAATAAAGTTAAAGCTGCTCAAGTTACGACATGGAGCTGATGCATATGAAGAAGAAAGTGTAAGAAGGTGCTATTCTAGAAGCAAAAATCGATGAAGAAGGAATACTTCTAGTCAACTCCAGACTTTGTGTTCCTAACGATTCTGACTTGATGCATAGAATCATGATGGAGGCACACGATGGAGGCACACAACACACCGTTTGCAATCCATCCTGGAAGTACCAAAATGTATCATGATCTTCGACATAATTTTGGTGGAGCAATATGAAGAGAGAGATTGCGGAGTTTATCTCAAGGTGTTTAACTTGTCAACGTGTAAAGGCGGAGCATCAAGTGCCAAAGGGTCCATTGCAACCACTTGAGATCCTGAAATTAAAGTGGGAACACATTACCATGGATTTCGTTACAGGTCTTTCCAAAGTTTCTCAAGGCATAGATGCGATTTGGGTTATTATTGATAGATTAACCAAGTCTGCTCATTTCTTACCTATACGGGAGACTTATTCCCTTGAACGTCTTGCTCGTATGTACGTGAATGAGATTGTGAGATTGCATGGCATGCCAGTATTCATAGTTTCGGATCGTGACCCAAGATTCACTTCACGATTTTGGGTTAGCTTGTAGAAAGCTATGGGTACAGATTTACGATTCAATTCAGCATACCATCCTCAAACGGACGGGCAATCAGAGAGGACTATTCAAACTCTTGATGATCTATTAAGACTCTGTGTTCTAGATTTCAAAGAAAGTTGGGATAAATACTTGCCACTGGTGGAATTTTCCTACAACAACAGTTATCAAGTAAGTATAGGTATGGCTCAATTTGAAGCCATGTATGGACAAAAGTGTCATTCTCCAGTATGCTGGGACGAGGTGGGTGAAGCAACGTTATTGGGACCAGAATTGGTACGCATAACTATAGAGAAGATCTAAACGATTCGACAACGTATACAAACGGCACATGATCGACAAAAGAGTTATGCAGATCTTCATCGGAAGGATGTAGAATTTAGTATTGGGGATCATGTATTGTTACGTGTTACACCATGGAAAGGAGTTACAAGATTTGGGAAGAGAGGAAAGCTCAATCTACGATTTGTTGGTCCATTTGAAATTCTTGACCGAATAGGAAATGTGCCATATCGACTCGCATTACCTCCAAGCCTGTCTCGTGTTCATAATGTTTTTCACGTATCTGTGCTTCGTAAATATGTGAAAGACCCAAACCACATAATTGAGTTAGAACTAGATGAGATAGCCGAAGATTTAACGTACGAGGAGGTACCTGTTAAGATCTTGGATAAGAAAGAGCATGTCCTACGCACCAAGGTTATACCGCAAGTTAAGGTTTTGTGGAGAAATCATGCTATTGAAGAAATGACCTGGGAGTTAGAATCAGAAATGAAAACGAGGTATCCTCACCTTTTCGAAACACCAGGTACGTACGTCAATTTCGAGGACGAAATTTCATAAGGAGGGGAGGTTGTAAGACCCCAACTTATTATTAAATAAAATTAAATTTCCTCTATTTATTATTTTGAAATAGTATGGGTTGATTTGATTAATGTAGTTAGTTATGGGTAAAATGCGTAAATATTTCAAATAAGTAAGTGGTTATAAAATATTCATTTTTGTAGATGAATATTCGTTTGGTCGTGGAATATTCTTGCTGTCGGGGAATATTCGTACGACGGCGTAGCCTTGGATGGGCCCCATAACGGAAAGCGATTGGATGAAGAAAAGGACAAGTATAAGTTGTTTATAAATAACGGCGTAGTTGTTACCGTTAATACTGTTGGAATACCCGGTGGTTAAAACACAGTAGTTGATGAGTAGGTTTTATACCTATGAATCCGATATTATTAAACTTAATTATTGCTATCTTTAATTATTTTTTAGTATCTTTTTATGTGTTTTGTGTTTCTTTCTTGTAGGTTGGAGCTGGAGGGACAAATTGGTCATTTGGGAGAAGAAAAAGGTCTAAATTCATTAAAATTAAAGCTGAGTGGCATTTTTGTAATTACGCTGTCCTGAGCAAGCGCCTAGGCGCTTGGAAATGGCCTATGTTGAGCGCCTAGGCGCTCATGTGCGGAAAAAAGAGAGTTTTTCTATTGCTAAGTGGGTTTTTGAAGCCAACGAGGAATCTAAAAAGAGGCCAGATCTAATACAAATAGGGGAGGACTTTAGAAAAGACGTAACAACTGAATTTCTCAAGAGATTTGCAGAGAGAACAACGAAGGAAAACACGAAGGAGAATTACAAGGGTTGAAGATTAAAGAGAGAGTATTGGAGAAAATTTAGAGTTTCTTCTTCTCTTCTCTAGTTTTATCTTTTGTAATTATCTGGGATGTTTGGATTATTCATTTGGATGATGTTTTTCTTTATTATGATTATGAACTAAATTTTCATTAAGATTACAACGGAACTTGGTATGTAGTTTAAATTGAACCTTCCCATTGAATGAAAGTTGGTTTTTATTGAATTATTTATTATATCTTTTGCTTATTGATTAATTGTTTGGCCAACAATTACTGTGATAATCTATATAAAATTGGAAGATGGAGTATAGATTGAGATCTGGATATGATAACATCTGTTCATATAATCTGATTAGGGTTAATATGATTAGCATGTAGGATAGGAATATACCTATGTGTCTTTTGTATCCTTTGAAAGAATTTGTGCATAAAACCCTAATTAACTTGATTCACATAGGAATATAGTGAGTTGATTAACTGGGGTGTTCCTTGTAATTCTGTGTCTTAAGGATTGGAGTTAGGAGGATTTGTTCACGTGTTTTGGAAAAAGTGTGTGAATTAGTTCTATAAAACATTCTTGGATAATGATTCATATTAATTAATTGATTTAAATGGGAAGTAAATTGGTTTAAAAGAAATACTAAGGGAAGTTGTAATCTTAATCTGTTAAATCTGTAGTTATTCTTGTGAAATTCTTATTTTAATTGTTAGTTTTGTTAAGTTTAATTTTCAAATCATAAACAAAATTTTGTAGTTTAAAATAGGATTAATTGCATTGAAATTAGTAATTGATAAATATTAGTCTATTTCCTCGTGGGAACGATATCCTTGCTTGCTGAATATTACAATTGAACGCGTATACTTGCGTGTTAAAGTGCTATTAAAAAATTAGGCAATAAGTTTTTGGCGCCGCTGCCGGGGAGATTAGTTTAATATTTTGTCATTATTGATTTTGATAGACTTAATCTTAATTTAAACATTTTCTTTTCTGTTCTATTCAGGTGCTCTTGACTAGTATATGCAAACGCGATCGAAGAAGCCATATTTATTGCCTTACGAGGACGACATCGAAAAAAGGTTTCAGCAGTTGCGTCAGTGGGTTAAAGAAACCAAAGACGCACTTGATAAGAAAGATACTATGGCTGAAGAAGAGCAAAAAGCACTGCGGGATTATGCTACGCCGCGGGTTACTGAAATTCAGTCGAGTATTACGAGGCCTGCCATTACTGCTACAAGTTTTGAGATAAAACCGGGGACAATACAGATGATTCAAAATTCATGTCAGTTTGGAGGGTTGCCGAATGATGATCCGAACGATCACATAGTCAGCTTTATAGAAATCTGTGATACTTTCAAGTACAATAATGTGTCAGAGGATGCAATAAGGCTAAGGCTGTTTCCATTTACTCTCAGAGATAAGGCTAAGAGTTGGCTCCATTCACTACCACCAGGCTCGATTACTACCTGGAACGACCTAGCTCAGAAATTTCTTGCAAAGTTTTTCCCGCCTGCAAAAACAGCAAAGTTGCGGAACGATATCTTCTCTTTCGTTCAGCACGATTCAGAATCACTATATGAAGCATGGGAGAGATTTAAAGACTCATTGCGAAAATGTCCACACCATGGGATTCCTAAATGGCTTCAGGTGCAAACTTTTTATAACGGTTTATTCAGCACTGTGAGATCGAGTATAGATGCTACAGCGGGAGGAGCTATTATGGCCAAGAATTGTGATGAGAGGTATCAGTTGCTTGAAACCATGGCAGCTAATAATTATCAGTGGCCAACAGCAAGAACGACTCAGCCAAGGACAGTAGGGGTTTATGAAGTGGATGCGATGACAGCATTATCAGCTCAAGTGACAGCTCAGATTTCTGCTCTTACAAAGAAGATAGATGCACTTGGGGTACAACCAGTTCAGAAAATGGAAACGATTTGTGAAATATGTGTTGGTAGCCACTCAAGTGATCAATGTGCAATAAATCCTGAATCAGTCCAGTTTGTTTCCAGTTATAATAGGCAGCAGGGCAGTTATCCAAACAGTTACAACCCAGGAGTGAGAAATAACTCAAATTTTTCTTGGAGTAGTAATCAGTCACATGCTCAAGCACAAGCTCCAAGGCAATCATATCCACCTGGATTTCAGCCACATCAACAATCTCAACAACACCCACAACCTCATCAACCTAACAAGCTGTCACAAATGGAAGAATTATTGGCAAGGTTGGCAACTCAGTTTGAAGCTACAACGAAAAACCAATCAGCTGCAATAAAGAATCTTGAGAACCAAATTGGGCAGATAGCTAGTGCTTTGAATACTAGAACTCCAGGTTCTTTACCTAGTGATACGGAGAAAAATCCAAGGAATGATAGAAATGATGTAAGACCCCAACTTTTATAAATAAAGAAGAATTTTCTATAAATATCATTTTTGAATATTATGGAGTTAATTTGATATAATGTTATAGTTGTGGGTAATATTTATAAATTTTGCAAAGTACGCAAGTTGTTATATAATATTCGATTGGTCGGGGAATATTCGTTTTAACAGAGAATATTCGTACAACGACACAATCATTGGTGGACCCCACAACGGAATTATTGTCGGATTGAGAAAATGACAAAAATATTTTATTAAAAATAACGGCAGAAATTTTACCATTGTTACTGTTGAACTACTCGGTAGTAAAAGTACAGTAATACGTGTGGTTGCATAGTAGCACACAGTATTGATTATTAATGCTTATGTGAGAAGTCACTCAGTTTGATTCAATTATTGTCAGTTAATAATATGAATTATTTAGTGATAATGACGTTTTGTTTTATTCGTATTATTAACGTAATAAAACAGAAACATCTTTTTATATAAAACAGAATACTTTATTAAAGTTATTCTATAAATAGAATATATTATATTTTATTTAAAAGATTTTTCTTTAAATATGGACCGTCAGATTAAAGTAATCAATCTGGACCGTTCATGGATTAGTTACTATGCATTCTATTTTTCTATAAATAGTAGCTCATTCCTTCATTATTTCTTACGAATTCACTGAACTCTAGAGAGAGAAACTATAGAGAGAAACTATAGAGAGAGAGAAGAAGAGTATTCTGCTACTTAACTACTTCCTTATTTAAGCTCGTCTTTAAAACGGTAAGGGGTGTTATTCTTTCTTATTCATGAAGAGAACTGTTGTTATTCCATTTCTTATTATTCTGTTGGAATAACCTATATACGCGGATCTACCCTATACTTGGTGACATTCTTCTATTATTCTGTTGGAACATCCTGTCTGTGTGTTTTACACCGGACCTGGTTCCGTTTTTATTATTATTCTGTTGGAACATCCTGTCTGTGTGTTTTACACCGGACCTGGTTCCATTATTTATTATTCTGTCGGAATATCCTGTCTGTGTGTTTTACACCGGACCTGGTTCCATTATTTATTATTCTGTCGGAATATCCTGTCTGTGTGTTTTACACCGGACCTGGTTCCATTATTTATTATTCTGTCGGAATATCCTGTCTGTGCGTTTACGCCGGACCTGGTTCCATTATTTATTATTCTGTTGGAATAACCTGTTTGTGCGGTCTATCGCATGCATGGTGATTTCTTTTGTTATTCCATTCTTTATTGTACTCAATTGGTTAAGTTTTGACTTCTATACTCCATAAAATTTGTGGAATATCCTTGATAATTGCGTTTCATCCAGTATCTTTTCATGAAAATATTCTTCTAAGTATTCTTGAATTTTACTCCACAAAGCAGTATCATGTTGACAATTTGGACGTTGTTAATTCTTGGATAAATTAATTCTTGAACTTGTTTTATTGAATTCTTATATCATTGTCATCATCCTCATGTTTATAAAATGTTGAAAGTCATCTGTGGCCTATAGTGCATAGATGGACTTGGTATGATTATGACTAGGGATTATTCGGTATAATCATGACCGTAATGTTACAAATGATGTGGTAAAAGTCCTCATTGGCCCGTAGTGCATTGATGGACAGTTGTTGGCATGATCATGACCATTAATGAATATACGAATATCCTTGGCCGTAGTGCAGGGGTGATTCGATGATGTGGATTATTTTATTAAGCTGAGTCTCAGCGATCACAGTGTTGGAAAATCTTTTAAATCATAAAAGATAGTAGAGTTTATTTTCTACTTGACTCTTTTAATGGATTGCTTGTTCCGCTGCAGTTAAACTTGATGTCTATTATATTTTATCAGTTTAACATTGTTGAAGGCTAATGATAATTTATTCTGCATTATCTTAGTCATGATATTTCTTACTGGGCTAGTTGAGCTCACCCTTTCTTTCACTGTTCTCTTCAAGAAATGAGAACGTAGCTGGGGCAAGTCAGGGAACGGAGTGATGGTCCGAATGATAGTATTAGTTAGTAGTCCTCACTATTCTATGTAATGGTGTGTTAATAAATGTAATGAGTACTCCTTTTGAGTATGAATACTCTCTAGAAGATAATATTTGTATTCAAACTCACAGTTTATGTTTTGTCGTATTGTACACGACAGTTGTATTAGTAAGTTGTATTTATATTTTGTACTATGTATCTGACGACCCAAGATGGGTGATGTATACCTAATTTTGGGGGCGTCACAGTTGGTATCAGAGCTTAGGGATATGATCCATGGCTAAGATGTGAGAATAGAACTAGGAGGGGAGAGACGGGGATTTCCTTCGCTAGTATGACCTACCTAAGTTTATTTGCATGGTATTTAATTGGTCGGTCATAATATAAGGATAATATATGGCATATCAATTAACTTTTATTTTGTGGCAGTATCTGAAAATGGCATCTGAGAATGTTGAGAATAGCAATGGAGCACAGACGATTATTGATTCACCACATATCAATAATCAGGATAATGTTCATCAGGAAGGTGACAATCCTCATGCAAACAACAACACTGACCAGATGATGAATGATGGAATGTTCAGAGGTTTTATGCAATTCATGCAACAACAGGTGAAAGCGGCTCCTGTCCACAACGTAGGTGGAAATACTGGAAACTCTCAGGCGGTCACTGCTAAACAGTTTAAGGAGCTGGGACCACCGGAGTTTAAGGGAGAACCCAAACCACTTGTAGCTGAAACGTGGATAAAGCAGATCACCAAGATATTTGATGTCTTGGGTTGCTCCGAGGAGCAAAAGGTTCCCTTTGCCGCCTTTATGTTGCGAGGAGAGGCAGATTACTGGTGGGAATCGATAAAGCGTACTCAACCTGCCGCACTGAAGATGTCTTGGGAGAAGTTCCAAGAGCTGTTTAACGACAAATACTTTCCCGATAGTATTCGTCACATGAAGGAGGTGGAATTCATCAAATTGAAGCAGAATAATATGACCGTGTCGCAGTACGAGGCAAAATTTGCGGAGTTATCCTGGTTTGCGTCCCACTTGGTGGATAATGAAGAAAGAATGACGCGGATGTTTTTAAGAGGTTTGAAGCCGGAGATACGTTAATATCTTGTTTCTCATAAATTGTGTTTGTATTAAGATGTTGTAAATAGGGCTCAGTTGGTGGAGCGCGATAACGAGACAACGCAACCAAAAGAGAGCAGCCGACAAAATGATAATACTAGTGAAAGCAGTCATCGAAGCGGTGACAACAAGCGTGGAGGGAATCAACAGGCCAGAAATAATAAGAATGGGCATTTCAAGAAGAGGAGATTCAACAATGATGGAAAAACATCAGCACCTGCACCTGTCGTTAAGGAAGGAGAACGACCACCTATCATATGTTTCAAATGCGGAGGGGAGGGGCACATCAGTCCAAACTGCGCGATGCCGTCCAAAGCATGTTATAATTATGGAAGAGAAGGTCATTTAGCCCGATTTTGTCGTTTACCGAAGACAAATTCAGCTAGGATGGAGGCACCAAAGGCCATCCCAGAAAAGTCAAAACCGGTTGTGCAAGGGAGAGCGTTTGTTGTGAACTCCCAGAAAGCAAGGAACCCGAATGAGGTCATCACGGGTAAGCTTATCATAAACTCTAACGAAGTCTATACTTTATTTGATACCGGTTCTACCCATTCTTTTATTTCTCCTACTTGCGCTCATCGATTAAATTTGATTCTGGAGAAATTAGACTTTGACTTAGCAGTTGAAACTCCATTGGGAGAAACCTTCATTACATCCACGGTTTATAAGTCTTGTTTGGTTCAAGTTGGTACCCACACATTACCTGTCGATCTTATTTCATTAAAAATACTTGCATTTGACGTGATTCTAGGGATTGATTGGTTAACTACTCATCATGCAAAAATTGATTGTTTTCGTAAGGTTGTTAGCTTTCATATTCCTAATCGACCTATTATGCGAATTCAAGCAACCAAACCATTAAAATCAATCGCTGTTATCTCAAGCCATAAAGCTATTCGTTTATTGAAAAACGGATGTCAAGCTTTCTTAGCTCATGTCACAGATCTAAACAAAAATACGTCAGCTTTGAATGATATTTCTGTTGTTAATAAATTTCCTGACGTATTTCCCGAAGAACTTCCTGGCCTACCCCCAGAGCGTGAAATTGAATTTTGTATCGACCTTGAACCCGGTACAAAACCCATTTCCAAAGCCCCATATCGAATGGCTCCTATTGAACTTCAGGAGTTAAAGACCCAACTGCAGGAATTGTTAGACATTAGTTTTATTCGTCCTAGTACTTCTCCTTGGGGTGCTCCTGTTCTGTTCGTGAAGAAGAAAGATGGGAGTATGCGACTTTGTATTGATTATCGGGAGTTGAATCATGTCACCATCAAAAATAGGTACCCATTGCCACGTATTGATGACCTGTTTGACCAGTTGCAAGGAGCACAATTCTTTTCAAAGATCGATCTTCGTTCTGGATATCATCAGCTGAAGGTTAGAACTGAGGATATTCCAAAGACGGCTTTCAGAACTCGGTATGGGCATTATGAATTCTTAGTTATGTCTTTTGGATTGACTAATGCTCCTGCTGCCTTCATGGATATGATGAACAGGGTATTTAAGGAATATTTGGATCACTTTGTGGTCGTCTTTATCGATGACATCCTTGTTTATTCCAAAAGCCGTGAAGATCATGAGCAACACTTGAGGCTGGTACTCCAAAAGCTTCGTGAATACAAACTTTATGCCAAGTTGAAGAAATGCGAGTTCTGGCTGGAAGAGGTAGCATTCCTTGGGCACGTAGTATCAAGTCGTGGAATATCTGTTGACCCGGCAAAGATTGAAGTTATTCAAAGCTGGGAGCAACCTAAATCAGTAACCGAAGTACGTAGCTTTCTCGGTCTAGCTGGTTATTATCGGAGATTCGTGGAAGGATTTTCTCGAATCGCTACTCCATTAACTCAGCTGACTCGGAAAGATACAAAGTTCGGTTGGAGCGAAGAATGTGAGCAGAGTTTTCAAGAACTCAAGAGGAGACTCATTTCAGCACCTGTTCTAACAATACCATTTGGCTCGGAGGGATTTGTCATCTACAGTGATGCTTCGAGCAAAGGGTTGGGATGCGTTCTCATGCAACATTGAAAAGTCATAGCCTATGCATCAAGACAACTCAAGGAATATGAGAGGAATTATCCTACTCATGATCTAGAGTTGGCAGCTGTTGTCTTTGCACTTAAAATTTGGAGGTATTACTTGTATGGGGAGAAGGTGGAGATCTTTACGGATCATAAAAGCCTCAAATATTTCTTCACTCAAAAGGAACTCAACATGCGACAACGACGTTGGCTTGAACTGTTGAAAGATTATGATCATACCATTCAATATCATCCTGGAAAAGCGAACGTGGTAGCTGACGCATTGAGTAGAAGATCATATGCAAGTACGAGTGCGATATTGTCAACACAAAGACCCATTTTGTGTGATTTGCAAAGGATGGAGATAGAGTTAAAGACTCCAGGGACCCATGTGATGATGACGAATATACGAATAGAACCGACTTTAATCAATAAAGTTAAAGCTGCTCAAGCTACAGACCTGGAGCTGATGCGTATGAGGAAGAAAGTGCAAGAAGGTGCTATACCGGAAGCAAGAATCGATGAAGAAGGAATACTTCGAGTCAACTCTAGACTTTGTGTTCCTAACAACCCTAATTTAAAGTATGAAATCATGATGGAGGCGCACAACACACCGTTTGCAATCCATCCTGGAAGTACCAAAATGTATCATGATCTTCGTCATACATTTTGGTGGAACAATATGAAGAGAGAGATAGCGTTGTTTATCTCAAGGTGTTTAACTTGTTAACGAGTCAAAGCGGAGCATCAAGTACCAAAAGGTCCATTGCAACCACTTGAAATTCCAGAATGGAAGTGGGAGCACATTACCATGGATTTCGTTACCGGTCTTCCAAGGGTTTCTCAAGGTATTGATGCGATTTGGGGCATTGTTGATAGATTGACCAAGTCTGCTCATTTCTTACCGATACGAGAAACTTATACACTTGAACGTCTTGCTCGTATGTACATAAACGAGATTGTAAGACTGCATGGTATGCCAGTATCCATAGTTTCTGACCGAGACCCAAGATTCACTTCACGATTTTGGGTTAGTTTACAAAAAGCTATGGGCACGGAGTTACGATTTAGTTCAGCATATCATCCTCAGACGGACGGACAATCAGAGAGGACTATTCAAACTCTTGAAGATCTATTAAGACTCTGTGTCTTTGACTTCAAGGGAAGTTGGGAAAAGTTCTTACCATTGGTGGAGTTTTCCTACAACAACAGTTATCAAGCAAGTATTGGCATGGCTCCATTCGAAGTATTGTATGGAAGAAAATGTCATTCTCCAGTATGCTGGGATGAGGTGGGTGAAGCAACGTTGTTGGGACCGGAGTTGGTACGTATGACTACAGAAAAGATTCAAACGATCCGACAACGTATAAAAACCTCACAAGATCGACAAAAGAGTTATGCTGATCTTCATCGAAAGGACGTGGAATTTGATGTAGGAGATCATGTGTTCTTACGTGTTGCTCCATGGAAAGGAGTTACGAGATTTGGAAAGAGAGGAAAGCTCAATCCTCGATTCATCGGTCCATTTTTAATCCTCGATCGAGTAGGAACTGTGGCTTATAGGCTCGCTTTACCGCCAAGTATGTCTCGTGTTCATAACGTTTTTCACATATCCATGTTACGCAAATATGTGGAAGACCCGAACCACATTATTGAGTTAGAACCGGACGAAATAGCGGAAGATTTGACGTATGGAGAAGTTCCTGTTCAAATCTTGGATAAGAAGGAACATATTCTACGCTCCAAGGTTATACCTAAAGTCAAAGTTTTGTGGAGAAACCACGATGTTGAGGAAATGACTTGGGAGTTAGAATCTGAAATGAAATCAAGGTATCCTTACCTCTTCGACATACCAGGTACGTACCCTAATTTCGAGGGCGAAATTTCATAAGAAGGGGAGGTTGTAAGACCCCAACTTTTATAAATAAAGAAGAATTTTCTATAAATATCATTTTTGAATATTATGGAGTTAATTTGATATAATGTTATAGTTGTGGGTAATATTTATAAATTTTGCAAAGTACGCAAGTTGTTATATAATATTCGATTGGTCGGGGAATATTCGTTTTAACAGAAAATATTCGTACAACGACACAATCATTGGTGGACCCCACAACGAAATTATTGTCGGATTGAGAAAACGACAAAAATATTTTATTAAAAATAACGGCGGAAATTTTACCATTGTTACTGTTGAACTACTCAGTAGTAAAAGTACAGTAATACGTGTGGTTGCATAGTAGCACACAGTATTAATTATTAATGCTTATGTGAGAAGTCACTCAGTTTGATTCAATTATTGTCAGTTAATAATATGAATTATTTAGCGATAATGACGTTTTGTTTTATTCGTATTATTAACGTAATAAAACAAAAACATCTTTTTATATAAAACAGAATACTTTATTAAAGTTATTCTATAAATAGAATATATTATATTTTATTTAAAAGATTTTTCTTTAAATATGGACCGTCAGATTAAAGTAATCAATCTGGACCGTTCATGGATTAGTTACTATGCATTCTATTTTTCTATAAATAGCAGCTCATTCCTTCATTATTTCTTACGAATTCACTGAACTCTAGAGAGAGAAACTATATAGAGAAACTATAGAGAGAGAGAAGAAGAGTATTCTGCTACTTAACTACTTCCTTATTTAAGCTCGTCTTTAAAACGGTAAGGGGTGTTATTCTTTCTTATTCATGAAGAGAACTGTTGTTATTCCATTTCTTATTATTCTGTTGGAATAACCTATATACGCGGATCTACCCTATACTTGGTGACATTCTTCTATTATTCTGTTGGAACATAATGTCTATGTGTTTTACACCGGACCTAGTTCCGTTTTTATTATTATTCTGTTGGAACATCCTGTCTCTGTGTTTTACACCGGACCTGGTTCCATTATTTATTATTCTGTCGGAATATCCTGTCTGTGTGTTTTACACCGGACCTGGTTCCATTATTTATTATTCTGTCAGAATATCCTGTCTGTGTGTTTTACACCGGACCTGGTTCCATTATTTATTATTCTGTCGGAATATCCTGTCTGTGTGTTTTACACCGGACCTGGTTCCATTATTTATTATTCTGTCGGAATATCCTGTCTGTGTGTTTTACACCGGACCTGGTTCCATTATTTATTATTCTGTCGGAATATCCTGTCTGTGCGTTTACGCCGGACCTGGTTCCATTATTTATTATTCTGTTGGAATAACCTGTTTGTGCGGTCTATCGCATGCATGGTGATTTCTTTTGTTATTCCATTCTTTATTGTACTCAATTGGTTAAGTTTTGACTTCTATACTCCATGAAATTTGTGGAATATCCTTGATAATTGCGTTTCATCCAGTATCTTTTCATGAAAATATTCTTCTAAGTATTCTTGAATTTTACTCCACAAAGCAGTATCATGTTAACAATTTGGACGTTGTTAATTCTTGGATAAATTAATTCTTGAACTTGTTTTATTGAATTCTTATATCATTGTCATCATCCTCATGTTTATAAAATGTTGAAAGTCATCTGTGGCCTGTACTGCATAGATGGACTTGGTATGATTATGACCAGGGATTATTCGGTATAATCATGACCGTAATGTTACAAATGATGTGGTAAAAGTCCTCATTGGCCCGTAGTGCATTGATGGACAGTTGTTGGCATGATCATGACCATTAATGAATATACGAATATCATTGGCCGTAGTGCAGGGGTGATTCGATGATGTGGATTATTTTATTAAGCTGAGTCTCAGCGATCACAGTGTTGGAAAATCTTTTAAATCATAAAAGATAGTAGAGTTTATTTTCTACTTGACTCTTTTAATGGATTGCTTGTTCCGCTGCAGTTAAACTTGATGTCTATTATATTTTATCAGTTTAACATTATTGAAGGCTAATGATAATTTATTCTGCATTATCTTAGTCATGATATTTCTTACTGGGCTAGTTGAGCTCACCCTTTCTTTCACCGTTCTCTTCAGGAAATGAGAACGTAGCTGAGGCAAGTCGGGGAACGGAGTGATGGTCCGAATGATAGTATTAGTTAGTAGTCCTCACTATTCTATGTAATGGTGTGTTAATAAATGTAATGAGGACTCCTTTTGAGTATGAATACTCTCTAGAAGATAATATTTGTATTCAAACTCACAGTTTATGTTTTGTCGTATTGTACACGACAGTTGTATTAGTAAGTTGTATTTGTATTTTGTACTGTGTATCTGACGACCCAAGATGGGTGATGTATACCTAATTTTGGGGGCGTCACAAATGAACATTGTAAGGCAGTTACACTTAGAAGTGGGAAGGAGTTGACTACAGATTTAGACGGACAAAAGAAAATAATTCCTGCTGAGAATGATGAAAAAGAGAGTGGAAATTTGGAAAGTAAATCTGGGGAAAAAGTTGTACAAAAACAACAAGAAGATAAGCAAACAACAGTTGTACCACCTGTGCCATTTCCTCAAAGATTGCAAAAGCAGAAATTAGATAGACAGTTTTCAAAATTTTTAGAAGTTTTCAAAAAGCTACAAATCAATATTCCATTTGCAGATGCTTTAGAACAAATGCCTAGCTATGCGAAATTCATGAAAGATATTTTAGTAAGGAAGAGGAAGCTAGGGGAGTTCGAAACTGTAGCGTTGACAGAAGAATGTAGCGCAATTCTGCAAAGAAAGTTACCACCGAAGTTGAAGGATCCAGGTAGCTTCACCGTACCGTGCACGATTGGACCCCAGTTCTTTAATAGATGTTTGTGCGATTTGGGTGCGAGTATTAACTTGATGCCGCTTTCGATCTACACTCAGTTGGGATTACCAGCACCAAAGCCAACAAATATCTCTTTACAACTCGCAGATAGATCAGTGACATACCCTAGGGGCATTGTGGAAGACATATTAGTGAAGGTGGACAAATTCATATTTCCAGCCGACTTCATTGTGTTGGACTATGAAGAGGATAAAGACATACCCATTATCCTTGGAAGACCATTTTTAGCCACTGGAAGGACATTAATTGATGTACAAAAGGGAGAGTTAACGATGAGAGTCCAAGATGAAGAAGTAACTTTTAATGTTTTCAAGGCTATGAAATTTCTGAAGGGAGAGGAAGAGTGTTTTAAAGTTGATCTGATTGAAGGAGTGACAAGGGAGGTATTTAGTGAGTCTGTGAATGAAGACCCTCTTAAAACTGCATTGGTAAGTGAAAATTTATCTGATGATTTAACTGTGCTAGAATGGGTTCAAATGCTAGATTCAGCTCCGAAGTTCACACGATGTTTGCAAAAATTTGAACCTCTGGATTATTGGGGAAAACCGGATGAAAGGGTGAAATCATCCTTAGAAGAACCGCCCACCTTGGAACTTAAGCCATTGCCTAACCATCTACGGTATGCCTACTTCTTCTACCTTTCCAGTTATTATTTTTGCATCACTTGATAAGGTTCAAGAAGAAAAGCTACTAAGAGTACTTCGACAATACAAGACTGCTCTTGGGTGGACTCTTGCGGATATCAAGGGGATAAGCCCATCAATTTGCATGCATAAGATTTTATTGGAAGATGAAGCTAAACCGACTATTGAACAACAACGATGACTCAATCCCATCATGAAGGAAGTTGTCAAAAAGGAAATCATTAAATGGTTGGATGCGGGAATTATCTACCCTATCTCAGATAGCTCATGGGTAAGTCCAGTCCAATGTGTGCCAAAGAAAGGGGGAATGACAGTAGTTACAAATGAACATAATGAATTGATCCCTACTCGAACAGTTACGGGTTGGCAGGTGTGTATGGATTATAGAAAGTTAAATAAGGCCACTCGTAAGGACCATTTTCCTCTACCATTTATAGATCAGATGTTGGACAGGCTTGCAGGGCATGAGTATTATTGTCTTTTGGATGGATACTCGGGTTATAACCAGATTGCCATTGCACCCGAGGATCAGGAGAAGACGACATTCACATGCCCATATGGTACCTTTGCTTTTCGCAGAATGTCTTTTGGATTATGTAATGCGCCGGCGACATTTCAACGGTGTATGATGGCTATTTTCTCCGTTATGGTCGAACAAAATCTTGAGGTATTTATGGATGATTTCTCAATTTTTGGGGATTCGTTTGATTATTGTTTGGAAAATCTCACTCTTGTGCTTAAACGGTGTATGGAAACGAATTTGGTTTTAAATTGGGAGAAATGTCATTTTATGGTGCAAGAGGGGATAATCTTGGGTCATCGAGTGTCCTCAAAAGGAATTGAGGTTGATAGAGCTAAGATCGAAACCATTGAGAACCTCCCGCCACCAGTTTCAGTAAAGGGTATTCGAAGTTTTTTGGGACACGCTGGTTTTTATAGAAGATTTATAAAAGACTTCTCCAAAATCACGAAACCACTTTGCAATCTTTTGGAGAAGGATGTCCCATTCAACTTTGATCAAGCATGCCTTGAAGCTTTTGATGTGTTAAAGAAGAAACTAGTTACCACACCTGTAATCATAGCGCCAGATTGGAGTATCCAATTCGAATTAATGTGTGATGCTAGCGACTTTGCAATTGGTGCAGTTCTTGGCCAACGAAAAGATAAAATTTTTCATGCCATATACTATGCTAGTAAGACGCTAACGGATGCCCAACTGAATTATACCACTACCGAGAAAGAGCTATTAGCAGTTGTTTATGCATTTGATAAATTTCGCTCATATTTGATTGGGACAAAAGTGATCGTGTTTACAGATCATTCGGCAATTAAGTACTTAATAACAAAGAAAGATGCGAAGCCAAGATTAATTAGATGGGTATTATTGCTACAAGAGTTCGACTTGGAGATTAGGGACCGAAAAGGAACAGAAAATCAGGTTGCTGATCATTTATCATGATTAGAAAATGCAGAACTAAAGAAAGATGACACAACAGTGGTCAATGAATTTTTCCCGGATGAACAACTGTATGCAGTAAGGATGGATATACCATGGTATGCAGATTATGTAAATTTCATTGTGAGTAAGGTGTTTCCACCAGATTTGACAAGTCAGCAGAAGAAGAAATTTCTCCATGATGTGAAATAGTATTTATGGGATGAGCCGTTTTTATTTAAACAGTGTGGAGATCAAGTAATAAGAAGGTGCGTTCCGAAAATTGAAATGGAGAATATTCTACACCAATGTCATGCATCTGCCTACGGTGGACATTTTGCGGGAGAAAGAACGGCCGCTAAGGTACTTCAATGTGGATTCTTCTGGCCAACACTCTTTAAGGATGCCCGTGTGTTTTCATTGAAATGTGACAGATGCCAAAGAGTTGGTAATATATCAAAGCGACAAGATATGCCACTAAACATGATCTTAGAAGTCGAATTGTTTGATGTTTGGGGCATCGACTTCATGGGACCATTTCCGTCATCTTTTAGCAACTCCTATATACTTTTAGCGGTGGATTATGTTTCAAAGTGGGTAGAAGCTATAGCATCGCCCACCAATGATGCTAAGGTTGTGGTTAAGTTCATTCGAAAGAATATTTTCTCTAGATTTGGCACTCCTCGTGCAATCATTAGTGATGAAGGCACGCACTTCTGTAATAAGCAGTTCTCAGCAATTCTCGCTAAGTACGGAGTCACTCATAGGATAGCTACTGCTTACCATCCACAAACAAGTGGTCAAGTCGAGGTATCAAACCGAGAAGTAAAATGAATCCTTGAGAAGATAGTGAACCCTAGTCGGAAAGATTGGGCTAGTAAGTTAGATGATGCTTTATGGGCATACCGTACAGCATTCAAAACTCCGATAGGGATGTCTCCGTACAGGTTAGTATATGGGAAGGCATGCCATCTTCCGGTTGAACTAGAACACAATGCTTATTGGGCAATCCGGAAGTTAAACTTGGATATGTCTGCTGCGGGAGAGAAGCGCCTCTTACAATTGAACCAAATGGATGAATTCAGACTCCAATCATACGAGAACGCGAAGTTATATAAAGAAAAGATTAAGAGGTGGTATGATGGAAAAATTCTGGAAAGAAAGTTTGAAGCAGGGCAAAAAGTGCTATTATACAATTCAAGGCTTAAACTATTTCCAGGAAAGTTGAAATCCCGTTGGTCAGGGCCATTTATCATTACAAAAGTTTATCCTCACGGAGCTGTGGAGGTGGAAGACCCGGATGCCAAACGTAATTTCAAAGTCAACGGTCAGAGATTGAAGCATTACTATGGGGGTTGTGTTGATCGTGAAAAGACATCGGTCAACCTTGCTGATTAGAACAGAGAAGAAAGTCAGGCTGAAGACTATAAACCAAGTGCAAACTGGGAGGCAACCCAGGAAATTTTATTGTTATTTTTTATTTTTACTTTTAATTTTTTTTATTTGCGTTACTGTTAGTTTATTTAGTGGTTAAACTTTTATAGTTTAGGATTTATACACCCCTTATATTCTCTAACACGATCTTCAATTGAATTCAGGATAGGAAACAAGATTTCATATGTGGCGGGTTCGACTAATGGCCACTACGATTACCCATTCGGGGGTCTCGCTCCCCGGTGAGCGAGCGGCTGCCCAGCACTTATGAGCTCAATAGAAGAATATTCATTTGTCAAATTCTCATATTTCTAATCGTGTCCTTCATTTTTTGTGTTATTGAATTGCTTAGTGGGGTAGGGTATCTTGTTTTTGTTTTTCTTTCTTAGTATGTTAGTTAGTTAATTATGTAATTTATCTTAGTTCAGGGTTTTAAAATAAGTCTTACTCTCCTAGCAAACAAAGACTAAGAATTTAAGTTGAGGTATGCAGGTTGAAAGCAAGCAGGAGCACAAAAGTCACAAAGACAGGCCGAAGCACCTAGGCGCCCAAGCCAGGCACAAACCAAGCGCCTAGGCGCTTAATAGCAGAAGCAAAATCATGCCCCAAGCGCCTAAGCGCTCCCACCTAGGCCAAATCAAGCGCCTAGGCGCTCTAAGCGTCCAAGACATACTGCTCCCAAGCGCCTAGGCGGTTCAACAAGTGCAAAACCAAGCGCCTAGGCGCTCCTACTGCAACGTGAAAAAAAATAAAAATAAAAGCCCTAATCGGGCAAGACTCCTCCAAACTGAAAACAAACCCATTCTTGCTCTCCTACTCCAACTCAAACCCACTCAACTCGCATCCCTACCCCAATATAGACACGATTATCATATTTTTCTTGTATAAGCATAATCAAACACTTAATCTCCGACCCAAACTACGGCAATAAATCTCCATGTTGTCGTCCTTCCTCACCAATTCGGCACCCAACCATCCATCTATCTGAAGTAAGGGTTCAAAGCTCAAATTGCTCCTGAAACTTTGCTTGGAACATCAATTATGGCTATAACCAAGTAAGTGCACAAAGTTTTATTACAAATTATTTGGATTTGCTTGGAGAGTAGCTAAGGTAGTAAGTTGAAGTTAGTTCTTTCATTGTGTTGGCTCAAGTGGGTTTGGGTACTGTTAATTGTTGCTTGTATTGCATTAGAAGGATATTGTGCTTAGTTATTGACAAATTTGGTGAAAATTAAGTTTGGGGGAGTGCCTACCAATAGTGTTCACAATTTGTGCACACCAAGTGTTTGATATATTGTCACAAAGAGGATTGGTCCATACTAAGCCTCTGAACATCATCTATTGGGTAAGCAATTCACACACAAGACTCATGGCTACTAAAAGGCAAAGAGGCGAGACTTCGGGCACATCGACTAAGTTTGACAAAAAGAGATTTACAAGTGCTAGTGCGTCTGAAAGGTATTACAATTCGCTCTCTAATAAAACGCTAATTCCTGAGCGTGGATTATTGCCAGAGGTCGAAGATGGGGAGTTACTACAAATGATTGGGAGTAGACGATGGGCGAACTTTACAGCCCAACCGGATTCATCGGTCGTTAAAATTGTTAAGGAATTCTATGCCAATGCAAAAGATCATATTGGTAACATGATTTGGGTTTGCGAAAAATCAGTGGAAGTCAGTTTCGGGTCAATAAATGCTTACTACGGCTTAAACACAATACCCAATAATGGCTTCATTCAATATTTAGATCACGAGCTGGACTACAGTGAAGTCATTCAAGCCTTGTGTGTACCTGGAACACAATGGAAATTAACAGATCAACAAGAAGCTGTTTTGTTCCCTACATCCGCACTAAGTAGTTACGGGAAGGCATGGCATGCCTTTATTTGTGCCAAGTTGATGCCGTGTAGACATACAAGTGATGTTATAAATCGACGAGCAGCATTGCTTTTCTGTATTGCACAAGGAAAATCTATAGATGTAGGTCAGGTTATACATGATTCAATTGACAGAGCAATTAAAGGAGGGACCTCAGGTGGACTACCTCATCCATCTTTGATTACTGGTCTATGTCGATAAGCTGGAGTAAAATGGGATGCTGAAGAAGCTATACAACCTCCTTTAGCCGCAATTGACCACTCAGTGATAAAAAAGTACAAGGTATGGGGAGGGGGAACACCACACCCGAGAGGGTTAGGTTTCATTATTGTGCCTCCCGAGCCTGCAGACGAGCCTAATCAACAGTCATATGACAATCCTACTACTGCTGCTGGAAGTTCTGGGCCACCACCAAATTTTTTTGAAGACATTCGTTAAGAATTAAGAAATCAAACTCGAAGGATTGACATGGTGGCTAATCGAGTTCAGTATGGATTGAACCGGGTGGAAAGAAATCAGGATAGCTTGGCTCAGCGACAATCAGAGATGTATCAGAACTGTAGCGCAGCATTCCTAGAGATGTTCGACCGCATGAATCCAGCAGGCGCTCCCTACCAATTTCCACCCTTGTCTGCATATCCCCCGACTGATCTACCCCCTGAGGATGAGGTTGATGAAGAAGAAGAAGAGGATACTGACGAGGAATAGAGCGTCTATCTTTCAGGGAAGTCCTCAGTGCTTAATTTCTTATGTTTTGTTTGTTATATACAATGAGGACATTGCATATGTTAAGTTTGGGGGTGCATTCTTCCAGTTCCAGTTGCATTCATTTAGTATTCATTTTATAGTTTTTCATTAGTTTTCATTCGAATATCTTTAAAAAAAAAGAGAAAAAAGAAAAATTCAAGTATTTGCATGTTTCTAGCTGTTAGATAGTTTAAGTCTGTTTTGGCCAATGATGAGATTGGAATTGAGTAGACAAGTATAGTATTGACTGTTAAGACTTTGATGTGATTTCCTGTCATGATTTGAATCTTTACCTGTTTGAAACTGATATAATAAGGATAGCACAGTAAAAATAACTGTGTTGACTGATTGAGTCTAAATTGGCACGTAATGGACTTCTTGAGGATAATACTAGTTTGAATTAATGAAAGACATGAATAGGCGGAGATGACTGAATTTAGACAAAAACTTAAGTTTGGGGGAATATTTGGGGTATATAAGCTGAAGAAAAAAAAAGAAGAAAAAAAAAAGAGAAGAAGATATTGAGTTGAATAGATTGAGTCCTGTGGTGGGTCGAGTGAAATACACTCCCCATAAACACAGGTGTGAGATGGAGCATAAAACACACTCACTATCCATCAAAAAAGAAAGAAAAAAAAAAGAAGAAAAAAAAAAGAAGAGAAAACGGGAAAAGAGCAAAAAGCCCCCGTAATGATAAGTAAAGCATAAGTATCCCAGATTGGACTCTTGAATTTGGTGGATGTTTGACTTTAGTTGGATCTAGCTTATTCATGAATTTTGTGAGTTTACACTGTATGATGCCTTTAAAGAGATCTATTATGTGTTGTATTTAGCATTATATTAGTTAGCATTGTTGTTGAGCACACACGCACTATATCAGTAATGACAGGGTAAGATTTGATGATTGACTAGGAAATTATTGATCTGTTTTGGTATGATGTACTAGCATGTTTATTGTGATTTCTCTGAGGCTTGATGAATAGATTTTGTTCTGTTTGGCTGCTGGAATTTTAGGCATGTAGATATTTGCATTTGCATTTGTATTGCATGTTTAGTTATTGCATTGTGTTTTGTTGCTTGGGGGCAAGCAATTGGTTAAGTTTGGGGGTATTTGATGAGTAGATTTTATACCTATGAATTCGATATTATTAAACTTAATTATTGCTATCTTTAATTATTTTTTAGTATCTTTTTATGTGTTTTGTGTTTATTTCTTGTAGGTTAGAGCTGGAGGGACAAATTGGTCATTTGGGAGAAGAAAAAGATCTAAATTCATTAAAATTAAAGTTGAGTGGTATTTTTGTAATTACGTTGTCCTGAGCAAGCGCCTAGGCGCTTGGAAATGGCCTATGTTGAGCGCCTAGGCGCTCATGTGCGGAAAAAGGAGAGTTTTTCTATTGCTAAGTGGGTTTTTGAAGCCAACGAGGAATCTAAAAAGAGGCCAGATCTAATACAAATAGGGGAGGACTTTAGAAAAGACGTAACAACTGAATTTCTCAAGAGATTTGCAGAGAGAATAACGAAGGAAAACACGAAGGAGAATTGCAAGGGTTGAAGATTAAAGAGAGAGTATTGGAGAAAATTCAGAGTTTCTTCTTCTCTTCTCTAGTTTTATCTTTTGTAATTATCTGGGATGTTTGGATTATTCATCTGGATGATGTTTTTCTTTATTATAATTATGAACTAAATTTTCATTAAGATTACAACGGAACTTGGTATGTAGTTTAAATTGAACCTTCCCATTGAATGAAAGTTGGTTTTTATTGAATTATTTATTATATCTTTTGCTTATTGATTAATTGTTTGGCCAACAATTACTGTGATAATCTATATAAAATTGGAAGATGGAGTATAGATTGAGATCTGGATATGATAACATCTGTTCATATAATCTGATTAGGGTTAATATGATTAGCATGTAGGATAGGAATATACCTATGTGTCTTTTGTATCCTTTGAAAGAATTTGTGCATAAAACCCTAATTAACTTGATTCACATAGGAATATAGTGAGTTGATTAACTGGGGTGTTCCTTGTAATTCTGTGTCTTAAGGATTGGAGTTAGGAGGATTTGTTCACGTGTTTTGGAAAAAGTGTGTGAATTAGTTCTATAAAACATTCTTGGATAATGATTCATATTAATTAATTGATTTAAATGGGAAGTAAATTGGTTTAAAAGAAATACTAAGGGAAGTTGTAATCTTAATCTGTTAAATCTGTAGTTATTCTTGTGAAATTCTTATTTTAATTGTTAGTTTTGTTAAGTTTAATTTTCAAATCATAAACAAAATTTTGTAGTTTAAAATAGGATTAATTGCATTGAAATTAGTAATTGATAAATATTAGTCTATTTCCTCGTGGGAACGATATCCTTGCTTGCTGAATATTACAATTGAACGCGTATACTTGCGTGTTAAAGTGCTATTAAAAAATTAGGCAACAGTAGCACACGGTATTGCACCAATTATTGATTCTTACGTAAGAAGGCACTACTCAATAATTGTTACAGTAATTACTGTTTAATATTTTATTTTATTGATTCAATAATTGCTACGTTGATATTTTATATTATTGTTGTTTCAATAATTACCGTTGTATAGTATTTTCTATTATCAGATCAATAATTCATATTATTTGAATAATATTATTAGATAGCATTATTGGCAATGTCTAGAAAGTTCTGTCTAAGGAGAGGTTTGGTCATCTAATTGCGCGCCAATAAGGAGAAATCCTTATTGGAAAGCCCCCTCTTTCTTAGGAACGGCCTGATTGTCATAATTGTAATTCTATAATATTATTTGTGAATAATTAATTATTGATTTATATGATAAAAAAATATTTATTTTATGTGGATATAATGGATGGACATATTTATTTTATGTGAAGGAATTAATGTTGAGGTGTTTTTGTCGGAATGGAGGTATTAAAAATTAAATCACTGTTCTTGAGATATATTGCGTGAGTTATAATTTTTAATCTGACCGTTGGATCGTTGTGATTTTTGAATATGTTTTACATATATAAGTTGAGTATATGTCCACAAATTTTGAACCGTTAAAAATGAAAGTATAATTTGTTATGAATTTTAAGAGGTGACTGATTCGAAAATTAGGTTTATAAATGATTTTGGTGAAAAATTCTAGAATTGAGTGGGCTCCACTTGTGGTTGGTGAAGAAATGTGCTTAATTTTATTTCAAATGTGGTGGGTGGCAATAGTAGCGGGTAAAGCCATCAGATAGCAGGTCAACTCTGCTTCGGCGTGCTAACATTTTTCTATAAATAGAGGGCTACGTTAGAATTCAAAATCACACCAAAAATATAAGCTTTCTCTCTTTTTCTCTCTATATTATCGAGGGTATTTTGTGAGTATTTAGATACTTTATGAGTTTTTATTTATCAGTGCAAGTTTCCTTCAGCCTTATACCGATATTCCGAACAGAAGTACTATTATCTTGAGGTAAGGGATGTTATTTTCTTCTTAAATGATATTATTTTCTTCAATATCATTATGCCGAAATATTGGTTTAAACTTTTTATCAAATATAGAACTTTTTTTGTCATGGTTACTATTCATGTACACGATACTATTCACGTATACAACACTATTCACGAATACGGCACTATTAACCAAAAAATAAAATTTTTTCTTTTTGTCCAAGATGTCTATTATGGTTACTATCTTTGATTGTATCCATATTTTGATCTTTATTTTTGAATTCTACTTCACAGTTGGTTGTTATGGAGTATTATTGCACTTGGATAAACTGTAATACGAATCCCTAATATTTGTCCTTCTGTCTCACTGGATTCGTTTTCTTTAAAATATTTTTCATCATCCTCAGTCCTAAATGATGATATTACTGAATATCATTGGTCTGTAGTGCAAAGATGAATGATTAACTGATGAATATCTTTGGTAGTAGTGCAAAGATGAACAGGTGTTGAGATGAACATGACCGACTGGTGATACAAATGAATATCTTTGGCCTGTAGTGCAAAGATGAATATTTGATTCAAGATGTATATTGATTGATGTTACAGGGATAAAATATCGTTGATGGGCTTTTAAATCTTAGAAGATAGTAGAATTCATTCTCTACTTGACTCTTCTAATGGTTTGCTATTTCCACTGCAGTTGTTGATCTAAAACTTGTTGTCTATTATATTTTATCAGATTTTTCCCTATTGAAGACTAATGATAATTTGTTGTATATTATCTTAGTCATAATATTCTTTACTAGGCTAGTTGAGCTCACCCTTTTCCTTTTTGTTCCATTTTTCTTAGGAGGCGAGAATATAGCGGGAACTAGTCAGGGTGTGGAGTGATGTTTCTAGTCAGTTGTGTTAGCAGTCCTCACTATTTTGTAAAATAGTATTTCAATAATTGTAATGAGGACTTATTTGAGTGTGGATATTATCTTGAATACAATATTTGTATTTAAACTCACAGTATTGTGTTGTCGTATTTTGCACGACAAGTGTTTTAATAAAGTTGTATTTGTTTCTGTATCATGTATTTGGCGACTCAGAATGGGTAATGTATACATATTTTGGGGGCATCACATTCATAGACCCTTGAAACACCGGCGGTCCAACCGCTTTGAAGTCCTTGAAAGTCGTAACTTGAGCTTGCGGTTGATTCGCAAGTGCTCCAGTTAACAAAGTCAACAACTGCTGAACCGGGTTAGCGTTGGCCTCGTTATTATTGTTAGTAGATCCCTCAGGAGGTGATTGTTGGTGTGGTTATCTTCTTCTAGGAGGCATTTTTTGTTAACATATACACTTATTAGATCAATATTCAATTCTTTAAATATCCTAAAGTTTAACTTTAAACATACTGAGATTAAAAGCTTAACACATAACATTTCAATAAACTTTGATATTTTATTCATTCATAACTTTCCAAACATAATAAGGATAGCATCTCTGCTATCAACATGCACTTTTCTGAACTAAACAAGTTTCGGGATTACATACTCAGACTACCCCTTTATTTATCTCAAAATAAGGGGTTTACAATTTATTTATTCACATATTATTATTATTATTGTTCTTCCTATCTCGGCATATTAAGACGTCGAGAGGCTTCCCAACGTTCTTCCTCCATAATACGATACGCCGTCCTACGATCCATCATGAACCACAGCAAGTCTTCAAATTGAGGTGGGTAATAAAAGACTCGATCCTGGGCTCTATCGATCGCAGAATGAAAGGCATGATCCATTTCGTTCATCTTAGCCTTCTTCGTTTGAACCTTCGCTTCAGCACGATCTGCACGCTGCGTAGCTTTCATCCAAGCGTCCTCTGCTCTCGCATGCTTAACTGACTCCTCCTTCAAGTCATCTTTCAGCTTTCCAACTTCAGTCTTCATCTACTCGTTCTCAGCCAATAGTTCCTCTTGATATCCCTCTGTGTGAACTAGGTTCCACTCCGTGTTTCCAAGACGTGAGTCAAGTTCTTGAATCTCCGCATCCTTCTGCTTTATAGTAGCCTGATGCATCTCAGCCAACTCCTTCAGCTCCTCAACCTTATCTTGTAATTCTATATTACGGTCGTATAGCTCATCATGCATCTCAGCTGATATGGAGTTTAGTGAAAACTCCATAGGATCCTCTTCCTCATCCTCAACCTCTATCTCCTCAGAGTTCTCCTCCTCAGGATCAGACACAGGCTCATCCTCCTGTTCATCCTCAGTGACCAACAGAGAAGGCTCCCTCTGAATCAACTGTTCCTGAATCACATGCACATCTCGAGGTTCCTCATCTCTAGGTATCTGAGGTATCTCTTCCCTAGCTTGACTGGATCCTTCAACATTAGACATCTTGATAACAAAATACTTTTAAGTTTTATTTATTATGTAACACTCCTCGATACATGCGAGCACATAAGTTACTAACAAATAGCACATAAAGTCTTTTATTGCTTATCTTTACTGAATTTTCTCAATTCACTCCTTAGAACTCGATAAGTGTTTATCACCACTATATTTTCTGTCTCCTTAAAGGATACTTCCTAAGGTTTTTCCCCACCTAAGGTTCATAACTTAAAGCTTTGATACCAACCTGTGACACCCCCAAATCTGGGTACTTCATTCCCACATGATTTCGTGCTCACTTTCCAAAATATTTACATCTAACTACCCATAAACAAGGATAAAGACATAACTTAAATAACATAAATAAATATCTTCCCCATTAAGGGGTTACATCAACTTAAAATATTCCCAGGTAATCTAACCTTTAATTATTGCATAAGTCTACGGAAAACATCACAAAATAACATGTCTTATAACATAATTTTAGTTATGAAAATGAGTCTTCATCACTTGAACATCTTGCCCTTTCCTTTGCTAGAAGACGGCTCATCGACTTTCTCAACTTTAGCTGCAGTGTTAATTGCAAGAGTGAGCAAACAATTGCTCACTAATATAAAGAATAGTAATGGCAATAACATGAGATTAGACAACGAATACTGAAAAATGGAGAACTCGTTCTATGAATCAAGAATAGAAAAAAAGTTCAATATTTATATCTAAGGGTCTTAAGACCACGAACAATGTCCCCGGTAATTAGGCGTTTTACCTCAACCTTAACAGTCGTTTAGACAATACACACCCTTCCTTACGTACTTAGGGGGGATCAACCCTTTGTACCATGTATTATGCATAAACATCTAAACGCTAATGCAGACAAAATCTCCTATACTAGGTTTGTTCATCTCAGTTTGACTTTAGAATTTCTGCACTAAAGAAAGTTTAGTTTGGAACTAGCTTATCAGTGGTTCTAGAATTTTAGAACACTATTCAATTACAGATTAGTCCAATCAATAAGAGTTTGCTTGCTATTCGAAGGTTCAACACAATAATATAGAATTGAACAATGATACTTAAGTCAAAGATCGAATAATGACAATATACAATTGAATAGACATGGTATATATGCAAAGTGTTACATCCAAAAGAGTTAGGAAATCTCATTTAGAACATTGAAGTTAAACAGTGTATGCTTTGAATAGTAAGAATGAGAGTTAGGATTGTGAAACTCGTTCAATGTAAAAGATTAGAATACAAGAGCTTGTATCATCATAAACAAGATGGAATCAATAAGCTTGCTCAACTTTAATATAAGAATTAGGAACTTGCATATTGATAAATTAGGGTTAGAAAGCTGGCTTGACAATTAACGATAAACATAGTTATGAAGCTTGCATTCATTATAAAGAGAATGAAGTTAGGAAACTTGCCTCGTGTGTAAGCTACACAAGTATAATAAACGTTCGCCAATTACCCTACATATACCATTTAAATCGCAGTATCGATTAGTTATACTATTATTAGCTTTATAAGTTCAATCCACCATCTAAGTCATAACCTTTAACTTAATGTCTAACCATGTTGGTTAACCACTCACACGAATATGAAAACTCACTATCGTGTAACATAAAGCTTCATCATTCACCTCTAACTTTAGCAAACATCACATTTCATTCATTACCTAACTTGTTTAAGTGATCATTTCAAAAAACTTAATATATAGTGTTACATTACATTACAACTTGTTATTGTATCTTATGTTATGGTTTAACATCTTTATCATGCATACTAAATTATATTAGGTCTACATAATATGGTCTGCAATTAAATAGAACTCACTGCCTCTGCTCAGGGTACGGAGCAGCTGCGCTGTCCTAAGCCTTGGCACCGGCGCAGCTGCGCTGGTGCTCGACTTCAGAAACCCAACAGGCGCAGCTACGCCGTTTTTGCCTTGGTACCGGCACAGCTGCGCCGGTACGCAGATAGAAACTGCAGCAGCTTACCCTGTTATGAAACTAAACCCCAATTTTTCCTAATTACTACAAAAATTCACAAACCTTAACAACTAGAATTTGGTAATAACATCACCAAGCATGCACTTCATAATTCTACCAACATAAACATTACATATAATTAACTTTTAAGGATTAAAAATCATATTTTACCAATTTCTCCATATTTTAACACTTTTAGCGAATTCGATTGCCGAATCTTTGTTTCTTAACCAAATTACACCGTTTCAACAATGTTGTTTTCGTTTCTTGATGTACTATCACAATCTACAACCAATTTATAGATTCTAGCAAAGATTGAACATCAAATTTTGGACTCAATTAAGCCATTTTACATATACAAAACACTGTTATCTTAATTTCCCGTTTCAAAAATTCCATGAATTTGATTACTTCAACATCACTTATGTATGACAATTATCATATTACATGTATATATAATCAACCTTTAACCCTATTCCAACACATAGAATATATATTGCAAAGCAAAATTTTGGAATATAGAATAGGTTATACCTTAATACTTGATTACTGAAGAAAATAATAGAGTTGCTTCTCAATTCCTTCCTCTTCTACAGCAAAAACCCTCAATTTCTTCTCTAACCCTCTAACAATTCTTTGTGTTTCTCTCTTTCTCTGTTCTTAGCTTTTAGGAGAATACGTGATATAACCCAACTGATAAACGTGGTTATTAGTTTATTAGGCCAAAAGTCTTTGGCTATTATGTTAACCAAAAGCCACAATGCTTTGTTTGGTTTACACAAAACTCCTCCCTTCTAAATTATTTTTATAACACTTATATTATATTGTTCCATGTGTCACACTTTTATTTAATTCATTTTATGTTCTTACTATTATAATTATAATTTTATTATAATTATTTTTATACTTAACAATTTACTACATATCTAATTTAATTATTAAATTTGTAACAACCCGATATTTTCTACATAAGTAAATAAGAAATTTTGCGTATAATTTTTTTTTTATATTAAGGATGAGGATTTGTACAAGATAATGAGTACATGTATTTATGTGGTAAATAAAAATATATTTATTGCATAAATGTTTACAAGTAAATTTATTTTAGAATTATTGATTATTAAAAAGTATATTCTTATAATAATTAAATTATGGTAGAAATATTTTTATTATTTATTTTACATGAAAATATAATCATATATTATTTAAATAATATATGGAGTGATTGTTAAAATAATTATAATAATTATTTTATTATATGAATTTTAGTACAAGTTATTAAGTGAATTATTTTACCTTAACTATTAAGGTTAAATATGAAGAATACATCAGATATGGAATCTAAACCCTAATTTTAGATTATTGTCAAGGTATGAGAATAATAATATAATATTAATTATATTTTGATTTTTCAGTGCTATAAATATGTACTGTATGTATGTATTGATGACGATTGGTCAATTATAGTGTTTAATTTCAAAACCCTAATATTATTTGGTTAAACCCTAATTTTCTGTGGGCATTACTACAAAACAGTAAATAGACAACGCGGAAAAACTGTTGTGGTTTCAGTCAGGAAAACGTCGTGGTTAAGGGTGTCATCTATTTGACATACTTACACAACGTTTTAAAAACGTTGTAGTTAAGCACAATACACAACGTTTTTTAGGAAAAAAACGTTGTAGATTTGTTTTTCAAAAAGTAGCAGATGCTTAAAAACGTTGTAATAGGTATGATTCTACAACGTTTTTTCCCTAAAAAACGTTGTGTATTGTGGTTAACTACAACGTTTTTAAAATGTTGTAGTTAAGCACAGTATAACATTTTTTTTAAAAAAAGACCATAGAATGCAACAACAGACAACGTTTTTAAACTTCTTATACAACGTTTATAAGGTGTCATTTATTTATACAAATATACAACATTTTTTTAATGTTGTAGATAAAAAAAAACGTTGTGGGATGATATATAGCCAATTAATGCACCTGCAATATGCATCCATGATATATAGCCAAAATGTATCAACCATTCAAAATACATCCCAATTATCTCGCTCGATTACAATTTTAAATTACTACATCCACAAAATATATACCAAAATGTATCCACATATGCATCTCAAACTCACTATCTAAGCATGTGCAACAACAAATTTAGACCTAAGCATGTGCAAAAAAGCCTAGTTCTCCCAAAATACGTACATTCATCTAACATATTCACCGTTAACTCGATGCTCTACATATAGCTGCTCACGTACGTTGCCCACTCATCCCGTACTTCGTCAATTTGTTCTTGTGTGTACGTTAATCCACATGCCTTATCCCACTGAAATAAAAGAACAACAAATTTTGTATTCAACAAAGATACCAAATCACAATTCCTAACAAAATTCCTAATCACGTAAAATGTTAACACATATTTGAGGAGCAAGTTGGTGTACTGCTATACTGCAAGCTGGTATACTGCTATACTGCTATATTTGAGGAGCAAGCTCGAATAAATATCCTTCTCAACAATGTTATGCCAACAATAATGTGATCAATAATTCAACTATAAAGAAAAGATAAACAAGTTAAACAAGTTATCTGCTAAACATTTAAGCATCAAATAGACTGCCTTCATGGACAATTAAGCATCAAAAAACTGTTAACTGCTAAACAAGTTAACTGCTAAACTGCTATCCAGATGCATGCTATCCTTCTCAACATTTAAGCATCAAACTGCTATCCAGATGCATTCTCAACAATGTTATGCCAACAATACATTACAAACTACTAACTGCTAAACAAGTTAAGCAAGTTAATAATTGCTAACAATACATTTTTATTGGGGGCTGATACAATACATGCATTTCATTTTTAAGTTAGGAAATTAATTATGCACACAAAGTAAACATTACTCCAAAGTAGGACCAAAATAAACATTTGGGAATTTAAAGGAATCACAAAGTCCAACTTGTAAGATTATGCATCACCAATTCACCAGAGTTTATTCAGAAAATGGATTATTGAAAAACATCTCAGAGGAGAAAATGGATTATAGCAACTTACAGAGGAGAAAATGGTATATTTCGCCAGAGTTTATTCAGAACAGAGACACAAGTGTCAATGCCATGAATTATATACTCCATATTAGGACATAAAAGTCAGTGCTCATAATATCCACTTGCATAGAAAGTGGGGAATTGCAAAGACTCAAGAATGTGACTGAACAATGAAATTTAGCTCAACTCCAAAATAAATCTTGATGCTTTTGCAAAATTACAATTTGAACTTGATATTTTTTAAGGTCTAATTTTCAATCCTGTGATAACAGCAGAATTGACTTGGCATTAAAACCATCATCAAATTTTAGCACTGCATGGAGTCCAGAATAAGTGCAGATGGGTTATAATCATATCATGTTATCATTATGTTTAATATAGAAACACAACTGGAATGAAAGCAACCGCTATTAGGCTATAACAGAAAATAGAGAGTAAAATATCAGGATAAGTTCACTTGCTTCAATCATAGACATAACTAATCATTTTGTTGTCTTAGGCAACTTTACTTGTATCCCCTAAAATTATCGGATATGTTGTTTTAACTAAAAACCATTTTTGATATGCATTTTCTCCTCTGTAAGTTGCTATACCTCAATAGCTGGAACCAAACAGATTATACAGAAGATAAACCTATTAATATGATCATCCTTCGACAGTGGTGAGTGATCAACCTATGGCTAGGTGTATCATCGCCACATATAGGACATGCTTTATAACCTTTTACAACACATCCAGATAAGTTCCCATAGGTAGGAAAGTCATTAATAGTCCACATTAATTGGGCTTTGAGCATGAAGTATTCTCCTCTAAATGCATCATACACCCCTGGAACCCCCTTCCACAAACACTTCAAATCATCAATCAATGGTTCCAAGTAGACATCTATATCATTACCGGCTTGTTTAGGACCCGAGATCAACAAAGTCAACATCATGAACTTTCTTTTCATACATAACCAAGGCGGAAGATTATAAATAATCATTATAACAGGCCAACAACTGTATCTACTACTAAGAGAAGCATGAGGATTGATCCCATCAGCTGAAAGAGCAAGTCTAAGGTTTCTAGGGTCTTTACCAAACTCTGGCCACTTATCATCCACTAGCTTCCAAGACGGTGAATCTGATGGATGACGCATATGACCGTCGCTCATTTTATTATTAACATGCCAAGTCAAACTCTCAGCTGTCCTGCTAGATTTAAACATACGTTTAAACCTCGGGATAGGAGGAAAGTACCACAACACCTTCGTAGGCACCCCTTCTCTTACATGCTCATTCTTATCCGTCTTCCACCTTGAGAGAGAACATTTTGGGCAATTAGTTACCTGGTCAAATTCCTTTCTATACAAGATGCAGTTATTAGGGCAAGCATGTATTTTCTCATAATCCATTCCTAAGGCACATAAAAACTTCTTTGCCTCATACAAGGAGCAAGGTAATTGGTTACCTTCTAGAAGAAGTTCAGTCAGAAAAATCAAGTGCTCTGTGAAACCAACATCACTCAACCCATGCTTTGCTTTCAAATTGTAGAGTCTAACAAGTGCACCTAACTTACTAAATTTACAACCAGGGTACAAGGGTTCATCTCCATCCCCAATCACATTAAAAAACTCACAAGGATCATTTGAGAAATCCCCAAAACCATTATCTTGCATATCTACTGTTTCAGAGACATAGCCTTGTTCAGTAGTGCCTACAAAAGGTTTATTTGCATCTACATCTAACATATTAGGTTCTCTATGCCATACCCAAGTGTGATAACTAGTATCAACCCCATTACAATACAAGTGATCCCGTATAATTCTGGCACCAAATTTTAAAATGTTTCCACATTTTACGCAAGGGCAATGAATAAGATTCACATTTCTCGCGTTGTCTACCGCAAACCTCAAGAATTCATCAACGCCTAGTTCATATTCTCGTGACCTTCTATCAGCACACATCCATGACTTATCCATCTTAAGAAAAAACAAAACATGTCACCTAAAGTCCAACATTAAATATAAAACACTGAAGAAGAACTCAGTTAATTATCAATTTCCTAAACTAGAAAAAAGAAATGTGACTATTTCACCCAATGAAGAAGATGCAAATTACATTGGAATTTGTGTCCACTGTGATATCAGTATTAACCACACAAGAGAAAACAGAGGCAAATGTTAGTTAGAAAACCAAAAACTAACGATTATACTAGCACATAAATCTATAATTCTGGATTCCAAAAGAAAAACCTCCATTGAAGAACCACATTTACAGACAACTACAGTCAACAAATCAGACCCTATGGCATTTTTGAAGATAACCCGATATTAAGCTTCAGAGCTAAAAATACAGTCAATAACACTTAATGTAATCCTCTAGATTTAATTAGCCTTCAATAACACTTAGAAGCTCTAAATTAGCTCCAAATATCGAAAAATTTCTAATCAAAACCTAAATTTTAGGGAAAATTAACAAGTGATAAATTAAAACCTAATTTTAGTGGAGGAGACAGAGAAACCACCACTGCTGCCACCGCAGCCACCACTATGCTACCAATATGAAAGCAGAAAAACCATTATAACAAAACAAATGGAACACCTCAAACACGTTTATATGTAAATAGGTTGAAAATAAACACATGCAATAACAAATCCAAAGAGATGAAGAACTTACAATGAAACCCTAGCCCCAAAACAGGTTATCTTCAAACTCAGATTTCGGCCTAAGAGAGAAGGTACACCCACAGACGATCGAGCACAGAGATAATCGAACCTCTGCAAGGACTGAGAGTGAAGGAAACTGAGAGTGAAGGAACGAACGAAACTGAGAGCACAGAGGAACGAAACTGAGTAAAGGAACGAACCGACTTGGGAGAAGGACTGAAGCTCTACACGGAGAACAACGATCGAGCACAGAGATAATCGAACCTCTGCGGAAACTGAGAGCACAGAGGATCGAAACTGAGTGAAGAAACGAACCGACTTGGGAGAAGGACGGAAGCTCTGCACGAAGAACGACGATCGAGCACAGAGACTATCAAAGACGGGCTAGCCTCGGAGAGAAAGAGACTTTAAGTCTTTTAATTTTAAGTAAGCTCCGTGTTTTATCACATAGACAACGCTTTAAAAAAACGTTATTTAATTACAACCAAAAAAAATGCCCTTTTAAATAGACAACGTTTTCTAGTAGTGGGGAAACCCTAGTTTGAAAATCAAATGTGAGCTTAAGACTGTTATATAACGGTGTTATATGTTTTATGATGTGTATTAATTAGGTAAACCCTAATTATAATCTAGAAACCCTAATTAATATTTCTAAAACCCTAATTATCAAAATCTTAAACCCTAATTGCTAGATTAGCAAGGTTAATGATAATTATATGATCTAAACCCTAATATTCTCGTATAAAGTAATTAGAAAATTAATCATAATTATGAAAACCCTAATTTCAAAATTTTAGAAACCAAAAGTTATTTAATTTTATTTTGTGCAAACCCTAATTGCTAAATCCTATATTTTGTGCTAAACCTTAGGGTTAAACCCTAAGTGTTTGACAAGTTCAAATTTTCCCATTAAATAATTTATCAATTGACCATTTTTTCCCTAGTGTATTATTTTGGCTAATATATAGGTTTTGACAATTGAGGAAGTTCTTTACCAACTCATACCAACTATGTTGACAAATTGTGACTTACAATCTCAGCAACCAGCAACATATCTCATCATACATGCATCCAAGACATCTATATATAGAATTGGAGAGAGAAAAATCTCATTTGGCCACTTATTTTGCACAAATTCTCATACTTGAGCCTCTCCCTCTAAAACTTACGAATTATCCTTCATAAATCAGTCACAAACCAAGCCCTACTATAAACCATAACAACATCAGTAGCCAGAATCAAGAATCGTTCATAGAAGGTATAAACCCTAGCCATGATTTCTGTCCAACGATCTGTTGTTAGATGTTAGATTTTTTGTGTTAAACATGTTAAATCTAGTGTATAATGAGGATCTGGGTTGATAGATGTTAGATCCATAACATCTAGAGGCTCGGATTTGCAGATCTTAAAAATCTGGAAATTTATTTTTTTTGTTTCTGACAGTGAATGTCAGGTCCCATAGATCTCGTCATGTTTTGTGTTTTTAAGCTTGATCTGGTAGTATGCTATAAGATCTTTGATCTGAAACTGGAATCAAAGTCAGATCGTAAGCCATAGAAAGTTATTAGTGGTCAAACCACGTTGACCGGCATTGACTGGGCCTTTTCTGGGCAGCCCAGAAAGCCAAGAACAGCATCTGACAAGATGTTTAACCGGCTAGATCTTTCATGTTTTTGTTGTTTGGTTTCTGTTGTTGTAACAAGTTTGTTTTTTGTTGTTTAGGCTGTATATTTAAGCTTACAGAACGTATAAATGAATAACAGGATTCTTGTATTGTACGGTCAAACCATGTAAGAAGATCACGATTTCCGTTTTCTAGGTAACCCAGAAAACGTATGATCGTGATTTCTGACATTGGTTGACCGGTTAATATCTGGCGATTTAGTTGTTGTTATGGTGCGTATATGTTATAGATCTCTTGTCCTACATGTTAGCTACACACTGCAGGTTTCAAATCACACAAACATTACAAGATCAACAAGTTGTGGAAGCCCAAAACGAGCCAGTCGAACTGTTCTTCATTTCTGGGTAGCCCAGAAAATGAAGAACAGCTCTGACAGCTTGTTCAAGGCTCCAGATCTCGTTGGTTATGCATGGTTTGATGATGTTGTTTGTTGGATCGTGTAATCTTGTACTTGTACTGTATTATCTGATCAACAACATATCCAGAAACACATCACACACGATTTTAATCTTGGTCAAACAGAGCCCCTCGAAACTGCCTTATGAATGCTTAAGAACATGAAGAACACCTATAGCGATAGTTTTGTCACTATAGGTGGCCTTTAGCGACAGACAATTTATTATTTTCTGAAAATTAATTATTAAATAGAAAAAAATAGTTTTTAATTATAAAAAATAAAAAAATAAATTATTAAAAATTATTTTAAATTCCAAAAATTAGTTTTTAATTATTTTTAATATATTTCATAAATATTTAATATTTTTGGAATATTAAAAGTATTTAATTTATTTAATTATAATATTAAATAAATTATTTAAAAATGATTTTAATACTTGAAAAATCATTTAAAATTCTATTATGATATAATAAAATATTTTTAGTTATTTTTAATGACTTTTAATATTTTGTGATAAATTTTATTAATAAATTAATATTAATGATAATTAAGTTATTTACTAAAAGAATTAAATAAATTAATTAAAAATGATTTTATTATATTAAAAATCATTTTAAATAATAATAAGGTATTTAAAAATATTTTAAGTTATAAAATATAACTTTTAATATTTAAAGATAAATATTATACTTTAAATCAGGGTTGTTAGGAACACAAAGTCTGGAGTTGACTCGAAGTATTCCTTCTTTATCGATTCTTGCTTCTGGCATAACACCTTCTTGCACTTTCTTCCTCATACGCATCAGCTCTAGGTCTGTAGCTTGAGCAGCTTTAACTTTATCGATTAAAGTTGGTTCTACTCGTATATTCGCCATCATCACATGGGTCCCTGGAGTCTTTAACTCTATCTCCATCCTTTGCAAGTCACACAAAATGGGCCTTTGTGTTAACAATATCGCACTCGTACTTGCATATGATCTTCTACTCAATGCGTCAGCTACCACGTTCGCTTTTCCAGGATGGTATTGAATGGTATGATCATAATCTTTCAACAGTTCAAGCCAACGTCGTTGTCGCATATTGAGTTCCTTTTGAGTGAAAAATATTTGAGGCTTTTATGATCCGTAAAGATCTCTATCTTCTCCCCATACAAGTAATGCCTCCAAATTTTAAGTGCAAAGACAACAGCTGCCAACTCTACATCATGAGTATGATAATTTCTCTCATATTTCTTGAGTTGTCTTGATGCATAGGCTATGACTTTTTCATGTTGCATGAGAACGCATCCCAACCCTTTGCCCGAAGCATCACTGTAGATGACAAATCCCTCCGAGCCAGATGGTATTGTTAGAACAGGTGTTGAAATGAGTCTCCTCTTTAGTTCTTGAAAACTCTTCTCACATTCTTCGCTCCAACCGAACTTTGTATCTTTCCGAGTTAGCTGAGTTAATGGAGTAGCGATTCGACAAAATACTTCCACGAATCTCCGATAATAACCAGCTAAACCAAGAAAGCTACGTACTTCGGTCACTGATTTAGGTTTCTCCCAGCTTTGAATATCTTCAATCTTTGTCGGGTCAACAGATATTCCACGACTTGATACTACGTGCCCAAGGAATGCTACCTCCTCCAGCCAGAACTCGCACTTCTTCAACATGGCATAAAGCTTGTATTCACGAAGCTTTTGGAGTACCAGCCTCAAGTGTTGCTCATGATCTTCACGGCTTTTGGAATAAATAAGGATGTCATCAATAAAGACGACCACAAAGTGATCCAAATATTCCTTGAATACCCGATTCATCATATCCATGAAGGCAGCAGGAGCATTAGTCAATCCAAAGGACATGACTAGGAATTCATAATGCCCGTACCGAGTTCTAAAAGCCGTCTTTGGAATATCCTCAGTTCTAACCTTCAGCTGATGATATCCAAAACGAAGATCGATCTTTGAAAAGAATTATGCTCCTTGTAATTGGTCAAACAGGTCATCAATACGTGGCAATGGGTACCTATTTTTGATGGTGACATGATTCAACTCCCGATAATCAATACAAAGTCGCATACTTCTATCTTTCTTCTTCACGAATAGAACAGAAGCACCCCAAGGAGAAGTACTAGGACGAATAAAACCAATGTCTAACAATTCTTGCTCTTGGATCTTTAACTCCTGAAGTTTAATAGGAGCCATTCGATATGGGGCTTTGGAAATGGGTTTTGTACCTGGTTTAAGGTCGATACAAAATTCAATTTCTCGCTCTAGGGGTAGGCCAGGAAGTTCTTCCGGGAATACGTCAGGGAATTTATTAACAATAGAAATATCATTCAAAATTGACGTATTTTGGTTTAGATCCGTGACATGAGCTAAGAAAGCTTGACATCTGTTTTTCAATAAACGAATAGCTTTATGGCTTGAGATGACAGCGATTGATTTTAATGGTTTGGTTGCTTGAATTCGCATAATAGGTCGATTAGGAATATAAAAGCTAACAACCTTACGAAAACAATCAATTTTTGCATGATGAGTAGTTAACCAATCAATCCCTAGAATCACGTCAAATGCAAGTATTTTTAATGAAATCAGATCGACAGGTAATGTGTGGGTACTAACTTGAACCAAACAAGACTTATAAACCGTGGATGTAATGAAGGTTTCTCCCAATGGAGTTTTAACAGATAAGTCAAAGTCTAATTTCTCCGGAGTCAAATTTAATCGATGAGCGCAAGTAGGAGAAATAAAAGAATGGGTAGAACCGATATCAAATAAAGTATAGACTTCGTTAAAGTTTATGATAAGCTTACCCGTGATGACCTCATTTGGGTTCCTTGCTTTCTGGGAGGTCACAACAAACGCTCTCCCTTGCACTACAGGTTTTGACTTTTCTGGGACGGCCTTTGGTGTCTCCATCCTGACTGAACTTATCTTTGGTAAACGACAAAATCGAGCTAAATGACCTTCTCTTCCATAATTATAACATGCTTTAGACGGCATTGCGCAGTTTGGACTGATGTGCCCCTCCCCTCCGCATTTGAAGCATATGATAGGTGGTCATTCTCCTTCCTTAACAACGGGTGTTGGTGCTGACGTCTTTCCATTATTGTTGAATCTCCTCTTCTTAAAATGACCATTCTTAATGTTTTGGCCCTGATTACCACCGAAGTGGTTACCATTTTTGGCCTGTTGATTCCCTCCACGCTTGTTGTCACCTCTTCGATGACTGCTTTCACTGGAATTATCATTTTGCCGACTGCTCTCTTTTGGTTGCGTTGACTCGTTATCGCGCTCCACTAACTGAGCCCTATTCACAACATCTGAATACAAACATAGTTTATAAGAAATAAGATGTTGACATATCTCAGGTTTCAAACCTCGCAAAAACATTCGCGTTATTCTCTCTTCATTATCCACCAAAGTGGGACGCAAACCGGGACAACTCAGCAAATTTAGCCTCATACTGCGACACGGTCATATTATTCTGCTCCAATTTGATGAACTCCACCTCCTTCATGTGACGAACACTTTTGGGAAAGTATTTGTCCTTGAACAGCTCTTGGAACTTCTCCCAAGACATCTTTAGTGCGACAGGTTGAGTACGCTTAATCGATTCCCACCAGTAATCTTCCTCTCCTCGTAACATAAAGGCGGCAAAGGGAACCTTTTGCTCCTCGGAGCATCCCAAGACATCAAATATCTTAGTGATCTGCTTTATCCATGTTTCTGCTATAAGTGGTTTTGACTCTCCCTTAAACTCCGGTGGTCCCAGCTCCATGAACTGTTTAGCGGTGACCGTCCGAGAGTTTTCAGTGTTTCCACCTACATTTTGGACAGGAGCCGCTCTCGCCTGCTGTTGCATGAACTGCATAAAGCTTCTGAACATTCAATCATTCATCATTTGGTCAGTGTTGTTGTTTGCATGAGGATTGTCACCTTCCTGATGCACATTATCCTGATTATTGATATGTGGTGAGTCAACAGTCGCCTGTGCTCCATTGCTATTCTCAACATTCTCAGATATCATTTTCAAATACTGCCACAAAACAAAAGTTAATTGATATGTCATATATTATCTTTATATTCTGACCGACCAATTAAATACCATGCAAATAAACTTAGATAGGTCATACTAGCGAAGGAATTCCCCGTCTCTCCCCTCCTAGTTCTATTCTCACATCTTAGCTAGGGATCATATCCCTAAGCTCTGATACCAACTGTGACGCCCCCAAAATTAGGTATACATAACCCATCTTGGGTCGTCAGATACATGGTACAGAAAACAAATATAACTTACTAATACAACTATTGTGTATAATACTACAAAACATAACTGTGAGTTTGAATACAATTATTGTCTACTAGAGACTATATAAACTCAAAAGGAGTCCCCATTACAATTATTGTCACACTATTTAATAGAATAGTGAGGACTACTAATACTATCATCTGGTCCATCACTCCATTCTCCGACTGGTCATAGCTATATTCTCATTTCCTGAAGAGAACAGTGAAAGAAAAGGTGAGCTCAACTAGCCCAGTAAGAAATATTATGACTAAGATAATGCAGAATAAATTATCATTAGCCTTCAACAGTGTTAAACTGATAAAATATAACGAACATCAAGTTTAACTGCAGCGGAATAAGCAATCCATTAAAAGAGTCAAGTAGAAAATAAAATCTATTATCTTCTATGATTTAAAAGGTTTTTCAACACTGTTATCGCTGGGACTCAGCTTAATAAAATAATCCACATCATCGAATAACCCCTGCACTACGGCCAATGATATTCGTATATTCATTAATGGTCATGATCATGCCAACAACTGTCCATCAATGCACTACGGGCCAATGAGGACTTTTACCACATCATTTGTAACATTACGGTCATGATTATACCGAATAATCCCTGGTCATAATCATACCAAGTCCATCTATGCACTACAGGCCACAGATGACTTTCAACATTTTATAAACATAAGGATGATGACAATGATATAAGAATTCAATAAAACAAGTTCAAGAATTAATTTATCCAAGAATTAACAACGTCCAAATTGTCACATGATACTGCTTTGTGGAGTAAAATTCAAGAATGCTTAGAAGAATATTTTCATGAAAAGATACTGGATGAAACACAATTATCAAGAATATTCCACAAATTTCATGGAGTATAGAAGTCAAAACTTAACCAACTGAATATAATAAAGAATGGAATAACAAAAGAAATCACCATGCATGCGATAGACTGCACAGACAGGTTATTCCAACAGAATAATAAATAAGGGAACCAGGTCCGGCGTAAAACGCACAGACAGGATATTCCAACAAAATAATAATAATAAAGATAGAACCAGGTCCGGTGTAAAACACACAGACAGGATGTTCCAATAGAATAATAGAAGAATGTCACCAAGTATAGGGTAGACCGCATATACAGGTTATTCCAACAGAATAATAAGAAATGGAATAACAACAGTTCTCTTCATGAATAAGAAAGAATAACACCCCTTACCGTTTTAAAGAAGAACTGAAATAAGGAAGTAGTTAAGTAGCAAAATACTTTTCTTTTCTCTCTCTATAGTTTCTCTATATAGTTTCTCTCTCTAGAGTTCAGTGAAGTCGTAAGAAATAATGAAGGAATGAGCTGCTATTTATAGAATAACTTTAATAAAGTATTCTGTTTTATATAAAAAGATATTTCTGTTTTATTATGTTAATAATACGAATAAAACAAAACTTCATTATCACTAAATAATTCATATTATTAACTGACAATAATTGAATCAAACTGAGTAACTTCTCACATAAGAATTAATAATCAATACCGTGTACTACTATGCAACCACACGTATTACTGTACTTTTACTACCGAGTAGTTCAACAGTATCAATGGTAAAACTTATGCCGTTATTTTTAATAAAATATTTTTGTCATTTTCTCAATCCGACAATAATTCCGTTGTGGGGTCCACCAATAATTGTGCCGTTGTACGAATATTCCCTGTTAAAACGAATAGTCCCCGACCAATCGAATATTATATAACAACTTGCGTACTTTGCAAAATTTATAAATATTACCCACAACTATAACATTATATCAAATTAACTCCATAATATTCAAAAATGATATTTATAGAAAATTCATCTTTATTTATAAAAGTTGGGGTCTTACAATTAGTATTATTCCGCTCATAGAAATGGTATCGTTAAGCACTGAGTTCGGGTTTCAAGTACCCGAATTTGGGGGCGTCACAAAATTGAACAAGAACATCACTTTATTTACTTTTAATTGTTTTCTTAAATATCAAACAATTCATTTAAATATTAAATAGTTCATTTAATTTAATTATTTTATTAAATTAAATCTTCAAATAATAAAATTATCGTTAATTAATTTAGTTAACATATACACTCAACTAAATTATTACATCACAACTTCATCAATTATTTATTTATATTTAATTCAATAAATATTTAAAATAAATTTAAAAATTCTCAATCGTTACATCCTCCAAAAGATCTGGAATCGTCACGCTGATAGCTGAAAGCTCCCGATGTGGGGTAGTAGAAGAAGAAGGAGAGAGGTCCACAATAGGAACTTCCTCCTCCTCGTCTACAGCATCCGGCTTATCAACCTAGATAGGACGACTCACTGACTCAATCAACTGGCAAGGTTGTCGGGCTGGACGGGGCTGAGGGACATCAGAAGCTCTCCTCCTCATGCCTAAGGAAACCCGACGAGAACTATTTGGTTGATCTGAGTCCATAACCAGAACAAAATCTCTAAATCACCTTAGAAAGGGTGAGGTATGCTTCGAAATTAAATCAATTAAATTCAAAACATGGCATCATGCATATCCTATGTGAAAACATGTATTAGTTTAACATACTTCCCTAGTAGAGTTAAAAATGCATGTTCATTAAATTCTTAGGCTCGTGATTTTTTTTCAGAGTCTCCTTTGTAAAATGAACTATCTGCATGCACATTGGCATGACTAGGTGGCCATTCAGTAGCACACCAACCTAATATCAAAGATTAAAAGTAAGTCACAATGGCAACCAAATTACCATGTGCATTATTTTTGAAAAACTCGTGCTCATTTGTCCTCAAATAGGATGAATAAACTAGCAAAAAAGGGTGCCAAATGACTGTCTCAAAAATTAGTTTTTTTCACATCAATACGTTCAACATGGTAAAATATGAGCATTTACTAAGTTTAATAATTTTTATCAAGTCATATGAGCATGCATATTCACTATATTGTGTTTAGAAGCATTCTATATGATATTTAATGTTCTAACAGGTAAAACTTGAAAAGAAAGGACGTATACATTACCAGAGTTGTGAAGAACGATTGTACGGTGACGAATTTTTCAAAAAGTAGCCTGAACTCAGTAGATTTGAAGAAGAATTTTTGTATTTTCTATGAGGCTCAACTTGCAAATGACTTATGAAAGGAATGGGGGAACTAAATAAACCCACGGGGAGCCGCGACTTTACCTATGGCTGCCATAGATAGACCTGCGGCCACCCAGGGTGGGCCCCACCCCATCTAGCTTGATCAAATTTTAGTTATAACGAAGTTCCCGGAAGCTAAAAAGTCAAATCAAGGAAAAAGGTCATACGCGATTGAGCATGAAAGGCCTGAAACTTTGAATTTAGGTACCAAATATGATGAATGATGATCTTCATATAAGTCATTGGTATTCTAATGTAGGGTTTAGAAAGCCGATGATAGAGATTGTTGAAAATTGCCCTTGTAAAAGCATCGGGAAGGTCCGGTGTCATAACTGTTGTTCTTGAATGCGTCAAAATATCTAGATTTGTTTAAGGGTATAACTTATTAGAAAGATACCCCCAATAGAGATATCAAGCATATCTGATATCGCAAGCCATTGGCGATAACTCCAACATAGCATCGGGAAAGATTTGGTGATGTAAGCCATTGAGAACTGCTTCAAAGAAGGATATATTATCTGATATTGCAAACCGTTGGTGACAACTCCAACGTAGCATCGTGCAAGATCCGATGATGAAAATTGTGGAAAACTATCTTCTTTAGGGAGGACCGATGATGAAATCTATTATATAAATCCCCAGCTGAGGCACCGTAAAGGTTCGGTGATTTCCAGACCATTATAAACTACTATTTGAGTAGGCCTTGGAAGGATTTTTTGGAAATTACCATTGTAAGCTCTATTTCTAGCAACAACATCGGCATCAACTGAATAAGAATCCAAATAGTTGGTGACAGCCCCAATATAGCATCAGGAAGGATCTGATGATGTAAATCGGTGTAAACAATCATCAAGATAGGCATCGGGAATCCCCAATGAGGTCACTCATCAAAAGAGGAACATCCCCAATGTAGGTAAAGTCAGAAAGCGTATCTAAAGACAAAGAACGTTGGGGACAACCCCGACGTCGAATTCAGAAAGGTCCAGTGGTATCAACCATAGGAAAATCCCCCCAGCAGGGATCTTTAAAACATCTCTACAACATGTCATCGAATCAGTCTCAATAGCACTGACGAACATTTTAAACCGTTGGCTTCAACCCAATGTAGCATCGGGAAAGATCCGATGATGATAGCTCTATAAACTACCGTTCGAGTAGGCGTCGAGAAAGTTCAGTGATGAAAGCCTGTGTAAACTACCATTCAAGTAGATATCAAGACAATTTAGTGGAGAACACCATTGACAACTCCATACCTAGCAGAAATGGTAGGAGCAGTCAGTGATAGAATACCGTTGGAAGTAACTCCAAACAAAAACATTCAAAGTTCATAACATCATATCATGCTGCATTGCATGACATCATTTAATCTTGTCATATTTCAAGTGTCTAGTAATCTTTATCATGTTCATTCCATTACATTGCATAAACATGACAAAGAGGGGCATCTGTAGGCACTTGAAATTTTGCGTTCTTGTTACTAACCATACAGGAGGACATAATCGTCTTTTATCTTCCAGAGACAACCCTGGAAGTCAAAATCATCAAGTCAAACCCCAGAAGATCAAGTCAAACCCCGATGACAAACCCAGGAGATCAAGTTAAACCCCGATGACAACCCCGGGAGATCATCAAATCAACTTTAGAAACCCTTAATACAGATAGGAAGCACTAGCAGTCAAACCTCGGAGATAACCCTGAGGAAGACAGATGCCGCCACTTCAAGCCCAAAACTAACCTGGGAGTACAAAAGAGTAATTTTACCAACTCAACATCAAATCAAGTCAAATCACTACAATGAAGGTCATGTAGAACCTTAACGTCAATCATGAGTGAAAACAACACAAGACAGCTCAACGGACAGAATATGAAAACTGAAGATCTGGTCATGGACCCATTTTCTCGAATTTAGAAAAGGTCAAATCCTATATCATTGTGTACCTCTCGAAAAGGGCTTTCGAAAAAGGTATAGCACGCCTCCATCGGATTTTTGGATTGAAAGTTATGAAGGTTCGAGCAGACAAAGCGTTAGTCGGAGTGCACGTACTTCGAGACAAATGGACCAACAAGGTCAGGACCACCCGGGTCAGTCACAGCTAGACCTGCGGTTGTCACATGTTAACCCTGTGACTGATTTGGTCTATAAATATACCCCCCCCCATCAACCATTTTTAAAAAAAAAGAAAAGAAAAGAGAGAAAATTCCGCCCATTTCAGCTCTTAACCATTCGAATAGTGTTCCAAATTCCAATATTTGTTCTTTATAAACACTTTTATACTTATATAGTGTAACATATCAAGTTTTAACTGGTGAAAACGGAGTTTTCAAACTTCAAAAGCAATTTAAAGCCTTCCTCACTACACATTGTTAGATTTCTTCATATTTGAAACTTTTATGTACTTTAGTGTGTGTGTGTGTGTGTGTGTGTGTGTATTAACTCGTTTGGTCTGGATTTCTAATCTGTGGTTTTTTCAGCTTTAATATATAATAAGCATATATATTTATATTGATCAGTCATGTCTGGATTTTGAATTTGTGGCTTTTTTCTGCTTTAATATATATAATTAATATATATTAATTATTTAATGTGATTACATACCATTTTTAATTATTCATTTGATGTAAATATGTACTATGTGTAATTTGTGGATTAAATTTATTTAAATGTAGCCATATCCAACTTTCAACCGGTTCAAAACTTATAAAACTGGAACCTTTGAGTTAAAATGGCTAAGATTCGTTTAAATCTATTTGTCTTTCTAGTTTTGTAAATATTATGCAACTACACGACCCTAGATCTGTATCTAGAGGGAACGAGAAGTTGGGCTACGTGCATGTAAGGATTTAACTGACGAATCCTTTGTCTTGTGACATCTAGATTTTAATCTGCATTTTAATTAAATATATTTGTTGTGCAAGCTTTTAAATAATTCTATTAGCCTAGGAATCATGGGATCTATAATCAATTCCCTTGATCTGGATCAGATTCTTATGATGGACAAATTTGAACTGTATAGACAGCTTGTAGCCCCTTGTAAATGTAACCATGGGCCTTAAAGTGAGGATACAGATTTAAGGCCCTGACATAATCAAATTGTGATTTGTGGTGCTCGGGTCACTTCGATGGCTTTCATTGTAATGCCTGAGAAAAATTGAATTTTATGTGAATTGAGTTCTTATCTGATTATTTGAATTAAATGAATTTAATTGTTTATTAAATTGAGTAAGTTGTTGAAAGGTCGTTTTATGACCTAGAATGTGCAGATGTGGTTAGGATTCTAGGTATGTGCTATAATTAATTGTTTTGAATTTTCAAGACGAAAATAAAAGTTTTTCGAGAGATTTCTATAAAAACACTATTAATCAGTTTCTTCTCAAGGATTAATTTTGAATTTCTGAGAAACGCATAATGACAAATTTCTAAGACGAAATAGAATATCTAATAATATTTCAGTTATGGTAAACAAAGTTTTCACCTACGAACTTAAAACCCTAAGGGTTAGGGAAAGTGGAATTCAAGAACTAAATAGTTATGTATAAAACGTATTGTTATTATACGTGAGGAATACGAGTATGATACTTGTTATTATATGAGTATAGTATGAAGATTATTACGACGTATAATACGAATATCGTACGAGGTATATATGAAGGGAATACTAGAAGAATACGATTAATTCTTAATGGACTTTAACAATTGGACTTAGACTTTGTCAAGCCCAATTAGATGATAAGTAAGGCTCGATGATGAATTATATCAAGGCCTAATGTGAATTAAATCAAGCCCAAAGTTAAGCCCAATAGGAATTAGTCTATGCCCAAACTAAGAAACGAAACCGTGGGTCAAACCAATGGATCACTGGATGGATAAAATCCATGGGGCAATCCATGTGGGTCCCCCAAAGGGCATGTGGCCCGACCACTTGGTGCCCAAGGAAGGTAGGTAGCTTGGTGGGGAAGAATTGAATAGTAAGGAGGTGGCCACTTGACCATTTTTCCCTCAATTTGATTTTTCTATATAAGGAAGCTTATGTTGGTTCATTTGTTATTTTACCCAACATTAAACAATATATTGAGAGAGAGAGAAGAGCAATAACAAGTAATCAGGAGGAATCAAATCAAAGTAATCAAGCTTAAGTCAAGAACGCGAAGAACACTAATGTAACAATGCGTAAACTTTAGCCTTCGATTCTTTTCTATTTATTTTTCATAGAGAAGTATGAATTAGTGGAGCATGTCTCTTTCGAAGTAATAAGGATGGCTATTAGTGAATTAAAACACTAATAAGTCATGTATAAGCGAGACTCATAAGCGACTAATTAAGCTTTAATCGAAGAAAACCATTAAAACGTTGAATTGTTTGTTGATGGAAAAATTGAAAATCATCGAGTATAAGTTAGATGCAAATTACTTGGTTAGGTTATAAATAACTGACCAATGGATTGAGTCCATTTGGTTTGGTGTAAAAACCTCGAGTAACGAAGTTGTGGCGAAATTTACGAGATTAGACGATAATCGTCGAAATCGTAAAATTCCTAGAATGGTAGTCAAAAGTCATTGTATAACTCAAAAACCTTAGTTTTCAATGGCATATCGTAGAACAACATGATTAAAAGTCATGGACTCAAGAAGGGTTGAATTTCGACTTAAAGCGAAGAAATGAGTTATGAACGTTCACGAATGTTAAGCGAACGCGTCATAGAAAATTTAAAAAGTAAATTCATTGTTAATAGATTTAAAAACTACTTCTATCTAAATGAAATCGAAGTATGTGAGATATGTGAGATAACGGCTTTTGAATGAGCCAATTCTGACTTATAACGATTAAGTTACGAGCCCAGAAAGAATTTGAAATGATAAACTTAAAAAAATTTCAAAGGCTCAAGGCCGGCACCGTAGCGCCTCCCAATCCTAAGAAAGTGGCATCGCAATACCGGGACAGGGGGGTCAGCTATTGCAGAATGGCGCCGTAGCGCAGCCTATATACTTGTAACTGGCGCCGCAGCACCGATAAGTGGAAAAAGTCTGACACAGTTAATTATTAACCCAACTTTTTACATGATAACTATGGGTCATGTATATACTTAATATACATGAAGTGACAATTCCTAAATAACATGTATAGCGATGATTTTTGGAATTTAACGTTGATTAAAAGTATTTAAATGAAAAACGTAAAGTGCAAAAACGTAAATCGTGAATCGTATTCCAGTTTAACGCGCATCATAAGGTTATACATTATGTAATTGATGTGCATGGTACGTGAATGATAAGAAAGGAAGATAAAAACTTATGTACGTACTATATGGAGTCCGATATCAATAATTCGAGAAGAATTTGTCCGAGTTAGAAAATCAATTAGGGTTTCAACTACTGTTGTACTTAAACGATGGTTGTTGAGTGTCGTTTATGACATATGAATGTTAATAAGCCGTAATGAATGCTAAATAACTCGAAACAAATATTATTAATGAAATAATTTCAATTAAGTTATAGAAGAGAAAGAAGTTGGTAAAAATAATGTGGTTAGGTTGTTTGGTAGCTAATTCTAGTGTGCTATGTGAATATATTATGTAAAAACTGTAAAGACCAAGAACTGTTGAATTTTAATTAAAGACGCTTGAAGGAAAGTTTTCTTAACGCTTGTCTGACCTACGTGTTAGCCAGGTTTCTGTGATTCATATTGTCGATGTTGGGATTTTTATTTATCCCTTTTCTGTTCTTACCTTTTGGTGTTCTCATGTTAGGTGAGATTTGTTTGAAAAAATAAGTTGTGAAAAGGTCCGGAGACATGTATATGTCAACGATTGGACTGTAAGAGTCGCCAGTTGATATTTTTAAATGGTTGCACCAACTCAACCGAGAAAAGGTTTGCACATTGACCAAGTGATGTGACACTATTTGACTGGTCTGTGAAATCGAGAATCGTTAGGGTCCTGGGGCTTGATTATGCGGAGGGAAGGTGTTAGGCACCCCCCGACATCCGTGTTACCATGGTGACCGCCTTTTCAATTAAACTGTTATCTAAATGTGTGTGTGTATGTGGGTCAATGTGCAATTATCTGGAAGTAGTGTTATGCCTCGTTTACACCTATATACAAAGGGTTTGAATTTTGTATAAAAGTTTAGTTTTAACAAGATATAGAAATGATGTTTCGTAAAAGAGGTTTTTTCAAACCCTTATACTCAATAGTAATTGAGGCCTTTGATACTTCCATTTTATTGTGTGTTCGGCTTGGTTGCTTTTATTTTCAAGATGCGAAACATCTTCGAGAAAATAAGATACATAGCAATGCCGAACTCCTTGTGGGCATGAGAGTCGTCTAAGAAAATTCAAACATCGTGAATAATTTACAAGCCCTATACAGCTGAAAATGTCCATCACGGGAACCGAATCTAGATTCAAGAGACTGAATATGTGATCACATGATTCCTAGGCTCACATGATGTAGCAATTTATATGAAAGTTGTAAACAGTTATGTATACAAAAGCTGTTAATATATATATATATATATATATATATATATATATATATATATATATATATATATATATATATATATATATATATATATATATATATATATGAACGATCAACCACTATGGAGTTAACTCCATGGGGGATTGGAAATGTAAATAAATAAAAGCTATAAACATATATAGAGACGATCAACCGCCACGAAGTAAACTCCAGGCGGGACGAAATGTAAATATATAAAAGCTGTAAATATATATATATAGAAACGATCAACCGCCACGAAGTAAACTCTAGGCGGGAAGAAATGTAAATATATAAAAGCTGTAAATATATATATAGAAATGATCAACCGCCACGAAGTAAACTCCAGGCGGGACGAAATATAAATAAAGCAGTAAAAGGCCACAAAGTAAACTTCAGGCTTGACAGAAATGTAAATATATATATATATATATATATATATATATATATATATATATATATATATATATATATATATATATAAGCGGTAAATGCACCAGATGTGAAATCCTTGCTCAATCAAGCAGAGTTTGATGACAATAATATATATAAGTATTTAAATATATAAAAGCAGTAAACGTTCCGGATATAAAATCAAGGCTCAAAGAACAGAGTTTAGTAACAATTTATATATATATATAAATATATATATATATATATATATATATATATATATATATACACACACACACACACACACAAAAGAAATAAAAAGCCACGAACCAAGTCCGGGCATACACACGCAACACGACTCTCAACGTGAATGATTGTGTATGTCAAAAGTGGAGAAATAGCTTTAAGTAATGCAAAAAGGCATAAAGTGGACTGCCAAAGAAGGCTTCAATAGCTTTAAGTAGATGAACACTCAGTTCCCACCGATAGAAAGCAGCCAAATATAAGCTCACAAGTGCTTGAAATGAGAAAGCACTCAATTAATAGTGTGTACAGAGTAAATTGGACAGGGCTTCCTCGCCTTTTTTCTCTTGCAAAATGGCCACCCCAAGACCTCTATTTATAGAGGGGGGAGCCGCGGGTGTACCTACGACTGCCCGGGGTGCCCTGGGCTCCGTGGGTCCTGTCGTCTCGAAATGCGTGCACTCGTACAACGCTTTGTTCGCTTGAACCTTCATAACTGCAATTCGGGCATCCAATCGAGGTGTTTAAAACCTTTTACAAAATGTTGTTGTCGAGAGATACACAATGACATGGGATAAGAGGTTGTACGAAGTCAGAAAGATGGGTTCATGCCCAGGTCTTCAGGCTTCAAATTCTATCTGGTGTGCTGTCTTGTGTATTAGTCACTCGAGATTGGAGCTATGGTTCTTGTGGGACACTGCTATGTAGAATGTATGTGGAAATGTTGTTGATACAGCACGTTTGTGGGTTTGTGGGGTTGAGGTGGCAAAATGATGATTTTGACCCTTGACCGGGGTTATCTCCCGTTTTGGGCTATTTTAGCAGTCGTTACTCAAGGTTATCTCTGAGATTGGGCTCCTGCACGTGCTGAACGTCCTCAGGGTTGTCTCTGAGGTGTGCTTGTCCTCTCGAGGTTATCTTCGGGCTTGGGAATGAGTGCCTCGGGACTATCACCGAGTGTTGAAGCTGTTTGCAGGATTTTAAAACAAGCATTTCCGGGGTTATCTCCGAAATTGCAAATGCATGCCTCGAGGTTATCTCTGAGGTTTGAACTGTATCTTTCGGGGTTGTCTCCGGGACTGGAACTGATGATCTCAGGGTTGTCTCTGAGATGGAAATGAGGATCCCGGGGTTATCTCCAAACTGAACTGAATATCTCAGGGTTGACTTTGAGATGACAAATTGAGTATCCCGGGGTTGTCTCCGGGATTGTGCTGCTTTGACTTCCAGGGTTATCTCTGGAAAATAACTTTGCCCTCCTTCAATGTTAGTAACAGGAATGCAGAAATTTTTTAGTGTCTACAATATACATGAATGGTTTTACGAAAGAGTTTATGCCAGTTTTAACTCGGCTAGACAAATCTTGAGAGTTTGATTGATTTATTTACAAGTCTTTTGATATAGTATTGATAATGCGATCTTATGCCATTTGTTTGGTATGGATTCAAAGGTAATCCTGAGTATAAATAAACAAAAGTGTTTTACATTGATTATTCAATGGGCACATGGGGTTGCTAAAACTTAAACGTAGATACGTTTAACGGATGAGTGTTGATCAACATAGAGTACTATAGACTGATCACCTAGAAGTGCTCATAAGATGTATCGGACTTATGAACTTAGTGTCGGGTGGTCCTTTAGGTGAATAAAAATAAAAAAGAATGTTCATGGTCTTTTGACCTACTCAGAATTCCTAAGTTACTGTATGTACTCTGGAATTATTTTATGAGAATGAAAAGTGCTATTTTAATGTCTCATAGTACTTCATAACTAATTGTTCAATTAATGAAGAATAATCATATAATTCTCAACGTGGTGTACGTATTATATATTGCTCAACTTGCTGAGCTAGTTAGGATCACTTCTTGCTTGAATTATGTGATTGCAGATAAGGTCGAGCGAACTGAGGGTTTCGATAAGGATAGAGGCAAAGCTAAGATGTATAAGTAGTTTATCCTATAATAGACTAGTATATTTGTAGGAATTATATTATGGCAAATGAAGAATGTGTTTTGGTTATAGAACCTAAGAAATGATTCACTATTATTATAATAAGAATGTAGTAAATACACTCATTTTGATGTTGTTTCAATGGAATGAATGTATAGTTAGTAGTACCGTGTAGCACCATATCTGAGGGTTGAAAGTACCCGAATTTGGGGGCGTCACATTCATGCCCATAAGAGGCCTGACATTATATATATATATATATATATATATATATATATATATATATATATATATATATATATCAAAAATGATCAAGTAAGGGATCCCTTACTTTCTTAAAATGAGGAACTTTTTTTTTTGCTTTTTTTTAAAACAACTAAAAAAAAGTTTAATATTTTATGGAACTGAAATTTTTCCATAATACAATGTTTTGGGCGTGTTTTGAATACCTATACCAAAAAGTTGTGGTACAGTCTGCCCAGACTGTACATACATGTTTTGTTATACGTACCTAAATCACACCCAAAACACTGTATTATGAAAAAATTTCAGTTCCATAAAATATTAAACTTTTTTTTAGTTGTTTTAAAAAAAAAGCAAAAAAAAAGTAAAAAAAAAAAGTCCCTCATTTTAAGAAAGTAAGGGATCTCTTACCTGATCCTGACCCTATATATATATATATTGTTAAAGACGCTTTGCATCTCTAATAAAATTGAAATCAAGTTGAATACAGAATCAAATGGAAGTATCAAAGGCCTCAATTACTATGCAAGCATAAAGGTTTGAAAATTGCTTTTCAAAACCTCATCTTTAAATTCTTTTCTAAAAATTGATTTTATGAGTCAAACCCTTTGTATATAGGAGCAAAAGAGGCATAACACTACTTTTAAACAAAAGCACTTAGATCCATTTAAATACACACATACACTTCAAATAATTAGGAAATTGAAAAGACACGGTAACTGTGTTTTCACGGAACTCGGGGGGTGCCTAACATCTTCCACCCGCTTAACCTAGCCCCCAAACTCTATGAATCTCAGTTTCTAATGCCTGTTAAATAGAGTCCAATAATTGGGCCTTTTTGCAAAACTTTTCATAATTCGGTTGAGTTGGTACAACTATTTCATTCCTACCAACTGGCGGCTCTATAAAATCAATATTTTCAAATCGTCGACATTTTATGTCAGACCCTTTTGTTAATTTCACCCTTTCAACAAGATTCGAACCACGTAGAAAACATAAAGGGTAAGAAATATTTAAATGAGGAATTCTATAGAAATTTTTCCCAGTGTCGACAACACTTACTATCATAATTCTTAAAACTTATTCACTTAATCAAACATATATTCATATTCATTCAACGAGTTCACAATACTATACATCATATAGCACTATAAACATCCTCTATCTTTTTGTGACAACAAAAGTCGGGAATCGGTACTACAACTTATATAAACGTTGAGGGTGATACATTACGCACATATGCATATCATATATTCATCATCTTCCATACATATGAAAGTAGTATGCATACGAGTCAATCATGTATAATGATAAAATATATACTTTGTAATTAATCTTATTTATTTATTAATAAAAGTTTTAATTTACTAAAGGCATTTGATTATCAACATGATATTGTTTTAATATATGTGATAAACCCATAGTTTTAAGTAATGCTTTTAGAATCATGATGAGATCATGCTAATGAGATCTAAATTCTTAGATAGCTTAAAAACTAAAATGTTCCCAATCAATGGATTACTAAAAAGAGGATTAGTGAATCCGGATAGATTGGTACATACGTTGCTTGCTCAGTAGATGAGGATGATTGATATCATGATCATTTGTGTGGAGACACTAAAGCAAGTAGGTAGGTGCTTATTGGAGAATAAGTTCACTGAACGTAACTCGCTATGGAATACCTAATGGAGTTTTACTTACCTGTCAATAGGAATTCCTATAGTGATAGTAGTACAAGTAATCCTTAGACTTGAGATAATCATAGTATCTTGTATATAATGATTTATACTTTGACTTATTCCTTAAGACCCTTGGGGTATCAAAGGGTATGTTTGGGTGTAATAAGTTATATACGGACATAATGAATTATCAATAAAGAATCTACCACTTCTAGTGAAAGAAGAGAAATGTCCTATGCGATTCGATAAATGACAACCCAGGAATCCTTGGCCAAGGTGGAATGTAATTAGAAAGTAATTTTTAATTTGCATTCATTAAGAGTTGTGCATTTAGGAATCGAAATACATATAATTAAATAAAATAATACTTGACAGTAATTTTATGTCTTATATTTAATTGGGACATTGTATGGAGGATTGAATTGTACGGTAACTATTAACTCAAATGTTCTTTTATGATTAATGTTAAAATCTATATTATCTGAAAAGTCGTTGATCGCTAAGGAGGCTTATCCTTATTATAGAATAAATATTATTTATTTAAATAAATTAATAGTTTAATTTATTTATTTAAATAAGATTAGAATTATTCTAATTGATTTATTTACAACCGGTTTAATATGGAGAACCTAAAGGGTTACACCATAAAAGGAAGAATAATTATTTAAGAAGTTAATGGCATAATCGTAATAATATGTTAAGTATATTTTATTTAATCTATGGTGATAGAATAAATTAAATACCTTAATATTTATTATTTAATATTTTAAAAATATTAAATATAAATTAATAAGAGGAGTCTTGTTAATATTATTACAATTATTATTATTTTAATTTCTAAAGGAGTTTGAAAATTAATTTAATATTAGTACTCTTATTTATTCCTAATAAGATTAGGAGTCAAATTAATTAAAAGAGTTTACTTAATTATCCCTAATAAGATTAGGGAACCTAATTAATTAAAGGAGTTTAATTAATTAAATAATACCCTATTTTAATTATATTAAAATAGGTTAACTGATATCTTTACAAGAGGAGTCTTATATTAGATATCAGTGTGTGTGTGTGTGTGTGTGTGTGATACGTGATTCTAATAGTTGGAGAGTACGCCCCTTTTTTTTACAGAGAGAGAAAACTAAGGTTTGAGCCAATACACCCTTCTTCTTGAAAATTCTTCTTCCTTGGTGGATCACCTGTAGAGGTCATACACTTGGGTGGTTAACATTGATAAAAGGAAGGAATCTAACCCGGAGATTCAAGGAGATCGCGGAGAAGTAGGAGTTGAACTCGTACCTGTGGAAGCTCGTATCTACAAAGGTATGATTCTGTTTCTCCTTCTCTTTTTAGATTGATAATCAAGCACAAGAATGATCTTGGTTTATGGTTTGTAAGAAATTATTTAAAATCCATTTTTATTACGCTTCCGCTTCATTTATGTGATTTGATTGCATGCTCTTGTTTCTAGCAAACCTAACAACATATTCGTCTAATATTGATCCTACTTATTTCCTACGCCTTCTCCTGATCCTGGACAAACTTTTATTTTGTGACCTACCAACCACATATAACACATGCACCTTGCTTCGGATTGGGACAATGAGGAGAAATATGTCCCTCATGTCCACAATTATAGCATACATTTTACCCTTTCCTGCATAAGCCTTCATGCCTTCTTTTATAGTTTGTACATTTTCCTGTTTTCTTAAAGTTTCCTTGGTTATAATCAGAATTTTCTAGATCGCGGGCATTCATCTTTCTTTTCCCCTTCTTGCTTGAAGCTGCACACGGTATGCTGCATTTGGCTTCCATCTGATTAATTTGGATCTTCAACTTATCTTGTTCCTCAATTATTTCGATTAACGCCTTTTGTAATTTACTATTTAATAGTCTTTCTATTTCCCATAGTCTTTCTAGAGAAGAAACCTTATTCTTGAAATTCTGCACTTCAGTTGATGCCTGATCAGCTCCAACTTTCGTGTCCAAATCACTATTTGTCAATACCACCATCACTGGTTCCAGTACTATATTATCCAAAATGATCACATCTTCAGGTTTGCTTTCAATGTGATCCTTTATTTCAGCCATTGGCTTAGATATTGGCTCGGGTGGAGTGATTTGCTCCTTCTTCACGATATGAGAGTCTCCTAATCCTTTTTCGCCAAACATCTATACACAAATTGTCTTGATTAGTACATAGTACATATTACATACACATAGCAAACAATAGTTTTATTTAAATTACTTTTTATTTCATTTTACGATGAATTTCTTTATTTCATCTCCCTTAAACCTTTTTTGAGTTATTTTTTTTTCAACGCTTCTATCTAGCCTAAGGTTATACTCTAAGGTATCCCTATATAAGGTTTCTACCCTAAAGTTTTGATTCCAACCTGTGACGCCCCCAAATTCGGGTACTTGTAACTCATACTTGGTGTTACACGATACCTTCATTAAACTGTTAAATATATGACATATATAAAAAAATTATATTAGAGTTGTCTAATCCCTAGGTACGATGAGCTTTAAGTATATTATTACATGATAAATATTATATTATCATCATACAAGGGTCTAGTTATTACAAATAACACCTTATAACTATTCCTTCAGCTTCTTTTTTCCCTTATCCTTGCTAGAACATTCTGGTCGATCTCGCTTAGCTTAAAATATTTAATTTAAAGCAAGAATGAGAATTTAATTGCTCAGCAAGTAATAACAATTATTAAACATCTGCTGAAAGAAATAGATATTTTCTTTGAGGTATATTTCTACAACGAATTAATAGTTATGAAGCCATTTGAAACAATATAGTGACTATACAATGTTGAGCGGTCAATAGAATATGAACCATCATTTTCAATTTTGAAAAGGTTTGTACATAAATTCATCTGCAAACCGGATGACTTACGGGCACGTTGGGTGATCAGCATGTTATGTCCTGTATTGATCAAAACTACATACTGGAACGACATTTGCATTCATCATAACCGCCTTTAGTGCATAAAAATTTCTCAATTTTGGGATGTTCATACTCAGTCTGGAGTCTAAACCAAAACAATTCAGTTAGACGACATTATCATAAACAATAATATTTAATGTTACAATTACAACTATGTCTAGCCAAGTCAAATAGCTTAGAAAACTTTTAAACCATGTATACATACCGAAATTCAATAGTATGTATCAAAACTTATTCAAATACAATAATTTATACAAGTGAGGACACTTGCATGACCAAACATAGCTTACAAAGAACAGAAGAACAGAACAATTTTGATTATATATGAATCATATGAAGATAGTCTTGTAAACAATGAACGAATCGAATGAAATCCGATAATGTAAGGATACTTGCATAACATATACCTGTTTGCACAAAATAAAAGTAGTGCGTCAGGTTTAGATACTTGCACAATAAAAGAGTATAGAAACTTGTCTTGATCGCTGCTTACTGCAACACAATTTAATATGACTTCTTTTGAAAGACCTATCATTAATAAGATTAATCTATCAATTAGAATCACACATGTCACTTATTATATCATTATTCCATAATAATTTATCTAACATGTAATCACATAATCAAACACCTTAAATCTTTAGTAATATTATCATCCTTTGATAATATTTCAATCACTAAACTATATAAATTAAGATTTAACACTTACTCTTTCATTTTATAAGTTCTTATTTATAATCCAGTACGCCGAATACTAATACAGTAATCTGGATTATACAAACAGACCAATCCAGCAACCTGAATTATTCAATCCCTCAACCTGGATAGACCAATCCAACAACTTGGATTGACCAATCCAACAAGATGGATTATCCTTTTCAACATACTAAATACCCAATTGAATGCCCGATCATACTATATGTAACGCCCCGAAAAATCGAACCTTTTGGAAATACTTTTATAATGAATAAAATAATATTATTTATTATTATTATGTGCTAGTAAGATGGATGTTGTTCTATAACCTAGAAACGTTGGAACGTCATAGTATTTTAACTACGTGAAGGAATTAAAATGTTTGAATTTCCAAGATGAAAATAAAAGATTTTCGAGAAATTTTTTGAAAAACACTATTTATCGTTTTCCGCTCGGGAATTATTTTTGAACTTCCGAGAAATAAGTAACGTTATAATATCAAGGTGAGATGGATTATGTAATAATACTTCAAGTATGGAAAACATAATATTTCTCCTGCGGACTTCATTTGAGAACGTTAGGGAAATCAAGTGTTATGAATTTAATATAATGATCATATGATACGTATGTATTGTGTGACGTAAAGTATATGAGTATGATACGAAGTATTATACAAGAATATGGGAATGATGGTATTCTGTATATTATGAATTAGTATACGAGTTTGAATATGAGAATTATACGTATAGTATATGTGATAAGGTTTTTAATTAAATAACATGGACTAGTAGGATTGTGTAAACAATTGTATAGTCCAATAAACATTAAGGTGTAAGCCCAAGTGGTGGTTAATGTGAAGCCCAATGTAAGTTAATGCAAGCCCAAAGATAAGTAAGCAATTTAAAACCTAAGCCCATGTAATGTTCCATTGGGTAATTAAGATCCATGGGGCAACCCATGGGTGAACTTGGTGACCAAGAGTTTTGTGTGATGGGCGAGAAAGAAGTGTAATGGCCAAGTTTACTTAGGAGTTAAGTAGTGAATAGTAAGGAGGTTAGTAAGGATATGGAATAACCTAATGACCCTTTTACCCTAACTTTAAAAATCCTATAAATAGAGGTGGAGTTGGCTCATTAGTTGTTTGTTAATTTCATCCAAGATAAAACAACTTATTGGTTAGAGAGAATAAGCACATATAAGCTAAAACTTCCATTGTTAGGTTTTCAAGAAGAAGAAAGCTAGTCATCCAAGGTAATTGATCTTATGATCTTATATTATTCCATCTCTACCATGGTAGCTTGATAGAGAAGTGATGAACATGTATGCTAAGAAAACTTAAGAAGGGATAAGCTAAATGACTTAAGTATTAATAAGCCGAAAATAAGTACTTTGTCCATGAACAAGCTATGAACTAAAGAAGAACTTGTAAGACTTATATCATGTCTATATGTATGAATAATAGTATGATAAAAAGATGTAAAAATGATGGTTAGAAGGCTTTAACTATCACAAGCCATGAGAACCAAAGTTATATAAAATTTATACGTTGATAAGTAAATAAGTTCATGAAGAACATGTAATGACTTAACATAAAAATAAGTTGTTGTAATATGTAGGTTAAAATGTATAATTAATGGATTGAATCTATTTGGAATGATGAACAAATCACTAGTAACAACGTTTTGCCAGAATTCACACGATTGGACGATAATCGTCGAATTCGTGAAATTCTCAGAATGGAAGTCAGATTTTGTGTTTGAACTCAAAAATGTTGGTTTTCGATAGAGATAAGTCTTATTTGGCATTATAGAGTTGCGGACTCAAAAATGGTTGGATTCCGACTTAGAACGAAGAAACGAGCGTTGAACGTTCACGAACGTTTATCGTTTTCGTTAAAAATGGACTAATAGGTGAATTTTTAGTTAACGAAGTCAAATAGATGAAATTCTTACATGAACATGTAGAGCATGTAATTTGTGAACCGTAGGCTCTTGAACGAGCCAATTCGAACTTATAATGAAGAAGTTACGAGCCCGGAAGTTTCACAAAATTTCAAGTCTGTCAAACTTTTCTGGTGCACAGAGCTGGCGCCGAGCTTGGCCGAGCAAAGCTATCACCTACTATTAGTTGGCGCCGCAGTGTGACCATAACAAAGGAGACTCGCGCCGCAGCATCGAGTCCGGGTTTTCTAGCACTAGTACATGGCGCCGCAGCGCGCCACAGAGAGGGATTGTTGGTGTCGTAGCGCCAGTCCTAGGGTTTGCATAGAGAGGATTACTTATGAAGATAAAAAGAAAGAAAACCTAATAAACATGAAGTAACATTGGTAATACATTGTTAAACCTCAAGTATTATCACTTAGGGTTGAAGTAAGTCAATTGTATATGAACTTAAGATGGACGTAACAAAAAGCCAGGACCAATAATAACAAATCTAATATGTAATTAGATTGAGAAGAAGGGTAAGATTCTTTATGAACCATGTAAGTTATTCATGAGTGTTATGTTATGTTATCATCTACTGTAGAGACCTTAAAGACTTAACGTGAACGTGTTATAACTGTATCAGACGCTAAAGGCAAGTGTTATAACCCTTGTTCCAGTTCAATCTAGACAAGCTTTGTGATTCAAGTATTCTTACGCATGAGGTAATGTATGATAAATTTAATGCCAATTCTTTCTGCTAGACTTACGATATGTTGGATTTCTTATAATATATCAAAGCATTGTCAATGATTTACCAAACTGCTATCGGTGTGGTTTTCAAAAGGAGACTAAGTATGCTAAAATGTTTTGTCGTCAAACGACAGGCACGTGAGGTTGCCACAACTTAAACGTATACACGTTTAATGAATGTAGTGTTGATCAACATAGAGTACTATAGGCTGATCACCTAGACGTGCTCGTAAGCTATGCCGGACTTATGGACTTAGTGTCGGGATGTCCTTTTCAAAGTACTTATGAAATGCTCATGGTCTTGGACCAAAATTGATGTTTTACTGCATATTATTATTGTAAAACGTTTTGAATGAAAAGAAGTGCTATTTTGAATTATTAGTAGTACTTCACAGCTATTGTTCAGTTATTGAAGATATACGATTCCTATGTTTCAAGCATGTTAGTTTTATTAGAATTATTGTACTTGCTAAGCTAGTTAGGCTCACTCTTGCTTGAACCATATGAATGCAGCTAAGATCGAACGGACTGATAGATCCGGCAAGGATAAAAGGAAGGCTAAGGCGAACCCGTAGATTACTTATGTAATAGTATAAGTTTGTAATGATAATATTTGATATTATGACAAGGACAAATGTAACGGTTATAAAGAACCTGGGGGAATGTTAATATTATTTTGAATATATATAAGACATATTCGTTCTTTTGAGGCATTTCAATTGAATGTTTGTGTGAAATGTAGCACCGTGTAGCACCATCTGTCGGGTTGGAAGATACCCAAATTTGGGGGCGTCACAGGTTGGTATCAAAGCATTAGTTTATAAAACTTAAGGGGGGATTTAAACCTTAAGTCATAACCTTAAGAAAAGTTAAAGACATAAAAGATGGAAATTAACCTTATAAAAATGCATTATATATGTTATGTGTTTTTATTATTCTACTGACATTTACTAATCAAACTTATTATGTTGTTGTAGATGTCAGGAGAAAATAGAGATGTACAGGTAGTCATCGAAGGGTCGGTTAATCAGATAGAGATTATACCAAACCCCATAGTAGCAGAGCCCGAAGTAGTGATGGTTGAGTCTGGAGACTCAGAGAGCTAAGACTACTTATCCGTATTCGATGGCATGCTAGAAGAAGAGGTGGAGGTAGTGTCCTTCAACCCAGTAGAAATAGCAGCAAAGATGGCTCCGGGGGTGTCAATGATGTTACTTTTTATGTCAGTGTTGGATAGAAACATCCATTACTGTCAGGAGGTTAAGGAGTTGAAAGCAGAGCTCCAGGCGGTCTTAGATGATAAGACAGACGTGGAGTCTATGTGGGAGCAGGAGCACGATGAGAGAGTTTTGGCCAAGGACAAGATCCATGAGCTGAAACAGGAGGTCTTTGAGCTCAGGGGGCAGCTAAAGACAAAAAAACAGAAGATAGGGAGAATGTCCTATATTCATAGGAGTTCTCATGCGGACTTCCAGCAGCAGGTAGCTGGTTATCCCATAGAGGCAGGGCAGACGCGACATACTATCAACCGTGATATTATTGTCGGTCTTGCTAAGGCAGATTTTGATAATTCCTTGAGGCAGATATAATCTAGTAGTTGTGACGCCCCCCATATTAAGTCGCCAAATACATGGTACAAAATTCAAATACAACTTAATAATACAACTGTCGTGTAAAATACGACAAAACATAAACTTAGAGTTTTAAAACGAATATTGTCTTCTAGACAGTATTCAACTCAAATGGTGTCCTCAATACAATTATTATCACACTATTTCATTGAATAGTGATGACTACTAATGTTGTCATCTGAACCATCACTCCGTTCCCCGACTAGTTCCGGCTACGTTCTCATTTCCTGAAGAGGACAATGAAAGCAAAAGGGTGAGCTCAACTAGCCTAGTAAGAAATATTATGACTAAGATAATGCAAAATAATTTATCGTTAGCCTTCAACAGTATTAAACTGATAAAATATAACAAACATCAAGTTTAACTGCAGCGGAACAAGTAATCCATTAGAAGAGTCAAGTAGAGAATAAAATCTACTATCTTCTATGATTTAAAAGGTTTTTTTATCACTTTTATCGCTGAGACTCATCTTAATAAATAATCCACATCATCCCTGCACTACGGCCAATGATATTCATTAGTATCACGACCACAAATTATCCATGCACTACTGGCCAAGGATATTCGTGTATTCATCAATGGTCATGATCATGCCAACAACTGTCCACCAATGCAGTACAGGCCAATGAGGACTTTTACCACATCATTTGTAACATTACGGTCATGATTATACCGAATAATCCCTGGTCATAATCATACCAAGTCCATCTATACACTGTAGGCCACAGATGACTTTCAAGAGAATATAAACATGAGGATGATGACAATGATTTAAGAATTCAATAAAACAAGTTCAAGGATAAATTTTTAAATATTTATAATTTAATTTATCTAGAAATCAATAACGTCCAAATTGTCAACATGATACTACTTTGTGGAGTAAAATTCAATAATAATATTGTACCAAAAATAATTTAGACCAAAAACGTATAAATTTTTATCATGAATAATACCCCGGGTGAATAGTACTCGAGTGAATAGTACTTTGAGAATATTAACCCCATGAATAGTACTCCGGCATGAAAAAGTTAAAACTTATCAAGAATGCTCAGAATAATATTTCCATGAAAAGATACTGGATGAAGCGCAAATATCAAGGATATTCAACTAATTTCATGGAGTTTAGAAGCCAAAACTTTAACAAAGCGAGTATAGAATTCGAAATCTGAAACGAAATAATATTACTTACATACTACAGAGTATGTAAGAAAATATTATTTCAAGCGAATATTGAACAAAAATAACATCCCTTACCTTGAAAAGATGAGTATTCCACAGCAAGGATATTTTTGAAGAAAACTTTCACTGATTTCTACGCTCAAAGCTTCCTAAAACTCTAAAGAAATACGCTCAAGATTATAGAAGAAGAATTCTCTGATTCTGGTGTGATTTTCAATTCTAACTTAAGCGCCTATTTATAGAAAAATGCTAGAACGCCATAGGAGACTAACGCATGCCAATGACCAAGACTAGCATGTCATTTCTGAAAAATATAGCAGCCCGCATGTTTTCAAAAAACAAAAGTGGGTCCTATCCAATTCTGATAAAAATTATTTTATTTTTCGAACTTCAGAAATTCATAATAAATATCTCTTTTATAAGAAAATTTTAAATCTCATGTCTATTCCATAGAAAATTTAATTCTCTACAACTTTGTCAGTTTAAGTTTTTCCAAATTCCAAATAGAAAATATCCGAAATCTACAAACGGATGATTTTCAATACCTTAAAAAATTCATAACAAACCATACGTTAATTTTTAACGGTTCAAAATTTGTGGATATATACTCAACTTATATAAGTATAACATATCCAAAAATCACAACGATCCAACGATCGGATTAAAATTATAACTCATGCACTAGAGCTTTAAGAACACTATTTTGATTTTTTAAAACCTCCATTTCGACAAAATACTGATAAAACACCTAAAAATTAAATCCTTCATTTATATCCACATAAAAATAAATATTTCCTTATCATATAAATCAATAATTAATTATTCACAAATAATATTACAGAATCACAATTATGACAACCAGGTCGTTTCCAAGAAAGAGGGAGCTTTTCGATAAGGATTTCTCCTTACTGACGTGCAATTAGGTGACCAAACCTCTCCTTAGACAGAACTTCCTTAGACATTGTCAATAATGCTATCTAATAATATTATTCAAATATTATGAATTATTGATCTAATAATGGAGATACTGTGCAGTGATAATTATTGAAACAACAATAATATAAAATATCAACGCAGCAATTATTGAACCGATAAAATAAAATATGGAACAGTAATTACTATAACAATTATTGAGTAGTCCCTTCTTACGTAAGAATCAATAATTCAACAATGCTTTGCAATACCATGTTCTACTATGCAACAACGCGTATTATTGTATTTTAACTACCAAGTATTCCAACAGTGCTAACGGTAACGATTACACCGTTATTTATAAAAACATAAATTTGTCATTTTCTTTATCCGACAGCTATTCTGTTATGGGGTCCACCGATGATTGTGCCGTCGTACGAATATTTTCTTTTAAAACGAATTCCCCGACCAATCGAATATTTTATAACCACTTGCTTATTTTGCAAAATTTATAAATATTGCCCATAACTATAACATTATATCAAATTTACTCCTTAATATTCAAAAATAATATTTATAGAAAATTCATCTTTATTCATAAAAGTTGGGGTCTTACAACCTCCCCTTCTTATGAAATTTCGCCCTTAAAATTAGGGTACGTACCTGGTATGTCGAAGAGGTAAGGATACCTTGATTTCATTTTAGATTCTAATTCCCAGGTCATTTCCTCAATATCGTGATTTCTCCACAAAACTTTGACTTGAGGTATAACCTTGGAGCGTAAAATATGTTCCTTCTTATCCAAGATTTTAACAGGAAGCTCTTCATAGGTTAAATCTTCAGCTATTTCGTCCGATTCTAACTCAATAATGTGGTTCGGGTCTCTCACATATTTACGTAACATAGATATGTGAAAAATGTTATGAACATGAGACATACTTGGGGGTAAGGCGAGTCTATAGGCCACAGTTCCTACTCGTTCGAGGATTAAAAATAGGCCAATGAATCAAGGATTGAGCTTTCCTCTCTTTTCAAATCTCGTAACTCCTTTCCATGGAGCAACACGTAACAACACATGTTCTCCAATATTGAATTCCATGTCCTTTCGATGAAGATCAGCATAACTCTTTTGTCGATCTTGCGAGATTTTTATACGTTGTCAGATCGTTTGAATCTTTTTCGTAGTCCTACGTACCAACTCCGGTCCCAACACCGTTGCTTCACCCACCTCATCCCAGCATACTGGAGAATGACACTTTCTTCCATACAACGCCTCGAATGGAGCCATGCCAATACTTGCTTGATAACTATTGTTGTAAGAAAACTCCACCAATGGTAAGAACTTGTCCCAACTTCCTTTGAAGTTAAGGATAAAAAGTCTTAATAGATCTTCAAGAGTTTGAATAGTCCTCTCTAACTGCCCGTCCGTCTGAGGATGATATGCCGAGCTAAATCGTAAATTCGTGCCCATAGCTTTCTGCAAACTAACCCAAAATCGTGAAGTGAATCTTGGGACTCGATTAGAAACTATGGATACTAGCATACCATGCAATCTTACAATCTCGTTTATGTATATACGAGCAAGACGTTCAAGTGTATAAGTTTCTCGTATAGGTAAGAAATGAGCCGACTTAGTCAATCTATCAACAATGACCCAAATCGCATCTATGCCTTGAGAAACCTTGGGAAGACCGGTAACGAAATCCATGATAATGTGCTCCCACTTCCATTCTGGAATTTCAAATGGTTGCAAAGGACCTTTTAGTACTTGATACTCCATCTTGACTCGTTGACAAGTTAGACACCTTGAGATAAACTCCGCGATCTCTCTCTTTATATTGCTCCACCAAAATGTATGTCGAAGATCATGGTACATTTTGGTACTCCCAAGATGGATTGCAAACGGTGTGTTGTGCACCTCCATCATAATTTTATACTTTAAATTAGGGTCGTTAGGAACTTAAAGTCTGGAGTTGACTGGAAGTATTCCTTCTTCATCGATTTTTGCTTCCGGTATAGCACTTTCTTGCACTTTCTTCCTCATACGCATCAGCTCCAGGTCTGTAGCTTGAGCAGCTTTAACTTTATCGATTAAAGTCGGTTCTACTCGTATATTCGCTATCATCACATGGGTCCCTGGAGTCTTTAACTTTATCTCCATCCTTTACAAGTCATATAAAATGGGCCTTTATGTTAACAATATCGCACTCGTACCCGCATATGATCTTCTACTAGATGCGTGAGCTACTACGTTCGCTTTACCAGGATGGTATTGAATGATATGATCATATTCTTTTAACAGTTTGAGCCAACGTCGTTGTCGCATGTTGAGTTCCTTTTGAGTGAAGAAATATTTGAGGCTTTTATGATCCGTAAAGATCTCTACTTTCTCCTCATACAAGTAATGCCTCCAAATTTTAAGTGCGAAGACAACAGCTGCCAACTCTAGATAATGAGTAAGATAATTCCTCTCATATTCTTTGAGTTGCTGAGAGACATAGTGTAAGACCCCAACTTATTATTAAATAAAATTAAATTTTCTCTATTTATTATTTTGAAATAGTAAAGGTTGATTTGATTAATGTGGTTAGTTATGGGTAAAATGCGTAAATATTTCAAATAAGTAAGTGGTTATAAAATATTCATTTTTGTCGATGAATATTCATTTAGTTGTGGAGTATTCTTGCTGTCGGGGAATATTCGTACGACGACGCAGCCTTGTGTGGGCCCCATAACGGAAAACGATTGGATGAAGAAAACGACAAGTATAAGTTGTTTATAAATAACGGCGTAGTTGTTACCGTTAATACTGTTAGAATACCCGGTGGTTAAAACACAGTAGCACACGGTATTGTACCAATTATTGATTCTTACATAAGAAGGCACTACTCAATAATTGTTACAGTAATTACTGTTTAATATTTTATTTTATTGATTCAATAATTGCTACGTTGATATTTTATATTATTGTTGTTTCAATAATTATCCTTGTACAGTATTTTCTATTATCAGATCAATAATTCATATTATTTGAATAACATTATTAGATAGCATTATTGGCAATGTCTTGAAAGTTCTGTCTAAGGAGAGGTTTGGTCATCTAATTGCGTGCCAATAAGGAGAAATCCTTATTAGAAAGCCTCCTCTTTCCTGAGAACGGTCTGGTTGTCATAATTGTGATTCTGTAATATTATTTATGAATAATTAATTATTACTTTATATGATAAGGAAATATTTATTTTATGTGGATATAATTGATGGATATATTTATTTTATGTGAAGCAATTAATGTTGATGTGTTTTTGTCGGAATGGAGGTATTAAAAATTAAATCACTATTTTTGAGATATATTGCGTGAGTTATAATTTTTAATCTGACCGTTGGATCGTTGTGATTTTTGGATATGTTATACATATATAAGTTGAGTATATGTCCACAAATTTTGAACCGTTAAAAATGAACGTATAATTTGTTATGAATTTTAAGAGGTGACTGATTCAGAAATTAGGATTAGAAATGATTTTGGTGGAAAATTCTAGAATTGAGTGGGCCCCACTTGTGGTTGGTGAAGAAATATGCTAAACTTTACTTCAAATGTGGTGGGTGGCAATAGTAGCAGGTAAAGCCATCAGGTAATAGGTCAAGTCTGATTCGGCGTGCTAACAGTTTCCTATAAATAGAGGGCTAAGTTAGAATTCAAAATTACACCAGAAACATAAGCTTTCTCTCTTTTTTTCTCTATATTATCGAGCGTATTTTGTGAGTATTTAGATACTTTGTGAGTTTTTATTTATCAGTGCAAGTTTCCTTCAGTCTTATACCGATATTCAGAACAGAAGTAATGCTATCTTGAGGTAAGGGATGCTATTTTCTTCTTAAAAGATATTATTTTCTTCAATACCATTATGCCGAAATATTGGTTTGAACTTTTTATCAAATTTGGAACTTGTTGTGTCGGGGTTACTATTCACGTATACGGCACTATTCACATATACATCACTATTCACGAATACGACACTATTCACCAAAAAATAAAATTTTTCCTTTTTGTCCAAGATGTCTATTATGGTTACTATCTTTGATTGTATCCATGTTTTGATCTTTATTTTTGAATTCTACTTCACAATTGGTTGTTATGGAGTATTATTACACTTGGATAAACTATAATACGAATCCCTAATATTTGTCCTTCTGTCTGACTGGATTTGTTTTCTTTAAAATATTTTTCATCATCCTCAGTCCTAAATGATGATATTACTGAATATCTTTGGCCTGTACTGCAAAGATGAATGATTAACTGATCAATATCTTTGGTCGTAGTGCAAAGATGAACAGGTGTTGAGATGAACATAACCGACTGGTGATACAAATGAATATCTTTGGCCTGTGGCGCAAAGATGAATATTTGATTCAAGATGTATATTGATTGATGTTACAGGGATACAATATCGTTGATGGGTTTTTAAATCTTAGAAGATAGTAGAATTCATTCTCTACTTGACTCTTCTAATGGTTTGCAGTTTCCACTGCAGTTGTTGATCTAAAATTTGTTGTCTATTATATTTTATCATATTTTTTCTTGTTGAAGTCTAATGATAAGTTGTTGTATATTATCTTAGTCATAATATTCTTCACTGAGCTAGTTGAGCTCACCCTTTTCCTTTTTGTTCCATTTTTCTCAAGAGGCGAGAATATAGCGGGAACTAGTTGGGGTGTAGAGTGATGTTTCTAGTCAATTGTGTTAGCAGTCCTCACTATTTTATAAAATAGTGTTTCAATAATTGTAATGAGAACTTATTTAAGTGTGGATATTGTCTAGAAGGCAATATTTGTATTTAAACTCACAGTATTGTGTTGTCATATTTTGCGCGACAAGTGTTTTAAGGAAGTTGTATTTGTTTCTGTACCATGTATTTGGCGACTCATAATGGGTGATGTATACCTATTTTTGAGGCGTCACAGTTGGTATCAGAGCTTAGGGATATGGTCTCTAGCGGAGATTGGGGAATAGAACTAGGAGGGGAGAGACGAGTAAATCCTTCGCTAGTGTGTCCTACCTAAGCTTATTTGTTGGTTGGTCATAATATAGGGATATTATGTGATATGTTAATTTGTTTAATTAACCCTTGTTTTATTGCAGTATTTAGGAATGGCTGCTAAGAACGTTAACAATGGAGTGTATGAGACTGTGGAAACACCTTTAGTTACCAATCAGGAGAATGTGCAACAGGCTTGCAATATTCCTCCTGTAAACAACGTTACCGAGCAAACGATGAATGATGGAATGTTTAGGAGCTTTTGCAGTTCATGCAAAATCAGACGAGGAGACTCGTGTGCAGAATACGGGTGGAAATGATAACAATGCGTGGTTTATCACGGCCAAGCAGTTTAAAGAGTTGGGACCACCAGAATTTTGGGGAAAGTCGGATCCAATTAAGGCGAAAACGTGGGTCAAGCAAATTACCAAGATATTTGATGTCTTGGGATGCACGGAGGAACAGAAGGTTCCATTCGCCACTTTTATGTTTCGTAATGAGTCAGATTACTGGTGGGAATCTGTAAAATGTACCCATCCAACTGCACTCAGCATGTCTTGGGAAACGTTTCAGAAATTGTTTAATGACAGGTACTTTCCTGAAAGTATTCGTCATATGAAGGAGGTAGAGTTTATTAGACTGGAACAAAATAACATGACGGTGTCCCAATACGAGGCGAAGTTCGCGGAGTTATCCAGGTTTGCACCTCATTTGGTGGAGAACGAGGAACGTATGACGAGGATGTTTTTGATAGGTCTAAAACTCGAGATTCGGCAATATCTTATCTCTCCTAAATTTTTTTTATATTCAGATGTTGTAAACATGGCTTAATTATTAGAGCGAGATAATGAGTATGTTCAACCGAGGGACAACAACCAGGGTCAGACCGGTGATAGCAGTCATCAGAGCAATGATAACCAGCGGGGAGGAAGGAATACAGACAAAAGCGGTAATCACTCTGGTGGTAATTGTGGCTGTGAAAATAGAAGAAGCGAGTCGGGAGGAGATTTCAAGAAGAGAAGGTACAACAATGATAAAATGAAGACGTCAGCACAAACATCAACTGTTTCTAGGGGAGGAGAACGACCACCGGTCGTATGTTACAAATGTGGGAAAGAGGGACATATCAGCCCAAACTGTCCACAACAATCCAAGGTATGTTATACCTATGGAAAGGAGGGTCATATAGCTCGAGAGTGTTCTATAGCAAAACCAAGTTCAGTGGGGATGGTGACTCCAAAAGCTGTCCCGGATAAGTCGAAATCACCGGTTCCTGGAAGAGCGTTTGTTGTGACTGGCCAAAACACGAGAAACCCGAACGAGGTGATCACGGGTAAGCTAATCTTGAATTCTTGTGAAGTTTATACTTTACTAGATACCGATTCTACCCATTCTTTTATCTCTCCTGATTGTGCTCAACGTTTAAACTTGACTCTGGAGAAATTAGACTTTGACCTATCTGTGAAGACTCCGTTAGGAGAAACTTTCATTATATCTACAGTTTATAAATCTTGCTTAATCCAAGTTGGCACAATCACATTACCTGTTGACCTTATCTCTTTAAAGATACTTGCTTTTGATGTGATTTTAAGAATGGATTGGTTAACTACTCATCATCGTAAGGTTGTTAGTTTTCATATTCCTAACCAACCTGTTATGCGAATTCAAGCAACCAAACCACTAAAATCAATCGTTGTCATATCAAACCATAAAGTCATTCGTTTATTGAAAAATAGATGTCAAGCTTTCTTAGCCCATGTTATAGACTTGAACAAAAACACGTCAGATTTGAATAATATTTCTGTTGTTAGTGAATTTCCTGAAGTACTTTTTGGTCTATCCCCAGAACGTGAAGTTGAATTCTTTATTGACCTTGAACCCGGTACAAAACCCATTTCTAAAACCCCATATCGAATGGCTCCTATTGAACTTCAGGAGTAAAAAGTCCAATTATAGGAGTTGTTAGACATCGGTTTCATTCGTCCTAGTACGTCTCCTTGGGGTGCTCCTGGTTTATTCGTAAAGAAGAAAGACGGGAGTATGCGACTTTGTATTGACTATCGATAATTGAACCATGTCACCATCAAGAATAGGTATCCGCTACCTCGTATTGATGACCTGTTCGACCAGTTGCAAGGAGCACAATTCTTTTCAAAGATCGATCTTCGTTCTGGATATCATCAGATGAAGATTAAAACTGAGGATATTCCAAAGACTGCCTTCAGAACTCGGTATGGGCATTATGAATTCTTAGTCATGTCTTTTAGATTGACTAATGCTCCTGCTACTTTTATGCATATGATGAACCGTGTGTTCAAAGAATATTTAGATTAGTTCGTTGTTGTCTTTATTGATGACATCCTCATCTATTCCAAAAGCCGTGAAGATCATGAGTGCCATTTGAAGTTGGTACTGCAAAGGCTTCGTGAAAACAAGCTATATGCCAAACTGAAAAAATGCGAGTATGGCTTGAGGAAGTAGCATTCCTTAGGCACGTGGGGTCAAAATATGGAGTATCTGTCGACCCGGCGAAGATTGAAGCCATACAAAGTTGGGAGCAACCGAAGTCGGTGACCGAAGTACGTAACTTTCTGGGCTTAGCTGGTTATTATCAAAGATTTGTGGAAGGATTTTCTCGAATCGCTACTCCATTAACTCAGCTGACTCGGAAGGATACAAAATTCGTATGGAGCGAATAATGCAAGAAGAGTTTCCAAGAGCTCAAGAGGAAACTCATTTCGGCACATGTTTTGACAATACCATCTGGTTCAGATGGATTTGTTAGCTACATGGATGCTTCAGGCAAAGGATTAGGATGTGTTCTCATGCAACATGGGAAAGTCATAGCCTATGCCTCGCGACAACTCAAAGAATATGAGAGAAATTATCCTACTCATGATTTGGAGTTGGCAGCAGTCGTTTTCGCATTGAAAATTTGGAGACACTACCTGTATTGGGAGAAAGTGGAGATCTATACGGATCATAAAAGCCTCAAATATTTCTTCACCCAAAAGGAACTCAACATGCGACAACGACGTTAGCTCGATCTGTTGAAAGATTACGACCATACCATCCAATATCATCCTGGAAAAGTAAACGTGGTAGCTGACGCATTGAGTAGAAGATCATATGCGAAAACGAGTGCGATATTATCAACACAAAGGCCCATTTTGTATGACTTATAAAGGATGGAGATAGAGGTAAAGGCTCTAAGTACCCATGTGATGATATCAAATATACGAGTAGAACCGACTTTAATCTATAAAGTTAAAGCTGCTCAAGCTATGGACATAGAGCTGATGCGTATGAAGAAGAAAGTGCAAGAAGGTGCTATTCCAGAGCAAGAATCGATGAAGAAGGAATACTTTGAGTCAACTCCAGACTTTTCATTCCTAACGATTCTGACTTGAAGCATAGAATCATGATGGAGGCATATAACACACCGTTTGCAATCCATCTTGGAAGTACCAAAATGTATCATGATCTTCGACATACATTTTGGTGGAGCAATATGAAGAGAGAGATTGCGGAGTTTATTTCAAGGCGTTTAACTTGTCAACGTGTAAAGGTGGAGCATCAAGTGCCAAAGGGTCCATTGCAACCACTTGAGATCCTGAAATGGAAGTAGGAACACAATTCCATGGATTTCGTTACAGGTCTTCCCAAAGTTTCTCAAGGCATAGATGCGATTTGGGTTATTGTTGATAGATTAACCAAGTCTGCTCATTTCTTACCTATACGGGAGACTTATTCCCTTGAACGTCTTGCTCGTATGTACGTGAATGAGATTGTGAGATTGCATAGCATGCCAGTATCCATAGTTTCAGATCGTGACCCAAGATTCACTTCACGATTTTGGGTTAGCTTGCCGAAAGCTATGGGCACGGATTTACGATTCAGTTCAGCATACCATCCTCAAACGGATGGGCAATCAGAGAGGACTATTTAAACTCTTGAAGATCTATTAAGACTCTGTGTTCTAGATTTTAAAGAAAGTTGGGATAAGTACTTGCCACTGGTGGAATTCTCCTACAACAACAGTTATCAGACAAGTATAGGTATGGCTCCATTTGAAGCCTTGTATGGACAAAAGTGTTGTTCTCCAGTATGCTAGGACGAGGTGGGTGAAGCAACGTTGTTGGGAGCAGAATTGGTACGCATAACTACAGAGAAGATCTAAACGATTCGACAACGTATACAAACGGCACAGGATCGACAAAAGAGTTATGCGGATCTTCATCGAAAGGATGTAGAATTTAGTATTGGGGATCATGTATTGTTACGTGTTTCACCATGGAAAGGAGTTACAAGATTTGGGAAGAGATGAAAGCTCAATCCACGATTTGTTGGTCCATTTGAAATTCTTGACCGAATAGGAAATGTGGCATATCGACTCGCATTACCTCCAAGCATGTCTCATGTTCATAATATTTTTCACGTATCTGTGCTTCGTAAATATGTGAAAGACCCGAGCCACATAATTGAGTTAGAACCAGACGAGATAGCATAAGATTTAACGTACGAGGAGGTACCTGTTAAGATATTGGATAGGAAAGAGCATGTCCTACGCACCAAGGTTATACCACAAGTTAAGGTTTTGTGGAGAAACCATGCTATTGAAGAAATGACCTGAGAGTTAGAATCAGAAATGAAAGCGAGGTATCCTCACCTTTTCGAAACACCAGGTACGTACGTCAATTTTGAGGACGAAATTTCTTAAGGAGGGGAGGTTGTAAGACCCCAACTTATTATTAAATGAAATTAAATTTCCTCTATTTATTATTTTGAAATAGTAAGGGTTGATTTGATTAATGTGGTTAGTTATGGATAAAATACGCAAATATTTCAAATAAGTAAGTGGTTATAAAATATTCATTTTTGTCGATGAATATTCGTTTGGTCGTGGAATATTTTTGCTGTCGGAGAATATTCGTACGACGGCGCAGCCTTGTGTGGGCCCCATAACGGAAAGCGATTGGATGAAGAAAACGACAAGTATAAGTTGTTTATAAATAACGGCATAGTTGTACCGTTAATACTATGTGAATACCCGGTGGTTAAAACACAGTAGCACACGGTATTGCACCAATTATTGATTCTTACGTAAGAAGGCACTACTCAATAATTGTTACAGTAATTACTGTTTAATATTTTATTTTATTGATTCAATAATTGCTACGTTAATATTTTATATTATTGTTGTTTCAATAATTATCGTTGTACAATATTTTCTATTATCAGATCAATAATTCATATTATTTGAATAACATTATTAGATAGCATTATTGGCAATGTCTTGAAAGTTCTGTCTAAGGAGAGGTTTGGTCATCTAATTGCGTGCCAATAAGGAAAAATCTTTATTAGAAAGCCCCCTCTTTCTTGGGAACGGTCTGGTTGTCATAATTGTGATTCTGTAATATTATTTGTGAATAATTAATTATTGATTTATATGATAATGAAATATTTAATTTATATGAATATAATTGATGGATATATTTATTTTATGTGAATGAATTAATGTTGAGGTGTTTTTGTCGGAATGGAGAAATTAAAAAGTAAATCATTGTTCTTGAGATATATTGCGTGAGTTATAATTTTTAATCTGACCGTTGGATCGTTGTGATTTTTGGATATGTTATACATATATAAGTTGAGTATATGTCCACAAATTTTGAACCGTTAAAAATGAACGTATAATTTGTTATGAATTTTAAGAGGTGACAGATTCGAAAATTAGGTTTACAAATGATTTTGGTGGAAAATTCTAGAATTGAGTGGGCCACACTTGTGGTTGGTAAAGAAATATGCTAAATTTTATTTCAAATGTAGTGGGTGGCAATAGTAGTAGGTAAAGCCATCAGGTAGCAGGTCAAGTCTGCTTCGGTGTGCTAACATTTTCCTATAAATAGAGGGCTAAGTTAGAATTTAAAATCACACTAAAAACATAAGCTTTCTCTCTTTTTCTCTCTATATTATTGAGCGTATTTTGTGAGTATTTAGATACTTTGTGAGTTTTTATTTATCAGTGCAAGTTTCCTTCAGCCTTGTACAGATATTACGAACAGAAGTACTGTTTTTTTGAGGTAGGGGATGTTATTTTCTTCTTAAATGATATTATTTTCTTCAATATCATTATGCCAAAATATTGGTTTGAACTTTTTATCAAATTTAGATCTTTTTGTGTCGGGGTTACTGTTCACGTATACGGCACTATTCACGTATACAACACTATTTACGAATACGACACTATTCACCAAAAAATAAAATTTTTCCTTTTTTGTCCAAGATGTCTATTATGGTTACTATCTTTGATTATATCTATGTTTTGATCTTTATTTTTGAATTCTACTTCACAATTGGTTGTTATGGAGTATTATTGCACTTGGATAAACTGTAATACGAATCCCTAATATTTGTCCTTCTGTCTCACTGGATTCGTTTTCTTTAAAATATTTTTCATCATCCTCAGTCCTAAATGATGATATTATTGAATATCTTTGGCATGTAGTGCAAGGATGAATGATTAACTGATCAATATCTTTGGCCGTAGTGCAAAGATGAACAGGTGTTGAGATGAACATGACCGACTGGTGATACAAATGAATATCTTTGGCCTGTAGTACAAAGATGAATATTTGATTCAAGATATATATTGATTGATGTTACAGGGATAAAATATCGTTGATGGGCTTTTAAATCTTAGAAGATAGTAGAATTCATTCTCTACTTAACTCTTCTAATGGTTTGCTATTTCCGCTGCAGTTGTTGATCTAAAACTTGTTGTCTATTATATTTTATCAGATTTTTTCCTGTTGAAGACTAATGATAAGTTGTTGTATATTATCTTAGTCATAATATTCTTTACTGGGCTAGTTGCTCATGATCTTCACGGCTTTTGGAATATATGAGGATGTCATCAATAAAGACGACCACAAAGTGATCCAAATATTCCTTGAATACTTGGTTCATCATATCCATGAAGGCAACAGGAGCATTAGTCAATTCAAAAGACATGACTAGGAATTCATAATGCCCGTACCGAGTTCTGAAAGCCGTCTTTGGAATGTCATCGGTTCTAACCTTTAACTAATGATATCCGGAATGAAGATCGATCTTTGAAAAGAATTTGGCGCCTTGCAACTGGTCAAACAGGTCATCAATACGTGGCAATGGATACCTATTCTTGATGGTGACATGATTCAACTCTTGATAATCAATACAAAGTCGCATACTCCAATCTTTCTTTTTCACGAATAGAACAGGAGCACCCCAAGGAGACGTACTAGGACAAATGAAACCGATGTCTAACAATTCTTGCAATTGGGTCTTTAACTCCTGAAGTTCAATAGGAGCCATTCGATATGGGGCTTTGGAAATGGGTTTTGTACCATGTTCAAGGTCGATACAAAATTCAATTTCTCGCTCTGGGGGTAGGCTAGGAAGTTCTTCAGGGAATACGTCAGGAAATTTATTAACAATATAAATATCATTCAAAACTGACGTATTTTTGTTTAAATCCGTGACATGAGGTAAGAAAGCTTGACATCCATTTTTCAATAAACGAATAGCTTTATGGCTTGATATGATAGTGACTGATTTTAATGGTTTGGTTGCTTGAATTCACATAATAGGTTGGTTAGGAATATGAAAGCTAACAACCTTACGAAAATAATTTTTTTTGCATGATGAGTAGTTAACCAATCAATCCATTGAATTACGTCAAATGCCAGTATTTTCAATGAAATAAAATCGATAGGTAATGTGAGGGTACCGATTTGAACCAAACAAGACTTATAAGCAGTGGATGTAATGAAGGTTTCTCCCAACGAAGTTTCAACAGATAAGTCAAAGTCTAATTTCTCCGGAGTCAAATTTAAACGTTGCTCGCAAGTAGGAGAAATAAAAGAATGGGTAGAACCGATATCAAATAAGGTATAGACTTCGCTAGAGTTTATGATAAGCTTACCCGTGATGACCTCGTTCGGGTTCCTTGCTTTTTGGGAGGTCACGACAAACGCTCTCCCTTGAACTACCGGCTTTGACTTTTTTGGGATGGCCTTTGGTGCCTCCATCCTAGCTGGACTTGTCTTCGGTGCACGATAAAATCGGGCTAGGTGACCTTCTCTTCTATAATTATAACACGCTTTGGACTGCATCGCGCAGTTTGGACTGATGTGTCCCTCCCCTCCGCATTTGAAGCATATGATAGGTGGTCGTTCTCTTTCCTTAACAACGAGTGCTAGTGCTGACATCTTTCCATCATTGTTGAATCTCCTCTTCTTAAAAATTCCACTCTTATTGCCTTGGCCATGATTACCATCGAAGTGGTTACCATTTCTGGCATGTTGATTTCCTCCACGTTTGTTGTCATCGCTTCGATGACTGCTACCACTGGTATTATCATTTTGCTGGCTGCTCTCTCTTGGTTGGGTTGACTCATTATCACGTTCCAATAACTAAGCCCTATTCACAACATCTGAATACAAGTAAAGTTTGTGAGAGATAAGGTATTGACGAATCTCGGGTTTTAAACCTCTATGAAACATCCACGTTATTCTCTCCTCATTATTAACTAAGTGGGACGCAAATCGGGATAACTCAGCAAACTTGGCTTCGTACTGTGACGCGGTCATGTTGTTTTGCTCCAGTTTAATGAACTCTTCCTCTTTCATGTGACAAATACTTTTCAGAAAGTACTTGTCGTTGAACAGCTCTTGGAACTTCTCCCAAGACATCTTCAGTGCGGTAGGTTGAGTACGCTTTACAGATTCCCATCAGTAATCTGCTTCTGCCCGAAACATGAAGGTGGCAAAGGGAACCTTTTGCTCCTCAGAGCATCCCAAGACATCAAATATCTTGTTGATATGCTTTATCCACGTCTCCGCCTTAAGTAGTTTTGGTTCTCCAAAAAACTCCAGTGGTCCTAGCTCCTTGAACTGTTTAACAGTGACCGTCCGAGAGTTGTCAGTGTTTCCACCTGCATTTTTGACAGGAGTCGCTCTTGCCTGATGTTGCATGAATTGCAGAAAACCTCTGAACATCCTATCGTTCATCATTTGGTCAGTGTTGTTGTTCACCTGAGGATTGTTGTCTTCCTGCACATTATCCTGGTAATTAATCTATGGTGACTCAACGGTCTCCTGTGCTCTATTGCTATTCTCAACATTCTCAGATGTCATTTTCAAATACTGCCACAAAACAAGGGTTAACTGACATAGCACATATTATCCCTATATTCTGACCGGCCAATTAAATAACAAATAAACTTAGATAGGTCATACTAGCGAAGGAATTCCCCGTCTCTCCCCTCCTAGTTCTTGTCTCACATCTCAGCCAGGGATCATATCCCTAAGCTTTGATACCAACTGTGACGCCCCCAAAATAGGTATACATCACCCATCTTGAGTCGTCAAATACATGGTACAAAATTCAAATACAACTTAATAATACAATTGTCGTGTAAAATACGACAAAACATAAACTGAGATTTTTAAAATGAATATTATCTTCTAGACAGTATTCAACTGAAATGGTGTCCTCAATATAATTATTATCACAATATTTCATAGAATAGTGAGGACTACTAATGCTATCATATGAACCGTCACTCCGTTCTCCGACTAGTCCCGACTACGTTCTCATTTTTTGAAGAGGACAATGAAAGCAAAAGGGTGAGCTCAACTAGCCCAGTAAAAAATATTATGACTAAGATAATGCAGAATAATTTATGGACATATACTGAACTTATATATGTATAACATATCTAAAAATCACAACAATTAAACGGTCGGATTAAAATTATAACTTACGCACTAGAGCTTTAAGAACACTATTTTGATTTTTTAAAACCTCCATTCCGACAAAATACTTATAAAACACCTAAAAATTAAATCTTTCATTTATATCCACATAAAAATAAATATTTCCTTATCATATAAATCAGTAATTAATTATTCACAAATAATATTACAGAATCACAATTATGACAATCAGGTCGTTCCCAAGAAAGAGGGGGCTTTCCGATAAGGATTTCTCCTTACTGGCGCGCAATTAGGTGACCAAACCTCTCCTTAGATAGAACTTCCTTAGACATTGTCAATAATGCTATCTAATAATATTATTCAAATAATATGAATTATTGATCTGATAATGGACATACTGTGCAGTGATAATTATTAAAACAACAATAATATAAAATATCAACGCAACAATTATTGAACCAATAAAATAAAATATTGAACAGTAATTACTATAATAATTATTGAGTAGTGCTTTCTTACGTAAGAATCAATAATTCAACAATACTGTGCAATATAGTGTGCTATTGTGCAACAACGCGTATTACTGTATTTTAACCACCAAGTATTCCAACAGTGCTAACGGTAACGATTACGCCGTTATTTATTAAAACTCAAATTTGTCGTTTTCTTCATCCGACAGTTATTCTGTTGTGGGGTCCACCGATGATTGTGTCATTATACGAATATTCCCTGTTAAAATGAATATTCCCCGACCAATCGAATATTTTATAACCACTTGCTTATTTTGCAAAATTTATAAATATTGCCCATAACTATAACATTATATCAAATTTACTTCTTAATATTCAAAAATGATATTTATAGAAAATTCATCTTTATTCATAAAAGTTGGGGTCTTACAGTAGTAGCTAGAGTAGTATAGATATGTAAATATTGTATATCTAGTAGTGGCGTAAAACCCGCTTTTGTATAACAAAGGGTAGTCTTTTGTAAATCCCAATTCTTGAAAAGTAATTGCGGGAAAGTATTGTAATCAGCTTAGGCTGTGTAATGTAACTGATGTAGTATTATACTACAATAAATCAATATAAGCCTTTTACGGAACATGTTGAACAATGAATGTTGAAGTTATTGTTTAAATGGTGAATAATAACTAACTAACATGGAATGAATAATAACGAAATGTGTTGTTTGTTGTAACAGCAAAATGCGGCCAAGAAGAGTACCACGTAATCAAGGCGCTAACGTAATCCAATCGGAGGGAGGTCTGATTAACCCCATACAGGAATCTGTTAATTTGCTAACAGCAGCGTTTAATAGAACTGGGGCTAACATCCCCGTAAATCATGGTGTAGTACGAGCTACTACGTTTAAGGATTTTAAAAGCATAGGTCCGCCGGAGTTCAAAGGAACTACGGACCCTATCGAAGCCCAAACATGGGTGAAGGAAATCGAGAAGACATTTACCATAGCAAATGTCGACAAGGCCCGGAAGGTTGCTTTTGCAACCTGTATGATGAAGGGAGAGGCCAACTTTTGGTGGGAGGCCAACCAGGCTAGGGCCGGGATCAGGAATTTAACGTGGGTGAGGTTTAAGGAGATATTCTTCGAGAACTACTTTCCCACGAGCATGCAGGGAAGGATGGAGATGCGATTTTTGGACTTGAAACAAGGGGACATGACGGTTCCCCAGTACGCCACTAAGTTTAATGAACTGGCGAGGTTCGCTCCACACCAAGTGGACACCGAGGTTAGCAAGGCGCGACGGTTTGAGAAGGGCTTGAAACCCTGGCTCTATAATCGTATTTCTGTGATTCGAAGTACTTCGTTTGGGACCATTTTAAAGAAGGCGATAATCGCCAAAGGTGGTAGCCAGGCGTTGAGCCAGTACCACAAGGATAAGAAGAATAAGGGGAAAGTGGATGGGGGAGTGAAGAACGAGGGAGCCAGCGGGAGTGGCGAGAAAAGGAAAGGGATTAACTCTGGGAATACCGGAGTGAAACAATGAGACCCGAAGAGGAGAATGGAGGCCTGCAAGACCTATGGGAAGACTCACTTAGGAGTCTGTCTCAAAGGTAAGGTCGTATGCTACAATTGTGGACAGGAGGGGCACATTGCGCCTAACTGTCCAAGTCCGAAGAAAAACCATGGATGTTTTATGTGTGGGTCAACTGACCACATAGCAAAGAACTACCCGAAGAAGGGGACGGACGGGAATAAGGGCCCCAATAGTGGTAAGTTAACTATTGGGGGTCCAGCGCAGCCGGGTAGGCCGATGGCCCGTACCTTTAATATGACAGTCCAAGATGAGATGGCATCAGGGGACGTAGTCACAGGTATTATTCCGATCAATGACCTAAATGCTTACGTGCTGTTTGACTCAGGTGCTACTTGTTCATTTATCGTATATAATTTTTCTAGACGATTAGGATTGCTTCCCAAAAGGTTGCCAGTACCTTTAAATATTAAGGTAGCAAACGAAGAGATAATTCATGTTGAAGATGTTCATAGGAGTTGTTGCGTAGATATACGGGGTTGTAAACTATCGGTAGATCTGATACCGATGAAGCTAGGAGAATTAGACGTAATTCTCAAAATGGATTGGTTGATTAACCATGGGGCAATTATAGATTATCAAAAGAAGAGCGTAAACATTAAAACGTTAAGACAACCTCATATAATATTTTACGGTAATAAATTACCGAGACGTTCGTGTTGTCTTACCATGACACAAACTAGGAAACTATTAAGGGAGGGGTGTGTAGGTTATTTGTGCCATGTTGTTGATACCCAGAGAGTTGGAATGACCATGGAATAAATACCTATAGTAAGTGAATTCATGGATGTATTTCCAAGTGAGTTGTCAGGTCTTCCACCTGATAGGGAGACCGAGTTCGTAATAGACATTGTGCCAGGAGCGACACCAGTTTCCAGGGCACCGTATCGTATGGCACCAGTGGAGATAAAGGAGTTGATGGTGCAGTTACAAGAACTGTTGGACAGGAAGTACATTCAACCGAGTGTTTCACCGTGGGGAGCACCAGTACTATTTGTCAAGAAGAAGGACGGTTCGTTAAGACTTTGTATCGACTACAGAGAGTTGAACAAGTTAACGATAAAGAATAAGTACTCATTGCCCAGGATCGATGATCTTTTTGATAAGTTGAAAGAGGCAAAGTATTTTTCCAAAATAGATTTAAGGACGGGGTATCATCTGCTTAAGGTTAGGAATGAGGACGTACCAAAGACAGCATTCAAAACTCGTTATGGTCATTACGAGTTTTTGGTGAAGTCATTTGGGTTGACTAATGCACCAGCTGCATTTATGGATATGATGAATAGGGTGTTCAAACAATATTTGGACAAGTTCGTCGTGGTGTTTATCGATGATATTCTAGTCTATTTAAAGACGCCAGAAGATCATGCTGAACACCTAAGAATAGTGTTGGAAACACTAAGGAAGGAGAAGTTATATGCGAAGTTCACGAAGTGTGAATTTTGGTTAGAGAGGGTACAGTTTTTAGGACATATCATTGACCATGAGGGGATTTCAGTAGATCCAGCGAAGGTGGAAGCCGTGATAAATTGGGAACAATTGAAAATACCGACTGAGGTGTAGAGTTTCCTAGGGTTAGCGGGATACTATCGGAGATTCATTCAGGATTTTTTGAAGATAGCTACTCCGTTGACTAACTTGACAAGAAAGACGGTAAAATACGTATGGACGGAGAAATGCGAGGACAGTTTTCAAGAACTGAAGAAGAGATTGAGTGAAGCGCCTGTTTTGTCATTACCCGATGATATAGGAAATTTTGTAGTTTATAGCGATGCTTTGCATAGAGGACTTGGTTGCGTGCTCATGCAACAAGGTAAGGTCATTGTGTATACATCAAGGCAGTTGAAGGATTATGAAAAAGTTTACCCTACTCATGATCTGGAACTGGTCGCGGTAGTATTTGTCTTAAAGATATGGCGACATTGTCTTTACGAGGAAAAATGTGAGATATACACGGATCACAAGAGTCTAAAATATATCTTCACACAGAAGGAGTTGATTATGAGACAGAGGAGATGGCTGGAGTTGATAAAGGATTACGACTGTAAAATCCTGTATCACCCTGGAAAAGCCAATGTAGTGGCCGACGCCTTAAGTAGGAAGGGTCGGGAAAAGTTGTCTATGTTAACAGCTCAAACTGAGTTAATAACAGAGATGGCTAGGATGGAGATAGTGGTGAAGTTGTTGAGTGAATCGGAGCAGATACTGTTTGCGACGGAGATGCAATCTACCATCGTAGAGAGAGTCAAGGAGGTGCAGCTCAAAACTGATGAGTGTGACAAGATAAAGAAGCGGTTAACCAATGAAAAAGATATTAAGTACAATCTTGATAATGAGGGATTATTAAAATTTGAGGGAAGAATTTGGGTTCCAAATGAGACGAAATTAATGGAGCAAATTTTATAAGAGGCTCACAATTTGAGGTACTCCATTCATCCTGGTAGCACTAAGATGTATCAAGACCTTCGACAAAAATTTTGGTGGCCGAATATGAAGAGAGAGATAGCCAAGTATGTGAATAGGTGCTTAACTTGTCAGAAAGTTAAGGCCGAACATCAACGACCAAGTGGCTTGTTACGGTCATTGGAGATTTCAGAGTGGAAGTGGAAGCATATCACCATAGACTTTGTGGTGGTACTTCCGACTACTCAGAAGGGATATGATGCGATTTGGGTAATAGTGAACCAGTTGACGAAGTCAGCTCACTTTTTGCCAATTTGAGTTAAGTATAACTTAGACCAGTTAGCTAAACTTTATGTTAAGGAAATTATTTCCAGACATGAAGTACCAATTTCGATTGTGTCAGATTGTGACCCACGATTCACGTCGAACTTTTGGAGGAGTCTGCAAGACCGGTTGGGGACGCAGCTAAAGTTGAATACGGCATATCATCCACAAATCGATGGACAGAGCGAGAGGACAATTTAGACGTTAGAAGATATGTTGAGATCCTACGTCATGGATTTCAAGGGTAGTTGGGATGATCATCTACCGTTAGTCGAGTTTGCATATAACAACAGTTATCATGCAAGCATAGGTATGCCGCCTTACGAAGCCTTATACGGAAGAAAATGCATAACACCATTGTATTGGGATGAAGTGGGAGAACGCCAAATGCTAGGACCAGAATTGGTGTAACAAACAACGGATATAGTTAAGCTAATACGAATGCGATTGGTAGCAGCTCAAGACAGACAAAGGAAGTTTACAGATTTGCATCAAGTAAATAGCGAGTTCGAGGTAGGCTCGTACGTATTTCTAAAGGTATCTCCGTGGAAAGGAAAGATACGCTTTGTAAAGAAGGGAAAGTTAAGTCCCAGGTTTGTAGGACCTTTTGAGATATTAGAAAAGGTGGGAGGGGTAGCTTACATGGTAGTGTTACCTCCAAACCTGGAACGAATACATAATGTGTTTCATGTATCTGTATTACGTCCTTATAAGCCTGATTACAAACACGTAATAGAATATGAGCCGATTCATATCGAGAAGGACTTAACCTATGAGGAGACGCCAATTCAAATCATTGATAGAAAAGAGTAAGTTCTACGGAATAAAGTTATACCGTCTGTAAAGGTATTATGGCAGAACCACTATGTCAAAGAAGCAACGTGGGAATTGGAAGAAAAGATGAAGAAGAATTACCCTCAATTATTTGTGTAATTTTTTCATTATAACGAGATTCTGGGGACAGAATCTTTATAAGGGGGTGAGAGTGTAACGGCCCGGAAAATCGAACCTTTTGTAAATACTTTTATAATGAATAAAATAATATTATTTGTTATTATTATGTGCTAGTAAGATGGATGTCGTTCTGTAACCTAGAAACGTCGGAACGTCGTAGTATTTTAACTATTATTTGTTATTATTATGTGCTAGTAAGATGGATGTCGTTCTGTAACCTAGAAACGTCGGAACGTCGTAGTATTTTAACTACGTGAAGGAATTAAAGTGTTTGAATTTTCAAGATAAAAATAAAAGATTTTCGAGAAATTTTTCAAAAAACACTATTCATCATTTTTCGCTCGGGAATTATTTTTGAACTTTCGAAAAATATGTAAAGTTATAATATCAAGGTGAGATGGATTATGTAATAATAATTCAAGTATGGAAAACGTAATATTTCGTCTGTGGACTTAATTTGAGAACGTTAGGAAAATCAAGTGTTAAGAATTTAATGTAATGATCATATGATGCGTATGTCTTGTATGAGGTAAAGTATACGTGTATGATACGAAGTATTATACGAGTATATTATGAATTAGTATACGAGTTAGAATACGAGAATTATACGTATAGTACATGTGATAAGGTTTTTAATTAAATAACATGGACTAGTAGGATTGTGTAAACAATTGTATAGTCCAATAAACATTAAGGTGTAAGCCCAAATGGTGGTTAATGTGAAGCCCAATGTAAGTTAATGCAAGCCCAAAGATAAGTAAGTAATTTAAAACCTAAGCCCATGTAATGATCCATTAGGTAATTAAGATCCATGGGGCAACCCATGGGTGAACTTGGTGACCAAGAGTTTTGTGTGGTGGGAAAGAAAGAAGTGTAATGGCCAAGTTTACTTAGGAGTTAAGTAGTGAATAGTAAGGAGGTTAGTAAGGAGGTGGAATAACCTAATGACACTTTTACCCTAACTTTAGAAATCCTATAAATAGAGGAGGAGTTGGCTCATTAGTTGTTTGTTAATTCCATCCAAGATAAAATAATTTATTGGTTAGAGAGAATAAGCACATATAAGCTAAAACTTCCATTGTTAGATTTTCAAGAAGAAGAAAGCTAGTTATCCAAGGTAATTGATCTTATGATCTTATATTCTTCCATCTCTACCATGATAGCCTGATAGAGAAGTGATGAACATGTATGCTAAGAAAACTTAAGAAGGGATAAGCTAAATGACTTAAGTATTAATAAGCCAGAAATAAGTACTTTGTCCATGAAAAAGCTATGAACTAAAGAAGAACTTGTAAGCCTTATATCATGTCTATATGTATGAATAATAGTATGATAAAAAGATGTAAAAATGATGGTTAGAAGGCTTTAACTATCACAAGCCATGAGAACTAAAGTTATATGAAATTTATACGTTGATAAGTAAATAAGTTTATGAAGAACATGTAATGACTTAACATAAAAATAAGTTGTTGTAATATGTAGGTTGAAATGTCTAATTAATGGATTGAATCTAATTTGAATGATGAACAAATCACTAGTAACAACGTTTTGTCGGAATTCACACGATTGGACGATAATCGTCGAATACGTGAAATTCTCAAAATGGAAGTCAGATTTTGTGTTTGAACTCGGAAATGTTGGCTTTTGATAGAGATAAGTCTTATTTGGCATTATAGAGTTGCGGACTCGAAAATGGCAGAATTCCGACTTAGAACGAAGAAACGAGCGTTGAACGTTCACGGACGTTTATCATTTTCGTTAAAAATGGACTAATAGGTTAATTTTTAGTTAACGAAGTCAAATAGATGAAATTCTTTCATGGACATGTAGCGCATGTAATTTGTGAACCGTAGACTCTTAAACGAGCCAATTCGGACTTATAACGAAGAAGTTACGAGCCCGGGAGTTTCACAAAATTTCAAGTTTGTCAAAATTTTCTGGTGCACAGAGCTGGCGCCGCAGCGCTAGCCCAAGGACAAATAGCCCACGCCGCAGCGCCGAGCTTGGCCGAGCAAAGCTATCACATATTGTTAGTTGGCGCCGCAGTGCGACCATAACAAAGGAGACTCGCGCCGCAGCGCCGAGTCTGGGTTTTCTAGCACTAGTACATGGCGCCGCAGCGCGGCACAAAGAGGGATTGCTGGCGCCGCAGCGCCAGTCCTAGGGTTTGCATAGAGAGGATTACTTATTAAGATAAAAAGAAAGAAAACCTAATAAACATGAAGTAACATTGGTAATACATTGTTAAACCTCAAGTATGATCACTAAGGGTTGAAGTAAGTCAATTGTATATGAACTTAAGAAGGACGTAACGAAAAGCCGGGACCAATAATAACAAATCTAATATGTAATTAGATTGAGAAGAATGGTAAGATTATTTAGGAACCATGTAAGTTAGTCATGACCTAATGTGTTATGTGATGTAATCATTTACTGTAGAGACCTTAAAGACTTAACGTGAACGTGTTATAACTGTAGCAGACGCTAAAGGCAAGTGTTCTAACCCTTGTTCCAGTTCAATCTGGACAAGCTTTGTGATTCATGTATTCTTACGCATGAGTTAATGTCTGATGAAGTCAACACCAATTCTTTCGGCTAGACTTACGATATGTTGGATTTCTTATAATCTATCAAAGCATTGTCAATGATTTACCAAACTTCTATTGGTGTGGTTTTCAAAAGGTGACTGAGTATGCTAAAATGTTTTGTCGTCAAACGACGGGTACGTGAGGTTGCAATAACTTAAACGTATACACGTTTAATGAATGTAGTGTTGATCACCTAGAAGTGCTCGTAAGCTATGCCGGACTTACGGACTTAGTGTCGGGATGTCCTTTTTAAAGTACTTATGAAATGCTTATGGTCTTGGACCGAAATTGATGTTTTACTGCATATTGTTACTGTAAAACGTTTTAGATGAAAAGAAGTGTTATTTTGAATTATCAATAGTACTTCATAGCTATTGTTCAGTTATTGAAGATATACGATTCCTATGTTTCAAGCATGTTAGTTTTATTAGAATTGTTGTACTTGTTGAGCTAGTTAGGCTCACTCTTGCTTGAACCATATGAATGCAGCTAAGATCGAACGGACCGATGGATCCGGCAAGGATAAAGGGAAGGCTAAGGCGAACCCGTAGATTACTTATGTAATAGTATAGGTTTGTAATGATAATATTTGATATTATGATAAGGACAAATGTAACGGTTATAAAGAACCTGGGGGAATGTTAATATTATTTTGAATATATATAAGACATATTCATTCTTTTGAGGCATTTCAATTGAATGTTTGTGTGAAATGTAGCACCGTGTAGCACTATTTATCGGGTTGGAAGATACCCGTATTTGGGGGCATCACATTATATTCTTAAAATACTTAACTTCTCTTTATTATTCATTTTAAACTCTCATTTAATATTATTAATTATTTAATAATATTTTAATTATTTACAAGTATTATTAATCATTTAATAATGTCTTACCCACCACATAATATTCTTAATCATTTATAATATCTTACTCATCCCATAATATTATTATGATTACTAAAATTTTAATCCTTAATATTATTAATCATTTAATAATATTTTAATCCTTAAATAATTTTATTAATCATTTTAATTTAACTTTAATCTAAATATTATTAATTACTTAATAATATCTTAATCTAATATTAATAATATTTTAATCATTTATTAAACTTATAAATAATTTATTTTAATTGTTTTCCCTTTACTAATTAATTCATTTAATCATTCTAAAATTTCATAAACATAATATCTCATCAACCTCCAGAAACCTGATTTCATCATATTAAGGATTCTCAAGCCATAAAATCATATGTTCCTATTTTTCAACATCACATAATTAATTATTCTTATTTATTCATAACTTAAGCACATCGATAAAAAATATCAAAACACTTTCAAAAATATTTCTTTTCTGGGATTTGACAGAATATAGTTCCCTTATGAACATATATTTTTTCAGGAGTTTTTGAAATTCCATTACTATTTTTAAATAGTCCAAATCAGTCGAATATTGCAGCATTTTTCATAATTTGATTTCTTGTCTAAAACTTTTGAAATTTTCAGGGTATGTTCTTGATATATATATTTACTTCCCTTAAAATTTTCATCTTATTTTGGAGTTACACACAAAGAGTTATTCTAGTGTACTTTTTAAAATAGTCTTTTGTCGTAAAATCCATAACTCTCATACTACATGGCCCCATCTTTTTAAAGGACTCAGATAACTTACCATATTATCACTTCAAAATTTCTCAGAATTTTTAAAACTCTGAAAAAAGACAAAAAAAACATCTGGAAGTGGCTGGTCAGTAAGATTTTATACCATTTTTGTTCACTACCCAGACTGTTTTGACTAAAACAGTCACCCCGACTTGTAAGCACATTTTTTTAGAGCTACCACTTGAGTTTTATATTTAACTTACATATCTAGCACCTCTCTTTGACGGATCATAAAACGAAGTTATAGATCTCAAGCTATAACCTTTTGAAGTAGTAAAAAGTTATGGTTTTCTAGTTTTCAAAACATATTTTCATTTTTCTTTCTTTAGATCTAACTTTTGACACTTAAAAGTGTTAGATCTAAACATAATAGAATTATTAACATGTAAATATAGAGTTTTAAAGTTTGGAATCATAGATCCAAGTTTTGATTGAGAATAATCAAAATAAATTACAAAAAGTATTTTACGGGTATACCTTTACTTGAGTTCTTCCCTCTTTTTCTTCCTAAGTTTGCTTATAGAGCTAGATTGCTTGCAAAAACTCTCCCTCTCTCTTTCTTAAGGGATGCCCAAACTAGCCTTCCTCTCTCTTTATAACAACTCTAAAATTCATACAATTCAACTCTCAACCTCGGTCGTTATCAATACACCTTTATTCTAACTTTACATCATTATTCGATGATACAATAATTAAAATTGTGAAATATTTTAATCTTTTTTGTCTACTTTCTTTACTTCCATGAATCACAACCTTTATCATTACATATCTTTGATTCAAATTTATTTCATGAATCGCTTCATCAAAGTTGTTATATAAAATCTAACATCACAAATCAATATCCATTATACATCGGATAGCTCAACAATTATTTTACCATCAAAAACATCAAATGCATTTCTCATCTAAAATAAATAATCTTCTTGAATTGCTATTGATCTTTATCATTTAATTAGCACGTATCATTACCTTGAAACCTTGACCTGCAAATATGGTTAATTTGCAAGAATGATCTCGACAACTCAGCAAGATCTAACAGTTTTCATGCATCACGTAACACATAAATAATATGCTCATCTTATACATCATACTCATTAGACTAACATATCATATATGCTTTAATTCACATAACAAGTATAAAGACTGAGTTCCTTACTCAATCAGCATTCTTTACTCAATCAATGTAGTTATAAATTGACTTTAACATTTCATGCTCACAACATATGTAATGTCTTTGCGATACAAATTAAAACAATTCATCATCAATTACACATAGCAAATAGGAACTAGAAGACTTGTCTGGTTTGTTAATTACCAACTACCTCTTATTTGCTTTGAGTTTATCCTACATCAGTCCAAAAGTTCATATATACAAGCATCAGTTACATATATAATGAAATCAATTAGATTGCATTAACTCTTAGTCTTGACCTTTCATTTCAACATATTTCCTTCTAATCGTCACTTGATGCTCAATCAAATGTTTAAGGTTTGTCATGACCACACATCTAATGTTCAATAAACTTAATTAAGGTTAATTAAATAAACCTTTGTGTTACTTTTTCTTCATACTTCTCTTTGTTTGACATTTAACATTTAGTTAAGTCATTAAGTTAACCTTCATCCCGAATATCTTTATACTTTTCTTTAAATCGATACTTAACATTAGGTTAAGTCGATATAGCTTGATATCACATTATATTAAATGTATTACTTTCATAACTTTCATTTTATACCTTCAAAACATCTTACTTAAATAGTCACTTAATATTAATTAAGTTATTATGTCTTGCCTTTACATTAATTGGATTAATTAAATTAATCTAATTAACTTCCAAATAAATATTTAAATTTCATCTTTCAATTGATATTTTAATATAAAGTTAAATATTTTAAGTCCCTCATTATTGAAAACAGTATACACACAAGCCAATCATGTTTGATGATAAAGCATATACTTTGTAACAATCTTATTCATTTATTAATAAAAAGTGTTAATTTATTAAAGGCTTTTAATTATCTACATTATGCTGCTTTATAATATGTTATAAACCCATAGTTTTAAGCAATGTTTTTAGAATCATAATGAGATCATGCTAATGAGATCTAAATTCTTAGATAGTATAAAAACTAAAATGTTCCCAATCGATGGATTACTAAAAAGGGGATTAGTGAATCCGGATAGATTGGTACAAACGTTACTTGATCATTGGATGAGGATAATTGATCTCATGATCATTTGTGTGGAGACACTAAAGCATGTACGTAGGTTCTTATTGGAGAATAAGTACACTGAACGTGGCTCGCTAAGGAATACCTAATGGAGTTTTACTTGCCTATCAATAGCAATTCCTGTAGTGATTGTAGTATAAGTGATCCTTGGACTTGAGATCATCATAGTATCTTGTGTGTGATGAATTATAATTTGACTTATTCCTTAAGACCCTTAAGGTATATCAAATGGTATGCTTGGGAATAATAAGTTGTACATAGAGATAATGTAGGATCAATAAAGAATCTATCGCTTCTAGTAAAAGAAGAGAAATGTCCTATGTGATTCGATAAATGACAACCCAGTAGTCCTTAGTCAAGACAGAATAAAATTAGACAGGAGTTTCTAATTTGCATTATTTGGAGTTGTGCATTTAAGAATCAAAATACATATAATTAAATAAAATAAGACTTAACAGTAATTTCATATCTTATATTTAATTAGGACATTGTATGGTGGAAGGATTGAATTATACAGTAACTATTTACTCAAAGGTTCTTTTATGATTAATGTTAAAATCTATATTATCTGGAAAGTGGTTAATCGCTAGGGAGGCATATCCCTATTGTAGAATAAATATTATTTATTTAAATAAATTAATAGTTTAATTTATTTATTTAAGATTAGAATTTTTCTAATTGATTTATTCACAACCGGTTTAATATGGAGAACCTAAATGGTTACACCATAAAAAGAAGAATAATTATTTAAGAAGTTAATGGCATAATCGTAATAATAAGTTAAGTATATTTAATTTAATCTATGGTGATAGAATAAATTAAATAGCTTAATATTTATTATTTAATATTTTCAAAATTTTAAATATAAATTAATAAGAGGAGTCTTATTATTATTATTACTATTATTATTATTTAATTTCGAAAGAAGTTTGGGAATTAATTAATAAATATATTCCTAATAAAATTAGGAGGTTAAATTAATTAAAATAGTTTAATTAATTATCCCTAATAAGATTATGGAGCTTAATTAATTAAAGTAATTTAATTAATATCATGTGTATACGTAGATTCCAATTATTGGAGAGTACACATTTTTCTATGAGAGATAGAAAAACTAGGATTTTGTCAAATACCCATATTCTTGAATCTTTCTTCTTCTTTGGTGGATCACCTCTAGAGGCCAAACACTTGGGTGACTAACGTTGATCAAAGGAATGAACCAAACTCGGTGGATTCAAGTTGAACGCGAAAAGGATTGGAGGTGAACTTGTACCTGAGAAAGCACGAATCTTCAAGGTTATAAATCTTGTTCTTTATCTTTTCGTTTAATTAATAATTGTGCATAAAAGATGATCCGGGTATATTGTTTGTAAAATTTTAAAATTCTCTTTTACCACGTTTTCGCTTACTTTGTGCAATTTGATTGCGTTGATGAATCTTACAAACCTAATAATTACACCTTATTAAGTGAATAATATTCATTAGAATCATTCATATTATGTTTTCCTTAAAACATGTAATTAGAAACTCTTATATGCGCTTGTCTACCTACCGGCACTGCAGCGTCGATTCCCATTGTATTAATGGCAATACGGCACCAGGCCCGAATCCCAGTTGACTAATACCGGCGCTGCGGCGCCCAAAATAGCCTATGGGCCGGTGCTATGGCACCATGCATCAGTGAGGAATTATGCAGTTTTTGTTATTCGCGATTTTTCGACCCTTTCTCCTTTCGATCTTCATAACTCGAGTTATACGTGTCCAAATTAGTCCGTTTTCAACTTTATGGTCTCCTGACTCTTAAAACTACAACATATTAGAAAATCAACACGACCTAAAAAACACTAACAACCATTCAATTGACCCAATTCCAAAGTTCATACTAAATTTTTATGTTTTAACATGTTTAGCGAGATCGAACACCACAAATTCATTATTCAACCAAATTAGTCCATTAAACCTCCATTGTTTTCGTTTTTCAACATATTAACAACTTCCATTATCAAATTACAGATTATAACTCGAATTCCTAACCAATTTTTGACCTCAAAATAGCCAAAACACATATATTTACAACAAAAATCTAATCTTCATCTTTAAACACTTTCTCATGAATTTAATTACTCGAAAACCACTTTTAGATGATATAATATGGATTACACAAACCCATAACATATACATACAAAATCTTTTCACATCATCCAACCCAAAATATCTTTTTATGTGAAGAACTTGAAAACTATATTTTAAAGATTTAGAACTAGATTGATACCTTGATTAGATGATGAAGATTATCTGATTTCTCTTAATTAATCTTCTTCCTCGTTCTTGATTCTCAAAACCTTCTCAATTTCTCAGAGAATATCTTCTCTTTCTCAATTTTTCTTTGAGTCTCTATTTCTCTCCTTCTCTCTGCCTTTACAAATAATGTAAAAACCAACCCTTATTGCAATTAGGAGTTACACCTACGTAATAAACTTAGCAGTTATAAAACCAACAGTCACAAGGCCTTGTTTGACATACTCAAATAAAATTCTTTTCTATTTATTTATATAATTATCTTATTATAAGGCTTATAATTCTCTTATTATAAGACCCATTTGTCACACCTTTATTTAATTTAGTTATTTAATTAATACTTACTTCCACTTTACACAATAAGCCATTAATCCACTAATTTAATTATTTAATGAAATTAGAATATTACTATCACACTAGCGTATTAAAATACGCACAAATTACAAAATTATTTATCATCAATTTATTTAATATCATCATACTTAAACAACTTATTCCACAATAATTTCCATTAAATATTTATCTATTTCCATAAATATTCTAAATAAAATATTTATTCAGGTCCATAAATATTTTTAACTATTTACAAAACTCACAATCTTACTATATTAATATATTATATTTATGTGTAATATATATTACTCCCTCATATTCTTCAAACAAATATCCTTACATTAATTCACTACTTTAAGTAAGTGAATTACTTACCTTATTTATGAAATTTAATTAATAATAATTCCAATACCAACAAGGTATAATAATCAAATTATATTATTTCATAAAATAATTTTCAACTTTATTAAATTAACCAACATTACTCAGTTAATTTTCTTTTCACAATAACTTTATTTAATTTCTTCAATAGTTTAATTAACTATTAAACCTCATTTTCTAAATATATAAATACATATATATTATCAAAACATCTTATAATAAGAATTTTATTTACTAAATTCTTATTTTAATAACTTTTAAAAATTCGGGTTGTCACACACACACACACACACACACTCTCTCTCCCTCTCTTTAGTCTTGCTAAGTTATAAAATGAGTTGAAAGAGAAATGAAATGATTTTTGGGTGTTAGTAAAAGATGTAGATATATTTGGTATATCTAGTTGTTATCTCCCAACTTCTCTCTCTTTTCTCTTCCCTAATCATGTTTCTTGTATTCTTCATATTGTTTGTAAACTTGTTGAACATTATGGCAAAATAAAAGGTTGACACAAGTGAGAGCTGATGAGAGTTAGTAAGAGAGTTGGTAAAATGAATCATTACACCACATGCTCTCCTTTTCTCCTCCCTTGTTGGGCCTTTTATTCTCCCAATTTGGTTTAATTTTAATGTAATATTTTACTTACTCAAATGTCCAAAAATCCATTAACAAGTGGGCTAAAGTTTGAGCTATTTCCTTAATTCTTTTGGACTTACTAAATAATTTCTTGGACCATGTAAATTAGATTAGGTCAAATACTTTACTTTTATCCTACCCTATTTATTTAATTAGGATTTTCATCTCACTCATGTCTAATTTAAATAATTACTCATCTACCTTAAATTTTATAACCCAATTAGACTTGCTTTAATTAAGTTATAAAATTAACTAATTGAGATGTATAAAATAAATTTTTTAAGGTTAGTCTATATTTTAAATACTAACATTATTCCATATTTTAACCCTTAGGTTATTTAATTCACATACCTAAAATATATATTAGGTTACAAAACTTTATTCTTAACTCTCTTTATATGCTAAATAAATATATACACATTAAATAATATATATTTATTTACTCACTCACATAATCCACATATTCCATAACATATTTATCATCATTGATAAATATTTACTATATTTAAATATTCACATAATCATTCACTATATGTCACAAAAGTTTAATACATTGATAAATAATCTAATATTATTATTTCTTGGCTTTCCTTTTTATTCCAATAATTTATTAAATTAATTAGCCCTAATTGGCTTCATGAATTATTATACATTTATATAATCACTTTATATAATTCATATAAATAATTAATCACTTAAAGATTTATAAATCTTTTTGATTTACCATTCAATGTTAACATTCAAGCTATGTTAATTTTTAACATAACTTATCTTACACTTCCTTAATCAAATTGATTAAGTATTCACATTAGTTAACTTAAAATAAATAAATTAACTATCTAGCTTAATTCACATATTCACTTATATGGTCCAAGTACTTTCTAAAAAAAATTTATTCGTAAAAAAATTACATATATAATCATATAAATTCTCAGTCCTTACATTTTCCCCTCCTTATAAGGATTCCGTCCCCGGAATCACTATAATCGTACCCTTAATATATGTTTATCCTTAGACTTTTATTCCCTTTCCCATCCCATTCAGGAATGGAATGTCATTGCTTGACTTAAGTCTTACTTGACTTATTCTGGTTCATAATTTTCTTAGCGAAACATAACTCATAACGAGACATAGCTCAGTATTCATACATATTTAATTAAAAATACATATTAGAAATAAAAATTAAAATATATGTTAAAATTTTGAATTATTATATCATCCCCTCCTTATAAAGATTCCGTATTACGAGTCTTGAACTGTTACGTGTCTTGATCCTTTGCTTGCGGTCTGCTGATGAGTGGGTTTTATACCTACGAATTGGGTATTTGTCAAACCTAAATCGTTAAAATTTCATGTTGTTTTATTATTGTTTTACGTGTTATTATGTGTTCGTATTGCAGGAGTGGAAGTGGATGGAAAGCAAGAGGAACATGGCAAAAGTGTCAAAATGCAGTTAGTACACCCGTTGGGGCGGCAATCACCTGGCCAAATCACCCGTTGGGGCGGGGGTTACACGTGTCAGCAGTTTAATTTTAAACACCTGCCAGGGCGAGTGTTCCTCAGCATAAAATACCCGTCGGGGCAGGCTACGCGTCTGTCACTTTGAAGTGTCTTTGTTTAGTTGTGACTCTAGAGATCTTTCGTTGATGGATTCAGGACGCGATTAGGAGATTATAAAAGGTAGATTCAGGGGCAGAGAAGATATATATCATCATCATTAACAAAACTCTAATTCTTGGATCACGTTTTGGGGGATTGAAGCAACGATTTGGTGCACGAAGATTACAAAGGGGATTGGAGAAGAGCAGCGAGTTTATTTACAAATTTAATTCTTTATATTCATCTTTGTATTCAAAATGCTAGTATCTTTGTGGATTTTGGTTTCTTATTCATTCATCATGAACTAACTTACTTTTTAAGTCTACAATGGATCTTTTTGTGTAACGAAGGTTGACATACTTTTATATTAATTTATTGAGACTATTTCCAGATTTGTCTATTATAGTTTATGCTTAATTAATGAATTGCTTAATCACCAATTCCTTGTGAACCCATATAAACTCGAGAGATGGAATATGGGTTTAGACCTAATCATAGTAGCGTGTGATTGTGATTCCTGCATGATGATGGGATTCATGATTTTTGCCTAGGATAGAGATATACATGTGCATCTCTTGTAATTCAAGGAAAAACTTGTGTTTAAACTTCTTTAATTGTATTTCACATAGCGATATAGTGGAATAATTAATTAGGGTGTTCTACTTGACTCTATCAACTATGGATTAAAGTAGATATGGGTATAATGCATTGAGAGATGGTTATATATGTTTTTGTGTTCTTAATTAACAATCTGGGTTAATTGAGTTGAATTCAAAGGAAGTGTGTCATTCTGAGTGAAGCATTAAGTGAAGTTATTAGCTTAATTCTCCGAAATCTTGATTTAATCTTTTGATAATTAGTAGTTACTATTTAATTGGTAGTTTTTCATAAATATCATCGCTTAATCATTAGTTTAATAAAATTGTGATAATATAAAATTGGTAATTGTTAGGATAAAATCCAGTTATTTCTCTATGGGAACGATACTCAACTCATCACTTTATTACTTGTTGACCACGTATACTTGCGTATTGTGCGTAATTAAATTTTGCACGAACAAGTTTTTGGCGCCATTGTCGGGGAATATAATTATGTTTATTACTTTCAATATCAGCTTGATTAAATCAGTCTTTGTTAAACACTTTTCTTTTTATTTTTGTTTTATTTATTATTTCAGGTTCTCTTGAATAGTGCATGCAAACTCGATCAAAGAAGCTAGATTTAGTACCTTACGAGGACGATATCGAGAGAAAATTTTAGCGGGTGAGTAAGTGGATAAAGGAGATCAGAGAGAACTTAGAACAACAAGAGAAAATGGCTGCAGATGATCAGAAAGTATTACGGGATTATGCCACACCAAGGCTTACTTAGATTCAGTCGAGTATTACTGATAAGTAGATTTTATACCTATGAATTGGACACCGTTAAGGCTTAATTCTTTGTTAACTTTAAGTATTTTTAGTGTTTTGTTACTTGTTTTTATTTTTGTGTTGTAGGAAACAACTTCGAAAGGTCAAAATATGAAAATTGGAGCTTAGTGACATTTATGTAATTTTTGGAAAGTACCCCAGCCGGGTTGGGGTTTCCTAGTGTTAAAAGCCCATTGGGGCGAGCCTGTACGAAAGAAAAAGGAGTTTTCAAAAGTTGAGTTCAAGGAGGATTGGTTTGAGCTATTTGTTTCAAGGACTTTAAGGACTCTGAAAGACACATGAAGAGGCATATAAAAGGAGGAGAATCATAATGATTAAGGGAGATGATTGTAAGACCCCAACTTTTATGAATAAAGAATAATTTTCTCGAAATATATATTTTTTTATATTTGGTATGGATTGATATAATGTTATAGTTGTGGGTAATATTTATAAATTTTACAAAGTAAGCAAGTGGTTATACAATATTTGATTGGTCGGGAATATTCGTTTTAACATGAAATATTCGTACGACGGCACAATCATTGGTGGACCCCACAACGGAAGTATTGTCGTAGTTAAAAAACGACATAATTATCTTTTTATAAAAATAACGGCGAAAGTTTTACCGTTAAACTGTTGAACTACCCGATAGTAAAAGTACAGTAATACGCGTGGTTGCATAGTAGCACACGATATTGATTATTGATGCTTACGTGAGAAGTCACTCAGTTATATTTAATTATTGCTACAGTAATTGTTGCATCATATCTCTCATATTATTGATTTAATTATTGTCACAGTATCATCTGCATAATATGTTATATTATTAAATCAATAATTGTGACAACAAAGTTATTCATATTATTATTTACAATATTGACAATGTCTAGAAAGTTCTGTTAAGGAGAGGTTTGGTCACCTAATTGTGCGCCAATAAGGAGAAATCCTTATCGAAAAGCCCCCACTTTCCTGGGAATGATCTGGTTGTTAAATATTGTGAGTTATGATATTAATGATGAATAAGTTCGTGTTGATTAAAGATAAAATTGATGGTTCCATTGTATGAGAATTATTAGTGTTAATGGAAATCGACATTTATTTCGATAATAATTAATGTCTGGAGGTTATATTGACCAATCGGGTAATTAACCGGATAAATGAGCAATTAATTGCTATTAATTCACATGCTTATAACTATGTGTTTACATATGTATGCTATTGATTCACATGAATTACTATTAGGGGAGTTGGTGCAAGATTGATACTACTTGCAGGACTAAAGTAAAAATGAAGAAAAAGATGGAGGTATTATACTGTAATATTTTGAGCCCCAAAATGTGTAATTATTGAAACTATATTTTTCTATAAATAGAAGCTCATTCTTCCTTCATTTCTCACCAATTCACTAAGTCCCACAAGAGCAATTATTATAGAGAGAAATTATAGAGAGAAAGAAGAAGAGAAGCCTGCAACCTCACTATTTCAGTATCTAGTTTTCTTCTAAGGTAAGGGAAATTATTTCTTTCGTATTCATGAAGAGAGTTATTTTCTTTCAATACTCGTAAGGGTTGTTATTCCATTCTTTATTATTCTATTGAAATAACATGTCTGTGCAGTCTATCACATGCCTGGTGAATTCTGTTGTTATTCCATTCTTTATTATTCTGTTGAAATAACCTATCTGTGTGGTCTATCGCATGCCTGGTGAATTCTGTTGTTATTCCATTCTTTATTATTCTGTTGGAATATCCTGTCTGTGCGGATTACGCATGACCTGGTTCTATTTTTTATTATTTTGTTGGAATATTCTGTCTGTGCGGTTACGTATGACCTAGTTCTATTCTTTATCATTATGTGGGAATAACCTGTCTGTACGGATTACGCACGCCTGGTGAATTCTTCTGTTATTCCATTCTTTATTATTTTGTTGGAATAACCTGTCTATGTGGATTACCGCATGCATGGTGAATGATCCTTCGTATTCATTTCTTATTAAATTGTGAAATTGATCTGTCTACGTGGATTACCACATTGCGAGCAAAAATCCATTTGCGATTTCATATATTCTATTATACTCAGTTGGTTAAAGTTTTGGCTTCTATACTCCATGAAATTAGTGGAATATCCTTGATATTTGCGATTCATCCAGTTTCTTTTCATAGAAATATTCTTCTGAGCATTCTTGAATTTTACTCCACAAAGCAGTATCATGTTGACAATTTGGACGTTATTAATTTCAGGATAAATTAACTTATAAATCTTTAAAATTTATTCTTGAACTTGTTGTATTGAATTATTATGTCATTGTCATCATCCTCATTCTTATATTGTGAAGAAAGTCATATTTGACTTACGTGCATAGATGGACTTGGTATGATTATGACCAGGGATCATTCGGTATAATCATGACCTATAATATTATAAATGATGTGGTAAAAGACCTCAGTGGCCTGTAGTGCATTGATGGACAGTTTTTGGTATGATTATGACCAGGGACTATTCGGTATAGTCATGACCATTGATGATTTAATGAATATCCTTGGCCCGTAGTGCAGGGATGATTCGATGATGTGGTTTATTTATTAAGCTGAGTCTCAGCGATAAAAATTGATGAAAACATTTTAAATCATAGAAGATAGTAGATATCATGCTCTACTTGACTCTTCTAATGGATTTCTTATTCCATTGCAGTTAAGCTTGTTGTCTACTATATTCTATCAGTTTAACATTGTTGAAGGCTAATGATAATTTATTCTGCATTATCTTAGTTATAATATTTCTTACTAGGCTAGTTGAGCTCACCCTTTCTTTCACTGTTCTCTTCAGGAAATAAGAACGTAGTCGGGACTAGTCGGGGAACGGAGTGACGGTCTAGATGATAGCATTAGTAGTCCTCACTATTCTGATAAATAATGTGATAATAAATGTAATGAGGACTCCATTGAGTGTGGATATTGTCTAGATGACAATATTCTTATTAAAACTCTTAGATTATGTTTTGTCGTATTTTACACGACTATTGTATAATTAAGTTGTATTTGAATTTTGTATCATGTATTTGGTGACTCAATATGGGTGATGTATACCTATTTTGGGGGCGTCACAATGATTCCATTAGATTAGATTTCCATCATATTAGGACAAAATCCTAGTTTTTATTAGATTCAAAGATAAAAACAACTTGGAGACCATTGAAGATTTAAAGCAGGAGCAAGAAAGGAGCATCAAATCTGCAGACAACAGATTCTATCTTCTTCTCTACTTCTATCTTTGCGTTTTAATGTTTATTCAATTGTGGATTCTTGGTTTTAATTCAATAATCATGAACTAAATTTTTGTTTAAGATTACAATGGAGCTTGTTGAATAGTTTATTTTTAGTATGTTTTTTTGTTAATTATTTTTTTATTATTCTTGGATTGTCTATTATGGTTTCTGCTTATTGTTTAATTTCCTAACTAATAATTACTGTGATACTCTATATGAACTCGAGAGATGGATTATAGATTTAGATATGATCATAATAGGATGTGATTGAATTTTCTACATGGCGTTAGAATTCATAATTTATGTATAGGATAGAGATATACCTATACATAACATGTAATCTGGTAGAGAACTTGTGCTTTAAATCCTCTTTAATTGTAATTCACATATAGATAAAGTGAATTAGTTAATTAGGATTTTCTTCTTAATTCTATCATCTGTGGATTTAAGTTGATGTGAGTATGATGCATTGAGAGATGGTCATATTTATTTATGTGTTCTTGATTAACAATTCAGAATAGTGAGCATACTTGATAAGAAGTGTATTAATTTAAGTGAAACAATAAGTGAAGTTGTGATCTTAAATCTCCATAATCTGATTTTTAATTAGTAGTAATTAGAACTAGTTTAATTAAATAATTTAATTCATAACCTTAAATTGATTGTTTAAATAAAATTAATTTGGTTAAAAGTTAGTATTTGGTAATTTGTATTAATAATTTCTCATGGAAACGATACTTTGTTTACACTTTATTACTTGTTACCACGTATACTTGTGTGTTTTGTGTAACTAGATTTTACACCAATAAGTTTTTGGCGCCGCTGCCGGGGAATTAGTTTAATAATTTTTGCCAATATTAGCTTCAATCAAATTAGCCTTAATTTAAATATTTTTTTTATTTTTTATTTAATTCTCTTCCTATATTTCTCTCTTTTCAGGTACTATGGCTGGATTCAATTATCAATGGCCATATTCGAGTATGACTCAACCAAAGGACATAGTTATTGATGGATTCAATGGAATTTCTACATTATCAGCACAGCTTGAGACAATTTCAAAAAGGTTGGATGTTGTTGCAGCCCAACGTATTCGAAGGATAGCGGTAGTTTGTAATTATTGTGTTTGCAATCATCCGAGTAATCAACGCACCGTTAGTTTTGGGTGGGGACAACATGGTGGTGACTACCTCAATAATTATGCATATACCAATTATTATCAAGATTGGGGGTATTGTTGGGTAAAATTTATATATGCATAAGACGCAAGTATACGTGGTCAACAAGTAATATAATAGTAAATAGAGTATCGTTCCATCAGAGACAAATTAGCAAGAAATTCAACCTCACAATTATCAATTTCCTATTAATCCTAATTTTATTAAACTATTCAACTCAATGATTAAAATTATAGAAACTAAATTAAACAACAAATAAACTACCATAAAACAATCACAAATATCAAAATCTGGAATTTCAAACAATTAATGGAGAATTAGACTTATGGTTTCACCCTAAGCTTCACTCTGATTTTCCAACACCTTCATTCCCATTCAATTCACTATCCCAGTTCATTAATCAAGAACACGAATGTAGTACTAGCCACCTCTCGATGCACTAATACCGTATTAACTTAAATCCACAAATTAGATAGAAACAAGTTAAACACCTTAATCAACTAAGTCACTATATCTCTATATGAATTATAATTAAAGAAGGTTGAAGATTAAGTTCTCTATCCGATTACATGTGATGTCAAGCATATCTCTACCTTAACATTCATCTAGAATCTGCTATTCACAAAATTCATGAACACATGCTATATTAACTAAGTCTAGATTCGAATATCCTCTCTTGATTCTATACAAATTCACAAAGAATTGTTGATCAGGAAATCATAAATTCAAGCTCAAATTAATATAGATAAACTGGGAAATAGCATATTAAACTGGAAATCAAAGTTATAAAATCACCGTTTCACTTAAGGATCCACCATAAGCCTAAAAAGTGATTTAGTTCATAATGAATGAAATAAAAACTAAATAATTCAAAGATAACATTCTTTCAATTACAAATATAGAACTTAGATGAAGGATAATTCAAGACACCCTTCACGTAGCCTTAATCTTCAATCGTCACGAAAATCTCTTCAAAATACTCCTCCAAAGCTTGCTATGAAAAACTGGAATTAAACTCTGTAATTTACCTTGTGTGTCCTGTAATTCGTTGTTAATTGACTAAGATATATCTACCACAAAGTTCTAGTTGAAGTCCCTCGGCAACTAGAGTCCACAAGCCACACAAAATCATAACAAAACATATTCCAGCAGAGTTTCAAACGCACAGGACACCCCAGAATCCGGCACCCCCTGCCCCGACGGGGGTGTATAGGCATAATAGGCCCGCCCCAGTGGGGGTGTATACTGTTAGTTGATTGGTTCTGTGACAACCCCAAAATAGGTATACATCACCCATTTTGAGTCGTCAATAACATGATACAGAAACAACTACAACTTTATTAATACAACATAAAAATTTTGAGTTTAAATACAAATATTGTCTTCTAGACAATATCCACACTCAAATAAGTCCTCATTACAATTATTGATACATTATTTTACAAAAATGGTGAGGACTACTAAAATGACTTTCTAGAACCTTCATTCCATACCCCGACTAGTACTCGCTACATTATCGCCTCCTCGAAAAGACAGTACTTCTGACTGGAATACTGGATATAGAGCAGAAGGGAACTTGCACCGTATAGCAATACTCAAAATTTTAAAATACTCACAAGAATACACTCGATAATATATAGAGAGAAAACTTCAGTTTTTGGTGTGATTTTCAATTCTAACCTAAGCACCCTATTTATAGGAAAATGCTTAGAACACCAAAGCAGAAAATTTAATAAAATATTAATATATATTTATTAAATTCTTACGCACACATAATCTAATTCAAAACATCAGCCACCAAGAGTGACCCACCTCACCTAAATAAAAAAAATGTTTTTCTTATTAAAAATATTTAAAACTTCAAAAATCAATTATTCTGGAATTTCGAAACTTCAATAATTCATAATAAATAGTCTTTTTATCAGAAAAATTCGAAGCTTATATCTTTTCTATAGGAAATTTCATTATCTATAACTTTGCAGAAGAAAGTTTTTCCAAATTCCAAAAAAAAATTGACCGAAATCCACAAACGGGCAATTTTACATGCTATTATCAAATTTCATTCAAGAAATGGACCCACAGACATGTTTAACATGTTTTAAACAACTTTTGCAATAAAAATACTCTTCCTCCTCATATACGCATATATCCCACATTCATTGTAAAAATATCTTCATTATTATATTATAATAATATAATAAAATATTATTTTATCAGAAAAGATAAAATATCAATTTTCAACAATTATCAATTTAAAAATTTTCTCCATCTATATCCACATAAAATGAATATTTTCCTCATCATATAAATCAATAATTAATTATTCACAAATAATATTACCGAATCACAATACTGACAACCAGGCAGTTCCCAGGAAAGAGGGGGCTTTCCAATAAGGATTTCTCCTTACTGGCGCGCAATTAGGTGACCAAACCTCTCCTTAAACAGAACTTTTTAGACATTGTCAATAATGTTATCTAATAATATTATTCAAATAATATGAATAATTGCTTCGATAATAGAAAATACTATGTAGTGACAATTATTGAAACAATAGTAATATAAAATATCAACGTAACAATTATTGAATCAATAAAATAAAATATTAAACACTAATTACTGTAACAATTATTGAGTAGTGCCTTCTTACGTAAGAATCAATAATTGGTGCAATACCGTGTGTTACTGTGCAACAACGCGTATTACTGTGTTTTAACCACCGGATATTCAAACAGTATTAACGGTAACAACTACGCCGTTATTTATAAATAACTTATACTTGTTGTTTTCTTCATCCAATCTCTTTCCGTTATGGGACCCACAAAAGACTGCGCCGTCGTACGAATATTCCCAGACAGGAAGAATATTCCATGACCAAACGAATATTCCCCGACAACAATGAATATTTTATAATCACTTGCCTATTTAAAATATTTGCGTATTTTACCCATAACTAACCTTATTAATCAATTCAACCCTTACTATTTCAAAATAATAAATAGAGGAAATTAAATTTTGTTTATTAATAGTTTGGGGTCTTACAACCTCCCCTCCTTATGAAATTTCGTCCTCGAAATTGACGTACGTACCTAGTGTTTCGAAAAGATGAAGATACCTCGCTTTCATTTCCGTTTTCAACTCACAGGTCATTTCCTCAATAGCATGGTTCCTCCATAAAACTTTAACTTGTGGTATGACCTTTGTGCGTAGGACATGCTCTTTTCTATCCAAGATCTTGACAGGTACCTCCTTATACGTTAAGTCTGCAACTATCTCGTCCGGTTCTAACTCAATTACGTGGTTTGGGTCTTTCACATATTTACGAACCACATATATATGAAAAATATTATGAACACGAGACATACTTGGAGGTAACGCGAGTCTATAGGCCACATTTTCTACTCGGTCAAGAATCTGAAATGGACCTATAAATCGTGGATTGAGCTTTCCTCTCTTTCCAAATCTTGTAACTCCCTTCCATGGAGCAACTCGCAACAATACATGATCCCCAATACTAAATTCCACGTCCTTTCGATGAAGATCCGCATAACTCTTTTGTCGATCCTGTGTCGTTTGAATACGTTTTCGAATCATTTGGATCTTTTCCGTAGTCATACGTACCAACTCAGGTCCCAACAATGTTGCTTCACCCACCTCATCCTAACATATTGGAGAGCGACACTTTCGTCCATATAATGCTTCAAATGGAGCCGCACCTATACTTGCCTGATAACTGTTGTTGTAAGAGAATTCCACCAATGATAGATACTTATCCCAACTCCCTTTGAAATCTAGGATACAAAGTCTTAATAGATCTTCAAGAGTTTGAATAGTCCTCTCTAATTGCCCGTCCGTTTGAGGATGGTATGCCGAACTGAAACGTAAATCCGTGCCCATAGCTTTTTGCAAGCTAATCCAAAATCTTGAAGTGAATCTTGGGTCACGATCCGAAACTATGGATATTGGCATGCCATGAAATCTCATAATCTCATCTACGTACATACGAGCAAGACGTTCAAGGGAATAAGTCTCCCGTATCGGCAAGAAATGAGCAGACTTGGTTAATCTATCAACAATAACCCAAATAACATTTATGTCTTGAGAAACCGTGGGAAGACCCGTAACAAAATCCATGGTAATGTGTTCCCACTTCCATTTCAGAATCTCAAGTAGTTGCAATGGGCCCTTAGGCACTTGATGTTCTGCCTTTACACATTGACAAGTTAAACACCTCAAGATAAACTTTACAATCTCTCTCTAATATTGTTCCACCAAAATGTATGTCGATGATCACGATACATTTTGGTACTTCCACGATGGATTGAAAATGGTGTATTGTGTGCCTCCATCATGATCTTGTACTTCAAATTAGAATCATTAGGAACACAAAGTCTGGAGTGAGCTTGAAGTATTCCTTCTTCATCGATTCTTGCTTCTAGAATAGCACCTTCTTGCACTTTCTTCTTCATACGCACCAGCACCGGGTCTGTGGCTTGAGCAACTTTAACTTTTTCGATTAAAGTTGGTTCTATACGTATACTTGACATTATTGCATAGGTCTCTGGAGTCTTGAATTCTATCTTCATCTTTTGTAAATCATACCAAATGGGCCTTTGCGTTGACAACATCGCACTCGTTCCCGCGTATGATCTTCTACTCAATGCGTCGGCTACCACGTTCGCTTTTCCAGGATGGTATTGAATGGTATGGTCGTAGTCTTTCAACAGCTCGAGCCAACATCATTGCCGCATATTGAGTTCTTTTTGAGTGAAGAAATATTTGAGGCTTTTATGGTCTGAATATATCTCCACTTTCTCCTCATATAGATAGTGCCTCCAGATCTTTAGCGCGAAAACGACTGCTGCCAACTCTAGATCATGAGTAGGATAATTTCTCTCAATTCTTTAAGTTGTCGCGAGGCATAGGCTATAACTTTCCCACGTTGCATGAGAACACATCCTAGCCCTTTGCCTGAAGCATCGCTGTAGATAACAAATCCATCCGAAGCAGATGGTATGGTCAAAACAGGTGCCGAAATGAGTCTCCTCTTAAGCTCTTGTAAACTCTTCTCGCATTCCTCGCTCCATACAAATTTGATATCTTTCTGAGTCAGCTGAGTTAATGGAGTAGCGATTCGAGAAAATCCTTCCACGAATCTCCGATAATAACCAGCTAAGCCCAGAAAGCTACATACTTCGGTCACCGACTTCGGTTGTTCCCAACTTTATATTGCTTTAATCTTCGCCGGGTCAACAGATACTCCATGTTTTGACACTACGTGCACAAGGAATGCTACTTCCTCAAGTCAGAACTCGCATTTCTTCAACTTGGCATATAAATTGTTTTCACGAAGCCTTTGGAGTACCAGCTTCAAATGGTGCTCATGATCTTCACGACTTTTGGAATATATGAGGATGTCATCAATAAAGACAACAATGAACTGATCCAAATATTTCTTGAATATTCGGTTCATCATATCCATGAAAACCGTAGGAGCATTAGTCAATCAAAAAGACATGACTAAGAATTCATAATGCCCGTATCGAGTTCTAAAGGCAGTCTTTGGAATATCCTCAGTTCAAATCTTCAGCTGATGATATTCAGAACGAAGATCGATTTTTGAAAAGAATTGTGCTCCTTGTAACTGGTCAAACAGGCCATCAATACGAGGTAGCGGATACCTATTCTTGATAGTGACATGATTTAATTCCCGGTAGTCGATACAAAGTCGCATACTCCCGTCTTTCTTCTTTACGAATAAATCAGGAGCACCCCAAGGAGATGTACTAGGACGAATGAAATCGATGTCCAACAACTCCTGTAATTGGACCTTTAACTCCTGAAGTTCAATAGGAGCTATTCGATATGAAGTTTTAGAAATGGGCTTTGTACCAGGTTCAAGATCAATAAAGAATTCAACTTCACGTTCTGGGGGTAAACCGGGAAGTTCTTCAAGAAATACGTCAGGAAAGTCAATAACAACAGGAATATTATTCAAATATGACGTGTCTTTATTCAAATCCATAACATGGGTTAAGAAAACTTGACATCCGTTTTTTAATAAACGAATAGCTTTATGACTTGATATAACAGTAATTGATTTTAATGGCTTAGTTGCTTGAATTCGCACAACAGGTTGGTTAGGAATATGAAAACTAACAACCTTCCGAAAATAATCAATTTTGGCATGATGAGTAGTTAACCAGTCAATCCCTAAAATCACGTCAAATGCAAGTATCTTTAAAGAGATAAGGTCAACAGGTAAGGTGATGGTGCCAACTTGGATCAAACAAGATTTATAAACAGTAGATGTGATGAAAGTTTCTCCTAACGGAGTCTCCACAGATAAATCAATATCTAATTTCTCCGGAGCTAAGTTTAAACGTTGAACACAAGCAGGAGAAATAAATGAATGGGTAGCATCGGTATCTAGTAAGGTATAAACTTCGTATGAATTTATGATTAGCTTACCCGTGATCACCTCGTTTGGGTTCCTCGCATGTTGACCAGTCACGACAAACGCTCTTTCAGGAACCGTTGACTTTGACTTTTCTGGGACAGCCTTTTGAGTCACCATCCCCGCTGGACTTAGTTTCGCTACAGTGCAATCTCGAGCGATATGTCCTTCCTTTCCACAGTTATAACATACCTTAAACTGTTGTGGGCAGTTTGGGATGATATGTCCTTCTTTTTCGCACTTATAGCATATGACCGGTGATCGTTCTCCTCCCTTAGAACCAGTTGCTACTGGTGCTGACGTCTTCGTATTGTCATTGTTGAATCTCCTCCTTTTAAAATCTCCTCCTGACTCACTTCTTCTATTCTCATAGCCATGATTACCACCAGAGTGGTTGTCGCTCTTGTCCGTATTCTTCTTTCTCTGCTGATTATCGTTGTTCTGATGACTGTTGTCACCGGTATGATCTTGGTTGTGGTCCCTCGGTTGACCCTACTCATTATCTCGCTCTAATAATTGAGCCCTATTGACAACATCTGAATAGAGAGAAAATTTATGTGAAATGAGATATTGACGTATGTCGGGTTTCAAACCTCTCAGAAACATTCGCGTCATACGTTCCTCATTCTCCACTAAATGAGGTACAAATCTGGACAACTCTGTAAACTTCGCCTCGTACTGGGACACCGTCATGTTATTCTGCTCTAGTCTAATAAACTTTACCTCCTTCATATGACGAACACTTTTAGGAAAGTACTTGTCATTGAACAGTTTTTGAAACGTTTCCGAAGACATGCTAAGTGCGGCTGGATGGGTACGCTTTACAGATTCCCACCAGTAATCTACCTCATTACGGAACATAAAGGTGGCAAATGGAACCTTCTGTTCTTCCGTGCATTCCAAGACATCAAATATCTTGGTAATTTATTTGACCCACGTCTCCGCCTTAATCGGATCCGTCTTTCCCCAGAATTCTGGTGGTCCCAACTCCTTGAACTACTTGGCTGTGACAAACCATGAATTGCTATCATTTTCTCCTGTATTTTGAACACGAGTCTCCCTCGTCTGATTTTGCATGAACTGCAAAAAGCTTCTAAACATCTCATCGTTCATCATCTGCTCAGTGGTGTTGTTCACCGGAGGAACATTGCCAGCCTGTTGCACGTTCTCCTCGTTGGCGAGTACAAGCATCTCCACGGTTTCATTTACTCCACTGTTAACATTCTCAGTTGCAATTCTTAAATACTGCCATAAAACAAGGGTTAATTAAACAAATTAACAAATCACATAATACCCCTATATTATGACCGACCAACAAATAAGCTTAGGTAGGACACACTAGCGAATGATTTACTCGTCTCTCCCCTCCTAGTTCTATTTCCCGATCTCCGCTAGAGATCATATCCCTAAGCTCTGATACCAACTGTGACACCCTCAAAATAGGTATACATCACCCATTTTGAGTCGTCAATAACATGGTACAGAAACAACTATAACTTTATTAATACAACATAAAAACTGTGAGTTTAAATACAAATATTGTCTTCTAGACAATATCCACACTCAAATAAGTCTTCATTACAATTATTGATACATTATTTTATAAAAATGGTGAGGACTACTAAAATAACTTTCTAGAACCTTCATTCCATACCCCAACTAGTACTCGCTACATTCTCGCCTCCTCGAAAAGACAGTATTTCTGACTGGAATACTGGATATAGAGCTGAAGGGAACTTACACCGTATAACAACACTCAAAATTTTAAAATACTCACAAGAATACACTCGATAATATAGAGAGAGAAAGAGAGAGAAAACTTCAGTTTCTGGTGTGATTTTCAATTCTAACCTAAGCACCCTATTTATAGAAAAATGCTTAGAACACCAAAGTAGACAATTTAATAAAATATTAATATATATTTATTAAATTCTTACGCACACATAATCTGATTCAAAACATCAGCCACCAAGAGTGACCCACCTCACCTAAATAAAAAAAAACATTTTTCTTATTAAAAATATTTAAAACTTCAAAAATCAATTATTCTGGAATTTCGAAACTTTAATTGTGACGCCCCCAAAATTAGGTATACATCACCCATCTTAGGTCGTCAGATACATAGTACAAAATACAAATATAACTTACTAATACAACTGTCGTGTACAATACGACAAAACATAAACTGTGAGTTTGAATACAAATATTATCTTCTAGAGAGTATTCATACTTAAAAGGAGTCCTCATTACATTTATTAACACACCATTACATAGAATAGTGATGACTACTAACTAATACTATCATTCGGACCATCACTCCGTTCCCCGACTTGCCCCAGCTACGTTCTCATTTCCTGAAGAGAACAGTGAAAGAAAGGGTGAGCTCAACTAGCCCAGTAAGAAATATTATGACCAAGATAATGCAGAATAAATTATCATTAGCCTTCAACAATGTTAAACTGATAAAATATAATAGACATCAAGTTTAACTGTAGCGGAACAAGCAATCCATTAAGAGAGTCAAGTAGAAAATAAACTCTACTATCTTTTATGATTTAAAAGATTTTCCAACACTGTGATCGCTGGGACTCAGCTTAATAAAATTATCCACATCATCGAATCACCTCTGCACTACGGCCAAGGATATTCGTATATTCATTAATGGTCATGATCATGCCAACAACTGTCCATCAATGCACTACGGGCCAATGAGGACTTTTACCACATCATTTGTAACATTACGGTCATGATTACACCGAATAATCCCTGGTCATAATCATACCAAGTCCATCTATGCACTACAGGCCACAGATGACTTTCAACAGAATATAAACATGAGGATGATGACAATGATATAAGAATTCAATAAAACAAGTTCAAGAATTAATTTATCCAAGAATTAACAACGTCCAAATTGTCAACATGATACTACTTTGTGGAGTAAAATTCAAGAATGATCAGGAGAATATTTTCATGAATAGATACTAGATGAAGCGCAAATGTCAAGGATATTCCACAAATTTCATGGAGTATAGAAGTCAAAACTTAACCAGCTGAGTATAATAAAGAATGGAATAACAAAAGAAATCACCATGCATGCGATAGACCGCACAGACAGGTTATTCCAACAGAATAATAAATAATGGAATCAGGTCCGGCGTAAACGCACAGACAGGATATTCCGACAGAATAATAAATAATGGAACCAGGTTCGGTGTAAAACACACAGACAGGATATTCCGACAGAATAATAATAATGGAACCAGGTCCGGTGTAAAACACACAGACAGGATGTTCCAACAGAATAATAACAAGACGGAACCAGGTCTGGTGTAAAACACACAGACAGGATATTCCGACAGAATAATAAATAATGAAACCAGGTCCGGTGTAAAACACACAGACAGGATGTTCCAACAGAATAATAATAAAAACGGAACCAGGTCCGGTGTAAAACACACAGACAGGATGTTCCAACAGAATAATAATAAAAACGGAACCAGGTCCGGTGTAAAACACACAGACAGGATGTTCCAACAGAATAATAGAAGAATGTCACCAAGTATAGGGTAGACCACATATACAGGTTATTCCAACAGAATAATAAGAAATGGAATAACAACAATTCTCTTCATGAATAAGAAAGAATAACACGCCTTACCGTTTTAAAGACGAGCTGAAATAAGGAAGTAGTTAAGTAGCAGAATGCTCTTCTTCTCTCTCTCTCTATAGTTTCTCTCTATAGTTTCTCTCTCTAGAGTTCAGTGAATTCGTAAGAAATAATGAAGGAATGAGCTGCTATTTATAGAAAAATAGAATGCATAGTAACTAATCCATGAACGGTCCAGATTGATTACTTTAATCTGACGGTCCATATTTAAAGAAAAATCTTTTAAATAAAATATAATATATTCTATTTATAGAATAACTTTAATAAAGTATTCTGTTTTATATAAAAAGATGTTTATGTTTTATTACGTTAATAATACGAATAAAACAAAACATCATTATCGCTAAATAATTCATATTATTAACTGACAATAATTGAATCAAACTGAGTGACTTCTCACATAAGCATTAATAATCAATACCGTGTGCTACTATGCAACCACACGTATTACTGTACTTTTACTACCGAGTAGTTCAACAGTAACAATGGTAAAATTTCCGTCGTTATTTTTAATAAAATATTTTTGTCGTTTTCTCAATCCGACAATAATTCTGTTGTGGGGTCCACCAATGATTGTGTCGTTGTACGAATATTCCCTGTTAAAACGAATATTCCCCGACCAATCGAATATTATATAACAACTTGCGTACTTTGCAAAATTTATAAATATTACCCACAACTATAACATTATATCAAATTAACTCCATAATATTCAAAAATGACATTTATAGGAAATTTATCTTTATTTATAAAAGTTGGGGTCTTACAACCTCCCCTTCTTATGAAATTTCGCCCTCGAAATTAGGGTACGTACCTGGTATGTCGAAGAGGTAAGGATACCTTGATTTCATTTCAGATTCTAACTCCCAAGTCATTTCCTCAACATCGTGGTTTCTCCACAAAACTTTGACTTGAGGTTTAACCTTGGAGCATAGAATATGTTCCTTCTTATCCAAGATTTGAATAGGAACTTCTTCATACGTCAAATCCTCCGCTATTTCGTCCGGTTCTAACTCAATAATGTGGTTCGAGTCTTCCACATATTTGCGTAACATGGATATGTGAAAAACGTTATGAACACGAGACATACTTGGCGGTAAAGCGAGTCTATAAGCCACGGTTCCTACTCGATCGAGGATTAAAAATGGACCGATGAATCGAGGATTGAGCTTTCCTCTCTTTCTAAATCTCGTAACTCCTTTCCATGGAGCAACACGTAAGAACACATGATCTCCTACATCAAATTCCACGTCTTTTCGATGAAGATCAGCATAACTCTTTTGTCGATCTTGTGAGGTTTTTATACGTTGTCGGATCGTTTGAATCATTTCTATAGTCATACGTACCAACTCCGGTCCCAACAACGTTGCTTCACCCACCTCATCCCAGCATACTGGAGAACGACACTTTCTTCCATACAATGCTTCGAATGGACCCATGCCAATACTTGCTTGATAACTGTTGTTGTAGGAAAACTCCACCAATGGTAAGAACTTGTCCCAACTTCCCTTGAAGTCAAAGACACAGAGTCTTAATAGATCTTCAAGTGTTTGAATAGTCCTCTCTGATTGTCCGTCCGTCTGAGGATGATATGCTGAACTAAATCGTAACTCCGTGCCCATAGCTTTTTGTAAACTAACCCAAAATCGTGAGGGTGAATCTTGGGTCTCGGTCAGAAACTATGGATACTGGCATACCATGCAGTCTTACAATCTCGTTTATGTACATACGAGCAAGACGTTCAAGTGTATAAGTTTCTCGTATCGGTAAGAAATGAGCAGACTTGGTCAATCTATCAACAATGACCCAAATCGCATCAATACCTTGAGAAATCCTAGGAAGACCGGTAATGAAATCCATGGTAATGTGCTCCCACTTCCATTCTGAAATTTCAAGTGGTTGCAATGGACCTTTTGGTACTTGATGCTCCGCTTTGACTCGTTGACAAGTTAGACACCTTGAGATAAACAACGCTATCTCTCTCTTCATATTGCTCCACCAAAATGTATGACGAAGATCATGATACATTTTGGTACTTCCAGGATGGATTGCAAACGGTGTGTTGTGCGCCTCCATCATGATTTCATACTTTAAATCAGGGTTGTTAGGAACACAAAGTCTGGAGTTGACTCGAAGTATTTCTTCTTCATCGATTCTTGCTTCTGGTATAGCACCTTCTTGCACTTTTTTTTTCATACGCATCAGCTCCAGGTCTGTAGCTTGAGCAGCTTTAACTTTATCGATTAAAGTCGGTTCTACTCGTATATTCGCCATCATCACATGGGTCCCTGGAGTCTTTAACTCTATCTCCATCCTTTGCAAATCACATAAAATGGGTCTTTGTGTTGACAATATCGCACTCGTACTTGAATACGATCTTCTACTCAATGCGTCAGCTACCACGTTTGCTTTTCCAGGATGATATTGAATGGTATGATCATAATCTTTTAACAGTTCAAGCCAACGTCGTTGTCGCATGTTGAGTTCCTTTTGAGTGAAGAAATATTTGAGACTTTTATGATCCGTAAAGATCTCCACCTTCTCCCCATACAAGTAATGCCTCCAAATTTTAAGTGCAAAGACAACAGCTGCCAACTCTAGATCATGAGTAGGATAATTCCTCTCATATTTCTTGAGTTGTCTTGATGCATAGGCTATGACTTTTCCATGTTGCATGAGAACACATCCTAACCCTTTGCTCGAAGCATCACTGTAGATGACAAATCCCTCCGAGCCCGATGGTATTGTTAGAACATGTGCTGAAATGAGTCTCCTCTTGAGTTCTTGAAAACTCTGCTCACATTCTTCGCTCCAACCGAACTTTGTATCTTTCCGAGTCAGCTGAGTTAATGGAGTAGCGATTCGAGAAAATCCTTCCACGAATCTCCGATAATAACCAGCTAAACCAAGAAAGCTACGTACTTCGGTCACTGATTTAGGTTGCTCCCAGCTTTGAATAGCTTCAATCTTTGCCGGGTCAACAGATATTCCACGACTTGATACTACGTGCCCAAGGAATGCTACCTCCTCCAACCAGAACTCGCATTTCTTCAACTTGGCATAAAGTTTGTATTCACGAAGCTTTTGGAGTACCAACCTCAAGTGTTGCTCATGATCTTCACGGCTTTTGGAATAAACAAGGATGTCATCGATAAAGACGACCACAAAGTGATCCAAATATTCCTTGAATACCCTGTTCATCATATCCATGAAGGCAGCAGGAGCATTAGTCAATCCAAAAGACATAACTAAGAATTCATAATGCCCATACCGAGTTCTGAAGGCAGTCTTTGGAATATCCTCAGTTCTAACCTCCAGCTGATGATATCCAGAACGAAGATCGATCTTTGAAAAGAATTGTGCTCCTTGCAACTGGTCAAACAGGTCATCAATACGTGGCAATGGGTACCTATTTTTGATGGTGACATGATTCAACTCCCGATAATCAATACAAAGTCGCATACTCCCATCTTTCTTCTTCACGAACAGAACAGGAGCACCCCAAGGAGAAGTACTAGGACGAATAAAACCAATGTCTAACAATTCCTGCAGTTGGGTCTTTAACTCCTGAAGTTCAATAGGAGCCATTCGATATGGGGCTTTGGAAATGGATTTTGTACCGGGTTCAAGGTCGATACAAAATTCAATTTCACGCTCTGGGGGTAGGCCAAGAAGTTCTTCGAGAAATACGTCAGGAAATTTATTAACAACAGAAATATCATTCAGAGCTGACGTATTTTTGTTTAGATCTGTGACATGAGCTAAGAAAGCTTGACATCCGTTTTTCAATAAACGAATAGCTTTATGGCTTGAGATGATAGCGATTGATTTTAATGGTTTGGTTGCTTGAATTCGCATAATAGGTCGATTAGGAATATGAAAGCTAACAACCTTATAAAAATAATCAATTTTTGCATGATGAGTAGTTAACCAATCAATCCCTAGAATCACGTCAAATGCAAGTATTTTTAATGAAATAAGATCGACAGGTAATGTGTGGGTACCAACTTGAACCAAACAAGACTTATAAACCGTGGATGTAATGAAGGTTTCTCCCAATGGAGTTTCAACAGCTAAGTCAAAGTCTAATTTCCCCGGAATCAAATTTAATCGATGAGCGCAAGTAGGAGAAATAAAAGAATGGGTAGAACCGGTATCAAATAAAGTATAGACTTCGTTAGAGTATATGAATAGCTTACCCGTGATGACCTCATTCGGGTTCCTTGCTTTCTGGGAGTTCACAACAAACGCTCTCCCTTGCAGAACCGGTTTTGACTTTTCTGGGACGGCCTTTGGTGCCTCCATCTTAGCTGAATTTGTCTTCGGTAAACGACAAAATCGGGCTAAATGACCTTCTCTTCCACAATTATAACATGCTTTGGACGGCATCGCGCAGTTTGGACTGATGTGCCCCTCCCCTCCGTATTTGAAACATATGATAGGTGGTCGTTCTCCTTCCTTAACGACAGGTGCTGGTGCTGACGTCTTTCCATCATTGTTGAATCTCCTCTTCTTGAAATGCCAATTCTTATTGTTTTGGCCCTAATTACCACCGAAGTGGTTACCATTTCTGGCCTGTTGGTTCCCTCCACGCTTGTTGTCACCGCTTCGATGACTGCTTTCACTGGTATTATCATTTTGCCGGCTGCTCTCTTTTGGTTGCGTTGTCTCATTATCGCGCTCCACCAACTGAGCCCTATTTACAATATCTGAATACAAACACAGTTTATGAGAAACAAGGTGTTGACGTATCTCCGGCTTTAAACCTCTTAAAAACATCCGCGTCATTCTTTCTTCATTATCCACCAGGTGGGACGCAAACCGGGATAACTCCGCAAACTTTGCCTCGTACTACGACACGGTCATATTATTCTGCTCCAATTTGATGAACTCCACCTCCTTCATGTGACGAATACTCTCGGGAAAGTATTTGTCGTTAAACAGCTCTTGGAACTTCTCCCAAGACATCTTCAGTGCGGCAGGTTGAGTACGCTTTATCGATTCCCACCCGTAATCTGCTTCTCCTCGCAACATAAAGGCGGCAAAGGGAACCTTTTGCTCCTCGGAGCAACCCAAGACATCAAATATCTTGGTGATCTGCTTTATCCATGTTTCAGCTACAAGTGGTTTGGGTTCTCCCTTAAACTCCGGTGGTCCCAGCTCCTTAAACTGTTTAGCGGTGACCGCCTGAGAGTTTCCAGTATTTCCACCTACGTTGTGGACAGGAGCCGCTTTCACCTGTTGTTGCATGAATTGCATAAAACCTCTGAACATTCCATCATTCATCATCTGGTCAGTGTTGTTGTTTGCATGAGGATTGTCACCTTCCTGATGAACACTATCCTGATTATTGATATGTGGTGAATCAATAATCGCCTGTGCTCCATTGCTATTCTCAACATTCTCAGATGCCATTTTCAGATACTGCCACAAAATAAAAGTTAATTGATATGTCATATATTATCCTTATATTATGACCGACTAATTAAATACCATGCAAATAAACTTAGGTAGGTCATACTAGCGAAGGAATTCCCCGTCTCTCCCCTCCTAGTTCTATTCTCACATCTTAGCCAGGGATCATATCCCTAAGCTCTGATACCAACTGTGACGCCCCCAAAATTAGGTATACATCACCCATCTTAGATCGTCAGATACATAGTACAAAATACAAATACAACTTACTAATACAACTGTCGTGTACAATACGACAAAACATAAACTGTGAGTTTGAATACAAATATTATCTTCTAGAGAGTATTCATACTCAAAAGGAGTCCTCATTACATTTATTAACACACCATTACATAGAATAGTGAGGACTACTAACTAATACTATCATTCGGACCATCACTCCGTTCCCCGACTTGCCCCAGCTACGTTCTCATTTCCTGAAGAGAACAGTGAAAGAAAGGGTGAGCTCAACTAGCCCAGTAAGAAATATTATGACCAAGATAATGCAGAATAAATTATCATTAGCCTTCAACAATGTTAAACTGATAAAATATAATAGACATCAAGTTTAACTGTAGCGGAACAAGCAATCCATTAAGAGAGTCAAGTAGAAAATAAACTCTACTATCTTTTATGATTTAAAAGATTTTCCAACACTGTGATCGCTGGGACTCAGCTTAATAAAATTATCCACATCATCGAATCACCTCTGCACTACGGCCAAGGATATTCGTATATTCATTAATGGTCATGATCATGCCAACAACTGTCCATCAATGCACTACGGGCCAATGAGGACTTTTACCACATCATTTGTAACATTACGGTCATGATTACACCGAATAATCCCTGGTCATAATCATACCAAGTCCATCTATGCACTACAGGCCACAGATGACTTTCAACAGAATATAAACATGAGGATGATGACAATGATATAAGAATTCAATAAAACAAGTTCAAGAATTAATTTATCCAAGAATTAACAACGTCCAAATTGTCAACATGATACTACTTTGTGGAGTAAAATTCAAGAATGATCAGGAGAATATTTTCATGAATAGATACTAGATGAAGCGCAAATGTCAAGGATATTCCACAAATTTCATGGAGTATAGAAGTCAAAACTTAACCAGCTGAGTATAATAAAGAATGGAATAACAAAAGAAATCACCATGCATGCGATAGACCGCACAGACAGGTTATTCCAACAGAATAATAAATAATGGAATCAGGTCCGGCGTAAACGCACAGACAGGATATTCCGATAGAATAATAAATAATGGAACCAGGTTCGGTGTAAAACACACAGACAGGATATTCCGACAGAATAATAAATAATGGAACCAGGTCCGGTGTAAAACACACAGACAGGATGTTCCAACAGAATAATAACAAGACGAAACCAGGTCCGGTGTAAAACACACAGACAGGATATTCCGACAGAATAATAAATAATGGAACCAGGTCCGGTGTAAAACACACAGACAGGATGTTCCAACAGAATAATAATAAAAACGGAACCAGGTCCGGTGTAAAACACACAGACAGGATGTTCCAACAGAATAATAATAAAAATGGAACCAGGTCTGGTGTAAAACACACAGACAGGATGTTCCAACAGAATAATAGAAGAATGTCACCAAGTATAGGGTAGACCACGTATACAAGTTATTCCAACAGAATAATAAGAAATGGAATAACAACAGTTCTCTTCATGAATAAGAAAGAATAACACCCCTTACCGTTTTAAAGACGAGCTTAAATAAGGAAGTAGTTAAGTAGCAGAATGCTCTTCTTCTCTCTCTCTATAGTTTCTCTCTATAGTTTCTCTCTCTAGAGTTCAGTGAATTCGTAAGAAATAATGAAGGAATGAGCTGCTATTTATAGAAAAATAGAATACATAGTAACTAATCCATGAACGGTCCAGATTGATTACTTTAATCTGACGGTCCATATTTAAAGAAAAATCTTTTAAATAAAATATAATATATTCTATTTATAGAATAACTTTAATAAAGTATTCTGTTTTATATAAAAAGATGTTTATGTTTTATTACGTTAATAATACGAATAAAACAAAACATCATTATCGCTAAATAATTCATATTATTAACTGACAATAATTGAATCAAACTGAGTGACTTCTCATATAAGCATTAATAATCAATACCGTGTGCTACTATGCAACCACACGTATTACTGTACTTTTACTACCGAGTAGTTCAACAGTAACAATGGTAAAATTTCCGCCGTTAGTTTTAATAAAATATTTTTGTCGTTTTCTCAATCCGACAATAATTCTGTTGTGGGGTCCACCAATGATTGTGTCGTTGTACGAATATTTCCTGTTAAAACGAATATTTCCCGACCAATCGAATATTATATAACAACTTGCGTACTTTGCAAAATTTACAAATATTACCCACAACTATAACATTATATCAAATTAACTCCATAATATTCAAAAATGACATTTATAGAAAATTCATCTTTATTTATAAAAGTTGGGGTCTTACATTAATAATTCATAATAAATAGCCTTTTTATCAGAAAAAATTCAAACCTTATGTTTTTTCTATAGGAAATTTCATTATCTACAACTTTGCAGAAGAAAGTTTTCCCAAATTCCAAACAAAAATTGACCGAAATCCACAAACGGACGATTTTACATGCTATAATCAAATTTCAGTCAAGAAATGGACCCACAAACATGTTTAACATGTTTTAAACAACTTTTGCAACAAAAATACGCTTCCTCCTCATATACTCATATATCCCACATTCATTATAAAAATATCATCATTATTATATTATAATAATATAATAAAATATTATTTTATCAGAAAAGATAAAATATCGATTTTCTACAATTGTCACTTTAAAAATTTACTCCATCTATATCCACATAAAATGAATATTTTTCTCATCATATAAATCAATAATTAATTATTCACAAATAATATTACCGAATCACAATACTGACAACCAGGCAGTTCCTAGGAAAGAGGGGACTTTTCAATAAGGATTTCTCCTTGCTGGCGCGCAATTAGGTGACCAAACCTCTCCTTAGACAGAACTTTCTAGACATTGCCAATAATGTTATCTAATAATATTATTCAAGTAATATAAATTATTGCTTCGATAATAGAAAATAATGTATAGTGACAATTATTGAAACAATAGTAATATAAAATATCAATGCAACAATTATTGAATCAATAAAATAAAATACTGAACAGTAATTACTGTAACAATTATTGAGTAGTGCCTTCTTACGTAAGAATTAATAATTGGTGCAATACCGTGTGCTACTGTGCAACAACGCGTATTACTGTGTTTTAACCACTGTGTATTTCAACAGTATTAACGGTAACAACTACGCCGTTATTTATAAACAACTTATACTTGTCGTTTTCTTCATCCAATCTCTTTCCGTTATGGGGCCCACAAAAGACTGCGCCGTCGTACGAATATTTCCCGACAGAAAGAATATTCCACGACCAAACGAATATTTCCCGACAACAATGAATATTTTATAACTACTTGCCTATTTAAAATATTTACGCATTTTACCCATAACTAACCTCACTAATCAATTCAACCCTTACTATTTTAAAATAATAAATAGAGGAAATTAAATTTCATTTATTAATAATTTGGGGTCTTACAATTCCAACTTGCCTCGAATATGCTCCAAACGCCTCCTTTTCTTCACTACTTGCCACAACAACCACCTTGCACATAAAAGAACACGAAAACAAATAAAAACGAACATGATCACAAGAGAATAGAAACAATTAAGCATGAAATGGACGACGATTTGTGGATATGAAATCCACTTATCAAAATTCCCCAAACTTAAACCGTGCTAGTCCTCGAGCACAAAATAAACTACATGCTATGCAATGTAATGCAATGAGATGGTATGAATACGATCTAACCTATATGCTTTCGAATCCAACAGTATCGCAGAATCAAAATTATCTTATCGGCCTCAGAGAAAACAAGCAAACTCTAAAATATTAATTACCAAGACCAATCCACAATTTTGTATTAATTCTCAAATCTTAAACCATCATCACTGGTATAGTGTGCGTGTGTGTTCAACATCTATGATAACTGATATGGACTCAAGTTCACTACATAATCAATTTCTTAGAAGGAATCATACAGTGTAAACTTAAAAATTCCAAAAATAGGCACATTCCAACTAAAACTAAGCAATACCAAATTCAAGGATTCATGCAGGGTACTTATACTTCATTTATCTCATTTTTTTTCAAGGGGGCTTTTTGCTCTTTTCCCGTCTTATTATTTTTTTATATACATATATGACTGTGCAATGTCTCATCCCATTAGCTAACAGTGCTACCCCTTAGCGAGCTTTCGACCAACGACTCCCAGACCATAAAAGACCTTAGGGCGGTAGGTGTAAAGACAATCCCCTGGGGTGTACTTGCTCAAGTAACAATGGCCCCAAAACAAGACTAGTCACGATATATATCCTTTTTATTTTATTTTTTTTATAAAGCTTAAATACCCCACATATAATCTCCCAAACTTAGGTTTTTGCCTAATTTTCGCCTTTATTGCCTATCCTTGTTGTTTTCCCATTTACCCTAGCATTATCCTTTAGAAAATATTTATGTATCAATTTGAACTGACTAGTCAACAAAGATGTTATAAGCGTGCTAAACTTTTTTATACTAGTTTCAAAGAAGTGCAAGATTTTATCCATAACAGAAATTATATCACAGTTCTAATAATCAATGTTGTATTGGTTAACGTATTCACAATCTCATCTTTGGCCCACAAATAATATGAAATACAACACTGTTGGACATATGCAAACACAATATTAAACTAAATTTTTTTCTCTTTTTTTTTACTGATGGTAGACATAACAAGAATGTAAACGTACATAAATAAAAACTAAATATGCAACTAAGCTACTATGCGAATACATGAATATATAAATATTCAACAATTGATCAACCTAGATATAATAACAAACTCCTATGCAAGCCTAGCTTAATGAATATGCAAACATGAAATGTAAACATGAATGTAAATCCCCTACACTCGACAGTTACAATGCCCTCATTGTAATGATATAGCGATAAAAATATGAGGACTTCCCTATAATATCTTCAAGCCTGGGGTGGTGGTGCCGGCTGTTGATATGAAAATTGTGCCGCTGGATTAAAGCTCTGGAGTGTCGTGTTAGGGATGCGAATGACAGGTTCATTGCATCAAACATATGGTCTTGTCTTGCTGGGAGCCGCCTCATCTCCCTTCTTAATGCTTTGTTGTGCTCCTCCATTTGTCATTGAAATTCAAGAAACTGAGGGCTAGATATGGCATCGGAAGATGGTGTCACCTCAGTTCCCTGCTCTACCATAGTCTTATCCTTATCATGCAAGGTATCTTCAGCATCAGTTTCGTCCTCCGAAGCTGATGAAAATGCAAAACCTAAACCTCGGGGATGTGATTCACCTCCGACCTACACCGAATACCGTGCTATTATTCTCGAATCTAGCAGCTACATCGGCATTAGGGTTGGTTCATAATCAGACCATCGAACTCTTGCTTGGTGACATAACCCACAAATAAGGGATGGGTGTGGCAAGCCGCCCAAAAAATTGCCCCGTAGGCATTGACGAATAAAAAATTGATTATTGCTCCGACGTCGATGATGAAGTCTTGCGCAATTGCAAATAGGAGTAATGCCTTCTCCTTAGTGACATCTGAAGTATGTGTGGATGGAAGCAGCTTCGCACATAAGAAAGCATACCAAATCTTCCCATACCGGCTCAGATCCTTGCTATGAAACACCGTGCCTCCTTTTCGACCCTTTATCCACGTTGTTCCTGGCTTAGTCATATCTTTGAGGACCTCCTCATAGTCCGGGTCGAAATCCCTCAAGTGAGCATACTGACACTATCTAGGCACCCTTAATTGATAATATGTGTTGATGGCATCAGCACTGAATGAGACCAAAAGACCCCGTACAAATGCTTTAAAAGGTGTCTTGTCCTCGGCGTTAGCATAGAACTCTTTGACCACGTTGACAGCGGCGGCCTCGGGCTCCTCAGTGAACTTGGTCCACCCTTTTTGATAAATCTGTTGCATCATTTCACCGTCGTAAACATCCGGTGCCAACCCCCGCTCCGGTGTAAGGGCCTTTGTGACCATGTAGTCGTATCAGTCGGCGGCGGCGGCACTTTTGAACTTGCGTCGGTCGAATGTTCGTGATGGTGGTGTTGGCCTTGAACTCTAACCGCGTTGTCATTTGGATGTTGGTTGAGAAGCCATTGCTCTCTATTGTGTGTATCACAGTATCTTTCCCCCCAAACTTGGTTCACACACTTTGTCGAACACTTGGTGTGCACAAACAACTTTTCCCCCAAACTTGTCAATGTGACCCTCAATTGTTCTCAAGTAGCCTCTATGAATGCCCTAATTTAAAAATAGTTGAAGAGTTCTATGAAAAATTTGGGATGAGATGTGGTAATATATAGTGGTGGTGTGATGTTGTATATTGGTGGATTGAAAAGGTGGGGAGAAATAATGGAGTATAGGAAATAGTGGGGTAGAAGTGGATGTAGTGGGTGGTGGTTGGAGTTATGATGGAGGAGGAATAGGATTACGTGATGAAGTAGTGGGGAGGTTATGTAGTTGAGGAACAAATGTGTATAACTGCCGACCAAGTCTGTTGAGTTTCAGGACCCCCGCCCCGACGGGGGGTAATAGGCTTAGGAGGCCCGCCCCAGCTGGCATGGCTTCTATCTAAAATCTAGAGAGACCTCACCCCGGCGGGGGCTGTAGTTCATTTTGGGCCCGCCCCGATGGGCATGCCTTCTGCTAAACTCCTCTGTTTCTCCTCTTTGCTTCATGCTAAGCTACACCATGTTCCTTTTCCCATCCTGCAAGACATGAAACATAAGAATTAGTGGATTGTTGATAAAATAGAGCATTGTGGAGAGATTAACAAGACTTTAATTAGATAATACCTATCTAATAACTTAATAAAAACTATGTCCTAACAATTATGAATGAAAATATGGAAATTAAATGTAAGATTGGGTTGCCTCCCAATTAGCGCTAGTTTTAACGTCGTAAGCCCGACGGTGCCTCTTGTATCACTGTGCATCGGCGAGGGTAATGTTGACGACATCCCAGTTTGAATCGCCACCCCAGTAATGCTTTATCCGTTGGCCATTGACCTTGAACGTCTCCAATAGGTTTCAACTATAGAGTTCGATAGCGCCATGTGGGAAAACCCTTTTTATGGTGAATGGTCCCGACCATCTGGACTTAAGCTTTCCTGGGAACAATCTCAGTCTTGAGTTGAACAGAAGGACTTTCTTGACCTTTTCCTTGTATATCTTGGAGTTCTCGTAGGCTTGAAGGCGAAATTCGTCGAGCTCATTTATTTGCAGTAATCACTTTTCCCCTATAGCTGCTTGATCGAAATTGAGTTTCTGAATCACCCAATAAGCCTTATGCTGTAGTTCGACTGGTAAGTGACAAGCCTTTCCGTACCGTAGTTGATATGGTGACATCCCGATCGGTGTCTTATACGCAGTCCGATACGTCCATAATGCATCATCCAACAGGAGCGACCAATCCTTACGAATTGGGTTCACCACTTTTTCCAAGATTTTCTTGACTTCCTTGTTCGACACCTCAGCCTGCCCACTGGTTTGGGGATGATAAGTCGTAGCTACCTTATGGTTGACACCATACCTCGCCAATAGAGCTGTAAATAATTTGTTACAAAAGTGACTACCTTCGACACTTATAATTGCTCTTGGCATGCCAAACCTCGTGAAAATGTTCTTCTGTAGAAATTTAAGAACCACATTGGCATCATTAGATGGGAGTGCTGCAGCTTCAACCCACTTTGATACGTAATCCACTTCGAGTAGAATGTACTGATTGTTAAGTGAAGAAGGGAATTTGTGACGCCCCCAAAATAGGTATACATCATCTATCTTGAGTCACCAAATTCATGGTACAAAATTCAAATACAACTTAATAATACAACTATCGTGTAAAATACGACAAAACATAAACTGAGAGTTTTAATATGAATATAATCTTCTAGACAGTATTCAACTCAAAAGGAGTCCTCAATATATTTATTATCACACTATTTCATAGAATAGTGAGGACTACTAATGCTATCATCTGGACCGTCACTCCGTTCCCCGACTAGTCCTAGCTACATTCTCATTTCCTGAAGAGAACAATGAAAGTAAAAGGGTGAGCTCAACTAGCCCAGTAAGAAATATTATGACTAAGATAATGCAGAATAATTTATCATTAGCTTTCAATAGTGTTAAACTGATAAAATATAACAAACATCAAGTTTAACTGTAGCGAAGTAAGCAATCCATTAGAAGAGTCAAGTAGAGAATAAAATCTACTATCTTCTATGATTTAAAAGGTTTTTCATCATTTTTATCGCTGAGACTCAGCCTAATAAATAATTCACATCATCCTTGCACTACGGCCAAGGATATTCATTAGTATCACGACCACAAATTATTCATGCACTACGGGCCAAGGATATTCGTGTATTCACCAATGGTCATGATCATGCCAACAACTGTCCATCAATGCACTACGGGCCAATGAAGACTTTTACCACATCATTTGTAACATTACGATCATGATTATACCGAATAATCCCTGGTCATAATCATACCAAGTCCATCTATCCACTACAGGCCACAGATGACTTTCAACAGAATATAAACATGAGGAGGATGACAATGATATAAGAATTTAATAAAATAAGTTCAAGAATAAATTTTTAAAGATTTATAATTTAATTTATCCAGAAATCAATAACGTCTAAATTGTCAACATGATACTGCTTTGTAGAGTAAAATTCAAGAATAATATTGTACCAAAAATAACTTAGACCGAAAGCGAATCAATTTTTATCATGAATAGTACCCCGGCTGAATAGTACCCGAATGAATAGTACCCCGTGAGTAGTACTTCGGGAATAGTAATCTCGTGAATAGTACTTCGGGAATAGTAACCCCGTGAATAGTACTCCGACATGAAAAAGTTAAAACTTATCAAGAATGCTTAGAATAATATTTTCATGAAAAGATACTGGATGAAGCGCAAATATCAAGGATATTCTACTAATTTCATGGAGTATAGAAGCCAAAATTTTAACAAAACGAGTATAGAATTCGAAATCTGAAACGAAATAATATTACTTATATACTGAGTATGGAAGAAAATATTATTTCAAGCGAATATTGAACAGAAATAACATCACTTATCTTGAAAAGAAGAGTATTCTAACTGGTATAGCGAGGATATTCTTGAAAAAAACTTTCACTGATTTCTACGCTCAAAGCTTCCTAAAACACTAAAGAAATACGATCAAGATTATAGAAGAAGAATTCTCTGATTCTTGTGTGATTTTCAATTCTAACTTAAGCGCCTATTTATAGGAAAATGCTAGAACGCCATAGGAGACTAAATAATAAAATAATATTATTATTTATACAAAATTCCTACGCATGCCAATGACCAAGACTAGCATGCCATTTTTGAAAAATATAGCAGCCCACATGTTTTCAAAAAAAAAAGTGGTCCCACCCAATTTTAATAAAAATTATTTTATTTTTTAAACTTCAGAAATTCATAATAAATATTTCTTTTATTAGAAAAATTCAAATCTCATGTCTATTCTATAGGAAATTTAATTCTCAACAACTTTGTAAGTTTAAGTTTTTCTAAATTACAAATAGAAAATATCCGAAATTCACAAACGGATGATTTTTAATACCTCATAAAATTCATAACAAATCATACGTTAATTTTTAACGGTTCAAAATTTGTGGACATATACTCAACTTATATATGTATAACATATCCAAAAATCACAACGATCCAACGGTCGAATTAAAATTATAACTCACGCACTAGAGCTTTAAGAACATTGTTTTGATTTTTTAAAACCTCCATTCCGACAAAATACTGATAAAACACCTAAAAATTAAATCCTTCATTTATATCCACATAAAAACAAATATTTCCTTATCATATAAATCAATAATTAATTATTCCTAAATAATATTACAGAATCACAATTATGACAATCAGGTCGTTCCCAGGAAAGAGAGGGCTTTCCGATAAGGATTTCTCCTTACTGGCGCGCAATTAGGTGACCAAACCTCTCATTAGACAGAACTTCCTTAGACATTGTCAATAATGCTATCTAATAATATTATTCAAATAATATGAATTATTGATCTGATAATGGAGATATTGTGCAGTGATAATTATTGAAACAACAATAATATAAAATATTAACGCAGTAATTATTGAACCAATAAAATAAAATATTGAACAGTACTTACTATAACAATTATTAAGTAGTGCCTTCTTACGTAAGAATCAATAATTCAACAATACTATGCAATACCGTGTGCTACTGTGTAACAACGCGTATTACTGTATTTTAACCACCAGGTATTCCAACAGTGCTAACGATAACGATTACGCCGTTATTTATAAAAACTCAAATTTGTCATTTTCTTCATTCGACATTTATTCTGTTGTGAGGTCCACCTATGATTATGCCGTCGTACGAATACTCTCTATTAAAACGAATATTCCCCGACTAATCGAATATTTTATAACCACTTGCTTATTTTGTAAAATTTATAAATATTGCCCATAACTATAACATTATATCAAATTTACTCCTTAATATTCAAAAATGATATTTATAGAAAATTCATCTTTATTCATAAAAGTTGGAGTCTTACAGAATGGCCCCATGAAATCGATGGCCCATACATCGAATTTCAACTTCAAGAATTGTTTGTAGAGGCATCTCATTCCTTTTCGAAATGTTGCCCACCCTTTGACATCTATCACATGTTTTAACAAACTGGTGGGCATCCTTGAATAGGCCAATAGAACCCAGATTGTAGCACCTTTGTTGCAGTCCTTTAACTACCATAATGACCGACATATGCAGATTAGTGACACTCATGCAGTATGTTCTTCACTTCACTGTAGGGCATGCACCTTCTAATCATTTTGTCAGCGCACTGCTTGAATAAATAAGGTTCATCCCACATGTACCATTTTACGTCATGAACAAACTTCTTTTTCTGTTGTCTTGTGAGACTAGGTGGAAGAACATTGCTCACTAGATAATTTGCATAATCCACGTACCATGGAAATTCTGAATTTATCCCAAATAATTGCTCATCAAGGAATGATTCGTTGATTGCACACTCATCCTCTTTCAGTTTATCTTGATTTTCCAGCCTAGATAAATGATCGACGACTTGATTCTTCGTCCCCTTTCTATCCTTTATTTCTAGATCAAACTCTTGTAGAAGGAGAATCCATAGGATAAGGCACGGCTTAGCATCTTTTTTCACAATTAGATACCGAATAGCTGAACGATCTGTGTAGACTATCACTTTAGTCCTGATCAAGTATTCTCTGAATTTGTCGAATGCATACACCACTGCAAGAAATTCCTTTTCCGTAGTTGTATAATTTATTTGTGTTTCCGTGAGCGTTTTGCTTGCATAATATATGGCGTGAAACACCTTCTCGCGGCGTTGACCCAAAACAGCCCCAACTGCATAGTCACTTGCGTCACACATTAGCTCGAAAGGCATATTCCAATCCGGTGCGACGATTACGGGGGCTATAGTCAACTTCTTCTTTAACAACTCAAAAGATGGCTTACAATTGTCGTCAAAACTGAAAACAGCATCCTTCTCTAAAAGACTGCATAAAGGTTTTGCACTTTTAGAGAAGTCCTTTATGAATCTCCTGTACAACCCAGCATGTCCCAGAAAACTTCTAATACCCTTAACTGAGCTCGGTGGGGGCAGTTTCTCGATTATTTCCAGCTTCGCTTTGTCAACCTCCAATCCTTGAGCCGATACCTTATGGCCCAAAATTATACCCTCCTCAACCATGAAGTGGCATTTTTCCCAGTTAAGTACGAGGTTCGTATCCTTGCATCGCTGTAACACCATTACCAAATTCCCTAGGCAAATATCAAAGTTGTCCCCATAGACAGAAAAGTCGTCCATGAAGACTTCAACATTTTTCTCCACTATGTATGAGAAAATGGTCATCATACACCATTGGAAGGTAGCAGGTGCGTTGCATAACCCGAATGACATTCTCCTGAATGCGAATGTGCCGTAAGGGCACGTAAATGTAGTCTTCTCTTGATCCCCAAGAGAGATGATGATCTGGTTATAGCCCGAGTATCCATCCAATAAACAGTAGTACTCATGTCCCACCAATCTGTCCAACAATTGATTGATAAAGGGCAGCAAAAAATGATCTTTTCGGGTTGTCTTATTCAACTTCCTATAATCCATGCAAACCCTCCAACCTGTCACTGTTCTTGTAGGTATTAACTCGTTATCCTCATTCTGTACCGCAGTCATTCCTCCCTTTTTTGGCACACACTGAACCGGACTAACCCACTTACTGTTAGAGATCGGGTAGATGATACCGTCATCCAACAATTTCAGAATTTCCTTCTTTACAACTTCCTTCATAATGGGGTTAAGTCGACGTTGTTGCTCCACCGTCGGTTTTGCATCATCTTCCATCAGAATCTTGTGCATGCAAAATGAAGTGTTGATTCCCTTTATATCAGCTATTGTCCATCCTATTGCTGCTTTATGTTCCCTAAGCACCCTCAGCAATTTTTCTTCATGTAAATCATTAAGTGCAGCAAAAATAATAACAGGTAAGGAATTTGAATTGCCTAAATATGCATACCTGAGGTGTTTGGGGAGTGGCTTAAGTTCCAAAGTTGGTGGCTCCTCTAATGACAGTTTCAATTTTTTTGTGGATGTCTCCTCCATGTGCAAAGGTTCAAATGGTGCTCTGAATCGGCTAATGCATGGCAACGAATCTAACATCTGTAGCTAGTCCACAAATTCCAGGTCGTCGAACTCTTCATCCCCCAATAAAGTTGTTTCTAATGGATCATTGACTAAACTCTTGCCTATATCTTCACTAATAATCTGCTCAATTATATCCATCCTGAAACATTCTTCCTCATCCATAGGAATTTCATAGCCTTAAACACGTTAAATTTAATTTCCTGATCTTGGACCCTCATAGTAAGTTCACCTTTTCGTACGTTGATGAGTATCCTACCCGTATCCAAGAAAGGTCTCCCTAGGATAATCGGGATGTTCTTGTCCTCCTCAAAATCCAGAAGAATAAAATCTGCGTGGAATATAAATTATCCACTTTAACCAATATGTCCTCTACTATCCCTCTCGAATATGTGACTGACCTATCCGCCAACTGTAATGAAATATTCGTAGGCTTTGGCATGGGAAAACCTAATTCTATATATACTGACAATGGCATAAGATTCACACTCACTCCCAAATCACATAAACACTTATTAAACGACATGTTCCCGATCGTGCACAGAATAGTGAAACTCCCCGGATCTTTCAACTTTGGTGGAAACTTTCGCTGTAAAACTGTACTACACTCTGCGAACGGGATGTTAATCTGAAGTTTCTTGAAAACTTCCAAAAACTTCGCAAAATACTTATCTAATTTCTATTTTTGGACCCTCTGCTGAAACAGTGGTGGAGGATATACAACTGGCTTGTTGTCTAACTTTGTTTTCTCACTTTGCTTATCCTCACCCTTGTTTCCTTCAACCACTTTACTATCATCAACATTTTCATCCGATGTCGCTAAATTTTCTGCATCTTTACCAACGAGATATTTTCCACTCCTGAACATAATTGCCTGACATTGTTCGTGGTTTCCTTTCGGATTTCTCTCGGTATCACTCGGTAGGGTCCTTTGTGGCCTGTTATTTAATGTTAAGGCAATTTGCCCCATCTGATTTTCCAAATTCTTGATGGCCATTGCTTGGTTTTTCATCGCTGCCTCATTGTTTGTTATGTACTTCGACAACAACTCCTCTAAATCTGATTTTTTCTCCTGATGTTGAGCCGGTTGTTGGTGATTCTGAAAACCAGGGGGATATGATGGTCGTGGAGCTTGGTGTTGATTATTGCTCCACGAGAAATTTGGGTGATTCCTATTCCCTTGGTTGTAATTATTCTGGTATAAATTCTGTGGAATCTTGTTGTAGCTACCCATGAATTGCACGGACGCTGGGTTGATTACGCATTGATCTGTAGGATGCTCACCCGTGCATAATTCACATACGACTGCAACCTGCTGTACCTGTGCCTGTGCCTGTGTCCCCGATATAGCATCCAACTTCTTAGATAGTGTTAAAATATGCGCTTGTATTGTCGTTACCCCATCTACTTCTAACACCCCAGCCGCCTTTTCCTGTGTTATTCTTGCTGTGGGCCACTGGTAGTTGTTAGTCGCCATGGTCTCAATCAAATTGTAAGCTTCCTCATAACTCTTAGCGATGAACGCTCCACCTGACGCTGCATCAATACTAGTCCTGAGATTTCCATGTAGTCCGTTATAAAAGGTATTCATTTGCAGCCACTTGGGTAATACATGATGCGGGTACTTTCTGAGTAACTCCTTGTATCTCTCACATGCCTCATATAGTGACTCCCCATGTTGCTGCTCAAACATTGTTTTATCTCATTCCTCATTTTTGCAGTTTTCGGTGGTGGGAAAAATTTGGTAAGGAATTTCTGAGCTAAGTCTTCCCACGTAGTTATCGATCTTGACGGTAGAGAGTCTAACCAACTCTTCGCCTTATCATGTAAGGTGAATGGGAATAAGCAAAGTCTTACCGCATCATCCGACACCCCATTATACCTAAAGGTGTCACAAATTTCTAGAAAGCTGACTAGATGTTCATTCGGATCGTCATTTGCCAATCCCCCAAACTGAACTAAATTTTGGATCATCTGAATTATCCCAGGCTCGATTTTGAACGTATTTACAGCAAGCGGGCCTGGTGATGCTCGACTGTAGTTCAGTCACCTTGGGTGTGGCGAAGTCCCTTAACGCTTTCTGATCTTCAGCTGCCATTGCCTCTTCTTTTTCAAGATTTTCAAAGTCTTCCATTATTTCCTTGATCCACTTACTTAACCTCTAAAACTGTCTCTCAATGTTGTCCTCAAAAGGAAGCAAGTCTGGATTTTTGGATCGAGTTTGCATAAACCACTTCAAAAACCTGAAATAAGAGGAACAAAACAAAAATAAAAATTGTTTAAGTAAAACTGGACTAATTAAACTGATATTGTAAAAATATTAAGATCTATACTAAATTGTCCCCGATAACGGCGCCAAAAACTTGTTGGGTAAAATCTATATACGCACAACACGCAAGTATACGTGGTCAACAAGTAATATAATGGTAAGTAGAGTATCGTTCCCTCAGAGACAAATTAGCAAGCAATTCAACCTCACAATTATCAATTTCCTATTAATCCTAATTTTATTAAACTATTCAACTCAATGATTAAAATTATAGAAACTAAATTAAACAACAAATAAACTACCACAAAACAACCACAAATATCAAAATCTGGAATTTCAAACAATTAATAGAGAATTAGACTTATTATTTTACCCTAAGCTTCACTCTGATTTTCCAACACCTTCATTTCAATTCAATTCACTATCCCAGTTCATTAATCAAGAACACGAATGTAGTACTAGCCACCTCTCGATGCACTAATACCGTATTAACTTAAATCCACAAATTAGATAGAAACAAGTTAAACACTTTAATTAACTAAGTCACTATATCTCTATATGAATTATAATTAAAGAAGATTGAAGATTAAGTTCTCTATCCGATTACATGCGATGTCAAGCATATCTCTACCTTAACATTTATCAAGAATCTGCAATTCACAAAATTCACGAACACATGCTATATTAACTAAGTCTAGATTCAAATATCCTCTATTAATTCCATACAAATCCACAAAGAATTGTTGATCAGGCAATTCATAAATTCAAGCTCAAATTAATATAGATAAACTGGGAAATAGCTTATTGAACTGGAAATCAAAGTTATAAAATCATCATTTAACTTAAGGATTCACCATAAGCCTAAAAAGTGATTTAGTTCATAATGAATGAAATAAAAACTGAATAATTCAAAGATAACATTCTTTCAATTACAAATATAGAACTTAGATGAAGAATAATTCAAGACACCCTTCATGTAGCCTTAATCTGCAATCATCACGAAAATCTCTTCAAAATACTCCTCCAAAGCTTGCTATGAAAAATGGAATTAAACTCTATAATTTGCCTTGTGTGTCCTTTAATTCGTTGCTAATTGACTAATATATATCTACCATAGAGTTCTAGTCGAAGTCCCTCGGCAACTAGAGTCCACAAGCCACACAAAATCATAACAAAACATATTCCAGCCGAGTTTCAAACGCGCAGGACACTCCAGAATCCGGCACCCCCCGCCCCGATGGGGGTGTATAGGCATAATAGGCCCGCCCCGGCGGGGGTGTATAGTGTTAGTTGACTGGTTCCATTTCCAACTTACCCTGAATATGCTCCAAACGCCACCTTTTCTTCACTACTTGCCACAACAACCACCTTGCACATAAAAGAACACGAAAACAAATAAAAACGAACATGATCACAAGAGAATAAAAACAATTAAGCTTGAAATGGACGACGATTCGTTGATATGAAATCCACTTATCAGGTATCACCCAGATTCTTCATGGAGCTACAATTATGAAGACCAATACTATGCTCCAAATCTAACATACACACCAGAATTCTCATTTCCACCTCCATTGCCACAAGAAGAAAAGTCAAATTTGGAGGAATTCGTGTCGAAGCTTATAGCAAACCAAGAGGAGATTATGATGAATCAAGAAATATTGAGCCAAAAATTTTAGAACCAGATGGAACAACTCATCACTACCGCAACCAATGGTCTTCAATACATGGATTCCGAAATTGAAACAGATAATTCAAGATTGGAGGAATTATTGTCCAAGTTCGTAGCATCAAATGAGGAAATAAGGATTAATCAAGGGATGTCAATTCAAAATCTTTAGAACATCAAATGTTCAAAGCCTTGAACAAGTGTCCTCAAAATAATTGGTGTTATGACATGGATTCTGAGATTGATGAAGTGCCCGAACCAAATCTACAACTGGATGAGTCGTAAGATATTGAAAAAGAGGAGACAAGTGGGGATAATGAAAACAAGGTCGACGAAGAACTAACTGTGAGTACCAACGATGATGAGTTGATGTTTTTAGTGCCCTAAGTGCCTTCTCCACCAAAGATCAAGGACCTAGTTAGATTTGCAAAACCTTGCCCGCTTGGTAGTCATTTTGTCGGCAAGACTCTTTATAACATGAGACCTAGTATAAATGTGGAGCCATGGTGGGATGAAAAAGAGAAGATAAAAGAAGAGCCTGTTGTGCTTGCTAAGCCCCAAACCCTTTCAAACTTGTCGGTGTAAAATCTAGTTATGCACAGGACGTAAGTATACGTGGTCAACAAGTAATAAAATGTAAGTAGAGTATTGTTCCCACGAGAAATTATTAATATAAATTACCAAATACTAACTTTTAACCAAACTAATTTTATTTAAACAATCAATTTAAGGCTATGAATTAAATTATTTAATTAAACTAATTCTAATTACCACTAGTTAAAAATCAGATTATGGAGATTTAAGACCACAACTTCACTTATTGCTTCACTTAAATTAATACACTTCTTATCAATTATGCTCACTATTCTGAATTGTTAATCAAGAACATATAAATAAATATGACCATCTCTCAATGCATCATACTCACATCAACTTAAATCCACAAATGATAGAATTAAGAAGAACACCCTAATTAACTAATTCACTATATCTCTATGTTAATTACAATTAAAGAGGATTTAAAGCACAAGTTCTCTATCAGATTACATGTGATGTATATGTATATCTCTATCCTAGACATAAATTATAAATTCTAATGCCATGTAGAAAACAAAATCACATGCTATTATGATGAGATCTAAATCTATAATCCATCTATCGAGTTCATATAGATTATCACAGTAATTGTTAGCTAGACAATTAAACAATAAGCACAAACCATAATAGACAATCCAAGAATAATCAAAAATAATTAACACAAAAAAATATACTAAAAATAAATTAAGCAACAAGCTTCATTGTAATCTTAAACAAGAATTTAGTTCATAATTATTGAATTAAAACTAAGAATCCACAATTGAATAAACATTAAAAGGCAAAGAAAGAAGTAGAAAAGAAGACAAAATCTGTTGTCTGCAGATTTGATGCTCCTTTCTTGCTCCTACTTTGAATCTTCAATGGTCTCCAAGTTGCTTTTATCTCCGAATCTAAGAAAAACTAGGGTTTTGTCCTAATCTAATGAAAATCTAATCTAATGGAATCATCTCCACCTGAGGCTGCCCGGGGTGCCCCGGGCTTTGCGGGGCCTATCGTCTCGAAGTACGTGCACGTAGGCAACGTGATGTCTGCTCGAACTTTTAGAATTACAATCTGGGCATCCGACTGAGGTATATAGGACCTATTTCAGATCGCCATTGTCAAGAGTTACATAATGACATGGGATTAGAGGTTGTACGAAGTCATGAAGATGGAACGATGCCCTCCGGTCTTCAGCTTTAAATTCTATCCGTTATCCTGCACAATAGTCACTCGGGATTGGTCTTCCTTGGCTCTTGTGGGACATTGTTGTGTAGAAATGTATGTCTAAAATGTTGAGACGACGTGATGTGGTGTCATGGTGGCAAGATAACGACTTTGCCCCTCACCTGGGGTTATCTTCTGTTTGGGCTGATAAACAGACGTTGCTTAGGGTTTTCGCTGAGATTGGACTGCTACAAATGTTGAAGGTCCTCAGTGTCATCTCTGAGGTGTGCCTGTCTTGTACTGAGTACCTCGGTGTGAGCACCGAGATTGAAGCTGATGGCATGCATTTGAAACAAGCATTTTTGGGGGGAACTGCCACTACCTTCCTTGGGCTTATCTCCAAGGTTGGAATCTGCTATTTCCAGTGTTAAGACTGAGATGGAACATCTCGGGGTTATCTCCGAGATGAATCGGTCTTCTCTAGTTTATGTTTCGATATTGGATCTGCATGCCTCAGGGATATCTCTGAGGCTGGAATTGTTACTCCCGGTGTGTGTTCCAGGGTTGAGCTATTACTCTCAGTGTGTGTTCTGGGGTTGAGCTGTTCCTCCTGGTGGTACCCGGAATGGATATGAATCGTCTTCCAGGGTTTCCTCTTGAAAGACGAATCTGCGCTCCTGTGATGTCAGTAACAGATATGCTAAAAATTTTGAGTGTCTACAGATGCCCATCTTTATCATATTCATGCAATGCAATGCATGGATAAGATAAAGTATCCTAGACACTTGAAATATAACATGAAGCAACTCTATGATGCATGTGTATGGGGTTGTTTCCCAACATGCTGAGGATGATTGCTATCTCCCTATAGCTTTTACTGGGGATTTGGCAATGATGACCAAATTGGATGTGCGATCCAAATCTTTGAGGATGTTGATGTTGGGGTTATCACCACAGTCCTTAATCCTTAATGTAGACTTGATTTCGAAGAAGTGCCTCTTATGTGTAAGAGATCCGTGGGGATAAAGCTTCTATTTGAGGATGTGTATAACATATTCTGTCATCAATCTTCCTTAATGACGTTTCCCTCTCCTGGTTTGTATCACCAGAGTACGTCAATGTTCTGTTGGGTTTACTGCCAACAACATATATTGTAAGGGTTGCCTGACCTTCGTTGACATGTACTTCACCTATATGTGAATCAACGGCTGATAATCTATGGGCAGAGTGTCAAGGCTGCTTGACCTTCGTTGATGTGTGTCAATGGCAGAACGCGCTGTAATCCCCGCTGGGGATTCGCTGGGGAATATGAGTACTCGAGTATGAAATCCTCGAATATCTCTCGATGCTTCGATGGGTTTACTTGCCATCGACTGAAATAACGTCAAGGCTGCTTAACCTTCATTGATACGTACATCAATGGATGATAATGCATTGTGACCCCCGCCGGGGGTTGTTGTATTTTGATATATACAAGCACGTTGTAACCCCCACCGGGTTCCGCTGGATCCTCGTTGATGTGTTTATCAGCGGCTGAAATCATCGGACGGCTTCCAACACTCCGTTGGATTTACTTGCCAACGGTTATAGTGATGCTAAGGCTGCTTAACCTTCATTGATATGTATGTCAACGGATGATATGCGTTGTAACCCCTGCCGGGGTTATGTACTTCGACATATGTATCGCATTGTGACCCCCACCGGGGTTATGTACTTTGACATATGTACCGCGTTGTGACCCCCGCTGGGGTTATGTAGTTCGACATATATACTGCATTGTGACCCCCGCCGGGGTTATGTGGCAAAGTAGGATGACGATCCTAAATGAGAGGAATTGGACCTGCGTGAGGTATCGCTGAGCATAACTTGTATCGTCTAAGATCATCGGCATAGTGTACCCTGTGTTTGGACGAATACCAATGAATGAAGTGAAGACCCACGATTCAACCAGGGTTGTAGGCTATTTTGCTCAATCGCATAACGTTTTTATCCCTGATTTGACCTTTTCATCTTGCGAGAACTCCTTTGTAACTCGAAGTGGACCGAGCTGGAGGGGTGGGACCCACATATAGGTGCCATAGGTAAACCTGCTATAGCCACAGATGGACCTGCGGCCAATCGTAGATGATAAAGACCAGCAGGTTGCTTTCATAAGTCATTTTCAACTTACGCCGTGAAGGAAATCTGAGAGCCCTTCTTCAGATCTGCTGAGTTCGGATGTCTTTCTACAAATTTTGTCACCATACAAGTGTTCTACACTGTCCTGGTAATGTATGCATGTACTTTTTTCCAATTTTTATCCGTTGGAAAATGACTTATCATATGAAATGCATTTAAACACATACTAGTGATTATGTATACTTAAATGATTTGATAAAAAATATTCAACATAGTAAATGTTAGTATTAGACCATGTTGAATATAATGATATGAAAAAATTTAACTTTTGAGACAGTCAAATTGGCATCTTTTTCTGCTATTTTTATCCTATCTTAGGACATTTGAGCATAAGGTAAGAAGGCAAAGTACTCCTAGCATTGAGGTTAACCTTATGTGTTGATGATTTTAATTTTTTAATGCATATAGTATGCATATAACTGTGGGTAGGTGTGCTACTGAATGGCCACCTAGTCATGCCTATGTGCATGTGGATAGTCCTATTTACAAAAGAGACTATGGCAAAATTTTCCTAAAATGTAGGAATTGTGTAGTCATGCATTTTTAATTCTACTTGTAGATGTATGTTAAAATGATGCATGCATGCATGTAGTCATAAAATGCATTTTGAAAAGCTCCAGGTTAGAAAATACCACACCCTTTTTGAGGTGATTTGGAGACTTATTGTCCAGATATTATGGATCCGGATCAGCCGAGCAGTTCCCGCAGGACCACTTCTGGTGTACGGAGGAGGGCTTCTGAAGTGCCTCGACCCCGTTCTATTAGATAACCTCGCAGGTTGGTGGAGGCGGTGATACGTCCAGTCCAGGTTGATGTACTAGACGTTGAAGACGAGGAGGAGGATGTTCCAGTTGCGGAACTCGCTCTTGCTGTGCATATTCCCCGTAGGGACCTCCCAAGTATTCAAGTGGTAAACCCAGAGCTTCTGGGTGACTTGAGTCGATATCCCTTGATGTATTTGCATGCTAACGAGGTATGACATCAGAACTTGATCTTCCTTCTTTCCTATTTGTGAGGAGTAAAAGGATTTAATGTTGATCTGTATTTCATGCAGGTTCCTGGCTTTACATAGCCTCGAGGGAACTGGTTCAGTATACACTCCATGTACCAGGCTTTTCATCCTGACTATAGAGCGATTGTGTATGACTGGGGTTTTGGAGCATTCTTTTCCATCCTTCCCCGCCGTTGCCCCTGGGGTTACCTTAGGGCATTGTCTGAGCGGTGGTTTCACCAGACTCAGTCACTCCATTTGCTGGACTGTGAGGTAATGATGACGCCAATAGATTGGCAATTTATCACAGGTATGAAGTTTGGAGGGGCGTCAGTGCCTTGCACGACGGATATTACCCCGACTACCGTCAGATCCTTGTTAGGAGTTCTGGCGGAGGCGCTCAAGGGCAAGATTGTCTGTGCGGGTCCTTTGAGCGTAGATGCTATGAGTGGACAATTGAGCGAGCCCATGCCAGATGATGTTAGAGTCAGGGATTGCATTCTTCGGCGATTATTCCTGATGATCATTAGGGGCTGCTTCATAGCAAATAACTCTTCTACGGTGTCGTTCGCTTTGATTAGCGCCACTAGCCATGTGGACCGTATTGGAGAGTATGATTGGGGTTCCTATACCTTTGCCTATTTCCTCAGGGGTATGCGTATGCGCTCACAGGGCTTGACCGAGGCTTGGTTAGGATTTTACCCATTTCTGCTAGTAAGTATTTCTCTTGTCATTTACCATGTATAGGTTAAGAGTGTTAACTGACAGCAGATGTTTGCCTTTGTGTTGGCAGTTTTGGGCCTATGAGAGGCTCCCATGTTTACGTCGGGTGAGTGTGCTAGGATTGGATACCTACCCATGAGGACGGCGATGGCATCATTCTATATTGGCGGAGGTCTGATATTATCACATGGATTCTCTATTCTGGGGAGCATTTGACCATCGAATTTGAGGATGGATACCCGACTGGTGTCGAGTACGTGATTTTCACCCGTAGGGTTCCTCTCTTTACAGATGGAGGATGGGAGCTCTATTTAGGAGAGCGTGTTATTAGGAGCACCACATGAGAGATCCTTATTCCGATCTTGCCTCCTGTCAGGCGTTACTGGACTGTGTCGCAGTCACCCGTTATTGATATCTCATTGTTGGGTGTTGACAGTTTTGCATTGTCAGAGGGTCTTTGCACTCAAGATGTATTCCAGCGATGGTGGATCCCTTGTACTATTGGAGCCCAGACCCGCGCCACTCAGTTTATGGGGGATATGGTTCCAGGATCCGTGATGATGACAGATTGGTTAGCCTGTGTCTGAGATCCGACTCATGTGACACAGATTGATAACTTGATCAAGCAGTTGGACCAGACACATATCTTTATCCGACATTTGGTCAGAGATCTGGCAGAGGAAGATTTGTTTGATCTTTCCAGCTCAGGCGCTGGCCTCTCAGATGACCCATTTGGTTTTGTTAGTACAGATCCTCCTTTGTATAGGCCTAACATCCCTGTTGATAAAGATCCAGTAACTCAGGAGGAGTTACATCATGTGGACAGGATTGATAATGTGGACATCGACACCATTATCTTCTTCTGATGTGTATTCTCATTATATCTTTTGATAGGCCTCTGTTAGCTAGTGGGTGTATGTGCCCCATTCTCGCTATATCTTTTGATAGGCATCTATTAGTAGTAGGGCTTCTGTGCCCCCATTTCCCTGTATTTTTAGCTGTATAGAGATGATGTATTAGATGATGATATACTTAGGAATGTATGCATATTTTTTTTATTCCCTATATCATATTGCCATCTATTATCTGTAATGCATGTATCATGTTATGCATATGTATGTATGTCCAGAGATATTCAGCATTGACCCCTGGATGGTCTTATAACACGGCCCGTGTAGATGTCTTCTTCGACAGTTAGCTGTATTGATCATACCCCACCATCATTGATGGTATCGGGTATGCGATCATGGTATGATAGCATGTCATCATTAGATAGGGCGACCATAGATTATTTGTTGCAGCATACTATGACCCTATTGATATTTTAGGTTCCCACAGGATTCGTGGATGGCATGCTAGAGCAGTGGGTCTCGGAGAGGCAGGTTTTCTGATTTGGAACCCAAAAGTTGACTCCCACTGTGGAGGAGTATGCACGGTTGACGATGCTGCCACTAGACATACCTTGCGTGCATATGGCTTTGGGGGACATGAGTCGGCGGTTCATGACCCTCACTGGACTGAGGCGTAGAGTGGTGCAGGATGAGCTTACATCTGGCCACGTTATATCCCAGCGTTTTCTGTTTGATAGATTTGGCTCTGAGGATAGTTATAGACGACATTTCGGGGATTTCACCACATCAAAAACTCATTGGCGTCTGGCCAGAGTTGATGTACTGCTATTGTGCGTACTGTCATATGTCTACATGCCACTGTATATGGACGAGTTGGACATAGGAGTTATCATGGTGGTGAGAGCTCTCAGGGAGGGTCGTACCATCATTCCTATGATTATAATCGAGATATTGAGGTCAGCAACATACTGCTGTACTTATCCGACAGGAGTATTTACGGGCAGTTTGGTCATGCTATACGTGTGGTTTATGTCACATCTGAGACCGATTGGCACTTTCAGACGATATGGGTATTGTTTCACCCATGATATAGCTAGGTCATATTCATTTCAGCCTACAGAGTGTACGGATGCTATATCTTGGTCCGCTTTCTTAGCTGATATTGTAGACCCGTTTAGTATAGTACCATGCTCAGGGTCAATTCACCTTACATCTTTATTACTCATGCTCCGGGCATGGATTACATCCCTCTGGCTGGTTTGAGGGGCATGACTACTTACCATCCACTGGCCGTGATGTCGCAGTTTGACCAGTTTTAGGATTTTCATCCTTTAGATGGGGCGATGGGCCAGCGTTTAGCTTCTCGCTATCTTTCAGCAGAGGACAGATCCCGTGTGTTTGCATATTGGGATCAGCGCGAGATAGCTGCTTTCTCTATTAGTCATCCAGGTTATTCCACAGAGTATTCTACATGGATGGAGACAGAGACTGCATCGGTTGCGGTTGTATACACATTACCGAGTATTTATTCAGATGGTAGAGAGCCCATGGAGGACATTAATTCTCACACCGAGGAGGGGTCAGGTGTTGGGTTGCCAGCATCTTCTTTAGATTCTCCCAGTACTAGCACTGTCGTGATTCAATATTCAGCACAATACCTTGAGCGGAGTCTTCATCTGATGACCTTTAAGAGAGATCAGGCTATAACCTACCCTGATGTTGACAGCTCTTGATGGGAGAGACGCAACCCTATTAGAGAGGGATGAGGCATTAGCTCGTATAGATGTCGCTGTCGTTGAGTAGGATGAGGCCAGATCAGCCAGAGATGCAGTGATAGTTGAGCGGGATAATGCCATTTCTGCCCGGGATGTAGCCGTCACAGATAGTACTGCAGTGAGGTCCCTTACCACTAGCATGATCGCAGAGATGAGTAGTTACATGGATGAGCACATGGTCACCATGCAGATGGCTGCAGATCTGTTGGGTTGTGTGGATATCCTCGTACAGGAGACCACAGCCTTACCTCATTCTTCCGAGAGGGATGCCATGTTAGGCTTGTTAGCTCGCATACACACCGATTTGTAGATGGGCTTGTATTTTCCTGCACAGACTAGCTTAGCCATTTTGTCATGTACAATTTACGTTATGTATATCAAACAGCATTATATAGCAGGGAAATATATTTTTGATCACTTCCCTTTTAGATATGCTATGATACTTGCTTGATATTTGCTTGCTTCTTTAGGGTTTGTTATCTTGATGTATTCTAAATTTCTCTTTGCTGGATGGACATTGAGTTGTCTCTGGATAGTTCAGAATAGATCATGGATCTGTGTGTATCCCTGCCATTTTTTAGTGTCTTGGGACTGGATTCTGTATGGAAATGTGGAGAGGAGGGTAGCTTTCATCTCTAAGATTGATCGCACCACAGATGGTCGCCAGTACCCCTATTTAGGAAGAGCCTACTTAATTCCATCTCTTATGGATAGATGTTGCTCTTTGAGAACCAACCACGGCTTAGATGGTCGCTGAAGCTCCTATTTAAGAAGAGTTCAGGTAATTCCATCCCTTTGGTCTGAAGCCAATGAAATGTAGTGGATTGAATTTTGATCCCAGTACCGTTGACAAGTATTTGTGTTTTGGTAGGGGATTAGACCGAACCATAAATGGCTGCCTATGTACTCCTATTGAAAAGGAGATCAGGTCTATAACGACCGAGAAACTCGGATTTTATTGTAAAATGATTTTATTAATTTAAATAATAATAAAATCCTATTCTATGCGTTATCAAGATGGTTGTCTTTGTATAACCTATTGATGTTAGAATGTCGTAGTATTTGAGTTACGTGGATGAATTAAAGTGTTTGAATTTCAAAGACGAAAATAAAAGTTTTCCGAGAAATTTTCTGAAAAATACTATTCATCGGTATTTGCTCAGGATATAATTTTGGATTTCCGAGAAATACGTAATGATGGAATAATAAGGTGAGATGGATTATGTAATAAAAATCTAGTTATGGAAAAAACGATATTTCGCTTGTGGACTTAATTTATAAACGTTAAGGAAGGCGAAATAGTAATGAATATGTAATAATGGTATGATACTTAAGTATTGTACAAAGAAATGGAAATGAGTATAATTTGAAGAATTATACGAGTTGTATGAAGGATGAAATTTCGTATATAAATTCTATAGGAATTAGAATACGAAAATAATACATAAACTAGGAGTATATGTATTAAGAAATATTAATGGACTTGGAAAGATTGTTAAGAATTAATATAAGTCCAAGTGAATTAAAGGAAGATGCCCAATAATTGATTAATGAATAAGCTAGTGTTTATTAATGCAAAGCCCAAAGGATTTATAAATCCAAGCCCAAGCTAGATTAAAATGAATTGGTTGACCTATGGGGCAAAACCATATGAATATGGTAAATGTGTGATGACCAAGATAAGTGGTGACCAAGAATGTGTGGTGACCAAGTGAGGTGGTGATCAAGTAAGTGTGATGATCAAGTAGGAGTATTGACCAAGACTTTTAATTAATGATCAAGTGTAGGATTAAAGTTGTGCTAGCCAAGTAATGAATAGTAAGGAGGTGGGATGTTTTAAAGACTAAAATACCCTAACTTTGGAAAGTCTATAAATAGAAGAGCTTGCAAGTCATTTTGTTGGTTGTTTAAATAATCCAAAGTGCTTAAGTGTTAGAGAGAATAAGCTAGCAATAAGTCATTCCATAAGTAAGAAGAAGAAGCAAGCTACCTTACCAAGACAACAAAAGTAAGATTTCTTCTCCAATTATCTTCTATCTCTACCATGATAGGTTGATAAGAAAAGTTGGATTAAGAAACATAAATGAGTAAGTAATGAACTTAAGCCAATTAAGTTGGCAATAAGTCATCTAAGCTAACATAAGTTATAACTTATGAGAAAATAATATGAACTTATAAGGAAGTTATTAAGAGAATTGATATGAAGATAAAAAAATTTATATGATCATGTGTATCATGTATACCTAAGTTGAGTTATATGTTGAGAACATATAAGAAATGATGTTTAAGAAACTTAAATTGTCATAAGTCATTAACAATAAAATCTTAAGTAGTTTACAAATTGACAAGTTATAAGCTCATGAAGAATAAGTTAAAATCCAACAATGAACATAAGTTGTTATAATAAGTATGTTGAGATGTTCACATGAAGAATGGACTTCATTTGTAATGTTGAACAAATCATAAGAAGGAAGATTTGCCGGAAATTGCACGGTTGGACGACAATCGTCGAATTCGTAAAATTCTCGGAATGGAAGTCAAATTTTGTGTTTGATCACGGAATCATTATTTTACAATGGAGTTAAGTCATATTTGGCATTTAAGAGTTACGGACTTGAAAATGATCGGATTTCGACTTAGAACGAAGAAACGAGCGTTGAACGTTCACGAACGTTTATCGTTTTCGTTAAAAATAAAGCAATAGGGGAATTTTTAGCAAACAAAGTCAAATAGATAAAATTATTGGATGATCATGTAGGTTACGTAATTTGTGAACCGTAGGCTTTTGAACGAGCCAATTCGAACTTATAACGAAGAAGTTATACTTCCGGGAAGTTCACAAAATTTCAAAACTGAAATTGATATCTGGTGCACAGAGTTGGCGCCGCGGCGCCAACCCAAGGCAAATGACCGGCGCCCCAGCGCCATGCATAGTACAAGACCTTCTGGAGAGTGGCGCCGTAGCGCGGCCCATTACATAAGGACTCGTGCCCCAGTGCCAAGTCCGAGACATGCTAGAATAAGGCTCGCGCCGCAGCGCGAGATGTAAGTATAGGACCGGCACCGCAGCGCCAGTCTCAGAACAAGGATGATCAAGAATGCTCTAAGTACAAAGAAAGGAAATGTAAATAAACACAAACTTAAGGAAGATAATGTAACATTGTTTAAACTTTGTTAAACCTTAAGGGATGTAATGTAAAGGTTAAGATAGCCTAGTCAAGGGTAAATGCAATGGTAATGATAAACTGAAACGAATAGTAACTGAATCTAATACATAATTAGATTGAGAAGAAAGGTAAGATATAGTCATATACATACTTGATTATATGTGACCTAATGTAAGGCATTATGTGATCATATATTGTAGGGACTTGAAAGACTTAAACATAAAGTTAATATACGGTAGCAGACGCTAAAGGCAAGTATTTTAACTCTTGTTTCAGTTCAATCTGAACAAGTTTAAGATTCATGTATTCTTTCGCATGAATTGAGGTATGTTGAAGATAAAGCCAATTTCCCTTTGGCTAGACTTGATAATCTACTCTTGTATTATCAAATGTTGCTATTTTTTGTCAACTACTTGATATGGTTTTCAAAAGAAGACTGAAATGTTAAACAAATGTTTTGTCGGTAAAACGACATGCACGTGAGGTTGCCAAATGATTAAACGTACATACGTTTAATGGATGTAGTGTTGATCAACATAGAGTACAATAGGCTGATCACCTAGAAGTGCTCGTAAGTAATATCGGGCTTACGGAATTCGTTCTGGGTTGTCCTTTTTCAATAAAGAATGAATACTCAAGGTCTTTGACCAGAGTGGATGTTTTACTAAATATTGTTGTTATTGTAAAACATTTTTGAAAGAAAAGATGAAGTGCTATTTTGAATTATCAATAGTACTTCATAACTATTGTTCAGTTGTTGAAGATATACGATTCGTATGTGTCAAGCATGTTGTTATTGAATTGTTATACTTGCTGAGCTAGCCATGCTCACTCTTGCTTAAACCATATGAATGCAGCTAAGACTGAACGTCCCGAAGGATCAAAAAGGGATAAAGGAAAAGCTAAGGCAGATTGTTAAGTTGTCTTGTAATAGTATAGGTCTATTGTTGTAATGTAACTGATATTATGACAAAGAACTTTTGTAATGGGTATAAAACCTGAGAATTGTAAATATTACTTTAATATATGGAAGTTATATTCGTTCTTTGAGACTTTTCAATTGAATGAATATATGAAAGTTGTACAGTATTGAACCATCTGTCGGGTTGGAAGATACCCGAATGTGGGGGCATTACAAGTTGGTATCAAAGCCTAGGTTATAAAACTTAAGGGGGAAAATAGAACCTTAAGTCATAACCTTAAGAAAGAATAAAGAAGTAAAAGATGGAAAGTAATCCTATAAAAATGCATTATATTATGTTATGTGTTTCTATTATTTCACTGACGTGTACTAATCAAACTATATTATTTTATTGTAGATGTCAGGTGAAAATGCTATGAATAAAGATATACATGTAGTGAGCGAGGATTCGGTTAATCTGGTAGAGATACTACCAAATCCTGTAGCCGTAGAACCAGAAGTGGTGACAATTGAGTCTGGAGACTCAGACGATTTAGACTATATGTCTATATTTGATGGCATAATAGAGGAGGAGGTGGACGTGATATCCTTTGATCAGGTTCCACCTACAGAGGAATTGTCTACGGGAGAATCAATGAAGGCATTGTTTATGTCAGTATTGGATAGAAATATCCATTACTGCCAAGAGATTAAGGAGTTGAAAGAGGAACTCCAAGTTGTCCGGGAGGACAAGGCTAGTATGGAAGGAATGTGGGAAGAGGAGCACAATGATAGAGTCCTAGCTATGGACAAGGTTCGAGATTTGAAAGAAGAAGTCTTTTAGCTCAAACAGGAGCTAAAGAATAAACATCAGAAGTTGGAGAGGATGTCCTATATACATATGAGTTCTCATGTAGATTTCCAGCAGCAGTTAGCTGGATATCAGATAGAAGCAGGACAGAACCGTCATACCATTAGTAGAGATGTTGTTGCCAGTTTGGCCAGAGCAGATTTTGAGAATGCCTTACTGCAGATGTAATCTAGCAATAGCTAGAGTAGCTTAGATATGTAAATATTATATACCTAGTAGTGACGTAAAACCCTCTTTTGTATAAACAAATGGTAGTCTTGTGTAAATCCCAATTTTTGGAAGTAATTGCGGGATGGTAATGTAATCAGCTAAGGCTGAGTAATGAAAAACAATGTAGTGTTATACTACAAGTTATGAATCAATATAAGTCTTTTCTTGGAAAATACTGAGTAATGAGTATGAGTTATTGTTTTATTACAAATAATAACAAATCAGCAAATATAAAGTAATAATGATGTGTTGTTTTCTTAACAGCAAAACGCCGCCAAGAAGGAGACAACGAAATCAAGACGCTAATGTTAACCAACCGGAGGGTGGTCCGGTTAATCCAATGCAGGAGTTCGTTAATCTTTTAACGGCTGCATTTAATAGAACGGGGGCTAATATACTTGTGATTCCTGGAGTAGTACGAGCTACTACTTTTAAGGACTTTAAAAGTGTAGGTTCGCCGGAGTTTAAAGGAACTACAGACCCTATAGAAGCCCAGACTTGGGTAAAAGAAATCGAGAAAGCATTTGTAATAGCAAATGTTGAGGAGGGTCAAAAGGTTGCCTTTGCAACCTATTTGATGAAAGGAGAGGCCAACTTCTGGTGGGAGGCAAACTAGGCTAGGGCCGATATAGGAAATCTAACGTGGGAAAGGTTTAAGGAGATTTTTTTCGAGAACTATTTTTCCACGAGTATGCAAAGAAGGATGGAAATGAGGTTTCTTGAATTGAAACAAGGGGATATGACAGTTCCCCAGTATGCTGCCAAGTTTAATGAACTGGCACGATTCGCTCCACATCAAGTGGACACTGAAGTGAAAAAGGCTAGAAGGTTTGAGCAAGGCTTGAAACCTTGGCTCTATAGCCGAATTTCAGTGTTCCAAAGTACTTCCTTTGGAACCATACTAGAAAAGGCAATCATTGCCGAAGGTGGGAATGAGGCTCTTAGCCAGTACCACAAGGATAAGAAAAACAAGGGCAAGGGTGATGGAGGATCCAAGACCGAGGGAGCCAGTGGAAGTGGCAACGGTCAAAAGAGGAAGGGCTTTAACTCTGGGAATACCAGAGTAAAACAAGGGGATTCTAAGAGAAGGATGGACGCCTGTAAAACCTGCGGGAAGACTCACTTAGGAGTCTGTCTCAAAGGAAAGTCAGTATGTTATAATTGTGGACAGGAAGGGCATATTTCACCTAACTGTCTAAATCCAAAGAAAAACAAAGGATGTTTTGTATGTGGATCAACTGATCACATAGCAAAGAATTGCCCGAAGAAGGGGACGGAAGGAAGTAAGGGAACTAATAGTGGTAAGTTAGCTATTAGTGGTCCAGCTCAGTCGGGAAAATCAATGGCTCGCACTTTTAACATGACGATCCAAGATGTTGTGGCATCAGGGGATGTAGTTGCAGGTATTATTCCGATCAATAACATAAATGCATACATACTTTTTGTCTCGGGTGCTACTTGTTCATTTATAGCATGTGATTTTGCTAGACGATTAGAATTATTTCCCGAAAAATTACCTATACCTTTGAACATTAAGGTAGCGAACGAAGAGATAATTCCTGTTGAAGATATTCATAAGAGTTGTTGCGTAGAAGTACGGGGTTATAAGTTATCGGTAGATTTAATACCGATAAAATTAGGAGAATTTGACGTAATTCTCGGAATGGATTGGTTAATTAATCATGGAGCAATTATAGATTGCAAAAAGAAATGTGTGAAAATCAAGTCGTTGAAGCAACCTCCTGTAGTATTTTACAGTAGTAAGTTGCCGGGACGTCCGTGTTGCCTTACGATGACACAAACTAGAAAATTATTAAGGAAGGGTTGTATAGGTTACCTATGCCATGTTATGGATACCCAAAGAGTGGGAGCAACCATGGAATAAATACCTATAGTAAATGAGTTCATGGATGTATTTCCAAGTGAGTTACCAGGGTTACCGCCGGATAGAGAGATCGAATTTGTGATAGACGTTGTGACAGGAGCGCACCAGTCTCAAGGGCACCGTACCGTATGGCGCCTGTGGAAATGAAAGAACTAATGGTTTAGTTACAGGAACTATTGGACAGAAAGTACATTCAACCAAGTGTTTCTCCGTGGGGGGCACCAGTGTTGTTTGTCAAGAAGAAAGACGGATCGTTAAGGCTTTGTATCGACTATCGGGAGTTGAACAAGTTAACGATAAAGAATAAATACCCATTGCCCAGGATCGATGATCTCTTTGATCAATTAAAAGGGGCAAAGTATTTTTCTAAAATATATTTGCGGACGGGGTATCTTCAGCTGAAAGTTAGGAAGGAAGATGTACCAAAGACGACATTCAGGACTCGTTATGGTCATTACGAGTTTCTGGTGATGTCATTTGGTTTGACAAATGCACCAGCTGCATTTATGGATATGATGAACAGAGTGTTCAAACCATATTTGGACCAGTTCGTCGTTGTATTTATTGATGATATTCTAGTCTATTCTAAGACGCCAGAAGATCATGCTGAACACTTAAGATTAGTGTTGGAAACACTAAGGAAGGAGAAGCTATATGCGAAATTCACCAAATGTGAATTTTGGCTGGAAAAGGTACAGTTTTTTGGTCATGTCATTGACCAAGAGGGGATTTCAGTAGATCCAGCGAAGGTAGAAGCAATGATGAATTGGGAACAGCCGAAAACGCCGACTAAGGTGCGGAGTTTCCTAGGGTTAGCAGGGTACTATCGAAGATTTATCCAAGATTTTTTGAAGATAGCTACCCCGTTGACTAATTTGACAAGGAAGACGGTGAAATACGTATGGACGGATAAATGTGAAGATAGTTTTCAAGAACTGAAGAAAAGATTAAGTGAAGCGTCTGTTTTGTCGTTACCTGATGACACGGGAAATTTTATAGTATATAGTGATGCTTCGCATAGAGGACTTGGTTGTGTGCTTATGCAACATGGCAAAGTAATTGCGTATGCGTCACGACAGTTGAAGGATTATGAGAAAGTTTATCTTACTCATGATCTGGAACTGGCTGCAGTAGCGTTTGCCCTAAAGATATGGAGACATTATCTTTATGGGGAAAAATGTGAGATATATACGGACCATAAAAGTCTAAAGTATATCTTCACTCAGAAGGAGTTGAATATGAGACAGAGAAGATGGTTAGAGTTGATAAAGGATTATGATTGTGAAATCATGTATCACCCTGGAAAAGCCAATGTAGTTGCCGACGCCTTAAGTAGGAAGGGTCGGGAAAAATTGTCTATGTTAACGGCTCAAAATAAGTTAATAACAGAGATGGCTAGGATGGAATTAGAGGTAAAGTTGCCAATTGAGGTGAAGCAGAGACTGTTTGCGATGGAGATGCAGTCTACCATCGTAGAAAGAGTCAAGAAAGTACAACTCACGATAGACGAGTGTAATCAAATGAAGAAGCAGTTATCCGAGAAGGAAGATGCTAAGTATAATCTTGATAATGAAGGATTATTAAGATTTGAGGGAAGAATTTGGGTTCTGAATGAGGCGGAATTAAAGAAGCAAGTGTTATAAAAACTCATAATTCGAGGTATTCGATACATCCTGATAGCACTAAGATGTATCAAGACCTTCGACAGAGTTTTTGGTGGCTGAACATGAAGAGAGAAATAGCAGAGTTTGTGAGTAGGTGCTTGACTTGTCAAAAAGTTAAGGCTGAACATCAACGACCCAGTGGCTTATTACAATCATTGGAGATTCCAGAATGAAAGTGGGAGCATATCACAATGGACTTCGTGGTGGGACTTCCGACAACGCAAAAAGGGTACGATTCGATCTGGGTAATAGTGGACCGGTTGACGAAGTCGGCTCACTTTTTGCCAATAAGGGTCAAGTTTCACTTGGACCAATTAGCTAAACTTTATGTTAAGGAAATCATTTCTAGACATGGAGTACCTGTATCGATTGTGTCAGATCGTGATCAACGATTCACATCAAACTTTTGGAGGAGTTTGCAAGAACAGTTGGGAACACAGCTAAAGCTAAGCACTGCTTATCATCCTCAGACTGATGGGCAGAGCGAAAGAACAATTCAGACGTTAGAAGACATGTTGAGGTCTTGCGTCATGGATTTTAAGGGTAGTTGGGATGATCACCTATCACTAGTAGAGTTTGCGTATAACAATAGTTATCATGCAAGCATAGGCATGCCGCCGTACGAAGCTTTGTATGGAAGAAAATGTAGAACACCTTTGTGTTGGGATGAGGTGGGAGAACGCCGTATGCTAGGACCAATATTGGTGCAGCAAACAACGGAGGTGGTAAAGTTAATTCGAATGCGTCTCGTCACAGCTCAAGACAGACAGAAAAAGTATGCGGACTCACATAGACTAAGTCGAGAGTTTGAAGTGGGTTTATATGTGTTTCTAAAAGTATCTCCCTTGAAAGGAAAGATACGTTTTGGAAAGAATGGAAAGTTAAGTCCAAGGTTTATAGAACCTTTTGAGGTGTTAAAACGGGTGGGAGAGGTAGCTTATATGATAGCATTACCTCCAGCCCTAGAGCGGATACATAACGTGTTTCACGTATTTGTATTGCGTCCATATAAGCCAGACTATAAGCATGTAATTGAGTATGAGCCAATTCATATCGAGAAAGACTTAACGTATGAAGAGTTGCCGATGCAAATCATTGATAGAAAGGAACAAATTCTGAGGAACAAGGTAATACCATCAGTGAAGGTATTATGGAGGCACCACGATGCTGAAGAAGCAACGTGGGAACTAGAAGAAAAGATGAAGAAAAATTTTCGTCATCTATTTGATTAAAGTAAGACGAGATTCTGAGGACAGAATCTTTATAAGGGGGGAAGAATGTAACGACCGAGAAACTCGGATTTTATTGTAAAATGATTTTATTAATTTAAATAATAATAAAATCCTATTCTATGTGTTATCAAGATGGTTGTCTTTGTATAACCTATTGATGTTAGAATGCCGTAGTATTTGAGTTACGTGGATGAATTAAAGTGTTTGAATTTCCAAGACGAAAATAAAAGTTTTTCGAGAAATTTTTCGAAAACACTATTCATCGGTATTTGCTCAGGATATAAATTTGGATTTTCGAGAAATACGTAATGATGGAATAATAAGGTGAGATGGATTATGTAATAAAAATCTAGTTATGGAAAAAACGATATTTCGCTTGTGGACTTAATTTATAAACGTCAAGGAAGGCGAAATAGTAATGAATATGTAATAATGGTATGATACTTAAGTATTGTACAAAGAAATGGAAATGAGTATAATTTAAAGAATTATACGAGTTGTATGAAGGATGAAATATCGTATATAAATTCTATAGGAATTAGAATACGAAAATAATACATAAACTAGGAGTATATGTTTTAAGAAATATTAATGGACTTGGAAAGATTGTTAAGATTTAATATAAGTCCAAGTGAATTAAAGGAAGAGGCCCAATAATTTATTAATGAATAAGCTAGTGTTTATTAATGCAAAGCCCAAAGGATTTATAAATCCAAGCCCAAGCTAGATTAAAATGAATTGGTTGACCCATGGGGTAAAACCATATTAATATGGTAAATGTGTGATGACCAAGATAAGTGGTGACCAAGAATGTGTGGTGACCAAGTGAGGTGGTGATCAAGTAAGTGTGATGATCAAGTAGGAGTATTGACCAAGACTTTTAATTAATGACCAAGTGTAGGATTAAAGTTGTGCTAGCCAAGTAATGAATAGTAAGGAGGTGGGATGTTTTAAAGACTAAAATATCCTAACTTTGGAAAGTCTATAAATAGAAGAGCTTGCAAGTCATTTTGTTGGTTGTTCAAATAATCCAAAGTGCTTAAGTGTTAGAGAGAATAAGCTAGCAATAAGTCATTCCATAAGTAAGAAGAAGAAGCAAGCTACCTTACCAAGACAACAAAAGTAAGATTTCTTCTCCAATTATCTTCTATCTCTACCATGATAGGTTGATAAGAAAAGTTAGATTAAGAAACATAAATGAGTAAGTAATGAACTTAAGCCAATTAAGTTGGCAATAAGTCATCTAAGCTAACATAAGTTATAACTTATGAGAAAATAATATGAACTTATAAGGAAGTTATTAAGAGAATTGATATGAAGATAAAAGAATTTATATGATCATGTGTATCATGTATACCTAAGTTGAGTTATATGTTGAGAACATATAAGAAATGATGTTTAAGAAACTTAAATTGTCATAAGTCATTAACAATAAAATCTTAAGTAGTTTACAAATTGACAAGTTATAAGCTCATGAAGAATAAGTTAAAATCCAACAATGAACATAAGTTGTTATAATAAGTATGTTGAGATGTTCACATGAAGAATGGACTTCATTTGTAATGTTGAACAAATCATAAGAAGGAAGATTTGCCGGAAATTGCACGGTTGGACGACAATCATCGAATTTGTAAAATTCTCGGAATGGAAGTTAAATTTTGTGTTTGATCTCGGAATCATTATTTTACAATGGATTTAAGTCATATTTGGCATTTAAGAGCTGCGGACTCGAAAATTACTAGATTCCGACTTAGAACGAAGAAACGAGCGTTGAACGTTCACGAACGTTTATCGTTTTCGTTAAAAATGAACCAATAGGGGAATTTTTATCAAACAAAGTCAAATAGATAAAATTCTTGAATGATCATGTAGATTACGTAATTTGTGAACCGTAGGCTTTTGAACAAGCCAATTCGGACTTATAACAAAGAAGTTATGCGTCCGGGAAGTTCACAAAATTTCAAAATTGAAATTGATATCTGGTGCACAGAGTTGGCACCGCGGCGCCAACCCAAGGCAAATGACCGGCGCCCCAGCGCCATGCACAGTACAAGACCTTCTGGAGAGTGGCGCCGTAGCGCGGCCCATTACATAAGGACTCGCGCCCCAGCGCCAAGTCCGAGACATGCTATAATAGGGCTCGCGCCGCAGCGCGAGATGTAAGTATAGGACCGGCGCCGCAGCGCCAGTCTCAGAACAAGGATGATCAAGAATGCTCTAAGTACAAAGAAAGGAAATTGAAATAAACACAAACTTAAGGAAGATAATGTAACATTGTTTAAACTTTGTTAAACCTTAAGGAATGTAATGTAAAGGTTAAGATAGCCTAGTCAAGGGTAAATGCAATGGTAATGATAAACCGAAACGAATAGTAACTGAATCTAATACACAATTAGATTGAGAGGAAAGGTAAGATATAATCATATACATACTTGATTATATGTGACCTAATGTAAGGCATTATGTGATCATATATTGTAGGGACTTGAAAGACTTAAACATAAAGTTAATATACGGTAGCAGATACTAAAGGCAAGTATTCTAACTCTTGTTTCAGTTCAATCTGAACAACTTTAAGATTCATGTATTCTTTCACATGAATTGAGGTATGTTGAAGATAAAGCCAATTTCCCTTTGGCTAGACTTAATAATCTACTCTTGTATTATCAAATGTTGCTATTTTTTGTCAACTACTTGATATGGTTTTCAAAAGAAGACTGAAATGTTAAACAAATATTTTGTCGGTAAAACGACATGCACGTGAGGTTGTCAAATGATTAAACGTACATACGTTTAATGGATGTAGTGTTGATTAACATAGAGTACAATAGGCTGAACACCTAGAAGTGCTCGTAAGTAATATCGGGCTTACGGAATTCGTTCCGGGTTGTCCTTTTTCAATAAAGAATGAATACTCAAGGTGTTTGACCAGAGTGGATGTTTTACTAAATATTGTTGTTATTGTAAAATATTTTTGAAAGAAAAGATGAAGTGCTATTTTGAATTATCAATAGTACTTCATAACTATTGTTTAGTTATTGAAGATATACGATTCGTATGTGTCAAGCATGTTGTTATTGAATTGTTATACTTGCTGAGCTAGCCATGCTCACTCTTGCTTAAACCATATGAATGCAGCTAAGACTGAACGTCCCGAAGGATCAAAAAGGGATAAAGGAAAAGCTAAGGCAGATTGTTAAGCTGTCTTGTAATAGTATAGGTCTATTGTTGTAATGTAACTGATATTATGACAAATAACCTTTGTAATGGGTATAAAACCTGGGAATTGTAAATATTACTTTAATATATAGAAGTTATATTCGTTATTTGAGACTTTTCAATTGAATGAATATATGAATATTGTATAGTATTGCACCATCTATCGGGTTGGAAGATACCCGGATTTGGGGGCGTTACAAGGTCTGCGTAGTTCGAACCTGGTGTAAGAGGTTCAACGCTGTTTATGAAAGGCATATGGGTATGAAAATGGTTGTAGAAGTGTTCTTGTCGTTTTTGTTTTTGTAGAAAAGGGTAGAAATGTTTTTGTTATTTTTTGTTTATTGCAACTGGGCCATATAGAATATGGTTGCCTATGTACTCCCATGTATCAAGGAGATCAGGTCGACATAGTTTTCCCCTCAGGGTGAGTTGAAAAGTGTGATCCCATGTGCAGGATAAACTGCGGGGAAGAAAGATTAATCCCATGTACAGGTCAAACTGTGGGGAAGAAAGTTTAATCACATGTGCAAGATAGACTGCGGGGAAGAGAAAGTTTGATCCTAGGTTGAGGATAAACTGCAGGTACGAGAAGTTTGATCCCATGTATAGGTAGCCAAACTACAAATGCGAGAGGTTCAATCCGTAGTGGGATGACCTAAGTTGTATGAGCGCAGTGAAGCCAGGCTGCTGGCTTGAAGAGTATATTTCCCTGAGGGGCAAAGTGTGGACAAGAGTTGTATATGGTAAAGGGTTTAAGAACCAGAATGACTGGTGATCTGATGATCCAACACCAGGATGTTTGCTTAATGGTTACTTCAGACATAGTACCGTTTCATGGTGTCTGAGTTGATGAGTTGTGAAAATTCATCGCCGTCCACTTCTTGCTATCTAAGAGTGCCTCCTGTCAATACTTCCTTGACAACAAACGGGCCTTCCCAGTTTGGAGCGAATTTTCTCTTAGATTGATCTTGGTTGTCAATGATCTTCTTCAAAACCAAGTCATGTTGTTTAAATTGCCGTAGCCGTACTTTTCTGTTCTAGGATCGGGCGATCCTTTTTTGATATAATTGACCATGGAAGATAGCTGCGGTTCACCTTTCATCTATTAGAGATAATTGGTGATACCTGTATTGTACCCATTGATCTTCATCCAGCTAAGCGTCCATCAACACTCTGAGGGATTCCATTTCTACTTCTATGGGGAGTACTGCTTCCATCCCATAGGTTAATGCGTAGGGGGTTGTCCTAGTTGAAGTGCGTATTGATGTTCTGTAGGCTAACAGAGTAAGAGGCAATAGGTCAGGCCATCCTTTGTGATTGGCAGACATCTTTTGCATAATCTTCTTGATATTTTTGTTAGCCGCTTCAACAACACCATTCATCTTTGGACGGCAGATGACGGAGTTAAGGTGTTTAATGTGGAATTTACTACATAGTTTCTCCATCATTTTGTTGTTGAGGTTCTTAGCACTGTCTGAAACAATTACCTCGTGTTGTCTGTATCGACAAATGACATTGTTTCTGATGAAAGCAATGATGACTTCTTTGGTAACCCTGGGGAAGGAGGTTGCTTCTACCCACTTGGTAAAGTAGTCGATCATGGTGATGATGAATAGATGTCCATTACTGGCTTTGGGCTCGATGGGCCCGATCACGTCCATTCCCCACATTGAGAAGGGCCAAGGTGAACTCATATTGTGGAGCTCCCGTGGAGAGGCATGGATAGCATTCCCATGAATTTGGCATTGATAACATCTCTTGACGTGGTCATAGCAATCAGCTCAGAGAGAGACCCAATAATGTCCTGTCCTGAGGATCTTCTTGACAAGGAGGAGGCCACTCATGTGTGGGCCACAGACTCCACCATGGATCTCATCCATGAGTCTCTGAGCTTGGTCTTTGTCCAAGCATCTAAGAAGACCTAGTCCTGCATCTTTCTTGTAGAGTGCATCTCCGCTCAGGTAGAATTTCATAGCAAGTCGATGAATCCGCCTTTGTTCACTCAGGCTCGCCGCAGCGGGTGTAGATCCATCTCGTAGGTACTCCTTGATATGCTGATACCAAGGTTGTTGGATGGGAGGTAGCTCATCCGATACTTCTCCAACATAGTTCCTATAGGCTGGTGCCTTTTGTAGGGCTAATGTGACACTTGGCATGTGTTCCTTGTCAGGTATGTGAATCAAGGAGGCCAAAGTTGCTAATGTGTCCGCAAAGTCATTCCTATTACGAGGAATGTGTATAAAGGAGATTTCTTCGAACTCCGAAGCCATCTGTAAAACTTGCCGATGGTAAGGCAGCAATCGCAGCTCTTTGGTTTGATAGATTCTTGTGGATTGTTTGATTACCAACTCTGAATCTCCAAAGACAGTTAACCGTCTGATACCCATTGAACGAGCAAGTTTTAGCCCCATGATACATCCTTTATACTCAGCTGTGTTGTTGGTGCTGATAAACTGTAATTTGACGGCGACGGGATACTGCTCCCCCATACCGAATACTAGAACTGCTCCAGCTCCAGAACCTTCCGTATTAACAGCTCCATCAAAATACATGTTCCATATTGGACGTGCATCGTACTGATGTTGTTGCTGAATTGTCATTACCCCGTCATCTGGAAAGTATGTTTCCAAGGGTTTGAAGTCCCCTGAAGGTGCGGCGGCCAGTTGATCCGAAATTCCTTGACCTTTAATGGACTTTTGAGTCACGTAGACAATGTCAAATTGTTGTAGGATCAACTGCCATCTGGACAGTCGATAATTCAGTATGGGTTTACTGAACACATACTTGAGAGGATCCACACGGGATATGAGACGGGTTGTGTGCCCATGGAGGTAATGTTGTAACCTCATGGCAGCCCATGCTAAGGTACAACAAGTCCTCTCAATCAGAGTGTACTTGTGTTCACTGCTGCTGAATCTTTTGCTGAGGTAATAGATAGCTCGTTCTCAGCCTCTATAGTCTTTTTGGCCAAGCATGCAGCCCATGGCATTGTCACTTATGGACAGGTACATGAACAAGGGAACATCATCCCTGGGTGGTACCAAAGTAGGAGCTTTGACTAACTGCTCTTTAATTATAAGGAAGGCATTCTGGCACTCATCATTCCATTTCATAGAGGAGTTCTTCCTTAACAGCTTGAAGATAGGCTCACAGGTTGCTGTGAGTTGAGAAATGAATCGGCTAATGAAGTTGATTCTTCCCAAAAATCCCCGTATTTCCTTCTCTGTCTGAGGAATGGGCATTTCTGTGATGGCCTGGATTTTGGTGGGATCCAGCTCAATCCCTTTGTGGCTAACTAAAAATCCTAGCAACTTGCCTGATTTAATGCCAAAGGCGCACTTGGCTGGATTCAACTTCAAGTTGTACTTACGCAACCTGTTGAAGAGCTTTATGAGATGGTCTAAGTGGTCCTCCTCCTTCCGAGACTTGACAATGATGTCATCCACGTAGATCTCGATCTCTTTATGCATTAAGTCATGGAAAAGAGCCATCATAGATCGCTGATAGGTAGGTCCGGCATTGATGAGGCCAAATGACAACCGTCTATAGCAAAAGGTTCCCCAAGGCGTGATGAAAGCAATGAGCAGTATTGTCAATGTGCATAAAGGGCACGGGAAAGCTATCTTTAAGGCAAGCTTTATTCAGATCTCGATAATCTACGTAGATTCACACCTTTCCTCCAGGCTTAGGCACGGGAACGATGTTAGATATCCATTCAGGATATGTGGACACCATGATAATGCTAGCTTGAAATTGTTTCACAATTTCTTCTTTCATCTTTAAACTCCACTCAGGTTTCAATCGCCTGAGCTTCTGCTTGACTGGCTTGAATTCCTCTTTAATGGGAAGGCGATGAAGCACAATGTCAGTGGACAAACCCACCATGTCTTCATGAGACCATGCAAACACATCCTAGAATTGGGTTAATAGCGTAACCATGTAATTCCTCTAGTTTGGGGTAAGGTCTGAACCAATCTAGATTAACTTAGGATTTTCTAAGGTTCCAAGATTGAAGGAGGTAGTTTGATCAAGGTTGGGTTTAGGCTTGTCTTCGACCCATTCTTTGATCTTCGAAGGCACCTCAATGTCCTCTTGTATTTCCAGCAAGTCTGAGTCCAACTTTTCATCAAAGTTAAAATCCTTGTGGAGAAGAGACATCTTATCAACAAGTAAAGGCACATCTAAGTTCAGAGTCCTGAAACAAAATATGTTTTCACTTAATATATATGAAACTGTTTAATCATACATAATGTTAGCATGTACGGACAAAATAACTGCTAATACTATACAGAAAAGTAAGCAGTTATTATATCTACAGGGCAGAAAGAAATCCTGCCCATTTTACCCTTGTCGACCAATACAAGGAGTGCTACTCCAATTGACAAGGATAAAGTCCGGGTGGACTGCATTGATGGAGGGGCCGTCATCGTCCTCCTCTTCCTGAATGATGACCATGATGTCTGGGCAATCATCGTCTAGCGTATATCTATTTGTATGTTCATCATGAACAATAATGCGCAGGCCCGACATTATCCGGATGACGTTTTGTTTAATTCTTTGTTTCGCTTCCTCCACTCTGAGATCTAGAACAAAGACTTCTTTTGCTTTGAATGGCACTGGCTTGTGAAATAGCATAGCCATCACGTTGGTTTGCACCTTTACAGGAGGTTGTGCAGACTCAACGTTTGAAGGAGAAGATAAACGCCGCGTGGTTGAAGCTGAAGGAATCTGCTGATGCTTATGAGGATTCCTCTGACTAGAACTGACAAAATAGCCTAGTCTAGCTATCCTAATTTGACTGGCTACTTGGATGGGGTATTTGATACCTTGGTGATCTTTACCCAGCCCTTGTCCTGGCTGATGACCTAAAGATATCATTTCTTGAATAGCCGACATTACTTTGGCAGAGATCTTGGGTACGGGCAATGGCGTTACCAGGGCATGAAATTGAGGGTTGCTTACTTCCAAAGTCTGGAAACTGACCGGCTCAACATCAGAATTAAAACTGATGAACGGTATGTCATGTTATTGAGGGCATTCCGGTTCTACGTTGACTGTAACTAGGCTATTGTTGATAATGTATTTCAGTTGCTGATGAAGGGTAGAGGGGACTGCACCAGCCATATGAATCCACGATCTTCCCAAGAGCATGTTGTATCTCGAATATATCTTGAGTACGTGGAAAGACACGCAGAATGTATGGGGACCATTCTCAATTGGTAGCTCAATCTCTCCGACTGAATTTCGGTGGGATCCATCAAAAGCTTTGATGATCGTATGGCTACTTTGGATTTGATTGAGATTGACGTTCATCTTCAACAATGTAGCGTATGGACAGATATTCAAAGATGAACCTCTGTCTACAAAGACTCCAGGTAGCATATATTCAGAGGACAAGACCGTAATGTGTAACGGCTTGCAATGACCGATCCCTTCGGGCGGTATGTCATCATCATTGAAAGAGATCACATTGTTGTTGAAAATGTGATCAGCCAGATGTTGAAATTTTTCCTCATCCATTGATTTTGGCAAGTAGGCTTCTTCCAAAACCTTTAGTAGAATCTTCCTGTGATCCTCGGAAGTTAAAACCAAGTCTAGTATTGAAATTTGATGTGGAGCTTCTCTTAAGCTTAAAACCACCTTGGCTTCATTATGACCCATGGTACGGAAGAATTTTTCAATCTTCTCCATGTGAATTTTCCCCTTTGATTTGATGGTAGACTTCATCACCCGTTGGGGAAGATATAGTGGATTCTCCTTCGACACTGCAGCTGTAAAACCCCGAATTTTATGAAATAAAAGTATTCAATTTTTCTTATAATTACTATTCAGTAAATGGTTAAATTGATAAAAGTTTAAAGTTATGGGTGAAATATGAATTTTTTTCAAAATAAGCAAGTGGTTATAAAATAATCATTGTTGTCGGGGAATATTCGTTTGGTCGTGGAATATTCTTTCTGTCGGAGAATATTCGTACGACGGCGCAGCTATTTGTGGGCCACATAACGAATAACTGTCGGGTGAAGAAAAATGACAAATTTGAATTTTTACAAATAACGGCGTAGTTGTTACCGTTAACACTGTTGGAATACCCGGTGGTTAAAATACAGTAATACGCGTTATTGCACAGTAGCACACGGTATTGCATAGTATTTTTGAAATTATTAATTCTTACGTAAGAAGGCACTACTCAATAATTGTTACAGTAATTACTATTCAATATTTTATTTTATTGATTCAATAATTGCTGCGTTGATATTTTATATTATTGTTGTTTTAATAATTGTTGCTGCACAGTATTTTCTATTATCAGATCAATAATTCATATTATTTAAATAATATTATTAGATAGCATTATTGGCAATGACTAGAAAGTTCTGTCTAAGGAGAGGTTTGGTCATCTAATTGCGCGCCAGTAAGGAGAAATTCTTATTGGAAAGCCCCCTCTTTCCTGGGAACGGCCTGGTTGTCATAAATGTGATTCTGTAATATTATTTGTGAATAATTAATTATTGATTCATATGATAAGGAAATATTTATTTTATGTGGATATAAATGAGGGATATATTTTTGTGGTTAAAAATGAAAGAGTTAATATTGAGGTTTTTATCAGTATTTTTGTCGGAATGGAGGTATTAAAAATTAGGGTTTTTGAGATATTTTGCGAAGGTTATAATTTTTAATCCGACCGTTGGATCGTGGTAATAATTGGATATGTTATACATATATAAGTTGAGTATATGTCCACAAATTTTGAACCGTTAAAAATGAACGTACGATTTATTATGAATTTTACGAGATGACTGGTTCAGAAATTGTTGAATTTTCGGAGTTTATCATTTTGGTAGAAAATTCTAGAATTGGTGGGCCCCACTTGTGGTTGGTGAAAAAATGTGCTGAATTATATTTCAAATGTGGTGGGTGGGAATAGTAGCAGGTAAAGCCATCAGGTTGCAGGTCAAACCTACCAAAATTTTCCTATAAATAGAGGGCTAAGTTAGAATTGAAAATCACACCAGAAACATAAGCTTTCTCTCTTTCTCTCTCTATATTATGAAGCATATTTTGTGAGTATTTAGATACTTTGAGAGTTGCTATTCAGTGCAAGTTTCCTTCGACTTTGCATACCGATCAGAAGTACTGCTCTTTTAAGGTAAGGGATAGTAAGGGATAGTAAGGGATAGTAAGGGATTTTAAGGGTTGTTATGTTTTTCAGTTTCGTAATTTTTTTGGACTTCAAAAATTATGAAAAAATTTGAAATGATATTTTGATGAGTTTTATTGATTGTGTCCAAAAATGGTGATTTTTGGATGTATAGATTAAGAGTTATGAATTTTACGGGAAAAGACTATTTTAAAAGTAACCGCTTATAATTCCTTGTGGTTAACTCCAAAATTGATGAAATTTTTATTGGGAGTACATGTATATGATAGAAGTATACTCTGTAAATTTCAGAATTTTTAGACAAAAGTATAATTTTTGATAAATGTCTAAATATTCGGCTATTTTGGCCATATGAAAAATAGTAAATGACTTTTAAAAATTCTGAGAAAAATATATGTTCACTATGAGACTATATTATGCTAAATCTCAGAAAAGAAATATTTTTAGAACTGATTTGGTATTTTTCATGAAAATGGTTTAGCTATGAGTAAATGAATTAAATATGTTTTGTGAAGAAAGAAAATTGGAAAATAGGATTTTATGGCTTGAGAATCCTATATGAGATATATGCAGATTTTTGACGAGGGTTTTGGTTATTGATGATGAAATTATAAGAGTTGGCATTTTATGATAATTAAATGCATTAATTAGTAAAGTGTAAACAATTAAAATAAATTGTTTATAAATTTAAGTAATGTTATTCTTTCAATATCATTATACCGAAATATTGGTATGAATTTTATTGTGAAATTTCTATCTTTTGTGTCGGGGTTACTATTTATGAGTTACTATTCACGATTTACTATTCATGAGTTACGAATATTACTCTTGAGATTAAAACTATATGTTGATCATATTATTTTTATCATCATATATAACATTTTTATAACCCTGATGTTGAAATTCTCTTTCACTGGAGTGTAAAGATGGGTAGATTATTGGTATGATCATGACTAGGGTTCTCTTTGGCCTGTAGTGCAAAGTTGAATTGTGACTGGTATGATCATGACCATTGAATTTATAATTGAATATCTTAAGCTTAAGTGCAAAGGTGAATTGATCAACATGGTTATAATTATTGTTTATATAAATTCTGAAATGATTATATATTTCTTTGAGATATGAATATATTTGGCCTGTAGTGCAAATATGAATTGTTGATGAATATCTTTGGCCTGTAGTGCAAAGATGAACTGTTGTTGAATATCTTTGGCCTGTAGTGCAAAAATGAACTGTTGTTGAATATCTTTGGCCCGTAGTGCAAAGATGGTTTGTTGATGAATATCTTTGGCCCGTAGTGCAAAGATGGTTTGTTGATGAATATCTTTGGCCCGTAGTGCAAAGATGGATTTGTTAGTATGATTATAAACAGGAACTGTGATTTGGTATAACCATGATCTTTGATGTTTCAGGTAAAGACAGGTGATAAAAATATTCTTCGTCCTGGGTGCGAAGAAAAATTTATAGTCACAATTATGATTATGAGTTATTCATATGATTGTGGAAAGGAACTGTTGAGTGATGTTACATGGATAAAATATTATTGGTGGATTTTTAACATGGAGAATATAATAGACTTTATGGTCTATTTGACTCTTCTAATGGATTGCTCGTTCCGCTGCAACTATGGTTAAAATTTTTATCATTTACCATATGTTCTAAATCTCTGATTTATTATTGATGAAGGCTATTGATAATTGAATTATCTTTAGTCATGATATTCTTTACTGAGCTAGTTGTGCTCACCCTTTTGCTTCACAATTCCTTTCAGGTAATAAGAGTGTAGCTGGGTCGAGCGAGGGTAACAAGGGAATAGAACGGTGGTCATCATTTAGTAGTTATATTTGGTGAAGAAAATAGGGTGAGGCGAACCCAACGTTGGAAGGGTGTTTTGTCACTATAATACAAGATGTCTAACGACATACAACCTCGTGTCATCATAAGACATGATTGTGCACATCCGCTTGCCGAGTATATCTACAAGCACTACCTATATAATCTTGGTGTTTGTTTGAAGTATAATTCTCAATTAGAGACAGTGGAGATAATGATAAGTCAAGAGAAGACTCACCATTGGGAAGAATATGATAGTAATCTTCTTGTTTTTCTTTGGGGTCTATTGGGTCAACCAAGGATAATTCTGTGGCCATATAATATCTATCATAACCTAGATGTGTGGCCTCCCATGTACGAAGGTTTTCTTGAGCACTTCCCAAAGATTCTAATTTCTAAAACAGTTTTTGACTATACCTTTATGTAAGGTGTTATTGTGAGGTGATGTCTACGGTTGGAACATGAGTCACATTTGGTATATATTTATCCAAACTCACAGCATATGTGTTGTTGTATTTTACACGACAATTGTTGTAATAAAGTTGTAGTTATTTTCTGTACCATGTATTTGACGACTCAGAATGGGTTGGGTGGAATGGACCTATTTTGGGGTCGTTACATTTGGTATCAGAGCTATAAGTAAAGAGCCCCGAGCCTCTCGCTGGTGACTTCCTGTTGATGGGGGATGCACCGAAGCCAGACTCTCCGTAGGGGACGCCGTTCTGCGGTGGCAAACTGATAGGTATCAATGTAAGGTGCTGACATAGGTTGGTGTCCAGAGTTACATTTGGTATCAGAGCTTAGGGATATGATCTCTGGCGTAGATCGGGGAATACAACTAGGAGGGGAGAGACGAGTAAATCCTTCGCTAGTGTGTCCTACCTAAGCGTATTTGTTGGTCAGTCATAATATCGGGATATTATGTGATATGTTAATTTGTTCAATTAACCTTTGTTTTGAAGCAGTATTCTAGAATGATGTCTGAAATACAGGAGATGAGCAATGGAGAAATCATGAGGACAGGGAAGATGAAATCTGAAATGAAAGTAAGGTATTCTCAACTCTTTGAAATACCAGGTACGTAAATTTCGGGGACGAAATTTCATAAGGAGGGGAGATTGTAAAACCCCGAATTTTATGAAATAAAAGTATTCAATTTTTCTTATAATTACTATTCAGTAAATGGTTAAATTGATAAAAGTTTAAAGTTATGGGTGAAATATGAATTTTTTTCAAAATAAGCAAGTGGTTATAAAATAATCATTGTTGTCGGGGAATATTCGTTTGGTCGTGGAATATTCTTTCTGTCGGAGAATATTCGTACGACGGCGCAGCTATTTGTGGGCCACATAACGAATAACTGTCGGGTGAAGAAAAATGACAAATTTGAATTTTTACAAATAACGGCGTAGTTGTTACCGTTAACACTGTTGGAATACCCGGTGGTTAAAATACAGTAATACGCGTTATTGCACAGTAGCACACGGTATTGCATAGTATTTTTGAAATTATTAATTCTTACGTAAGAAGGCACTACTCAATAATTGTTACAGTAATTACTATTCAATATTTTATTTTATTGATTCAATAATTGCTGCGTTGATATTTTATATTATTGTTGTTTTAATAATTGTTGCTGCACAGTATTTTCTATTATCAGATCAATAATTCATATTATTTAAATAATATTATTAGATAGCATTATTGGCAATGACTAGAAAGTTCTGTCTAAGGAGAGGTTTGGTCATCTAATTGCGCGCCAGTAAGGAGAAATTCTTATTGGAAAGCCCCCTCTTTCCTGGGAACGGCCTGGTTGTCATAAATGTGATTCTGTAATATTATTTGTGAATAATTAATTATTGATTCATATGATAAGGAAATATTTATTTTATGTGGATATAAATGAGGGATATATTTTTGTGGTTAAAAATGAAAGAGTTAATATTGAGGTTTTTATCAGTATTTTTGTCGGAATGGAGGTATTAAAAATTAGGGTTTTTGAGATATTTTGCGAAGGTTATAATTTTTAATCCGACCGTTGGATCGTGGTAATAATTGGATATGTTATACATATATAAGTTGAGTATATGTCCACAAATTTTGAACCGTTAAAAATGAACGTATGATTTATTATGAATTTTACGAGATGACTGGTTCAGAAATTGTTGAATTTTCGGAGTTTATCATTTTGGTAGAAAATTCTAGAATTGGTGGGCCCCACTTGTGGTTGGTGAAAAAATGTGCTGAATTATATTTCAAATGTGGTGGGTGGGAATAGTAGCAGGTAAAGCCATCAGGTTGCAGGTCAAACCTACCAAAATTTTCCTATAAATAGAGGGCTAAGTTAGAATTGAAAATCACACCAGAAACATAAGCTTTCTCTCTTTCTCTCTCTATATTATGAAGCATATTTTGTGAGTATTTAGATACTTTGAGAGTTGCTATTCAGTGCAAGTTTCCTTCGGCTTTGCATACCGATCAGAAGTACTGCTCTTTTAAGGTAAGGGATAGTAAGGGATAGTAAGGGATTTTAAGGGTTGTTATGTTTTTCAGTTTCGTAATTTTTTTGGACTTCAAAAATTATGAAAAAATTTGAAATGATATTTTGATGAGTTTTATTGATTGTGTCCAAAAATGGTGATTTTTGGATGTATAGATTAAGAGTTATGAATTTTACGGGAAAAGACTATTTTAAAAGTATCCGCTTATAATTCCTTGTGGTTAACTCCAAAATTGATGAAATTTTTATTGGGAGTACATGTATATGATAGAAGTATACTCTGTAAATTTCAGAATTTTTAGACAAAAGTATAATTTTTGATAAATGTCTAAATATTCGGCTATTTTGGCCATATGAAAAATAGTAAATGACTTTTAAAAATTCTGAGAAAAATATATGTTCACTATGGGACTATATTATGCTAAATCTCAGAAAAGAAATATTTTTGGAACTGATTTGGTATTTTTCATGAAAATGGTTTAGCTATGAGTAAATGAATTAAATATGTTTTGTGAAGAAAGAAAATTGGAAAATAGGATTTTATGGCTTGAGAATCCTATATGAGATATATGCAGATTTTTGACGAGGGTTTTGGTTATTGATGATGAAATTATAAGAGTTGGCATTTTATGATAATTAAATGCATTAATTAGTAAAGTGTAAACAATTAAAATAAATTGTTTATAAATTTAAGTAATGTTATTCTTTCAATATCATTATACCGAAATATTGGTATGAATTTTATTGTGAAATTTCTATCTTTTGTGTCGGGGTTACTATTTATGAGTTACTATTCACGATTTACTATTCATGAGTTACGAATATTACTCTTGAGATTAAAACTATATGTTGATCATATTATTTTTATCATCATATATAACATTTTTATAACCCTGATGTTGAAATTCTCTTTCACTGGAGTGTAAAGATGGGTAGATTATTGGTATGATCATGACTAGGGTTCTCTTTGGCCTGTAGTGCAAAGTTGAATTGTGACTGGTATGATCATGACCATTGAATTTATAATTGAATATCTTAAGCTTAAGTGCAAAGGTGAATTGATCAACATGGTTATAATTATTGTTTATATAAATTCTGAAATGATTATATATTTCTTTGAGATATGAATATATTTGGCCTGTAGTGCAAATATGAATTGTTGATGAATATCTTTGGCCTGTAGTGCAAAGATGAACTGTTGTTGAATATCTTTGGCCTGTAGTGCAAAAATGAACTGTTGTTGAATATCTTTGGCCCGTAGTGCAAAGATGGTTTGTTGATGAATATCTTTGGCCCGTAGTGCAAAGATGGTTTGTTGATGAATATCTTTGGCCCGTAGTGCAAAGATGGATTTGTTAGTATGATTATAAACAGGAACTGTGATTTGGTATAACCATGATCTTTGATGTTTCAGGTAAAGACAGGTGATAAAAATATTCTTCGTCCTGGGTGCGAAGAAAAATTTATAGTCACAATTATGATTATGAGTTATTCATATGATTGTGGAAAGGAACTGTTGAGTGATGTTACATGGATAAAATATTATTGGTGGATTTTTAACATGGAGAATATAATAGACTTTATGGTCTATTTGACTCTTCTAATGGATTGCTCGTTCCGCTGCAACTATGGTTAAAATTTTTATCATTTACCATATGTTCTAAATCTCTGATTTATTATTGATGAAGGCTATTGATAATTGAATTATCTTTAGTCATGATATTCTTTACTGAGCTAGTTGTGCTCACCCTTTTGCTTCACAATTCCTTTCAGGTAATAAGAGTGTAGCTGGGTCGAGCGAGGGTAACAAGGGAATAGAACGGTGGTCATCATTTAGTAGTTATATTTGGTGAAGAAAATAGGGTGAGGCGAACCCAACGTTGGAAGGGTGTTTTGTCACTATAATACAAGATGTCTAACGACATACAACCTCGTGTCATCATAAGACATGATTGTGCACATCCGCTTGCCGAGTATATCTACAAGCACTACCTATATAATCTTGGTGTTTGTTTGAAGTATAATTCTCAATTAGAGACAGTGGAGATAATGATAAGTCAAGAGAAGACTCACCATTGGGAAGAATATGATAGTAATCTTCTTGTTTTTCTTTGGGGTCTATTGGGTCAACCAAGGATAATTCTGTGGCCATATAATATCTATCATAACCTAGATGTGTGGCCTCCCATGTACGAAGGTTTTCTTGAGCACTTCCCAAAGATTCTAATTTCTAAAACAGGTTTTGACTATACCTTTATGTAAGGTGTTATTGTGAGGTGATGTCTACGGTTGGAACATGAGTCACATTTGGTATATATTTATCCAAACTCACAGCATATGTGTTGTTGTATTTTACACGACAATTGTTGTAATAAAGTTGTAGTTATTTTCTGTACCATGTATTTGACGACTCAGAATGGGTTGGGTGGAATGGACCTATTTTGGGGTCGTTACAGCAGCAGTTGTATGCAAGGTGGATCCTTCACCTTCTTCATAATTCCACGGAACTGTGTACAGGCTAACAATAGGATATTGTGCTATGCATGGTAAGTTGATTGGCTCGGGAGCGGCCACTTTCAAAGGATTGTTGCTTCTTTTGAGTTGAATTGTTGTTATAGTGAGTGGCTTGACAATGCCATCAGCCTCAGTGGAGATAACTGCTATCAATTCCTTCCATTTAGTAGGACATGTATTCTCACTACCACGTAGCACAGTATCATCGCTGCTAGTTATAGGACACTGCTATCAATGAGATTCTGGATAAGGTGGCGGAGTGCCCATCATTCTTCTGTGCTGTGACCGCGAGAATGGGAGTGATATTGACATACTCCATCAGAATTGTATCGTCCTGAACGGAGATTGATTGAAGGTAGAAGGGAATTAATCCTTCCTTCATTGATTAGCATTTGAAGGATTTCCTCCATAGGTTGGCCCAGATATGTAAATTCCCTTCTGTTGGCAAAATGCCGATGAGCTTTGGCATTCGCTCTCTTTGCCACTTTGTCCTCCATTGTTTCACTTTCTGGAGGTGAAGGGGGAATATTCATGATAAGAGGAAGGAGACTAGTATGCTCCTGGCTGATTAATTGGCGTGTGACTTGATGCTGGTATGTCACCAGTTCTGCCAATTGCTCAATTTGCTTGCACAGAGCTTTCATCTTTCGTTCCATTGAGAACTGGAATTTGGCATAATCCCATTTGTCAGCATCATCTTTAATGATCTGGGATGCTTCACCATTAGAATTGGAACTTTGTCTACTGCTCCAATTAATCATGTTTACTTTTTCCTCTTTGTGTGGAGGAAGAGGGTTGTCTTGCACATGAGGTTGATCTGGTTTGGTGACCAAAATCTCACCATTGTCTATCAAGTCTTAGATCTTATATTTCAAGGCCCAACAATCTTGAATATCACGTCCAGGTGCCCCGGCATGATAAGCACATTTCTGAGCAGCATTAAAACCCCTACCATTAGGGCTAGCTGGTGGAAGAAGATGGGTGATTTTCTTCTGCGTGGTCAGAAGAGTAAGAATGTTCTCAAGGGAGTCCCGTAAGGGTATGAACACTCGAGGGCGTTTGACTTCTCCACGTTTTGGTATTGGAGGGTTTGAAAACTGTGCTTGAAAAGGAGTGTAATTTCTCCTCTAGATAGGCATGTTCTGATTGCCTTTTTAACCATGTAGTACCAGGGAAACATCCTCTTCTTTCTTTTTATAGACCCTCCAGGGGTTATTTCCATAATTTCTGGATTGGATGTGTTCAGCAACAGCTTTAAGGGCAGCTAGGTCTTTAATCTTTCCTGACTTCAATCCCATCTCAGCCATCTCCCCATGTTTGATCATTTCAGAAAATGGTTTACCGATGCTAGCTAAGACTCTCTCATACAAAGGAGCTTCTTGTATGTCGATAAAGGTCATAACCATCTCTGACTCTGTCAAAGAATGAATAACTTGAGCAGCAAGGCGCCTCCAACTTTAAGCATACTCTCTAAAAGACTCGTTGGACTGTTTCTTGACCTTGGTAATCTGGTACCGGTCAGGAGCCAATTGAGACTGGAAACTGTATTGCGTGAGGAAGGCATGAGCTAGCTCTTCCCAACTATGGATCTTTGAATTGTCTAATCTGGTATACCACGAACGGGCTTCTTCAGTCAGACTTTTCTGGAACAGCTGCATTCTGAGCTTCTCATCTTCTGCATAAGATCCGAGTTCTCCAATGAACACCTTCAAATGTGTGTAAGGATCTCCTAACCCATCATACTTTTCAAAGGCAGAAGTTTTAAATTTTTTTGGATAATGAACACCAGGGAATATACAAAGGTCAGCATATGACACACTCCCGTGTGCTCCAATTCCTTTGATAGCGCAAAGGGTTTCTTCCATTTGAAGAACTTTCTTTTTGATGTCACCGGTGTCTGGATCTCTTGTGATATGGGCGGCATCATAACTTTTGTTGGTTGTATATGTGACGCCCCCAAAATAGGTATACAACACCCATTTTGAGTCGCCAAATACATGGTACAAAAAGCAAACTACAACTTCAATAATACAATTGTCGTGCAAAATACGACAACACATACTGTGAGTTTAAATACAAATATTATCTTCTAGAAAATATCCACACTCAAATAAGTCCTCATTACAATTATTTAAACACTATTTTACAGAAATAGTGAGGACTGCTAAACATCTTTCTAGAACCATCACTCCATACCCCGACTAGATCCTGCTATGTTCTCACCTCCTGAGAAGAAAAATGGAACAAAAAGGAAAAGGGTGAGCTCAACTAGCCCATTAAAGAATATTATGACTAAGATAATATACAACAAATTATCATTAGTATTCAACAGGGAAAAATCTGATAGAATATAATCGACAACAAGTTTTAGATCAACAACTACAGCGGAAACAACAAACCATTAGAAGACTCAAGTAGAGAATGAATTCTACTATCTTCTAAGATTTAAAAGTCCATCATCAATATTTTATCCCTTTAACATCAATTAATAATCATCTTTAACCAAATATTCATCTTTGCACTACAGGCCAAAGATATTCATTTGTATCACCAGTCAGTTATGTTCATCTCAACACCTGTTCATCTTTGCACTACAAGCCAAAGATATTCATCAGGTAATCATACATCTTTGCATTACATGCCAAAGATATTCAGTAATATCATCATTTAGGACTGAGGATGATGAAAAATATCTTAAAGAAAACGAATCTAGTGAGACAGAAGGACAAATAGTAGGATTCGTACAACAGTTTATCCAAGATCAATAATACTTCATAATAATCAATTGTGAAGCAAAATTCAAAAATAAATATCAAAACATGGATACAATCAAAGATAGTAACCATAATAGACATCTTGGACAAAAAGGGAAAATTTTATTTTTCGGTGAATAGTGTCGTATTCGTGAATAGTGCCGTATATGTGAATAGTGCTATATACGTGAATAGTAACCCCAACACAAAAAGTTCCAAATTTGATAAAAAAAACTCATATCAATATTTTAGCATAATGATATTGAAGAAAATAATATCATTTAAGAAGAAAATAATATCACTTACCTCAAAATATCAGTACTTCTGATCGAAATATCGGTATAAGGCTGAAGAAAACTTGCACTGATGAATAGAAACTCACAAAGTATCTAAATACTCATAAAATACACTCAATAATCTAGAGAGAGAAAGAGAGAAAACTTGTTTCTGGTGTGATTTTCAATTCTAACTTAACCCTCTATTTATAGGAAAATGTTAGCACGCCGAAGCAGACTTAACCTGCAACCTGATGGCTTTACCTGATACTATTCCCACCCACCACATTTGAATAAAAATCTCAACACATTTTCACCAACCAAAAGTGGGGCCCACCAATTGTGACAACCCAGAAATTCGGATTGTCCAGAATTTAAGTTTAAAGAATTAGTTATTAATAAAATAAAGTTTTATTAATACTATGCTATGTGTTTATTAATCGTTCTATAACCTAGAATGATTATAAGTCGGGAGGATTCTGGCTATGAGCTAGATTGAATGAGTAAGAATTTTCAAGACGAAAATGAAATTTTTCCGGGAACAAAATATTTTTCGGGGAAAAAGACGAAATAGGCACTATTCATCAGTTTCTGCTCGGGGATTTATTTTGAAATTCCGAGAAGTTATAGATTACGTTTAATTCTGAGGCGTGATGGAATATTCAATAATATTTCAGTTATGGCAAAAACGAAGTTTTCGCCTGCGGACTCAAAACTTAAGGGTTTAGAAAAGTGAGTTCCGAGAATGTTATGATCGCGTATAATAATTAGGGTTATTATGAGTGAGAAATATGAGTATAATACGAGTTATTATACGAGTATAGTATGAAGAGTAGTACGACGAATAATACAAATATCGTACGAACAATATATGAAGAGAATACGAGAATACGAGAATGGAATGCGTAGAATACGATTAGTCTTAATGGACTTTGAGTTCATGGACTTTGTAGAATCCAATTGGACTTGGATTATGTCAAGCCCAATGATTTGTGAAATCAAGCCCAAGTTAAGCCCAATAAGAATTAGGGTTAAGGCTCAAACCAAGAAGATAAACCGCGGATCGAACCGATGGGTAAAACCATTAGGGCGGTACCCATGGGATGACCCATGGGCATGTGGGCCGGCCACTTGGCCACCAAGTAAGGGTGGTGGCCAAGTTAACTTGGTGGCTAAGTGTTGGAGGAGGTGTGAATAGTAAGGAGGTGGGGGCGCGAAATGACTAAATTGCCCTAAGCCTTGAAAATCTATAAATAGGAAGCTTAATCTCATTTAAATTGGATTTTGAAAATCCTAGAACTTGAGAGAGAGAGAGAGAGAGAGAGAGAGAGAACTCGGTTGGAAGAGGAAGAGGAAGAGAATGAGCATGAATGCTCGGATCAAAAGTGATCGTGAAATAGAAAAGCTCGCAAATCGTCGGCTTTGTCTAACGGAAGAGGATTAAAGAAGAACGGTAATCCGAACCCTAGTTCTTCTATTTATTTTCTTTAAGTTTTTATGTTTAAAAACGTAACTTAATGAGAATAAGGAGTAAAAGATACTGAGAAAGATTTCATATGGTTGAAATCGTAAGAAAATGAAGAAATAAGAATTAGAAATTTATTTTATAATTTCTTAAGGAAGTATAAGATTCATGAGGATTTTGAGCGATCCAAATGAATTTTATGAATGAGTAGGTCAAATAAGTATGGAATGGTGTTCTATAACATCAAATTCCAAGAAAAAGTAGAATCGTAATCCAAAATATCGATTAAAAACGAAGAACGCGAAGAACGCGAAGAACACGCGAAGAACACGAAGAACGTTGTTGATGGACAAATTTAAAATCATCGTAGTATAAATGTTGTTAATAGACAAGTTTAAAACCATCGCGTATAAGTTAGATGCTTATTGCTTGGTTAGGAACGTTAGAAACGTTCATGAAGAACGGATTAAAACGGAGCTATAACGAAGTTATGGCGAAATTTCATAAAAGACGAACGAGAATTAGAAAGTTAGTAAATGAACACGAATGTGTAGGGTTTCATAATAATGTAAGAGAACGTATAAAATGTGAGTTGTGGACTCAAGAACAAACGAATTCCTAGTTCGGATGACCGAATTACGGACGAACGAACGAAGAACGTTAAAAACGTTAAAATGAACGAAGGGTGAAGATTAAGCCAATTGAATGTTATATTATCGGATTCAGAATAAATTTCTGTCTATGGATAATCGAAGTACGTAAGATAAGGAAGAGAATGGCTTTGGAACGACTTCATTCCGAGTTATAACGAAGAAGTTATGAGATTTCGAAATCGATGTCTCAAGCTTGTAAAAGACTTAGAAAATTTTTCTAAGTTTCATGCTTGGCGCCGCAGCTCGAGTCGTTCCTTAGAGGCCGGCGCCGTAGCGCGAGATCGGCCATAGCCTTCTGGAGAGTGGCGCCGTAGCGCGAGAGGAAAAGAAGGACTTGGCGCCGCAGCGCCAGGCCGGGAAAAGAGGAGAGAGAAGTAGGTAGCGCCGCAGCGCAAGAGGAAAGGAAGGGCACGGCGCTGCAGCGCCACTGCATAGCAATGCCCAAAAATGGGATTTTTAGTTCTCAATTTTTCGGGGGATGTGCAAGAAAGAAGTATGAACATATAGTTCACGTAATGTAACACTTAATCAAGTGTCTTAAACCTTTAATAAAGGTTGAACAAAAAGATTAAATGAGATTAAAAGATAGAGAATGTAAGCGATAAATTACGGAACCGATATCCAGGGACCGTAGTCGTAATGAACAAACGTGAGAGATTGCTATGATTGTGATTCCTTAGACGTTGAGTGATGAAGGTAATGAATAACATTTTGATGTTATGTCATGGCATTGTAAGATGAACGTAAAGCGTATAGACGCTGTGAACGCAACGTTGTTGCGAGGAACGATCGGTCTTAGCATACAACGAACGGTATGGCTTCGACAATAAGAAAGAATAATGAACATGGGGTTCATGGGATGGATAACAATTGAAAGCGATTAAAACCTTAAATAAAGGTTGAATGAGAGATTAAGAGACGAGCAACGTGAACGTTGAATACGTAAATGATCCTTGTGAATTGTATTCGCGTTGGACGAACGTTCTAAGTATACCCTGGTTGTATGACATAGACGTTGATGAAGGTAGTAAGTAAGATACGAATGGTATCAAGAGAGCCGTAACGAACGGTAATAAGATTATTGAAAGCCGAATATAGTCGGATGAGAATGATAGAATGAAAAGTAAACGCTGAACACTTTAACCAGCGTAAGGGTTGAGTGTAAGCGAGTGTTAAAAGGGCAGAACCTACACTCCGTGTATGGTTTAAGCGTAATGTAATGAAGACTAAGTTTAGCCGTGAACAATGAAGAAATTAAGTTAAAGATAATAACGTGTAACGTTAAGAAGCCGAGTTAATAAGTATAACTTGGATAAACGTTCCGAGTGGAAGGAACTGGACGTTTTAAGGTATGAATAAATTCATATGAAATGGTTAACGCTACGACCTCATAGTATTGACATTGAATGATCATTTCGAGTATACAAATAACTGTATGACTTAGACGATAAAGAATGAATCCTGAGGTATGACATTTAGTTGCCAGAAAGTCGTAAGGAATATGAATTTGACTTAACGAACATTATAGTTTAATAGTTCGGATAAGTTAGATGAGTTTAAGTTGTAGTACAATCGTAACCTTTGATGGTTGTCATGGAGTACTAGCAAAGACACGATGTGTGATGAGTCCTAGGAGAGTTATAAGAGGAAGATAAGAATGTAAATCATCAAAGATGATGAATGTATGAATAGGACATCTCAGTATGTCATAAAGCCATAATCTGGTAATGAAAGTTAGTCGCGTAAGCTTAAATTACAAGAACGCGAACCTTAAGAAGTAAAGTTAAGTAAACCAATTCGTAAGTCAAGTATATGACTAATTGGTGTACGTGTTATTTTCTTATGTGCTACATAGGAATGGGAATGAGCAGTTCAGCGTAAGCTGTAGTTGTGCGTAAGGCAAGTTTCCTAACTTCATTCATATTTTAAATGAATGCTAGTTTCTTAAACTTCTCAGATGATGAACTTGAGAAGTTCTGTCTATGTGCGAATGTGCGATATTTGTACAAGCTGGTAGAATGTATGAGGCCTTGTGCCACAATGTGAACACTTCGGTGTTTCTATGAAATGAACTGTTTCGTGATCAAACTGTTCAATTCAAGTATGCTCGGTTTATTCATGAGCCGTTATTGTTAAGTTTGTGCTGATGATTCTAGCTAGACATAATGTGTATGAAAAAGGTAGAAGAATGAAAGTATTTCAAAGTGAAAGTGAGTATAGTTTTAAGATGATAGGAATCGAGATTATTCCTATTATTCAAGCTGCTTCATAACCTTTGTTCGGTTATTAAAGTTCTAAAGAAATATTTGAATTCTGAACTTGTTTGTTAAAACTGTGATGGCTTGCTGGGCAATTGAATGCTCACACTTGCTTTAAATGAAAAATATTTTCAGCGAACGATGTTAGAAAGAACTTAAGGATCCCGTAAAGATCAAGCTAAGCAGTATCCAGACGAAATGACATTCAGTATGTGAAGGTGTGTGAAGATCAAGTGAAGACTTGTAATGTAGAAAGATGAATTAAACTATAGACTAGTTTAATGAACTGTATGTATCCTTGGTGGCGGATAAAAGTCACTCTTGTAAGATGAAAGGAATAATGTAATTATTATTTGTAATGAGAAAGGTTATAAGGTTTCGAGAACTTAGGAATTGAGAATGTATGTCGTTATATTTCAATATATAATGATGTATGGTTGGTAAGAAGTGAGACAGTGACGCACGGAGTCCGGGTATGAAGGTAGACCGGATTTCGGGGCGTTACAGGTTGGTATCAGAGCTGATAGGTTATAAATCTTAGGTAAGAGTACCTAAGACTATAATCGTAAAGAGAAGGATAAGAAGATCACCACGTGATCATAGTAAATCGTAGTAACAGATGAGCTGTGAAACGATGAATGATTTATAGCTAATGCTATGAATGAATGGTACTACGAATTAGTACGGGAAGAAGAACTCAGATTGAGTTGTAAAGGATAGTATATGAATAAAGAAAATTCGTATTAAGTAAAGAAAAGGTAGAAGTTGTAAAATTTCAATTGAGGACTCATGTGATGGCTGAGTTGTATGAACCTTTTTCATGGGCAGAGGTTTATGCTTTGGTATACCAATTGCTCAGTTTATTACAATGATAATCATTGGAATTGGTCGCGCTATTAAGATGTATATGACGAGAAGGTGAATCTTTTCTCATGTATATACTTGATAGGTAGAGAAGGTTAAGGTAGGTGCGAGTTCTTAAACTCATACTTATGGTAAGTTCGTGACTCATAATAATATGGTATGTGTTTGAATGTTTCAGCAAATGGACGCCAAAGGTCTGTCTGGATGTTCTTGAACTCATATTATTGTGGAAAGTTCCTGAACCCATAATGTGTGGTAAGTTTGATGGACTGTACTAAGTTATAGGAAGGTGTAGACTGAAAATGAAGTATTTTCAGTAGACTTAGCATTGAAGGTGCTAGAGAAGATTAAGTATTGTCGCAGTAAGACAATGAATGGAGATGGAGAATAAGATATTCCAAATTCTCTAGCTATGCTAGATTTCGAAATTTCTTGAAATCGTGCTAATGTGCGCATTTTGGAAAATGAAAGAATTGGTTCAACTTTTGGAACCAATGGATTTTAAAAGAACTATTCTTGGTATGTCTATGCCAATTGCTTCGGCTAGACAGAAATTGATTTAAAATATTAAAATGAATTTTATATCATCCGTGCATTTGATGCAACAATGGTAAAAGGATGGAGTTATTAATGCAATTAAACCTGGTGTGGAATTTGATCATAGGATCAATAAACCACTATGGTATGATGCATAATGATGAAGTCATAAACTGACGAAGTCCTCAACGTACTGTGAAGAGTACGGTATCATGACGTCATAAAACGTTTTGATGTATTGCGAAAAGAATTTAAAGAAGTAGTCGATGTCAAGTGAGTTTACTAGACGAATGTTTCAAGTTGATGTCCAATTTATTGGTATGGTCTAAGCTAATTGATTTGGCTAAGATAAATGGTATGTCATGATTAAAAGAAAATCGAGCTTTCTTTGAAGAGCAATGCCGAACCAAATTGTTTTGGTGCGGAATCTAAGTCTGAGGAGAACATGGAAGAGGTAGTTTACCTTCTTTGTGATTGTAAACTTACCGTGGAAAGAAAGGTTTACGGCGAAAAGGCTGTTTAACCTAGCAAAGAGTTCATGGTCAATTTGATCCCTCAGCAAAAGTATGAAATGTTTTAAAGGAATCTTTATATTCCTCGTTATTCCTTCTACTTCACGGTTGTTGATAGTTATGAAGGGTTGGGAATGTACGAAAGATAAGAACTTCTTTAAAGAGAAGTTGAGAAGAAGGGTAAGCTAAAATTTCGAGTACGAAAGATAAGAACTTCTTTAAAGAGAAGTTGAGAAGAAGGGTAAGCTAAAATTTCGAGGACGAAATTCTGTGAAGAAGGGGAATGTGAAAACCCAGGTAAGGGTTTGGTTTTAAGAAATTCCGAAGACGGAATTTTTATAAGGAAGGAAGAATGTGACAACCCGGAAATTCGAATTGTCCAGAATTTAAGTTTAAAGAATTAGTTATTAATAAAATAAATTTTTATTAATACTATTATGTGCTATGTAAGACCCCGAATTTTATGAAATAAAAGTATTCAATTTTTCTTATAATTACTATTCAGTAAATGGTTAAATTGATAAAAGTTTAAAGTTATGAGTGAAATATGATTTTTTTTCAAAATAAGCAAGTGGTTATAAAATAATCATTGTTGTCGGGGAATATTCGTTTGGTCGTGGAATATTCTTTCTGTCGGGGAATATTCGTACGACGGCGCAGCCATTTGTGGGCCCCATAACAAAATAACTGTCGGGTGAAGAAAACGACAAATTTGAGTTTTTACAAATAGCGGCGTAGTTGTTACCGTTAACACTGTTGGAATACCCGGTGGTTAAAATACAGTAATACGCGTTATTGCACAGTAGCACACGGTATTGCATAGTATTTTTGAAATTATTGATTCTTACGTAAGAAGGCACTACTCAATAATTGTTACAGTAATTACTGTTCAATATTTTATTTTATTGATTCAATAATTGCTGCGTTGATATTTTATATTATTGTTGTTTCAATAATTGTTACTGCACAGTATTTTCCATTATCAGATCAATAATTCATATTATTTGAATAATATTATTAGATAGCATTATTGACAATGTCTAGAAAGTTCTGTCTAAGGAGAGGTTTGGTCATCTAATTGCGCGCCAGTAAGGAGAAATTCTTATTGGAAAGCCCCCTCTTTCCTGGGAACGGCCTGGTTGTCATAAATGTGATTCTGTAATATTATTTGTGAATAATTAATTATTGATTCATATGATAAGGAAATATTTATTTTATGTGGATATAAATGAGGGATATATTTTTGTGGTTAAAAAATGAAGGAGTTAATGTTGAGATTTTTATCCGTATTTTTGTCGGAATGGAGGTATTAAAAATTAGGGTTTTTGAGATATTTTGCGGGGGTTATAATTTTTAATCCGACCGTTGGATCGTGGTAATTTTTGGATATGTTATACATATATAAGTTGAGTATATGCCCACAAATTTTGAACCGTTAAAAATGAACGTATGATTTGTTATGAATTTTAAGAGGTGGCTGATTCAGAAATCAGGTTATAAATCATTTTGATGGAAAATTCTAGAATTGGTGGGCCCCACTTGTGGTTGGTGAAGAAATGTGCTGAATTATATTTCAAATGTGGTGGGTGGGAATAGTAGCAGGTAAAGCCATCAGGTTGCAGGTCAAACCTACCAAAATTTTCCTATAAATAGAGGGCTAAGTTAGAATTGAAAATCACACCAGAAACATAAGCTTTCTCTCTTTCTCTCTCTATATTATGAAGCATATTTTGTGAGTTTTTAGATACTTGGTGAGTTGCTATTCATCAGTGCAAGTTTTCTTCAGCATCATATCCGATATCCAGTCAGAAGTACTGCTCTTTTGAGATAAGGGATAGTAAGGGATAGTAAGAGATAGTAAGAGATTTTAAGGGTTGTTATATTTTCCAGTTTCGTAATTTTTCTGACCTTCAAAAATTCTGGAAAAATTTGAAATGATATTTTGATGAGTTTTCTTGATTGTGTCCAAAAATGGTGATTTTTGGATGTATAGATTGAGAGTTATGAATTTTATGAGAAAAGACTATTTTAGAAGTAACAGCTTATAATTCCTTGTGGTTAACTCCAAAATTGATGAAATTTTTATTGGCAGTACATGTATATGATAGAAGTATACTCTGTAAATTTCAGAATTTTTGGACAAAAGTATAATTTTTGATAAATGTCTAAATATTCGGCTGTTTTGGCCATATGAAAAATAGTAAATGACTTTTAAAAATTCTGAGAAAAATATATGTTCACTATGGGACTATATTATGCTAAATCCCAGAAAAGAAATATTTTTGGAACTGATTTGGTATTTTTCATGAAAATAGTCTAGTTATGAGTAAATGAATTAAATATGTTTTGTGAAGTAAGAAAATTAGAAAATAGGATTTTATGACTTGAGAATCCTATATGAGGTATATGCAGATTTTTGATGAGAGTTTTGGTTATTGATGATGAAATTGTAAGAGTTGGCATTTTATGATGATTAAATGCATTAATTAGTAAAGTGTAAACAATTAAAATAAATTGTTTATAAATTTAAGTAATGTTATTCTTTCAATATCATTATACCGAAATATTGGTATGGATTTTATTGTGGAATTTCTATCTTTTGTGTCGGGGTTACTATTCATGAGTTACTATTCACAATTTACTATTCATGAGTTACGAATATTACTCTTGAGATTAAAACTATATGTTGATCATATTATTTTTATCATCATATATAATATTTTTATAACCCTGATGTTGAAATTCTCTTTCACTGGAGTGTAAAGATGGGTAGATTATTGGTATGATCATGACTAGGGTTCTCTTTGGCCTGTAGTGCAAAGTTGAATTGTGACTAGTATGATCATGATCATTGAATTTATAATTGAATATCTTAAGCTTAAGTGCAAAGGTGAATTGATCAACATGGTTATAATTATTGTCTATATAAATTCTGAAATGATTATATATTTCTTTGAGATATGAATATATTTGGCCTGTAGTGCAAATATGAACTGTTGATGAATATATTTGGCCGTAGTGCAAATATGAACTGTTGAGGAATATCTTTGGCCTGTAGTGCAAAGATGAATTGTTGATGAATATCTTTGGCCCGTAGTGCAAAGATGAACTGTTGTTGAATATCTTTGGCCTGTAGTTCAAAGATGGTCTGTTGATGAATATCTTTGGCCTGTAGTGCAAAGATAAACTGTTGTTGAATATCTTTGGCCGTAGTGCAAAGATAGATTTATTAGTATGATTATGAACAGGAACTGTGATTTGGTATAACCATGATCTTTGATGTTTCAGGTAAAGACAGGTGATGAAAATATTATTCGTCCTGGGTGCGAAGAAAAATTTAGAGTCACAATTATGATTATGAGTTATCCATATGATTGTGGAAAGGAACTATTGAGTGATGTTACATGGATAAAACATTGTTGGTGGATTTTTAACATGGAAGAGATAATGGACTTTATGGTCTATTTGACTCTTCTAATGGATTGCATGTTCCGCTGCAACTATGGTTGAAATTTTTTTATCATCTACCATATGTTCTAAATCTCTGATTTATTATTGATGAAGACTATTGATAATTTATTTATCTTTAGTCATGATATTCTTTACTGAGCTAGTTGTGCTCACCCTTTTGCTTCACAATTCCTTTCAGGTAATAAGAGTGTAGCTGGGTCGAGCGAGGGTAACAAGGGAATAGAACGGTGGTCATCATTTAGTAGTTATATTTGGTGAAGAAAATAGGGTGAGGCGAACCCAACGTTGGAAGGGTGTTTTGTCATTATCATACAAGATGTCTAATAACATACAACCTCGTGTCATCATAAGACAGGGATGTGCTCATCCACTTGCTGAGTATATCTATGAGCACTACTTATATAATCTTGGTGTTTGTTTGAAGTATAATTCTCAATTAGAGACAGTGGAGATAATGATAAGTCAAGAGAAGACTCACCATTGGGAAGAATATGATAGTAATCTTCTCGTTTTTCTTTGGGGTCTATTGGGTCAACCAAGGATAATTCTGTGGCCATATGATATCTATCATAACCTAGACGCGTGGCCTCCCATGTACGAAGGTTTCCTTGAGCACTTTCCAAAGATTCTAGTTTCTAAAATAATTTTTGACTGTACCTTTATGTAAGGTACCTTTGTGAGGTGATGTCCACGGTTGGAACATGAGTCACATTTGGTATATATTTGTATCCAAACTCACATCATATGTGTTGTTGTATTTTGCACGACAATTGTTGTAATAAAGTTGTAGTTGTTTTCTGTACCATGTATTTGACGACTCAGAATGGGTTGGGTGGAATGGACCTATTTTGGGGTTCTCACAGGTGGTATCAGAGCCATAAGTAAAGAGCCCCGAGCCTCTCGCTGGTGACTTCCTGTTGATGGGGTATGCACCGAAGCCAGACTCTCCGTAGGGGACGCCGTTCTGCGGTGGCAAACAGATAGGTATCAATGTAAGGTGCTGACATAGGTTGGTGTCCAGAGTCACAGGTGGTATCAGAGCTTAGGGATATGATCTTTGGCGGAGATCGGGAAATATAACTAGGAGGGGAGAGATGAGTAAATCCTTCGCTAGTGTGTCCTACCTAAGCTTATTTGTTGGTCAGTCATAATATTGGGATATTATGTGATATGTTAATTTGTTCAATTAAACCTTATTTTGAAGCTGTATTCTAGAATGATATCTGAAATACAGGAGATGAACAATGGAGAAATCATGATGATAGGGAAGATGGAATCTGAAATGAAAGCAAGGTATTCTCAACTCTTTGAAATACCAGGTACGTAAATTTCGGGGACGAAATTTCATAAGGAGGGGAGATTGTAAGACCCCGAATTTTATGAAATAAAAGTATTCAATTTTTCTTATAATTACTATTCAGTAAATGGTTAAATTGATAAAAGTTTAAAGTTATGAGTGAAATATGATTTTTTTTCAAAATAAGCAAGTGGTTATAAAATAATCATTGTTGTCGGGGAATATTCGTTTGGTCGTGGAATATTCTTTCTGTCGGGGAATATTCGTACGACGGCGCAGCCATTTGTGGGCCCCATAACAGAATAACTGTCGGGTGAAGAAAACGACAAATTTGAGTTTTTACAAATAACGGCGTAGTTGTTACCGTTAACACTGTTGGAATACCCGGTGGTTAAAATACAGTAATACGCGTTATTGCACAGTAGCACACGGTATTGCATAGTATTTTTGAAATTATTGATTATTACGTAAGAAGGCACTACTCAATAATTGTTACAATAATTACTGTTCAATATTTTATTTTATTGATTCAATAATTGCTGCGTTGATATTTTATATTATTGTTGTTTCAATAATTGTTACTGCACAGTATTTTCCATTATCAGATCAATAATTCATATTATTTGAATAATATTATTAGATAGCATTATTGACAATGTCTAAAAAGTTCTGTCTAAGGAGAGGTTTGGTCATCTAATTGCGCGCCAGTAAGGAGAAATTCTTATTGGAAAGCCCCCTCTTTCCTGGGAACGGCCTGGTTGTCATAAATGTGATTCTGTAATATTATTTGTGAATAATTAATTATTGATTCATATGATAAGGAAATATTTATTTTATGTGGATATAAATGAGGGATATATTTTTGTGGTTAAAAAATGAAGGAGTTAATGTTGAGATTTTTATCCGTATTTTTGTCGGAATGGAGGTATTAAAAATTAGGATTTTTGAGATATTTTGCGGGGGTTATAATTTTTAATCCGACCGTTGGATCGTGGTAATTTTTGGATATGTTATACATATATAAGTTGAGTATATGCCCACAAATTTTGAACCGTTAAAAATGAACGTATGATTTGTTATGAATTTTAAGAGGTGGCTGATTCAGAAATCAGGTTATAAATCATTTTGATGGAAAATTCTAGAATTGGTGGGCCCCACTTGTGGTTGGTGAAGAAATGTGCTGAATTATATTTCAAATGTGGTGGGTGGGAATAGTAGCAGGTAAAGCCATCAGGTTGCAGGTCAAACCTACCAAAATTTTCCTATAAATAGAGGGCTAAGTTAGAATTGAAAATCACACCAGAAACGTAAGTTTTCTCTCTTTCTCTCTCTATATTATGAAGCATATTTTGTGAGTTTTTAGATACTTGGTGAGTTTCTATTCATCAGTGCAAGTTTTCTTCAGCATCATATCCGATATCCAGTCAGAAGTACTGCTCTTTTGAGGTAAGGGATAGTAAGGGATAGTAAGAGATAGTAAGAGATTTTAAGGGTTGTTATATTTTCCAGTTTCGTAATTTTTCTGACCTTCAAAAATTCTGGAAAAATTTGAAATGATATTTTGATGAGTTTTCTTGATTGTGTCCAAAAATGGTGATTTTTGGATGTATAGATTGAGAGTTATGAATTTTATGAGAAAAGACTATTTTAGAAGTAACAGCTTATAATTCCTTGTGGTTAACTCCAAAATTGATGAAATTTTTATTGGGAGTACATGTATATGATAGAAGTATACTCTGTAAATTTTAGAATTTTTGGACAAAAGTATAATTTTTGATAAATGTCTAAATATTCGGCTATTTTGGCCATATGAAAAATAGTAAATGACTTTTAAAAATTCTGAGAAAAATATATGTTCACTATGGGACTATATTATGCTAAATCCCAGAAAAGAAATATTTTTGGAACTGATTTGGTATTTTTCATGAAAATAGTCTAGTTATGAGTAAATGAATTAAATATGTTTTGTGAAGTAAGAAAATTGGAAAATAGGATTTTATGACTTGAGAATCCTATATGAGGTATATGCAGATTTTTGATGAGGGTTTTGGTTATTGATGATGAAATTGTAAGAGTTGGCATTTTATGATGATTAAATGCATTAATTAGTAAAGTGTAAACAATTAAAATAAATTCTTTATAAATTTAAGTAATGTTATTCTTTCAATATCATTATACCGAAATATTGGTATGGATTTTATTGTGGAATTTCTATCTTTTGTGTCGGGGTTACTATTCATGAGTTACTATTCACAATTTACTATTCATGAGTTACGAATATTACTCTTGAGATTAAAACTATATGTTGATCATATTATTTTTATCATCATATATAATATTTTTATAACCCTGATGTTGAAATTCTCTTTCACTGGAGTGTAAAGATGGGTAGATTATTGGTATGATCATGACTAGGGTTCTCTTTGGCCTGTAGTGCAAAGTTGAATTGTGACTAGTATGATCATGACCATTGAATTTATAATTGAATATCTTAAGCTTAAGTGCAAAGGTGAATTGATCAATATGGTTATAATTATTGTTTATATAAATTCTGAAATGATTATATATTTCTTTGAGATATGAATATATTTGGCCTGTAGTGCAAATATGAACTGTTGATGAATATATTTGGCCGTAGTGCAAATATGAACTGTTGAGGAATATCTTTGGCCTGTAGTGCAAAGATGAATTGTTGATGAATATCTTTGGCCCGTAGTGCAAAGATGAACTGTTGTTGAATATCTTTGGCCTGTAGTTCAAAGATGGTCTGTTGATGAATATCTTTGGCCTGTAGTGCAAAGATAAACTGTTGTTGAATATCTTTGGCCGTAGTGCAAAGATAGATTTATTAGTATGATTATGAACAGGAACTGTGATTTGGTATAACCATGATCTTTGATGTTTCAGGTAAAGACAGGTGATGAAAATATTATTCGTCCTAGGTGCGAAGAAAAATTTAGAGTCACAATTATGATTATGAGTTATCCATATGATTGTGGAAAGGAACTATTGAGTGATGTTACATGGATAAAACATTGTTGGTGGATTTTTAACATGGAAGAGATAATGGACTTTATGGTCTATTTGACTCTTCTAATGGATTGCATGTTCCGCTGCAACTATGGTTGAAATTTTTTTATCATCTACCATATGTTCTAAATCTCTGATTTATTATTGATGAAGACTATTGATAATTTATTTATCTTTAGTCATGATATTCTTTACTGAGCTAGTTGTGCTCACCCTTTTGCTTCACAATTCCTTTCAGGTAATAAGAGTGTAGCTGGGTCGAGCGAGGGTAACAAGGGAATAGAACGGTGGTCATCATTTAGTAGTTATATTTGGTGAAGAAAATAGGGTGAGGCGAACCCAACGTTGGAAGGGTGTTTTGTCATTATCATACAAGATGTCTAATAACATACAACCTCGTGTCATCATAAGACAGGGATGTGCTCATCCACTTGCTGAGTATATCTATGAGCACTACTTATATAATCTTGGTGTTTGTTTGAAGTATAATTCTCAATTAGAGACAGTGGAGATAATGATAAGTCAAGAGAAGACTCACCATTGGGAAGAATATGATAGTAATCTTCTCGTTTTTCTTTGGGGTCTATTGGGTCAACCAAGGATAATTCTGTGGCCATATGATATCTATCATAACCTAGACGCGTGGCCTCCCATGTACGAAGGTTTCCTTGAGCACTTTCCAAAGATTCTAGTTTCTAAAACAATTTTTGACTGTACCTTTATGCAAGGTACCTTTGTGAGGTGATGTCCACGGTTGGAACATGAGTCACATTTGGTATATATTTGTATCCAAACTCACAGCATATGTGTTGTTGTATTTTGCACGACAATTGTTGTAATAAAGTTGTAGTTATTTTCTGTACCATGTATTTGACGACTCAGAATGGGTTGGGTGGAATGGACCTATTTTGGGGTTGTCACATGCTATGTGTTTATTAATCGTTCTATAACCTAGAATGATTATAAGTCGAGAGGATTCTGGCTACGAGCTAGATTGAATGAGTAAGAATTTTCAAGACGAAAATGAAATTTTTTAGAGAACAAAATATTTTTCGGGGGAAAAAGACGAAATAGGCACTATTCATCAGTTTCTGGTCGGGGATTTATTTTGAAATTCTGAGAAGTTATAGATTACGTTTAATTCTGAGACGTAATGGAATATTCAATAATATTTCAGTTATGGTAAAAACGAAGTTTTTGCTTGCAGACTCATAACCTAAGGGTTTAGAAAAGTGAGTTCCGAGAATATTATGATCGCGTATAATAATTAGGGTTATTATGCGTGAGAAATATGAGTATAATACGAGTTATTATATGAGTATAGTATGAAGAGTAGTACGACGTATAATACAAATATCGTACGAACAATATACGAAGAGAATACGAGAATGGAATGCGTAGAATACGATTAGTCTTAATAGACTTTGAGTTCATGGACTTTGTAGAATCTAATTGGACTTGGATTATGTCAAGCCCAATTATTTATGAAATCAAGCCCAAGTTAAGCCCAATAAGAATTAGGGTTAAGGCCCAAACCAAGAAGATAAACCGCGGATCGAACCGATGGGTAAACGGATGGGTAAAACCATTGGGGCAACCCATGGGATGACCCATGGGCATGTGGGCCGGCCACTTGGCCAACAAGTAAGGGTGGTGGCCAAGTTAACTTGGTGGCTAAGTGTTGGAGGATGTGTGAATAGTAAGGAGGTGGGGGGCGAAATGACTAAATTGCCCTAAGCCTTGAAAATCTATAAATAGGAAGCTTAATCTCATTTGAATGGGACTTTGAAAATCCTAGAACTTGAGAGAGAGAGAGAGAGAGAGCTCGGTTGGAAGAGGAAGAGGAAGAGGAAGAGAATGAGCATGAATGGTCAGATCAAAAGTGATCGTGGAATAGAAAAGCTCGCAAATCGTCGGCTTTGTCTAATGGAAGAGGATTAAAGAAGAACGGTAATTCGAACCCTAGTTCTTCTATTTATTTTCTTTAAGTTTTTATGTTTAAAAACATAACTTAATGAGAATAAGGAGTAAAAGATACTGAGAAAGATTTCATATGGTTGAAATCGTAAGAAAATGAAGAAATAAGAATTAGAAATTTATTTTATAATTTCTTAAGGAAGTATAAGATTCGCGAGGATTTTGAGCGATCCAGATGAATTTTATGAATGAGTAGGTCAAATAAGTAAGGAATGGTGTTCTATAACATCAAATTCCAAGAAAAAGTAGAATCGTAATCCAAAATATTGATTAAAAACGAAGAACGCGAAGAACACGCGAAGAACACGAAGAACGTTGTTGATGGACAAATTTAAAACCATCGTAGTGTAAATGTTGTTGATGGACAAGTTTAAAACCATCGCGTATAAGTTAGATGCTTATTTATTGGTTAGGAACGTTAGAAACGTTCTTGAAGAACGGATTAAAACGGAGCTATAACGAAGTTATGGCGAAATTTCGTAAAAGACGAACGAGAATTAGAAAGTTACTAAATGAACCCAAATGTGTAGGGTTTCATAATAATGTAAGAGAACGTATAAAATGTGAGTCGTGGACTCAAGAACAAACGAATTCTGAGTTCGGATGACCGAATTACGGATGAGCGAACGAAGAACGTTAAAAACGTTAAAATGAACAAAGGGTGAAGATTAAGCCAATTGAATTGCATGTTAACGGATTCAGAATAAATTTCTGTCTGTGGGTAATCGAAGTACGTAAGATAAGGAAGAGAATGGCTTTGGAACGACTTTGTTCCGAGTTATAAGGAAGAAGTTATGAGATTTCGAAATCGATGTCTCAAGCTTGTAAAAGACTTAGAAAATTTTTCTAAGTTTCATGCTTGGCGCCGCAGCTCGTGTCGTGCCTTATAGGCCGGCGCCGTAGCGCGAGATCAGCCATAACCTTCTGGAGAGTGGCGCCGTAGCGCGAGAGGAAAAGAAGGACTTGGCGCCGCAGCGCCAGGCCGGGAAGAGAGGAGAGAGAAGTAGGTCGCGCCGCAGCACGAGAGGAAAGGAAGGGCACGGCGCCGCAGCGCCAGTGCATAGCAATGCCCATAAATGAGATTTTTAGTTCTCAATTTCTCGGGGGATGTGCAAGAAAGAAGTATGAGCATATAGTTCACGTAATGTAACACTTAATCAAGTGTCTTAAACCTTTAATAAAGGTTGAACAAAAAGATTAAATGAGATTAAAAGATAGGGAATGTAAGCGATAAATTACCGAATCGATATCCAGGGACCGTAGTCGTAATGAACGAACGTGAGTGATTGCTAAGATTGTGATTCCTTAGATGTTGAGTAATGAAGGTAATGAATAACATTCCGATGTTATGTCATGGCATTGTAAGATGAACATAAAGCGTATAGACGTTGTGAACGCAACGTTGTTGCGAGGAACGATCGGTCTTAGCATACAACGAACGGTATGGCTTCGACATTAAGAAAGAATAATGAACATGGGGTTCATGGGATGGATAACAACTGAAAGCGATTAAAACCTTGAATAAAGGTTGAATGAGAGATTAAGAGACGAGCAACGTGAACGTTGAATACGTAAATGATCCTTGTGAATTGTATTCACGTTGGACGAATGTTCTAAGTATACCTTGGTTGTATGACATAGACGTTGATGAAGGTAGTAAGTAAGATACGAATGGTATCAAGGGAGCCATAACGAACGGTAATAAGATTATTGAAAGCCGAATATAAGTCGGATGGGAATGATAGAATGAAAAGTAAACGCTGAACACTTTAACCAGCGTAAGGGTTGAGTGTAAGCGAGTGTTAAACGAGCAGAACCTACACTCCGTGTATGGTTTAACCGTAATGTAATGAAGACTAAGTTTAACCGTGAACGGTGAAGAAATTAAGTTAAAGATAATAACGTTTAACGTTAAGAAGCCGAGTTAATAAGTATAACTTGGATAAATGTTCCGAGTGGAAGGAACTGGACGTTTTAAGGTATGAATAAATTCATATGGAATGGTTAACGCTATGACCTCATAGTATTGACATTGAATGATCGTTCCGAGTATACAAATGACTGTATGACTTAGACGATTAAGAATGAATCCTGAGGTATGGCATTTAGTTTCCAGAAAGCCGTAAGGAATATGAATTTGACTTAACGAACATTATAGTTTAATAGTTCGGATAAGTTAGATGAGTTTAAGTTGTAGTACAATCGTAACCTTTGATGGTTGTCATTGACTACTAGCAAAGACACGATGTGTGCTGAGTCCTAGAAGAGTTATAAGAAGAAGATAAGAATGTAAATCATCAAAGATGATGAATGTATGAATAGGACATCTCAGTATGTCATAAAGCCATAATCTGGTAATGAAAGTTAGTCGCGTAAGCTTAAATTACAAGAACGCGAACCTTAAGAAGTAAAATTAAGCAAATCAATTCGTAAGTCAAGTATATGACTAATTGGTGTACGTGTTATTTTCTTATGTGCTACATAGGAATGGGAATGAGCAGTTCAGCGTAAGCTGTAGCTGTGCGTAAGGCAGGTTTCCTAACTTCATTCATATTTTAAATGAATGCTAGTTTCTTAAACTTTCCAGATGATGAACTTGAGAAGTTCTGTCTATGTGCGAATGTGCGATATTTGTACAAGATGGTAAAATGTATGAGGCCTTATGCCACAATGTGAACACTTCGGTGTTTCTACGAAATGAACTGTTTTGTGATCAAACTGTTCAATTTAAGTATGCTCGGTTTATTCATGAGCCGTTATTGTTAAGTCTGTGCTGATGATTCTAGCCAGACATAATGTGTATGAAAAAGGTAGAAGAATGAAAGTATTTCAAAGTGAAAGTGAGTATGGTTTTAAGATGATAGGAATCGAGATTATTCCTATTATTCAAGCTGATTCATAACCTTTGTTCGGTTATTGAAGTTCTAAAAAAATGTTTGAATTCTGAACTTGTTTGTTCAAACTGTGATGACTTGCTGGGCAATTGAATGCTCACACTTGCTTTAAATGAAAAATATTTTCAGCGAACGATGTTAGAAAGAACTTAAGGATCCCGTAAAGATCAAGCTAAGCGATATCCAGACGAAGTGTCATTCAGTATGTGAAGGTGTGTGAAGATCAAGTGAAGACTTGTAATGTAGAAAGATGAATTAAACTATTGACTAGTTTAATGAACTGTATGTATCCTTGGTGGCGGATAAAAGTCACTCTTGTAAGATGAAAGGAATAATGTAATTATCATTATTTGTAATGAGAAAGGTTATAAGGTTTCGAGAACCTGGGAATTGAGAATGTATGTCGTTATATTTTAATATATAATGATGTATGGTTGGTAAGAAGTGAGACAGTGACGCATGGAGTCTGGGTCTGAAGGTAGACCGGATTTCGGGGCGTTACACCAATTCTAAAATTTTCCACCAAAATGACAAATTTCGCAACTTCTATAATTTCTGAACCAGTCATCTCGTAAAATTCATAACAAATCATACGTTCAATTTTAACGGTTCAAAATTTGTTGACATATACTCAACTTATATATGAATAACATATCCAAAAATTACCACGATCCAACGGTCGGATTAAAAATTATAACCCCCGCAATATTTCTCAAAAACCCTGATTTGATTTTTAATACCTCCATTCCGATAAAAATACTGATAAAGCACCTCAACATTAACTCCTTCATTTTTAACCACAATAAATATATCCAACATTTATATCCACATAGAATAAATATTTCCTTATCATATGAATCAATAATTAATTATTCACAAATAATATTATAGAATCACATTTATGACAACCAGGTCGTTCCCAGGAAAGAGGGGGCTTTTCAATAAGGATTTCTACTTACTAGCGCGCAATTAGATGACCAAACCTCTCCTTAGACATAACTTTCTAGACATTGCCAATAATGCTATCTAATAATATTATTCAAATAATATGAATTATTGTTCTGATAATGGAAAATACTGTGCAGCAACAATTATTGAAACAACAATAATATAAAATATCAACGCAGCAATTATTGAATCAATAAAATAAAATATTAAACAGTAACTACTGTAACAATTATTGAGTAGTGCCTTCCTTCGTAAGAATTAATAATTCAAAAATACTGTGCAATTTGTGTGCTACTGTGCAACCACGCGTATTACTGTATTTTAACCACTGGGTATTCCAACAGTGTTAACGGTAACAACTACGCCGTTATTTATAAAAACTCAATTTTTGTCGTTATCTTCGTCCAATCGTTTTTCGTTATGGGGCCTACAAATAGCTGTGCCGTCGTACGAATATTCTCCAATAGAAAGAATATTCCACGACCAAACGAATATTCCCCGACAAAATGAATATTTTATAACCACTTGTTTATTTTGCAAAATTTACACATTTTACCCATAACTAACCACATTAATCAAATCAACCATTTCTATTTCAAAATAATAAATAGAGGAAAATTAATTTTATTTATTAATAAGTTGGGGTCTTACAACCTCCCCTCCTTATGAAATTTCATCCTCGAAATTGACGTACATACATGGTGTTTCGAAAAGGTGAGGATATCTCGCTTTCATTTCTGATTCCAACTCCCAAGTCATTTCTTCAATAGCATGGTTTCTCCACAAAATCTTAACTTGTGGTATAACTTTAGTGCGTAGAACAAGCTCTTTCCTATCCAAGATCTTAACAGGTACCTCCTCGTATGTTAAATCTTCGGCTATCTCGTCTGGTTCTAACTCAATTATGTGATTCGGGTCTTTCACATATTTACGAAGCACAGATATGTGAAAAATATTATGAACACGAGACATGCTTAGAGGTAATGCGAGTCGATATGCCACATTTCCTATTCGGTCAAGAATTTCAAATGGACCAACAAATCGTGAATTGAGCTTTTCTCTCTTCCCAAATCTTGTAACTCCTTTCCATGGTGCAACACGTAACAATACGTGATCCCCAATACTAAATTCTACATCCTTTCGATGAAGATCCGCATAACTCTTTTGTTGATCTTGTGACGTTTGTATACGTTGTCGAATCGTTTGGATCTTCTCTGTAGTTATGCGTACCAATTCTGGTCCCAACAACGTTGCTTCACCCACCTCGTCCCAGCATACTGGAGAACGACACTTTCGTCCATACAAGGCTTCAAATGGAGCCATACCTATACTTGCCTGATAACTGTTGTTGTAGGAGAATTCCACCAGTGGCAAGTACTTATCTCAACTTCCTTTGAAATCTAGAACACAGAGTCTTAATAGATCTTCAAGGGTTTGAATAGTCCTCTCTAATTGCCCGTCCGTTTGAGGATGGTATGCTGAACTAAATCGTAAATCCGTGCCCAAAGCTTTCTGCAAGCTAACCCAAAATCGTGAAGTTAATCTTGGGTCACTATCCGAAACTATGGATACTGGCATACCATGCAATCTCACACTCTCATTCACATACATATGAGCAAGACGTTCAAGGGAATAAGTCTCACGTATAGGCAAAAAAGGAGCAGACTTGGTTAATCTATCAACAATAACCCAAATCACATCTATGCCTTGAGAAACCATGGGAAGACCTGAAACGAAATCCATGGTAATGTGTTCCCACTTTCATTTCAGAATCTCAAGTGGTTGCAATGGACCCTTTGGTACTTGATGCTCTGCTTTTACACGTTGACAAGTTAAACACCTCGAGATAAACTCCGCGATCTCTCTTTTCATATTGCTCCACCAAAATGTATGTCGAAGATCATGATACATTTTGGTACTCCCAGGATGGATTGTAAACGATGTGTTGTGTGCCTCCATCATTATTCTATGCTTCAAGTCAAAATCGTTAGGAACACAAAGTCTGGAGTTAACTCGAAGTATTCCTTCTTCATCGATTCTTACTTCTGGAATAGCACATTCTTGCACTTTCTTCTTCATACGAATCAGCTCCATGTCCGTAGCTTGAGAAGCTTTAACTTTATCGATTAAAGTCGGTTCTACTCGTATATTTGATATCATCATGTGGGTACTTGGAGCCTTCATCTCTATCTCCATCCTTTGCAAGTCATACAAAATGGGCCTTTGTGTTAACAACATTGCACCCGTACCCGCATATGATCTTCTTCTCATTACGTCAGCTACTACGTTTGCTTTTCCAAAATGGAATTGGATGGTATAATCGTAATCTTTCAGCAGCTCGAGCCAACGTCGTTGTTGCATATTGAGTTTCTTTTGGGTGAAGAAATATTTTAGGCTTTTATGATCTGTATAGATCTCCACTTTCTCCCTATATGTGACACCCCTAAATCTCGGTACTTCATTACCTCAAGATTTGGTGTTCACGTAATCAAAACATTCATTTAAAACTACCCAATTATAAATAAAATTGAATAATAAACCTGCCCATACAGGAATTACATAAAATAATATCTCCCAGGTTATCTAACCTTTACAAACAATCATTCAAGCAGAAAATTTAAATAAACTTCATTACAATCTTTAAACCAAAGTCTGATAATAAAACTATCAAAACTATTACAAGTCTTCAGTACTTGTTCATCTTTCCCTTTCCTTTACTAGTGCTAGGTACGTCACCCTTTCCATCTTTAGCTGTAAGGATTTTACAGGCAAGAGTGAACAAACAAGGCTCACTTGAAATAACAATGAATAACTTTTACATTCTCTGCCCATTCAGGGGCTCAATAGAACTGAACAATTGGTTCTATTAACATCTTAACATTCACTGAGGGTCTAATGACCACGAACCTTGTCCACAGTTATAAGTAATCTTTCAACTTAAACTTTTACAGTCATACGACCATAATGACTTTAAGGTACTTAGGGGGATCAACCCTTCGTACATGTATTGTATACAAACATTTCAGCGCAAAGTACAAAACTAAGCGTAACCCCTATAAATAGGGTTGTTCATCTCAGTATTTTGAGTACAAGTCCGCCCCAAAGATAGTTTGGTTTGGATACACTTCAAGGTAATTTGGAATTCAACGGACATCAACTAAGGATTAGTTGAATAAAAGATAATAACACTATGTTATTGAATAATCATAACTGAATAAGTCTTTCATTCTAAGTTTATGCTTTAGGGATAATCTAATAGCATAACTATTGAATAACACATCATACCTTGCTTTGAATAACATTAAGCTAAGGTTACATCTTAGAATTTAATATCAAGCATGCACAACAAATAATTGCTTGAACGATAAACTAAAGGTATTTGCATGCTAATATAACAAGTTTAGAGTTAAGAAAACTTGCATAATCATAATAACTATTTCAACGAAAGTGCAAAGATGAGAAATTTGTATCATCATGAATAACTGGATACAATGAAGTTTCTTAATGGAAATACTTTACTCAATAAAGTATAGAATATGAATTTTGCATAACGAAGCTTTAGAATTAGAAAACTTGCTTAAGTATAACATAATAGTGAAAAGCAACCTTGCTGAATAATAAAGTAGCAAAGGTTAGAGAACTTGCCTAGTGCGTAGGTTAAACAATTACTATTCACGTTCACCCCAAGTCCTACACATACCATATGTATTGACAATACACATTAGTTACACTAACATTACCTTTATGAGTTACTTTATTACTCTTAGTATAGCTACTAACTAAGTTTAAGTTTAAACAACATCACATCTTTTCATGAACATTACTTTTTAGCTTTATTACAACTACTTAAGTGATCATGCCATTGCACCACATGCATATTAACAACTTGATACAATATCCTATTACATGTCCAACATGTTATCATTAAGTTATACTAATACACAAAGGGTTGCACTTGCATTTGTGCATCCCGACGCCCTCCGATTGGCTCCAAATACACAACAGTCCTAAAGATGGCCATTTTGACTACTGTTACAGACCTCAAATTAAAAACCTTAAAGCACGAAAATTTTAGGTATATTCGTCCTCGTTCCGGATCATCTTGAATCAACTCAATCGGAGTTCGTATGAGAATGTTATGGCCATTTGAATACAGGAGGTCAAAACTGCCCAACTCAGACAACTTTTCCGGCGCCGGGGCGTGGATCAGTGCCACCGAGGCGTGAGTACCAGCGCCGGGGTGCGAGTTACAGCGCTGGGGCGCGAGCCTTGGCCCATTTTTGGCGCTGGGGCGTGAACCTTGGCGCTGGGGCGTGAAATTTGGCGCTGGGGCGTGAATTTTGACGCTGGGGCGCCGAAACTCACAGAACCAAACCAGAAAGACAGAGCAAAGCTACTGTCTAATTTATTTTTAACAGCCAATGACATCCAACAACATGTATAACTTCATGAAAATTACACATAAAAGTTATGAAGCATTTGTGTACGAATTTTACACAACTAAACAACAATATCAGAGAACTAATTATTTGAAAACACTATTTTCCTTTAAAACCAAACTATTATAAATCAAAACTCCATTGTTGATATAGTAAGCACTGTAATCATAGTTAGAAAACAATTTGATTTATTCTAACTATATTCTACTTAATTCTTACCCAATTCATATAATCACAGTTAAATTCCATGATTATCATACAATACAAGTATAAATTTTGGTACTCTGAAAAACATACAATCATACATGTGTATGTTCACAGTATAACTATTTCTTTTTCTTTAACACATGATTAAAATACCACTCATATATACATATATACATATATATATATACATATATATATATATATATATATATATATATATATATATACATATATATATACATGCTAGCTATAACAATTATAACAACAAAACATGTAATACCAAAACAAATTCTAAAACAAGGTTTACAGACAAATTTGGTAAAAACTTATACACGGTTATTTCAAGAAAAACAGAGACATAAAATTTCTCAAAAACTATATAATGTAAACATATATGATAAGGTTTATATAACCTACCTTTAATTTGTTCCGACAACACTTGATAATCACTGAGAATAGCTTTGACAAACTCAGAACTTATTTGAAAAACACAGCCTTTTCTCTCTTAAACTTTCTCTGAAATTCTCTCTTAATGTTCTTCTCTCTTTTCTCAGCAACTAGAAATCTAGAATGTGTAAAAGAAAACAATCGATAGCTATAACGCGTAAAATAAAACCGCTAACCTTAATACGTCTAATTTAATAACATATCAGTTACAAAACTAACGTATATATTATATTATTATTTTATTAATCATTTAAATTTCGAAATCCAAAAGCCGTAGGCTTTGTTTGGCTTAACTAATTTATAATTAAACACTTAATGACCTTAAGCATTGTTTGGACAAAACCAACTTAAATTACTTTAATTTATTTTAATAACTCTTTATAACATAGTTATTTGTCACACTTTATGAAATAACATTTTATTAAATAAATCACTTAATCACATAACTCAATCTACATAACACATTAATTATTTCACAAATAAATAATTAACTAAAACAACTCAATCAAATTGAACAATTACTTATTCAATAATAAACACATCCAATAAATATTTATATAAATCAATAAATATTTATAACTTACATTTAAAAATATGGAATGTTACATCATTCCCCTCTTATAAGGATTCTGTCCTCAGAATCACAACTCAAACAACACATTTATAACTTACATTTAAAAATATGGAATGTTACATCATTCCCCTCTTATAAGGATTCTGTCCTCAGAATCACAACTCAAACAACACATTCGTTACATTCTTCCCTACTTATAAAGATTCTATCCCCAGAATCGAAGACAAAGATTAAACAAATAACTCAGGGTACTCTTTGATCAGTTTCTCTTCGAGTTCCCACGTTGCTTCTTCAGCATTGTGGTTTCTCCATATCACCTTCACAGAAGGTATCACTTTATTCCTGAGCACTTGTTCTTTCCTGTCGACTTTCTGGATAGGAACCTCTTCATAAGACAAATCTTTCTCGAACTGCAACGGTTCGTACTTGATTACGTGATTGTAATCAGGTTTATATGGTCGTAACACCGAAATATGAAAAATATTATGAATGTTTTCCAACTCTGGAGGTAGAGCTACCTCGTAAGCTACCTCTCTAACTTTTCGCAGCACTTCAAAGGGTCCAATAAACCTCGGGCTTAGTTTTCCCTTCTTACCGAAATGAATTTTCCCCTTCCAAGGAGAAACTTTTAGGAATACATAGCTTCCTACGTCAAATGCACGATCTTGCCTGTGTTAATCAGCATACTTCTTCTATCGGTCTTGAGCTGCTACTAATCTTATCCTGATGAATTTGATAACCTCAGCAGTTTGTTGCACTAATTCTGGTCCTAGTAGTTGACGTTCACCAACTTCATCCCAGCACAGTGGAGTTCTGCACTTTCTGTCGTATAACGCTTCGTAAGGTGGCATGCCGATGCTTGCGTGATAACTATTATTGTAGGCAAATTCCACCAACGGTAATTGCTCTTCCCAGCTTCCTTTGCAATCCATGACGCATGCTCTTAGCATATCTTCCAATGTCTGGATCGTTCGTTCGCTTTGGCCATCTGTTTGTGGATGATAAGCCGTACTTATTCGCAATTGAGTTCCCATGCATTCTTGTAGTCTCTTCCAGAAGTTTGACGTGAATCGCGGGTCTCTATCAGACACAATTGACACTGGCACTCCATGTCTCGAAACGATCTCTTTGATGTACAATCTTGCCAACTGATCAAGATTGAACCTAATCTTTATTGGTAAAAAGTGCGCTGATTTTGTCAGTCTGTCCACTATCACCCAAATTGCATCGCATCCTCTATGAGTACCTGGAAGACCCACCACAAAATCCATCGTGATATGCTCCCATTTCTATTCTGGTATTTCCAACGGTTGAAGTAATCCGCTGGGTCTTTGATGTTCAGCTTTTACTCTTTGACATGTCAAACATTTAGCCACGCATTCTGCAACATCCCTTTTCATATTCGGCCACCAAAAATGTCGGCGTAAATTTTGATACATCTTCGTGCTTCCTGGATGAATCGAATATCTTGAGCTATAAGCTTCGGTCAAGATTTCATTTTTCAGTTCTGGTGTTGCTGGAACCCAGATTCTTCCCTCGTACCGTAGTAATCCTTCGGTATCGACCTTGTATTTCGTATCGCTACTATCAACCATATTCTCTTTTATCTTTCCACATTCTTCATCTTGTAGCTGAGCATTTTTCACCTTGTCCAGTAAAGTTGGACCTGCTTCTAGCTGAAATAGTCGTTCGTCGGATTCCTGTGGAAATTTGATTTCCAGTTCTAACTTTGTCATTGCTGAAATGAGCTCCTCCTGAGTTGTTATCAGTATTAATTTCTCCCGACCTTTTCTACTTAAAGCATCTGCAACCACATTCACTTTGCTCGGATGATAAAAGATCTCACAATCGTAATCCTTTATCAATTCCATCCATCTCCTCTGACGCATGTTCAGGTCCTTCTGAGTGAAAATATACTTCAGACTTTTGTGGTCTGTGTAGATCTCATATTTCTCTCCATACAGATAGTGTCTCCATATCTTGAGAGCAAATACCACTGCAACCAATTCTAAATCATGAGTCGGATAACCTTTCTCATAATCCTTCAGTTGTCTTGATGCATAGGCAATAACTTTGCCGTTTTACATAAGAACATAGCCCAATCCTTTGTGTGAGGCAACACTATACACCACAAAATTTCTTGTATTATCCGGCATGGTTAACACAGATGCCATACTTAGCTTCTTCTTCAAATCTTGGAAGCTCTCTTCACACTTTTCCATCCAAACGAATTTCACAGCTTTCCGTGTCAAATTTGTTAACGGAGTGGCTATCTTGGAAAAATCTTGTATAAATCTTCTATAATAACCGAGTAGCCCCAAGAAACTCCTCACCTCCGAAGGTGTCCTTGGTTGTTCCCAATTGATTACAGCTTCCACTTTCGATGGATCTACCGAAATCCCATCTTTGTCAATCACATGACCCAAAAATTATACACGATCGAGCCAAAATTCACACTTAGAGAATTTCGCGTACAACTTTTCCTTTCTTAGTGTCTCCAATGTCAGACGTAAATGTTCCACGTGTTCTTCTTAAGTTTTGGAATACACCAGAATGTCGTCGATAAACACCACTATGAACTTGTCTAAGAATGGTTTAAATACTCTGTTCATCAAATCCATGAACGCGGCAGGGGCATTTGTTAAACCAAAAGACATCACCAGAAACTCATAATGTTCGTACCGAGTTCTGAATGTCGTTCTAGGTATATCTTTCTTTCTTACTTTCAATTGGTGATACCCACTTCTCAAATCTATTTTCGAGAAGTATTTAGCACCCTTCAACTGATCAAACAAGTCATCTATTCTAGGTAACAGATACCTATTCTTAATAGTGACCTTGTTTAACTCCCTATAATTAATGCAAAGACGTATTGATTCGTCCTTCTTCTTCACAAATAATACCGGCGCTCCCCACGGTGACACGCTTGGTTGAATATACTTCTTGTCCAGCAGTTCTTGCAGTTGCACCATGAGTTCCTTCATTTCTACCGGTGCCATTCTGTACGGGGCCTTCGATATCGGTGCAGTTCCTGGCACTAAATTGATTTCGAACTCAGTCTCTCTATCAGACGGTAGTCCTGGCAAATCCTCCGGAAATACATCTACGAATTCTCTAACCACTGGTATCTCCTCCAGTTTTACACCCTTCTTCTGAGTATCGACTATGTAAGCCAAATAACTCACACAACCTTGACTCAACAACTTCTTAGCCTGCATAATCGTCAGACATTTCATTTGTTTAGGCGATTTGCTACCATGGAAAACTACCTTTGATAGAGTCATAAGGTTTACACACTTCATGTGACAATCAATTACTGCTCCATATTTGAACAGCCAATCCATTCTTAAAATTACATCAAATTCCCCAAGTCTAATCGGAATTAAATCTACCATCCGGATATTCCCTTTAATGTTCATTCTACAGTTCTTGTATACAAACCTAACAGGAATCACCTCCCTATTCGCAATTTCTATGTTCAAAGGGAAATTCAGTTCTTCTCTAGGCAATTCTAACCTTTTAGCAAATTCATTAGATATAAACGAACAAGTAGCACCCGTATCAAATAATACATAAGCATTAATATCGTTGATTGGGATATTACCTGACACCACATCTTTTGATTGCACAGCATCTTGCACAATCATGTTAAAAGTTCTGGCTGGGGGTTTGTTTGACGCTGTAGGTCCAGCAATGGCCCAAGTACCTCCACTGTTGTATCCCTTACTTCGTACTGTTTCTTCGACCTTCTTCTGAGGGCACTCACGAGCAAAATGATCCTTGGATCCACATGTGAAACAGACATTCTTCTTGGGTTGGGTGCAATTTGAGGCGATGTGACCCTCCTGGCCACAGTTGTACCATGCACGTTTCCCCATCAAGCACACACCCTTATGAAACCTCCCGCATGTAGCACATGCTTCAAACTTCCTAAACTGTTGGTTACTCTGCCAGTTTCCAGTACCCCCGTTTCCGTTCCACTTCCTCTTCAAGTTGTTGTTGTTATTGCCATTTCCATTGACTCCGCTACCATTCTTCACTTCCACCTCATTCTTCTTTTTCTTCTGCTCTTGATTGAATTTTGTCACTGCCTCGCCTCCACCTTCAGCGAGTATAGCCTTCTCCATCACTGCTGCAAACGTCTTCAACTGGAACAGGGAAACCCTACTGTACAGCTAGGGCTTTAGTCCCTGTTCGAACCTCTTTGCCTTACGCTCGTCTGTGCTAACTTGATATGGCGCAAACCTCGCCAATTCGTTGAATTTCACGGCATACTCAGACACCGTCATCGCTCCCTGCTTCAGTTCCAAAAACTGAACCTCTAACGGACTCTTAGAACTTTCTGAGAAGTAGGTCTCGAAGAATAACTCCTTAAACCTATCCCAAGTCATCACTCCTGGTCCTTCCCGGGTTTTATTGGCCTGCCACCAATAACTAGCTTCTACTTTTAACATGAATGTTGCAAAAGCAGTCTTCTGTTCATCCCCTACCCTAGCGACTTCAAATATCTTCTCAATCTCCATAATCCAGGTCTGTGCCTCAACCGGATTCATTGACCCACAGAATTCAGGTGGTCCGACCGCCTTAAACTCCTTAAACGTTGTGCCTTGGTTTTGAGGTTGATTCTGCAACGCTCCTGTTAGTAATGTCACTAGTTGTTGAACGGGACTATCCTCAACATCGTTATTGTTAGTTCTCGCATTGGTTCTCTGACGGGGTGGTTCACGTCTGGAAGGCATTTTCTGTTAGAAAAAAAAACATCTATTAGACTATTACCCAACTTCTTTAAGTATTTTCTAATTAACTTGTCTCCATAAAAAAAATAACCACATGACACTTTTGAATAAAATAATAGCTTTTTATTTATTCATCATAACTTTGAAAAACATAACAATAATAGCATCACTGCCATTTACATTCCTTTCCTGAACTACAAAAGTTACAGGACAACATCATCATTCTCATATCCCATGGTTACTTAACACTCGGGATTTACACATTATTTAACACTTATTACTTGCAAAACAGACATATTTCCTACGATGATCTATTAAGATAATCAGTAGCCTTTTAACGCTCTTCTTCCATAACACGGAACATGGTTCGGCGATCTAACACGTATGATGGCAGAGTCTCGAACTGAATTGGATAACCCATGACCCGATCTTGAGCTCAATTGATCACGGTATTGAATACTTTATCCATCTCTTCCATCTTCATCTTCTTTGCTTGTGCGTCCCTTACTGCTCTTCCAGTTCGTTGATAAGCTTCCTCGTATGCGTCTTCAGCTCTTGCCCTCTTGGTAGCTTCTTCATTTAGCTTTTTCTTCAGTTCCACGACCATCTCGATCAGTTGTTCCTTCTCTCCTTCAGTCTGCATCAGCTTCTCTTCAGCATTAGTTAGACGTTCATCTCGATCCTGGATGTCGTCGTCCTTCTGTGTCATTGCAGTCTGTTGTTCAGCTACTATCTCCTGCAACTCCTCAACTGTGTCCTGAAGTTCCACGTTACGGTCGTAGACTTCATCATACATATGAGCAGCCATCGAGGTTAGTGGAGTCTCCTCCTCCTTGTCCTCATTATCTTCATCCTCCTGTGGCAACTCCACGGGATCCTCCTCATCCGTCTCCACATCATCATCCTTATCTTCAACCACTGTGACCAACGGGGCTGACTCCCGTGGCAGTAGTTGTTCCCAAACTACCTGAATGTCGCGAGGCTCCTCCTCTATAGGCATTTGAGGTCCCTCCTCCCTAGCCTGACTAGATTTTCCGACATTAGTCATCCTGACAACAAAATTTTAAAGTTTTAGTTATTAATCATTCTACTCGACACTCGCGAGCACATAAGTTATAAACACATAAGCACGTAAGTGTTTTATTACCTCTTCCTTAAAAAAACTCGATAAGAGTTATCTCCACTATCTTTTCAAAGGTTACTTCCTAAGGCTTTTCCCCACACCTAAGGTTCATAACCTAAAGCTTTGATACCAACTTGTGACACCCCCAAATTTTGGTACTTCATTAACTCAAGATTTGGTGTTCACGTAATCAAAACATTCATTTAAAACTACCCAGTTATAAATAAAATTGAATAATAAACCTGCCCATACAGGAATTACATAAAATAATATCTCCCAGGTTATCTAAACTTTACAAACAATCATTCATGCTGAAAATTTAAATAAACTTCATTACAATCTTTAAACCAAAGTCTGATAATAAAACTATCAAAACTATTACAAGTCTTCAGCACTTGTTCATCTTTCCCTTTCCTTTACTGGTGCTAGGTACGTCTCCCTTTCCATCTTTAGCTGTAAGGATTTTACAGGCAAGAGTGAGCAAACAAGGCTCACTTGAAATAACAATGAATAACTTTTACATTCTCTGCCCATTCAGGGGCTCAATAGAACTGAACAATAGATTCTATTAACATCTTAACATTCACTGAGGGTCTAATGACCACGAACCTTGTCCACAGTTATAAGTAATCTTTCAACTTAAACTTTTACAATCATGCGACCATAATGACTTTAAGGTACTTAGGGGGATCAACCCTTCGTACATGTATTTTATACAAACATTTCAGCGCAAAGTACAAAACTAAGCGTAACCCCTATAAATAGGGTTGTTCATCTCAGTATTTTGAGTACAAGTCCGCCCCAAAGATAGTTTGGTTTGGATACACTTCAAGGTAATTTGGAATTCAACGGATATCAACTAAGGATTAGTTGAATAAAAGATAATAACACTATGTTATTGAATAATCATAACTGAATAAGTCTTTCGTTCTAAGTTTATGCTTTAGGGATAATCAAATAGCATAACTATTGAATAATACATCATGCCTTGCTTTGAATAACATTAAGCTAAGGTTACATCTTAGAATTTAATATCAAGCATGCACAACAAATAATAGCTTGAATGATAAACTAAAGGTACTTGCATGCTAATATAACAAGTTTAGAGTTAAGAAAACATGCATAATCATAATAACTATTTCAACGAAAGTGCAGAGATGAGAAATTTGTATCATCATGAATAACTGGATACAATGAAGTTGCTTAATGGAAATACTTTACTCAATAAAGTATAGCATATGAATTTTGCATAACGAAGCTTTAGAATTAGAAAACTTGCTTAAGTATAACATAACAGTGAAAAGCAACCTTGCTGAATAATAAAGTAGCAAAGGTTAGGGAACTTGCCTCGTGCGTAGGTTAAACAATTACTATTCACGTTCACCCCAAGTCCTACACATACCATATGTATTGACAATACACATTAGTTACACTAACATTACCTTTATGAGTTACTTTATTACTCTTAGTATAGCTACTAACTAAGTTTAAGTTTAAACAACATCACATCTTTTCATGAACATTACTTTTTAGCTTTATTACAACAACTTAAGTGATCATGCCATTGCACCACATGTACATTAATAACTTGATACAACATCCTATTACATGGCCAACATGTTATCATTAAGTTATACTAATAAACAAAGGGTTGCACTTGCATTCGTGCATCCCGACGCCCTCCGATTGGCTACAAATACACAATAGTTCTAAAGATGGCCATTTTGACTACTGTTACATACCTCAAATTAAAAAAACTTAAAGCATGAAAGTTGTAGGTCTATTCGTCCTCGCTCCGAATCATCTTGAATCAACTCAATCGGAGTTTGTATGAGAAATTTATGGCCATTTTACTACAGGAGGTCAAAACTGCCCAACTCAGACAACTTTTCCGGCGCCGGGGCGCGGATTAGTGGCGCCGGGGCTCCAGTACCAGCGTCGGGGAGCGAGTTACAACGCTGGGGCGCGAGCCTTGGCCCATTTTTGGCGTTGGGGCGCGAACCTTGGCGCTAGGGCGCGAAATTTGGCGCTGGGGCGTGAATTTTGATGCTGGGGCGCCGAAACTCACAGAACCAAACCAGAAAGACAGAGCAAAGCTACTGTCTAATTTATTTTTAACAACCAATGACATCCAACAACATGTATAACTTCATGAAAATTACACATAAAAGTTATGAAGTATTTGTGTACGAATTTTACACAACTAAACAACAATATCAGAGAACTAATTATTTGAAAACACTGTTTTCCTTTAAAACCAAACTTTTAAAAATCAAAACTCCATTGTTGATATAGTAAGCACTGTAATCATAGTTAGAAAACAATTTGATTTATTCTAACTATATTCTACTTAATTCTTACCCAATTCATATAATCACAGTTAAATTCCACGATTATCATACAATAGAAGTATAAATTTTGGTACTCTGAAAAACATACATTCATACATGTTTATGTTCATAATATAACTATTTCTTTTTCTTTAACACGTGATTAAAATACCACTCATATATACATATATACATATATATATATATATATATATATATATATATATATATATATATATATATATACATATATATATACATGCTAGTTATAACAATTATAACAACAAAACATGTAATACCAAAACAAATTCTAAAACAAGGTTTACAGACAAATTTGGTAAAAACTTATACACGGTTATTTCAAGAAAAACAGAGACATAAAATTTCTCAAAAACTATATAATGTAAACATATATGATAAGGTTTATATAACCTACCTTTAATTTGTTCCGACAACACTTGATAATCACTGAGAATAGCTTTGACAAACTCAGAACTTATTTGAAAAACACAGCATTTTCTCTCTTAAACTTTCTCTGAAATTCTCTCTTAATGTTCTTCTCTCTTTTCTCAGCAACTAGAAATCTAGAATGTGTAAAAGAAAACAATCGATAGCTATAACGCGTAAAATAAAACCGCTAACCTTAATACGTCTAATTTAATAACATATCAGTTACAAAACTAACGTATATATTATATTATTATTTTATTAATCATTTAAATTTCAAAATCCAAAAGTCGTAGGCTTTGTTTGGCATAACTAATTTATAATTAAACACTTAATAACCTTAAGCATTGTTTGGACAAAACCAACTTAAATTACTTTAATTTATTTTAATAACTCTTTATAACATAGTTATTTGTCACACTTTATGAAATAACAATTTATTAAATAAATCTCTTAATCACATAACTCAATCCACATAACACATTAATTATTTAACAAATAAATAATTAACTAAAACAACTCAATCAAATTGAACAATTACTTATTCAATAATAAACACATCCAATAAATATTTATATAAATCAATAAATATTTATAACTTACATTTAAAAATATGGAATGTTACACCATACAGGTATTGTCTCCAGATCTTCAACGCGAAAACGACTGCTACCAACTCCAAATCATGAGTAGGATAATTCCTCTCATATTCTTTGAGTTGTCGCGAGGCATAGGCTATGACTTTCCCATATTGCATGAGAACACATCCTAACCCTTTGCCTGAAGCATCGCTATAGATAACAAATCCATCCGAACCAGATGGTATTGTCAGAACAGGTGCCGAAATGAGTCTCCTCTTGAGTTCTTAAAAACTCTTCTCACAATCCTCGCTCCAACTGAATTTTGTATCCTTCCGAGTCAGCTGAGTTAACGGAGTAGCGATTCTAGAAAATCCTTCCACGAATCTCCGATAATACCCCGCTAAGCCCAGAAAGCTACGTACTTCGGTCACCGAGTTTGGTTGCTCCCAACTTTGTATGGCTTCAATCTGCGCCGGGTCGACAGATACTCCATGTTTTGACACCACATGCCCAAGGAATGCTATTTCCTCAAGCCATAACTCACATTTCTTCAATTTGGCATATAGCTTGTTTTCACGAAGCCTTTGTAGTACCAGCTTCAAATGGCGCACATGATCTTCACAGCTTTTGGAATAGATGAGGATGTCATCAATAAAGGCAACAACGAACTGATCTAAATATTCTTTGAATACACGGTTCATCATATCCATGAAAGCATCAGGAGCATTAGTCAATCTAAAAGACATGACTAAGAATTCATAATGCTCGTACCAAGTTCTGAAGGCAGTCTTTGGAATATCCTCAGTTTTAATCTTCAGCTGATGATATCCAGAACGAAGATCTATCTTTAAAAAGAATTGTGCTCCTTGTAACTGGTCAAACAGGTCATCAATGCGAGGTAGCGGATACCTACTCTTGATAGTGACATGATTCAATTCTCGGTAGTCGATACAAAGTCGCATACTCCCGTCTTTCTTCTTTACAAATAACACAGGAGCACCCCAAGGAGATGTACTAAGACAAATAAAATCGATGTCCTACAACTCCTGTAGTTGAACCTTTAACTCCTGAAGTTCAATAGGAGCCATTCGATATGGGATTTTAGAAATGGGCTTTGTACCAGGTTCAAGGTCAATAAAGAATTCAACTTCACGTTCTGGGGGTAGACCGGGAAGTTCTTCAGGAAATACGTCAGGAAATTCATTAACAACAGAGATTTTATTCAAATCTGACGTGCTTTTGTTCAAGTCCATAACATGGGCTATGAAAGCTTGACATCCGTTTTTCAATAAACGAATGACTTTATGGCTTGATATGACAGCGATTGATTTTAGTGGTTTGGTTGCTTGAATTCGCATAACAGATTGATTAGGAATATGAAAACTAACAACCTTACGAAAATAATCAATTTTTGGCATGATGAGTAGTTAACCAATCAATTCCTAAAATCACATCAAAAGCAAGTATCTTTAAAGAGATAAGGTCAACAGGTAATGTGATTGTGCCAACTTGGATTAAGCAAGATTTATAAACTGTAGATGTAATGAAAGTTTCTCCTAACGGAGTCTCCACAGATAGGTCAAAGTCTAATTTCTTCGGAGTCAAGTTTAAACGTTGAGCACAAGTAGGAGAGATAAAAGAATGGGTAGAACCGGTATCTAATAAGGTATAAACTTCGCAAGAGTTTATGATTAGCTTACCCGTGATCACCTCGTTTGGGTTCCTCGTATTTTGGGCAGTCACGACAAATGCCCTTCCAGGAACCACCGATTTTGACTTGTCCGGAACAGCCTTCGGAGTCACTATCACCGTTGAACTTGGTTTCGCAACAAGACAATCTTCAGCTATATGACCTTCCTTTCCACAGTTATAACATACCTTGATCTGTTGTGGGCAGTTTGGGCTGATGTGTCCCTCCTTCCCGCATTTGTAACAAACGACCGGTGCTCGTTTTCCTCCCCTCCCAGTTCTTGTCTCACATCTCAGCCAGGGATCATATCCCTAAGCTCTGATATTGTGACGCCCCAAAAATAGGTATACAACACCCATTCTGAGTCACCAAATACATGGTACAAAAAGCAAACTACAACTTCAATAATACAATTGTCGTGCAAAATACGACAACACATACTGTGAGTTTAAATACAAATATTGTCTTCTAGATAATATCCACACTCAAATAAGTCCTCATTACAATTATTCAAACACTATTTTACAGAAATAGTGAGGACTGCTAAACATCTTTCTAGAACCATCACTCCATACCCCGACTAGATCCTGCTATGTTCTCACCTCCTGAGAAGAAAATGGAACAAAAAGGAAAAGGGTGAGCTCAACTAGCCCAGTAAAGAATATTATGACTAAGATAACATACAACAAATTATCATTAGTATTCAACAGAAAAAAATCAGATAGAATATAATCGACAACAAATTTTAGATCAACAACTGCAGCGGAAACAACAAACCATTAGAAGAGTCAAGTAGAGAATGAATTCTACTGTCTTCTAAGATTTAAAAGTCCATCATCAATAATTTATCCCTGTAACATCAATTAATAATCATCTTTAACCAAATATTCATCTTTGCACTACAGGCCAAAGATATTCATTTGTATCACCAGTCAGTCATGTTTATCTCAACACCTATTCATCTTTGCACTACAGGCCAAAGATATTCATTAGGTAATCATGCATCTTTGCACTACAGGCCAAAGATATTCAGTAATATCATCATTTAGGACTGCGGATGATGAAAAATATCTTAAAGAAAACGAATCCAGTGAGACAGAAGGACAAATAGTAAGGATTCGTATAACAGTTTATCCAAAATCAATAATACTTCATAATAATCAATTATGAAGCAGAATTCAAAAATAAAGATCAAAACATGGATACAATCAAAGATAGTAACCATAATAGACATCTTGGACAAAAAAGAAAAATTTTATTTTTTGGTGAATAGTGTCGTATTCGTAAATAGTGCCGTATACGTGAATAGTGCCGTATACGTGAATAGTAACCCCGACACAAAAAATTCCAAATTTGATAAAAAAAAACTCATATCAATATTTTAGCATAATGATATTGAAGAAAATAATATCATTTAAGAAGAAAATAATATCCCTTACCTCAAAATATCAGTACTTCTGATCGGAATATCGGTATAAGGCTGAAGGAAACTTACACTGATGAATAGAAACTCACAAAGTATCTAAATACTCACAAAATACACTCAATAATCTAGAGAGAGAAAGAGAGAAAACTTGTTTTTGGTGTGATTTTCAATTCTAACTTATCCCTCTATTTATAGGAAAATGTTAGCACGCCGAAACAGACTTAACCTGCAACATGATGGCTTTACCTGCTACTATTCCCACCCACCACATTTGAATAAAAATCTCAGCACATTTTCACCAACCAAAAGTGGGGCCCACCAATTCTAGAATTTTCCACCAAAATGACAAATTCCGCAACTTCTATAATTTCTGAACTAGTCATCTCGTAAAATTCATAACAAGTCATACGTTCATTTTTAACGGTTTAAAATTTGTGAACATATACTCAACTTATATATGAATAACATATCCAAAAATTACCACGATCCAACGGTCGGATTAAAAATTATAACCCCCGCAATATTTCTCAAAAACCCTGATTTGATTTTTAGTACCTCTATTCCGATAAAAATACTGATAAAACACCTCAACATTAACTCCTTCATTTTTAACCACAATAAATATATCCAACATTTATATCCACATAGAATAAATATTTCCTTATCATATGAATCAATAATTAATTATTCACAAATAATATTACAGAATCACATTTATGACAACCAGGTCATTCCCAGGAAAGAGGGGGCTTTCTAATAAGGATTTCTCCTTACTAGCGCGCAATTAGATGACCAAACCTTTTCTTAGACAGAACTTTCTAGACATTGCCAATAATGTTATCCAATAATATTATTCAAATAATATGAATTATTGATCTGATAATAGAAAATATTGTGCAGCAACAATTATTGAAACAACAATAATATAAAATATCAATGCAGCAATTATTGAATTAATAAAATAAAATATTGAACAGTAACTACTGTAACAATTATTGATTAGTGCCTTCCTTCGTAAGAATCATTAATTTAAAAATATTGTGCAATCTGTGTGCTACTGTGCAACCACGCGTATTACTGTATTTTAACTACCAGATATTCCAAGAGTGTTAACGGTAACAGCTACGTCGTTATTTATAAAAACTCAATTTTTATCGTTATCTTCATCCAATCGTTTTCTGTTATGGGGCCCACAAATAGCTGCGCCGTCGTACGAATATTCCCCGACAGAAAGAATATTCCACGACCAAACGAATATTCCCCGACAAAATGAATATTTTATAACCACTTGTTTATTTTGCAAAATTTGCACGTTTTACCCATAACTAACCACATTAATCAAATCAACCCTTTCTATTTCAAAATAATAAATAGAGGAAATTTAATTTCATTTATTAATAAGTTGGGGTCTTACAGTATACAACTGCAGTTCAGGTATTGTAATGGCTTTATCAGGACCTTGAGTTCTTCCTTGTGTAGAGGATTCAGCATGTACGGGTATTTTTGGACCCTGCGTAGATTGATGTAGTTCTTTAAGAAGCACAACCAAGTCTGTGATTTGCTTACTTAATCCGTCAAATTCTTCGCGAGAAACTGGATTATACTGGTCAGATGCAGACATGATTGGCTGTAGGCCTGCGGCCTTTTTGGACTTTAATCGGGTAATAGGTCTGAATGCTTCCCTGTGACAAAACTGGCATAGTTTAGTTTATAGGGAATGTGTAAATATTAACATGCTATGTGGTGTGTCCGTTTTAGGAATTTTTGTCCTACAAAACGGATGTTACCTGTTCCAAGCACAGGATAGCATGTTAATGTAAATATGTATATGCACATATTTCTTCATATTTCTCATTACATGGAGATGAATATGGAATGTAAATTACAAGTAATTGTTTTTACAAGTAATTTAAAATGAGAAAGCATGAAGAGACTTTCTTCCGCGTTTGGTTTATCAGAGGTTGACCTATCTTAGGTTACTCTCACGGCTTTTCGGCATGAAGGTTCCCAAATCATCACAATTTACTCGACGGGAAGTTAATCCGGTCTTTCAACTGGAGCGAATTTGGGTGGTGTCTTTCCTGAGCCTCGCGGGAATTAGTCTTCCTACGAGTCCAGTAATCAAACACCGACAGGATAGCCTCCTGGTGGAGGGACCACACAACATACATTCACATACAACGTGTCTCACCATTTATGAAAATGATGACATGTGCGAAGCACTAATATCACATGCAGATATAGTGTAAAGCATTAATCGCAGTAAAGATATGCATTCGTACACATTCATCATAAATGTAAATGCAACATCCAGACACAAGCATATAACAATTTTGAAAAGCTTGCAATAGCGGCTTAAGTCCTCTTACTGGAGTCCCCAGCAGAGTCGCCACCTGTCGACATCGGGATTTTTATTTGTCCCTTTTCGTTACCTGTTCTTTTGTGTTCTCATTTTAGGTGAGATTTGTTTGAAAAAATAAGTGAAAAAGGTCCGACATGTGTAATGTCGACGATTTGACTATAAGAGTCACCCGTTGGTTTTTTAATTGGTTGTACCAACACAACTTGTACATTGACCCAGTGATGTGACACTGCTAAACGGGTCGGTGAAACCGAGATTCATTTAGGGTCCGGGGACTTGCTTATGCGGAGGGAAGGTGTTAGGCAACCCCCGACATCTGTGTTGCCACGGTGACCGCTACTTTTCAATAAACTGTCATATAAATATGTGTGTGTGTGTGGGTCAATGTGCTATTATTTGGAAGTAATGTTATGCCTCGTTTGCACCTATATACATAGGGTTTGAATTTGTATAAAAATTCAGTTTTAAACAAGATATAACAGTGATGTTTTAAAAGAGGTTTTTCAAACCCTATGCTCAATAGTAATTGAGGCCTTTGATACTTCTATTTTATTCCGTATTCAGCTTGATTGAATTTATTTTACAGATGCGAGACATCTGTATGAAAATAATGTACAAAAGGTGTTGAATTCATCGTGGGTATGAGAACAATCTGAGGAAATCCAAACATCACAGATAAATTTACAAGCTGCTTACAGCTAAAAAGGTCCATCACGGAAACCAAATCTAGATTCAGTAGACTGAATCTATGATCACATGATTCCTAGGTTCACGTAATACTGCAATTGATATAAACGCAGTAAGCAGGTATATATATAAAAGCTATAAATATATATATACAAACATGATCACCAACCACGAAGCAGCTCCATGGGGGATCAGAAATGTAAATTAAGATGTAAAAGCGATCAACCGCCACGGAGGAAACTCCAGGCGGGACGAAATGTATAGAAAGCAGTAAAAACGGTCAACCACCACGAAGTAAACTCCAGATGGGATGAAATTTAAATATATATATATATATATATATATATATATATATATATATATATATATATATATATATATATAAGCGATAAATGCACCGGGTATAAAATCTACGCTCATCGGACAAAGTCCAACAATAGTTAATATTTATAAGTATATATATATTAAAGCAGTAAACGCACTAGATATAAAATCCAGGCTCATCGAACAAAGTTCGACACACAGTTCATATATAGAAATATATATATACGAAAGCAAATAAACGCTCCGAATATAAAATCCAGGCTCATCGAACAAAGTCCGACAGTAGTTAATATATATATATATATATATATATATATATATATATATATATATATATATATATATATATATATATATTAAAGCAGTAAACGTTCCAAATCGAAGTCTAGGCTCATCGAACAGAGTTCGACATGCAGTTCATATATATAAATGTATATATATACAAAAGCAAGTAAACGCTCCAGACCGAAGTCTAGGCTCAATCGAGGCATAACTCGATAATGTTAGTCCATATGTATATATATATATATATATATATATATATATATATATGTATGTATATACAAACTGAAATAAAATCACATATCGAAGTCCGGGCAAACACACGCAACACGACTCTCAACGTAAAGAAGGGTGTGTGCAAATGTGAAGAGAAAGGCTTGAAAATGTGTAAGAAGGCTTACAGTGGGCTTCCAAAGAAGACTTTAATAACTTTAAAGTAGATAAACACTGGCTTCCGCCGGTACAGAAGTAGCTATGTGTGACCTCACAAGTGTTTAAAATGAGAAAGCACTCAGTTTGGAGTGTGTCCAGAGCAAATTGGACAGGGCTTCCTCGCCTTTTCTCCTTGCAAAATGGCCACCCCAAGCCCTATATTTATAGAGGGTGGAGCCATAAGTGTACCTGCGACTGGGCCACGGGTATACCTGAGGCTGCCCGGGGTGCCTCAGGCTTCGCGGGTCCCGCCGTCTCGAAGTACGTGCACGTAGGCAACGTGATGTCCGCTCCAACTTTTAGAATTACAATTCGGGCATCCGACTGTTGTATATAGGACCTATTTCAGACCGCCGTAGTCGAGAGTTATGTAATGACATGGGATTAGAGGTTGTACGAAGTCATGAAGATGGGACGATACCCTCCGGTCTTCAGCTTTAAATTTTATCCGTTATCATGCGCAATAGTCACTTGGGATTGGTTTTTCTTGGCTCTTGTGGGACATTATTGTGTAGAAATGTATGTCTAAAATGTTGAGACGACGTGATGTGGCGTCATGGTGGCAAGATGATGACTTTGCCCCACACCAGGGTTATCTCCGGTTTGGGTTGATAAAGCAGACGTTGCTCAGGGTTATCGCTGAGATTGGACTGCTGCTAATGTTGAAGGTCCTCAGTGTCATCTCTGAGGTGTGCCTGTCTTGTACTGAGTGCCTCAGTGTGAGCACCGAGGTTGAAGCTGATGGAATGCATTTGAAACAAGCATTTACAGGGTTATCTCCGGAACTGCCACTGCCTTCCTTGGGGTTATCTCTAAGGTTGGAATCTACTATTCCCAGTGTTGGGACTGACATGGAACATCTCGGGGTTATCTCCGGGATGAATCAGTCTTCTCCAGTTTGTGTTTCGATATTGGATCTGCATGCCTCGGGGTTATCTCTGAGGTTGGAATTGTTACTCCCGGTGTGTGTTTTTGGGTTGAGCTATTACTCCTAGTGTGTGTTCCGGGATTGAGCTGTTCCTCCCGGTGGTTCCAGAATGGATATGAACCGTCTTCCATGCTTGAAAGACGAATCTGCGCTCCTGTGATGTCAGTAACAGATATGCAGAAAATTTTGAGTGTCTACAGTGCCTCCATCCCAGCTGGACTTGTCTTTAGTGCACGACAAAATCGGGCTAGGTGACCTTCTCTTCCATAATTATAACACGCTTTGGACTGCATCACATAGTTTGGACTGATGTATCCCTCCCCTCCGTATTTGAAGCATATGATAGGTGGTCGTTCTCCTTCCTTAACAACAAGTGTTGGTGCTGACGTCTTTTCATCATTGTTAAATCTCCTCTTCTTGAAATGTCCACTCTTATTGTCTTGTCCATGATTACCACCGAAGTGGTTACCATTTCTGGCATGTTAATTCCCTCCACGTTTGTTGTCACCGCTTCGATGACTGCTACCACTGGTATTATCATTTTGCCGGCTGCTTTCTCTTAGTTGCATTGACTCGTTATCGTGCTCCAATAATTGAGCCATATTTACAACATCTGAATACAAACACAGTTTATGAGAAATTAGGTATTGACGTATCTCAGGTTTTAAACCTCTTAGAAACATCCGCGTCATTCTCTCCTCATTATCAACCAAGTGAGACGCAAACCGGGACAACTCGGTAAACTTAGCTTCGTACTACAACACGTTTATGTTGTTTTGCTCCAACTTGATGAACTCTACCTCTTTCATGTGACGAATACTTTTAGGAAAGTACTTGTCGTTGAACAGTTCTTGGAACTTCTCCAAAGACATCTTCAGTGCGGCAGGTTGAGTACGCTTTATAAATTCCCACCAGTAATCTACTTCTTCCCGCAACATAAAGGTGGCAAAGGGAACCTTTTGCTCTTCGAAGCAGCCCAAGACATCAAATATCTTGTTGATCTGCTTTATCCACGTCTCCACCTTAAGTGGTTTTGGCTCTCCAAAAAACTCCGGTGGTCCCAGCTCCTTGAACTGTTTAGCAGTGACCGTCCGAGAGTTGCCAGTGTTTCCACCTGTATTTTTGATAAGAGTCTCTCTTGCCTGATGTTGCATGAATTACAGAAAGCCTCTAAACATTCCATCGTTCATCATTTGGTCAGTGTTGTTGTTTGCATAAGGATTGTTGCCTTCCTGATGCACATTATCCTGATTGTTGATCTGTGGAGACTCAACGGTCTCCTGTGATCCATTGTTATTCTCAACATTCTCAGATGTTATTTTCAAATACTGCCACAAAACAAAGTTTAATTGACATGTCACATATTATCCCTATACTCTGACCGACCAATTAAATACCAAATAAACTTAGGTAGGTCATACTAGCAAAGGAATTTCCCGTCCCTCCCCTCCTAGTTCTTATCTCACATCTCAACCATGGATCATATCCCTAAACTTTGATAACAACTGTGATGTCCCAAAAATAGGTATACATCACCCATCTTGAGTCGCCAACTTCATGGTACAAAATTCAAATACAACTTAATAATATAACTGTCGTGTAAAATACGACAAAACATAAACTGAGAGTTTTAATAAAAATATTATCTTCTAGACAGTATTCAACTCAAAAGGAGTCCTCAATACATTTATTATCACACTATTTCAAAGAATAGTGAGGACTACTAATGCTATCATCTGGACCGTCACTCCGTTCCCCGACTAGTCCCAGTAACATTCTCATTTTCTGAAGAGAACAATGAAAGCAAAAGGGTGAGCTCAACTAGCCCAGTAAGAAATATTATGACTTAAATAATGTAGAATAATTTATCGTTAGCCTTCAACAGTGTTAAACTGATAAAATATAACAAACATCAAGTTTAACTCCAGCAGAACAAGCAATCCATTAGAAGAGTCAAGTAGAGAATAAAATCTACTATCTTCTATGATTTAAAAGGTTTTTCATCACTTTTATCGCTGAGACTCAGCTTAATAAATAATCCACATCATCCCTGCACTACGGCCAAGGATATTCATTCGTATCACGACCACAAATTATTCATGCACTACGGGCCAAGGATAGTCATGTATTCATCAATGGTCATGATCATGCCAACAACTGTCCATCAATGCATTACGGACCAATGAGGACTTTTACCACATCATTTGTAACATTACGGTCATGATTATACCGAATAATCCCTGGTCATAATCATACCAAGTCCATCTATGCACTACAGGCCACAGATAACTTTCAATATAATATAAACATGAGGATGATGACCATGATATAAGAATTCAATAAAACAAGTTCAAGGATAAATTTTAAAGATTTATAATTTAATTTATCCAGAAATCAATAACGTCCAAATTGTCAACATGATACGGCTTTGCGGAGTAAAATTCAAGAATAATATTATACCAAAAATAATTTGGACCAAAAACGAATCAATTTTTATCATGAATAGTACTCCGGGTGAATAGTATCCCGTGAATAGTACTTTGGGAATAGTAACCCCGTGAATAGTACTTCGACATGAAAAAGTTAAAATTTATCAAGAATGCTCAGAATAATATTTTCATGAAAAGATACTGGATGAAGCGCAAATATCAAAGATATTCAACAAATTTCATGGAGTTTAGAAGCCAAAACTTTAACAAAACGAGTATAGAATTCGAAATCTGAAACGAAATAATATTATTTACATACACTACAGAGTATGAGAAAACATATTATTTCAAACGAATATTGAACAAAAATAACATCCCTTACCTTGAAAAGAAGAGTATTCCAACTGGTATAGCGGAGATATTCTTGAAGAAAACTTTCACTGTTTTCTATGCTAGCTTTCTAAAACTCTAAAAAAATACGTTCAAGGTTATAGAAGAAGAATTCTCCGATTCTGGTGTAATTTTCAATTCTAACTTAAGCGCCTATTTATAGGAAAATGCTAGAACGCCATAGGAGGCTAAATAATAAAATAATATTATTATTTTTTAATCTTCTACGCATGCCACTTTTGAAAAAACTTCAGCCACCACAGTGGGGCCCACCCAAAATCAGCACATGTTTTCATAAAAAACAAAAGTGGGTCCCACCCATTTTAATAAAAATTATTTTATTTTCCGAAACTTCAGTAATTCATAATAAATAGCCCTTTTATCATAAAAATACGAATTTTATGTCCATTTCACACGAAATCGAATTCTCTACAACTTTGTAGCTTTAAGTTTTTTCTAATTCCAGACAGAAAATATCCGAAATCTACAAATAGATGATTTTTAACACCTTTTAAAATTCATAACAAATCATGCGTTAATTTTTAACAGTTTAAAATTTGTGGACATACACTCAACTTATATATGCATAACATATACAAAAATTACAACAATCCAACGGTCGGATTAAAATTATAACTCACGCAATAGAGCTTTAAGAACACTGTTTTGATTTTTTAATACCTCCATTCCGACAAAATACTTATAAAACACCTCAAAATTAAATCTTTCATTTATATCCACATAAAAAATAAATATTTCCTTATCATATAAATCAATAATTAATTATTCACAAATAATATTACAGAATTATAATTATGACAACTAGGTCGTTCCCAAGAAAGAGGGGGCTTTTCGATAAGGATTTCTTCTTACTGGCACCGTAATTAGGTGACCAAACCTCTCCTTAGACAGAACTTCCTTAGACATTGCCAATAATGCTATCTAACAATATTATTCAAATAATATGAATTATTGATCTGATAAAGGAGATATTGTGCAGTGACAATTATTGAAACAACAATAATATAAAATATCAACGTAGCAATTATTGAATCAATGAAATAAAGTATTGAACAGTAATTACTGTAATAATTATTAAGTAGTGTCTTCTTACGTAAGAATCAATAATTCAAAAATAATGTGCAATACCGTGTGCTACTTAGTAATAACGCGTATTACTGTATTTTAACCACCAGGTATTCCAACAGTTAATGGTAAAACTTTCACCGTTATTTTATAAAAAGATATTTTTATCATTTTCTCAATTCGATAATAATTCTGTTGTGGGGTCCACCAATGATTGTGTCGTCGTACTAATATTTCCTGTTAAAACGAATATTCTCCGACCAATCGAATATTATATAACAACTTGCGTACTTTGTAAAATTTATAAATATTACCCATAACTATAATATTATATCAAATTCACTCCATAATATTCAAAAATGATATTTATAGAAAATTCATCTCTATTCATAAAAGTTGGGGTCTTACAAGCAAGTTGTTATAAAATATTTGATTGGTCGGTGAATATTCATTTCAACGGGAAATATTCGTACGACGGCATAATCATTGGTGGACCCTACAACAGAATTATTGTCGGAGTTAAAAAACGACAGAAATAATTTTTTTTTTAAAATAACGGCGAAAGTTTTATCGTTAACTGTTCAAATACCCGGTGATAAAAGTACAGTAATACGCGTGATTACATAGTTGCACACAGTATTTGATGCTTACGTGAGAAGTAACTCAGTCATACTCAATTATTGCTACAGTAATTGATGCATAGTATCTCACATTATTGATTCAATTATTGTCACAGTATCATCTGTACAATATTTTGTATTATTAAATCAATAATTGAGACAATAAAATTATTCATATTATTATTTGTATTATTGACAATGTCTAAAAAGTTTTATCGAGGAAAGGAGTTTGGTCACCTAATTGCGCGTTAATAGGAAGAAATTCTTGTCGGAAAGCCCTATCTTTCCTGGGAATGATCGGGTTGTTAATATTGCAAGTTATAATATTAATGATGAATGTTATTAAAAATGTGTTTTGTGAAGCCTAGTGAATTGAGATAAACAAAGGGAAATTTTATGAAATATTTATGTAAGTTTGGCATATTATTTGGACTTCCATTTACCCATTTTTCAAAATAGGCAGGAAAAGTTATCTCATAATTTGTTTTATATATATATATATATATATATATATATATATATATATTGTAAGACCCCAAATTATTAATAAATAAAATTTAAATTCCCTCTATATATTATTTTGAAATAGTAAGGGTTAAATTGATTAATGAGGTTAGTTATGGATAAAATGCGCAAATATTTCAAATAAGAAGGTGGTTATAAAATATTCATTGTTGTCGGGAAATATTCGTTTGGTCGTGGAATATTCTTCCTGTCGGGGAATATTCGTACGAAGGCGCATTCTTTTGTGGGCCCATAACGGAAAGCGATTGGATGAAGAAAATGACAAGTATAAGTTGTTTATAAATAACGGCGTAGTTGTTACCGTTAATACTGTTAGAATACCCGTTGGTTAAAACACAGTAATGCGCATTGTTGCATAGTAGCACACTGTATTGCACCAATTATTGATTCTTACGTAAGAAGGCACTACTCAATAATGGTTACAGTAATTACTATTCAGTATTTTATTTTATTGATTCAATAATTACTGCGTTAATATTTTATATTACTGTTGTTTCAATAATTGTCACTACACAGTATTTCCCATTATCAGATCAATAATTCATATTATTTGAATAATATTATTAGATAATATTTTTGGCAATGTCTAGAAAGTTCTGTCTAAGGAGAGGTTTGGTCATCTAATTGCGCGCCAGTAAGGAGAAATCCTTATTGGAAAGCCCCATCTTTCCTGGGAACGGCCTGGTTGTTATAAATATGATTCTGTAATATTATTTGTGAATAATTAATAATTGATTCATATGATAAGGAAATATTTATTTTATGTGGATATAAATGAGGGATATATTTTTGTGGTTAAAAATGAAGGAGTTAATGTTGAGATTTTTATCAGTATTTTTGTCGGAATGGAGGTATTAAAAATAAGGGTTTTTGAGATATTTTGCGGGGATTATAATTTTTAATTCGACCGTTGGATCATGGTAATTTTTGGATATGTTATACATATATAAGTTGAGTATATGTCCACAAATTTTGAACCGTTAAAAATGAACGTACGATTTATTATGAATTTTACGAGATGACTGGTTCAGGAATTGTTGAATTTTCGGAGTTTATCATTTTGGTGGAAAATTCTAGAATTGGTGGACCCCACTCTTAGTTGGTGAAGAAATGTGCTGAGATTTTTATTCAAATGTGGTAGGCTTGAATAGTAGCAGGTAAAGCCATCAGGTTGCAGGTTAAGTCTACTTCGGCGTGCTCACATTTTTCTATAAATAGAGGGCTAAGTTAGAATTAAAAATCACACCAGAAACAAGTTTTCTCTCTTTCTCTCTCTAGTTTATTGAGTGTATTTTGTGAGTCTTTAGATACTTTGAGAGTTTCTATTCATCAGAGCAAGTTTCTTTCATCCTTATACCGGTATTCCGACCAGAAGTATTGTCTTTACGAGGTAAGAGATGTTATTTTATTCAAAAATGATATTATTTCTTCAATATCATTATGCCGAAATATTGGTTGGAAATTTTTATCAAATTTAGAACTTTTCACGTCGGGGTTACTATTCATGAGTTACTATTCATGAGTTACTATTCACCGAAAAATGAAATTTTCTTCTTTTCGTCCAAAATATCTATTCTAGGTACTAGCTTTGATTGTATCCATGTTTTGATCATTCTTGAATTTTACTTCACTATGAATAATTATAAGGTATTTTTGGACATGGATAAATCGAAATATGAATCCTTAATATTTGTTATTTTGTTTCACTGAATTCGTTTTCTTTAAGATATTTTTCATCATCCTCAGTCCTAAATGATTATATTACTGAATATCTTTGGGCTGTAGTGCAAAGATGAATGATTAACTGATGAAATGAATGATTAACTGATGAATATCTTTGGCCCGTAATGCAAAGATGAACAGGTGCTGAGATGAACATGACCGACTGGTGATACAAATGAATATCTTTGGCCTGTAGTGCAAAGATGAATATTTGATTAAAGATGGTTATTAATTGATGTTACAGGAATAAAATATTGATGATGGACTTTTAAATCTTAGAACATAGTAGAATTCATTCTCTACTTGACTCTTCTAATGGTTTGTTGTTTCCGCTGCAGTTATTGATTTAAAACTTGTTGTCTATTGTATTATATTAGATTTTTTCCTGTTGAAGACTAACAATAATTTGTTATGTATTATCTTAGTCATAATGTTCTTTACTAGGCTAGTTGAGCTCACCCTTTTCCTTTTTGTTCCATTTTTCTCAGGAGGCGAGAATGTAGCGAGTACTAGTCGGGATATGAAATGATGGTTCTAGAAGTTATTTTAGCAGTCCTCACCATTTTTGTGAAATAATGTATCAATAATTATAATGAGGACTATTTGAGTGTAGATATTGTCTAGATGACAATATTTGTATTTAAACTCACAGTTCTTATGTTGTAACAGTAAAGATGTAGTTATTTCTGTACCATGTATTTTGGCGACTCAGAATGGGTGTTGTATACCTATTTTGGGGGTGTCACAGTTGGTATCAGAGCTTAGGGATATGATCTCTGGCAGAGATCATAGAATAGAACTAGGAGGAGAGAGACGAATAAATCCTTCGCTAGTGTGTCCTACCTAAGCTTATTTATTGGTCAGTCATAATATAGGGGTATTATGTGATTTGTTAATTTATTTAATTAACCCTTGTTTTATGGCAGTATTTGAGAATGTCGACTGAGAATGTTAACAGTGGAGTAAATGAGACCGTGGAGACACCGGTGCTTACCAACGAGGAGAACGTGCAATAGGCTGGCAATGTTCCTCCTGTGAACAACACCAATGAGCAGGTGATGAACGATGGATTGTTTAGAAGTTTTTTACAATTCATGCAAAATCAGACGAGGGAGACTCGTGTTCAAAATATAGGAGGAAATGATAGCAATTCACGGTTTGTCACAGCCAAACAGTTCAAAGAATTGGGACCACCAGAATTTAAGGGAAAACCGGATCCGATCATGGCGAAAACGTGGGTCAAGCAAATTACCAAGATATTCGATGTCTTGGGATGCACGGAGGAACAGAAGGTTCTATTTGCCACCTTTATGTTTCGTGGCGAGGCAGACTACTGGTGAGAGTCTGTGAAGCGTACCCATCCAGCCACACTCAGCATGTCCTGGGAGACATTTCAGAAACTGTTCAATGACAAGTACTTTCCTGAAAGTATTCGTCATATGAAGGAGGTAGAGTTTATTAGACTGGAGTAGAATAACATGACGGTGTCTCAGTACGAGGCGAAGTTTGCAGAGTTGTCCAGGTTTGCAGCTCATTTGGTGGAGAATGAGGAACATATGACGAGGATGTTTCTGAGAGGTTTGAAACCCGACATACGTCAATGTCTCATTTCTCATAAATTTTTTCTCTATTCATATGTTGTCAACAGGGCTCAATTATTAGAGCGAGATAACGAGTACGGTCAACTGAGGGACCACAACCAGGATCATATCGGTGACAGCAGTCATTAGAACAATGATAACCAACGGAGAAAGAAAAATACAGACAAGAACGGCAACCACTCTGGTGGTAATCGTGGCTATGAAAATAGAAGAAGCGAGTCGGGAGGACATTTTAAAAAGAGAAGATTCAATAATGACAATATGAAGACGTCAGCACCAGCAGCAACTGGTTCCAAGGGAGGAGAACGACCACCGGTTATATGCTATAAGTGCGAAAAAGAAGGACATATCAGCCCAAACTGCCCACAACAGTTTAAGATATGTTATAATTGTGGAAAGGAAGGACATATCGCTCGAGATTGCACTGTAGCAAAACCAAGTCCAACGGAGATGGTGGCTCAAAAAGCTATCCCAGAAAAGATAAAGTCAACGGTTCCTGGAAGAGCATTTGTCGTGACTGGTCAACATGCGAGGAACCCAAACGAGGTGATCACGGGTAAGCTAATCATAAATTCATGCGAAGTTTATACCTTATTAGATACCGGTTCTACCCATTCTTTTATCTCTCCTGCTTGTACTCAACGTTTAAACTTGACTCTAGAGAAGTTAGACTTTGATTTATCTGTGGAGACTCCGTTAGGAGAAACTTTTATCACATCCACTGTTTATAAATCTTGTTTGATCCAAGTTGGCACCATCACATTACCTATTGACCTTATCTCTTTAAAGATACTTGCTTTTGATGTGATTTTAGGGATTGATTGGTTAACTACTCATCATGCCAAAATTGATTGTTTTCGTAAGGTTGTTAGTTTTCATATTCCTAACCAACCTGTTGTACGAATTCAAGCAACTAAGCCATTAAAATCAATCACTGTTATAGTAAGCCATAAAGCCATTTGTTTATTAAAAAACGGATGTCAAGCTTTCTTAGCCCATATTATGGATTTGAATAAAGACACGTCAAATTTGAATAATATTCCTGTTGTTATTGACTTTCCTGACGTATTTCCTGAAGAACTTCCCGGTCTACCCCCGGAACGTGAAATTGAATTCTTTATTGATCTTGAACCTGGTACAAAGCCCATTTCTAAAACCCCATATCGAATGGCTCCTATTGCACATCAGGAGTTAAAGGTCCAACTACAAGAGTTGTTGGACATCGGTTTCATTCGTCCTAGTACATCTCATTGGGGTGCTCCTGTTTTATTTGTAAAGAAGAAAGACGGGAGTATGCGACTTTGTATTGATTATCGGGAATTAAACCATGTCACTATTAAGAATAGGTATCCGCTAACTCGTATTGATGACCTATTTGACCAGTTACAAGGAGCACAATTCTTTTCAAAGATCGATCTTCGTTCTGGATATCATCAGCTGAAGGTTAAAACTGAGAATATTCCAAAGACTACCTTCAGAACTCGGTACGGGCATTATGAATTCCTAGTCATATCTTTTGGATTGACTAATGCTCCTGTGGCCTTCACGGATATGATGAACCGAGTATTCAAGGATTATTTGGATCAGTTCGTTGTTGTCTTTATTGATGACATCCTCATATAATCCAAAAGCCGTGAAGATCATGAGCATCATTTGAAGCTGGTACTCCAAAGGCTACGTGAAAACAAGTTATATGCTAAGTTGAAGAAATGCGAGTTCTGGATTGAGGAAGTAGCATTCCTAGGGCACGTGGTGTCAAAACATGGAGTATCTGTTGACCCGGCGAAGATTGAAGTAATACAAAGTTGGGAGCAACCAAAGACGGTGACTGAAGTATGTAGCTTTCTGGGCTTAGCTGGTTATTATCGGAGATTTATGGAAGGCTTTTCTCGAATTGCTACCCCGTTAACTCAGTTGACTCGGAAAAGATATCAAATTCGTATGGAGCGAGGAATGCGAGAAGAGTTTTCAAGAGCTTAAGAGGAGACTCATTTCGGTACCTGTTTTGACCATACCATCTAGTTCGGATGGATTTGTTATCTACAGCGATGCTTCAGGCAAAGGGCTAGGATGTGTTCTCATGCAACGTGGAAAAGTTATAGCCTATGCCTCGCGACAACTTAAAGAATATGAGAGAAATTATCCTACTCATGATCTAGAGTTGGCAGCAGTCATTTTCGCGCTAAAGATCTGGAGGCACTATCTATATGGGGAGAAAGTGGAGATTTATTCAGATCATAAAAGCCTCAAATATTTCTTCACTCAAAAAGAACTCAACATGCGGCAACGACGTTGGCTCGAGCTGTTGAAAGATTACGACCACACTATTCAATACCATCTTGGAAAAGCAAACGTGGTAGCTGACGCGTTGAGTAGAAGATCATATGCAGGAACGAGTGCGATGATGTCAAGTATACGCATAGAACCAACTTTAATTGATAAAGTTAAAGTTGCTCAAACCACAGACCCGGAGCTAATGCGTATGAAGAAGAAAGTGCAAGAAGGTGCTTTTCCAGAAGCAAGAATCGATGAAGAAGGAATACTTCGAGTCCACTCCAGACTTTGTGTTCCTAACGATTCTGATTTGAAGTCCAAGATCATGATGGAAGCACACAATACACCATTTACAATCCATCCTGGAAGTACCAAAATGTATCGTGATCTTCGACATACATTTTGGTAGAATAATATGAAGAGAGAGATTGTAAAGTTTATCTCGAGGTGTTTAACTTGTCAACATGTAAAGGCGGAACATCAAGTGCCAAAGGGTCCATTGCAACCAATTGAGATTCCGAAATGGAAGTGGGAACACATTACCATGGATTTCGTTACGGGTCTTCCCACGGTTTCTCAAGGCATAAATGCTATTTGGGTTATTGTTGATAGATTAACCAAGTATGCTCATTTCTTGCCGATACGGGAGACTTATTCCCTTGAACATCTTGCTCGTATATACGTAGATGAGATTGTGAGACTTCATGGCATGCCAGTATCCATAGTTTCGGATCGTGACCCAAGATTCACTTCAAGATTTTGGGTTAGCTTGCAAAAAGCTATGGGCACAGATTTATGATTTAGTTCGGCATACCATCCTCAAACGGACGGACAATCAGAGAGGACTATTCAAACTCTTGAAGATCTATTAAGACTTTGTATCCTAGATTTCAAAGGGAGTTGGGATAAGTACCTACCATTGGTGGAATTCTCCTACAATAACAGTTATCAGGCAAGTATAGGTGTGGCCCCATTTGAAGCATTATATGGATGAAAGTGTCGCTCTCCAGTATGTTGGGATGAGGTGGGAGAAGCAATGTTGCTAGGAACAGAGTTGGTACGAATGACTACAAAAAAGATCCAAACGATTCGACAACGTATACAAACGGCACATGATCGACAAAAGAGTTATGCGGATCTTCATCGAAAGGACGTGGAATTTGACATTGGGGATCATGTATTATTGCGTGTGGCTCCATGGAAAGGAGTTACAAGATTTGGGAAGAGAGAAAAGCTCAATCCACAATTTATTGGTCCATTTCAGATTCTTGACCGAGTAGAAAATGTGGCCTATAGACTCGCGTTACCTCCAAGTATGTCTCGTGTTCTTAATGTTTTTCATATATCTGTGTTACGTAAATATGTGAAAGACCCAGACCACGTTATTGAGTTAGAACCGGACGAGATAGCTAAAGACTTAATGTACGAAGAGGTACCTGTCAAGATCTTGGATAGAAAGGAGCATGTCCTACGCACGAAGGTCATACGACAAGTTAAAGTTTTGTGAAGAAACCATGCTATTGAGGAAATGACCTGGGAGTTGGAAACGGAAATGAAAGCGAGGTATCCTCATCTTTTCGAAACACCAGGTACGTACGTCAATTTTGAGGACGAAATTTCATAAGGAGGGGAGGTTGTAAGACCCCAAATTATTAATAAATGAAATTTAAATTCCCTCTATTTATTATTTTGAAATAGTAAGGATTAAATTGATTAATGAGGTTAGTTATGGGTAAAATACGCAAATATTTTAAATAAGCATGTGGTTATAAAATATTCATTGTTGTCGGGGAATATTCGTTTGGTCGTGAAATATTCTTCCTGTCGGGGAATATTCGTACGACGGCGCAGTCTTTTGTGGGCCCCATAATGGAAAGCGATTGGATGAAGAAAACGACAAGTATAAGTTATTTATAAATAACGGCATAGTTGTTACCGTTAATACTGTTAGAATACCCGGTGGTTAAAACACAGTAATACGCGTTGTTGCATAGTAGCACACTGTATTGCACCAATTATTGATTCTTACGTAATAAGGCACTACTCAATAATGGTTACAGTAATTACTGTTCAGTATTTTATTTTATTGATTCAATAATTGCTGCGTTGATATTTTATATTACTGTTGTTTCAATAATTGTCACTACACATTATTTTCCATTATCAGATCAATAATTCATATTATTTGAATAATATTATTAGATAACATTATTGGCAATGTCTAGAAAGTTTTGTCTAAGGAGAGGTTTGGTCATCTAATTGTGCGCCAGTAAGGAGAAATCCTTATTGGAAAGCCCCCTCTTTCCTGAGAACGGCCTGGTTGTCATAAATGTGATTCTGTAATATTATTTGTGAATAATTAATTATTGATTCATATGATAAGGAAATATTTATTTTATGTGGATATAAATAAGGGATATATTTTTGTGGTTCAAAATGAAGGAGTTAATGTTGAGATTTTTATCAGTATTTTTGTCAGAATGGAGGTAATAAAAATCAGGATTTTTGAGATATTTTGCGGGGGTTATAATTTTTAATCCGACCGTTGGATCGTGGTAATTTTTGGATATGTTATACATATATAAGTTGAGTATATGTCCACAAATTTTGAACCGTTAAAAATGAACGTATGATTTATTATGAATTTTACGAGATGACTGGTTTAGGAATTGTTGAATTTTCGGAGTTTATCATTTTGGTAGAAAATTCTAGAATTGGTGGACCCCACTCTTGGTTGGTGAAGAAATGTGCTGAGATTTTTATTCAAATGTGGTAGGCTTAAATAGTAGCAGGTAAAGCCATCAGGTTGCAGGTTAAGTCTGCTTCGACGTGCTAACATTTTCCTATAAATAAGGGGCTAAGTTATAATTAAAAATCACACCAGAACCAAGTTTCTCCCTTTCTCTCTCTAGATTATTGAGTGTATTTTGTGAGTATTTAGATACTTTGAGAGTTTTTATTCATCAGAGCAAGTTTCTTTCAGCCTTATACCGGTATTTCGACCAGAAGTATTGTCTTTACGAGGTAAGAGATGTTATTTTATTCGAAAATAATATTATTTCTTCAATATCATTATGCCGAAATATTAGTTGGAATTTTTTATCAAATTTAGAACTTTTCACGTCGGGGTTACTATTCACGAGTTACTATTCACGAGTTACTATTCACCAAAAAATAAAATTTTCTTCTTTTCGTCCAAAATATCTATTCTGGGTACTAGCTTTAATTGTATCCATGTTTTGATCATTCTTGAATTTTACTTCACTATGAATAATTATAAGGTATTTTTGGACATGGATAAATCGAAATACGAATTCTTAATATTTGTTATTTTATTTCACTGGATTCGTTTTCTTTAAAATATTTTTCATCATCCTCAGTCTTAAATGATGATATTACTGAATATCTTTGGCCTGTAGTGCAAAGATGAATGATTAACTGATGAATATCTTTGGCCCGTAGTGCAAAGATGAACAGGTGTTGAGATGAACATGACCGACTGGTGATACAAATGAATATCTTTGGCCTGTAGTGCAAAGATGAATATTTGATTAAAGATGGTTATTAATTGATGTTACAGGGATAAAATATTGATGATGGACTTTTAAATCTTAGAAGATAGTAGAATTCATTCTCTACTTGACTCTTCTAATGGTTTGTTGTTTCCGCTGCAGTTATTGATTTAAAACTTGTTGTCTATTGTATTCTATTAGATTTTTCCCTGTTGAAGACTAACGATAATTTGTTCTGTATTATCTTAGTCATAATATTATTTACTGAGCTAGTTGAGCTCACTCTTTTTTTTTTGTTCCATTTTTCTCAGGAGGCGAGAATGTAGCGAGTACTAGTCGGGGTATGGAATGATGGTTCTAAAAGTTATTTTAGTAGTCCTCACCATTTTTGTGAAATAATGTATCAATAATTATAATGAGGACTTATTTGAGTGTGGTTATTATCTAGATGACAATATTTGTATTTAAACTCACAGTTCTTATATTGTAACAGTAAAGATGTAGTTGTTTCTGTACCATGTATTTTGGCGACTCAGAATGGGTGTTGTATACGTATTTTGGGGGCGTCACACAGATATATATATATATATATATATATATATATATATATATATATATTATTAAGTTTTATTTTTTATGAAAAATAGAATATATTATATTTTATTATGCATAATGTTTGCATAGTAAAATCAATTTTTTTTAAAAAAGTTTCAAACGCCGAACGTCCGTGTTTTTTTCCCACTGTACGTCCGTGATTATTTTCTAAATAGTATCCTTCCATTCTCCTATAAATAGAGTGCTTAGTTTAGAATTGAAAATTATGCCAGAATCAGAGAATTTTTTTTTATAATATTGAGCGTATTTCTTTAGAGTTTAAGGAAGCTGTAAGTGTAAAAAACTGTGTAAGTTTTCTTCAAGAATATCCCCACCCTACCAGTTAGAAATACTCTCCTTTTAAGGTATAAGATATTATTTTTATTCAATATTCGTAAGAAATAATATTTTCTTCCATACTCTGTAGTACGTAAGTAATATTATTTCGTTTCAGATTCTGAATTCTACACTCATTTTGTTAAAGTATTACTTCTATACTCTATAAAATTAGTAGAATATCCTTGAAATTTGCGCTTCATCTAGTATCTTTTCACAGAAATATTATTCTGAACATTCTTGATAATTTTTAATCTTTTCATGTCGGGGTACTATTCACGGGATTCTATTCCCAAAGTACTATTCTTGACAAAAATTAATTTCTTTTCTGTTCAAATCATTTTTGATACAATATTATTCTTAAATTTTACTCCACAAAGCAGTGTTATGTTGACAATTTGGATAATTATTAAATTCTGGATAAATTAAATTATAAATCTTTAAAATTTATCATTGCTCTCATTTAAATTGAATTCTTATATCATTATCATCATCCTCATGCTTATATTATGATGAAACTCATCTTTGGCCCGTAGTACATAGATGGACTGTTGATTGGTATGATTATAACTGTGTATCAGTATAATCATGACCTGTAATGTTACAAATGATGTGGTAAAAGTACTCATTGGCCCGTCATGCATTGATGGACAGTTGTTGGCATGATCATGACCATTGGTGATAACACGAATATCCTTGGCCCGTAGTGCATGGATAATTTGTGGATGTGATACTAATGAATATCATTGGCTTGTAGTGCATGGATAATTAAGTGATGTGGATTATTTATTGAGTTGAGTCTCAATGATAAAATTGATGATAAACTTTTTAAATCATAGAAGATAGTAGATATCATGCTCTACTCGACTCTTCTAATGGATTGCTTGTTCCGCTGCAGTTAAACTTGTTGTTTATTGTATTCAATCAGTTTAACACTGTTGAAGGCTAACGATAATTAATTCTGCATTATCTTAGTCATAATATTTCTTACCAGGATAGTTGAGCTCACCCTTTTGCTTTCATTGTTCTCTTCACGAAATGAGAACGTAGCTGGGACTAGTCAGAGAATGGAGTGACGGTCCGAGATGGTGGATGTAGTAGTCCTCACTATTTTATAAAATAGTGTGACAATAATTGTAATAACCGTGAATTTTAAGTCACTATATATGTATATACATTATTAATATTTAAAAACTTTGTGTTATACAGTGATTTAATATGTGACAATATATGTGAAATGGTGCATGGGTCAATTAACATGTATGTTATAGTTATGGATATATACATTTATAGGTTTCATTAAAAATGAAAGCCTCGTAACCTAATTATAAATTAGGTGAGACAATTAAATAATCTAAGGGTTATGGTAATAAGGAGATGTTAGTATTTAAAATGTATACTAACTTAAGTGGATAATCTTATTATTTCAAGTGACTAATAATTTTAAACCTAATTCTTGTGAACCTAATTAGGTTATGAGCTAAAGTCACATGTATAGGTAATTAAATTTCATAAGATTAGGAATGGAAACCCTAAATAATTAAATTGGGTAACATATATTAAAATTGTTAGACTATGTTTATTACATAGCCCAAAACAATTAAAGGAGAAGCCCAAAAGAAATAAATGCAAGCCCAAACTTAGCCCACTTGATTAAGGGTATTTTAGACATTTGATTTATCTAATTTATGCATTAAAATAAAAGCTAAATGAAGGAGTTAGTGGGCATAAATATGGCTGGCCACATTAGCCTTTTAAGGCAACTAATTAAGCTAAGCAAGGTCCATTTGTAGTAACTCTTACACAAAAGGACATGGTTGTCAAGCTCCCATTGGTTGCCACTTTATTAAGCATCCTTAATCATGATTAGACTAATTAAAGTGATAAGACAAAGCTTCTATCCATTGGTTAAAGAAAGTATGGGGGATAATAGCTAGATACACTAAGTGTATCTATATTTTTTGTAAGTATCCTTTTACTTCATCTTTTCATTTCATTTCATTTCTTCTCTCATTCTTCCTCTTATAATTTCTCCCAAGCTAGCCACTTCTAGAGAGAGAAAGGAGAGAGAGGTTTGGCCATATATATAGAGAGAGAGGAGTGCTAGTTTGTTAATGCATCCAAAGTTCATCACTTACTTTGGTAAATCAAGGAAGGTTGCCATTAAATCAAGGTATAACATAACCTTCATTTTCTTCTTCTACTTTGTTTTTTTTTTTTCTTTAGCTTGAGTTTTGTTGGGGTTATGAACAAATACTCAAGATACCCTAGTCCTACATATCATAATGTATAGAACTAAGTATTTTGAGTGTTAGATCAAAGGCTTAGAGGAAGAATATGAGCATATGTTCTCCAAGGGTGAAAACTCTTGTTTTCTTCCACTAAATCTTGTGTAACTCAAGTTTTCCAACTTAGATTTGTGATCCGTCGAAGGGGGGTGCTAGATGCATGAGTTATCTAGTAAACCCAAGTGATAGAACACAAATCTAACAAGTTTTGAATCCTTTGGAGCTGATTTCTCCAAAATAGCGCACTTAGAAGGTTAAGGGTTCAAAAACCCTAAAATAGTTTCTGTCCTATTTTTCTTGGGTCTGTTTCGGACAGCTTCATGTCCCTTAAAAATCTGGGAAAATTCACAGAGGTACCTTGAGAAGTTATCTACGTGTAGGAAAAAGAACGGACACGTTTCGAGTTATAGATTGTGCGTAATGACTATTTCCGTAAAGGACTCCTAAAACTTTACCGTCGAATATCTCACTGTGTATACACTGAAAAATTCTGAAATTTTTACAGTAGGTTCATATATGTTAGAAGAACATACCCTGAAAATTTCAGATTTTTCTGAGCAAAACTCAATTTATTAAAAATAAAGCAAGATCCGAGTGTTTTGGGAACTTTAAAAATAGTAGATCAATTTCTAAAATTCCAGAAAAATTTGGGGATCCTTATAGGTTCATATTGTGTCAAAGTACAGAAGCTGAGAATTTTTGGAGTAAGTTTACTATTTTTCCTAAAAATGGTTAAGTTATGAATAAAAGGAAATAAATAGTTAAATGATGTCTTTAATAAGAAAAAGGTGATTTTTATGCTTAAATACTCATAATATATCATATCATGACTATCTTAGAGCATTTTGGTAATTTATGATAATAAATATTATTTATGACATTTTATGGATATTAAATAAGAGGTTTAATAAATGATGAACAATTAGAATAAATTATTTATTAATCCAATAAATTATTAGAATATTATTATGATATTAATAATATTAGAATATGATAGTGATAAGTAAATAAAAATATTAAGAATAAAATTTCTTTAAAATATTATTAAATGGTTAATAATATTTGATTTAAGCATTGATAAATGATTAAAGTATTATTAAATAATTAATAATATTAGTAATAGAATAAGATATTATTAAATGATTAATAATATTAGTAAATGAATAAAATATTATTAAATGATTAATAATATTAAATGATTAATGATACTAAAGCATAAGTAAGATATTATTAAAGTAATAATATTAATTAAAATATTATTAAGAGGATTAATAATATTAGTAAGGTATTAAAATATTATTAACTTTATTAAGATGTTAATAATATTAGTAAGCAAATGAAAATATTATTAGGGAACTAATAATACTAAGAGGTGAATTAAATATTATCAAGATCAAGAATATTATGTGGTTATAGTAACATTATCAAGACATGATAATGTTTATAAGAACTAAATATAATGCATAATATTTATGTGATTACATAATCTAATGTTATACTATGACTAATTGAAAGATTGACTATAGGTCTCTCAAAGGAAGATAATTTAACTGCATAGTGGATATAAATTAATTACGTAGCCGTAATCTACAGACGAGGCAAGTGTCCTAACTCAAACTCGAGTTATTATTTTCAAAGCATGTTAGTGAATAATTATTGATGATTATTCACATCTATATTGATTATTGAAATTCGTACTTTGTTCAATTGAATTCCTATTCTATTAGTATTGAACTGTGAATTAAATTAAAGATCTTTCATTTACGAACTGTTTATGAGATAGATCTATGCTAATTGTATCAGCTAGATCAAGCATGTTTAAATTTGTTAAATCAAATGTATTTTAAAAAGCTGTTCTTATTAAATTGATATGATAAGAACTCTTGACTGAGAAAAGGACGAATTTGATTAAGGCATGATATCGATGCCGGAATATTAAGTGTTTATGCATAAATCACGGGGTATGAAAGGCTGATCCCCTTGAATACTAAAACTTATTAAGAGGTCCAGTTTAAATTACTGAGAACCTTGGCAAATGTTCATGGTTATCTCAAAACCACTCAGTTCATATTATTCAATTATTCGAATATTCAATTGTTGATTATTAATTCATGTTCCTTCACAACCTTATATTATTGTTGAACATTGAAAGCAAAACTTCTTTCTAGTCATGATATATCTCCCTTGTATATAAACTTACTAAGCAAATTAGTTGCTTACCCTTGCTATATCATGACATTTATTTCAGCTAAGCCTGAAGGATCCAATACGAAGGACAAAGGCAAGGGCAAGATCCAGGAATAGTTTGGAATGAATATTAATTATTATTATCTAATGGAAGTTCTTATGTAAACCTTTTGTAATATGAATGGTGTGTTTAAGTTAAGGTTAAGAAGACCTTGGGACCATGCTATGGAAACTTTATTATAATGAACAATGTATGTTTATTATTTCGTAATAGTTATAGAATGCTTATGATGATGATAGATCGTGAGCACCGAATCTGAGGTTAGAGAACCTGGATTTGGGGGCGTCACAGGTTGGTATCAAAGCTGTAGGTTATAAACATTAGAAATGCGAAACCTAGGTTATAACCTTAGTAGAAAACTCTTATAGAGTATGTTAGGAGATGGATTGTGGAAATTTATCGAGTTTGTGTTGTACTTAATAAAATATTATTTCATTTTATCAATGAATATATTTTATTGTGGTACTGATGTTGGTTTTATTTATGGTGATTGTAGGATGTCTGACGAGCGCCAGGACAGTCACTCAGTAGATCAGGAGGTCATTAAGCGTGAGGTTACGGAAGAAGCCCCTCAGGGTCCTCTTATAGGGGATTTGTTGAGGAGAATCAATCAATTGGAAGGCAGGGTGGGAGAACTGGAGGTTGAAAACCACACACTTCAGTTCACAGAAGGTCAATACAAGGAGGCGGCTTATCAAGCCCATATGGAGGTAGTCGAGCAGAAGGGAAAGTTGGATGAGTCCCAGTTGCAAGTTGAGATGCTGAGGGTACAGCTAGAGCATGAAAAGGCAAAGTTCGGAGAGCTGAGTATAGAGCATCTGGCGATGCGGGGCGAGTTTGACATGGAGATTGCAGACAAGATTCGCGTGGAGGAGGCATTTTATGAGTCAGCCCAGCGGGTGGACCAATTGGAGTTAGAACTGCAGGCCATGAAGGTCAGGGCCGAGACTTTAGGACTGGCGCTAGACACAGCGTATGAGGGCCAGCGCAGTGGGACTAGGAGGGCGCAGTTCGAGATAGGAGAGTCGAGTCGATCCGTTCGACGTAGAGCTATGGAGGGGTGGTTTCCCCCGGAGCCTGTTCAGGTGACCCAGCAGGGCCACCAGTGATGATTATGCTGTGGACTAGTTGTAGATAGAGGCATTAGTACCCCTTTTGTGTAATAGGGTTTTATGTTGATGTAAACCTCAGCAGGTGTGAGGTAGTAGGTAGTTAGGTAGTATCCCTATTTGTGTTTGTAGGGAAGTATCATTTTGAGTTAATCCCATCTTTTGTGTTTAAAATGGGATAGTAGTATTTATAAGAATATACCTGTATTAATCATGTGAGACACTGAAGATTGGTATATGAATATAAATGCATTATTATTATGATATGTGTTGAAAAAATTTTAAATAGTAAATTGTCTATTTAATGTTATGTGAGTCTAGTAGACTGATTTGGAAAATTTTCTTTAAAAACAAACTTAACCCACTAATTAGGGAGAAAGACTTCCAAAATCTTGGTAATTTAAAACTCTCCCATAATGATCATATGATTGTTGAATACAGTAGCGTGTTACATGCTAAGTACTTATATGATAATAAAACCCGAGTAACGTGTTAAAATTTTGTTCCACAAGATAATGCCGCCCAGACGTGTACTAAGGAACCAAGAGATCGAAGAGTCAGTTAATAATGCAGCGGGAGCTCAACCAAACCCAATGCAAGACTTTATCAACATGATGACTGAAGCTATGAGGAATCAAGCTCAACCTGCAGGAAATCAGGCGGGAAACCAATTAGCCAACTTTAAGGACTTCAAGGCCGTAGGACCACCGGAGTTTAGAGGAACAGCAGACCCGTTAGAGGCCCAGACATGGATGAAGGAGATTGAGAAGGCCTTCATTATTGCTAGGGTAGCAGAAGAACAGAAAACAATTTTTGCTACCTACTTAATGAAGGGTGAGGCTAACTATTGGTGGGAGGCCAACCAGAACAAAGCCGGGACTGGAATCGTGACTTGGGAAGCGTTCAAGAAGTTGTTCTTTGAGAACTACTTCCCTGAGAGTACACAAGCGAGAATGGAGATCAAATTTTTGGAATTGAAGCAGGAGAATATGTCAGTGTCAGAGTACGCTGCAAAGTTTAATGAATTGGCCAGATTCGCTCCACATCAGGTAGACACGGAGGTGAGGAAAGCAAGAAGGTTCGAAAATGGACTTAAGCCGTGGATTTATAGTAAGGTAGCGGTTCTACAAATCACGTCATTCTCAACTCTGTTGGAGAAAGCTCTCATAGCAGAAGGTGGAAGCGAAGCAGTCTCAAAGTACAATCGGGAGAAGAATAAGAAGAAAGTAGAAGGTGGGAATCAGAATGTTAGCGGTGGCGGTAGCAACAACAAGAAGCGGAAATGGAGCAGTGGGGGTAGTAATTTGGAGATTCAGCAAGGAAGTGTCCAACAAAAGAAGTCAGTGTGTGGGAACTGTGGAAAGGGTCACTCGGGAGAGTGCTTGAAAGGAAAAACGGTATGTTATACCTGTGGACAAGAAGGGCATACCTCACCCAATTGTTCTAAGGTGAAGAAGGGAGGTTGTTTTAACTGTGGTGAATTGGGACATCGGATCAAGGATTGCCCAAAGAAGAAAAGCACAGATGGCGGAAACGGCAATAGGGGCAATAACACTAAGACAACCAGTGGAGGACCAACCCAGCCAAACAAGCCGACAGCGAGGACATTCAATATGACAGTGCAAGATGCCGTGGCATCCAGGGAGGTGGTGTCAGGTATAATTCCGATCAACGATATAAATGCCCATGTGTTATTCGATTCGGGAGCTTCATGTTCTTTTGTATCTGATGAATTTGCTCAAAGATTAAGTTTACCTCGTGAACTATTAGAACACCCAATGAATGTAGAAGTAGCAAACAAAGAAATTATTCCTGTAGACTACATACATAGGAACTGTTGTGCTGATGTACGAGGGTTTAAGCTTAACGTGGATTTGATACCGATTCATCTTGGAGAGTTTGATGTAATCCTCGGGATGGATTGGTTATCAAGTCACAGAGCGATCATTGACTGTAAGAAAAAGTGCGTACACCTAAAGACTCCGAATAAGTCAAAGGTGGTATTTTATGGCAGTAAATCGCCGAGACAATCTTGTTGTCTGACGATGATGCAAGCAAAGAAGTTGCTTAGGAAAGGTTGTATAGGTTATTTGGCTCACATTGTGGATACCCGCAGAGTCGAGGGTGAACTGGGTCAGATACCTATTGTAAGGGAATTCGTCGACGTCTTCCCAGATGAGATTCCGGGATTGCCACCAGATAGAGAGATAGAGTTTGTTATCGATTTGGCACCAGGGACATCACCGGTATACAAAGCGCCGTATCGTATGGCTCCGGTAGAAATGAAGGAACTGATGATTCAACTACAAGAATTGTTAGATAAGGGATACATTCGACCGAGCGTATCACCGTGGGGAGCACCAGTCTTATTCGTAAAGAAGAAGGATGGGTCATTAAGGCTTTGTATCGACTACCGGGAGTTAAACAAGGTCACCATTAAGAACAAGTACCCGTTGCCCAGGATCGACGATTTGTTTGATCAGTTGAAGGGGGCAAAATATTTTTCAAAAATCGACTTGAGGACCGGTTATCACCAACTGAAGGTGAGGCAGGAGGATGTTCCAAAGACGGCATTCAGAACTCGGTATGGACACTTTGAGTTTCTGGTAATGTCTTTTGGGTTGACGAATGCGCCAGCAGCATTCATGGACTTGATGAACAGAGTGTTTAAACTGTATTTGGATAAGTTTGTTGTCGTGTTCATCGATGACATTCTGGTATATTCAGAGACAGAGGAAGAGCACGCTGAACATCTAAGGATAGTGTTGGAGACGTTAAGGAGGGAGAAGTTGTATGCAAAGTTCTCTAAGTGTGAGTTTTGGTTGCGGAGAGTGCAGTTTTTGGGTCACGTTATCGACATGGATGGTGTTTCGGTGGATCCAGTAAAAGTAGAAGCGGTTATCAACTGGGAACAGCCAAAGACGCCGACAGAAATTAGGAGTTTCTTGGGATTAGCAGGATACTATCGGAGATTCATCCAAGATTTTTCAAAGATAGCATCACCATTGACCAACCTTACCAGAAAGACAGTAAAGTTCATTTGGACGGAGAAATGTGAAGAGAGTTTCATGGAATTGAAGAAGAGGCTCAGTCAGGCACCTGTGTTGACTTTACCAGACAACACGGGAGGATTTGTAGTGTATAGTGATGCGTCACACAAGGGTCTTGGTTGTGTACTGATGCAGCATGGCAAGGTTATTGCGTACGCTTCACGTCAGCTGAAGGACTATGAGAAGGGTTATCCGACTCATGACCTGGAATTAGCAGCAGTAGTTTTTGCCTTGAAGATTTGGAGGCACTATTTGTATGGCGAGAAGTGTGAGATATATACAGATCACAAGAGTCTGAAGTATATCTTCACGCAGAAAGAGCTAAATATGAGGCAGCGCCGATGGCTAGAATTGATCAAGGATTATGATTGTGAGATTCTGTACCATCCAGGAAAAGCAAATGTAGTGGCAGATGCCCTGAGCAGAAAAGGCAGAGAGAAGTTACTGAAGTTGACCATTCAAGAGGAATTGGTGAAAGATTTCGAACGACTTGACTTAGAAGTTAAGTATTCGATGGAGACCAACGAGAAATTATTTACAGTAGCAGCGAGCCCGACTTTATTAGATAAGGTTAAAGAGGCTCAAGAGAAGGACGAAGATTGCGACAACATCAAGAAGCGGTTAGCTGAAGGGGATGAATTGAAATACAAGATTGATGGCACCGGACTGCTGAGATTCGAAGGGCGAATTTGGGTACCGCTAGTACCAGAACTAAGAGAAGAGATTTTGCGAGAAGTGCATAGTACGAGGTACTCGATACACCCAGGAAGCACAAAAATGTATCAAGACTTGCGTCAACACTTTTGGTGGCCAAACATGAAGAGAGAGGTTGCAGAATGCGTCAGCAGATGTCTAACTTGTCAGAGAGTCAAGGCAGAGCATCAACGACCGAGTGGATTACTACAGCCTTTAGAGATTCCAGAGTGGAAGTGGGAGCACATCACAATGGATTTTGTGGTGGGACTTCCAGCAACGCAAAAAGGACACGATGCCATATGGGTGATTATAGATCGTCTTACGAAGTCAGCTCACTTTTTGCCGATCAAGATCAGGTATAATTTGGACCAGCTAGCCAAATTGTATATCAAAGAAATTATCTCGAGGCATGGCGTACCGGTATCTATTGTGTCGGATAGAGATCCGCGATTCACGTCAAACTTTTGGAAGAGCCTTCAGGAAAGAATGGGGACGCAACTACGGATGAGCACCGCGTATCATCCGCAGACCGATGGGCAAAGCGAGAGAACAATTCAAACACTTGAAGACATGCTCAGAGCTTGTGTGATGGACTTCAAGGGTAGCTGGGAGGATCATCTTCCATTAGTAGAGTTCGCATACAACAATAGTTATCACGCCAGCATCGGAATGCCGCCGTACGAAGCACTGTATGGAAGGAAATGTAGAACGCCCTTATGCTGGGATGAAGTGGGTGAACGTCGATTGTTGGGACCAGAACTGGTACAGCAAACTATAGAGATCATCAAGGTGATAAGAGCCCGATTGGTAGCAGCTCAAGATCGCCAGAAGAAGTATGCAGACTTACATCGCCAGAAGAGAGATTTTGAGGTGGGAAGCCATGCATTTTTGAAAGTATCTCCCTGGAAAGGGAAGATAAGGTTTGGAAAGAAAGGTAAACTGAGTCCGAGATTTATTGGACCTTTTGAGATCTTAAGAAAGATAGGCGAAGTGGCGTACGAGGTAGCTCTACCTCCTGAACTGGAACATATTCATAATGTGTTTCATGTGTCAGTGCTACGACCATACAAGCCTGATTACAAGCACGTGATATCGTACGAGCCAATTCAGGTAGAAAAGGATTTGTCGTACGAGGAAATTCCAGTTGAAATTTTAGATAGAAAAGAACAGAAATTACGAAATAAGGTTATACATTCTGTAAAGGTTCTTTGGAGGAACCACAATGCTGAAGAAGCTACGTGGGAACTCGAAGAAACGATGAGGGAAAGTTATCCACATATTTTTGAGTAAACCTGTAAGTAATTCCGGGGACGGAATTCTTATAAGGGGGGGAGGATGTAATAACCGTGAATTTTAAGTCACTATATATGTATATACATTATTAATATTTAAAAACTTTGTGTTATACAGTGATTTAATATGTGACAATATATGTGAAATGGTGCATGGGTCAATTAACATGTATGTTATAGTTATGGATATATACATTTATAGGTTTCATTAAAAATGAAAGCCTCGTAACCTAATTATAAATTAGGTGAGACAATTAAATAATCTAAGGGTTATGGTAATAAGGAGATGTTAGTATTTAAAATGTATACTAACTTAAGTGGATAATCTTATTATTTCAAGTGACTAATAATTTTAAACCTAATTCTTGTGAACCTAATTAGGTTATGAGCTAAAGTCACATGTATAGGTAATTAAATTTCATAAGATTAGGAATGGAAACCCTAAATAATTAAATTGGGTAACATATATTAAAATTGTTAGACTATGTTTATTACATAGCCCAAAACAATTAAAGGAGAAGCCCAAAAGAAATAAATGCAAGCCCAAACTTAGCCCACTTGATTAAGGGTATTTTAGACATTTGATTTATCTAATTTATGCATTAAAATAAAAGCTAAATGAAGGAGTTAGTGGGCATAAATATGGCTGGCCACATTAGCCTTTTAAGGCAACTAATTAAGCTAAGCAAGGTCCATTTGTAGTAACTCTTACACAAAAGGACATGGTTGTCAAGCTCCCATTGGTTGCCACTTTATTAAGCATCCTTAATCATGATTAGACTAATTAAAGTGATAAGACAAAGCTTCTATCCATTGGTTAAAGAAAGTATGGGGGATAATAGCTAGATACACTAAGTGTATCTATATTTTTTGTAAGTATCCTTTTACTTCATCTTTTCATTTCATTTCATTTCTTCTCTCATTCTTCCTCTTATAATTTCTCCCAAGCTAGCCACTTCTAGAGAGAGAAAGGAGAGAGAGGTTTGGCCATATATATAGAGAGAGAGGAGTGCTAGTTTGTTAATGCATCCAAAGTTCATCACTTACTTTGGTAAATCAAGGAAGGTTGCCATTAAATCAAGGTATAACATAACCTTCATTTTCTTCTTCTACTTTGTTTTTTTTTTTTCTTTAGCTTGAGTTTTGTTGGGGTTATGAACAAATACTCAAGATACCCTAGTCCTACATATCATAATGTATAGAACTAAGTATTTTGAGTGTTAGATCAAAGGCTTAGAGGAAGAATATGAGCATATGTTCTCCAAGGGTGAAAACTCTTGTTTTCTTCCACTAAATCTTGTGTAACTCAAGTTTTCCAACTTAGATTTGTGATCCGTCGAAGGGGGGTGCTAGATGCATGAGTTATCTAGTAAACCCAAGTGATAGAACACAAATCTAACAAGTTTTGAATCCTTTGGAGCTGATTTCTCCAAAATAGCGCACTTAGAAGGTTAAGGGTTCAAAAACCCTAAAATAGTTTCTGTCCTATTTTTCTTGGGTCTGTTTCGGACAGCTTCATGTCCCTTAAAAATCTGGGAAAATTCACAGAGGTACCTTGAGAAGTTATCTACGTGTAGGAAAAAGAACGGACACGTTTCGAGTTATAGATTGTGCGTAATGACTATTTCCGTAAAGGACTCCTAAAACTTTACCGTCGAATATCTCACTGTGTATACACTGAAAAATTCTGAAATTTTTACAGTAGGTTCATATATGTTAGAAGAACATACCCTGAAAATTTCAGATTTTTCTGAGCAAAACTCAATTTATTAAAAATAAAGCAAGATCCGAGTGTTTTGGGAACTTTAAAAATAGTAGATCAATTTCTAAAATTCCAGAAAAATTTGGGGATCCTTATAGGTTCATATTGTGTCAAAGTACAGAAGCTGAGAATTTTTGGAGTAAGTTTACTATTTTTCCTAAAAATGGTTAAGTTATGAATAAAAGGAAATAAATAGTTAAATGATGTCTTTAATAAGAAAAAGGTGATTTTTATGCTTAAATACTCATAATATATCATATCATGACTATCTTAGAGCATTTTGGTAATTTATGATAATAAATATTATTTATGACATTTTATGGATATTAAATAAGAGGTTTAATAAATGATGAACAATTAGAATAAATTATTTATTAATCCAATAAATTATTAGAATATTATTATGATATTAATAATATTAGAATATGATAGTGATAAGTAAATAAAAATATTAAGAATAAAATTTCTTTAAAATATTATTAAATGGTTAATAATATTTGATTTAAGCATTGATAAATGATTAAAGTATTATTAAATAATTAATAATATTAGTAATAGAATAAGATATTATTAAATGATTAATAATATTAGTAAATGAATAAAATATTATTAAATGATTAATAATATTAAATGATTAATGATACTAAAGCATAAGTAAGATATTATTAAAGTAATAATATTAATTAAAATATTATTAAGAGGATTAATAATATTAGTAAGGTATTAAAATATTATTAACTTTATTAAGATGTTAATAATATTAGTAAGCAAATGAAAATATTATTAGGGAACTAATAATACTAAGAGGTGAATTAAATATTATCAAGATCAAGAATATTATGTGGTTATAGTAACATTATCAAGACATGATAATGTTTATAAGAACTAAATATAATGCATAATATTTATGTGATTACATAATCTAATGTTATACTATGACTAATTGAAAGATTGACTATAGGTCTCTCAAAGGAAGATAATTTAACTGCATAGTGGATATAAATTAATTACGTAGCCGTAATCTACAGACGAGGCAAGTGTCCTAACTCAAACTCGAGTTATTATTTTCAAAGCATGTTAGTGAATAATTATTGATGATTATTCACATCTATATTGATTATTGAAATTCGTACTTTGTTCAATTGAATTCCTATTCTATTAGTATTGAACTGTGAATTAAATTAAAGATCTTTCATTTACGAACTGTTTATGAGATAGATCTATGCTAATTGTATCAGCTAGATCAAGCATGTTTAAATTTGTTAAATCAAATGTATTTTAAAAAGCTGTTCTTATTAAATTGATATGATAAGAACTCTTGACTGAGAAAAGGACGAATTTGATTAAGGCATGATATCGATGCCGGAATATTAAGTGTTTATGCATAAATCACGGGGTATGAAAGGCTGATCCCCTTGAATACTAAAACTTATTAAGAGGTCCAGTTTAAATTACTGAGAACCTTGGCAAATGTTCATGGTTATCTCAAAACCACTCAGTTCATATTATTCAATTATTCGAATATTCAATTGTTGATTATTAATTCATGTTCCTTCACAACCTTATATTATTGTTGAACATTGAAAGCAAAACTTCTTTCTAGTCATGATATATCTCCCTTGTATATAAACTTACTAAGCAAATTAGTTGCTTACCCTTGCTATATCATGACATTTATTTCAGCTAAGCCTGAAGGATCCAATACGAAGGACAAAGGCAAGGGCAAGATCCAGGAATAGTTTGGAATGAATATTAATTATTATTATCTAATGGAAGTTCTTATGTAAACCTTTTGTAATATGAATGGTGTGTTTAAGTTAAGGTTAAGAAGACCTTGGGACCATGCTATGGAAACTTTATTATAATGAACAATGTATGTTTATTATTTCGTAATAGTTATAGAATGCTTATGATGATGATAGATCGTGAGCACCGAATCTGAGGTTAGAGAACCTGGATTTGGGGGCGTCACAATAATTGTAATGAAGACTTTATTTGAATTTGGATACTGTCTACGAGATAATATTCGTGTTAAAACTCGTAGCTACGTTTTGTCGTACTGTATAAATGAAGTTTGTATTTGAGTTCTGTACCATATATTTGGCGACTCAGAATGGGTGATGTATACCTATTTTGGGGGAGTCATAGGCATGTCGGCCGTGTAGATTTATTTGGCGAGCTGGGTATTGATTCTGATGATGGGGAGCCTATGGAGTACACTAATTCTCCAATCGAGGATGAGCTATTTACTAGTTTGTCAGTAGCTCTGGTTGATTCCCTCAGTATTCCTACTGTTGTGGCTCCACCTTCTGTAGAGTATTTAGAGTAGAAGTTACATCTGATGACGTTTGAGAAGGACCGTGCTAGGGCCTTGATGTTGACATCTCTTTCTGATAGAGATGTCACTTTTGTTGAGAGAGATTATGCTCTAGCTAGTAGGGATACCGCTGTTGTTGAGCAGTTCGAAAGGTTGACAAAGTTGAAGGGGTTTGGATTTTTGTTATTTTTGTGGTCAGACCGCAGTAGAGATGGTTTCCTACGTGCTCCTTTGTTTGAGGGAGATCAGGTCTGTGTAGTTCCAACCTAGCATGAAAAGGTTAAAAGTTGTATGTGGTGAAGGGTTTGGTTTTTTTTTGCAGAGGTTAGACCGCACCATAAATGCTACCTACGTACTCCCGTGTCTGGGGGATATCAGGTCTGCGTATTTCACTCTTTGGTAAGAACTGATGCGGTTAGAAAGGTTTTGAAAACCTAAATTGACTTATGGATTGATGATCCAAAACCAGGATGCTGATTTGTAGGTAACTTTAGACATAATACCTTTTTACGGTGTCTGAGTTGATAAGTTATGGAAATTCTTTGCCATCCATTTCTTGCAATCTAAGGGCTCCTCTTGTCAATACCTCCTTGACAATGAAAGGGCCTTCCCAGTTTGGGGTGAACTTTCCTTTAAATTGATCTTGATTATCAAGGACCTTTTTCAAGACCAAGTCATTTTCTTTGAACTGCCGTAGCTGAACTTTCTTGTTGTAGGATCGAGCGATCCTCTGTTGATATAATTTACCATGGAAAATGGTTGTGGCCCACCTTTTATCTATCAGAGATAATTGGTGGTACCGATCTTATAACCATTGGTCTTCCTCAATTCGAGTGTGACGCCCCCAGATCTATACTCCCACGGTATCCGATCTGGTGTTCATAATTTAATCAATTAATATAATGCATCCAAATCTATACACCCACGGTATCCGATTTGATGCTTATATCTAATTGAACTACTATACATATCTTACAAGATACAATTCCCATATATCAAAGGTTCACAATATCCCATAACAGATAATAATTTATTGTAGAACTATTAATATGTTTGGATACCCTCACTTGGATGTATAGACTGTATCTTTGAATATTATCTATTTATCCGAAATCCAGAGAATTAGTAATAACATAAAAAACTCATGTTACCAATACCCTCACTCAGATGTATAGTCTATATCTTGCGGATTACCCTATCGTATCGATAGTACCTATCTATCTAAAATTTAGAGTATCATGAACAACATGAACAGTCCATATTGCCAATACCCTCACTCAGATGTATAGTTCCCAACTATCTCAAAATAAATACAAAGTTCTATCTACATCTATTTATGTAAAGGAAACACGATTAAGAAAATAAAGGATGATATTATGTCATATATAAGGGTTCGATTACATGATTCTTCATAAAGAATTTCTTATTACAAAAGTATTACATCCAGCTAGATAGTAATTTATACTAATCTAAGCATGTCGCTTCCCATTGTTTACTTAAGATGTGTCAAGGTTACCATCTAATACTACAAAAGGAATGGTTTGCAAGAATGAGCTATGACATGCTCAGTAGGTTTTATATTTATAACACAATATAGGATTTGAAGAAGTATAACAGTTCAAAACTTTTCTCAACTGAGTGTTGTATACCATTTCTAGAATTTTAATCATTTCAACTATTTTTGGACTTTTTATTATTTCTGTCAGTCACAAAGACTTGAAAATCTTGTTCAGATGTGAGAAAGGGGATCAACCTATTCAACATCCTAGGAGTATGCATAGCATCCTAATCGTGCCCAACTTGCACCAAGTGTCAGATATACTGGCACACAATTTTTCCCTTCTGGGAGTTACAACTCAGTATTGGATGTCTTACCAAAGTAATTTAGTTTGACACAACAGTCTATGCTTTAATAAACAATAATGACATTTGAATAATGTTTCATTTCGTAGTTATGCTGAAGCTATAGCAATAACTTTATAATAATTGGTAATCAAGATTGGTTTGGTATAGTATATCAAAAGCAAATAAAGATAGTAATCATATTTAACGAATACACAGGGTTCGAGAACTTGTATAGATAACAAGATAGGTTAGGGAACTTACCTGAGCGAATATCGATTAAGCAACATTACTCGATTCGTTTATAAACACCAAAGATGTTCATTCATATAAGTCTAACACATTAGTATTGATAACAATACTCAAATACATAAACTATTCATGTTCGGGTTAAATTCGATATGATTTCGGTGTTCTAAAACTTTACTGGATAATTAATAAGCTAATATCTCGGTTAAACTTTAATTATAAGCTTTATTATATGTTTAGATAATTTGTATATCCTTTATAATAATTTTCGGAAGCTTATAATAATTTCTAGATATTTATTTATCCATTAAATAATTTTTAAATCATTTATTTCTATTTCTAAATAATTAATATTTACTTAGAAAATTATAAAAATCTTTTTTATTATTTTTAAATAATTTATAACCATTTAATATGATTTTTAAAACATTAATATCATTTTTAAATAATTATTTATTATTTATAAGTAATTATTCTAATTAATTTATTAATAACTTAATTATTAATAATATTTAAATAAATAAAATATTTATTAAATTTAAGTAAACATATTAAAAGTTAATTATTATAACTTCAAATAATTTTCAAAACTATTTTTATATTTATTTATTAATTATTTCTAATTTTATTAATTTATTTATTAAATTTATATTTACTATATGTCGCTAAAGCCCTATAGCGACAGAAAGTGTTGTTATAGGTGTTCTTCATTTTCTGGGGTCAATTTATTCAAGGCTTAGAGGTCACTTTGACCTTAATCTAACTCATAACTGTTGATGATTCTGGGTTTGTAAGTGTATAGGTATTATAGTACTCATATAGTAGTATAATAACATACCAAAATCAGGCTTTAACCTACATATAACAAGAAGTTATAAACGCTCAATGTCACCGTCAGAGCTGTTCTTGGGTTTCTGGGTAACCCAGACAGTGGTCATAGTCGGTCAACGCTTTTGTGGCTTCTATATCTTTCAATCCATGTGATAGATGTGTGTTTTGATTGTTGTAATATGTAGTCTATATATCAAGGTACATATATATTACAATGGTTTGGACAGAGTAAGATCCTAAGGTCTAGATTTATGTCGGTCAAAGTACAGCCAGAGGCTGTTTTGATGTTCATCAGTTTTTTGGGTTTTCCAGAAAACATAGTCATGCCCGGTCAATGATATTTGACCATTAATTCTAGTAATCCTATGAATTAATTAAGAGTTTAAGTGTCATGGATATGTAGTATGTATGTTAGGGTATCATTTAATAACACTTAGACATCCTAACAGCAAACAGAAAGCAATTTAAAGGTTGGTCAAAGTATCCGGCTCAACCTGTTCTTAAGATTTCTGGGTAACCCAGAAATTAGAACTTTGTGGTCGGTCAACCACTTTTGACCACTTATATCTTTCAATATATGATTCCAATTGAGATGTTTTCTTTTTCAGATTAAAGACCTCATGTAATACTACAACTAGCATACAATTAACAAACTAACTATTAACATACACGGATCTACAGGCTCTGACATTCGACTGTCAAACTTGTTTTTCCATAATTTCTAGATTGCCAAAAACATCATTTTGATGCATCTAGATGTTATGTAAACATGTTCTACCAACTTAGCATACTTACTAACATTATATTACACATATCTAAATATCTAAAGTACAGATTAAATATAACATCAAAGATCTAGGTTAAAATTAGGGTTTGCACCTTTTCTTGCCTGATTTTGATTTATGGCTTCTGATTCTATTCTTGCTATCACCAAGGCTTGTTTAGGTATGTTATATGAGTGTATAGGCATAGAAATTTCGTGGGTTTGCACTGAATTAGGGCTGCTATTTATAGAATTTCCAAGCTACGGTTTTTGGTTATTTTTTCACCTTTTTGCCTCTACAAAGATCTGATGGCTGATACTTGTGTTGCTTGGGAGTTGATACCTGGTCATGTGCAGTCTTAGGACTTGCTTTGATAAGTAATAACCTACTTGTGAGCTAGTTCATCATAATTAGTAGCTTGATTATGCCCTAATCCTCTTTAATCTTGATTAGGGTTTTGGTTTTTATGATTAGGGTTTAAGATAACCTAATTAGGTTTTAATCTAACCAATTAGGGTAAGGGTTTGTAAATTAGAGTTAAGGTTTGTAAATCTAGGGTTAGGGTTTCTCGATTTCAATATTAGGGTTCCTAACTTAGATTTTTTCACAAATCCTAAGAAGCACGACAAAGCGTTTTGTCAGTGTAAGCACGATAAAACAGCTTGTCAAAATACATATACCGAAAAGTCTGTTTTCGGAAGAAATTTTTTAAACACGACGTGTCAAGCACGTCAATTTTTGGACAAAAATTTATTTGATTTAATTGTGTAACAGAGTATATATTAACATAAAACACTATCAGAACGGAGAGATTTATTTAATATTACTGAATTTACATAACCGAGTGTTATTAGGGTTTTGGGGTTTCACATCAAACATCAATCAACACTCTCAGAGATTCCATTTCTACCTCTGTAGGGAGCACTGATTCCATGCCACAGGTTAATGATTAGGGGGTTGCCCTAGTGGAAGTGCACATTGACATTATGTAGGCTAATAGAGTCAGAGGCAACAAGTTAGGCCATCCTTTGTGATTGGCGGACATCTTTTGCATGATTTTTTTATGTTCTTATTTGTTGCTTCAACAACACCATTCATCTTTGGTCGATAGATGACAGAGTTGAGATGCTTGATGTGGAATTTGTTGCATAATTCCTCCATCAATTGGTTGTTAAGGTTTTTGGCATTGTCTGATACAATCACCTCTGGTTGTCCATATCGACAAATGACATTATTTCTGATGAAATCAATGATCACCTCTTTGGTAACTCTAGGAAAAGAGGCCGCTTCTACCCACTTGGTAAAGTAGTCTATCATGCCGAAGATAAATCGATGACCATTACTGGCTTTGGGCTCGATTGGCCTGATCACATCCATTCCCCACATTGAAAAGGGACATGGTGAACTTATATTGTGGAGTTCCCTTAGAGGGGCGTGGATAGAATTTCCATGAATTTGGCATTGATAACAACTCCTGACGTGATCATCACAGTCAGCTTTAAGAGAGATCCAATAATGCCCTGTTCTTAAGATCTTTTTGACAAGTAGAAGGCCGCTCATGTGTGGGCCACATACTCCACCATGGATTTGATCCATAAGTCTCTAGGCGTGGTCTTTGTCTATGCATCTTAGAAGGCCTAGTCCCGCATCCCTTTTGTAGAGTATATCTACGCTCAGATAGAATTTCATGGCCATTCTTTGTATCCACTTTCTTTCAGCTTGACTCGCCCCAGTGGGCATAGATCCATCTCTTAGATATTCCTTGATGGAATGGTTCCAAGGATGTTGGATGGGAGGCAGTTCATCCAATACTTCTCCGATGTAATTCCCATATGTTGGAGCCTTTTGGGTGGAAAATTTGATATTTAGAATGCCTCCCCTTTCAAATATGTTGATTAAAGAGCCCAAAGTTGCTAACGCATCCGCAAAGTCATTCATGTTCCGAGGAATGTGGAGGAAGGATATTTCTTCAAACTCCGAAGCCATCTGGATAACTTGTCGATGGTAAGGCAGCAAATACAATTCTTTGGTGTGATAGACCCAAGTGGTTTGTTTGATTACCAGCTCGGAATCTCCAAAGACAGTTAACCATTTGACGCCCATAGATTGGGCTAGTTTCAACCCCATTATACAGCCTTCATACTCAGCTGTGTTGTTGGTGTTAACAAATTGCAATTTGATAGCAACGGGACACTGTTCTCCCAAAGTAGACACCAGAATTGCTCCTGCTCTATCACCTTCCATGTTTACAGCTCCATCAAAATACATCTTTCATGATCGGACTGTATTCTCCTGATGGTGTTGTTGAATTGTCATTACCCATTCATCGGGGAAATATGTTTCCAAGGATTTAAAATCCCCTGATGGTGATGCGACCAGTTGATCCACAATTCCTTGACCTTTGAAAGATTTTTGGGTCACATAGATGATGTCGAATTGCTGGAGGAACAACTACCATTTGGATAAGTGACAATTCTACATGGGTTTGTTGAATACGTACTTGAAAGGATCCATACGGGATATGAGATGGGTTGTGTGACTATGGAGATAATGTTGTAATCTTATAGAGGCCCATGCTAATGCACAACAAGTCTTTTCAATCAAAGTGTACTTGTGCTCACTGCTACTGAATCTCTTGTTGAGATAATAGATAGCTCTTTCTTTGCCTCTATTATCTTTTTGTCCTAGCATGCAGCTCATGGCATTGTCATTGATTGACAGGTACATAAATAGGGGAACGTCATCACTGGGAGGTACCAAAATAGGAACTTTGATTAATTGTTCTTTGATGGAAATGAAGGCTTTTTGACACTCTTCGTTCCATTTCTTGGAGGAGTTCTTCTTGAACAACTTGAAGATGGGTTCACAAGTTGTTGTGAGTTGGGAGATGAATCTGCTGATGAAATTGATTCTTCCCAAAAATCCTTATATTTCCCTCTCTGTCTGGGACATGAGCATCTCAATAATGGCTTGAATTGTGGCAGGATCCAGCTCAATGCCTTTGTGGCTCACAAGAAATCCCAGCAACTTGCCTGACTTGACGTCGAAGGCACACTTGACCGGATATAGCTTTAAATTATACTTGTGCAACCGGTTGAAAAGCTTTTTAAGATGGTCTATGTGGTCCTCTTCTCTTCAGGATTTGACAATGATGTCATCCACATAGACTTCTATTTCTTTGTGCAATAAACTATGGAAAAGAGCCATCATGGCTTGCTGATAGGTAGCACCGGCATTGATGAGGCCGAATGACAACTGTCTGTAGCAAAAGGTTCCCCAGGGAGTGATGAATGTTGTCTTCTCCCGATCCTCTTCAGTAACCATGATCTGGTTGTACCCAACAAAGCACTCAACAAAAGAGTACATGTCATACTAAGCTGTATTGTCTACGAGTATGTGGATAAATGGTACCGGGAAGTTATCTTTGAGACAAGCTTTGTTCAAATCCCCATAATCCACGTATACTTGCACCTTTCCTCTAGTTTAGGTACGGGAACTTTACTGGATAGCCACTCAGGGTATGTTGATACCATGATGATGTTGGCTTTGAATTATTTCACAATTTCTTCCTTGACTTTCAAACTCCACTCAGGTTTCAATCGCCTGAGCTTTTGTTTGACTAGCTTGAATCCCTCTTTAATGGGTAGGTGATGAATGATGATATCAGTTGACAAACCGATCATGTCTTCATGAGACCATGCAAACACATCCTGGAATTGGGTCACTAAAGCAACCATGTCATTCCTTTAGCTTGGGGTAAGGTCCATGCCAATCTGGATTTGCTTGGGGTTTTCTGAGGTTCTGAGGTTGACGAAGGTGGTTTGATCAAGATTTAGTTTGGGCTTATCTTCGACCCATTATTTGATCTCCTCAGGCACCTCTTAGTCCTCTTGCTCAATCTCCATCAAGTCGGAGTCCAACTTTACATCAAAGTTGCAGTCATTGAGAAGAATTGGCATTCCATCAGCAAGTTTAGAAAAACCTAACTCTAGAGTCCTGAAAACAAAATGCTTTCATTTAATATATGAAACTGTTTGTTCATACAAAGTGTTAGCATGGAATGACAAAAGTAACTGCTAATACTATGCAGCAAAAGTAAGCAGTTAATGATATCTACAGGGTAGAGGGATTTTCTGCCCTTTTTACCCTTTTCGGTAAATGGAAGGAGTGCTGCTCCAATTGCCTAGGGTCAAGTCCTAGTGGACAGCTGTGATGAAAGGGCGGTTGTTATCCTCCTCCTTTTAGATAATGACCATGACTGAGTTCACATCAGGGTCAATGTTTTTCTTTGACCTGATCTCCTTAACCCTATTGATGCGAGGGATCAGGATCTGATCTTCTGAACAGTCATCATCTGGAATATCCTCGTTCATACCTTCGGTATGTACCAGGAAGTACATCTTTGATAACTTTCTCTTTATGTCTTGTTTACGCCTTTGATTCCTTTTCTCAATGTATGGGTCTAGAATTAGGACTTCGTTCCCACTAGCCATTCTGGGCTTAGGAAATAACATACCCGCCACAGAAACAAGAATCTCCAAATACAGTTAACCTTTTGACGCCCATGGATTGGGCTAGTTTAAACCCCATTATACAGCCTTCTTACTCAGCTGTGTTGTTGGTACTGACAAACTGCAACTTGATAGCAATGAGATATTGTTCTCCCAAAGTGGACACCAGAACTGCTCCTGCTCCGACACATTCCATGTTTACATCTCCATCAAAATACATCTTCCATGATAGGACTGTATCCTCTTGATGGTGTTGCTGAATTGTCATTATCACTAGCCCAGTAAGAAATATTATGACTAAGATAACGCAGAATAATTTATCGTTAGCCTTCAACAGTGTTAAACTGATAAAATATAACAAACATCAAGTTTAACTGCAGCGAAACAAGCAATCCATTAGAAGAGTCAAGTAGAGAATAAAATCTACTATCTTCTATGATTTAAATAGTTTTTCATCACTTTTATCGCTGAGACTCAGCTTAATAAATAATCCACATCATCCCTGCACTACAGCCAAGGATATTCATTAGTATCACGGCCACAAATTATCCATGCACTACGGGCTAAGGATATTCGTGTATTCATCAATGGTCATGATCATGCCAACAACTGTTCATCAATGCACTACGGGCCAATGAGGACTTTTACCACATCATTTGTAACATTACGGTCATGATTATACCAAATAATTCCTGGTCATAATCATACCAAGTCCATCTATGCACTACAGGCCACAGATGACTTTCAACATAATATAAACATGAGGATGATGACAATGATATAGGAATTCAATAAAAAAAGTTCAAGGATAAATTTTTAAAGATAATTTAATTTATCCAGAAATCAGTAACGTCCAAATTGTCAACATGATACTGCTTTGTAGAGTAAAATTCCAGAATAATATTGTACTAAAAATAATTTGGCCCGAAAACTTATCTATTTTTATCATAAATAGTACCTCGGGTGAATAGTACTCGAGTGAATAGTATCCCGTGAATAATACTTCGGGAATAGTAATCTCGTGAACAGTACTCCGGTATGAAAAAATTATAAAACTTATCAAGAATGCTCCGAATAATATTTTTATGAAAAGATATTGGATGAAGCGCAAATATCAAGGATATTCTACTAATTTCATGGAGTATAGAAGCCAAAATTTTAACACAACGGGTATAGAATCCGAAATCTGAAACGAAATAATATTACCTACATACTACAGAGTATGGAAGAAAATATTATGTCATATAAATACAGAATAAAAATAATATCCCTTACCTTGAAAAGAAGAGTATTCCAACTGGTATAGCGGTGATATTCTTGAAGAAAAGTTTCACTGTTTTCTACACTCAAAGCTTTCTAAAATTCTAAAGAAATACGCTCAAGATTATAGAAGAAGAATTCTCTGATTCTGGTGTGATTTTCAATTCTAACATAAGCGCCTATTTATAGGAAAATGCTAAAATGTGATAGGAGACTAAATAATAAAATAATATTATTATTTTTCAAAATTTCTACGCATGCCACCAACCAAGACCAAATTTCAGCCACCTCTAGTGGGTCCCACCAATTCAGCACATGTTTTCTACACCAACTAAAAGTGGGGCCCACCTATATTTTTAATAAAAATCATTTTATTTTCTGAAACTTCATAAATTAATAATAAATAGCCCTTTTATCAGAAAAATTTGAATCTCATGTCTATTCTATAGGAAATTAAATTCTCTACAACTTTGTAAGTTTAAGTTTTTTCAAATTCCAGACAGAAAATATCTGAAATCCATAAACGGATGATTTTCAATACCTCATAAAATTCATAACAAATCATACGCTAATTTTTAACGGTTCAAAAATTATGGACATATACTCAACTTATATATATATATATATATATATATATATATATATATATATATATACATATATATATATATATTTAACATATTCAAAAATCATAATGATGCAACAGTCGGATCAAAATTATAACTGACGCAATAGAGCTTTAAAAACACTGATTTGATTTTTAATACCTCCATTCTGACAAAATACTTCAACATTAATTCCTTCATTTATATCCACAAAAAAATTTATATTTTCTTATCATATAAATCAATAATTAATTATTCACAAATAATATTACAGAATCACAATTATGACAACTAGGCCGTTCCCAAGAAAGAGGGGGCTTTCCAATAAGAATTTCTCCTTACTGGCGCGCAATTAGGTGACCAAACCTCTCCTTGCCAAAACTTTCTAGACATTGCCAATAATGCTATCTAATAATATTATTCAAATAATATGAATTATTGATCTGATAATGAGAAATACTGTGCAGTGACAATTATTGAAATAACAATAATATAAAATATCAACGTAGCAATTATTGAATCAATAAAATAAAATATTGAACAGTAATTACTGTAACAATTATTGGGTAGTGCCTTCTTACATAAGAATCAATAATTCAAAAATACTGTGCAATACCGTGTGCTACTGTGCAACCCCGCGTATTATTGTATTTTAACCACTACGTATTCCAATAGTTAACGGTAAAACTTTCGCCGTTATTTTATAAAAAGATATTTTTGTCGTTTTCTCAATCCGACAATAATTCTGTTGTGGGGTCCACCAATGATTGTGTCGTCGTACGAATATTCCCTGTTAAAACGAATATTCCCCAACCAATCGAATATTATATAACAACTTGCGTACTTTGTAAAATTATAAATATTATCCACAACTATAACATTATATCAAATTCACTCCATAATATTTAAAAATGATATTTATAGAAAATTCATCTTTATTCATAAAAGTTGGGGTCTTACACAAAAATTACGGAAGCGCGATAAAATAAGAATTTAAAATTTTCAGACAAACCCATCACCAAGATCATACATTGTGCATAATTATCAATCAATAAAAAAGAGATGGAGATTAGATTCATACCCTTGTAGAACTAGCTTCCTCATGTACAAGTTCACCTCCAATCTTTTTCGCGTTCAACTTGAATCCACCGGGTTAGATTCCTTCCTTTGATCAACGTTAGCCACCCAAGTATTTGGCCTCTAGAGGTGATCCACAGGAAGAAGAAAATTTCAAGAAGATGGGTGTTTTGGCTCAAACCCTAATTTTTCTATCTTTGTAGAAAAAGGGGCGTACTCTCTAATAATTGGAATCACGTATATCTCACACACTAATATATGATATAATACTCCTCTTATAAAGATATCAGTTAATCTTATTAGGGATAATTAATTAAAATCTTTTAATTAATTTGTCTCCTAATCTTATTAGGAATAAATGAGAGTACTTACGTTAAATTAATTCTTAAACTTCTTTAGAAATTAAAATAATATTAATTGTAATAATATTAATAAGACTCCTCTTATTAATTAATAATTAATAATTTCAAAATATTAAATAATAAATATTAAGCTATTTAATTTATCCTATCACTATAGATTAAATTAAATACATTTAACATATTATTACAATTATGCCATTAAATTCTTAAATAATTATTCTTCCTTTTCGCGGTGTGACCTTTTAGGTTCTTCATATTAAACTGGTTGTGAATAAATCAATTAGAACAATTTTAATCTTATTTAAATAAATAGATTAAACTATTAATTTATTTAAATAAATAATATTTATTCTACAATAGGGATAAGCATCCCTAGCGATTAACAACTTTTCAGATAATATAGATTTCAACATTAATCATAAAAGAACATTTGAGTAAATAGTTACCGTACAATTCAATCCTTCCACCATACAATGTTCCAATTAAATATAAGACATAGAATTACTGTCAAGTCTTATTTTATTTAATTATATGCATTTCGATTCATAAATGCACAACTCCAAATAATGTAAATTAGAAACTCCTTTCTAATTTTATTATGCCTTAGCCAAGGACTACTGGGTTGTCATTTATCGAATCACATAGGACATTTCTCTTCTTTTACTAGAAGCGGTAGATTCTTTATTGATCATATATTACCTCCATACACAACTTATTATACCCAAGCATATCCTTTAATATATCCTAAGGGTCTTAAGGAATAAGTCAAAGTATAACTCATCATACACAAGATACTATGATGATCTCAAGTCCAAGGATCACTTGTACTACAATCACTACAGGAATTCCTATTGACAGGTAAGTAAAACTCCATTAAGTATTCCTTAGCGAGCCACGTTCAGTGAACTTAGCCTCCAATAAGCACCTACATACTTGCTTTAGTGTCTCCACACAAATGATCATGAGATCAATCATCCTCATCAAATGAGCAAGCAACGTATGTACCAATCTATCCAGATTCACTAATTCTCTTTTTAGTAATTCATCGATTGAGAACATTTTAATTTTTAAGCTATCTAAGAATTTAGATTTCGTTAGCATGATGTCATCATTATTCTAAAAATATTGCTTAAAACTATGGGTTTATCACATATTATTTGTAACATTCTATAATTTTAAATTATTATAATAAATATTTATTGATTTATATAAATATTTAATGGATAGGTTTATTGATTGAATAATTAATTGTTTAATTTGAGTGATGTAGTTTATTTAATTATTTGTTGAATAAATAATTAAATAGTAGATATTAAATATTTATTGGCAATATTAAATATTTATCGAATTATGGCAATTGGAATTGATGTGATTTAATTAATTATTTGTTGTGTAATTAATTAAGGAGCTAAATAAATTAGTTGTTATGAGATTTATAATAATTAATTTAATTAATAAGCTAGAGAGCTTATAATGGTTTTAAATAAATAATAATATGTTAAATGAGAAATTGTAGTTTAAAATATTAGTTGGTTAAATGAAATTATAATTATAAAAGAAATTATAATTATTTATGTGTTAAAGTAATTTAATAGATTAATGTTTTAATTGATTTATTTAATTAAATGAATGTGTGATTAATAACCTTATTATAAAGGAGTTATTAAAATAAATTAAAAGAGTTTAATTTAGTTTTGCCAAACATACCTTATTGTATAATAAGTCTTTAATCTATTAGAATTTTAGCAAACAAGGTATAAGGATTAATCTATTATGTTTTAATTCAATTTACCAAACAAGAGGTAAGGATTAATAGATTATTTTTATTTAGACTAGCCAAACAAGCCTTTTGGCTTTTAAATTTTAAAACTCCTATAACTGATATATTTATATCAGTACTTATATTATATCATTAATATATGTTATTATTATTATTACGTTATAATATTATACGTAAGATAGAAGAGAGAGAAAGGAGAAAAAGAGAAAACAAAGAGGAAGAAGAAGAAGAAAAGAAGAAAAAGTAAGAAGAAACTAGAGAGAATTGAGAGTTTTTTATAGGTTTTGAAGAAAAGCTTGATAATCAAAGAGTTAGAGTCATCATCTTCTTCATAATCCAAGGTAGGCCATCTTTTCTTTTGTAAAACTCTAAAATTTTTCTTCTTCCCAAAAAGTCTCTGTGAAAAATTTTATAAACGAAATTTTGTTATTATGATTATAATTTTGTATGATTATCAATTGTATATGTGTTTCATGAGTTATGCATGATCATAGAGAAATTAATTCATGTAAGTATGTAATTTATGAAGAAAATACTTCATAGAGAGTTTTTATGTATGAATATGGCTTTAGTTAAAATAGAAATTAAGGTCTAATTGGTTGTGGTATTGATAAATTGACTGTTAGAATTGCTAGAGTATGTAGAATCATAATCATGATGTGTAGAAATTTTTATTTTGATTTAATAACAAAGTCACAGTGTTAATTTTCATGGAAAATATCAAAATATGGAGTTTTGCCAAAAACAATGAAATTGGATGTTGTATAATTGATGTTTATGCTAATTGATGGATAGAAACATGTTAGGAGTACTCACAATATGTTTATATGATGTCTATATGCAATTTTCATGATAATCATTCTATTAGATTCGAGCTTTTTGGCCAATTTGGCTTTTTCTTTCATGGTTGCCGAAGCTGTCAGTCGACGCTGACAGTTCGCGCCGCGGCGCGGCCCAGCAGTTCATTGCTGGCGCCGCAGCGCCATCACCATGACGTAAGCGACCTGTTACACAATCACTGCGCCGCAGCACCGGCTCATAGTATAATCGCTGAGCCGCAGCGCCGACTCAGCGCCGCAGCGCGAGCCACAGTACAAACTCTGGCGCCGCGACGCGACTTGGCAGAACTGTTTGACAGTTTTGTTTAAATGTACAAAACTTGAAAATAAATGTTATGTGATAATTTCAGTATGATTAGACTATGAACTATCATGTTATTAAGTATTATCTACTTGAAAAAAATAATTGATTATGTGAATGGGTAATTCAACCCATATGATGAATGTAATTGTTTATATAAATGTACAATGTTGGTTAGGACTAATTATGTCAATATGACATATGTTTAGGGTATCAATTCAAGTGGTAAAAGTGTAGCTTGTGCTAAAGGCAAGTTTCCTAAACCTACATTTTACATTGAGCAAGTTTCTAAGCCTTGACTTTTGATATTTAGCAAGTTCTTTATTGTATAAATTTTCTAATCATTGGTGTTATTGAACTAATTATTAATTCAATTTCGATTATCATATAATGGTGTAAATTTATTTGGAGCAAGTTATTCTTGTACTTAACTTGTGGTTTAGCATGTACAATTATATACATGTTGTGGATGTTTATTATTCAATTAACCTTGTCTTATTATTGTTCAAGCAAGGTAGGTTATAATTATTCAAATTGTATGCTATTAGATTATCCCTAAAGCATGATGTCAATTTATAAACATTAATTAAACTATGATTATTCCATAGTATACAGTTATGTCGTTGTAATCAACTAACCCTTAGTTGATTACCGTTGAATTCTAAATTACCCCATGATGTATCCAAACCAAACTCACTTTGGTACGGACTTGTATTCTAAATACTGAGAAGAACAACTCTTTTATAAGAGGTTACGCTTAGCGTTGAAATGGTTGTGCACAATACATTGTACAAAGGGTTGATCCCCCTAAGTACGTGAAGTCCTTATAGTCTTATGACTGTTAAAGTTTAAGTTGAAAGATTACTTATAACTGTGGACATGATTCGTGGTCATTAGACCCTCAGTAAATGTTAAAGTTTTCAGAAAGTAATAGAATTTATTGTTCAGTTCTATTAAACTTAATATTGGCAAATGATGTAAAGTTAAATGATTTATCTATTATTATTTCAAGTGGGATTTGTTTGCTCACTCTTGCCTGTAAACTTTCTTACAGTTAAGGTTGAAACTGGTGATGTACCTAGCACCAGTAAAGGGAAAGGAAAGATGAAACAATGCTGAAGACCTGTAATAGATTGAATAGTTTATTTTCAGACTTGTTTAAAGATTGTAATGAATGTTATTTTAATTATTCCGCATGAATGAATGAATGTTTGTAAATGTTAGATAACCTGGGAGATTTATTTAAATTTAGTCCTGTATGGGCAGGTTTTATTTATTCAATTTTATTATAATTGGGTAGTTAGAAATGAATGTTTTGATTACGTGAACACCAAATCCTGAGGAAATGAAGTACCGGGATTTGGGGGTGTCACATTATTAAAACAGCACCATGTAGATAAATTAAAACCTTTAGTAAATGATTACTTTTATTAATAAACGAATAAGATTTTTACAAAGTATATACTTTATGTAACGACCGAGAAAAATCAGATTAATTTTATTTAATTAAATAATGAATAAAATTATATTTTATGTTATTATTATGTGTTACTAAGATGAAGGTTGTTCGGTAACCTAAATGTATCGGAATATCATAGTATTCTGGCTACGTGAAGGAATTAAAGTGTTTGAATTTCCAAGATGAAAATAAAAGCTTTCCGAGAAATTTTTCGAAAAACACTATTCATCAATTTCTGCTCGGGAATTATTTTTGAACTTTTGAGAAATACGTAACGATAGAATAATAAGGTAGGATGGACTACGTAATAATATTTCAGTTATGACAAACGTAATTTTTTCGCCTGCGTACTAAATTTAAGAATGTTAAGGAAAGTAAAGAATGAATGAATGATGATCGTATAGTAGCGAGTATTATACGAAGAAATGAATACGAGTATGATACGAAGTATTGTATGAGTATGTACGAAAGATGGTATAACGTATATGATGAATGATTATACAAACTAGTATACGTAAGGAATACGAGAATTTTACGTTAAACACTTAAATCCTATTATAATGGACTAATAGAATTAGTGTAGGATTTGTGTAGTAATTGGGCAAGCCCAAGTGAAAACTTGTTAAGGCCCGAGGATGTGAAATGCAAGCCCAATGTTAAGCCCAAAGTAATTAAACTTAAGCCCAAACTAAGAACAGGATCCGTGGATCGAACCGATAGGTCAACAGGTAAGAAAACCCATGGGGTAACCCATGTGGGCCCCATAAGTGAGTCATGGCTGGCCATATGTGGTGAGTAAGCAAGAGATAAGTTTTGTGTTGCCCAAGTAAGGAATAGTAAGGAGGTGGGATGGCCTAAAGTCCATAATGCCCTCACTTAGAAAATCCTGTAAATAGAAGAGTTTTGTTGGTCATTTCCCTTGCTCATTTTTCACCAACAAATTAGAGCTTATCATATATTGAGAGAGAAAAGTAAGAGCTAGATTTTCATAATCTAAGAAGAACCAAGCTTGATCATCAAGGGTAAGGATCCTAAACCATGATTCTCCATCTCTTCAATTTTTATTTGATAGAAAAGTGGATAGAGGTGGAGCATGTATGATAAGGAGTATAAGAATGACTATTAATGGACTTAAACCTTAATAAGTCATATTGTAAGGAAATCATAATTATGAAGTGATGAACTAATGAAGAACATGTATAGAATTAAATAAAATATGTTTGGTTAGGATGTTATAATGATGGAATGAATCCATTTTGAACGATATAAAAATCTCAAGTAACAAAGTTATGGCGAAATTTACGAGATTAGACGATAATCGTCGAAATCGTTAAATTCTCGGAATGAAAGTCAAAAGTCACCATTAGACTCGAAAACATTGGTTTTTGATGGAGAATAGTTTAAGATTGCATTCTAGAGTTGCGGACTTGAAAATGACTAAATTTCGACTTAGAACGAAGAAACGAGCTTTGAACGTTCACGAACGTTTAACGTTTTCGTAATAACGAACTAATCGGTGAATTCTGAGTTAAAAGATTCAAAAATGAAATATTTTCTAATGAAATCATAGAACATGTGATTTGTGAGCTAATGGCTTTTGAACGAGCCAATTCGGACGTAGAATGAGCAAGTTATGAGCCTGGAAAATTCACAGAAGAAAAAGTTCTGGGAAATTTTCTTTGAGACAGGGTTGGCGCCACAGTGCAGGCCAAGGAGGTGAAGTCGGTGCCGCAGTGCTAGGTCAGACCCTTATACACTGATGAGTGGCACCACAGCGCTGCCATTAGCAATGGGAATGGCGCCGCAGCGCCGAGACCGGGGCAAAGGTACTGAGGAGTCGCGCCGCAGCGCGAGCTCTATAAGCAAAGTTGGCGTCGCCGCGCCAGCACTAGGAGAAAGCTAGAGAAGAATAACAATGAAGGTAAAGGAAATGAAAGTTAACTGATGATAAATTATAACTTTAATTGACTTAATATAACATCCTTAAGGATGAGTAAACCTTAAGATTACAACTAAAAGTTGACGAACAAATACGTAAACTTAAATACAATGTAATACGATAAACTGTAATGAATGTTAGACAATCTAAGGCATAATTAGATTGAGAAGAAGGGTAAGATATATTAGTGAACATACTTGATTATATATGACCTAATTCGGTATGTTATGTGATCATGTATTGTATAATCCTTAAAGACTTAAAGGAAAAGAATAATAACTATAGAAGATGCTGAAGGCAAGTATTCTAAACCTTGTCTAAGTTCTTCTGGACAAGCTTTGTGATTCATGTATCTTACGCATGAATTGATGTATAATGAAGTCGAAGTCAATTCCTTCGGCTAGACTTAATGTGTTTTGTGGATTTTTCATAATATATCAAACTAATATAAATGTTGTTATCTTTTGCCAACTATTTTGGTATGGATTTCAAAGAAAGACTGAGTATGATAAACAAATGTTTTGTCTTCAAACAACAGGCGCGTGAGGTTTCCAAAACTTAAATGTACATACGTTTAAAGAAAGTAGTGTTGTACAACATAGAGTACTATAGGCTGATCACCTAGACGCGCTCGTAAGAAATGTCGGACTTACAAACTTGGTGTCGGGTTGTCCTTTTCAAAGAAAGAATGAAATGCTCAAGGTCTTGTACCGAAATTTATGTTTAAATGAGTGTTGTTCATTATCAAACGTTTTAAAGAAAAGTGAAGTGTTATTTTGAACTATCGATAGTACTTCGTAATTATTGATTCAGTTATTGAAGATATATGATTTATATGATTCAAACCTATTATTTAAATGAAATTGCCATACTTGTTGAGCTAGTTATGCTCACTATTGCTTGAACCATATGAATGCAGCTAAGACCGATCGGACTGATGGACCTAGTAAAGACAAAGGAAAGGCTAAGACGAATCAAGAAGTTGCCTTTGTAATAGTATAGGATGAATATTGTAATTATTTGATATTATGACAAGAACACATGTAATGGTTATAAGGAACCTGGGAATGGTAATATTGTTTTGGAATATATAGAAGACATATTCACTCTTTTGAGGCATTTTAATTGAATGTATGAGTGAACTGTAGCACCGTGTAGCACCATATGTCGGGTTGGAAGATACCCGAATTTGGGGGCGTCACACTTTATCATCAACATGATTGGCTTATGTGCATACTACTTTTAATCTACCACTTGTACTAAAGCCAATCGTCATGGTATCTCATACCCTTATACTATAAGTGACGATCATCCTGCTATTGGATAAGCTTCAGTATATGTCGACGTTGAGATTTTTATTTATCCCTTTCTGTTCTTGTATTTTGGTGTTCTCATTTTAGGTGAGATTTGTTTGAAAAAAACAAGTTTGAAAAGGTCCGACATGTATATATGTCGACGATTTGACTGTAAGAGTCGCAAGTTGGTTATTTTTAAATGGTTGCACCAACTCAATCGAGAAACGGTTTGCACAAAAACCTAGTGATGCGACACTATTTAACTAGTCTGGGAAACCAAAATTCGTTATGGTCCGAGGGCTTGATTAAGTGGAGGGAAGGTGTTAGGTACCCCCCGACTTCCGTGATAATACAATTACCGCCACTTCTTATTAAAACTTTTATTTGTGAATGTGTGTGTGTAACTTAGGTCTATATGCAGTTGTTTGGAAGTAGTATTATGCCTCGTTTGCGACTATATACAAAGGGTTTGACTTTTGTATAAAAGTTTAATTTTAACAAGATATAGCAGTGATGTTTTATAAAATAATTTTTTCAAACTCTTATGCTCAATAGTAATTGAGGCCTTTGATACTTTCATTTTATTATGTATTCGGCTTGTTTGCTTTTATTTTTGAGATGCGAGACATCTTTAAGAAAATAAGATACGTAGCAATGTCGAACTCCATGTGGGCATGAGAGCCATCTAAGGATATTCAGACACCGTAAATAATTTACAAGTTGGATGCAGCTGAAAATGTCTATCATGGTAACCGAATCTAGATTTTGATATAGAATCTGTGATCACATAATTCCTAGGCTCACATGAAAAAGTAATATGCACAAAAGCTAGAAAAAGAACTAGATTTGAGTAAATCTAAACTATTCCAGCTTCAATGGTTCCAGTTTAGTCACCATAAACCGGCCAAAGTGAGAAATAGTCAGATTTAGGCAAATCTAGCCCCCAGGCTGAAAGATTAAATATCTACATTATGAGAGTGAATAAAGCAGTTACATATATAAAAGTTGTAAATATATATATACATATATATATATATATATATATATGTGTGTGTGTGTGTGTGTGTGTGTGTGTGTGTATACGGTAAGGATCAAGAGCATTCTCCTTAAATAACATTCCTCCTTAAATAACATTCTTTTATTAAAACTACGTCATTTTGGAGGGACGCGATGACATTTTTGTAAATACAATGCCACAACGTATTTATAAAAATACCACCGCGTCCCTCCAAAACGACGTAGTTTTAATAAAAGAATGCTATTTAAGGAGGAATGCTATTTAAAGAGAATGCTCTTGATCCTGACCGTATATATATATATATATATATATATATATATATATATATATATATATATATATAAGTTGTAAACGCACCGGATATTGATAAGTAGGTTTTAGACCTACTCATTGGTTACCAACTCACGAGAATTATGCTCAACTTAAGTAGTTTTATTATGTTTTATTTGCGTTTTGTGCTTATTTTGTAGTATGCATTGATGGAACTCATATAGCAACATAAGGCGTGGAATAGCGTGGACTAACGTGGAATAGCAAGGATTGGCATGGATTAGCATGGATGGCATGAAGCTAGCAAAAGCATAGCTAGATGGACGTGAGCAAATGAGAAGGAGATCAATGAAATGGTGAAGTGCAGAAGTGAGGAAATGAAGAGCAAGCAAGCAACAAACAAAAAGAAGCAACAACAAGACAACATAAGATAGAATGTAGTAGTTGCGCGGCCGCGCTGCTTTAAAGACAAAACATTACGCGCCCGCGCTTAAGGCAAGATAGAGGCAGATCAGGCATTACGCGGCCGCGCTTCAACAAGGAAGGACTATGGCGCGCCCGCGTCATACAATCGGCAACTAACTCTATCGTGCGCCCGCGCTCGTAATACAGTGCAATCTCGTGCGCCCGCGCGAGTCTTCTTCAGTTAATTTTTGCTGACTTTTTGTAATTTGAATTTGAGCGTGTTTTGCTCAACTAAGACGATATGGTTGGTATCAGACGTGTTTTCTATGATAATTATTATTGTTCTTAGGTTTTAGCTACTCTAGAGAGGGTTTGAGCATAGGATTACTTCATTTTGCACTTCTCTTATTCTAGATTATTAAATAAAATCTAGTTTTCATTTCTAGAGATTGTTGGTGTATTGGACAAGTTTGGGAAACAGAACTTGCAGCTTGAATTTGCAGATTTAATTCTCTTATTTCTTCATAACTTTTGCTTGCTTTTCTATTTTAATGGTTTGCTTCAATCCCATAATGGCTTTTGGTTTAGAAATGAACTAAACTCCATTATGGGATTCTAATGGATTTTGATGTGTAGTTTAAATATGTATATCTGAATGTCTTGTTGAATATTTATCATTGGATTGCCCATTATGATTATGCAAAATGCTTGAATGCTTGATCAGCATTCACATTAGTCGCTTGTATGGATTTGGAAAATGAAATATAAGTATAGATTATATCGTAATGGCATATGTTCATGAGGCTGATTTGTTTAAGCTTTGTGATTCGTGAACCGGATAGACATATACCGGTCCACCGTATGTAGTCATGAAAAGAGCCTGCACTTTAATTCATTATTGATGTAATTTCACATAGACATATAGTGATTTTGGTAATAGTGATGCTTACATGAATTCTATTGATTGTGGATTTTGCGTAAATTAGACATAGTTAATTGAAAAATGGTTATGCTCTACTTTTGTGCTCTTGACTAGCTTTCCATGATAATTAATCAAACATGACATGAGGATTCCAATTTCGATGAAACATTAAATGAAATTAGAATCCCATTCTTCTCCAATTTGATTACATCACTTTAGTAATTATAATTTTTGTTTTGTTAATTAATTTAGAATTCAATTTAATTGTGAGTTAATTGTTTAAGCACATAGAAATAGTGATTAAGTTGTTGCATGATAAATTAGAGTTAACACCTTTCTCCGTGGATCGATACTTTTCTAACTCTGTACTACTTGTCGACCCATGTATACTTTCATAAGTTAGAGTCCTTTTTGTTAGACTAAAAAGGAGGCAACAAGTTTTTGGCGCCGTTGCCGGGGAAAGGCGTTTATTTTTAATATTGTCGTCATCAATTAAAGCTAGATTTGTGTGGCTTAGACAATTCTATTCTTATTCTTATTTCTATTTTATTTTTGTTTGAATTTCAGGTACTTGTGCATAGTATATACACACTCGATCGTCACATCCTAAGTTGATTCCTGCACAGAAAAATATCAACGGTAGTGCTTGGAGATCGAGAGCACGTAGAAATATACAAGTAGATTTTGAAACTTAATCATCCAGTATGGCAGCAGAAGAGCAAAGAGAGGAACATCGGGCCTTAAGAGATTATTCAATGCCAAAAATGAATGGGTTATAGTCGAGCATTGTGAGGCCAGTTATAGCAGCCAACACCTTCGAGATCAAGTCGGGAACTATTCAAATGGTTCAAAATATGGTCCAGTTTGGGGGTGCTGCTACAGATGATCCGAATGAACACCTATTGAGCTTTATAGAGACATGTGATACCTTCAAGTATAATGGGGTGTTAGAAGATGCAATCAGGCTTAGACTATTTCCATTTACTTTGTGGGACAAGGCGGGAAGTTGGCTTCATTCATTGCCAGCGGGGTCTATTACAACATGGGAGGACTTAGCACAAAAGTTCTTAGCCAAATTTTTCCCAATGGCTAAGACTTGTAAAATGAGGACAACGATTTCCCAGTTTGAACAACAGCAGGGTGAGTCATTATATGAAGCTTGGGAACGGTGTAAAGAGATGCTAAGGAAATGTCCCCATCATGGAATGCCGGATTGGATGGTGATAAATACTTTTTATAATGGATTGGGTTGGCAATCAAGGCCGATTGTAGATGCAGCTGTAGGAGGAGACTTATGGGCTAAGAGCTATTAAGAGGCTTATGATCATAAAGAGACAAGGGCAGCTAATGATTTTTAGAATCCTACGGCCATGATACCACAGTCTAAAGTTACAGGAGTGTTAGAGGTGGATGTTATTACATAGTTATCAGCTCAGATGGCATCTATGGCTAAGAAGATTGACTCTTTGGCAGAGAATAAAAGTAAGTCAGTTGCTTATGTATGTGAAATATGTGCGGGGTCACATTCAACTGACCAGTGTGCTATCAGCTCAGAATCGGTGCAATACGTGAGTAACTACCAAAATCCTCAGAATCAGTTTTAGAACTCTTACCACCCTAATAACCACAACCATCCAAATTTCAGCTGGAGCAGCAACCAAAACAATCAAAATCAACAAAATCAACAGTTTTAACCTCAACATCAGTTTCAGTCACAACCATCTAACCAATAGTTTGCACCAAAACCACCCTACCCTCTAGGATTTCAACAGCAACCACAACATCATCAACCATCTGCACCTCAGCCAGAGAAGAAGTCAAAGATGGAGGAGATGATGATTAAGTACATGGCGAATACCGAGGTAATGATCAAGAGCCATGTAGTGGCTATAAAGAATTTGGAGACTCAGATGGGCCAAATGGCCAATACACTGAACAACAGGCCACAAGGGACATTACCAAGTACAATAGAAGCTAATCCAAGAAGGGAGGGTAAAGAACAATGTCAGGCTATAACTCTCAGATCAGGGAAGCAGGCAGGTTCACAACATGGCGTGCCCGCACCACTTTTATAAGGGGAAAATGCGCGGTCGCGCGACGAATAGAATGGTTCTGAAGATGCTTTGTTTAAAGAAGGTTCTGAGAAAGGGGAAATGAAGAAGAAGAGTGAAGAGTTACCTGAGAAGTCAGAAACTAGAATACCAGATGTTCATCCCCCTGTTCCATATCCACAGAGACTACATAAACATAGGGAAGATATGCAGTTCAGCAAGTTTTTGGAGGTGTTCAAGAAGCTACAGATAAATATACCTTTCGCTGAGGCATTGGAGCAGATGCCAAGTTATGAAAAGTTTATGAAAGGGATATTATCAAGGAAGAAGATATTTGAAGATTTTGAGACAATAGCTTTAACTGAAGACTGCAGTGCAATGCTCCAACACAAGTTACCTCCAAAGTTAAAGGATCCGGGCAGTTTCACGATACCTTGTTTAATTGGAAAGATGAGTTTCAACAAGTGCTTGTGCGATCTAGAGGCGAGCATTAATTTGATGCTATTGTCAGTGTTCAACCAGTTGGGGTTGCTGGTTCCAAGGCTGACAAATATTTCTCTACAGCTAGCTGACAAGTCCATTACTTATCCACGGGGTATTGTAGAAGATGTGCTGGTTAAAGTGGATAAATTCATCTTCCTGATTGATTTCATCATCTTAGATTATGAAGAAGATAGAGTATACCGATCATTCTTGGAAGACCATTCCTAGCCACAGGAAGGACCTTGATAGATGTTCAGAAAGGTGAATTGACAATACAGGTTCATGATCAAGAAGTCACCTTCAATGTATTCAAGGCTATAAAATTCCCTACAGACGAAGAGAAATGTTTCAGGATTGATATGGTGGATAAGGTGTTGATTGATGAAGTAGGGCATTTAGTGGATAATGAACCCTTACAGAGTGCTATTCTGGGTAATTCTGAGATTGAAGATGAGGAGATTACTGTGCTGGTTCAAATTCTTGACACAGTACCACACTTCAAAAAATTCAAGACTCCTGTTGAGCCACTAAAGAATGCTGGGGAGACATCAGTGAGACTTAAGCCATCTCTTGAGATGCCTCCAGAACTTGAATTAAAACCACTTCCAGACCACTTGAGGTATACATTTTTAAATGATAATTCAAAATTACTTGTGATTATTTCTTCTGCATTAACATCTTTTTAGGAAGAAAAAAAATACTACTAGAAGATGACAGTAAACCTTCAATGGAGCAACAACGGAGACTTAATCCAATTATAAAGGAAGTGTTCAAGAAGGAAGTTCTAAAATGGCTAGATGCAGGAATAATATATCCAATTTCAGACAGCTCGTGGGTGAGCCCAGTGCAGTGTGTGCCGAAAAAAGGGGGAATGACTGTAGTCTCCAACGAGAATAATGAACTGATACCGACGAGGACAGTAATGGGGTAGAGAGTCTGCATGGACTACTATAGACTTAATAAAGCTACAAGGAAAGATCACTTCCCACTTCTGTTTGTTGATCAGATGTTGGACAGACTAGCAGGTCATGAATTTTATTGCCTTATAGATGGGTATTCAGGCTACAATCAGATTATGATAGCTCTAGAAGATCAGGAAAAGATAACTTTCACATGTTCATATGTTACATTAGCCTTCAGAAGGATGTCTTTTGGTTTGTGTAATGCCCCAGCCACATTTCAGAGGTGTATGATGGCAATCTTTTCGGATATGGTGGAGCACAATGTGGAGGTGTTTATGGATGACTTCTTAGTATTCAATGATTCTTTTGATTTATGTGTAGAAAATTTGGTGATGGTATTGAAAAGTTGTATTGAAACGAATTTGGTTTTGAATTGGGAAAAGTGTCATTTTATGGTACAAAAAGGAATAATATTGGGACATAAGGTGTCGAAGAAAGGGTTATAGGTGGACAGGGCGAAGCTAGAGACCATTTAGAATTTGCCTCCACCAACTTCTGTTAAAGGTGTGCGCAATTTTTTAGGGCATGCAGGCTTCTACGGGAGGTTTGTTAAAGATTTCTCCAAGATCACAAAGCCACTATGCAGCTTATTAGAGAAGGATGCACAATTCAAGTTCGATGAAGATTGCATGTCTGCATTTGAGCATTTAAAGAGGAAGTTAACTAAATCACCAGTGATCACAGCACCAGATTGGGACCTATCATTCGAATTGATATGTTACGCCAGTGATTATGCTGTGGGGGCTGTTTTGGGCCAGAGAAGGGAAAAGATCTTTCATGTGGTATACTATGTGAGCAAGACCTTTACTGATGCTCAGTTGAACTATACCACCATAGAGAAGGAACTTTTGGCAATTGTGTATGCTTTTGACAAATTTTGAGCCTATTTGATTGGGACTAAGGTGATAGTGTACACAGATCATGCGACAATTCGATATTTGGTGGCAAAGAAAGATGTAAAACCTCGTTTAATTAGGTGGATACTTCTGTTGCAAGAATTTGATTTGGAGATCAAGGACAGAAAGGGTACTAAGAATCAAGTGGCGGACCACTTATCTAGACTGGAAAACCTGGTATGGGATGCAGATGACAAGATTATGATTAATGAATCCTTCCCAGATGAACAGTTATTTATGGTGAAAGGGGAAGTGCTATGGTTCGCAGATTTTGCTAACTACTTAGTGAGCAAGATAATTCCTTCTGACTTGGTTGGGTATCAAAAGAAGAAATTTTTGCATGATGTGAAGTGGTTTATATGGGATGAACCATACTTGTAAAAGTAATGTGCCAATCAGATGATAAGAAGATGTATCCCATACAGCGAGACAGAGATTATTTTGCAGGATTGCCACGCATCATTAAATGGAGGTCACTACGGTGGAGAAAGGACAGCGACTAGAGTGTTACAAGCATGATTCTATTGGCCGACGATTTTTAAAGATGCTTACAGCTTTGTCTAGAGATGTGACAGATGTCAAAGAGTCGGGAATATATCAAAGAGAAATGAGATGCCCTTGAACATAATCCTTGAGGTTGAAATTTTTGATGTGTGGGGGATAGACTTCATGGGGCCTTTCATTTCATCATATGGGAATCTATATATTTTATTGGCAATTGACTATGTTTCTAAGTGGGTGAAAGTGGCAACTCTTCCAACAAATGATGTTAAGGTGGTCCTAAGATTTTTACAAAGAAGTATTTTCACAAGGTTTGGGACACCAAGAGCCATCATTAGTGACGAGGGCAGCCATTTCTGTAATCGACAGTTCACAGCTCTGTTAGCTAAGTGTGGGGTGAATCATCACATTGCTACAGCTTACCATCCGCAGACTAATGGTCAAGCAGAGGTTTCAAATCGTGAGGTTAAGAGAATTTTGGAGAAGATAGTGAACCCCATAAGGAAGGACTGGTCACTGAAGTTAGATAATGATGTATGGGCCTACAGGACTGCTTATAAGACATCATTGAGAATGTCACCGTTTCAGTTTGTATATGGAAAAGCTTGTCACCTTCCCATGGAGCTCGAGCACAAGGCGTATTGGGCAATTAGGAAGCTCAATTTTGACTTGAAGGCTGCAGGAGAAAAATGCCTACTCCAACTCAATGAGTTGGATGAATTCAGATTGCAAGCCTACGAGAACTTCGAGCTATACAAGGAAAAGGTGAAGAGATGGCATGATCAAAAGATTATGGAAAGAGTGTTTGAACCGGGGCAAAGACATCTATTGTTTAATTCAAGACTTAAACTCTTCCCAAGGAAACTCAAGTCAAGGTGGTCGGGGCCATTTACTGTGAAGACGGTTTTTCCACATGGTGCAGTCGAGATATTTGATAAGTTCCCGAACAAGCCTTTCAAGGTCAATAGATAGAGGCTTACGTATTATTATGGTGGTGAGGTTGATAGGCAGAAGGTCACCTCAATTCTTTCCTCTATATGATTGGATCAGAGATAGTCAAGCTAATTAACTTTAACTTAGCGCTTGATGGGAGGCACCCCATTAATTCTATCATTACCTCTTGTTTAATTCTTCTGAAACATGTCTATTTCGTATCTGCATGTTAATTCTTGATAGCACATAATTTATGATATAAGTTTTGTTAGAGCTGCTTGTGAATGTCATTTTGATTAGGAGTAGCATATAAAGCATTCTGTTGGGATATATTCATTTATGTATGTTACTTAGTCATGTTTTGATCTTGGAGAGTTGTTATATCTCATTGTTGTCAATGTTGTATATGCAGGTGATTTGCAGAATGTCAGTAGCTACTGATTTCTATTTCAAAGTGCAGCTAAATTTTTGTTAGGATACAGGGCCGCGCGGCCGCGCAATTCAACAGTTCAAAAGTCGCGCACCCGCGCTAGGACATCAGCGCGCCCGCGCCATTAGCAAGTTCAAAAGGTGCGCGGCCGCACCCGAGACCGGAGCTAGAAAAATTTTAAGTTTTTAAAAAATGTGTCTCACTCCAACTCTCTTATATCAGTTACTTTGAAGACGTGCGTCTCTTCGTTTCTTTTCAAAACCGAAGCCTATCTTCTCCTCTCCCAAACTATTTCTTTCCAAGTTCAAATTCATCACCTCACTACGCATTCTACGCGTCAATTTCCTTCCCATGTTCAACATCTCATACATATCCTAGTTCAGTTTGTTAGGGTTTCTTCAAAGAGTGAGCAAAAATAATAAGTTTGAGGGTATTCGTTATTTGTCAGAATATACAGACTTTATTCCATCAGTAAAGTTCTTCTTCTCTTCATCAAGTGCAATGGGACCAAAAAGAGCACGTTCCTTTACTCCATCATTATAGTCTTCCTCCAGCAGTCAGAGTAAGGATGTAGTGGACCATACAAAGTTTATCAGCCTTGATGCCCAAATAGAGTACTACAGGATAGTAGCGAAGACCTTTATGAAGGAACGAGGTTTCAAGCTTGAGAAGCAAGATGGCCAGTTATGGGATATAATACCTGAAAGAGGATGGGTGGGAGTGACTGCTACTCTTATGCCTGTACCAATGGGAATTGTTCGGGAGTTTTATGCAAATGCCAAAGACACCATGAATGGGATATCTATGGTCAGAGGAGTTCAAGTGGACTATCGGCCACTATCGATCAGAGCAGTTTTTAGGATACTCGACACACTACCAACTGGTCGTGCTAAATGGGTCAAGGCTGCACGCTTCGAGACTGACTTGGACATAGTCATCACTAACTTGTTCATACTAGGGACACGGTGGAATTACAGGCCGGGAACGAATCAGCCTAGAACCTTCTAAGCCTCAACCCTTAATCGCTATGCTAAGGCTTGGAACTTGTTTATTTGTGTAAAGCTTATGCTATCATCACATCAACATGAGATCACAACTGAACGGGTATTTTATGAGGAATAGTCACAGGCAAGTACATCGATGTGGGCCACCTTATTCATCAGAATATATTATGCTATATGAGGGGGAGCACTATAGGAAGCATCCCACATGCGTCCAATGTTGCTAGTCTGTGTGCATAACAAGGGGTAACTTAGGATGATGAACAAATGCAGTACCTTAGCCAAGATATCACTCACGCAACTATTGCCAAATTCGAGGATTGGGTGGGAGGTACGCCACACCCTAGGGGTAAAGGCTTTATTCTACCAGCAGCATCATCGGTGCCATCTCTGCAGCCCACGCAAGCAACTAAATCAGGCACGTCAACCCAAGCCACTAATGTCCATGATGATCGTCTTCTCTGAAGGTTGAAGAGGAAGGTCGACGCAATGTATGATAATTTTTCAACATTTGCCAATGGTTTAACGAGGTCCCTAGCTGAGGCTTTTGTGTAGCAAGGATCAATGCTTGATTGGCCATAATTCGGGACAGTCGCACCATTTCCACCGTCGAATTCACCACCCTAAGAGGGTGGTACATCTGATAATTAGGGGAGTTCCTTTAAACCCTTTACCTTCATTCATTGGGGACACTGAATAATTTAAGTTTGGGGGTATTGGGTGCTTAGTAGAGTAGTGTAGTTGCATGTAGTTAATTTGCATCATTTTTGCATGTTTAGTTTAATTTTTGCATGTTATGTGCTTAGTATGTGTTAGTTAATAATTGCAAAAAAATTTATATTTTAGGGATTAATATGTGTTTTAGTTATGTGTTTAGCTGCATATCCCAAGTATCTAGTTGTGTGAAATTTTAATCTAGCCAATGATAAATTAGAATTTTGATAGATTTTTGAATTTAGTGGATAACATGAGTTCAGCTATAATGGTTTACATGATTTAATTCATGATTGTTGTTTAGATGCTTTCAGTTAGCACGTAGGTGTTCATATATGCTTGTTGGTATAAGAATAATGTGTTTTAACTGCTTAGTAGAAAATGTTATTTTAAAAATGGAATTGTGTAGAAAAGTAGACATAGACTATGAAAACATTGATAATCAAACTTTGGGAACAAATGGGTATGTTTATTGTATATAAAAAAAGAGAGAAAAATCCATCTTGGAACCTTCCTGAGTTGAATTATTGAATCGTGTGAAGGGGCAAGATGGAACGTAAAAAGCACTCGCTGTAAAAAAAAGAGAAATAAACACCGCGGGAAAGTGCGAAAATTGCCCTCGTGAGTAAAAATAAAGCAGATTAAACCCATTGTTGAACCTCAGTTTGTATTGAAGTGTTGGAATAGTTTTTGTTTCATTAGTATATGTGATTCTTGATTTTAACTTTAATTTTCTGTCTTTAGTAGTATAACATGTGTAGTCTTTGCCTTGGTTAAGCTTATTTATGAACACATCACACACACACAACATCTTTATAGTGAGTTTGGATTATTTGATTGTATGATGTTATGTCTATAGCTTAGTTTGGTACTTTGTTCTAGAATCTGGATAATTCTATGAGGCACAATTGATTGGAATTCTAATTTAGCTGGAAATCTTGGGACTCACTTGCATCGTAGTGTAGTTTGCATAGCTTGTAGCTACATTGTTCATTTTATTTTCATGTGCATTGCTTGAGGGTAAACAATAATTCAAGTTTGGGGGTATTTGATAAGTAGGTTTTAGACCTACTTATTGGTTACCAACTCACGAGAATTATGCTCAACTTAAGTAGTTTTATTATGTTTTATTTGTGTTTTGTATTTATTTTGTAGTATGCATTGATGGAACTCCTATAGTAACATAAGGCGTGGAATAACGTAGATTAGCATAGATTACCATGGATGGCATGAAGCTAGCAAAACCATGGCAAGATGGATGTGGGCAAATGAGAAGGAGATCAATGAAATGGTGAAGTGCAGAAGTAAGGAAATGAAGAGCAAGCAAGCAACAAACAAAAAGTAGTAACAACAAGACAGCAAAAGACAGAATGCAGTAGCAGCACGGCCGCGCGGCTTTAAAGACTAAACATTGCGCGCCCGCGCTTAAGGCAAGACAGAGGCAGATCAGGCATTGCATGGTCACGCTTCAACAAGGAAGGACTATGGCGCGCCCGCACAAATATTCCTCAGTTAATTTTTGCTGACTTTTTGTAATTTGAATTTGAACGTGTTTTGCTCAACTGAGATGATATGGTTGGTATCAGACATGTTTTCTATGATGATTATTAATGTTCTTAGGTTTTAGCTACTATAGAGAGGGTTTGAGCATATGATTACTATATTTTACTCTTCTCTTATTCTAGATTATTAAATAAAATCTAGTTTTCATTTCTGGAGATTGTTTGTGTATTGGACAAGTTTGGGAAACAGAACTTGCAGCTTGAATTTGCAGATTTGATTCTCTTATTTCTTCATAACTTTTGCTTGCTTTTCTATTTTAATGGTTTGCTTCAATCCCATAATGGCTTTTGGTTCAGAAATGAACTAAACTCCATTATGGGATTCTAATGGATTTTGATGCATAGTTTAAATATGTATATCTGAATGTCTTGTTGAATATTTATCGTTGGATTGCCCATTATGATTATGCAAAATGCTTGAATGTTTGATCACCATTCGCACTAGTCGCTTGTATGGATTTGGAAAATGAAATAAAAGTATAGATTATATCATAATGGCATATGTTTATGAGGCTGATCTGTTTAAGCTTTGTGATTCGTGAACAGGATAGACATATACCGGTCCACCGTGTGTAGTCATGAAAAGAGTCTGCACTTTAATTCATTATTGATGTAATTTCACATAGACATATAGTGATTTTGGTAATAGTGATGCTTACATGAATTCTATCGATTGTGGATTTTGTGTAAATTAGACACAGTTCATTGAAAAATGGTTATGCTCTACTTTTGTGCTCTTGACTAGCTTTCCATGATAATTAATCAAACATGACATGAGGATTGCAATTTAGATGAAACATTAAATGAAATTAGAATCTTGATAGATTTTTGAATTTAGTGGATAACATGAGTTCAGCTATAATGGTTTACATGATTTAATTCATGATTGTTGTTTAGATGCTTTCAGTTAGCACGTAGGTGTTCATATATGCTTGTTGGTATAAGAATAATGTGTTTTAACTGCTTAGTAGAAAATGTTATTTTAAAAATGGAATTGTGTAGAAAAGTAGACATAGACTATGAAAACATTGATAATCAAACTTTGGGAACAAATGGGTATGTTTATTGTATATAAAAAAAGAGAGAAAAATCCATCTTGGAACCTTCCTGAGTTGAATTATTGAATCGTGTGAAGGGGCAAGATGGAACGTAAAAAGCACTCGCTGTAAAAAAAAGAGAAATAAACACCGCGGGAAAGTGCGAAAATTGCCCTCGTGAGTAAAAATAAAGCAGATTAAACCCATTGTTGAACCTCAGTTTGTATTGAAGTGTTGGAATAGTTTTTGTTTCATTAGTATATGTGATTCTTGATTTTAACTTTAATTTTCTGTCTTTAGTAGTATAACATGTGTAGTCTTTGCCTTGGTTAAGCTTATTTATGAACACATCACACACACACAACATCTTTATAGTGAGTTTGGATTATTTGATTGTATGATGTTATGTCTATAGCTTAGTTTGGTACTTTGTTCTAGAATCTGGATAATTCTATGAGGCACAATTGATTGGAATTCTAATTTAGCTGGAAATCTTGGGACTCACTTGCATCGTAGTGTAGTTTGCATAGCTTGTAGCTACATTGTTCATTTTATTTTCATGTGCATTGCTTGAGGGTAAACAATAATTCAAGTTTGGGGGTATTTGATAAGTAGGTTTTAGACCTACTTATTGGTTACCAACTCACGAGAATTATGCTCAACTTAAGTAGTTTTATTATGTTTTATTTGTGTTTTGTATTTATTTTGTAGTATGCATTGATGGAACTCCTATAGTAACATAAGGCGTGGAATAACGTAGATTAGCATAGATTACCATGGATGGCATGAAGCTAGCAAAACCATGGCAAGATGGATGTGGGCAAATGAGAAGGAGATCAATGAAATGGTGAAGTGCAGAAGTAAGGAAATGAAGAGCAAGCAAGCAACAAACAAAAAGTAGTAACAACAAGACAGCAGAAGACAAAATGTAGTAGCAGCACGGCCGCGCGGCTTTAAAGACTAAACATTGCGCGCCCGCGCTTAAGGCAAGACAGAGGCAGATCAGGCATTGCACGGTCACGCTTCAACAAGGAAGGACTATGGCGCGCCCGCACAAGTATTCCTCAGTTAATTTTTGCTGACTTTTTGTAATTTGAATTTGAACGTGTTTTGCTCAACTGAGATGATATGGTTGGTATCAGACATGTTTTCTATGATGATTATTAATGTTCTTAGGTTTTAGCTACTATAGAGAGGGTTTGAGCATATGATTACTATATTTTACTCTTCTCTTATTCTAGATTATTAAATAAAATCTAGTTTTCATTTCTGGAGATTGTTTGTGTATTGGACAAGTTTGGGAAACAGAACTTGCAGCTTGAATTTGCAGATTTGATTCTCTTATTTCTTCATAACTTTTGCTTGCTTTTCTATTTTAATGGTTTGCTTCAATCCCATAATGGCTTTTGGTTCAGAAATGAACTAAACTCCATTATGGGATTCTAATGGATTTTGATGCATAGTTTAAATATGTATATCTGAATGTCTTGTTGAATATTTATCGTTGGATTGCCCATTATGATTATGCAAAATGCTTGAATGTTTGATCACCATTCGCACTAGTCGCTTGTATGGATTTGGAAAATGAAATAAAAGTATAGATTATATCATAATGGCATATGTTTATGAGGCTGATCTGTTTAAGCTTTGTGATTCGTGAACAGGATAGACATATACCGGTCCACCGTGTGTAGTCATGAAAAGAGTCTGCACTTTAATTCATTATTGATGTAATTTCACATAGACATATAGTGATTTTGGTAATAGTGATGCTTACATGAATTCTATCGATTGTGGATTTTGTGTAAATTAGACACAGTTCATTGAAAAATGGTTATGCTCTACTTTTGTGCTCTTGACTAGCTTTCCATGATAATTAATCAAACATGACATGAGGATTGCAATTTAGATGAAACATTAAATGAAATTAGAATCCCATTCTTCTCCAATTTGATTATATCACTTTAGTAATTATAATTTTTGTTTTGTTAATTAATTTAGAATTCAATTTAATTGTGAGTTGATTGTTTAAGCACATAGAAATAGTGATTAAGTTGTTGCATGATAAATTAGAGTTAACACCTTTCTTCGTGGATTGATACTTTTCTTACTCTGTACTACTTGTTGACCCATATATACTTGCATAAGTTAGAGTCCTTTTTGTTGGACTAAAAAGGAGGCAACAGGTTTTTGAATATCACACTCAGGCTCAATCGAACAAAGTTCGATGATAATAATATATATAAGTATTTATATATAAAAGCAGTAAACGCACCGGATATATATTCAGGCTCAATCGAAACAGAGTTCGATAATAAGATATATATATATATATATATATATATATATATATATATATATATATATATATATATATATATATATACGGTCCGGATCTTAAGCTCACCCCTTAGCTAGCTCACCTTGCTCACCCCCCTTTAGCGACGGACCGACCGACGATTCGGTCCGTCGTTATATATAGAACCATCGTCTTAGCTTTTAACGACGAACAACATATAGTGACGAACAACATATAGCGACGCACCGAACATATAGCGACAAATCGAATCGTCGCTCGGTTCGTCGCTAAAGGGGGGTGAGCAAGGTGAGCTAGATAAGATGTGAGCTTAAGATCCGGACCGTATATATATATATATATATATATATATATATATATATATATATATATATATATATATATATAAGTAATAAAAAGCCACGGATCTACGATCCGGGCATAACCACACGATGCGACTCTCAACGTTAGTAGATATATATATATATATATATATATATATATATATATATATATATATAGAAGTACTAAAAAGTTTAAAAATCTAAAATATCTTATAGTGGACTGCCAAGAAGACTTTAGATAGCTTTAAACGCCTGAAAACTCAGTTTCCACCGGTTAAATTTCAGTATGTCACAAAACACAAGCTTACAAGTGTTTAGAAAGAATAATCACTCAATTTAGAGTACTCTAGAAATGTTTACAAACTAAAATGGACAGAGTTTTCTCGCCTTTTCTCTTTTTTTCTTTCTTAAAATGAGCTGTCAAGAGCTCATATTTAAAAACCAGATGGTCGCGAGTCTACCCGCGGTAGCCGCAGGTCCACCTGCAACTGTCCGGGGTGCCCCGGGCCATGTAGGTCCCGTCGTCTCAAAGTATGTGCACTTTAGCTACGCGTTGTCCGCTCGAACCTTTATAACTTTCAATTCGGGCATCCGATAAAGGCGTGTTATACCTTTCCAGAATACTGTTGTCGAGAGATACACAATGACATGGGATTAGGGGTTGTACGAAGCCGGGAAGATGGGTCTATAACCAGATCTTCAAGTCTTCAAATTCTATCCGGTGTGCTGTCTTGTGTAGTAGTCACTCGGGATTTTGAGTTATGTTTCTTGTGGGACACCATGTATGCAGTGTGGGTTTGAATGATGCTGAGACGATGTGAATGTATTATTGAGGTGGAAAAATGACAATTTTGCCCCTCACCGGGGTTATCTCCGACTTTACGCAGATGTAGCAGTCATTGCTCAAGGATATCTCTGAGATTGGGTTGAAGTGGGTGCTAAATGTCCTTAAGGTTATCTCTGAGGTGCGCTTAACCTCCCAAGGTTGTCTCTGGGGTTAGAACTAAGTGCCTCGAGGTTGTCTCCGAGGTTGGAACTGACTTTTCTGGGGTTATCTCCGAAACTTGAACTGTATCCCTCGGAGTTGTCTACGAGGTTGGAACTAAATCTGTCAGGATTATCTCTGAGATTGATACTGAGTCTCTCAGGGTTGTCTTCGAGATTTGAAAATTGGATACAAAATTTTGCCCTCCTGCAAGGTTAGTAATAAGAATACAAAATTTTGAGTGTAATGTAATGGCATGGATAGGATAAAGATCACTAGACACTTGAAATGTGGCAAGATAAACATTATGCAATGTAATGCAGCATGATGCAAATGCAATGAATGTTATTTATTGGTCCATTTTTCTAACGGGATGCGATAACTGTCTGCTCCGACCGCTTCTATTGGGGGATGGAGTTATCACATATGACCCTGATGAACTGCTTGGAAGTCTACTTGATCGATAGTTTCCAAAGCTCACATGAACCTCCATGATAGAGACCACATGATGTTGACATTGGGGTTATCGCTAAAGTCCTTAATCCTTTATGCAGGCTTTCCACCGAAGATGTCCTTCTTATGTACGAGAGACTCTTGAGTAATTGTGCTTTGATTGTCGAGGATCTGTATAACAGATTCCATCATCGGTCCTCCCCGATGAGGATGTTTTCCACGGTTTGCATCGTCAGGTCTTTCTGACACTTCGTTGGAGTTACTGCCAACGGTTAGTACTGTTAGGGTTGACTGACCTTCGCTGAAATGTCCTTCAACTGCTAACATCATTGGACCACCTCTGATGCTTCGTTGGATTTACTTGCCAACGGCTGATGATATCAGGGCTGCCTAATCTTCATTGAAATGTTTTTCAACGGCTAATATCATCGAACCACCTCTGATGCTTCGTTGGAGTTACTTGCCAATGGCGGGTAATGTCAAGGTTGCTTGACCCTCTTTGAAATGTCCTTCAACGACTAACATCATCAGACCACCTCCAATGCTTCGCTGGATTTATTTACCAACGGTTGATGATATCAGGGCTACCTGATCTTTGTTAAAATGTCCTTTAACGGCTAAGGATGTATGCCAAGGGTAGCTTTCAACAACTTTGATCATCGGCTTTGTAAACCCTGTGTTTGGGCGAATACCAATTATTGATATTTGACTTTTTAGCTTGTGGGACCTCCTTTGCAACTCAAATTTGATCAAGTTGGAGGGGGTAGGGACCACCCAGGGTAGCCACAGGTGGACCCGCGGCTGCCATAGGTACACCCCCAGACATCCGTTAGTTATATTGTAGTGGCCTTTCCCTTTCACAAGTCATTTTTAACTTGAAACTGCACATGAAATTTGAGATTTCATATTCAGATCTACTGAGTTTGGGCTATTTTCTACAAAAATCTGTCACCGTACAAGTGTTCTGCACTATCTTGGTAACGTATACATGTCTTCTTTTCCAGTTTTATCTGTTGGAAAGTGAGATATCACATGAAATGCTTCTAAACAAATAGTAGTGAATATGCATGTTCATATGACTTGATAAAAAAATTTCAACACAGTAAATGTTAGTATTTTACCATGCTGAACGTATTGATGTGAACAAATTAACTTTTGAAACAGTCAATTTCAAAACATTTTCTACTATTTTTTCATCATATTTGAGGACAAATGAGAAAAGATTTTGAAGCAAAGTAATCCTGGTAGTTAGGCTACCCTTATGGATTATGACTTTGATATTTTCATGGATATAGAATGTTTATGATTGTGAGTTGGTGTGTTACTGAATGGCCTAGTCATGCCAACGCGCATGTGGATAGTCCTTTTTACATAGGAGACTCTAGTAAAAAAAATCACGAGTCTAGGCACTGAATGATCATGCATTTTTAACTCTACTATAAACGTATGTTAAAGTAATGCATGCATGCATATAGATATGAAATGCATTTAATAAGCTCTAGGTTAGAGTTTACTACACCTTTTCTGAGGTGATTTGGAGACTTTTGTCCATATATATGGATCCAGACCAGCGGAGCAGCTCCCATAGGACCTCTTCATGTGTTAGGAGGAGAGCTTCAAATGTGCCTCGGCCTCGCCCAGCCTGACAGCCTCGTCGATTGACGGAGTCAGTTATTCGTCATATTCGGGTTGAGAGACTAGATGTTGAGGATGAGGAGGAGGATGTACCGATTGTGGATCCTGCTCCTTCTGCTTCTATTCCCCATAGGGAGCTTCCAACTATAAATGTGACAAATCCAGAGCTTCTGGATGATTTGAGTCGCCACCCCTCGATCTATTTGCATGCGAACGTGGTAAAACCTATGCAGTTCTTCCTTTTCCCATTTATGGGGGTCAAGGGTTCTGATTATTGATTTGAATTATGATGGAGGTTCCTGGATTTATGCAAGCTCGAGGGAACTGGTTTAACATACATTCTCTGTACCAGACTATTCATCCATAGTACCGAGAGATTGTGCATACTTGGGGATTTGAGGTTTTCTTCTCCATCCTTCCCCGTCGTTATCCTTGGGGTTACCTTAGGGCTTTGTCTGAGCACTGGTTTCACCAGACTCGGTCCCTACATTTGCTTGATTGCGAGGTGATGATGACACCAATGGATTGGCGGTTCATCATTGGGATGGAGTTTTCAGGGGCACCAGTACCTTGTGTGGCTGACATTTCTCCTATTGCCATCAGATCCTTGCTAGGAGTCTCGGCTATGGCGCTCAAGGGTGGGACAGTCCGTACTGGTCCTTTGAGTATAGATGTCATGAGTGGGGCTTTGACTGAGCCATTACCCGATGATCCGAGGGTCAGAGATCGCATCCTTCGGCGATTGTTCCTGATCATCCTTAGAGGTTATTTTCTGGCTAATAACTCTTCTACGGTGTCATTCACTTTAGTCAGCGCGAAATGGGATGTGTACCGTATTGGATAGTTTTATTGGGGTTCCTATACCTTTGCCTACTTCCTTAGGGGAATGCACCTGCGCTCACAGGGCTTGGTAGAGGCTTGGTTAGGATTCTACCCATTCCTGCTGGTGAGTATTTTCTCATTTGATTTCCCTTATTTGGGTTGAGAGTTTGACTGACCGCGGATATTTGATCTTGTATTGGAAATTTTGGGCCTATGAGAGGCTCCTATGTATTCATCTCGTTAGCCTGTTAGGTTTAAACACCTATCCATAGGGACGGTAATGGCATCACTCCACGTTAGTGGAGGTTCCTGTAGATGAGGGTTTCACCCATTCGAGCTTACAGTTAGAGCTACTGACAATCGATGTCATTACGTTGGTTCCTTACTCTGAGGACCACTAGACAGTAGGCTTTGAGGGTGGTTTCCCGACTAGCATCAAGTATATATTGTTCACCCGTCATGTTCCTCTCTTTATAGACAGAGGTTGGGAGCTCTATTTAGGAGAGCGTGCTATTAGGAGCACTACAGGAGAGATTCATATTTCGATCTATCCTCCTGCCAAGCGCTATTGGCCTGTGTCACAGCCGCCGTTCACTCTGAAGGCATTTTACCGCTGGTGGTTCCCTCACACCATTGGAGCCCAGACCCTCGCCACACAGTTTATAGGGGATATGGTTCCTGGATCCGTGATAATGACGGATTGGATTGCCGTCATCCGAGAGCCTACTCATCTAGCGCAGATTGATAGTTTGACCCAGCAATTGGACCGAGCACATTTCTTTATCCGGCATTTGGGCAGAGATCCTTCTGATGCGGATAATTCTGATCCTTCCAGCTCTGGAGTTGGCCCTTCAGGTGGCCCATATTCAAATGGTTTTGCCGGTGCAGATCCTGAATTGTATCAGCCTGATATCCCTATTGATAGAGATTCAGTGACTCAAGAGGAGTTACATTAGGTGGATAGGTTGGATGATGTGAACATCAACACTATCGACTTCTTCTGATGCATTTCTCGCTATATCTTTTGATAGGCCTCTGTTCAATATTGGGTGGCTGTACCCTATTCTCGTTATATCTTTTGATAGGCCTCTGTTAGTTGTTGGGCGGGTGTGCCCCATTTCCCTGTATTTTACAGTTGTATACAGAGATGATGTACTTAGGAATGTATGTATACTGTTTTTCATGCCCTACATCATATTATCATCTTTTATTTATCATGCATGCATTATGTTTATGGACATTCATTTCCATATATGAGTTTAGCATTGACCCCCGGATGGTTTTATAATACAACCATACAGATGTCTTCATCAATAGTTAGCCGGATTGAGCATACCCCACCATTATTGCTGGCCTCTTCATTGAGATTGTGATATGATAGTTTGTCCTCCCTAGCTCGAGTAACAATTGATCAGTTGTTGTGTCACTGTATGACCCTCCTGATGTTTTAGGTTCCACCAAGCTTTGTAGAGGACATGTTGGAGCATTAGGTACCGGATAGGCAGGTATTCCGGTTTGAGACCTAGGAGTTAACTCCTACTTTGGAGAAGTACGAGCATTTTACGGACTCGCCATTGGATAGGCCTTGTGCTCAGATGGCTGTCAGTGATATGAGCTGGCAGTTTATGACCTTTTTCCTCAGGGCATGTAGTGTCCATGAGTTTTCTGATAGATAGATTTGGGTTCTTAGATGGTTATCTGCTGTACTTCGGGGATTTCACCACTTCAGAGGATGATTGGCGTGTAACCCGAGTAGACATACTCTTGATGTGCATAGTGGCTTATTTGTACATGCCTTTGTACATGGACCACTTAGATATCGGTGTGATCATGGTAGTCAGAGATCTCTGGAAGGGACATACCATCTTACCGTTGATTTTGGCAGAGACCTTGAGGTCGGCCACATATTGCCATACCCATTATGCGGGGGTGTTTACAGGCAGTTTGATCTTGTTTTACGTGTGGTTTAGGACGCACTTGCGACTGATTGGCACTTTCTGACGCCATGGGTATTGTTTTCTCCATGAGATAGCCATGTCATACTCCTTTCAGCCGGCAAAGTATACAGATGTAGCTTCTTGGTCAGCTTTCTTGTCAGGGATCGAGGATCCGTTTGATAGATTGTCGTGTTCAGGGCTCAACTCTCCCTACAGCTTTATCACTCATGCACCTGGCATGAATTATCTTCATCTGGCTGGTTTGAAGGGTGTGACCACATATCATCCACTGGCTGTTATGGCATAGTTTGACCAGTTTCAAGATGTTCATCTCTTCGACGGGGCAATGGGTCAGCGTTTGTCATCTCGGCATCTGTAGCAGAGGATTTGTCCAGGATTTATGCATGTTGGACCCAGCATGAGAGGGCTGACTTTTCAACTAGCCATCCAGGACGTTCTGCAGAGTATTCCGTGTGACACCCCCAAAATAGGTATACATCACCCATTTTGAATCGTCAATAACATGGTACAGAAACAACTACAACTTTATTAATACAACATAAAAATTGTGAGTTTAAATACAAATATTGTCTTCTAGACAATATCCACACTCAAATAAGTCCTCATTATAATTATTGATACATTATTTTACAAAAATTGTGAGGACTACTAAAATGACTTTCTAGAACCTTCATTCCATACCCCGACTAGTACTCGCTACATTCTCGCCTCCTGAGAAGAAAAATGGAACAAAAACGAAAAGGGTGAGCTCAACTAGCCCAGTAAAGAATATTATGACTAAGATAATATAGAACAAATTATCGTTAGTCCTCAACAGGGAAAAATTTAATAGAATACAATAGACAACAAATTTTAAATCAATATTCGTAGCGGAAATAATAATTCATTAGAAGAGTTAAGTAGAGTATGAAATCTACTATCATTTATGAATTTAAAAATCCATCATCAATATTTTATCCATGTAACATCAATCAATAAACATCTTGCATCAAATATTCATCTTTGCACTACAGGCTAAAGATATTCATCAGTTGGTCATGTTCATCTCAACACCTGTTCATCTTTGCACTACGGCCAAAGATATTCATCATAAAATCATTAATCTTTACACTACAGGCCAAAGATATTCAGTTATATCATCATTTAGGATTGAAGATGATGAAAAATATTTTAAAAGAAACGAATTCAGTGAAACAAAATAACAAATATTAAGGATTTGTATTTTGGTTTATTCATGTCCAAAAATACCTCATAAATAACCACAGTGAAGTAAAATTCAAGAATGGTCAAAATATAGATACAATCAAAGCTAGTATCTATAATAGATATTTTGGACAAAAAGAAGAAAATTTTATTTTTCGGTGAATAGTGTCGTATTCGTGAATAGTAACCCCAACACAAAAAGTTCTAAATTTGATAAAAATTTCAAACCAATATTTCAGCTTAATGATATTGAAGAAAATAATATCATTTAAGAAGAAAACAACATCCATTACCTCGAAAAGACAGTACTTCTAACTGGAATACTAGATATAGAGCTGAAGGAAACTTGCACCGTATAACAACACTCAAAATTTTAAAATACTCACAAGAATACACTTGATAATATAGAGAGATAGAGAAAGAGAGAGAAAACTTCAGTTTCTGATGTGATTTTCAATTCTAACCTAAGCACCCTATTTATAGGAAAATGCTTAGAACACCAAAGCAGAAAATTTAATAAAATATTAATATATATTTATTAAATTCTTATGAACACATAATCTGATTCAAAACATCAGCCACCAAGAGTGACCACCTCACCTAAATAAAAAAAACGTTTTTCTTATTAAAAATATTCAAAACTTCAAAATTCAATTATTCTGGAATTTCGAAACTTCAATAATTCATAATAAATAGCCTTTTTATCAGAAAAATTCGAACCTTATATCTTCTCTATAGGAAATTTTATTATCTACAACTTTACAGAAGAAAGTTTTTCTAAATTCCAAACAAAAATTGACCGAAATCCACAAACGGGCAATTTTACATGCTATAATCAAATTTCAGTCAAGAAATGGACCCACAGACATGTTTTAAACAACTTTTGCAACAAAAATACTCTTCCTCCTCATATTCTCATATATCCCACATTCATTGTAAAAATATCATCATTATTATATTATAATAATATAATAAAATATTATGTTATCAGAAAAGATAATATATCGATTTTCAACAATTGTCACTTTAAAAATTTTCTCCATCTATATCCACATAAAATGAATATTTTCCTTATCATATAAATCAATAATTAATTATTTACAAATAATATTACCGAATCACAATACTGACAACCAGACAGTTCCCAAGAAAGAGGAGACTTTCCAATAAGGATTTCTCCTTATTGGCGCGCAATTAGGTGACCAAACCTCTCCTTAGACATAACTTTCTAGATATTGCCAATAATGTTATCTTATAATATTATTCAGATAATATGAATTATTGCTTCGATAATAGAAAATATTGTGTAGTGACAATTATTGAAACAATAGTAATATAAAATATCAACGCAACAATTATTGAATCAATAAAATAAAATACTGAACAGTAATTACTGTAATAATTATTGAGTAGTGCCTTCTTACATAAGAATCAATAATTGGTACAATACCGTGTGCTACTGTGCAACAACGCGTATTACTATGTTTTAACCATTGGGTATTCCAACAGTATAAACAACTTATACTTGTCGTTTTCTTCATCCAATCTCTTTTCGTTATGGAGCCCACAAAAGACTGCTCTGTCGTACGAATATTCCCTGACAGGAAGAATATTCTACGACCAAACGAATATTCCCCGACAACAATGAATATTTTATAACCACTTTCCTATTTAAAATATTTACGCATTTTACCCATAACTAAACTCATTAATCAATTCAACCCTTACTATTTCAAAATAATAAATAGAGGAAATTAAATTTTATTTATTAATAATTTGGGGTCTTACAATCTCCACTCCTTATGAAATTTCGTCCTCAAAATTGACGTACGTACCTGGTGTTTCGAAAAGATGAGGATATCTCGCTTTCATTTCCGTTTCCAACTCTCAGGTCATTTCCTCAATAGCATGGTTCCTCCACAAAACTTTAACTTGTGGTATGACTTTTGTGCGTAGGACATGCTCTTTCCTATCCAAGATCTTGACAGGTACCTCCTCGTACGTTAAGTCTTCAGCTATCTCGTCCGGCTCTAACTCAATTACGTGGTTTGGGTCTTTCACATATTTACGAAGCACAGATATATGAAAAACATTATGAACACGAGACATACTTGGAGGTAACGCGAGTCTATAGGCTACATTTCCTACTCGGTCAAGAATCTAAAATGGACCTATAAATCGTGGATTGAGCTTTCTTCTCTTTTCAAATCTTGTAACTCCCTTCCATGGAGCAACTCGCAACAATACATGATCTCCAATACTAAATTTCACGTCCTTTCGATGAAGATCTGCATAACTATTTTGTCGATCATGTGCCGTTTGTATATGTTGTCGAATCATTTGGATCTTTTATGTAGTCATACGTACCAACTCGGGTCCCAACAATGTTGCTTCACCCACCTCATCCCAACATATTGGAGAGCGATACTTTCGTCCATATAATGCTTCAAATGGAGCCACACCTATACTTTCCTGATAACTGTTGTTGTAAGAGAATTCCACTAATGATAGGTACTTATCCCAACTCCCTTTGAAATCTAGGACACAAAGCCTTAATAGATCTTCAAGAGTTTGAATAGTCCTCTCTGATTACCCGTCCGTTTGAGAATGGTATGCCGAACTGAATCGTAAATCCGTGCCCATAGCTTTTTGCAAGCTAATCCAAAATCTTGAAGTGAATCTTGGGTCTCGATCCGAAACTATGGATACTGGCATGCCATGCAATCTCATAATCTCATCTACGTATATACGAGCAAGACGTTCAAGGGAATAAGCCTCCCATATCGGCAAGAAATGAGTAGACTTGGTTAATCTATCAACAATAACCCAAATAGCATTTATGCCTTGAGAAACCGTGGGAAGACCCGTAACAAAATCCATGGTAATGTGTTCCCATTTCGATTTTGGAATCTCAAGTGGTTGCAATGGGCCATTAGGCACTTGATGTTCCGCCTTTACACGTTGACAAGTTAAACACCTCGAGATAAACTTTGCAATCTCTCTCTTCATATTGCTCCACCAAAATGTATGTCGAAGATCACGATACATTTTGGTACTTCCAGGATGGATTGAAAATGGTGTATTGTGTGCCTCCGTCATGATCTTGTACTTCAAATCAGAATCATTAGGAACACAAAGTCTGGAGTGGACTCGAAGTATTCCTTCTTCATCGATTCTTGCTTCTGGAATAGCACCTTCTTGCACTTTCTTCTTCATACGCACCAGCTCCGGGTCTGTGGCTTGAGTAACTTTAACTTTTTCGATTAAAGTTGGTTCTATACGTATACTTGACATTATTGCATAGGTCCCCGGAGTCTTGAATTCTATCTTCATCTTTTGTAAACCACACCAAATGGGCCTTTGCGTTAACAACATCGCACTCGTTCCCGCGTATGATCTTCTACTCAATGCGTCGGCTACCACGTTCACTTTTCCAGGATGGTATTGAATGGTATGGTCATAGTCTTTCAACAGCTCGAGCCAACGTCGTTGCCGCATGTTGAGTTCTTTTTGAGTGAAGAAATATTTGAGGCTTTTATAGTCTGAATATATCTCCACTTTCTCCCCATATAGATAGTGACTCCAAATCTTTAGTGCGAAAACGACTGCTACCAACTCTAGATCATGAGTAGGATAATTCCTCTCATATTCATTAAGTTGTCGCGAGGCATAGGCTATAACTTTCCCACGTTGCATGAGAACACATCCTAGCCCTTTGGCTGAAGCATCGCTGTAGATAACAAATACATCCGAACCAGATGGTATGGTCAAAATAGGTACCGAAATGAGTCTCCTCTTAAGCTCTTGGAAACTCTTCTCGCATTCCTCGCTCCATACGAATTTGATATATTTTCGAGTCAGCTGAGTTAATGGAGTAGGGTTTCGAGAAAATCCTTTCACGAATCTCCGATAATAACCAGCTAAGCCCAGAAAGCTACGAGCTTTGGTCACCAACTTCGGTTGTTCCCAACTTTGTATTGCTTCAATCTTCGCCGGGTCAACAGATACTCCATGTTTTGACACTACGTGCCCAAGGAATGCTACTTCCTCAAGTCAGAACTCGCATTTCTTCAACTTGGCATATAACTTGTTTTCACGAAGCCTTTGGAGTACCAGCTTCAAATGGTGCTCATGATCATCACGACTTTTGGAATATATGAGGATGTCATCAATAAAGACAACAACGAACTGATCCAAATATTCCTAGAATACTCGGTTCATCATATTCATGAAAGCCGCATGAGCATTAGTCAATCCAAAAGACATGACTAAGAATTCATAATGCCCGTACCATGTTCTAAAGGCAATCTTTGGAATATCCTCAGTTCTAATCTTCAGCTGATGATATCCAGAACAAAGATCAATTTTTGAAAAGAATTGTGCTCCTTGTAACTGGTCAAACAGGTCATCAATACGAGGTAGCGGATACCTATTCTTGATAGTGACATGGTTTAATTCCTGGTAGTCAATACAAAGTCGCATACTCCCGTCTTTCTTTTTTACGAATAAAACTGGGAGCACCCCAAGGAGATGTACTAGGACGAATAAAACTGATGTCCAACAACTCCTTTAATTGGACCTTTAACTCCTGAAGTTCAATAGGAGCCATTCGATATGGGGTTTTAGAAATGGGCTTTGTACCAAGTTCAAGATCAATAAAGAATTCAACTTCACGTTCTGGGGGTAGACCGGGAAGTTCTTCAAGAAATATGTTAGGAAAGTCAATAACAACAGGAATATTATTCAAATATGACGTATCTTTATTCAAATCCATAACATGGGCTAAGAAAGCTTAACATCCGTTTTTTAATAAACGAATAGCTTTATGACTTGATATAACAGTGATTGATTTTAATGGCTTAGTTGCTTGAATTCGTACAACAGGTTGATTAGGAATATGAAAACTAACAACCTTATAAAAATAATCAATTTTGGCATGATGAGTAGTTAACCAGTCAATCCCTAAAATCACATCAAATGCAAGTATCTTTAAAGAGATAAGGTCAACAGGTAAGGTGATGGTGCTAACTTAGATCACACAAGATTTATAAACAGTAGATGTTATGAAAGTTTCTCCTAACGGAGTCTCCACAGATAAATCAAAGTCTAATTTCTTCGGAGTCAAGTTTAAACGTTGAGCACAAGCAGGAGAAATAAATGAATGGGTAGCACCGGTATCTAGTAAGGTATAAACTTCGCATGAATTTATGATTAGCTTACCCGTGATCACCTCGTTTGGGTTCCTCGCATGTTGACCAGTCACGACAAACGCTCTTCCAGGAACCGTTGACTTTGACTTTTCTGGGACAGCCTTTTGAGTCACCATCCCCGCTGGACTTGGTTTCGCTACAGTGCAATCTCGAGTGATATGTCTTTCCTTTCCACAGTTATAACATACCTTAAACTGTTGTGGGCAGTTTGGGCTGATATGTCCTTCTTTTCCGCACTTATAGCATATGACCGGTGATCGTTCTCCTCCCTTAGAACCAGTTGCTGCTGGTGTTGACGTCTTCGTATTGTCATTGTTGAATCTCCTCTTTTTAAAATCTCCTCCCGACTCGCTTGTTCTATTCTCATGGACATGATTACCACCAGAGTGGTTGCCGCTCTTGTCTGTATTCTTCTTTCTCCGCTGATTATCGTTGTTCTGATGACTGCTCTCACCGGTATGATCCTAGTTGTGGTCCCTCGGTTGACCGTACTCATTATCTCGCTCTAATAATTGAGCCCTGTTGATAACATCTGAATAGAGAAAAAATTTATGTGAAATGAGATATTAACGTATGCCGGGTTTCAAACCTCTCAAAAACATCCGCGTCATACGTTCCTCATTCTCCACCAAATGAGGTGCAAATCTGGACAACTCTGCAAACTTCGCCTCGTACTGGGACACCATCATGTTATTCTACTCTAGTCTAATAGACTCTACCTCCTTCATATGACAAATACTTTCAGGAAAGTACTTGTCATTGAACAGTTTCTGAAACGTTTCCCAAGACATGCTAAGTGCAGCTGGATGGGTACACTTTACAGATTCCCACCAGTAATCTGCCTCATTACGGAACATAAAGGTGGCGAATGGATCCTTCTGTTCTTCCGTGCATCCCAAGACATCAAATATCTTGGTAATTTGTTTGACCCACATCTCCGCCTTAATCGGATCCGGCTTTCCCCAGAATTCTGGTGGTCCCAACTCCTTGAACTGCTTGGCTGTGACAAACCGTGAATTGCTATCATTTCTTCCTGTATTTTGAACACGAGTCTCCCTCGTCTGATTTTGCATGAACTACAAAAGGCTTCTAAACATCCCATCGTTTATCATCTGCTCAGTGGTGTTGTTCACAGGAGGAACATTGCCAGCCTGTTGCACGTTCTCCTCGTTGGTGAGTACATGCATCTCCATGGTTTCATTTACTCAATTGTTAACATTCTCAGTTGCCATTCTTAAATACTACCATAAAATAAGGGTTAATTAAACAAATTAACAAATCACATAATACTCCTATATTATGACCGACCAACAAATAAGCTTAGGTAGGACACACTAGCGAAGGATTTTTCTCGTCTCTCCCTTCCTAGTTCTATTTCCCGATCTCCGCCAGAGATCATATCCCTAAGCTCTGATACCAACTGTGACACCCCCAAAATAGGTATACATCACTCATTTTGAGTCGTCAATAACATGGTACAGAAACAACTACAACTTTATTAATACAACATAAAAACTGTGAGTTTAAATACAAATATTATCTTCTAGACAATATCCACACTCAAATAAGTCATTACAATTATTGATACATTATTTTATAAAAATGGTGAGGACTACTAAAACGACTTTCTAGAATCTTCATTCAACACCCCGACTAGAACTCGCTACATTCTCGCCTCCTGAGAAGAAAAATGGAACAAAAAAGAAAAGGGTGAGCTCAACTAGCCCAGTAAAGAATATTATGACTAAGATAATACAGAACAAATTATCGTTAGTCCTCAACAGGGAAAAATTTAATAGAATACAATAGACAACAAATTTTAAATCAATATTCGCAGCGGAAATAATAATTCATTAGAAGAGTAAAGTAGAGTATGAAATCTACTATCATCTATGAATTTAAAAATCCATCATCAATATTTTATCCCTGTAACATCAATCAATAAACATCTTGCATCAAATATTCATCTTTGCACTACAGGCCAAAGATATTCATCAATTGGTCATGTTCATCTCAACACCTGTTCATCTTTACACTACGACCAAATATATTAGTCATAAAATCATTAATCTTTACACTACATGCTAAAGATACTCAGTTATATCATCATTTAGGACTAAGGATGATGAAAAATATTTTAAAGAAAACAAATTCAGTGAAACAAAATAACAAATATTAAGGATTTGTATTTTATTTTATTCATGTCCAAAAATACCTCATAAATAATCATAGTGGAGTCAAATTCAAGAATGATCAAAACATGGAAACAATCAAAGCTAGTATCCATAATAAATATTTTGGACAAAAAGAAGAAAATTTTATTTTTCGGTGAATAGTGTCGTATTCGTGAATAGTGCCGTATACATGAATAGTAACTCTGACACAAAAAGTCCCAAATTTGATAAAAATTTCAAACCAATATTTCGGCATAATGATATTGAAGAAAATAATATCATTTAAGAAGAAAACAACATCCCTTACCTCGAAAAGACAAGAGCTGAAGAAAACTTGCATCGTATACCAACACTCAAATTTTAAAATACTCACAAGAATACGCTCGATAATATAGAGAGAGAAAGAGAGAGAAAACTTCAGTTTTTGGTGTGATTTTCAATTCTAACCTAAGCACCCTATTTATAAGAAAATGATTAGAACACCAAAGAAAAAAATTTAATAAAATATTAATATATATTAATTAAATTCTTACGCACACATAATCTGATTCAAAACATCAGCCACCAAGAGTGACCCACCTCACCTAAATAAAAAAAACGTTTTTCTTCTTAAAAATATTTAAAACTTCAAAAATCAATTATTTTGGAATTTCAAAATTTTAATAATTCATAATAAATAACCTTTTTATCAGAAAAATTCAAACCTTATGTCTTTCTCATAGGAAATTTCATTATCTACAACTTTACAAAAGAAAGTTTTTCCAAATTCCAAACAGAAATTGACCGAAATCCACAAAAGGGCGATTTTACATGTTATAATCAAATTTCAGTCAAGAAATGGACCCACAGACATGTATAACATGTTTTAAATAACTTTTGTAATAAAAATACTCTTCCTCCTCATATACTCATATATCCCACATTCATTGTAAAAATATCATCATTATTATATTATAATAATATAATAAAATATTATTTTAACAGAAAAGATAAAATATCGATTTTTAACAATTGTCACTTTAAAAATTTTCTCTATCTATATCCACATAAAATAAATATTTTTTTCATCATATAAATCTATAATTAATTATTCACAAATAATATTACCGAATCACAATACTGACAACCAGACAGGTCCCAGGAAAGAGGGAGCTTTCCAATAAGGATTTCTCCTTACTGGCGCACAATTAGGTGACCAAACCTCTCCTTAGACAGAACTTTCTAGACATTGCCAATAATGTTATCTAATAATATTATTCAGATAATATGAATTATTGCTTCGATAATAGAAAATACTGTGTAGTGACAATTATTGAAACAATAGTAATATAAAATATCAACGCAACAATTATTGAATCAATAAAATAAAATACTGAACAGTAATTACTGTAACAATTATTGAGTAGTGCCTTCTCATGTAAGAATCAATAATTGGTGCAATACCGTATGCTACTGTGCAATAACGTGTATTACTGTGTTTTAACCACCGGGTATTCCAACAGTATTAACTGTAACAACTACGCCGTTATTTATAAACACTTATACTTGTCGTTTTCTTCATCCAATCTCTTTCCGTTATGGGACCCACAAAAGGCTGCGCCGTCGTACGAATATTCCCCGACAGGAAGAATATTCCACGACCAAACGAATATTCTCTGACAACAATGAATATTTTATAATCACTTACCTATTTAAAATATTTGCGCATTTTACCCATAACTAACCTCATTAATCAATTCAACCCTTTCTATTTCAAAATAATAAATAGAGCAAATTAAATTTCATTTATTAATAATTTGGGGTCTTACATTTCGCATGGCTGGAGGCAGAGACTACATTGGCTAGGGTTGTATCCTTAGAGCCAGGTGCTGATTTTGATAGTGGGGAGCCTATGGAGGACCCTGATTCTCCCACTAAAGATAAGCTGTTTGCTGGGTTGTTAACAACTCTGGTTGATTCCCCCTGTGTTTTTGCTAATGTGACTCCACATTCGGCAAAGTATTTAGAGCAGACTTTACATCTGATGACGTTTGAGAAGGATTAGTCTAGGGCCTTGATGCTGACAGCTCTTTCTGGTAGAGATGTAGCTCTTGTTGAGAGAGAGGATGCTTTTGCTCACATGGATATCGCTGTTGTTGAGCGGAATGAGGCTTGATCATCTAGGGATGCAATTGTCATTGAGCGAGATGATGCTCTAGCTACCCAAGATGCTGCCATTATAGATAGTACTCCATTGAGATCTCATACTGCCGACATCATTACAGAGATGAGTGCATTCATTGATGAGCATAGTATCACCAAGCAGATGGTTGTGGATCTCCTAGCTCGTGTGGATACGCTAGGGCATGAGCTCACAGAGGTACCTCCATCTTCTGAGAGGGATGCCATGTTAGACTTAATGGCTCGCTTATCCACTGGTTTGTAGATTAGCTTTTGTTTTCCTGCATAGACTAGGTTAGCCATTTTTGTCATGTACATGACATATTGTATATATCAAACAGTATTATATGGCAATGAAATAAGGTTTGATTCACTTCCATTTTAGTTATGCCTTGTTACTTGCTTGATAGTTGCCTATTCTCTACGACTTGTGATTATGATGTATTCTGAACTCCTCCTTGATGGATGGACATTGAGATGTCTCAGGATCTTTAAGAATAGATCATTGATCTTTGTATTCCCCTACCCTTTAGTGTCTTGGGACTGGGTTCTGAATGTGGTCATGGAGAGGATTTTGGCTTTTCTCTCTGAGGTTGACCACCTCACAGATGGTCACCGGTACTCCCTTGTATGGAGGAAACCAGGTAGTTCCATCTCTTACGGATTGGTGTTTCTCTTTGAGGATTCAACCGCAGCTTAGATGGTCACCGATTTTTCTCCCATTTGTTTGGGGAGACCAGGTAGTTCCATCCCTTTGGTCTAAGCCGATGAGGTGTGGTTTAACCGCCCCATAGATGGTCGCCGATATTCCCTTGTATGGAGGAAACCAGGTAGTTCCATCTCTTATGGTTTGGTTTGGAAGTTGAAGGATGATCCCAGTATTGTTGTCAGGGTTTTATATTTTTGGTAGGGGTGAGACCGCACTCTCATTGAGAAGGGGGGAATTAGGTCTTTGTAGTTCGAACCTAGCATGAAAAGGTTGAAAGTTCTATGTTGAAGGGTGTAGAAAGATTTTTTTTTGTTTTTTCTATAGTTAGACTGGACCATAAAAATGGATGCCTACGTGCTCCCTTGTATTGGGGAGATCAGGTCTGTATAGTTCATCCCTGATGGGACAAACTAATGTGGTGAAAGGTGTAGATTTTCTAACCTAGCGTAAAAAGGTTGAAAGATGTATGTAGTGAAAAAGGTTTTGAAAACCTGAATTGACTGATGGATCTGGTGATACAGAACCAGGAGACATAGTACCATTTCACGGTGTCTGAGTTTATGAGTTGTGGAAATTTCTCGCCATCCATCTCTTGTAATCTGAGGGCTCCTCCTGTCAATACCTCCTTGACAACTGTTGGGTAAAATCAATACGCACAGAAAACACGCAAGTATACGTGGTTAACAAGTAATAAAGTGATGAGTAGAGTATCATTCCCACAAGGACAAAATATCAAGAATCTTAACTTCACAATTATCAATTTTTTATTAATCCTAATTTTATTAAACTAATCGATTCAATGGTTTTTTTTTTAAAAAAAAACTAATTAAAAGAAACTAAATTAATGAATAATTAAATTATCACAAAAGAAATAAATACCAATAACGAAATTCAGAATTTTCAAACAATTAATGGAGAGTTAGACTTATGATTTCACTCTAAGCTTCACTCTGATTTTCTAACTTTTATTCCAATTCAATTCAATATTCCAGTTTATTAATCAAGAACACGCACGTAGTAAGAGCCACCTCTCGATGCACTAATACCATATCAACATCAATCCACAATTAAGATAGAAATCCATTAAACACCTAAATTAACCAACTCACTATATCTCTATGTGAACTGCAATTAAAAAAGGTTGAAGTTTAAGTTCTCTTAACGATTACATGCGATGTCAAGCGTATCTCTACCTTAACAATAATCACAAATATGCTATCGACATAATTTATGACACATGTTATATTAACTAAGTCTAGACTCGAATATCCTCTATCGAATCCTTTCAAGTCCACATAAAATTGTTGATCAGGCAATTCATAAATTCACGCTCAAGTTAATATAGATAAACTGAAACTATCTTATAAAATTGGAAATCAAGTTATAGAATCATCGCTAAGCTTAAAGATCCATCACAAGTCTAATAAGTAAATTAGTTCATAACGAACGAGTTAAAAACTGAATAATCTGTTGAAAACATCATCCTAATTATAAAATAGATGAAAGAGAAGAAGAATTGTAGAAAACTCCTTCACGTAGCCTCAATTTGCAATCGTCGTGACAATCTCTGAAAATCACTCCTCCAATTTTCGCTCTCCAAATCCTTGAATCCGTGTTGAAAAACTTTTCTTTGTGCTAGAGAATTGTTGTTCTTCTAAGTGGTAGCAAGCTCCTCTGACTTCTGGACGTATTCTCCTTTTAATAGACTCCAAAACGCACCAGCTAGCCCACAAATCCAAGCCAAAACAGAAGTCGAAACCAAACAGGACAGCTGCAGGAAACGGGACCCCCGCCCCCGCGGGGGGTACACGCCTAAAAAGGCCCGCCCCGGCGGGCTACCCTACTGACTTCAACTTTTTATGAATTCCAACTTTTTCCACTTTTGCTTCAAAAAGAACACATTCTCATCCCTAAAGCATCCATAACCACCCTACACACAAAATAACATGAAACAAGTAAAAACAACACAAAACATGAACATAAATACGAATTTAAACTTGATTTGAACAATGATTCGTGTATATAAAATTCACTTATCAAAATCCCCCAAACTTAAACCTTGCTAGTCCCCTAGCACAAACAACTAGATGCAACACAATGAAACGCAATAATAAACAAATCCAACAATATCGCATAAACAAATGTATTCCATCGGCCTCAGAGAAAACAAGCAACTTTACACTACAAATTATCAAAACCAATCCGCGCTTACATATTAATTCTCAATTCTTGAACAATCATCACTGGTATAGCGTGTGTGTGTGATCAACATCAAGTTTAACTGATACAGACCCAAATTCAATACATAAACAGCTTCTTAGAAGGAATTATACAGTGCAAACTTATAATCTCTCAAAGATAGGCATGATTCAACTAAAATTAAACTAAACCAACATTAAGGATACATGCAGGATACTTATGCTTCCTCTTTCTTTTTATACGGGGCTTTTTGCACTTTTCCCGTTTTGTTCTTTTTTTTTCTTTTTCTCATAGATGGTTGGTGAGTGCGTTTTACGCTCCATCTCCGCTTGTGTTTATGGGGAGTGCTTCCCCTCAACCCACCACAAGACTCCACATATTACATTTTTTTTAACATAAAAACTTATGAAAACAATGCAAACTCCTAACTAATATGCAAAATAAAATTATAAAACAGCATGCATGCAACTAAACAAATATAACTCCCCCAAACTTAAATAAGACAATGCCCTCATTGGATAAAAATATAAGGCACGAGGACTTCCCTAAAACTGTTTAAGTCTGAGGCGGTGGTTGGTGTGCATCCTCATCAGAATCACTAGGAGGAAATCGAGGTAATGGACCGGGTTGTTCATATGGAAATTGACCCGCCGGGTTGAAACTTTGGAGTGTTGTATTCAATGAGACGAAAGATGCATTCATGGCATCAAACATGTGGTCTTGGCGCATCGCCAATCGCCGCATCTCCCGGCGTGTCACCCTATTGGTCGAAGTCAGTTGATTCTGAAAAGCAAGGAACTGAGCACTAGAAAATGTCTCAGTCGGCGGAGTCTGCTCGGTTCCCGGATCACCCATTTCTTCATCCTCATCCCCTGAAGTATCTTCGGCATCATCCTCGGGTTCCGACGCCGATGGAAAAATAAAACCCAAACCCCGTGGATGGGACTCTCCTCCAGGCCAAACAGAATACCAGGCTATCATTCTAGTATCTAGGATCTGCAGCGGCATCAAAGTGGGCTCATCATCGGACCAACGTACTCCGGCTTGATGACACAATCCACATATAAGAGATGGATGTTGTAAGCTGTAAGACCCCGAATTTTATGAAATAAAAGTATTCAATTTTTTTTATAGTTACTATTCAGTAAATAGTTAAATTGATAAAAGTTAAAGTTAAGGGTGATATATGAAATTTTTTCAAACTATGCAAGTGGTTATAAAATATTCATTGTTGTCGGGGAATATTCGTTTGGTCTTGGAATATTCTTTCTGTCGGGGAATATTCGTACGACGGCGCAGCTATTTGTGGGCCCCATAACGAATAACTGTCGGGTGAAGAAAACGATAAATTTGAGTTTTTACAAATAACGGCGTAGTTGTTACCGTTAACACTGTTGGAATACCCGGTGATTAAAATACAGTAATACGCGTTATTGCACAGTAGCACACGGTATTGCACAGTATTTTTAAAATTATTGATTCTTACGTAAGAAGGCACTACTCAATAATTGTTACAGTAATTACTGTTCAATATTTTATTATTGATTCAATAATTGCTGCATTGATATTTTATATTATTGTTGTTTCAATAATTGTTGCTGCACAGTATTTTTCATTATCAGATCAGTAATTCATATTATTTAAATAATATTATTAGATAACATTATTGACAATGTTTAGAAAGTTCTGTCTAAGGAGAGGTTTGGTCATCTAATTGTGCGCCAGTAAGGAGAAATCCTTATTGGAAAGCCCCTTCTTTCATGGGAACGGCCTGGTTGTCATAAATGTGATTCTGTAATATTATTTGTGAATAATTAATTATTGATTCATATGATAAGAAAATATTTATTTTATGTGGATATAAATGAGGGATATATTTTTGTGGTTAAAAAATGAAGGAGTTAATGTTGAGATTTTTATCCGTATTTTTGTCGGAATGGAGGTATTAAAAATCAGGGTTTTTGAGATATTTTGCGGGGGTTATAATTTTTAATCCGACCGTTGGATCGTGGTAATTTTTGGATATGTTATACATATATAAGTTGAGTATATGCCCACAAATTTTGAACCGTTAAAAATGAACATATGATTTGTTATGAATTTTACGAGATGACTGGTTCAGAAATTGTTGAATTTTTGGAGTTTATCATTTTGGTGGAAAATTCTAGAATTGGTGGGCCCCACTTGTGGTTGGTGAAGAAATGTGCTGAATTATATTTCAAATGTGGTGGGTGGGAATAGTAGCAGGTAAAGCCATCAGGTTGCAGGTCAAACCTACCAAAATTTTCCTATAAATAGAGGGCTAAGTTAGAATTGAAAATCACACCAGAAACATAAGCTTTCTCTCTTTCTCTCTCTATATTATGAAGCATATTTTGTGAGTTTTTAGATACTTGGTGAGTTGCTATTCATCAGTGCAAGTTTCCTTCAGCATCATATCCGATATCCAGTCAGAAGTACTGCTCTTTTGAGGTAAGGGATAGTAAGGGATATTAAGGGATTTTAAGGGTTGTTATGATTTTCAGTTTCGTAATTTTTCTGAACTTCAAAAATTCTGGAAAATTTTGAAATGATATTTTGATGAGTTTTATTGATTGTGTCCAAAAATGGTGATTTTTGGATTTATAGATTGAGAGTTATGAATTTTATGAGAAAAGACTATTTTAAAAGTAACCGCTTATAATTCCTTGTGGTTAACTCCAAAATTGATGAAATTTTTATTGGGAGTACATGTATATGATAGAAGTATACTCTGTAAATTTCAGAATTTTTAGACAAAAGTACAATTTTTGATAAATGTCTAAATATTCGGCTATTTTGGCCATATGAAAAATAGTAAATGACTTTTAAAAATTCTGAGAAAAATATATGTTCACTATGGGACTATATTATGCTAAATCTCAGAAAAGAAATATTTTTGGAACTGATTTGGTATTTTTCATGAAAATGTTTTAGTTATGAGTAAATGAATTAAATATGTTTTGTGAAGAAAGAAAATTGGAAAATAGGATTTTATGGCTTGAGAATCCTATATGAGGTATATGCAGATTTTTGATGAGGGTTTTGGTTATTGATGATGAAATTGTAAGAGTTGGCATTTTATGATGATTAAATGCATTAATTAGTAAAGTGTAAACAATTAAAATAAATTGTTTATAAATTTAAGTAATGTTATTCTTTCAATATCATTATACCGAAATATTGGTATGAATTTTATTGTAGAATTTCTATCTTTTGTGTCGGGGTTACTATTCATGAGTTACGAATATTACTCTTGAGATTAAAACTATATGTTGATCATATTATTTTTATCATCATATATAACATTTTTATAATCCTGATGTTGAAATTCTCTTTCACTGGAGTGTAAAGATGGGTAGATTATTGGTATGATCATGACTAGAGTTCTCTTTGGCCTGTAGTGCAAAGTTGAATTGTGACTGGTATGATCATGACCATTAAATTTATAATTGAATATCTTAAGCTTAAGTGCAAAGGTGAATTGATCAACATGGTTATAATTATTGTTTATATAAATTCTGAAATGATTATATATTTCTTTGAGATATGAATATATTTGGCCTGTAGTGCAAATATGAATTGTTGATGAATATCTTTGGCATGTAGTGCAAAGATGGCCTGTTGATGAATATCTTTGGCCTGTAGTGCAAAGATGAACTGTTGTTGAATATCTTTGGCCCGTAGTGCAAAGATGGTTTGTTGATGAATATCTTTGGCCCGTAGTGCAAAGATGGATTTGTTAGTATGATTATAAACAGGAACTGTGATTTGGTATAACCATGATCTTTGATGTTTCAGGTAAAGACAGGTGATGAAAATATTCATTGTCCTGGGTGCGAAGAAAAATTTATAGTCACAATTATGATTATGAGTTATTCATATGATTGTGGAAAGGAACTCTTGAGTGATGTTACATGGATAAAATATTGTTGGAGGATTTTTAACATGGAGAAGATAATAGACTTTATAGTCTATTTGACTCTTCTAATGGATTGCTCGTTCCGCTGCAACTATGGTTGAAATTTTTATCATTTACCATATGTTCTAAATCTCTGATTTATTGTTGATGAAGGCTATTGATAATTGAATTATCTTTAGTCATGATATTCTTTACTGAGCTAGTTGTGCTCACCCTTTTGCTTCACAATTCCTTTCAGGTAATAAGAGTGTAGCTGGGTCGAGCGGGGGTAACAAGGGAATAGAACGGTGGTCATCATTTAGTAGTTATATTTGGTGAAGAAAATAGGGTGAGGCGAACCCAACGTTGGAAGGGTGTTTTGTCACTATCATACAAGATGTCTAATGACATACAACCTCGTGTCATCATAAGACAGGGTTGTGCTCATCCACTTGCTGAGTATATCTATGGGCACTACCTATATAATCTTGGTGTTTGTTTGAAGTATAATTCTCAATTAGAGACAGTGGAGATAATGATAAGTCAAGAGAAGACTCACCATTGGGAAGAATATGATAGTAATCTTCTCGTTTTTTTTTGGGTCTATTGGGTCAACCAAGGATAATTCTGTGGCCATATGATATCTATCATAACCTAGACGCGTGGCCTCCCATGTACGAAGGTTTTCTTGAGCACTTCCCAAAGATTCTAATTTCTAAAACAGTTTTTGACTATACCTTTATGTAAGGTGTTATTGTGAGGTGATGTCCACGGTTGGAACATGAGTCACATTTGGTATATATTTGTATCCAAACTCACAGCATATGTGTTGTTGTATTTTGCACGACAATTGTTGTTATAAAGTTATAGTTGTTTTCTGTACCATGTATTTGACGACTCAGAATGGGTTGGGTGGAATGGACCTGTTTTGGGGTTGTCACATAAGCCGCCAGAAAAGTTGCCGCGGAGACATCGGCGTATAGAAAAATTGATAATTGCCCCGATGTCTATGAGGAAATCTTGCACAATGGCATACAGGAGGAGTGCCTTCTCCTTGGTCACGTCCGAGGTGTGCGTGGACGGTAGCAGTTTAGCACAGAGGAAGGCATACCAGATTTTACTATATCGACTAAGGTCTTTACTGTGAAATACGGTGCCCCCCTTTCGTCCCTTTATCCAAGTAGTCCCTGGCTTAGTCATGTTTTGAATCACCTCCTCATAATCGGGGTCAAAATCCCGCATGTAAGCATATTGACACTGGCGTGGCACCCACAGCTGATAAAAGGCATTGATGGCATCTGCACTGAACGGGACCATGCGACCCCTCACGAAGGCAGTGAATGGTGCCTTGTCCTCGGCATTTGCATAAAATTCTTTAACAACATTCACAACAGCGGGCTCAGGCTCTGCTGTAAACCTTATCCATCCTTGTTGGTAGATTTGTTGCATCATTTACCCATCATTTCCCTCGGGAGCCAACCCCCGTTCCGGTGTAAGAGCCTTGGTAACCATATAGTCGTAGCGATCGGCTGCGGCAGCACTTCGGAATTTGCGGCGGTCATATGTTCGGGTTGGTGGAGCCGTGCTAAAACTCGCCCCCCGTTGGCATTTTGAGGTTGGTTGTGAAGCCATGGATAACCGGATGCTGAATTGTGCTAGCACGCACTAGTTTCACTTTCTCTGTTCTTCAGGCAATATGGCAAACACCTTGCGTGCACAGCCCGATCTTCCCCCAAACTTAGGTGGTTTGTAATGTCAGTGGAGAGAAGATGAGAGTGTGATAATAAGGCTAGAGTACTCACCCGTAAGTGTTTGTGGTCCAATAGCTTGAAGAATTCGTGTGTAATGGAATGTATATAATGGAGATAGGAGTTAGGGTTTATATAGAGGGAGATATGGTGGGGAACGTGGTGGGGTGATAGAAGTAGTGTGGAGGATGAGGAGAAGGTGGGTAAACTGATTTAGGTATTAGTGATGGTGGTAGGAATAGGTTAGGGTCGTGGGGTATGGTGGGGAGAAGGAAACGACAAGAGTAGGAATGGAAAGGGGAAAGTGATGGACGTGTGTTTAAAAAAAACCGGTTTAGCTTGTGGAGTGCGTTAAAGCTAAATCTTGCCTGACTTGACTCCAAAGGCGCACTTGGCCAGATTTAGCTTCAAGTTGTACTTACGCAACCGGTTGAAAAGCTTTTTGAGATGATCTAGGTGGTCTTCTTCCCTTTGGGACTAGACAATGATGTCATTCACATAGACTTCTATCTCTTTGTGTATTAAATCATATAAAAGAGCCATCATAGCTCGCTGATAGGTAGCTCCGGTATTGATGAGGCCGAATGACAACCGTCTATAGCAAAAGGTTCCCGAAGGAGTGATGAATACAATTTTCTCATGATCCTCTTCAGCAACCATGATTTGATGGTACCCAGCAAAGAAGTCAACAAAGGAGTATGTCATATTGAGATGTCAATGAGTATATGGATGACTGGTACGGGAAGCTATCTTTAAGACAAGCTTTGTTCAAATCCCTGTAATCCACGCAAACTCGCACCTTCCCTTCAAGTTTAGGTACGGGAACTATGTTTTATAGCCACTCAGGGTATGTTGATACCATGATTATGCCAACTTGAAATTATTTCACAATTTCTTCCTTGACTTTCAAACTCCACTCAGGTTTTAATCACCTGAGTTTCTATCATACTGGCCTGAATCCCTCTTTGATGGGAAGGCGATGAATGACAATATCAGTGGACAAACCGATCATGTCTTCATGATACCATGCAAACACATCCTGGAATTGGGTCAATAGAGCAACCATGTCATTCCTTTGTCTTGGAGTAAGGTCCATACCAATCTGGATTTGTTTGGGGTTTTTTGAGGTTCCAAGGTTGTAGCAGGTGGTTTGATCAAGATTTGGCTTGGGTTTATCTTCGACCCATTTTTTGATCTCCTGAGGTACCTCATAGTCCTCTTTTTTAATCTCCATCAAGTCAGAGTCCAACTTTACATCAAAGTTACAGTCCTTGTGAAGAATTGGCATTCCATCAATAAGTTTAGGCACATCTAACTTTAGAGTCCTGAAACAAAATGCTTTTACTTAATATATGAAACTGTTTAATCATACAGAGTGTTAGCATGACATGACAAAAACAATTGCTATTACTATGCAACAAAAGTAAGCAGTTATTTCTATCTACAGCACAGAGGGATTTTTTGCCTTTTTTTTACCCTTTTCAGCAAATGCAAGGAGTGCTGCTCCAATTGCCAAGGGTCAAGTCCTGCTAGACAGCTGTGATGAAGGGGTTGTTATCTCCCTCCTCCTCTTGAATGATGACCATGACATCTGGACAATCATCATCTGGGATGTCCCTATTCATACCCTCCGTATGGATTAGGACACACATGTTTGATAAATGTTTCTTTATCTCTTGTTTGCGCCTTTGATTCCTTTCTTCCATGTCTGGGTCTGGAATCAGGACTTCTTTTTCCTTAACTGGTATCGACTTAGGAAATAGCATACCCGCCACAGAGAAAGGAACTTTCCTTAGAGACTGTATCGAATTTGCATCTGTAGGTTTAGGCAGTAATCTTGTAGATGAAGGAACCGGTGTATGCTTGTGCGGGTTCCTGTGACTGGACCCAGAGGAGTAGCCTAGTCTGACTTTCCCTGTCAAGCTGGGAATTTGAATTAGGCATTTGATTCCTTGTTAATTCTTTCCTAACCCTTATCATGGTTGGAAACCCAAGGATATCATCTCTTGACTGGTCGATATTACCTCGGCGAAAACTCTGGGTTTCAGAGTGGAGCCCCAATGGGTTGATTATGAGTGTTGCTCACCTCAAGGGCTTGGAAGCTAGCAGGTTCAACTTATGCATTGAAAAGGATGAGAGGTATATCACTTTGGACAGGATACTCTGGCTCAGCATTGATAGTGACCAGATTACTATTGATGATATACTTGAGTTGTTGATGAAGAGTGGATGGGACGGCTCCCGTCATATGAATCCAAGGTCTTCCCAACAGTAAGTTATATCATGTAGTGATTTTTAGCACTTAAAAGGATATGTAGAATGTATGTGGACCGATTTCGACAGGTAATTCAATCTCTCTTATAGCATTTTGCCAAGATCCATCAAAGGCTTTGATGATTGTATGGCTGCTTCGAATCCTGTTGAGATTGATATTCATTCTTTCCAATGTGGCATAGGGGCAGATGTTTAGGGATGATCCTCCATCTATTAGCACTCCTCTGACCACATATTCAGAAGACATCACCACTATGTGCAACAGTTTACAATGACCCATCGCTTCGGGAGGTATGTCATCATCAGTGAAGGATATCACATTGATGTTGAATATGTGATCTACCAGATGATGAAACTTTTCAACATTCACTGTCTTTGGCATGTGGGCTTCTTCTAATATCTTCATTAAGACCTTACGATGATCTTTTAAAGAGAAAACTAAGTCCAAAATAGAGATCTGTTGTGGAGTTTCTTTCAAGCTTTGCACCACCTTGGCTTCATTGTGTCCTATCTTGCGGAGGAATTCTTCAATATTCTTTTTGGTCACTTTCCCCTGAGATTTGATGACTGGCTTCATCACTCGTTGAGGGAGATACATCTTTAGATATCGCAACAGTTGCGTTTGATGTTGATCCTTCAACCTCTCAATAATTCAATGGGACTTTCTTAAGGCTGATGATATGATATTGCGGTTTGAATGACAATATGATTGGCTTTGGAATAGCCACTTTCAAAGGGTTTTCAATTCCTTTGAGCTGAATTGGTTGAATTGTAAGTGATGTGGCAGCCAATTCTCCCTCAGAGGATATAACTGCTACGACTTCCTTCCATCATGGAGGAAATGTGTTCCCACTCTCAAGTGATACGGCATCATCGTCTGCCATTTGTAGGTCACCGCTGTCAATCATGTTTTGGATAAGATGGTGGAGTGCCCAGTATTCCTCAGTGTTGTGACCGCGAGAATGGGAGTGGTATTGACATACTCCAGTAGAATCAAATCTTTTTGAATGCGGATTGACTGGAGGTAGCAGTGCTATGATTTTTCCCTCATTGATCAGCAGCTGTAATATTTCTTCCATCGGTTGGCCTAAATAGGTGAATTCCCTTTTGTTGGCAAAGTCCCGACGAGATTTAGCTTTTGCTTTTCTGGCAAGCTTTTCCTCCAAGGTTTCACTTTCTTGGGTAAGTGGTGGAGTCTTTTGATAAGAGAAAGTAGACTTGCATGCTCCTGACTGAACAACTGACGTGTGACTTGGTGTTGATGTATCACCAGTTCTACCAGTTGATTGACCTATTCGTCAAGAGACTTTAACTCCCATTCCATCATAAATTGGAACTCTGAATAATCCTGAGTGTCATAGCCTGGAGCTCCAGCATGGTAAGCACACTTCTTGCTTGTATTGAAACCCTTTCCACTCAAGTTGGCTGGTGGAAGGAGATGAGTGATTTTCTTCTGAGCTGTCAGAAGTTTGAGAATGTTTTCGAGTGAATCCCTTAAGCATGTGAACACTCTTGAGTGCTTGACTTCTCCACTCTTTGTCAATGGAGGGTTTGAAGACTGTGCTTGAAAATAGGAATAGTTTCTCCACTGAATAAGTAAGTTTTGATTTCCTTTTTGTCCTTGTACTATCAAGAAAACATCCTCTTCTTTCTTCTTATGGACCCTCCGGGGGTTGTTCCCATAACTTCCAGATTGATTATGCTCAGCTACAGCTTTTAAAGCGGCAAGGTCTTGAATCTTCCCTGATTTTAATCCCATTTTAGCCATTTCTCCGTGCTTAATCATTTATGAGAATGGCTTTCCTATTCCAGCTAGGACCCTCTCATAAAATGGAACTTCTTGAATATCTATGAAGGTCATCACCATTTCAGACTATGTCATGGATGGGATAACTTGAGCAGCCAGACGCCTCCATCTTTGGGAATACTCTCTGAATGACTCATTGACTTACTTCTTGACTTTGGTAATTTGATACATGTCTGGAGCCATCTGAGTTTAAAAGATGTATTGACTGAGAAAAGCAAGGGCTAAATCCTCCCAGCTATGAATTTTGGAGTTATCTAATCTGGTGTACCATGCTCTGGCTTCTCCAGTTAGACTTTTCTAAAATAGCTGCATTCTCAGCTTTTCATTCTCGGTGTAGGATCCGAGTTCTCCAATGAACATTTTTAAGTGGGTGTAAGGATCTCCCAATCCATCATATTTCTCAAAATTGGAAACCTTGAATTTCTCCTGATAATGAACCCCGGGAAAGATGCAAAGGTCTGAATATGAAACACTTCTGTGTGCTTTAATTCCTTTGATGGAGCAAATGGTCTCTTCCATTTATAGAACTTTCTTCCAAATATCATTGGTGTCTTGATCTTCTTTAAGATGAGTGATTTCAGAGGTTTTGTTGGACTTCTCAGTCTGAGACTCAGGTGTTGGGACTTCTCTGTCCGGACCCTGGATTCCTCCTTGTGCAGAAGGTTCTGTGTGGATGGGTATTTGTGGACCCTGAGTGGATTTGTGTAATTCTTTGTGCAAAATAGCCAACTCTGTTATTTGAGTGCTTAATCTATCAAACCCCTCGCGAGAGACAGGAGTAGGATTAGGCTGGGCACTAATATCCATGTCTGACTATAGGCTTAGTGCCTTTTTAGACTTGGAACGGGTAACGGGACTAATCGTTTTCCTACAAAAAGACTTATGTAGTTTAGTTTGGAGAAACGTGGAAATGTTACATGCTATGTAATGTGTCCGTTTTTTAGGAGTATTATCCTGCAAAATGGATGTCAGTTGTTTTAATGATAGGATAGCGTGACAGGTCTTGATATGAAAAGGAATGCATGTTCACATACTCCTTTATATTTTCCATTACATTGAGATTGACATGGAAATTAAATTACATGTAATTAAAATTACAGGTAATTGAAAAGGGGAAGGCATGAAGAGACTTCAATCTGCATTTGGTTTATCAGAGGCGTACCTATCTTAGGCTACTCTCGCGGCTTTTCAACATGAAGGTCCCCAGATCATCGCAATTTACTCGATGGTAAATTAATCCAATCTTTTAACTGGAGCGAATCTGGGTGGTGCCTTTCCTGAGCCTCGTGGAATTAGTCTTCCGACGAGTCCAGTAATCAAACACCGACGGGATAGCCTTCTGATGGAGGGACCACACAACATACAATCGTATACATCGCGTCTCACCGTATGGAAATGATGACATGTGCGAGGCACTAATATCACAGGCAGATATGGTGTGAAGCACTAAGTGCAGTAAATAAAGCATTAGTATACATCCATTCAATGTAAATGCAATATTCATAAATAAGTAGATAAAATTTTTGTTTTGAAAAGTTTAAATAGCGGCTTAAGCCCTCTTACTAGAGTCCCCAGCAGAGTCGCCACCTGTCGACGTCGGGATTTTTATTTGTCCCTTTCTGTTCTTGTCTTTTGGTGTTCTCATTTTAGATGAGATTTGTTTGAAACAAACAAGTTTGAAAAGGTTCGACATGTATATATGTCGACGATTTGACTGTAAGAGTCTCCAGTTGGTTATTTTTAAATAGTTGCACCAACTCAACCGAGGAAAGGTTTGCACAAAGACCTAGTGATGTGACACTATTTAACTGGTTTGGGAAACCAAAATTCGTTAGGGGCCGGGGGCTTGATTAAGCGAAAGGAAGGTGTTAGGCACCCCCCGACTTCCGTGATAACACGGTTACCGCCACTTTTCATTTAAAACTTTTATCTGTGAATGTGTGTGTGAATTAGGTCTATGTGCAGTTGTTTGGAAGTAGTGTTATGCCTCGTTTGCACCTATATACAAAGTGTTTGACTTTTGTATAAAAGTTCAACTTTAACAAGATATAGTAGTGATATTTTATAATACAAGTTTTTCAAACCCTTGTGCTCAATAGTAATTGAGGCCTTTAATACTTCTATTTTATTATGTGTTTGGCTTGTTTGCTTTTATTTTCGAGAGGCGAGACATCTTCGAAAAAATAAGATACGTAGCAATGTCGAACTCCTTGTGGGCATGAGAGCCATCTAAAGATATTCAGACACCGTAAATATTTTACAAGCTGGTTGCAGGTGAAAATGTCCATCACGGGAACCGAATCTAGATTCCGATACTGAATTTGTGATCACATGATTCCTAGGCTCACATGAAAAAATAGTATGTACAAAAGCTAGAAAAAAAAACTAGATTTGAGTAAATCTAAACTATTCTAGCTTCAACGGTTCCAGTTTAGTCACCATGAACCGGTCAAAGTGAGAAATAGCCAGATTTAGGCAAATCTAGCCCGCATGTTGAATGAATAAATATCTACATTATGAAAGCAGATAAAAAGGTTATATATATATATATATATATATATATATATATATATATATATATATATATATATATATATATGAAAGCAATAAAAAGTCATGGATTGACGATCTGGGCATACCCACGTAATGCGACTCTCAACGTTAGTAGATATATGTATATAGAAGTAATTGTTAGGTTTGTAAGATTCATGAACGCAATCAAATTACACAAAATAAGCGAAAGCATGAAAAATCAGAGTTTTAAAATTTTACAAACCATATACCCGGATCATCCTTTATGCACAATTATTAATTAAACGAAAATATGAAGAACAATAATCGTCTTTGAAGATTCGAGCTTCCTCAGGTACAAGTTCACCTCCAATCCTTTTCGCGTTCAACTTGAATCTACCGGGTTTGGTTCCTTCCTTCGATCAATGTTAGCCACCTAAATGTTTGGCCTCTAAAGGTGATCCACCAAGAAAGAAGAAATATTCAAGAAGGGTGCTTGGCTAAACCTTAGTTTTTCTATCTCTCATAGAAAAATGTGTACTTTCCCAACTTTTGAAATTACGTATTCACGTGTGTTGTGAAAGCATTAACCCCTCACTCATAATAAGACTCATCTTATTTATAGATATAGGCAACCCTTCTTAACAATTAAGGGATTAAATTTTATTTTAATTAGCTAGACTCTCAATCTTATTAGGAATAATTAATTAAACTTTTTTAATTAATTTGCCTCCTAATCTTATTAGGAATATATGAGAGTACTTTTATTAATTAATTCCCAAACTCCTTTAGGAATTAAATAATAATAATAATAATAATAATAATAATAATAATAATAATAATAAGACTCCTCTTATTAATTTATATTTAATATTCTAAAATATTAAATAATAAATATTAAGATATTTAATTTATTTTATCACCATAGATTAAATTAAATACACTTAACATATTATTACGATTATGACATTAACTTCTTAAATAATTATTCTTCCTTTTATGGTGTGACCCTTTAGGTTCTCTATATTAAACCGGTCGTGAATAAATCAATTAGAACAATTATAATCTTATTTAAATAAATAAATTAAACTATTAATTTATTTAAATAAATAATATTTATTCTACAATAGGGATAAGACTCCCTAGCGATTAACGACTTTTCAGATAATATAGATTTCAACATTAATCATAAAAGAACATTTGAGCAAATAGTTACTGTACAATTCAATCCTTCCACCATACAATGTCCCAATTAAATATAAGACATGGAATTACTGTCAAGTCTTATTTTATTTAATTATATGTATTTCGACTCTTAAATGCACAACTCCAAATAATGCAAATTAGAAACTCCTTTCTAATTTCATTCTACCTTGGTCAAGGACTACTGGGTTGTCATTTATCGAATCACATAGGACATTTCTCTTCTTTTACTAGAAGCAGTAGATTCTTTATTGATCATACATTATCTCCATGTATAACTTATTATACCCAAGCATACCCTTTGATATACCCTAAGGGTCTTAAGGAATAAGTCAAAGTATAATTTATTATACACAAGATACTATGATGATCTCAAGTCCAAGGATCACTGGTACTACTATCACTACAAGAATTCCTATTGACAGACAAATAAAACTCCATTAGGTATTCCTTAGCGAGCCAAGTTCAGTGAACTTATTCTCTAATAAGCACCTACATACTTGCTTTAGTGTCTCCACACAAATGATCATGAGATCAATTATCCTCATCCAATGAGCAAGCAGCGTATGTACCAATATATCCGAATTCACTAATCCCCAATTTAGTAATCTAATGATTGGGAACTATTTTAGTTTTAAGCTTTCTAAGAATTTAGATCTCATTAGAATGATCATCATCATTATTATAAAAGCATTGCTTAAAACTATAGGTTTATCACATATTAGAAAGCAGCGTCATGTAGATAATTAAACGCCTTTAATAAATTAATACTTTTTATTAATAAATGAATAAGATTGTTAAAAAGTATATGCTTTATCATCAAACATGATTGGCTTATGTGCATACTACTTTCAATCTCCCACTTGCACTAAAGTCAATTGCCATGGTATCTCATACCCTACTTCTCTAAGTGACGATTATCCTGCTAATAAACTTTATTTAATGGATATGTAATGTTGTTCTTGAGAGTTCACTATCTCTATAGTTATTTCCCATCTTTCAATGATTCCTATAATCAAATGAAAGTGCCACAACACATGTTTAGATCCAAGATGAGACTTATGAACTATTCCTAGTTCTGTAATGAACTTTTCATCCAAACAATCAGCTTGTAGCTTCATTTATAGCTATATACTTTGTCTTTATCACTAAACTAACAACTTTTTGCTGTTTAAAACATTTCCAATTCACTGCACCACCAATCAAGGTAATGCTTTACCTTAAAGTGTATTTTTTGTCGTCTTGGTCTGTCTGAAAAAACTCGAGTTTATTAAGCCCTCTAGTTTTAATTCAGACCCACCATGAATATGATCACATCCTTAGTGTCGGTTAAGTACTTTAAGATGTTTTTCACTGACTCATAGTGAATGTTGGCCGATTTTGCTACTGCTAAATCGCGCGCAAGCATACACGGTCCACAAGTAATATATGATAAGTTGGGTGTTGAACCCACGAGGACAAAGTCTTAGGAGATAATCAAATACTAAGGTAAAGTCTTTACTACCTTATCTAAACAAGTGAAATAAGATGATTGGTTAAGCTATGTGATTAGAATTGTAAGAATAAGAGAAGTAGTTGTACTAGGAAGTCAAGATAGGATTACAATTCCCCTAATGCGTCTCTTAATCTCCTAACTCTCCACATTACAAATGAATCAAGGAATGGTCAACCGAGAACAGCAAATACGCATAAGCTTCTGTCGAAGGTCACATCCCTAGCCAGATAAATCATAATATGTCTATTGGTGAAAATAACTAGGCAAAGGTCGTTAAGCTAAGTCTCAAGGCTACATAAGGCAAATAGAGATATGTCTATCATATTAGCAGTTTATGCACACAGTCCATAGGCATGGTCATAACAGGTGTTGTTGTATTTAAAGGTTAGATAATAACATTCATTTTTCAATATCCATTAATATCAATACCAATAACTCTTATCAAGAAATCAGTCTATAAGCAACAAATACAACAACCCATTCCAAAAGTATTCATTATATAAAATAGGAGAGAAAGTTAATTAAGCTAAACAAAAGGTTACATTGCAATCCTAAAAATGGAATTAGTTCATTAGCATGGTACTAATACTAATTTTCAATACATTCCACATTCTCAGTAATACACAAATACATGGGAGATTTGGAATAAGAAAACTCCTATTTTGAAGTGTTCTTCCTCCAAATCTTCTCTTCATTGTCTAGCTCCTGAGCTTAGTCAGATGTAATAACTTTTTCTCCTTTTAGCAGCTTCTTTCTCTTCTAAGAAATAAATACTGTAATAAATTCTAATCTAAGCTATATGTCTGAATATCTATTGCAGGCGGCTGCTAAGTTTTAAGTGTGTCTCATTTCCTCTCTCCTTAGGTCATTAAAAGCACTCTTACTATATGGACACCAGAGCTCGCGCTGCGGCGCGAGCATTGAACTACCAAGTGGCGCTGAGGCGCCATGTAGGCTTAAAAACACAAGAGGTCGCGCTGCAGCGCGACTCCATGCAGAGCACTTGGCGTGGCGATGCGAGGATGACATCAGCCCAAGACAGGGAAGCGGCGCTGTGACGCAAAGAGCAGTATTGCACTCAGCGCTGCGACCCCGGATATGGCACTGTGGCGCTGGCTTTGGCACTAGGGCGCTGAAATTGTGTTGGTCCAGGCGTTGGGGTGCCATAGGCAGCTGTGTAAGAGCACCAATTAACAGGGAGTATGCCAACCATTGACGCTGCGGCGCGGGAAATGAGTTATCTTTGGCACTGTGGCGCCAGTGTAGCAAAAACTCCCAATTATGCCCTGGAAGCTGGAAAAGATATGCATAGCCCTGCATTATAGACATTAAACATAATAACAACAAAATATAAATAAAAGCTAACTAAATAATTGAAAACAAGCAAGAACTTAAACCACAAAGGATCTGATTCGTAGGTATAAATCTCACTCATCAAATACCCCATTATTGCAAGATACGAATGAAAACTAAACCTATAGACTAATACCATGGCCTCTAAGCACAATTATAAACCCTCTCTGAGAATAGGACAAACACGCATATGAACGAGGGCTTAATGTCTATTAGTAAACATGAGACTGTAATCGATCCATTCTCTGTGTGTGTGCAGATCAAACATCTTAACTAGCCATAACCCAAATTAAGATCACACAGTCGACTGTGATAACCAATAAGCTTACTATGCAACTCACATAATTAACAAGCATTAAGAGAAAGATACAAAAACAAGAAAGGATCCAAAGGTTGTAGTATAATGAAGTAAATTCCGACTCAGACAGTACTTGGTTACTTTTAAGCTAAACAGAGCACCCATTAGCAAGCTTTCGATCAATGACTCCCAAGCCAGATGACTTTAGAGCATTAGGTGTAGAACACCCCTATGAATCTAATAACTCATGCAACAAAGGCCACGTAATCAACATAAGTTTAAAATAGATTTTACCAGTTTGCGTTTATAGACGAGTGCGTTTCCACGCTCCATCTCAACCCACTGTTGGACTGTTATTATAATATTTTTTTTAATAATTGAACTATAGACCCGAAAGTGTAAAAGCCTATAAGTCTTTTATTATCTTGAAATCAGCAGAGTTTTAACAGTGTACAATTTTTTAACACAGTAAACAGACAACCTAAATCAGGACACATAACTAGAAAAAATAATTGGTCAGTGCTCGCTAAACGGATGGATCCAAAACAGTCTTGCCATATCTAATTAACACGCCCCTAGTTCACATAAATTTGACACTACTCTAAGAAAATGATATAATTACTTGGCGCTTGTCATAGGCCACAATCAAAACTTAAGTGCTATAACACCCTAACCCAGCATATAAACAATTACAGACCGGGAGATAGAGTTAATCAAAATGTAATAGGTAAAATACTATAAAATATAAAGTACCCCTGTCAAAATAAGTTAAAGCCATCACACAAGGCATTAAGTATACCAATAATCAGTGTAAAACCCAAAAATTATGGTTATCCACAAAATAATATCTGACTTAATCAAGATATCCCCAAATTTCACCTGGCAACTACACAAACCCAAAAGATATACAACCAAAAGCATGCATACATACATAAATAAAAAACTACTATGTAAAACATGCATCCAAAATAAAACATTCACCATAAGCAAAAACTTAACCACAATAATAATCACATAGATAAAACATAATTAATATGTAGTCTAGGGCTATCCAGCCCAAATGATTCACTCAAACCCTACCACAATAAACATAATTAAACTTAAACATCATAGTAGTTCAAATAATACTAGATTAACACAATTCATATAATTAAAATAAAAGGAATTCTCCCCCCCCCCCAAACTTAAAATATGGCCAGTGTCCTTAGTGACCATTTAACTTCAGCATCAAGCATCCTGAGCATTGCCACCTTCATCACCCTCATCATCCTCATCATCCACCACATTGACAGGTTCATCCTCACGGGCCTCTTCTCGAGGCAGAAATTATGGCGAATAACGCGCGAAGACTGGAGGTGCTGGAAATTGAAAAGGCAGGGACTCTGCGTCATCTCCTCCTTGGGCATAATAAATTTTGGACACTGTGTTCGCAAATTCTGCATGGTAATTATTGAATTGGCTGGTCCATTGTGCTACATGATCCACCTTGCAGTGTAGGAAGTTCAGACTGCCCAAAATCTCTGCTAGGACCCCAGAAGGAATAGCCTCAGATAACGGGGGCTTAGGCACTTGTGTGGAGGTGCCCGCTTCAGTGGATGGCGATAGCTGTGGTGCCGAAAGAAAACCCTCACCCCTAGGATGCAACTGTGTGCCCTCCCAAATTCCATAATGGGAAATGATGTTATGATCAATGACAACCATAGGTAGATGGTGACATCTTCTTTTTCCCACTTCACACCCTCTCTTTTGCATTGACGTGTAATTAGAGATGGGTGAGGAAGCCCGGACATAACATTACTCCATATGGCCTTCCTTATAGATTCCTGAATAAGCACCCCGACATCAACCTTTAAACTCGTGATAATTGCAAAGACCAGCACTGCCCTCTCCCTGGTCACGTCGCTGATGTGACGTGTTGGCATGATATTTACACAAATGAAAGAATACCAAGCCTTACCATAATGACTTAAGGCCTGCTGGGGGAAGGACGACTTTTCACCATGGCATTTATTAGATTTCCAAAAAGTCCCAGGCTTGCAAAGTTTAGCAATGATTTCATCAGTGTTGTAACTCTGCAACCCAGGCTTCTGGTAGTCGTGACCATCGTAGTTGGGAGTCGCATAGACTGCATTAATACCCTGGCTATCAAATTGGATCAACTTTCCCCTAACTTGCACCGCCGAGGGGCTATCGGCAATGGCATTGGCATACAATTCCTTCACCACCGAGATAACTGCCGCTTCAGGTGGCTTGGTAAAGTGAATCCATTTCATTGCCACATCATGGCCATCATCTCACCGTCTAACTTGTCATCGGACCTTAGCCCTCTTTTTGGCACCAAACTCCTCGAGGAAAAATTCTGCGTATAACGCTTCCAGGTATCCTCTGTTGGGAATTTGACAGCATCCCAACGGGTAACAGGGGTTCGAGAAGACGGTGGAGGTGGAGGGCCGATACTGGTTCTCGGACGCTTGGAACCCATATTTGGTTTGCCAAAGAAAATCTAAAAGCACACTTATGTTTTTTCTGTAATTTCCTCAACCCAAAAGCACAACTGAGAACATTTGTGACGCCCCCAAAATAGGTATACATCGCCCATCTTGGGTCGCCAGATACAAGGTACTAAATACAAATACAAACTAATTATACAACAGTCGTGTAAAATACATCAAAACATAGGCTGTGAGTTTTAATACAAATATTATCATCTAGACAATATCCACACTCAATGGAGTCCTTATTACATTTATTATCACACTATTTCACAGAATAGTGAGGACTACTAATGCACCATCTAGGACCATCACTCTGTTCCCCGACTAGTCCCAGCTACGTTCTCATTTCCTGAAGAGAATAATGAAAGCAAAAGGGTGAGCTCAACTAGCCTAGTAAGAAATATTATGACTAAGATAATGCAGAATAAATTATCATTAGCCTTCAACAGTATAACAACTGATAGAATATAATAGACAACAATTTTTAGATCAAAAACTGCAGCCGAATAAGCAATCCATTAGAAGAGTCAAGTAAAGTATAAAATCTACTATCTTCTATGATTTAAAAAGTTTTTCATCAACTTTATCGCTGAGACTCAGCTTAATAAATAAAATCGAATCATCCCTGCTCCACGGCCAAGGATATTCATTAAATCATCAATGGTCATGACTATACCGAATAATCCCTGATCATAATCATACCAAAAACTGTCCATCAATGCATTACAGGCCACTGAGGACTTTTATCACATCATTTATAACATTACAGATCATGATTATACCGAATGATCCCTGGTCATAATCATACCAAGTCCATCTATGCACGTAAGCCAAAGATGACTTTCATCACAATATAAGCATGAGGATGATGACAATGACATAATAATTCAATAAAACAAGTTCAAGAATAAATTTTAAAGATTTATAAGTTAATTTATCCTGAAATCAATAACGTCCAAATTGTCAACATGAAGCTTTGGGGAGTAAAATTTAAGAATGCTCAGAAGAATATTTCCATGAAAAGATACTGGATGAAGCACAAATATCAAGGATATTCCACTAATTTCATGGAGTATAGAAGCCAAAACTTTAACCAACTGAGTATAATAGAATATATAAAACCGCAAATGGATTTTTGCCCACCATGCGGTAATCCATGTAGACAGATCATTTCCACAATTTAATAAGAAATGAATACGAAGGATTATTCATCATGCATGCGGTAATCCACATAGATATGTTATTCCAACAAAATAATAAAAAATGGAATAACAGAAGAATTCACCAGGCGTGCGTAATCCGCACAGACAGGTTATTCCCACAGAATGATAAAGAATGGAACCAGGTCATGTGTAACCCGCATAGACAGGATATTCCAACATAATAATAAAGAATGGAACCAGGTCATGCGTAATCTGCACAGACAGGATATTCTAATAGAATATTAAAGAATAGAATAACAACAGAATTCACCAGGCATGCGATAGACTGCACAGACATGTTATTCCAACAAAATAATAAAAAATAGAATAACAGTCCTTACTATTATTGAAAGAAAATAACTCTCTTCATGAATACGAAAGAAATAATACCCCTTACCTTAGAAGAAAACTAGATACTGGAATAGTGAGGTAGCAGACTTCTCTTTTTCTTTCTCTCTATAATTTCTTTTTATAATAATTGCTCTTGTGAGACTTAGTTAATTGGTGAGAAATGAAGGAAGAATGAGCTTCTATTTATAAGAAAATATAGTTTCAATAATTGCACGTTTTGGGGCTCGAAATATTACAGTATAATACCTTCCTCTTTTTCTTCATTTTTAATTTAGTCCTGCAAGTATTATCAAACTTGCACCACCTCCCCTAATAGTAAATAATGTGAATTAATAGTAAATCATGTGAATCAATAGTTCTAGACATGTAAAAATACAAATTACAGTATAGTACCTCCATCTATACCTCTATTTTTAATTTAGTCATACAAGTATTATCAATCTTGCACCACCACCCCTAATAGTATAAGAATGTGAATCAATAGTACACACATGTGAACAAATAGTTATAATCATGTGAATTAATAGCAATTAATTATTCATTTATCCGGTTAATTACCCGATTGGTCAATATAACCTCCAAACATTAATTATTATCAAAATAAATGTTGATTTCCATTAACACTAATAATTCTCACACAATAGAACCATCAATTTCATATTTAATCAACACGAACTTATTCATCATTAATATCATAACTCACAATATTTAATAACCAGATCATTCCCAGGAAAGAGGGGGCTTTTCGATAAGGATTTCTCCTTATTGGCGCGCAATTAGGTGACCAAACCTCTCCTTGACAGAACTTTCTAGACATTGTCAATATTGTAAATAATAATATGAATAATTTTGTCGTCTCAATTATTGATTTAATAATATAAAATATTATGCAGATGATACTATGACAATAATTGAATCAATAATATGAGAGATATGATGCAGCAATTATTGTAGCAATAATTAAGTATAACCAAGTGACTTCTCACGTAAGCATCAATAATCAATACCGTGTGCTACTATGCAACCACGCGTATTACTGTACCTTTACTATCGGGTAGTTCAACAGTTTTAACGGTAACACTTTCGCCGTTATTTTAATAAAAAGATAATTCTGTCATTTTCTAACTGCGACAATACTTTCGTTGTGGGGTCCACCAATAATTGTGTCATCATACGAATATTCTCTGTAAAAATGAATATTCCCCGACCAATCGAATATTATATAACCACTTACTTACTTTGCCAAATTTGTAAATATTACCCACAACTAAAATATTATATCAAATCCACACCATAATATTCAAAAATATATTTCGAGAAAATTATTCTTTATTCATAAAAGTTGGGGTCTTACAACCTCCCCTTCTTATGAAATTTCGACCTCAAAATTAGGGTACGTACTTGGTATATCGAAGAGGTGAGGATATCTTGACTTCATCTCATATTCTAACTCCTAGGTCATTTCTTCCACATCGTGGCTTCTCCACAAAACTTTGACTTGAGGTATAACTTTGGAGCGTAGAACATGATCCTTCTTATCCAATATTTTAACAGGTAACTCTTCATACGTTAAATCTTCCTCTATCTCGTCTGGTTCTAATTCAATAATGTGGTTCGGGTCTTTCACATATTTACGTAACATAGATATGTGAAAAATATTATGAACACGAGACATACGTGGCGGAAAGGTGAGTCTATAGGCCACAGTTCCTACTCGATCGAGGATTATAAATGGGCCGATGAATAGAGGCTTGAGCTTTCCTCTCTTTCCGAATCTCGTAACTCCTTTTCATGGAGCAACACGTAACAACATATGATCTCCAATATTGAATTCCACGTCCTTTCGATGAAGATCATCATAACTCTTTTGTCGATCTTGTGAGGTTTTTATACGTTGTCGGATCGTTTGAATCTTTTTCGTAGTCATACGTACCAAATCCAGTCCCAACAATGTTGCTTCACCCACCTCATCCCAGCATACTGGAGAATAACACTTTCTTCCATATAACACCTCAAATGGAGCCATATCAATACTTGCTTGATAACTGTTGTTGTAGAAAAACTCCACTAATGGTAAGAACTTGTCCCAACTTCCTTTAAAGTCAAGGACACAGAGTCTTAATAAATCCTCAAGAGTTTGAATAGTCCTCTCTGATTGCCTATTCGTTTGAGGATGATATACCAAACTAAATAGTAAATCCGTGCCCATAGCTTTTTGCAAACTAACCCAAAATCTTGAAGTGAATCTTGGGTCTCGATCAGAAACTATGGATACTGGCATACCATGCAGTCTTATAATCTCGTTTATGTACATACTAGCAAGACGTTCAAGTGTAAAAGTTTCTAGTATTGGTAAGAAATGAGCAGACTTGGTCAATATATCAATAATGACCCAAATCACATCTATGCCTTGAGAAACCTTGGGAAGACCAGTAACAAAATCCATGGTAATGTGCTCCAACTTTCATTCTGGAATTTCAAGTGGTTGCAATGGATCTTTTGGCACTTGATGCTCCGCCTTGACTCGTTGACAAGTTAGACACCTTGAGATAAACCCCACTATCTCTCTCTTCATATTGCTCCATCAAAATGTATGTCGAAGATCACGATACATCTTGATACTCCCAAGATGGATTGCAAACAGTGTGTTGTGTGCCTCCATCATAATTTTATACTTCAAGTCAGAATCGTTAGGAACACAAAGTCTGGAGTTGACTCGAAGTATTCCTTCTTCATCGATTCTTGCTTCCAGAATAACACCTTCTTACACTTTCTTCTTCATACGCATCAGCTCCAGGTCTATAGTTTGAGCAGCTTTAGCTTTATCAATTAAAGTCGGTTCTAATCGTATATTCGCCATCATCACATGGGTCCCTGGAGTCTTTAACTCTATCTCCATCCTTTGTAAGTCATACAAAATGGGCCTTTGCATTGACAATATCGCACTCGTACCCGTATATGATCTTCTACTCAATGCGTCAGCTACTACGTTCGCTTTTTCAGGATGGTATTGAATGGTATGATCATAATCTTTCAACAGCTCAAGCTAACGTCGTTGCAGCATTGTTGAGTTCCTTTTGAGTGAAGAAATATTTGAGGCTTTTATGATCTGTATAGATCTCCACCTTCTCTCCATACAGGTAATGCCTCCAAATCTTAAGCACAAAAACGACATCTGCCAACTCTAGATCATGAGTAGGATAATTCCACTCATATTCTTTGAGTTGTCGTGAGGCATAGGCTATGACTTTCTCATGTTGCATGCGAACACATCCTAACCCTTTGCCTGAAGCATCACTGTAGATGACAAATCCCTCCGAGCCAGATGGTATTGTCAGAACAGGTGCTGAAATGAGTCTCCTCTTGAGTTCTTGAAAACTCTTCTCACATTCCTCGCTCCAACCAAACTTTGTATCTTTTCGAGTCAGCTGAGTTAATGGAGTAGCGATTCGAGAAAATCCTTCCACAAATCTCCGATAAAAACCAGCTAAGCCGAGAAAGCTACGTACTTCGGTCACTGACTTTGGTTGCTCCCAGCTTTGAATTGCTTATATCTTCGCTGGGTCAACATATATTCCATGATTTGATATTACGTGCCCAAGGAATGCAACTTTCTCAAGTCAGAACTCGTATTTCTTCAACTTGACATATAGCTTATTTTCATGAAGCTTTTGGAGTATCAGCCTCAAGTGTTGCTCATGGTCTTCATGGATTTTGGAGTATATGAGGATGTCATCAATAAAGACAACCACAAAGTGATCTAAATATTCCTTAAATACTCGGTTCATCATGTCCATGAAGGCAGCAAGAGCATTAGTCAATCTAAAAGACATGACTAGGAATTCATAATGCCCGTACCGAGTTCTAAAAGCAGTCTTTGGAATGTCATCAATTTTAATCTTCAACTGATGATATCCGGAACGAAGATCAATCTTTGAAAAGAATTTGGCTCCTTGCAACTGGTCAAACAGGTCATCAATGCGAGGCAACGGGTACCTATTTTTGATGGTGACATGATTCAACTCCCGATAATCAATACAAAGTCGCATACTTCCATCTTTCTTCTTCACGAATAGAACAGGAGCACCCCAAAGAGACGTACTAGGACGAATGAAACCGATGTCTAACAATTCCTGTAGTTGGGTTTTTAACTCCTGAAGTTCAATAGGAGCCATTCCATATGGGGCTTTGGAAATGGGTTTTATACCAGATTCAAGGTCGATACAAAATTCAATTTTACGCTCTGGGGGTAGGCCAGGAAGTTTTTCAGGAAATACGTCAAGAAATTTATTAACAATAGAAATATCATTTAAATCTGACGTATTTTTATTTAAATCCGTGACATGGGCTAAAAATGCTTGACATCCGTTTTTCAATAAACGAATAGCTTTATGGCTTGATATGACAGTGATTGATTTTAGTGGTTTGGTTGCTTGAATTCGCATAATAGGTTGGTTAGGAATATGAAATCTAATAACCTTACGAAAACAATCGATTTTAGCATGATGAGTAGTTAACCAATCAATCCCTAAAATCATATCAAATGCAAGTATTTTCAAAGACATAAGATCAACAGGTAACGTGCGATTACCGATTTAAATCAAATAAGACTTATAAACGGTGAATATAATGACGGTTTCTCCCAACGGAGTTTCAACAGATAAGTCAAAGTCTAATTTCTCCAGAGTCAAATTTAAACGTTGAGCGCAAGTAGGAGAAATAAAAGAATGGGTAGAACCGGTATCAAATAAAGTATAAACTTCGCTAGAGTTTATGATTAGCTTACTCGTGATCACCTCGTTAAAATTCCTCACTTTTTGGGAGGTTACGATAAACACCCTCCCTTGAACTACCGGTTTTGTCTTGTTTGGGACACCCTTTGATGCCTCCATCCCAGCTGGACTTGACTTTGGTGCTCGATAAAATTGAGCTAGGTGACCTTCTTTTCTATAATTGTAACACGCTTTGGACTGCATCACGCAGTTTGGACTGATATGTCCCTCCCCTCTGCATTTGTAACATACGACCGGCGGTCATTCTCCCTCCTTAACAACAGGTGCTGGTGCTGACGTCTTTCCATCTTTATTGAATCTCTTCCTCTTGAAATGTTCACTCTTATTGTCATGGCCATGATTATCACCAAAGTGATTACTATTTTTGGCATGTTAATTCCCTCCACGCGTGTTGTCACCGCTTCGATGACTGCTACCATTGGTATTATCATTTTCCTGGCTGTTTTCTCTTGGTTGGGTTGACTCGTTATCGCGTTCTAATAACTAAGCTCTATTTACAACATCTGAATACAAACACAGTTTATGAGAAATTAGATATTGACGTATCTCGGGTTTTAAACCTCTTAGAAACATCCTCGTCGTTCTCTCCTCGTTATCAACTAAGTGGGACGCAAACCGGGACAACTCGACAAACTTGGCTTCGTACTGTGACACGGTCATGTTGTTTTGCTCCAGTTTAATGAACTCTACATCTTTCATGTGACGAATACTTTCAGGAAAGTACTTGTCGTTGAACAGTTCTTGAAACTTCTTCCAAGTCATCTTCAGTGCGGCAGGTTGAGTACGCTTTATAGATTTCCACCAGTAATCTGCCTCTGCTCGCAACATAAAGGTGGCAAAGGGAACCTTTTTCTCCATGGAGCATCCCAATACATCAAATATCTTGGTGATATGCTTTATCCACATCTCCGCCTTAAGTGGTTTTGGCTCTCCAAAAAACTCCGGTGGTCCCAGCTCCTTGAACTGCTTAGCGGTGACCGTCTGAGAGTTGTCAGTGTTTCCACCTACATTTTGGACAGGAGCCGCCCTCGCCTAATGTTGCATGAATTGCATAAAACCTCTGAACGTCCCATCGTTCATCATTTGATCTATGTTGTTTACCTGAAGATTATTGTCTTCCTGTTGCATATTATCCTGGGTATTAATCTGTGATGACTCAACGGTCTCATGTGATTCATTGCTTATCTCAACATTTTTGGATGTCATTTTCAAGTACTGCCACAAAATAAGGGTTAATTAACATATCACATATTATCCCTATACTCTGACCAATCAATTAAATACCAAATAAACTTAGGTAGGTCATACTAGCGAAGGAATTCCTCGTCTCTCCCCTCCTAGTTCTTGTCTCACATCTTAGCCAAGGATCATATCCCTAAGCTTTGATAACAACTGTGACGCCCCCAAAATAGGAATACATCACCCATCTTGGGTCGCTAGATACAAGGTACTGAATACAACTATAAACTAATTATACAACAGTCGTGTAAAATACGACAAAACATAGGCTGTGAGTTTTAATACAAATATTGTCATCTAGACAATATCCACACTCAATGAGTCCTTATTACATTTATTATCACACTATTTCACTGAATAGTGAGGACTACTAATGCACCATCTAGGACCATAACTCTGTTCCCCGACTAGTCCCAGCTACGTTCTCGTTTCCTGAAGAGAATAATGAAAGCAAAAGGGTGAGCTCAACTAGCCCAGTAAGAAATATTATGACTAAGATAATGCAGAATAAGTTATCATTAGCCTTCAACAGTATAACAACTGATAGAATATAATAGACAACAATTTTTAGATCAAAAACTGCAGCCGAATAAGCAATCTATTAGAAGAGTCAAGTAAAGTATAAAATCTACTATCTTCTATGATTTAAAAAGTTTTTCATCAACTTTATCGCTGAGACTCAGCTTAATAAATAAAATTAAATCATCTCTGCTCCACGGCCAAGGATATTCATTAAATCATCAATGGTCATGACTATACCGAATAATCTCTGGTCATAAGCATACCAAAAACTGTCCATCAATGCACTACAGGCCACTGAGGACTTTTATCACATCATTTATAACATTACAGGTTATGATTATACTGAATGATCCCTGGTCATAATCATACTAAGTCCATCTATGAACGTAAGCCAAAGATGACTTTCATCACAATATAAGCATGAGGATGATGACAATGACATAATAATTCAATAAAACAAGTTTAAGAATAAATTTTAAAGATTTATAAGTTAATTTATCCTAAAATCAATAACGTCCAAATTGTCAACATGATACTGCTTTGTGGAGTAAAATTCAAGAATGCTCAGAAAAATATTTTCATGAAATGATACTGGATGAAGCGCAAATATCAAGGATATTCCACTAATTTTATGGAGTATAGAAGCCAAAACTTTAACCAACTGAGTATAATAGAATATATAAAACCGCAAATAGATTTTTACCCGCCATGTGGTAATCCACGTCGACAGATCATTTTCATAATTTAATAAGAAATGAATACGAAGGATTATTCACCATGCATGCGGTAATCCACATAGACAAGTTATTCTAACAAAATAATAAAGAATGAAATAACAAAAGAATTCACTAGGCGTGCGTAATCCGCACAAATATGTTATTCCCACAGATTGATAAAGAAACCCGCACAGACAGGATATTCTAACAAAATAATAAAGAATGGAACCAGGTCATGCGTAATCCGCACAGACAAGATATTCCAACAGAATATTAAAGAATGGAATAACAACAGAATTCACCAGGCATGCGATAGACAACCCAGACAGATTATTCTAACAGAATAATAAAGAATAGAATAACAACCCTTACGAGTATTGAAAGAAAATAACTCTCTTCATGAATACGAAAGAAATAATATACCTTACCTTAGAAGAAAATTGGATACTGGAATAGTGAGGTAGCAGACTTCTCTTCTTCTTTCTCTCTATAATTTCTCTCTATAATAATTGCTCTTGTGACACTTAGTGAATTGATGAGAAATGAAGGAAGAATGAGCTTCTATTTATAGGAAAATATAGTTTCAATAATTGCATGTTTTGGGGCTCGAAATATTACAGTATAATACCTTCCTCTTTTTCTTCATTTTTAATTTAGTCTTACAAGTATTATCAAACTTGCACCACCTCCCCTAATAGTAAATAATGTGAATTAATTGTAAATCATGTGAATCAATAGTTCTAGACATGTGAAAATACGAATTACAGTATAGTACCTCCATCTATGCCTCCATTTTTAACTTAGTCATGCAAGTATTATCAATCTTGCACCACCACCCCTAATAGTACAAGAATGTGAATCAATAGTACACACATGTGAACAAATAGTTATAATCATGTGAATTAATAGCAATTAATTGCTCATTTATCCTGTTAATTACTGTAACGCCCCGAAATCCGGTCCATCTTCACACCCGAATTTCGTGCGTCACTAGTACTTCATTCATCCAACATACATCAATATATACTGAAATATATCAACATACACTCTCAAATCCTAGGTTCTGAAAACCTTATAACCTCTTTCATTATAAATAATAATAATACATTATTCATTTCATCGTACAAGAGTGACTTTTATCCGCCACCAAGGATACATAATAGTTTATTAAACTAGTCTATCGTTCAGTTTCATCTTTCTACATTACAAGTCTTCATTTGATCTTCTCGGTCATTCACCTTCTAAATGGTCCTTCATCTGGATACCGTCAGCTTGATCTTTACGGGATCCTTAAGTTCTTCTAACCTCGTTTATTGAAAATATTTTTCATTTAAAAGCAAGTGTGAGCATTCAATTGCCCAGCAAGTTATAACAGTTGAACAACCAACTTCAAGAGTTTAAACATTTCTTTAGAACTTCGATAACCGAACAAAGGTTATGAAGCAGCTTGAATAATAGGAATAGTCTCGATTCCTATCATCATAAAACATCAGACACTTTCATTTTGAAATACTTTTATTTCTCTACCTTTTTCATACACATCTTGTCTAGCTAGAATCATTAGCATAGACTTAACAATAACGGTTCATGTATAAACAGAGCATACTTATATTGAACAACCAATCATAGAACAGTTCATATCATAAAAACACCGAAGTGTTCAAATTGTAGCACAAGGCCTCATACATACTACCTCCTTGTACATACATCGCACATACATAGACAAGACTTCTCAAGTTCAACATCTGAGAAGTTTAAGAAACTAAAATTTATATAATATGAATGAAGTTAGGAAACTTGCCTTACGCACAGCTATAACTTACACTGAACTGCTCATTCCCATTTCCTATATAACATATAAGGAGAAAACATAAACACCAATTAGTCATATATTGGACTTATGCATTGGTTTACTTAACTTTACTTCTTAGGGTTCACGTTCTTGAAATTTAAGCTTACGCAACTAAATTCCTTTACCAGTTTACGGCTTCATGACATACGGAGATGTTTTACTCAGAACGTTCATCATCTTGGATGCTTTATATTCTTATCTTCTTCTTATAACTTCTCTAGGATTCAACACATATCGCTTCTCTGTTAGTAGTCCATATGGTACTCTGAGTGGTTTCCAACAAATAACCAACAAACAAGTTCCCGTCTCATCTACACTGCCATCACAGTGAGTTAGATCGGTTGCCAGTTTTATATATACCTTCGCTCTCTGAAGGAATTATTTATCCCAACTCCCATATGTCAACAATCAAAGGTTACGATTGTACCACAACCTAACTTACCTTAACTTATCCAAACCATTAAACTTTAACGTTCGTTAAGTCAATTTCTTATTCTTTACGGCTTTCTGACAACTAAATGCCATATCTCAGGATTCATTCCTTATCCGATTCACATTCGGCTTTCATTAATCTTATTACTGTTCACTACGGCTTTCTTGATAATTCATATCTTATTTGATACTTTCGTTATCCCTTACCTGAACCCCATGTTCGTTACTCGTTCTTAGTGTCAACGCCATACCGATCGTTGTATGCTAAGACCGATCGTCCATCGCAACAATATTGCGTTCACAGCGTCTATACGCTTCACACTTATCTCTCATTATCATGACATAACATCGAAATGTTATTCATTACCCTCATCACTCAATGTCTAAGGAATCATAACCATAGCAATCCCTCACGTTCGTTCATCGCGACTACGGTCCCCGTGAAAGTAGTATGCATACAAGCCAATCATGTATGATGATAAAGCATATACTTTGTAATCAATCTTATTTATTTATTAATAAAAGAATTATTTATTAAAGGCATTTATTATCTACATGGTGCTATTTTAATAATATGTGATAAACCCATAGTTTTAAGCAATGCTTTTAGAATCATAATGAGATCATGCTAATGAGATCTAAATTCTTAGATAGCTTAAAACTAAAATGTTCCCAATCAATGGATTACTAAAAAGGGGATTAGTGAATCTGGATAGATTGGTACGTACGTTGCTTGCTCATTGGATGAGGATGATTGATCTCATGATCATTTGTGTGGAGACACTAAAGCAAGTATGTAGGTGCTTATTAGAGAATAAGTTCACTGAACGTGACTCGCTAATGAATACCTAATAGAGTTTTACTTGTCTGTCAATGGAAATTCATGTAGTGATAGTAGTACAAATGATCCTTAGACTTGAGATCATCATAGTATCTTATATATAATGAATTACACGTTAACTTATTCCTTAAGACTCTTAGAGTATATCAAAGGCTATGCTTGGGTGTAATAAGTTATATATGAAGATAATGAATGATCAATAAAGAATCTACCACTTCTAGTAAAAGAAGAGAAATGTCCTATGTGATTCGATAAATGACAACCCAGGAATCCTTGGCCAAGGTGGAATGAAATTAGAAAGTAGTTTCTAATTTGCATTCATTAGGAGTTGTGCATTTAAGAATCGAAATACATATAATTAAATAAAATAAGACTTGACAGTAATTCCATGTCTTATATTTAATTGGAACATTGTATGGTGGAAGGATTGAATTGTACGGTAACTATTAACTCAAAGGTTCTTTTATGATTAATGTTGAAATCTATATTATCTGGAAAGTCGTTGATCGCTAGGGAGGCTTATCCCTATTGTAGAATAAATATTATTTATTTAAATAAATTAATCGTTTAATTTATTTATTTAAATAAGATTAGAATTGTTCTAATTGATTTATTCACAACCGGTTTAATATGGAGAACCTAAAGGGTCATACCATAAAAGGAAGAATAATTATTTAAGAAGTTAATGGCATAATCGTAATAGTATGTTAAGTATATTTAATTTAATCTATGGTGATAGAATAAATTAAATAGCTTAATATTTATTATTTAATATTTTAGAAATATTAAATATAAATTATTAAGAGGAGTCTTATTAATATTATTACAATTATTATTATTTTAATTTCTAAAAGAGTTTAGGAATTAATTTAATATAAGTACTCTCATTTATCCCTAATAAGATTAGGGAGCCCATTTAATTAAAAGAGTTTAATTAAATAAATAATACCTTATTTTAATTAAATAGGGTTACCTGATATTTTTATAAGAGGAGTCTTATATCAGATATCAGATATACGTAATTCCAATAGTTGGAGAGTACGCCCCCTTTTTCTACAGAGATAGGAAAAACTAGGGTTTGAGCCAATACACCCTTCTTCTTGAAAATTCTTCTTCCTTGGTGGATCACCTTTAGAGGCCATACACTTGGGTGGCTTACATTGATCAAAGGAAGGAATCTACCCGGAGATTCAAGGAGATCGCGGAGAAGTAGGAGTTGAACTCGTACCTGTTGAAGCTCGTATCTGCAAGGGTATGATTCCATAACTTCTTGTTCTTCGTTTTAATTAATAATATGCATAAAGGATGATCCGGGTAATTGGTTTGTGAAAAATTTTAAAATCTGATTTTATTACGCTTCCGCTATTTTTGCAATTTGATTGCTACTTTGATTTTCACAAAACTTTACAGTGGTATCAGAGCCAAACCTTATGCGAATTATTAATTATTTTGATTCCATATATGTATGGGTATGTATTTTGAATAATTTAATGGGCATAATTTGTTATATAAAATTATTATTTTAAACAAAAAAAAAAGAAAAGAAAAAAAAGGGCAATTCGCGAAACCATTTTTTTTAAAAAGGGTCTGATTCACGACTTTCTTTTTTTTTTTGAATCATATTGTATGGATTCCGTGATATGCGTGGGCGGCGTGGCAAATATAGTAGTATATAATATATATGATATATATAATTGCTTCAGGTATCATACTTCCTATATATCTCACTTAGTAATAATATATATTATGATAGTTTACTTGCAGAAGATTTCCCACGGTTAGTATGTTAACTAATTTACCAAGTCGTTAGCCATGAAACATGGAACAGTTATTACATATTTATATATGTATAATTTTTTATTTTTTTTTAATAATTTTATAATTAAAATAAAGAGTTTATTTTAATCTTGAAATTGGATTTCATGCAACATAAAATTGCCCATTAAATGATATTCATATATATATATGGAATGATTTTATTTATTGATACATATGGTGATATGTATGATAATAAATGAGATTGATTATGGACTATTGACCAATGTGATTGGATTTATTTTAGTTGATGTTTGAATGAATGGGTTTTATTAAATGAGGTCTGCGTACCTCGTCTTTTCTGATTTTCTTCTTGATGTAAATTTTATCTCTCTCCTATATACTTCCCCTTGACTGCTGATCAAGGTTTCTATTTAAATTAAATAGTTTAATGTAATAGGATTAGTTAGAATTTTTTGAAGAATCGGATATCAAAGAGAAAGGAGCGCTCGAAGACCCGTTTGTAATGGAGCCCGAGTTTAAATATAATAGTTATATTTAAATGTTTATTCTTGCACCCTAGGGTTTGACCTTTTGGTTCACTTGGTGGCTCTAATGAACCAAACTAGAATAAAAGTCCATAATCAATCCGGGTAGAATATAGTATTCTATATGTGCATGCTAGTATTATATATATTATATATTATGCAAACATGCTTCGCATGTTTAATAATATGACGCGTATTTTATATATATATTTGCATGCGCGCTAAACAAGATGAGACTAATAAAAACAAACCCCTCAAAGTTTTTATTATATTAAGTTGTAACGTTCAAAGATATTTAGAATATCGAACGTCGCCTTCTAGCATGATAAAAACAATAGAGCATTGAATATTTAATATGAGTTTGTTGTGCACACACAAGGCGAGTATTAAATATTTGAGATGTTATTTTTATTACATTTGATGTTTATAAGGAATTGAACATTACCGCTTTGTTGTGCACACACAAGGGCTGTAGTTTTCTCTTCACTTATATGGAAATGCTGGGTATGACTTAACTTAAATCATTTTAAATCGGATGTGCACACACTTAACCATTATGATTTAAGAGGCAAAATATAAGGAGTTACATGATGATGTAATTGACAAGAGTTGTCTACCTATTTATTTATATATAGTTTGTTGTGCACACACAAGGCTATATACATTTGAAATAGGATCTTTATTCTCACTAGCAAATCTTTAATTAGATATTGTCGAACTATATTCATGAGGGTAATATAGTTTGAAGAAAATAGTGGGAGATACCAATATAAAATAAGACCTAATTTATTTTGGTAATTAATTAAATGAATGTTTGCTAAAATATTGTCTTTTTACATGCAAAATTTTAAAAATGTCACATTCACTAATTTCACTGCGTAGCATACTTGATGCTAACAAACTGACCGGACCGAATTACACGGACTGGTTAAGGAATCTGAGAATTGTTCTCACTGCTGAAAAGATTTTTTATGTCCTAAATTCGCCCGTACCTGCAAAAGTTGCAGAGACAACCTCTGAGGAAGAGATTGCTACTTTTAAACAGTGGCAAGATGATGCACCTGTGGCTCAATGCATCATGCTCGCATCCATGAGTAACGAGCTTCAGCGTCAGCATGAAAACATGGATGCTCCTACCATACTGTTGCACCTGAAAGAGCTGTATGGTGAGCAAAGTAGGACTGCTAGATATGAAAAATCTAAGGAGCTCTTCCGATCTCGGATGACCGAGGGCACTACCGTTGAGACTCATGTCTTAAAGATGATCAATCTGATTGAACATCTTGGACAGCTTGTGTAATAACCGTGAATTTTAAGTCACTATATATGTATATACATTATTAATATTTAAAAATTTTGTGTTATACAGTGATTTAATATGTGACAACATATGTGAAATGGTGCATGGGTCAATTAACATGTATGTTATAGTTATGGATATATACATTTATAGGTTTCATTAAAAATGAAAGCCTCGTAACCTAATTATAAATTAGGTGAGACAATTAAATAATCTAAGGGTTATGGTAATAAGGAGATGTTAGTATTTAAAATGTATACTAACTTAAGTGGATAATCTTATTATTTCAAGTGACTAATAATTTTAAACCTAATACTTGTGAACCTAATTAGGTTATGAGCTAAAGTCACATGTATAGGTAATTAAATTTCATAAGATTAGGAATGGAAACCCTAAATAATTAAATTGGGTAACATATATTAAAATTGTTAGACTATGTTTATTACATAGCCCAAAACAATTAAAGGAGAAGCCCAAAAGAAATAAAATGCAAGCCCAAACTTAGCCCACTTGATTAAGGGTATTTTAGACATTTGATTTATCTAATTTATGCATTAAAATAAAAGCTAAATGAAGGAGTTAGTGGGCATAAATATGGCTGGCCACATTAGCCTTTTAAGGCAACTAATTAAGCTAAGCAAGGTCCATTTGTAGTAACTCTTACACAAAAGGACATGGGTGTCAAGCTCCCATTGGTTGCCACTTTATTAAGCATCCTTAATCATGATTAGACTAATTAAAGTGATAAGGCAAAGCTTCTATCCATTGGTTAAAGAAAGTATGGGGGATAATAGCTAGATACACTAAGTGTATCTATATTTTTTGTAAGTATCCTTTTACTTCATCTTTTCATTTCATTTCATTTCTTCTCTCATTCTTCCTCTTATAATTTCTCCCAAGCTAGCCACTTCTAGAGAGAGAAAGGAGAGAGAGGTTTGGCCATATATATAGAGAGAGAGAGGAGTGCTAGTTTGTTAATGCATCCAAAGTTCATCACTTACTTTGGTAAATCAAGGAAGGTTGCCATTAAATCAAGGTATAACCTAACCTTCATTTTCTTCTTCTACTTTGTTTTTTTTTTAGCTTGAGTTTTGTTGGGGTTATGAACAAATACTCAAGATACCCTAGTCCTACATATGATCATGTATAGAACTAAGTATTTTGAGTGTTAGATCAAAGGCTTAGAGGAAGAATATGAGCATATGTTCTCCAAGGGTGAAAACTCTTGTTTTCTTCCACTAAATCTTGTGTAACTCAAGTTTTCTAACTTAGATTTGTGATCCGTCGAAGGGGGGGTGCTAGATACATGAGTTATCTAGTAAACCCAAGTGATAGAACACAAATCTAACAAGTTTTGAATCCTTTGGAGCTGATTTCCCCAAAACAGCGCACTTAGAATGTTAAGGGTTCAAAAACCCTAAAATAGTTTCTGTCCTATTTTTCTTGGGTCTGTTTCGGACAGTTTCATGTCCCTTAAAAATCTGGAAAAATTCACAGAGGTACCTTGAGAAGTTATCTACGTGTAGGAAAAAGAACAGACACGTTTCGAGTTATAGATTGTGCGTAATGACTATTTCCGTAAAGGACTCCTAAAACTTTACCGTCGAATATCTCACTGTGTATACACTGGAAAATTCTGAAATTTTTACAGTAGGTTCATATATGTTAGAAGAACATACCCTAAAAATTTCAAATTTTTCTGAGCAAAACTCAATTTATTAAAAATAAAGCAAGATCCGAGTGTTTTGGGAACTTTAAAAATAGTAGATCATTTTCTAAAATTCCAGAAAAATTTGGGGATCCTTGTAGGTTCATATTTTGTCAAAGTACAGAGGCTGAGAATTTTTGGAGTAAGTTTACTATTTTTCCTAAAAATAGTTAAGTTATGAATAAAATGAAATAAATAGTTAAATGATGTCTTTAATAAGAAAAATGTGATTTTTATGCTTGAATACTCATAATATATCATATCATGACTATCTTAGAGCATTTTGGTAATTTATGATAATAAATATTATTTATGACCTTTTATGGATATTAAATAAGAGGTTTAATAAATGATGAACAATTAGAATAAATTATTTATTAATCCAATAAATTATTAGAATATTATTATGATATTAATAATATTAGAATATGATATTAATAAGTAAATAAAAATATTAAGAATAAAATTTCTTTAAAATATTATTAAATGGTTAATAATATTTGATTTAAGCATTGATAAATGATTAAAGTATTATTAAATAATTAATAATATTAGTAATAGAATAAGATATTATTAAATGATTAATAATATTAGTAAATGAATAAAATATTATTAAATGATTAATAATATTAAATGATTAATGATACTAAAGCATAAGTAAGATATTATTAAAGTAATAATATTAATTAAAATATTATTAAGAGGATTAATAATATTAGTAAGGTATTAAAATATTATTAAGATGTTAATAATATTAGTAAGCAAATGAAAATATTATTAGGGAACTAATAATACTAAGAGGTGAATTAAATATTATCAAGATCAATAATATTATGTGGTTATAGTAACATTATCAAGACATGATAATGTTTATAAGAACTAAATATAATGCATAATATTTATGTGATTACATAATCTAATGTTATACTATGACTAATTGAAAGATTAACTATAGGTCTCTCAAAGGAAGATAATTTAACTGCATAGTGGATATAAATTAATTACGTAGTCGTAATCTACAGATGAGGCAAGTGTCCTAACTCAAACTCGAGTTATTATTTTCAAAGCATGTTAGTGAATAATTATTGATGATTATTCACATCTATATTGATTATTGAAATTCGTACTTTGTTCAATTGAATTCATGTTCTATTATTATTGAACTGCGAATTAAATTAAAGTTCTTTCATTTACGAACTGTTTATGAGATAGATCTATGCTAATTGTATCAGCTAGATCAAGCATGTTTAAATTTGTTAAATCAAATGTATTTTAAAAAGCTGTTCTTATTAAATTGATATGATAAGAACTCTTGACTGAGAAAAGGACGAATTTGATTAAGGCATGATATCGATGCCGGAATATTAAGTGTTTATGCATAAATCACGGGGTATGAAAGGCTGATCCCTTTGAATACTAAAACTTATTAAGAGGTCCAGTTTAAATTACTGAGAACCTTGGCAAATGTTCATGGTTATCTCAAAACCACTCAGTTCATATTATTCAATTATTCGAATATTCAATTGTTGATTATTAATTCATGTTCCTTCACAACCTTATATTATTGTTGAACATTGAAAGCAAAACTTCTTTCTAGTCATGATATATCTCCCTTGTATATAAACTTGCTGAGCAAATTAGTTGCTTACCCTTGCTATATCATGACATTTATTTCAGCTAAGCCTGAAGGATCTAATACGAAGGAAAAAGGCAAGGGCAAGATCCAGGAATAGTTTGAAATGAATATTAATTATTATTATCTAATGGAAGTTCTTATGTAAACCTTTTGTAATATGAATGGTGTGTTTAAGTTAAGGTTAAGAAGACCTTGGGACCATGCTATGGAAACTTTATTATAATGAACAATGTATGTTTATTATTTCGTAATAGTTATAGAATGCTTATGATGATGATAGATCGTGAGCACCGAATCTGAGGTTAGAGAACCTGGATTTGGGGGCGTCACAGGTTGGTATCAAAGCTGTAGGTTATAAACAATAGGAATGCGAAACCTAGGTTATAACCTTAGTAGAAAACTCTTATAGAGTATGTTAGGAGATGGATTGTGGAAATTTATCGAGTTTGTGTTGTACTTAATAAAATATTATTTCATTTTATCAATGAATATATTTTATTGTGGTACTGATGTTGGTTTTATTTATGGTGATTGTAGGATGTCTGACGAGCGTCAGGACAGTCACTCAGTAGATCAGGAGGTCATTGAGCGTGAGGTTACGGAAGAAGCCCCTCAGGGTCCTCTTATAGGGGATTTGTTGAGGAGAATCAATCAATTGGAAGGCAGGGTGGGAGAACTAGAGGTTGAAAACCACACACTTCAGTTCATAGAAGGTCAATACAAGGAGGCGGCTTATCAAGCCCATATGGAGGTAGTCGAGCAGAAGGGAAAGTTGGATGAGTCCCAGTTGCAAGTTGAGATGCTGAGGGTACAGCTAGAGCATGAAAAGGCAAAGTTCGGAGAGCTGAGCATAGAGCATCTGGCGATGCGGGGCGAGTTTGACATGGAGATTGCAGACAAGATTCGCGTGGAGGAGGCATTTTATGAGTCAGCCCAGCGGGTGGACCAATTGGAGTTAGAACTGCAGGCCATGAAGGTCAGGGCCGAGACTTTAGGACTGGCGCTAGACACAGCGTATGAGGGCCAGCGCAGTGGGACTAGGAGGGCGCAGTTCGAGATAGGAGAGTCGAGTCGATCCGTTCGACGTAGAGCTATGGAGGGGTTGTTTCCCCCGGAGCCTGTTCAGGTGACCCAGCAGGGCCACCAGTGATGATTATGCTGTGGACTAGTTGTAGATAGAGGCATTAGTACCTCTTTTGTGTAATAGGGTTTTATGTTGATGTAAACCTCAGCGGGTGTGAGGTAGTAGGTAGTTAGGTAGTATCCCTATTTGTGTTTGTAGGGAAGTATCATTTTGAGTTAATCCCATCTTTTGTGTTTAAAATGGGATAGTAGTATTTATAAGAATATACCTGTATTAATCATGTGAGACACTAAAGATTGGTATATGAATATAAATGCATTATTATTATGATATGTGTTGAAAAATTTTAAATAGTAAATTGTCTATTTAATGTTATGTGAGTCTAGCAGACTGATTTGGAAAATTTTCTTTAAAAACAAACTTAACCCACTAATTAGGGAGAAAGACTTCCAAAATCTTGATAATTTAAAACTCTCCCATAATGATCATATGATTGTTGAATACAGTAGCGTGTTACATGCTAAGTACTTATATGATAATAAAACCCGAGTAACGTGTTAGAATTTTGTTCCACTAGATAATGCCGCCCAGACGTGTACTAAGGAACCAAGAGATCGAAGAGTCAGTTAATAATGCAGCGGGAGCTCAACCAAACCCAATGCAAGACTTTATCAACATGATGACTGAAGCTATGAGGAATCAAGCTCAACCTGCAGGAAATCAGGCGAGAAACCAATTAGCCAACTTTAAGGACTTCAAGGCCGTAGGACCACCGGAGTTTAGAGGAACAGCAGACCCGTTAGAGGCCCAGACATGGATGAAGGAGATTGAGAAGGCCTTCATTATTGCTAGAGTAGCAGAAGAACAGAAAATAATTTTTGCTACCTACTTAATGAAGGGTGAGGCTAACTATTGGTGGGAGGCCAACCAGAACAAAGCCGGGACTGGAATCGTGACTTGGGAAGCGTTCAAGAAGTTGTTCTTTGAGAACTACTTCCCTGAGAGTAGACAAGCGAGAATGGAGATCAAATTTTTGGAATTGAAGCAGGAGAATATGTCAGTGTCAGAGTACGCTGCAAAGTTTAATGAATTGGCCAGATTCGCTCCACATCAGGTAGACACGGAGGTGAGGAAAGCAAGAAGGTTCGAAAATGGACTAAAGCTGTGGATTTATAGTAAGGTAGCGGTTATACAAATCACGTCATTCTCAACTCTGTTGGAGAAAGCTCTCATAGCAGAAGGTGGAAGCGAAGCAGTCTCAAAGTACAATTGGGAGAAGAATAAGAAGAAAGTAGAAGGTGGGAATCAGAATGTTAGCGGTGGCGGTAGCAACAACAAGAAGCGGAAATGGAGCAGTAGGGGTAGTAATTTGGAGATTCAGCAAGGAAGTGTCCAACAAAAGAAGTCAGTGTGTGGAAACTGTGGAAAGGGTCACTCGGGAGAGTGCTTGAAAGGAAAAACGGTATGTTATACCTGTGGACAAGAAGGGCATACCTCACCCAATTGTTCTAAGGTGAAGAAGGGAGGTTGTTTTAACTGTGGTGAATTGGGACATCGGATCAAGGATTGCCCAAAGAAGAAAAGCACAGATGGCGGAAACGGCAATAGGGGCAATAACACTAAGACAACCAGTGGAGGACCAACCCAGCCAAACAAGCCGACAGCGAGGACATTCAATATGACAGTGCAAGATGCCGTGGCATCCAGGGAGGTGGTGTCAGGTATAATTCCGATCAACGATATAAATGCCCATGTGTTATTCGATTCGGGAGCTTCATGTTCTTTTGTATCTGATGAATTTGCTCAAAGATTAAGTTTACCTCGTGAACTATTAGAACACCCAATGAATGTAGAAGTAGCAAACAAAGAAATTATTCCTATAGACTACATACATAGGAACTGTTGTGCTGATGTACGAGGGTTTAAGCTTAACGTGGATTTGATACCGATTCGTCTTGGAGAGTTTGATGTAATCCTCGGGATGGATTGGTTATCAAGTCACAGAGCGATCATTGACTATAAGAAAAAGTGCGTACACCTAAAGACTCCGAATAAGTCAAAGGTGGTATTTTATGGCAGTAAATCACCGAGACAATCTTGTTGTCTGACGATGATGCAAGCAAAGAAGTTGCTTAGGAAAGGTTGTATAGGTTATTTGGCTCACATTGTGGATACCCGCAGAGTCGAGGGTGAACTGGGTCAGATACCTATTGTAAGGGAATTCGTTGACGTCTTCCCAGATGAGATTCCGGGATTGCCACCAGATAGAGAGATAGAGTTTGTTATCGATTTGGCACCAGGGACATCACCGGTATACAAAGCGCCGTATCGTATGGCTCCGGTAGAAATGAAGGAACTGATGATTCAACTACAAGAATTGTTAGATAAGGGATACATTCGACTGAGCGTATCACCGTGGGGAGCACCAGTCTTATTCGTAAAGAAGAAGGATGGGTCATTAAGGCTTTGTATCGACTACCGGGAGTTGAACAAGGTCACCATTAAGAACAAGTACCCGTTGCCTAGGATCGACGATTTGTTTGATCAGTTGAAGGGGGCGAAATATTTTTCAAAAATCGACTTGAGGACCGGTTATCACCAACTGAAGGTGAGGCAGGTGGATGTTCCAAAGACGGCATTCAGAACTCGGTATGGACACTTTGAGTTTCTGGTAATGTCTTTTAGGTTGACGAATGCGCCAGCAGCATTCATGGACTTGATGAACAGAGTGTTTAAACTGTATTTGGATAAGTATGTTGTCGTGTTCATCGATGACATTCTGGTATATTCAGAGACAGAGGAAGAGCACGCTGAACATCTAAGGATAGTGTTGGAGACGTTAAGGAGGGAGAAGTTGTATGCAAAGTTCTCTAAGTGTGAGTTTTGGTTGCGGAGAGTGCAGTTTTTGGGTCACGTTATCGACATGGATGGTGTTTCGGTGGATCCAGTAAAGGTAGAAGCGGTTATCAACTGGGAACAGCCAAAGACGCCGACAGAAATTAGGAGTTTCTTGGAATTAGCAGGATACTATCGGAGATTCATCCAAGATTTTTCAAAGATAGCATCACCGTTGACCAACCTTACCAGAAAGACAGTGAAGTTTATTTGGACGGAGAAATGTGAAGAGAGTTTCATGGAATTGAAGAAGAGGCTCAGTCAGGCACCTGTGTTGACTTTACCAGACAACACGGGAGGATTTGTAGTGTATAGTGATGCGTCACACAAGGGTCTTGGTTGTGTACTGATGCAACATGGCAAGGTCATTGCGTACGCTTCACGTCAGCTGAAGGACTATGAGAAGGGTTATCCGACTCATGACCTGGAATTAGCAGCAGTAGTTTTTGCCTTGAAGATTTGGAGGCACTATTTGTATGGCGAGAAGTGTGTGATATATACAGATCACAAGAGTCTGAAGTATATCTTCACGCAGAAAGAGCTAAATATGAGGCAGCGCCGATGGCTAGAATTGATCAAGGATTATGATTGTGAGATTCTGTACCATCCAGGAAAAGCAAATGTAGTGGCAGATGCCCTGAGCAGAAAAGGCAGAGAGAAGTTACTGAAGTTGACCATTCAAGAGGAATTGGTGAAAGATTTCGAACGACTTGACTTAGAAGTTAAGTATTCAATGGAGACCAACGAGAAATTATTTACAGTAGCAGCGAGCCAGACTTTATTAGATAAGGTTAAAGAGGCTCAAGAGAAGGACGACGATTGCGACAACATCAAGAAGCGGTTAGCTGAAGGGGATGAATTGAAATACAAGATTGATGGCACCGGACTGCTGAGATTCGAAGGGCGAATTTGGGTACCGCTAGTACCAGAACTAAGAGAAGAGATTTTGCGAGAAGTGCATAGTACGTGGTACTCGATACACCCAGGAAGCACAAAAATGTATCAAGACTTACGTCAACACTTTTGGTGGCCAAACATGAAGAGAGAGGTTGCAGAATGCGTCAGCAGATGTCTAACTTGTCAGAGAGTCAAGGCAGAGCATCAACGACCGAGTGGATTACTACAGCCTTTAGAGATTCCAGAGTGGAAGTGGGAGCACATCACGATGGATTTTGTGGTGGGACTTCCAACAACGCAAAAAGGACACGATGCCATATGGGTGATTATAGATCGTCTTACGAAGTCAGCTCACTTTTTGCCGATCAAGATCAGGTATAATTTGGACCAGCTAGCCAAATTGTATATCAAAGAAATTATCTCGAGGCATGGCGTACCGGTATCTATTGTGTCGGATAGAGATCCGCGATTCACGTCAAACTTCTGGAAGAGCCTTCAGGAAAGAATGGGGACACAACTACGGATGAGCACCGCGTATCATCCGCAGACCGATGGGCAAAGCGAGAGAACAATTCAAACACTTGAAGACATGCTCAGAGCTTGTGTGATGGACTTCAAGGGTAGCTGGGAGGATCATCTTCCATTAGTAGAGTTCGCATACAACAATAGTTATCACGCCAGCATCGGAATGCCGCCGTACGAAGCACTGTATGGAAGGAAATATAGAACGCCCTTATGCTGGGATGAAGTGGGTGAACGTCGATTGTTGGGACCAGAACTGGTACAGCAAACTATAGAGATCATCAAGGTGATAAGAGCCCGATTGGTAGCAGCTCAAGATCGCCAGAAGAAGTATGCAGACTTACATCGCCAGAAGAGAGATTTTGAGGTGGGAAGCCATGCATTTTTGAAAGTATCTCCCTGGAAAGGGAAGATAAGGTTTGGAAAGAAAGGTAAACTGAGTCCGAGATTTATTGGACCTTTTGAGATCTTAAGAAAGATAGGCGAAGTGGCGTACGAGGTAGCTCTACCTCCTGAACTGGAACATATTCATAATGTGTTTCATGTGTCAGTGCTACGACCATACAAGCCTGATTACAAGCACATGATATCGTACGAGCCAATTCAGGTCGAAAAGGATTTGTCGTACGAGGAAATTCCAGTTGAAATTTTAGATAGAAAAGAACAGAAATTACGAAATAAGGTTATACATTCTGTAAAGGTTCTTTGGAGGAACCACAATGCTGAAGAAGCTACGTGGGAACTCGAAGAAACGATGAGGGAAAGTTATCCACATATTTTTGAGTAAACCTGTAAGTAATTACGGGGACGGAATTCTTATAAGGGGGGGAGGATGTAATAACCGTGAATTTTAAGTCACTATATATGTATATACATTATTAATATTTAAAAACTTTGTGTTATACAGTGATTTAATATGTGACAACATATGTGAAATGGTGCATGGGTCAATTAACATGTATGTTATAGTTATGGATATATACATTTATAGGTTTCATTAAAAATGAAAGCCTCGTAACCTAATTATAAATTAGGTGAGACAATTAAATAATCTAAGGGTTATGGTAATAAGGAGATGTTAGTATTTAAAATGTATACTAACTTAAGTGGATAATCTTATTATTTCAAGTGACTAATATTTTTAAACCTAATTCTTGTGAACCTAATTAGGTTATGAGCTAAAGTCACATGTATAGGTAATTAAATTTCATAAGATTAGGAATGGAAACCCTAAATAATTAAATTGGGTAACATATATTAAAATTTTTAGACTATGTTTATTACATAGCCCAAAACAATTAAAGGAGAAGCCCAAAAGAAATAAAATGCAAGCCCAAACCTAGCCCACTTGATTAAGGGTATTTTAGACATTTGATTTATCTAATTTATGCATTAAAATAAAAGCTAAATGAAGGAGTTAGTGGGCATAAATATGGCTGGCCACATTAGCCTTTTAAGGCAACTAATTAAGCTAAGCAAGGTCCATTTGTAGTAACTCTTACACAAAAGGACATGGTTGTCAAGCTCCCATTGGTTGCCACTTTATTAAACATCCTTAATCATGATTAGACTAATTAAAGTGATAAGGCAAAGCTTCTATCCATTGGTTAAAGAAAGTATGAGGGATAATAGCTAGATACACTAAGTGTATCTATATTTTTTGTAAGTATCCTTTTACTTCATCTTTTCATTTCATTTCTTCTCTCATTCTTCCTCTTATAATTTCTCCCAAGCTAGCCACTTCTAGAGAGAGAAAGGAGAGAGAGGTTTGGCCATATATATATAGAGAGAGAGAGGAGTGCTAGTTTGTTAATGCATCCAAAGTTCATCACTTACTTTGGTAAATCAAGGAAGGTTGCTATTAAATCAAGGTATAACCTAACCTTCATTTTCTTCTTCTACTTTGTTTTTTTTTTCTTTAGCTTGAGTTTTGTTGGGGTTATGAACAAATACTCAAGATACCCTAGTCCTACATATGATCATGTATATAACTAAGTATTTTGAGTGTTAGATCAAAGGCTTAGAGGAAGAATATGAGCATATGTTCTCCAAGGGTGAAAACTCTTGTTTTCTTCCACTAAATCTTGTGTAACTCAAGTTTTCTAACTTAGATTTGTGATCCGTCAAAGGGGGGTGCTAGATACATGAGTTATCTAGTAAACCCAAGTGATAGAACACAAATCTAACAAGTTTTGAATCCTTTGGAGCTGATTTCCCCAAAACAGCGCACTTAGAATGTTAAGGGTTCAAAAACCCTAAAATAGTTTATGTCCTATTTTTCTTGGGTCTGTTTCGGACAGTTTCATGTCCCTTAAAAATCTGGTAAAATTCACAGAGGTACCTTGAGAAGTTATCTACGTGTAGGAAAAAGAACGGACAAGTTTCGAGTTATAGATTGTGCGTAATGACTATTTCCGTAAAGGACTCCTAAAACTTTACCGTCGAATATCTCACTGTGTATACACTGGAAAATTCTGAAATGTTTACAGTAGGTTCATATATGTTAGAAGAACATACCCTGAAAATTTCAGATTTTTCTGAGCAAAACTCAATTTATTAAAAATAAAGCAAGATTCGAGTGTTTTGGGAACTTTAAAAATAGTAGATCATTTTCTAAAATTCCAGAAAAATTTGGGGATCCTTGTAGGTTCATATTGTGTCAAAGTACAGAAGCTGAGAATTTTTGGAGTAAGTTTACTATTTTTCCTAAAAACGGTTAAGTTATGAATAAAAGGAAATAAATAGTTAAATGATGTCTTTAATAAGAAAATGGTGATTTTTATGCTTGAATACTCATAATATATCATATCATGACTATCTTAGAGCATTTTGGTAATTTATGATAATAAATATTATTTATGACCTTTTATGGATATTAAATAAGAGGTTTAATAAATGATGAACAATTAGAATAAATTATTTATTAATCCAATAAATTATTAGAATATTATTATGATATTAATAATATTAGAATATGATATTGATATGTAAATAAAAATATTAAGAATAAAATTTCTTTAAAATATTATTAAATGGTTAATAATATTTGATTTAAGCATTGATAAATGATTAAAGTATTATTAAATAATTAATAATATTAGTAATAGAATAAGATATTATTAAATGATTAATAATATTAGTAAATGAATAAAATATTATTAAATGATTAATAATATTAAATGATTAATGATACTAAAGCATAAGTAAGATATTATTAAAGTAATAATATTAATTAAAATATTATTAAGAGGATTAATAATATTAGTAAGGTATTAAAATATTATTAAGATGTTAATAATATTAGTAAGCAAATAAAAATATTATTAGGGAACTAATAATACTAAGAGGTGAATTAAATATTATCAAGATCAATAATATTATGTGGTTATAGTAACATTATCAAGAAATGATAATGTTTATAAGAACTAAATATAATGCATAATATTTATGTGATTACATAATCTAATGTTATACTATGACTAATTGAAAGATTAACTATAGGTCTCTCAAAGGAAGATAATTTAACTGCATAGTGGATATAAATTAATTACGTAGCCGTAATCTACAGACGAGGCAAGTGTCCTAACTAAAACTCGAGTTATTATTTTCAAAGCATGTTAGTGAATAATTATTGATGATTATTCACATCTATATTGATTATTGAAATTCGTACTTTGTTCAATTGAATTCCTGTTCTATTATTATTGAACTGTGAATTAAATTAAAGTTCTTTCATTTACGAACTGTTTATGAGATAGATCTATGCTAATTGTATCAGCTAGATCAAGCATGTTTAAATTTGTTAAATCAAATGTATTTTAAAAAGCTGTTCTTATTAAATTGATATGATAAGAACTCTTGACTGAGAAAAGGACGAATTTGATTAAGGCATGATATCGATGCCGGAATATTAAGTGTTTATGCATAAATCACGGGGTATGAAAGGCTGATCCCCTTGAATACTAAAACTTATTAAGAGGTCCAGTTTAAATTACTGAGAACCTTGGCAAATGTTCATGGTTATCTCAAAACCACTCAGTTCATATTATTCAATTATTCGAATATTCAATTATTGATTATTAATTCATGTTCCTTCACAACCTTATATTATTGTTGAACATTGAAAGCAAAACTTCTTTCTAGTCATGATATATCTCCCTTGTATATAAACTTGCTAAGCAAATTAGTTGCTTACCCTTGCTATATCATGACATTTATTTCAGCTAAGCCTGAAGGATCCAATACGAAGGACAAAGGCAAGGGCAAGATCCAGGAATAGTTTGGAATGAATATTAATTATTATTATCTAATGGAAGTTCTTATGTAAACCTTTTGTAATATGAATGGTGTGTTTAAGTTAAGGTTAAGAAGACCTTGGGACCATGCTATGGAAACTTTATTATAATGAACAATGTATGTTTATTATTTCGTAATAGTTATAGAATGCTTATGATGATGATAGATCGTGAGCACCGAATCTGAGGTTAGAGAACCTGGATTTGGGGGCGTCACAGCTTGGGTTCATCATGGATGGGGAGTTGAGTCAAAATTTAGTCTTGCAGTCACTCCCGGACACCTTCTCACAATTTATTGTGAATTTTCACATGAATAAGTTGGACGTTAGCTTGCCTGAGTTACTTAACATGTTGAAAACTGCTGAAGTTTACTTCCCATCCAAGAAGAACCATGTCTTACTGGTGGATGATTCTTCCAAGAAAAGGAAGAGGCCCAAGGTATCTTCTGAAAAGAAGAAATCCAAGAAGGCAAAGGGAAAGGCGAAAGTGAAGGATCAAAAGAAACCTGATCTAGCTAGCAAAGGAATTTGCTTCCATTGCAACAAGCCGGGTCACTGGAAGAGGAACTGCAAGGATTATCTTGCGGAACAAAAGCAGAAGAAGCTTGGAGAAGCTTCGAATCCTAATCAAGGTTTGTTTATGATTGAAATTAATTTTTCTGAAAGTCAATCTTCTACTTGGGTATTGGATACCGGCTGTGGTTCTCATATATGTAATAATATGCAGGGACTGGTCAGAAGTAGAAAGTTGAGCAAGGATGAGGTCGTCCTACGAGTGGGAAATGGAGCAAAGGTTGCTGCATTAGCTGTAGGGACTTATTGTTTAGCACTGGCTACGGGAAAATCCATTACTTTAAATAATTGTTATTTTGTTCCATTACTTATTAGAAAAATTATTTCAATATATGTATTGGATATGGATGGTTTTGACGTTATAATAAAGAACAATAGTTGTTCTATTTATAATAATAATATTTTATATGGTGTTGGTAATTTACGAAATGGACTTTACATTCTTGACTTGCATGAAAATATACTTCAAATTGAACAAACTAAGAAAAGGAAAAGAGGTGATGTTAATTATACCTATATGTGGCACTGTAGACTTGGTCATATTAATGAAACAAGATTATCCAAGTTGTATAAAGATAGGCTCCTAGAGCTATCAGATTATGAATCATATCCAACTTGTGAATCTTGTCTCATGGGAAGAATGACTAAATCTCCTTTTAGTGGAGAAGGAGAAAGAGTTACAGAGTTGTTAGCGTTGGTACACACGGATGTATGTGGACCTATGACAACGAATGCACGGGGAGGGTATTCTTATTTTATTACATTCACTGATGATCACTCAAGATTTGGATATGTGTATTTAATGAAATACAAATCTGAATCATTTGAAAAGTTCAAAGAATTGAGAAGTGAAGTAGAGAAACAAACGGGTAAAAGTATTAAGATTCTTTGATCAGATTGAGGTGGTGAATACTTAAGCAGTGAGTTTCTCAATTGTCTCAAAGAAAATTGTATAATCTCACAATGGACTCCACCAGGGACGCCACAGCTGAATGGTGTGTCTGAAAGGAGAAATCGAACACTGTTGGACATGGTTCGTTCCATGATGAGTTTTACCGATCTTCCGGTGTCATTCTGGGGATATGCCCTAGAAGCGGCTACATATCTACTAAATAAGGTTCCCTCGAAATCCGTACCTAAGACTCCATATGAGATGTGGATAGGGAGGAAGCCTAGTCTTAAGCATGTTAAGATTTAGGGATGTCCAACTTATGTGAAAAGGTTTCAAAATGATAAGCTTGGGACTAGATTTGATAAGTGTACTTTTATGGGATATCCTAAAGAAAGTTTAGGATATTATTTCTACAATCCTACTGAACAAAAGGTATTTGTTGCCAAACATTCTGCCTTCTTGGAAAAGGAGTTTATCCTTGAAGGGGTCAGTGGGAGGAAAATAGATCTTGAAGAAATTCAAGAACCACAAACCACTACAGATCAAATGGATGAACCTGTCCAAGTAGACATTCCTTCTGTACAACACCCTATTCGTAAATCTGGAAGAGTACCAAAGATACCTGATAGCTATGGACTTGTCATAGAGGATAACGATGAGGTACGCATCATAGATGATGATGATCCATTGAATTACGAACATGCTATGAGTAGTAAAGACTCAGAGAAGTGGCAAGATGCCATGAAATCCGAGATGGACTCCATGTATAAAAACCAAGCATGGACTTTGGTTTCACCACCTGAAGGCATTAAGCCTATTGGGTGTAAATGGGTCTTTAAAAGAAAGACTGGAGCAGAAGGCAAGGTAGAGACCTATAAGGCCCGACTGGTCGCAAAAGGTTTCAAACAAAGACAAGGAGTTGACTATGACGAAACCTTCTCACCAGTAGCAATGCTTAAGTCCATTCGAATTTTGCTTGCAATTGCAGCTTACCATGACTACGAAATCTGGCAAATGGACATGAAAACGGCCTTCCTCAATGGAAAACTTGAGGAGGATGTGTATATGACACAGCCAGAGGGATTTATTTCAAAGGTTGGAACAAATCAAGTCTGTAAGCTACAACGATCCATTTATGGATTGAAGCAAGCTTCTCGTAGGTGGAACATCCGTTTTGATGAGACAATCAAAGAGTTTGATTTTATTAAAAATGAGGATGAACCATGTGTGTACAAGAAGGTTAGTGGGAGCGCTGTTTCATTCCTTGTATTATATGATGATGATATATTACTGATAGGGAATGATATTCCTATGCTACAATCAATTAAAATCTGGTTATCTAAACACTTATCCATGAAGGACTTGGGAGAAACATCCTATATTTTGGGGATAAAGATCTATAGAGATAGATCTAAAAGGATGCTTGGCTTGTCCCAAGGAATGTACATTGACTCGATGCTAAAAAGGTTTAGCATGGAAGATTCCAAAAGAGGTCTCATGCCGATGAGCCATGGAATACATCTCTCCAAGAAACTGGCCCCAAAGACACCTGAGGAGAGAGACCGTATGAGTAAGATTCCTTATGCTTCAGCAATAGGATCTATCATGTACGGTATGATATGTACTAGACTAGATGTCGCTCATGCACTTAGTGTAACAAGAAGATATCAGTCGAATCCAGGAGAAGAACACTGAAAGGCAGTGAAAAATATCCTAAAGTACTTAAGAAGAACTAAGGATGTATTTCTTGTCTACGGTGGGTCTAAATTAAAACTAGAGGGCTTCACAGACTCAAGTTTTCAAACAGACCAAGATGACAGTAAATCCGTTTCGGGATATGTGTTTACCTTAAACGGTGGCGCAGTGAGTTGGAAGAGTTCCAAACATCAAACAGTTGCTGATTCAGTGACAGAGGCAGAGTACGTAGCTGCAAGTGAAGCTGCAAAGGAAGCTGTTTGGATGAAGAAATTTATTGCCGAATTTGGTGTGGTTCCTAGCATTACAGGACTAGTGCCTTTATTCTGTGACAATACCGGAGCTGTTGCTCAGGCTAAGGAACCCAGGTCTCATCAGAAATCTAAACACGTGTTGCGACGATTTCATTTGATCAGAGAGATCATTGAAAGAGGAGACGTCACCCTGGAGCGTGTAGACTCTCAAGACAATATTGCAGATCCATTTACTAAAGCGTTAACACAACAACAGTTTGATCGTCACTTAGAGAAGATGGGTATGAGATACCATGACGATTGGCTTTAGTGCAAGTGGGAGATTGAAAGTAGTATGCATACAAGCCAATCATGTATGATGATAAAGCATATACTTTGTAATCAATCTTATTTATTTATTAATAAAAGAATTATTTATTAAAGGCATTTATTATCTACATGGTGCTGTTTTAATAATATGTGATAAACCCATAGTTTTAAGCAATGCTTTTAGAATCATGATGAGATCAAGCTAATGAGATCTAAATTCTTAGATAGCTTAAAACTAAAATGTTCCCAATCAATGGATTACTAAAAAGGGGATTAGTGAATCCGGATAGATTGGTACGTACATTGCTTGCTCATTAGATGAGGATGATTGATCTCATGATCATTTATGTGGAGACACTAAAGCAAGTATGTAGGTGCTTATCAGAGAATAAGTTCACTGAACGTGACTTGCTAAGGAATACCTAATGGAGTTTTACTTGTCTGTCAATGGAAATTCCTGTAGTGATAGTAGTATAAATGATCCTTAGACATGAGATCATCATAGTATCTTATATATAATGAATTACACTTTGACTTATTCCTTAATACTCTTAGAGTATATCAAAGGCTATGCTTGGGTGTAATAAGTTATATATGAAGATAATGAATGATCAATAAAGAATCTACCACTTCTAGTAAAAGAAGAGAAATGTCCTATGTGATTCGATAAATGACAACCCAGGAATCCTTGGCCAAGGTGGAATGAAATTAGAAAGTAGTTTCTAATTTGCATTCATTAGGAGTTGTGCATTTAAGAATCGAAATACATATAATTAAATAAAATAAGACTTGATAGTAATTCCATGTCTTATATTTAATTGGGACATTGTATGGTGGAAGGATTGAATTGTACGGTAACTATTAACTCAAAGGTTCTTTTATGATTAATGTTGAAATCTATATTATCTGGAAAGTCGTTGATCGCTAGGGAGGCTTATCCCTATTGTAGAATAAATATTATTTATTTAAATAAATTAATCGTTTAATTTATTTATTTAAATAAGATTAGAATTGTTCTAATTGATTTATTCACAACCGGTTTAATATGGAGAACCTAAAGGGTCACACCATAAAAGGAAGAATAATTATTTAAGAAGTTAATGGCATAATCGTAATAGTATGTTAAGTATATTTAATTTAATCTATAGTGATAGAAAAATTTAATAGCTTAATATTTATTATTTAATATTTTAGAAATATTAAATATAAATTATTAAGAGGAGTCTTATTAATATTATTACAATTATTATTATTTTAATTTCTAAAAGAGTTTAGGAATTAATTTAATATAAGTACTCTCATTTATCCCTAATAAGATTAGGGAGCCCATTTAATTAAAAGAGTTTAATTAAATAAATAATACATTATTTTAATTAAATAGGGTTACCTGATATCTTTATAAGAGGAGTCTTATATCATATATCAGATATACATAATTCCAATAGTTGAAGAGTACGCCCCCTTTTCCTACAGAGATAGGAAAAACTAGGGTTTGAGCCAATACACCCTTCTTCTTGAAAATTCTTCTTCCTTGGTGGATCACCTTTAGAGGCCATACACTTGGGTGGCTTACATTGATCAAAGGAAGGAATCTACCCGAAGATTCAAGGAGATCGCGGAGAAGTAGGAGTTGAACTCGTACCTGTTGAAGCTCGTATCTACAAGGGTATGATTCCATAACTTCTTGTTCTTCGTTTTAATTAATAATATGCATAAAGGATGATCCGGGTAATTGGTTTGTGAAAAATTTTAAAATCTGATTTTATTACGCTTCCGCTATTTTTGCAATTTGATTGCTACTTTGATTTTCACAAAACCTTACACCCCGTACATCGGTTACGTAACCCGCGTTTATATCCTTTATCTTTTAATTACGTTTAATCTTTCCGTTCAATCTTTACTACAGTTTTAATTCACTTGATTAAGTGTTACATTATTTGAACGTTATGTTCTTTATCTTCCCTTACGTTCCCCCAAGAGTTGAGCAATTAAAAGCTCTTCTCTAGCTTTTCCTTCACACTGGCGCTGCGGCGCCACCCTCTCCTTTAACTCTCGCGCCACGGCGTGAGTTAGCAGTACCTGGCTCTCCGGTCTGGCGCTATAGCGCCGTATTACAAGGCATGGTTGGCACCGCGGCGCCAAGCCCTAATTCTTGAAATTTTTTCTAAGTCTTTAATAGTTATGAGACGCTTACTTCCCGACCTCATAACTTATTCGTTATAACTTGGAACGAGGTCGTTCCAAATCCATTCTCTTCCTTATCTTACGTACTTCAATCCCCCTTAGACAGAACTTCATTCTGAATCCGTTAACGTGCCATTCGATTGGCTTGATCTTCACCCTTTGTTCATTTTACGCTTTTAATGTTCTTCGTTCGTTCGTCTGTAATTCAGTCATCCAAACTCAGAACTCGTTCGTTCTTGAGTTCACAACTCACGTTTTCTATGTTCTCTTACTTCCTTAGGAAACCCTACACGTTCGGGTACATTTACTAACTTTCTAATTCTCGTTCGTTTTTTACAAAAATTTCACCTTAACTTCGTTATAGCTATGTTTTAATCCGTTCTTCATGAACGTTTCTACCGTTCCTAACCAAGCAATAAGCATCTAACTTATACGCGATGGTTTTAAACTTGACCATCAACAACAATTAAACTACGAATGTTTCAAATTTGTCCATCAACAACGTTCTTCGTGTTCTTCGCGTGTTCTTCGTTCGTTCTTCATTTTAATCAATATTTTGGGTTACGGTTTCACTTTTTTATTGGAATTTGATGTTATAGAACACCATTCCTTACTTATTTCACATACTCGTTCATATAATCCACTCGGTTCTCTCAAAATCCTTACGAATGTTATACTTCCTTAAGAAATTTATAAACTAAATTTCTAATTCTTATTTCTTCATTTTCTCATGATTTTAACCATATGAAATCATTCCTAACTTCTTTTACTTCTTATTCTCATTAAGTTATGTTTTAAACATATTAAACTTAAAGAAAATATTAGAAGAACTAGGGTTCGGATTACCGTTCTTCTTTAATCTTCCTCTGCTATACAAAGCCAGCAATTTGCAAGCTTTTCTATTTCACGATCACTTTTGATCCAAGCATTCATGCTCAATCTCTTCCTTCTTCTTCTTCTCCAATGTGAGGGCCCCGAATCCAGGTCCCAAATCACCTCGGATCCGGTTCGATCATTCTATACAACTATTACTATTTACGGAAGATATAAACATAAATTGTTTATACAATACATATACTCACTATTCCCCAAGCTCGAGTAACCTTAACTTAATACACATTTCATAACTTTTCTAACATATAACATTATTAACATACAATACTTATACAATTTAGCTGCACACATATCCTAACGCTGGAACTATCTTTAACCTTTCCTTGTATCCAACGCATTCGTCTTAATCTGTAATGTTTTATCATGATATAGCAAGGGTGAGCATAAAGATTGCCAGCAAGTTTAAATTCAACAATATAACGATATATCATGATTGAAGAGTTTGAATAATAAGCTAGCTATAATTCAACAATATAATTGTGAACTAGCATGAACAAATTTATGACTGAACAAGTATATAATATGAACAAATATTTCTAAACCAACTGGTAATGAAGGTGATCAGCCGTTCATACCTGACTTATACATGCAATATGTACAGAGTACAATTATACATGGCAATCAGCAATGATTAACAATAAGCTTATCCAATGAAATACAACTCTTAATAGAGTTAAGTAAAACAAACTTGCCAGAACCGTTGATTACCGCAACGCAATTTATAACGCTTTATTCGAAGACCATTTCTAGCTTTGACTCTGATTTCTGATCCTTGATGTTTGTTCTTGGAGATCTAACACCTCATCTTAGCTTAACTTTTCTTACTTTATCACTCTAAATTTTCGAAATTCTAGAGAGAGAGGGTCTTGGAAGAAAATGAAATTCAAGTGGTCATTTCTCTCTTTTGAATCTCTTATAAATGTATGATGCAATGCTATGTGGCTGATATTTTTGGCTGAGATAATGGATATAGAGCACATGGAGTAGGTGTAGTTGCTCACCAACCAAATATATGGCAAGATTTACAAGTTTCCTCTAATAATGCATTAAGGGTGATTTAATCTTTTCCATTTTTATTTTTAAATGGCAATTTGGATATTGTCCAAAACCCTTAGGGTTTAGGGTTTGGTTAGGGTTTAGGGTTTGAGCTAATTTAGGGATTGCAATTTAATTTCCTAAAATTTTCAATTTAGGTTCTAAAAAAAATAGAAAATTAATATTTCTAAATTATAATTAGGATTTTCTAATTATATTAAAATTTCTTAATCACAAATTAAATCTTGCTAATTAGGATTAACATTTCCTAATTAAAATTGCTAATTTAGGAATTAGGATCGTAATTGGTCATTAGGGTTTATAAACCACTAATTAGGATTTCTAATAGAAAAATAATTTTCTAATTTAGAAATTAAATTTCGTAATTAGATTAAAGTTTTCTAATTACTTAACTTGAAAATTAGGATTAGGATTTCCTAATTAACATGAAATTACTAAATTAATACTTAGTTTTTCCCGAATTATAAAAGTAGGGTTCCTAACCCAGAAATTAGGGTTCTCAAAAATGTGAAATTAGGGTTTGCTAATAAATTAAGCTTTTTCCTAATTAATATTATAATAAATAACATTTATGCCATATAATAATTATTTAAATTCCCAGATTAGGGTTTCATGCACCGAATTAGGGTTTTGGATTCCCAGAACTGAAATTAGGGTTTCCAGAACCGGTTCTAGGATTTCTTATTAAATACTAGGGTTTTCTAACCGAACGTTGACGTTCTTAATATATACTTAGGGTTTGTTACAGATATCAATTATATGGTCAACCCTTGACCCTTAACCACATACTGTACACATATACACAGAACATATTTACGTATTTCTTAATCCTAAATAATTCACCTAAATTATTCACAGAATTTTGAAATCCTCAAAATTCCATTTTAAAAATATCAAACGCATACACTAATTTTCCGTCTAGGTTCTAATTTTGAACCTTAAATCAATTAATAAAAATTTAAAAAATATTCAAAATTCTCGGGTTGTCACATTCACCCCTTCTTCTAAAAATTTTGTCCCCGAAATTTACCTTGCACCCTACACCAATCACCTTGCACCATACATCATACATACACAGTATCTCATGTTACCCAATACACCACTCACAAAAGTAAAAGTTTTCAAATTTTGCTGATGAGTTATATAGACTATTTGTCTGTCATTTTCACAAAGGTTTTATGGAAATTCATCCGCAAACCGTCATTACTTACGGACACAAAGGGTGATTAGCCCGATATGCCCTGTACTGGCCATGTAATGCTTTTATCTGTTTCTCGTCACTGCCAAAGGCACAAAAATTCTACCTCAGTCTTATTGGATTCCGCACCAAAACAATTTGGTTCGGGAAATTTCTTTCAATGAACACTTAGAGTTTTCATAAACTTTAGTCTAGCTGAATCGAATAGCATAGACCCATATCAATAATTCAATTCGATCGAATTATTTAGGTGTAGCCAAACCCCGTTGGCAAATTAAACTTTTGAAAACATTTTTGAGAATGACGTCATGATGCCGTACTGTATTAACAGTCTGTTTGAGGATGCCGTCATTGTATGACTTTATCATAACACATCATACAAAAGTGGAACAACGATTTTAGATCAAATTCACACTAACTATTCCTGTATTTACAACTCCATCAAATTTTTATCATCTCTGCACCAGGTTACATGGTACATGAATGATAATTAAAACATATTTTGACATTTCAAATCGTTTGCGTCTAGCTGAAATAAGTAGCATAGACTAGACTTTAAACCGTTTCAAAAATGATTACGAGTTTACATATTTTATTATTTCAAAAGCACATAGTGCGTATTTAGCTTGATGTCAAAATTTCGAAGTCTAGCATAGCTAGGAGTTTTGGAAAACTAATTTCTTCACTAGTAATCATTTGCTTAATAATCTATCTGTTCCTATTATCCTCAATATTCTGTTTACACACAACTATACCCAGTTCGTCAAACCACACTTATGAGTTCATTTACTTGTCACAATCATATGAGTTTAAGAACTTGTCCTAATTAGACCTTTGGCGTCCATTCGCTGCGGGGTTCATAAACATTTCATATAACTATGAATCAAGAATGTCACATAAGTATGAGTTTTAAGAACTCGTACTTAACCTTATATCCTCTACCTATGACCTATCTGTCTGTTATACACATGAGAAAGGAATCACCCTCTTAACATGTATATAGCAAATAGCGCGACACAACATTTCAATGATTATCATTGTCAGAAACTAAGTAGTTTTTACACCAAGTACAATTCCCCGCCCATACAAGGAATCATACAACTCAGCTGCCGACATGGGTACTCAATTGAATTCCCCACCTAACACTAACACCCTTCTCAATACGAATTTCATTTAATCCGTATTCATAATCTATAACTCTTTTATGAGTTTTCATAGTACAATTTCATAATACAACTGCCACACAGCAAACTTTACTGTAACTTTTCAATCATTAGATTGACTCTTCTTCCTGTTATCACCTTATCAGATTACGGGGTGATCGTATCGTATATATTACGATTCATTTCCATGTCGTGATCGTTTTGTTTTACGATCTTCTATCACTGCACTTTCAGTCTTTTAGACTCTATCTATTCACCATTACTGTAAGACCCCAATTTTTATAAATAAAGATGAATTTTTTATAAATATCATTTTTGAATATTATGGAGTTAATTTGATATAATGTTATAGTTGTGGGTAATATTTATAAATTTTGCAAAGTAAGCAAGTTGTTATAAAATATTCGTTTGGTCGGAGAATATTCTTTTTGTCGGGGAATATTCGTACGACGGCACAATCATTGGTGGACCCCACAACGGAATTATTGTCGGATTCAGAAAACGACAGAATTATCTTTCTATAAAAATAACGGCTGAGGTGTTACCGTTAAAATCGTTAAAACTGTTGAACTACTCGGTAGTAAAAGTACAGTAATACGCGTGGTTGCATAGTAGCACACGGTATTGATTATTGATGCTTACGTGAGAAGTCACTCAGCTATACTCAATTATTGCTACAGTAATTGCTGCATCATATCTCTTAAATTATTGTCATAGTATCATCTGTATAATATGTTATATTATTAAATCAATAATTGAGACGTTGTGGTAAGTTTGGTTATTTTATGGGGGGCCATATGTCATCATCTAAGAGTCTCTTCGTCAATAGTAATTACCGTCGTCAATAGTAATTACCGTCGTCAATAGTATTTACCTTGGTCAATAGTAATTACCTTCGTCAATAGTATTTACCTTGGTCAATAGTAATTACCTTCGTCAATAGTATTTACCTTGGTCAATAGTAATTACCTTCGTCAATAGTATTTACCTTGGTCAATAGTAATTACTTTCGTCAATAGTAGTTGTCCCTTCAATATTACCAAGAGTCATTTGACCCTTCGTTATTACCAAGAGTCATTTGACCCTTCGTTAAGACCAAGAGTCATTTGACCCTTCGTTAAGACCAAGAGCCACCCTCGGTTTTTCTATAAATAGAGGCCTAGGGCTTCATTATTTTTCACGAATTCATTCAAGCTATAGAGAGAGAAAGTATAGAGAGAATAAGAGAGAGAGAATAAAAGTATTCTGCTGCATCACTTTTCCAATATCCAGTTCTTTTAAGGTAGGGAATATTATTTCTTTAATATTCATGAAGAGAACTTCTGTTATTCCATTTGTTATTATTCTGTTGGAATAACCAGTATACGCGGTCTACCCTATACTTGGTGACATTCTTCTATTATTCTGTTGGAACATCCTGTCTGTGTGTTTTACACCGGACCTGGTTCCGTCTATTATTCTGTTGGAACATCCTGTCTGTGTGTTTTACACCGGACCTGGTTCCGTTTATTATTCTGTTGGAATATCCTGTCTGTGTGTTTTACACCGGACCTGGTTCCATTATTTATTATTTTGTCGGAATATCCTGTCTGTGCGTTTACGCCGGACCTGGTTCCATTATTTATTATTCTGTCGGAATATCCTGTCTGTGCGTTTACGCCGGACCTGGTTCCATTATTTATTATTCTATTGGAATAACCTGTCTGTGCGGTCTATCGCATGCATGGTGATTTCTTTTGTTATTCCATTCTTTATTGTACTCAGTTGGTTAAGTTTTGACTTCTATACTCCATGAAATTTATGGAATATCCTTGATAGTTGCGTTTCATCCAGTATCTTTTCAAGAAAATATTCTTCTAAGCATTCTTGAATTTTACTCCACAATGCAGTATCATGTTGACAATTTGGACGTTGTTAATTCCTGGATAAATTAATTCTTGAACTTGTTTTATTGAATTCTTATATCATTGTCATCATCCTCATGTTTATAAAATGTTGAAAGTCATCTGTGGCCTGTATTGCATAGATGGACTTGGTATGATTATGACCAGGGATTATTCGGTATAATCATGACCGTAATGTTACAAATGATGTGGTAAAAGTCCTCATTGGCCCGTAGTGCATTGATGGACAGTTGTTGGCATGATCATGACCATTAATGAATACACGAATATCCTTGGCCGTAGTGCAGGGGTGATTCGATGATGTGGATTATTTTATTAAGCTGAGTCTCAGCGATTACAGTGTTGAAAAACTTTTTAAATCATAAAAGATAGTAGAGTTTATTTTCTACTTGACTCTTTTAATGGATTGCTTGTTCCGCTACAGTTAAACTTGATGTCTATTATATTTTATCAGTTTAACATTGTTGAAGGCTAATGATAATTTATTCTGCATTATCTTAGTCATAATATTTCTTACTGGGCTAGTTGAGCTCACCCTTTCTTTCACTGTTCTCTTCAGGAAATGAGAACGTAGCTGGGACAAGTCGGGGTACGGAGTGATGGTCCGAATGATAGTATTAGTTAGTAGTCCTCACTATTCTATGTAATGGTGTGTTAATAAATGTAATGAGGACTCCATTTGAGTATGAATACTCTCTAGAAGATAATATTTGTATTCAAACTCACAGTTTATGTTTTGTCGTATTGTACACGACAGATGTATTAATCAGTTGTATTTGTATTCTGTACTATGTATATGACGACCCAAGATGGGTGATGTATACCTAATTTTGGGGGCGTCACAATTACTGTTCAACTTTATTATCAGAGTTAGAGAACTCTGTATCTTATAACCCGCCGAGATTCGTCTTTGAATCTTACCGACTAACTAACTCTATATGAGTTAGATCTTATCCTAATCACTGCGGTTATTAATCTCAAGTATTCCTACCTAAGCTTCATAACCAGTAGCTTTGATACCAACTGTGAGGGCCCTGAATCCAGGTCCCAAATCACCTCGGATCCGGTTCGATCATTCTATACAACTATTACTATTTGCGGAAGATATAAACATAAATTGTTTATACAATACATATACTCACTATTCCCCAAGCTCGAGTAACCTTAACTTAATACACATTTCATAACTTTTCTAACATATAACATTATTAACATACAATACTTATACAATTTAGCTGCACACATATCCTAACGCTGGAACTGTCTTTAACCTTTTCTTGTATCCGACGCATTCGTCTTAATCTGCAATATTTTATTATGATATAGCAAGGGTGAGCATAAAGATTGCCAGTAAGTTTAAATTCAACAATATAACGATATATCATGATTGAAGAGTTTGAATAATAAGCTGGCTATAATTCTACAATATAATTGTGAACTAGCAGGAATAAATTTATGACTAAACAAGTATATAACATAAACAAATATTTTTGAACCAACTGGTAATGAAGGTGATCAGCCGTTCATACATGACTTATACATGCAATATGTACAGAGTACAATTATACATGGCAATCAGCAATGATTAACCATAAGCTTATCCAATGAAATACAACTCTTAATAGAGTTACGTAAAACAAACTTGCCTGAACCGTTGATTACCGCAACGCAATTTATATTGCTTTATCCGAAGACCATTTCTAGCTTTGATTCTGATTTCTGATCCTTGATGTTTGTTCTTGGAGATCTAACACCTGATCTTAGCTTAACTTTTCTTACTTTATCACTCTAAATTCCCAAAATTCTAGAGAGAGAGGGTCTTAGAAGAAAATGAAATTCAAGTGGTCATTTCTCTCTTTTGAATCTCTTATAAATGTATGATGCAATGCTATGTGGCTGATATTTTTGGCTGAGATAATGGATATAGAGCACATGGAGTAGGTGTAGTTGCTCACCAACCAAATATATGGCAAGATTTACAAGTTTCCTCTAATAATGCATTAAGGGTAATTTAGTCTTTTCCATTTTTATTTTTAAATGGCAATTTGAATATTGTCCCAAACCCTTAGGGTTTAGGGTTTGAGCTAATTTAGGGTTTGCAATTTAATTTCCTAAAATTTCCAATTTAGGTTCTAAAAAAATTAGAAAATTAATATTTCTAAATTATAATTAGGATTTTCTAATTATAATAAAATTTCTTAATCACAAATTAAATCTTGCTAATTAGGATTAACATTTCCTAATTAAAATTGCTAATTTAGGAATTAGGATCGTAATTGGTCATTAGGGTTTATAAACCACTAATTAGGATTTCTAATAGAAAAATAATTTTCTAATTTAGAAATTAAATTTCGTAATTAGATTAAAGTTTTCTAATTACTTAACTTGAAAATTAGGATTAGGATTTCCTAATTAACATGAAATTACTAATTTAATACTTAGTTTTTCCCGAATTATAAAAGTAGGGTTCCTAACCCAGAAATTAGGGTTCTCAAAAATGTGAAATTAGGGTTTGCTAATAAATTAAGCTTTTCCCTAATTAATATTATAATAAATAACATTTATGCCATATAATAATTATTTAAATTCCCAGATTAGGGTTTCATGCACCGAATTAGGGTTTTGGATTCCCAGAACTGAAATTAGGGTTTCCAGAACCGGTTCTAGGATTTCTTATTAAATACTAGGGTTTTCTAACCGAACGTTGACGTTCTTAATATATACTTAGGGTTTGTTACAGATATCAATTATATGGTCAACCCTTGACCCTTAACCACATACTGTACACATATACACAGAACATATTTACGTATTTTTTAATCCTGAATAATTCACCTAAATTATTCACAGAATTTTGAAATCCTCAAAATTCCATTTTAAAAATATCAAACGCATACACTAATTTTCCGTCTAGGTTCTAATTTTGAACCTTAAATTAATTAATAAAAATTTTAAAAATATTCAAAATTCTCGGGTTGTCACATTCACCCCTTCTTCTACAAATTTCGTCCCCGAAATTTACCTTGCACCCTACACCAATCACTTTGCACCATACATCATACATACACAGTATCTCATGCTACCCAATACACCACTCACAAAAGTAAAAGTTTTCAAATTTTGCCGAGTTATATAAACTATTTGTCTGTCATTTTCACAAAGGTTTTATGGAAATTCATCCGCAAACCGTCATTACTTACGGACACAAAGGGTTATTAGCCCGATATGCTAATACTGGTCATGTACTACTTTTATCTGTTTCTCGTCACTGCCAAAGGCACAAAAATTCTACCTCAGTCTTATTGGATTCCGCACCAAAACAATTTGGTTCGGAAAATTTCTTTCAATGAACACTTAAAGTTTTCATAAACTTTAGTCTAGCTGAATAGAATAGCATAGATTCATATCAATAATTCAATTCAATCGAATTATTTAGGTGTAGCCAAACCCTGTTGGCAAATTAAACTTTTGAAAACATTTTTGAGAATGACATCATGATGCCGTACTGTATTAACAGTCCGTTTGAGGATGCCGTCATTGTATGACTTTATCATAACACATCATACAATAGTGGAACAACGATTTTAGATCAAATTCACACTAAGTATTTCTGTATTTACAACTCCATCAAATTTTTATCATCTCTGCACCAGGTTACATGGTACATGAATGATAATTAAAACATATTTTGATATTTCAAATCGTTTGTGTCTAGCTGAAATAAGTAGCATAGACTAGACTTTAAACCGTTTCAAAAATGATTACGAGTTTACATATTTTATTATTTCAAAAGCACATAGTGCGTATTTAGCTTGATGTCAAAATTTCGAAGTCTAGCATAGCTAGGAGTTTTGGAAAACTAATTTCTTCACTAGTAATCATTTGCTTAACAATCTATCTGTTCCTATTATCCTCAATATTCTGTTTACACACAACTATACCCAGTTCGTCAAACCACACTTATGAGTTCATTTACTTGCCACAATCATATGAGTTTAAGAACTTGTCCTAATTAGACCTTTGGCGTCCATTCGCTGCGGGGTTCATAAACATTTCATATAACTATGAATCAAGAATGTCACATAAGTATGAGTTTTAAGAACTCTTACTTAACCTTATATCCTCTACCTATGACCTATCTATCTGTTATACACATGAGAAAGGAATCACCCTCTTAACATGCATATAGCAAATAGCGCGACACAACATTTCAATGATTATCATTGTCAGAAACTAAGTAGTTTTTACACCAAGTACAATTCCCCGCCCATACAAGAAATCATACAACTCAGCTGCCGACATGAGTACTCAATTGAATTCCCCACCTAACACTAACACCCTTCTCAATACGAATTTCATTTAATCCGTATTCATAATCCATAACTCTTTTATGAGTTTTCATAGTACAATTTCATAGTACAACTGTAATGTCCCCAAAACAGGTCCATTCCATCCAACCTATTTTGAGTCGCCAAATACATGGTACAGAAAACAACTACAACTTTATTACAACAATTGTCGTGCAAAATACAACAACATATATGCTGTGAGTTTGGATACAAATATATACCAAATATGACTCATGTACCCAACCGTGGACAGCACCTCACAATGACACCTTACATAAAGGTATAGTCAAAAACTGTTTTAGAAATTAGCATCTTTGGAAAGTGCTCAAGAAAACCTTCGTACATGGGAGGCCTTGCGTCTAGGTTATGATAAATATCATATGGCCACAGAATTATCCTTGGTTGACCCAATAGGCCCCAAAGAAAAACGAGAAGTTTACTATCATATTCTTCTCAATGGCGAGTCTTCTCTTGACATATCATTATCTCCACTGTCTCTAATTGAAAATTATACTTCAAACAAACACCAAGATTATATAGGTAGTGCTCGTAAAGATACTCAGCAAGTAGATGAGTACAACCCTGTCTTATGATGACACGAGGTTGTATGTCATTAGACATCTTGTATGATAGTGACAAAACACCCTTCCAACGTTGGGTTCGCCTCACCATATTTTCTTCACCAAATATAACTACTAAATGATGACCACCGTTCTATTCCCTTGTTACCCCCGCTCGACCCAGCTACACTCTTATTACCTGAAAGAAATTGTGAAACAAAAGGGTGAGAACAACTAACCCAGTAAAGAATATCATGACTAAAGATAAACAAGTTATCAATAGCCTTCAACAGAATTAAATCAGAGATTTAGAACATATGGTAGATGATAAAAATTTCAACCATAGTTGCAGCAGAACGTGCAATCCATTAGAAGAGTCAAATAGACCATAAAATCTATTATCTTCTCCATGTTAAAAATCCATCAACAATGTTTTATCCCTGCAACATCAATCAACAGTTCTGGTCCACAATCATATAAATAACTCATAATCATAATTGTGATTCTAAATTCCTCTTCGCATCTAGGACGAAGATAATTTTCATCACATGTCTTTACCTGAAACATCAAAGATCATGGTTATACTAAATCACAGTTCCTGTTCATAATCATACTAATAAATTCATCTTTGCACTACGGGCCAAAGATATTCATCCACAGACCATCTTTGCACTACAGGCCAAAGATATTTATCAACAGACCATCTTTGCACTACAGGCCAAAGATATTCATCAACAGATCATCTTTGCACTACGGGCCAAAGATATTAATATCTCAAAGAAATATATAATCATTTCAGAATTTATATAAACAATAATTATAACCATATATGTTGATCAATTCACCTTTGCACTTAAGCTAAAGATATTCAGTTATAAATTCAATGGTCATGATCATACCAGTCAACAATTCAACTTTGTACTACTGGCCAAAGAGAACCCATAGTCATGATCATACCAATAATCTACCCATCTTTACACTCAAGTGAAAGAGAATTTCAACATCAGGGTTATAAAAATGTTATATATGATAATAAAAATAATATGATCAACATATAGTTTTAATCTCAAGAGTAATATTCATAAATCAACTATAATTTGGTTAGAAAAAGAAACCAATTTTGTCGTAAATAGTAACTCGTGAATAGTAACTCATGAATAGTAACTCGTGAATAGTAACTCATGAATAGTAACTTCTGAATAGTAACCTATGAATAGTAACTCATGAATAGTAACCCCGACATGAAAAAGGTAGAAATTTCACAATAATATACATACCAATATTTCGGTATAATGATATTGAAAGAATAATATTTCTTAAACTTATAAACAATTTATTTAAATTGTTTACACTTTACTAATTATGCATTTAATCATCATAAAATGCCAACTCTTACGATTTCATCATCAATAACCAAAACCTCATCAAAAATCTGCATATACCTCATATAGGATTCTCAAGCTATAAAATCCTATTTTTTAATTTTCTTTCTTCACAAAACATATTTAATTCATTTACTCATAACTAGACCATTTTCATGAAAAATACTAAATCAGTTCCAAAAATATTTTTTTTTGCGATTTAGCATAATATAGTCTCATAGTGAACATATATTTTTCTCAGAATTTTTAAAAGTCATTTACTATTTTTCATATGGCCAAAACAGCCAAATATTTAGACATTAATCAAAAATTGTACTTTTATCTAAAAATTCTGAAATTCACAGAGTATACTCTTATCATATACATGTACTCCTAATAAAAATTTCATCGATTTTGGAGTTAACCACAAGGAGTTATAAGCGGTTACTTTTAAAATAGTTTTTTCTCATAAAATTCATAACTCTTAATCTATACATCCAAAAATCACAAATTTTGGACACAATCAAGAAAACTCATCAAAATATCATTTCAAATTTTTCCAAAATTTTTGAAGTTCAGAAAAATTACGAAACTGAAAATCATAACAACCCTTAAAATCCCTTACTATCCCTTACCTCAAAAGTGCAGTATTTCTGACTGGAATGCAAAGCCGAAGGAAACTTACACTGAATAGCAACTCTCGAAGTATCTAAATACTCACAAAATATGCTTCATAATATAGAGAGAGAAAGAGAGAAAGCTTATGTTTCTGGTGTGATTTTTAATTCTAACTTAGCCCTCTATTTATAGGAAAATGTTAGCACGCCGAAGCAGACTTAACCTGTAACCTGATGGCTTTACCTGCTACTATTTCCACCCACCACATTTGAATAAAAATCTCAGCACATTTCTTCACCAACCAAGAGTGGGGCCCACCAATTCTAGAATTTTTCACTAAAATGATTAACTCCGAAAATTCAACAATTTCTGAACCAGTCATCTCGTAAAATTCATAATAAATCATACGTTCATTTTTAACGGTTCAAAATTTGTGGACATATACTCAACTTATATATGTATAACATATCCAAATATTACCACGATCCAACGGTCGGATTAAAAATTATAACACTCGCAAAATATCTTAAAAACCCTAATTTGATTTTTAATACCTCCGTTCCGACAAAAATACAGATAAAATACCTCAACATTAACTTCTTCATTTTTAACCACAAAAATATATCCCTCATTTATATCCACATAAAATAAATATTTCCTTATCATATGTATCAATAATTAATTATTCACAAATAATATTACAGAATCACATTTATGACAACCAGGCCGTTCCCAGGAAAGAGGGGGCTTTCCAATAAGGATTTTTTCTTACTGGCGCGCAATTAGATGACCAAACCTCTCCTTAGACAGAACTTTCTAGACATTGCCAATAATGTTATCTAATAATATTATTCAAATAATATGAATTATTGATCTGATAATGGGAAATACTGTGCAGTGACAATGATTGAACAACAATAATATAAAATTTCAACGTAGCAATTATTGAATCAATAAAATAAAATATTGAACAGTAATTACTATGACAATTATTCAGTAGTGCCTTCTTACGTAAAAATCAATAATTTTAAAAATACTGTGCAATACCGTGTGCTACTATGCAATAACGCGTATTACTGTATTTTAACCACCGTGTATTCCAGCAATGTTAACGGTAACAACTACGCCGTTATTTGTAAAAACTCAAATTTGTCGTTTTCTTCATCCGACAGTTATTCTGTTATGGGGCCCACAAATGGCTGCGCCGTCGTACGAATATTCCCCGACAGAAAGAATATTCCACGACCAAACGAATATTTCCCGACAACAATGAATATTTTATAACCACTTGTGTATTTTGAAAAAAAATTCATATATCACCCTTAACTTTAACATTTATCAATTTAACCATTTACTGAATTGTAATTATAAGAAAAATTGAATACTTTTATTTCATAAAATTCGGGATCTTACAATCTCCCCTCCTTATGAAATTTCATCCCCGAAATTTACGTACCTGGTATTTCGAAGAGTTGAGAATACCTTACTTTCATTTCAGATTTTATTTTTCCTGTCCTCATGATTTCTCCATTGCTCATCTCCTGTATTTTAGATATCATTCTACATTACAGCTTCAAAACAAAGGTTAATTGAACAAATTAACATATCACATAATATCCCGATATTATGACTGACCAACAAATAAGCTTAGGTAGGACACACTAGCGAAGGATTTACTCATCTCTCTCCTCCTAGTTCTATTTCCCGATCTCCGCCAGAGATCATATCCCTAAGCTCTGATACCAAATCAGTTCTAAAAATATTTCTTTTCTGAGATTTAGCATAATATAGTCTCATAGTGAACATATATTTTTCTAATAATTTTTAAAAGTCATTTACTATTTTTCATATGGCCAAAACAGCCAAATATTTAGACATTTATCAAAAATTGTACTTTTATCTAAAAATTCTAAAATTCACAGAGTATACTCCTATCATATACATGTACTCCCAATAAAAATTTCATCAATTTTGGAGTTAACCACAACGAGTTATAAGCGGTTACTTTTAAAATAGTTTTTTCTCATAAAATTCATAACTCTTAATCCATACATCCAAAAATCACCATTTTTGGACACAATCAAGAAAACTCATCAAAATATCATTTCAAATTTTTCCAGAATTTTTAAAGTTCAGAAAAATTACGAAACTGAAAATCATAACAACCCTTAAAATCCCTTACTATCCCTTACCTCAAAAGTGCAGTATTTCTGACTGGAATGCAAAGCCGAAGGAAACTTGCACTGAATAGCAACTCTCAAAGTATCTAAATACTCACAAAATATGCTTCATAATATAGAGAGAGAAAGCTTATGTTTCTGATGTGATTTTTAATTCTAACTTAGCCCTCTATTTATAGGAAAATGTTAGCACGCCGAAGCAGACTTAACATGTAACCTGATGGCTTTACCTGCTAGTATTCCCACCCACCACATTTGAATAATAATCTCAGCACATTTCTTTACCAACCAAGAGTGGGGCCCACCAATTCTAGAATTTTCCACCAAAATGATTAACTCCGAAAATTCAACAATTTCTAAACCAGTCATCTCGTAAAATTCATAATAAATCATACGTTCATTTTTAACGGTTCAAAATTTGTGGACATATACTCAACTTATATATGTATAACATATCCAAATATTACCACGATCCAACGGTCGGATTAAAAATTATAACCCTCGCAAAATATCTTAAAAACCCTAATTTGATTTTCAATACCTCCGTTCCGACAAAAATACAGATAAAACACCTCAACATTAACTTCTTCATTTTTAACCACAAAAATATATCCCTCATTTATATCTACATAAAATAAATATTTCCTTATCATATGAATCAATAATTAATTATTCACAAATAATATTACAGAATCACATTTATGACAACCAGACCGTTCCCAGGAAAGAGGGGACTTTCCAATAAGGATTTTTCCTTATTGGCGCGTAATTAGATGACCAAACCTCTCCTTAGACAAAACTTTCTAGACATTGCCAATAATGTTATCTAATAATATTATTCAAATAATATGAATTATTGATCTGATAATGGGAAATACTGTGCAGTGACAATGATTGAACAACAATAATATAAAATTTTAACGTAGCAATTATTGAATCAATAAAATAAAATATTGAATAGTAATTACTATGACAATTATTCAGTAGTGCCTTCTTACGTAAAAATCAATAATTTTAAAAATACTGTGCAATACCGTGTGCTTCTGTGCAATAACGCGTATTACTGTATTTTAACCACCGGGTATTCCAACAGTGTTAACAGTAACAACTACGCCGTTATTTGTAAAAACTCAAATTTGTCATTTTCTTTATCCGACAGTTATTCTGTTATGGGGCCCACAAATGGCTGCGCCGTCGTACGAATATTCCCCGACAGAAAGAATATTCCCCGACAACAATGAATATTTTATAACCACTTGTGTATTTTGAAAAAAAAATCATATATCACCCTTAACTTTAACATTTATCAATTTAACCATTTACTGAATTGCAATTATAAGAAAAATTGAATACTTTTATTTCATAAAATTCAGGGTCTTACAACAACTGCCACACAGCAAACTTTACTGTAACTTTTCAATCATTGGATTGACTCTTCTTCCTGTTATCACCTTACCAGATCACGGGGTGATCGTATCGTATATATTACGATTCATTTCCATGCAGTGATCGTTTTGTTTTACGATCTTCTATCACTGCACTTTCAGTCTTTTAGACTCTATCTATTCACCATTACTGTTCAACTTTATTATCAGAGTTAGAGAACTCTGTATCTTATAACTCGCCGAGATTCGTCTTTGAATCTTACCGACCAACTAACTCTATATGAGTTAGATCTTATCCTAATCACTGTGGTTATTAATCTCAAGTATTCCTACCTAAGCTTCATAACCAACAGCTTTGATACCAACTGTGAGGGCCCCGAATCCAGGTCCCAAATCACCTCGGATCCGGTTCGATCATTCTATACAACTATTACTATTTGCGGAAGATATAAACATAAATTGTTTATACAATACATATACTCACTATTCCCCAAGGTCGAGTAACCTTAACTTAATACACATTTCATAACTTTTCTAACATATAACATTATTAACATACAATACTTATACAATTTAGCTGCACACATATCCTAACGCTGGAACTGTCTTTAACCTTTCATTGTATCCGACGCATTCGTCTTAATCTGCAATGTTTTATCATGATATAGCAAGGGTGAGCATAAAGATTGCCAGCAAGTTTAAATTCAACAATATAACGATATATCATGATTGAAGAGTTTGAATAATAAGCTGACTATAATTCAACAATATAATTGTGAACTAGCAGGAACAAATTTATGACTGAACAAGTATATAACATAAACATATATTTCTGAACCAACTGGTAATGAAGGTGATCAACCGTTCATACCTGATTTATACATGTAATATGTGCCGAGTTCAATTATACATGGCAATCAGCAATGATTAACCATAAGCTTATCCAATGAAATATAACTCTTAATAGAGTTAAGTAAAACAAACTTGTCTGAACCGTTGATTATCGCAACGCAATTTATAACGCTTTATCCGAAGACCATTTCTAGCTTTGATTCTGATTTTTGATCCTTGATGTTTGTTCTTGGAGATCTAACACCTGATCTTAGCTTAACTTTTCTTACTTTATCACTCTAAATTCCTGAAATTCTAGAGAGAGCGGGTCTTGGAAGAAAATGGAATTCAAGTGGTCATTTCTCTCTTTTGAATCTCTTATAAATGTATGATGCAATGCTATGTGGCTGATATTTTTGGCTGAGATAATGGATATAGAGCACATGGAGTAGGTGTAGTTGCTCACCAACCAAATATATGGCAAGATTTACAAGTTTCCTTTAATAATGCATTAAGGGTAATTTAGTCTTTTCTATTTTTATTTTTAAATGGCAATTTGGATATTATCCCAAACCCTTAGGGTTTAGGGTTTGAGCTAATTTAGGGTTTGCAATTTAATTTCCTAAAATTTCCAATTTAGGTTCTAAAAAAATAGAAAATTAATATTTCTAAATTATAATTAGGATTTTCTAATTATAATAAAATTTCTTAATCACAAATTAAATCTTGCTAATTAGGATTAACATTTCCTAATTAAAATTGCTAATTTAGGAATTAGGATCGTAATTGGTCATTAGGGTTTATAAACCACTAATTAGGGTTTCTAATAGAAAAATAATTTTCTAATTTAGAAATTAAATTTCGTAATTAGATTAAAGTTTTCTAATTACTTAACTTGAAAATTAGGATTAGGATTTCCTAATTAACATGAAATTACTAAATTAATACTTAGTTTTTTCCGAATTATAAAAGTAGGGTTCCTAACCCAGAAATTAGGGTTCTCAAAAATGTGAAATTAGGGTTTGCTAATAAATTAAGCTTTTCCCTAATTAATATTATAATAAATAACACTTATGCCATATAATAATTATTTAAATTCCCAGATTTGGGTTTCATGCACCGAATTAGGGTTTTGGATTCCCAGAACTGAAATTAGGGTTTCCAGAACCGGTTCTATGATTTCTTATTAAACACTAGGGTTTTCTAACCGAACGTTGACGTTCTTAATATATACTTAGGGTTTGTTACAGATATCAATTATCTGGTCAACCCTTGACCCTTAACCACATACTGTACACATATACACAGAACATATTTACGTATTTCTTAATCCTGAATAATTCACCTAAATTATGCACAGAATTTTGAAATCCTCAAAATTCCATTTTAGAAATATCAAACGCATACACTAATTTTCCGTCTAGGTTCTAATTTTGAACCTTAAATCAATTAATAAAAATTTTAAAAATATTCAAAATTCTCGAGTTGTCACATCCAAGCTCTCAAGCTCTCTCTCTCTCTAAGGTGTAGGATTTTCAAAATCCTAAAAAATGAAATCTAGCTTCCTATTTATAAAAAACCAAAGCTTAGGGCAATTTGGTCATTTTGCCCCCACCTCCTTACTATTCCCACCTCCTCCAACACTTAGCCACCAAGTAAACTTGGCCTCCACCCTTACTTGGAGGCCAAGTGGCCGGCCCACATGCCCATGGGTCATCCCATGGGTTGCCCCAATGGTTCTTACCCGTCCGTTTACCCATCGGTTCGATCTGCGGTTTCTTTTCTTGGTTTGGGCCTTAACCCTAATTCTTATTGGGTCTATCTTGGGCTTGATTTCACAAATCATTGGGCTTGACATAATCCAAGTTTAATTGGATTCTACAAAGTCCATGAACTCAAAGTTCATTAAGACTCATCGTATTCTACGCATTCCATTCTCGTATTCTCTTCGTATATCGTTCGCACGATATTCATATTATACGTCGTACTAATCTTCGTACTATACTCGTATAATAACTAGTATTATACTCGTATTTCTCACGTATAATAACCCTAATTATTATACGAAATCATTTCTCAGAACTCACTTTTCCTAACCCTTAGGTTTTACGTCCGCAGGCGAAAACTTTGTTTTTGCCATAACTAAAATATTATTGAATATTCCATCTCGTCTCAGAATTATACGTAATCATTAACTTCTCAGAATTTCAAAATTAATCTCCGAGCAGAAATGGATGAATAGTGCCTATTTTGTCTTTTTCCCCGAAAAATATTTTGTTCCCGGAAAAATCTTATTTTCGTCTTGAAAATTCTTATTCGTTCAATCTAGCTCTTAGCCAGAATCCCCCCGACTTATAATCATCCTAGGTTATAGAACGATTAATAAACACATAGCATAGAAAAGTATTAATAAAAATTAGTTTTATTAATAACTAATTCTTTAAACCTAAATTCTGGACAACCCGAATTTCCGGGTTGTCACAATTACCTGATTGGTCAATATAACCTCCAGACATTAATTATTATCGAATGGAACCATTAATTTCATCTTTAATCAACACGAACTTATTCATCATTAATATCATAACTCACAATATTTAACAACCAGATCATTCCCAGGAAAGAGGGGGCTTTTCGATAAAGATTTCTCCTTATTGGCGCGCAATTAGGTGACCAAACCTCTCCTTGACAGAACTTTCTAGACATTGTCAATATTGTAAATAATAATATGAATAACTTTGTCGTCTCAATTATTGATTTAATAAAATAAAATATTATGCAGATGATACTTTGACAATAATTGAATCAATAATATGAGAGATATGATGCAGCAATTACTGTAGCAATAATTGAGTATAACTAAGTGACTTCTCACGTAAGCATCAATAATCAATACCGTGTGCTACTATGCAACCACGCGTATTACTGTACTTTTACTACCGGGTAGTTCAACAGTTTTAACGGTAACACTTTTGCTGTTATTTTTATAAAAAGATAATTCTGTCGTTTTCTAACTACAAAAATACTTCCGTTGTGGGGTCCACCAATGATTGTGCCGTCATACAAATATTCTCTGTTAAAACGAATATTCCCCGACCAATCGAATATTATATAACCACTTGCTTACTTTGCAAAATTTGTAAATATTACCCACAACTATAACATTATATCAAATCCACACCATAATATTCAAAAATATATTTCTAGAAAATTATTCTTTATTCATAAAAGTTGGGATCTTATAACCTTACCTCTCGCTTTGCTTATGAAGAGGTAGGCGTGAGGGATGGCAACGGTCAGAAGAGCGACCGCAAGGACGGTTGGGCATCCAAACGGTAGAAAATTAACAGTTTCGACTGTTGGGGTGGCCTAACGGCTGGAAGATGAGACAGTTGGTGCTGCAAGGAACTTTGCTGAGAGGAGAGTAGGAGTCTAGTGTGAGAGAGGAAAGGCAATCTGTGCAAAATAAATGCATAAATTGCTTTAAGAATGAAAATGCGCTGGCGGCGCTGCGGCGCAGATAACGGCGCCGGGACGTGAATTCTAACCCATTCTCGCGTTGTGGCGCGAATGGAGGTGCAATGGATGGTGCCGCGGCGCGACTATGTATTGTGTTCTTGTTCATGTCGCCGTGGCGTGACTTTCCTCTAGGATCTCGGCGCTGCGACGTGAAAGATGGCGCTGGGGCTCTGAATATGGCGCTTGGGGGCTGCAATGGCACTGTCTTGGCGCTGGGGCGCGATAGCTAGGTGTACAGCAGCGCCAATTAACATGCAGTCTGCCTAGCATTGGCGCTGTGGCGCGACACTGAGTATTGAGGGCGGCACGACCTCTGGACTTCACATACTTGACCAATTTCCTGCACAGACCATAGCTCACATCAGTGAACAACACAACACAATGACTGCAAATAATGTAATAACATATTCAAACTAAACACATAGCGGATAAACATACTAGTTAATGCACTGTACAGAAACTATTAACTATATTAAGAAATAAAAAGAGCAATCAATGAAAACTGGAAGAAAACAGAAATGCATGAAAACAAAAGAAGATTTGTGATACTGAGATGGGGGTGCCTCCCCATCAAGCGCTTGATTTAGAGTCATCGGCTTGACTTATACCCCGCCTTACACCGGGTCTCCCAATGTGATGAAGGAGTTTTGCCGATCGACCTCGCCGCCCCAATAGTGCTTTAATCTTTGACCATTAACCTTGAAGGTTTTGTCTGAATGAGCGTTCTCAACCTCAATAGCCCCATATGGATAGACCTTAGCAACCGTGAACGGCCCTGACCATCGGGACTTCAACTTCCCAAGAAATAATTTTAGACGGGAGTTGAAAAGAAGAACCTTCTGGCCCGGCTTGAAATATCTTTCGACTATCTTCTTGTCGTGCCACCTCTTCGTCTTCTCCTTGTACAACTTAGTGTTTTCATACGCTTACAGACGAAACTCGTCTGATTCATTTAGTTGTAAAAGTCTATGCTCACCGGCTGCTTCTAAATCAAAATTTAGCTTTTTGATGGCCCAATACGCGTTGTACTCCAACTCCACCAGAAGATAACATGCCTTTCCGTAAATAAGCCTATATAGAGACATTCCAATAGGCATTTTATAGGCGGTGCGGTATGCCCACAAGGCATTATCCAGCTTCTTTGCTCAGTCCTTCCGATTGGGGTTAACTATCTTCTCCAAGATGCGTTTTACTTCCCGATTTGAAATCTCCGCCTGGCCACTAGTCTATGCATAATAAGCGGTGGCTATCTTATGGGTCACCCCATACTTAGATAGAAGGGCTTCGAAATATTTGTTACAAAAGTGCGACCCTTCATCACTGATTATCGCCCGAGGCGTACCAAAACGAGTGAAAATATTCTTTTTTAGGAAATTAAGCACCACCTTTGCATCATTTGTCGGCAAGGCAACTGCTTCAACCCATTTAGAGACATAATCAACCGCCACAAGAATATAGAGATTATTGTAGGAAGACGGGAATGGACCCATGAAGTCGATACCCCATACATCAAATAATTCAACCTCAAGGATGTTCTGCAGTGGCAATTCATGCCTTCTAGAGATGGTTCCTACCCTTTGGCATCTATCGCAGTGCGCGACATATATGTGCACATCTTTAAAAAGGGTAGGCCAGTAAAATCCCGATTGGAGCACCTTTGCCGCTGTTCTTTGGCCCCCAAAATGACCTCCATAATTTGAGGAATGGCAGTGACGGAGCACACCTTCAATTTCCTCCTCTGGCAAGCATCTACGTAAAATCTGATTTGAACATTGCTTGGATAAGAAGGGCTCATCCCACAAATATTGTTTGGCATCCTTTAGGAATTTCTTCCTCTGTTGATAACTCAGGTTGGGAGGAAGCACTTGGCAAGCGACAAAGTTAGCAAAGTCCGCATACCACGGGGCTTTACTTTGGATGACAAACAGTTGTTCATCCGGGAAGAAATCATTGATGGCTTTTTTAGCATCTCCCGAATGGGGGGAGGTTTCCAACCTTGATAAGTGATCCGCTACCTGATTTTCTTTCCCCTTTTTGTCGCGGATCTCTAGATTGAACTCTTGGAGAAGTAGAACCCACCTTATTAATCTCGGCTTAGCATCTTTCTTTTCAAGCAAATACTTGATTGCCGAGTGATCAGTGTATACGATCACCTTCGTTCCAATGAGGTAGGAACGAAACTTATCAAATGCATAGACCACTGCCAGCAGTTCCTTCTCAGTTGTGGTATAATTCAACTGAGCATCAGTTAAAGTTTTGCTGGCATAGTATACTGTATGTGTGACAACCCGAGAATTTAGATAATTTATTTAAATCTTAAACGATAGATTAAAGGTTGTATGATAGACCTAGACTGAAAAAAAGTGTAGGGATTTGACGTTTCTGTGACAGAGTTTTAAGGATTTTAAAATTCTGTGAGGGATTTTGGTGGATTTAAAAATCTTTTGGTGAAGATGTACAAGGTTAAGTATCTAAGTGTATATGAGTCGGTATATGTGATCATATATGTGAACAGTTGTGGTTTAAGGATAAAATTTTGATCAGATAAGTTACATTAATGACAAACCCTAAAATTTTATTGAAAACGTTAAGGTTAAGTTATTAAACCCTAATCAGTGATTTTATGTGTACAATTGTGATTTAAGATCAAGGAATTGATTTGATAAGCTATAACTTTAGTAAACCCTAAAGTTATGATAAGAATATGGTTATTAAGTTAGAAAACTCTAACGACTGTTTAGAAACCCTAACGATGCGTCCGAAAACCCTAATTTTAGTTCCGGGAATCCAAAACCCTATTTTGGGAATTCAAAAGATAAGTATAAATGGCTAAGTGTTATAAGCTATGGAATAAAAGGGAAATATCCAAAATGCCCTTCAAGTTTTAGAGGAAAAGACCAAATTGCCCTTAGTGAATGTGAAATGACCAAAATACCCTTTTTCTTAAAATTTAAGTAAAAGATATGGCAAATCTTGTGAGTCATCACTCTATGTTTATCCCATGTGTGTAATATTTTCCAATATTTGATCTTTAGTGCCACCTATTAACATTTGGTGCATTGAATCAAAACTTAAAAGAATGAAAGTAAGAAAATTTCTTACTTTACTTCTCATAACAACCAAGACATTCTCTCTCATCAATTCCAAAAATCTAGAGTGAGAGAGAGAGAGAAGTTAAGCCATGAACATTAGCCTTCCAAGAACAGATCAAGGATCAGAAATCAAAGATCAAAGTTAGAAAAGGTATAAAACCCTAACTCTTGTTAATCTATGTATTTGATGTTAGATGTTGTTAGTTGTTGATTAAAGTTGTGTTAGGGGATGTTATTTAGTGATCCAAGATATTACATCAAGGATCCATAACATCTAGATGCCAGAAAATTAAGTTTTCAAACTGATCAAGAACCCTAATTTTAAGGCCTGGCATCCTAATGTCAGGGCCTTCAGATCTGTCTGTGTTAGATGTTTAAGGTGTTTTAAGTTATAGAACTGAAGTATGTCATGTGGACTATGATCTGGAACTGGAAACAGGGTCAGATCATGTGTAGATTACAAGTTATAAGTGGTCAAACATGGTTGACCGACCATGGGAGACTATTTCTGGGTAACCCAGAATTTCCCAGATAGCTCTGACAAGCTTTTGCAAGCCTCTTATCTTGCAGTCGTTTGATCGTTTGTCCATTTTGTTGTTTTGGTGTTGTAGTCTGACATGAGGACTACACAATCATGTCCTTAGATCACCAAGATCCTTAACAGAATCATAAATAATTCGGGTCAAACTATCGTTGACCAACTGCCTAGGACAAAATCTAGAAAACCCAAAAATCATGAAGAACAGCTTCTCTAACAAGGTTTGACCAGCCTTGATCTTACCGATGTGTTGATGTAATGATGCTATGATGTAATAGAAATGTACGCTGACATGTATTTTACAAGATTGAACTATTAGATTACACAAATCAAATCCAGAACTCAAGTTATAAGGATCCAAAGTGGGTAACTCGCAACTGTTCTTCATTTATGGAAAACCCAAAAATGAAGAACAGTTTTGTCAGACTTTTTGAGAGCTTAGATCTCTCAGACATATTATGTGTTGGCCATGAACTTGTTTGATAATGGTAGTATTACATTTATACTACAACCTCAACACATTAGCAAACCCAGAAACTTGATAATCGAAGATCTAGAACCGGTCAAACCTAGCAACTTGAACACTGACTTTGAGTTTCTGGGCAGGCTCAAGAATACCTATAGCAACGGTTATGTCGCTATAGGGCCCTTTAGTGACACTTTATTTTCCGAAAATTATTATTTTTATTAAATAAATAGAGAAAATTAATTTTTAATTATGAAAAATACCAAATAAATTCCTAAAAATTATTTTAAAGCCTAAAAATCGGTTTTTAATAATTTTGAGTATATTTCATAAATATTTAATATTTTTAGAATATAAATGGTATTTGATTTATTTAATTATAATATTAAATAAATTACTTAAAAATAATTTTAATACTTGAAAAATTATATTATGGTGTTAGAAAATATTTTAAGTTATTTTTAATAACTTTTGATATTTTGTGATGAATTTCATTAATAAATTAATATTAATGGTAATGGATTTATTTAATGAATATATTAAATAAATTATAGAAAATTAGAAATAATGCTTTAAAAATCATATAAAAAGGATTTAAGGGTTAGAAAAATATTTTAAGTTGTAAACTATAACTTTTGATATTTTGTCATGAAAATATTAATATTTTAATATTAATGTCAATTACAGGACAATAGATTTAAATGTTTAAAAATTATTTAAATAAGAAATTAAGGTATTAAAAATACTTTTTAATATTATAATTATATTATAATATTATGTTATGATTTTTATTAATATTTAATAATAAATAAATATTAATGATAAGAGAATAATATGATATTCATATTATATAAATACGATATAAGTGATGGAGAAATTATGACAAATGGTAATAATTACTTAAAAATTATTACGAGTCTTTGAAAAATGTTTTGACTAAATAGAAAATTATATAAGTTAATCATTAAGTGTTTAGACCGAGTCTTAGTGATATTAGGCTCGAGAATTATCCGACTAGACCGTCGGGATGTTAAAATTGTGTCGGGTTCAACTCAGACTGAAATAGTTTGACTTGATACTGAGTCATAGGTAGTTTATGGACTGCTAGAATTACGTGTTTATGTGTCTAAGTTACTTTATATATATATATATATATATATATATATATATATATATATATATAACAGTATTATACTGTGATGATATTATTCTAATATTGGAGATCTATATTACTAATATTAGGTCTTCGGATAAAGCGATATAAACTGTGTAGTAGTGGTCAGTGATACAGGCAAGTTCCTAACCTTGAACTGCTAATTATTGTGGAAGTTTTCTTTAACTTGACCTCGAGTTGTTTCATTCGAATATGTTTATGGTTAATCATTTCTGATTCCAATGTCTATGAATTATTGATTTGCACTCTGTGCACATTACATGTATTCATCAGGTATGAAAGGCTGATTACCTTTACTACCATTCGGTCCAGATATATTTGTTTATGTTAAATGTTCGTTCAGCTATAAAAATTTGTTCATGCTAGTTCACAATCATATTGTAAAACTTTAGCCATCTATTATTCAAATTTTTTCAATCATGACATATCCTCAAATAAACTTAAACTTGTTGGGCAAACTTATTGCTTACCCTTGCTATATCATGATTAAACATTACAGATTAAGACGAATATGTCGGATACAGAAAAAGATCAAGACAGTTCCAGCTTAATTTATTTGTGCAGATAAAGTTTGTAACAGTACTGTATATTAATGACCTTGTAGGTCAAATAAGTAATGAATTGTGTATAAGTTAAGGCTACTCGACCTTGGGGATTAGTGTGTAATATTTAATGTATAAATAATTTATGTTTATATCTTCCGCAACAGTTATAGAATTAGTATACTAGATCCATAGGGATTAGGACCCGGATTTGGGGCTTTCACAAAATGGAATACCTTATCCCTTCTCTAACCTAACACTACCCCGATTGCAAAATCGCTGGCGTCACACATTAGCTCAAAAGGGAAGGTCCAATCAGGTGCTACCACAATAGGAGCCGAAATAAGTTTTTCTTTTAATAGATCAAAGGCTTTCAGGCAGGCTTCATCAAATTGAAAAGGTATGTCCTTTTCCAACAGTGTACACAGCGGTTTGGTTGTCCGTGAGAAATCCTGGATAAACCTCCTGTAGAACCCCGCATGCCTAAGGAAACTCCTTACCCCTTTTACTGAGGTAGGCAGTGGGAGGTTATTAATGACATCAATCTTCGCCTTGTCAACCTCAATGCCGCCAACAAAAATTTGGTGGCCCAGAATAATGCCCTCCTTAACCATGAAGTGGCATTTTTCCCAATTCAAAATAAGATTAGTCTCCACACATCTGTGGAGAACGACAGTTAAATTTCTCAGGCAATTATCAAATGAGCTCCCGAACACCAAAAAGTCATCCATGAAGACCTCGAGGGTCTTTTTAACCATGTCAGAGAAAATAGACATCATGCATCGCTGAAATGTAGCAGAGCGTTACACAACCCGAAAGACATTTTTCGAAATACAAACGTCCCGTATGGGAATGTGAAAGTAGTTTTCTCCTAATCTTCGAGAGCAATTGAGATCTGATTATACCCAGAGTAACCATCCAGCAGACAGTAAAATTCATGCCCAACAAGCCTATCAAGCATCTGATCAATAAATGGAAGAGGGAAATGATCCTTACAGGTGGATTTATTCAATTTCCTGTAATCCATACATACCCTCCACCCAGTCACCGTTATGGTTGGAATCAACTCGTTGTTTTCATTGGGCACTACAATCATGCCGCCCTTCTTTAGCGCACACTGAATAGGACTGGCCCATGGACTATCAGAGATGGGGTAGATAATGCCCGCATCTTGCAATTTAATGATCTCCTTCTGGACCACCTCTTTCATGATGGGATTCAACCGCCTCTGATGCTCAATGGATGGTTTAGACCCTTCCTCCAGTAAAATTTTATGCATACAAAGAGTTAGACTGATCCCTTTTATATCAGCAATTGACCACCCCAGGGTCGTTTTGTATTGCTTGAGCACTTGCAGCAACTTCTCTTCCTGAGACTCATTTAAAGATGCAGAGATTATAACAGGTAAGGTGGATGATTCCCCTAAGTATGCATAACTCAGGTGATTAGGTAAGGGCTTTAAATCGAGGACAGGAGGTTCTATAATCGATGGCAGGGCTTTGGAAGTGGATGCTTTGTTATCATTCAGAGATTCGAACTGTCTTTGGAACTGCTGAGGTCTCTGAGGTGCATCCAGCCACTTCGCATATTCAACATGAGTAGGCTCTTCCATAGTACTGGCACCTGTTAGTGTAGCTTCTAAAGGGTCAGTCATGCATGTTTCTGAGAATACTTCACTGATTGTATTATCAATCACCTTAATTTGAAAGTAGTCTTCAGGGGTGTTCGGATATTTCATTGACCTGAACACATTGAAGGTTACTTCCTGATCCTGTACTCTCATTGTCAGTTCCCCTTTCGGTACATTTATCAAGGTCCTCCCAGTTTCTAAGAATGGTCTGCCCAGAATTATAGGAACCTCTCTGTCTTCCTCAAAATCTAGAGGAATAAAGTCCACTGGGAAGATGAACTTGTCCACCTTGACAAGCATATCCTCTACTATCCCCTTTGGGTACGTAAGAGATCTATTAGCCAATTGTAAAGTGACACTTATAGGTTTGGCTTCATTTAGCCCCAGCTTCTTATATATAGACAGAGGCATCAAGTTGATGCTAGCCCCTAGATCACACAAAGCCTTGCCAATGAATTGGTCCTCGATAGTGCAAGGAATTGTGAAGCTTCCTGGATCTTTTAGCTTCGGTGGAAGCTTGTTTTGTAGAATAGCACTGCACTCCTCTGTCAAAGCCACTGTTTCATAATCCCCCATTTTCCTCTTCTTAGATAGTATGTCTTTCATAAACTTGACATAACTTGGCATTTGATCTAATGCCTCCGCGAATGGGATGTTTATGTGAAGCTTTTTGAAAACCTCTAGGAATTTAGAAAATTGCTTATCCAGCTTTTGTTTCTGCAAACGCTAGGGGAAGGGCAACTGCGGGAGAGGAGGTCTGGCTTTGTTAATAATAGGGGTTGTTGTTAGTGTTGGTTCCTGTTGAACATTTTCTTCACCCCCAGACTTGTCTTCATTCTGTTCCACAATAACAATAGGATCCTCTACAGTAACTTCTTCTTCCACAGTAGAACTCTCTCCACCTTGTTCATTTGTAGTTCTCCCACTCCTGAGTGTCACTTCTTTGCACTGTTCTTTGCCTTCCCGTTTCGGGTTGACATCAGTGTCACTAGGCGATGTGCCTTATGGATGACTGTTTAAAGCAGTAGCCAATTGTCCCATTTGGACTTCAAGATTCTGAACGGAAGCTTCTTGATTATTGCTTCTTATTTCATTTTGGGCAATATATCTAGACAGGAGATCCTCCAAACTAGGTTTTCTTTCCTGTTAAGGAGGTGGACGGTGGAACTAATTTTGAGAACTCTGTGGTTGTTGACTGTACTAGTTTTGAGAACTTTGCGGATACTGGTTTTGAGCTTGGAACCCCAGAGGGTTTGAAAATTTTGGCCTGGTAAACGAAGATTGTGCTTGATTGGTGTTGTTGTTGTTGTTGTTGCCCCAAGAGAAATTGGGATGATTCCTCAAGCCCGGGTGGTAATGAGTGGGGAGATTAGCATTTTGTTGTCGCCCATACTTGGAAACAAATTGAACTGACTTGGGGCTTATGGCACATTGATCAGTCGGGTGGCTCCCTTAACATAATTCACACGACACTTCGACACTTTGAACATTTTGCATAGCTTGCACTCCCATAGTGTCTAGTCTTTTAGTTAGCGCTTCAACTTGAGCCCCTAATTGTGTAACTGAGTCAATCTCATATTCCCCTACTCGTCTTCTTGGGGCTTACCTATCATTTGGCCATTGATAATTATTGGCCGCCATTGTTTCCACCAATTCGTACCCCGCTGTGTGATGTTTAGACATGAAGGCCCCTCCAGAAGCGGCATCTATACTCGAATGAGTAGATCCGGATAACCCATTATAAAATGTCTGGATGGGAAGCCATTCTGGCAGTCTATGGTGGGGGAATTTTCTCAGAAGATCCTTGAATCGCTCCCATGAGTCATACAAAGATTCTGAATTGAACTGGACAAATAAGGTAATTTCATGCCTGAGTCTGGCAGTTTTGGCGGGCGGAAAGAACTTCGCCACGAACTTTTGAGCTAAGTCAGCCCATGTGGTGATGGAGCCTGGAGGAAGTGAATGTAGCCAACTCTTGGCTTTGTCCCTCAAGGTGAATGGAAACAATCGGAGTCTGATGGCATTGTTAGTCACTCCGTTGCACTTAAAAGTATCGCAGATCTCCACGAAGTATATCAAATGATCATTCGGGTCATCGTTTGGAAATCCCCCGAATTGAATGTTAGTGCACATTTAAATGGTGCCCGGCTTTATCTCAAAGTTATTTGCCTGGATTGCGGGCCTGAGAATGCTTGCCTGGAGATCATTGATTTGAGGCATGGCATACTCCCTTAGAGATTTCTGAAGTTCCTCAGCCATTCTAACAGGAGTATGTCTGTCCCGAGAATTTTCTCTTCGCAGTCGTCTGTATGTTCTATCAACCTCAGGATCGAGAGGTATTATATTCCGTCCCCTTCGAGGTGGCATAAATAGTGACGACTACCTGAAAAGAGAGTTAAACAGATAAATCAGTTTAAATTAAGATTGCATTGACTTAGTGTTAATATTGAAAAACAAATAATACTAAGTCCCCGACAACGGCGCCACAAACTTGTTAGCCGATTTTGCTATTACTAAATCGCGCGCAAGCATACGCGGTCCACAAGTAATATATGATAAGTTGAGTGTCGAACCCACGAGGACAAAGTCATAAGAGATAATCAAATACTAAGGTAAAGTCTTTACTACCTTATCTAAACAAGTGAAATAAGATGATTGGTTAAGCTATGTGATTAGAACTGTAAGAATAAGAGAACTAGTTGTACTAGGAAGTTAAGATAGGATTACAATTCCCCTAATGTGTCGCCTAATCTCCTAACTCTCCACATTACAAACAAATCAAGGAATGGTCAACCGAGAACAGTAAATACGCATAAGCTTCTGTCAAAGGTCAAATGCACATCCCTAGCCAGATAAATCACAATATGTCTATTGGTAAAAATAACTTGGCTAAGGTCATTAAGCTAAGTCTAAAGGTTACACAAGGCAAATAGAGATATGTTTATCTTATTAGCAATTTATGCACACATTCCATAGGCATGGTCATAACAGGTGTTGTTGTATTTAAAGGTTAGATAATAACATTCATTTTTCAATATCCATTAATATCAATACCAATAACTCTTATCAAGAAATCAGTCCATAAGCAACAAATACAACAACCCATTCCAACATAATTTATTATATAAAATAGGAGAGAAAGTTTATTAAGCTAAACAAAAGGTTACATTACAATCCTAAAAATAGAATTAGTTCATTAGCATGGTACTAATACTCATTTTCAATACATTCCACATTCTCAGTAATACACAAATACATGGGAGATTTGGAATAAGAAAACTCCTTTTTTGAAGTGTTCTTCCTCCAAATCTTCTCTTCACTGTCTAGCTCTTGAGCTTTGTCGGATGTAATAACTTTTTCTCCTTTTAGCAACTTCTTTCTTTTCTAAGAAATAAATACTGTAATAAATTCTAATCTAAGCTATCTATCTGAATATCTATTGCAGGCGGCTGCTAAGTATTAAGTGTGTCTCATTTCCTCTCTCCTTAGGTCATTAAAAGCACTCTTGCTATCTGGACACCGGAGTTCGTGCTGTGGCACGAGCATTAAACTAGCAAGTGGCGCTGAGGCGCCACGTAGGCTTAAAAACACCGGAGGTCACGCTGTAACATAACTCCATGCAGAGCCCTTGGGCGCTGTGGTGCGAGGTTGACATCAGCCCAAGATAAGGAAGCGGCGCTGCGGCGCGAAGATCAGTATTGCACTTGGAGCTGCGGCGCGGGATATGGCACTGGGGCGCTGGCTTTGGCATTGGGGCGCTGAAATGGTGCTAGCCAAGGTGATAGGGCGCTATAGGCAGGTGTGCAAGAGCCCCAACTAACAGTGAGTATGCCTACCATTGACGTTGCGGCGCGGGAAATGAGTTATCTTTGGCGTTGCGGCACCAGTGTTGCAAAAACTCCCAATTATTCCCTGGAAGCTGGAAAAGATATGCATAGCCCTGCATCATAGACATTGAACATAATAACAACAAAATATAAATAAAAGCTAACTAAATAACTGAAAATAGGCAAGAACTTAAACCACAAAGGATCTTATTCATAGGTATAAATCCCACTCATCAGTGAACTTCTCCAGAATATGACTGATCAACATCAGGTCTCGTACATTTCATTGCATACATGATAGTTACTAATGCGATCTCTCTTTTATGAGTCTATAGGACTATTAAGAGAGATACACTCCATGACTCATTAACATGAGACAACTCTTGGAGTTTATCATGCTAAACGACTTTAGCATCAAATGAATATACGTTCCTTGAGTTAAGTCGAGCATCCTCTTGAATCTATCTATATAGATTTTTTTCCCCAATTAAGATACTCTTTCCAAATTATTCATGGAGGAATGTTTAGACAACTTTATCTTTACTGATTGTAGCATTAGTATGTCATTTCTAATCAATAGTATATCAACATATAATATTAAGAATGTCACGGCGCTCCCACTGACCCTTTCGTACACACTTGGTTCATTCTTATTTGTGATAAAATCAAACTCTTTTGATTTGTTTCATCAAAACGAATGTTCCATTTTTGAGAAGCTTGCTTCAATCCATTTCTCTGAGTGTCTACAACTCTTACCTCATCGTAAGTAACTGGATCATCATCTTCTATGATACGTACTTCATTATCATCATCCATGATGTATCCATACCTCCTAGGTATCTTCGGTACTATTCTAGATTTACGATTTGGTTGGGGTACAATAGTTCTATCTATAAGTTCCTCTTATTTGACATATAGTGTTTTGTGGTTCTTGAACTATTCAAGATCTATTATCCTCCCACTAGCCCCTTTAATGATAAACACCTTTATCTTAGAAGGTAGCGTGTTTCACAACAAACACCTTTTGCTTAGTAGGATTATAGAACATATACCCTAAACTTACTTTTGGATGTCCCACAAATCTGTACTTGTCAAATCTTGTCTCAAGCTTATCCTTTGAAACCTTTTTCACATAAGCTGGACAACCCCTTATCTTAACATACTTAAGATTAGGAATCCTCCATGTCCATAACTCTTATAGAGTCTTGGGGTCAAATTTTGAGGTTACCTTTTTCATAGATATGCAGTCATTTCTAGGTCATGACCCCAGAAGGATACTGGAATGTCGGTAAAATCATTATGGATCGTACCATGTCCAACAAGGTACAATTTTTCCTTTCAGATACATCAATCAATTATTGCATATCAGGAGGCGTCCATTGTGAGAAAACCATTTGAGATGATCTAGAAACTCATTGCACAAGTATTCCTTCCTTGATCTGATCAAAGAATCCTAATACTTTGCCTATTTATTTCATTTCTGAATTCTTTGAACCTTTCAAATAATTAGCAATTGTATTTCAGCAAATAGACACATTTAACTTTTTAAATAATCATCTCCTTTTTTCTTATATTAGTTTGTTCAATTTGCAAAATACGTTTTCACGTAAGTCAAGTATACAAAATCTATTAAGTAATATTTCAGTTCTATACAAAATATTATTATTATAAATAGAACAAAAATTGTTCTTAAATATAATACCAAATTTCATTGTCCAACAACGAAATGAAAATAATATTTCTAACGAGAACTGGAATACAATAATAACTTATTGACTTAATAGATTTGCACGTAGGCAATGCTAAGTTCCTATGGCTAATGTAGCAACCTTTGCTTCATTTACCACACATAGGATTACTTATCTTTGTTTAGCTTTCTACTTCTGCTTGGTCCCTTCATAAATCTATATTTATGATAACCAAAGCCGATATCCAATACCCAAGTAGAACCTTGACTTAAAGAAAAATTTATTTCAATCATGAACAAAAACTATATTTGTAACCGAAACTTCACTAAGATTCTTCTAGTTAGCCTCTACAAGATTCTTCTCGCAGTTTCTTTTCCAGTGTCTAGGTTTATTGCAGTGGAAGTAAACTCCTTTGCTATCCGTATCAGTTTTGTTCTTATTATCCTTTGTTTTTACCTTTCTATTTACCTTCTTTGAATCGTTCTTCTTTCTAGAAGATCCTTTTGCCCTGACCAGTAAAACTTAGTCTTTCTTAATTGGAAAGTGACTCTCAGCTATTTTTCAACATGTTAAATAAATCAGCGAAGCTGATATCTAGCTTGTTCATATGAAAAATTCACAATAATTGTGAAAGGAGTCCGAGAGTGAGTGCAAGATCAAATCTTGGCTCAAATCTCCATCTATAACAAAACCTATTGTCCTAATTATTCAATCAAATTGATCATATTTAGGACATGTGTCTGTACTGTAGTGTCGTTGGTTATTCTAGTTCGGAAGAGCTCCTTAGATATCTGATATCTATTAGTCCTACTTTCTTCACCATCAACTACTTGACGTGTAGGAATATAATAGGAGCATCCATAGTTTCATGCTGATGTTGAAGCTCGTTACTCATAGATGCGAGCATGATGCATTGAGCCAACTGTGCACCGTCTTACCACTTTTTAAAAGTAGCAATCTCTTCCTTAGAGGTATTTTCTGCTACCATTGCAGGGATAGGCGTATTAAAGACATAAGATAGCTTTTCAGTCGTGAGAACTATTCTCGAATTCCTTTACCAATCCGTTTAATTATCATTTGATATGCTTCGCAGTGATAGTAATTTAGACATTGTAAAATTCTGTAAATGAATTTGTAATTAACAACATTTTAACATACATTCTTTTATTAATTACTAAAATAATTTATGTCTTGTTTTAAATTGGTATCTCCCACTATTTTCTTCAAACTATATTACCCTCACTTATATAGTTCAGCAAAATCTAATTAAGGATTTGCTAGTGAGAATAAGGATCCCATTTCAAATGTATATAACCTTGTGTGTGCACAACAAACTATATATAAATAAATAGGTAGACAACTCTTGTCAATTACATCAACTATGCAACTCCTTCCTATTTTGCCTCTTAAATTATTTTGATCAAGTGGTGGCACATCCGAATCAAAATTATCCAAGTTAAGTCCAACCTAGCACTTCTATATATTCAAGAAAGAAAAACAGTGTCCTTGTGATGACACAACAAAACAACATTGTTCAATTTTCTTTATAAGCATTAAACGTGATAAAATTAACATCTCAAAGAATTAAGATAAGCCTTGTGGTGACACAACAAACTTATAATAATTAATTGATACTCTATTATTTTTATCATGCTAGAAGGCGACGTTCGATATTCTAAATATCTTTGAACGCTTAGGACTTAATATAAAAAAATTAAGGGATTTGTTAATAATTTGTCTCATCTTGTTTAGCGCGCATGCACATATATATATAAAATACGGGTCATATTAATTAACATACGAAGCATGTTTGCATAATATATATATATATATATATATATATATATATATATATATATATATATATATATAGTATAAGCATGCACATATAGAATACTATAGTCTACCCGGATTGATTATGGACTTTATTCTAGTTTGGTTCATTAGAGCCACCAAGTGAACCAAAAGGTCAAACCTAGGGTGCAAGAATTAAATATTTAAATATAACTATTACTTTTAAACTCGGGATTCATTACAAACAAGTCTTCAAGCGCTCCTTGATCCTTGATCTCCAATTCTTCAAACTTAATTCTAACTATTCCTATTATAAAACTATTTAAAATAAATAGAAACCTTGATCAACAGGCAAGGGAAAGTACATAGGAGGGAGTTAGAATTTACATTAAGAAAATATTAGAGAAGACGTGGTACGCAGACCCCATTTAATAAAACTCATACATTCATGCATCCAACTAAAATAAAATTCAATCACATTGGTCAATAGTCCATAATCAATCCCATTTATTATCATACACATCTACATATGCATTAATAAATTGCATTCATCTCATGAATAATAAACATTCAATATATATATATATATATATATATATATATATATATATATTGATATCATTTAATGGGCAAATTTAGTTAGCATAAAATCTAATTTTGAATCAAAATAAACTCCTTTATTTTAATCCAAATTTAAATCAAAATAAACTTCTTTTATTTTAAGGAAATACGAATTTTCTTTCCTATTCACAAATAAACTCTTTTATTTTGAATAATATGAAATCTTATTCCATATCTAAATAAACTCCTTTATTTAAGGAAATATGAAATCTAATTTCAACTCCAATTAGTTATCATAGAATCCAATTCCAACTCTAATTAATTAACATGAAATCCAATTTTAAAATTAAAATAAACTTTTTATTTTAATTATAAAATTATTAAAATAATATATATATATATATATATATATATATATATATATATATATATATTAATTCCGCGTGGCCACCTCGTGGGAAGAATCCCCTGGTAAATAATTAAATATATATACATTATATATTTCCGCGAAGCTGCAGGAGAATCAAGCTTTAATGTACTTCACATGAATCACCTGGTTAACCCTTGCTAACTATCATATATATATATATATATATATATATATATATATATATATATATATATATATATATATATATATAACATCCAAGAAGCTTCATGGCACCACGCGGATCATGGATCAGTTTTTGAAAAATAAATCAGCAAAAAAAACACGGATCAACAAATAACCATTTTTTTTAAATAATAATTTTATACAACAAATTATGCCCTATTAAATTGTTCTAAACACATATCGATATACATATCAAATTAAAACAATTAATAATTCGCATAAAGGTTTGGCTTTGATACCACTGTTAGGTTTGTAAGATTCATGAACGCAATCAAATTGCACAAAATAAGCGGAAGCATGGAAAATCATAGATTTAAAATTTTACAAACCATATACTCGGATCATTCTTTATGAACAATTATTAATTAAACGAAAATATGAAGAACAATAATCATACTTTGAAGATTCGAGCTTCCTCAGGTACAAGTTCACCTCCAATCATTTTCGCGTTCAACTTGAATCTACCGGGTTTAGTTCCTTCCTTTGATCAATGTTAGCCACCCAAATATTTGGCCTCTAGAGGTGATCCACCAAGGAAGGAGAAATATTCAAGAAGAAAAGTGTTTGGCTAAACCCTAGTTTTTCTATCTCTCAAAAAAAAATATGTACTCTCCCAACTCTTGAAATTACGTATTCACGTGTGTTGTGAAAGCATCAATCCCCCACCCATAATAAGACTCCTCTTATTTATAGATGTAGGCAACCCTCCTTAACAATTAAGGGATTATGTTTTATTTTAATTAATTAAACTCATTTAATTAATTAGACTTCCAATCTTATTAGGAATAATTAATTAAACTTTTTTAATTAATTTGCCTCCTAATCTTATTAGGAATATATGAGAGTATTTTTATTAATTAATTCTCAAACTCCTTCAAGAATTAAAAATAATAATAATAATAATAGTAATAATAATAATAAGACCCCTCTTATTAATTTATATTTAATATTTCTAAAATATTAAATAATAAATATTAAGCTATTTAATTTATTCTATCACCATGGATTAAATTAAATACACTTAATATATTATTACGATTATGCCATTAACTTCTTAAATAATTATTCTTCCTTTTATGATGTGACCCTTTAGGTTCTCCATATTAAACCGGTTGTGAATAAATTAATTAGAACAATTCTAATCTTATTTAAATAAATAAATTAAACAATTAATTTATTTAAATAAATAATATTTATTATACAATAGGGATAAGCCTCCCTAACGATTAACAACTTTTCAGAGAATATAGATTTCAACATTAATCATAAAAGAACCTTTGAGTAAATAGTTACTGTACAATTCAATCCTTCCACCATAAAATGTCCCAATTAAATATAAGACATGAAATTACTATCAAGTCTTATTTTATTTAATTATATGTATTTCGACTCTTAAATGCACAACTCCAAATAATGCAAATTAGAAACTCCTTTCTAATTTCATTCTGCCCTGGCCAAGGACTACTAGGTTGTCATTTATCAAATCACATAGGATATTTCTCTTCTTTTACTAGAAGCGGTAGATTCTTTATCGATCATACATTATCTCCATGTACAACTTATTATACCCAAGCATACGCTTTGATATACCCTAAGGGTCTTAAGGAATAAGTCAAAGTATAATTTATTATACACAAGATACTATGATGATCTCAAGTCCAAGGATCACTTATACTACTATTACTACAGGAATTCCTATTGATAGGCAAGTAAAACTCCATTAGGTATTCTTTAGCGAGCCAGGTTCAGTGAACTTATTCTCTAATAAGCACCTACATACTTGCTTTAGTGTCTCCACACAAATGATCATGAGATCAATCATCCTCATCCAATGAGCAAGCAACGTATGTACCAATCTATCCGGATTCACTAATCCCCAATTTAGTAATCCAACGATTGGGAACTATTTTAGTTTTAAGCTTTCTAAGAATTTAGATCTCATTAGAATGATCATCATCATTATTCTAAAAGCATTGCTTAAAACTATAGGTTTATCACATATTATAAAGCAGCATCATGTAGATAATTAAAAGCATTTAATAAATTAATACTTTTTATTAATAAATGAATAAGATTGTTACAAAGTATATGCTTTATCATCAAACATGATTGGCTTGTGTTCATACTACTTTCAGTAATGAAAAGCTTAAAATCTGAAATATCTTACAGTGGGCTGCCAAGAAGACTTCACATAGCTTTAAAAGCTTGAAAACTCGATTTCCACTAGTTAAATTTCAGTATGTTGGAAAACACGAGCTTACAAGTGTTTAGAAAGAAGAATTACTCAGTTTAGAGCACTCTAGAAGTGTTTACAGAGTAAAATGGACAGAGTTTTCTCTCATTTTCTCTTTTTTTTAAATGAGCTTCCAAGAGCTCATATTTAAAAACCAGATGATCGTGGGTCTACCCGCAGTAGGTGCAGGTGCACTTGCGGTTGCCTGAGATGCCCCGAGCCATGTGGGTACCATCGTCTCAAAGTATGTGCACTTTGGATACTCATTGTCTGCTCAAACCTTCATAACTTTCAATCCAGGCATCCGATAAAGGCGTGTTATACCTTTCTGGAATGTTGTTGTCGAGAGCTACACAATGACATGAGATTAGAGGTTGTACGAAGTCAGGAAGATAGGTCTATGACCAGATCTTCAAGTCTTCAAATTCTATCTGGTGTGTTGTCTTGTGTAGTAGTCACCCGGGATTTTGAGCTATGGTTCTTTTGGGACACCATGTATGTAGTGTCGATTTGAATGATGCTGAGATGACATGAATGTAGTATCGAGGTGGAAAAATGATGATTTTGCCCCTCACCGGGGTTATCTGTGACTTTGCACAAATGTAACAGTCATTGCTCAGGGTTATCTCTAAGATGGGGCTGCTGTAGGTGACGAACATCCTCAGGGTCATATCTGAGGTGTGCTTGACCTACTAGGTTTATCTCCGGGGTTGGAACTGAGTGCCTCGGGGTTGTCTCCAAGGTTGGAACTGACTTTTTCAGGGTTATCTCCAAAACTGGAACTGTAGCCCTCGAGGTTGTCTCTAAGGTTGGAACTGAATCTCCTAGGGTTATTTCCAGGATTGAACATGAGTCTCTCGGGGTTGTCTCCGAGATTGAAAATGCATCCCTTGGGGTTGTCTCCGATGTTGGTCCTGAGTTGACTTCCATGGTTATCTCCGAAAGACGATTTTGACCTCCTACAAGGTTAGTAACAGGAATGTAAAATTTTAAGTGTCTACAGATGCCCCTCTTTATCATATTCATGAAATGTAATGCCATAGATAGGATAAAGATCACTAGATACTTGAAATGTGGCAAGATAAACATGATGCAATGTAATGCAGCATGATGCAAATGCAACAAATGTTGTTTTTTGGATCGTGTTTCCAACAGGATGTGATAGCTATTTTCTCCGACCGCTTCTGTTGGGGGATGGAGTTATCACTGATGACCCTAATGAACTGCTTGGATGTTTACTCGACCGGTAGTTTCCAAAGCTCACAGGAACCTCTATGATAGAGACCACAGGATATTGACATTGGGGTTATCGCCAAAGTCCTTAATCCTTTGTGCAGGCCACCGAAGATGTCCTTCTCATGTATGACAGACTCTTGAGGAATTGTGCTTTGATTACCGAGGATCTATATAACAGATTCCATCATCGGTCCTCCTTGATGAGAATGTTTTCCACGGTTTGCCACGTTAGGTCTTTCTGACACTTTGTTGGAGTTATTGCCAACAGTTAGTACTATCAGGGCTGCCTGATCTTCATTGAAATGTTCTTCAACGGCTAACATCATCAGACCACCTCCGATGCTTCATTGGAGTTACTTACCAATGGCTAGTAATGTCAAGGCCGCTTGACCCTCATTGAAATGTCTTTCAACGGCTAACATTATCGGACCACCTCCGATGCTTCACTAGATTTACTTGCCAATGGCTGATAATGTCAAGGCTGCTCTACCCTCGTTGAAATGTCCTTCAACAGCTAACATCATTGGACCACCTTCGATGCCTCGATGGATTTACTTGCCAATGGCTGATGATATCAGGGTTGCCTGATATTTGTTAAAATGTCCTTCAACAGCTAAGGATGTATGAAATATCCGCTGGGGATAGATTTTTGATGAGATGTAGGCTTTTGATTGTAATTACAACCCCTGTGATGGGATTAGACCTTTGTGAGGTATTGCCAAGGTTGCTTTCAATAGCTTTGAGCATCAGCTTTGTAAACCCTGTGTTTTGGTGAATACCAATGATTGATATGTAGACCCGCAATTTGGTCTCTGAAAATCATGATTTCATGCTTTTCCGCTTAATCACGTAGCGTCTTTTTTCCAGATTTGACTTTTCAGCTTGTGGGACCTCCTTTGTAACTCAAATTTGATTAAATCGAATGGGGTAGGGACCACCCAAGGTAGCCGCAGGTGAACCCGCAGCTGCCCCATGTACACTCGCGGCTATCCGTGGGTTATATTGCAGTGGCCTTTCCCTTTCACAAGTCATTTTCAACTTGAAGCCGCACAGGAAATTCGAGATTTCATCTTCAGATCTACTAAGTTCGGGCTATTTTCTACAAAATTCATCATTGTACAAGTGTTCTGCACTATCCTGGTAACGTATACATGTCTTCTTTTCCAGTTTTGTCCGTTGGAAAGTGAGATATCACATGAAATGCTTCTAAACACATAGTAGTGAATATGAATGTTCATATGACTTGATAAAAATTATTCAACACAGCAAATGTTAGTATTTTACCATGTTGAACGTATTGATGTGGAAAAATTAAATTTCAAAACACTCAATTTGGCACCTTTTTCTGCTATTTTTTCATCCTATTTGTGGATAAATGAGCAAAGATTTTGAAGCAAAGTAATCCTAGTAATTAGACTACCCTTATGGATTATGACTTTGATATTTTCATGCATATAGGATGTTTATAACTGTAAGTTGGTGTGCTACTGAATGGTAAACGCACCGAATATTATATCCGGGCTCAATCGAAACAAAGTTTAATATATATACATACATACATATATATATATATATATATAAAGCCACGAATCGACGATCCGGGCATACCCACGCAACGCGACTCTCAACATTAGTAGATATATGTATATAGAAGTAATGAAAAGCTTAAAAATCTGAAATATCTTATAGTGGGCTGCCAAGAAGACTTCAGATAGCTTTAAACACCTGAAAACTCGGTTTCCACATGTTAAATTTTAATATGTTGTAAAACACGACCTTACAAGTGTTTAGCAAGTAGAATCACTCAGTTTAGAGCACTCTAGAAGTGTTTGCAGGCTGAAATAGACAGAGTTTTCTCGTCTTTTCTCATTTTTTTCTTTTTTTAAATGAGCTGCCAAGAGCTCATATTTAAAAACTAGATGGTCGCAGGTCCACCTGTGGCTACCCGGAGTGCCTCGGGCCATGTAGGTCCCATCGTCTCGAAGTACGTGCACTTAGGCGCTGCATTGTCTACTCGAATCTTTATTAATTTCAATTTGGGCATCCGATAAAGGCATGTTGTACCTTTCCAGAATGCTATTGTTGAGAGCTACATAATAACATAGGATTAGAGGTTGTACGAAGCCGGGAAGATGGGTCCATGACCAGATCTTCAAATCTTCAAGTCTTCAAATTCTATTTGGTGTGATGTCTTGTGTAGTAGTCACTCAGGATTTTGAGCTATGGTTCTTGTGGGACACCATGTATGCAGTGTGGGTTTGAATGATGCTGAGACGACGTGAATGTAGTATCGAGGTGGCAAAATAATGATTTTGCCCCTCACCGCGGTTATCTCCGGCTTTGCACAGATGTAGCAGTCGTTGTTTAGGGTTATCTCTGAGATTGGGCAGTTGTGGGTGTTGAATGTCCTTAGGGTTATCTCTGAGGTGCGTTTAACCTCCTGGGGTTGTCTCTGGGGTTGGAACTGAGTGCCTCGGGGTTGTCTCCGAGGTTAGAACTGACTTTTCTTGGGCTATCTCTAGAACTGGAACTGTATCCCTCGAGGTTATCTCCGAGGTTGGAACTAAATCTCCTGGGATTGTCTTCGAGATTGATATTGAGTATCTCGGGGTTGTCTCCGAGATTTGAAAACTGGATCTCCTGGGGTTATCTCCGGGGTTGAGCTGAGTTGGCTTCCACGGTTATGTCCGAAAGACAATTTTGCCCTCTTGCAAGGTTAGTAACAGAAATGCAAAATTTTAAGTGTCTACAGTATATGGATATGTAATGTTGTTCTTGAGAGTCCACTATCTCTATAGTAATTTCTCATCTTTCAATGATTCTGCTAATCAAATGAAAGTGCTGCAACACATATTTAGATCCAAGACAAGACTTAGGAACTATTCCTAGTTCTATAATGAACTTTTCATACAAACAATCAACTTGCAGCTTCATTTACAGCTATATACTTTGTCGTTATCACTAAACCAGCAACTCTTTACTGTTTGGAACCTTTCTAATTCACTGCATCGCTATTCAAGGTAACACCTTTACCCTAAAATGGATTTACTATCATCTTGGTTAGTCTGAAAAACTTGAGTCTGTCAAACCCTCTAGTTTTAATTCAGACCCACCATAATTTTGATCACATCCTTAGTGCCGGTTAAGTACTTTAAGATATTTTTTACTATATTACAGTGATCTTCTCCAGAATATAACTGATCAACATTAGGTCTCGTACATTTCATTGCATACATGATAGTTACTCGTGAGATTTCTCTTTTATGAGTTCATGGGAATTATTAATAGAGATACACTTTAGGGCTCATCAACATAAGACATCTCTTGGAGTTTGCCATGCTAAACGGCTTTAGCATCAAATGAGTATACATTCCTAGGGTTAAGCTAAGCATCCTTTTAAATCTATCTATATAGATTTCTATCCCCAATTAAGATACTCTTCCCAAATCATTCATGGAGGAATGCTTAGATAACTTTATCTTTACTGATTGTAGCATTGGTATGTTATTCCTTTTCTATAGTATATCAACATATAATATTAGGAATGTCACGGCGCTCCCACTGACCCTTTTGTACACACTAGGTTCATTCTTATTTTTGATAAAATCAAACTATTTTGATTATCTCATCAAATCGAATGTTCTATTTTTGAGAAGCTTGCTTCAATCCATTTCTCTGAGTGTCTACAACTCTTACCTCATCGTATGTAATTGGATCATCATCTTCTATGATGTGTACCTCATCATCATCATTTATGATGAATCCATACCTCCCAGGTATCTTCGGTACTATTCTAGATTTACGATTCAGTTGTGGTACAATAGGTCTATCTACAGGTTCCTCTTAGTTGACTTATAGTGTTTTGTGGTTCTTGAACTCTTCAAGATTCTATTATCCTCCCACTAGCCCTTTAATGATAAACACATTTATGTTAGAAGGCAGCGTGTTTCACAACAAACACCTTTTGCTAAGTAGGATTATATAATATATACCCTAAACTTACTTTAGGATGTTTCACAAATCGACACTTGTCAAATCTTTGTCCCAAGCTTATCCTTTAAAACCTTTTCACATAAGTTGGACAACCTCTTATCTTAACATACTTAAGATTAGGGATCCTCCCTGTCCATAACTTTTATAGAGTCTTGGGGCCGGATTTTAAGGTTATCTTTTTCATAGATATGCATTCATTTCTAGGGCATGACCCAGAAGGATACTGGAATGTTGGTAAAATCATTATGGACAACACCATGTCCAACAAGATATAATTTTTCCTTTCAGATACATCAATCAATTGTTTCGTATCAGTAGGCGTCCATTGTGAGAAAATCATTTGAGATGATCTAGAAACTTATTGCACAAGTATTTCTTCCTCAATCCAATCGAAGAATTCTAATACTTTTTAATTAGTTTCACTTCTGAATTCTTTGAACCTTTCAAATAATTCACACTTGTATTTCATCAAATACAAATATTCAACTCTCTGAATGACCATCTCCTTTTCTTATACTAGTTTGTTCAATTTACAAAATATTTTTTAACGTAAGTCAAGTATGCAAAATCCATTAAGTAATATTTCAGTTCTATACAAAACATTATAATTATAAATAGAACAATAATTGTTCTTAAATATAATACCAACAAATTTTATTATCTAACAATAAAATAGAAATAATGTTTTTACGAGAACTGAAATACAATAATAGCTTATTGACTTAATAGACTTGCCTTTAAGCAGTGGTAAACAATAAGTTCCTATGGCTAATGCAGCAACCTTTGCTTCATTTCCCATACATAGGATTACTTATCTTTGTTTAGGTTTCTACTTCTACTTGGTTCCTTCATAAATCTTTATTTATGAGAATCAGAGTTGGTTTCCAATACCCAAGTAGAACCTTAACTTAAAGAAAGATTTTTTTAATCATGAACAAAATTATATTCGTTACCGAAACTTCACTAAGCTTCTTATGGTTAGCTCTGCAAGATGCTTCTCGCAGTTTCTTTTCTAATGTCCAGGCTTATTGTAGTGAAAGTAAACTTCTTTGCTATCCGTATCAGTTTTGTTCTTATTATCCTTTGGTTTTGTCTTTCTATTTACCTTCTTAGAATCGTTCTTCTTTTCAGAAGATCCTTTGGCCCCTACCAGTAAGACTTGATCTTTCTTGGTTGGAAAATGACTCTCAACATTTTTCAACATGTTAAGCAAATTAGCGAGACTGATATCTAACTTGTTCATATGAAAAATCCAAAACAATTGTGAAAGGAGTCCGGAGTGACTGCAAGATCAAATCTTAGCTCAACTCTCCAGCCATTAAAAAACCAGTTGTCCTAACTGTTCAATCAAATTGATCATTTTTAGGACATGTGTATGTACTGTAGTGCCTTCAGTCATTCTAGATCGGAAGAGCTCCTTAGATATCTGATATCTTTCAGTCCTACTTTCCTCACCATCAACTATTTGATGTACAGAAATATAGTAGGAGCATCCATAGTTTCATGCTGACACTGAAGCTTGTAACTCATGGATGCGAGAATGATGCATTAAGCCAACTGTGCATCATTTTGCCACTTTCTAAAAGAAACAATCTCTTCTTCAGAGGCATTGTCTGCAACCATTGCAGGGATAGACGTATTAAGGATATAAGATAACTTTTCAGTCATGAGAACTATTCTCAAATTCCTTAACCAATTCGTTTTATTCATTCCGGTTATCTAGCATCTAATATTCTACGCAGTGATAGTAATTTTAGACATTGTAAAATTCTGTAAATGAATTTGTAATGTAATAACATTATATCATACATTCTTTTAATAATTACCAAAATAATTTAGGTCTTATTTTAAATTGGTATCACCCACTATTTTCATCAAACCATATTACCCTCACATATATAGTTCGGCAAAATCTAATTAAAGATTTGTTAGTAAGAATAAAGATCACATTTCAAATGTATATAGCCTTGTGGTGACACAACAAACTATATATAAATAAATAGGTAGACAACTCTTGTCAATTGCATCATCATGTAACTCCATTTATTTTTCCTCTTAAATTATTTTTATCAAGTGGTGGCACATTCGAATCAAAATTATCCTAGTTAAGTCCAACCTAGCACTCCATATATTCAAAAAAGAAAAATATTGTCCTTGTGGTGACACAACAAAATAATATTGTTCAATTTTATTTTTAAGCATCAAATGAGATAAAATTAACATTTCAAAGAATTAAGATAAGCATTGTGGTGACACAACAAACTTATAATAATTAATTGATACTCTATTATTTTTATCATGCTAGAAGGCGACGTTTGATATTCCAAATATCTTTGAACATTTAGGACTTAATATAAAAACTTTGAGGGGTTTGTTATTATTTATCTCATCTTGTTTAGCGTGCATGCATATATATATAAAATACGCATCATATTAATTAACATTCGAAGCATGTTAATTATATATATAGTATAAGCATGTACATATAGAATACTATATTCTACCCGGATTGATTATGGACTTAATTCTAGTTTGGTTCACTAGAGCCACCAAAAAACCAAGAGGTCAAACCTAGGGTGCAAGAATTAAATTTAAATATAACAATTGCATTTAAACCCGGGTTCCATAACAAACGGATCTTCAAGTGCTCCTTGTTCCTTCATTTTCAATTCTTCAAAATTAATTATAAATATTCCTATTACAAAATTATTTAAATAAATAAAAAACTTGATCAGCAGTCAAGGAGAAGTACATAGGAGAGAGATAGAATTTACATAAAGAAAAAATTAGAGAAGAAGAGGTACGCAAACCTCATTTAATAAAACTCATACATTCATGCATCCAACTAAAATAAAATCTAATCACATTGATCAATAGTTCATAATCAATCCCATTTATTATCATACACATCAACATATGCATCAATAAACAAATTCATCTCATGAATAATAAATCCATTCCATATATGCATTGATATCAATTTCATGGGCAATTTCAAATTTATTAAAATCTAATTTTGAAATAAAAATAAACTCCTTTATTTTAATCAAAATTTAAATCAAAATAAATTTCTTTATTTTATTTTATCCAATTTTTGAATAAAAATAAACTCATTTATTTTTAATCAAATTCCAATTTCAAAATAAACTCCTTTATTTTAATTAATAGGGAATCCAATTTCAAGTACAAAATAAACTCTTTTATTTTAACTTAAAAATGCTGAAAAATAAAATATGTTGAATCATATTCCTTATCAAAATTATACATCTTTAATTTTAGAAAACATGAAATCTTATTCTATATGTGAATAAACTCCTTGATTCTAGGAAACATGAAATCATATTCCTTATCAAAATTAAACATCTTTAATTTTAGGAAAGATGGAATCATATTCCATCTATGAATAAACTCCTTTATTCTAGAAAACATGAAATCCTATTCCATATTTGAATAAACTCTTTTATTCAAGCGAACGTGACATCCAATTCTAAATTAATATAAAACTCTTGAATAAACTATTTTATTCAAACGAACGTGGAATCCAATTCCAAGTTAATATACAACTTTTGAATAAACTATTTCATTCAAACGAACGTGGAATCTATTTCCAAGTTAATATAAAACTTTTATTTTAAAATATTACAATTCAAAATAAAATTTTATCTTAATTGAAATAAATATTAAAATAAAAAATTTCAGAATCTGGTGTCGGGCACAGATAGAATAGGAAAAAATTTTGCCCAGAAAATTCGATCCAACAGCATATCATACATACATGGAATCAAAAAGATCGATAATTAGCACAAAGTTTGGCTTTGATACTACTGTTGGGTTTGTATATAGCGCAATCATACAATCAAATTACACAAAAGATGCGGAAGCACAATAAAATAGGAATTTAAAATTTTCATACAAACCCATCACCAAGATAATACATTGTGCATAATTATCAATCAATAGAAAAGAGATGGAGATTAGATTCATACCCTTGTAGAACTAGCTTCCTCATATACAAGTTCACCTCTAATCCTTTTCGCGTTCAACTTGAATCCACCGGGTTAGATTTCTTCCTTTGATCAACATTAGCCACCCAAATATTTGACCTCTAGATGTGATCCACCAAGGAAGAAGAAAAATTCAAGAAGATGGGTGTTTTGGCTCAAACCCTAGTTTTTCTATCTCTATAGAAAAAGGGGCGTACTCTCCAACAATTGGAATCACGAATATCTCATGCACTGATATCTGATATAAGACTCCTTATATAAAGATATCAGTTAACCTATTTTAATATATTTAAAATAGGGTATTATTTATTTAATTAATTAAACTCCTTTAATTAATTAGGCTCCCTAATCTTATTGTGTATAATTAATTAAACTCTTTTAATTAATTTGCCTCCTAATCTTATTAGGAATAAATGAGAGTACTTATATTAAATTAATTCCTAAACTCCTTTAGAAATTAAATAATAATAATTGTAATAATATTAATAAAACTCATCTTATTAATTATTATTTAATATTTTCAAAATATTAAATAATAAATATTAAGCTATTTAATTTATTTTATTATCATAGATTAAATTAAATACACTTAATATATTATTATGATTATGACATTAACTTCTTAAATAATTATTCTTCCTTTTGCGGTGTGACCCTTTAGGTTCTCCATATTAAATCGATTGTGAATAAATCAATTAAAACAATTCTAATCTTATTTAAATAAATAAATTAAACTATTAATTTTTTAAAATAAATAATATTTATTCTACAATATGGATAAGCCTCCCTAGCGATTAACGACTTTCCAAATAATAAATTTCAACATTAATCATTAAAGAACATTTGAGTAAATAGTTACCGTACAATTTAATCCTTCCACTATACAATGTCCCAATTAAATATAAGACATGAAATTGCTATTAAGTCTTATTTTATTTAATTATATATATTTCGATTCATAAATGCACAACTCCAAATAATGCAAATTAGAAACTCCTTTCTAATTTTATTTTGCCTTGGTCAAGGACTATTGGGTTGTCATTTATCGAATCACATAGGACATTTCTCTTTATTTACTAGAAGCGATAGATTCTTTATTGATCATATATTACCTCCATGCACAACTTAATATACCCAAGCATACCCTTTGATATACCCTAAGGGTCTTAAGGAATAAGTCAAAGTATAACTCATCATACACAAGATACAATGATGATCTCAAGTACAAGGATCACTTGTACTACTATCACTATAGGAATTCCTATTGACAGGCAAGTAAAACTGTATTAGGTATTCCTTAGCGAGCCACGTTCAGTGAACTTATTCTCCAATAAGCACCTACATACTTGTTTTAGTGTCTCCACACAAATGATCATGAGATCAATCATCCTCATCCAATGAGCAAGCAACGTATATACCAATCTATCCGGATTCACTAATCCCCTTTTTAGTAATCCATCGATTAGGAACATTTTAGTTTTTAAGCTTTCTAAGAATTTAGATTTCATTAGCATGATTTCATCATGATTTTAAAAGCATTGCTTAAAACTATAGGTTTATCGCGTATTATTAAAACACCACCATGTAGATAAATTAAAGCCTTTATTAGTAAATAAATACTTTTATTAATAAACGAATAAGATTGTTACAAAGTATAGGCTTTATCATCAACATGATTGGCTTATGTGCATACTACTTTTAGTGTGACCAGAAAGATAATGTTGTAATATCATGGAGGCTCATGCTAATGCACAACAAGTCTTTTTAATCAAAGTGTACTTGTGCTCACTGCTGCTGAATCTTTTGCTGAGGTAATAGATAGCTCTTTCTTTGCCTCTGTTGTCTTTTTATCCCAGCATGCAGCCCATGGCATTGTCATTGATTGACAGGTACATAAACAGGGGAACGTCATCCCTTGGAGGTACCAAGACAGAAGCTTTGACCAATTGGTCTTTGATGGAAAGAAAGGCTTTTTAACACTCTTCGTTCCATTTCTTGGAGGAGTTCTTCCTTAATAACCTGAAGATGGGCTCACAAGTTGTTGTGAGTTGGGAGATGAATCTGCTGATGAAGTTAATTCTTCCTAAAAATCCTCATATTTCCCTCTCTGTCTGGGGCATGGGCATCTCAGTAATGGCTTGAATTTTGGCAGGATCCAGCTCAATGCCTATGTGGCTCACTAAAAATCCCAACAACTTGCTTGACTATACGCCGAAGGCACACTTGGCCGGATTTAGCTTCAAGTTATACTTGCGCAAACGGTTGAAAAGTTTTTTGAGATGGTCTATGTGGTCTTCTTCCCTTCGGGATTTGACAATGATGTCATCCACATAGACTTCTATTTCTTTGTGCAATAAATCATAGAAAATAGCCATCACGGGTCACTGATAGGTGGCACCAGCATTGATGAGGCCGAATGATAACCGTCTGTAGCAAAAGGTTCCCTAGGGAGTGATAAATGCTGTCTTTTCCCGGTCCTCTTCAGCAACCATGATCTGGTGGAATCCAGCAAAGTAATCAACAAAAGAGTACATGCCATACTGAGCAGTATTATCTATGAGTATGTGGATAAATGGTATCGAGAAGTAATCTTTGAGACAAGCCTTGTTCAAATCCCTGTAATCTAAGCATACTAGCACCTTTCTCCGAGCTTAGGTACGTGAATTATGTTGGATAGCCACTCAGGGTATGTTGATACCATGCTGATGCCGGCTTTGAATTATTTCACAATTTCTTCCTTGACTTTCAAACTCCACTCAGGTTTCAATCGCCTAAGCTTCTGTTTAACTGTCTTGAATCCCTCTTTTATGGGTAGGCAATGAATGACAATATCAGTTGACAAACCGATCATATCTTCATGAGACCATGCAAACACATCATGGAATTAAGTTAATAAAGCAACCATGTCATTCCTTTTGCTTGGGGTAAGGCCCATGCCAATCTTAATTTGTTTGGAGTTTTCTAAGGTTTCGAGGTTAACAGAGGTGGTTTGATCAAGGTTTTATTTGGGTTTATCTTCGACCCATTCTTTGATCTCCTCAGGTACCTCATAGTCCTCTTACTCAATCTCCATCAAGTCGGAGTCCAACTTTACGTCAAAGTTGCAGTCATTGAGAAGAATTGGCATTCCATCAACAAGTTTAGACAAATTTAACTCTGGAGTCTTGAAAACAAAATGCTTTCACTTAATATATGAAACTGTTTGATCATACAAAGTGTTAGCATGGCATAACAAAAAGTAACTGCTAATACTATGCAACAAAAGTAAGCAGTTAATAATATCGACAGGGCAGATGGATTTTCTTCCCTTTTTACCCTTTTCGGCAAATGCAAGGAGTGCTGCTCCAATTGCAAGGGTCAAGTTCTGATGGACAACTGTGATGAAGGGGCGGTTATCATCCTCATGCTCTTAGATAATGACCATGACATCTGAAAAGTCATCATCTGGGATATCATCGTTCATACCCTCTGTATGTACCAGATCATACGTCTTTGATAACCGTCTCTTTATATCTTGTTTGCACCTTTGATTCCTTTCCTCAATGTCTGGGTCTGGAATTAGGACTTCTTTCCCACTAGTTGGTCTGGGCTTAGGAAATAGCATACCCGCCACGAAAATAGGAATTTTCCTTAGAAGCCGTACAAAATCTACATCTATAGGTTTAGGCAATAACACTGTAGATAAAGGAACTGATGTATGCTTGTGCGGGTTCCTGTGACTTGACCCAGAGGAATAGCCTAATCTGGCCTTCCCTGTCTGGCTGAGAATTTGAATTGGGCTTTTGATTCCTTACTGATTCTTTTCTAACCCTTGCCCAAGTTGGAAGCCCAAGGATATTATCTCTTGACTGGCCGACATTACCTCAGTAGAAACTCTAGGTTTCAAAATTTGAGCCCCAATAGGTTGATAGTGAGTGCTGCTCACCTCAAGGGCTTGGAAGCTGACATGCTCAACTCCTTCATTGAAACTGATTAGAGGCATATCACTTTAGACAAGATACTCTGGATCAGCATTGACAGTGACCAGATTACTGTTGATGATATACTTCAGTTGTTGATGAAGAGTGGATGGGACGGCTCCAGCCATATGGATCCAAGATCTTCCCAACAGTAAATTATATCATGTAGTGATTTTGAGCACTTGAAAGGATGTATAGAAGATATGTGGACCAATTTCCACTGGAAATTCAACCTCTCCTACAGCATCTCATCGAGACCCATCGAAGGCTCTTATGACTGTGTGGCTGCTTCGGATCCGGTTGGGATTGATCTTCATTCTTTCCAATGTGGAATAGGGGCAAATGTTCAGGGATTATCCTCCATCTATTAGCACACCTTCGACCACATATCCAGAAGACATCACTTCTATGTGCAGTGCCCTGCAATGACCCATCCCTTCGAGGGGTATGTAATAATTAGTTAAAGATATCACATTGATGTTAAAAATGTGATTTACCAGATGATGAAACTTTTCAACATCCACTGTCTTTGGCAGGTGAGCTTCTTCCAATATCTTCAATAAGACCTTCTGATGATCTTCAGAAGAGAATAACAAGTCCAGGATAGATATTTGTTGAGGTGCTTATTTCAAGCTTTGCACCACCTTAGCTTCAATATACCCCATCTTGCGGAGGAATTCTTCGATTTTCTCCTTGGGCACTTTCCCCTTAAATCTGATGACTGGCTTCATCACTCTTTGAGGGAGATACAACGGGTTTTCTTTGGATACCACAGCAGTTATATTTGACGTTGATCCATAGTTCCATGGGACTTTCTTCGGGCTGGTGATAGGATACTGTTGGTCAAAATCTATATACGCTCACACGCAAGTGCACGTGGTCAACAAGTAATAAAATGATAAATCAAGCATCGTTCCCACAGAGACTAGTATAAAATTAATCCTAACAATAACCAGCTTTATATTAATCCAAATTTTATTAAACTATCCAATTCAATGATTTAAACTATTAAAAACTAAAAATATAAAAATACCACGCAATCAACAAACTTAAAAATTGTAATTTCAAGAAAATGATGGAGAACTAGGCTTATGACTTCACTTTAAGTATCACTCCAATTATTACACCTTATTTCAGTTCCCTTCACTACCCCAGTTTATTAATCAAGAACACTCAAGTAGAATTAGCCACTTCTCGATGCACTAATACCATATTAACTTAAATCCATAAATTAGATAGAATTAAGCTAAATACATTAATCAACTAATTCACTATATCTCTATGCGAATTACAATCAAACAAGGTTTAAGTTCAAGTTCTCTATCCAATTACATGCGATGTTAAGCATATCTCTACCCTAACATCCATTAAGATTTCATTCAATCACATAATTCAAGAACACATGCTAAAGTGACTAAGTCTAGATTCATACATCCTCTCTCGATTCCATACAATTCCACACAAAATTAGTGATCAAGCAATTCATACACTTAAGCACAAATTACAATTAATAAACTGAAAGATAGATTATTAAACTGAAATTTAAGGCTACATAATCATCGTTCAACCATAAAGATCCGTCATAAGCCTAATGAGTAAATTTGTTCATCACAAATGAATTAAAAGCTGAAATCATCAAAGCATTCATCATCCCAATTACAATTATTGAATTAAAGAAAGAGAATGAATCCAGAACCACCTTTCTTCTTAGCTCTAACTTGCAATTATCATGACTCAGACCTTCAATCTTTCCTCCAATGTTATCTCGCCAAAACTATGGCTTAAAATTGTTAATTGACTGTCTCCTTTTATCTCCCTTGTTTTATCTTGTTAATACCCAGCCTAGGACACGTATTCTCCTCGTAATTCGTTGCCAATTACAGTTCCTAACCATGCCAACCTCATTCCTTCACGCCACTGCAGCAACACAATTAAAACAAGACTCTGGCCTTTTCTCGTACCCCCGCCCCGGCGGGGGTTTTCCTTCTTTAAGTGCCCGCCCCGGTGAGGGTTTCTACTGTTTTTAGTCGAGTACCCCCGCCCCGGCGGGGGTTTTGTCTTTATAATATCTGCCCTGGCGGGGGTCAATCTGCTGCAGTCTAGTTCTAGCTCATTTTGTTGCCAACTTTAGCCATGAAACCACCATTTAAGCCCAAATGCTAGGCCGCCATACCTAAACATAAAAATAACACTAAAAAGGTAAAACAAATCACAAACATGACGAGTTAACACAGTTTAAGCTCGAATTAGAGATCGATTCGTAGGTATAAAACCCACTCATCAAACTCCCCCAAACTTAAACTCGTGATAGTCCTCGAGCACAAAAAAAACAAAAGTATTATGCAATGCAATGCAATGCAATGGAATGTAATGCAACTAGTCTATATGCCTACGAATCCAGTAATAGTGATAAAACAAGTCTGTTCAACCGACCTCAGGGAAATCAAGTAAACATGACAATACTTCATATCAAAACCAGTAAATAATTCCTATCAATCCTCAAATCTTAAACTGTTATTATTAGTATAGTGTGTGTGTGTTCAACACCCATGCTAACTCATTCAAATTCAAATTTAATACATAACAATCCTCTTAGAATGCATCATTTAGTGTAAACTGCAGAATTTCAAAAATAGACGAGATCCAACTAAACTCAAACAATTACCAATATCAAGGGTCCAAATAGGGTACTTATGCTTTCTTTTTCATTTATGGGGGCTTTTTGCTCTTATTTCCCATTTTATTCATTTTTTTTATACACATGACTATGCACTGTCTTATTCCCTTAGGCTTTTCAATGCTACCTCAACGAGCTTTCGACCAACGACTCCCAGACCATTAAGACCTTAGGGCTCTAGGTATAAAGACAATCCCCTCGGGTTTATTTACTCAAGTAACAAAGGCCACAAAACTAGACAAGTATACCCCGATATTTTTTTTGAAGCTTATATATCCCAAATTTTCCCCCAAACTTAGGTTCTTGCCTAATTTTCGCCTTCACTGCCTATCCTTGTCATTCTTTCATTTAACTATCATTAACCTTTAGAGGTCTCTTTATGAATTAATTTGAACTAAATCAATCCACATAGGTGTTATTATTGTGTTAACCTTATTATATCAGTTTCAAACAGGCAAAGATCCAATTTATAACAGAAAATCACGTCAAAGTTCTAACAGACGGTACTATACTTGTCTACTCAATCCCAATCTCATCATTGGACATAACAAACTGAACTATATCAAACCGCTGGACTTATGCAAACACAATACTTAACTAAATTATATATATATATATATATATATATATATATATATATATATATATATATATATATATATATATATATATGGAATAAACATAACAGAATTACAACTAATAAAAACTATTTTTTAAACTACTCTACTATGCAACTATTATACTACATGAATGCAAACATATAATGAACCTAAAACTAAACATGAAACTAACATATGCAAAACTAACTACTAAATTAAACATGCAAACATAAAAAGTAAACTAACTCCCCCAAACTAAACAATTACAATGTCCCCATTGTACAAATAAAGTAATAAGTGTAAGAGGACGTTCATGTAATTGACTAAGCTTGAGGTGGTGGTCGCTGTTGTTCTTCATTGTCTAAATCAAAAGGTGGAAACCTTGGCATTGGGGTAGGCTGCTGGTATGGAAACTGTGCATTTGGATTGAAACTTTGAATTGTCGCGTTCATGGAGGCGAAGGACATATTCATAGCCTCGAACATATAGTCATGCCTGGATGCGAGTCTCCTCATCTATTTATTGGCATCTCTATTGTACCCATCCACTTGACTCTGTAGGCTCTAAAATTGAGTGCTAAACATATCTATGTCTGACTGTGGCATCTCCTCAGTTTCCTGCTCTCCCATCTTCTCGTCCGCTTGGAACTCGTCGTCATCAAAGGTGTCCTCAGCATCAGCCTCCTCCTTAGAGGCTGGTGGAACTATGAACCCGACACCTTATGGATGCAACTCACCCCGGGCCACACTATATATCGTGCGATCATCCTCGTATCCAAAGTCTAATGCGGCATCTGTGACAACCCAAAAATTCAAATTGTCCAGAATTTAAGTTTAAAGAATTAGTTATTAATAAAATAAATTTTTATTAATACTATTCTGTGCTAGTGTTTATTAATCGTTCTAGAACCTAGGATGATTATAAGTCGGGAGGATTCTGGACTGAACGAATAAGAATTTTCAGGACGAAAATAAAATTTTTTCGAGAACAAAAAAATATTTCTGGGAAAAAAGACGAAATAGGCACTATTCACCCGACGAAACCTAAGGGTTAGGGTTTGAATAACCTAAACCTTTCTGAGAGTTCGGTATGTCAAAATGACATTCCGTCAAAAGATTTGATGATAATATATAGTGAAAAGTTAAGCAAGCCGATAAAAGTTTTTCTAGAAAAATGTGCCGAAATCGGACGAAATAAAAATGACGAAAAGTATTGTTATGTGCTTTTCATTTGTTTAACTACGTTAGGGGAAAACATGAAGGAAGACGCTTAACATCACAAAGTGTTTTTTAGTTTTTTGGAGTTCTGAAGAATGCGTAAAAGTTAAACAGTAGAAGAAAGAGGAAATATCTAAAAATATTTAGATTCCGAGAATCGTAGTTTTTAAAACTGTCGAACGAATTCCGTAAGACAGAAATACGAAGCTTCCAAGGGAAACTTCGTGAATAGTAAGGAGGTAGGAATAATAAGGAGGTGTGAATAGTAAGGCAGTTTGGCCAAATAACTGAAACGCCCCTAGCCTTATAAATCTATAAAAGGAGAGCTTAATTCATTTGTTGGTGATTTTAAAAATCACCAACACTTGAGAGAGAGAGAGAGAGCCTTTGGATGAATAAGAGAAGGAAGAGGAAAAGCTAGCTCGAGTGCATGCTTTGTCCAACGGAAGAAGATTAAAGAAGAAAGGTAATCCCAAACCTAACTTCTAAATAAATTTTCTTTAAGTTTTCTATGTTAAAACATAGCTTAATGAGAATAAGAAGTAATATATGTTAAAAATTATTTCATATGGTTGAAATCATGAGAAAACGAAGAAATAAGAATTAGAAGTTTATTTTATAAATTTCTTAAGGAAGTATAATATTAGTAATGAATTTGAACGATCCGAATGGATCATATGAACGATTCGGTGATATTAGTAAGGAATGGTGTTTTATAACATCAAATTCCAAGGAAAAGTGAAATCGTAATCAAAATATCGATTATAAATGAAGAACAAATGAAGAACACAAAGAACGCGAAGAATGTTGTTGATGGACAAATTTAAAACCATCGTAGTATAAATTGTTATTGATGGAGAGTTTAAAACAACCGTGTTTAAGTTAGTTGCTTATTACTTGGTTAGGAACGGTAGAAACGTTCATGAAGAACAGATTAAACTTAGCTATAATGAAGTTATGGCGAAAATTTTGTAAAAGACGAACGAGAAATAGAAAGTATGTAAATGAACCCGAGTGTGTAGGATTTTATAAGAATGTAAGAGAACGTAGAAAATGTGAGTCGTGGACTCAAGAATGAACGAGTGCCGAGTTCGGATGACCGAATTACGGACGAATGGACAAAGAACGATAATAACATAAAACGAATAAAGGATGGAATTTAAGCCAATTGAATGGCATGTTAACAGATTTAGAATAAATTTCTGTCAAGGGGAAGTTGAAGTACGTAAGATAAAGAAGAGAATGGCTTTGGAACGACCTCGTTCTGAGTTATAACGAAGAAGTTATGAGATTTTGAAGTAAGCATCTCAAATAATTTCTAAACTTAGAAAATTTTTTGGCATTCTAAGCCTGGCACCGCAACGCCAGCTGTGCCTTGGGAGGCGGTACCATAGCACCAACCCGGGCCATCAGCTACTACTGAGTGGCATCGCAGTGTGAGAGGAAGAGGAGGAACCGGCATCACAGCGCCGGTACAGGGCGAGGCCCAGAAATGAGCTTTTTATTGCTCAATTCCTGGGGGAAGTGTACAGATAGATAATGAACATGTAGTTCACGTAATGTGACACTTAAACAAGTGATTTAAACCTTTAGTAAAGGTTGAATAGAATGATTTAATGGGATTAAAAGACTAAGAATGTAAACGCAACGCGGTTGCTATGAACGATCAGTCTTAGAATACAACGAATCGTATGGCTTCGACATTAAGAAAGAACAATGAACATGGGGTTCATGGGATGGATAACTATTGAAAGCGATTAAAACCTTGAGTAAAGGTTGAATGAGAGAATAAGAGACGAGCAACGTGAACGCAGAATACGTAAACGATCCTCGTGAATCGTATTCGCGTTGGACAAACGTTCTAAGTATACATCGGTTGTATGACTTAGACGTTGATGAAGGTAGTAAGTAAGACATGAATTTATCAAGGAAAGTCGTAACGAACGGTAATGAGATTAATGAAAGTATGAATGTAAATCGGATAGAGAATGATAGAATAAAAGTAAGCATTACACACTTTAGCCGATGTGAGGGTTGAGTGTACGTGAATATTAAACGGGTAGAACCTACACCCCGTGTATGGTTTGACCGTAAGGTAATGAAGAAGGAAGAAACTGAATTAATGGCAATGATGTATAACATCAAGAAGCCGAGTTAATGATTATAACTTGGATAACGTTTCGAGTTGAATGAACCGGACGTTGTAAGATATGAATAAGGTAATGTAAGATGTTTAACGCTATGACCGCATAGTATTGACATTGAATGATCGTTCTGAGTATACAGAAGACTGTATGACTTAGACGATAAAGAATTAATCTTGAGGTATGGCATTTAGTTGCCAGAAAGCCATAAGGAATAAGAAATTGACTTTACGAACATTATAATTTAATAGTTCAGATAAGTTAGGTTGTGGTACAATTGTAACCTTTGATGGTTGACATATGGGTGCTGGGCTAAACAATTCCTTCAGAGAGCGGAGGTATATACGAAACTGGCTACCGATCTAACTCACTGTGGAAGACAGTGTAGACGTGACGGGAACTTGTTTATTGGTTTTTTGTGGGAAACCACTAAGGGTACCATATGGACTACTTGTGACGCCCCCAAATCTGGATCTCTTCCAACCCGACATATAGTGCTCCACGGTGCTACAGTTCACACAAACATTCAATTGAAATGCCTCAAAAGAACGAATATGTCTTTTATATATTCCAAAACAATACTACCATTCCCTAAGTTCTTTATAACCGTTACATTTGTTCTTATCATAATATCAAATATTATCATTACAAACCTATACTATTATATAGGTAATCTACAAGTTAGCTTTAGCCTTCCCTTTATCCTTGTCGAATCCTTCGGTCCATTCGGTCTAAGCTGCATTCATATGGTTCAAGCAAGAGTGAGCATAACAAGCTCAATAAGTATAACAATTTCATTTTAAAAGCATGCTTGAAACATAGGAATCGTATATCTTCAGTAACTGGATAATAGTTACGAGGTACTATCAATAACTTAAAATAGCATTCATTTTCCTTCAAAATATTTTACCATAACAATATTCAGTAAAACACCAAATTTGGACCAAGACCATGAGCGTTTCATAATTTCTTTGAAAAGGACAACCCGGCACGAATTTCGTAAGTCCAGCATATCTTACGAGCACTTCTAGGTGATCAGCCTATAGTACTCTATGTTGATCATCACTACATCCATTAAATGTGTGTATGTTTAAGTTGTGGCAACCTCACGTGCCCATCGAATACTCGATTAAAATACATTTATTTATTTATATTCAGGCTTACCTTGAATCCGTACCAAACAATTGGCATAGGATAGCGTTATCAGTTTGATATTGAAAGACTTGTAAACGAATCAATCAATCTATCAAGATTAGTCTAGCCGAGTTAAAACTGGCATCGACACATTCTTTAAAACTATTTATGCATCTCATAACATGAATCATTAAAAACTTGGCTAACACGAAGGTTAGACAAGCGTTTAGACAAACTTACCTTCAGCGCCTGCTATAGTATAATTACTTTTTCTTTTGAGTCTTTACGGTCTCTACAACATATAATCAGATAACATACCACATTAGGTCGTAAATGAACATACATGGTTCCTAATGAGTCTTACCCTTCTTCTCAATCTAATTACGTATTAGATTTTTTATTATTGGTTCCGACTTGCCGTTATTCTTTTACATCATTCTTACCAACTTCCTTCTCTTATATAACTTAATTGAAATTATTTTAATAATGCAACTCGTTTTGAGTTAATCATCCTTACTTACGGCTTACTAATGTCCTTACATTATTAATCAAAACTTGATCGCCATTGGTGAAGTACCAATGTTGAATACCATTCATGGTTTACTTAATTACCCTTCATGTTCTTCTTTTAAATTATTCTTTCTTTCAACCTCTAGTGCATTGCTTAAGGTTATACATCCTAAATGATGTTACATTAAATTGATTAAGAATTTAATTCAATCTTTATTCGTTTCTCCTTCCCTTTACAATCAAAACATTTCTTCTCCATCAACATTCTAGTGTTGGCACTGCGGCGCCAGCTATTGCTCTATAACTCTCGCTGCGGCACGGGTGTTCTGTACCTAAAACTCGGTCATAGCGCTACGGCGCCATACCCTTCACTATTTGTCGCGCTGCGGTGCCAAACTTCAGTAGCTCACAGCCCTTTCTGGCACTGCGGCGTGACTTCTTTGGCCTTGGGCTGGCGCCGCGGCGCCAGCTCTGTGCACCAGACAATTTTGACAGACTTTTTTATTTGTGAGATTCCTGGACTCGTAACTTCTTCGTTATAAGTCTGAATTGGCTTGTTCAAGAGCCTACGGTTCATAAATTTCATACTCTACGTGTTCATGCAAGAATTTTATCTATTCAACTTCGTTTACTAAAAATTCACCTATTAGTCCATTTTTAACGAAAACGATAAACGTACGTGAACGTTCAACGCTCGTTTCTTCGTTTTAAGTCGGAATTCGGTCATTTTCAAGGTCGCAACTCTATAATGCCAAATAAGACTTGTCTCCATTGAAAACCAATATTTCTAAGCTCAATATCAAAATTTGACTTCCATTTCGAGAATTTCACGAATTTGACAATTATCGTCTAATCGTGTAAATTGCGTCTTGACTTCGTTTCTTATGATTTTTTCAGCGTTTCAAATGGATTCTATCCCTCGCACTAACATCTTGACATACATATTTTATTAACTTATTTACATGATAAGTCATTACATGTTCTTCATGAACTTATTTACTTCTTAAAGTATAACATACTTGATTTCATTACTTATGACTTATTAAAGAGTTAAGTCCTTTAATTACCATTCTTACATCTTATTAATCATACTAACTTCTTAAGGTAAACATATGACAAGTTTATATATGTTCATCATAAGTTCATAACTTACTTAGGTTTAAATTACTTATTAATAACTTATTACAGATTAAGTCCATTGCTTATTCATTCTCTTCATTTCTTAGCATACAAATCCTACCATTACCCACTTCTTTAACAATGGAAGAAAAGAGAAACATGGTTCAAGATTGCTTACCCTTTGATGATCACTTGCTAAACCTTAATCTCCTTCTTGCTTCTTTGAATCAACAAAGGCTAACTTCTAGCTTTTCTAGCTTTTTCTCTCAAGTAAATAAGCTCTCAACTTATAATGTAGAAGGTGTTGGATGAAATAAAAACCAACAAATGAAATGCAAGCTTGCTATTTATAGGAAATCCTAAGTGAGGATATAATGGTCATTAAGCCACTTCCACCTTCTTAATCCACCTCCGTACTATTCATTACTTTGTCCCTAAGTAAACTTGGCCTCCACACTTTTTGCTTAGCCATCACAACACTTATCCAATACTTGGGCACCACATTTACTTAACTACTATCTAAACTTGCTAATTACATAATTTAGCCATTAAGTTACTTGATCCCTACTTTGGATCATCCATGGTTTTCCCCATGGGTTTAAACCAACCCATAACCCCTTGGTTCTTACTTTGGGCTTTAGCTTAATCATTTGGGCTTACATTAATTTACTTTGGGCTTCACATTACAAATACTTAGGCTTGCACCTTAAATTTCATTAGGCTTATTTATTAATTCATATTGGACTTGTACATCCCACATAATCCACAATTCCATTCACAAATGCCTTAAAGCCTTAGGACGTATTATATACGTATTATTATCGTATTCTAACTCATATATTTATTCAACATATACGACATATCATCCTTAATACATACTCGTATAATACCTCGTATCATACTCGTATTCATTACCTCGTACAATACCTACGCATTATACGATCATCACTTTAATTAATTATACGCGTTTAAATTCCTTCTCGAAAGTCACTTTTCCTAAATGTTAGGTTTTAAGTCCGCAGGTGAAAAACTGCGTTTTTCATAACTGAGATATTATTGGATATTCCATCTCACCTTGATATTCTATCGTTACGTATTTCTCGAAAGTTCAAAAATAATTCCCGAACAGAAATGTGTGAATAGTGTTTTTCAGAAAATTTCTTGGAAAGCTTTTATTTTTGTCTTAGAAATTTAAACACTTTAATTCTACCTCGTAGCCAAAATACTACGACGTTCCGACATGTTTAGGTCATAGAACGACCTTCAAATAGCTTACTCCCTTAAATAATCAATTAAATTCATTTAATCCTCATAATTAAATAAAATTTTAATTCTCCTAAAAATATAATTTTTCTCAGGTGTTATATTCTTCCCCCCTTATAAGGATTTTGTCCCCAGAATCTAGCTATACTTATATAAACAAATGAGGAAAAGTTTTCTTCATTTTAATCTCGAGTTCCCACAATGCTTCTTCGACATTGTGGTTCTTTCATTTCACCATCACTGAAGGTATTATCTTAATTTACATGACTTGCCACTTCCTATCAATAATTTGAGTTGAAAGTTAAACACTTACTAACATATTACGGTATCTTCCCTTTATTAGTCTTTCTTTTAACTCCTAATTATTTGGAACTCAAATTTCTCCCTCAAAACAAGATTATACTTGAACTTCTCTTCATCCTGCATCTTCTTCTTCATTCGCTTGCATTCCTCGTTACCTAGTTGTACCTACTTAAATCGTTCCATTGTCGTGGATTGAGTCTACGTTGTGAATAACATTTCTATCCCTTCATTCCATAATTTAACTTCTAACTTTGATCTTGTCACCTCCGTTATTAACTCATTCTGAGTCGTTAACATTGATAGCTTTTCCTTACCCTTCCTACTCAACGCGTCATATACTACGTTTACCTTCCCTAAATGATATAACATATCATAGTCATAATCTCTTATCCATTCCAATCACCTTCTCTACTTTATATTCAACTCCTTCTATGTGGAGATATATTTCAGACTCTTAGAGTCCGTGTATAACCCACCTTTCTTCCCGTATAATTACTATCTTCAGATTTTTAATTCAAAAACTTCAGCTACCAATTCTAGATCATAAGTAGGATAAACCTTCTCATAATCCTTTAATTGGTGTGATGCATACACAATGACATTGCCATGCTACATGAGCACGCAATCTCGTCATCCATGCGAAGCATCGAGATACACTACAAAATTCCTCGTATTATCTGATAAAGACAATACAGGTGCCTCCCTTAACCTTCCTTTTAGTTCCTGAAAACTATGTTCATCACTTCTCATTTCCAACGTACCTATTAATTTTTCCACCGATAATACCCCGTACGCATATCTATCTTAGAAAATTATTTGCCCCTTTCAATTGATCAATTAGATCATCGATCCTGGGCCATATGTATTTATTCTCAACCGCTAACCGGATAGTCATATGTTTGACTTACGCATTGGTTTACTTAATTTTACTTCTTAGGGTTCACGTTCTTTCGACCTAAGTTTACGCGACTTACATTTATTATCGGCTTACAGCTTCATGACATACGGAGATGTCTTACTTAATACGTTCCTCATCTTTGATGATTTACATTCTTATCTTCTTCTTATTACTTCTCTAGGAATCAACATACATCGCTTCTCGGCTAGTAGTCCATATGGTTTCTCACAAACAACCAACAAACAAGTTCCCGTCTCATCTACACTGCCATCACAGTGAGTTAGATCGGTTGCCAATTTCGTATATACCTTCGCTCTCTAAAGGAATTGTTTAGCCCAGCTCCTATATGTCAACCATCAAAGGTTACGATTGTACCATAACCTAAACTTATCTTAACATCCTTCTAAATTACGTCATGTTTAGACAACAAGGAAATTCCGGTGATGTATTACCGTAGATTACTATCTTGGATTTATTAGAAAACCAAAGATTCATACATTTCATTAGACAATTTATTAAAGTTCTATGGTTAATCAACCCATTCATACCGAGAATTACTTCAAATTCTCTTAACTTTATCAGTACTTATCTACCGATACTTGCTTACCTTTATTATTCATGAAACGATTTTCACGAATATAATCAACGAAAATTATTTTCTCACTCTCTACCTTAACGTTTAAAGGTATTTATAATCCCTTTAGGGAATGAACTTAATTACTTAGCACATTCTTATGCTATAACAGAACAAGTAGCATTCTAATCAAACGGCACATAAGTATTCATTGTATTAACTAGAATGATACCCGCTACTAAATTCGTTGATGCAACCGCATCTTGGACCGTCATATTAAAAGTACGGGCCATAGGTCTACTCGACGATAGTGGTTTAGTAATGGTTAACTTACCACTACTAACAACCCTACTCTCTTCCCTCTCCCTTGCTCTTATTCTTCCTCTCTTTTGTGGTATTGGGTCAACGCCTCACTACCACCCTCCGTAATAATTACCTTCTCCGGAATGGTCTCATAGGAAACCCTCTGGAACACCGCAATCCTACTATAGAGCCAGGGTTTCAGGCCCTGCTCAAACCTATGAGCCTTCCTCTCCTCAGTGTCCACTTGGTGTGGAATAAACCTTGCCAATTCATTGAATTTGGCCGCGTACTGGGGAACCGTCATATCTCCTTGTTTAAGTTCTAAAAACCTAATCTCCATCCTCCCTTACATGCTTGTAGGGAAATAATTCTCGAAGAAAACCTTCTTGAATTGTTCCCACATTACCGCATCTATTCTAGCCCCACCCTGGTGAGCCTGCCATCAAAAGTTGGCTTCCCTTTTCTTTGTGTAAGTCGCAAAAGAAATCATTTGCACCTCACCTACGCTTGTAATAACAAACGCCTTCTCTATTTCCTTTTATCCATGTATGGCCTCTATTGGGTCCGTTGTTCCCTTGAACTCCGGCGGACCTACGCTTTTAAATTCTTTAAAGGTAGTTATTCTGGCTAACCTAAGTTTCGCGGTATTCAACCCCCGATTTGTTTAAATGCAGCTGTTAATAAATTAACGAACTCTTGCATAGGGTTGTTCTAACCCCCTTGATTATTATTATGCGATTCCACTTCCTGATTACATTATCTTCTCCTTGGCGGCATTTTTTGACTAAATAAATAAAAATTTCACTATTATCTATTTACTTACTTCGTTATTATTCGCCACATAACAACTCATACCATAACAAAACATATTAAATGAAAACTTCATTATATTCATATGTTTCTTCATAGTTTGAAACTATTTATAATTTATTTTTCATAGCCAAAAACTATTACATTTCTATCCCGCAATTGATCTCCACAAAAGTTGGGATTTACAAAAAGACTACCATTTTATATAAAAGAGGGTTTTACGTCACTACACACATATTTATAACTCTAGATTTCTAATAATGCATAACAGCGTCCTCGTGTTTCTCATTCGCAATCTTCGCTACAGTATCCCGACTAATCGTATGTCGAGTCTGTCCTAACTCAATGGAATAACAAGAAATTCTCCTCTTGAAATCCTCATGAGTACTCTTATGGATGTAAGACATCCGTTCTATCTTCCGGTCCTTCTCCCCCAGTTCCTTACAAAGCTCATCGGCCTCTTCCTTATAATCCCTAGCTTGCTCTGTCATCAGCACCTGTTTATCGTGCTCTGACTCAAAATCTGCTTCTGCAGACACCTTAGCTTCGTGGAGATAATTAATCTCTTCACTCTGATTCTGCACAACTGTACTCAGTTGCACATTCCTGTCAAGCACTGCCAGATACAATGCTCTCATTACGTCTGGAGGTGATGACTCTTGTGTAGGTACCACCGTAGTCACCGATGTTACCTCTCTTTCTTCCTCCTCATAGATCATCATATTAAGATATGATGCTATATCCATCTCTCCCTCGGAGTAGTTCTCCTCAGAAAAATACTCCTCTGGCTCCGACTCCTCTAAATTCACTAATGGTACTTCCGCCACTGGCATGGGTACAGGCTCTACTCTGTTCACCAACTCATCGTCCACCACGTGTATATCTCTATACATCAAGCTATTGATCGACATCCTATAATAACACATAATATGTTGATTAGTACATAACACCAAATAGTATAAGCACAAGTCACATTTAATTTATTTAGGGTTACTTTCCATCTTTTAAATCTTTTGACACTGAGTTTTCTCAATACCTTATTAACGCATTCGACTCAAGTAAAACTCGAGTTTACTTCCTTCGGACTTTTCTTCCTTAACGAGGTTATTAGCCTAAGGTTCTTTCCCCCTTAAGTTTTATAACCTAATACTTTGATACCAACCTGTGACGCCCCCAAATTCGGGTCTCTTCCAACCCGACATATGGTGCTCCACGGTGCTACAGTTCACACAAACATTCAATTAAAATGCTTCAAAAGAACGAATATGTCTTATATATATTCCAAAATAATACTACCATTCCCCAGGTTCTTTATAACCGTTACATTTGTTCTTGTCATAATATCAAATATTATCATTACAAACCTATACTATTACATAGGTAATCTACAAGTTCGCTTTAGCCTTCCCTTTATCCTTGTCGAATTCTTCGATCCATTCGGTCTAAGCTGCATTCATATGGTTCAAGCAAGAGTGAGCATAACAAGCTCAACAAGTACAACAATTTCATTTTAAAAGCATGCTTGAAACATAGGAATCATATATCTTCAGTAACTGGATAATAGTTACGAAGTACTATCAATAACTTAAAATAGCATTCATTTTCCTTCAAAATGTTTTACCATAACAATATTCAGTAAAACACCAAATCTTGTCCAAGACCATGACCGTTTCATAATTTCTTTGAAAAGGACAACCCGGCACGAAGTCCGTAAGTCTGACATATCTTACGAGCACTTCTAGGTGATCAGCCTATAGTACTCTATATTGATCAACACTACATCCATTAAACGTGTGTACGTTTAAGTTGTGGCAACCTCACATGCCCATCGAATACTCGATGAAAATACATTTGTTTATTCATATTCAGGCTTACTTTGAATCCGTACCAAACAATTGGCGTAGGATAGCGTTATCAGTTCTATATTGAAAGACTTGTAAATGAATCAATTAATCTATCAAGATTAGTCTAGCCGAGTTAAATCTAGCATCGACTCTTTCTTTAAAACTATTCATGCATCTCATAACATGAATCATTGAAAACTTAGCTAACACGAAGGTTAGACAAGCGTTTAGACAAACTTGCCTTCAGCGTCTTCTACAGTATAATTACTTCTCCTTTTAAGTCTTTACGGTCTCTACAACACATAATCAGATAACATACCACATTAGGTCATGAATGAACATACATGGTTCCTAATGAATCTTACCCTTCTTCTCAATCTAGTTACGTATTAGATTTGTTATTATTGATTCCGGCTTGCCGTTATTCTTTTACATCATTCTTACCAACTTCCTTCTCTTATATAACTTAATTTTGAAATTATTTCAATAATACAACTCGTTTCGAGTTAATCATCCTTACGTACGGCTTACTAATGTCCTTACATTATTAACCGAAATTTGATCACCATTGGTGAAGTACCAACGTTGAATACCATTCATGGTTTACTTAATTACCCTTCACATTCTTCTTTTAAATTATTCTTTCTTTCAACCTCTAGTGCATTGCATAAGGTTATACATCCTAAATGATGTTACATTAAGTTGATTAAGAATTTAATTCAATCTTTATTTGTTTCTCCTTCCCTTTACAATCAAAACATTTCTTCTCCATCTACATTCTAGTTATGCACTGCGGCGCCAGCTATTGCTCTATAACTCGCGCTGCGGCACGGGTGTTCTGTACCTAAAACTAGGTCACGGCGCTATGGCGCCATTCCCTTCACTATTTGTCACGCTGCGGCACCAAACTTCAGTAGCTCACAGCCCTTTCTGGCGTTGCGGCGTGACTTCTTTGGCCTTGGGCTGGCGCCGCGGCGCCAAGCTCTGTGCACCAGACAATTTTGACAGACTTTTTCATTTGTCCTGAACTCGTAACTTCTTCGTTATAAGTCTGAATTGACTCGTTCAAGAGCCTACGGTTCACAAATTTCATACTCTACGTGTTCATGCAAGAATTTTATCTTTTCAACTTCGTTTGCTAAAAATTCACCTATTAGTCCATTTTTAACGAAAACGATAAACGTTCGTGAACGTTCAACGCTCATTTCTTCGTTCTAAGTCGAAATTCGGTCATTTTTTAGTCTGCAACTCTATAATGCCAAATAAGACTTGTCTCCATTGAAAACCAATGTTTCTAAGCTCAATATCAAAATTCGACTTCCATTCCGAGAATTTCACGAATTTGACGATTATCGTCTAATCGTGTAAATTGCGTCTTAACTTCGTTTCTTATGATTTGTTCATCGTTTCAAATGGATTCAATCCCTCGCACTAACATCTTGACATACATATTTCATTTACTTATTTACATGATAAGTCATTACATGTTCTTCATGAACTTATTTACTTTTTAAAGTATAACATACTTGATTTCATTACTTATGACTTATTAATGAGTTAAGTCCTTTGATTACCATTCTTACATCTTATTAATCATACTAACTTCTTAAGGTAAACATATGACAAGTTTATATATATTCATCATAAGTTCATAACTTACTTAGGTTCAAATTACTTATTAATAACTTATTACGGCTTAAGTCCATTGCTTATTCATTCTCTTCATTTCTTAGCATACAAATCCTACCACTACCCACTTCTCTAACAGTGGAAGAGAAGAGAAACATGGTTCAAGATTGCTTACCCTTTGATGATCACTTGCTAAACCTTAATCTCCTTCTTGCTTCTTTGAATCAACAAAGGCTAACTTCTAACTTTTCTAGCTTTTTCTCTCAAGTAAATAAGCTCTCAACTTATAATGTATAAGGTGTTGGATGAAATAAAAATCAACAAATGAAATGCAAGCTTGCTATTTATAGGAAATCCTAAGTGAGGACATAATGGTCATTAAGCCACTTCCACCTCCTTAATCCACCTCCTTACTATTCATTACTTTGTCCCTAAGTAAACTTGGTCTCCACACTTTTTGCTTGGCCAACACAACACTTATCCAATACTTGGGCACCACATTTACTTAACTACTAAGTAAACTTGCTAATTACATAATTTAGCCATTAAGTTACTGTAACGACCGAGAAATTCGGATCTTATTGTAAAATGATTTTATTAAATTAGATAATAATAAAATCTTATTCTATGTGTTATCAAGATGGTTGTCGTTATATAACCTAGTGACGTTGAAATGTCGTAGTATTTGAGCTACATGAATGAATTAAAGTGTTTGAATTTCCAAGACAAAAATAAATGTTTTCCGAGAATTTTTCCAAAAAACACTATTCATCGGTATTGGCTCGGGGTATAATTTTAGATTTCCGAGAAATACGTAATGATGGATTAATAAGGTGAGATGGATTATGTAATAAAAATCTAATTATGGAAAAAACGATATTTCGCTTGTGGACTTAATTTATAAACGTTAAGGAAGGCGAAATAGTAATGAATATGTAATAATGGTATGATACTTATGTATTGTACAAAGAAATAGAAATGAGTATAATACGAAGTATTATACGAGGTTGTATGAAGGGTGAATTATCGTATATAAATTCTATATGAATTAGAATACGAAAATAATACATAAACTATATGTATTATGAAATGTTAATGGACTTGGAAAGATTGTTGGGAATTAATACAAGTCCAAGGGAATTAAAGGGAGAGGCCCAATTATTAATTAAGGAATCAACTAGTGGTTTGTTAATACAAAGCCGAAGGATTTAATTAATCCAAGCCCAAATTAGAATCCATGGATTGGTTGACCCATGGGGCAAACCATATCAATATGGTTAATATGTGATGATCAAGTTAATGTGATGACCAAGTTAAAAGAGTAATGACCAAGTGTAGGATAAGTGTTGTGAGTAACAAGTAATGAATAGTAAGGAGGTGGCTTAAAGGAGATGGGATGTTTTAAAGACCAAACTACCCTAGCTTTGCAAGTTCTATAAATAGAGAAGACTTACAAGCATTTGTTGGTTGTTCAAATAATCTAGACTTCTCAAAGTGCTTAAGTGTTAGAGACAATAAGCTACAATAAGTCATTTCCATAAGCTAAGAAGAAGAAGCAAGCTACTTTACCAAAACTATACAAAAGTAAGACTTCTTCTCAATTATCTTCTATCTCTACCATGATAGGATAATAAGAAAAGTTGAATTAAGAAACATGAATGATAAGAAGCAAGAAGAATATGTAAGTCATGGACTTAAGCCACATAAGTTGGTAATAAGTCATTTAAGCTAACATAAGTTATAACTTATGAGAAAATAATATGAACTTATAGAAACTTATTAAAAGAGAATTGATATGAAGGTAAAAGAAGTTATATGATCATATGTATTATGTATACCTAAGTAAAGTTATATGTGAAGCACATGTAAAACATGATGATTAAGAAACTCTAATTGTCATGAGTTATGAATAATCCAATCCTAGGTAGTTTATAATTTGATGAGTTATAAGCTCATGAGGAGTTAAAGTCCAACAATGAAAATAAGTTGTTGTATTATGTATGGGGAAATGTTCACATGATGAATGAAGTTCATTTGTAATGTTGAACAAATCGTAAGAATGAAGAATTGCCAGAAATTGCACGATTGGACGACAATCGTCGAATTCGTAAAATTCTCGGAATAGAAGTCAAATTTTGTGTTTGATCATGGAATCATTGCTTTACAATGGAGTTAAGTCATATTTAGCATTTAAGAGTTGCGGACTCAAAAATGACCGGATTCCGACTTAGAACGAAGAAACAAGCGTTGAACGTTCACGAACGTTTATCGTTTCGTTAAAAAAATGAACTAATCGGTGAATTTTTAGCAAACCAAGTCAAATAGATAAAATTCTTGGATGATCATGTAGATTACGAAATTTGTGAACCGTAGGCTTTTGAATGAGCCAATTCGGACTTATAACGAAGAAGTTATGCGTCCGGGAAGTTCACAAAATTTCAAAACTGAAATTCTTATCTGGTGCACAGAGTTGGCGCCGCGGCTCCAACCCAACGCAAATTTCCCGCGCCGCAGCGCTATGTACAGTACCAAAAATTTTTGGAGAGTCACGCCGCAGCGTGGCCCATTAAGTAAGGACTCGCGCCCCAGCGCCAAGTCCGGGACATGCTAGAATAAGGCTCGCGCCGCAGCGCGAGATGTAAGTGTAAAGCTGGCGCCGCAGCGCCAGTCTCAGAACAAAGATAGTAATGAAGGTTTTTAAATACAAAGAAAGGAAATGGAAATAAACACAAACTAAAGGAAGGTAATGTAACATTGTTTAAACTTTGTTAAACCTTAAGGAATGTAATGTAAAGGTTTAGATAACCTAGTCGAATATAAATGCAATGGTAATGTTAAACCGGAATGAATAGTAACTGAATCTAATACACGATTAGATTGGAATGAAGGGTATGATATAGTCATATACATATTTGATTATATGTGACCTAATGTAAAGTCATTATGTGATCATGTATTGTAGAGACTTGAACGACTTGAACATAAAGATAATTTATCGTAGCAGAGGCTAAAGGCAAGTATTCTAACTCTTGTTTCAGTTCAATCTGAACAAGTTTAAGATTCATGTATTCTTTCGCATGAATTGAGGTATGTTGAGGTTAAAGCCAATTCCCTTTGGCTAAACTTGATAATATACTCTTGCATTATCAAATGTTGCTATCTTTTGTCAACTACTTGATATGATTTTCAAAAGAAGACTGAAATGTTAAACAAATGTTTTGTCGGTAAAACGACAGGCACGTGAGGTTGCCAAATGATTAAACGTACATACGTTTAATGGATGTAGTGTTGATCAACATAGAGTACAATATACTGATCACCTAGAAGTGCTTGTAAGTAATATCGGGCTTACGAAATTCGTTCCAGGTTGTCCTTTTCAATAAAGAATGAATACTCAAGGTCTTTGACCGGAGTGAATGTTTTAACTAAATATTGTTGTTATTGTAAAACATTTTGAAAGAAAAGATGAAGTGCTACTTTGAATTATCAATAGTACTTCATAACTATTGTTCAGTTATTGAAGATATACGATTTGTATGTGTCAGGCATGTTGCTATTAAATTATTATACTTGCTGAGCTAGCCATGCTCACTCTTGCTTGAACCATATGAATGCAGCTAAGACTGAACGTCCCGAAGGATCAAAAAGAGATAAAGGAAAAGCTAAGGCAGATTGTTAAGCTGTCATGTAATAGTATAGGTCTATTGTTGTAATGAAACTGATATTATGAAAAAGAACCTTTGTAATGGGTATAGAACCTGGGAATTGTAAATATTACTTTAATATATAAAAGTTATATTCGTTCTTTGAGACTTTTCAATTGAATGAATGTATGAATGTTGTACAGTATTGCACCATCTGTCGGGTTGGAAGATACCCGAATTTGGGGGCGTTACAGTTACTAGCTCCCTACTTTGGATCATCCATGGTTTGCCCCATGGGTTTAAACCAACCCATAACCCCTTGGTTCTTACTTTGTGCTTTAGCTTAATTAACTTAGCTTAATCATTTGGGTTTATATTAATTTACTTTGGGCTTCACATTACAAATACTTGGGCTTGCACCTTAAATTCCATTGGGCTTATTTATTAATTCATATTGGACTTGTACATCCCACATAATCCACGATTCCATTCACAAATGGCTTAAAGCCTTAGGACGTATTATATACGTATTATTATCGTATTCTTACTCATATACTTATTCAACATATACGACATATCATCCTTAATACATACTCGTATAATACCTCGTATCATACTCGTATTCATTACCTCATACAATACCTACGCATTATACGATCATCGCTTTAATTAATTATACGCGTTTAAATTCCTTCTCAAAAGTCACTTTTCCTAAACGTTAGGTTTTAAGTCCGCAGGCGAAAAACTGCGTTTTTCATAACTGAGATATTATTGGATATTCCATCTCACCTTGATATTCTATCATTACGTATTTCTCGGAAGTTCAAAAATAATTCCCGAGCAGAAATGCGTGATCTGAAAATTTCTCAGAAAGTTTTTATTTTCGTCTTAGAAATTCAAACACTTTAATTCTACCCCGTAGCCAAAATACTATGACGTTCCGACATGTTTACATCATAGAACGACCTTCAAATATCTTACTCCCTTAAATAATCAATTAAATTCATTTAATCCTCATAATTAAATAAAATTTTAATTCTCCTAAAAATCCGATTTTTCTCGGGCGTTGCACTACTAGCAGAGACACGATGTGTGCTGAGTCCTATAAGAGTTATAAGAAGAAGATAAGAATGTAAATCATCAAAGATGATGATTGTATTAGTAAAACATCTTCGTATGTCATGAAGCCATAAACCGGTAAAGAAAGTTAATCGCGTAAACTTAGATTGCAAGAACGCGATCCTTAAAAAGTAAAGTTAAGTAAACCAATGCGTAAGTCAAGTATAAGACTAATTGGTGTATGTGTTATTTCCTTATGTGTTATATAGGGATTGGAATGAGTAGTTTAGCATAAGCTGTAGCTGTGCGTAAGACAAGTTTCCTAACTTCATATTTTACATGAATGCTAGTTTCTTAAACTTCTCAGATGTTGAACTTGAGAAGTCTTGTCTATGTGCAAATGTGAGATATTTGTACAAGGTGGTAGTATGTATAAGGCATCGTGCCACAATTTGAACACTTCGGTGTTTCTATGAGATGAATTATTCTATGATTGAACTGTTCAGCATGAGTATGTTTTGTTTATACATGAACCGTTATTGTTAAGTCTGTGCTAATGATTCTAGCCAGACAGGATATGTATGGAAAAAGATAGAAGAATGAAAGTAGTTCAAAGAGTATGTGACAAAAGTTTTAAAATGATAAGAATCGGGATTATTCTTATTGTTCAAGCGGCTTCATAACCTTTGTTTGGTTATTGAAGTCTTAAAAGAATGTTTAAATTCTTGAAGTTGTTTGTTCAACTGCTATGACTTGCTGGGAAATTGAATGCTCGCACTTACTTTAAATAAAAATATTTTCAGTGAACGATGTTAGAAAGAACTTAAGGATCCCGTAAAGATCAAGCTGACCGGTATCCAGACGAAGTGTCATTCAGTATGTAAATGTGCGTGAAGATCAAGCCAAGACTTGTAATGTAGTATAGTTTAATTGAACTATAGATTAGTTTAATGAACTGATATGTATCCTTGATGGCGGATAAAAGTCACTCTTGTAAAATGTAAAGAATAATATAATTACTATTATTTGTAATGAAAGAGATTATAAGGTCTTAGAACCTGGGATTTGAAAATGTATGTTCTTATATTTAGCTATATAATGATGTATGTTTAGAAGGAGATGGAATCATGACGTATGGAATCTGGGTGCGAAGATAGACCGAATTTCGAGACGTTATAGAGTGGTATCAGAGCTGATAGGTTATAAATCTTAGGTACGAGTACCTTAAACTATAATCGTAGAGAGAAGGATAAGAAAATCGTTAAGTTAAATGATTAAGGAAAAAGATCACCACGTGATCATAGGGAATCGTAATAACAGTTGTTTTGTTAAACGATAGATGATTTATAGCTAATGCTATAGATGAATGGTACTACGAAGTAGTAAAGGAAGAAGAACTGAGATTGAGTTATAAAGGTTAGCATACGAATTAAAGAAAATTCGTATTAAGTAAAGAGAAAGTAAGAAGTTTTAAGATTTTAATTGAGGACTCATATCAGCAGTTGAGTTGCATGATTCCTTGTATGGGCAGGGAATTTGTACTTGGTTTTAGAACCACTTAGCTTCTTATTCGATATAGTTGTTAAGTTGAACAATTCTTTGTATGGGCGGGGAATTGTCCTTGGTGTAACAATCGTTTAGCTTCCTATATTGATTAGTAGCTGAGTTGACCAATTATTTGTATGGGCAGGGAATTATGTTTGGTTCAATAATCACTTAGCTTCTGATAGTGATAATCATTGGAATAGTAGGTCACACTATCAATATGTATATGGTGAGAAGGTGAATCTTTTCTAATGTATATGTGTGATAGGTAGAGAATGTTAGGATAGGTGCGAGTTCTTGAAACTTATACTTATAAAACTTATACGAACGGTAATCAGATTAATGAAAGTCTGAATGTAAATCGGATAGAGAATGATAGAGTGAAAGTAAGCGTTAAACACTTTAGCCGACGTGAGGGTTGAGTGTACGCGAATATTAAACGGGTAGAACCTATACCCCGTGTATGGTTTGACCGTAAGGTAATGAAGAAGGAAGAAACTGAATTAATGGCAATGACGTATAACATAAATAAGCCGAGTTAATGATTATAACTTGGATAACGTTTCGAGTTGAATGAATCGGATGTTGTAAGATATGAATAAGGTAATGTAAGATGTTTAATGCTATGACCGCATAGTATTGACATTGAATGATCGTTCTGAGTATACAAAAGACTGTATAACTTAGACGATAAAGAATTAATCTTGAGATATGGCATTTAGTTGTCAGAAAGTCATAAGGAATAAGAAATTGACTTAACGAACATTATTGTTTAATAGTTCGGATAAGTTAAGATAAGTTAGGTTGTGGTACAATCGTAACCTTTGATGGTTGACATATGGGTTCTGGGCTAAATAATTCTTTCAGAGAGCGGAGGTATATACGAAACTGGCTACCAATCTAACTTACTGTGTAAAACAGTGTAGACGAGACGGGAGCTTGTTTGTTGGTTGTTTGTGAGAAACCACTCAGGGTACCATATGGACTACTAGCAGAGACACGATATGTGTTGAGTCCTATAAGAGTTATAAGAAGAAGATAAGAATGTAAATCATCAAAGATGATGATTGTATTAGTAAAATATCTCCGTATGTCATGAAGTCGTAAACTGGTAAAGAAAGTTAGTCGCGTAAACTTAGATTGCAAGAACGAGAACCTTAAAAAGTAAAGTTAAGTAAACCAATGCGTAAGTCAAGTATATGACTAATTGGTGTATGTGTTATTTCCTTATGTGTTATATAGGGATTGGAATGAGTAGTTCAGCGTAAGCTGTAGCTGTGCGTAATGTAATTTTCCTAACTTCATTCATATTTTACATGAATGCTAGTTTCTTAAACTTCTCAAATGTTGAACTTGAGAAGTCTTGTCTATGTACAAATGTGCGATATTTGTACAAGGTGGTAGTATGTATAAGGCATTGTGCCATAATTTTAACACTTAAGTGTTTCTATGAGATGAACTGTTCTGTGATTGAACTGTTCAACATGAGTATGTTTTGTTTATACATGAACCGTTATTGTTATGTCTGTGCTAATGATTCTAGCCAGACAGGATATATATGGAAAAAGGTAGAAGAATGAAAGTAGTTCAAAGAGTATGTGACGAATATTTTTAAATGATAGGAATCGAGATTATTCCTATTGTTCAAGCTGCTTTATAACCTTTGTTCGGTTATTGAAGTCTTAAAAGAATGTTTAAATTCTTGAGGCTGTTTGTTCAACTGCTATGACTTGCTGGGTAATTGAATGCTCACACTTGCTTTAAATATAAACATTTTCAGCGAATGATGTTAGAAAGAACTTAAGGATCTCATAAAGATCAAGCTGACCGGTATCCAGACGAAGTGCCTTTCAGTATGTGAATGTGTGTGAAGACTTGTAATGTAGTATAGTTTAATTGAACTATAGATTAGTTTAATGAACTGATATGTATCATTGGTGGCGGATAAAAGTCACTCTTGTAAGATGTAAAGAATAATATAATTATCATTATTTATAATGAAAGAGATTATAAGGTCTTAGAACCTGGGATTTGAGAATGTATGTTGTTATATTTAGCTATATACTGATGTATGTTTGGAAGGAGATGGAATTGTGACGTACGGAATTCGGGTGCAAAGATAGATCGAATTTCGGGGTGTTACAGAGTGGTATCAGAGTTGATAGGTTATAAATCTTAGGTACGAGTACTTAAGACTATAATCGTAGAGAGAATGATAAGAAAATCGTTGAGTTAAATGATTAAGAAAGAAGATCACCACGTGATCATAGGGAATCATAATAACAGTTTCTTTGTTAAACGATGGATGATTTATAGCTAATGATATAGATGAATGGTACTACGAAGTAGTACAGGAAGAAGAACTGAGATTGAGTTATAAAGGTTAGCATACGAATTAAAGAAAATTCGTATTAAGTAAAGAGAAAGTAAGAAGTTTTATGATTTTAATTGAGGACTCATATTAGCAGCTGAGTTGTATGATTCCTTGTATGGGCAGGGAATTTGTACTTGGTTTTAGAACCACTTAGCTTCTTATTTGATATAGTTGTTAAGTTGAAAAATTCTTTGTATGGGCCAGGAATTGTCCTTGGTGTAACAACCGCTTAGCTTCCTATATTGATTAGTAGCTAAGTTGACCAATTATTTATATGGGCAGGGAATTATGTTTGGTTCGATAATCACTTAACTTCTGGTAGTGATAATCATTGGAATAGTAGGTCGTGCTATCAATATGTATATGGTGAGAAGGTGAATCTTTTCTCATGTATATGTGTTATAGGTAGAGAATGTTAGGATAGGTGCGAGTTCTTGAAACTCATACTTATGAAAAGTTTGTGACTCATAGTTATATGATATGTTTCTGAGCGCTAAGCATATGGATAGTCCTTGATTTGTTCTTGGATTACATATTGCGAAGATAAGTTCTCAAACACATATAATTGTGGAAAGTTCCTAAACACATAAAGTATGATAAGTTGATGGACTATACTAGGGTATAGGAATGGTTAGACTGAAAATGAGTTATTTTTAGTAGGCTTAGCATTGAAGGTGCTAGAGAATATTAAGTATTGTCACAAGTAAGACAATGAAGGAAGATGGAGAAATATGATATTCCAAGTCATCTAGCTATGCTAGATTTTGAAGTTTATTGAAATCGTCCTTATACGTGCGTTTTAAAAAGGAAAGACTTGGTTCAACTTTTGGAACCAATGGATTTTAAAAAGAATTATTCTTTATATATCTATGCTAATTGTTTCGACTAGACAAAAGTTGATTTGAAATATCAAAATGTATTTTATATCATGAATGCATTTGATGCAAAGATGGTAAATTGATGCCACTGTTAGATTTGTAAGATTTATGAACGCAATCAAATTACACAAAGTAAGCGAAAACGTGATAAAATTGAGTTTTAAAATTTTATAAACCATATACTCGGATCATCCTTTATGCACAATTATTAATTAAACGAAAAGATAAAGAACAAGAATTATACCCTTGAAGATTCGAGCTTCCTCAGATACAATTTCACCTCTAAATCCTTTCACGTTCAACTTGAATCCACCGAGTTTGATTCCTTCCTTTGATCAATGTTAGCCACCCAAGTGTTTGGCCTCTAGAGGTGATCCACCAAGGAATAAGAAAGATTTAAGAAGATAGGTGTTTGGCAAAATCCTAGTTTTTCTATCTCTCAAGAAAAGGGTATACTCTCCCAACTATTAGAATTACGTCTATTGTGAAAACGTCAACCACCTCACCCATAATAAGACTCCTCTTATTTATAGATGTAGACAACCCTCCTTAACAATTAAGAAATTGGGTTTTATTTTAATTAATAAAACTCCTTTAATTAATTAGGCTCCTAATCTTATTAGGAATAATTAATTAAACTCTTTTAATTAATTAGTCTCCTAATACTATTAGGAATATATGAAAGTACTTTTATTAATTAATTTCTAAACTCCTTTAGGAATTAAATAATAATAATAAGACTCCTCTTATTAATTTATATTTAATATTTTCAAAATATTAAATAATAAATATTAAGCTATTTAATTTATTCTATCACTATAGATTAAATTAAATATACTTAACTTATTATTACGATTATGCTATTAACTTCTTAAATAATTATTCTTCCTTTTATGGTGTGACCCTTTAGGTTATCCATACCGGTTGTGAATAAATCAATTAGAACAATTCTAATCTTATTTAAATAAATAAATTAAACTATTAATTTATTTAAATAAATAATATTTATTCTACAATAGGGATAAGTCTCCCTAGCGATTAACGACTTTCCAGATAATATAAATTTTAATAGTAATTATAAAAGAACCTTTGAGTAAATAGTTACCGTACAATTCAATCTTTCCACCATACAATGTCCCAATTAAATATAAGACCCATTGTCAACTCTTATTTTATTTAATTATATGTATTTCGACTCTTAAATACACAACTCCAAATAATGTAAATTAGAAACTTCTTTCTAATTTTATTCTGCCTTGGCCAAGGACTACTGGGTTGTCATTATCGAATCACATAGGATATTTCTCTTCTTTTACTAGAAGTGGTAGATTCTTTATTGATCATACATTATATCCATGTACGACTTATTATACCCAAGTATACCCTTTGATATACCCTAAGGGTCTTAAGGAATAAGTCAAAGTATAATTCATCATACACAAGATACTATGATGATCTCAAGTCCAAGGATAACTTGTACTATTATCACTATAGGAATTCCTATTGACAGGCAAGTAAAACTCTATTAGGTATTCCTTAGCGAGCCACGTTCAATGAAATTATTCTCCAATAAGCACCTACATACTTGCTTTAGTGTCTCCACACAAATGATCATGAGATCAATCATCTTCATCTAATGAGCAAGCAACGTATGTACCAATCTATCCGGATTCATTAATCCCCTTCTTAGTAATCCATCGATTGTGAACTATTTTAGTTTTAAGCTTTCTAAGAATTTATATCTCATTAGAATAATCATCATCATTATTTTAAAAGTATTGCTTAAAACTATGAGATTATCACATAATAGAAAGCAGCACCATGTAGATAATTAAAAGTCTTTAATAAATTAATACTTTTTATTAATAAATGAATAAGATTGTTACAAAGTATATTCTTTATCATCAAACATGATTGACTTGTGTGCATGTAACGCCCCCAAATTCAGGTACTTGAAATCCGAACTCGGTACTTCACGATACCATTTCTATGAGCAGAATAATACTAATAATAATAACAATAAAATAAATACCAAACTTAATTTACATATATCATAGTCTAATCCCAGTTACGCAACCTTTGAACATTCATTACATGATAATTAATAGATATCATTGTCATAATAAAGTCAAACTATTACATAATATAGCATAAGTTTATTCTATTTGCTTTCCTTTTCCCTTGTCCTGGCCTGAACCTTCCGGTTGATCACGCTTAGCTGAAAATATTTAAATTTAAAGTAAGGATGAGCATTGATTGCCCAGGAAGTAATAGCAATAATAAATATAAGTTGAAAGGATTAAATATTTTCTTTGAACGACACTTCTATAACGAATCAATAGTTGTGAAGTAAACTGAACCAATAATAATAACATATTAATTCTATATCAAATTTTTTGAAATTACGTATTGACTGTAATTGGAGAGCAGTCGACAGACTATAAACTTTATTTTTAATTTTCGCTAAGGTTTAGCAGAAATTCATCCGTAAACCGTCATAACTTATGGGTGCGAGGGTGATCATCCCAATGTACCCTGTATTGATCAATACTACATGCAAGAACGATATTATCGTTCATCTTATCTGCCGTAGGCGCACAAAAGTTTTCTCATGTTCAGGATGTTCATACTTAGTCAGGAATCCGAACCAAAATAATTTGATTGGATACAATAAAGTTCTATCATGTTCAACAATATTTTTAAATCTGTGTCTAGGTGGGTCAAATAGCTTAGACGACTGTTAATTAATGTATACATATTGGAAATCAATAGATATGTATAAATATGTGATTAAATACAATAATTATCCAAGTGAGGTCACTTGTATAAGCATGCTTAGAAATTAATGAACAGAATATATATCTTAATCTATAATAACAGAATTAAAGAACTTGTACAACAGATTATAATCTAATAACTTACTTATACAGAATCATTACATAAGTATATACAAAGATTAAGATATTTAAACAATGAAAAAGAATAGTTTTGATATTCGCTTACGCATGTCCATTGCATAAAGTAAATGCAAAGATAGGATACTTGCCTGGTCTGCTGCTTACAGTTACGCAACTTAGTTTTATCTTTTATATCGCTACCTATCATTAATAAGATCATTCTATCGATTAGAATAACATATCATAACACATAGTACTGCCATTTACAGTCAGCACATAACCTAAACACATTATCACATAGTTATATCTGTTATTGGAACATAAACAAACACTTATACCGATAAATTATGTAAGTCCAGATCAATTTCTGAAATATTTTAGTGTACCGACAGCTTTATCAGGTAATTATCGAGTCTAAAACTCTATTCTGTAGTTCAATAGATGTAAATATCAGTCATATTATTTTTAAATGACTCATAATAATTTTTAAACATTTATTATAATTTATCATGATTTTTCAAACACCAAAATCATTATTAAATAATTTAAATATTAAATAATCATATTATCATTAATATATAATTAGTATTAAACTATTAATGAAACCATTGCCAAAATATTAAAGTTATTTATAATAACTCAAAATATTTTTAAAACATTTTTTATTACCCTTAAATGATTTTTAAACATTTAAAATTATTTTTAAATAATTATTATTAATATTAATTATTAATGTATTTTCTATCAAAATATTAAAAGTCATTAATTATAACTTAAAATATTTTTAATTCATTTATATCCTTTTTAAATGATTTTTAAATTAATAAAATCATTTTTAAACTATTTATTTAACATTATTATTAAATAACTCTAATATTATTTAATATTAAATTATTAATAAAATTTACCTTTAAATATTAAAATTTATATTTTATAACTTAAAATATTTTTAAACTATTTATTTGCATTTAAAATGATTTTTATAATATTAAAATCATTTTTAATTAATTTATTTAATATAATTATTAAATAAATCTAAATATCATTAATATTAAATAATTAATGAAATTTACATTAAAATATTAAAAGTTATATTTTATAACTTAAAATATTCTTAAATACCTTATTATCATTTAAAATAATTTTTAATATAATAAAATCATTTTTAATTAATTTATTTAATGCATTTATTAAATAAATTAAATATCAATAATATTTAAATAAATACTAGTATTTATGGAAAATATGCCAAATTATTAAAAGTTAATTTTTATAACTTAAAATAATTTTTTAAAATAATTTTTGTAATTTTTAGAAATTAATTTCTATTTTTAAATGATTTTTAGAAAATAAAATTAAATAAACTATCGCTATAGCTTTTAGCGACAGAAAGTGTAGCCTTTGGTGTTCTTGAGCCTCAAGAATATTCAAAGTCAGTGATAAAGGTACCTACTTTGACTCATAATAATTCCTTGTCTAAGTTGTTTCTGGGCATGGTAAGGCATGGATCATGTAGTATTGTTGTAATACTACATGGATCATGTAGTATTGTTGTAATACTACGTGCATCAATCATAAACAGGATCAAAACATAACATAGTTGTAAGATCAAGAGGCTTAAACTTTCTATCAAACGTGTTCATCATGTTTCTGGGCTACCCATAATCTTAAGTCATGGCCGGTCAACGTTCTTTGTGGCCTTACTCCAATCAATCGGTTCATGTTAAAGGTGTTCTAGACATCGGGCTGTGTAGAGAAACTAACATAGAACGTGTTTTGAACAATAGTCAAGTCTAAACATCGTTAATCAGAAAGATCTAAGCCATTGAAAAGGCTATCAGAGTTGTTCTTCATTTTCTGGGTTATCCAGAAATGAAGAACAGTTCGTGAGGCCTACTTTGGGCTTCCACAACTTTCTATTCTTGTAACATTTTTGTGATCTAATGAGTCCAGTTTGTAGCCAACATGTAACTGAAGAGATCCATTACAAAACATCAATAAAACAACAACACAATCACAAGATCTATGCTGGTCAAACCCTGTCAGAGATTACGTTCTTGAGTTTTCTAGGTTACCCAGAAACTCAGTCCGTGATCATCTGGCCTACTTTGATCAGCCACTGACTTTAACCCATTTGATATTTAGGAGATTTTAAGGCATAAACATGTAGTCCATACACCATACAACAATCTATATGCAACATCAGAATCAAAGTAACAAGAACAAGCAAGATCTGGGCCCATGAACTTGCTGTCAGAGCTTTCTGGACAAGTTCTGGGTTTTTCCAGATTTGGAAAGTCATGGGCAGTCAACTAGATTTGACCAGCCATAACTTTTAATCTGTTCATGATCTAGGCTTGCTTAAAGTTTCAGGTCAAAGATCTCACAGCATACTACAAATACAAACCTTTAAACAAACAAAAACATAAACAGACTGAGATCTATGGGACCTGACATTTGGTTGTCAGACCATATTTCTCAGTTTTCCAGATTTTGAAAAACATCAAATTCGTGCATTTAAATGTCATGGATCTATCATGTGCCAACCTAGATCACTTATATATACTACATACAACATATTCTAACACTCAAACATAACATCTAACACATCAAGCAAGATTAGATTCTAAGTTAGGGTTTTATACCTCACTTGAACAAATTTTGATTCTAGTCTCCTAATCTGATCTAGGTGTAATAGAGGCTTGATTTGGGACTGAATTTCTTATAATTTTCATGGGTGAGGAGGGAGAGAGTCTAAGTTGAGTATATGATGAACAAATGAGGCATGAATAAGACTTTTTCTCTCTCTTGATCTATATATATGTTGAATGTAAATGAATTGACTGGGATATATGGCTGAGTTGTGTTGATATCAGTCACATGGCAATCTTGTTGGTTTACCAACTCAATTATAAGGCTAGATCTACAAGTTATCTCAAATAATGCAAGAGGAGTATTTATGTCATTTGTCTTGTGAATTTAATGGCCATTTTGTCATTTACCTCAACCCTTAGGGTTTGAAAATTATGGATTTTCTAGGATTTTGTAAGTAATGTTTAAAAATGAAAATTTAAAGTTTCTAAAAATAGAAAATTAGTGTTCCCTAATTAGATTAGGTTTTCTAATTACATAAAACATGATAATTAGGTTTAGGTTTTACTAATTATAATTAAGATTGCTAATTTAGCAATTAGGGCTCCAATTTGATAATTAGGGTAACTAATTTTAGAAATTAGGGCTTCTAACAATTTTGGGTTTCCAAAAATTAATTAGGGTTTTCCTAATTAGGATTAAAAGTTATAATACTAATCATTAATCACATAACATAGTTACTAAACAGATTTTAAAGTCTCATTTGACTTCAAAACTAGGGTTTATCAATTAACAATTTAGGATTTCTAATTTCACGATTAGGGTTTCGAGTTAATAATTAGGGTTTACCTAATTAGCACTCATTTTTATAAAAATTGTCATTAATCACATCTCACAATTTCTTATCGATCTTAAACTCCGGTTTTAGTTTCAAATCACGGTACTACTAGGTTTACTACTGATATATCATAATTGACCAACCATTATCGGTCTACACATATACAGTACATACTTATAACACTGAAATATAATTAATATTATATTATTATTCTCATTCATTGATTAAAATCCAAAATTAGGGTTTGGATTCCATATTTGATTTATCTTGCATATATAACATTATTAATTAAGTTAAAATAATTAACTTAAATAATCTGAACTAAAATTCATATAATAAAATAGTGATTATAATAATTCCAATAATTATTTCATATATTATTTAAAAAATATATAATCATATTTTCATGGAAAATAAATAATAAAAATATTTGTACTACAAAATTAATTATAAAAATTATAATTTATAATGGTCAATAATTCTAAGAAAATTATTTGAAATTATTCATGTAATAAATAAATTTTTATTTATCACATAAATACATAAGCTTTACCTTATACATATTCCCACCTTTAAAATAAAATAAAAAAATATTTATACGCAAAATTTCTAATTTAATTATATAGAAAATATCGAATTATTACATTCACCCTCCCTTATAAAGATTCCGTCCCCGGAATCACCCTTTTAAAACTTATACATACAAGGGTACGTAGCATACACAGTCATTTCAAATAGATCTCGATCAGATTCGATCGAACCGATCTTTAACTAATCAGCGTAAAGCTTGTCTATCTGATTAAACGAAAAAATTGATTTCTAATATAACTCAAATTCCTCCTTCAAAATTTCTTTTATAAATTAATTTTCTATATATAGGAAAATCATATATAAGAAAATAAAAGTTATTCGAATAATACCTGGAGTTCCATTCCCAGCTGCCACGGTATACTGGACCGTCATATTAAAGACTCTTGCGGTTGATTTTGTTGGTTTGTTTGTTGAAGTTGGTCCCGTTGTCACCAATGTCCCACTGCTTTTCCCCATGGTCATACTCCCTGCATCCATTCTCTTTTTTGGACAGTCCTTCACCTTATGCTCCGTTGATCCACACCTGAAACACCATCTGTTTATCCTTGGATTGGGGCAGTTGGGAGAGATATGTCCCTCCTGCCCACACTTGTAACACATAAACTTACCCTTAAGACACTCTCTCGAGTGATTCTTTCTGCAATTCCCACACTGCATAACCTGTTTCTTTCCACCTCCTGGCCTATTTCTGGTATTCCCGAAATTTTTTCCTGTCTTTTTTCCAATTCTACTACCACTACTCCCTTCTCTGGCTCTAGCTTGATTTGCCTCCCGCCAAAAATTTATCTCTCCTTTCATTGTATAGGTGGCAAAAGCTGTCTTTTTGCCCTCCGTTACCCTAGCTATCACAAACGCTTCTACAGGGTCAGTTAATCCTCTAAATCCTGGCGGTTCGACTGCCTTGAAGTCTTTGAAGTTTGCCGATCAATTTTCTAGCTAATTTTTCGCTGCTGGTATTCCATTCTGCATGCTTGAGTGTCTATATTTGCCAAATTCTGTATTGGGTCTGGTTGTCCTCCAGCTTTGTTGACAGGTTCTTCTGCCCTTTGGTTTTGTTTTCATCTTGGTGGCATTATCTGATTAAATAAAATCATGTTCATCCAACTAACTTATAATACTTTACACCATATAGAATAACACATACTGCTTTAAACATCCGTTATCCCCTTGTGACACAAAAGTAGAGAATTACTGCCATAACTTATACAAAAGTTGAGAATATTACATTACACAGACATACTTATCATATACATATCATAGAATCATACATATTAAAGTAACACTAATACTACTTATTTCTTACGCCTTCACTAAGGATCAATTGCTTAGTATTCTATATATTCCTATTATCCTCAATAATCCATTCACACATAACTATACCAAGTTCGTTAAACTTATCACACATTATGAGTTCAGAAACTTATCACAATCATATGAGTTTAGGAACTTCTCCTAGTCAGACCTTTGGCGTCCATTCGCTGAGGGTTTCAAAAATTTTATATAATTATGAGTCATAAACTTACCATAAGTATGAGTTTTAGGAACTCGAATTTAACCTTATATTCTTTAACTATATTCTACCCATCAGTTATACTACCGTTCCTAGGTCTGGTATTACATTTTCCACAATAACCACCTCATCAGGGTTACTTTTAAGGTGAGCCTCTATTTCAGCTATTGGCTTTGATATTGGCTTGGTTATAGAGGTTAACTCCTTCTTTATGATCTGAGGGTATCCTAATCCTTTCCCACCTAATATCTACACAAAAACTATCTTGATTAGCACGTAGTATATACACACAGCAAATTTATACAAGTTATCTTTTATTTTGTTTAACGATGAATTTATTCAATTCATCTTCATTTAAACTCTATATGAGTTATTTGCATTTTTAATATTTTCCTCTGTTCTAAGGTTATAGCCTAAGGTCTATCCCACCTACGGTTTCTAACCCTAAAGCTCGGATACCAACTTGTGACGCCCCCAAATTTAGGTACTTGAAATCCGAACTCAGTGCTTTGATAAGTAGATTTTATACCTACTTATCTGGTATCTGTTACGTAAATTAGTTGCTTAATCTCATGTTTCTTAGTTACTTTTCATGCATTTTGTGTTCGTTTTATAGATTATATGCTTGGGAGCTGAAATCGTAAAGAATTGGTATGAAATCGCAAAGAAAAGCAATCCAGACATCATTTGGGCTTTCATGTTTATTTCATGTTCTTAGCTTGGAACTTGGATTACATTGTAGAGCTTCTTCATAGCTTTTCGGAACATCTTGAATTATTCCAATCGGAGTTCGGATGCAAGAGTTATGATCTTTGTACCAACGGACGTTGAACTTCATTGTTTTGGGTGGTCATTTGCATAGCAGTCACTTCTAGCTTAATTTAAACCTTCATCCATCCGTTATTTCTCAATTCTTAAAGACTGAAAGTTGTAGAGCTCGTTAATATCTTCTATTTGATAGGTAGCAGGCCTCGTAACTCTTCCTGGATCAAAAGTTATGGTCGTTTTCCCAAAGGACGTCAGAGCAGAAAAAGGACCCCCATCAGGGCGGGTCTATTTAGTGTATAAACCCCCACCGGGGCGGGGGTACGCGCAGAAAAGACGTTTTTTGGCCAAATTTCAGTCCAAGAAGGATTACTTCGATCCGATTGACTCAAGGACTTCCAAGAGGACTTAAAGACATATAAAGAGACTTATAAAATGAGGAGAATCACAAGGATTAAGGAGAGGGAGGATTCCATTAGATTAGAGTAGAGTAGAATAGGACCAAAGCTCTAGTTCTTATGAGATTTGGAGATTGAAGCGACTTGGAGACCATTGAAGATTCAAAGTAGGACAAGAAGGGAGACTCAAATCTACAGACAATAGATTCTATCTTCTCATCTTCTTCTATTTTTGTCTTTTATTGTTGATTCAATTCTGGACTCTTAGTTTTAATTCAATAATCATGAACTAATTCTTTGTTTGAGATTACAATGAATCTTATTGTTTAGTTTATTTTAATATGCTTAGCTATAGATTATTATGTTCTATTGTGAGGATTGTCTATTATGATTTGGACTTAATTGATTAATTGTCTAGCTAACAATTATCGTGATAATCTATATGAACTCGAGAGATGAAGTATAGATTTAGATCTGATCATGATGGCATGTGTTTGTGATTTCTGCATAGATGGAATTCATAATTCGTGTTTAGGATAGAGATATGCCTTTATGCCATATGTAATCTTATAGAGAACTTGTGCTTTAAATCCTTTTTAATTGTAATTCACATAGAGATATAGTGGATTAGTTAATTAGGGTGTCTTGCTTAATTCTATCATCTGTGAATTTAAGTGAGTATGGGTATTATGCATCGAGAGGTGGTTTTATCTGCTTTAGTGTTCTTGATTAATAATTCTGGATAGAAAATAATTGATGAGAAGTGTGTTAACTTAAATGAAGCAATAAGTGAAGTTGTGATCTTAAATCTCCATAATCAAATTTTTAATTAGTGGTAATTAGAATTAGTGTAATTAAATAATTTAATTTATATAATTTGAAATTCATTCGTTTAAATAAGATTGAGTTGGTTACGGGTTAGTACTTGGTGATTTTTATTAAACAATTCCTCGTGGGAACGATACTCTACTTTCACTTTATTACTTGTTGACCACGTATAGTGTTGTGCGTAATTAGATTTTACCCAACATGTTTTTGGCGTCGTTGCCGGGGAATTAGTTAATATATTTTTGCCAATATTAACTTCAATCAAATTAGTCTTACTTTAAACATGTTTTTTCCTTTTTATTTAATTCTCTTCCTATTTTTCTTTCCTTTCAGGTACCATGGCAGAATTTAATTATCAATAACCGTATACGAGAATGCCTCAGTCAAGGGAAGTGGGGATGGATGATCTCAATGCATTTTCTACATTATCAGCGCAACTTGAGACACTTTCGAGGAGGTTGGACGTTGTTGCAGCCCAACATAATCGAAGGATAGCAGTTAATTGCAATTATTGTGCTGGTAATCATCCGAGTCATCAATGCACCATTAGTTTTGGGCCGGGACAACACGGTGGTGAATACCTCAACGATTATACATATGCTAATTATCATCAAGTTTGGGGGTATCACCCGAATTCGTCATGGAGCGATACTTATGAAGACCAATACTATGCTCCAAATCCAACATACACACCGAAATTTTCATGTCCACCTCCATTTCCACAAGAAGAAAAGTCAAATCCGAGGGATGTAATATTGAAGGGTATAGCACACCTAGAGGAGATGAGGATTAGCCAAGAACTGTCAACCCAAAATTTTAATAATCGGATGGAACAACTCGTCACTACCTCAACCAATGGTCCTCAATACATGGCTTCCGAGACTGAGACAGATAATTCAAGGTTGGAGGAATTGTTGTCCGAGTTCATAGCATCAAATGAGGAAATGAGGATTAATCAAGAGCGGTCAATTCAGAATCAAGAGATATCAATTCAAAATTTGCAGAACCAGATGGATCAAATGCTTAAAGCCCTGAACAACTGTCCTCAAAACAATTGGTGTTATGACGAGGATTCCGAGATTGATGAAGTGCCCGAGCCAAATCTACAACTGGATGAGCCACGAGATGTTGAAAAAGATAAGGCAAGTGGGGATAATGAAATAAGGTCGGTGAAGAACTAACTATGAGTAGTAACGAGGATGAGTCGATGTTATTAATGCCTCAAGTGCCTTCTCCACCAAAGTTCAAGGATCCGGTTAGATTTACAAAACCTTGTCCGCTAGGTAGTCATGTCATCGGCAATACTCCTTGTGACGTAAAAGCGAGTACAACTTCGAAGCCATGTTGGGATGAGGAGGAGAAGATAGAAGAAGAGATTGTTGTGTTTGACAAACTTCAATGCTAGAATCTATTCGTAAACACAATGGAGAAAACACCTAGATGTTGGACGTTCTTGGATGTGATCCTATCTAAACAAAGCATGCTAGGTGACTTTAATGCATTGGCTATCACAAATGGGAACCTACCAAAAGCTACATTATTTCCGATGGATGGAGGGTTCCTCAACTTTCGAAGAGGAATTGGATAGCATTGACCAGATAAAGTCAGGCTAAAAGACTGTAAATCAAGCGCTGACTGGGAGGCAACCCAGGAATTTTTATATTTATATGTTTTACTAGTTTAATTAGTGATGTTAGTTCGTCAAAAATTTAGGAGTCAAATTACTTATTATGTTCTCTTATAATCTAATTCATGTGGTCTCTCTTCATTGCAGGTATTGGAGGTTCAATGGATAGAAAAATGATCGTCGCTACCATCGCCACCATCACCTCACGCTTAGCTGATTACAAGGAAGTTCTCTTCTACTTATCACTATATTCTTACAATGAGGACATTGTAATTTCTAAGTTTGGGGGAATTTAGTTTAGTTCATTATTGCATGTTTGGTTTCATGTTTATGTTATGCTATTTTGCATATGTTGTTAATTTAGTTTAGGTTCATTATGTTTGCATTCATGTAGTACAACTGCAAAAGTAGTTGCATAGTAGCATAGTTTGAATAGCATTATATTCAGTTTCTTGAAAAAAAAATTCAAAAATTCAAAAATAATTGTTAGTTACTATATACATCTTGCATGATTCTAGCTGTTAGATAGTTACAGTTTATTTTGGCCAATGATGATATTGGAATTGGGTAGACAAGTAGAGTACTGACCATTAGAGCTTTGATGTGATTTCTTGTTATGAATTGAGTCTTTTTCTGTTTTAAACTGGTATAATAAGGATAGCACAGTAAAAATAACTTACTGATTGATTGAGTTTAAATTGATACATAATGGGACTCTAAAGGATAATGCTAGTTTGAATGAAAGAATGACAAGAACAAGTAGTGATGGCTAAAGTTAGACAAGAACTTAAGTTTAGGGGAATATTTGGGGTATATAAGCTATAAAAAAAAGAAAAAAGAAAGAAAAAAAGTATGAATAAACACTGTGGCGTGCTTGTCTAGTTTTGTGGCATTTGTTACTTGAGTAAGTAAGCCCGAGAGGATTGTCTTTACACCTAGTGCACTAAGGTCTTAATGGTCTGGGAGTCGTTGGTCGAAAGATAGTTAAGGTAGCATTCAAAAGCCTAAGGGAATAAGACATTGCATAGCTATGTGTATATAAAAAAAATGAACAAAACGGGAAATAAGAGCAAAAAGCCCCCGTAGGTGAAAAATAAAGCATAAGTATCCCATGTTGACCCTCGATATTGGTAATTATTTAATTTTAGTTGGATCTAGCTTGTTTTTAAATTTCTTGAGTTTACACTGTATGATGCCTTCGAAGAGACTTGTTATGCATTAAATTTGATTTTATATCAGTTAATATTATTGTGGAGCACACACGCACTATATTAGTGATAACAGTCTAAGATTTGATTATTGATTGAGAAGTTATTGATTGGTTTTGATATGATGTATTATCATGTTTACTTGATTTCTCTAAGGCCGATTGAATAGACTTGTTTCTATCATTACTGCTGGATTCGTAGGCATGTAGATTAGTTGTATTGCATAGCATTGTTGTTTTGTGTTTTTGCTTGAGGACAAGCAAAGGTTTAAGTTTGGGGGTATTTGATAAGTAGATTTTATACCTACTTATCCGGTATTTGTAACTTGAATTGGTTGATTAATCTCATGTTTCTTAGTTACTTTTCATGCATTTTGTGTTCGTTTTGTAGATTATATGCTTGGGAGCTGAAATCATAAAGAATTGATATGAAATCACAAAGAAAATCAATTCGGACATCATTTGGGCTTTCATGTTTATTTCATGTTCTTGGCTTGGTACTTAGATTATATTGTAGAGCTTTTTCTTAGCTTTCCAGAACATCTTGAATTATTCCAATCGGAGTTCAAATGCAAGAGTTATGATCTTTGTACCAACGGAAGTTTAACTTCACTATTTTGGGTAGAAATTTGCATAGCAGTCACTTTCAGCTCAATTTAGACCTTCATTCGTCCGTTATTTCTCAATTCTAAAAGACTAAAAGTTGTTGAGCTCGTCGATATCTTCGATTTGATAGGTGGCAGGCCTCGTAACTCTTCCCGAATCAAAAGTTATGGTCGTTTTTCCAAAGGACGTCAGAGCAGAAAAAGGACCCCCACCGGGGCGGGCTTTCCCTTCACAAAACCCCCGCCAGAGCGGGCATACCAGCTGTAAAATAGTAGGGACCCCCACCGGGGTGGGCCTATTTAGTGTATAAACCCCTGCCAGGGCGGGGGTATCCGCAGAAAAGACGTTTTTTGGTCAAATTTGAGTCTAAGAAGGATTGGTTCGATCCGATTGACTCAAGGACTTCCAAGAGGACATAAAGACATATAAAGAGACTTATAAAAGGAGGAGAATCACAAGGATTAGGGAGAGAAGGAGGATTCTATTAGATTATATTAGAGTAGAATAGGACCAAAGCTCTAGTTCTTATGAGATTTGGAGATTGAAGCGACTTGGAGACCATTGAAGATTCAAAGTAGGAGCAAGGAGGGAGACTCAAATCTACAGACAATAGATTCTATCTTCTCGTCTTCTTCTATTTTTGTCTTTTATTGTTGATTCAATTGTGGATTCTTAGTTTCAATTCAATAATCATGAACTAATTCTTTGTTTGAGATTACAATAAATCTTATTGTGTAGTTTATTTTAATATGCTTAGCTATCGATTATTATGTTCTATTATGAGAATTGTCTATTGTGATTTGGACTTAATTGATTAATTGCCTAGCTAACAATTACCGTGATAATCTATATGAACTCGAAAGATGAAGTATAGATTTAGATCTAATCATGATGGCATGTGTTTGTGATTTCTACATAGATAAAATTCATGATTCGTGTTTAGGATATAGATATGCCTTTACTCCATATGTAATCTTATAGAGAACATGTGCTTTAAATCTTTTTTAATTATAATTCACATAGAGATATAGTGGATTAGTTAATTAGGGTGTCTTGCTTAATTCTATCATCTGTGAATTTAAGTGAGTATGGGTATTATGCATCGAGAGGTGGTTTTATCTGCTTTAGTATTCTTGATTAACAATTCAGGATAGAAAATAATTGATGAGAAGTGTGTTAACTTAAATAAAGCAATAAGTGAAGTTGTGATCTTAAATCTCCATAATCTGATTTTTAATTAGTGGTAATTAGAATTAGTGTAATTAAATAATTTAATTTATATAATTTGAAATTCATTCATTTAAATAAGATTGAGTTGGTTACGGGTTAGTACTTGGTAATTTTTATAAAACAATTCGTCGTGGGAACGATACTCTACTTTTACTTTATTACTTGTTGACCACGTATACTTGCGTGTTGTGCGTAATTATATTTTACCCAATATGTTTCACGATACCATTTCTATGAGCGGAATAATACTAATAATAATAACAATAAAATTAATACAAAACTTAATTTACATATATCATAGTCTAATCCCAGGTACGCGACCTTTAAACATTCATTACATGATAATTAATAGATATCATTGTCATAATAAAGTCAAACTATTACATAATATAGCATAAGTTTATTCTATTTGCTTTCCTTTTCCCTTGTCCTGGCCTGAACCTTCCGGTTGATCACGCTTAGCTGAAAACATTTAAATTTAAAGCAAGGATGAGCATTTGATTGCCCAACAAGTAATAGCAACAAAAAATATAAGTTAAAAGGATTAAATATTTTCTTTGAACGACACTTCTACAACGAATCAACAGTTGTGAAGTAAGCTGAACCAATAATAACAACATATCAATTCTATATCAAATATTTTGAAACTACGTATTAACTATAATTGGAGAGCAGTCGACATACTATGAACTTTGTTTTCAATTTTCGCTAAGGTTTAGTAGAACTTCATCCGCAAACTGTCATAACTTACGAGTGCAAGGGTGATCATCCCAATGTGCCCTGTATTGATAAATACTACATCAAGAACGATATTATCGTTCATCTTATCCGTCGTAGGCGCACAAAAGTTTTTCCATGTTCGGGATGTTCATACTTAGTCGGGAATCCATACCAAAATAATTTGATTGGATACAATAAAGTTCTGTCATATTCAACAATATTTCTAAATTTGTGTCTAGTTGGGTTAAATAACTTAGACGGCTGTTATTTAATGTATACATACCGAAAATCAGTAGATATGTATCAACATGTGATTAAATACAATAATTATCCAAGTGAGGTCACTTGTATAACCATGCTTAGAAATTAACGAACAAAATATATATCTTGATCTATAATAACAGAATTGAAGAACTTGTACAACATATTATAATCTAATAACTTACTTATATAGAATCATTGCATATGTATATACAGAGGTTAAGATATTTGAACAATGAAAAAGAATAGTTTCGATATTCGCTTACGCATGTCCATTGCATAAAGTAAATGCAAAGATAGGATACTTGCCTGGTCTGCTGCTTACAGTTACGCAACTTAGTTTTATCTTTTATATCGCTACCTATCATTAATAAGATCATTCTATCGATTAGAATTACATATCATAACACATAGTACTGCCATTTGCAGTCAGCACATAACCTAAACACATTATCACATAGTTATATCTGTTATTGGAACATAAACAAACACTTATACCGACAAATTATATAACTCCAGATCAATTTCTGAAATATTTCGGTGTACCGACGACTTTATCAGATAGTTATCGAGTCTAAAACTCTATTTTGTAGTTCAATAGATGTAAATATCAGTCATATTATTTTTAAATGACTTATAATAATTTTTAAACATTTATTATAATTTATCATGATTTTTCAAACACCGGAATCATTATTAAATGATTTAAATATTAAATAATCATATTATCATTAATATTTAATTAGTATTAAACTATTAATAAAACCATTGCCAAAATATTAAAGTTATTTATAATAACTCAAAATATTTTTAAAACATTTTTTATTACCCTTTAATGATTTTTAAAACATTTAAAATCATTTTTAAATAATTACTATTAATATTAATTATTAATGTATTTTCTATCAAAATATTAAAAGTCATTAATTATAACTTAAAATATTTTTAATTCATTTATATCCTTTTTAAAAGATTTTTAAATTAATAAAATTATTTTTAAACTATTTATTTAACATTATTATTAAATAACTCTAATATCATTTAATATTAAATTATTAATGAAATTTACCTTTAAATAATAAAATTTATATTTTATAACTTAAAATATTTTTAACCTATTTATTTGCATTTCAAATGTTTTTTATAATATTAAAAAAATTAATTTATTTATTTAATGTAATTATTAAATAAATATAAATATCATTAATATTAAATAATTAATGAAATTTACATTAAAATATTAAAAGTTATATTTTATAACTTAAAATATTCTTAAATACCTTATTATCATTTAAAATGATTTTTAATATAATAAATTCATTTTTAATTAATTTATTTAATGCATTTATTAAATAAATTAAATACCAATAATATTTAAATAAATACTAATATTTATGGAAAATATGCCAAATTATTAAAAGTTAATTTTTATAACTTAAAATAATTTTTTAAAATAATTTTTGTAATTTTCAGAAATTAATTTCTATTTTTTATTGATTTTTAGAAAATAAAATTAAATAAACTGTCGCTATAGCTTTTAGCGACAAAAAGTGTAGCCTTTGGTGTTCTTGAGCCTCAAGAACATTCAAAGTCAGTGATAAAGGTTCCTACTTTGACTCATAATAATTCCCTGTCTAAATTGTTTATAGGCATGGTAAGACATGGATCATGTAGTATTGTTGTAATACTACATGCATCAATCATAAACAGGATCAAAACATAACATAGTTGTAAGATCTAGAGGCTTAAACTTTCTGTCAGACGTGTTCATCATGTTTCTGGGTTGCCCAGAATCTCAAGTCATGGCCGGTCAACGTTCTTTGTGGCCTTATTCCAGTCAATTAGTTCATGTTAAAGGTGTTCTAGACGTCGGGTTGTATAGAGAAACTAACATAGAACATGTTTTGAACAATAGTAAAGTCTAAACATCATTAATCAGAAAGATCTAAGCCATTGAAAAGGCTGTTAGAGCTGTTCTTCATTTTTTGGGTTACCCAGAAATGAAGAACAGTTCGTGAGGCCTACTTTGGGCTTCCACAACTTGCTGTTCTTGTAACATTTTTGTGATCTAATGAGTCCAGTGTGTAGCCAACATGTAACTGAAGAGATCCATTACAAAACATCAATAAAACAACAACACAATACAAGATCTATGCTGGTCAAACCCTGTTAGAGATCACGTTCTTGAGTTTTCTGGGTTACCTAGAAACTCAGTTTGTGATCATCTGGCCTGCTTTGACCAGCCACTGACTTCAACCTATTTGATATTTAGGAGATTTTAAGGCATAAACATGTAGTCCATACACCATACAACAATCTAGATACAACATCAGAATCAAAGTAACAAGAACAAGCAAGATCTGGGCCCATGAACTTGCTGTCAGAGCTTTCTGGGCAAGTTCTGGGTTTTTCCAGATTTGGAAAGTAATGGTCGATCAACTAGGTTTCACCAGCCATAACTTTTAATCTGTTCATGATCTGGGCTTGATTCAAGTTTCAGATCAAAGATCTCACAACATACTACAAATACAAACCTTTAAACAAAAAAACATAAACAAACTGAGATCTATGGGACCTGACATTTGGTTGTCAGACCATATTTCTCAGTTTTCCAAATTTTGAAAAACATCAAATTCGTGCATTTAAATGTTATGAATCTATCATATGCCAACCCAGATCACTTATATATACTACATATAACATATTCTAACACTCAAACATAACATCTCTAACACATCAAGCAAGATTAGATTCTAGGTTAGGGTTTTATACCTCACTTAAACAAATTTTGATTCTAGTCTCCTGATCTGATCTAGGTGTAATAGACGCTTTATTTGGGACTGAATTTCCTATAATTTTCGTGGGTGAGGAGAGAGAGAGTCTAAGTTGAGTATATGATGAACAAATGAGGCTTGAATAAGACTTTTTCTCTCTCTTGATCTATATATATGTTGAATGTATATGAATTGACTGGGATATATGGCTGAGTTGTGTTGATATCAGTCACATGGCAATCTTGGTGGTTTACCAACTCAATTATATGGCTAGATCTACAAGTTATCTCAAATAATGCAAGAGAGGTATTTATGTCATTTGGCTTGTAAATTTAATGGCCATTTTGTCATTTACCCCAACCCTTAGGGTTTGAAAAATATGGATTTTCTAGGATTTTGTAAGTAATGTTTAAAAATGAAAATTTAAAGTTTCTAAAAATGGAAAATTAGTGTTCCCTAATTAGATTAGGTTTTCTAATTACCTAAAACATGATAATTAGGTTTAGGTTTTACTAATTATAATTAAGATTGCTAATTTAGCAATTAGGGCTCCAATTTGATAATTAGGGTTACTAATTTTAGAAATTAGGGCTTCTAACAATTTAGGGTTTCCAAAAATTAATTAGAATTTTCCTAATTAGGATTAAAAGTTATAATACTAATCATTAATCACATAACACAATTACTAAACAGATTTCAAAGTCTCATTTGACTTCAAAACTAGGGTTTATCAATTAACAATTTAGGATTTCTAATTTCACGATTAGGGTTTTGAGTCAATAATTAGGGTTTACCTAATTAGCACTCATTTTTATAAAAACTGTCATTAATCACATATCACAATTTCTTATCGATCTTAAACTCCGGTTTGAGTTTCAAATCAAAGTACTACTAGGTTTTCTACTGATATATCATAATTGACCAACCATTATCGGTCTACACATATATAGTACATATTTATAACACTGAAATATAATTAATATTATATTATTATTCTCATTCATTGATCAAAATTCAAAATTAGGGTTTGGATTCTATATCTGATTTATCTTGCATATATAACATTATTAATTAAGTTAAAATAATTAACTTAAATAATCTGAACTAAAATTCATATAATAAAATAGTAATTATAATAATTCCAATAATCATTTCATATATTATTTAAATAATATATAATCATATTTTCATAGAAAATAAATAATAAAAATATTTTTACTACAAAATTAATTATAAAAAATATATTTTATAATGGTCAATAATTCTAAGAAAATTATTTGAAATTATTCATGTAATAAATAAATTTTTATTTATCACATGAATACATAAGCTTTACCTTATACATATTCCCACCTTTAAAATAAAAAAAAATAAAAAAATTTATACGCAAATTTTTTGATTTAATTATATAGAAAATATCGGGTTATTACAGTGCATACTACTTTCAATCTCCCACTTGCACTAAAACCAATCGACATGGTATCTCATACCCTTCTTTTCTAAGTGACGATTATCCTGCTGTTGGATAAGCTTTAGTTAATGGATATGTAATGTTGTTCTTGAGAGTTCACTATCTATATAGTGATTTTCCATCTTTCTATGATTCTTATAATCAAATGAAAGTGTCACAACACATGTTTAGATCCAAGATGAGACTTAGTAACTATTCCTAATTCTGTAATAAACTTTCCATCCAAACAATAACTTGTAGCTTCATTTATAGCTATATACCTCATCTTTATTACTTAACCAACAACTCTTTGCTGTTTGGAACCTTTCTAATTTCACTGCACCACCTTTCAAGGTAACGTTTTACCTTAAAGTGGATTTTCTGTTGTCTTGGTCTGTCTGAAAAACTTGAATCTGTTAAGCCTTCTAGTTTTAATTCAGACCCACCATAAATATGATCACATTCTTAGTGTTGGTAAAGTACTTTAAGATGTTTTTCACTGTCTCACAGTGAACTTCTCTAAAATATGACTGATCAACATCAGGTCTCGTACATTTCATTACATACATGATAGTTACTCATGCGATCTCTCTTTTATGAGTCTATGGGGACCATTAAGAGAGATACACTCCAGGGCTCATCAACATGAGACATCTCTCTTAGAGTTTGTCATGCTAAACAACTTTAGCATCAAATGAATATACATTCATTGGGTTAAGCCGAGCATCCTTTTAAATCTATCTATATAGATTTAGATCCCCAATTACGATACTCTTCCCAAATCATTCATTGAGGAATGCTTAGACAACTTTATCTTTACTAATTGTAGCATTGGTATGTCATTCCTTATCCGTAGTATATCAACATATAATACTAGGAATGTCACGACGCTCCCACTGACCCTTTTTTACACACTAGGTTCATTCTTGTTTTTGATAAAATCAAACTCTTTTGATTGTCTCATCAAAACGAATATTCCATATTTGAGAAGCTTGCTTCAATCTATTTCTCTGAGTGTCTACAACTCTTACCTCATCGCATGTAACTGGATCATCATCTTCTATGATACGTACTTCATCATCATCATCCATGATGTATCCATACCTCCCAGGTATCTTCGCTACTATTCTAGATTTACGATTCAGTTATGGTACAATAGTTCTATCTATAAGTTCCTCTTATTTGACTTATAGTGTTTTGTGGTTCTTGAACTCTTCAAGATCTATTATCCTCCCACTAGCCCCTTCAATGATAAACACATTTATCTTAGAAGGTAACATGTTTCGTAACAAACACCTTTATTGAGTAGGATTATAGAACATATGTACCCTACACTTACTTTAGGATGTTCCATAAATCTGCACTTGTCAAATCTTGTCCCAAACTTATTCCTTTGAAACATTTTCACATAAGTTGGACAACCCCTTAGCTTAACATACTTAAGATTAGGAATCCTCCATGTCCATAACTCTTATAGAGTCTTGGGGTCAAATTTTGAGGTTACCTTTTTTGTAGATATGCAACCATTTCTAGGGCATGACCCCAGAAGGATACTCGAATGTCGATAAAATCATTATGGATCGTACCATATCCAACAAGATACGATATTTCCTTTCAGATACATCAATCAATTATTATGTATCAGGAGGCGTCCATTATGAGAAAACCATTTGAGATGATCTAGAAACTTATTGCACAAGTATTTATTCCTTGATCTAATCAAAGAATCTTAATACTTTGCCAATTTATTTCACTTCTGAATTCTTTAAACCTTTCAAATAATTCACACTTGTATTTCCGTAAATAGACACATTCAACTCTTTGAATGATTATCTCCTTTTCTTATACTAGTTTGTTCAATTTACAAAATAATTTTTCACGTAAGTCAAGTATACAAAATCCATTAAGTAATATTCTAGTTCTATACAAAATATTATTATTATAAATAGAACAACAATTGTTCTTAAATATAATACTAAAGATTTCACTGTCCAACAACAAAAATGGAAACAATGTTTCTGACGAGAACTCAAATACAATAACAACTTATTGGCTTAATAGACTTTTCTGTAGGCAATGCTAAACAATAAGTTCATATGACTAATGTAGCAACTGCGACACCCCCAAATGCGGGTACTTCAATTTTCACAGGATTTTATATTCACTGTCCAAACATTATGTATCTATCTACCCATAATAAATGAAAAACAAACCATAAATAGATATAAATAAATCCTCTCCTTATGGAGTTACAATATCTGAATATAAATACGTCAATCTCAGGTCATACTAACTTTAAATCTCAAATGCGAAAACATAAACAAATATTAAGTCTTATACAATTTAAACATAAGTCTGAAATATAACATAACAAATAAACAACAAGTCTTCATCACATGTTAATCTTGCCCTTGCCTTTGCTAGTATAAGGCTCGTCGGACCTTTCATTATTAACTTCAATGTTATTATTACGTAAGAGTGAGCATGATTGCCCACAAGTATAATAATATAGCAATAAAATAATAACATGCAAATGAATCAAAGACTTCTGAAATAAGAAAACTCGGCTTTTGAATCAAGAATAAATAGCAAAAATCAAAAGAACTTATGAGGGTCATAAGACCTTGAACTATGTCCTAGGTTGTCAAGTGTTTATACTTAAAACCTTTAATAGTCATAAGATTATGGACTCTTCTTCTCGCACTTAGGGGGATCAGCCCTTAGTACCATACTGTGCACAATATCTTAACGGTAAAGCATAATTAATCCCCTATAACAGGGTTGTTCATCTCAATTTGACCTTAAAGTCCGCACCAAAGGAAGTTTGGCTTGGATAAGCTTCACAATGGTTCTGAAATTTAGAACGTTCATCAACTATGGACTAGTCGAATCAATAATGGTTCGTTAGTCTTACAAGGTTCAACAATAATTAATATTCAATTTGAATAATAAAATTCAAGATGTATACAATCGAATAAGTATTATATAACAGGAATCATGCTTTTAAAGAATGATAGCATCAAATATGAAATCTTGACTTGAACAATAATAAACAAGATAGAATAAGGAACTTGCTTTATGTAAAGAAACAAAGTTTAGGAACTTGCCTCGTGCGTAGGCTAAACGATTACTACTTCCGTTCACCACAAGTCCTACACACATACCATATGTATTCACGACATTCATTAGTTACATTTTCACTTAATTATTTAATATAACTCCACTTTATTTAATAAATCATCACCCTTCTAATTTAATTACTTAATTAAATTAGAATATTTTCATTCCATTATTATTATTACACTCGAATAAATTATTTCATAATAATTTCCATCAAATATTTATTTCATTCCATAAATATCTCAATTAAAATATTTATTTTATTTTATAAATATTTTAATAATAATTTCCATTGAAAATTTATTTTATTCCTTAAATATCTCAATTAAAATATTTATTTTATTTTATAAATATTTTAATTATAATTTTCATCGAATATTTATTTTATTCCATAAATATTTCAACTAAAATATTCATTTTATTTGATAAATATTTTAATAATAATTTCCTTCGAATTTTTATTTTATTCCATAAATATCTCAATTAAAATATTCATTTTATTTGATAAATATTTTATTTTTTTATTTTTTATTTTTTGATTTGTTTTGGCCCGCCGGGGCGGGGTAATTTAGTTTGGTAACGCCCGCCGGGGGCGGGGTTACCCAGGCTCAGTTTCTGCAATTTCTGCAGTTTTTGCTGTTCTGCAGTTCTCGAACACATAACAAGGTCAATGTATGCCAAAAAAATCTCACACGAGTTCAACCGTGAAGAACACAAAGCAGGGCCATAACTTTCAATTTCATTGTCCATACATTAATTTAAGCATACCCAGATACTGTAATTCATATATGATCATTACCCAACCTTTCTAACATAATTTTAACAACTTAATTCATACAATTACTTGAATCAAATCACATAATTTCACTATTCTTATGAAAAACTCTATTTTTAATATTATTAACGAATCAACCACTGCGAACTCGTTTTTTGACCAAATCAGTCCGTTTAAATTTCGTTCTTTTCGTTTTTACATGTATAAACGAAATCATTCATCAATTTACCGATTAATATGCAATTTAAACATAAATTTTTGTACTTATAAGCCATATTCATATATTTTTCTCTGTAAAACTATAAAATTCCAATTTGAACATGATTTCGTGGATTAATTACTCTAAAACACATATAGATCATATATAATTGAATTATACAGGTTAATAAACATATACAATATCATAGATTTAATAATTAGCCATGAAAATTCAATTACAGAAAGTTAAAAGCCAATTTTCATGAAAAACTTTAATAACGTAAATTAAAACTTGAGTTTAAGGGTTTACCCTTGATTACTCTACTTGGATTACACAAGGACGATAATAACTTCTTTAATTTTTCACACTTCTTCTTCTTCTATCTCACAGACCCTCAATTTTTCTTCTTTTTTTTCTCTGAACTTGTTTTCCAGACTTGAAAAGAAAATAAAAGAATGCGTATATAATTATAGATAAACTGATGTAGTTGTGGTCAGTTAATCCCTTAGTGGGTTAACTAGCCAACTTTTCTTATGGCCACGTTTGGCTAGCCTTTAAAAGGCTCATTTCCATTTATTTTAATTTACTTATTTATTATATACTTTAATAATGTCACACCTATTTAAATAATTAATCAATATCTTATTTAATTCAATTAAATATAATAATTTCACATTAAATCGCATAGTCACATAATTAAATTCTCATTTATTAATTATGTCAATTATTGAATCTCTAATTAATTATTAAATTAATTAGAATAACATTATGCTTATTAATTAATTCATTTAATCAAATAAGCTCAATTAAATACATACTTCGAATATAAAAATTCTCCACATTAATTTAATCAATGTAACACATATAATTAAATTAATCTTCCACAAATTCATTAATTAATTATTTAATCCAATAATTAAATCATCAAAAAATATTTATTTAATTTAATAAATATTCAAATTAAATTACAAAAATCTCGTTCGTCACATCTTTCCCCCCTTAAAAGGATTCTGTCCCCAGACTCACAACTCAATCAATTCGTCCCATTACATTCACTCCCCTTACAAAGATTTTATCCCCAGAATCGTTTACACATAAATTAAGCAAATAAATGTGGGTAATTCTTCATCATATGTTCTTCGAGTTCTCACATAGCTTCTTCAGCATTCTGATTCCTCTAAATTACCTTAACTGAAGGTATTACTTTATTTCTGAGAACTTGCTCTTTCCTATCAACAATCTGAACAAGAATTTCTTCATAGGACAAGTCTTTCTCAAAATGTAGGGGTTCATATTCAATCGCATGCTTGTAATCGGGTTTGTAGGGTCGTAAAACTGAAACATGGAAGACATTGTGGACATTCTCGAGCGCCGGAGGTAAGGCTACCTCATACACAACCTCTCCAATCCTTTACAGTACCTCAAAGGGTCCAATGAACCTTGGGCTTAATTTTCCCTTCTTTCCGAACCTGATCTTTCATTTACAGGGAGAGACTTTCAAAAATTTATAACTACTCGATTCAAACTCAATATTTTTACAATATGGATTGGTATATTTCTTCTGCCTATCTTGAGCTGCTACCAGTCTTGTTCGGATCACTTTGACTATCTCTGTTGTCTGCTGTACCAGTTCTGAACCTAGTAATTATCTCTTGCCAACTTCATCCCAGTATAGCGGAGTTCTGCGCTTTCTGTTGTACAACGCTTCATAAGGCGGCGTGCCAATACTAGCGTGATAACAGTTGTTATAGCCAAACTCTACAAGCAGTAGATGATCATCCCAATTTCCTTTAAAGTTCATTATACAAGCTCTTAACATATCTTCTAATGTCTGAATCATTCTTTCACTCTGCCCGTCTGTCTGAGGGTGATATGTCGTACTCATTCTCAATTGCGTACCCATGCATTCTTGTAGTCGTTTTCAGAAGTTCGATGTAAAGCGTGGATCCCTATCGGAAACAATTGACACTGGAACTCCGTGCCTCAAAACAATCTCTTTTACATATAATTTTGCCAACTGGTCTAAGTTAAATTTGATTCTGATCAGAAGGAAGTGTGCAGATTTTGTCAGTCGGTCAATGATAACCCATACTGTGTCATAGCCTTTCTAAGTTGTCGAAAGGCAAACCAAGAAATCCATCGTAATATGTTCTCATTTCCATTCTGAGATTTCTAAAGGTTGTAGCAACCCACTCGGCCTCTGATGCTCTACTTTCACTTTCTGGCATGTCAGACAGTTAGCAACACACTCTGCAACATCTCATTTCAAATTTGGCCACAAGAAATGTTGTCGAAGATCTTGGTACATCTTGGTACTACCAAGGTGAATCGAATACCGTGAGCTATGAGCCTCGCTCAAAATATCTTCCTTAATCTCTGTTACTAGCGGTACCCAAACTCTACTCTCAAATCTCAGTATTCCCTCGCTGTCTATTTTGAACCTCGGTTCGGTTCCTTCGGATATTTTCTTTTTCTCCTTCTCAAATTCTTCGTCCTGAAATTGAGCCTCTTTAACTGTATCCAGTAAAGTTGTATCATCATGCATCTGAAACAGCTTCTCATCAATCTCCATAGGATACTTCACTTCCAATTCCAAATTCTCCATCACTGAAATTAGCTCCTCCTAAGTGATCAACATCATTAATTTCTCCCGACCCTTTCTACTTAAGGCGTCGGTAACCACATTTACTTTACCCGGATGGTATAAAATTTTGCAATCACAGTCTTTAATTAACTCCAGCCACCTTCTCTGGCGCATATTCAAATCTTTCTATGTAAAAATATATTTTAGACTCTTGTGGTCTGTATATATTTCACACTTCTCTCTATAAAGATAATGTCTTCAGATTTTCAAAGTAAATACCACTGTAGCTAATTCTAAGTCGTGGGTTGGATACCCCTTCTCATAGTCCTTCAATTGTCGTGACGCATACGCAATGACCCTGCCGTTTTGCATAAGCACACAGCCCAGTCCTTTATGCGACGCATCACTATAATCCACAAAATTTCTTGTATCATCCGGAAGAGATAACACAGGTGTTGTACTCAACCTCTTCTTAAGTTCTTGAAAGATTTCCTCACACTTCTCCATCTAAACGAATTTTACAGCTTTCCTAGTCAAATTCCTCAGCGGAGTTGTAATCTTGGAAAAGTCCTGAATGAATCTTCTATAATAACCTGTCAATCCAAGAAAACTTCTTACTTCCAACGGCGTTTTCGGTTGATCCTAGTTCATCACAGCTTCGACTCTAGAGGGGTCTACCAAAATTCTGTCATTATCAATCACATGTCCAAGAAATTGTACCCTTTCAATCCAAAATTCACACTTCGAAAATTTGGCGTACAAGTTCTCTCTTCTCAATGCCTCTAACGTTACTTTCAAATGCTCTACGTGTTCTTCCTTAGTTTTCGAATATACCAAAATATCATCAATAAAGACAACTACGAATTTGTCCAAAAATTGTTTGAATACTCTGTTCATGAGGTCCATAAATGCTGTAGGCGCATTTGTTAGACCAAATGACATCACCAAAAATTTATAGTGACCATATCGAGTCCTAAATGTTGTCTTTGGCACATCCTCTGGCCTCACCTCCAATTCGAACATGACTTCATGGATTAATTACTCTAAAACACATATAGATCATATATAATTGAATTATACAGGTTAATAAACATATACAACATCATAGATTTAACAATTAGCCATGAAAATTCAATTACAGAAAGTTAAAAGTCAATTTTCATGCAAAACTTTAATAACGTAAATTAAAACTTGAGTTTAAGGGTTTACCCTTGATTACTCTGCTTGGATTACACAAGGACGATAATAACTTCTTTAATTTTCCACGCTTCTTCTTCTTCTATCTCATTAACCCTCTATTTCTCTCTTTTTTTTCTCTCTGAACTTGTTTTCCAGACTTGAAAAGAAAATAAAAGAATGCGTATATAATTATAGATAAACTAACGTAGTTGTGGTTAGTTAATCCCTTAGTGGGTTAACTGACCATCTTCTCTTAGGGCCACGTTTGGGTAGCCTTTAAAAGGCTCATTTTCATTTATTTTAATTAACTTATTTATTATATAGTTTAATAATGTCATATCTATTTAAATAATTAATTCATATCTTATTTAATTCAATTAAATATAACAATTTCACATTAAATCACATAGTCACATAATTAAATTCTCATTTATTAATTATGACAATTATTGAATCTCTAATTAATTGTTAAATTAATTAGAATAACATTATGTTTATTAATTAATTCATTTAATCAAATAAGCTCAATTAAATACATACTTTGAATACAAAAATTCTCCACATTAATTTAATCAATGTAACACATATAATTAAATTAATCTTCCACAAATTCATTAATTAATTATTTAGCCCAATAATTAAATCATCGAAAAATATTTATTTAATTTAATAAATATTCAAATTAAATTACAAATATCTCGTTCGTCACTGCAACATTTGCTTCATTTTCCACACATAGGATTACTTATCTTTGTTTAGCTTTCTACTTCTGTTTGGTCCCTTCATAAATCTATATTTATGATAACCAAAGTTGGTATCCAATACCCAAGTAGAACCTTGACTTAAAAAAAATTATTTTAAATCATGAACAAAATTGTATTTGTAATCGAAACTTCACTAAGCTTCTTCTGGTTAGCCTCTGCAAGATGTTTCTTGCAGTTTCTTTCCAGTGTCCAGGCTTGCAATTGTATTAGTTTTGTTCTTATTATCCTTTGTTTGTTATGTTTCTATTTACCTTCTTTGAATCGTTCTTCTTTTTAGAAGATCATTTGACCCCTACCAGTAAGTCATGTTCTTTCTTAGTTGGAAAGTGACTCTCAGGGGTTTTTCAACATGTTAAACAAATCAGCGAAGCTGATATCTAGCTTGTTCATATGAAAAATTCACAACAATTGTGAAAAGAGTTCGGGAGTGAGTGTAAGATCAAATCTTGGCTCAACTCTCCGTCCATGACAAAACCCGTTGTCCTAATTATTCAATCAAATTGATTATGTTAAGGACTTTTGTCTGTACTGTAGTGTCATCGATCATTCTAGATCGAAAAAGCTCCTTAGATATCTGATATCTATCAGTCCTACTTTCCTCATCATCAACTACTTGATGTGTAGGAATATAGTAAGATCATCCATAGTTTCATGTTGACGTTGAAGCTCATTACTCATGGATGCGAGCATGATGCATTGAGCCAACTGTGCATCATCTTGCCACTTTTTAAAAGTAGCAATCTCTTCCTCAGAGGTTTTATTTGCAACCTTTGCAGGGATAGGCGTATTAAGGACATAAGATAGCATTTCGTGAATAGTACTCCGTGAATAGTATTTCGGGAATAGTAACCCCGTAAATAGTACTCCGATATGAAAAAGTTAAAACTTATCAAGAATGCTCAGAACAATATTTTCATACAAAGATACTAGATGAAGCGCAAATATCAAGGATATTTTACTAATTTCATGGAGTATAGAAGTCAAACATTTAACAAAATGAGTGTAGAATTCGAAATCTGAAACGAAATAATATTACTTACATACTACAGAGTATGGAAGAAAGTATTATTTCATACGAATACTGAACAAAAATAATATCATTTACCTTAAAAAGAAGAGTATTCCGACTAGTATAGCGGGGATATTCTTGAAAAAAACTTTCACTATTTTCTACGCTCAAAGCTTCTTAAAACTATAAAGAAATACGCTCAATATTATAGAAGAAGAATTCTCTGATTCTGGTGTGATTTTCAATTCTAACTAAGCATCCTATTTATAGGAGAATGGAAGAATACTATTTAGAAATTTTATTCAAGGACTGCACAGTAGGAATTCAACGAATTCTTCACGGGCGAAACCGAAGAAATTTTTGATTTTACTATTCATTACTGTACAATAAAATATTCTAATTAAACAAAAACTTTAAATAAAATATAATATATATATATATATATATATATATATATATATATATACTAAATAACTTTCTACCGATTAATTTGAAAAATGGGCAAATGGGGGATCCAAATAATAAGCAAAATTTATAACAAATACCTCATAAAAAATTCCCTCAATATTTTTAACAACATTTATTCATATTATTATAACTCGCAATATTAACAACCAGATCGTTCCCAAGAAAGAGGGGGCTTTCCGATAAGGATTTCTCCCTATTGGCGCGTAATTAGGTGACCAAACCCCTTTCCTCGACACAACTTTTTAGACATTGTTAATTATGCAGATAATAATTTGAATAATTTGTTATCTCAATTATTGATTTAATAATATAAAAGATTGACAATAATTGAATCAAATAACGTGATATACTATACAGCAATTACTATAGTAATAATTGAGTATAACTGAGTGACTTTTTACGTAAGCATCAATAATCAATATTGTGTGCTACTATGCAACCACGCGTATTACTGTATTTTTACCACCGGGTATTTCAACCGTTAACTGTAAAACTTTTGTCGTTATTTTCATAAAAAGTTATTTCTGTCGTTTTTTAACTCCGACAATAATTTTATTGTGGGGTCCACCAATGATTTTATCGTTGTACGAATATTCCCTGTTAAAACGAATATTCCCCGACCAATCGAATATTATATAACAACTCGCATACTTTGCAAAATTTATAAATATTACCCACAACTATAACATTATATCAAATCCACATCATAATATTCAAAAATATATTTCTAGAAAAATTAAACTTTATTTATGCAAATTCGGGTCTTACAATAGTAATTTAGACATTATAAAATTCTGTAATTAAATTTATAATTAACAACTTTCTAGCATACATTCTTTTATTAATTACCAAAATAAATTAGGTCTTATTTTAAATTGGTATCTCTCACTATTTTCTTCAAACTATATTACCCTCAATTTATATAGTTCGGCGATATCTAATTAAAGATATGCTAGTGAGAATAAGGATTTCATTTCAAATGTATATAGCCTTGTGTGTGCACAACAAACTATATATAAATAAATAGGTAGACAACTCTTGTCAATTACATCAATTATACAATTCCTTGTATTTTGCCTCTTAGATCATAATGGTCAAATGTGTGCACATCCGAACTAAAATGATCTATGTTAAGTCATACCTAGCACTCCATATATTCAAAAGAAAAATATTGTTCTTGTGTGTGCACAACAAAATATTTAACACTTGCCTTGTGTGTGCACAACAAACTCATATTAAATATTTAATACTCTATTATTTTACCATGTTAGAAGGCGACGTTCGATATTCCAAATATCATTGAACATTACAACTTAATATAATTTATTTGTGGGTTTTGTTATTAATTTGTCTAATCTTGTTTAGCATGCATGCATGCATGCACACACACACACACATACATATATATATATATATATATATATATATATATATATATATATATATATATATATATATATATATAGTATAAGTATGCACATATATAATACTATATTCTACCCGGATTGATTATGGACTTTATTCTAGTTTGGTTCACTAGAGCCACCAAGTGAACCAAAAGGTCAAACCTAGGGTGCAAGAATTAAATTTGAATATAACAATTACATTTAAAACTCGGGCTCCATTACAAACGGGTCTTCAAGCGCTCCTTGCTCCTTGATCTTCAATTCTTCAAAATAATTCTAACTATTCTTATTATAAAACAATTTAAAATAAATAAAAACCTTGATCAGTAGTCAAGGGAAAATACATAGGAGGGAGATAGAATTTACCTTAAGAAAGACTTAGATAACACGAGGTACGCAGACCCCATTTAATAAAACACATACATTTATGCATCTAACTAAAATAAAATCCAATCACATTGGTCAATAGTTCATAATCAATCTCATTTATTATCATACACATCTACATATGCATCAATAAATAAATTCATCTCATGAATAATAAACATTCAATATATATATTGATATCATTTAATGGGGCAAATTTAGTTAGCATAAAATTTAATTTTGAATCAAAATAAACTTCTTTATTTTAATCCAAATTTAAATCAAAATAAATCTCTTTTATTTTAATTTTTCCAATTTTTGAATAAAAAAAATTATTTTATTTTAATCAAATTCTTTAATCAAAATAAACTCATTTATTTTAATTAATTTTAGAATCTAATTCCAAGTAAAAAAAACTCCTTTATTAAAGGAAACACGGATTCTCTTTCCTATTCACAAATAAACTCTTTTATTTTGAATAATATGAAATCTTATTCCATATCTAAATAAACTTATTTATTTAAAGAAATACGGATTCTCTTTCCTATTCACAAATAAACTCATTTATTTTGAATAATATGAAATCTTATTACATATTTAAATAAACTCCTTTATTTAAGGAAATATAGAATCCAATTTCAATTCCAATTAGTTATCATGAAATCCAATTCCAACTCTAATTAGTTACCATGAAATCCAATTTTAAGATTAAAATAAACTCTTTATTTTAATTATAAAATTATTAAGAATATTATATATATATATATATATATATATATATATATATATATATATATAAAAGTACGGTATCATTCTGAAACATGCTTCTTGAATAATGGTTTTTTTTATTTTATATTTTTAAAAACCAAATTTTGTACCAACAATAATGCCCAATTAAATTGTTTTAAACACATATCAACATACATATCGAATTTGAACAATTAATAATTCGTATAAAGGTTTGGCTCTGATGCCACTGTTAAGTTTGTAAGATTCATGAACGCAATCAAATTGCACAAACTATGCGAAAACGTGATAAAATTGAGTTTTAAAATTTTACAAACCATATACCCGGATCATCCTTTATGCACAATTATTAATTAAACGAAAAGACAAAGAACAAGAATTATACCCTTGAAGATTCGAGTTTCCTCATGTTCAAGTTCGCCTCCAAATCCTTTCGCGTTCAACTTGAATCCACCGGGTTTGGTTCCTTCCTTTGATTAATGTTAGCCACCCAAGTGTTTGGCCTCTAGAGGTGATCCACCAAGGAAGAAAAAAGATTCAAGAAGATGGGTGTTTGGCAAAACATAGTTTTTCTATCTCTCATTGAAAAGGGTGTACTCTCCCAACTATTAGAATTACGTCTGTTGTAAAAATATCAGCCACCTCACCCATAATAAGACTCTTTTTATTTATAGATGTAGGCAACCCTCCTTAATAATTAAGGAATTGAGTTTTATTTTAATTAATAATACTCATTTAATTAATTAGACTCCTAATCTTATTAGGAATAATTAATTAAACTCTTTTAATTAATTAGTCTTCTAATACTATTAGGAATATATGAGAGTACTTTTATTAATTAATTCTCAAACTCCTTTAGAAATTAAATAATAATAATAATAATAAGACTCCCCTTATTAAATTATATTTAATATTTCTAAAATATTAGGCTATTTAATTTATTCTATCACCATAGATTAAATTAAATATACTTAACTTATTATTACGATTATGCAATTAATTTCTTAAATAATTATTCTTCCTTTTATGGTGTGACCCTTTAGGTTATCAATATTAAACCGGTTGTAAATAAATCAATTAGAACAATTCTAATCTTATTTAAATAAATAAATTAAACTATTAATTTATTTAAATAAATAATATTTATTCTACAATAGGGATAGGTCTCCCTAGCGATTAACGACTTTCCAGATAATATAGATTTCAACATAATCATAAAAGAACCTTTGAGTAAATAGTTACCGTACAATTCAATCCTTCCACCATACAATGTCCCAATTAAAATTAAGACATGAAATTACTGTCAAGTCTTATTTTATTTAATTATATGTATTTCGACTCTTAAATGCACAACTCCAAATAATACAAATTAGAAACTCATTTCTAATTTCATTTTGCCTTCGCCAAGAACTACTGGGTTGTCATTTATCGAATCACATAGGACATTTCTCTTTTTTTACTTGAAGTGGTAGATTCTTTATTGATCATATATTATCTCCATGTACGACTTATTATACCCAAACATACCCTTTGATATACCTTAAGGGTCTTAAGGAATAAGTCAAAGTATAATTCATCATACACAAGATACTATGATGATCTCAAGTTCAAGGATTACTTGTACTATTATCACTACAGGAATTCCTATTGACAGACAAGTAAAACTACATTAGGTATTCCTTAGCGAGCCACATTCAGTGAACTTATTCTCCAATAAGCACCTACATACTTGTTTTAGTGTCTCCACTCAAATGATCATAAGATCAATCATCCTTATCCAATGAGCGAGTAACGTATGTACCAATCAATCCGGATTCACTAATCCCCTTCTTAGTAATCCATCGATTGGGAACTATTTTAGTTTTAAGCTTTCTAAGAATTTAGATCTCATTAGAATGATCATCTTCATTATTCTAAAAGCATTACTTAAAACTATGGGTTTATCATATATTAAAAAGCAGCATCATGTAGATAATTAAAAGCCTTTAATAAATTAATACTTTTTATTAATAAATGAATAAGATTGTTATAAAGTATATGCTTTATCATCAAACATGATTGGCTTGTGTGCATACTACTTTCAATATGAGGGATGGGTGTGGCAGGCCGCCGGAAAATGGCCCTCGTAAGCATCTTCGTATAGAAAAACTGATGATGGCACCCACGTCGATGAGAAAGTCTTGTACGATTGCATACAAAAAAAAGTATCTTCTCATTTGTCACCTCTGACGTATGTGTGGACGGGAATAGCTTGGCGCACATGAACGCGTACCATATTTTACCATAGCGGCTTAAGTCCTTGTTGTTGAAGATGGTGCCCCCTTTTCAGCCCTTGACCAATGTGGTGCCCATCTTTGTTATTTCAGTCAAAATGGCCTCATAGTCGGGATCGCGGTCACGTAAATAGGCATACTGGCATTCCACAGGAACTCGCAGATGGTAGTACCCGTTAATGGCGTCAACACTGAAAGGTACTTGCTTGCCTCTCACGAATGCTATGAAAGGGGCCTTATCCTCTGCATTGGTATAGAATTCCTTCACTACATTGACGATTGCTGGCTCTAGCTCGTCAGTGAACTTATCCCACCCTTTTTCATATATTTATCTTTTCATTTCTCCATCTACGTTGTCGGGTGTCAAGCCGCGCTCTGGGGTTAGTGCCTTAGTCACTAGATAGTCATTGCGGTCAGCGGCGTTGGCACCGATAAACTTTCTCCTGGCAAAGGCCCGAGTCTGTGGTGTGGACCCAAAACTCTCGCCTCGCTGTCGTTTTGCTGTTGGTTTTGGTGCCATGATACTGGAATGGATGAACTCTAGCCACAATCCCCATAAACTTTACTTAAGCAATCCGTCGAACACGTGGTGTGCACGACTCACGATACCCCCCAAATTTGTAATAGCACTTCAAGTATGGTGATAAGTGATGAGGAATTGGAAGAACTAACCGCTTACCCTCAATGTATTGACAAGTTGGTTGAATATCCCCTCTCTTTTTGCTGTCAAAAATCGCACTATAGGAACCCTAACTCTTGTATGACTGAACTTGTATGAATGGAGATGAAGTTATGGTGTAGTTAGGGGTTTAATTTATAGGGGGAGATATAGTGTAGAGATGTAGTGGGTTAAAGTAGTGGGTAAGTGGGAATGATGTGAGATAATGGGCTAATTGGGGTATGGGAGTCGTGGTTTGCAGTCAAGCTTCAAGGAATTTGAAGTGGAGAATATGGTATGAATGTTGTAACTGCCGAACTGTGAACTCTTCAGGTTCTCGTACCCCAGCCCCAACGGGGGGTAATACACTATAGATGCCCACCCCGGTGGGGGGTATTCTGCTTTCGGCTCAAGACCCCCACCCCGGTGGGGGTGTCCTTTGTTAATTTTCTGGGGGGTCTACTGTTTTTGGGTCAAGAACCTCGCCCCGACGGGGGGTTCCTTCATAAAATGTTCGCCCCGGTGGGGGGGTACACTGCAGCTGAACTTGATTTTTCCAATTTTTTGCGTCCAACACATATCCATGCACTTCCCAAGTACCTGAAACACCAAAAAAAATTATAAATTTAAGATAACAACATGAACATTGAACATTGAATTTACTAAAGAGCATGACTTGACTAACTACCTAATAAATCGCTAAACTTATAATTTAAACTACGAATTAATTAGCATGCTTAAAAATACTGAGAATAAAAGTAAAATTGGGTTGCCTCCCAATAAGCGCTTGATTTTAAGTCTTTCAGCCTGACTACTCCCTGTGTTATCCTAGATCGGTTGGGCTATCCGCGGCATGCTTTTTGTTTATAGTACATAACCAACATCGTTGTATTGCATGCTCGTTCACTTGCATGTTTGAGGGTGAAGTTAACTTACTATCCTCAATCAATGCCTTAAGACCACCAACCTCTCTACAATCCCCAATTTTAACACGTGTAGGTTCCTTGTACCGTTCTCATGCCTCATATAAAGACTCCCCATGCTGCTGCTCAAACATGGTGATCTCGTTTCTCATCTTTGCTATTTTGGCTGGTGGAAAGAACTTAGCCAGGAACTTCTAAGCAAGGTCTTCCCAAGTAGTTATTGAACCCGACGGTAGAGAATGTAACCAACTCTTCGCCTTGTCCTGCAAGGTAAATGGGAACATGCAAAGTCTTACTGCTTCATCCGACACCCCATTATATCTGAAGGTGTCATATATCTCCAAAAAGATGACCAAGTGTTCATTCGGATCAGCGTTTGCTAATCCCCCAAACTGAACTGAATTCTGAATCATCTAAATAGTCCCATACTTAATGTGAGACCCCAAATTTTATGAATAAAGATTTAAATTTCTTAAAATATTTTTTTGAATATTATGGGGTGGATTTGATATAATGTTATAGTTGTGGATAATATTTATAAATTTTGCAAAGTAAGTAAGTGGTTATATAATATTCGATTGGTCGGGAAATATTCGTTTTAACAGGGAATATTCGTATGACGAAACAATAATTGGTGGACCCCACAACTAAAGTATTATCGTAGTTAGAAAATGACAGAATTATCTTTTTATAAAAATAACGGCAAAAGTGTTACCGTTAAAACTGTTGAACTACCTGGTAGCAAAAGTACAGTGTGAGGACCCCAAACTCGGGTACTTGAAACCCGAACTCGGTTCTTCACGATACCATTTTTATGAGCGGAATAATACTAATAATAATAACAATAATATAAAAGATCAACTTAATTTACATAATTATCAGAGTCTAGCTCCCAAGTACGTAACTTTTAAACATTCATTACAACTCATGATAGATAATATATATCATAATTGTCTTAATATCATCAAACTATTACATAACATAGTAATTCGTTCATTCAGCAACCTTCCCTTTTCCTTTGTTCTTAGCAGAGCTCTCTGGTCGTTCGCACTTAACTAAAAACATTTAAATTTAAGCAAGGATGAGCATTTGAGTGCTCAGCAAGTAATAGCAATTATCTATATATATAAGCTGAAAGGATTTAAATGTTTTCTTTATACTATTCTTCTACAACAAGTCAATAGTTGTGAAGTATTCAGAACCGATAATAATAACATAACAACTCTCTTTCAAATTTTTAAAACTACATAATGACTATAACTGGGGTTATGGTGACATGACATGAACATTGTTTTCATTTTCGAAAAGGTTAAACAGAAATTCATCTGTAAACCGACATAACTTACGGGCACGGGGGGTGATCAGCCCGTTATGCCCTGCATTGATCAATACTACATTACAAGAACGATATGATCGTTCACTCTGTTCCACCTTGGGTGCATAAAAAGTTTTTTCGTGTAGGGATGTTCATACTTGTCTGGGTTCCAAATCAAAGGTTTTATCTTGTTTCAACAATAATCTATAATTCAACATATATATATATATATATATATATATATATATATATATATATATATATATATATACGGGTAATTGACAAAGGTATATCAACATGTGATTAAATACAATGATTATCCAAGTGGGGACACTAGTTTAACCATTTACAGAAATTAATGAACAGAATATATATATATATATCTGAGTTACCATATACTAACATGTTGATAATCAATGAGCTTATATAATATAAGGTTAATAATCTGTACAGTAATAATATAATTTAGAAACATTCTTACTCATGTCCATTGCATAAAGAAAATGCAAATGTTAGATACTTGCATGAAGCGCTGCTTACAGTTTGCAATTTAGATTTATCGCTTATCTCACGACCTATCATTAATAAGATCGTTCGTTCTATTAGAACAACATACTATAACACATAACACTGCTTATTGCAGTCAGCACATACCCTAATCATATTGGCACATAGATTTAACAACCATTGAATCACAAATAATCACTTATCTAATCACATTATCTAAGTCCAGATCAATTTCTGAAACATGTCGATCTACCGACAGCTTTATCGGGTAATTATCGAGTCTAAGACTCTGTTCTGTAACTCAATATCTGTACGTATCAGTCATATTATTTTTAAATGACTTATAATAATTTTAAAACATTTATTATGATTTATCATAAATTTTCAAACATTGGAATCATATTTAAATGATTTAAATACTAATCAATTCTATTATCATTAAAATTTAATTAGTATTAAACAATTAATGAAATCATTTTCAAAATATTAAAGTTATGTATAATAACTCAAAATACTTTTAAAGTATTAATATTACCCTTAAATGATTTTTAAAACATTTAAAATCATTTCTAAATAATTACCATTATTATCAAAGTATTAATGTTCTATTTATCAAAATATTAAAAGTCATTATTCATAACTTAAAATAATTTTAATTCATTTATATCTCTTTTAAATGATTTTTAAATTAATAAAACCATTTATAAACTATTTATTTAATATAATTATTAAACAAATTTAATATCATTAGTAATAACTTAATAATCATTAATATTTAATTATTAATGAAATTATCTTTTAAATATTAAAAGTTATATTTTATAACTTAAAATATTTTTAAACACTTTATTTTTATTTAAAATGATTTTTAATATAATAAAATTATTTTTAATTAATTTATTTAATTCATTTAGTAAATAAATTAATTACCATTAATATCAATTTATTAATAAAATTTATCACAAAATATTAAAAGTCATTAAAAATAACTTAAAATATTTTCTTATGTCATAATATAATTTATAATGATTTTTCCAATATTAAAATTATTTTTAAATAATTTATTTAATATTATAATTAAATAAATTAAATACTTTTAATATTCCAAAAATATTAAATATTTATGAAATATATTAAAAATAATTAAAAACTAATTTTTGGAATTTAAAATAATTTTTAATAATTTATTTTGTATTTTTAATAATTAAAAACTATTTTTTCCTATTTATTAATTAATTTTCGAAAAATAATATACTGTCTATCGCTAAAGGCCACCTATAGTGACAAAAATATCGCTATAGGTGTTCTTCATGTTCTTGAGCATTCATAAGGTAGTTTTGTGGGTGCTACTTTGACCAAGAATCGTGCATAGTGTAATGTGTTTCTGGACATGTTGTTGATCAGATCATGTAGTATAAATACAAGACTACACGATCCAACATTAAACATCATCAAATAATGCACAACCAAAGAGATCTAAGGGCCTAAATAAGCTGTCAGAGGTTGTTCATCACGTTCTGGACTGCCCAGAAAAATCTGGTCAATGCCGGTCAACGATCTTGGTGGACTTATTCCGGTTAATCGGTTTACGTCACAGATGTTCTAGACGTCGGGATTTGTAAAAAACCCAACATAGTACAAGTTGTGATCATGTATAATGTCTAAACATAATTTAGATGAAAGATCTAAGTAAAATAAAAACTTGTCAGACCACTGCCTAAACTTTCTGGGTTACCCAGAAAGTTAAGCTTAACGGTCAACGAGTTTGACCAATTACTACGATCGATCAGAGGCTTTATAAGGTTATAAAGTGATTTGAACTTGTAATACACATGACATACTATAATCTGGATACAAATATTCATCCTAACAACGTTCCAGAAACAAATCAAGGCCGGTCAAAGTCACGGCCAAAACATGTTCTTCAGTTTTCTGGGTTACCCAGAAAACTGATTTTGTGTTCGGTCAACGAACTTTGACCATGAATAACTTTCGATCTACAGATGCAATGATCATGAACCCACTTGCAGATTACTAACAACATTAAAGACTACAACTTCAGACCTTTAAATCACCAAAACAATAAACGAGCACAGATCTACAAGGCCTGACATTCACTGTCAAACAACAAAAACACAAATTTTCAAATTTTATAAAACTTCAAATCTGAGCCTCTAGATGTTATGGATCTAACATCTAGCAACCCAGATCATCATTATATACTATAAACAACATATTCTAACACTTAATCATAACATCTAACACAGATTTTTGGACAGAAATTCTAGAATTTGTTTGTACCTTCAAATGAGCAATTCTTGATTCTATGTTTCTGATTTGGTATAGCTGATCGTGGGGCTTTGATTTAGGACTGATATACTTGTATATTTTGAAGGTTAGAGAGAGAGAGCTTAGTTTGAGAGTTGTGAAAAATATAAGTAAAAAATGACATTTCTCTCTCTTCAAATCTATTTATACAACTTGAATGCAATGTATTTGGCTGGTGTAGGTGACTTGTTGTTGTTATTTTGAGCACATGGGGTGGTTGAAATGGTTCAACCACTCAACCTATTGTCAAAACCTATTTGTTAGCCAAAATAATGCATTTAGGGGCAAAATGGTCAATTTGATAAATCATTTAATGGCAAAATTGGAACTTGGCAAACCCTTAAGGTTTAACCCTAAGGTTTAGCACAAAACAATAATAAGATTTAGCAATTAGAGTTTGCACAAAAATAAATAAAATCAAATAAAAATTAACTAAATTTTAGTTTCTAAAATTTTGAAATTAGGGTTTCCTAATTATGATTAATTATCTAATTGCCTTATATAGTAACATTAGGGTTTAGATCATATAATTATCATTAACATTGCTAAAATTGCAATTAGGGTTTACGATTTTGATAATTAGGGTTACCAATTTATAATTAGGTTTTCTAATTATCAAATTAGGGTTTAAAATTTTAGGATTTCCAAAATTAGCAATTGAGATTATAATACTTGCTAATTAATCATATTAACACAATTACAACCAATCTCGAACTCTAATTTAAATTTCAAATTAGGGTTCCTCATTTCTAAAATTTATTTAGGGTTTTAGAAATATCAATTTAGGGTTTCTAGAAATTTATATTTCCATTTGTCAATTAGGGTTTACCTAATTAATCACAACATCATATAATACACATATAAAACAGTCTCGCACTCTAATTTGGATCTCAAATTAGGGTTTAACATTATTACTAGGGTTTGGTCATAATACACCGTAATTGACCTACCATTATCAATACAAAAATACAGTACATATTCATAGCACTGAAAAATCAAAATATAATTAAGATTATATTATTATTCTCATACCTTGACAATAATCCAAAATTAGGATTTGGATTCCATATCTGATTTATTCTTCATATTTAACCTTAACAATTAAGGTAAAATAATTAACTTAATAACTTATACTAAAATTCATATAATAAAATAATTATTATAATTATTCTAAAAATCACTTCATATATTATTTAAATAATATATGCTTATATTTTCATGGAAAATAATTAATAAAAATATTTCTACCATAATTTTAATTATTATAAGAATATACTTTATAATAATCAAAACTTCTAAAATAAATTCATTTGTAAATATTTATGTAATAAATATATTTTTATTTATCACATAAATACATATATACAATATCTTGTACAAATCCTCATCCTTAAAAAAATTATATGCAAAATTTCTTATTTATTTATATGGAAAATATCGGGTTGTTACATACAGTAATACGCGTAGTTGCATAGTAGCACACGGTATTGGTTATTGATGCTTACGTGAGAAGTCACTCAGTAATACTCAATTATTGTTACAGTAATTGCTGCATCATATCTCTCATATTATTGATTCGATTATTATCATAGTATCATCTGCATAATATGATATATTATTAAATCAATAATTGAGACGACAAAGTTATTCATATTATTATTTGCAATATTGACAATGTCTAGAAGTTCTGTCAAGGAGAGATTTGGTCACCTAATTGCGCGCCAATAAGGAAAAATCCTTATCGGAAAGCCCCCTCTTTCCTGGGAATGACCTGGTTGTTAAATATTGTGAGTTATAATATTAATGATGAATAAGTTCGTATTGATTAAAGATGAATTTGATAGTTCCATTGTGTTGAAATTATTTGTGTTAGTGGAAATCGACATTTATTTCGATAATAATTGATGTCTGGAGGTTATAGGGTTCAATCGGGTATTCGGAGCACTTTTCGTGTCAGAGTACTATTTATGAGTTACTATTCACGAGTTACTATTCACGAGTTACTATTCACAGGATACTATTCACCTAAAAAATATATTTCTTTTCGGTCCAAATCATTTTTGGATACAATATTATTCTATGAGGAGATGTGATAATTTTTCAGACCGTTGGTTGAAGTTATAATAGTAAATCAATATGGATCGTTGGTTGAAGATATAATAGTAAATCAATATGGACCGCTGGTGGAAAGTTATAATAGTAAATCAATATGGATCGCTGGTTTAAAGTTTTAATAGTAAATCAGTATGGACAGTTGCTTTAAGTTTTAATAGTAAATCAATATGGACCGCCCGTTTAAAAGTAAATCAATCTGGACCGTTCATGAATTAGTTACTATTCAGTTCATTCTCCTATAAATAGAAGCTCATTCCTTCATTATTTCTTACGAATTCACTGAAACTCTAGAGAGAGAAACTATAGAGAGAAAGAAGAAAAGTATTCTGCTACTTCACTTTTTCAATATCCAGTTTCTTCTAAGGTAAGGGGTATTATTTCTTTCGTATTCATGAAGAGAACTTCTGTTATTCCATTCTTATTATTCTGTTAGAATAACCTGTATACGTGGACTACCGTATACATGGTGAAATTCTTCTGTTATTCCATTTCTCATTATTAAGTTGGAATAACCTGTTTATGCGAAGTACCGCATACATGGTGAAATTCTTCTATTATTCCGTTCTTTATTTTTCTGTCGAAATATCACGTCTGCGCGTTTACGTCGGACCTAGTTCCATTATTTATTATTTTGTCAAAATATCTTGTCTGTGCGTTTACGCCGAACCTGGTTCCATTATTTATTATTCTGTCGGAATATCTTGTCTGTGCGTTACGCATGACCTGGTTCCATTATTTATTATTCTGTTGGGAATAACCTATCTGTGTAGTCTATTGCACTCATGGTGAATCCTTCTGTTATTCCATTCTTTAATATTCTGTTGGAATAACTTGTCTATGTAGATTACCACATGCATGGTGAATGATCCTTTGTATTCATTCCTTATTAAATTGTGGAAATGATCTGTATACGTGGATTACCGCATGGCGGGTGAAAATCCATTTGCAGTTTCATACATTCTATTATACTCAATTGGTTAAAGTTTTGACTTCTATATTCCTTGAAATTAGTGGAATATCCTGGATATTTGCGCTTCATCTAGTAACTTTTCGTGAAAATATTCTTTTGAGCATTCTTGAATTTTACTCCACAAAGCAGTATCATGTTGACAATTTGGACGTTATTGAGTTCAGGATAAATTAACTTATTAATCTTTAAAATTTATTCTTGAACTTGTTTTATTGAATTATTATGTTATTGTCATCATCCTCATGCTTATATTGTAATGAAAGTCATCTTTGGCTTACGTGCATAGATGGACTTAGTATGATTATGACCAGGGATCATTCGGTATAATCATGACCTGTAATGTTATAAATGATGTGGTAAAAGTCCTCAGTGGCCTGTAATGCATTGATGGACAGTTTTTGGTATGATTATGACCAGAGATTATTCGGTATAGTCATGACCGTTGATAATTTAATGAATATCCTTGGCCCGTAATACAAGGATGATTAGATGATGTGGTTTATTTATTAAGCTGAGTCTCAGCGATAAAAATTGATGAAAATATTTTAAATCATAGAAGATAGTAGATATCATGCTCTACTTGACTCTTCTATAAAATAGTGTGACAATAAATGTAATGAGGACTCCTTTGAGAGTGGATATTATCTAAATGACAATATTCCTATTAAAACTCTCAGTTTATGTATTGTCATATATTACACGACGGCTGTATAATTAAGTTTGTATTTATATTCTGTACCATGTATCTGACGACCCAAGATGGGTGATGTATACATATTTTGGGGTCGTCACACTTAATCTCAAATGTATTTGCAGCAATCGTTGGCCTGGTGATACTCAACTGAAGTTCAATCAGCAGCAAAATCCCTTTGCGCTTTCTGGTCTTCTGCAGTCATTGTCTCTTCTGTCTCAGAATTCTCAAAGTTTTTCCTTGTGTCCTTTATCCACTTACTTAGCCTTTGAAACCGTTTCTCGATATCGTCCTCAAAAGGAAGCAAGTCTGGGTTTTTAGACTGAGTTTGCATAAACTGACTTCAAGAACCTAAAACAAGAAAGAGCAAAACAAAAGAAAAAATATTTAAGTAAAACTGAACTAATTAAACTGATATTGAAAAATATTAAAATCTATACTAAAGTCCCCGGCAACGGCACCAAAAAACTTGTTGGTCGAAATCTATATATGCTCACACGCAAGTGCACGTGATCAACAAGTAATATAATGATAAGTCAAGTATCGTTCCCACAGAGACTAGTATGAAATTAATCCTAACAATTACCAGCTTTATATTAATCCAAATTTTATTAAACTATCCAATTCAATTATTTAAACTATTAAAAACTAAAAATATAAAAATACCACGCAATCAACAAACTTAAAAACTATAATTTCAAGCAAATGATGGAGAACTAGGCTTACGACTTCACTTTAAGTATCACTCCGATTATTACACCTTATTTCAGTTCCATTCACTACCCCAGTTTATTAATCAAGAACACTCAAGTAGAACTAGCCACCTCTCGATGCACTAATACCATATTAACTTAAATCCACAAATTAGATAGAATTAAGCTAAACACCTTAATCAACTAATTCACTATATCTCTATGCAAATTAAAATCAAACAAGGTTTAAGTTCAAGTTCTCTATCCGATTACATGCGATGTTAAGCATATCTCTACCCTAACATTCATCAAGATTTCATTCGATCACAGAATTCAAGAACACATGCTAAAATGACTAAGTCTAGATTCATACATCCTCTCTCGATTCCATACAATTCCACACAAAATTGGTGATCAAGCAATTCATAAATTTAAGCACAAATCACAATAGATAAACTGAAAGATAGATTATTAAACTGAAATTCAAGGCTACATAATCATCGTTCAACCATAAAGATATGTCATAAGCCTAATAAGTAAATTAGTTCATCACAAATGAATTAAAAACTGAAATCAGCAAAGCATTCATCATCCCAATTACAATTATTGAATTAAAGAAAGAGAATGAATCCAGAACCACCCTTCTCCTTAGCTCCAACTTGCAATTATCATGACTCAGACCTTCAATCTTTCCTCCAATGCTATCTCTCCAGAACTAGGGCTTAGAATTGTTAATTGATTGTCTCCTCTTATCTCCCTTGTTGTATCTTGTTAATATCCATCCTAAGACACGTATTCTCCTCGTAATTCGACGCTAATTATAGTTCCTAACCATACCAACCTCATTCCTTCACGCCATGCAGCAACACAATCGAAATAGGACTCTGGCCTTTTCCCGTACCCCTGCCCCGGCGGGGGTTTTCCTTTTTTAAGTGCCCGCCCTGGCAGGGGGTGCTACTGTCTTTGGTCGAGTACCCCCACCCCGGCGGTGGGTTTTGTCTTTACAATGTCCGCCCCGGCAGGGGGTTAATCTGCTGCAGTCCAATTCTAGCTCATTTTGTTGCCCACTTTAGCCACGAAACCATCGTTTAAGCCCAAATGCTAGGCCATCATACCTAAACATAAAAATAACACTAAAAAAGTAAAATGAATCACAAACATGACGAGTTAACATAGTTTAAGCTTAAATTAGAGGCCGATTCGTAGGTATAAAACCCACTCATCAGATACTGCGGCCTGACTGGCAATACCAGTGGTTCCAGTGCAGCCACCTACAAAGGGTTTTTAACTCCTTTGAGCTTGATTGTTTGAATTATAAGGGGTGTTTCAGCCAGGTTTCCCTCAGAGGATATGACTGTTATGACTTGCCTCCATTTTTACGCTCCTAGAGGAAATATATTTCCACTCTCAGGCAATACAGTGTTATTGTCTGCCATTTACAGGTCACCGCTGTCAATCATATTTTGGATGAAATGACGAAGTGCCCAATAGTTTTCAGTGATGTGACCACGACTATTGGAGTGGTATTGATAGACCCCTAGCATTAAATATCTTTGAATGTGGATTGATTGGGGGTAGCAGTGCTGTGATTTTTCCCTCATTGATCAGCATTTGCAAGATTTCTTCCATCGATTGGCCCAAATGGGTGAACTCCCTTTTGTTAGCATAGTCCCGACGGGTTTGGGATCTTACTTTTCTTGCAAGCTTTTGCCCCAAGGTTTCATTCTCTTGGGTTTGTGGTTGATTTTTTGTGATAAGGGAGAGGAGACTCGCATGCTCCTAACTGAACAACTGCCATATGACTTGGTGCTAATGTATCACCAGTTCTGCCAGTTGATTGACATGTTCATCGATAGACTTCAACTCTTGTTCTATCATAAACCGGAACTCTAAATAATCCCACTTAACGAAATCATCTTTACTGGTTTGGGGAGAACCACCCACGTATCTGAGATAATTGGAACTCTCTCCACTCCCTATGTTGATCATGTTGACAACCTCTTCCTTGTGTTGAGGGAGAGGGTTATCTTGAACATGTGGTTGCTTGGGCTTTGTCATCATGATCTCACCACTATTTATTAAGTCCTAGATCTTATGCTTGAGAGCCCAACAATCTTGTGTGTCGTGACCCGGAGCTCCAGAATGGTAAGCACACTTCTTGCTTGTATTGAAACCCTTTCCACTTGGATTAACTGGTGAAAGGAGATGGGTAATTTTCTTCTGAGCTGTCAGAAGTTTGAAAATGTCTTCCAATGAGTCCCCTAAGGGTGTGAACACTCTTGGACGTCTGAATTCTCCACTTTTTGGTAATGGAGGATTTGAGGATTGTGCTTGAAAAGCGGAATAGTTTCTCCTTTGAATAGGCAAGTTTTGATTGCCTCTTTAAGTTTGTCCTTACAGCACCAAGAATACATCCTCTTCTTTCTTCTTATGGACCCTCTGGGGGTTGTTTCCATAATTTCCAACTTGAATATGCTTAGCTACGACTTTTAAAGCGGTGAGGTCTTGAATCTTCCCAGATTTTAACCCCATCTCTGCCATTTCTCCGTGCTTGATCATTTCTGAGAATGGTTTTCCTTTGCCTGCTAGGACCCTCTGTGACACCCCTAAATTCGGGTCCTCTGACCCCGGTTCGGTCATCACGATAAAATACAAACATCCACCTTTAAATAACATACGATAACTAAAATGCAGAATATAATAAATGTACGTCGTTCATTCAAAAGGTATTACTAGTCCCGAGATTAGATAACCTTAATACAATCTTACAAACATACCCTAAAATAGTCATTAGGGTTCATATTACATAACATTAATTTAAAATAAGCCTAAGGTAAAGTCGACTCCTCGCAATTCTCCTACATCTTTCCTTTACCCTTATCCTTTCCTGAGGTCTCGGGCTTAGCTGCAATATAATTCATGATATAGCAAGGATGAGCAACAAGTTTGCTCAACAAGTTTAAATACAACAATAAGGATATATCATGATGAACGAAAAATATCTGACAATGAATTCAACAATATGAATATCTGAAGGATTCAACAATATGAATATTAGAAGCAAAGATAATGATTGCTTTTAGAATAATTGCTAGTCAAGCAGACTTTGAACTATAACACTCCAATGGAATCAATGGCTAATTGACCCTTTGGTTACTGGCTACAGAATAAGTACTTGAGGGGATCAGTCTCGCGTACACCATATATATGCATAACATTTAAATCTGCTCTTTGTATCTTATATTAGATACCTGAGGTACTCCCATATCAAAAAGGGGAGTTCTTTCAGTCTAAGAATCTTTACCATCAATTGGTTTGGATAGCTTTTATAAAACTTCATACACTTGTCTGACCGAACAAAGGTTCAGACTCTACCTGATACAGTTCAAGAATTATAGAACTTTAAATAATATACAAGTCCAAGGCTTGTACGAACTCAAATGCACTAAGTGCGAATATCAATAATATCGATGTGGAATAATTGTAAGGTAATTAAACTACTTAATAGCATGCTTGGAAATAAAGTTCAAGCTTAACTAAATAACTTTCAATTCAATAATAACCTGCTCAATGCAATATGAGAAGGATAGGAAACTTTCACAAACTCAAAGTTGTGTAAGTTAGGAAACTTGCTCAAGTAAAAGCGTAAGAATTTAAGGAACTTGCATGTTTGCTCAGCTACCATATAATTCTAGCTTTAATTAACTTGCGTTGAAACGACCTAACATTAACAAGTCGGTCTTTTCAATTAGTATGTGTAAACTAATATGAGTCCACACTTACAAGAATCAAATCATCACATAGCATGCTTCTATACATGTATCATTACATTACCCGATTAGTTTCTAACACACTATGTCATAGTTGAAATCACTATTGACTTTAAAGTCGTAAACACTAATTCATCTTGGAATATTTCAATAACGTGCTTATTAACACATGACTACTATACTGGACAAGTATTACAGATTAAAGTAACCATATATGCATGCATCAGTTCTCAATCTATTCACATAACTCAGACCTCACTGCAGACTGGCGCGGCCACGCTTGGTTTGTACTGAGGAGTGGCGCGGCCGCGCTGCTCCTGGTGCAAACCAAGACATGGCTGATTCTGCAGAAAGTCAGTGTACTCCCGTCTTGTACATATATGAATAATCATGCACAACACACATGTTATGATGTGAATAACTAAATTTTAACCCTTCATAAAAACATATCATTGGTCATTATTCGTTTTCATTTAATCAAGACTTCACATGTTAAGCTAACAATCATGCAAGCCACTTTACCTACCACACATCATACTTTCGTATACATACATGTTAGACATCAAAAACATACATACAAGTTCTCAACTTAATGTATGTATAGATTATCAAGTTCATTTTCAAAACTTTAAGTCTCTATTAGTAAAACTTCTTCAAGCATACGAGATGAGTTTGCATAGTCTAAATCATGCTTTCATAATCACATAATAGATCACATGAGCATATTTTTAAGTTTAAAACTTAGTGTATACATAGTTTGCTTATACATAACCAATATAGTCCTTTTTCTTGAAATTTCTCTTTTTAATCATGCTTGAATATCTTATATCACCTTTAACCATATAACCAACATATTGACATAAGTTAAGACATATCAGAACGTAACACACTCGCATCAAAGGTTAGAACATGTTTTGCAAAAAGTTTATCAAAACTATTTCCCAACTCTTCAAGTTTTCTTTTAATATTTCAACCAATACAAGCTAGCATGACTCCTATATACATAAAAACCTCATCACATGTGTTAAGATTATTTATAAGCATGTAATAATCAAAGTAGCATACTCTGAATGGAACATGATCACAAAAATCAGTACACATAATTGGCAGCAGGCGCGGCCGCGCAGTCATGTACTATAGAAGTGGCGCAGCCACACCACTTCGAGCAGTATGAAAAGTAATGACTCTGCATTTGCATAGCCTTAACATAAATCATGCTAAATCTGCAACCAAACCAACTACAATGCTTCTAAGCATGCAAATAACCTCAGACAACACAATGACATGTTTTTCTACATCAATTAACATAGGATTCTAGAGAATTGTAAGAATTTGCCAAAACCAAATTCAAGAACATAAGTTAGAAATTTATACCTCTTGGAGATAAATGAAGTTAGTTTCTTTCCTCTGAATTTGCTTGCTTCTTCTTTGGACAACACATACTCAAATTCAAATTATAAATGTTGCAATAGACCAAAACAAACAACGTAACTTGAGAAATGAAGTTGTTATTTATAAAGAAATGGGGGACTGGGTATTAATTTAGAATCCATGGTGTTGAAGGGAAACACAATGGTTTATTAAGAGTAGTTCACTTACCATTTCCCAGTTATCTCCACAGCCAATGGCTTGGTAATGATCACCTATGTTAGCCACTAATTTTTAGCTTGGAAGTTACGTAAATAGAGTGTAGGTTACTGTTCATGTACCATTGTGACTCTCAATTTGGGACAAGAGTAATATCTCAGCAACAAGCTTGGTTTGGATACTATAATTTCTAAAATATAATATTAATGTGTTAATGCTACTACAAAATTGAAAGTTAGGGATTATTTATGTACTCTCATGAATGCAATAATTCTTACTATATAGTCTATATATAATATACAGATATATTAATGTGTCACCTTGTAATATATAAAATATATAGTTAACTACCACATAATAAAGGTTTATTATTTTGTATGTTTGCACAAATTAATCAAGTAAATATAATCACATTATATTTATTAATCTCTTACTCATTAATTATTATTTATTCATAATAATTATTAATTAACATATTATCAATTAATTTCTCATAATTGCAATAAATCAATATCTTCAAATCTTGCCACTATATTCAAATAAATTGAATATTTAATTATTAGTAATCCTATAAATTCTTGGATATTAAAGTCTTAGGGTTAGTCCACTAATTTAAATAAACTATTAGTGACTCCCTTTAATCATTTCATAAATTCACATAACCACATAAGGTTTAAATAGACTCACAAAACTAACTCATTAAAAATTAAATCACATATTTAATTAAATAAGGAGTTTAAAATTCACGGTCATTACACCCTCTCATAAATGGTGCTTCTTGAATGTCTATGAAGGGCATCACCATCTCAGTCTCTGTAATGGATGGGATTACTTGAGCAGCCAGACGCCTCCATGTTTGGGCATACTCTCTGAATGACTCATTGTTTTGTTTCTTGACTTTGGTAATTTGATACCTGTCTGAAGCCATTTGAGTTTGAAAGTTGTATTGATTGAGGAAAGCATGGGCTAGTTCCCCCCAGTTATGGATTTTGGAATTATCTGATCTGGCGTACCATGCTCTGGTTTCTCCAGTTAGACTCTTTTGAAACAACTGCATTCTCAGTTTTTCATCCTCGGCGTAGGATCTGAGTTCTCCAATGAACACTTTTAAGTGAGTGTAGGGATCTCCCAATCCATTATATTTCTCGAAATTGGGAGACTTGAATTTTTTCGAATAATAAACTCCAAGGAAGATGCAAAGGTCTGAATAGATAAAGCCTCTATACGTTCCAGTCCCTTTGATTGACTGAATGGTCTCTTTCATTTGTTGAACCTTCTTCCGAATATCACCGGTGTCTTGATCTTCTTTAAAATGGGTGATTCCCAGAGTTTTATTAGACTTCTCGGTCTGAGACTCAGGTATTAGGACTTCTCTGTCCAGACCCTGGATTCCTCCCTATGTAGAGGATTCAATTTGGATGGGTATTTGTGAACCCTAAGTTTGTTTGTTTAGTTCTTTCAGAGGAATAGCCAAATCTATTATTTGATTCCTTAATCCTTCTAACTCCTCTCGGGAAATAGGAGTAGGATCAGGCTGGGCACTTGTAGCCATGTCTGACGGTTGGCTTAGTGCCTTTTTGGACTTTAAACGGGTAACGACCAATCGTTTCCCTGCAAAACGACTATGTAGTTTAGTCTAGGAAAACGTGAAGATGTTGCATGCTATGCAATGTGTCTGTTTTTAGGAGTGTTTATTTTTAGGAGTGTTTTAATATTCTCCTACAAAACAGATGTCAGTTGTTTTGATGACAGGATAGCATGACAGGTCTTGATATGAAAAAGGAATGCATATTTACATCTTCCTTTATATTTTCCATTACATTGAGATTGACTTGGAATTGAAATTACTTGTAATTGAAACGGGAAGGTATAAAGAGACTTCCCTTCGTGTTTAGTTTATCAGACGCTGACCTATCTTACGCTACTCGCGGATTTTGGAATGAAGGTCCCCAGATCATCACAATTTACTAGATGGGAAGTTAATTCGATCTTTCAACTGGAGCGAATCTAGGTGGTGCCTTTCTAAGCTTAGCGGGATTAGTCTCCCTTGAGTCTAGTAATCAAACACCTACGGGTTTGCCTCCTGGTGGAGGAATCACACAACATATATTCACATACGTCACGTCTTACCGCATGGAAATGATGACATATGCGAAGCACTAATATCACAGGCAGATATGGTATGAAGCACTAAAGTGCAGTAAATAAAGCATTAGTACACATCCATTTAATATAAATACAGTATTCACATATAAGCAGATAAAATGTTTTTTTGAAAAGGTTGAACAGTGGCTTAAGCCCTCATACTGGAGTCCCTAGCAGAGTCGCCACCTGTCGACGTCGAGAAGATTTATGTCCCTTTCTGTGCTTTCCCTTTTGTGTTCTCAATTTGGTTGAGTTTTATCTGAAAAGGCGAGTTTGAAAAGGTCTGACATGTGAATGTCGACGATTTGACTTTTAGAATCGACAGTTGGTAAATTTAAAATGGTTGTACCAACTCAACCGATTTTGAAAAGGTTTGCACAATGGCCCAATGGTTGGACACTATTTAACTAGCCTTGGAAACCAAGATTCATTGGGTTCGGGGGCTTGATTAAGCAGGGGGAAGGTGTTAGGCATCCCCTGACTTCCGTGAAAACACGGTTACCGTAACTTTTCAATTAACTTGTTTATCTGCATGTGTGTGTGTGTATTGGGCCTATGCGAAATTATCTGGAAGTAGTGATATACCTCGTTTGCACCTATATACAAAGGGTTTGACTTGTATATAAAAGTTCATTTTTAGGCAAGATCTAGTAGTGATGTTTTGGAAAATAGGTTTTCAAACCCGTATGCTCAATAGTAATTGAGGCCTTTGATACTTCTATTTTATTCTGTATTCGGCTTGATTGCTTTTATTTTCGAGATTCAAAGCATCTTCAAGAAAATAAGATACATAGCAGTGTCAAACTCCTTTCGGGCATGATAGCCATCTAAGGATATCCAGACACTGTAGATAATTTACAAGTTGGTTGCAGTTGAGAAATGTTCATCATAGGAACCAAATCTAGATTCACATGTTGAATCTTCGATCACATGATTCCTACGCTTACATGAGAGATTAATATGTACAAAAGCTCGAAAGAAAACTAAATTTAAATACATCTAAGCCATTCTAGCTTCAACAGTTCCAGTTTAGTCACTTTTAAACCGGTCAAAGTTAGAGATAGCTAGATTTAAACAAATCTAGTCCACAAGCTGAAAGATTAAATATCTAAATTGCGAAAGCAGTTAAAGTAGATATATATAAAAGCCGTAAATATATATATAGTTATATATATATATAGATGATCAACTGCCATGAATTTAGAATCCAGGCAGGACTTTAAAATGTAAATATATATATATATATATATATATATATATATATAAAAGTAGTAAACGCTTCGGATATTCTATCCAGACTCCAGTAATCGAGTTCAATTTCGAGTATATATATTAAAGTAGTAGAAAGCTTTAAAATCGAAAAAATCTTACAATAGGCTGCCAAGAAGACTTCAAATAGCTTTTGGGGCCTGAAATCTCGGTTTCCACTGATTAAACTTCAGTATGTTACAGAACATGAGCTTACAAGTGTTTAGAAAGAAGAATCACTCAATTTAGAGCACTCTAACGGGGGTTAAAGGCTGAAATGGACAAAGTTTTCTCTCTTTTTTTCAGTGTTTTTTTATTTCAAATGAGCTGTTAGGAGCTCATATTTATAGACCAAGGAGCCATGGGTTAACCCGCAGCAGTCGCGGGTCTATCTGCGGCTTCCTGGGCTGCCATGAGCTTTGTGGGTCCCATCGTCTCGAAGTACGTGCACTCGAGTTACGCGTTGTCTGCTCGAACCTTCATAACTTTTAATTCGGGCATCCGATGGAGGACTGTTATACCTTTTCGGAAAGCCATTGTCGAGAACTACACAATGACATGGGATTAGAAATTGTCCGAAGTCAGAAAGATGGGTCCCTGACTAGATCTCCAAGTCTTCGTTGTCTATCCATTATGCTGTCTTGTGTAGTTATCACTCGAGATTTGAGTTATGGTTCTTGTAGGATATCTTTGTACGCAGTTTGAGTTGAACTGTGTTGAGATGACATTGATGTGATGTTGAGGTGGCAAAATGACCATTTTTCCCCTTCCGGGGTTATCTCCGATTTCGGCGTATTGTAGTAGTCATTTCTCAAGGTTATCTCCGAGATTGGCCTACTATTGACTCTGACTGTCCTCGGGGTTATCTCTGAGGTTGTCTTAACCTCCCGGGGTTATCTTCGGGGTTGGACTGAATCTCTCGGGGTTATCTCCAAGATTGGAAACTAGATCTCCCGGGGTTGTCTCCGGGGTTGGAACTGAATCTCCCAGGGTTATCTCTGGGGTTATCTCTGGGGTTGGAACTGAGTCTCTCAGAGTTGTCTCTGGGGTTGGAACTGGATCTCTCGAGGTTATCTCTGAGGTTGGATCTAGATCTCCCGGGGTTGGAACTGGATGTGACTTCCAAGGTTGTCTCTGGAAGACGATTCTGCTCTCCTCCAGGGTTAGTAACAGGAATGCAAAATTTCAAGTGTCTATAGATGCCCCTCTTTATCATATTCATGCAATGTAATGGCATGGATAGGATAAAGACTACTAGACTCTTGATATATGACAAGCTTAAAATGTTGCAAATGCAATGCAGCATGATGTAAGGTTATACTGAATGTTGTTGTTGGAGTGATTTCCAATGGGATGTGATAACTGCATGTTCCCGCCGCTTCTATTGGGGGATGGAGGTTTCAATGATGTCTACTCGAGTTGTAGTCTATAAAGCTCTCATCACCGGAATCTCCCGATGCCACTTTGGGGTTATCGCCAGCGGTTTAAAATGTCCATCAGTACTATCTGAGCCTGATTTGCTGACAAGTCACAGAGATGTATTCAAAATTTTTGCAATGGAGGTTTTCCAATGATTGAGACCACAGGATGTTAACATTGGGGTTATCACCAACGTCCTTAATCCTTTGGAAATGCTTTCCACTGAAGATGTTTTTCTCTTTTGCGAGTGACTCTTGGGGATTGTTGATGTTTCATCTAGATGATGGCTTGCCTTTGTTGTCACCATGGGATGCTTCTTTCCATTACGTTGGCATTATCACCATCGTTCTGACTTTCCACCATGTTGATGCTGATAGTTCCTTTGGGGACAGTGTTTTAATTGTTGGGGATCTGTATAACAGTTTTCGTCATCGGTCCTCCCCCGATAAAGATGGTTTTCCATGGTTTGTATCATCAGACTTCTCTGACGCTTCACTAGAGTTATTACCAACGGCTTGTAATATCAGAGATTGGAAAATCTAGAACAAGATAAGAAGGACAAGGCAGTGATCAATGAGAACTTCCCTAATGAACAACTATTGGCAGTGGTTGCAGAAATTCCATGGTTCGCCGACTTTGTCAATTATTTGGTAATTAATGTACTTCCCCTAGACTTGACTAGTCAACAGAAGAAGAGGCTTTTGCATAAAGTTAAGAGATACATGTGGGATGAGCCATTTTTGTTTAGGCAGTGCACAGATAGTGTGATTCGTAGATGCATCCCATACAATGAAACAAATAGCATTTTGCATGCATGCCACTCTTCGCTATATGGAGGTCATTATGGAACTTAAAGGACAGCTGCCAAAGTACTACGAGCAAGGTTTTATTGGCCTACATTATTCAAGGATACCCATGAGTTTGTCAAAAGTTGTGACAGATGCCAAAGAGTGGGAAACATCTCCAAGCGAAATGAAATGCCACTAAACATAATATTGGAGGTAGAAATTTTTGATGTTTGGGGGATCGATTTCATGGCACCATTTCCATCGTCATACAGCAATTTGTACATCTTGTTGGCGGTAGATTATGTCTCAAAGTGGGTTGAGGCGGTAGATTATGTCTCAAAGTTTTTGCAGAAACACATATTCACTAGGTTTAGCACACTACGTGCAATTATCAGTGATGAAGAGAGTCATTTCTGCAATAGACATTTCACGGCTCTCTTGGCAAAATATGGGGTACATCACAGAATTGCCACAGCATATCATCCCGAAACAAATGGCCAAGCCGAAGTGTCTAACAGAGAAGTCAAACGAATCTCGAAGAAAATTGTCAACCCCACTCAAAAAGATTGGTCTTTAAAGCTTGATGATGCAGTTTGGGCTTATAGGACGGCTTATAAGACACCTATTGGGATGTCTCCATATCAGTTGGTCTATGGAAAAACTTGCCATCTTCCCGTTGAGTTAGAGCACAAAGCATTCTAGGCCATCCAAAAATTGAACTTTGATTTCAAAGCCGCAGGGAGGAAGAGACTTCTTCAACTAAATGAACTTGATGAATTCAGATTATAGGCATATGAGAATTCAAAACTATACAAGGAAAAGGTAAAAAGATGGCATGATCAGAAAATTATGGACAGAAAGTTCGAGCCAGGGCAATCAATTCTATTGCCCAACTCAAGACTACGACTTTTCCCAGGAAAGCTGAAATCTAGATGGTCAGGCCCATTCTTCGTGAAAACGGTATACCCTCACGGTGCAGTGGAAATAGTAGGCAAAGATCCAGATAATTCGTTCAAAGTCAACGGGCAACGTTTGAAACATTATTAGGGAGGCGAGATTGATCTCCAAAAGTCCTCAATGTCCCTTACCACTCCATGATCAACCCCGGGACAGTCGAGCTAGTCGACTATAAACCAAGGGCTCGATGGGAGGCACCCCATTCAATCTCCCTCTCTCCCTTTTTTAATTCTCATTACAAACCCAATCACTTCTCCCTCATGTTTAATTCTTGTTTGATGTCTAAAATTCTTCTCTCCCATGTTTAATTCTTGGCATGTTGATTGATAGTTTATTTTTGATAGAACTAAATTGATTTATACAGTGCATTTTTGATTAGAATGAAGTAAGTTAGTAGTTCATTTTTGATAGAGTTAAGTAAATTTTGATAGCTCATTTTTTGTTCCTTTTGTTCAGGTATACTTCATGTGGTTGCAATGTGCAAATCAGAAAAAAGTAGCAAATTCAAAGTTGTATGGGTACAGGGCAACGCAGCTGCACCCTGTTTGCAATACCAAGGAACGCAGATGCGCCCGTTAGCAAGTCTAGACAAAAAGACCAGGCAGCGTAGATGTGCCCATTTCAAAGACAAATCCAGCGCAGCTGCGCTTGATCAAAAATTTTATTTTTAAAAACAGAAGTTACCGGACTAAATTAAAACACTATAATTCCTGATATATACAGCTTCAGCCATCCTCTCTCAATATTGAACCGAGAATAACTCTCCTACTCTCCTTCTACCTCACCTCCAATCTAATCCAATTGGCTACCAAAGTGGAATCTCACCTTCTCTCTCCCCTATATCAAACCTAATTTCTTCCCTTCAATTCTTTATATTAGAAACACAGTGAGAAAAAGGGAGAAATTGAAATTGAACACCAAGTATTTGATCAAAGGGTTGAACGAGTTTAGGGGTATTTTAACATAAGTTTGGGGGTTAATTATCATCAAAAGACTCAATTGCAAGACCTAGCAACCGAATCACAGCATAAAAGAGATCATTTGAGGAGTTGCATAGTAGCTGTTTGATAAAAGTTCTAAGAGATACCAGGGGTTAGCATTGATCAGTTTGGTGGTACCTTGCATCGTTTCAACCATATCAAGATTCAATCTCTGCTCAAATATGTCATCATGCCAAAGCGTGCCTGGACACCTCAGCCCTCTTCTTCTAGCAGTGATAATGCTAGTCAGGGACAGAGCAGTGATACATTGGATCCTACGAAGTTTGTCAACCTCTCCGTATAACATGCTATTGGAATACACTAGTTGGAAAATCTTTTGTTCCAAAGAGGGGGTTTAAGCCGATTAAGAATGATGGCAAACTTCTGGGACATATTAGGAGCCGTGGGTGGATTTCGTTTACATAAACGTCATGCTCTGCCCTGATGGCTATTGTTCGGGAATTCTACGCCAACGCACATGAGATACAAAATAAGATATCATTTGTTTGGGGCAAGCAAGTATCCTACACTTCGGAGGCAATAATTGCCTTGTATCACTTACCACAGCCATCTATGGAAAACATAGAGTGGGTACAGATGAGGCATTTTGAGACAGACCTGGATAAATTGGTGGATGAGATGTGCAAGCCAGGTACTGTGTGGAAGAAGAAAGCAGGCACTACACAAAAGACTACCTTCCCACAGATAACTTTGAATAGATGTGCCAAAGCTTTGTACAGCTTTATCTGTGCAAGCATTCTTCCCACCAGCCACCATGCAGATGTGACCAAGGAAAGGGTCGTGCTATTATATGGGATCTTAAAAGGGGAAGGCATGGACCTCATATATCTACTCAACCAGTCTATACTAAACTTCATGAGAGCCAGTACCTCAGGAAGGATTCCCCATGTTGACATCATCACATGCCTCTGCCATGTGGCAGGAGTGGACTGGGATGAGGAGACCTTTCAGCCTCCAATGCTGGACATTGATAACACTGCTATATAGAAGTACATAATTTGGGCTGGGGGAAAGTCCCACTCAAGAGGCTAGGGATTCATCATGCTTGAGGAGGATTCTGAAGAGGAATAAGAAGAAGACGCACAAATTCCTGCACCACAGGTAGCAGGGCCACCTCCTGACTACTATGCCAGATAAAAGCTAGAAATGTGCCATTTGAGGACGCACTTGGATGCCATGTTTTTGGGTTTTCAGACCTACACAGCAGAGTTATCACAGGCCTTATCCCGTGCCTTCCAGTCGGGTGAACAAGAGGCCTCGTTTCTGGTCTTTGGCACCGGTAGCTCCTACCCTCCTCCAGACACACCTCTAGAGGAAGTCGAGGAGGGAAACGATGATGATGCCACCTAGGGGAGTTTCTTTTCCCTTTATCTCCAATGAGGACATTGTTATTCTTAAGTTTGGGGGTATTGGGTTATTGGGTCTCATTTTAATTTCATTTTCATTTTAGTTTAATTACATTCATAGTAGTTAGATGCATTTTAGTTGTTTCATTTAGTTTATATTTTGTTATCTTTGCATTATTGCATGATATGTTAGTTTTGTTGTCTTCTCAAAAAAAAAGAGTATCTTATTGCATTGTGTTCATTTATATCATATCATTTAAATCATATTGCATGAATCCTAGCATCATGTCTGTTGAAATCTATAATGGCCTATGATGAAATTGGTTTTGCTTGATTATAAAATAATGTGGATAACTTTGACTGGTTATATTGTCGTTTTGTGATGTACATCTGAATATGTTTGAAACTGATATAACTGAATAGCACTTTTAAGTATCTGTTTTGCTTGCTTAATCCAAATATTCACATAATTTTCTTCTGGTGGGAAATTGAAGTTTAAATGACAGAAATGTAAAGAATGGGTAGTGGAAGCTAAGACAACACAAAGACTGAGTTTGGGGGGGAAACTTTGGCGTAATAAAGTTATATTGCTTATTAATTAATATATATATATATATATATATATATATATATATAAGCTTGATTAGTTGAGTCATGTGGCCTTTGATACTCGAATAAGTACGCCCTAGGGGATGTCTCTACACCCAGCGCCCTAAAGTCATCTGGTTTGGGAGTCGTTGGTCGAAAGCTTGCTACATGAGTATCATTGAAAAGCCTAAGAGGGTTAGGCATTGCATATACAGGTATAAGCACGGGAATGATCAAATAGTGCCCACGTGATTGAATAAAAAGCTAATAAACCCCTAATTAACCCTTAGCTCAGTTGATGTGAAGTCGCAGTTTCCACTTATCCTATTTAATGCCTTTCTTAAGTTAGAACTGTAAATTTCCCTCTAAGAAGTGTATTATGTGAAATAAGTGTCTCATAGCAAGCTTAATGGTTACTAAGCACACACACTATATCAGTAATAACAAGTTTTGGATTTATAGAATGATGTGGCTTATTTACTGTTTCTTGGTTTGATACTATATTTAACGATCAATGTGATTCCTCTGAGGCAATCCATTTGGAATTTATACTGACTGATGTGGATTCATAGGCATATAGAGTAGACTGCATTTTATTTAGTTTTTACATTTCATCTTATTTTGTTGCTTGAGGGTAAGCAACGGTTTAAGTTTGGGGGTATTAGATAAGTAGGTTTTATGCCTACTTATCAGATACTAACTCACTATAATTGTTGTGCTTAACCTTGTTAGTTTATGTTCCTTTTCATGCATTTCTTTCTTTTCTTTATAGGTTTTATGTTCGAGAGCTCACTCGATGGCATTTAAGTCAAATGGAGGACAAATTAGCATGGCATACTTCGAACATGGCGCATAGGAGCAAAAGAAGTTTGAGCACAATGGAAAGGGGAGCGAGGGATGTAATAATGCATGTTGCATTAGAAGCACACCAGAACAGCAGAATGTAGCAGAGTGCAGCTGCGCCTGGAATGCAAAGGAAACCAACGCAGCTGTGCCCAAGTCTTCTTGTCGATGCTCTGGGGTGCAATTGCACCCAAACAAAGCACAAATCTGGCGCAACTGCGCCAGTCTCATGAAGATTAAAATGTTGACTTTCCACTTAAACAGTCAATCGAAATATTTCCTGAAGATGGGGTCATTTTAAGTTAGGGTATAAATATAGGTCATTTTTATTACCTCTTTGAGAGATATAGAGCATAGAGATAACCTAAGACATATTCATCTCTATATTTTGCATCTCTCTTGCTTTCTATTACATTTTCTCTAGATTAGCTTATATTAGAACATTGAAGCTTGGATTCAATATTGTATGCTCAGATTAGAGAAGGAGATCAGATTTGAACTTCTTACTCATTAATATCTCTTTCTTTTCATTTTAGCTTCCAATGTATGAACAATCTTTGATGATGGATTTTGCTTCATTTATGAACTAATTCCCATTAGGGGGTTATAATGAATCTTAATGTCTAGTTCAATTTGTTGCACTTCTTTGTGAGTTTCAATTGATTATGTATGGATTGCCTAATGTGGTTTGTTTTCATTGCTTAATTACTTGATCACCGATTATCGGGATAATTCACATGAAATTGAGAAATGAATTATGAGTTTAGATCTGACCATATTAACTTGTGTTTATGATTCTACATGACGTTAGATTCCACAATTCGTGCTTAGGATAGAGATATACCGAAGTACTACTCGTAGTCAATTGAGAACTTGAGCTTCAACCTGCTTTGATTGTAATTCACATAGAAATATAGTGTATTAGTCATTTTGGGTGTTTGCATTTATTCTATCTATTTGTGGATTGAATGTGATATGGTTATGGTACATCGAGAGATGATCATATCTTACTTTCGTGTTCTCGGCTAGCAATCTGAAATAATCAATTAAGCTTACATGAAGTGTAGTAATTTGGATAACGCATTAGGTGAAGTTATAACCCCATATCTTCCTTATTTTACTATCTCATTTGTTAGTTAGTTGTCTTATTACACTTAGCATATTTAGATAAACATAAATTTTTCATCTGTTTAAGTAGACCGAGATAATTACCAAATTGATGCATGTTAGTTAAAATACAATTCATTTTTCTCGTGGGAGCGATACTCTACTTACATTATATTACTTGTTGACCACGTACACTTGCGTGTGTGAGTTGTTTTGTTTAACACCCAAACAAGCCAACAGAAAAATACAGCAAGAACCAGACAACAGGGCCATTAACATAAGGGGAGGAATAGAAGGAGGAGATATAAAGAGGCAGGCATAATTAAAGGAAGGTACAAATTTTGGAGCACTCAAAGGAGAAGTTCTTTTTTGACATTCTTTCTAACTTGCAGAATGTGTAATTTTTTAACCTGTATTTAAATTGATGGGTTATAACTGTTTTAAGACTTTGGGTTATTCGATTTTTGGGTTATATCTTTTCAGACAATGGGTTTGTATGGTTTTTATGTTTTTTTTAATTATGTATGGATGGATTATTACAATTGCTAGATAATTTTTAATTAGACGATATATAAATGTCATGTTGAATGCACATCATTTTATTCATATATGTTGGTCTAGCAATACAGTGGCTCACTGTATCTTCAGTCACATCTATACTCATGCATATGCACGTTATTGAATTGATTGAATGGGTTGTTATAGTATTTTTGTCATCATCAAATAGAGAGAGATTGTTAGGAATCTGCATGTAGATTAGAAGGTTGTTTTATTGAGGGGGAGATTGCTTAAAATCCTCATGAGATTCCAAATGTATAAGATTTGATGATGAAATACTTATATTTGTATGCATAAGTTTTCAAAGTCCTTAACTAAGATATTTCTGTATAAGGACTTTGTAAGACCCCAACTTTTTATGAATAAAGATTTAATTTCTTTAATTATTATTTTGAATAATAAGGTGTTAATTTGATATAATGATTTAGTTATGGGTGAAATGTGCAAATTTTGCAAAATAAGCAAGTGGTTATAAAATATTCATTGTTGTCGGGGAATATTCGTTTGGTCGTGGAATATTCTTGTTGTCGGGGAATATTCATACGACGACGTAGCTATTTATGGGCCCCATAACAGAATAACTGTCGGATATAGAAAGTGACAGAAATAACCTTTTTAAATATAACGGCAAAACTTTTACCGTTAACTGTTGAAATACACGGTGATAAAAAGTATAATAATACACGTGGTTGCACAGTAGCACACGGTATTGCACAGTATTTTTGGATTATTGATTCTTACGTAAGAAGTCACTACTCAATAATTGTTACAGTAATTACTGTTCAATATTTTTATATTATTGTTAATTCAATAATTGTCACTGCACAGTATTTCTCATTATCAGATCAATAATTCATATTATTTGAATAATATTATTAGATTGTATTATTAACAATGTCTAAGGAAGTTCTGTCTGGGAAAGGGGTTTGGTCACCTAATTGTGCGCCAATAAGGAAAAATCCTTATTGGAAAGCCCGCTCTTTCCTGGGAATGGCCTGGTTGCCAATATTGTAGTCCTGTAATATTATTTATAAATAATTAATTGTTGATTTATATGATAAGAAAATATTTATTTAATGTAGATATAAATGGAGGAATTTTTAGAAAAGTGACAATTGTTGAAAATTGATATTTTATCTTTTCTGATAAAATAATTCATTCAAATATATTATTATATTACATTATAAATGTATAATGTGATAATATAATAATATAATAATGGTGATATTTTTATACTAAATTCACGGTATATGAATAAAATGAGGAGGAAGAGTGCAAATTGGGTCCGAATTGATTTTGTTACACTAATGCTAAAAACATGTTTTGTGAGTTGGTGGGCCCCACTTGTTGTAAAATGCTGATGGTTGATTTTTCAAAGGTGGTATACGGAGGTTTTTATCAGTATATTTTTTTGTCAGAGTGGGGGTTTGGAAAAATCATCTGTATGTAAACTTGGGTCATTTTTCGTTAATAATTTTGAAAAACTTTCTTCTACAAAGTTGTAAAGAATTAAATTTTATATGGAATGGACATAAGATTCATATTTTTCTGATAAAATGGCTATTTATTATGAATTATGGAAGTTTCTGAATATTGTTTAAATTTAAAATATTTTGGTGGAGATTTTCTTGAATGAGTGGGCCCCACTTTTGTCCTTTGTTGGTGTGAAATGTGCTGAGAATAATTTCAAAGTGTGATGTGCATGAATGGAAAAGGGTGAAAGCCACCGGTAGCAGGTTAGTCAATCCTGGTGTGCTAAGCATTTCCTATAAATAGGGTGCTTTGGTTAGAATTGAAAATCACACCAGAATTAGAAGTTTCTTTGTCTATAATATCGAGCATATTTTTGTGAGTATTTAGATACTTTGAGAGTTGATAAGCAGTGCAAGTTTTCTTCAGTATTATATCCGATATTTCAGTCAGAAGTACTTGTCTTTTGAGGTAAGGGATGTTATTTTTTCATAAATGATGTTATTTCTTTTAATATTATTATACCGAAATATTGACATGAATTTTATTGTGAAATTTTTACCTTTTCGTGTTGAGGTTGCTATTCACGTATACGACACTATTCACGTATACGATACTATTCACATAAAAATTAAATTTTCTTTTTTTAATCCAAGTTGTCTATTATGGTTACTATCTTTGATTGTGTCCATGTTTTGATCTTCATTCTTGAATTTTGCTCCATAATTGATTATTATGGAGTATTTTTGAACTTGGATAAACTAAAGTACGAATCCCTAATCTTTTTCCTTTTATCTCATTGGATTCATTTTTTTTAGAATATTTTTCATCATCCTCAGTCCTAAATGGTGATATAACTGAATATCTTTGGCCTGTAGTGCAAAGATGAATGATTACCTGATGAATATCTTTGGCCCGTACTGCAAAGATGGACAGTTGTTAAAATGAACATGACCAACTGGTGATACAAATGAATATCTTTGGCCCGTAGTGCAAAGATGAATATTTGATTCAAGATGCATATTGATTGATGTTACAGGGATAAAATATTGATGATGGACTTTTAAATCATAGAAGATAGTAGACTTCATTCTTTACTTAACTTTTCTAATGAATTATTATTTTCACTGCGAATATTGATCTAAAACTTGTTGTCCATTATATTTTATCTGATTTATTGAAGGCTAACGATAATTTGATTTTCATTATCTTAGTCATAATATTCTTTACTGGGCTAGTTGAGTAAATCTTTTTTCTTTTTGTTCTATTTTTCTTCTCAGGAGGCGAGAATATAGCGGGAACTAGTCGGGGTGTAGAGTGATGGTTCAAAACAGTTTTTTTAGCAGTCCTCACTATTTTGTAAAATAGTGTATTAATAATTATAATGAGGACTTTATTTGAGTTTGGATATTGTCTAGAAGATAATATTTGTATTAAAACTCACAGCATATGTGTTGCGTATTTTGCACGACAATTGTAATAATGAAGTTTGTAGTTATTTTCTGTACCATGTATTTGGCGACTCAGAATGGGTTGTGTGGACCTATTTTGGGGGCGTCACAAACTTAGATTAGAGAAAGATCAAGCATGTTAGGTTAATCTCACTGACTTAATCCAAATGAATGTAACACTCATATATATGAATTGATCAACTGAAGCATAACTGTAAAGGAGAAGTTTTGTAAAGTCCTTACGAATCAAATGTACAAGGACTTAAAATAAAAGGATCAAATCTATTAGGTTGATCTTATTTATCATTACCTGATGAACAAATGACTAATGTATATTTGTAATTATAAATTTTGTAAAGTCCTTATGAAACATATGTATAAGAACTTAGAATAGAAAGATCAAATCTATTAGGTTGATCTTATCAAAGCTCACATTATATAATCGACAGAACCAATCGATCGTATAGTTACTCTACTGGATCGTAGTGTGATCACGGTCAACAGAGTCAGCTCATTCACTGAAGTGTACAAAGTAAAGATCGTAGAGCTCGCCTACAAACCTTAGATATGAGCTGAAGGCCTAACAAAAAGAAGTTGATCACAAAAGGATATACTCTAAGAATATCTGAGTATAGTCCTTATCAGAAGGAATTTCTAGAATGTCTCTACAGAAGTTAAATTGCAAGAGTTCTCTGCATGTTCATAAAGCAAGTCTGTTCGTAGAGTAGCAGTTGGTAACGTAAAGCATTGGGAGATAAACAAAGCGGAGAGTTGTCTCCAACATTGCAGAGTTGCCAAGGTATTAAAAGAATAAAAGAGGAGTTAGCAAAAATGTTATAAAGTACTCTGCTTGATCACAAAGAATAAGTCATGATGTAGAGTAAAACAAGAGTGGTGAAGCACCAGCCAAGGCAAAGTAAAGGATCAAGAGTTAGCTAAATTAAAGAGTCATCCTTGGCATTGTAGAGCTGCTAAAGTGTCCAAAGAACAAAGAAGAGTCTGCAAGTCTGCCCAAGCATTATGAAGCAATTACTCAAAGAGAAGACAAATGAGCAAATAGAGGATCTGATAGCAGAGTAGAAGTCAAGACAATAATCGTAGAACAAATACAAAGCTCAAGTCTAAGATCACCATCAATTTGCTATCATCATGAGTAAACAACTAAACAGATAATAGAGCAGCAATCTGGTAACTAATCGTAAAGTAAATACAAGATTCAACTCTTTTATATCAGTCTACTATCAGTAAGTTCGCAGAGCAAAGTCAGGTCTGACATATAAGACTAGCAATCAGAACGTTGCAAACATTGAAGTTCCCGAGGCACTCAATAGCGTATCTGATGAGTGAGTTTTATACCCATTAATTGAGTTCATTTGAGCTTAATCTTTTAGAAGTTTTTAAGTGTTTGTGTCTATTCATGCATGTTTTATGTTGTTTTGTAGGAATTGGGACAAAAGTTACTTGGATCGACGTTTGGGGTTGCTAGATTCGCATTTTCGGCTTGCCATTTACATAGTAGCCACTTCAGTGCCAATTTCAGCATTGCTCCTGCCCTTATTTTGAAAGACTCAAAGAGTGAAAGTTATAGATCTACGTCTCCGCTTTCCGGAACATCTTAAATCATCAAAATCAGAGTTCGGATGAAGAAGTTATGGCCATTTTCCCAAATGATGTCAGAGTAGAAAATTCTAAAAAAGAGCGACCGGTAACGTATACAAACCTCACAAGATCGACAAAAGAGTTACGCAAATCTTCATCGAAGGGACGTGAAATTCGATGTTCGAGATCATGTATTATTACGTATTGCTTCATGGAAAGGAGTTACGAGATTCAAAAAGACAGGAAAGCTTAACCCTCTATTTATTGGTCCATTTGAAATCCTCAATCAAGTAGGAATTGTGGCCTATAGACTCGCCTTACCGCCAAGTATGTCCCGTGTTCATTACGTTTTTCACATATCCATACTACGTAAATATGTGGAAGACCCAAATCATATTATTGAATTAGAACAAGATGAGATAGCGGAAGATTTAACGTATGAGGAGGTACATGTCAAGATCTTGGATAAGAAGAAGCAGATTCTACGCTCAAAGGTTATACCTCAAGTTAAAGTTTTAAGGAGAAACCATAATATTGAGGAAATGACATGGGAGTTAGAATCTGAAATGAAAACAATGTATTCTCACCTCTTCAACATATCAGGTGCGTACATCAATTTCGAGGACAAAATTTCATAAGAAGTGGAGGTTGTAAGACCCCTACTTTTTATGAATAAAGATTTAATTTTCTCTAAATATTATTTTGAATAGTAAGGTGTTGATTTGATAAAATGCTATAGTTATGGGTGATATGTGCAAATTTTTTAAAGTAAGCAAGTTGTTATAAAATATTTGTTTGGTCGGAGAATATTCTTTTTGTCGGAGAATATTCGTACGAGGGCGCAATCATTGGTGGACCACATAACGGAATAATTATCGGATATAGAAAGCGACAGAAATAACCTTTTATAAAAAATAACGGCAAAACTTTTACCATTAACTGTTGAAATACCCGGTGATAAAATTACAATAATACGTGTTGTTGTACAATAGCACGCGGTATTACACAGTACCTCTGATTATTGATTCTTACGTAAGAAGTCACTCAGTATTCAATAATTGTCACAGTAGTTGCTACATAGTATCTCATATCATTGATTCAAAAATTATTACAGTAACATCTACACAATATTTTATATTATTTGAATAATATTATTAGTTAGCAGTATTGGCAATATCTGAAAATTCTGTCGAGGAAAGGGGTTAGGTTATATAATTGCGCGTCAATAAGGATAAATCCTTATCGGAAAGTCCCCTCTTTCTTGGGAATGATCTGGTTATTAATATTGTGAGCTTATAATATTAATTATGAATAATTATTATGTGGTGGATATTGGTTCAAATTTAATATAAATGAATGAATTTAGCATGAAACATTTGTTGAAAGTTTGGCATATTTTTCTATGGAATCACAATTATCTTCTCCGATAAAATATTCATTCAGATATATTATTATAATATTATATTATAATAGTATAATGTGATAATATAATAATATAATTTTTTATAACTTAAATGGTAATATTATTATTATTATCATATATAATTTTTAGCATGTGAATAAAAGTGGAGTGAAGGTTAACATTTTGATTTTGAATTCTTTCTTTTTAAAACTTTCGTGCACTTATTCTTTCCTAATTGGTGACAAAACCATTTCCTGCAGTTCTTTCGTTTTCCAAATTTAGTGGGCCCTCGACCATTGGAAAATAAGAGGTTAGGCATAGAAAGAAAGAAAGTTAGGCAGAGAAGAAAAAAAAGGTTAGGCAAAGTTAGGCAAGTTCATTTGATTTTGTCTTTCAGCTGCACTATAAATATGTTACTCGAATGAGCAACTAAGACACACACTCACAATATCAGAAATTCTTATTCTATAATATTGTGAGTATTTCTCTTGAATATAAGGATACTTTTAGTGTAGATAATAGTGCAAGATTTTTGCAAGATAATATCTGATATTCCAGTCAAATCTAGTTTTCTATTAAGGTAAAGGATGTTATTTTCTTTCAATACTCGTAAGGGATATCATTTTCTTTCATACTTCATATTACGTAAGTGATATTATTTCATTTCATATTCCTAAATTTAAACTTACTATGGTAAGTATTGCTTCTATAATTCCTGAAATGATTAGAAATTCCTTAAGGTTTGCGCTTCATCTAATATCATTTCACTGGAATATTGGTCTAAACTTCTTATTAAATTTTAATCCTTTCATTTCGGGGTACTATTCATGGGTACTATTCATATAATACTATTCATGGGTACTATTCATACGTAATATTCATGAGTACTATTCACAACAGAATTTGATTTTCTTTTTTGTCCAAATTATTTTTGATACATGAATATCACTCTTGAATTTTACTCCACAATTAGTTATCATATTGACAATTTGGACATTCTTGAACTCGGGATAAATTGAATTATAAATCTCTAATATTTATCATTGATCTCACTTGATTGATTCTTTATATCATTGTCATCATCCTCATGCTTATATTATGGTGAAAGTCATATTTGGCCCGTAGTGTAAAGATTAATTGTTAATTGGTATGATTATGATCAGGAATTGTGTATTGGTATAATCATGACCTTTAATGTAACAGATAAAGGTTTGTGGTGAAAGTCCTCTTTGGCCCATAGTGCATAGATGGACAGGTGTTTGACATGATCATGACCACTAGTGATGCAAATAATTATCTTTGGCCCGTAGTGCATAGATAATTCGTTGATTGGAAATAATTATTGATTGGTGTTACAGGGATAAAATATTGATGATGGCCTTTTAAATCATAGAAGATAATAGACATCATGCTCTACTTGACACTTCTAATAGATTGTTGTTTTCACTGCAGTTGTTGATCTAAAACTTGTTGTCTATTGTATTCTATCAGATTTTTTCTTGTTGAGGACTAAGGATAATTTGTTCTACATTATCTTAGTCATAATATTCTTTACTGGGCTAGTTGAACTCTCCCTTTTCCTTTTGGTTCCATTGTTCTTCTCAGGAGGCAAGAATGTAGTTGGGACTAGTCGGGGAGTGGAGTAAAGGTCCAAGATGGTTATTATAGTAGTCCTCACTATTTTGTAAAATAGTATGACAATAATTATAATGAGGACTTTATTTGAGTTTGGATATTGTCTACGAGACAATATTTGTATTGAAACTCACAGATTATGTTTTGTAGTATTTTACAAGACAATTAATAGTTGTATAAATGAAGTTGTATTTGAATTTTGTACCATGTATTTAGCGACTCAGAATGGGTTGTGTGAACTTATTTTGGGGGCGTCACAGTTGGTTTCAAAGCTTAGAGATATAATCTCTGGTGGAGATCTGGGATTAGAACTGGGAGGGGAGAGACGAGTAAATCATTCTCTAGTGTGTCCTACCTAAGCTTATTTGTTATTTAATTGTCTGGTCGGAATATAGAGATAATATGTGGCATGTCAATTTCTTTAATAAACCCTTGTTTTGTGGCAGTATTTGAGAATGACATCTTAAAATTTTGAGATAAGCATTGGAGCACATGAGACCGTTGAGACACCGCCAATTAATAACCAGGATAATGTGCATCAAGAAGGCAATAATCCTCCAGTAAACAACAACACCGACCAAATGATGAACGATGGGATGTTTAGGACCTTTCTACAATTCATGCAATACCAAACGAGAGAGACTTCTATTCAAAATGTAGGTGGAAACAATGGTAACTCACGAATAGTCACTGCTAAGCAATTCAAGGAGTTGGGACCGCTGGAGTTTTTGGGAAAGCCAGAGCCACTCAAGGCAGAAACTTGGATTAAGTAGATCACCAAGATATTTGATGTCCTGGGATGCACAGAGGAGTAAAAGGTTCCCTTCGCCACCTTTATGTTGCGTGGAGAGACGATTACTGGTGGAAATCTATAAAACGTACTCATCATTCTGCACTTAAGATGTCTTAGGAGAAGTTCCAGGAATTGTTCAACGACAAGTATTTTCCAGAAAGTATTCGTCATATGAAGGAGGTGGAATTCATTAAACTGGAACAGAACAATATGACTATATCACAATACGAGACCAAGTTTACGGAGTTATCCCAGTTTGCATCCCATTTGGTTGATAATGAGGAGCGAATGACACGAATGTTTCTAAGAGGTTTGAAACTTGAAATTCGTCAATACCTCATTTCTCATAAACTTTGTTTGTATTCAGATGTTGTGAATAGGACTCAATTATTGGAGCGAGATAATGAGTCAGTTCAACCAAAAGACAACAACCGATAGCATGATAACAGTAGTACCAGTGGCAACAGTCATCGGAGGAGTGATAACCAACGCGAAGGAAATTATCATGCCAGAAATGGTAATCACTTTGGTGGTAATCATGGCCAAGATAATAGGAGAGGTGAACCAAATGGAAACAACTTTAAAAAGAGAAGATTCAACAATGACAATGGAAAGACATCGACACCAGCACCAGCACCCGTTTCTAGGGAAAGAGAACGACCACCAGTTAGATGCTACAGATGCGGAGAGGAGGGACACATCAGTTCAAACTATACACAGCCTTCCAAGGTGTGTTTCAGTTATAGAAAGGACACTCACATAGCTCAATTTTGTCCTGTAGTGAAGTCAAGTCCAGCTGGGACGGTGACACCAAAGGTTGTCCTAGACAAGTCAAAGTCGGTGGTTCAAGGGAGAGCGTTTGTCATGACTTCCAAAAAAATGAGGAACCCGAATGAAGTTATCACGGGTAAGCTAATCATAAACTCTTGCGAAGTCTATACTTTATTAGATACCGATTCTACCCATTCTTTTATTTCACCTGTTTGTGCTCAACGTTTGAACTTGACTTCTGAGAAATTAGACTTTGACTTATTTGTTGAAACTCTATTGGGAGAAACCTTCATTACATCCATCATTTATAAATCTTGTTTGATTCAAATCGACATCCTCACATTATCTGTTGATCTCATCTTTTTGAAAATACTTGCATTTGATATGATTTTAGGGATTGATTGGTTAACTACTCATCATGCTAAAATTAATTATTTTCATAAGGTCATTAGTTTTCATATTCCTAACCAACCTGTTATGCAAATTCAAGCAACCAAACCATTAAAGTCAATCATTGTCATATCAAGCCATAAAGTCATTCGTTTATTAAAAAATAGATGTCAAACTTTCTTAGCCCATGTCACGGATTTAAACAAAAATACGTCATATTTGAATGATATTTCTGTTGTTAATAAATTTTCTGACGTATTTTCCAAAGACCTTCCTAGCTTACCCCCAGAGAGTGAAATCAAATTTTGTATTGACCTTAAACCATATACAAAACCCATTTCTAAATCCCCATATCGAATGGCTCCTATTGAACTTCAGGAGTTAAAAACTCAACTACAGGAACTGTTAGACATTGGTTTCATTTGTCCTGGTACATCTCCTTAGGGTGCTCCTGTTTTATTCGTAAAGAAGAAAGATGGGAGTATGTGACTTTACATTGACTATCGGGAGTTGAACCATGTTACCATCAAAAATAGGTATCCGTTACCTCACATTGATGACCAGTTTGACCAGTTACAAGGTGCTAAATTCTTTTCAAAGATTGATCTTTGTTTCGGATATCATCAGTTAAAGATTAAAACCGATGACATTCCAAAGACTGCTTTAAGAGTTTGGTATGGGCATTACGAATTCCTAATCATGTCTTTTGAATTGACTAATGCTCCTACTGCCTTCATGGATATGATGAACCGAGTATTCAATGAATATTTGATCATTTTATGGTTGTCTGTATTGATGACATTCTCATCTACTCCAAAAGCCGTGAAGATCAAGAGCAACACTTAAGGCTGATACTCCAAAAGCTTCGTGAAAACAAGCTATATGTCAAGTTGAAGAAATGAGAGTTCTGACTTGAGGAAGTAGCATTCCTTGGGCACGTGATATCGAAACATGGAATATCAGTTGACCCGACGAAGATTAAAGCAATACAAAGTTGGGAGCAACCAAAGTCAATAATCGAAATACGTAGCTTTATGGACTTAACTGGTTATTACCAGAGATTCGTTGAAGGATTTTCTCGAATCGCCACTCCATTAACTCAGTTGACTCAAAAAAATACAAAATTCGGATGGATCGAGAAATGTGAGAAGAGCTTCCAAGAACTCAAGAGGAGACTCATTTCAGCACCTGTTCTGATAATACTATCAGGTTCGGAGGGATTTGTCATCTATAGCGATGCTTCAGGCAGAGGTTTAGGATGTGTTCTCATGCAACATGGAAAAATCATAGCTTATGCATCACGACAACTCAAAGAATATGAGAGGAATTATCATACTCATGATCTAGAGTTGGCAGCTATCATTTTCGCACTAAAGATCTGGAGACACAACCTGTATAGGGAGAAAGTGGAGATTTATACAAATCATAAAAGCCTCAAATATTTTTTCACCCAAAAGACACTCAACATACGGCAACGACGTTGGCTCGAGCTGTTGAAAGATTATGACCATACCATTTAATACCGTCCTAGAAAAGCGAACGTGGTAGCTGACGCGTTGAGTAGAAAATCATATGCGGGTACGAGTGCGATATTGTTAACATAAAGTGTAAGGTTTTGTGAAGATCAAAGACTCAATCAAATTGCAAAATTAGCGAAACCAAAGTAAAATCAAATTTTAAAATTTTTCACAAACCAATTACCTGGATCATCCTTTATGCATATTATTAATTAAAATGAAGAACAAAAAGTTATGGAATCATACCCTTATAGATACGAGCTTCCGCAGGTACGAGTTCAACTCCTACTTCTCCGCGATCTCCTTGAATCTCCGGGTAGATTCCTTCATTTGATCAATATTAGCCACCCAAGTGTATGGCCTCTATTGATGATCCACCAAGAAAGAAGAATTTTCAATATGAATGGTGTATTGACTCAAACCCTAGTTTTTCTTATCTCTATAGAAAAGGGGGCGTACTTTCCAACAATTAGAATTACGTATATCTTTGGTATCTGATATAAGACGCTTCTTATAAATATATCAGGTAACCCTATTTAATTAAAATAAGGTATTATTTATTTAATCAAACTACTTTAATTAATTGGGCTCCCTAATCTTATTAGGGATAATTAATTAAACTCCTTTAACTAATTTTGCCTCCTAATCCTATTAGGAATAAATGAGAGTACTTATATTAAATTAATTCCTAAACTCTTTTAGAAATTAAAATAATTAGAATTATAATAATATTAATAAGACTTCTCTTATTAATTTATATTTAATATTTCTAAAATATTAAATAATAAATATTAAGCTATTTAATTTATTCTATCACCATAGATTAAATTAAATATACTTAACATATTATTACGATTATGTCATTAACTTTTTAAATAATTATTCTTCCTTTTATGGTGTGACCCTTTAGGTTCTCCATATTAAACCAGTTGTGAATAAATCAATTAGAACAATTCTAATCTTATTTAAATAAATAAATTAAACTATTAATTTATTTAAATAAATAATATTTATTCTACAATAGGGATAAGCCTCCTTAACGACCAACGACTTTTTAAATAATATAGATTTCAACATTAATCATAAAAGAACCTTTGAGTAAATAGTTACTGTGCAATTCAATCCTTCCACCATACAATGTCCCAATTAAATATAAGATATTGTGCATCAAGAAGGCAATAATCCTCAGGTGAATAACACAACACTGACCAATTGATGAACGACGGAATGTTCATAGGCTTTTTGCAATTCATGCAACATTAGGCGAGAGAGACTCCTGTCCAAAATGCATGTGGAAACACTGGCAACTCATGAATGGTCACCGCTAAGCAGTTCAAGGAGCTGGGGCCACCGGAGTTTTTGGGAGAGCCAAAATCACTTAAGGCGGAGACGTGGATAAAGCAGATCACCAAGATATTTGATGTCTTGAGATGCTCCGAGAAGCAAAAGGTTCTCTTTGCCACCTTCATGTTGCGAGGAGAGGTAGATTACTGGTGGAAATCTGTAAAGCGTACCCAACCTGCCGCACTGAAGATGTCTTGGGAAAAGTTCCAAGAACTGTTCAACGACAAGTACCTTCCCGAAAGTATTCATCACATGAAAGAGGTGGAGTTCATCAAGCTAGAGCAAAATAATATGACCGTGTCACAGTACGAAGCTAAGTTTGCCAAGTTGTCCCGTTTTGCGTCCCATTTGGTTGATAATGAGGAGATAATGACACGAATGTTTCTGCGAGGTTTGAAACCTGAAATACGTCAATATCTCATTTCTCACAAACTGTGTTTGTATTCAGATGTTGTAAATATGGCTCAGTTATTGGAGCGCGATAATGAGTCAACCCAACCAAGAGAGAGCAACCGACAAAATGATAATGCAAGTGGTAGCAGTCATCGAAGCGGTGACAACAAACATGGAGGGAATCAACATGCCAGAAATGGTAACCACTTCGGTGGTAATCATGGCCAAGACAATAGGAGTTGAAATTTCAAGAAGAGGAGATTCAACAAAGATGTAAAGACGTCAGCACCAGCACCCGTTGTTAAGGAAGGAGAACAACCACCTATCATATGCTTCAAATACGTAAGGTGGGACACATTAGTCCAAATTGCACGTAGCAGTCCAAAATGTGTTACAATTGTAAGATCCCAACTTTTATGAATAAAGATAAATTTTCTATAAATATCATTTTTAAATATTAAGGAGTGAATTTGATATAATGTTATAGTTATGGATAATTTTATAAATTTTACAAAATACGCAAGTTGTTATATTATATTCGATTGGTTAGAAAATATCCAGGGAATATTCGTACGACGGCACAATCATTGGTGGACCCCACAACGTAATTATTGTCGGAATGAGAAAACAACAGAAATATCTTTTTTTAAAAATAACGGCAGAAGTTTTACCATTAACTGTTGAAATAGCCGGTGTTAAAAGTACAGTATTACGCGTGATTGCATAGTAGCACACGGTATTGATTATTGATGCTTACGTGAGAAGTCACTCAGTTATACGCAATTATTGCTACAGTAATTGCTGCATCATATCTCTCATATTATTGATTCAATTATTGTCACAGTATCATCTGCATAATATTCTATATTATTAAATCAATAATTGAGACAACACTGTTATTCATATTATTATTTATAATATTGGAAATGTCTAGAAAGTTCTGTCGAAGAGAAGTTTGCTCACCTAATTGCGCGCCAATAGGGATAAATCTTTATTGGAAAGCTCCCTATTTTCTGGGAACGATCTGGTTGTTAAATATTGCGAATTAGAATAATGATGATTAATGTTGTTAAAAATATTGAAGGGAATTTTTTTATGAGGTATTTAAGTAAATTTTGCTTATTTTATGGACCCCCATTTACCCATTTTTCAAAATAATCGGTAGAAAATTATTTAATATGATAAAGGTGGGGCCACATGTGGGGGCCATATATGGGGCCCACGGAAGAAAATTGAAATGGGCGAGAATACTGAGGATTGTCACGGGAGGTTATTATTATTGTTTATATATATATATATATTATAATAAGTTTTATTTTTTTATGAAAAATAGAATATATTATATTTTATTTGCATAGTATTTTACTATGCAGTGCACAGTAAAATCATACGAAATCAGCCAATACGCCCGTGAAAATTTTTTCCTTCCCACTGTGCAGTCCTTGATTCTAAAATTCAAATAGTATCCTTTCCTTTCCCCTATAAATAGGATGCTTAGTTAGAATTGAAAATCACACCAGAATCATAGAATTCTTCTTCTATAATATTGAGCATATTTCTTTCGAGTTTTAGAAAGCTTTGAGCGTAGAAAATAGTGAAAGTTTTCTTCAAGAATATCCCCGCTATACTAGTTGGAATACTCTTCTTTTCAAGTTAAGGGATATTATTTTTGTTCATTACTCGTAAGAAATGATATTTTCTTCCATATTCTGTAATATGTAAGTAATATTATTTCGTTTCAGATTTCGAATTCTATACACATTTTGTTAAAGTTTTGGCTTCTATACTCTATAAAATTAGTAGAATATCCTTTAAATTTACACTTTATCCAGTATCTTTTCATGGAAACATTATTTTGAACATTTTTTATAAGTCTTAACTTTTTCATGTCGAAGTACTATTCACGGGGTACTATTCACTCGGGTACTATTCACCCGGGGTACTATTCATGATAAAAATTAAATTTTTTTTTGTCCAAATCATTTTTTGTACAATATTATTCTTGAATTTTACTCCACAAAATATTATCATGTTGACAATTTGGACGTTTTTGAATTCTGGATAAATTAAATTATAAATCTTTAAAATTTATCATTTACTTTCATTTAATTAAATTCTTATATCATTGTCATCATCCTCCTACTTATATTATTATTAAAGTCATCTGTGGCCCGTAGTGCATAGATAGACTTGGTATGATTATGACCAGGGATTATTCGGTATAATCATGATCGTAATGTTACAAATGATGTGGTAAAAGTCCTCATTGGCCCGTAGTGCATTGATGGACAGTTGTTGGCATGATCATGACCATTGATAAAAACACGAATATCCTTGGCCCGTAGTACATGGATAAATTGTGGTTGTGATACAAATGAATATCCTTGGTCGTAGTGCAGGGATGAGTCGATGATGTGGATTATTTATTAAGCTGAGTCTCAGCGGTAAAACTTTTTAAATCATAAAAGACAGTAGATATCATGCTCTACATGACTCTTCTAATGGATTGCTTGTTCCGCTGCAGTTAAACTTGATGTCTATTGTATTTTATCAGTTTAACACTGTTGAAGGCTAACGATAATTTATTCTGCATTAACTTAGTCAAAATATTTCTTACTGGGCTAGTTGAGCTCACCCTTTTCTTTCATTGTTCTCTTCAGGAAATGAGAATATAGCTGGGACTAGTCGGGAACGGAGTGACGGTCCAGATGTTTGCATTAGTAGTCCTCACTATTCTGTGAAATAGTGTGATAATAAATGTATTGAGGACTTATTTTGAGTTTTAATACTGTCTAGAAGACAATATTTGTATTAAAACTCACAGTTCATGTTGTATATTTAACTTTGTATTTGTATTCTGTACCATATATTTGGCGACTCAGAATGAGTGATGTATACCTATTTTGGAGTATAGCCGGTAAAATGATAATACCAGTGGTAGTAGTCATTGAAGCGGCGACAACAAACGTGGAGGGAATCAACATGCCAGAAATGGTAACCACTTAGGTGGTAATCATGGTCAAGACAATAAAAGTGGACATTTCAAGAAGAGAAGATTCAACAATGATGGAAAGACGTCAGCACCAACACCCGTTGTTAAGGAAGGAGAACGACCACCTATCATATGCTTCAAATGCGGAGGGGAGGGACACATCAGTCCAAACTGTGCGCAGCAGTCCAAAACGTGTTACAACTGTAGAAGAGAAGGCCACCTAGCTAGATTTTATCGTACAGGGAAGCCAAGTCCAGTTGGAACGGTGACATCAAATGCCATCCCAGACAAGTCAAAATCAGTAGTTCAAGGGAGAACATTTGTCATGACCTCCCAGAAAGCAAGGAACCCGAACGAGGTGATCACGGGTAAACTAATCATAAACTCTAGCGAAGTTTATACTTTATTTGATACCGGTTCTACCCATTCTTTTATTTCTCCTACTTGCGTTCAATGTTTAAATTTGACTCCGGAGAAATTAGACTTTGACTTATCTGTTGAAACTCCATTAGGAGAAACCTTCATTACATCCACTGTTTATAAGTCTTGTTTGGTTCAAATCGGTACCCTCACATTACCTGTCGATCTTATTTTATTGAAAACACTTGCATTTGACGTAATTCTAGGGATTGATTAGTTAACTATTCATCATGCTAAAATTGATTGTTTTCGTAAGGTTGTTAGCTTTCATATTCCTAACCAACCTATTATGCGAATTCAAGCGACCAAACCATTAAAATCAATCATTGTCATCTCAAGCCATAAAACTATTCTTTTATTGAAAAACGAATGTCAAGCTTTCTTAGCTCATGTCATGGATTAAACAAAAATACGTCAGTTTTGAATGATATTCCTATTATTGATAAATTTTCTGACGTATTCCCTAAAGAACTTCCTGGTCTACCCTCAGAGCGTGAAATTGAATTTTGTATCGACCTTGAACCGAATACAAAATCCATTTCTAAAGCCTAATATCGAATGGCTCCTATTGAACTTTAGGAGTTAAAAACTAAACTGCAGAAATTGTTAGACATCGATTTCATTCGTCCTAGTACGTCTCCTTGGGGTGCTCCTGTTCTATTCGTGAAGAAGAAAGATGGGAGTATGCGACTTTGTATTGATTATCGAAAGTTGAACCATGTCACTGTAAAAAAGAATACTCGTTGCCTCGCATTGAAGACCTGTTTGACCAGTTACAAGGCGCCAAATTCTTTTCAAAGATTGATCTTTGTTCCGGATATCACCAATTAAAGATTAAAACCGATGACATTCCAAAGACGGCTTTCAGAACTCGGTACGAGCATTATGAATTCCTAGTCATGTCTTTTGGATTGACTAATGCTCCTGCTGCCTTCATAGATATGATGAACCAAGTATTCAAGGAATATTTGGATCACTTTGTAGTCGTCTTTATTGATGACATCCTCATTTACTCCAAAAGTCATGAAGATCATGAGCAACACTTGAGGCTGATACTCCAAAAGTTTCGTGAGAACAAGTTATATGCCAAGTTGAAGAAATGTGAGTTCTGGCTTGAGGAAGTAGCATTCCTTGGGCACGTAGTATCAAGTCGTGGAATATCTGTTGACCCGGTAAAGATTGAAGCAATTCAAAGCTGGGAGCAACCAAAATCAGTGATCGAAGTACGTAGCTTTCTCGGCTTAGCTGGTTATTATTGGAGATTCGTAGAAGGGTTTTCTCGAATCGCTACTCCATTAACTCAGCTAACTCAGAAAGATACAAAATTTGGTTGGAGCGAGGAATGTGAGAAGAGTTTTCAAGAACTCAAGAGGAGACTCATTTCAACACCTATTCTGACAATACCATCTGGCTCGGAAGGATTTGTCATCTACATTGATGCTTCAGGCAAGGGGTTAGGATGTGTTCTCATGCTACATGGAAAAGTCATAGCATATGCCTCTCGACAACTCAAAGAATATGAGAGGAATTATCCTACTCATGATCTAGAGTTGGCAGCTGTTGTCTTCGCACTTAAAATTTGGAGGCATTACCTGTATAGGGAGAAAGTGGAGATCTATACGAATCATAAAAGCCTCAAATATTTCTTCAGTCAAAAGGAACTCAACATGCGGCAGCGACGTTGGCTCGAACTGTTGAAAGATTATGATCATACTATTCAATACCATCCTAGAAAAGTAAACGTAGTAGCTGACGCATTGAGTAAAAGATCATATGCGGGTACGAGTGAGATATTGTCAACGTAAATGCTCATTTTATATGACTTGCAAAGGATAGAGATAGAGTTAAAGACTCCAAGGACCCACGTGATGATGGCAAATATACGAGTAGAACCGACTTCAATCGATAAAGTTAAAGTTGCTCAAGCTACAGACCTGGAGCTGATGCGTATGAAGAAGAAAATGCAAGAAGGTGCTATCCCGGAAGCAAGAATCGATGAAGAAGGAATACTTAGAGTCAACTCCAGACTTTGAGTTCCTAACAACCCTGATTTAAAGTATAAAATCATGATGGAGGCGCACAACACACCGTTTGCAATCCATCCTTGGGAGTACCAAAATGTATCGCAATCTTCGACATACATTTTGGTGGAGCAATATGAAGAAAGAGATAGCGGAGTTTATCTCAAGGTGTCTAACTTGTCAACGAGTCAAGGCTGAACATCAAGTGCCAAAAGGTCCATTGCAACCACTTAAAATTCCAGAATGGAAGTAAGAGCACATTACCATGGATTTCGTTACTAGTCTTCCCAAGGTTTCTGTGACGCCCCCAAAATTAGGTATACATCACCCATCTTGAGTCGACAGATACATGGTACAGAATTCAAATACAACTTAATAATATAACTATCGTGTACAATACGACAAACCATAAACTGTGAGTTTGAATACAAATATTATCTTTTAGAGAGTATCCATACTCAAAAGGAGTCCTCATTACAATTATTATCACACTATTACATAGAATAGTGAGGACTACTAATGCTATCATCTGGTCCGTCACTCCGTTTCCCGACTCGTCCCAACTATATTCTCATTTCCTGAAGAGAACAGTGAAAGAAAGGGTGAGCTCAACTAGCTCAGTAAGAAATATTATGACTAAGATAATGCAGAATAAATTATCATTAGTCTTCAACAATGTTAAACTGATAAAATACAATAGACATCAAGTTTAACTGCAGCGGATCAAGCAATCCATTAAAAGAGTCAAGTAGAGAATAAAATCTACTATCTTTTATGATTTAAAAGGTTTTTCATGACTTTTATCGCTGAGACTCAACTTAATAAATAATTCACATCATCGAATCACCCCTGCACTACGGTCAAGGATATTCTTTAGTATCACGACCACGAATTATCCATGCACTACGGCTAAAGATAATCATGTTTTTATCAACGGTCCTGATCATGTCATAAAACAATTCATCTCTGCACTACGGCCAAAGAGAATCCATAGCCATAATCATACCAAAAATTGTCCATCAATGCACTACGGGCCAATGAGGACTTTTTCCACATCATTTGTAACATTACGGTTATGATTATACCTAATAATCCTTGGTCATAATCATACCAAGTCCATCTATGCACTACAGGCCACAGATGACTTTCAACATAATATAAGCATAAGGATGATGACAATGATATAAGAATTCAATAAAACAAGTTCAAGAATTAATTTATCTAGGAACTAATAACGTCCAAATTATCAACATGATACTGCTTTGTAGAGTAAAATTCAAGAATGCTTAGAAGAATATTTACATGAAAAGATACTGGATGAAGCGCAAATATCAAGGATATTCCACTAATTTCATGGAGTATAGAAGTCAAAATTTTAACCAACTGAGTATAATAAAGAATGGAATAACAAAAGAAATCACCATGCATGCGATAGATCGCACAGGCAGGTTATTCCAACATAATAATAAATAACAGAACCAGGTCTGTCCTAAAACGCACAGACAGAATATTCCAACAAAATAATAAAGAATGGAACCAAGTCCGGCGTAAAACGCACAGACAGGATATTCCGACAGAATAATAAATAATGGAACCAGGTCCGGCGTAAAACGCACAGACATTATATTCCGACAGAATAATAAATAATGGAATCAGGTCCGGCGTAAAACACACAGACATGATATTCCGACAGAATAATAAATATTAGAACCAGGTCCGGCGTAAACGCACAGACAGGATATTCTAACAGAATAATAAATAATAGAACCAGGTCCGGCGTAAACGCACAGACAGAATATTCTAATAGAATAATAAAGAATAAAACAACAGAAAAATTTCACCAAGTATAGGGTAGCCCGCATATACAGGTTATTCCAACAGAATAATAAAGAATAGAATAACAGAAGTTCTCTTCATGAATAAGAAAGAAAGAATACTATTTACGAGTACAACAAATAATATCCCTTACTTTGAAAGGAAGAGTACTGGATATAGGAGTAGTGAAGTAGCAGAACACTTTTCTTCTCTCTATAATTTTCTCTCTCTAGAGCTTCAGTGAATTCGTAAGAAATAATGAAGGAATGAGCTTCTATTTATAGAAAAAAGGACTGCATAGTAACTAACTCATGAACGGTCGTGATTGATTTACTTTAATCTGACGGTCCATATTTAAAGCAAAATCTTTTAAATAAAATATAATATATTCTATTTATAATCTAATAAAACGAATACCTTTATAAAAGATTTTACTATGCAAATACTATGCAGGCACTATGCAAACACTATGCATAATAAAATATAATATATTCTAATTATTGTCTAATAAAATAGATAACTTTATAAAAGTATTCTGTTTTATATAAAAAGATTTTACTATTAGCCTAATAAAACTAATAACTTTATAAAAGTATTCTGTTTTATATAAAAAGCTTTTATGTTTTATTACATTAATAATACCAATAAAACAAAACTGAGTGACTTATCACGTAAGCCTCAATAATCAATACTGTATGCTACTATGCAACCACACGTATTACTGTATTTTTACTACCGAGTAGTTCAACAGTATTAACGGTAAAACTTCCGCCGTTATTTTCATAAAATATTTTTGTCGTTTTCTTAATCCGACAATAATTCTGTTGTGGGGTCCACCAATAATTGTGTCGTCGTATGAATATTCCCCGACAAAAATAATATTTCCCGACCAATCGAATATAATACAACAACTTGCATACTTTACAAAATTTATAAATCCTATCCACAACTATAACATTATCTCAAATTCACACCATAATATTTAAAAAATTATTTCGAAAAAATTAAATCTTTATTCATAAAATCTGGGGTTTCACAATCTCCCCTCCTTATGAAATTTTACCCTCGAAATTTACGTACGTACCTGGTATGCCGAACAGATGAGGACACTTCGTCAGATTCTAACTCTTGAGGTATAACCTTTGAGTGTTGAATACATTCCAGGATTTTAACAGGTACATCTTCATACGCTAAATTATCCGCTATCTCGTCTGATTCTAAATCAATAATGTGGTTCAGGTCGTAACATCAATACGTTAAAAACGTTATGAACACGCGACATAATTGGCGGTAAAATGAGTCTATAAGCCACAGTTCCTACTCGATCGAGGATTTCAAATGGGTCAATTAAATCGAGGGTTGAGATAACGCCTTCTTGAACCTTCTTCTTCACATTCATCAGCTCTGAGTATGTAGCTTGAGCGGCTTTAACTTTATCGATTAAAGTCAATTCTAATCGTATATTCGTTATCTTCACGTGGGTCTATCTTCATCATTTGTAAGTTTTACGAAATGGGTCTTTGTGTAAACAACATCTCACTCGCATACGATCTTCTACTCAACTCGTCAGCTACCACTTTCGTTCTTCCACGATGATATTGAATGGTATGGTCATAATCTTCAACAGCTCGAGCCAACGTCTTTGGCACATGATACGTTCGCTTTAGTTGAAGAAATATTTAAGGGTTTAAGAAATGGGTTTTGTACTAGGGTCAATACAAAATTTAATTTCACACTCTGGGGTAGGCTAAGAAGTCTTCAAGAATACGTCAGGAACTTTATTAATAATAGAAATATCGTTCAAAACTGTGACCCTCATCCAAGACTTGGATAGCACATCACATTGATACCTATCAACTTGTCATCGTCATTCACGATATCGCCTACAGAAAGTTTGGCTTCGGTGCATTCCACACAAGGAAGTCAACAAGGAAAGGATTGGGCACTTTACTTATGGCTTGATATGACAATGATTGACTTTAGTGGTTTGGTTACTTTGAATTCCCATAACAGGTTGGTTAGGAGTATGAAAGCTAACAACTTTATAAAAAAAATATGATGAGTCATTAACCAATCGATTCCTAAAATCACATCAAAGACAAGTATTTTCAAAGAGATACGATCTACAGGTAACGTGAAAGTGTTGATTTAAACAAGATTTATAAATAGTGGAGGTAACGAAGGTTTCTCCCAACGGAATTTCAACAGATAAATTAAAGTCTAACTTCTCCGGAGTTAAGTTGAAACATTGAACACAACTAGGTGAAATAAAAGAGTGAGTAGAACCAGTATCCAACACGGTATAGACTTCACAAGAGTTTATGACTAACATACCCGTGATAATTTTATTCAGGTTCCTTGTCACGAAAAAAAATGTTCTCTCTTTAACTACCGGTTTTGGCTTGTCTGGGACATCCTTTGGCATCACTATCCCAGCTGGACTTGACTTCACCATACAACAAAATCGAGCTAAGTGACCTTCTCTTCTGCAATTAAAACACGCTTTAAATTGCTGCGTACAGTTTGGACGGATGTGTCCCTCCTGTCCGCATTTGAAACATACGACCGATGGTCGTTCTTCTTCCTTTGAAACGGGTGCTGGTGCTGACGTCTTCACATTATTGTTGAAACTTCTCTTCTTGAAATGTCCATTCTTATTGTTTTGGCCATGATTACCACCGAAGTGGATACCATTTATGGCATGTTGATTCCCTCCATGCTTATTGTCACCGCTTTGATGACTGTTATTACTAGTATTATCATTTTGCCGGCTGCTCTTCTTTGGTTGGGTTGACTCATTATCGCGCTCCAATAACTGAGCCCTATTAACAACATCTGAATATAAATACAGTTTATGAGAAATAAGATATTGACGTATATCCGGTTTCAAACCTCTTAAAAACATCCGCGTCATTCTCTCCTCATTATCAACCAAATGGGATGCAAATCGGGACAACTCGACAAACTTGGCTTCGTACTGCGACACGGTCATGTTGTTTTGCTCTAACTTGATAAATTCCACCTCCTTCATGTGACGAATGCTTTCGGGAAAGTACTTGTCATTGAACAGCTCTTGAAACTTCTCCTAAGATATCTTGAGTGCGTCAGGCTGGGTACGTTTTATAGATTTCCACCAGTGATCTGCCTCTTCACGCAACATAAAGGTGGCAAAGGAAACCTTTTGCTCCTCGAAGCATCCCAAGACATCAAATATCTTGGTGATTTGCTTTAACCATGTCTCCGCCTTAAGTGGTTCTGGCTTTCCCAAAAACTCCGGTGGTCCCAGCTCCTTGAACTGCTTAGCGGTGACCAACCGTGGGTTGCCATTATTTTTACCTGCATTATGAACAGGAGCCGCCTTCGCCTGATGTTGCATGAATTCTAAAAAACTCCTAAACTTACCGTCGTTCGTCAATTGATCAGTGTTGTTGTTTACAGGAGGATTATCGCCATCCTGTTGCATATTGTCCTGATTATTGATCTGTGGAGACTCAACGGTATCCTGTGCTCCATTGCTTATCTCAACATTTTCAGATGCCATTTTCAAATGCTGCCATAAAACAAGGGTTAATTAACATATCACATATTATCTCTATACTCTGACCGACCAATTAAATAACAAGTAAACTTAGGTAGGTCATACAAGCGAAGGAATTCCCCGTCTCTCCCCTCCTAGTTCTTATGTCACATCTCAGCCAGGAATCATATCCCTAAGCTCTGATACCAACTGTGAGGCCCCCAAAATTAGGTATACATCACCCATCTTGAGTCGCCAAATACATGATACAGAATTCAAATACAACTTAATAATACAACTGTCGTGTACAATACGACAAAACATAAAATATGAATTTGAATACAAATATTGTCTTCTAGAGAGTATCCATACTCAAAAGGAGTCCTCATTACAATTATTATCACACTATTACATAGAATAGTGAGGACTACTAATACTATCATCTGGTCCGTCAGTCCGTTTCCCGACTCGTCCCAACTATATTCTCATTTCCTGAAGAGAACAGTGAAAGAAAGGGTGAGCTCAACTAGCTCAGTAAGAAATATTATGACTAAGATAATGCAAAATAAATTATTATTAGTCTTCAACAATGTTAAACTGATAAAATACAATAGACGTCAAGTTTAACTGCAGCGAATCAAGCAATCCATTAAAAGAGTCAAGTAGAGAATAAAATCTACTATCTTTTATGATTTAAAAGGTTTTTCATGACTTTTATCGCTGAGACTCAACTTAATAAATAATCCACATCATCGAATCACCCCTGCACTACGGTCAAGGATATTCTTTAGTATCACGACCACGAATTATCCATGCACTACGGCTAAAGATTATCATGTTTTCATCAACGGTCCTGATCATGGCATAAAACAATTCATCTCTGCACTACGGCCAAAGAGAATCCATAGCCATAATCATACCAAAAACTGTCCATCAATGCATTATGGGCCAATGAGGACTTTTTCCACATCATTTGTAACATTACGGTTATGATTATACCGAATAATCCCTGGTCATAATCATACCAAGTCCATCTATGCACTACATGCCACAAATGACTTTCAACATAATATAAGCATGAGGATGATGACAATGATATAAGAATTCAATAAAACAAGTTCAAGAATTAATTTATCTAGGAACTAATAACGTCCAAATTATCAACATGATACTGCTTTATAAAGTAAAATTCAAGAATGCTCAGAAGAATATTTACATGAAAGATACTGGATGAAGCGCAAATATCAAGGATATTCCACTAATTTCATGGAGTATAGAAGTCAAAATTAACCAACTGAGTATAATAAAGAATGGAATAACAAAAGAAATCACCATACATGCGATAGATCGCACAGGCAGGTTATTCCAACATAATAATAAATAACAGAACCAGGTCCGGCGTAAAACGCACAGACAAGATATTCCAACAGAATAATAAAGAATGGAACCAGGTCTGGCGTAAAACGCACAGACAGGATATTCCAACAGATTAATAAATAATGGAACCAGGTCCGACGTAAAACGCACAGACAGTATATTCCGATAGAATAATAAATAATGGAATCAGGTCCGGCATAAAACACACAGACAGGATATTCCGGCAGAATAATAAATAATGGAATCAGGTCCGGCGTAAACGCACAGACAGGATATTCCAACAGAATATAATAAATAATGGAACCAGGTCCGGCGTAAATGCACAGACAGGACATTCCAACAGAATAATAAAGAATGAAACAACAGAAGAATTTCACCAAGTATAGGGTAGCCCGCATATACAGGTTATTCCAACAGAATAAGAAAGAATGGAATAACAGAAGTTCTCTTCATGAATAAGAAAGAAAGAATACCATTTACGAGTACAACAAATAATATCCCTTACTTTGAAAGAAAGAGTACTGAATATAGGAGTAGTGAAGTAGCAGAACACTTTTCTTCTCTCTATAATTTTCTCTCTCTAGAGTTTTAGTAAATTCGTAAGAAATAATGAAGGGATGAGCTTCTATTTATAAAAAGATGGACTGCATAGTAACTAACTCATGAACGGTCTAGATTGATTTACTTTAATCTGACGGTCCATATTTAAAGCAAAATCTTTTAAATAAAATATAATATATTCTATTTATAATCTAATAAAACGAATAACTTTATAAAAGATTTTACTATGCAAACACTATGCAGGCACTATACATAATAAAATATAATATATTCTAATTATTGTCTAATAAAACAGTTAACTTTATAAAAGTATTTTGTTTTATATAAAAAGATTTCACTATTAGCCTAATAAAACGAATAACTTTATAAAAGTATTCTGTTTTATATAAAAAGCTTTTCTGTTTTATTACATTAATAATACCAATAAAACAAAACTGAGTGACTTATCACGTAAGCCTCAATAATCAATACCGTATGCTACTATGCAACCACACGTATTACTGTATTTTTACTACCTAGTAGTTCAACAGTATTAACAGTAAAACTTCCGCCGTTATTTTCATAAAATATTTTTGTCGTTTTCTCAATCCGACAATAATTCTATTGTGGGGTCTACCAATAATTGTGTCATCGTACGAATATTCCCCGACAAAAATAATATTCCCCGACCAATCGAATATAATACAACAACTTGTATACTTTACAAAATTTATAAATACTACTCACAACTATAACATTATCTCAAATTCACACCATAATGTTTAAAAAAATATTTCGAAAAAATTAAATCTTTATTCATAAAATCTGAGGTTTCACAGTCTCCCCTCCTCATGAAATTTACCCTCGAAATTTACGTACGTACCTGGTATGCCGAACAGATGAGGACACTTCGTCAGATTCTAACTCTTGAGGTATAACCTTTGAGTGTTGAATACATTCCAGGATTTTAACAGGTACATCTTCATACGCTAAATTATCCGCTATCTCGTCTGATTCTAAATCAATAATGTGGTTCAGGTCGTAACATCAATACGTTAAAAACGTTATGAACACGCGACATAATTGGCGGTAAAATGAGTCTATAAGCCACAGTTCCTACTCGATCGAGGATTTCAAATGGGTCAATTAAATCGAGGGTTGAGATAACGCCTTCTTGAACCTTCTTCTTCACATTCATCAGCTCTGAGTATGTAGCTTGAGCGGCTTTAACTTTATCGATTAAAGTCAATTCTAATCGTATATTCGTTATCTTCACGTGGGTCCCTAGAGTCTTTAACTCTATCTTCATCATTTGTAAGTTATACGAAATGGGTCTTTGTGTTAACAACATCTCACTCGCATACGATCTTCTACTCAACTCGTCAGCTACCACTTTCGTTCTTCCACGATGATATTGAATGGTATGGTTATAATCTTCAACAGCTCGAGCAAACTTCTTTGGCGCATGATACGTTCGCTTTAGTTGAAGAAATATTTAAGGGTTTAAGAAATGGGTTTTGTACTGGAGTCAATAAAAAATTCAATTTCACGCTCTGGGGTAGGCTAATAAGTCTTCAAGAATACATCAGGAACTTTATTAATAATAGAAATATCGTTCAAAACTATGACCCTCATCCAAGACTTGGATATCACATCACATTGATACCTATCAACTTGTCATCGTCATTCACGATATCGCCTACAGAAAGTTTGGCTTCGGTGTATTCCACACAAGGAAGTCAACAACGAAAGGATCGGGCACTTTACTTATGGCTTGATATGACAATGATTGACTTTAGTGGTTTGGTTACTTTGAATTCGCATAACAGGTTCGTTAGGAGTATGAAAGCTAACAACTTTACAAAAAAACATGATGAGTTGTTAACCAATCGATTCCTAAAATCACATCAAAGACAAGTATTTTTAAAGAGATGCGATCGACAGGTAACGTGAAAGTGTTGATTTGAACAAGATTTATAAATAGTGGAGGTAACGAAGGTTTCTCCCAATGAAATTTTAACAGATAAATTAAAGTCTAACTTCTCCGGAGTTAAGTTGAAACATTGAACACAACTAGGTGAAATAAAAGAGTGAGTAGAATCGGTATCTAACACGGTATAGACTTCACAAGAGTTTATGACTAACATACTCGTGATAATTTTATTCAGGTTCCTTGTCATGAAAAAAAAACGCTCTCTCTTAAACTACCGGTTTTGGCTTGTCTGGGACATCCTTCGGCATCACTATCCCAGCTGGACTTGACTTTACCATACGACAAAATCGAGCTAGGTGACCTTCTCTTCCACAATTAAAACACGCTTTAGATTGTTGCGTACAGTTTTGACGGATGTGTCCCTCATGTCCGCATTTGAAACATACGACCGATGGTCGTTCTTCTTCCTTTAAAACGGGTGTTGGTGCCGACGTCTTCACGTTATTGTTGAACCTTCTCTTCTTGAAATGTCCATTCTTATTGTTTTGGCCATGATTACCACCGAAGTGGTTACCATTTCTGGCATGTTGATTCCCTCCATGCTTATTGTCACCGCTTTGATGACTGTTATTACTAGTATTATCATTTTGTCGGCTGCTCTCTTTCGGTTGGGTTGACTCATTATCGCGCTCCAATAACTGAGTCCTATTAACAACATCTGAATACAAACACAGTTTATGAGAAATAAGATATTGACGTATCTCCGGTTTCAAACCTCTTAAAAACATCCGCGTCATTCTCTCCTCATTATCAACCAAATGGGATGTAAATCGGGACAACTCGACAAACTTGGCTTCGTACTGCGACACGGTCATATTGTTTTGCTCCAACTTGATAAATTTCACCTCCTTCATGTGACAAATGCTTTCAAGAAAGTACTTGTCATTGAACAGCTCTTGGAACTTCTCCCAAGACATCTTGAGTGCGTCAGGCTGGGTACGTTTTACAGATTTCCACCAGTGATCTGCCTCTTCACGCAATATAAAGGTGGCAAAGGAAACCTTTTTCTCCTCGGCGTATCCCAAGACATCAAATATCTTGGTGATCTGCTTTAACCATGTCTCCGCCTTAAGTGGTTCTGGCTTTTCCAAAAACTTCGGTGGCCCCAGCTCCTTGAACTGCTTAGCGGTGACCAACCGTGGGTTGCCATTATTTTTACCTGCATTATGAACAGGAGCCGCCTTCGCCTGATGTTGCATGAATTCTAAAAAACTCCTAAACTTACCGTCGTTCGTCAATTGATCAGTGTTGTTGTTTACAGGAGGATTATCGCCATCCTGTTGCATATTATCCTGATTATTGATCTGTGGAGACTCAACGGTATCCTGTGCTCCATTGCTTATCTCAACATTTTCAGATACCATTTTCAAATACTGCCTTAAAACAAGGGTTAATTAACATATCACATATTATCTCTATACTCTAACCAACCAATTAAATAACAAGTAAACTTAGGTAGGTCATACTAGCGAAGGAATTCCCCGTCTCTCCCCTCCTAGTTCTTATCTCACATCTCAGCCAGGGATCATATCCCTAAGCTCTGATACCAACTGTGACGCCCCCAAAATTAGGTATACATCACCCATCTTGAGTCGCCAGATACATGGTACAGAATTCAAATACAACTTAATAATATAACTGTTGTGTACAATACGACAAAACATAAATTGTGAGTTTGAATACAAATATTGTCTTCTAGAGAGTATTCATACTCAAAAGGAGTCTTCATTACAATTATTATCACACTATTATATAGAATAGTGAGGACTACTAATGCTATCATCTGGTCCGCCACTCCGTTTTCCGACTCGTCCCAACTATATTCTCATTTCCTGAAGAGAACAGTGAAAGAAAGGGTGAGCTCAACTAGCTCAGTAAGAAATATTATGACTAAGATAATGCAGAATAAATTATTATTAGTCTTCAACAATGTTAAACTGATAAAATACAATAGACGTCAAGTTTAACTGCAGCGAATCAAGCAATCCATTAAAAGAGTCAAGTAGAGAATAAAATCTACTATCTTTTATGATTTAAAAGGATTTTCATTATTTTTATCGCTGAGACTCAGGTTAATAAATAATTCACATCATCGAATCACCCCTGCACTACGGTCAAGGATATTCTTTAGTATCACGACCACGAATTATCCATGCACTACGGCTAAAGATAATCATATTTTCATCAACGGTCCTGATCATGCCATAAAACAATTCATTTCTGCACTACGGCCAAAGAGAATCCATAGTCATAATCATACCAAAAACTGTCCATCAATGCACTACGGGCCAATGTGGACTTTTTCCACATCATTTGTAACATTACGGTTATGATTATACCAAATAATCCCTGGTCATAATTATACCAAGTCCATCTATGCACTACAGGCCACAGATGACTTTCAACATAATATAAGCATGAGGATGATGACAATGATATAAGAATTCAATAAAACAAAATTCAAGAATTAATTTATCTAGGAACTAATTACGTCCAAATTATCAACATGATACTGCTTTGTAGAGTAAAATTCAAGAATGCTGAGAAGAATATTTACATGAAAAGATACTAGATGAAGCGCAAATATCAAGGATATTTCACTAATTTTATGGAGTATAGAAGTCAAAATTTTAACCAACTGAGTATAATAAAGAATGGAATAACAAAAGAAATCACCATGCATGCGATAGATCGCACATGCAGGTTATTCCAACATAATAATAAATAACAGAACTAGGTCCGGCGTAAAACGCACAGACAGGATATTCCAACAGAATAATAAAGAATGAAACCAGGTCCGGCGTAAAACGCACAAACAGGATATTCTGACAGAATAATAATAATAGAACCAGGTCCGGCGTAAAACGCACAGACAGTATATTTCGACATAATAATAAATAATGGAACCAGGTCCGGCGTAAAACACACAGACAAGATATTCCGACATAATAATAAATAATGGAACCAGGTCCGGCGTAAACGCACAGACAGGATATTCCAACAGAATAATAAATAATTGAACCAGGTCCGGCGTAAACGCACAGACAGGATATTCTAACAGAATAATAAAGAATGAAACAACAGAAGAATTTTACCAAGTATAGGGTAGCCCGCATATACAGGTTATTCCAACAGAATAATAAAGAATGGAATAACAGAAGTTCTCTTCATGAATAAGAAAGAAAGAATACCCTTTACGAGTACAACAAATAATATCCCTTACTTTGAAAGGAAGAGTACTGGATATAGGAGTAGTGAAGTAGCAGAACACTTTTCTTCTCTCTATAATTTTCTCTCTCTAGAGTTTCAGTGAATTCGTAAGAAATAATGAAGGAATGAGCTTCTATTTATAGAAAAATAGACTGCATAGTAACTAATTCATGAACGGTCATGATTGATTTACTTTAATCTTACGGTCCATATTTAAAGCAAAATCTTTTAATAAAATATAATATATTCTATTTATAATCTAATAAAACGAATAACTTTATAAAAGATTTTACTATGCAAACACTATGCAGGCACTATGCAAATACTATGCATAATAAAATATAATATATTCTAATTATTGTCTAATAAAACAGATAACTTTATAAAAGTATTCTGTTTTATATAAAAAGATTTTACTATTAGCCTAATAAAACGAATAACTTTATAAAAGTATTATGTTTTATATAAAAAGTTTTGCTGTTTTATTACATTAATAATACCAATAAAACAAAACTGAGTGACTTATCACGTAAGCCTCAATAATCAATACCGTATGCTACTATGCAACCACACGTATCAACAGTATTAACGGTAAATCTTCCACTGTTATTTTCATAAAATATTTTTGTCGTTTTTTCAATCCGACAATAATTCCGTTGTGGAGTCCACCAATAATTGTGCCGTCGTACGAATATTTCCTAATAAAAATAATATTTCCCGACCAATCGAATATAATACAACAACTTGCATACTTTGCAAAATTTATAAATACTACCCACAACTATAACATTATCTCAAATTCACACCATAATATTTAAAAAAATATTTCGAAAAAAATAAATCTTTATTCATAAAATCTGGGGTTTCACAGTTTCTCAAGGCATAGATCCAATTTGGGTCATTGTTGATAGATTGACCAAGTCGGCTCATTTCTTACATATACGAGAAACTTTTACACTTGAACGTCTTGCTCGTATATACATAAATGAGATTGTAAGACTGCATGGTATGCCAATATCCATAGTTCCTGATAGAGACCCAAGATTCACTATACGATTTTGGGCTAGTTTACAAAAAGCTATGGGCACGGATTTACGATTTAGTTCGGCATATCATCCTCAAACGGACGAACAGTCGGAGAGGACTATTCAAACTCTTGAGGATCTATTAAGACTCTGTGTCCTTGACTTCAAGGGAAGTTGGGATAAGTTCTTATCATTGATGGAATTTTTTTACAACAACAGTTATCAAGCAAGTATCGGCATGACTCCATTTGAGGCGTTGTATGGAAGAAAGTGTCGTTCTCCAGTATGCTGGGACGAGGTGGGTGAAGCAATATTATTTGGACCCAAATTGGTACGAATGACTACGAAAAAGATTTAAATGATCCGGCAACGTATAAAAACCTCACAAGATCGTCAAAAGAGTTATGTTGATCTTCATCGAAAGGACGTGAAATTCACTGTTGGAGAGCATGTGTTGCTACGTGTTGCTCCATGGAAGGGAGTTACGAGATTTGGAAAGAGAGGGAAGCTTAATCCTCGATTCATTGACCCATTTAAAATCCTTGACTGAGTAGGAACTGTGTCCTATAGTCTCGCTTTACTGCCAAGTATGTCTCGTATTCATAACGTTTTTCACATATTCATGTTACGTAAATATGTGGAAGACCCGAACCACATTATTGAGTTGGAACCGAACGAAATAGCGGAAGATTTAACGTATGAAGAGGTTCCTGTTAAAATCTTGGATAAAAATGAACATAATTTACGCTCCAAGGTTATACCTCAAGTTAAAGTTTTGTGGAGAAACCACGATGTTGATAAAATGACCTGGGATTTAGAATCTGAAATGAGATCAAGGTATCCTCACCTCTTCGTCATACCAGGTATGTACCCTAATTTTAAGGGTGAAATTTCATAAGAATGGGAGGTTGTAAGAGCCCAATTTTTATGAATAAAGATAAATTTTCTATAAATATTATTTTTAAATATTAAGGAGTGAATTTGATATAATGTTACAGTTGTGGGTAATATTTATAAATTTTGTAAAATACACAAGTTGTTTTATTATATTCCATTGGTTGGGGAATATTCAGGGAATATTCGAACGACGGCACAATCATTAGTGGACCCCACAACGTAATTATTGTCGGAATGAGAAAACGACATAAATATCTTTTTTATAAAAATAACGGCAAAAGTTTTACCGTTAACTGTTGAAATAACCGGTGTTAAAAGTACAGTAATACGCGTGGTTGCATAGTAGCACGCGGTATTAATTATTGATGCTTACGTGAGAAGTCACTCAATTATACGTAATTATTGCTACAGTAATTACTGCATCATATCTCTCATATTATTGATTCAATTATTGTCACAGTATCATCTGCATAATATTTTATATTATTAAATCAATAATTGAGACAATACAGTTATTCATATTATTATTTGCAATATTGACGATGTCTAGAAAGTTCTGTCGAGGAGAGCTTTGCTCACCTAATTGCGCACCAATAGGGAGAAATCCTTATTGGAAAGCCCCCTCTTTTCTGGGAACGATCTGATTGTTAAATATTACGAATTATAATAATGATGATTAATGTTGTTAAAAATATTGAAGGGAATTTTTTTATGAGGTATTTAAGTAAATTTTACTTATTTTATGGACCCCTATTTACCCATTTTTTAAAATAATCGGTAGAAAATTATTTAATATGATAAAGGTGGGGTACATATGGGGCCCACGGAAGAAAACTAAAATGGGGGAGAATACTGAGGATTGTCACGGGAGGTTACTATTATTGTTTTTATATATATATATATTATAATAAGTTTTATTTTTTTATGAAAAATAGAATATATTATATTTTATTTGCATAGTATTTTACTATGCAGTGCACAGTAAAATCATACGAAATCAGCCAATACGCCCGTGAAAATTTTTTCCTTCCCACTATGCAGTCCGTGATTCTAAAATTCAAATAGTATAATTTCCTTTCCCCTATAAATTGAATGCTTAGTTAGAATTGAAAATCACACCAGAATTAGAGAATTCTTCTTCTATAATATTGAGCATATTTCTTTCGAATTTTAGAAAGCTTTGAGCGTAGAAAATAGTGAAAGTTTTTTTCAAGAATATCCCCGCTATACTAGTTGGAATACTCTTCTTTTCAAGGTAAGGGATATTATTTTTGTTCATTACTCGTAAGAAATAATATTTTCTTCCATACTCTGTAGTATGTAAGTAATATTATTTCGTTTCAGATTTTGAATTCTATACTCATTTTGTTAAAATTTTGGCTTCTATACTCCATGAAATTAGTAGAATATCCTTTAAATTTGCACTTCATCCAGTATCTTTTCTTGAAAACATTATTCTGAATATTTTTGATAAGTCTTAACTTTTTCATGCTGGAGTACTATTCACAGGTTACTATTCCCGAATACTATTCACGGGATATTATTCACTCGGGTACTATTCACCCGGGGTACTATTCATGATAAAATTTAATTTTTTTTGGGTCCAAATCATATTTGGTACAATATTATTCTTAAATTTTACTCCACAAAACAGTATCATGCTGACAATTTGGATGTTTTTGAATTCTGGATAAATTAAATTATAAATCTTTAAAATTTATCATTTGATTTCATTTAATTGAATTCTTATATCATTGTCATCATCGTCATACTTATATTATTATGAAAGTCATCTGTGGCCCGTAGTGCATAGATGGACTTGGTATAATTATAACTAGGGATTATTGGGTATAATCATGACCATAATGTTACAAATGATGTGGTAAAAGTCCTCATTGGCCCGTAGTGCATTGATGGACAGTTGTTGGCATGATCATGACCATTGATGAAAACACGAATATCCTTGGCCCGTAGTGCATGGATAAATTGTGGTTGTGATACTAATGAATATCCTTGGTCATAGTGCAGGGATGAGTCAATGATGTGAATTATTTATTAAGCTGAGTCTCAGCGGTAAAACTTTTTAAATCATAGAAGATAGTAGATATCATGCTCTACATGACTCTTTTAATGAATTGCTTGTTCCGCTGCAGTTAAACTTGATGTCTATTGTATTTTATCAATTTAACACTGTTGAAGGCTAATGATAATTTATTCTGCATTATCTTAGTCATAATATTTCTTACTGAGCTAGTTGACCTCACCCTTTTCTTTCATTGTTCTCTTCAGAAAATGAGAATATAGCTGGGACTAGTCGGGAAATGGAGTGACGGTCCAGATGTTTACATTAGTAGTCCTCACTATTCTTGAAATAGTGTGATAATAAATGTATTGAGGACTTTTTTTGAGTTTTAATACTGTCTAGAAGATAATATTTGTATTAAAACTCACAGCTCAAGTTGTATATTTAAGTTTGTATTTGCATTCTGTACCATGTATTTGGCGACTCAGAATGGATGATGTATACCTATTTTTGGGGCGTCACAACAATTGTGGAAGAGAAGGTCACCTAGCTCAATTTTGTCGTGCAGTGAAGCCAAATCCAGTTGGAATGGTGACACCAAATGCCGTCCCAGACAAGTCAAAGTCGGTAGTTCAAGGGAGAGCGTTTGTCGTAACCTCCCAAAAAGTAAGGAATCCGAATGAGGTCATCACGGGTAAGTTAATCGTAAACTCTTACGAAGTCTATACCTTATTTGATACCGGTTCTACCCATTCTTTTATTTCTCCTACTTGCGCTCAACGTTTAAATTTAACTCCGGAGAAATTAGACTTTGACTTATCTGTTGAAACTCCGTTGGGAGAAACCTTCATTACATCCACTGTTTATAAGTCTTGTTTGATTCAAATCGGTACCCACACATTACCTGTCGACCTTATCTCTTTGAGAATACTTACATTTGATGTGATTTTAAGAATTGATTTGTTAACCACTCATCATGCTAAAATTGATTATTTTCGTAAGGTTGTTAGCTTTCATATTCCTAACCAACCTATTATGCGAATTCAAGCAACCAAACCACTAAAGTCAATTACTTTCATATCAAGCCATAAAGCTATTCGTTTATTGAAAAACGGATGTCAAGCTTTCTTAGCCCATGTCACAGATTTAAACAAAAATACGTCAGATTTGAATGATATTTCTATTGTTAATAAATTTCCTGGCGTATTCCCCGAAGAACTTCCTGGCCTACCCCCAGAGCGTAAAATTGAATTTTGTATCGACCTTGAACCCAGTACAAAACCCATTTCCAAAGTCTCATATCGAATGACTCCTATTGAACTTCAGGAGTTAAAAACCCAACTACAGGAATTGTTAGACATCGGTTTCATTCGACCTAGTACGTCTCTATGGGATGCTCCTATTCTATTTGTGAAGAAGAAAGATGGGAGTATGCGACTCTGTATTGATTATTGGGAGTTGAATCATGTCACCATCAAAAATAGGTACCCGTTGCCTCGCATTGATGGCCTGTTTGACCAGTAGCAAGGTGCCAAATTCTTTTCAAAGATCGATCTTCGTTCTGGATATCATCAGTTAAAGATTAAAACTGATGACATTCCAAACACTGCTTTCAGAACTCGGTACGGGCATTATGAATTCCTAGTCATGTCCTTTGGATTGACTAATGCTCCTGCTGCCTTCATGGATATGATGAACCGAGTATTCAAGGAATATTTGGATCACTTTGTAGTCGTCTTTATTGATGACATCCTCATTTACTCCAAAAGCCGTAAAGATCATGAGCAACACTTGAGGCTGATACTCCAAAAGCTTCGTGAAAATAAGCTATATGCCAAGTTAAAGAAATGCGAGTTCTAGCTTGAGGAAGTAGCATTCCTTGGGCACGTGATATCAAATCACAGAATATCTGTTGACCCAGCAAAGATTGAAGCAATACACAACTGGGAGCAACCTAAGTTAGTAACCGAAGTATGTAGCTTTCTCGGCTTAGCTGGTTATTATCGGAGATTCGTGGAAGGATTTTCTCGAATCGCTACTCCATTAACTCAGCTGACTCGAAAAGATACAAAATTCAGTTGGAGCGAGGAATGTGATAAGAGTTTTCTAGAACTCAAGAGGAGACTCATTTCAGCACCTGTTCTGACAATACCATCTGGTTCGGAGGGATTTATCATCTACAGCGATGCTTCAGGCAGAGGATTAGGATGTGTTCTTATGCAACATGGGAAAGTCATAGCCTACGCCTCACGACAACTCAAAGAATATGAAAGGAATTTTCCTACTCATGATCTAGAGTTGGCAGCAGTCATTTTCGCACTTAAGATCTAGAGGCATTACCTGTATGGGGAGAAAGTGGAGATCTTTATGGATCATAAAAGCCTTAAATATTTTTTCACCCAAAAGGAACTCAACATGCGACAACGATGTTAGCTCGAGCTGTTGAAAGATTACGATCATACCATTCAATACCATCCTGAAAAAGCGAACGTGGTAGTTGACGCATTGAGTAGAAGATCATATGCGAGTACGAGTGCGATATTATCAACGCAAAGGCCCATTTTGTATGACTTGCAAAGAATTGAGATAGAGTTAAAGACTCCAGGGACCCACGTGATGATAGCAAATATACGAGTAAAACGGACTTTAATCGATAAAGTTAAAGCTGCTCAAGCTACGGACCTGGACCTGATGCATATGAAGAAGAAAGTGCAAGAAGGTGATATTCTGGAAGCAAGAATCGATGAAGAAGGAATAATTCGAGTCAACTCCAGACTTTGTGTTCCTAACAACCCTGATTTAAAGTATAAGATCATGATGGAGGCACACAACACACCGTTTTCAATCCATCCTGGAAGTACCAAAATGTATCGTGATCTTCGACATACATTTTGGTGGAGCAATATGAAAAGAGAGATCGCGGAGTTTATCTCAAGGTGTTTAATGTGTCAACTAGTCAAGGCGGAGCATCAAGTCCCAAAAGGTCCATTACAACCACTAGAATTTCCAGAATGGAAGTGGGAGCACATTACCATGGATTTCGTTACTGGTCTTCCCAAGGTTCCTCAAGGCATAGATGCAATTTGGGTCATTGTTGATAGATTGACCAAGTCTGCTCATTTCTTACCTATACGAGAAACTTATACACTTGAAAGTCTTGCTCGTATTTACATAAATGAGATTGTAAGACTGCATGGTATGCCAGTATCTATAGTTTCTGATCGAGACCCAATATTCACTTCACGATTTTGGGTTAGTTTGCAAAAAGCTATGGGCACGGATTTACGATTCAGTTCGGCATATCATCCTCAGTCGGACGGGCAGTCGGAAAGGACTATTCAAACTCTTGAGGATCTATTAAGACTTTGTGTCCTTGACTTCAAGGAAAGTTGGGACAAGTTCTTACCATTAGTAAACTTCTCCTACAACAACAGTTATCCAATAAGTATTGGCATGGCTCCATTCGAGGCGTTGTATGGACGCAAGTGTCGTTCTCTAGTATGCTGGGATGAGGTGGGTGAAGCAACATTGTTGGGACCGGAGTTGGTACATATGACTACGGAAAAGATTCAAATGATCCGGCAACGTATAAAAACCTCATAAGATCGACAAAAGAGTTATGCTGATCTTCCTCGAAAGGATGTGGAATTCAGTGTTGGTGATCATGTGTTGTTACGTGTGGCTCCATAGAAAGGAGTTACAAGATTTAGAAAGAGAGGAAATCTCAATCCTCGATTCATTGAGCCATTCGAAATCCTCGATTGAGTAGAAACTGTGGCATATAGACTCGTTTTACCACCAAGTATGTCTCGTGTTCATAACGTTTTTCACATATCCATGTTACGTAAATATGTGGAAAACCCGAACCACATTATTGAGTTAGAACCGAACGAAATAGCGGAAGATTTAACGTATGAAGAGGTACTTGTTAAAATGTTGGATAAGAAGGAACATATTCTACGCTCTAAGGTTATACCTCAAGTCAAAGTTTTGTGGAGAAACCACGATGTTGAGGAAATGACCTGGGAGTTAGAATCTGAACTAAAATCAAGGTATCCTCACCTCTTCGACATACTAGGTACGTACCCTAATTTTAAGGATGAAATTTCATAAGAAGGGGAGGTTGTAAGACTCCAATTTTTATAAATAAAGATTAATTTTTCTTGAAATATATTTTTGAATATTATGGTGTGAATTTGATATAATATTATAGTTGTGGGTAGTATTTATAAATTTTGTAAAGTATGCAAGTTGTTATCTTAATCATAATATTTTTTATTGGGCTAGTTGAGCTCACTTTTTTCCTTTTGGTTCCATTGTTCTTTTCAGGAGGCAAGAATGTAGTTGAGACTAGTCAGGGAGTGGAGTAAAGGTCCAAGATGGTTATTATATTAGTCCTCACTATTTTGTAAAATAGTGTGACAATAATTGTAATGAGGACTTTATTTGAATTTGGATATTGTCTACGAGATAATATTTGTATTGAAACTCGCAGCTTATGTTTTATTGTATTTTACACGATAATTAATAGTTATATAAATGAAGTTGTATTTGATCTCAACTTTAATGATCACTTGTACTACTATCACGATATGAACTGCTATTGACAAGTATGTAAAACTCCATTAAATGTTTCTTTAAGTGAGTCACGTTCAGTGAATTTATTGTCTAATAAGCACATACATACTTGCTTTAATGTCTCCACACAAATGATTATGAGATCAATCATTCTTTTCAAAATAACAAACATAATTTGTAATAATCTATTCGGATTCACTAACCCCATATTAGTGATCCTATGATTAGGAACGTTCTAGTTTTAAGTTATCTAGATTTTAGATCTCATTAGCATGATCTCATCATTATTTTTAAAGTATTGCTCCAAACTATGGGTTTGTCACATCAATTAATTATAACAATTAAATATAGATAAATAATTGTTTTTAAATAAATAATTTTTTTTATTAATAAATAAATAAAATTACAAAGTAAATACTCTATCACATCAAAATGTGATTGATTTGAGCGCGTACTACTTTTAATTGGGTGCCATTTTATTTGAGTAAAATTTATAGTCATTCTAATATTAATAGTAAGTTAAATTAAAATTTAATTTTTTTATAATCATCATATATAGAATAAATAAAAAAATATTTATTATTTTATTTAAAAAATAAACATGTTAATACACTCTTCTAAATTAAAATTTTCATCTGAAACTCACAAATACAATAAAAAAATATAATTTACTTTCTCTCCTTCATTTCTTTAATAAATTTAAAATTTTTTCATTGAAAACTCACAAAAATAGACTAAATTGCAAATCTGACCCTTTTATTTGTCATGTTTTTGCTAAATTGTTCTCTAAACTTTTTTTTAGCACAACTGTTCCTCATAGATGCGTTAGTCATGCAAATGTGTTACTCAAATGTTTCCTAAACTTTTTTTAGCACAACTGTTACTCATAGATGCGTTAGTCATTCAAATGTGTTCCTCTCATCTTTTTCACATATTAAAAATTGATTTTCTCTTTCCTCTCTCATCATTTCTTTATTTTTATTTTTAAAATTTGTGTAAAAAGTATAATCTACTTCTTCTGTTTATATATTTATTTTTATATTGACATTTTGAATTTAATATGGAATACCTCTAAATTCAAAGTTAGTGTAAATTAATTAATTTTAGACAATATAATTACCAAAATTATAAATTTTACTATTTGTTTTAATTTTATCTAAATGGTGCTAATAACTGTATGATTTATTTTAAAATTGAATATCTCAAATTGATTTAAACAAATGAAATTTGATCCTCTATTTTGAACAAAAAAAATATAAAATTGAAAATATTTTCAAAATTTTCATCATACGAGTATTATTAAAAGTGAACTCAGTATTTGAAGACAAACAAAAAAAATTTTGGTTCAAAATATATGATCAAGTTTGATTTATTTAAATTAATTTGAGATATATTCAATTTAAAAATAAATCATACAGTTATTAATATCATTTAGATAAAATAAAAATATAGTAAGGTTTATAATTTTGATAATTATATTGTCTAAAATTAATTAATTTATACTAATTTTGAATTTAGAGATATTTCATATTGAATTCAAAATGCCAATATAAAAATAAATAAATAAAAAGAAGAAGAATATAATATTTTTTACACAAATTTTAAAAAAATAAAAAAAAATGAGGAGATAGGAGACATAAGAGAGAATCAATTTTTAATGGGCGAAAAAAATTGGAAGAACACATTTGCATAATTAACTCATTTATGAAGAACAACTATACTAAAAAAAAGTTTAGGGAATATTTTTGTATGATTAATACATCTTCGAGGAATAGCTGTCCTAAAAAAAAACAGTTTAATGAAAGGTTTAACAAAAACATAACAAATAGAAGGTTCAAGTTTGCAATTTGGTCCACAGAAAATACCTTTCACGAAGGACTGATGGAGAACTATGTAACGTGGAAGAAGGAAAGACGCAACGGATTCGATCGCGAAAAAAAGTGAGAAAGATGAAACCAAAGTTTGGGTGGGAGCCCTTTTTATACAAAAAGGAATAAAGGAAGTCTTACAAAATTCATATCCCAAAATGGTGATGCGATTCCCTACCCGACCATTCATTTCCGTAAGTCTACTCTCTATACATATTTGCGTAAGAAATCTTAAATCGTATTTCTGAATATTTTGCTAATTCATGATTGGATCGACACCCTTTTCCTTTCGAGTTAATTTTCTTTTGCGTTTGTGACCATCAGTTGAATTCTTTTTTGATTGTTAATGTCGCGTGTTTCTAAATTTTTCTGTGCAATATGAAGTTACTGGAAAAATCATGAAACCAATACTGCTACAAAGGCCAAATATACAAATATGGAAACAAATTGTTCAGAGTTCATTATGATGTTTGTTGAGAAATTAGGCTCACACAAATACAGTAAGACCGTATGAGATATAAAATAATAACGCAAGAATTTTACGTGCAAACCCAACCTGGAAAAATCACGGGGAGAAATGGCCTTGAATGTCATCCCCCAAGTACTAACAGTTAATGGTAATTATGAATGTTATTCCCCCAACTACTATTGACCAAAATTAATTAAAGAAGTGAATTACTTTCAACAATATTCACCTTCACTTGTATTATCCAAATATTATGAACTTCATTGTGATTGTGAATGTATCCCTCCCTAGATACTCCACCACGAACTTAACATTCGACGAAATGAATTAAGTCCAAGCAATGCTTGAACTTTTCTGCTGAAACTGACTTTGTGAGCATATCTGCGACATTTTCATTTGTGTGAAGTTTGCGAACTGCAATGTCACCACTATTCAGCCATTCACAATTCTTGTGATACCAAACATCTATATGTTTGGTCCTGGTGTGGAACACCTGGATACTGGCCTGCTTGAAACCTAGTTCCTCAACTAGTCCTTTTAGGCACAAAGCCTCCTTGCGTTCCTCTGTCAATGCCATATACTCAGCCTCTGTTGTTGATAATGCTACCGTAGTCTGCAATACTGACCTCCAACATATACATCCTCCACAAAAGCTGTATACAAACCCTGTTATAGATCTCCTCGAGTCTAGGTCTCCAGCATAATCCGAATCAACAAATCCTATTGTGACGCCCCCAAAATTAGGTATACATCACCTATCTTGGGTCGTCAGATACATAGTACAAAATACAAATACAACTTACTAATACAACTGTCGTGTACAATACGACAAAACATAAACTGTGAGTTTGAATACAAATATTATCTTCTAGAGAGTATTCATACTCAAAAGGAGTCCTCATTACATTTATTAACACACCATTACATAGAATAGTGAGGACTAATAACTAATACTATCATTCGGACCATCACTCCGTTCCCCGACTTGCCCCAGCTACGTTCTCATTTCCTGAAGAGAACAGTGAAAGAAAGGGTGAGCTCAACTAGCCCAGTAAGAAATATCATGACTAAGATAATGCAGAATAAATTATCATTAGCCTTCAACAATGTTAAACTGATAAAATATAATAGACATCAAGTTTAACTGCAGCGGAACAAGCAATCCATTAAAAGAGTCAAGTAGAAAATAAACTCTACTATCTTTTATGATTTAAAAGATTTTCCAACACTGTGATCGCTGAGACTCAGCTTAATAAAATAATTCACATCATCGAATCACCCCTGCACTACGGCCAAGGATATTCGTATATTCATTAATGGTCATGATCATGCCAACAACTGTACATCAATGCACTACAGGCCAATGAGGACTTTTACCACATCATTTGTAACATTACGGTCATGATTATACCGAATAATCCCTGGTCATAATCATACCAAGTCCATCTATGCACTACAGGGCACAGATGACTTTCAACATTTTATAAACATGAGGATGATGACAATGATATAAGAATTCAATAAAACAAGTTCAAGAATTAATTTATCCAAGAATTAACAACGTCCAAATTGTCAACATGATACTGCTTTGTGGAGTAAAATTCAAGAATACTTAGAAGAATATTTTTATGAAAAGATAGTGGATGAAACGCAATTATCAAGGATATTCCACAAATTTCATGGAGTATAGAAGTCAAAACTTAACCAATTGAGTACAATAAAGAATGGAATAACAAAAGAAATCACCATGCATGCGATAGACCGCACAAACAGGTTATTCCAACAGAATAATAAATAATGGAACCAGGTCCGGCGTAAACGCACAGACAGGATATTCTGACAGAATAATAAATAATGGAACCAGGTCCGGCGTAAACGCACAGACAGGATATTCTGACAGAATAATAAATAATGGAACCAGGTCCGGTGTAAAACACACAGACAGGATGTTCCAACAGAATAATAATAAAAACGGAACCAGGTCCGGTGTAAAACACACAGACAGGATGTTCCAACAGAATAATAGAAGAATGTCACCAAGTATAGGGTAGACCACGTATACCGGTTATTCCAACAGAATAATAAGAAATGGAATAACAACAGTTCTCTTCATGAATAAGAAAGAATAACACCCCTTACCGTTTTAAAGACGAGCTGAAATAAGGAAGTAGTTAAGTAGCAGAATACTCTTCTTCTCTCTCTCTATAGTTTCTCTCTATAGTTTCTCTCTCTAGAGTTCAGTGAATTCGTAAGAAATAATGAAGGAATGAGCTGCTATTTATAGAAAAATAGAATGCATAGTAACTAATCCATGAACGGTCCAGATTGATTACTTTAATCTGACGGTCCATATTTAAAGAAAAATCTTTTAAATAAAATATAATATATTCTATTTATAGAATAACTTTAATAAAGTATTCTGTTTTATATAAAAAGATGTTTCTGTTTTATTACGTTAATAATACGAATAAAACAAAACGTCATTATCGCTAAATAATTCATATTATTAACTGACAATAATTGAATCAAACTGAGTGACTTCTCACATAAGCATTAATAATCAATATTGTGTGCTACTATGCAACCACACGTATTACTGTACTTTTACTACCGAGTAGTTCAACAGTAACAATGGTAAAATTTCCGCCGTTATTTTTAATAAAATATTTTTGTCGTTTTCTCAATCCGACAATAATTCCGTTGTGGGGTCCACCAATGATTGTGTCGTTGTACGAATATTCTCTGTTAAAACGAATATTCCCCGACCAATCGAATATTATATAACAACTTGCGTACTTTGCAAAATTTATAAATATTACCCACAACTATAACATTATATCAAATTAACTCTATAATATTCAAAAATGATATTTATAGAAAATTCTTCTTTATTTATAAAAGTTGGGGTCTTACACCTATAACCTCACTCCTTGCGGTATCGCAATCAAACATAAAACCGTAATTGGTTGTACCTGTAAGATAATGACAAATCCATTTGACAGCATTCCAATGCTCTTTCTCTGGATTTGCCATATACCTGCTAACCACACTGACTGCATGTGAGATATTTGACCTTGTACATACCATTGCGTACATGAGACAACCCACAACATTTTCATACGGTACTTTGGACATATACTCCACTTCATCCTTTGTCTGTGGGCTCAACTGTAAAGATAACCTGAAATGTGCTGCGAACGGAGTGTTAACTGGTTTAACATTTTGCATGTTAAACCTTTCCAAGACCTTCTGCACATATCCTTTCTGAGTTAGCCACAGTTTTTCTGCCTGACGATTCCTGTGAATTTCCATACTGAGGATCTTCTTAGCTGACCCAGATCCTTCACGTCAAATTCACTAATCAACAAATTCTTCAACTGAAGAATATCTGACTTCCTCTTTGCTGCTATCAACATGTCATCGACATATAACGTCAGCAATACTAGAGAACCATCATCAAGTGATCTGAAATACACACATGGATCATACTCCGAACGAGAGTAACCATGAGCTACCATGAAGTTGTCAAACCGCATATACCATTGTCTTGGAGACTGCTTCAAGCCATAGAGAGATTTTTTCACACTGCAAACTAAGCACTCTTTCCCTGGTTCAATAAACCTCTCAGACTGCTTCATGTAGATCTTTTCTTCTAAATCACCATGGAGAAAAGCATTTTTTACATCAAGTTGCTCTAACTCTATATCTTGTGATGTTACGATAGATAAGATCAACCGAATTGATGTGTGTTTCACAATTGGTGAGAAGATCTCATTGTAATCGATTCCCTTTCTTTGAGAGAATCCCTTTGCCATCAACCTAACCTTGAATCTATTACCTTCTTTATCAGACTGAGCTTTCTTTTTCCTGAACACCAACTTGCATCATATAGCTTTTGATCCTTTTGGAAGTTGAACTAACTCTCAAGTCTGGTTTTTCTGTAATGACTCCATCTCTTTTGCCATCGCTATCGCCCATTTATCATTATCCTCGGATTGTATAGCATCCTGATAGCTAGTTGGATCTCCACTACCAGCAATCAAGGTAAAGACAACTATGTCTTCAAACTCATATCTCTGCACTGGTTTGCTGACTCGTCTTTCTCGATCTCTAACAAGATTATAGGATCTCTCCTGGGATTTGAAGGATGATTATCTTCAATCTCTTCAATTTTTTTGGTCTATTCATGAAGCTCCACCTCAACTGGGCGTTTCTACAACTCACTTGCTGTAGATTCTTCATTTTCAAACTCGTTCAGCATGCGTTTCTCATTGAACACCACATCTCTGCTGATAACTTTTTTCTTGGATTCTAGATCCCATAACCTGTATCCCTTGATTCCATCTTCATATCCAAGGAAAATACACTCCTTTGACCTTGGATCAAGCTTGGACTGTCGCTCCTCGACTGACAGATGAATATAAGCTAGACAACCAAAGATTTTTATCATAAAAAAATCAACTGGTTTCCCACTCCATACCTCTTCAGGGATTTTATAATCAATTCCAGCTGAAGGAGATCGATTTATTAGATAACACGCTGTGTTGAGTGCCTTAGCCCTGAAACTCTTGGGCAATCCTGCATTCAACCTCATACATCTGACACATTCCATAAAGTTCTGTTCATCCTCTCGGCAACCCCTTTTTGCTCTGGAGTTATTTTCATTGAGAAGTGCTTGGTGATACCTTCATCTTGGCAGAACTGTAGGAATGTCCTGTCCTTATATTTCGTGCCATTATCTACTTCAGCTTCTTTCCGGTCTGGTTTTCTACTTTAGCTTTCCACTGCTCAAAGATTCTGAAAACCTCAGATTTTTGCTTCATAAAATATACACCTTTCTGGAGTAGTCATCTATGAAGCTAACAAAATAAAGGGATCGACCCATTGACGTATGCTTGATCAGGCCCCACACATTCGAATGTACATAATCAAGTACATTCTTACTGGTGTGTGCTCCTGCCTTGAAGCTAACTCTCTGTTGTTTGCCGTACACGCAAAACTTGCAAAATTCCAAACTGCACGTTTTGACACCTTTCAGCAACTGCCTTTTGTGAAGTTCTTTTATTCCACCTTCACTCAAATGACTAAGTCACATATGCCATAATTCTGTGCTATCTGTTGGAATTATCGTGCACAAAAATTGCTGCTCCACCAGCAACTGTGTCACCTATCAACTTGTAGAGGGTGTCATTTTCTAGCCCTTCATAATTACCATCGAACCCTTGGTAATTTTCATGACATCATCTCTGACTGAGATACTGCAGCTTATAGAGTCAAGTACTCCAACCAATAGCAAGCTCTTCTTCAATTCTGGAATATACCTTACATCACTCAATGTTCTGACAACCCCGTCAAACATTTTAACTTGGATGGTGCCTATCCTAGTAACTTTGTAGATTGCATTGTTACCCAATAAACTGTACCACCATTGCAGGTTGTAAAAGTATCAAACCAATCCCTGTGAGGGGACATATGAAAAGAACAATCGGAATCCATGTACCAATCTATAAAGTTACTACTGTATCTAACGGATAAGAGATCACCCTGTGAAACTTCATTTTCTGTCACTGTGTACAGCTCTCCGTCGTTGCACACATCCGCTTGCTCAACAACATTAGCAGAATTTTCAATCTGCTTACCATTCTTCTTCTTTTCTTCAACAATGGACACTGATTTTTGTAGTGACTCTTCTCGTGATAATGATAGTAATCAACCTGAGATTTATTCTTCTTGTCTGATCTCGACTGAGACCTTCTTCGTTCCTTGTCGAAATTCATCTTCCGATTTGGACCCTTGCCACGCCCATCTGAAAATGCAAGAAGACTGTCTCCTTGATCTCTGGAAGTAGTGGCCCTGAACTTATCCTGGTCCAGAATTGCAGACATTACATCGTCAATTGCAAGCTTTTCCTTCCCTACAAGGAGAGTAGTTTGGAGAGTTAGTATGAATCAGGTAGAGAGACAAGAAGCAATAAGGCTTTATCTTCTTTGTCCAACTTCACATCTATACTGGTTAATTGGGTCACCAATCTATTATACTCATTAATATGTCTGGTCAAATCTGACCCTTCTTCCATCCGAAACCGATACAATTCTTTCTTCAAATATAACCGGTTTGACAGAGACTTTGACTTGTATACTTTCTCAAGTTTCTCCCACAAGTCATTCGAAGAGGTTTCTGTCAAAACCTAATATTTGATTTGTGGCGCCAAACTCAATCTGATTGTTGCCACAACCTTTGCTTCTAGTTCTGTCCATTTTTCGTTTGTCAGTCGCTGATTTCTTCCCTTCTAGTACCTTTGTCAATCCCTGTTGAGCCAATACATCTTTGACCGTACACTGCCAAATACTTAAATTTGACTTTTCGTTAAATGGTTCAACTTCATACCTCGTACTCGTGCTTGTCATATTTGTATTTGTGACTTGCGAGATTTCTCTTTAAACGGATCGTACCAGTTGGCCAGGTAAGTGTAAGTCGGGTGGGAGTCTCTCCGTGCTTCGGAACGGTGAGTGGTGACTAATTAAATAACCAACTTTCTTAAAGGCACTGCCTTTTGGACCACTTTTCTAGACACCAACGGCGTGAACCAAAAGCTTTGATACCAATTGTTGAGAAATCAGACTCACACAAATATACTAAGATAAATATAAACACACTACTGTATGAGATATAAAATAATAACACAAGAATTTTAACCCAACTGGAAAAAACCATGGGGTGAGATCTCAGAAATTCACTATGAAAATAATATTTTGATTACAAACTTTCTACTGAGAAATAAACTAACTATTTATTTCTCTCTACCTCTCTAGCTCTCTAATGCTCAAACTTGAGCTTTCTCTCTCTAATTCTCTTTGCTTCTCTAAGCCTGGTGTGTAGAAATGAGGAGCCAAAACTCCCTTTTATACGAGAAAAATGGCCTTGAATGTCATCCCCCAACCACTAACAATCAATGGTAATTATGAATGTTATTCCCCCAACTACTACCAACCAAAATTAATTAAAGACAAGTCAATTACTTTCAACAATGTTATTATGCATTCAGTAGATTGATTTATATATTTTGCAATTGAATTATGATGATTGGGATTAGACTGTTTGTGTCTTTTTTGAGATTGAGACTGATTTTTTTAATTTTTTCCTTTTTCCAATTCACACTTTCGTAATTTGCGGTCTTATGAACTTAGCTACATTTATGGGGGGTTTAAAGAATTTAAGTAACTCTTATTGGCCAAACAAAATTTTTCCCCATATACTCTACTCCTTTTCAGTTTTTCTTAGTTTGTTCTGTTCCTTCAATTTTTTTAATCTCATACCTTTACTTCAATTTCCATAAAAGTTGGAGTGATTGAAATGCTTGGATATGTAAAAGGGGTCGTTGATGATGGAGTTCCATTATTTGCAAATTTAGCTTTGCCAGAGTTTAAAATGGTATTTTTGTTAATACTCAATATCTAGTTCAATTGAGAGGACATTGCATGATATTGATGACATCATTGAACCATTTGCGCAGGCTTAACCTTTTTCATGTTCATGAAAAGATTTGAGAGTTATTTTTTGCTTATCTATCCTTTTTCTTATTGTAAGCTGCAAATCTATTGATATTGTAGGTACTAAGTTGGATAGTTTTGTAGTACATATTTTTGGAGTATGGTGTCATAAGACACATACACTTCCACTGTTTCTCTCTTCTCTACAGAATATTTAAATCCTAAACTCCAAGTATAGTATCAGCTTTGACATTTTGAAGTCAATTCGAGACATTTTAAAATTCATAATTGAAATGGTATTATTCAATTTTAGCTGAAAAAAGTATGAATATTGTATACAATATGTAAGTACTGCTAATTATAAAACCCCAAGATATTATTACGGCGAGGGATGAACAAAACTCGAGATAGTGAAATTCTTGGGTCATCTCGAGTAATTTGTGCTAGGCTATTACCCCTTTTTTTGGTTCATTAGATACATTACTTTTGAATGTGAATATGTCTATTCGATATATTGGAGCAAATGAGTATTTAAGCTGGTATCAAAGCTTGATTCCTCTAGTTAAAACAAGAGACCCTTTAGTAATAATATCAAAAGTTCTGTTCTGTTATTCAAATAGAGGCACGAAAGATATCTAGAAAGGGGGTTGAATAGATTCTTTAATTTTTCTTTTTAAAGGTGTATTAGCAATCAGTTGAGCAATTTAATTGATTGTATTAACACAACAAAATGTTTTAAGAAAAACCTTTCAAAGATTATAATGAAATTCACAGTTCTAAATTTAATGAGATAATGTAGAAATATGACACAGATATAAAACGTAGAGCAATATAAACAAAAATGTAGAATTTAAAGAACACGTGATTTTTAAGATGTTCAGAGCACAAAAATCTCCTAATCATCTTTTCTACTCCGAGATTAGGGATTTTCCACTAAGGAGGGTAATCATCAAGATTATAGTTCACACATAACTTTTACACAATGATTCACAAAAAATTATTCATGTCACACATACTGGGTTTACAAAGGATCACTTGGATCAGGCTAATCACTAAGAGAAGTAGTTTGTTTGAGGTGCTGCTAAGTTGCTTTAAGACTCTTTTCGAATGACATAGCAGCAGGGTGTATTTCTTTGAATCGTAGAGTGGAGTAAGTATGAACTCAGAGCTTCAGCGTTTCGACTTGATTTTTCTTCTTTTTTTGTCGATATTTGAATTTGCTGAGTTTATATATTGTTCTCTTGGGATCTTCCCGTTGGAGAGTTACTGTTTCTCCATTCTTGCTTGGACAATTGTCATTTAACAATTGATTGATTTTGAATTGCTGTCTGCTTGGACTACTTCAGGATAGAGACTTTGTCGGCTTGTCCTTATCTTAAGATTATGTGGAGATATCCTCAGAGGTTCGAGTTTTAAGGTTGATGAGCTTGTCATAACTTGTCATCGACTTGTCAGATGACTTCTTTTACTCTATAAATGATGGTGACTCTGAGATCTTAACTCTACTATCCGACTTGTACTCTACGATATTCAGATTGCTCTGCGATCCTAGAGGGATTTTTCCTCTGACACTACGATCGTCTTCTGGTCTGGACAACTTAGCTATTACAAAGTTCTAACTTTACAAAGTTGAATCAACCTAACAAGTTTGATTCCTAAATTAAGTCCTTTTACATAAGAATAATTTCACATGGACTTTACAAAAACTACTTGAATACCATCATACATTTAATTTATGTCATCATCGAATCAAATATGTTCATCATAGATTGTACTAACAATCTCCTTTCCCCCTATTTGATGATGACAAAACAAGTAGTTAAAGTTCAAACATTAATTCTAAAAATGCAAGATAATTCATGAAAATTAAATATGCCTATGTATACAGTGAGCAACTGTATTTATCTAGAGAAATGAATGAAATTTTATTGATAATGTCAAAATTTACAAGTGTTTGAAAGTAAAAAAAATTACAATATTTAATTAGATGAAAAATAAAAACTAAGGTCGTTTTCGATAGGAAGGTTTTTTTCTTGGGGATTCACTCTCCTCAGCTCTTCTCCTTTCTGGTGCTTGATTTGCTTCTTCTTAGCTCATCCAGAGTGTCCCTTTGGCTAGGATAGGGAATATTTGGCTGTTCTTCTTCTTCTTCTTCGGTATGGATCCCATAAAGATTTCTACTTAAAGAAGCTTGGATCATTTATCGCTGGCAGCCTTGACCTAGTAGGAGTAACTCCACTCGACGATTGTGGAGTTCTACTTGATGATTGACTTTGGCCAGGAGGAAGGGGAACAACTTGTGGCGTGGGCACAACTCTGGAAGGAGGAGCTAAAGATGATTGTGAAGCTTTTGCTTTATCTTGGCCAGCAGCAAGAGCTCTCTCCTCCTCCTTTTTGTTAGCATCTCTAAGGGCAACCACCTCTTTTGAAAGTGATCTGATGGTTTCCACTGTAGCTTCAAGTTGAGCACGAGAGAGGGTGACTTCTCCTTTAAGTTCTTCAAACTTTTGGTCTGAATCTTGCCTTTGAGCATGGATCATCACCATAGCATTATCAGTTCTTATTGTAACATCTCTAGCAAATTCCTTGAACCATTGAATGCTAGAGCTTAGGCCGACGACCTTGTCTGTGAGAAGCTTCATGGAGGAAGAGTTTATTTCTTGCATCTTCTTGACAGCTTCGGTGTGCTCATCTATTTTTTTGAAATAGATATCATCTCTTCTGCGCAAATATTTGTTAATAATAATGGCAAGAGATGTCATTTTGTTTCCAAATTCGTCTATGATTTCATTGACCATCTCTTAACTGAGCTGCTGAGCTGAAGGATGGAGCGATTTAGGGCAAAAAGATGAGGGTATATCAGATGTTGGTGTAATGGGAGAGGAAATTTGATGTTGTATTAATTGTTGGTTAGAAGTCGAGGGAGTTATATGTTCAGTGGGAGTTTGCTCGATGATTGGAGAGCTGGGAGGCTCGACGATCGAAGGAAACATGTAGGTGGGAGTTGGTGATCGTAAGGGTGAATTGTATGGTGATGGTGAAGAAGTATATACATGTTCATGTGTGTTTTCTGGTGAGTATTGTATATTGTGTACAAGTGAGTTGGTTGGGGAAAGTGTTTGGGTTACGATTGTAGGGTTTTGGGACTCTACGATCGTGAGGGTAGAAGTGTTTAAAGACAAATATGAAGAACTTTGTTTACCTTGGTTTGAATCACGCTCTGCGTTCGTAGTGTTGGGCTCTATGAACGCTTCATTGTGTGAGAGTTGATTGAGATTGTTCAGGAGAAGAGTGGATCACTGTGATCTTGTTGAATATGCCTGATGGAGTTGAAGAGCTTCCATTTGAGATGGTTCTTCTGCCAAACTTCATGATTCTTGGGAAGTTCTGAGCGAACACCTTTACATTAGGAATTTTTTTGTACGTCCAGGTGATGTAGCTCATATCTCCCATCAAATTAGCCTTCATCAAAGGCATAACAAAAAGAAAGTGAAATAGTAAATCACTATTATTGTCAAAGACAATAGTGGTCCTGTCCACTTCTTCGTCTTCTAGAAAGACGCTCTCCCTAGGACTACTTGTGCAGCTTCCCCTGAGTTTGTGCAGCTTCTGGATCAGAAGCAAGTTGAATGACTGGAGAATGAAGTTGAGGAGGGCTACTTGGAGTCTTGCTGATGTCCTGCACCACTGAATCAATGATCTTGGTGAGCTCCAGGGAGTTATCAGAAGAACTTGCATCATTTTTCTCCCCCTCAAAAGTAGCCTTCTCTTGCTCAGCAGGCATAGGGTTTTTTTCACACTTCTTTCTCTTCGAAGACTTTTTCTTCAATCTCTTTCTTTTTGGTTGTGGCTCAGGCTCAAAGACCTTCCTAGTCATCATTGTGTCATCAATTGACTCTGGCATATCAGTTGTCCCAGCCATCATTTCATAAGCAGCTTCTGGCTCTACGATTGGTTAACTAGGTCGTTCTACGATTTGCTCAACATTAATTGGTTCTTCAACCAGAACTAATTTTCTCTTCTCAGCTCGGCTTTTTCAAGCCTTTCATTATGGCATCCTCTTGTGCCATTCCTTTTTCTAATCCTTTTTTCTCAAAATTTTTGCTGACGTACTCGTCCACTGAAAGACCTTCCTTTGCTGCAGCCTCAGCATGTTCTTGGTTCCATGCTTCAATAACTCTTTTAGCATGGGCATCAAATGCCTCACATCCAGAAATAGGTGGAGCGACCTTCCATGTGCGTTGACTTTCCAGTTGGCTGATGGTTTGAGTGGCATCATCTTCAGGGCTCTTAGGAATTGCCTCAGGGATAGCTTCAGAGACCACTTCTTCTATCTTCTTCTCTTTCTTCTTCAAGCCATGCTCCTTGGCCTTGAGAGTAGGAATCTTCTTCAGTCTTTTCTTTAGCTGATTTGCAGTAGAGGTTGCTTGTGCAGATGTCTCAAGTGTAGCTGAACCTTGAGACTCTTCTTCTTCAGCATCCAATTTTCTCTTGGTCAACACCTTTTGAGGTTTCTGGACCTCACTAATTGTCCTTTTACTCCCTTCAGACTGCTTTGATTTGTTGATTTCAACTGGATTTGTCTTCCAATTTTCAAAGAGCTTGTTTGTTAGCTTGTTTACATTGAGAGTATCTCCCTCCTTTGCTCCAATGTGCTTCTTCATCTTCTTCAACAGAATGCTGATGAATCTCCCATAAAACATTTTTGGGAGAGGCTTGCCAGCTGCCTTCCTTTTCTTAGCATCCTCTGAACCACTTGGAGATCAAATCCATAAAGATAGATCCATAGTTGATCTTCTTCTCCATAGTGATAGCTGACATAATCTTCAGTTGCAGCTCATTAACGGAGTCATGAGCAGAGTCTTTGCAGAGTATACATTTTCCTACAATTTCTGCCAAAAACTCGAAGTCTTGAGGGAATTCCTTCTTCATCCCCTTTGACTCAGGATTCTTTTTGGTGTAACCCATGAAATCCCAAACCTTTCTTTGTATCAACTCCTTCAATGTCTGTGTCTCCTTCGTTTAAGAAACCCAGAATGTTGTTGATCTTTGCAACGCCACAAGTAAGAGTGATGTCTCTCACTTTAGTTGAAATGGCTCCATCAGCACATGAACTTTTTGTGTAGAACTCTTCCACCTTCTTCGTGAAGATTCTGGTGTCGGTGCTCGAAGCGTCATAGAATCCCGCCTTCTCCACCATGTCGACGACGAGATTTTTTCCTTTTCTATGCTTTTGAGATTGTGGATTTCAAGGGTGATTTTGGAAAAAACCGACATAAATGTCGACGAGGTTCGAAAGTTTGATTTTAGAGTGGGCTAATTAGACTGTCGCCAGTTGGTAAAGATTTAAATGGATGTACCAACTCATACGTTTTTTAGTTTTTGTTAATCGAGATGACCCATTATGTGACTCCGTAAAATTGGTTGTGAAATGTAAATAACCTAAGGGTCGTTTCCTAAGATCAAGTCGTGGAATCTAGGGTGTCGTTTCTTAAAGTCCTCAAAATCTTGGTGGGTGCATCATCTTGGAAGCAACTTTGAGCCTCTTTGAACCTATGCACGAAGGATTTGATTTGAAGAAAAAGTTCTGTTTTAGTTTTGCTTGATAAGAAATTTAAGGTGTCGTTTAGGGAAAATATTGTTTTACAAACCCTTTGTCAAATAGGAATCTAGGCTTTCCATCACTTCCAATTTTAGCCTAGAATTAATCTAATAACCTAGTTTGATTCCTTTTTTAAAAGATCTATGTAATTTTGTTTGAAAATCATTTTCGTATGTCAAAAGATAAAATCAATCATAAAAAAAATAGGGTTGGAGCTATCCATGGGCATGTAAGCCATCTAAATAACTCCAAGCACCTCGAAATAATAAATTCCACTCTCAAGGGGCCTTAAACCCAATTTTCGTGGGATATAACCCTCGATATCGTTTTAAGGCCCGAATTATATTTACAATGATCAAATCACTAAATTACAACCGTTTAACTATGTTCATCGTGGGAGTATCCTTCAATTCTTGTTAAACACTATGTTTAAGGGTCTTGAATTCATTTCTAGGCTTACATGATTCGTAATCATACTCGACAACACATCGAGATTTATTAACTGAGTTTAGAATTTAAGAAATGATCTCCGTAAACCCTAAATCCATAGATCACACAACAAATCAACAATATCACAGTTATATCGTTAACTATAATGTAGGAATCGAATTATTTCACCAACTATCATCGAAATCCCAAGGATCTATCATATATCGAAGAAATCTATTAATGGAACTTCGAATCTAGGAATGAAACCCATAGATTTAAGATTCCATAGATCTAAAAATAAAAAACTGAGATCTAATCTGAAATATATCATAGATTGGCTACAAGGAGATTCTATTTATGAGAATTCCTAGCTGGCCAAAAGGTAGGATCCCCTCACCACTAGATATTAATCTAAGATATTTGGGTGACCTATAAATTAATAGAAAACAACTCCCAAGCAAAAATAATCGGTAAAAGGAGTTGAATCAAAGTAAAAATCGATAAATTACTGAAAGGATATACTCGGTTAGTTAGGAGGAGATTTCATCCGGGAGAAATCCTCTCTAACCATCCATAATTCCCAAAATAGGATCCACACACCACTAGATATGATCTAGGATGCTAGGGGAGTCTCAAATGAAGAAATAACTATAAACAAAACCAGCTCAAACACAACAATTCACAAAATAATGTAGATCTAGTATAAAGATAAGAATTTTAACTTTGGGAGTAGGAGTTTCTTCCTCCTTAAGCTTTGTATGGATGACTTGATTATAATTGATGGGAGATTTGATGAGAAAAACTAGAACTAAATTGGCTTTAGAGATTTTTTTCTCTTTCTCTATTTCTCTCCCTAGGTAACACCTTTTCTCTCTCTTAAATGCCTTCTCTTTTCTAAAAATGAGCCAAAATAACCTTATATAGGCACCCTAGGTCTGCCGCAGGTCCACCTACGACAGCCCTAGGTCGGGGGCCTACCTGCCTCGGTTTTCGTGTTGCGCAGTCAGTTTTTCGTGTTGTGCATTGAAACGTCCATAACTTTCAAACTGGGAAGAGTTAGAAAACGTGCCATACCAATCCAAAAATCTCTTTTCGAGAGCTACACAATGACATCAAGTTTGATCAATTCGGATTCGAGAAGATGGAGAAAAAGGGAATAAATCGTCCTTCTATAAACGCCGACTAGCCACTCGTCTTCTTTTCTGTAGCTTGTCACTTAAGAGGTCACTGTGCGGACTCTAAATAATCGTTCTGAGCCTTGTAATCTTTACTTTGACATCTTGGCCTTGATGTGAAATGACACTCTTGCCCTCCTCTCAATGTTAGGGAAAACATGTGCAAATTTTTGGTGTTTACACCATATTTAGGATTATGCGGAAGTGAGACTCTATACATTCGAATTTGTCGAAGCAAAGGAGATTTCAAGGGATTACTTGGTTGGTGGACATGATTTGAACGAATGATTTTAGCTAGAAAATAGAAAATCAAGTTAAGGTTTTGAAAATTCGTAGTGTGTGCTAGGGCTTAGAGAGAGAGTAAAGTGAATAATTTAACCGGAGAAATGTAATTGAAAATTTTGAATAATATGTATACTTCCATCTTCATTTGATTACAAGGACATGTGTTGAGCTTCAATTGGCTGTTTCACCTGTTGTAACTGCAACTTTGAATTATGTGGAAGTTATTTTTTCGTTTGACGAGCTTAACCTTTATTGTTGACACGCGCCTTGATCCCTTGGTTTTCACTCAATGATTTCATCCATTATCATAGAGTTCTCTTTCATAGAGTAGAATAACTTAACGATTCTGCACTTCTTTACGATTCATTCTACGATTTCTTTATTCTACGATCTCACTTCTGCAAGATTTGTTCTTACAAGAAAATATCGTCAACTTAAGTTTAACATGCCTAACTCACTTATTAATTTTTTAAATCTAGATTCATCTAATGGCTTAGTAAACACATTAGCTAATTGATTTTTTGTTGGGATAAAATGAAAGGTGATATTACCATTTTGAACATGATCCCTAATGAAATGATGCCTTATGTCAATGTGTATAGTTATAGAATGCAAGACAAGATTGTGTGTGATTGCTATAGCACTAGTGTTATCACAGAATATAAGAGTAGCTTGAAATCAATCCAGAAGTCGGCTAGCTGATTTTTCATCCAAAGAATTTGAGCACAACGTCTACCGGCTGCAATATACTCGGCTTCTGCAGTTGAAGTTGACATTGAATTTTGCTTCTTGCCGAACCATGATACTAGTTTGTTTCCAAGCAATTGACAAGTTCCACTAGTACTTTTCCTGTCTATTTTACATTCTGCAAAGTCAGCTGCTATCAAAGGGAGACTCATTGGGATACCACAAACCCAAATTTGGAGTATACTTGAGATATCTAAAAATTCTTTTAACAAAAATCAAATGAGATTCTCTTGGATCAGCTTGAAATCTAGCACAAATATATGTAGAGAACATAATATCAGGCCTACTTGTAGTTAAATACAGGAGAGAGCCAATCATACCTCTGTATTAAGTTATATCAACACTTTTACCTTGTTCATCTTTGTCTAGCTTAGTTGCATCAACCATAAGAGTTTTCATTGGGGTAGCTGATTCCATGCAATACTGCTCGAGTAAGTCTTTAATATAATTGGCTTGGTTGATGATTATACATTCATCAAATTGCTTCACTTGAAGTCTAAGGAAGAAATTCAGCTCTCCCATCGTGCTCATTTCAAATTTGCTTTGCATAAGTTTGGCAAATCTCTCACACAATTTTTCATCAGTAGAACCAAATATATTATCATCCACATAGATTTGTACTAACAATGTGTTATCTTTGTGCTTCCTAAGAAATAGTGTTTGTCTACTCTACATCTAGTGAATCCTTTTTCAATGATAAAATTAGTTAAAGCGTTATATAATACTCTAGGGTCTTGTTTTAGACCATATAGTATTTTGTCTAATCTATACACATAATTAGAGTGAGCATGATTAACAAAACCTGGAGGTTGTTCTACATAAATCTCTTCTTGAAGTTCTCCATTAAGAAATGCACTATTGACATCCATATGAAATACTTTGAACTTCATGTGGGCAATGCAAGAAATATTTTGATAACTTCAAGTCTTGCCACTGGTGCAAAGGTCTCATCATAGTTAATGCCTTTTCTTGAGAATTGCCTTTAGCCACCAGTCTTTATTTCTTGTGATCACACCATCTTCATCCATTTTATTTCTAAAAACCCATTTGGTGCCAATAAATGGATGATCTCTTGGCCTTGGAATCAGTCTTCAGACTTTGCTTCTCTCAAACTAACTCTTCTTGCATTGCGTTGATCCGACTTGAATCTTGAAGAGCTTCATCAATTTGCTTAGGTTTCATTTGAGATAGAAAACTCAAATAAAAACATTCATTCTGAGTTGCAGATCTGGTTCTGATTCTTGCACTTGGATCACCAATTATCAGGTCTTGAGTGTAATCTTTAGCCCAATTTTTTCCAGTTGGAACATCAGTCCTTGTGCCTTCTTGTCTGAGGACTTCAAGGTTTGGCTCATCTTCATATTCTGGCGTAGGAGGATCTTCAAGTTGTAGAGTTCCCATTTTTGCAACAGGAGGCTCTACGATCACTGGGTTGTTGATTGTACGATCTTCCTGCTCTACAATTACTTGATCCTGTTCTACGATTTCATCAAACACTACAACCTTACTTGGCGCAATATGGTTTGTCTCATCAAAGGTAATATGAACTGATACTTTAACATTTAGTAATCGTTTATTAAAGACTATAAGCTTTACTATCAGTAGAGTAGCCAAGAAAGATACCTTCATCTAACTTAGGCTGGAATTTAGTCAGATATCTTTTTCCATTGTTGAATATAACATGCACAACCAAAGATATGAAAATAGCCAATGTTGGGCTTTCTTCCTTTTTATAGCTCGTAGGGAGTCTTCTTATAAGTGGAATGAATAAGAGATTTGTTTTGAGTGTAGTAGGCAGGTTAACAGCTTCAACCCAAAAACATTCTGAAAGCCTTGCAGCTTCTATGTGTGTTCTTCCTGCTTCAATGAGAGTTCTGTTCTTCCTTTCAGCTACACCATTTTGCTGGGGAGTTTTTAGTGCAGAGAAATAGTGATGATACCATTGTCTTCACAGAACTTGTCTACTTTAGAAAAATCAAACTCTCTACCATGATCACTCCCTATAGCTTTGATCTTTTCATCCTTCTCATTCTCAACCAGCTTGAAAAACTTGATTAACTGAGAACTGGTTTCATCCTTTGAGGCCCGAAAGAATACCCATGTGAATCTTGTATGATCATTTACTATGAGTAGGGAATACTTCTTTCCTCCAAGGCTGACAGTAGAAATAGGGTCAAACATATTCATATGCAGCAACTGTAAGGGCCTATTGTTGGACTTGACTGTCTTAATTTTGAATGAGATTTTGGTTTGCAGGGCCCGTCTTTAATGAAGTTAAGCTTAGGCAAACCAGAGATCAAATCTTTGGAAACTAGCTTGGACATGTTCTTGAAGTTCATAACCAACTTGCATCTTCAGAAGCTTTAGCAAAGAAGCAAGCTGTTTCAGTAAAGCTTAGCTTGGCTAGATTTACCACGTACACATTTCCATCTCTAGTTTCAGTTATAGTTTGATAGAGTTAGTCTCTAGGTCTCTAACTTGACACTGATTGTTGAGAAAGATAACTTGTTGCCCTTTATCACATAATTGATTGATGCTCAACAGGTTGTGCTTCAGACCTTCAACAGATGCTACTTTGCTGAAAGAGACTGCACGATTCCGTATTGTGCCATATCCTCGTCTTTCCTAAATTTTTATCTCCAAAGGGCAAAGATAACATCAGAACCATCTTTCTCTCTGAATTTTGATAGTAGAGCTTTGTTGTCTGTCATATGCCTTGAGCATCCACTGTCTAGATACCATATTGAATTAGTGGAGCTGTTATCCTGCAAAAGAACTTAGATTTTACTTTGGTACCTTAACTTGGGTCGTGATAGATTAGTTCTTTTTAGAACCCAAACCTACCTAATTTTAGCAGGATAATGGTAAAAATTACACATAGCAGTAATATGACCATAGTAATGACAGTTATAACATTTTATATGATTCTTGTGTGTGTATGGATTCCTTTTCTTTAAGGACACATGAGGAACAAATGCATCTATAACTTTTCTTCTTGGATCCAACTTTTTCTGTTTCTATACTGTTTTACGATTTTTAGAGTTTATAGAGGTAGAAGTTAACTCTACGTTTCTTGTTCAATTGGTTCGTAGAGTAAGTATGAACTGACTCTACGTTCCTTGACTTGAAGGTAGTTTTAGCTTTACTCTGCGATTTCTTAAATCCCATACCATTATGTGATCTATTGTTCTCGGGGATTACAATTTGATCAGCAGAAATCGTAAAACTATAAATAGTTGGCTCAACAACCTGTGTAGATTTCACAAACACAATACTTCTATGAGAACTAGAAACACTGTTGTTGTTAGTCTCTAAGATTGTATCCACATTGCGATCTGAGGACAAGTCCCCAAATCCTAAACGTGATCTGTCAGAGCTGCTTCTCTGACTAGTGATCAAGGAGTCCATAGAAGAAGACCTATTCCATGTAGAGATTGTCTTTTCTAATTCTATAACTCTGGATGTAAGATTTGACCGTCTCTGTGCAGATTATTCAACGATTCTTCTCAAATTCTCATTCTCAACTTCAAACTTGGAAAGAGAGTTGGTAGTTTCTTGAGCTGTTTCCAACTCAAGTTTTACTTTTTATTTTTCCTTTTGAAGAAGTGAATGATCCCTTGATAGAACCCTAAACCACTTCATGTATTTATGTAATTCAGATGTAATATCAAATAAAGCAGTTCTTAAGTCAGAAATATTAATGTTTGGGGAGTTAAAGTCAAATACCTCACTGATATCAATCTCTTGATGATCAGTGTTTTTAACTGTAGGAGCTTCCATTGCCATGAGACATAGGTTGGCTATCTGAGGTCTTTCATCATCACTCAGAATCAGTCATTTTCACCATCACTCCAGGAGCCCTCAGCTACAAAGCCTTTGTCTTTCTTGTGAAACTTCTTGAAGCCTTTTTGATCTTTATTGAAGAACTCATTTTTGCCCTTCTTGAGCTCCTCTCTTAATAGCTTGGTGCACTCAGCAATATAATAACCCGACTTTTTGCAATTGTAACACAAATCTTTTGAGGAGTCTCTCTTTTTGTTATAGTTGTTGTATCTTCTGTCCTTTCTCATAAACTTCTTCAGTTTCCTTGCTAGTAGGGCTATATCTTCATCATCAGCATCAGATTCCTCATCCGCATGAGCCTTTGAGGATACTTATGCAGTTTTGAGAGCTACACCTTTATCTTTTCTTTTTGTCTCTGAGGTTGTTTCTGCTCTCCGATTTAGCTCAAACTCATAGTTTAAGAGATTACCATAGAGTTTATGCACTGTCATTTCATGCAGATTCTTTGATTCTCTGATTGCAGTGGTCTTTGTATCCCACTTTCTTGGAAGAGCTCTCATAAATCTAATGTTGAGGTTCTTGTTGGGATAAACTTTCCCAAATGCTCCAAGTGAGTTGAGCAAGATATTGAACCTCTCATATGTTGCAGTTATATCTTCATCAGGAACATGAGAGAACATCTTTTGCTGTTGGGTAAGTTGATATTGCTTGTTCTCCCTAATTTCTTCAGTTCATTCATGCATCAGTAGCAGAGCTTCTCGGACTTCTTGTGCTGTCTTGCAGTTGATAACATTTTCGAACAACTCATATTCAAGAGCCATATATAGAATGTTCTTAGCTCTCTTGTCTAGGGCCACCAGCTTCTTCTCATTGTCTGTCCACTCCATTCTTTGATTGATTCCCACTTTGTTAGGATCATCAGTTGTTGGTGCGTGCTTTGTGGGAATGTAGGGGCCATTGATCACAACATTGAATATCTCATCGTCGATTGCATCTATATACGCTTGTATACGAACTATCCAATTAACAAATTTATCTTTATTGCACAAGGGTGACTTATTTCCACCACCAAGTTTAGAATTGGTTTTGTTTAGTGTCACAGATCTACTCAAGTTGTAAAGCTATTCAAGATAACAGAGCTCTGATACCACTTATTCCCATAGAGGCGCGAAAGAGATCTAGAAGGGGGGTTGAATAGATTCTTTAAATTTTCTTTTTAAAGATGTATTACCAAATCAGTTAAGCAATTTAATTGATTGTATTAGCACAATGAAATGTTTTAAGAAAAACCCTTCAAAGATTATAATGAAATTCACAGTTCTAAATTTAATGAGATAATGTAGAAATAGGACAGATATAAAACGTAGAACAATTTAAACAAAAATGCAGAATTTAAAGAACACATGATTTTTAAGAGTTTTAGAGCACAAAAGTCTCCTAATCATCTTTTCTACTCCAAGAGTAGGGATTTTCCATTAAGGAGGGTAATCACCAAGATTATAGTTCACACAAAACTTTTACACAATGATTCACAAAGAATCCTTCAAGTCACATAGGACTTGGTTTACAAAGGATCACTTAGATCAGACTAATCACTAAGAGAAGTAGTTTGTTTGAGGTGTTGCTAAGTTATTTTAAGACTCTGCGAGTGTTTCTTTGAATTGTAGAGTGTTATAAGTATGAATTCAGAGCTTCAACGTTTTGACTTGATTTTTTTTTCGATACTTGAATTTGCTGAGTTTATATAGAGTTCTCTTAAAACCTTCCTGTTGGAGAGTTACCGTTGCTCCATTCTTGCTTGGATACTTGCCTTTCAACAATTGATCGACTTTGAATTGCTGCCTGCTTGGACCACCTCAGGTCGCTTTCTTAAGCACTGTGAGCATTGCAGTAGAAGCTATGTGTCCTTTGGCTCTGCTAAAATAACTGTTAGATAGAGGCTTTGTCGACTTGTACTTATCGCAAAATTATCTGGAGATATCCTTGGAGGGTCGAGTGTTAAGGTTGATGAACTTATTATAACCTGTGATTGACTTGTCAGATGACTGCACTCTACGATTTTAAATTCCTCGGAGTAAAATTGTAGAGTAGTTCTTCTGCTCTACGAATGATGGTGACTGAGGACTGAGTTTTATACCTACGATTCGGATCTCATTAGACTTGGATTATTGTCAACCTCTGTTGTTTTGTGTAACACCCCAGTCCCACATCGAAAGATAGGGGAAAAATTTGTCTCCATATAAGGAAATAAGTTACTACCAATAGTACCTTCAAGTCATGACCTTTTGGGTGAGCCTGTGGTGGTCTAAGATGACCCAAGAAGATACTATTGGGCCAGTGGTTTGAGGCCTTATTTTGATGGATTTGATTTGATTCGGACTTGGGATTTGACCCGAGATTTGTTTCGGACTCGAGATTTGACCCGGGTTGTTTCATATGGTATCAAAGCCGACTCTCGAAAGCTCGGGTCGGGTCATCCGATCGGGTTGCCGGAGGTGAGGACACGAAGGCTGGTGGTATTATCCCACAATAGAAAGATTGAGGTCCGAAGGTGGGGACACGAAGTAAGCCGATATTATCCCACAATGGCTAGAGAGGCAAAGGTTTTTGGGTCGTGTGTGTGATCGGCTCTGACGAGGACGTCAGAAATTTAAGTGGGGGAGTTTGTAACACCCCAGTCCCACATCGAAAGATAGGGGAAAAATTTATCTCCATATAAGGAAATAAGTTACTACCAATAGTACCTTCAAGTCATGACCTTTTGTGTGAGCCTGTGGTGGGCTAAGATGATCCAAGAAGATACTATTAGGCCAGTGGTTTGAGGTCTTATTTTGATGGATTTGATTTGATTCGGACTTGGGATTTGACTCGAGATTTGTTTCGGACTCGGGATTTGACCCGGGTTGTTTCATTTGGTGTGCATTTCATATATTTTATGTTATTTTGTAGGTTATGACACGTCATTGGCATGAAGAAACAAGGAAAAGCAATCCGGACATCTTTTGGAGTACAATATGCAAGCAAATGCAAGAAAGGAAGGTTGAAAGGCTTACAATGCCAAGTTGGATGCATGTTCTTGGCATGGAACCTGGATTTTATTGTAGATCTACTTCTTGCCTTTCCGGAACATCTTGAATCGTCCCAATCGGAGTTCAGATGCGAAAGTTATGACCTTTTCATCAACAAAGATCAAAACTCAGAGTTGTCATGCTTGTCATTTACATAGCAGACACTTGAAGCCCAATTTCGACCTTGATCCAACCAGTATATCTAAATTCTCAAAGAATGAAAGTTGTAGATTTTGTCGAAAGTTTTGATTTGATAGGTGGCAGGCCCTGTAACTTCTAACGGATCAAAAGTTATGGCCATTTTACCAACAGACGTTGAAGCAGAAAATTCCAGAGAATCACTTGGCGCGGCAGCGCCCATTTCTAGTACTATTTCAGCGCGGCAGTGCCAGAACACCAGGGATTCAGCACGGCAGCGCCGTAAACTGGCGCTGCAGCGCCCGGGACGCGGCCAAACCAAGTTTTGACGCGTTTTTACATGTTTTTAACCTCAAATTGGATTGTTTTTCCTCTTAAGCTTAGAAATTGGACTTATAACCTATAAATACTCGATGTGAGGCATAGAATAAGGGGATGTTGGATACTTTTTGCTAACCCTAGAATTGAAGAAGGATTGGAAGCTTGAAGCAATGAGACTTGTCACGAAAGAAGATCAACTTACAAGGCAAGGAGGAAAGAAGATCATTTGTGTTATGAGATTCAACAAATTTGTTTCCATTCCGGAAAGATATATCTTGAGAAGATGGATTATGGATGCTAAGTATCGACCTGATATTGTTAGTGGTTCATCAAGCGAGGTTGATGTTCCTATGATGGTGTTTTCCCTCAAATCAAAAATGTCCAAAGTGTTATGAGAGGTCTGATATTGTTGGTTCATAATTTTGAAGCGTAGGATAGTCGTAGAAAAATCATTTTTGTAATGGTGCATCTATTAAGTAGAATTTTTTTAATGTATTTTGAAGCGAGTTGGTGATCTGTGTTACTTGGACTCGCCTATTTCTGATGGAGTACCCGCGTCGACACAATCCGACATGGGTGCAGGTGCTGGATTTGTGTTGGGTGCGGCACTTTCAATCCGGATACGGCTGAAGGATCGACTGAAGAAGAAGAGATCGACTGAAGAAGAAGAGCTTGATTGAAGGAGAAGAAGAGATCGGAAAGATCAGATTTGGAATATAAAATATCTCCTGAAAAATTACAATTAGGTACCTCAAAGTTTTTATAGTATTTTAATTTAGTCCCTCAGGTTTTCTGAAAGTTCAAAATAGCTCTCGGAAAAATTACATATCAGTCTGTAATTTTGTTTTCTTCCATTTCAGCCCCTAAAGTTTCAGTTTTGCCCCTGTTTCTTTATATTTTTGCACTCCAGGCCCTAAAGTAGAAAAAAACTTGGTGATACAATTAGAAACATTATTGTTAAAAAATCATAACATACTGTATTCCCGCACCCGTGTCCAAATTCTGATCCATATTCGCGTATCCTCTATTTTTTGACTTCACGTGTTCGACACCTAGATTCGTACCCGCACCCGACACCCGTACTCGAGTCCGAGTAACACAGTTGGTGATATATGTAACAGAGCAAAAAATTGGTGCATTGTGGCAGAGTATTAATTTAGAAATGTGATACAAGTAATTACATGCTTTACAATATGTTGGTTGTTCTGGTTTTTAGTATAGAAACGTAGAGTGTTTTCTCATATTGTAGAATGACTCAACTCTACGATTTTGGTCGTTCTGGCTTTCAGTATAGAAACGTAAAGTGAATACTCAGATCGTAAAATGACTTAACTCTACGGTCACAAACTAATACTTTACTCAACGATCTTGGAGTTCTCTACTGAGCACTTCACTACTCTACGAGCTGATACTTTACTCAACGATCTTAGAATTTTCTATTGAACAATTCACTTCTTTACTCTACTATAGTAGAGTAACTTCACTCCATATTTTTGGCCTATAAATATTGGCATACTTCATTCATTTCTATTTAATCTAGCCAAAGCCAAACTCTACCCGCACTTCTCTCTTAATCTCAAATTCTCAAAAAGCTAGATATATATAGTACCGGGATATGTCGCTGTGTTCTTTGTTCGGTATCTCTCTATCCCTATCTCTATACTTTGATTCACTAAAATATTTAAATAAATATTTTAAACAAAAATCACTTAGGGAAATAAAGTTGAATTTTAAAAAGACAAAGATTTGTCAAAAAGCAAATTAATCTATTCAACCCCCTTCTAGAATTATTGATATTCGGACCTAACATGCACAAATTGCAGGAAAACAACCCGCACTAGAACAAGTTCACCAAAGACGCATGAAAAATATATATATATATATATATATATATATATATATATATATATATATGTATATATATATATGGAATAAAAACATGGAGAAATAGTTAATAAAAATCACGAGACATTGTAATTAATTCAAAAAAAGCCAAAAAATTCAATAATAGTTCTATTATTATTACAACATAAATTTTAGAATCAATAGAAAAAGTAAATACATATATCCTTATCAATACTTTAGACTGAAAAACCCTCAAATTCAAGCAACATGAATATCAGTACCTCTAAATCCAAACCAAAACTCAAATTAAAATAAACCTATAATATTTTCAGTGATTAGCCAAGTGGAATAATTAGGCGAGAAGAGAACGACAATGGTGGTTTGCATTTCAGAGAAGAATAATTTAGTTGCTGCGAATCGATCTGGGTTGCAATCGGAGAAGAACTCGTGGCAATTGTAAGAGAAGAGAGAGAATATCCGAAATAAGGATGGAATCGGTGGTTCAATTCGAAATTTGGGGCTTCCTTTGCTCCATTTGGGACTGAAATGATTCCACGGGAGGAGGAGAAGAATAAGGTTTAGGGTTGCTGGATCAATTTGAGGGAGAAGAGATTGAGCTGCTGTGTTATTTTTTTTATATATACACAGGCTCAAAACGACGTTGTTTTGAGCCGTGGTTTTAAAAAAAAAAAAAGAAGTCCCAAAACGACGTCGTTTTGGCACCGACTGTGTACAACAGCTTGCACAACTGTGCAACTCCATTTTCCCTAATTAAAATTTATATATTATAAACTTAAATGTCCTACATGAATACTAAGTATAATGTTAATTGACAGCATAAATATTTAACTCAAGTCTAAAGCTGCGATTAAGGTCAATCACATGCGTAATAAGTAACATTTTAAAGATTGGACTCTCAACAGTTTATCATGTACTTGAGAGACTGAATTCTTTAATCTCTAACTTTTCCAATTAATATGTGCATCTTATAAGTTAGCCATGGGAATTTTCAAACGATGATGAACTTTCTAAGTGTTGCTATGAAACTATGGGCATTATTTGGTTGCTGATCTTATATGAATTTCAATAATTCGCATAAAGTTTCTAAATCTTGGTATTAGGTTACAATTATGTTAAAAGAACAAAAAAAACTCTTACTTTGGTTGTTAGCTCCAACTGTTTTCTTGTTTTCCTGTTGAAGTTTGGTTATTTGTTATGAATATCATGTAATTCTGAACATGTAGACTTTCAGAAGTGCAAGGGAAGTGCTCGGGAAAATAATGACAGGCATGTTGCTTTATAATTACTTACCACTTGCTAAACTTTAAGAATTCCTTGCCTGGATTTTGGTATTATGGTATTTAAAGTTAATCTTCCCCGTTCTAACTTTTCTTTGTAATTATCAGATACTGCTCAGTTGTCTAACAACCGGAAATCTCCAGACAGAGCAAGAGGACAAGAATATACTTGGGGATCAATAAAGTTTGTACAAACAACATGTAGAGTCTCGGTTCCTGGGACCACATTGGAAAATAAAGGAAATAAGAACTCAAACTACCCTAGGGACAAAAAGATGGTCCCTGATTCAGATCCTCCAAGTGCAAAAGACGTTGAGCTTTTGTATCAATTCTTTGATCGGAGGTCAGAGCCGACCCTAGGTTTTCTAGGGCCTATGACAAATTTTCTCAAGTGTGCCCCTTTATACAAATTAAATAAATAAATAAATAAATTATCAACTAATTAATTTTATTAAAATTATAAGAATTTAGATAAGGAAGAACATTTTAAAATGTCATCGAAGCAAAGAATCATCACATATACCTACAAAATAAAAATATCAATGAAATCGGTAAAACCAATGAAATACCCACTGTAGTTGACAAGTTTTACTGATTACACAATTAAACTTTTAATTTTTCAAATTACCCCACTAAACTAATTATTATTTTGAAATTGAGTTATTCCGTTAAAAAAAAATAAACGGACGTTAATTTTTTATCTACAAAACTAATGAATTACTCACTGTAATTGGCACGTTTTACTGATTACACCATTGAACTTTTAATTTTTCAGATTATCCTATGAAACTAATTAAAAAATGATTATTTTAAATATTTTTAAAAATAATTATTATTTTCACTAAAAAATATTAGAAACTTTAATTTTTTTCATAAAATGAGTAAAGTTTCATAAAATATAGATTTAAAAATTTTATGAAACCTTACTGATTTTAATTTTTTTTTTCCTTTTGAAAACAAAGTTAATTTTTTTGAATCTATATTTTATAAAATTTTACTCATTTTTTTAAAATATGAAGCATTTTCCAATTTTTTTTCTTGAAAATAATATTTATTTATAAAAATTATTAATATGTTTTTTGAAAAAATTGAATCAGTTTTTTTATTTATCTTTTACTGTTTTTTTAATTTTAATTTTAATTTTTAGTTTTTTTAAAAAATTTCTAATATTAAGAATGGGTCATTCTGTTAAAAAATTAAGTAGACATTAATTTAATTTAAAATCACTTTAATTTTTTTGAATCTATATTTTATGAAACTCTACTCATTTTATGAAGAAAAAAAAGTTTCTAATATTTTTTACTTAAAATAATAATAATTTTTAAAAATATTTAAAATAATTATTTTTAATAGTTTGATAGGGTAATTTGAAAAATTAAAAGTTCAATGGTATAATCAGTAAAATGTGCCAACTGCAATGGGTAATTCATTAGTTTTGTAGATAAAAAATTAGCGTCCGTTTATTTTTTTTAACGGAATGACCCGATTTTAAAATAATAATTAGTTTAGCGGTGTAATTTGAAAAATTAAAAGTTCAATGGTGTAATCAGTAAAACTTACTAACTACAGTGGATATTTCTTTAGTTTTGTCCAATGAAATCTAAATCACAAAACATCATTTAAAATGTCTTCTTGTTCACTTTTAGATGCAAAATCATCAATTATACTATCATATTTAATGTTTTCTAACATATGCTTAATATCGCTAATCTTTTTATTATTTTATTTTTTTTATACACATAAATACATAAATTTATAAAAAAAATTGGGCCCCCTTCAACTGTGGGCCCTGGGCGGTTGGCCCTTGCCCAGGGCCGGTTCTGTCGGAGGTCAATGACTGATATTTTGAGATTTGTACTTTTAGCTTGCATTTACATATTACATTCTTCTTGTTTGTGGGTTGCAGTATATCATCAGGGAATGGATATCTGAAAAATTCTGTATTTGTTTACTGTTGCAGTAGCAAGCTCATTGTCTTGACTGGTGCTGGAATAAGCACAGAGAGTGGAATTCCTGATTATAGAAGGTTCATTTCCGGTCTTAAGATTTTTATAACTTGGATTATGCAAGCTCCAGTTATGGTTACCACTATAAACATGTGTCACATAATTGTTAGCTCCTTGTGCTGTTGCTCTAGTTACTTATACACATCTAGATTCTTGCTTGGAACTTCAATGTGACTTTTTTGTGGAGGGAGCCTTTTCCTTTTTATATTTTTAAAATAATTTTTCTCATATTACATTCCATAGGCGATAACATCTAACTCATGATTACAAAACATCTGCACTGATTTTATTTTCTTCCCTTTATTTCTTGTCACGTTCCTTTTTACCTCTATGCGGTAGCACTACTCAATACTTCTTCCATAATAGTTCTGATTGTTCGACCTGATCTTCGTCATTTTCTATTCCGCAATCTTTCCTTTACCATCTCTGATTTTAGTATCTGCATCTCTTTTACTTGTGCCAGTTTTCCTTTTACATATGCTATGTAAAAAGGAGTATTCAACCTCAGGAAAAGTATGTGCTACTTGTTAAAAGTTCTATTGGAGGATGACTATTATGCTGTAATATTATAGAAACTTGTAGCATTAGTTCTCTTAGTTTCTTTGCTTTCGGAGGTTCTTCAATTCAAACCTAGCTTACATGATTTTAAACTGCATTTGGATGTCAATCTCCACCAAGGATTGCCCTTCATCGATTTCAAAATTCAAAAAGTTTTCGCTTGGACATCTAAAATGAAGTTTTTTTATTTAGTTTTTTTTAAGGGTTCAATAACACCTCAAGAGGCGGTTTATTTGAATTCGTTGTTTAATTAAGATCCTGTTATTTCTGTCACCTTTATTTTGGCAATCGCGAGTACCTTTTGGCAATCAAGAGGACCACCTCTATAATGGCATCACCACTGCCCCAACCTCCACCTGATTGCTGCCAGCTCCATAATCTCACAATCGCTACCAACTAGCTACTTCCACTTCCACTTCCATGTTTTAATTGCTTCTTTTGCCACCACATCGACCACCATCACTACTATTATATCTGCTGCCCCTTTCATGATACCACCATTTTTATTACAGCAACTCATGCTACTATCTCCCGCTATTGCTATCATCATTAACGCCATCACCGTCGTTGACACCATTGCCGCCAAATGCTATCATTGCCAACACCATTTCCAACCTCGCCTTTGTTCCATTGTGATCACCTATTGCCATCTATTTGAGGAGTCATGTACCTTTTCATAGAATACTTTTGTGAAAATTACTTGTGCTATTACTCTCTCTATCCCAAAATGAGAAGAGTATCATGCATTTGAAAAGAAATTTTTAGTTTCCAATTTAACCTTTTACTCAATTTGAAATGATAAGTAGAAAGATTAGTCTGTTTTCCATAAAAGCCTAGTCTGGAACAATATGTCACCCTTTAGTGCTTCCTCTTTCCGAGTTTGAGTGTCATGGTTCAAACCCATGTTTGACATATTTAGAAATAGTATATTTCTTATTTCATTGTTTTTTAGATACTTAAAAGCTCTTTAGAAAAAAAATATATTATCAAAGATTGAAATATTATATCTAAACGTGTGTTTTGAATGTCTTAAAATCTGTGACACAAACATGGTTTTGATCCATGACACTTGAACTTGTACCTGTGTATATTGTATTCGCAAACCTCACTTTGTTTTAGTAAATTCTAAGATATACGTAATGTATTTAGAAATTTCTTTCAGTTTCAAAATCCTAGAATATTTACCAAGTTTCACCTAAAGACCCTCTTATGGTGCCTTGTTTTGGTTATTTTTCTGAAGCACTACAATAAAAATAACTCCTTTGTCTTTCCCAAGTAAACGTATTCATTTTGTCCTAGAACTTCAAGGGGATGTTTAATGTTGAATTAGCAAACTGCAGCACTACTTTGAAAGTCGATGTATTATTCTATTGGTGTTAGGTTTAATCAGTGCTTAAACCAAACTTAACGTTCCTCAAAAGGAAAGAAGTATTAATTTGTCTTTATTTGATTGCAGCCCAAATGGAGCTTATAGTTCTGGTTTCAAGCCAATTACGCATCAGGTGATTTGAAGGCATGTGTTTTGCTGTCTTGGTCCTTAAGCATAACCTTGTTTACCAGGGTTTTTACTTGTTTTGATTCTTTTGTTCTTTGAAAAGGGAAAGGGGGAAGGAGCGCTGGGCATTTGGGTGGAAATCAGTCTTTTCTAAGTTTACCATTCCTGATTCCACAATACTTGCCTAATAATAAAAACCTTTCTTTTACTTTTTAAAATCTTCCTCGCAAGTTGGAACCTACGGTGGGAGGATTGAGAGCAGTTAACTAATATAGATGCTATTACCCAGTTTTGACCTTAATCTTTATCTGCTGAGGGTCAGGTTTAGTATAGTTTGTCATTATTAATCTTGCAAAAGGATTAATCTGATGCATTCTTAGATATACAAATTTAGTTCTTTTTTTCATTTCTTCAATTGAGAAAATCTTCATTATTTGATCAACTACAAGTGTGATATATGGCTTAGTAGTCATGGAACAAAATTATTCTTTCTTACGGATAGGAGTTCCATTGAAACAATCCGGGTCAAATCAGAGTCCGGAACAAATCTCGGGTCAAATCCTAAGTCCGAATCGAATCAAATCCATCCAAATAAGGCCTTAAACCACTGATCCAATAGTATCTTCTTGGGTCATCTTAGCCCACCACTTAATCATCCAAAAGGTCATGACTGAAGGTACTATTCTTAGTAACTTAATTTCTTTTATACAGACAAATTTTTCCCATATCTTTCGACACTTAGATTTCTGTCATCCCCGCCAGAATCGATCACACACAGTCCACAGATCTTTACCGGCTAGCTTTGTGTCCCCACCTTCGGATCTCCATCTCTCCATTGTGAGATAATACCGTCAGCCTTCGTGTCCCCACATCCAACCCGATCGGATGACCCGACCCGAACTTTCGAGAATCGGCTCTGATACCATATGAAACAACCCGGGTCAAATCCCGAGTCCGGAACAAATCTCGGGTAAAATCCCAAGTCCGATCAAATCAAATTCAAATAAGGTCTTAAACCACTGACCCAATAGTATCTTCTTGGGTCACCTTAGCCCACTCCAGACTCACCCAAATGGTCATGACTAAATGTACTATTGTTAGTAACTTAATTCAGACAAATTTTTCCCATATCTTTCGATGTGGGATTGGGGTGTTACATCGGTGGTGGTAGTTATCTTGACTATCAAAACATCCACCACTCCCACGAAACATCTTTGGCTTTCTTGTGGAAAATATGGATATAAGTTACGTCATTGAAAAACGTACCATTTTCTATACTGAACGTTGTAAGGAGTAAATTAATTTTCTTAGATATCTTTGTCAACTCATTGTCGTAAAAATGCTGTTCGTTCATGCCAAGGTATCATGGTTCATTCTCTACCCAAAAAATATATATACTAGGGCATATTATGTTGAGATAAATTTTTTCCAATTCCATGAACATATTGGGATTCCTTAATTCTAGGTTATCTGAAGTGTACAACTGTTAATAAAAGGATTCATCTCTAGCTTCAATTTATTATTTATTATTTATTTATCTTTTTGGGTTTAGATTTCCTTGTGGGTTAATAGAATTAGTATTACACTCCATTAATTGTAATCTTTCTTATCTGGACCAAACTCCATAATCTGTTCTAATCTTATATGATGTTTGGTGTATAGGAATTTCTTCGTTCAAGCGGGGCTCGTAGGCGGTATTGGGCAAGAAGCTATGCTGGATGGAGACGCTTCACTGCAGCACAACCTGGTGCTGCTCATATTGCGTTAGCATCACTTGAAAAAGCCAGCCGGATAAGTTTTATGATTACACAAAATGTTGAGAGGCAATCTCTTTATTCCATATTGATAGCCTTTCCAATCTTTATGGTGTTGTGACCATGCCTTGTGGATTTGATCCATTATTTTTATGTGCCAGGCTCCATCATCGTGCTGGTAGCAACCCACTTGAACTTCATGGTACTGTATATACTGTTGGTTGTTTAGATTGTGGGTTTTCTTTTGCTCGGGATTTATTTCAAGACCAAGTGAAGGCACTCAATCCAAAGGTTTGTCATGAATTACTGTTTTAGATTAACGAGTGTATAAATTCCTCATGTGGTATCTTCTGATGGTACAGTCACCTATTATTTAATGGAGCTAAAAATGAGCTGATCAATCACCCCAAATTTGTTATGTGATTCTAAATTACTATATGCTTGTGATTTTATGCCTACATTTCCTAGAATTTAAGGCAGACCTCTGAGATAATTAGTCTTTTTACCCTTTTTTTACTTCTAGGGTTTATTTCTTAGTTCAAGATCAAGAGGCTGGATTGGGGGCATGATAAATCAAGGAATCTTGTAACTTGTGTGCCTCAATTCAACAAACTTCCAAATACTTTATTCATTTATAAATTAGTAAATTTAACAAAGTTAATTATTTTGTTGGGTACTGGGAAGCCCTTGGGAAATTTTTAAAGCTCAAATTAATTACTCTATTTGTTTTGCTATGGCTTGAAGATTTGTCCTTTTACATGTGCTGAACAATTCTGGGATAATAACATCATTTCCGAATTAGCTATCACTGCGGTCTCTACAAATCCTCTTATCACCACGTCATAAATCATGTGTGTAATTCATTGAAGCGGAAGGTGTTAAGTATGTGGTATATATAATTTCCATCAGAGTAACAACACGAGAGAATGACAAAAAAAGATGAAAACAACTTGCGAAGGCTTCTATTTATATAGGCATTGGGCCTCAAAAAACTTTTAAAATATTGCTAGGTAATGTGGATTCAAAATTCTAACATAAATCTTGAGATCCTACAGTGAATATACTACAAGTTGGGACTCCTATTAAGCTTTCAACACAACAAAGGGGATTTTTTTTAAGGAAAACATCATCCTATTATGAAGATTAATGGATAAAAAGGATTCCTTGGAAAAATAAGATGCGCCTTGAATAGATTTATGCAAATTAAGGAACTTTTAAGAAATAATCCCTTCGTCCTAGTTTACTTTCCCTAGTTTGAAAATACATGTCTATTAAGAATTTTTTTTAACTCCAAATTACCCATCTTAACTACTCTATTATCATTTTTTTTGTTTTAATTAATCTCCTAATTTTTTCTTGAAATAATAAAATAGAGCACAGAGGAAAAACAAGGAGTATGGACAATACTTAATAGAATACTTGCGTGAACTATGTCTTGTGTGGGGCTGTGGGGATGTGGGGCTGTGGGGCTGTGGGGCTGTGGGGGAGACTAGGAAGACTCTTACCCTCCTTTTGTTCTTTCTAATAATTTCTTCTACTATTCAGATTGTGTGTGCTGGGTCGCGACTTAAGTTGCAAAAGGGTTTTTTTGATGCAGGACGGAAGTTGTTGAACATATAATTAATTGGAAAAGGCAAAATCTTCAAAGAGAATTAAAAAAACTAGGGTGATTCAACTGCAGAAGAACCAATACCCCTAGGGTTTTCCAACCACAGTAAGGAGGAAAAATATTAATCGCATCCAATAATCAGAATAATTTCAATATCAAAGTGTTAAGAATCTAACATCACTTACAAGTATATTTATAAGAAAATAAGCTCTAATAACTCTTAGTCTAGTAACAATTGAACCTCTAAATAAATAACCCAATACTGAAATAAACCAATAAATAGGAAGTCCAACAAAATAAATAAATAACTAAATAGTGAATCATCCACGATGATGACGTCTCACGGATCGATCCCTATCAGCTCTTTGCGGTTGCAAAAACGAAGCCTTTGATGAAGTGAAAACCCCATATCTCTCCAAAAGGCCTGGACCAAACCGACCGAACTTTTAAGCACCAATCCATGTACAATCATCTGGAGGCCTATAACCACCCTGCCTGGTTGACACAATCCGCTCATCAAAAATATCCTCAATAGCCTTTGTAGTACGCTGTGTAGGAACAATAGGAGGTGCAGGTGAAATAGGTAAAGGAGGATCAAGTATAGACTCATCAGGGTTAGTAAAGTGTAGGCGAAATGGGTGAAAAAGTAGGAGAAGAAGTGGAAGAGGGGGATGAATAATCAGAAGACCCATGATAAGGAGTAAGGTCTTCCACATTGAATACATGACCAATACCCATATCACTCGGAAAATCCAATTCGTATACATTAGTGCTAACCTTCTTTCGAACTCGAAATGGACCTATTCTCTTAGCATTCACTTTCTTCTTCCATATGCCAAGAGGTAATCTCTCAACACAGTGTCGCAGCATCACTCGATCATTCGTATTAAACTCTTGATACCTGCGATGAATATCTACAGTATGCAAATCATGAATGTGATGCGCAAAATACTCTGCAGACTCACTAGCCCTATATGCAGTGGGAAAGGGAGCTAAATCAACAGGGTTTTTAGGCTGATAACCAGTGTAAGCCCGAAAAGGATTCACTCCAGTTGAATGATAAATTGAGCTACATGCAAACTCAGCCATAGGTAAAACCTTATCTCATGTAGACATATGATCACCCACAAGACAACGTATCAAATCACCTAGACTCCTATTAACAACCTCAGTTTGACCATCGGTCTGTGGATGATAACCACTAGAAAACTTAAGCGTAGTGTTAAGTTTCTTCCAGAGAGTTTTCCAAAAATAACTCATAAATTTCGCATCTCTATTAGAAACTATAGTCAACTACCCCACTAAAGAAAATCATGGCAATATGTGAGGCATTATCAATTTTGCTACAAGTAATAAAATGTGACGACTTAGGGAAACGGTTCACTACAATAAAAACTAAATCATGACCCCTTTGGGTCCTCGATAACCCCAAGACAAAATCTATGTTAAAATCCTCACAAGGTGCATGGGTAATCGAAAGTGGAGTGTACAAACCTGTGTTCTGCTTCCTACACTTAGCAGTCTGACATATGCGGAATTGAGAAACAACACGAGCTACATCCCTCTTGAGGCTAGGCCAAAAGAACATATCCTTAACAATAACAATGGTCTTATCTCGACCAAAGTGTCCAACTAAACCTCCCGCGTGTAACTCCAACAATAAATACTTACGCATCAATGTACTAGGAATACACGGGTGCCCTTAAAAAGATACCCATCATGAATACGAAAATCACTAGAGGATGGGGAACTAGGATCCTGTAGGGCAACATAAATATCACTAAAGTCTCGACAAGTAGGGTACTCCTGGATAATGCGCTCAAATCCCACAACCTTCACTCTCAAAGAGTTGACAAGGATAGACACCCTACTCAACGCATCGACAACTATATTCTCCGTCCCTTTGCAATGTTTAATGACAAAATAGTATTCCCGAGAAAACTCCACCCACCTAGCGTGTTGATGACTTGCTTCAATACCCATGTTTCCCGAAGCAACACTTTGTTCCATTCCTTTCATTTATACTGCAAGGGTAGAGCTTCCTCTTATTCGCTGAAAGCAAAATTCGGGTATCACGATGTAAATTTTAATTTGTGGTGTACCAAAGCTCATTTTATGCAAAGTTACATGGACATGGATTGAGTGTTCGGTTGGACACAGGTATTTTGAAGACTTTGATATGGATACTCATTAATTTTGCTTAGCCTAAAATGAAGTGTCCGACGCCTAGAAACTCATACAAGTTTATAGGTGTCGGACACGGGTACTTTACACTGGCTGAAGATATTTTTTTATTCCGTCATAATTATCTACGTTCTTGGCAGCCTTTATCTTTGTTTAGTGCCTTTTTCGTGCCTTCTCTAGTTGTGGTAATTTACTCACATTGTTTTGTTGTACTATGCTTCTTTGTTATTGGTTAAATAATGTATATGTAGATTTTTATGTATGTATGATATTCTATATTTGGGATGCAGTTCTGCTATTAATGGTTTAGATTTCATTGAGTTCAGTATCATACTATATAGTTGCATTAATGTGATCCTTGGAATTGAAGGTTAGAGTGCTATTTTTCTGTTGATTGCTATTTCCTTCATTCATTTTGTCCTTTTTTCTGCATAGAGGAAAAGATAAAAAAATGAAATTTGTCTGGCCTCAAATACATAGTTTTCAATTTTTTGTGCTTTTATTGGTAACTTAACTAGTGAGTTAATGTTTGTCGCAGTGGGCAGCAGCAATTGAGAGTTTGGACTATGACATTCGGTCAGATAACAGCTGTGGAATGAAGCAAAGACCTGATGGTGATATTGAAATTGACGAGAAATTCTGGGAGGAAGATTTCCATCTCCCCACTTGCTCGAAGTGCAATGGAGTACTTAAACCTGATGTAAGACATTTTGCTGTTATAAGTTTTTATATTCTTTGTACTATCGTGGATGTTGCTATTATTCTTCATTCTGTAACAAGGTATCAGTCTTCAATGCCAGTAGCCAGTAATTATCAGTTGTTTAAATCTATTAGCTGATGTTGAAAAGGATAGCAAAATGAACAGTAATTATTTGCAAAAATAATTTAATTTAGATTTTGTTTTACTGGGATATCCTTTACAAGCGACTAAACTTTGCAGGAGGCACCATAGTGAATTTAAACCCCAATAAGGTTTGTAAAATAGATGAAGAAAAATATCTCCTTCTGGCTCAAGGTTCACAGATGCACCTTAATTGCTACTTCAAATTTTTGCTAGTCCATTTAGTAGTTTGAAGCATCTAAAATTGTAGAAGTTTAATCAATAGCTTTACTTCTCCGAATTAATCAATCGTAAATACAGCTGAAAAGAAAATGTTATCCATATACACTACTTCCAAAAAGTTATTTTAAACAACCCCGTTAGCTGCTGCATAAATAGTGTTACAGTTTAACTACACCTTTTGCTTATTTATACTCTTTTCTATGAGATTTGGAATTCCTTGTACCATGTTCTTAGTCATGGTTTGCAGATTGTGAAGAAAACTGTTTAACTTTACCCCTTCTACGTTTGTTGATAAAACGGAATAGATTATTTCATTGAATAATAATTCTCTATTACATAGGCTGATATATATGTACACAGTATCCTAATTACAATTATGGTAATTCCTAAATTACAGTAATGTGTACACATTTATTATGGAAACTACAATCATGGAATATCTTCTAACACTACCCCTCAAGTTGGTGTATAAATGTCTAGCATACCTAACTTGAAACATAATGGATGAAACATCTTAGTACTAAGACCCTTAGTCAATATCAGCAAGCTGATGTTCTGTTTTGACGAAAGGTAAGCAAATAAGACCACTAATTAACTTTTCTTTGATGAAGTGCCTGTCAATCTCAATGTACTTTGTTCTATCGTGCTATAGTGGGTCGTTTGCAATACTAATGACTACCGTATTATCACAAAATAACTACATAGGCCTTTTAGTTGTGACACCCAAATCTTCTAGCAAGGTTCGAAGCTACATTAGTTCACATATACCCAAAGTGATAACTCGATATTCAGCCTCAGCACTGGATCTTGCCACCACGGACTGTTTCTTATTGTGCCAAGTAACAAGATTACCTCCAACAAATGACCAGTAACCTGACGTAGAATGACGATCCTCTATAGAGCCAAGCCCAATTTGAGTCGGAAAAAGCTTCCACTCATATGACCGTGTGGTGCGAACAATAAACCTTTTCCTGGAGCAGACTTGAGATACCTTGGAATTCTGTAAGCAGTTTCCATGTGACAATGTTGAGGGTAGTCACTATTCACACATCATAAGATATATCAGGTCTATTATGAGAAAGGTATATCAATTGTCCCACCAAACGTTGATATCTTTCTCTATCAACTGTAGGTCCTGTGCCACCTACTAGATGATGATTAACTTCTCTAGGAGAATCAGCAGGCTTACATTCCAACATGCCAGTTTCTGTTAAAAGATCAAGGACATACTTCCTTTGAGATAGAAAAATCCCACTAGAACTTGCAACTTCAATGCCAAGGAAATATTTCAAAAGACTAAGATCTTTAATCTCAAGTGCTTTTGGCTAGATTCGCTTTGAGATTAACTATCTCTTCTCTATGACCCCCTGTCACCAATGTCATCAACATAAAAGATAAGAATGGTAGTCTTACCTTTTATCTGTTTGACAAATAGAGTATGATCTGCTCGACTCTGCTTGCACCAAAATATTATCATTGCTTTGTGAAATCTTCCAAACCAGGCTCTGGGAGATTGCTTCAAACCATATACAGCCTTTCGCAGTTTACATATCTTACCCTTAGTGACAGATGAAGCAAAATCAGAGGGTATTTCCATGTATACTTCCTCCTCCAAGTAATCATGAAGTAACCCATTTTTCACATCCAATTGTTGAATATCCCAGCCAAAGTTTGCTGGCTGCACATAAGATTATGGTACGAATAGAGTTTATCTTCGCCACAGGAGCAGTGGCGAAGATAGGATTTTTTTTTTAAGTGGGGTCAAAATATTGTGATGCTATAAATATTCTGGCGGGGGTTCGGAGCCAGCGCCCCCGAGCTAATTTTTTTAAAGATAATTTTGTGCTTTTTGGCCGATTGTATATGTAAAACATGTATTTGGTTATAATATTGTTAATATTACAAGTAATATCATTATATACATATATACACACATACGTGTATTGACCCCTAATACGTCATTCTAATAACAAATTTGTTAATAAATATTTAATTTCTTATGTTATAAAAATAATGTATTAGATTATTATTTATTTTAAAAATATTAGAGGAAAGATGCATACATCAAGCAGTGAAGTAACATAGAATTGAGAAAGTTATAAAAAATTTAATTTGACCTCATATATTAAAAAAAATTAAAATTTCAATGGGTTCAATTTATTTATTACTCTTAAATTTCTTCTAAATTTATCATATATTATAAAATAGTTTTTTTCCCAGTGGGGTCAATTGACCCCACACCCTAAAGGGTGGCTTCGCCCCTGCACAGGAGCAAATGTCTCATAATCAATTTCATGAGTTTGAGTATACCCTTTTGCAACTAGCCTGACTTTGAGTCTCTCAACTATCCCATCTGGCTTCTGTTTGACTGTATATACCCACTTGCAACCAACTGAATTTTTCCGTAAGAAAAGGAAACTAGTTCCCACGCATCATTTTTTTGAGGGCATTCATCTCCTCTATCAAGGCTGTTTCCAATTCTCATCACTAATTGCTTCTCTACACCCCTGAGGTACAAATATTGAAGACAAGGAAGAAACAAAGGAGTCATAGGATTCAAATAATTTATTATAGACTAAGAAATTAGAGATAGGATGTTGACTACAAGCTCTAATCTCTTTTCTAAGAGCAATAGGAATGTCAGTATCATTAGAAGAAGAACAAGTAAGATTATGATTCTCACCATTAGCATTATCAAGACTAGGTTCTGAGCAAGATTGGTGTAGTGGTGCAGAAATGGTGACCAACACGCCCCGTGTAGAATTATCAGAAACAACAGGAACATGAGGATGGGGAAAAAGCACATTTACCCCACTGTGGTTGTAGTGTTTTAATCAATTAGCCACTGTGCTTTTAAATATTCAATTAGCCCACTGTACTTTTTAAAAATGTTCAATCAGCAGTTCCGTCCAATTTTGCTCATGGACGTTAAAAAATTGGGAGAAAAAAGCACCTTTACCCCACTGTGCTTTTAAAATATTCAATTAGCCCACTGTACTTTTTAAAAATGTTCAATCAAGCAATTCCATCCAATTTTGTTCACAGACGTTAAAAAATTGGGCCAATTTTCCTACGTGGCTTTCAAAAATAAAATACAAATCATGTGTCTCACTAGTTATAAGTGCATTTAGCATCTTTTATAGTGTAATTTCATTGTTCTAATCTAGTAAGCGAATTCTTTGAAATTTCTTTCAATGAATATTTGGTATGTTTCTACAGTGCTAATAAATATTTTGATGGAATAATTTAATAAAATATTTTTACTATTGAGAAGGTAAGTAGGGGGAAAAACGTTAATTTTAATTTCTACATTTATATATGCACGAGTCCTAGCAATTATGATTACTTAATAATAGCACATTTCAATGTGACTGACCATTTGTATTGAATTACTACATGATCACCACACCACCACAGGGCACAGAACAGGTACGTATAGGTATAACACATTTTAATGCTTATAAATAAAAATATTTTGATTAACTTTTAAATTAATGTGCTTTAAATAATCTTAATATAGCCGAAAAAGAACATTAACTAATCCAATGTTATTTGGACAGAGAAGAGAAGGTAGTACAGCTGCAGCACCTGTTCGATTGCTTTTTTAGAATTAGATGATTATTACTTTTCAAAGTTCTTGAAATCTCACTATATAAATATATTACTTAACAAATAACTTACATATTTAAGCCGAAAAAGATGTTATATTTAGGATTAAATTAAAAAATTTACAACTTACGAAAAGGAAGAAAACATTATATATATGAAAGTTTACAAATTTTCATAATAGTTGATTTGATTATGAGAGAAGAGAACTTACCTTTAACATAACACTTGAAAATTAATACAACTTTTCAATGCTCAGATCTATTGACGTTAAAAAATTGGAGGAAAGAATTGTTGAATTGGACGGAATTACTTAATTGAATATTTTTAAAAAGTACAGTGGGCTAGTTGAATATTTTAAAAGCACAGTGGGGTAAATGTACTTTTTTCCCCAAATTTTTTAACGTCCGTGAGCAAAATTGGACGGAATTGCTTGATTGAACATTTTTAAAAAGTACAGTGGGCTAATTGAATATTTTAAAAGCACAGTGACTAATTGCTTAAAACACTACAACCACAGTGGAGTAAAGGTGCTTTTTCCCGAGAGGATGGTATGATAGAACTTGTAATGCCAACCTTAAGAGGAAGCTTCTCCTCATCAATAACATCCTCCCCCTGAGGAGAAGGTGATGAAGAATAAAAATGTTCCAATTCTCAAAGTTACATCCCGAGTGAAAAATTTTGTGTGAAGGAGGATGATAACATTTATAATCTTTTTGGGTTGGAGAATAACTAATGAAAACACACCGAAGAGACTTGGGATTTAATTTTTCCCGAGCGAGAGATTTATCATGAACATAGCACACAACCAAAAACTCGAGGCGAAGGAGAAGAATTTGTCGTTTGTTGGAGAAAAGAGTTTGGACTTTTGTTTCCAAGAATTCTAGAAGGAAGTCGATTGATCAGAAATGCAGCAGTCAGAACATCTCCCCATAGAAATTTAGGGGTGTTCATAATGAAAATAAGAGTGCGGGCTACCTCTAGTAACTGTCGATTTTTTCTTTCCGCTACATTTTGTTCTGGAGTTTTGACATAGAAGGTTTGAAGAATAATGTCATGCTGAGAGAGATAAGATGCAAAAGCAAAATTATTATTATATTCACGTCCATTATCACTATGGAGAATCTTTACTTTAACTTCAAATTGGGTTTGAATCATTTTATGAAATTCCTGAAAACAATCAAACACCTCATCTTTGGAACGAAGAAGATAAATCCAAGTGACACGAGAATGACAATCAATAAAGCTAATAAACCATCTATGATCAGAAAGGGAAACAACCCAATTCAGAATGTCGACTGTTAATAGCAGAATAAATAGAACGTTTGTGTTTTCCCAATTCACATGGTTCACATAAAAACTGAGTTTTATTACATTGTTTAACTAAAGATGGAAACAGACTAATATAAAAAAAGAGGGATGTCCCAAACGTCGATGCCATTGATGGATAGAAGTCGAGCACGAGTCAAAAGCAGAGTAAAGAGCCTAAGTAGGGAACATATTAGACAAGGGAACATCTAAATAATAGAGACCACCAACTGCACTACTGCTGCCAATCTTCTGCCCCGTCACCTAGTCCTGAAAAACACAATGAGATGAGAAAAAGGATACTGAACAGTGAAAGGATTCAGAAAGACGTTGAACAGATAACAAATTTGCAGTAAATGAAAGAATATGGAGAACAAATGATAATGTTAATGAAGGAGTACAAACGAGCCTCTCCTAAAGATAGAAGAGAGGGAACTATCAGCTACGCGAACATTGTCTTTTTCAGAACAAGGCGTGTATGAAGTAAAGAGGGTGGAGGATCCGGTCATATACTCAGAAGCACCTGTGTCAATGATCCAAACAGGGCAAGTTGATGAAACAATAAAAGTACAAGAATGTATAACTTATTACACCCAAACATACCATTTGATATACTCTAAGAGTCTTAATGAATAAGTCAAAGTGTAATTCATTATGTATAAGATATTATGATGATCTTAAGTTTAAGGATCATTTGTATTACTATCACTACAGGAATTCCTATTGACAGGCAGGTAAAACTCCATTAGGTATTCCTTAGCGAATCACGTTCAGTGAACTTATTCTTCAATAAGCACCTACATACTTGCTTTAGTGTCTCCACACAAATGATCATGAGATCAATCATCTTCATCCAATGAGCAAGCAACGTATGTATTAATCTATCCGGATTCACTAATTCCCATTTTAGTAATCCATTGATTAAGAATATTTTAGTTTTAAGCTATCTAAGAATTTAGATCTCATTCGCATGATTTCATCATGATTCTAAAAGCATTGCTTAAAACTATGAGTTTATCACATATTATTAAAACAGCACCATCTAGATTATTAAATGTCTTTAATAAATAATTCTTTTATTAATAAATAAATAAGATTGATTACAAAGTATATGCTTTATCATACATGATTGGCTTGTATGCATACTACTTTCAATCTCCCACTTGCACTAAAGTCAATTGTCGTTGTATCTCATACCCATCTTTTTTAAGTGACGATCGAACTGTTATTGTGTTAACGCTTTAGTAAATGGATCTGCAATATTGTCTAGAGAGTCCACACGCTTTAGGGTGACGTCTCCTCTTTCAATGATCTCTCTTATCAAATGAAACCGCCGCAACACATGTTTGGATTTCTGATGAGATCTGGGTTCCTTAGCCTGCGCAACAGCTCTGATGTTGCCACAGAATAATGGTACTGGTCCTTTAATGCTAGGAACCACATCAAGTTCAATTGTGAACTTCATCCAAACAGTCTCCTTTGCATCTTCACTTGCAGCTATGTACTCTGCTTATGTCACTGAATCAACAATTGTTTGCTGTTTGGAACTCTTCCAACTCACTGCGCCACCGTTCAAAGTAAACACATACCCTGAAACGGATTTACTGTCATATTAGTCCGTTTGAAAACTTGGGTTTGTAAAGCCCTCTAGTTTCAATTCAGACCCACTGTAGACAAGAAATACATCATTAGTTCTTAAGTACTTTAGGATATTTTTCACTGACTTCCAGTGTTCGTCTCCTGGATTCGATTGATATCTGCTTGTTATATCAAGTGCATGAGCGACATCCGGTCTAGTACATATCATACCGTACATGATAGATCCTATTGCTGAAACATAAGGAATCTTACTTATACGGTCTCTCTCCTCAGGTGTCTTTGGGGTCTGTTTCTTGGAGAGATGTATTCCATAGCTTATCGGCATGAGACCTCTTTTAGAATCTTCCATGCTAAACTTCTTTAGCATCGAGTCAATGTACGTTCCTTGGGATAAGCCAAGCATCTTTTTAGATCTATCTCTATAAATCTTTATCCCCAAAATATAGGATGCTTCACCCAAGTCCTTCATGGAGAAGTGTTTAGATAACCAGATTTTAATCGATTGTAGCATAGGAATATCATTCCCTATCAGTAATATATCATCAACATATAATACAAGGAATGAAACAACGCTCCCACTAACCTTCTTGTACACATATGGTTCATCCTCATTTTTGATAAAATCAAACTCTTTGATTGTCTCATCAAAACGGATGTTCCACCTACGAGAAGCTTGCTTCAATCCATAAATAGATCGTTGTAGTTTACAGACTTGATTTGTTCCAACCTTTGAAACAAATCCCTCTGGTTGTGTCATATACACATCCTCCTCAAGTTTCCCATTGAGGAAGGTCGTTTTCACTTCCATCTGCTCGATTTCGTAGTCGTGATAAGCTGTAATCGCAAGCAAAATCCGAATGGACTTGCATCGCTACTGGTGAGAAGGTTTCGTCACAGTCAACTCTGTCTTTGTTTGAAACCTTTTGCGACCAGTCGGGCCTTATAGGTTTCTACCTTGCCATTTGCTCCAGTCTTTCTTTTAAAGACCCATTTACACCCAATAGGCTTAATGTCTCCAGGTGGTGAAACCAAAGTCCATACTTGGCTTTCATACATGGAGTCCATCTCGGATTTCATGGCTTCTTGCCAATTCTCTGAGCCTTTACTACTCATAGCCTGTTCGTAATTCAATGGATGATCATCTATGATTCATACCTCATCGTCATCCTCTATGACAAGTCCATACCTATCAGGTATCTTTGGTACTCGTCCAGATTTACGAATAGGGTGTTGTACAGAAGGTATCTCTACTTGGACAGGTTCATCCATTTAATCTGTAGTGGTTTGTGGTTCTTGAATTTCTTCATGATCTATTTTCCTCCCACTGGCCCCTTCAAGGATAAACTCCCTTTCTAAGAAGGCAGAATGTTTGGCAACAAACACCTTTTGTTCAGTAGGATTGTAGAAATAATATCCTAAACTTTCTTTAGGATATCCCACAAAAGTACACTTATTAGATCTTGTCCCAAGCTTATCATTCTGAAACCTTTTCACATAAGCTGGACATCCTCAAATCTTAATATGCTTAAGACTAGGTTTCCTCCCTGTCCACATCTCATATGAAGTCTTAGGGACGAAATTCGAGGGAACCTTATTTAGTAGATATGTAGCCGCTTCTAGGGCATATCCCCAGAATGACACTGGAAGATCGGTAAAACTCATCATGGAATGAACCATGTCCAACAGTGTTCGATTTCTCCTTTCAGATACACCATTCAGTTGTGACGTCCCTGGTGGAGTCCATTGTGAGATTATACCATTTCCTTCGAGACAATTGAGAAACTCACTGCTTAAGTATTCACCTCGATCTGATCGAAGAATCTTAATACTCTTGCCAGTTTGCTTCTCTACTTCACTTCTGAACTCGTTGAACTTTTCAAATGATTCAGATTTGTATTTCATTAAATACACATATCCAAATCTTGAGTGATCATCAGTGGATGCAATAAAATAAGAATACCCTCCTCGTGCATTCGTTGTCATAGGTCTACATACATCTGTGTGAACCAACGCTAACAACTCTGTAACTCCTCTTTTTCCACTAAAAGGAGATTTAGTCATTTTTTTCGTGAGACAAGATTCACAAGTTGGATATGATTCATAATCCGATAGCTCTAGGAGCCCATCTTTATGCAACGTGGATAATCTTGTTTTATTAATATGACCAAGTCTACAATGCCACATATAGGTATAATTAACATCATATCTTTTTCCTTTTATTAGTTTGTTCAATTTGAAGTATATTTTCAATCATAAACAAACCTTGATTAGGATTCGAAGCTTCTCCAAGCTTCTTCTGCTTTTGCTCTGCAAGATAATCCTTGCAATTCCTCTTCCATTGACCCGACTTGTTGCAATGGAAGAAAATTCCTTTGCTAGCTGATCAGGTTTCTTTTGATCCTTCACTTTCGCCTTACCTTTAGCCTTCTTGGATTTTTTCTTTTGAGAAGATACCATGGGTCTCTTTTCTTGGAAGAATCATCCACCCGTAAGACATGATTCTTCTCGGATGGGAAGTGACCTTCAGCAGTTTTCAACATATTAAGTAACTCAGGCAAGCTGACGTCCAATTTATTATGTGAAAATTCACAACAAATTGTGAGAGGGTGTCAGGGAGTGACTGGAAGATCAAATCTTGACTCAACTCCCCATCCATGACGAACCCAAGCTGTCCAAGACGTTCAATCAGATTAATCATATTTAGGACATGAGTCTCAACAGTAGTACCCTCGGTCATCCGAGATCGGAAGAGCTCTTTGGATATTTCATATCTAGCAGTCCTACTTTGCTCACCATACAACTCTTGCAGGTGCAGTAGTATAGTAGGAGCATCATGGTTTCATGCTGACACTGAAGCTCGTTACTCATGGATGCGAGCATGATGCATTGAGCCACAGAAGCATCATCTTGCCACTTTTTAAAAGTAGCAATCTCTTCCTCAGAGGCTGTCTATGCAACTTTTGCAGGTACGGGCGAATTTAGGACATAAGAAATCTTTTTAGCAGTGAGAACAATTCTCAGATTCCTTAACCAGTCCGTGTAATTCAGTCCGGTCAGTTTGTTAGCATCAAGTATGCTACGCAGTGAAATTAGTGTCATATTTTCAAATTTCTACATGTGAAAAGACAATACTTTAGCAAATATTTATTTAATTAATTACCAAAATAAATTAGGTCTTATTTTAAATCGGTATCTCACTATTTTCTTCAAACTATATTACGCACATCATATAATTCGGCAATATCTAATTAAAGATTTGCTATTGAGAATAAGGATCCCATTTCAAATATATATAGCCTTGTGGTGATACAACAAACTATATATAAATAAATAGGTAGACAACTCCTTGTCAATTACATTATCATGTAACTCCTTATGTTTTGCCTCTTGGATTATTTTGATCAAGTGGTGGCACATCCGAATCAAAATTATCTCAGTTAAGTCCAACCTAGCTCTTTCATATATTCAAAAAAGAAAAATATTGTCCTTGTGGTGACACAACAAAATAATATTGTTCAATTTTCTTTATAAGCATCAAATGTGATAAATTAACATCTTAAATACTTAATACTTGCCTTGTGGTGACACAACAAACTCATATTAAATATTTAATACTCTATTAATTTTATCATGCTAGAAGGCGACGTTCGATATTCAAAATATTTTTGAACGCTTAGGACTTAATATAATTTCTTTGAGGGGTTTGCTATTAATTGTCTCATCTTGTTTAGCGCACATTCACACACACACACACACACACACACACACACACATATATATATATATATATATATAAAATACACGTCATATTATTAAACATGTGAAACATGTTTGCATAATATATAATATATATATAATATTAGCATGCATATATAGAATATTATATTCTACCCGGATTGATTATGGACTTTTATTCTAGTTTGGTTCACTAGAGTCACCAAGTGAACCAAAAGGTCAAACCCTAGGATGCAAGAATAAACATTTAAATATAACTATTACATTTAAACCCGGACTCCATTACAAACTGGTCTTCGAGCGCTCCTTTCTCCTTGATCTCCAATTCTTTGAAAAAAATTCTAACTAATCCTATTACATAAACTATTTAATTTAAATAAAAACGTTGATCAGCAGTCGAGGGGAAGTACATAGGAGAAATAATTTACATCAAGAAGAAAATCAGAAAAGACGAGGTACGCAGACCCATTTAATAAAACCCATTCATTCAAACATCCCATTAAAATAAATCCAATCACATTGGTCAATAGTCCATAATCAATCCCATTTATTATCATACATATCATATGTATCAATAAATAAAACATTCATCTCATGAATAAAATCATTCCATATATATATGAATATCATTTAATGGGCAATTTTAAGTTCCATGAAATCCAATTTCAAGATTAAAATAAACTCTTTATTTTAATTATAAAATTATTAAGAATATTATATATATATATATATATATATATATATAATATAATATAATATAAGTAATCATATATATACTAACGAAATCACGTGATCCTGATTATACTTATATATATATATATATATATATATATATATATATATATATAATACTATTCTTATAAACGAAATTACAGGATACCGTTTTTTTCATAAACCAGGCCTCGCGAATCAGCTAAACCAAAATAGTGTTTTTTAAAAAAAATAAATTTTATACAACAAATTATACCCAATAAATTATTCTAAATACATATTCATATATATATGGAATCAAAACAATTAATAATTTGCATAAAGTTTGGCTCTGATACCACTGTAAGGTTTTGTGAAAATCAAAGTAGCAATCAAATTGTAAAATTAGCGGAAGCAAAATAAAATCAGATTTTAAATTTTTTCACAAACCAATTACTCGGATCATCCTTTATGCATATTATTAATTAAAACGAAGGACAAGAAGTTATGGAATCATACCCTTGTAGATACGAGCTTTCACAGGTACAAGTTCAACTCTTACTTCTCCGTGATCTCCTTGAATCTCCGGATAGATTCTTTCCACCCAATGTATGGCCTCTAGAGGTGATCTACCAAGGAAGAAGAATTTTCAAGAAGGGTGTATTGACTCAAACCCTAGTTTTTCCTATCTCTATAGAAAAATGGGGCGTATTCTCCAACTTTTGGAATCACGTATATCTGATATCTGATATCTGATATAAGACCTTTCTTACCTATTTAATATAATAAGGTATTATTTATTTAATTAAACTCCTTTAATTAATTGGGCTCCCTAATCTTATTAGGGATAATTAATTAAACTCTTTAACTAATTTTGCCTCCTAATCCTATTAGGAATAAATGAGAATACTTATATTAAATTAATTCTTAAACTCTTTTAGAAATTAAAAATAATAATAATTGTATTAATATTAATAAGACTCCTCTTATTAATTTATATATAATATTTTCAAAATATTAAATAATAAATATTAAGTTATTTAATTTATTCTATCACCATATATTAAATTAAATATACTTAACATATTATTACGATTATGCCATTAACTTCTTAAATAATTATTCTTCCTTTTATGGTGTTATCCTTTAGGTTCTCCATATTAAACCGGTTGTGAATAAATTAATTAGAACAATTCTAATCTTATTTAAATAAATAAATTAAATTATTAATTTATTTAAATAAATAATATTTATTCTACAATAGGGATAAGCCTCCCTAGCGATCAACGACTTTTCAGATAATATATAGATTTCAACATTAATAATAAAAGAACATTTTAGTAAATAGTTACCGTACAATTCAATCCTTCCACCATACAATGCCCCAATTTAATATAAGATATAGAATTACTGTCAAGCTTTATTTTATTTAATTATATGTATTTCGATTCCTAAATGCACAACTCCTAATAAATGCAAATTAGAAATTACTTTCTAATTTCATTCCACCTTCGCCAAGGATTCTTGGGTTGTCAGTTATCGAATCACTTAGGACATTTCTCTTCTTTTACTAGAAGTGGTAGATTCTTTATTGATCATTCATTATCTCCATATATAACTTATTACACTCAAGCATATCCTTTGAAATACTCTAAGAGTCATAAGGAATAAGTCAAAGTGTAATTCATTATATATAAGATACTATGATGATCTCAAGTCTAAGAATCATTTGTACTACTATCACTACAGGAATTCCTATTGACATGCAAGTAAAACTCTATTAGGTATTCCTTAGCGAATCACGTTCAGTGGACTTATTCTCCAATAAACACCTACATACTTGCTTTAGTGTCTCCACACAAATGATCATGAGATCAATCGTCGTCATCCAATGAGCAAGCAACGTATGTATCAATCTATCCGGATTCACTAATCCCCATTTTAGTAATCCATTGATTGATAACATTTTAGTTTTAAGCTATCTAAGAATTTAGATCTTATTAGCATGATCTCATCATGATTCTAAAAGTATTGCTTAAAACAATGAGTTTATCACATATTATTAAAACAACACCATGTAGATAATTAAATGTCTTTAATAAATAATTCCTTTATTAATAAATAAATAAAATTGATTATAAAGTATATGCTTTATCATCATACATGATTGACTTGTATGCATACTACTTTCACCTTGTCGCGAATCGTGTCGAATCTATATCTCGTGTCCGTATCCATGCTCCCTAGGAGAATATCTTGGGTGTCATTCTGAGCTTTGAGTTGTAATCATTTAGAAAATTTAACTTTAATTTTTATGCTTCAACAATCATACAAGCGCACACATAGATTTTAACCATATAAATCTTCAATGACTAAGAACTATGATATTTTTTGGTTTCTAGACTCCGGAGAATATTAAGCTTTATTATTGGGGCTATTAGGACTTGTTTATACCATGAGTGCTTTATTATTGTGGCTATTACGACTTGTTTAGACCATTAGTGCTTTGTAAATCTAACTGATAATGAAGAAGGGATCTGTACTATTTAGGAACTACAGTAATCTAAGTGATTTCTTATTTTCAGGCTTTTATTGAAGTTCTATGTTTATTTTGTTTGGGTTTCCTGTAGGGGATCTGATCAATGGAATTGCTAGCTTTTGATAAAAGGAAATATTGATGTATCGCAATGGAATTAGCTTTTGATGGAATTGCTAGTTTTCAGGATTTATTGATTTAGAGAAAACTGCTAGTATTAACGCTAATGCTTATTCTTGTGATCCATTGCGAGAGATGACACGTTAGATTTCTTTGGGATTAATATAGCCTTTTGCTTTAATCAAGTTTGTCTTTGGACATATTTTCGTTGTTGGTTCAACTTAAATTGCATCACAGTTGAGGACAATCCTTACTTGCAACACTTTATATGCTTTATTCATATTTAATTGGTGAATATTTCTCCATGTTTTCATTTCTAGACCCTATTTGCATGTCGTTAGCTTGTTAAAGTTTACTGGGAGAAGAAATAAAATCAGTACTTATCCTTTTGATGTTCTAATGATTTGTTTCGTTTCTTTATAGGTTGTCTTCTTTGGTGACAATGTCCCCAAGGATAAAGCGGATTCAGCAATGGAAGCTGCTAAAGGATGTGATGCTTTCCTTGTACTTGGTTCATCTGTCATGACCATGTCAGCTTTTCGACTTGTTAGGTAAAAAGTGAACTGTACATTCCTTTTGTGTTGAACTGGTAGGAAATATGTGGGTTCAATCATCTAGTACCTGTATATAAATATCCACAAAAGAACATCTTCATTTAAGCACATTCTCTGTATTCTTCAGCTCTTTTGGTAGGCCAAGCTCGTGATATGAGTTTTTGTGTGTACTGGTCATAAATATTATGCTTATCTTCTCATTGGTTTTGTTTGCTTTGGGGGATCAAATTATATATAGCCCAATAAAAAAGAAGACTTTTTACGATTTCTTTGGGACTCCAGGAATTGTTTGTGTTTACGTCCAAATATATCTAAGAAGAGCTCATTAAAGGTGGGAATGATGCTTATATCATAGTAATTAGTTGTAGAGGCAGAGCGGTTTCTGATTTATATAGCTGTTTAAACAAGCTGCAATATTATGGAGTTGGGATATTATATTGGTTTTTTCAATTTATTATGAAGTACCCTAATTTTATGAGCTTATTCCAGAATATAAGATAATTATCTCAACTCAAAATTGACAATTTGACATAGATTCATTTGGCTTTATTCAATTCAATAATGAATGTTGTGAATTATCTTAAAATAGTACTTCATGAGTTCCAAATTATAAGATCATTATTGAATTTTGAAAGCCAATTTGAAATATTTTTAAATGCATTAAAATTGTGAAACAACAAATCTTATAATTAGTATTTCTTTCTAGATAATTTACAATATTTATAATTGTATTAACTAAAATTAAATGAATCCATGTCAATTTTGAGTTTGAGAATGTTTTAGGTCGACTTTAAAAAGTCAATAATAGTCTTATATTTTAGAACGAAGGGAGTACTAATTATAAGATATAGTATTTAGTAGTATTAAGTAAAATTCACATAATCACGTGGAGTTTTGCCAAAAATCTTAAATGACCACGTTTCATTTGAAAAATACACTTAAAACCCCTACGGTAGTGGGACTAAGTAATTGTTAACTTTTCTTTTCAGAATGACTTTCCTTTTTCATTTTACTTTGAAATTATGAATGCGTGTACTATTTGAAACATTTGTACAAGATTTAAAAGTAAAACACAAAGGGAAGAGGCCGTCTTGATTGAAAAAGTTAGTAGTTTTAGTTGGCCTTAAACTACACGGTTTTTGTGTCTATTTTTGAGCTAATATATGATTTTGTCAAAACTCCAGATGGTCATATGAATTTTTTCCGGTGATTTTTAATGATTCTTATTAATTTGAGTTTGAAAATGTCCCAAATTGATTTTCAAAACTCAATAGTGATCTTATATTTTGTAGTATTTAAAAACGAGAAAAAAAACAGAGAAGAAAAATAATCATTTGGAAAACTTCATCTGGTTAAACAATATGCATCTGATGGGAATTTAAATTGATTTTTACAGAGCTGCACGCGAGGCATGTGCTGCTATTGGAATTGTAAATGTAGGTGCGACAAGAGCTGATGGAATTGTCGATCTGAAGATTAATGCTCGCTTAGGAGAGGTTACGTTTTAATCACCTTATAACTATTCCAGTTCCTGTGTTTGTATTATAACTATTCTGATCCATTGTGGGCATTGTTGTTAGCAGATACTACCAAGATTGCTTGATATTGGATCCCTCAGCATTCCTGTTCCGATTTTGTGATTCTAGTAAGAAAATGGCCATGTATATATAGCTATAATTTTTATTTTTAACATATTTTTTTTTGAATTTGACCTCACTGAACTTTATAACTAGATCCGCCCCTGAAAATGGGTATATCATTTAATTATTTATATAAATATTTCTCTTTTTTCTATTTTGATTATGCGGTACATGTCTTAATTTATGGAACTTCTCTTTTCTATTTTGTGGGGGATTTGGGCTTGGTGGAAATAAAAATTAATGTAAAAACATTGCATTGTATCAAGTTAAATAAATTATACATTGCATGGTATCAAGTTAAATAAATAATGCTATGAAAATTGTCGGTTAGGGTATATTATTTATTTATTCTTTCCATTTGTTCACATTTTGTGGTTGGGCCTTTCGTCTGATTTTATTTATACACATTTTTTATTTGACCTACGTGGTTCTGATACGTAGAGATGGCAGTGGTGGGTTGAGGCAGTATCCTTACCAACCAACGATGCCAAGGTGGTGCTGAACTTCCTTCGAAAACATATTTTTACTCGATTCGAGACTCTAAGAGCCATCATCAGCGATGAAGGTACACATTTCTGTAACAAATCTTTTTCTGCTTTGCTGGCCAAGTAGGGGGTTAGACACAAAGTCGCTACAACATACCTCCCTCAAACGAATGGGCAAGCGAAAGTATATAAATGGGAAGTGAAGAAGATCTTAGAGAAGATTGTTAATCCAACACGGAAGGATTGTGCGAGCAAACTAGATGAAGCATTATGGGCATATCACACAACATACAAAACCCCCATCAGAATGTCCCCCTATCGACTGGTGTTCGGTAAAGCTTATCACTTACCGGTTGAACTGGAGCACAAGGCGTATTGGGCAAGTAAAAAGCTAAATCTAGATCTTTACGCCGCTGGTGAAAAATGACTTCTTCAACTGAACAAATTGGACGAATTCTGAATGCAAGCATATGAGAATGGTAAGCTCTACAAGGAACAAACCAAACGATGGCACGATAAACACATTGTCCAACGATCCTTTGAGGTTGGTCAATCAGTTCTACTCTTTAATTCAAGGTTTAAATTATTCCCAGGTAAATTGAAGTCCAGGTGGTCCGGACCTTTCACAATCACCAAGGTCTTCCCGTATGGAGCGATCGAAGTTTAGGACCCCAATATAGTAGTAATGAGTTAGTTGTTGTTTATTTGTAGGGATCGAGGAGAAAGCAAGCAAGCATAGACAACTCCTTAAACCGACGCGGGGCGCGCCATGACCAAACACAAAATGGCGCGGGTGCGCTATCCCAGACCTAGACACTGCCCACATAGCGCGGGGTGCGCCAGACTTCAAGGCTAAGCGGCGCGGGGCGTGCTCCTTTAATCACAGTCACTGCTTATATAGCGTGGGGCGCGCCAGTGTTCAAAGACAAACGGTGCGGGCCGCGACACTCTGTTCTCAGATCTTATTTACATAGCGCGGGGCGTGCCAACTTGTATGGGTACATAGGGGAATTACTAATGGAAAGAACTTGTCCCAACTTCCTTTGAAGTCAAGGACACAGAGTCTTAATAGATCCTCAAGAGTTTGAATAGTCTTCTCCGACTGCCCGTCCGTTTCAGGATGATATGCCGAACTGAATCGTAAATCCTTGCACATAGCTTTCTACAAACTAACCCAAAATCGTGAAGTGAATCTTGGGTCTCGATAAGAAACTATAGATATTGGCATACCATGCAGTCTTACAATCTTATTTATGTATATACGAGCAAGACGCTCGAGTGAATAAGTTTCTCGTATATGTAAGAAATGAGCAGACTTGGCTAATCTATCAACAATGACCCAAATTGCATCTATGTCATGAGAAACCTTGGGAAGACCAGTAACAAAATCCATGGTAATGTGCTCCGACTTCCGTACTAGAATTTTAAGTGGTTGCAATGGACCTTTTTGCACTTGATGCTCTGCCTTGACACGTTGACAAGTTAAACACCTTGAGATAAACTCTACTATCTCTCTCTTCATATTACTCCACCAAAATGTATGTGGAAGATCACGATACATTTTGGTACTCTCAGGATGGATTGCAAACGGTGTGTTATACGCCTCCATCAAGATTTTATACTTCAAATCAGAGTCGTTAGGAACACAAAGTCTGGAGTTGACTCGAAGTATTCCTTCAACATCGATTCTTGCTTCTAGAATAGCACCTTCTTCCATTTTCTTCTTCATACGCATCAGCTCTAGGTCCGTAGCTTGAGCAGCTTTAACTTTATCTATTAAAGTCGGTTCTACTTGTATATTTGACATCATTATGTGGGTTTCTGGAGTCTTTAACTCTATCTCCATCCTTTGTAAGTCATACAAAATTGGCATTTGCGTTGGCAATATCGCACGCATACCCGCATATGATCTTCTACTCAACGCATCAGCTACTACATTCGCTTTTCTAAAATGGTATTAAATGGTATGATCGTAATCTTTCAATAGCTCGAGCCAACGTCGTTGCTGCATGTTGAGTTCCTTTTGGGTGAAGAAATATTTGAGACTTTTATGATCTGTATAGATCTCCACCTTCTCCCCATATAGGTAATATCTCCAAATCTTAAACTCGAAAATGTAGCTGCCAACTCTAGATCATGAGTAGGATAATTCCTCTCATATTCTTTGAGTTGTCGTGAAACATAGGCTATGACTTTCTCATGTTGCATGAGAACACATTCTAACCATCTGTCTGAAGCATCGCTGTATATAATAAATCCCTCCGAACTAGATGGTATTGTCAGAATAGGTGCTGAAAAGAGTTTCCTCTTGAGTTCTTGAAAACTCTTCTCACATTTCTCGCTCCAATCGAATTTTGTATCTTTTCAAGTCAGCTGAGTTAACGGAGTAGCAATTCAAAAAAATCCTTCCACGAATCTCCGATAATAACCAGCTAAGCCCAGAAAGCTACATACTTCGGTTACTGACTTAGGTTTCTCCCAACTTTGTATTGCTTCAATCTTCGTTGGGTTAACAGATACTCCATAATTTGATATCACGTGCCCAAGGAATGCTACTTCCTAAAGTCAAAACTCACATTTCTTTAACTTGACATATAGCTTATTTTCACGAAGCTTTTGGAGTATCAGCCTCAAGTGTTGCTCATGATCTTCACGGCTTTTGGAGTATATGAGGATGTCATCAATAAAGACAACCACAAAATGATCCAAATAATCCTTGAGTACTTGGTTCATCATATCCATGAAGGCAGAATGAGCATTAGTCAATCCAAAAGACATGACTAGGAATTCATAATGCCCGTACCGAGTTCTAAAAGCAGTCTTTGGAATGTCATAAGTTTTAATCTTTAACTGATGATATCTGGAACGAAAATCGATCTTTGAAAAGAATCTAGCACGTTGCAAATGGTTAAACAGATCATCAATACGAGGCAACGGGTACCTATTTTTTATGGTGACATGATTCAACTCCCGATAGTCAATACAAAGTTGCATACTCCTATCTTTCTTCTTTAAGAATAAAATAGGAGCACCCCAAGGAGACGTACTAGGACGAATGAAACCGATGTCTAACAACTCCTGCAGTTGGGTTTTTAACTCCTGAAGTTCAATAGGAGCCATTCGTTATGGAGTTTTAGAAATGGGTTTTGTACTGGGTTCAAGGTCAATACAAAACTCGATTTCATGCTTTAGGGGTAGGCCAGGAAGTTCTTCAGGGAATACGTTAGGAAATTTATTAACAATAGAAATATAATTCAAATCTGACTTATTTTTGTTTAAATCTATGACATGGGCTAAGAAAGCTTGACATTCATTTTTCAATAAATGAATGGCTTTATGGCTTGATATGACAGCGATTGACTTTAGTGGTTTGGTTGCATGAATTCGCATAATAGGTTGGTTAGGAATATGAAAGCTAACAACCTTACAAAAATAATCAATTTTAGCATGATGAGTAGTTAACCAATCAATCCCTAAAATCACATCAAATACAAGTATTTTCAAAGAGATAAGATTGGCAGGTAATGTGAGAGTGTTGATTTAAATCAAACAAGATTTATAAACATTGGATGTAATGAAGGTTTCTCGCAACGAAGTTTCAACAGATAAGTCAAAGTCTAATTTCTCCAGAGTTAAATTTAAGCGTTGAGCGCAAGTAGGAGAAATAAAAGAATGGGTAGAACCGGTATCAAATAAGGTATATACTTTTCAAGAGTTTATAATTAGCTTACCCGTGATAACTTCGTTCGGGTTCCTCACTTTTTGGGAGGTCCCGACAAACGCTCTCCCTTGAACTACCGACTTTAACTTGTCTGGGACTACATTTGGTGTCACCATCCCAGCTGGACTTATCTTCACTACATGACAAAATTGGGCTAAGTGACCTTCTCTTCCACCATAATTATAACATGCTTTGGGTTGATGCATACAGTTTGGACTGATGTGTCCCTCCCCTCTGTATTTGTAGCATATGACCGGTGGTCGTTCTCCTTCCTTAACAACAGGTGCTGGTGCTGACGTCTTTCCATCATTGGTGAATCTCCTCTTCTTGAAATTTTCACTTCTATTATATTGGCCATGATTACCACCAAAGTGGTTACCATTTCTGGCATGTTGATTTCCTTCACGTTTGTTGTCACCGCTTTGATGACTGCTACGACTGATATTATTATTTTACCAGCTGCTATCTCTTGGTTGGGTTGACTCATTATCGCGCTCCAATAATTGAGTCGTATTCACAACACGTGAATACAAGCAAATTTTGTGAGAAATGAGGTATTGACGTATTTCGGGTTTCAAACCTCGCAATAATATTTGTGTCATATGCTCCTCATTATCTACCAAATGGAATTCAAACCGGGATAACTCCGCAAACTTAGCCTCGTATTACGATACGATCATATTGTTTAGCTCCATCTTGATGAATTCTACCTCCTTCATGTGGCGAATACTTTCAGAAAAGTACTTGCCATTGAAAAATTCTTGGAACCTCTCCCAAGACATCTTTAGTGCAGCAGGCTGAGTACGTTTTACAGATTCCCACCAATGATCTGCCTATTCTCGCAACATGAAGGTGGCAAAGGGAACCTTGTGCTCCTCGGAGTATCCCAAGACATCAAATATCTTGGTGATCTGCTTAATCCATGTATCTGCCTTAAGTGGCTCTGGCTTTCCTAAAAACTCTAGTGGTCCCAGGTCCTTGAACTGCTTAGCAATGACCAACCGTGAGTTGCCAATGTTTCTACCTATATTTTGCACAGGAGTCTCTCTCACCTGATGTTGCATGAATTGTAGAAAGCCTCTAAACATCCCATCTTTCATCATTTGGTCGGTGTTATTGTTTACCTGAGGATTATTGCCTTCCTGATGCACATTATCTTGGTTATTGATCATTGGTGACTCAACGGTCTCATGTGCTCTATTTCTTATCTCAACATTTTCAGATGTCATTTTCAAACACTTCCACAAAACAAGGGTTAATTGACATGCCAAATATTATCCCTATATTCTGATCGGCCAATTAAATAATAATTAAACTTAGGTAGGTCATACTAGCGAATGATTTATCCGTCTCTCCCCCTCTAGTTCTATCCTCAAAACTCAGCCAGGGATCATATTCCCAAGCTTTGATACCAACTATGAGGCCCCCAAAATAGGTATACACAACCTATTCTGAATCGCCAAAATATATGGTACAAAATTCAAATACAAACTTCATAATACGACAAACGTAAGCTGATAGTTTTAACACGAATATTATCTAGTAGATAATATCCAAACTCAAATGGAATCCTCATTACAATTATTATCAAACTAATTTATAAAATAGTGAGGACTATTGTAGCCACCATCTCGGACCATTACTCTGTTCCTCGACTAGTCCAAGCTATATTCGCATTTCCTGAAGAGAACAATGAAAGTAAATGGTGAGCTCAACTAGCCCAGTAAAGAATATTATGATTAAGATAATGTAGAATAAATTGTCGTTAGCCTTCAATAGTGTAAAATTGATAGAATAAAATAGACAACAAGTCTAACTACAACGGAACAAGCAATCCATTAGAAGAGTCAAGTAGAGTATCTTCTATGATTTAAAAGTTCATCATCAATATTTTATCGCTGTAATATAGCTCAATGAATAATCTACATCATCGAATTATCCATGCACTATGGACCAAGGATATTCATTAGTATCACATCCATGAATTATCCATACACTACGGCCTAAGGATATTCATTATTATCACATTTACGAATTATCCACGCACTACGGGCCAAGAATATTCGTTAGTATCACCAGTGGTCATGATAATGCTAACAACTGTCCATCAATGCACTACGGGCCAATGAGGACTTTTACCACATCATTTGTAACATTTCATGTCATGATTATACCGATACATAGTCATAATCATACCAATCAACAGTCCATATATGCACTTCGGGCCAAAGATGACTTTCATCACAATATAAGCATGAGGATTATGACAATGATATAAAAATTTCAATTAAGAAGAGCAAGGATAAATTTTAAAGATATATAAATCAATTTATCCAAAGTTCAAGAATGTCCAAATTGTCTACATGATAACTGTTTTGTGGAGTAAAATTCAAGAATAATATTGTATCAAAAATAATTTGGACAGAAAAGAAATCAATTTTTGTCATGAATAGTACCTGAGTGGATAGTATCCTGTGAATAATACTTCATGAATAGTACCCCGTGAATAGTACACCGACATGAAAAGATTAAATTTTAACAAGAATGTTCAAAAAAATATCCTTGTGAAACAATACTAGATGAAGTGCAAATTTTAAGGATATTATAATAATTTCAAGCAGTATAGAAGCAATACTTAACAAAATGAGTGTAGAATGCGGAATCTGAAACGAAATAATATTATTTACATACTACAGAGTATGGAAGAAAATATTATTTATTAAGAATATTTAACAAAAATAATATCCCTTACATTAAAAGGAGAGTATTTCTGACTGGTAGGGCGAGGATATTCTTGAAAAAAATTTGCACTATTTTCTATACTCAAAGCTTTCTTAAACTCTACAGAAATACGCTCAATATTATAGAAGAAGATTTCTCTGATTCTAGTGTGATTTTCAATTCTAAACTAAGCATCATATTTAAAGGAGAATGAAATGATACTATTTGAATTTACAAAATCACGGACTGCACAGTGGAATTCACAGGCACCGATTCACGGACGAATTCTAAAATTTTTTTATTTTACTATGCTGCACTATGCACACACTATGCAGTACTATGCAACACTATGCATTACTATGCAAATAATTAAATATATTATATTCTATTTTATATAAAAAACAAAACTATATATATATATATATATATATATATATATATATATATATATAAGTAATAAAACAAAACTGAGATAACTTTCTCTCGACGATTTTGAAAAATAAGAAAGTGGGGGTACATGTAATAAACCAAATTTACAATAAATACTTCATAGAAAAACCCCTCTATTTATCAAAATTCACTTCGCTTCTCAAAACACATTTTTGATCAACAATTATTCATCATAAATATTATTACTCACAAAATTAATAACAAGATCATTCTCAAGAAAGAGGAAGCTTTTCAATAAAGACTTCTCCTTATTGGCGCGCAATTAGGTGACCAAACCTCTTTTTTCGACAGAACTTTCTAGACATCGTTAGTAATGCAAATAATAAGATGAATAACTTTGTCGTCTCAATTATTGATTTAATAATATAAAATATTGTAATAATAATTAAATCAATAATGTGAGATACTATGCAGCAATTACTGTAGAAATAATTGAATAAAACTGAGTGACTTCTCATGTAAGCATCAATAATCAAAGATATTGTATAATATCGTGTGCTACTATGCAACTACGCGTATTTTTGTAGTTTTATCACTGGATATTTCAACTGTTAACGGTAAAACTTTTGCCGTTATTTTTATAAAAAGTTATTTTCTGTCGTTTTCTAACTCCGACAATAATTCCGGTGTGGGGTCCACCAATGATTGTGACATCGTACGAATATTCTCTGATAAAACGAATATTCCCTGAGCAAATGAATATTTTATGACAACTTGCATACTTTGCAAAATTTATAAATATTACCATAACTATAACATTATATCAAATCCACACCTTATTATTCAAAATAATATTTAGAGAAAATTAATCTTTATTCATAAAAGTTGGGATCTTACAGCGCTGGTCTTAGGCTTGAGAGTGGCACGGTCGCGTCACTTCAATTTTGTACGCAGACATGTTATGCTTCAACAGAAACAGAACTTAACTCACAAATTCTTTAACATGCTCCCTATATGCTAACTTAATATACTAACCAAAAATAATCTCCTTTTTGACTTTACAATATCAACTACTGCATTCTTCAAAAAATTTAGAGATTAAACTTCAAGTTCAAACTCTTCTTTCGTTAATAGTTTAATTAACTATAAAATCCCATATATAATTTCTTCCCACATAATACCAAATTCTAAATTATATAACACATATATACATTTATATTTGAACCCAACATATCCTATAATAAGAATTTTATTTTCTAATTCTTATTTTAATCTTTTCTAAAATTTTGGTTTGTCACATATATACTAAAACATATCAAGTTTTAACAGGTGAAACTCAAGTTTAAAGGCGCCAAAAGCCGTTCGATAGCCAATCTCATGGCAAACTGCAAGATCTGTTCAGATCTGCTTCTATTTCTTGCTTTACTATATATATAAGTGTTATATATATATATATATATATATATATATATATATATATATGTCTCTATATGACATAGATGTATTTTTTGAACCGTTCATTTCATGTAAATAGTCAATATTTGCGTTGTATTAACTAGATTGATACTAGATCTAGCTAGATCTAGCTTTTAACTGGTTCAAAAGTTATAAAACTTGAACCTGGAAGCTAGAATGGCAAAGCTCTATATAGATCTATTTTACTTTGTAGTGTTTGGTAAATATTTACCACCCACGTGACCCTAGATCTTTATCTAGAGGAAACGGGAATCTTGTTTACTCGCGTACATGGATTTAATCAATGAATCTCTTGATTCATTATGCAAGTGTCGACACCGGGAAAATTTCCAGTTCCTGGAGTTTGGTTCTCTACCCTTTATGATTTCTATATTTGTGATTTGTTTGATCTAAAGGGTGAGATTTTCAGGAAAAGATCGACATATAATGTGGACGATTTGAAAAAATTGATTTTAATTGGTTTGAATTAGACAGAGCCGCCAGTTCGTAGGAGTTAAAATATTTATACCAACTCAACCGAGTTTTGAAAGATTTTGCAATATGACCCCATTATCGGACTCTGTTTAATTTGTCTTGGAAACCGAGATTCATAGAATTTAGGGGCTTGCTTAAGCGGGAGGGAGGTGTTAGGCACCCCCCGACTTCTGTGAAACATGGTTGCCACGCTTTTTATTCCCTAGTTTGTGTGTATGTGTATGTGTGCATTATAGTTAATTGGGCCTAAGTGCTTCATTTGGAAGTAGTGCTATGTCTCTTTTGCACCTATATACAAATGGTTTGATTTGTTTAAATGTTTAATTTTAATGCAAGGCATATAAAATGATGTTTTGAAAATAGGTATTCAAACCCTTATGCTCACATAATAATTTAGGTCTTTGATATTTCTATTTTATTCCATATTCGGCTTATTTTAATTTTATTCTAGAGATGCAAAATATCTTTGACAAAATAATATATATATAAGTATCGGGCTCTTTATGGGCATGAAAGCCATCAAAGTATGCTCGAGCACAACACATAGGATTTTCACTATTACGGGGACCTTAAATCTGGATAACCATTTTAAGGTCCTAGATTTACAATTAAAAAATTTATAAGTAAGCAGTACAACTGAAAAGGGTCCATCATGGGAACTAAATCTAGATCCGTCAGCTAGATCTTAGATCATGTGGCTCCTAGGCTCACATAATATTACATAAATAGCCTACATATAAAATATACTGAAATAAAAAAGATATATTTACATTAAACGTCACAAAACAAAGAATTCATCAGTCATATCCTTGCATGCGCGTAGCCAAAGCTTCTAGCATCCTCTAGATAAAGATCTAGGGTTGTGTGGTTGCTAAATAGTTATAAAAACTAGAAAGAAAACTAGATCTGTACAAATCTTAACCATTCTAGCTTCTAGGTTCAAGTTTCACAACTTTTGAACCGATTAAAAGCTAGATCTAGTACAAATCAAGTCAATAAAGCTTTAAATACTACAGATTTACATCAAATGAACGGTTAGAAACGATATTTAATCAAAAGGAGCAACTATATATATATATATATATATATATATATATATATATATATATATATATATATATATATATATATATATATATATATTAAAGCAAGAAAAAGCAGCAGATCTGAATGGATCTTACTGTTAAGCACGAGAATGGCTATTGAACGACTTTAAGCGCCACAAAACTCATTTCCACCGGTTAAAACTGAAAGTGGAATGCACACAAGCTAATCATGTTTGATGATAAAGCATATACTTTGTAACAATCTTATTCCTTTATTAATAAAAAGTATTAATTTATTAAAGACTTTTAATTATCTATATGATGTTATTTTATAATATGTGATAAACACATAGTTTTAAGAAATGCTTTTAGAATAATGATGATGATCATTCTAATGAGATCTAAATTCTTAGAAAGCTTAAAACTAAAATAGTCCCTAATCGCTGGATTACTAAATTGGGGGTTAGTGAATCCGGATCGAATGATACATACATGAGGAAACTCGAATCTTCAAGGGTATGATTCTTATTCTTCATATTTTCGTTTAATTAATAATTATGCGTAAAGGGTGATCCGGGTATATGGTTTGTAAAATTTTAAACTCTGATTTTTTACACGTTTCCGCTTATTTTGTGGAATTTGATTGCGTTCATGAATATTACAAACCTAACAGTGACATCAGAGCCAAACCTTTATGCGAATTATTAATTATTTTAATTTGTTATGTATATTGACATTTGTTATTTTTTTGTATAAAATTTTAAAAAAAACGAAAAACTGCTATTATTCATGATTCTTGTTAACAAGGATATCATGGTTAATATTATATATATTTGTCATCCTGAAGCATCACGTGGTTATTATATATATATTTATATAATAGTCATATATGTATATAGTTAACAAGTGATTTCTTATATGATCCGTATTTCGAGTAGATTATATAATTATATATTTATAAGGAAACATCTCCTGGCCGGTTTATATATATACATGATGTTATATATATATATATATATATATATATATATATATATATATATATATATATATATATATATATATATATATTCTTAATAATTTTATAATTAAAATAAAAAGTTTATTTTAATCTTAAAATAAAAGGTTTATTTTAATTTTAAAATTAAATTTCATGCTAACTAATTAGAGTTGGAATTGGATTCCATGATAACTAATTAAAGTTGAAATTGGATTCCGTGTTTCCTTAAATAAAAGAGTTTATTTAGATATGGAATAAGATTTTATATTATTCAAAATAAAAGAGTTTATTTGTGAATATGAAAGAGAATCTGTATTTCCTTAAATAAAGGAGTTTATTTAGATATGAAATAAGATTTCATATTATTCAAAAATAAAGAAGTTTATTTGAAAATAGGAAAGAGAATATGTGTTTCCTATAAATGAGTTTTTTTTACTTGGAATTAGATTCCATAATTAATTAAAATAAATGAGCGTATTTTGATTAAAGAATTTGATTCAAATAAAATAGTTTATTTTATTCAAAATTGGATAAATTAAAATAAAAGAGTTTATTTTGATTTAAATGTGGATTAAAATAAAGGAGTTTATTTTGATTCAAAATTAGATTTTATGCTAACTAATTTTGCCCATTAAATGATATCAATATATATATTGAATGTTTATTATTCATGAGATGAATGTTATTTATTGATGCATATGGTGATGTGTATGATAATAAATGGGATTGATTATGGACTATTGACCAATGTGATTGGATTTTATTTTAGTTGGATGCTTGAATGTATGAGTTTTATTAAATGAGGTTTGCGTACCTCGTCTTCTCTAATTTTTTCTTAATGTAAATTCTAACTCCCTCCTATGTACTTTTCCTTGACTGTTGATCAAGGTTTCTATTTATTTTAAATAGATTTGTAATAGGAATAGTTAGAATTAATTTTGAAGAATTGGATATCAAGGAGCAAGGAGCGCTTGAAGACCCGTTTGTAATGGAGTCCGGGTTTAAATGTAATAGTTATATTTAAATATTAATTCTTGCATCCCTAGAGTTTGACCTTTTGGTTCACTTGGTGGCTCTAGTGAACCAAACTAGAATAAAAGTCCATAATCAATTTAGGTAGAATATAGTATTCTATATGTGCATGCTTATACTATATATATATATATATATATATATATATATATATATATATATATGTGTGTGTGTGTGTGTGTGTGTGTGTGTGTGTGTGTGTGTGTGTGTGTGCATGCTTATACTATATATATATATATTATATTATGCAAACATGCTTCGCATGTTAATTAATATGACGCGTATTTTATATATATATGTGCATGCGCGCTAAATAAGATGAGACAAATTAATAACAAACCCCTCAAATATTCTATATTAAGTTGTAACGTTCAAAGATATTTGGAATATCGAACGTCGCCTTCTAGCATGATAGAAACAATAGAGTATTGAATATTTAATATGAGTTTGTTGTGCACACACAAGGCAATTATTAAATATTTAAGATGTTGTTTTTTTTACATATAATATTTATAAGGAATTGAACATTACTTCTTTGTTGTGCACACACAAGGGCTGTAGTTTTTTTTTACTTATATGGAAATGTTGGGACTGACTTAACTTAAATCATTTTAATTCGGATGTGCATACACTTGACCATTATGATTTAAGGGGCAAAATACAAGGAGTTGCATAGTTGATGTAATTGACAAGAGTTGTCTACGTATTTATTTATATATAGTTTGTTGTGCACATATAAGGCTATACACATTTGAAATGGGATCCTTATTCTCACTAGCATATCTTTAATTAGATATTGCCGAACTATATATATTGAGGGTAATATAGTTTGAAGAAAATAATGGGAGATACCAATTTAAAACAAGACCTAATTTATTTTGGTAATCAATAAAAGAATGTATGCTACAATGTTGTTAATTACAAATTCATGTACATAATTTTATAATGTCTAAAATTACTATCACTACGTAGCATATTAGATGCTAATTTAATCGGACCGAATTAAACGGATTGGTTAAGGAATTTGAGAATAGTTCTCACGACTGAAAAGCTATCTTATGTCCTTAGTACGCCTAACCATGCAATGGCTACAAACAATGCCTCTGAGGAAGACATTGCTGCTTTTAGAAAGTGGCAAGATGATGCAAAGTTGGCTCAATGCATCATGCTCACATTCATTAGTAACGAGCTTCAGCGCCAGCATGAAACTATGGGTGCTCTTACTATATTCCTGCACATCAAGTAGTTGATGGTGAGAAAAGTAGGACTGATAGATCTCAGATATCTAAGGAGCTCTTCCGATCTAGAATGACCAACGACACTACAGTACAGACATATGTCCTAAACATGATCAATTTAATTGAACAATTAGGACAACATGTTTTATCATGGACGGAGAGTTGAGCCAAGATTTAATCTTGCACTCAATCCTGGACTCTTCTTACAATTATTGTGAATTTTTTATATGAACAAGCTAGATATCAGCCTCGCTGATTTGTTTAACATGTTGAAAAATGTTGAGAGTCACTTTCCAACTAAGAAAGACCAAGTCTTACTGGTAGGGGTTAAAGGATCTTCTAAAAAGAAGAATGATTCTATGAAGGTAAATACAAAAGGCAAAAATAAAGGATAATAAGAACAAAATTGATACGGATAGCAAATGAGTTTGCTTCCACTGCAATAAGCCAGGACATTGGCAAAAAAAACTGCGAGAAGCATCTTACAGAGCTAACCAGAAGAAGCTTAGTGAAGCTTCGGTTACAAATACAGTTTTGTTCATGAATAAAATAAGTTTTTCTTTAAGTCAAGGTTCTACTTGGGTATTAGATACCGACTTTGGTTATCATAAATATAGATTTATAAAGGAACCAAGCAGAAGTAAAAAGCTAAACAAAGATAAGTAATCCTATGTGTGGAAAATTAAGCAAAGGTTGCTGCATTAACCATAGAAACTTATAGTTTAGCATTGCCTACGAGCAAATCTATTAAGTCAATAAATTGTTATTGTATTCCAGTTCTCATTAGAAATATTATTTCCATTTTATTGTTGGACAATGAAATCTTTGGTATTATATTTAAGAACAATTGTTGTTCTATTTATAATAATAATGTTTTGTATAGAACTGGAATATTACTTAATAGATTTTGTATACTTGACTTACGTGAAAAATTATTTTGTAAATTGAACAAACTAGTATAAAAAAAGGAGATGATCATTCAAAGAGTTGAATGTGTGTATTTGTTGAAATACAAGTGTGAATTATTTGAAAGGTTCAAAGAATTCAGAAGTGAAACAAATTGACAAAGTATTATGATTCTTTGATTAGATCAAGGAATAAATACTTGTGCAATAAGTTTCTAGATCATCTCAAATGGTTTTATCATAATGGACGTCTCCTGATACGCAATAATTGATTGATGTATTTGAAAGGAAAAATCGTACCTTGTTGGACATGGTGCGATCCATAATGATTTTACTAACATTTCAATATCCTTCTAGGGTCATGCCCTAGAAATGGCTGCATATCTACGAAAAAGATAACCTCAAAATTTGGCCCTAAGACTCCATAAAAGTTATGGACAGGGAGAATTCCTAATCTTAAGTATATTAAGATAAGGGGTTGTCCAACTTATGTGAAAAGGTTTCAAAGGTTAAGCTTGGGATAAATTTTAACAAGTACAGATTTGTGGGACATCTTAAAGTAAGTTTAGGTTATATATTTTATAATCCTACTTAGCAAAAGGTGTTTGTTGCGAAACTCACTACCTTCTAAGATAAAAGTGTTTATCATTGAAGGGGCTAGTGGGAGGATAATAGAATATTGAAGAGTTCAAGAACCACAAAACACTATAAGTTAAATAAGAGGAACTTGTAGATAGACCTATTGTACCACAATCGAATCGTAAATTTGGAATAGTACTAAAAATAACTGGGAGGTATGGATTCATCATAGATGATGATGAGGTACGCATCATAGAATATGATAATCCAGTTACATACGATGAGGTAAGAGTTGTAGACACTCAGAGAAATGGATTGAAGCATGCTTCTCAGAAATAGAACATTCGTTGCGATGAAACAATCAAAAGAGTTTGATTTTATCAAAAATAAGAATGAACCTAGTGTGGAAGCGTCATGACATTTCTAGTATTATATGTTGATATACTACGAATAGGGAATGACATACCAATGCTACAATCAGTAAAATTAAAGTTGTCTAAACATTCCTCCATAAATGATTTGGGAAGAGTATTGTAATTGGGGATACAAATCTATATAGATAGATTTAAGAGGATGTTCGACTTAACCCAATGAACGTATATTCATTTGATGCTAAAGTAGTTTAGCATGGTAATCTCCAAGAGATGTCTCATGTTGATGAGCCATGGAGTGTATCTATCTTAATAGTCCCCATATACTCATAAAAGAGAGATCTCATGAGTAACTATCATGTATGCAATGAAATGTACGAGACCTGATGTTGATCAGTCATATTCTGGAGAAGTTCACTATGAGCCAATGAAAAATATCTTAAAGTACTTAACCGGCACTAAGGATGTGATCAAATTCATGGTGGGTCTGAATTAAAACTAAAGGGCTTAACAGACTCGAGTTTTTTTAGACAAACCAAGACGAAAAAAAATCCACTTTAAGGTAAGGTGTTACCTTGAACGGTAGTGTAGTGAATTAAAAAGGTTTTAAACAATAAATAGTTGATGGTTTAGTGATAAAGACAAAGTATGTAGCTATAAATGAAGCCGCAAGTTGATTGTTTTGATGAAAAGTTCATTACAGAACTAGGAATAGTTCCTAAGTCTCATCTTGGATCTAAACATCAGTTGTGGCACTTTCATTTGATTATGGAATCATTGAAAGATGGGAAATCACTATAGAGATAGTGGACTCTCAAGAACAACATTACATATCCATTAACTAAAGCTTATCCAATAGCATGATAATCATCACTTAGAGAAGAAGGGTATGAGATACCATGGCGATTAGCTTTAGTGCAAGTGGGAGATTGAAAGTAGAATGCACACAAGCCAATCATGCTTGATGATAAAGCATATACTTTGTAACAATCTTATTCATTTATTAATAAAAAGTATTAATTTATTAAAGGCTTTTAATTATCTACATGATGATGTTTTATAATATGTGATAAATCCATAGTTTTAAGCAATGCTTTTAGAATAATGATGATGATCATTCTAATGAGATCTAAATTCTTAGAAAGCTTAAAACTAAAATAGTTTCCAATTGTTGGATTACTAAATTGGGGATTAGTGAATCCGGATAGATTGGTATGTTCGTTGCTTGCTCATTGGATGAGGATGATTGATCTCATGATCATTTGTGTGGAGACACTAAAGCAAATATGTAGGTACTTATTAGAGAATAAGTTCACTGAACGTGGCTCGCTAAAGAATGCCTACTGGAGTTTTACTTGCCTGTCAATATGAATTCCTGTAGTGATAGTAGTACAAGTGATCCTTAGACTTGAGATCATCATAGTATCTTGTGTATGATGAGTTATACTTTGACTTATTCCTTAAAACCCTTAGGGTATATCAAAGGGTATGCTTGGGTATAATAAGTTATACATGAAGATAATGTATGATCAATAAAGAATCTACCACTTCTAGTAAAAGAAGAGAAATGTCCTATGTGATTCGATAAATGACAACCCAGTAGTCCTTGGCCAAGGCAGAATAAAATTAGAAAGGAGTTTCTAATTTATATTATTTGGAGTTGTGCATTTAAGAGTCGAAATACATATAATTAAATAAATTAAGTTTTGACAGTAATTTCATGTCTTATATTTAATTGGGACATTGTATGGTGGAAGGATTGAATTTTACGATAACTATTTACTCAAAGGTTCTTTTATGATTAATATTGAAATCTATATTATATGAAAAGTCGTTGATCGCTAGGGAGGCTTATCCCTATTGTAGAATAAATATTATTTATTTAAATAAATTAATAGTTTAATTTATTTATTTAAATAAGATTAGAATTGTTCTAATTGATTTATTCACAACCGGTTTAATATGGAGAACCTAAAGGGTCACACCATAAAAGGAAGAATAATTATTTAAGAAGTTAATGGCATAATCGTAATAATATGTTAAGTGTATTTAATTTAATCTATGGTGATAGAATAAATTAAATAGCTTAATATTTATTATTTAATATTTTGAAAATATTAAATATATAAATTAATAAGAGGAGTCTTATTAATATTATTACAAATATTATTATTTTAATTTCTAAAGAGTTGAAAATTAATTTAATATTAATACTCTCATTTATTCCTAATAAGATTAGGAGTCTAATTAATTAAAAGAGTTTAATTAATTATTTCTAATAAGATTTGGAGCCTAATTAATTAAAGGAATTTAATTAATTAAAATAAAAACCAATTCCTTAATTGTTAAGGAGGGTTGCCTACATCTATAAATAAGAGAAGTCTTATTATGGGTGTAGAGTTGTTGTTGACTTTTTCACAACATACGTAATTCCAATAGTTGGGAGAGTACGCTCTTTTTCTATAGAGATAAAAAACTAGGGTTTAGCCAACCACCCTTCTTCTTGAATATTACTTCTTCCTTGGTGGATCAACTTTAGAGGCCAAAAATTTGGGTGGCTAACGTTGATCAAAGGAAGGAACCAAACCCGGTGGATTCAAGTTGAATGCGAAAAAGATTGGAGGTGAACTTGTACCTGAGGAAGCTCGAATCTTCAAGGGTATGATTCTTGTTCTTCGTATTTTTGTTTAATTAATAATTGTACATAATGGGTGATCCGGGTATATGGTTTGTAAAATTTTAAACTTTGATTTTTTACACATTTTCGCTTATTTTATGCAATTTGATTGCATTCATGAATATTACTAACCTAACAAAATTTGATATGTTGTAGTATATATGTATATGAGTGTTTACAAAGAAGATTTACAATGATTGAACGGAAGAAAAGCTGCCTTTCGCTCTCAAATTGCCTGATTTCTCTCTCCCGGACCCATTCTTTCTCCCTCTATCTTTTCCTACAAGCTGATGGGGGATAATATTTCAAGACTAGGCTTTCACTGGTATACCTATTGAAGTGCCCTGGTGGGCCATGTTGTTTCAAAGTACGTGCACTTCGACTAACGTACAGTCTGCTTGAACCTTTATAACTTGTAATCTAAAATCTGATGGAGGCGTGCCATACCTTTTCTGAAAGCTCGTTTCGAGAGCTACGCAATGACATGGGGCTTGACCTTTTGTCGAATCTAAGAAGATGGGTCTATGACCAGATCTTCGAGTCTTCGCAGTCTGTCCGTTGAGCTGTCTGGTGCAGTTTTCACTCGGGATTGCTGTGATGGTTTTGTATGACCTTATTCTCAGTAGTTTGATCAATTTTGATGTTGAGTTGGCAAAATTTCCTTTTTGCCCTTTTGAGTTGGTTTTCGATCTTGACGCAGCCGCATCTATCTTCCCTTAGGGTTATCTATGGGGTTTAGAGTTATCTCTGAGGTTGATTTGACATTTTTTGGGGTTCTGTCTCTAGGGTCTGGTTTGATGATTTTTCGAGGTTGTCTTTACTGGTCTGGTTTGATAATTTCCTGGGGCAGTCTCCAAGGGTGTATATAAACATATAATACTAGGAATGTCACGATACTCCCACTGACCCTTTTGTACACACTAGGTTCATCCTTATTTTTTGATAAAATCAAACTCTTTTGATTGTCTCATCAAAATGAATGTTCCATATTTGAGAAGCTTGATTCAATCCATTTCTCTGAGTGTCTACAATTCTTACCTCATCGTATGTAACTGGATCATCATCTTCTATGATGTGTACCTCAGCATCATCATCTATGATGAATTCACACCTCCTAGGTATCTTCGGTAATATTCCAGATTTACAATACGGTTGTGGTACAATAGGTCTATCTACAGGTTTCTCTTATTTGACTTATAGTGTTTTGTGGATCTTGAACTCTTCAAGATGTATTATCCTCCCACTAGCCCCTTTAATGATAAACATCTTTATCTTAGAAGGCAGCATGTTTCGCAACAAACACCTTTTGCTATGTAGGATTATAGAACATATACCCTAAACTTACTTTAGGATGTACGTCCCATAAATCTGTACTTGTCAAATTTTGTCCCAAGCTTATCCTTTGAAACCTTTTCACATAAGCTGGACAACCCCTTATCTTAACTTACTTAAAATTAGGAATCCTTCATGTCCATAACTTTTATGGAGTCTTGTGGCCGGATTTTAAGGTTACCTTTTTCGTAGATATGCCACCATTTCTAGGATATTATTCCAGAAGGATACTAGAATGTCGATAAAATCATTATGGACCGCACCATATCTAACAAGGTATGATTTTTGCTTTCAGATACATCAATCAATTATTGCGTACCAGGAGGCGTCCATTGTGAGAAAACCATTTGAGATGATCTAGAAACTCATCGCACAAGTATTCCTTCATTGATCTGATCAAAGAATCTGAATACTTTGCCAATTTGTTTCATTTATGAATTCTTTGAACCTTTCAAATAATTCACAATTATATTTAAGCAAATACACACATTCAACTTTTGAATGATCATCTCATTTTCTTATACTAATTTGTTCAATATTCAAAATTATTATTACGTAAGTCAAGTATACAAAATTCATTAAGTTATATTCAAGTTCTATACAAAACATTATTATTATAAATAGAACAACAATTGTTCTTAAATATAATACCAAAGATTTCATTGTCAAACAACAAAATAGAAATAATGTTTCTAACGAGAACTTGAATACAATAACAACTTATTGACTTAATAGATTTGCTCGTAGACAGTGCTAAACTATAAGTTCCTATGACTAATGCAGCAACCTTTACTTCATTTACCAGACATAGGACTACGTATCCTTTGTTTAGCTTTCTACTTCTGCTTGGTCCCTTCATAAATCTATATTTATAATAACCAAAGTCGGTATCCAATACCCAAGTAGAACCTTGACTTAAAAAAAATTTATGTTAAATCATGAACAAAATTGTATTTGTAACAGAAACTTCACTAAGCTTCTTCTGGTTAGCCCTGCAAGATGCTTCTTGCAGTTTCTTTCCAGTGTCTAGACTTATTACAATGGGAGCAAACTCATTTGCTATCCGTATCAGTTTTGTTCTTATTATCCTTGTTTTTGCCTTTCTATTTACCTTCTTAGAATCGTTCTTCCTTTTAGAAGATCCTTTGGCCCAATCAGTAAGACTTGGTCTTTCTTGGTTGGAAAGTGACTGTCAACATTTTTCAACATGATAAGCAAATCAGCGAGGCTAATATCTAGCTTGTTCATATGAAAAATTCACAACTATTGTGAAAGGAGTTCGGGACTGAGTGCAAGATCAAATCTTGGCTCAACTCTCCATCCATGACGAAACATGTTGTCCTAATTGATCAATCAAATTGATAATGTTAAGGACTTTTATCTGTACTATAGTGTCATCGGTTATTCTAGATTGGAAGAGCTCTTTAGATATCTGATATCTTTCAGTCCTACTTTCCTCAACATCAACTACTTGATGTGCAAGAATATAGTAAAAGCATCCATAGTTTTATGCTGACGCTGAAGCTCGTTACTCATGGATGCGAGCATGATGCATTGAGCCAACTTTACATCATCTTGCCACTTTCTAAAAGCAGCAATGTTTTTCTCAGAGGCATTGTTTGCAACCATTGTAGGGATAGGTGTATTAAGGACATAAGATACCTTTTCAGCATTGAGAACTATTCTCAAATTCCTTAACCAATCTGTTTAATTCGGTCCGGTTAATTTAGAATCTAATATGCTACGCAGTTATAGTAATTTTAGACATTGTAAAATTTTGTAAATGAATTTATAATTAACAATATTTTTGCATACATTCTTTTATTAATTACCAAAATAAATTAGGTCTTATTTTAAATTGGCATCTCCCACTATTTTCTTCAAACTATATTACCCTCAATATATATAGTTCAGCAATATTTAATTAAAGATATGCTAGTAAGAATAAGGATCCCATTTCAAATGTATATAGCCTTGTGTGTGCACAACAAACTATATATACAAAAATAAGTAGACAACTCTTGTCAGTTACATCAACTATGTAACTCCTTGTATTTTGTCTCTTAGATCATAATGGTCAAGTGTGTGCACATCCGAACTAAAATGATCTAAGTTAAGTAAAACCCAGCATTTCTATATAAGTGAAGAGAAATCTATAACCCTTCTGTGTGCACAACAAAGCAGTAATGTTCAATTCCTTATAAATATCATATGTAATAAAAATAACATCTTAAATATTTAATACTTGCCTTGTGTGTGCACAACAAACTCATATTAAATATTCAATACTCTATTGTTTCTATCATAATGGAAGGCAACGTTCGATATTCTAAATATCTTTGAACGCTACAACTTAATATAAAATATTTGAGGGGTTTGTTATTAATTTGTCTCATCTTGTTTAGCGCGCATGCACACACACACACACACACACACACACACACACACACACACACACACACACACACACACACACACACACACATATATATATATATATATATATATATATATAATACACGTCATATTAATTAACATGCGAAGCATGTTTGCATAATATAATATATATATATATATATATAGTATAAGCATGCATATATAGAATACTATATTCTACCCAGATTGATTATAGACTTTTATTCTAGTTTGGTTCACTAGAGCCACCAAGTGAACCAAAAGGTCAAACCCTAGGGGTACAAGAATTAATATTTAAATATAACTATTATATTTAAACCTGGGCTCCATTACAAACAGATCTTCAAGCACTCTTTGCTCCTTGCTTCTTGATCTCCAATTCTTCAAAATAATTCTAACTATTCCTATTACAAAACTATTTAAAAAACCTTTATCAGCAGTCAAGGGGAAGTACATAGGAGGGAGTTAGAATTTATATTAAAGAAAAATTATAGAAGATGAGGTACGCAGATCCCATTTAATAAAATCCATACATTCATGTATCCAACTAAAATAAAATCTAATCACATTGGTCAATAGTCCATAATCAATCTCATTTAGTATGATACACATCACCATATGCATCAATAAATAACATTTTTCTCATGAATAATATACATTCAATAGATATATTGATATCATTTAATGGGCAAATTTAGTTAGTACAAAATCTAATTTTGAATCAAAATAAACTCCTTTATTTTAATCCAAATTTAAATCAAAATAAACTTCTTTTATTTTAATTTATCATATTTTGAATAAAATAAACTATTTTATTTTAATCAAAATAAACCCATTTATTTTAATTAATTATGGAATCTAATTTCAAGTATAAAAAAATTTATTTATTAAAGGAAATACCTATTCACAAATAAACTCCTTTATTTTGAATAATATGAAATCTTATTCCATATTTAAATAAACTCCTTTATTTAAGGAAATACGGATTATCTTTCCTATCTACAAATAAACTTCTTTATTTTGAATAATATGAAATCTTATTCAATATATAAATAAACTTTTTTATTTAAGGAAACATGGGATCCAATTTTAACTCCAATTAGTTATCATGGAATTCAATTCTAACTCTAATTAGTTATCATAAAATCTAATTTTAAGATTAAAATAAACTTTTATTTTAATTATAAAATAATTAAGAATATTATATATATATATATATATATATATATATATATATATATATATATATATATATATATATATATATGGGGAATGGTCTGTGAAAAACGTTAGTTATTAGCACTTTCGAACTAACGTTAATCTAGCCGTCCAATATTAGAGTTAATGGCTGAGATGAATGCTCAGCCGCTAGAGGGAGTAGCGGCCAATAATAAATTAAAAAATTATCTCTGCTGGCCGCTAGAGGGAGTAGCGGCCAGTCAAAACGTCGTTGTCTTGACTGGCCGCTACTCCCTCTAGCGGCCAGCACAGAGGATTTTTTAATTTAGCCCAGCGCCCAGCCGCTAGAGGGAGTAGCGGCCAACAAAAAAGATTGGTCAATTACTGATTATCTTAATTATTCTCATACATGCTACTTATTAATTAGTAAAATAAAATAATACAAAATTATAAATATAATCAGTAATTATCCTTATACTTATTAATAAAATAAGTACGTATAAGGATAATTAATAATTATCGTCTTATGATTTTTAATTATAAATAGGAAATAGTGATTGAATTTATATTATATTCCTACTCAAATATATAAACCCAATCACTATTTCCTATTTATAATTAAAAATCATAAGACGATAATTAGTAATTATTCTTATACATACTTATTTTGTTAATAAGTATAAGGATAAATATAAAGATAATTACTGATTATCCTTATAATTATCGTTATAATTTTTTATTATTTTATTTTACTGATTAATAAGTAATATGCATAAGGATAATCTGTTAATAAGTATAAGGATAAGTATAAAGATAATTATTGATTATTATTATAATTATACTTATAATTTTTTATTATTTTATTTTACTAATTAATAAGTAGCATGTATGAGAATAATTAGGATAATCAGTAATTGGCCAATTTTTTTGTTAGCCGCTACTCCCTCTAGCGGCTGGGCCTAATTAAAAAATCACCTGTGTTGGCCGCTAAAGGGAGTAGCGGCCAACAGAGAGGATTTTTTTAATTTATTGTTGGCCGCTACTCCCTCTAGCGGCTGGGTATTCATCTCAGTCATTAACTCTAATATTGGACGGCTAGATTAACGTTAGTTCAAATAGTGCTAATAGCTAACGTTTTCTACTGATCATTCTCCTATATATATATATATATATATATATATATATATATATATATATATATATATATATATATATATATATATATATATATATGTCATACTTCACAGGCATATCCTGGGCCATGTACATCACATGTTAAGTATATAAATACTTATAACTATTATAGGCATAGGCCAAAAGATATCACATGTTAAGTATATATATATATATATATATATATATATATATATATATATATATATATATATATATATAACTATTTTCCGTTCATAATATATGCAAGTTCAGGATAAGTTTTATAAGCGATAACCGTTTTCGTGAACAAACTTCGTGAAATAGGCTTCGCGTATAACTGGCTTCGTGAACATCATAAAAAATAAATAATTTTATACAATAAATTATATCCAATTAAATTGTTCTAAACACATATCAATTTACATATCAAATTAAAATAATTAATAATTCGCATATAGATGATGTTGTAACGTCATACAACATCACCTATATAGCACAAATCAGATTACGAATTCAAACAACGTATTGTTGCTTTATATCTTGAAAAAATTCCTTTGGACTTTAACATTTGAAAGTCCTAACTATCATTCATCTCTATCACCTAGCATGCTTCCTACATATTTCATAGCATGTTGGTCATATATTGCAAATTAAAGTAATCATATAAGCATGCTTCAAACATCAGATCAAAAACAGAACCTATTTTAGACAGCAAAATGGTGCAGTTGTGCCATGTCCAGGCTTACGGATGGCGCAACTGTGCTGTCCCCTGGCCAGACCAAGGTTGGGCTTTTGCACTCCTAGTTTTAGTCCAACCTTAACATACTTAGACACTTACACTTCCTATGCATACACACTAGAGATCTTTACATACTTGTATGACCACTTCAAGATCAACCATATATGTTAGGGACTTTAGTTTAGGATTTTCACGAAATCAAAACCGAATAGGGTTCTGTAATCACTAGGTGTACTAATTAGCCTTATGTTCTCATAAAGAGGTTACATAATCTGTACTACACATGCTCATACATATTCATATCTTTTACTCATAGCTAGCATCGTTTAATACTTTAAAACATGCTCAAAACTCATGTTTAATTAAATTTTATTTATGTCCATTACATGCGAATTAGCATGGCATCTTAAACCTTTAGAATCTAAATACTCATGTAATGTAACTTAAGTTCAAAAACATGCTCGAGGTTGCATTTGAAATCATTTTTCATGAATGATGCAATATAGCACACATAAATCATATCTAGGGATATTATAGACATAACATGACATATAAATCCTTTAGGTTCTAGATATCCATGTGATGCAACTAGATTTTGAAGATATGTTCAAGTTTACTTTTGAAACCACTTTAAACCTGGACAATGCCATTCAACGCATACAAGATAACTTTAAGGCTCTATTCATATGTAGTCAAGTCATGTTAACATGCTCGCAAGATCAGAATGTATAGCAAGTAGCATTTATTCACCTTAGTTCTTTAATACCAAGTTTTCTTAAAAACTTCTTTCACACAAGGTCTAACAAGATTGATTATGAACAAAGGAACTATGTACACTATAGTATGCTCATTTATGTGTAAAACCAGTCATGTTAACATCTTTTCAAGTTCCGAACCTATATCTTGTAGCATTCATGTCCATTAGCTTATTATACTTGAAAATTTCTCTAACACAAGACTTAATAAGTTTAGTTGATGATTGGGTAATATACCCATGAATTTGATATACTCGAGTTTAGATTTGTGTATTTTTGAGTCGTTTGGTATCGTGTTTATTGTTTTTTTGTGTTGTTTTGCAGTTGTGGGGCGCTTGGAATCTGTTGGTCTGAAAAGGGCAAGAGAACCAGCTACTGCACCCTAGCGCCGGGGCGCTGCTCCAAGAGTTAAAACTAGCGCCGGGGCGCTGGTCTTCGGCTGGCTCTGACTTGGACCGCGCGCGTGGAACATGCGTGGACATTGCTTTGACTATTAGTTTGACTTTGTTTTAGGAGTTTATGGGAAGTCTATTTGGACTAGGATTTGTGTAATTGGGCAAGTAAATATATATTGATTCTTTTTATTGAATTGAAGGGGGATTTCGACAGAATTTGGGATTGATCAAGGAGGAAGAGGAGATCTGAAGCCTTGAAACTTGGAGTTCTTCTTCTTCTTTATTCTTTTAAATTGTGTAACTCATTAAGGATGATTTATCAATTATTTGTGGTTTTTATTTCCGTCATGAACTAATTCCTTTTATTAAGATTCCAATGGAACCTTTTATGGTTATGAATTGATTATCTAATTTATTCTAATTATTTATGTTGAAGTGAATTGTTCATCATGCCTTGTATTTATTGATTAATTATCTAGCCAATAATTACCGTGTTACTCTAGAAGGAATCGAGAGAGGAATTCTAGAGTTAGAACTGGGCAGGGTGACATGTGACTTAGTTATTTGCAAAGTGAATAATTAGGCTTGTGAATATAATGAGAATATCTATTTGCCGCATGTAACATAAAAGGAATTGGGTTTGTAACGAGTTTAATTCAATTGTTTTGCATAGAGATATAGCAAAAATTAATCTGGGTTAAATAGAAGGCAATTGATCACTCGAGAGAGGGCTTTTGGCATTTGAGAATTCCTGTTAACAATTCAGTAGATATAATAAGTGGGATAATTGGATAAGTGATTTAATAATCATAATTGGGGAAATTGGAGTCTTAATTGTCATTTATCTGCATTCGAATGATTATTGATTTGTTCTTTGTTTTCTTTTAGAATAATTTCTTGCTTTATTAAACTTAGTTTTCTTAGTTTTAAGAATCACAATTTTTGGTTGTTTAAATAAAATTGAATTGATACAGTACTAGTAGTTGGAGTTTATTAATTGGAATTCTCTGAGGGATCAACACTCTAATTTATCACTATATTACTTGTTGATCGTGTATACTTGCACATTTGATTTGATTGTGAAATCGACCAATAAGTTTTTGGCGCCGCTGCCGGGGAACTCCTTTGTTATTATTAATTCCATATTAGTTATAATCAATTCGGTCTTAATTTAAACGTTACTTATTTTTCTTCTTGTCTTTGCAGGAATTCTTTGCAAGTGTATGCACACTAGATCAAGGGCGAGAAAGGAAATTTTTCCTTATACAGACGAAATTGAAAGGAAGTTCCGGAAAGCGTAATCGACTAGTGCGGCACCACCCGAGGAAGAAAAACTGGCAGAACAAGAAATTCTAGTGAACATGGCAGGGAACGATCAGAAATCACTTCGGGACTATGCCATGCCGAATGTCATGGATATTCAGTCGAGTATTAGGAGGCCGGCAATCAATGCTAACACCTTCGAGATCAAACCAGCAACCATTCAAATGCTTCAGAATCAATGTCAGTTTAGGGGTAGTTCATTAGATGATCCGAATGAGCATATCTTAAGTTTCTTGGAAGTTTGTGACACCTTTAAATTCAACAACGTGTCAAAAGATGCTATAAGGTTGAGAATGTTCCCATTTACCTTGAAAGATAAAGCACGAAGTTGGTTACACTCTCAGCCTTCGGACTCAATCCTCACTTGGGACGATTTAGTTCAAAAATTTCTAGCTAAGTTTTTCCCACCAGCAAAGTCAGCAAAACTACGAAATGATATTCATACCTTCGCACAGTTTGATTCAGAATCGTTGTATGAGGCGTGGGAAAGGTTTAAGGATATGCCCGACAAGTGCCTACACCATAGAATTCCACAGTGGATGCAATTGGAGATATTTTGTGATGGTTAACAAGCATCCACGAGGGCAAGTATTGATGCAGCAGTAGGAGGAGCGATTATGTCTAAAAATTTAGATGAGGCATATTAGTTGTTAGAAACGATGGCCACCAACAACTATCAGTGGCCAATGACAAGGACTAATCCTCCGAAAATAGTGGGAAAGTATGATGTGGATGCGATAACATCATTACAAGTGCAAATGACCGCAATGGCTAAGCAGATAGAATTATTGCATCCACAATCCACTCAGCAGGTAGCGATGGTTTGTGAAATATGTGCTGGGGGTCATACTACATATCAATGTGCCAAAAATGCTGAAGCAGCACAGTATGTGGGGAGTTATAGTCAGTCCACTCAGCCTTATCCGAATCAAAATGCATATAATCCGGGGTGGAAAAATCATCCGGGGTTTTCATGGAGTAACAACCAAGCTACAGAACAAGCACCGAGACAACAAAACAATTCCGGGTTTCAAAACCAGACACAACAACCTGTGCGGAAAGCAAGTTGGGAAGAAGCCTTGGAAAGATTTGTTAAAGCAACTGAGAAAAGGGGTGAGGAGAGTGATAAGAGATTTAATCAAATGGAGCTAAGTATACAAAGTCAGAATGCATCAATTAAAAATCTGGAAAATCAAATGGGACAAATGGCACATGCATTGAATAACCGACCACTTGGAACACTTCTGAGCGACACCGAGAAAAACCCGGGCAGAGATGAGCATTGTTAGGCGGTAACTCTATGAAGTGGAAAAGAACTACAAGAGTCAGTCACAGATAGGGAAAAGGAGGACAAGGCATCAATTGAAATAGAGGAAGTGGTGGAGACAGAAAAGCGTCAAGATGAGACCTTACATCAAACAAATTCGGAACCAACCAGTACAATGACTCCCATACCGTATCCACAGAGATTTCAAAAATCCAAGTTGGATAAGCAGTACTCACGATTTTTGGATATCTTCAATAAGTTGCATATCAACATCCCCTTCGCTGAAGCCTTGGAACAGATGCCGAGTTACGCGAAGTTTATGAAGGAGGTTTTATCGAAGAAGAGGAAATTGGGTGAATTCGAAACAGTAGGATTGACCGAAGAATGCAGTGCCATCATTCAGAATAAGTTACCGCCGAAGCTCAAGGATCCAAGTAGCTTTAATATACCGTTTGAGATTGGAAATCAGTTTTCGGGACGAGCATTATGTGATTTGGGGGCCAGTATAAATCTAATGCCATTATCCGTCTACAACCAGTTTGGACTTCAGGCTCCACCCCCAACAAATATCAGTTTATAGTTAACGGATAGATCGGTTACATATCCACGAGGTATTGTTGAAGATGTACTAGTAAAAGTGGATAAATTTATCTTTCCCGCGGATTTCTTTATTCTGGATTGTGAAGTGGACAGTGAAATCCAGATCATTCTTGGGCGACTATTTTTGGCAATAAGTAGAACATTGATTGATGTTCAAAAAGGTGAATTGACAATGCGAGTTGAAGATCAACAGGTCACCTTTAACGTTTTCAAGTCAATGTCTTACCCAAAAGAAAAAGGTGAATGTATGCGGGTTGATGTTGTGGAGGAATTGGTGAATCATAAATTCAGCACAACTTATTCGGAGGACCCACTTGAATCTATTTTGCTCGAGACAGACGAATATGGTAGTGAAGAGGATATCGAATATGTCAAATGGCTAGACACACCATCAGTCTTTCGGAAGAGCACTCAATCTTTCGACACCATAGAGAGGCCCGAAGCGGAAGGTAAAAAGTTCAAACCCTCAATAGAAGAGCCACTAGTGCTGGACTTAAAGCCATTACCATCCCACCTGCAGTATGCGTATTTGGGAAAAGACGATACCCTACCAGTGATTCTTTCGACAGATTTGACTGATACGCAAAAAGAGAAACTGCTACGGGTCTTGCGAGAATTTAAAACAGCAATTGGATGGACTATAGCAGACATTCGAGGTATTAGCCCGTCATTCTGTACGCATAAAATTTTAATGGAAGAGGGGGCATGTAACGACCGGGAAATTCGAATCTTATTGTAAAATAATTTTATTAATTTAAATAATAGTAAAATCTTATTCTATGTGTTATCAAGATGGTTGTCGTTATATAACCTAGTGACGTTGGAATGTCGTAGTATTTGAGTTACGTGGATGAATTAAAGTGTTTGAATTTCCAAGACGAAAATAAAAGTTTTTCGAGAAATTTTCCGAAAAATACTATTCATCGGTATTTGCTCGGGATATAATTTTGGATTTCCAAGAAATACGTAGTGATGGAATAATAAGGTGAGACGGATTATGTAATAAAAATCTAGTTATGGAAAAAATGATATTTCGCTTATGGACTTAATTTATAAACGTTAAGGAAGGCAAAATAGTAATGAATACGTAATAATGGTATGATACTTATGTATTGTACAAAGAAATAGAAATGAGTATAATACGAAGTATTATACGAGGTTGTATAAAGGGTGAATTATCGTATATAAATTCTATATGAATTAGAATACGAAAATAATACATAAACTATATGTATTATGAAATGTTAATGGACATGGAAAGATTGTTGGGAATTAATATAAGTCCAAGGGAATTAAAGGGAGAGACCTAATTATTAATTAATGAATCAACTAGTGGGTTGTTCATACAAAGCCCAAGGATTTAATTAATCCAAGCCCAAATTAGAATTCATGGATGGATTGACCCATGAGGCAACCCATATTATTATGGTTGAATGGGGTAGCCAAGTATTGTGTTGGTCAAGTTAAAGTAATGACCAAGTAAAGTAATGGCCAAGATAAGTGGTGATCAAGACTTTGAATTAATCACCAAGTTAAATGAGTAATGACCAAACAAAGGATAAAAGAGTGGTTAACAAGTAATGAATAGTAAGGAGGTGGCTTAAGGAGGTGGGATGTTTTAAAGACCAAATTACCCTAACTTTTCAAGTTCTATAAATAGAGAAGACTTCCAAGCCATTGGTTGGCTGTTCAAATAATCCAACACTTCTAAAGTGCTTAAGTGTTAGAGAGAATAAGCTAGCAATAAGTCATTTCCATAAGCCAAGAAGAATAAGCAAGCTACTTACCAAGAAAACAAAGAGTAAGACTTCTTCTCAATTATCTTCTATCTCTACCATGATAGGGTAATAAGAAAAGTTGAATTAAGAAACATGAATGATAAGAAGCAAGAAGATTATGTAAGTCATGGACTTAAGCCACATAAGTTGGTAATAAGTCATTTAAACTAACATAAGTTGTACACTTATGTGAAGATAATATGAACTTATAAGGAGTTTATTAAGAGAATTGATATGAAGATAAAAGAATTTATATGATCATATGTATCATGTATACCTAAGTAAAGTTATATGTGAAGCACATGTAAAGTATGATGATTAAGGAACTCTAATTGTCATAAGTCATGAATAATCAAATCTTAGGTAGTTTATAATTTGATAAGTTATAAGCTCATGAGGGGTCAAAGTCCAACAATGAAAATAAGTTGTTGTATTATGTATGTTGAGATGTTCACATGATGAATGAAGTTCATTTGTAATGTTGAACAAATCGTAAGAATGAAGATTTGCCAGAAATTTAACGATTGGACGACAATCGTCGAATTCGTAAAATTCTCGGAATGGAAGTCAAATTTTATGTTTGATCACGGAATTATTGCTTTACAATGGAGTTAGGTCATATTTGGCATTTAAGAGTTGTGGACTCGAAAATGACCGAATTCTGACTTAGAACGAAGAAACGAGCGTTGAACGTTCACGAACGTTTATCGTTTCGTTAAAAAATGAACCAATAGGTGAATTTTTAGCAAACGAAGTCAAATAGATAAAATTCTTAGATGATCATGTAGATTACGAAATTTGTTAATCGTAGGCTTTTGAACGAGCCAATTCGGACTTATAACGAAGAAGTTATGCGTTTGGGAAGTTCACAAAATTTCAAACCTGAAATTTTTATCTGGTGCACAGAGTTGGCGCCGCGGCGCCAACCCAAGGCAAATTACTCGCGGCCCAGCACCATGCACAGTGCGAAAAACCTCTGGAGAGTGGCGCCGCAGCGCGGCCCCATTAAGTAAGGACTCGCGCTCCAGCGCCAAGTTCGGGACATGCTAGGATAAGGCTCGCGCCGTAGCGCGAGATGTGAATATAAGACCGGCGCCGCAGCGCCAGTCTCAGAACAAAGATAGAAAGAAAGGTTTCTATGTACAAAGAAAAGAAAACCTAAATTGATGGAAAGTAAACATAACTTAAGGACGATAATGTAACATTGTTAAACTTTGTTAAACCTTAAGGAATGTAATGTAAAGGTTAAGATATCCTAGTCAAGGATAAATGCAATGGTAATGATAAACAGAAACGAATAATAACTGAATCTAATACACAATTAGATTAAGAAGAAAGGTAAGATATAGTCATATACATACTTGATTATATGTGACCTAATGTAAGGCATTATGTGATCATGTACTGTAGGGACTTGAAAGACTTAAACATAAAGTTAATATACGGTAGCAGACGCTAAATGCAAGTATTCTAACTCTTGTTTCAGTTCAATCTGGACAAGTTTAAGATTTATGTATTCTTTCGCATGAATTGAGGTATGTTGAGGTTAAAGCTAATCCCCTTTGGCTATAATTGATAATCTACTCTTGCATTATCAAATGTTGCTATCTTTTGTCAACTACTTGTTATGGTTTTCAAAAAGATTACTGAAATGTTAAACAAATGTTTTGTCGGTAAAACGATGGGCACGTAAGGTTGCCAAATGATTAAACGTACATACGTTTAATGGATGTAGTGTTGATCAACATAGAGTATAATAGGCTGATCACCTAGAAGTGCTCGTAAGTAATATCGGGCTTACGGAATTCGTTCCGGGTTGTCCTTTTCAAGAAAGAATGAACACTCAAGGTCTTTGACCGGAGTGAAGGTTTTACTAAATATTGTTAATATTGTAAAACATTTTTGAAAGAAAAGATGAAGTGCTATTTTGAATTATCAATAGTACTTCATAACTATTGTTCAGTTATTGAAGATATACGATTCGTATGTGTCAAGCATGTTGTTATTGAATTGTTATACTTGCTGAGCTAGCCATGCTCACTCTTGCTTGAACCATATGAATGCAGCTAAGACTGAACGTACCGAAGGATCAAAAAGAGATAAAGGAAAAGCTAAGGCAGATTGTTAAGCTGTCTTGTAATAGTATAGGTCTATTGTTGTAATGTAACTGATATTATGACAAAGAACCTTTGTAATGGGTATAGAACCTGGGAAATTGTAAATATTACCTTAATATATAGAAGTTATATTTGTTCTTTGAGACTTTTCAATTGAATGAATATATGAATGTTGTACAGTATTGCACCATCTGTCGGGTTGGAAGATACCCGGATTTGGGGACGTTACAGGGCAAAACCAACCATCGAGATGCAAAGAAGGCTAAACCCCATCATGAAGGAGGTGGTGAAAAAGGAAATTATAAAGTGGTTAGATGCTGGCATTATTTACCCGATCTCAGATAGTTCATGGGTAAGTCCTGTACAATGAGTACCAAAAAAGGGGGGTATGACAGTGGTGAAGAATGAAGCTAATGAGCTCATCCCAACTCGAACAGTTACAGGATGGAGAGTATGCATGGACTACCGCAAGCTAAATAAAGTCACACATAAGGATCATTTCCCCTTGCCATTCATTGATCAGATGTTGGATAGGCTAGCTGGACATCAGTTCTATTGTCTCTTGGATGGTTATTCTGGATATAATCAAATTGCTATAGCACCGGAGGATCAAGAGAAAACGACATTCACATGCCCATACGGTACGTTTGCATTTCGGCGTATGTCTTTTGGTTTATGCAATGCACCGGCAACCTTTCAACGGTGCATGATGGCAATCTTCTCCGATATGGTCGAGAAAAATTAAGAGGTATTTATGGACGAATTTTCTGTGTTCGGTGATAGCTTTGATCTTTGCCTGAGAAATCTAATTTTAGTGGTGAAACGTTGCGTGGAAACTAATCTGGTTCTCAATTTGAAAAAATGTCACTTTATGGTGAAAGAAGGGATTATTCTAGGGCATAAGTTTTCTGCAGCAGGGTTAGAGGTGGATAAGGCAAAGATAGAGACTATTAAAAAATTACCTCCTCCATTATCAGTAAAGGGAGTCCGGAGCTTCTTGGGGCATGCATGTTTCTATAGACGCTTCATCAAAGATTTTTCACAAATTTCAAAACCTTTATGTTCCCTGTTGGAGAAAGATGTCCCTTTCAAAATTGATCAGTCATGTATCGAGGCATTCAAGATTTTAAAGAAGAAGTTGGTATCTGCCCCGATCATTGTGGTGCCCGATTGGTCTTTACCATTCGAATTGATGTGCGACGCTAGCGACTATGCAATGGGAGCAGTATTGGGATAACGTCACGACAAGATCTTTCACACAATCTACTACTCCAGCAAAACGCTGACAGACGCTCAGTTGAACTACACAACCACCAAAAAAGAACTACTTGCAGTTGTGTTTGCCTTCGACAAATTCAGAGCATATCTCATTGGGACCAAGGTCATTGTCTACACGGATCATTCTACAATCAAATATTTGATCGAAAAGAAGGATGCCAAATCGAGGTTAATACGGTGGGTGTAACTGCTGCAAGAATTTGATTTGGAGACCCGAGATAGAAAGGGTACAGAAAACCAAGTGGCGGATCATCTTTCGCGGTTGGAAAATGCAGAGGTACAGAGCCAAGAAAATGCACTGATTAACGAGAAATTTTTGGACGAACAACTTCTCCAAGTAACCACAACACTGCCTTGGTATACTGATTATGTGAAATATGTGGTTGCTAAGGTGTCACCACCAGATTTGAACTCGCAACAATGAAAGAAATTCCTCCATGACGTGAAGCAGTACTATTGGGATGAACCGTTCTTGTTTAAAGCCTGCGCAGATCAAATAATTTGACGCTGTGTGCCACATGAAGAGATGGACAGCATATTGGGTCATTGCCACGCATCAGACTATGGAGGTCATTATTCCGGTGATCGAACTGCGGCCAAGGTGTTACAATCAGGATTTTACTAGCCTTCGTTATTCAAGGATGCGTATCTCTATGTGCTAAAGTGTGATCGATGCCAACACGTAGGTAATATCTCCAAGCGAAATGAAATGCCACTCAACTCTATATTGGAGGTAGAACTGTTCGACGTTTGGGAATATATTTCATGGGACCGTTCCCCTCATCTTTTAATAATCAGTATATTTTGTTGGCGGTGGATTATGTGTCCAAATGGGTAGGAGCCGCATCTTTACCCATTAATGATGCCAAAGTTGTTCTTCGATTCTTAAAGAAGAACATCTTCACACGATTTGGGACTCCCCGGGCAATAATAAGTGATGAGGGAACGCATTTCTGTAATAAGCAGTTCACAAAATTGTTGGTGAAGTATGGGGTTCATCATAAAATCGCAGCTTCGTATCATTCCCAAACCAATGGTCAGGCTGAGGTCTCAAATAGGGAGGTCAAGAGAATTCTGGAAAAGGTGGTCAATCCATCACGAAAAGATTGGTCTTTACGTCTTGACGATGCTCTATGGGCATATCGTACAGCATACAAGAATCCGATCGGCATGTCACCTTATCGAATGGTTTACAGAAAGGCGTGCCACCTCCCAGTCGAGCTAGAATATAGTGCACACTGGGCCATTCGGAAGCTCAATTTCGATGTACAAGCAGCGGGTGAGAAAAGGTTGCTGAAGCTCAACGAGATGGATGAATTCCGATTCAACGCCTATGAAAATGCAAAACTCTACAAGGAGAAAGTCAAAGCTTGGCATGAAAAGAAAATTCTCAATAGGACGTTTGAACCGGGCCAACAAGTCTTGCTTTTCAATTCTCGACTGCGGTTATTCCCTGAAAAACTGAAATCTCGTTGGTCGGGACCTTTTAAAGTCGTGTCTGTTGCACCACATGGTAACATCGAGATCGAAAAACCAAATTCAAATTGCACATTCAAGGTTAACGGTCAAAGACTCAAACATTACTGGAGTGGACCCATTGAACGTCAAACTACGGTCATGAACCTCTCCGACCCAGTGGACAATTGAGCATACCAGCAAAGTCGGGCTGACGACAGTAAACCAAGCGCTTATTGGGAGGCAACCCAATCATTTTATATGTTATTTTGTTTTTATTTTTATTTTAGTTTATTTTGTTTTATTTTTTTTAGTTAGTGCATATCATTTATTTATTTTAGTATTAGGTAGTAGAGCTAGTCAACATTTTGGGTGATTGAGTCTTGAGTTGTATCATGGTTGCATGGCCTTATTTACTTAGTCTCAATTTGCAGGTTGGAGAACATGTGCTTGATTCTTGAAGTTACGGCAGCCCAGCGCCCCGGCGCTCCATTTGAACTAGACTCCAGTACCCCGGCGCTAGGGAGTTCTTGAAGCTACTGATCACTAGCGCCCCGGTGCTCAATATTGTTTATTCCCCAGCGCCCCGGCGCTACCCCCTGCACACGAGCCCCTGTTGCCCAGTGCCTCGACGCTTGTTTCAAGTCTTACCCCAGTGCCCCGGCGCTGGGGGACGGTTCCGAGGACTACACGTTTGGAAACTGCTGAACGGTTACTTCTATTATTCCTTTTACTTAGCACGTCTCCACCCCTCCCTCTCATACACGACTTTTCTTCTCTCAATTGGTAACACAGAAAATTCTAAGCGTTGTCCATATAATTCTAGGGCTAAGTTCCTGTGATAGTGCAACCATTCTTATCTCTCTAACAATCATCTACCAAGGTATGTTGTATGCTATAAATCCATTTTTGTGCAACAAACATGGTTATTGATGTAATTGGTGAGTGTTCTTGATCTGGATATGCATCATCCTTCATCTAGAAATAAGGGTTCATGTTTCTATATTGCATAATGGCCATAATTTGCTCACTTGTAAGTAGTGATTGCATTATGGAATATTTTTGACAAATAAGAGGTATGAATTGATAGCAACTTAGTGAGATTCTAAGTAATTTATGAGTTGCCTCTTAGATGTTTGATGAATAGCCTAAGTCAATGATCATGTCCAAATTCAAACACATCAAGCCTACATGCACATGTTTATGGCCTACCTTGACACCGTCATACTACCAAACTAGTTTATGGGAAGATTTACATGGTATTGATGCATACTCTAGAACATGTTGCTTTGCACGACACACTTTGTGAACGACTTATGCATGTTGCTCTCAAAATGCAGAATTTTAATAGTACAGGAACCTATTCAATATGATTACCATCCTCATACTTCATCCCCAACCTTGTACTCAACATATACACATATTATAAAGTTTGGGGGTAAAGTCATACATAAGTTTATCTACACTTAAATTATGTTCAATGCTAATACATAAATATGTTTTTAATTGCAGAATTTCTGACATGGCATCCAAATGTCAGCGTGGTGAAGGTTCAGGAATCGTTTCAACTCCACCGCCAAAATTTGATAGCCGCCGTTTTGTCAGTCTTGCTGCTCAGGAACAATACAACCGCATGGCTACTCGATCATTAGTCCCGGAACGTGGGTTGAGACCGGATCAATCAAAGGATGGTGACATGGAAGTTATGATAGCCGAGAGGCACTAGTTCACACTCACCGCGCAGCCCGTTCCAGCGGTGATTGCAGTTGTGAAAGAATTTTACGCCAACGTGCCCGAGCATGATCACTACGGGGTATTTGTAAGGGGCAAAACAGTCGAAATTGGCGAAGAGGACTTCAATGGGTGCTTTCAACTGCCACTAGAGGGATTGAACGACGAATACGCACGATTTATGAATGATGGGCCGGATTATGAGCAGATAATTCGTGAGCTTTGTCAGCCGGGCACCACATGGACAGTACATGAACGCGGAAGCATGACTTTCACACTCGCGAATCTCAGCTTATATGGGAAGGCATGGTATGCATTCATTTGCGCAAAACTCATGCCATGCACCTATGTGAGTCATGTTACCATGGAACGTGCAGTGCTTCTATACTCTATAATCAAAGGATTTAAAATTGATGTAGGCCATCTCATTCTGCAATCTGTCCTCCGAGCATCTCGCGGAGGAACCACTAACGGGTTACCACATCCGTCTCTCATCTGCGTATTATGTGCTAATTTCGGAGTCAAATGGAAGTCAGACGAGATGATCCAAATGCCTATGCCAGTGCTGGACCACAAGTTAATAAGCAGATACAAAGTGTGGACAGGTGGAGGAAATCACCCTAGGGGATTGGGTTTCATAATTCCCCAAGCCGAACAATCTCAAGCTCCACCACCCCAGGCTCCACCTACTTAAGGTCCCTCGTCTGAAGCTTATCGAGGTGTGGTTCCCGAAGTTGTCCAAGGAGAAGTTAATGGATGGTTCTACAATATTAAAGCCCAAAATCTCCGCATGTCTGAACGCCATGATGTGATCTATAAAAACTTGGTTGATCAATTTACAACACAGAATGCGATGAACGCCCAGCTGTTTCTGGGTGTTAGCCTCAGCCAGTTCCCAAATGCCCCAATTGTGACACCCCCAAAATTAGGTATATATCACCCATCTTGGGTCGTCAGATACATGGTACAGAATACAAATATAACTTACTAATACAACTGTCGTGTACAATACGACAAAACATAACTGTGAGTTTAAATACACTTATTGTCTACTAGAGACTATACAAACTCAAAAGGAGTCCTCATTACAATTATTATCACACTATTTAATAGAATAGTGAGGACTACTAATACTATCATATGGTTCATCACTCCGTTCCCCGACTCGTCCCAGCTATATTCTCATTTCCTGAAGAGAACAGTGAAAGAAAGGGTGATTTCAACTAGCCCAGTAAGAAATATTATGACTAAGATAATGCAAAATAAATTATCATTAGCCTTCAACAGTGTTAAACTGATAAAATATAACAAACATCAAGTTTAACTGCAGCGAAACAAGCAATCCATTAAAAGAGTCAAGTAGAGAATAAAATATACTATCTTCTATGATTTAAAAGGTTTTTCAACACTGTTACCGCTGGGACTCAGCTTAATAAAATAATCCACATCATTGAATCACCCCTGCACTACGGCCAAGGATATTCGTGTATTCATTAATGGTCATGATCATGCCAACAACTGTCTATCAATGCACTACGGGCCAATGAGGACTTTTACCACATCATTTGTAACATTACGGTCATGATTATACCGAATAATCCCTGGTCATAATCATACCAAGTCCATCTATGCACTACAGGCCACAGATGACTTTCAATATTTTATAAACATGAGGATGATGACAATGATATAAGAATTCAATAAAACAAGTTCAAGAATTAATTTATCCAAGAATTAACAACGTCCAAATTGTCAACATGATACTGCTTTGTAGAGTAAAATTCAAGAATGCTTAGAAGAATATTTTCATGAAAAGATACTTGATGAAACACAATTATCAAGGATATTCCACAAATTTCATGGAGTATAGAAGTCAAAACTTAACCAACTGAGTATAATAAAGAATGAAATAACAAAAGAAATCACCATGCATGCGATAGACCGCACAGACAGGTTATTCCAACAGAATAAAAAAAAATGGAACCAGGTCCGGCGTAAAACGCACAGATAGGATATTCCAACAGAATAATAATAAAGACAGAACCAGGTCCGGTGTAAAACACACAGACAGGATGTTCCAACAGAATAATAATAAAGACGGAACCAGGTCCGGTGTAAAACACACAGACAGGATGTTCTAACAGAATAATAATAAAGACGGAACCAGGTCCGGTGTAAAACACACAGACATGATGTTCCAACAGAATAATAATAAAAACAGAACCAGGTCTGGTGTAAAACACACAGAAAGGATGTTCCAACAGAATAACAAAAGAATGTCACCAAGTATAGGGTAGACCGCGTATTCAGGTTATTCCAACAGAATAATAAGAAATGGAACAACAACAGTTCTCTTCATGAATAAGAAAGAATAACACCCCTTACCGTTTTAAAGAATAACTTAAATAAGGAAGTAGTTAAGTAGCAGAATACTTTTCTTCTCTCTCTCTATAGTTTCTCTCTATAGTTTCTCTCTTTAGAGTTCAGTGAATTCGTAAGAAATAATGAAGGAATGAGCTGCTATTTATAAAAAAATGGAATGCATAGTAACTAATCGATGAACGGTCCAGATTGATTACTTTAATCTGACGGTCCATATTTAAAGAAAAATCTTTTAAATAAAATATAATGTATTCTATTTATAGAATAACTTTAATAAAGTATTATGTTTTATATAAAAAGATGTTTCTGTTTTATTACGTTAATAATACGAATAAAACAAAACTTCATTATCGCTAAATAATTCATATTATTAACTGACAATAATTGAATCAAACTGAGTGACTTCTCACATAAGCATTAATAATCAATACCGTGTGCTACTATGCAACCACATGTATTACTGTACTTTTACTACCGAGTAGTTCAACAGTATCAATGGTAAAATTTTTACCGTTATTTTTAATAAAATATTTTTGTCGTTTTCTCAATTAGACAATAATTCCGTTGTGGGGTCCACCAATGATTGTGCCGTTGTACGAATATTCCCTGTTAAAACGAATATTCCCTGACCAATCGAATATTATATAACAAATTGCGTACTTTGCAAAATTTATAAATATTACTCACAACTATAACATTATATCAAATTAACTCCATAATATTCAAAAATGATATTTATATAAAATTCATCTTTATTTATAAAAGTTGGGGTCTTACAACCTCCCCTTCTTATGAAATTTTGCCCTCGAAATTAGGGTACGTACCTGGTATGTCGAACAGGTAAGGATTGTGACGCCCCCAAATTCTGACCACCACTTGGTCACCCGAATTCGGTTCGTCACGTTCTCAAGATATTACCATAATAACTAAAATCACTCATTCACAGCGAAAGATCTAATTTAGAATAATATACAATGATTTATTATAATTATTCCCCCAAGTCTCGCAACCTACATTACTAAATAGATTACATAATAATATCGAATAAAGACTTATTACATAATCCTACTTAAGTTTAAACATAGTTTGCAAATAGTCTTATTACAACATGATAGATTTAAACATAAAAGGGACAAGCTAGTCAGTAGCCTTGCCCTTGCCCTTGTCTTTCCCAGAGACACCTCCCTGTTCCGCCTTAGCTGAAAGGTTTTAAATAAGCAAGGATGGGCACAAATTGCCCAACAAGTAATATACAACAAGGGTGTAGGTATAATATCACAAGATTTGAAATATCGAAGGGTTATTTCTAAGATAGTTCAAAGTGTCAGGATAACATCATGAATAAGGGATATGACAATTCAATATAATTCAACAGATGTATATGAATTCAACGGCTAACAATGTATCCAACTGGATAATCACTTTATACTGAGCAGTCACTAAAGACCATTGAACTTTCACTAGAGTTACCAATATTAAATTGATAACCAAAGATATCAAGTACTATAGATGATCAGTCTACAATACTTCACGTTATGCATAACACCACAATAATATTTATTCATGTGTTGGGGTTTCCAACAACATACACTCCCCTTACCAAAAGGGTTGTTCAACTCAGTTTTCAAGATTTCCGCACCAATCAATTGGTTTGGACAGTTTTATTATAAACATGCATATAGTCTAGCCGAATCAAATGGCATCGAATTTTTCACAATATTCAAGATCAATACTAAGTTTATCGTGAATAATAGTTCTCACAAGGGTTTAAGCATATTAACTCATTTGCACGAGAAAGTAATATAACTTGTATTCAAAGAAATAAGTTTACGGTATTCGTCGAATAAAGAATGCAATTATACTTGCACAATAAGAGTAGGGTTCGGATACTTGCTCAATATAAAAGAGAGTAAGTTAGGGAACTTGCCTTAAGCGTTGATTACCACTTATAGCATAAAATCACCTCAACGAACTATATTATCCTATTTATGTATGTATAGGTACTCATTAGCCACACATCCTGACATAAATCTCAACATGCAATTATTACACATATATCTATCCATACACCTTAGAACTCATAGATGTATAATTCAGATTGTTCTTACTTTTAAAAACCTTAACAACATTTTAGCAAATTTAAGTCTCATATACTCATTTCATGTTTGTATACGTGAAACATTACTTGAGTTACGCATTCTATATTACGTCGTTCACACATACGTGCCAAGGAACTTTTAAATTAAGTTTATTCGGACGCAGCTAGTATAACCCTCTACTTAAAATTTTAGTTTAGTTCATGCGTGGGTAACATATATCAATTTGATAATATTTATCAATTAATCCCACCTTTCCCAATGTCACAATGTTGTTTCCAAATCCGAAGACATCTCGCCACGTTCGAACCCGAAGACATCTTACGAAGTCGAAGACTTCATCTCCGAACCCGAAGACACCTTCTATCATTTTACTTGTTTAATCAATTGTTCACTTGGTTTTATTTATCCATGTCTCATTACATACATAAAGTATTCTTACCTTACTTAGTATTAATATTATATTTTTATATTGTTATTAATCTTATTTTATCTTATTATATCCAAAAAAAACAAGTCTTGACCCGTTTGACCCGACCCGAACCAAACTGACTCAACACTGAAAATGGCCTAGCGCCTAGGCGCTTGAAATAAGCCTGGGTTGAGCGCCTAGGCGCTCACCTGCAGAAGCAAAAATCCGATTTTTTCAACATTTTCAGTTTTTGACCCTTTTTGATTCAATCTTTCATAACTTGCTCATTTCATATCCAAATGAGTTCAAACCACTTCCATTATCTAATAAACTTACATATCTTCAATATGCGATATCTTGAACAATTTTTCAAAATATTTATTTAATCAAATTATTTACTTTTCCAAGCAAAGGTTCTCATGCTAGCTTGTCTTACCAATTATTTTGCTACGAGTTCGTTTTATGACCGAATTTGATGATTCAACTTGTGTTATGATCGTATTTCATATATGCTTAATATAACATTTTAGAATTACACATATCTCTTACATATGTTAATCACGATTATCAAATGTTCAAGCATACTAAGCTAGGTTTCATGCTCACATGCTTTTACGTGATTCATTTTAACTTAGATCACATACCAAGCCATATAAATCACATATTCTCCTTCCAATACTCATCATTATACTTTTATATCCATCATGATCACACAACACATAAACTTCCCACAATCAAGCATGCATTCTTACTAATATCTACACATACTAACTTAGCTTGCCAAAAATAAAGCTAGATTATGAATCTTACTTCTTGTAGGCTTTCTTCCTCTTGGCTAGGAACCTTAAGTAGTTCTCCACCTTTGCTTCTCCTTCTTGAACTCCTCTTGAACCACCAAAGTGCAAGAGTTCCTCTAGAATCCTTCTACTTCCCTCAATTTCTCTCTAGCTCTTATTATACTACTAACACTTATGAAATTTCAAGTAAATGAAGCAATGAACTAGGATGGGTTATATTTATAGGCAAGTTCTATGTATACAATACATGTACTAATACTTGGTATAATACTTGTATATGTACACCCAACTAGGTATTAACCATGGTTAAAAGGTGATTAGGTAAAAAGAATTACCAACTCCTTCACCAACTATGTCCTTCTTCATCATGAGCCCACATGGGATTGCTTGTAAGAATTTTTGCGCAACAAAAATCATCACTTAGGCTTAATAGGGCCAAAATTTCGGCCATGAGGGGTAGCATTCCATATGTTGCACTTTCATTCCATCATTTGTACCATGTGCTAGCTTATTGCTACCTTTACACATACATCTCTACACCTATATATATATATTCCTATATATATAAGTATACTTATCTTATATATGTATTTATATAATCCATATACATTGGGTTTGTCCAAATTAATATTTGAATTGGGCTAGGTACAAACACTTATACACATTGGGTTAAACATTAGTCTACCAATTCAAATTCTTGGGCTAAACTCCCAACTATGCAAGTATGTTACAATAATAATGTTGGGCTTGGATTTATCCTAGATCCAACACTTCATTAAGTTATCCATCAATTAATCTCATTAAGAATTTAATTACACCACAAAAGACTTTACACTTAAGCTTAATCAATCGTAACCAAGCTTATCAATATTATCAATAAATTTCTTAATCCTTTCAAACATGATTCAATTAAATTTTCATTTTCACCTTTCATGACCCACCAAAATATATATGTGTTTAAAATAAATATTCAAACACTTTTATTTCTAATTTATAAAAATCTCGGGTATTACATCCTCCCCCCTTATAAAAATTCCGTCCCGGAATTGCTACAAGGTTACACAAATAGATTGGGATAGTCCATCCTCATCTTATCTTCTAACTCCCATGTTGCCTCCTCGACATCATGGTTACGCCAAAGTACTTTTACAGAAGAAATGACTTTGTTCCTTAAAGTTTGCTCTTTCTTATCCAGAATTTGGACAGGAATTTCTTCATATGCTAAGTTCTTCTCCACCTGAATGGGTTCATAAGAAATCACGTGCTTGTAGTCTGGCTTGTACGGACGCAACACGGATATGTGAAAAACGTTATGGATACGCTCTAACTCGGGTGGTAGTGCAACTTTGTATGCTACTTCGCCCACTCGCTTGAGTACCTCGAACGGTCCTATGAATCTTGGACTCAGTTTCCCTTTCTTGCCGAAACGGATCTTTCCCTTCCATGGAGATACCTTCAAAATTACAAAACTACCGATTTCAAAATCGCGGTCTTGCCGATGCAAATCTGCATACTTTTTCTGGCGATCTTGAGCTGCCACAAGTCTAGCCCTTATTACTGTCACCACATCCGTGGTTTGTTGTACTAACTCTGGTCCGAGTATTCGTCGTTCACCGACTTCATCCCAACATAATGGCGTCCTGCACTTCCTTCCGTAAAGAGCTTCGTACGGTGGCATGCCGATACTCGCATGGTAACTATTATTATATGCAAATTTGACTAAGGGTAGGTGGTCGTCCCAATTTCCCTTGAAGTCCATCACGCAAGTTCTAAGCATGTCCTCTAGCGTTTGAATTGTCCGCTCACTCTGTCCATCTGTCTGAGGATGATAAGCTGTACTCATCCTCAACTGTGTTCCCATCCTCTCTTGTAAGCTTTTCCAAAACTTTGACGTGAAACGCGGGTCTCGGTCAGAAACAATCGATACCGGCACTCCATGTCTTGAAACAATTTCCTTTACGTACAGACTTGCTAACTGATTCAAACTGTAGCGGATCTTGATCGGTAGAAAATGTGCGGTCTTTGTAAGTCGATCCACGATAACCCAAATGGCATCCAAACCTTTCTGCGTGACCGAAAGTCCTACCACGAAATCCATCGTAATATGCTCCCATTTCCACTCTGGTATTTCTAACGGTTGAAGTAACCCACTCGGCCGCTGATGCTCTACTTTTACGCGTTGACAAGTCAAACATCTACCAACGCACTCTGCGACTTCCCGTTTCAAATTGGGCCACCAAAAATGTTGTTTCAAGTCTCGATACATCTTAGTGCCTCCCGGATGAACGGAATATGCCGTATTATGTGCCTCTTGTAGAATCTCTTCTCTTAACTCGGTTACCGCCGGTACCCACACTCTCTCTTCGAATCTTAAAATACCATCTTTATCTATTCGAAATTTTTCTTCCTCATTTTTCGCAATCCTCTTCCTGATCTTCTCACACTCTCCATCATTTTCCAGTGTTTCCTTTACTCTATCCAACAATGTCGGACGAGCTTCCATTGCAAATAACTTCTCTTCAGACCTCTCGGGTCCCTTTACTTATATTTCCAACTTCTCCATATCTCTTATTAACTCCTCCTGAGTTGTTAGTTGAAACAATTTCTCCCTTCCTTTCCTGCTCAGAGCGTCGGCAACTACGTTTGCCTTCCCCGGGTGATAAAGAATCTCACAGTCATAATCTTTGATTAGTTCTAACCACCTCCTCTGACGCATATTCAACTCCTTCTGTGTGAAGATATATTTTAGACTTTTGTGGTCCGTGTATATCTCACATTTCTCTCCGTACAAATAATGTCTCCAGATCTTTAACGCAAAAACTACTGCCGCTAACTCTAAATCATGGGTAGGGTATCGTTTTTCGTAATCCTTTAATTGCCGTGACGCATATGCAATGACCTTGCCATGCTGCATTAGCACACAACCCAGTCCTCTATGCGATGCATCACTATACACCACGAATCCTCCCGTATCATCTGGTAGGGATAATACAGGTGCTTCGCTTAATCTCTTCTTCAACTCTTGAAAACTCTCTTCACATATGTCGGTCCATACAAATTTCACTGTCTTCCTCGTCAGATTAGTCAACGGGGTCGCTATCTTAGAAAAATCTTGGATGAATCTTCGATAGTACCCTGCTAACCCTAGGAAACTCCTTACTTCCGTCGGTGTTTTCGGTTGTTCCCAACTACTTACTGCTTCAACCTTTTCGGGGTCTACTGAGATTCCATTCTCATCCACCACGTGGCCTAAGAATTGAACATTCTTCATCCAAAATTCGCATTTTGAAAACTTCGCATACATCTCCTCCCTTTGCAGTGCCTCTAAAACAATCTTCAGATGTTCGGCGTGTTCTTCCTCTGTTTTTGAGTAAATCAAAATGTCGTCGATGAAAACTACAACGAATTTATCCAAGTATGGCTTAAAAACTCGATTCATCAAGTCCATGAATGCTGCCGGAGCATTAGTTAAACCGAATGACATTACCAAAAACTCGTAATGTCCATAACGGGTTCGAAACGCAGTCTTTGGTATGTCCTCATCTCGCACTTTCAGTTGATGATATCCTGTTCGTAAGTCGATTTTTGAGAAACATTTTGCTCCTTTCAGTTGATCAAACAAGTCGTCTATCCTCGGTAATGGATATCGATTCTTGATCGTTACTCTGTTCAATTCTCGATAATCAATACAGAGCCTCATCGATCTGTCCTTTTTCTTCACGAATAACACTGGTGCTCCCCAAGGAGACACACTCGGTCGTATGTAACCCTTATCTAATAACTCTTGAAGTTGTATCATCAATTCCTTCATTTCTACTGGCGCCATACGATATGGAGCTTTCGAAATCGGTGCCGTTCCCGGTGCTAAGTCTATTACGAATTCAATTTCTCTGTCTGGCGGAAGACCAGGCAGATCGTCTGGAAACACGTCTTGAAATTCATTCACTACGGGTATATCTTTAATCTCTACTCCCTTTTTCTGAGTATTTATGATGTAAGCTAAATAACCTACACATCCTTTCCTTAACAACTTCTTGGCCTGCATCATCGTAACACAACATGATTGCTTAAGCGATGAGCTACCATGAAACACTACCTTAGACTTACTCGGAGTCTGAAGGTTCACACACTTATTCTGACAGTCAATTATCGCTGCATGGTTCTATAACCAATCCATTCCTAGTATTACGTCAAATTCTCCCAGTCTAATAGGAATCAAGTCTACGCTCAGTTCATGTTCTCTAATGTTTGCGCGACAATTTCGATAAACGTATTCTACAGGGATTATTTCCTTATTTGCAACCTCTATGTTCAAGGAATCTTCTAAACGTTCTCGGGGTGTACTAAATTTACTAGCGAATTCTTCAGATACAAAAGAACAGGTGGCACCCGAATCAAATAATACATAAGCATTTATATTATTGATTGGGATTATACCTGACACCACGTCCTTCGCAGCCACTGCGTCCTGGACAGTCATGTTAAAGGTTCGAGCGGTCGATCGGTTGGGTTGTGCAGGTCCACCAATCATTAACTTGCTCCCTCCTCCCTGGCCTCCGCCAGTTCCACTGCTTCCTTTCTTCGGGCAATCCTTGATCTGATGCTCTGTTGATCCACAAGCAAAACATCCTCGGATCTTCTTTGGCTTTGGGCAATTTGGCGAGATGTGCCCCTCTTGGCCGCAATTATAGCAAGTGGTCTTTCCTTTCCAGCATTCTCCCTGATGGTTTCTTCCACATTTATTGCAGGCTTCGTTCCTTTTCTTGAAGTTTCCCTGGTGACTCCCACCTTGGTTATTGTTTCGGTTGTTGATGTTGTGGTTGTTGTTGTTGTTTTCCCATTTCCTTTTTCCCGAATTACATCCTCCGCTGCTGCTTCCTCCACGATGCTCGCTACCAGTGTTCTTATTCTTCTTCTCCTTGTGATATAGACTTAAGGCCTCACTGCCACCTTCCGCAATGACTGCCTTCTCCAACAGAGTCGTAAAGGAATCAATCTGAAAGACTGATACCTTATTATACAACCACGGCTTCAACCCTTGCTCAAAACGTCTCGCCTTCCTCTCCTCATCCATAACTTGGTGTTCTGCAAACCGCGCTAGTTCATTGAACTTAGCTGCGTACTGCACCACTGTCATATCACCTTGTTTTAATTCTAGGAATTTTACTTCCATCCAACTCTTCATACTCTTCGGGAAATAGTTCTCGAAGAACAACGTAGTAAACCTCTCCCAAGTTATCGTTCCGTCCCCCGCTCTCTGCTGGTTAGTTTCCCACCAATAGTTTGCTTCGCCCCTCATCATGTATGTGGCAAATACAGTCTTCTGGTCTTCACCCACGTGTGCAATAGTGAAGGCCTTCTCGATCTCCTTGATCCAAGTTTGCGCAACTATCGGGTCAGTAGTTCCCGTGAACTCTGGGGGTCCTACACTCTTAAAGTCTTTGAAGGTTGTTACTGGGACAGTTCAGGGAACGGGTGGTATAGGTTCGTTTCTTCCCCTCAAAGCTTCTCCCAATAAATCTACCAGTCGCTGTATCGGATCTATTGGACCTCTCTCGTCGTTAACTGACTCTTCTGGAATAGGTATTCTACGTCTGGCCGGCATTTTCTGCATCACAAAATTTCATCTTATTATCCAACTATCATGTTCAGACATTTCTCAATTGAAAAGATCTAAAAGTGTACAACACGTTTCTGAAATAAGATCATTCATATTCATATGCCAAATGGTTACAATACATGCTCTTTTCTAGCATACTGCTATAAATGAAAGCATATACCCCCTAATATCACAAAAGACGGGGACAACACTAACTTACTACCCCTCTAATATTTTCCAAAAGTTCGGGGTTTACCACTATCTCACATCTTACACAAAAGACTGAGATTTCAACAATATTTTAACAACATATAATTTAGAATACTACACTACTAAACTTTTTCCTCTAGACTCAATCTAACATCCCACGCTCCATGGCGCTTGCATACTCCTTTTGTGTGATGTGTGCCACCATATCCCGACTTATGGTATGTCGGGTCTGTCCTTGCTCAGCGGGGTAGTGATTTACCCCATCGATCAATCTCTCCATGGCCGTGCGTAGAGCATAGCCCATCTTGTTCATCTTCCTCCTCTTGCATCGTACCTCATCTTCAAGATCACCTACTCTGTCATTAGAATCCTCCCACTTCTCCTCGAAGTGGATCCGATCCATCACTTCCATCTCTAACTGAGTTCGGAGAGCCTCCTTCTCCGCCTTCTCACTCAACGCCCTCTGTTCCAATTCTTCTAATTTCCCTGCCAACTCGACATTCCTTGCCACCGATCGGTGAAACAAGGCACCCATCTGGATCCCTGCCTCCTTACGGTGAGCAATTTCTACTTCCATCTCCTGCATTACTAGCTGCCTCTCAAGAGTCTCAGTTTCTAACTCTTCGACTCTACTCCCTAACTCCAAAATCCACTCCTCATACCCTCCTAGCATCCGATCCTCAAAGGTAGTCCCGTCGGAGTCCTCCATGGGCTCAGGTTTCTCTTCCACGGGTTCCTCCTCCATAGGCTCCTCCTCAGGATCAGATTCCTCCAGTAGAGGCACCATCTCCTCCTCCTCATCATCGTCATAAATAGGGGCAACAACCGATATAGGCTCCGCTATCAAGGGTGCCTCATAGACTACGTGGATATCACGCGGCTCTTCCTCTACTACTCGGCTAGGTCCTCCCATGTCAGTCATCCTACAATCACCAACATAAGACAAAACAAACAACAACTACATCAGAATGTTAAATAAACATAAGTTCATTGTATAGAATGAAGTTACATTTCATGACACCCTGAGTCTCTCAGGGAAAACTCTACATGAGTTTTATCCCTCTTCCTAACTTCTAAGTTTTCTTAAGTATTAGCATAAGGATTCTCGTTTCCTAAGTTTTATAACTATAGCTTTGATACCAACCTGTGACGCCCCCAAATTCTGACCACCACTTGGTCACCCGAATTCGGTTCGTCACGTTCTCAAGATATTACCATAATAACTAAAATCACTCATTCACAGCGAAAGATCTAATTTAGAATAATATACAATGATATATTATAATTATTCCCCCAAGTCTCGCAACCTACATTACTAAATAGATTACATAATAATATCGAATAAAGACTTATTACATAATCCTACTTAAGTTTAAACATAGTTTGCAAATAGTCTTATTACAACATGATAGATTTAAACATAAAAGGGACAAGCTAGTCAGTAGCCTTGCCCTTGCCCTTGTCTTTCCCAGAGACACCTCCCTGTTCCGCCTTAGCTGAAAGGTTTTAAATAAGCAAGGATGAGCACAAATTGCCCAGCAAGTAATATACAACAAGGGTGTAGGATATAATATCACAAGATTTGAAATATCGAAGGGTTATTTCTAAGATAGTTCAAAGTGTCAGGATAACATCATGAATAAGGGATATGACAATTCAATATAATTCAACAGATGTATATGAATTCAACGGCTAACAATGTATCCAACTGGATAATCACTTTATACTGAGCAGTCACTAAAGACCATTGAACTTTCACTAGAGTTGCCAATATTAAATTGATAACCAAAGATATCAAGTACTATAGATGATCAGTCTACAATACTTCACGTTATGCATAACACCACAATAATATTTATTCATGTGTTGGGGTTTCCAACAACATACACTCCCCTTACCAAAAGGGTTGTTCAACTCAGTTTTCAAGATTTCCGCACCAATCAATTGGTTTGGACAGTTTTATTATAAACATGCATATAGTCTAGCCGAATCAAATGGCATCGAATTTTTCACAATATTCAAGATCAATACTAAGTTTATCATGAATAATAGTTCTCACAAGGGTTTAAGCATATTAACTCATTTGCACGAGAAAGTAATATAACTTGTATTCAAAGAAATAAGTTTACGGTATTCGTCGAATAAAGAATGCAATTATACTTGCACAATAAGAGTAGGGTTCGGATACTTGCTCAATATAAAAGAGAGTAAGTTAGGGAACTTGCCTTAAGCGTTGATTACCACTTATAGCATAAAATCACCTCAACGAACTATATTATCCTATTTATGTATGTATAGGTACTCATTAGCCACACATCCTGACATAAATCTCAACATGCAATTATTACACATATATCTATCCATACACCTTAGAACTCATAGATGTATAATTCAGATTGTTCTTACTTTTAAAAACCTTAACAACATTTTAGCAAATTTAAGTCTCATATACTCATTTCATGTTTGTATACGTGAAACATTACTTGAGTTACGCATTCTATATTACGTCGTTCACACATACGTGCCAAGGAACTTTTAAATTAAGTTTATTCGGACGCAGCTAGTATAACCCTCTACTTAAAATTTTAGTTTAGTTCATGCGTGGGTAACATATATCAATTTGATAATATTTATCAATTAATCCCACCTTTCCCAATGTCACAATGTTGTTTCCAAATCCGAAGACATCCCGCCACATTCGAACCCGAAGACATCTTACGAAGTCGAAGACTTCATCTCCGAACCCGGAGACACCTTCTATCATTTTACTTGTTTAATCAATTGTTCACTTGGTTTTATTTATCCATGTCTCATTACATAAATAAAGTATTCTTACCTTACTTAGTATTAATATTATATTTTTATCTTGTTATTAATCTTATTTTATCTTATTATATCCAAAAAAAACAAGTCTTGACCCGTTTGACCCGACCCGAACCAAACTGACTCAACACTGAAAATGGCTTAGCGCCTAGGCGCTTGAAATAAGCCTGGGTTGAGCGCCTAGGCGCTCCCCTGCAGAAGCAAAAATCCGATTTTTTCAACATTTTCAGTTTTTGACCTTTTTTGATTCAATCTTTCATAACTTGCTCATTTCATATCCAAATGAGTTCAAACCACTTCCATTATCTCATAAACTTACATATCTTCAATATGCGATATCTTGAACAATTTTTCAAAATATTTATTTAATCAAATTATTTACTTTTCCAAGCAAAGGTTCTCATGCTAGCTTGTCTTACCAATTATTTTGCTACGAGTTCGTTTTATGACCGAATTTGATGATTCAACTTGTGTTATGATCGTATTTCATATATGCTTAATATAACATTTTAGAATTACACATATCTCTTACATATGTTAATCACGATTATCAAATGTTCAAGCATACTAAGCTAGGTTTCATGCTCACATGCTTTTACGTGATTCATTTTAACTTAGATCACATACCAAGCCATATAAATCACATATTCTCCTTCTAATACTCATCATTATACTTTTATATCCATCATGATCACACAACACATAAACTTCCCACAATCAAGCATGCATTCTTACTAATATCTACACATACTAACTTAGCTTGCCAAAAATAAAGCTAGATTATGAATCTTACTTCTTGTAGGCTTTCTTCCTCTTGGCTAGGAACCTTAAGTAGTTCTCCACCTTTGCTTCTCCTTCTTGAACTCCTCTTGAACCACCAAAGTGCAAGAGTTCCTCTAGAATCCTTCTACTTCCCTCAATTTCTCTCTAGCTCTTATTATACTACTAACACTTATGAAATTTCAAGTAAATGAAGCAATGAACTAGGATGGGTTATATTTATAGGCAAGTTCTATGTATACAATACATGTACTAATACTTGGTATAATACTTGTATATGTACACCCAACTAGGTATTAACCATGGTTAAAAGGTGATTAGGTAAAAAGAATTACCAACTCCTTCACCAACTATATCCTTCTTCATCATGAGCCCACATGGGATTGCTTGTAAGAATTTTTGTGCAACAAAAATCATCACTTAGGCTTAATAGGGCCAAAATTTCGGCCATGAGGGGTAGCATTCCATATGTTGCACTTTCATTCCATCATTTGTACCATGTGCTAGCTTATTGCTACCTTTACACATACATCTCTACACCTATATATATATATATTCCTATATATATAAGTATATTTATCTTATATATGTATTTATATAATCCATATACATTGGGTTTGTCCAAATTAATATTTGAATTGGGCTAGGTACAAACACTTATACACATTGGGTTAAACATTAGTCTACCAATTCAAATTCTTGGGCTAAACTCCCAACTATGCAAGTATGTTACAATAATAATGTTGGGCTTGGATTTATCCTAGATCCAACACTTCATTAAGTTATCCATCAATTAATCTCATTAAGAATTTAATTACACCACAAAAGACTTTACACTTAAGCTTAATCAATCGTAACCAAGCTTATCAATATTATCAATAAATTTCTTAATCCTTTCAAACATGATTCAATTAAATTTTTATTTTCACCTTTCATGACCCACCAAAATATATATGTGTTTAAAATAAATATTCAAACACTTTTATTTCTAATTTATAAAAATCTCGGGTATTACAAGGATACCTTGATTTCATTTCAGATTCTAACTCCCAAGTCATTTCCTCAACATCGTGGTTTCTCCACAAAACTTTGACTTGAGGTATAACCTTGGAGCGTAGAATATGTTCCTTCTTATCCAAGATTTGAACATGAACTTCTTCATACGTCAAATCTTTTGCTATTTCGTTCGGTTCTAACTCAATAATGTGGTTCGGGTCTTCCACATATTTACGTAACATGGAAATGTGAAAAACGTTATGAACACGAGACATACTTGGCGGTAAAGCGAGTCTATAAGCCACAGTTCCTACTAGATCGAGGATTAAAAATGGACCGATGAATCGAGGATTGAGCTTTCCTCTCTTTCCAAATCTCGTAACTCCTTTCCATGGAGCAACACATAAGAACACATGATCTCCTATATCAAATTCCACGTCCTTTCGATGAAGATCAGCATAACTCTTTTGTCGATCTTGTGAGGTTTTTATACGTTGTCGGATCGTTTGAATCTTTTCTGTAGTCATACGTACCAACTCCGGTCCCAACAACGTTGCTTCACCCACCTCATCCCAGCATACCGGAGAACGACATTTTCTTCCATACAATGCTTCGAATGGAGCCATGTCAATACTTACTCGATAACTGTTATTGTAGGAAAACTCCACCAATGGTAAGAATTTGTCCCAACTTCCCTTGAAGTCAAGGACACAGAGTCTTAATAAATCTTCTAGAGTTTGAATAATCCTCTCTGATTGTCCGTCCGTCTGAGGATGATATGCCGAACTATATCGTAAATCCGTGCCCATAGCTTTTTGTAAACTAACCCAAAATCGTGAAGTGAATCTTGGGTCTCGGTCAGAAACAATGGATACTGGCATACCATGCAGTCTTACAATCTCGTTTATGTACATACGAGCAAGACGTTCAAGTGTATAAGTTTCTCGTATCGATAAGAAATGAGCAGACTTGGTCAATCTATCAATAATGACCCAAATCACATCTATACCTTGAGAAACCTTAGGAAGACCGGTAACGAAATCCATGGTAATGTGCTCCCACTTCCATTCTGAAATTTTAAGTGGTTGCAATAGACCTTTTGGTACTTGATGCTCCGCTTTGACTCGTTGACAAGTTAGACACCTTCAGATAAACAGCGCTATCTCTCTCTTCATATTGCTCCACCAAAATGTATGACGAAGATCATGATACATTTTGGTACTTCCAGGATAGATTGCAAACGGTGTGTTGTGCGCCTCCATCATAATTTCATACTTTAAATCAGGGTTGCTAGGAACACAAAGTCTAGAGTTGACTCGAAGTATTCCTTCTTCATCGATTATTGCTTCCGACATAGCACCTTCTTGCACTTTCTTCCTCATACGCATCAGCTCGAGGTCTGTAGCTTGAGCAGCTTTAACTTTATCGATTAAAGTTGGTTCTACTCGTATATTTGCCATTATCACATGGGTCCCTGGAGTCTTTAACTCTATCTCCATCCTTTGCAAGTCACACAAAATGGGCCTTTGTGTTGACAATATCGCACTCGTACTTGCATATGATCTTCTACTCAATGCGTCAGCTACCACGTTCGCTTTTCCAGGATGGTATTGAATGGTATGATCATAATCTTTCAACAGTTTAAGCTAACGTCATTGTCGCATGTTGAGTTCCTTTTGAGTGAAGAAATATTTAAGGCTTTTATGATTCGTAAAGATCTCCACCTTCTCCCCATACAAGTAATGCCTCCAAATTTTAAGTGCAAAGACAACAGCTGCCAACTCTAGATCATGAGTAGGATAATTTCTCTCATATTCCTTGAGTTGTCTTGATGCATAGGCTATGACTTTTCCATGTTGCATGAGAACGCATCCCAACCCTTTGCTCGAAGCATCACTGTAGATGACAAATCCCTCCGAGCCAGATGGTATTGTTAGAACAGGTGCTGAAATGAGTCTCCTCTTGAGTTCTTGAAAACTCTTCTCACATTCTTCGCTTCAACCGAACTTTGTATCTTTCTGAGTCACCTGAGTTAATGGAGTAGTGATTCGAGAAAATCCTTCCACGAATCTCCGATAATAACCAGCTAAACCAAGAAAGCTACGTACTTCGTTCACTGATTTAGGTTGCTCCCAGCTTTGAATAGCTTCAATCTTTGTCGGGTCAACAGATATTCCACGACTTGATACTACGTGCCCAAGGAATGCTACCTCCTCCAGCCAGAACTTGCATTTCTTCAACTTGGCATAAAGCTTATATTCACGAAGCTTTTGGAGTACCAGCCCCAAGTGTTGCTCATGATCTTTTTTGGCTTTTGGAATAAATAAGGATGTCATCAATAAAGACGACCACAAAGTGATCCAAATATTCCTTGAATACCCGTTCATCATATCCATGAAAGTAGCAGGAGCATTAGTCAATCCAAAGGACATGACTAGGAATTCATAATGCCCGTACCGAGTTCTGAAAGTCGTCTTTGGAATATCCTCAGTTCTAACCTTCAGCTGATGATATCCAGAATGAAGATCGATCTTTGAAAAGAATTGTGCTCCTTGCAACTGGTCAAACTGGTCATCAATACGTGGTAATGGGTACCTATTTTTGATGGTGACATGATTCAACTCCCGATAATCAATACAAAGTCGCATACTTCCATCTTTCTTCTTCACGAATAGCACAGGAGCACCCCAAGAAGAAGTACTAGGACGAATAAAGCCAATGTCTAACAATTCCTGCAGTTGGATCTTTAACTCCTGAAGTTCAATAGGAGCCATTTGATATGGGGCTTTGGAAATAGGTTTTGTACTGGGTTCAAGGTCGATACAAAATTCAATTTCACGCTCTGGGGGTAGGCCAGGAAGTTCTTCAGGGAATACGTCAGGGAATTTATTAATAATAGAAATATCATTGAAAACTGACGTATTTTTGTTTAGATCCGTGACATGAGCTAAGAAAGCTTGACATCCGTTTTTCAATAAATGAATAGCTTTATGGCTTGAGATGACACTGATTGATTTTAATGGTTTGGTTGCTTGAATTCGCATAATAGGTCGATTAGGAATATGAAAGCTAACAACCTTACGAAAACAATCAATTTTTGCATGATGAGTAGTTAACCAATCAATCCCTAGAATCACGTCAAATGCAAGTATTTTTAATGAAATCAGATCGACAGGTAATGTGTGGGTACCAACTTGAACCAAACAAGACTTATAAACCGTGGATGTAATGAAGGTTTCTCCCAATGGAGTTTGAACAGATAAGTCAAAGTCTAATTTCTCCGGAGTCAAATTTAATCGATGAGCGCAAGTAGGAGAAATAAAAGAATGGGTAGAACATGTATCAAATAATGTATAGACTTCGTTAGAGTTTATGATAAGCTTACCCGTGATGACCTCATTCGGGTTCCTTACTTTCTGGGAGGTCACAACAAACTCTCTCCCTTGCACTGCCGGTTTTGACTTTTCTGGGACGGCCTTTGGTGCCTCCATCCTGGCTAAACTTGTTTTTGGTAAACGACAAAATTGAGTTAAATGACCTTCTCTTCCATAATTATAGCATGCTTTAGACGGCATCGCGCAGTTTGGACTGATGTGCCCCTCCCCTCCGCATTTGAAACATATGATAGGTGGTCGTTCTCCTTCCTTAACAACGGGTGCTGGTGCTGACATCTTTCCATCATTGTTGAATCTCCTCTTCTTGAAATGACCATTCTTATTGTTTTGGCCCTAATTACCACCGAAGTGGTTACCATTTCTGGCATGTTGATTCCCTCCACGCTTGTTGTCACCGCTTCGATGGCTGCTCTCGCTGGTATTATCATTTTGCCGACTGCTCTCTTTTGGTTGCGTTGACTCGTTATCACGCTCCACTAACTGAGCCCTATTCACAATATCTGAATACAAACATAGTCTATGAGAAATAAGATGTTGACGTATCTCAGGTTTCAAACCTCGCAAAAACATTCGCGTCATTCGCTCTTCATTATCCACCAAGTGGGACGCAAACTGGGACAACTCGGCAAATTTAGCCTCATACTGCGACACGGTCATATTATTCTGCTCCAATTTGATGAACTCCACCTCCTTCATGTGACGAACACTTTCGGGAAAGTATTTGTCATTGAACAACTCTTGGAACTTCTCCCAAGACATCTTCAGTGCGGCAGGTTGAGTACGCTTAATCGATTCCCACCAGTAATCTGCCTCTCCTCGAAACATAAAGGCGGCAAAGGGATCCTTTTGCTCCTAGGAGCATCCCAAGACATCAAATATCTTGATGATATGCTTTATCCATGTTTCCGCTATAAGTGGTTTTGGCTCTCCCTTAAACTCTGGTGGTCCCAGCTCCTTGAACTGTTTAGCGGTGACCGTTCGAGAGTTTTCAGTGTTTCCACCTATATTTTGGACAGGAGCCGCTCTCGCCTGCTATTGCATGAACTGCATAAAGCTTCTGAACATTCCATCATTCATCATCTGGTCAGTGTTGTTGTTTGCATGAGGATTGTCACCTTCCTGATGCACATTATCCTGATTATTGATATGTGGTGAATCAACAGTCGCATGTGCTCCATTGCTATTCTCAACATTCTCAGATGCCATTTTCAGATACTGTCACAAAACAAAAGTTAATTGATATGCCATATATTATCCTTATATTATGACCGACCAATTAAATACCATGTAAATAAATTTAGGTAGGTCATACTAGCGAAGGAATTCCCCGTCTCTCCCCTCCTAGTTCTATTCTTAAATCTTAGCCAGGGATCATATCCCTAAGCTTTGATACCAACTGTGACGACCCAAAAATTAGGTATACATCACCCATCTTGGGTCGTCAGATACATGGTAAAGAATACAAATATAACTTACTAATACAACTGTCGTGTACAATACGACAAAACATAACTGTGAGAACTATACAAACTTAAAAGGAGTCCTCATTACAATTATTGTCACACTATTTAATAGAATAGTGAGAACTACTAGTACTATCATCTGGTCCATCACTCCGTTCCCCGACTTCCTGAAGAGAACAGTGAAAGAAAGGGTGAGCTCAACTAGCCCAGTAAGAAATATTTTGACTAAGATAATGCAAAATAAATTATCATTAGCCTTCAACAGTATTAAAGTGATAAAATATAATGAACATCAAGTTTAACTACAGCGGAACAAGCAATCCATTAAAAGAGTCAAGTAGAGAATAAAATATACTATCTTCTATGATTTAAAAGGTTTTCCAACACTGTTATCCCTTGGACTCAGCTTAATAAAATAATTCACATCATCGAATCACCCCTGCACTACGGCCAAGGATATTCGTGTATTCATTAATGGTCATGATCATGCCAACAACTGTCCATCAATGCACTACGGGCCAATGAGAACTTTTACCACATCATTTGTAACATTACGGTCATGATTATACCGAATAATCCCTGGTCATAATCACACCAAGTCCATCTATGCACTACAGGCCACAGATGACTTTCAACATTTTATAAACATGAGGATGATGACAATGATATAAGAATTCAATAAAACAAGTTCAAGAATTAATTTATCCAAGAATTAACAACGTCCAAATTGTCAACATGATACTGCTTTGTAGAGTAAAATTCAAGAATGCTTAGAAGAATATTTTCATGAAAAGATACTGGATGAAACGCAATTATCAAGGATATTCCATAAATTTCATGGAGTACAGAAGTCAAAACTTAACCAACTGAGTATAATAAAGAATGGAATAACAAAAGAAATCACCATGCATACGATAGACCGCACAGACAGGTTATTCCAACAGAATAATAAATAATGGAACCAGGTCCGGCGTAAAACGCACAGACAGGATATTGTAACAGAATAATAATAAAGACGGAACCAGGTCCGGTGTAAAACACACAGACAGGATGTTCCAACATAATAATAATAAAGACGGAACCAGGTCCGGTGTAAAACACACAGACAGGATGTTCCAACAGAATAATAATAAAGACGAAACCTAGTCCGGTGTAAAACACACAGACAGGATGTTCCAACAGAATAATAATAAAGACGGAACCAGGTCCGGTGTAAAACACACAGACAGGATGTTCCAACAGAATAATAATAAAAACGGAACCAGGTCCAGTGTAAAACACACAGACAGGATGTTCCAACAGAATAACAGAAAAATGTCACCAAGTATAGGGTAGACCGCGTATACAGGTTATTCCAACACAATAATAAAAAATGAAACAACAACAGTTCTCTTCATGAATAAGAAAGAATAACACCCCTTACCGTTTTAAAGAAAAACTAAAATAAGGAAGTAGTTAAGTAGCATAATACTTTTCTTCTCTCTCTCTATAGTTTCTCTATCTAGAGTTCAGTTTATTCGTAAGAAATAATGAAGGAATGAGCTGCTATTTATAGAAAAATAGAATGCATAGTAACTAATCCATTAACGGTCCAGATTGATTACTTTAATCTGACGGTCCATATTTAAAGAAAAATCTTTTAAATAAAATATAATATATTCTATTTATAGAATAACTTTAATAAAGTATTCTGTTTTATATAAAAAGATGTTTTCGTTTTATTACGTTAATAATACGAATAAAATAAAACTTCATTATCGCTAAATAATTCATATTATTAACTGACAATAATTGAATCAAACTGAGTGACTTCTCACATAAGCATTAATAATCAATACCGTGTGTTACTATGCAACCACACGTATTACTGTACTTTTACTACCGAGTTGTTCAACAGTATCAATGGTAAAACTTTCGCCGTTATTTTTAATAACATATTTTTGTCGTTTTCTCAATCCGACAATAATTCTATTGTGGGGTCCACCAATGATTGTGCCGTTGTACGAATATTCCCTGTTAAAATGAATATTCCCCGACCAATCGAATATTATATAACAACTTGGGTACTTTGCAAAATTATAAATATTATCCACAACTATAACATTATATCAAATTAACTCCATAATATTCAAAAATGATATTTATATAAAATTCATCTTTATTTATAAAAGTTGGGGTCTTACACCAATCCTGCCAGTTTTCCCCCCTTCTGATCTAGAGATGAGCGAGGATGACGATGCTCCACCCGAGGCTTAGGCTCATCAGGGAAGTCCTCTGTTTAATTTTGTTTTATCTCTCGCATGAGGACATTGCTCTAGATAAGTTTGGGGGTAGTTGTTTAATGTTATTTTTATTTGCATGAGTAAACTGTGATTGTTAATAGCTTGTGGATGTTTTAATTTTTATAAATGTTGCATTTAAGATTGCATGTAATTCCAACTTTTGATAGTGAGTATATTTGAAGGCCAATGATGAACTTAAAATTGCATGAACAAGTCTAGTAAGGATTGTTGAGTCAGTAACATGATGTTCTTGACATGATTTGAATCTCTATCTGTTTGGCATTGATATTTCAAGGATAACACATTTGGAAAGATGACCATGCTAGCCATGATAGTTTAAATGGATAGATAATAGAGGTCTAAAGGATGAATGCTAGTGAAATAAAAGAGCAAGTTAAATAGTTAGTGAAGCCTGAATTTAGATATGAACTCAAGTTTGGGGAAAAAATATATGGAGTATATAAGCTATAAAAAAAATAGCGTGGCGTGCTTGTCGAGTTTTGTGGCCTTTGTTACTTGAGCAAGTAAGCCCGAGAGGACTGTCTCTACACCTAGCGCCTTAAGGTCTTAATGGCTTGGGAGTCGTTGGTCAAAAACTCGTTAAGGTAGCATTGAAAAGCCTAAGGAAAAAAGACAATGCATAGTCATGAGAGAAAATAATAATAATAATAATAATAAAGCGGGAAAAGTGCAAAATGCCCCCGTCTAAAAAAATAAAATTAAATAATAAGCATAAGTATTTCATGTTGACCCCTGAATTTTGGTGATTGTTTAATGTTAGTTGAATCTAGTTTATTTGATGAACTCTTGAGTAGAACTATATGAAACTTTTTATGAACTTTATTATCTTTCATCTTTTTGCTTTTCATTGGTTAGCATGGTTGTTGAACACACACTCACAATATCAGTAATAACAGATTTGGATTGATTGATTGTTGGGATATTGTTGATCTGTTTTAACATGAGGTATTAGCATGTTTTTGTGATTTTTCTGAGGCCTATGGATATTCGTCAAATATTGAATTGCTGGAATTAAGGTCATTTAGTTAGTTTGCATTTGCATGATGTTTAGTTACTCGTGTTGGTTGTGTTTTGTTGCTTGAGGACACGCAACGATTTAAGTTTGGGGGTATTTAATGATTGGGTAATATACCCATGAATTAGATATACTAGAGTTTAGATTTGTGTATTTTTGAGTCGTTTAGTATCGTGTTTATTGTGTTTTTGTGTTGTTTTGCAGTTGTGCGGCATTTGGAAGCTGTTGGGCTGAAAAGGGCAAGAGAACCAGCTACTGCACCCTAGCGCTGGGGCGCTGCTCCAAGAGTTAAAGCTAGCGCCAGGGCACTAGTTTTCGGCTGGCTCTGACTTGGACCGCGCGCGTGGAACAAGCGTGGACATTGCTTTTGACTATTAGTTTGACTTTGTTTTAGCAGTTTATGGGAAGTCTATTTGGACTAGGATTTGTGGAATTGGGCAAGTAAATATATATTGATTCTTTTTATTGAATTGAAGGGGGATTTCGACAAAATTGGGGATTGATCAAGGAGGAAGAGGAGATCTGAAGGCTTGAAACTTGGAGTTCTTCTTCTTCTTTATTATTTTAAATTGTGTAACTCATTAAGGATAATTTATCAATTGTTTGTGGTTTTTATTTCCGTCATGAACTAATTCCTTTTATTAAGATTACAATGGAACCTTTTATGGTTATGAATTGATTATTTAATTTATTATAATTATTTATGTTGAAGTGAATTGTTCATCATGCCTTGTATTTATTGATTAATTATCTGGCCAATAATTACCGTGTTACTCTAGAAGGAATCGAGAGAGGAATTCTAGAGTTAGAACTGGGCAGGGTGACATGTGACTTAGTTATTTGCACAGTGAATAATTAGGCTTGTGAATAGAATGAGAATATCTATTTGCCGCATGTAACATAAAAGGAATTGGGTTTGTAACGAGTTTAATTCAATTATTTTGCATAGAGATATAACAAAAATTAATCTGGGTTAAATAGAAGGCAATTGATCACTCGAGAGAGGGCTTTTGGCATTTGAGAATTCCTGTTAACAATTCAGTACATATAATAAGTGGGATAATTGGATAAGTGATTTAATAATCATAATTGGGGAAATTGGAGTCTTAATTGTCAATTATCTGCATTCGAACAATTCTTGATTTGTTCTTTGTTTTCTTTTAGAATAATTTCTTGCTTTATTAAACTTAGTTTTCTTAGTTTTAAGAATCACAATTTTTGGTTGTTTAAATAAAATTGAATTGATACAGTACTAGTAGTTGGAGTTTATTAATTGGAATTCTCTGAGGGATCGACACTCTAATTTATCACTATATTACTTGTTGATCGTGTATACTTGCACGTTTGCTTTGATTGTGAAATCGACCAACATTAGTCATGGATACAGTCACCAAAAATATTATATCATGCTCATTTACATCTGAAATCAATCATGTATATCAACCACTAAGTTCAGAACTTGTAAAACATAAGTTTCCACAAGATTTATTTTCAAAACATGAAGTTCTTGTTAAAGATCTTCTACTAATTTATGTTGAACACTTCCTAACTCATAATGAAACCTTATAACACATGTTATACCTCTTTTACAGGTGTACATAAGTCCTAAAACCAAATTAGCAACCACTTATCATAACAGAACTCAGCAACTGGTTCTGAGGTACGGCGCAGCTGCGCTGCACCCCAGCATAAATAGGGCGCAGCTGCGCCACATCGAAGTCAAAAGCAGTAAACATACTCTATTTTGCAGAGTGTTACCCAACTTCATTTTCCTTGATTCAAACATGTTCCAAACCATTACTAAAGTGTTCATAAATGTAAGTAAACTTCCTAAACACCTTATAACATATTAATTCATATTAATTATCACATGAATTCAAGAAATTTCAAGAATTAAACAAGACCCATCTCAAGAACATAAGTAGAAATTATACCTTCTTGAGCTTAAATTGGACTCCTCACATACTAAGTATGCTTATACAATGTCTCAACCACTTAGAACTCCCAAACTCAGATAATTACAAACATCAAAAGCTGAAAATCAAGCTTCTATTTATAAAGGAAATTTGGACTGGACTATAGCATTGCACAAGATTGGAGTCCATAGTGTAATGGGAAGAAATAAAGGCTACTTGAGAGTTATTTAACAACTCAGTACCAGCCACCTAGCTAGCCATGATCACATATGCTTAGCCATTTGGAATTTACGTAACTTAGCTTCTAAGTTACTGTTCATGTACCTTTGTGCCACTCAATTTGTGACAAGTGAAAAAACTCAGCAACTTATTATTCTAAGGCTTAGTTTGGTTCTTTTAATCCCCATAATGTAATATTAAGGTACAATTGTTACCATAATAGGAATTTAAAGATAATTTTATACTCACATCATATAATCCATGTACATTAAATTCATGTAATAAAATATCACAGTCAGATATCATTGTCCGAGTAGTTTCATAATTATTTCTACTCGTATAACCACATTATAATATTATCTACTAATAATGTTTATTTAAACATTTAATCTCCTTTCCAGTTTCTAGAATACACAGGTATTTAATCATTTTTGTATTACCACTCCATATGATTTGACTGTACCACTTGGTACCTTATATCATTAGTCCCAATTAAACATCACACTTCACGTATTCTTACACTGTAGGCATTATATATTACTACTGTTCACATTTTCCATATTACTCATAGTAATATTATTTAATGATTATACACACATTAATATTTTAATTGGGCTAAATATCATTTAGTTAGGTACTTTCAACCCACACAATAATTAATTAGTATTAATCATTTCTTTTCAATAATTATTATGCATTCCTCTAATTAATAAAATATAATATTCTATAATATCGTTTAATTAACTAATATTTAATCCGGCGTAATTAATTAAATCTTTATTCAAGTCATATTTTGCTAACCAAATGAACACTTAATCACCATTCATGACCTTATAAGAGTTATTAGTATGCATGGCTTGCAATCACATTTCATAAAATGACTTAGAGTTTTCTACAGACCGGCGCAGCTGCGCTGGTCATAGGCTTGGAAATGGCACAGCTGCGCCATACCAAAATCAGAGACAAACAATTTCTGCATCAGCAGAACTGAAACTTACGCTTCTAAATGCTTTACACATCCTCCTTAAATGTTAACTCGTCTAACATCAATGCCCTCTTTGATACCACATCATCGGTTACTATTTTCCTTAACAATTTAAGGATCACACTTCAAGTTTTAAAACTCTATTTCTCTGATTAGTTTAACCAACTATACATATCCTTTACGGTTTCATATCACCTATAACACAAAACTCGAATGTAACACATATATAAATTCCTTTCATCTTCGCTTCTTGTCGTATATTGAATTACATAATAATTCTCTAACCACCTTAAAGGTATATCGATTTTCTAATTTCGTCAACAACGTACATATATACAAGTCTAAACCTAGCACGCATCGAGTCCTTAATAGTATTTAATATAGTACACTGAGTGGTTTCCCACAAACAACCAACAAATTAGTTTTCGTCTTGTCTACACTATTTTCACAGTGAGTTAGATCGGTTACTAATTCGTACATACCTCCGCTCTCTGAAGGAATCGTTTAGCCCAGCTCGTATACATCCACCATTAAAGAGTACGGTTGCACTGCCTTAGGCTTGATACTTACTCGTACAAATACTCAAGAAATTGGTGATTATCAAAGATATTTAATGTCACCAACTTACTGTTATAAAATAATTTCACATAAATTATTTAACATTAATAGATAAATTTTATCCATCTTCATATTAATTCATCTCTACAACTTATAACAAATATATAATAATGATATAAATTTATTAAACACAACATCACTTATTACATCGCTCATATTACCCTATGTAACACAACACCACATAACTCGTAACACACACACACACACACATACACACACACACACACACACACACACACACACACATATATATATATATATATATATATATATATATATTCTTGTTCAAACCCATCTCATGCTTTAAGAATTTTATATACTAAATTCTTATTATAATATTTTTTGAAAATTCGAGTTCTTACAGAAATAACTAAGTCGGGCACCACATGGGTTAAGGGACCAAAAAGGTGGCACAATCTTCCTCCGTAAAGACTTGAGCGGTTATGGAAAGATATGGTATGCATTCTTGTGTGCAAAGTTTTTCCCGTCCATGCATACCACTGAGGTGATGAGGGAGAAAGTGCTTCTGCTGTATGCAATTGTGCAAGACTTTCATATCGATGTGGGTGCCATTATTAACTTCTTTATATGACGATGCCTACGATGACCATTTTTCAGTAGCCTACCGCACCCATCACTCATGTATGGGTTTTGCAGGCAGGCAGACATTAGATGATCCGGAGATAAGCCTACCCAGCAGCCGCTCCAGCTTTTGGACTCTCGTATGATTGCACACTACACGGTATGGCCTAGGGGGGAGTCAAACCTAAGAGGTGTCAGTTTTATATTCCCACCGGCTTTGGAGGAGGAGGAAGAGGTTGAAGACACATGAAGATGACGAGTTTCAAGCCGATGAGATGACAGGAGAGCAGGAGATTGTAGAAAGTCAAAGGATGGGCAGATTTATGTTTCGTAACCAATTTTGCAGTCTCCAGCGTCTGGTGGACAAAAGGGACAAAGAAACCAATCGACAGATGAAGAGACAGGAGGCCAGGAAGGACCACATGTTCAATGCAATGAACAAGTCCTTTTCCTCACTAAATACAGCCTTACAGACCCTGAATCCAGCCGTAGTCGACCAGTTTCCACACCAGCAGCCAGAGCCCATGCCACAATTTCCACCTTCTGATTCTGGCAATGAAGAACGCCGAGTTTTTGAGTCATGACCGCCATCACCACCATCACCTCAACCTTAAATAATTGCAGGGAAGTCCTCTTATACTTATTGTTATATTTTTACAATGAGGACATTGTAATTATTAAGTTTTGGGGAGTTAGCTTAGTTTAGTTTAGTGTTATTGCATGTTTAATTTAGTTTGTTATATTTTTGCATATGTTGTCATGTTTAGTTTTAGGTTCATTATATGGCATTCATGTAGTATAATTACATAATAGTTTGCATAGTAGTGTAGTATTGTTAATAGTTTTTATTAATTTCTATTTCGGTTATTTTTATTCCATATTGTAAATATATATATATATATATATATATATATATATATATATATATATATATATATATCAAAAAAAATTAGTTAAGTATTGTGTTATCTTGCATGAGTCCAGCTGTTAGATAGTACAGTCTATTTTGGCCAATGATGACACTGGAATTGAGTAGACAAGTATAGTACTGACTATTAGAACTTTGATGTGATTTTCTATTATGAATTGAATCTTTTCCTGTTTGAAACTAGTATAATAGGGTTAGCATAGTAATAACAACTATGTTGATTGATTAAGTTCAAATTGATACATAATGGACCTCTAAAGGATAATGCTAGTTTGAATTAAAGAATGACAAGGATATGCAGTGAAGGCTAAAGTTAAGAAAGAACCTAAGTTTGGGGAAAAATTTGGTGTATATAAGCTTTATCATTAAAAATGATAAAAAAAGGGAATAAACACCGTGGCATGCTTGTCTAGTTTTGTGGCATTTGTTACTTGAGTAAGTAAGCCCGAGGGGATTGTCTTTACACCTAGCGATCTAAGGTCTTAATAGTTTGGGAGTCGTTGGTCGAAAGCTCGTTAAGGTAGCACTAAAAAGCCTAAGGGAATAAGACATTGCACTACCATTAGTATAAAAAAGAAGAAGAATAAAACGGGAAACAAGAGCAAAAAGCCCCTGTAGATGAAAAATAAAGCATAAGTACCCTATTTTGACCGTCGGTATTGGTAGTTGTTTGATTTTAGTTGGATCATGACTATTTTTGAAATTCTTAAGTTCGCACTATATGATGCATTTAAAGAGACCTGTTATGTGTTAAATTTGAGTCTGTATCAGTTAACATGGTTGTTGAGCACACACGCACTATATCAGTGATAACAGTTTACGATTTGAAGATTGATTAAGAACTTACTAATTTGTTTTGATATGCGGTATTATCATGTTTACTTGATTTCTCTAAGGTCGGTTGACTAGATTTGTTTCTATCAATACTGCTGGATTCGTAGACATGTAGATTAGTTGCATTCCATTGCATTGCATTGCATAACATTCTTGTTTTGTTGTGTACTCGAGGACTAGCACATGTTAAAGTTTGGGGGAGTTTGATGAGTGGGTTTTATACCTACGAATCAGCCTTAAATTCGAGCTTAAACTATGTTAATCTTGTATACTTATTTTTGTTTTTACTTGTTTATGTTTGTTTTATGTTTAGGTGGCATGGAGTAGTATTGGTGGAATAAAGGTGGCGTTGTGATAGGATGTGGCAACAAAATGAGCAAAATTGTGGATATGCAGAACTACTCCTCGCCGGGGCGGACATTATACAAGGAAAACCCCCGCCAGGGCGGGGGCGGGGGCGGGGGTACGGGGGAAGAACAAGAGGTTTGGTTCAATTAGAGTTTTGCAGCAGCGTGAAGGAAACAAGTTGGCATGGCTTAGGACTTCGTTTCACGTCAGTTTATGGACTAAGTACATGTCTTGTGCTGGGAATAACATAGGCAACAAGAGAGAGATAACAACATAATTCAATTAACAATCTTGAGCCATTATTGGAGTGAAGGACATTAGAGGAAAGAATTGAAGGCCAGAGTCACGAAGATTACAAAGTGGAACAAAGAAGAAGGGTGATTTTGTATTTATTCTACTTCTTTAATTCAGTTATTGTAAATGGGATGATGGATTCTTTTATGATTTCAATTTTTATTTCATTTATGATGAACTAATTTACTTTTTAGGCTTATGATGGATCTTTATTATTGAAGGATGATTGTCATACCTTGAAATCAGTTTAATAATCTATCAATTCAGTTTATCTATTGTGACTTGTTCTTGATTTACGAATTGCTTGATCACCAATTTTGTGCAAATTTGTATGGATTCGAGAGATGATGTATGAATCTAGACTTAGTCACTATAGCATGTGTTCTTGAATTCTGTTTTTGAATGGAATCTTGATGAATGTTGGGATAGAGATATACCTAGCATCGCATGTAATCGGGTACAGAAATTGAATTTAAACCTTATTTGATTTTAATTCATATAAAGATATAGTGAGTTAGTTGATTAGGGTATTTAGCTTAATTCCATCTAATTTGTGGATTTAAGTTAATATGGTGTTAGCGCATCGAGATATGGCTAATGCTACATAAGTGTTCTTGATTAATAAACTGAGATAGTGTATTGAACTGGATTAAGGTGTGATAATTTGAGTGAGACTTAAAGGGAAGTTGTAAGTCTAATTCTCTAATATTTGCTTGAAATTACGATTTTTAAGTTATGTTGATTGATTGGTATTTTTAGTTTCTTAGTTATAATTATTGATTTGGGTAGTTTAATAAATTTTGGATTAATATAAATTTGGTACTTGTTATAGTTAATTTCTTACTATTCTTTGTGGAAACGATACTCAACTTATCACTGAATTACTTGTTGATCACGTGCATTTGCGTGCTGAGCATAATTAGAATTTACACCAATAGACATTCATATTCATTCAATGTAAAGACGTCATTTCACACACATGCACAAAGAAGGGAATCAAAAATATTGAAATACTTAAGACCTATACTGCCCCTAATAGAGTCACCACCTGTCGACGCTGGAAAAATTTCCAATTTCTGGAGTGGTTCTCTTCCCTTTATGTTTTCTATATTTGTGATTTGTTTGATCTGAAATGTGAGATTTTTAGGAAAAGACCGACATATAATGTCGACGATTTGAAAAGATTGATTTTAATTGGTCCGAATTAAACAGATCCGCCAGTTGGTAGGAGTTAAAATGGTTGTACCAACTCAACCGAGTTTTGAAAGGTTTTGCAATATGGCCCAATTATTGGACTCTATTTAATTGGTATTGGAAACCGAGATTTATAGAATTTTGTAACGCCACGAAATTCGGTCAATCTTCAAACCAGAATTCCATACGTCACGAGTACTTCACATTCATATATACATAATTACATTATATAAATATAATAATATACCTATTTGAATCCTAGGTTCTATTACCTTACAATCTTTCTTTCGTACATATGACAACCCGAGAATTTAGACGATTAATAAAATCTTAACTGATTGAATAAAGGTTGAATAATAAGACCTAGACTGGAAATAGGTATGGATTTAAAATTTTTGTGAAGGACTTATATGGCATTGTGTATTGTGATTATATGTGCGTAAGGTATGTGGTTAAGGGTTTAGTATGAATCAGATAAGTGCAACATTGGTAAACCCTATTGTTATATTAAGAATTTCAATGTTAAGTTAACAAATCCTAACGATCGGTTAGAAACCCTAATTCCAGCTTTAGAAATCCTAATTTTAGTTTTGAGAATCTTAAACCCTAATCAGGAATTTCTAAACCCTAATTTGGAAACCATAATGTTATGTATTAAAACTCTAAGGGTTAAAAGTTATGTGATAATGTGAAATGACCAAATTACCCTTCAAATTGTATGGAGAATTACCAAAATACCCTTAATAGGTGCTAAATTACCAAAATGACCTTTTACTTAACTTTTAAGTAAAAGATATTGCTAAATCTTGTGACTCATCAATCCAAGATATGCCATGTGCTCTAAATCTCTCCAATCGGCCAAAATTGGCCGCCTAGCATCATTTATGGCCATGTAAATCAAAAGTTAGAAGATTAAAGTAAGAAAATATCTCACTTTATTTTCTAACTTAGCCAACTTATTCTCTCTCTCTAATTTTTGAAATATTGAGAGGAACTCTGTCAAAAATAAAGCCAAGAACAACCCTTAGCTAGCCAAGATCAGATTCAAGGGACAGAAATCAAAGATTGAGCGTTAAAGGTATAAACCCTATCTTAAGCTAGATCCTTATGATTTCTACAAACTATGTGATTTGATGTTTACAAATAATTTATATGATGTTATTTAGTGATCTATGATGATACATCATGGATCCATAACATCTAAGTTCATGAAAATAAGAATTTTAGAAAACAGTCAAGAACCCTAAAATGAGGTCTGACAGTCAAATGTTAGAGGCTCTAGATCTTAATTTGTTTGATGTTAGGATGGCTAAGTGTATCATTGATATAGTATACCATGAGGAGAGTACATTGGAAGTGGAATCAAGCCCATAGCAGTTCTAGATCACAAGTTATTCATGGTCAAACATGGTTGACCAGTCACATAAACTGGGTTTTGGAAAACCCAGAAATGTCTGACAAGATTTTTTAGGCCTTAGATCTTGCAATTATTAAGTTGTTAGGCCGTGAGAGTGTATAACTTTTATACTCTGACATATGGACTACCAAACCATGACCCTAGAACACCTAAATCATCAACAGGATCAAAGATATTCATGGTCAATGTTAGTTGATTTCACAATCAACAATTTCGTGCAAGCATACACTGTCAACAAGTAATAAAGTGGTAAAGTAAAGTGTCGTACCCACAAGGAATTCTAATTAACAAATTTCAACTACTAGTATTTTATCAATTCAATTTTATTTAAACAACCGTAATTTGTGATTTTCTAATTAAGAAAACTACAGTTAACTAATTAAAATTGTCGTACTCTAGAAATTAATTCAAATAATAAAATGTTAAGACTATAATATCCCCAATTATGAAATACAAATCAACTATCCAGTTTCTTCAGTTGTTACTTCACCCGAATCGTTAACAGGAGTTCTAGTTGTTTAAAAGCCCTTTTCCAAGTGGTCAGATAACATTCATTTAATTCAATTAATTCTGCAATATCCCTATACAAAATAATAGATTTAAATTTATTAAGTTCCAATTCCCAATTGTTACATGTAGTGAAAAGAAATATTCCTATTCAATCCACAACCCTAATTATTTATCTTATGGAAATAATTAAACATACATGTTATCACATTCAGTTCTAACCCTAGATTTCATCTCTCGAATCCATCCAGTATAACACATTAATTATTGGCCAAATAATTAATCAATAAACACAAAACATGATAAACAATTCAATTTGACTTAAATAACTTGATTAAAATGAATAATCAATTCATAGACATAAAAGGTTAAATTTGTAGCCTTAATGAAAAAGTTAGTTCATACTGGAAAATAAAACTAGAAATCCCGTAAAGATCATCTTAATAGAATTACAAAACTGAAAAATAGAGAAGAAGAAGAAAACTCTAAAATAAGTCCTCCAATCTTCAATCTTCCACTTGAATTCTATATCACGATTCTCTGTTGTTCTCTAATTAGTCTCCAGCTCTCCTCCTCTTTTTTGTCACACGTCTCCTCTCTTAAAAACTCTCTTTCTTTTCCAATTCCCACTTCCAATCAACTTCTTCTGCTTAGCAGCCTCCCCGATCAATTCCTATTGCATCCCAGTGCCCCGACGCTAGGTTTAGTACTGAAAGCAGTGCCCCGGCGCTAGCCACATTCAAACAATTTATGATTTTGCCATTAATAAAGTTGAAATTTTCGATTTAACCCTGCCTTTGCCTCATCCTGCAAAATAATAAAGAAATAAATAAAAAATATCATACTAAGCTTAAAAACCACACTAATTCAAGCCTAATTATATCCAATTCATGGGTATATTACCAACTCATAAAATACCCCCAAACTTGAGTTATTGCTTGTCCCCAAGCAATATCTATAACTAATAAAATGAATGTAATTACTAATGAACGACTTAAACATGATGCAACATAAATATCTCAAACTAGCCTCAAAGATCCTTAAATTCAACTCAAATGAATGTGTAGACACTCAAAATTTTACATTCCTGTTACTAACCTTGCAGGAGGGCAAAATCATCTTTAAGAGATAACCCTGGAAGTCAAATCAGCTCAATCTCGGAGACAACCCCGGGATACTCAGTTTGCTGTTCTGGAGACAACCCCGAGATACTCATTTGCAGTTTTGGAGACAATCATGGTAAATTCAGTTCCAACCTCGGAGATAACCCCGAGGGATGCAGTTCCAGTTCTAGAGATAACCCCGGAGAAGTTAGTTCCAACCCAGGAGACAGCCCCGAGGCACTTAGTTCCAACCCCAGAGACAACCCCGGGAGGTCAGGCAACCTCAGAGACAACACTGAGGACATTCAACACCTACAACAGCCTAATCTCAGAGATAACCCTGAGCAACGACTGTTACATCTATGCAAAGCCAGAGATAACCCCGGTGAGAGGTAAAATCATCATTTTCCACCTTGATACTACATTCACGCCATCTCAACAACATTTTAAACCCACATTTCATACAGAAGTGTTGCACAAGAACCATAGCTCAAAATCCCGAGTGGCTACTACACAGGACATCACACCGGATATAATTTAAAAACTTGAATATCTGGTCATGGACCCATCTTCACGGCTTCGTACAACCTCTTATCCCATATCATTGTGTAGCATTTTGGAAAGGTATAGCACGCCTCAATCAGATGTCCGGATTGAAAGTTATTAAGGTTTGAACGGATAATGCGTTGCATGAGTGCATATACTTCGAGACGGCAGGACCCACATAGTCCGGGGCAACCTGGGCAGCCGCATGTAGTGTGACGAACGAGAATTTTATAAATTAATTTTTAATATTTTTTGAATTAAATAAATATTTTTGATGATTTAATTATTGGATTAAATAATTAATTGATGCAGTTGTGGTAGATTAATTTAATTATATGTGTTATATTTATTAAATTAATGTGGAGAAATTTATTATTCAAAGCATGTAATTATGTGAGCTTATTGAATTAAATGAATTATTTAATTAAGCATGATGTTATTTTAATTAAGTTAATTATTAATTAGATATTTAATAATTTGACATTTTTTATTAATGAGAAAATTAATTATGTGACTATGTGAATTAACGAGAAATTATTATATGTTATTTAAAGTAAAATAAATAAAATATTGGATTTATTTTATAAGGAGTGTGACATTTTCAAACTGTGTTATAAATGTTTTATTAAAATAATGAGAAGACTTATTCAGGTTGCTAACCAAACGAGGCCTTATGAGGAGTTGGATGCAGTTACCACTATTGGGGTAACTGACCTCCATCACGCGCATCTGTTCCCTGAATTATATTACGTATTATTTACTCCTTCATTATTACTAAGTCTAAGATATAATCAGAGAGAAAGCTAGAGTGATTTCTAGAGAATTTGTGAGAAACTCAGTGAGTGAAGAAAGCATCTAAGTCAACAAATATATACCTTATACTCTGGGTAATCTCTCTTTCCCAATTTCTTCTTCACATCTTTTAGCTTTCTTATATATGGGTTTCATAGTTTTTGTTTTAAACCTCTGTAATTGGGTTAGGAGTAATGATTATGAGTTATATATGTGTTATGTTACATCAAATTGTGTTTAATTACATATATGTTGTAAACCATAACATCAAATTCATGAAAACATGTCGTATTATTGCTGACTTGTTATTTCAAAATATACAGAGTTTGGGTTTTGTCCTTATGGCCTTATACGTGAAATTTTATGTAGTGATCGTATATTGTCCCTAAATTTTACACTCCTATATTATTATGCATGTTGATACGAAGAGACCAAGCCTTAAACGAACGGATTTGGTGTTATAATGAATTCATAGTGTTAAATTTATGATTCTGTTCATTAACTTCAAGAACATCAAGAACAGTCCAATTTTACATGATTTAATCTGTTATTAAGTGTTTAGATGGGTTAAAATCACTCTATAGAGGTTGGGTAATGATTATATGTGAATATTAACATGTGGGTATGTTAAATTAGTGAGTTTAATGACCATGAAATGTGTAATTTGCCGAACTCTGTGTTCTTCGCGAACTGGAAAATAGAATCTGGAGTCTCGCACCGCGGCGCCAACTCTAGAACTGAGATCCCGCGCCGCAGCGCCACCGCACCGCAGCGCTAAGACTCGAGCCACGGCGCCACAGCGCCACAGCGTCAAGTGTTCGGCTGCAGCGCCACCGCGCCGCAGCGCGACGATCACGTGTATCAGTGGCGCCGCAGCGCCACTCTCCAAAAAAATCAGAAATGAGATTTTTAAAATATTAAAGTCTAACAAGTGTTAGTGAATTGATGTAATGAACATGCAAATATGATAGAAGAACAATGTGATGATAAAAATAATTGTTTAAACATGTAAATAACATAATTACATGTGATTTAAATTATTGAATTCATAACTAGATTATTATTCATGAAGTACAAATTATGTGATAATGAGATAAATTGACTAAGTATAGTTGATAATTAAAGTAGACAACGAGAATGAGTTTATGTTGATTAATTAATTTACAATTAACTGGTATTGTGTATATGTATGGTATGTAGGATTTAATTCAAAGAATGTGCTTAGCTAAAGTATAATCTACGCGCGAGGCAAGTTTTCTAAACTTAAACTCTTAAATTTGAGCAAGTTTCCTAACCCTACTTGTCATTATTGTTCAAGCTTATTATTTACCTTGAATAAACTATCGTTACTATTATTCAATTTCAAATGATTTATTAAAGATTGATTATCTTTTCAAAGTATGATTTAGTTATACAATATTTGTTCTATTATATACTTCTTCAGATTATTATTCAAACTGAATATCATTATTGTTGAACCTTATTAGACTAGTAAAACCTTAATGATTCAACTAGTCCATAGTTGATGAGCGTTCTAAACTTCAGAACCCTTGATGAATTATCCAAACCAAACTTCCTTTGGTGCGGACTCGAATGTCAAACTGAGATGAACAACCCTAAATAGGGGATTATGTACGCTTAGCGTTAAGATATTGTGCACAGTATGGTACTAAGGGCTGATCCCCCTAAGTACGAGAAGAAGGTCCATAGTCTTATGACTGTTAAAGGTTTCAAGTAAAACCCTTGTTAACCTAGGACATAGTTCAAGGTCTTATGACCCTCAGAATTCTTTTGATTCTTGTTATTCACTCTTGATTCAAAAGTTGAGCTTTTATTCAGATGTCTTTGATTTACTCGCATGTTATTATGCTGTTATTTTATTTTTATACTTGTGGGCATTTGTGCTCACTCTTGCTTAATAATAACATTGCAGTTAAGAACGAAAGAGCTGACGAACCTTCCACTAGTAAGGGCAAGGGCAAAGTTAGCAAATGATGGAGACTTGTTATTTGATATGACTTGTTATTTTATATGATGTATTTGTTTAAGACTTAAGTTAAAGATGTTGTTTAAGACTTATTTATTTATAATTTCGCACAGATGTTTAAGGTTAGTTTAACCTGGGATTGTATTATTATTCAGATGTTGTAACCCTTAAGGGAAAGATTTTATTTCTATTTAATGCATGGTTGCATTTATTATGGGTAGATAGAAAGATGATATTTGTATCGTGAACACCAAATCCTGTGGAAATGGAAGTACCAGATTTGGGGGTGTCACAGGTTGGTATCAGAGCTGTAGGTTATGAACCTTAGGTGGGGGAACAACCTTAGGTAATAGCCTTATAGAAAGAAGATAGTAAAGGAAAACTCTTATCGAGTTTTAAGAAATGAATTTTTGGTTATTCATTGAAGATAATAAAATACATTATGTATTTATGTGTTAATTTATGTGCTCGTTAGTACGACTTAGTAACTAAAACTTAAAATTTTGTCGTCAGGATGACGAATGTTGGAGAAGCTAGTCAAGCTGGGGAGGAAGAACCCCGATTACTTATAGTACCTACAGAGGAGGAGCCCCGAGACATACATGTTGTTAGGGAACAGTTAGTTCAGAGGGAGTCATCTCCATTGATCACCGTTGTTGGTCAGGAGCATGAGCCCGAGACTGATCCTGAGGAGGATCCTGAGGAGGAGTTTGTTGAGGAAGAGGAAGAAGAGGAGTTACCACGGTACACCGTTGATGCAGAGATGTATGACACGTTATATGATCGTAACATAGAATTACAAGACGAGGTTCAGGATTTGACTGAGCGAGCCACTGTTCAGCAGTCTACTTTAGAGGAGAATGAGAGGGAGATTTCGACTCTTCACACACGATTGGGAAATGTAGAATGGGATTTGATCCATGAGAAGGATCAAACCGAAGATAAGACCGAGGAGATAGAGAAGCTGAAAAAGGAACTGAAAGAAACCTCCGGAAGACTGAAAATAGCAGAGGAAGGATGGGTAAGAGAATCACGTCGAGCTGATCGTGCAGAAGATGATAGTCGTGCAAATAAGGCAAAGCTTGAAGAGACATACTCCACACTTAATCATGCAATGGATGAGGCTCAGGAACGAGTTTTGAGATACCCCATCCAGTTCGAAGGACTTCCATCGTATATGCTGGATCGCAAAACGATGTCTCGTATCATGAACGAGGAGCGTGGCAAGGCTATTGAACACCTTGATAGACAGGAGTAGAATCCGTTTAATTATGTGAAAGACTTAATTAGTTTTATATGTAAATTCTGATGTGTTTGTGAACGAAGGAATATGTTAATATTTTAAATCCTGTGGATACTTTATTCCAGGATAGTTGATGTAAATAGCAGTTATGCTATAGTTTGATGTTAAAACTTTGAGTTGAATTAAATATATTAAGTTGTTTGAGATGATGTGTTAAATTGTTGAGTAATGCCTTAACTATTTAGAGAAATAAATAAAGTTCTAATAAGCGTTTATTTTATCAGAAATATGCCGCCAAGGAGAAGACAACAGCGTCAACCGGCTCAGGAAGAGTCAACCAATAATAACAATAACGCCAACGCTAATCCTGTTCAGCAGTTGGTGAACTTACTGACGGGAGCAATGAACAATCAACCTCAAGCTCCACCAAACACAACGTTTAAAGACTTCAAGGCTGTGGGACCGCCAGAGTTCAAAGGTTCCAGGAACCCAATCGAGACTCAAACGTGGGTCATGGAAATGGAGAAAGTATTCGACGTTGTTAGGGTTAGAGAAGACCAGAAGACCGCTTTCGCAACGTTTATGCTGAAGTCTGAGGCTAGCTACTGGTGGCAAGCAAACAAAGTGCAAGGAGGTGAAGGTGTAATTATGTGGGAGAGATTTAAAAAAATGTTTTTTTTGAAATGTACTTCCCAACTAGTTCGCAGAATCAGATGAAAATTCAATTTCTGGAACTGAAGCAAGGAAACATGAGCATACCTGAATACGCGGCTAAATTCGATCAGTTGGCAAGGTTTGCCCCGTACCAAGTACACACTGACGAAAGAAAGGCCAGAAGATTTGAACAAGGACTAAAGCCTTGGGTTTACAGTAAGGTGTCAATGTTTCAGATAAACACATTTGCCGAAGTACTGGAAAAGGCCATCCTCGCTGAAGGTGGAAGCGATGCGGTGACCAAGTACAATCAAGAGCAGAAGAAGAAGAAGAGTGAACGTGAAGGAAATAACAAGACTGGTGGAAATAACACTGGGGGTAGTCATAATCAGAAGAGAAAGTGGACGGATAACTCGTCAGCTGGAAGTCATCAAGGAGGGCAGAAGAAGAAAATTGAAGCATGCTCAAACTGTGGAAAAAGCTCATCTGGGAGTTTGCATGAAGGGGAAGCGAGTGTGCTACAATTGTGGTCAGGAAGGCCACATAGCACCAAATAGTCCAAACCCAAAGAAGGGTGCTTGTTTTAACTGTGGTTCTAAGGATCATCTAGCAAGAGATTGCCCCAAGAAGGGATCAAGAGGAGCAGTGCAAGGAGGTAACCGTGGAAATAGCAGTGGAAATACCTTAACCATTACCGGACCACCTGTAACAAACCGACCGACCGCTAGAACTTTCAATATGACAGTGCAGGACGCAATCCAGTCTCATGAGGTGGTGTCAGGTATCATTCCGATCAATGAAATTAATGTTTATGTTTTATTTGATTCGGGTGCTACTTGTTCCTTTATTTTCGAAGACTTTGCTAATAGCTTAGATTTGTTTATGGATGAGTTGGATTATCCCATGAATATAGAAATTGCGAATAGAGAGATAATTCATGTTAAGTACGTGTATAAGAACTGTAGGGTGGTTATTAAGGGTAATATCATGAACGTAAATCTTATCACTATTCGGCTTGGGGAATTTGATGTTATTTTGGGTATGAATTGGTTATCCAATTATGGGGCGGTAATTGACTGCCAGAAGAAGCGTATTAACCTTATGACTCCGTCAAAGGTTGTGTTTTATGGTAGCAAGTCGCCTAAACAAGCGAGTTGTCTGACGATGATGCAAGCCAGGAGGTTGTTAAGACAAGGCTGTGTAGGATACTTAGCTTACATAGTCGACAGTCGAAAAGAAAATTTGAAGGTAGAAGAGATACCTATTATGAGAGACTTCGTCGATGTATTTCTAGATGATTTGCCAGGACTTCCACCAGATAGAGAGGTAAATTTCGTGATCGATTTGGCGCCCGGAACCACTCCAATATCGAAGGCAGCATACCGAATGGCACCAGTAGAGATGAAAGAACTGATGGTCCAACTACAAGAATTACTGGACAAAAAGTATATTCAACCGAGCGTATCGCCATGGGGAGCGCCGGTGTTGTTTGTGAAAAAGAAGGACGGATCGATGCGGCTCTGCATTGACTACAGAGAATTGAACAAGGTCACGATTAAGAATAGATATCCATTGCCAAGAATTGACGATCTGTTTGATCAATTAAAGGGAGCAAGATACTTTTCCAAGATAGACCTGAGGAGTGGTTATCACCAACTGAAGGTGAGACCAGAGGATGTACCGAAGACAGCGTTCAGAACGCGATACGGTCACTACGAATTTTTAGTAATGTTGTTTGGTCTAACGAATGCTCCTGCAGCATTTATGGAACTAATGAATGGTGTGTTCAAGCCATTTTTAGACAAATTCATGGTGGTATTTATAGACGACATTCTGGTATATTCCAAAACCAAAGAAGAACACGAAGAATATTTGAGATTAACGTTGGAAGTATTAAGAAGGGAGAAGTTGTACGCTAAATTTTTGAAATACGAATTCTTGATCAAGCGAGTACAATTTCTTGGTCACATGATCGATAAAAATAGAATTTTGGTAGAACCATGCAAAGTAGAAGCCGTGATTAACTGGGAACAGCCGAGAACGCCGTCAGAAGTAAGAAGTTTTCTTAGATTGGCGGGATATTATAGAAGATTCATTCAAGATTTTTCCAAGATCGTAACTCCATTAACGAATTTAACTCGAAAAGCTGTGAAATTTGTTTGGACGGAGAAGTGTGAGGAGAGCTTTCAAGAATTAAAGAAGAGGTTGAGTGTGGCACCTGTGTTATCTCTTGCGGATGATACAGGTAATTTTGTTATTTTTAGTGATGCGTCGCATAAAGGACTTGGCTGTGTGCTAATGCAAAATGATAAAGTCATCGCGTATGCATCACGACAGTTGAAGGATTACGAGAAGGGATACCCGACCCATGATTTGGAGTTAGCTGCAGTTGTTTTTGCTTTAAAAATTTGGAGGCACTATCTCTACTGGGAGAAGTGTGAGATATATACGGACCACAAGAGTCTGAAATATATTTTCACATAGAAGGATTTGAATATGCGTCAAAGAAGATGGTTAGAATTAATTAAGGATTACGACTGTGAGATTTTATACCATCCAGGTAAAGCGAATGTAGTTGCCGATGCCTTAAGTAGAAAGGGTCGTGAGAAATTGATGATGTTAACTGCTCAAGATGGGCTAATTGTGGAAATGGAGAAATTGGAATTAGAAGTGAAATATCCAATGGAGATTGATGAGAAGTTATTTCATATGCAATCTGGTACAACTCTACTGGATAAAGTGAAGGAGGCTCAGCTTCAAGATGATGATTGCAAAAAGGTGGCAAAGAAGATATCTGAAGGAACCGAACCGAGATTTAAGATGGATAAGGAAGGAATACTGAGATTTGAGAGTAGAATTTGGGTACCGCCAGTAAAAGAGATTAAGGAAGATATTTTAAGCGAGGCTTATAGTTCACGATATTCGATTCACCCTGGTAGTACCAAGATGTACCAAGATCTTAGACAATATTTTTGGTGGCCGAATTTGAAACGTGATGTTGCAGAATGTGTTGCCAAGTGTCTGACCTGTCAGAAGGTAAAAGCCGAATATCAGAGACCAAGTGGATTACTTCAACCGTTGGAAATCCCAGAATGGAAATGGGAACATATTACAATGGATTTCGTGGTTGGCCTTCCGACGATTCAGAAAGGCTACGATGCAGTATGGGTTATCGTTGACCGACTGACAAAATCTGCACACTTCCTTCTGATCAAAATAAGATTCAACTTAGATCAGTTGGCCAGGCTATATATAAAAGAGATTGTTTCGAGGTACGGAGTTCCGGTATCAATTGTTTCAGATAGGGATCCGCGCTTCACATCAAATTTCTGGAAACGTCTTCAAGAATGTATGGGTACGCAATTACAAATGAGTACAGCTTACCACCCTCAAACAGACAGACAGAGTGAGAGAACGATTCAGACATTAGAAGATATGCTAAGAGCCTGTGTGATGGACTTAAAAGGAAATTGGGATGATCACCTACCATTAGTAGAGTTCGGCTACAACAACAATTACCACGCTAGTATTGGCATGCCGCCTTATGAAGCTTTATACGGCAGAAAGTGCAGAACTCCGCTTTACTAGGATGAAGTTGGTGAGAGACAATTGCTAGGGCCAGAATTGGTACAGCAGACAGCAGAAATAGTCAAAGTGATCCGAGCATGACTGGTAGCGGCTCAAGATCGACAGAAGAAATACGCTGACCAACATCGTAAAAATATCGAGTTTGAATCAGGTAGTTACGTTTTCTTGAAGGTCTCTCCCTGGAAAGGAAAGATCAGATTCGGAAAGAAAGGGAAATTGAGCCCAAGATTCATTGGACCCTTTGAAGTACTGAAAAGAATCAGAGAAGTTGCGTATGAGGTAGCCTTACCTCCAGCACTCGAGAATATCCATAACGTCTTCCATGTTTCTGTGTTACGACCCTACAAGCCTGATTACAAGCATATAATCGAATACGAACCCCTACATTTTGAGAAAGACGTATCTTACGATGAAATTCCTGTCCAAATTGTCGACCAAAAAGAACAAGTTCTGAAAAATAAAGTTATACCTTCAGTTAAGGTAATTTAGAGAAATCACAACGCTGAAGAAGCTACGTGGGAACTGGAAGAGAATATGATGAAGAATTACCCTCATTTATTTACTTAATTATTTGTAAGCGATTCTGGGGACAGAATCTTTGTAAGGGGGGTGAATGTAACAGGTCAAAATTTATTGAGCCGTGATTCCGGGGACATAATCCTTTTAAGGGGGGGAATATGTGACGAACGAGAATTTTGTAAATTAATTTTTAATATTTATTGAATTAAATAAATATTTTTCGATGATTTAATTATTGGATTAAATAATTAATTGATGCAGTTGTGGTAGATTAATTTAATTATATGTGTTATATTTATTAAATTAATGTGGAGAAATTTATTATTCAAAGCATGTAATTATGTGAGCTTATTGAATTAAATGAATTATTTAATTAAGCATGATGTTATTTTAATTAAGTTAATTATTAATTAGAGATTTAATAATTTGACATTTATTATTAATGAGAAAATTAATTATGTGACTATGTGAATTAACGAGAAATTATTATATGTTATTTAAAGTAAAATAAATAAAATATTGGATTTATTTTATAAGGAGTGTGACATTTTCAAACTGTGTTATAAATGTTTTATTAAAATAATGAGAAGACTTATTCAGGTTGCTAACCAAACGAGGCCTTATGAGGAGTTGGATGCAGTTACCACTATTGGGGTAACTGACCTCCATCACGCGCATCTGTTCCCTGAATTATATTACGTATTATTTACTCCTTCATTATTACTAAGTCTAAGATATAATCAGAGAGAAAGCTAGAGTGATTTCTAGAGAATTTGTGAGAAACTCAGTGAGTGAAGAAAGCATCTAAGTCTACAAATATATACCTTATACTCTGGGTAATCTCTCCTTCCCAATTTCTTCTTCACGTCTTTTAGCTTTCTTATATATGGGTTTCATAGTTTTTGTTTTAAACCTCTGTAATTGGGTTAGGAGTAATGATTATGAGTTATATATGTGTTATGTTACATCAAATTGTGTTTAATTACATATATGTTGTAAACCATAACATCAAATTCATAAAAACATGTCGTATTATTGATGACTTGTTATTTCAAAATATACAGAGATTGGGTTTTGGCCTTATGGCCTTATACGTGAAATTTTATGTAGTGATCGTATATTGTCCCTAAATTTTACACTCCTATATTATTATGCATGTTGATACGAAGAGACCAAGCCTTAAACGAACGGATTCGGTGTTATAATGAATTCATAGTGTTAAATTTATGATTTTGTTCTTTAACTTCAAGAACATCAAGAACAGTCCAATTTTACATGATTTAATCTGTTATTAAGTGTTTAGATGGGTTAAAATCACTCTATAGAGGTTGGGTAATGATTATATGTGAATATTAACATGTGGGTATGTTAAATTAGTGAGTTTAATGACCATGAAATGTGTAATTCGCCGAACTCTGTGTTCTTCGCGAACTAGAAAATAGAATCTGGAGTCTCGCACCGCGGCGCCAACTCTAGAACTGAGATCCCGCGCCGCAGTGCCACCGCACCGCAGCGCCAAGACTCTAGCCACGGCGCCACAGCGCCACAACGTCAAGTGTTCGGCTGCAGCGCCACCGCGCCGTAGCGCGACGATCACGTGTATCAGTGGTGCCGCAACGCCACTCTCCCAAAAATTCAGAAATGAGATTTTTAAAATATTAAAGTCTAACAAGTGTTAGTGAATTGATGTAATGAACATGCAAATATGATAGAAGAATAATGTGATTTAAATTATTGAATTCATAACTAGATTATTATTCATGAAGTACAAATTATGTGATAATGAGATAAATTGACTAAGTATAGTCGATAATTAAAGTAGACAACGAGAATGAGTTTATGTTGATTAATTAATTTATAATTAACTGGTATTGTGTATATGTATGGTATGTAGGATTTAATTCAAAGAACGTGCTTAGCTAAAGTATAATCTACGCGCGAGGCAAGTTTCCTAAACTTAAACTCTTAAATTTGAGTTAGTTCCCTAACCCTACTTGTCATTATTGTTCAAGCTTATTATTTACCTTGAATATACTATCGTTACTATTATTCAAGTTCAAATGATTTATTAAAGATTGATTATCTTTTCAAAGTATGATTTAGTTATACAATAATTATTCTATTGTATACTTCTTGAGATTATTATTCAAACTGAATATCATTATTGTTGAACTTTATTAGACTAGTGAAATCTTAATGATTCAACTAGTCCATAGTTGATGAGCGTTCTAAATTTTAGAACCCTTGATGAATTATCCAAACCAAACTTCCTTTGGTGCGGACTCGAATGTCAAACTGAGATGAACAACCCTGTATAGGGGATTATTTACGCTTAGCGTTAAGATATTGTGCACAGTATGGTACTAAGGGATGATCCCCCTAAGTACGAGAAGAAGGTCCATAGTCTTATGACTGTTAAAGGTTTCAAGTAAAACCCTTGTTAACCTAGGACATAGTTCAAGGTCTTATAACCCTCAGAATTCTTTTGATTCTTGTTATGCACTCTTGATTCAAAAGTTGAGCTTTTATTCAGATGTCTTTGATTTATTCGCATGCTATTATACTGTTATTTCATTTTTATACTTGTGGGCATTTGTGCTCACTCTTGCTTAATAATAACATTGTAGTTAAGAACGAAAGAGCTGATGAACCTTCCGCTAGTAAGGGCAAGGGCAAAGTTAGCAAATGATGGAGACTTGTTATTTTATATGACTTGTTATTTTATATGATGTATTTGTTTAAGACTTAACTTAAAGATGTTGTTTAAGACTTATTTATTTATAATTTTACACAGATGTTTAAGGTTAGTTTAACCTCGAATTGTATTATTATTCAAATGTTGTAACCCTTAAGGGAAAGATTTTATTTCTATTTAATGCATGGTTGCATTTATTATGGGTAGATAGAAAGATGATATTTGTATCATGAACACCAAATCATGTGGAAATGGAAGTACCAGATTTGGGGGTGTCACATGTAGACCCGCGACCATCAGCTATATAAATAGAGGCCTTGGGTTGCTCATTTTTAGAAGAAAAAGAGCGAGGAAACCTTGCCCATTTCACTTTGTACACACTTCTATAGTGCTCCAAATTGAGTGCTTCCTTTTTCTAAACGCTTGTGAGCTCATGTTTTACAACATACTGAAATTTAATATGTGGAAACCGAGTTTTTAGGAGTCAAAAGCTATCTGAAGTCTTCTTAGCATCCAACTGTAAGATATTTCAGATTTTTAAGCTTTTTCTCACTTCTATACATATATATCCACTCACGTTGAGAACCGCGTCGTGTGGGTATGCCTGGATCGTTGATCTGTGACTTTTTATTGCTTTTATATATATATATATATATATATATATATATATATATATATATATATATATATATATATCTCTTATTATCGAACTATATTTCGATTGAGCCTGAATATAATATTCGGAGCGTTTACTGCTTTTATATATATAAATACTTATATATATCTCTTTTCATCAAACTTTGTTTGATTGAGCTTGGATATACATCCGGAGCGTTTACTGCTTTTGTATATATATAATTACTTATACTTATATATATATATATATATATATATATATATATATATATATATATATATATATATATATATATATATATATATACATTTCAAGTCCTGAATAGTGTTAATCGAATTCTAAATACGCTCACACGCAAGTACATGTGGTCAACAAGTAATACAGTGATAAGTTAAGTATCGTTCCCACAAAGAATAGTAAGAAATTAAACCTATCAATTACCAGTTTTATATTAACCCAATTTTATTAAACTATCCAACTCAATGATTATAAATAAGAAAAACTAAGAAACTGAAAATACCAATAAATCAACACAACTTAAAAGTAGTAACTTCAAGTAAATAATGGAGAATTAGGCTTACAACTTCACTTTAAGTCTCACTCCGATTATCACACCTTAATCCAATTCAATTTACTATCTCAGTTTATTAATTAAGAACACTCGTGTAGAATTAGCCGTCTCTCGATGCACTAACACCGTATTAACTTAAATCCACAAATTTGATAGAATTAAGCCAAACACCCTAATAAACTAATTCACTATATCTCTATGTGAATTAAAATCAAATAAGGTTTAAATTCAAGTTCTTTACCCGATTACATGCGATGCTAGGTATATCTCTATCCTAACATTCATCAAGATTCTATTCAAACACATAATTCAAGAACACATGTTGACGTGACTAAGTCTAGATTCATACATCATCTCTCGAATCCATACAAATCCACACAGAATGGTGATTAAGCAATTTGTAAATTAAAGCACAAATCTTAATAAATAAACTGAATTGATAGATTATTAAACTGAAATCAAGGCTACATAATCATTGTTCAACCATAAAAATCCATTGCAAGCCTAATAAGTAACTTAGTACATCATGAATGAAATAAAAACTGAAATAATAAAAGAATCCATCATCCCAATTACAATAATTGAATTAAATAAGTAAAATAGATACAAAACCACCCTTCTTCTTCGCTCTAACTTGAAGTCTTCGTGATTCTGACCTTCAATTCTTTCCTCCAATGTTCTTCACTCAAATTAGGTCTCTTGCTTGTTAATTGATTGATTGTAGTGATATCCATGTGTTGTATGATGTTATATTCAGTACAAATCATGTAATTAGCTCTTAAACTGACGCCTATCAAAGTCCCAAGCCATGCCAACTTGCTCCCCTTTACGCTACTGCAGAACTCCAATTGAAGTAGAACACTTCTTTCTCTTTCCTATACCCCCGCCCCGGCGGGGGTTTTCTTTGCATTTTTGCCCGCCCCAGCGGGGGGTAGTTCTGCAGCTGCACTTTTTGCTCATTTTAATGCAACTTCCTGTCAGAAATCTACCTTTATACCACTGTGAAGACCCCGAATTCAGGTACTTGAAACTCGAACTCAGTGCTTCACGATACCATTTCTAATACTAATAATAATAACAATAATATAGATTATCAAATTTAATTTACATATTATCAGAGTTTTAAATCCCAAGTACGAAACCTTCAAACATTCGTTTCATTACATGATAATTAATATATATCATCATTACCCCTAATATAGTCTAGTTATTACAAAGGATAGCCTTATCATTCATTCAGCGACCTTCCCTTTCCCTTTGTTCTTAGAAGAGCCTCCAGGTTGTTCACCTTTAGCTAAAAACATTTAAATTTAAGCAAGGATGAGCATTTGAGTGCTCAGCAAGTAATAGCAACAGTAATAGTTAGCTGAACGAATTAAATATTTTCTTTGATCGATACTTCTACAACGAATCAACAGTTGTAAAGTAAACTGAACCGATAATAAACAACATATCATTTCGATTTCAAATTTTTGAAACTACGTACTGACTATAAATAAGGATCAGTTGACAAACTATGAACATTATTTTCTATTTTTGAAAAGGTTAAATAGAACTTCATCTGTAAACCGTCATTACTTACGGGCACGGGGGGTGATCAGCCCGTTATGCTCTGTATTGATCAATACTACATTAAAGGACGATATTTTCGTCCAGCATTCCCGCCTTAGGCGCATAAAAGTTTCCCATATTTGGGATGTTCATACCAGTCTTGAATCCAAACCAAAACAATTTAGTTGGATAAAGTTTTATCTTGTTCAACAACAACTTTAAATATATGTCTAGCTGGATCAAATAGCTTAGACGACTTTTAATTCAACTTATACATACTGAACACCGATAAGTATGTATCAACATGTGATAAAATATAATGATTATCCAAGTGGGAACACTTGTATAACCATGTTTTAGAAATTAACGATCAAAAAATATAATTTGATCAATAATAACAGAATAAAGGAACTTGTATAACAATTATAATTTAATAACTTACTTATACAGAATCATTGCATAAGTATATACAAAGGTTGAAATATTTGAACAATTGAAATGAACAATTCAGATATTATCTTACGCATGTCCGTTACATAAAGTAAATGCAAAGAGTTAGATACTTGCCTTGTCTGCTGCTTACACAACTAAGATTTATCTTTTCTATCAAGCCTTATCATTAAATAGATCATTTGTCTGATTAGAATAACATAGCATATCATATAATACTGCTTATTGCAGTCAGCATATTCCCTAATCATATTGGCACATAGGTTTAACAACCATTGAATCACAAATAATTACTTATCTAATCATATTATCTAAGTCCAGATCAATTTCTGAAACATGTCGGTCTACCGACAGCTTTATCGGGTAATTATCGAGTCTAAGACTCTTTACTGTAACTTAATATCAGTCATATTATTTTTAAATGACTTATAATAGTCTTTAAACATTTAATATTATTTATCATGAATTTTCAAACATCGGAATCAATATTAAATGATTTAAATACTAATCAATTCTATTATCATTAATATCTAATTAATATTAAACTATTAATGAATTCATTTCCAAAATATTAAAGTTATTTATAATAACTCAAAATATTTTTAAAGTATTAATATTACCCTTAAATGATTTTTAAAACATTTAAAATTATTTTTAAATAATTACCATTAATATTAAGGTATTAATGTTCTATTTATCAAAATATTAAAAGTCATTATTCATAACTTAAAATTTTTTTAATTCATTTATATCCTTTTAAATGATTTTTAAATTAATAAAACCATTTTTAAACTATTTATTTAATATAATTATTAAATAAATTTACTATTTTTAATAATAAGTTAATAATCATTGATATTAATTTATTAATAAAATTATCCTTTAAATATTAAAAGTTATATTTTATAACTTAAAATATTTTTAAACACTTTATTTTTATTTAAAATAATTTTTAATATAATAAAATCATTTTTAATTTATTTATTTAATTCATTTAGTAAATAAATTAATTACCATTAATATCAATTTATTAATGAAATTTATCACAAAATATTAAAATTCATTAAAAATAACTTAAAATATTTTCTTATATCATAATATAATTTTTAATAATTTTTTCAATATTAAAATCATTTTTAAATAATTTATTTAATAATCTAATTAAGTAAATTAAATACTTTTAATATTTCAAAAATATTAAATATTTATAAAATATATTTAAAATAATTAAAAACTAATTTTCGAAATTTAAAATAATTTTTAATAATTTATTTTGTATATTTAATAATTAAAAACTATTTTTTTTCTTTTTATTAATTAATTTTCAAAAAATAATAAGTTGCCTGTCGCTAAAGGCCACCTATAGTGACAAAACTGTCGCTATAGGTGTTCCCCATGTTCTTGAGCTGTTCATAAGGCAGTTTCGAGGTTCCTCCTTTGACCATGATTTCTGATCTGGTCATGATGAATCAGGACAGGTTAATGGTCAGATAATGTAGTACAAGCACAAGACTACACGATCCAGCCATTAACACCATCAAATAATGCACAAACAAAGAGATCTGAGCCTCCAAAAGTGTTGTCAGAGGCTGTTCTTCATTTCTGGGTTACCCAGAAATGAAGAACAGTTCGAGCATACACTTTTGGGCTTCCACAACTTGAAATCCGTGTAATATTTTTGTGATCTAAAAGTTCCAGGTTGTAGCTAGCATGTAGGACAACATTTCTATTACAACACATAAACAAAACAACAACATAATACCAAGATCTTGTCTGGTCAAACGTTGTCAGAAACCACGCTCATGGACTTTCTGGGTTACCTAGAAAGTTCATCCGTGGACTTTCTGCCTAGTTTGACCATCCTCCAAATCTCACACGTTTGTGATAAAAGCTATCTAAGAGTATTAACCTGTAGTATAACTACCATACTATAACTTTAATGCAACAAACGAACCAAAACATACACACACTGACAGATATGGTCGAATCAAAACGTTGTCAGGCTGGTTCTGGGCTGTTTCTGGGTTACCCAGAAACGCCTGGTCATGGCCGGTCAACCACGTTTGACCTTGAATATCTTGCTACCTAGACCAGATCTAAGTCTGATTCTTGTTCCAGATTAAAGACTACATAACAGACTACCAGTATAAACCATCAAAACACAAAAAGCATAAACAGGCTGAGATTTAAAGCCTCTGACATTTGATGTCAGACCACAAAATAAATTTTTTCCAGATTTTGCAAATCTTCAAATTCGAGCCTCTAGATGTTATGGATCTAACATCTACTAACCCAGATCATCATTAGACACCTTATAGAACATATTTAACACAAAAAAACAACATCAAACATGGAATCATGGACAGATTTTTCTAGGGTTGGTTTATACGTTTTTTTGATCGATTTTGATTTCTATGCTTCTGATTTATTAGGGATAGATGTGGGGCTTGTTTCTTGACTGATATTATGAAATAATTTTGGAGGTTTGGGGCTTGAGAGAAAAGGTTTGAGTGTTGTGAAAAATGTAGGTGAACAAATGTCATTCTCTCTCCTCCAATCTACTTATATATGATGTCGGATTCATGAATGCTGATAATTGAGGCTAATTGCTGGCATTTGAAGTCAAGGGAGTTAGTAAGGTTAGGTCACCCACTCTTTATTAGCCTAGATTTACAAGTTACTTACTAAAAATCTAGAGAGGGTATTTTTGTCATTTGGCTTGGAATTTTAAGGGCATACTTGTCATCCTTGTAAACCCTTAGGGTTTGACCCTTAGGGTTTAATCCTAAGGTTTAGCACAAACCATATCTAGGATTTCCAATTTAGGGTTTGCTCAAAAATAAAATTAAATAAATTTTAGTTTCTAAAATTTTGAAATTAGGGTTTCCTAATTATGAATAATTATCTAATCACACTATACATGAACATTAGGGTTTAATATCATATAATTATCATTAACCTTGCTAAAATAGCAATTAGGGTCTAAGATTTTGATAGTTAGGGTCACCGATTATAATTAGGTTTTTCTAATTATCAAATTAGGGTTTAAAAATTTAGGGTTTTCAAAATTAACAATTGTAATAATAAAATTTGCTAATTAATCACATTAACACAATTACAACCAATCTCGAACTCTAATTTAAATTTCAAATTAGGATTTCTCATTTTCAGAAATTATTTAGGATTTTTAGATTATAATTAGGGTTTACCTAATTTAATTAAATCATTATAAAATACCCATCATAAACATATAACACTATTATAACAGCCTTAAACTCACAGTTGATTTTCAAATTAGGGTTTCCCCTAGTAAAATTAGGGTTTAACCAAATAATATTAGGGTTTCGAAATTAAACACCATAATTGACCAATCGTCATCAATACGTACATACAGTACATATTTATAGCACTGAAAAATCAAAATATAATTAATATTATATTATTATTTTCATACCTTGACAATAATCCAAAATTAGGGTTTAGATTTCATATCTGATTTATTCTTCCTATTTAACCTTAATAATTAAGGTAAAATAATTAACTTAATAATTCATATAATAAAATAAGTATTATAATTATTCTAAAAATCACTTCATATATTATTTAAATAATATATGATTATATTATTATGGAAAATAATTAATAAAACATTTCTACCATAATTTAATTATTATTAGAATATACTCTATAATAATTAATAATTCTAAAATAAAATTACTTGTAAATATTTATGTAAATAACTATATTTTTATTTACCACATAATTACATATACACAATATCTTGTACAAATCTTCATCCTTAATATAGAAAAAAAAACTGTAGACGCAAAATTTCTTATTTATTTATGTAGAAAATATCGAGTTGTTACATTCACCCTCCCTTATAAAGATTCCGTCCCCGGAATCACCGTTTTAAAAACCTATACATACACGGTTACATAGCATACACAATTATCGCAAGTAGATCTTGATCGACGTTGATCGAACTGATCTTTAACTATTAACATAAAGCTTGTCTTTCTGATTAAACGAAAAAATTGGTTTCTAAAAGAACTCAAATTCCTCTTCAAAATTTCTTTATAAATAATTTATTATATATAGGAAAATCATGTATAAGAAAATAAAAGGCATACGAATAATACCTGGAGTTCCAGTGCCTGCTGTTATCGTATCCTGGACTGTCATGTTGAAGACCCTTGCAGTAGATTTTATCGGCTTGCTAGATGATGTTGGTCCTGTGATTACCAAAGTTCCACCGATTTTCCCCATGTTCCCGCTTTCTGCCTCCGTCCTCCTTTTCGGACAGTCCTTCACCTTATGCTCCTTTGATTCGCACAGAAAATACACATTAATAGTTCTAGGATTGGGGCAGTTGGGAGAGATATGGCCCTCTTGCCCACACTTAAAACATACAAATTTACCTTTCAGGCATTCCCCCAAATGGTTCTTGCCACAGTTCCCACATTGCACTAGCGGCTTCTTCTTTGTACCCTCCTGCTTCACATGTATACCCCCAAAGTTGTTTCCCTTCCTCTTTCCATTCCTATTTCCACTGTTTGTTTCCACCTTCCAAGATCCCTCAACCTTACCCTTATTCCTCCTTTCTTTGTTGTATAGGCTCATGGCCTCACTCCCCTCCTCAGCAATAATAGATTTCTCCATGAGTGCTACAAATGTAGGGATTTGCAATACTGCCACCTTGTTGTAGAGCCAGGGTTTTAATCCCAGCTCAAACCTTCGTGCTTTTCTAGCCTCCGTATCAACTTGATGCGGAGCAAACCTAGCCAACTCATTAAACCTAGCCTTCGTGCTTTTCCTATTTTAATTCAAGAAATTTTACTTCCATCCTAGCCTGCATACTAGATGAAAAATAGTTTTCGAAAAATAAAGTTTTGAATCTTTCCCAAGCAACTACACCTACACCTGCTCCAGCCCTCGCCTGATTCAATTCTCACCAAAAATTTGCCTCACCCTTCATCATGTAGGTGGCAAAAGCGGTTTTTACCCCTCAGCTACCCTAGCTAATACAAACGCCTTTACAATTTTTTTAACCCAAGTTTGGGCTTCTACAAGGACAGTTGTACCTCTAAATGCGGGCGGTCCTACAGCTTTGAAGTCCTTAAAGTTTGCCAAGCGATTGTCCTGCTGGTTCCTTGCGGCTGGCATTCCTTGTTGCATGGCCTGAGCTACCATGTTTGCGAATTGCTGCATTGGATCTGGTTGTGGTTGTCCCTCGACGTTGTTGACAGATTCTTCTGCCCTTTGGTTTCTAGTTTGACGTCTTGGCGGCATTATCTGATTAAATAAAATTATAAATTTAACTTACATTCTAAACCTTATCATATAAGTTTAATACTTTAAATGTGTTTCATCACTCAAACATAAATTCATTTTCATTAAGTCGTAGTAATTTACATAACATAGCACATACTGCTATCCCTTTGTGACTACAAAAGTTAGGATTTACAAACTTGATCATTACAAAAGTTGAGAACATAACCTTACACAGACATACTAAGCACATATTACATTAAACACACCTACACAACAGAACCTATACTGCCTATTTATTACACCTTTTCCTTGGACAACTTTTCGCCTGATGACCTTCTATTTCACAATTAAAACAGACACATTGTGTTGGATTGGGACAATGAGGAGAGAAATGTCCCTTCTGTCCGCAATTGTAGCAAACATATTCCCCTTTTCTGCATACACCTTCATGTTTCTTGTCACAATTTGCACACCTTTCTATTCGATTAATTTTTCCTTCGTTGTTATCAGGATTTCTTATATCACGGTCTTTATATTTCTTTTCCCCTTCTTGCTCAGAGCTGCGCATGCTTTGTTGCTTTTAGTTACAATTTGGTCAATTTGGATTTTAAGCTTATCTTGGTCTTCCATTGTTTCTATTAATGCTTTTCGCAGTTGGCTATTTAGCAGCTTTTCTATTTCCCACAAATGTTCCAAAGAGGAAACCTGGTCCCGCAGATTCTGTACTTCAGTTGATGCTTGATCAGCTCCAACTTCAGTGTCTGAATCACTATCGGTTAGTTCTACTATTTTCTTATTTGGTAAGATATTTTTCATAATAACCACCTCATCGAGGTTGCTTTCACTCTGAGCCTCTATTTCAGCTATTGACTTTGATATCGGCACCTTCTTTACGATCCGAGGGTATCCTAATCCTTTTTCACCTAACATCTACACACATAAATTATCCTGATTAGCATATAGTATATACACACAGCATATAAGAGTTTTATATAAGTTATCTTTTATTTTATTTGACGATGAATTTATCCAATTCACCGCTTTTTAAACTCTATATGAGTTATTTATATTTTCAACGTTTCCCTCTGTTCTAAGGTTATAGCCTAAGGTCTAACCCACCTAAGGTTTTTAACCCTAAGCTCTGATACCAACTTGTGAAGACCTCGAATTCAGGTACTTGAAACCCAAACTCAGTGATTCACGATACCATTTCTATGAGCGGAATAATACTAATAATAATAACAATAATATAGATTATCAAATTTAATTTACATATTATCAGAGTTTTAAATCCCAAGTACGAAACCTTCAAACATTCGTTTCATTACATGATAATTAATATATATCATCATTACCCTAATATAGTCTAGTTATTACAAAGGATAGCCTTATCATTCATTCAGCGACCTTCCCTTTCCCTTTGTTCTTAGAAGAGCCTCCAAGTTGTTCACCTTTAGCTGAAAATATTCTAATTTAAGCAAGGATGAGCATTTGAGTGCCCAGCAAGTAATAGCAACAATAATAGTTAGCTGAACGAATTAAATATTTTCTTTGATCGATACTTCTACAACGAATCAACAGTTGTAAAGTAAACTAAACCGATAATAAATAACATATCATTTCGATTTCAAATTTTTGAAACTACGTACTGACTATAAATGAGGATCAATTGACAAACTATGAACATTATTTTCTATTTTCGAAAAGGTTGAACAGAACTTTATCTGTAAACCGTCATTACTTACGGGCATAGGGGGTGATCAGCCCGTTATGCCCTGTATTGATCAATACTACATTAAAGGACGATATTTTCGTCCAGCATTCCCGCCTTAGGCGCATAAAAGTTTCCCATATTTGGGATGTTCATACCAGTCTTGAATCCAAACCAAAACAATTTAGTTGGATAAAGTTTTGTCTTGTTCAACAACAACTTTAAATATATGTCTAGCTGGATCAAATAGCTTAGACGACTTTTAATTCAACTTATACATACTGAACACCGATAAGTATGTATCAACATGTGATAAAATATAATGATTATCTAAGTGGGAACACTTGTATAACCATGTTTTAGAAATTAACGATCAGAATATATAATTTGATCAATGATAACAGAATAAAGGAACTTGTACAACAATTATAGTTTAATAACTTACTTATACAGAATCATTGCATAAGTATATACAAAGGTTGAAATATTTGAACAATTGAAATGAACAATTCAGATATTATCTTACGCATGTCCGTTGCATAAAGTAAATGCAAAGAGTTAGATACTTGCCTTATCTGCTGCTTACACAACTTAGATTTATCTTTTCTATCAAGCCCTATCATTAAATAGATCATTTGTCTGATTAGAACAACATATCATATCATATAATACTGCTTATTGCAGTCAGCATATTCCCTAATCACATTGGCACATAGGTTTAACAACCATTGAATAAAAAACAATCACTTATCTAATCACATTATCTAAGTCCAGATCAATTTCTGAAATATGTCGGTCTACCGACAGCTTTATCGGGTAATTATCGAGTCTAAGACTCTTTACTGTAACTTAATATCAGTCATATTATTTTTAAATGACTTATAATAGTCTTTAAACATTTAATATTATTTATCATGAATTTTCAAACATCGGAATCATTATTAAATAATTTAAATACTAATCAATTCTATTATCATTAATATCTAATTAATATTAAACTATTAATGAAATCATTTTCAAAATATTAAAGTTATTTATAATAACTCAAAATATTTTTAAAGTATTAATATTACCCTTAAATGATTTTTAAAACATTTAAAATCAATTCTAAATAATTACCATTAATATTAAGGTATTAATGTTCTATTTATGAAAATATTAAAAGTCATTATTCATAACTTAAAATATTTTTAATTCATTTATATCCTTTTAAATGATTTTTAAATTAATAAAACCATTTTTAAACTATTTATTTAATATAGTTATTTAATAAATTTACTATTTTTAATAATAAGTTAATAATCATTAATATTAATTTATTAATGAAATTATCCTTTAAATATTAAAAGTTATATTTTATAACTTAAAATATTTTTAAACACTTTATTTTCATTTAAAATAATTTTTAATATAATAAAATCATTTTTAATTAATTTATTTAATTCATTTAGTAAATAAATTAATTACCATTAATATCAATTTGTTAATGAAATTTATCACAAAATATTAAAAGTCATTAGAAATAACTTAAAATATTTTCTTATATCATACAATAATTTTTACTGATTTTTCCAATATTTAAATTATTTTTAAATAATTTATTTAATATTATAATTAAATAAATTAAATACTTTTAATATTTCAAAAATATTAAATATTTATGAAATATATTTAAAATAATTAAAAACTATTTTTCTGAATTTAAAATAATTTTTAATAATTTATTTTGTATTTTTAATAATTAAAAACTATTTTTTTCTTTTTATTAATTAATTTTCAGAAAATAATAAGTTGCATGTCGCTAAAGGCCACCTATAGTGACAAAACTGTCGCTATAGGTGTTCCTCATGTTCTTGAGCTGTTCATAAGGCAGTTTCGAGGTTCCTCTTTTGACCATGATTTCTGATCTGATCATGATGAATCAGGACAGGTTAATGGTCATATAATGTAGTACAAGCACAAGACTACACAATCCAACCATTAACACCATCAAATAATGCACAAACAAAGAGATCTGAGCCTCCAAAAGTGTTGTCAGAGATTGTTCTTCATTTATGGGTTACCAAGAAATGAAGAACAGTTCGAGCATACACTTTTGGGCTTCCACAACTTGAAATCCGTGTAATATTTTTGTGATCTAAAAGTTCTAGGTTGTAGCTAGCATGTAGGACTACATTTCTATTACAACCCATAAACAAAACAACAACATAATACCAAGATCTTGTCTGGTCAAACGTTGTCAGAAACCACGCTCATAGACTTTCTGGGTTACCCAGAAAGTTCATCCATGGACTTTCTGCCTAGTTTGACCATCCTCCAAATCTCACACGCTAGTGATAAAAGCAATCTAAGAGTATTAACCTGTAGTATAACTACCATACTATAAATTTAATGCAACAAAAGAACCAAAACATACACACACTGACAGATATGGTCGAATCAAAACGTTGTCAGGCCGGTTCTGGGCTGTTTCTGGGTTACCCAGAAACGCCTGGTCATGGCCGGTCAACCACGTTTGACCTTGAATATCTTGCTACCTAGACCAGATCTAAGTCTGATTCTTGTTCCAGATTAAAGACTACATAACAGACTACCAGTATAAACCATCAAAACACAAAAAGCATAAACAGGCTGATATTTAAAGCCTCTGACATTTGATGATGACCACAAAATAATTTTTTTCCAGATTTTGCAAATCCTTAAATCCGAGCCTCTAGATGTTATGGATCTAACATCTAGCAACCCAGATCATCATTAGACACCTTATATAACATATTTAACACAAAAAAACAACATCAAACATGGAATCATGGACAGATTTTTCTAGGGTTGGTTTATACCTTTTTGATCGATTTTGATTTCTATGCTTCTGATTTGTTAGGGATGGACGTGGGGCTTGTTTCTTGACTGATATTATGAAATAATTTTGGAGGTTTGGGGCTTGAGAGAAAAGGTTTGAGTGTTGTGAAAAATGTAAGTGAACAAATGTCATTCTCTCTCCTCCAATCTATTTTATATATGATGTTGGATTCATGAATGCTGATAATTGAGGCTAATTGCTGGCATTTGAAGTCAAGGGAGTTAGTAAGGTTAGGTCACCCACTCTTTATTAGCCTAGATTTACAAGTTACTTACTAAAAATCTTGAGAGGGTATTTTTGTCATTTGGCTTGGAATTTTAAGGGCATACTTGTCATCCTTGTAAACCCTTAGGGTTTGACCCTTAGGGTTTAATCCTAAGGTTTAGCACAAACCATATCTAGGATTTTCAATTTAGGGTTTGCTCAAAAATAAAATTAAATAAATTTTAGTTTCAAAAATTTTGAAATTAGGGTTTCCTAATTATGAATAATTATTTAATCACACTATACATGAACATTAGGGTTAAATATCATATAATTATCATTAACCTTGCTAAAATAGCAATTAGGGTCTAAGATTTTGAAAATTAGGGTTACCGATTATAATTAGGTTTTTCTAATTATCAAATTAGGAAAATTTAGGGTTTCCAAAATTAACAATTGTAATTATAAAATGTGCTAATTAATCACATTAACACAATTACAACCAATCTCGAACTCTAATTTAAATTTCAAATTAGGATTCCTCATTTCCAGATATTATTTAGGGTTTTTAGATTATAATTAGGGTTTACCTAATTTAATCAAATCATTATAAAATACCCATCATAAAACATATAACACCGTTATAACAGTCTTAAACTCACAGTTGATTTTCAAATTAGGGTTTCATAAATAAGTAAAAACGAACATAAATACTGACTACGCCATCATACGAATATTCCCCGACAGCAAGAATATTTCACGATCATACGAATATTTCCTAGCAATAATGAATATTTTATAACCACTTGCTTATTTTGAAAAATTTACACATTTCACCCAAAACCAAAGCATTATAACAAATTAACACCTTATTAATTCAAAAATAATGAATAGAGGAAATTCGATTTTATTTATGAATAATTTGGGGTCTTACATCTTCCACCAGCCAACCCGAATGGGAGAGGTTTCAATGCTACTCGGAAGTGTGCTTATCATGCCGGGGCTCCGGGACATGATACTCCGGATTGCTGGGCCTTGAAACACAAGATCAGGATTTAATAGACAGAGGTGAGATCGTGGTCACCAAACCCGATCAACCCCATGTGCAAGATAAACCTCTTCCTCAACACAAAGAAGAAGAGATCAATATAATTAATTGGAGCAGTGGACAGAGTTCCAATTTTAATGGTGGATCCTCACAGACCAGCAAGGATAATGCTGATAAGTGGGACTATACAAAGTTTCAGTTTACGATGGAACGAAAAATGAATGCTCTGTGTGAGCAACTTAACCAATTGGCAGAACTGGTGGTCCATCATCATCAAGTCACACGCCAATTATTTAGTCAGGAGCATGCTAGTCTCCTTCCTCTTGTTACCAACATCCCATAGCGCGCTCCAGAAAAGGAAACACTGGAGGATAAAATTGCCAAAAGAGCAAATGCTAAGGCCCGTCGGGATTTTGCCAACAAAAGAGAATTTACATACCTAGGCCAGCTTATGGAAGAAATACTGCAAATGTTGATACATGAAGGAAGAATCACAACTCTGCTACCTCCAGTCAGCCCGCATTCAAGACGGTTTGATTTCAATGGAGTATGCCAATATCACTCCCAATATTGCGGTCACAGCACAGAAGAATGCTGGGCACTCAGCCACCTTATTCAGAATTTAATTGATAGCGGTGTCCTGCAGATGGCAGACGATGATGCTATAGTATTAGAGAGTGGGGACACGTTTCCTACAAAGTGGAAGGAAGTCGTAGCAGTCATATCTTCTGAGACAGATACAGCTACACCCTCACATACAATCCAACCCGTTTAGCTCAAGGGTGTGGACAATCCTTTGAAAGTGGCTACGCCAGAGCCAATTATCTTGCCATTCAGATCACAATATCCTATTGTCATCCTACGAAAAGTTCCATGGAATTATGGAGGGGCTGAAGGATCCGCATCACACATAACTACTACAGTATCGAAGGACAATCCACTGTATCTTCCCCAACGGGTGATGAAGCATACTATCAAGTCAAAGGGGAAGATTCCCATGGAAAGGGCGGAAGAATTTCTCCGTACTATGGGCTATAATGAAGCCAAGGTGGTTTTAAGCTTAAGAGAAGCTCCACATCAAATTTCCATACTGGAATTGGTTTTCTCGTCTGAAGATCACAGGAAGGTATTACTCAGGATTTTGGAAGAAGCCCAACTGCCTAAGTCAATAGATGATGAGAAATTTCAGCATCTGGTGGATCACATTTTCAACAACAATGTGATATCTTTTACTGATTACGATATACCTCCCGAAGGGACCGGTCATTACAAGCCGTTGCACATTGCGGTTTTATCCTCCGGATATATGGTGGGAGGAATCTTGATAGATGGAGATTCATCAATAAATATCTGTCCTTATGCTACTCTGGTAAAGAAGAACATCAATCTCAATCAGATTTGAAGCAGCCATACAATTATTAAATCTTTCGACGGATCCTGACGAAACTCTATCGGAGAGATTGAACTACCAGTGGAGATTGGTCCACATACATTCTGTATGTCTTTTCAGGTTCTCAAAATAGATATAGGATACAACTTGCTATTTGGAAGACCACGGATTCATATGGCCAGGGCAGTCCCCTACACCCTTCATCAGCAACTTAAATACATTATCAACAATAGCCTAGTCACTGTCGACGCTGAGCCGGAATGTCCTGAACAATGGGACATACCACTCATCAGCTTCAATTCAGAAGTTGTGTCGGTCAACTTTCATGCCCTGGAGGTGAGCAACACTCATTACCATCCTGTTAGGGACCCACCTCTCATACCCAAGGTTTCTGCCGAAGTAATGTCGGCCACTCAAGAAATGATGTCATTGGGTTATCAACCTGGACAAGGGTTGGGCGAAGACAATCAGGGCATCAAGAGCCCAATTCAAGTGCCTAGTCAAACAGGTACAGTCGGACTAGGCTATACTGCTAGTTTGAGTCGCAAGAATCTTCATAAGCACAAACAGATTCCTTTAGCTTCAGCCACACGATGATTATCTCCACCTACAGTTCCTGAGCTTGTATAGTCTCTGGTAAAGGTGCCTACCCATGTAATGGCCATGTTATTTCCTAAACCAATACCGGTAAGGGAGAAAAAAGTCCTAGTTCCAGATCTAAAAGTGGAAGAAGAGGAACAAAGACGTAAACAAGACATCATCAGAATGATATCAAACATACGCATCATTGCCCATGATGAACACATAAACAGATACACCCTAGACAATGATTGCCCAGACGTAATGGTCATCATTCAGGAGAAGGAGGACGATGACAGCCCCTCCATCATTGCAGTCCGTTAGGACTTCACCCTTGCCAATTGGAACAGTACTCCTTTCATTGGTCGACAAGGGTAAAACTGGCAGAAACTCCTTCTGCCCTGTAGATAATCATAACTGCTTACTTTTCTGTACAATATTAGCAGTTATTTTGTCCGTACATGCTAACACTTTGTATGATTAAACCGTTTCATATATATTAAGTAAAAGCATATTCTGTTTCAGGACTCTGAATTTAGATATTCATATGCTTGTTGATAAGGTGCCTTATCTCCACAAAGATTGTAACTTTGATGAAAAGTTGGACTCAGACTTGATGGAAATACAAAAGGACATTTAGATACCTTAAAAGATCAAATAATGGGTTGAAGACAAACCCAAATGCAAACCCAACCTTGATCAAACCACTTCCTCTAATCTTGGAACCTTAAAAAGCCCTAAGCTAATCCAGATTGGTTTAGACCTCACTCCAAACCAAAAGAATGACATGATTGAACTATTAACCCAATTCCAGGATGTGTTCGCATGGTCTCATGAAGACATGTGGGTTTGTCCACTGACATTGTCATTCATCGCCTCCCCATCAAAGAGGGATTCAAGCCAGTCAGGCAGAAGCTCAGGCGATTAAAACCTGAGTAAAGTTTAAAGGTTAAAGAAGAAATTGTGAAACAATTTCAAGTAGGCATCATTATAGTGTCTATATACCCTGAATGGCTATCTAACATAGTCCACGTGCCTACACCAGGAGGAAAGGTGGGAGTTTGCGTGGATTACCGGGATCTGAATAAAGCTTGTCTTAAAGATAACTTTTCTATGCCATTCATCCACATTCTCATTGACAATACTACTCAATACGACATGTACTCCTTTGAGGACTACTTCGCAGGGTACCATCAAATTATGGTTGCTGAGGAGGATCGTGAGAAAACTGCATTCATCACACCTTGGGGAACCTTTTGCTATAAACGGTTGTCGTTCGACCTCATTAATGCCGAAGCTACCTATTAGTGAGCCATGATGGCTCTTTTCCATGATTTAATACACAAAGAGATGACATCATTGTCAAGTCTCGGAAGGAGGAAGACCACCTAGACCATCTCAAAAAGCTCTTCAACAGGTTGTGTAAGTACAGCTTGAAGTTGAATCCAGCCAAGTGTGCCTTTGGCGTTAAATCAGGCAAGTTACTAGGATTCCTAGTCAGCCACAAGGGGATTGAGCTGGATCCCACCAAAATCCAGGCCATTACGGAAATGTCCATTCCTCGGACAGAGAAGGAAATACGTGGATTTTTGGAAAGAATTAACTTCATTAGCAAGTTCATTTCTTAACTCACAGCAACCTGTGAGCCTATTTTCAAGTTGCTAAGGAAGAACTCATTCATGAAATGGAATGATGAGTGCCAAAAGGCCTTCCTTACAATCGAAGAGCAGATAGTCAAAGCTCCTATTTTGGTACCACCCAGGGATGATATTCCCCTGTTCGTGAACATGTCCATAAGTGACAATGACATGGCCTGTATGATGGGACAGAAAGACGATAGAGGCCAAGAGCGAGTTATCTACTACCTCAGTAAAAGATTTAGCAGCAGTGAACACAAGTACACTCTGATTGAGAAGACTTGTTGTGATTTAGCATGGGCTTCCATGATGTTACAGCATTACCTCCATGGTCACACAACCCATCTCATATCCCGCGTGGATCCTTTCAAGTACGTGTTCAGTAAACCCATGCTGAACTGCCGACTGTCCAGATGGCAGTTGATCCTACAATAATTTGACATTGTTTACGTGACTCAAAAGTCCATTAAGGGTCAAGGAATTGAGGATCAACTGGCCGCTACACCTTCAGGGGACTTCAAACCCTTGGAAACATACTTCCCCAATGAAGGGGTAATGGCAATTCAGTAGCACCATCAGTACGATGCACGCCAAAGATGGAAGATGTATTTTGATAGAGTTGTGAACATGGATGGTTCTAGGGCTGGAGCAGTTCTAGTATCCGTTACGGGGAAGCAGCATCCCGTTACCGTCAAATTGCAGTTTGCCAACACCAACAACACAGCTGAGTATGAAGGCTGTATCATGGGGCTAAAACTTGCCCAATCAATGGGTATCAGACGGTTAACTGTCTTTGGAGATTTCGAGTTGGTAATCAGATAAACCACCGGAATCTATCACACCAAAGGTCTACATTTACTGCCTTACCATCGGCAGGTTCTACAGATGGCTTCAGAGTTTGAAGAAATATCCTTCCTCCACATTCCTCGGAATAGGAATGATTTTGCGGATGCACTAGCAACCTTGGCCTCCTTGATCAACATACACGACAAGGAAGACATGCCAACCCTCACATTTGCCCAACAAAAAGCTCTAGCCTATGGGAATTACATTAGAGAAGTATCGGATGAGCTACCTCTCATCCAACACCCTTGGTATCAGCATATCAAGGAGTACTTACAAGATGGATCTACACAAGCTAAGGTGAGCCAGACTGAAAGAAGGTGGATTCATCGACTGGCTATGAAATTCTACCTGAGCGGAGATGCACGCTACAAAAGAGATGTAGGATTAGGTCTCTTCAGATGTCCGGACCAAGACCTAACTCAGAGGCTCATGGATGAGATCCATGGTGGAGTATGTGGCCCACACATGAGTGGCCCTCTACTTGTAAAGAAGATCCTCAGAACAGGGCATTACTGGCTCTCTCTCAAGGCAGACTATGATGATCACGTCAAGAGATGTTATCAATGCCAAATTCATAGGAATGCTATCCACGCCCCTCCACGGGAGCTCCACAATATGATTTCGCCTTGGCCCTTGTTGGGTAAAATCTAATTACGCATAACACTCAAGTATGCGTGGTCAACAAGTAATAAAGTGAAAGTAGAGTATCGTTCCCACGAGGAATTATTTAATAAAAGTCACCAAGTACTAACCCGTAACCAACTCAATCTTATTTAAACGAATGAATTTCAAATTATATAAATTAAATTATTTAATTACACTAATTCTAATTACCACTAATTAAAAATCAGATTACGGAGATTTAAGATCACAACTTCACTTATTGCTTCATTTAAGTTAACGCACTCCTCGTCGATTATTTTCTATCCTGAATTGTTAATCAAGAACACTAAAGCAGATAAAACCACCTCCCGATGGATAATACCCATACTCACTTAAATCCAGAGATGATAGAATTAAGCAAGACACCCTAATTAACTAATCCACTATATCTCTATGTGAATTATAATTAAAAAGGATTTAAAGCACACGTTCTCTATAAGAATACATATGGCGTAAAGACATATCTCTATCCTAAATACAAATCATGAATTCCATCTATGCAGAAATCACAAACACATGCTATCATGATCAGATCTAAACCTATACTTCATCTCTCGAGTTCATATAGATTATCACGGTAGCTGATGGCCAATCAATTAAACAATTAAGTCCAAATAACAACAGACAATCCTCACGATAGAACATAATAACTGATAGCGAGGCATATTAAAAATAAGAGTAGAGTAAAGAATAAATTTGTTGTCAGCAAATCTCCATCTTCCTCAAGCTCCTGCTCTTGATCTTCAATGGTCTCCAAGTTGCTTCAATCTCCCAATCTCACAAGAACTAGGGTTTTGCTCCTAATCTACTCTAATCTAATCTAATGGAATTCTCCAAAACTAGCCTCCCAATCCAAGTTAAAATCAAGTATTTATAGTTCTAATGGATACCCTAGCAAGTTAGGCAACTAAGAATCCTATTCTAACTCAATTTGGACATCAAATAACCCAAATAAGTTATTTCCTCGACGATCGGCGCACCCCACGCTGTTTCTAGGCCATTTTGGGTGCGCCCCGCGCTACTGTAGCAGAGATTCTGGTGGCCCGGCGTGCCCAGCGCTGTTCCTAGCGCGGCCCGCGCTACTCTATTTTTTGTTGCGATATCCTTTGGTAAAACAGGCATAACTTTTGATCCGCTAGGAGTTATGGGGCCTGTCACCTATCAAATCAAAGATATCGATGAGATCTATAACTTTCACTCTTTGAGGATTGACATATTCCGCCCGGATCAAGGCTGAAATCGAGCTTGAAGTAGATGATATGTAAATGGCAAGCATGACAACTCTTAACTTTGATCTTTGTTGATAAAAAGGCCATAACTCTCGCATCCGAACTCCGATTGGGATGGTTTAAGATGTTCCGAAAAGCTAAGAAGTAGATCTACAACAAATTCCAAGTTCCATACCAAGAACATGCATCCAACTTGGTGTTAAAAGCCTTGAAATCTTCCCTTCTTGTATTTGATTGCATATTTTAGTCCAAAAGATGTCCGAATTGCTTTTTCTTACTTCTTCATGCCAATGTCGGGTCATAGCCTACAAAATAACGTAAAATGTGACGACCCCAAACTCGGGTACTTAAAACCCAAACTCAGTTCTTCACGATACCATTTCTATCAGCGGAATAATACTAATAATAATAACACTAATATAAAGATCAACTTAATTTACATATCATCAGAGTCTAATCCCAAGTACGTAACCTTTAAACATTCATTACAACCCATGATAGATAATATATGTCATACTTATCTTAATAATACCAAACTATTACATAACATAGTAATTCGTTCATTCAGCAACCTTTCCTTTTCCTTTGTTCTTAGCAGAGCTCTCTGGTCGTTCGCACTTAGTTGAAAATATTTAAATTTAAGCAAGGATGCGCATTTGAGTGCCCAGCAAGTAATAGCAATTATATAAGCTGAAAGAATTTAAATGTTTTCTTTGTACTATTCTTCTACAACAAGTCAATAGTTTTGAAGTATTCTAAACCAATAATAATAACATAACAACCCACTTTCAAAGTTTTGAAATTTCGTATAGACTATATCTGGGGTATGGTGACATGCCATGAACATTATTTTAAATTTTCGATAGGGTAAGACAGAAATTCATCTGCAAACCGTCATAACTTACGGGCATGGGGGGTGATCAGCCCGTTATGCCCTGCATTGATCAACACTACATTGCTAGAATGATATTATCGTTCATCCTTTGTCCGCCGGAGTGCATAAAAATTTTCCCGTGTAGGGATGTTCATACATGTCTGGGTTCTAAATCAAAGGTTTTATCTTGTCAACAATAATCTATAATTCAACATATATGTATACGGGTAATTGACAAAGGTATATCAACATGTGATTAAATACAATGATTATCCAAGTGGAGACACTTGTTTAACCATTTCTAGAAATTAACGAACAGAATATATATATATATATATATATATATATATATATATATATATATATATATATATATATATATATATATATATATATCTGAGTTACCATATACTAACATGTTTATATTCAAGGAGCTTATATAATATAAGGTTAATAATCTGTACCATAATAATATAGTTTAAAAACATTCTTACTCACATCCATTACATAAAGAAAATGCAAAGGTTAGATACTTGCCTGAAGCGCTGCTTACAACTTGTAATTAAGATCTATCGCTTATCTCACGACCTAACATTAATAAGATCGTTCGTTCGATTAGAACAACATATTATAACACATAACACTGCTTATTGCAGTCAGCACATAACCTAATCATATTAGCACATATGTTTAATAACCATTGAATCACAAATAATCACTTATACAATCAAAATATCTAAGTCCAGATCAATTTCTGAAACATGTCGGTGTACCGACAACTTTATCGGGTATTTAACGAGTCTAAGACTCTATTCTATAACTCAATATCCGTACATAGAAGTTATATTATTATTAAATGACTTAATATAATTTAAAACATTTATTATAATTTATCATAAATTTTTTAACATCAGAATCATATTAAAATGATTTAAATACTAATCAACTCTATTATCATTAATATTTAATTAGTATTAAACTATTAATGAAATCATTTCCAAAATATTAAAGTTATGTATAATAACTCAAATTACTTTTAAAGTATTAATATTACCCTTAAATGATTTTTAAAACATTTAAAATTATTTTTAAATAATTACCATTAGTATTAAAGTATTAATGCTTCATTTATCCAAATATTAAAAGTCATTAAGCATAACATAAAATATTTTAATTCATTTATATCCCTTTTAAATAATTTGTTAAATTAATAAAACTACTTTTAAACTATTTATATAATATAATTATTAAATAAATTTACTATTTTTAATAATAAGTTAGTAATCATTAATATTAATTTATTAATGAAATTATCCTTTAAATATTAAAAGTTATATTTTATAACTTAAAATATTTTTAAACACTTTATTTTCATTTAAAATGATTTTTATAATATTAAAATCATTTTTAAACTAAATTATTTAATATAATTATTAAATAACTTTAATATCATTAATAATAATTAATTAATGAAATTTACCTTTAAATATTAAAAGTTATATTTTATAACTTAAAATATTTTTAAATACCTTATTATTATTTAAAATGATTTTTAATATAATAAAATCATGTTTAATTAATTTATTTAATTCATTTAATAAATAACATAATTATTATTAATATTAATTTATTAATGAAATTTATCACAAAATATTAAAAGTCATTAAAAATAACTTAAAATATTTTATTATCTCATAATATAATTTTAAATGATTTTTCAAATATTAAAATCATTTTTAAATAATTTATTTAATATTATAAATAAATAAATTAAATACTTTTAATATTCCAAAAATATTAAATATTTATGAAATATATTAAAAATAATTTAAAAATAATTTTTGGAATTTAAAATAATTTTTAATAATTTATTATGTATTTTTAATAATTTAAAACTAATTTTTTCTATTTTTTATTAATCTCCGGAAAATAATAAGCTATCTATCGCTAAAGGCCACCTATAGCGACAGAACCGTCGCTATAGGTGTTCTTCATGTTCTTGGCCAAAACCTAGAACACCATGGACAGTTTCGAGGGACCTTCTTTGACCACTGATTAAACACTTCTCAAGTAGTTTCTGGGCATGTTGTTGTTTCGATCGTGTAGTGCTAGTGAAGGACTACATTATCCAACAATAAACATGAACAACAAGCAATAAACGAAAAAGATCTGAGCCTCCAAAAGTGTTGTCATAGGCTGTTCTTCATTTCTGGGTTGCCCAGAAATGAAGAACAGTTCGAGCATACACTTTTGGGCTTCCACAACTTGAAATCCTTGTAATGTTTTAGTGATTTAAAGGTTGCAGTGCGTAGCCAACATGACAAGGAAGAGTTCTATTACACTAAATCACTGAAACAACAACAGATCAAACATAAAAAGGTCGGTCAAACCATGTCAGACGACATGGTCAAGCGTTTTCTGGGTTACCCAGAAAACAGCTTCCATGTTCGTCTGTCCTAGTTTGACCATCCACTGCAATCAACCAGTTTTATATTCAGGATATTTTAAGGCATAAACGTATAGTATAAACTACATACTACAACTTAGATAACACAAAAACAACAAAACTCCAATAAACAAACAGATCAAGACGGTTGAAAATGTTGTCAGGCCATTTCTCGGCTGTTTCCGAGTTACCCAGAAACACCCGGTCATGGCCGGTCAACGCCATTTGACCTTAAATATCTTGCAATCTGGACTATATCACAGACTGATTCTTGTTCCAGATACCAGACCACATGTCAGACTACACATATCAACTTAAAAATGACATAAATCATAAACGAGTAAGGATCTGTGGCCACTGATATTCGTTGTCAGACCACAGAACCAAGTTTTTTCAGATTTTTGAAAAACACAAATCCGAGCTTCTAAATGTTATGGATCCAACATTTAGCAACCCAGATCGTCAAAATGGACTACAACCAACATATTCTAACAATAAAAATTAACATCTAACACAGAATCGATGGACAGAATTTATGCTAGGGTTTTATACCTTTCTTTGAAAAATTTCTGATTTTGTGTTGCTGGTCTGTTTGTGGTGAACGTGGGGCTTTGATTTGGGACTAATATAGCTTATATTTTCGGAGGTTTGGAGCTTGAGAGAGAAGGTTTGGGTGTTGGACAAAATAAGTGAAAAAAAATGATTTTCTCTCTCTCTTCAATCTATATATAGACCAACAAGGTGCATGAATGGCTGATAAAGGTGACTTGTTGCTGTGATTTTAAGCATGTGGAGTGGTTATGAGTTAGTCACCAACTCACCTAAATGTCAAAACCTATTCTATAGCTTTAATAATGCAAAAGGGGCATAATGGTCTTTTGATAAATCATTTTAATGGCATAATTGGAACTTGGCAAACCCTTAGGGTTTAATCCCTATAGTTTAGCACAAAACAATAATAAGATTTAGCAATTAGAGTTTGCACAAAAATAAATAAAATCAAATAAAAATTAACTAAATTTTAGTTTCTAAAATTTTGAAATTAGGATTTCCTAATTATGATTAATTATCTAATTGCCTTATATAGTAACATTAGGGTTTAGATCATATAATTATCATTAACATTGCTAAAATAGCAATTAGGGTTTACGATTTTGATAATTAGGTTTACTAATTTATAATTAGGTTTTCTAATTATCAAATTAGGGTTTAAAATTTTAGGATTTCCAAAATTAGCAATTGAGATTATAATACTTGCTAATTAATCACATTAACACAATTACAACCAATCTCGAACTCTAATTTAAATTTCAAATTAGGGTTCCTCATTTCCAAAAATTATTTAGGGTTTCTAGATTATAATTAGGGTTTTCTAGAAATTAGGATTTCTAAAATTTTAATTAGGGTTCACCTAATTAATACATTTAATACACGACATAAATTATATAATATACTTATAAAACAATCTCGCACTCTAATTTGGATCTCAAATTAGGGTTTAGCATTATTACTAGGGTTTGGTCATAATACACCGTAATTGACCTACCATTATCAATACGAAAATACAGTACATATTCATAGTACTGAAAAATCAAAATATAATTAATATTATATTATTATTCTCATACCTTGACAATAATCCAAAATTAGGGTTTGGATTCCATATCTGATTTATTCTTCATATTTAACCTTAATAATTAAGGTAAAATAATTAACTTAATAGCCTGTACTAATATTCATATAATAAAATAATTATTATATTTATTCTAAAAATCACTCCATATATTATTTAAATAATATATGATTATATTTTCATGAAAAATAGTTAATAAAAATATTTCTACTATAAATTAATTATTATAAGTATATACTTTATAATAATCAAAAATTCTAAAATAAATTCATTTGTAAATAATTAGGTAATAAATATATTTTTACTTACCACAAAAATACATATACACGTAATCTTGTACAAATCCTCATCCTTAATATATATATATAAAAAAATATTCGCAAAATTTCTTATTTATTTATATAGAAAATATCGGGTTGTCACATAAAATGTATGAAATAAACACACAATGCATGAAAAGTAACTACGAAATATAGTTTTAAACAACTAATTCAAGTAATAGGTACCGGATAAGTAGGTATAAAACCTACTTATCAACCCTTCTCAATGTGGGGAATGGACGTGATCTGGCCCATCGAGCCCAAAGTCAGTAATGGGCATCGCTTTATCTTTACCATGATCGACTACTTCACCAAGTGGGTAGAAGTAGCCTCCTTTCCCAGGGTGACCAAAGAAGTTATCATTGCTTTCATCAAAAATAATGTCATTTGTCGATATGGACAACCAGAGGTAATTGTATCAAACAATGCTAAGAACCTCAATAACAAAATGATGGAGGAGTAGTGCAGTAAATTCCACATCAAACATCTCAACTCTGTCATCTACCGTTCAAAGATGAATTGTTCTGTTGAAGCAGCTAACAAAAATATCAGGAAGATCATGCAAAAGATGTCCGCCAACCACAAAGGATGACCTGACTTATTGTCTCTTATTCTGTTAGCCTACAGAACATCAATGCACACTTCCACTGGGGCAACCCCCTATGTATTAACCTATGGGATGGAAGCAGTGCTCCCCATAGAAGTGGAAATGGAATCCCTTAGAGTGTTGATAGACGCTCAGTTGGACGAGGACTAATGGGTACAAGATAGGTATCGCCAATTGTCTCTAATAGACAAAAGGCGTGTCGCTTCTATCTTCCACGGTCAGTTATATCAACAAAGGATCGCCAGGTCCTATAACAGAAAAGTTCGGCTACGGCAGTTTAAACAACATGACTTGGTTTTGAAGAAGATCATTGACAACCAAGATCAGTTCAAGGGAAAATTCGACCCTAACTAGGAAGGCCCGTTTATTGTCAAGGAGGTATTGACAGGAGGTGCTCTCAGATTGTAGGAAATGGACGGCAATGAATTTCTATAGCTTATCAATTCGAACACCGTGAAACGGTACTATGTCTGAAGTCACCATCAAGTAAACATCCTGGTTTTGGATCATAAGATCCCCAGTCATTTCAGATTTTTATCCCTTCACTACATACAACTTCTCTTTACACGCATCTGCCCTATTAGGGACAAACACACTTTTCTAACCAGCAGCCGGGTTTTTGATCGCTAGATCCTTCTCTTCACTTGGTTTTGAACCCTTACTCAATTTCAGTTATCCCACCAGGGATTGAACCTTTCACACTTGCAGTTTTACCCCACTAGGGATAAGATTTTTCACACCCCGCAGCTTATCCTACACGTGGGATTAAACTTTCTCACCCACAGTTTGTCTTGAAGACGGGATCAAACTTTTCATTTGCTGTAAATCGTCCTGAATACGGGGCAAACTACGCCGACCTGATCTCCTTGATACACGGGAGTACGTAGGCAACCATGTTTTATATGGCCCGGTCACAATAAAACAAAAACAACAAAAACATTTCTACACCCCTCTCCTTACAAAAACAAAAACAACAAAAAAATTTCTACACCATTCTCATTACAAAAACAAAAAAAACATTCCTACACCCTTTTTACCACATACAGTGTTGAACCACTTAAACCAGGTTCGAACTACGACGACCTGATCTTCTCTTCAACAGGAGTACGTAGGTAGCCATTCATGGTTCGGTCTAACCCCCTACCAAAACACAAACACTTGTCAACTGTACTGGGATCAAACATTAATCCATCACATTTCATCGGCTTCGGACTAAAGGGATGGAACTAACTGACCTCCCCCTGTAAACGGGAGACTCGGCGACCATCTAAGCTGCAGTTGTGCCTCAAAGAGAAATAAATATCCATAAGAGATGGAACTAACTGGGCCCCTCTTAAATAGGAGTATTGGCGACCATCTGTGGTGTGGTCAACCTTAGAGAGGAAAGCCACATTCCTCTTCATATTTTCATACAGAAACCAGTCCCAAGTCACCAAAGATGGTAGGGAACACATATAGATCAACGATCCATTCTGAAATATCCTGAGACAATTCAATGTCCGTCCATCTAGAAGGAATTTAGAATACATCAAGATCATAAGCCCTGAAGAAGCAGATAAATATCAAGCAAGCAACAAAGCATAACTAAAAAGGGAAGTGATAAAAAATATATTTCCCTTCTATATATAATGTTGTTTGATATATACAATATGAACTGTACATGACAAAATGGCTAAGCTAGTATGTGCAGGAAAATACAAGTCCATCTACAAATTAGTGTATATACGAGCTATCAAGCCCAACATGGCATCTCTCTCGGAAGAAGGAGGTAACGCTGTGGTCTCCTGTACAAGGGTATCCACACGAGCCAACAGGTCCATAGCCATTTGCATGGTGACTCTGTGCTCATCAATGTACGTGCTCATCTCTGTAACCATGCCACTCGTAAGGGACCTCACTGTGGTACTATCTGTAATGGCTACATCCTGGGTAGATATGGCGCTATCCCTCTCGACTATCATTGCATCTCTGGTTGATCTGGACTCATCTCGCTCAACAACAGCGGCATCTCTATGTGTTAATGTATCATCTCTCTCTAATAGAGCGGCATCTCTCCCATCAAGAGTGGTCAACATCAAGGCTCTAGCCTGATCTCTCTCGACGGTCATCAGATGGAGACTCTGCTCGAAGTACTGTGTTGAATGCTGGATCACGACAATGCTAGTACTGGTAGACTCTAAAAGAGCTGCTGGCAACCCAATAAATGGCTCCTCCTCAGTGGGAGAATCAATGTCCTCCATGGGCTCTCCATCATCCGAATCAATACTCGGCACTGTGGATACTGTCGCGGCCGATGAAGTCTCTGTCTCCATCCACGTAGAATACTCTGGTGAACAGCCTGGATGGCTAACAGAAAAAGTAGCTATCTCACGCTGATCCCAACAAGCATACACCCGAGATCAGTCCTCTACTGACAAGTGGCGAGAAGCTAAACGCTGACCTAGCACCCCATCAAAATGATGAAAGTCCTGGAACTAGTCAAACTGTAACATCACGGCCAGGGTGTGGTAGGTAGTCATGCCCCTTAAACTAGCTAGAGGGAGATAGTCCATGCTCGGAGCATAAGTAATGAAGTTATAGGGTGAGCTGAACGAGCACGACAGGATGCCAAACGAATCTCCGATCCCTACCAAAAATACTGACCAAGACATAGCATATGTACACTACAATGGCTGAAAGGAGTAAGACATAGCTATATCATGGGTAAAGCAATACTCGTGTCGGCGAAAAGTACCAATCGATCTCAAGTGTGACATAAACCACACGTATAACATGACTGAACTGCCTTTAAATACCCCTGTAGGGTAGGTCCTACAAAACATGGCTGACCTCAGCGTCTCCACCACAATCATCGGGATGATGGTATGACCCTCCCTACGAGCTCTCAATGCCATGATAACACCGATGTCCAGCTCATCCATATACCGTGGCATGTACATATACGCCACTATGCACATCACAAATATGTCCACTCTAGCCAAATGCCACTGATCCTATGGTGTGGTGAAATCCCTAGAATACCGTGCGTAGCTGTCTAGTGACCCAAACCTATCTATCAGGAAACACTGGGATAATATATGACCAAATGTAATCTCATCCTCTACTACTCTATGTCATAACCCGGTGAGGGTCATTAACTGTTAGCGCATATCTCCGACAGCCATATAAGTGCAAGGTCTGTCTAAGGGCAAAGCCGTCAATCGCTCATACTCCTCTAATGTAGGAGTCAACTCCTGGGTACTAAACCAGAAAACCTGTCTCCCCGGTATCCAATGCTCCAGCATACCCTCTACAAAGCCTGCGAGAACCTGAAACATCAGGAGGGTCATAGAATGTTGTAATAGCTGATCTACGGTCACCCTATCTGGGGGTGACATACTATCATACCAGGAACTTAGATTGGATGCCACCAATACTGGTGGGGTGTGATCTATGTGGCTGACTGTCGAAGAAGACATCTATATGGGTCGTATCATAAGATCATCCAGGGGTCAATGTTGAATATCTCTGGACATACATATATATGCATAACATGATACATGCATAATAGATAATAGATGGCAATATGATGTAGGGAATGGAAGACAGTATATACATTCCTAAGTACATCATCATCTATATGCATTATCTCTGTACAGCTAAAAATACAGGGAAATGGGGCACAGACGTCCTACTACTAACAGAGGCCTATCAAAAGATATAGCGAGAATGGGGCACAGCCACCCAATATCTAACAGAGGACTATCAAAAGAGATAACGAGAATACACATCAGAAGAAGACAATGGTGTCAATATCTACATCATCAATCCTGTCCACCTGATATAACTCCTCCTGAGTCATTGGATATCTATCAATAGGGATGTCAGGCCTATACAAGGGAGGATTTGCACCGACAAAGCCATATGGGTCACCTGAGGGGTCAGCTCCTAAGCTGGAAGGATCAAACGAATCTGCCCCTAAAGGATCTCTGCCCAAGTGCTGGATGAAGAAATGTGCCCGGTCCAACTGCAGGGTCAAACGATCAATCTGTGTCAAATGAGTCAGATCTTGGACACAGGATAGCCAATCCGTCATCATCACGGATCCAGGAACCATATCCCCCATGAACTGAGTGGCGCGGGTTTGAGCTCCAATGGTATGAGGGGACCACCAGTGATGGAATGAATCCTGAGTATGTGAACCCTTTGACAAAGCATATCCGTCCATACCCATCAATAGCTTAACAGGTAACCCGCTTTGCGAATTTTTATCTCGCAAAACCCTCATCCAATTGGTACCAAATTTTAGTATGTTATACTTTGTACTATATACTATTTTATAAAAATATAAATCAGCCAAAATGAACATCTTCAACCATTTTTACAAGGGCTTAAAACTGCCCAGTTGTAACCGTTTTTAGCTAAACCCCATTTGTTATATCTTCCACAAAAAAACTTTTAAACTCAGTTTGGCTCGCCCAAACCACTTGAATTACTTCATATAATATATATAAATTGTTCATAACTTTGATCAATTCTCGATTTTTAAGCTTAACAGCCTCTGAGAGACATTATATCAAACATGCTCTGTGCGTAGCTTTTAAAAACAGATTTCATAGCTATTTAGATGGAGTGTAGCCCAAAATTTTCAGTCTTATCACTCCACACAACCTGCATAATACCTCCTTTATACTTATTCACAACCAAACACAGCCCAACATAGCATTTATTTCAATGTTCAAATATATATATATATATATATATATATATATATATATATATATATATATATCGGAGAGTCTCTAAAGCGAACCTTAAAAAGCGAACTAAAGACGAACCGTCGTCTTTAGTGTCTATGGCGACGGTTCGACCGGTCGCCAAAGACTACATGGCTATGGCGACGGATCGAACCGTCGCCATAGACACCAAAGACGACGGTTCGTCTTTAATTCGCTTTTTAAGGTTCGCTTTAGAGACGGACCGTATATATATATATATATATATATATATATATATATATATATATATATATATAGCCGTTCAGAAATGGCCCTAACAGACGACCAGTTTACGGACCATATGAAAAAAAGACGCGCGGGTCTCAAACAAAAAAGGGTAGAAACGCGGGTCAAAAATCTGGGTCTTTCATCAGTATTGCCGAATCTTCTTCCCTCCCTCTCTCACACTTCCAATTGCCGAATTTCCACAGATCTCCTCCTTTCTTCCTGTGAGATTTAACATTAAACTTCCTTCCTTCCTTCCATCTTCTCTTTCCCCGATTCTCTCTCCCTCATTCACAAAGAGCCTGGTCAAAAATGCTGCTCCATCTTCTTCCCTCCCTCTCTCACACTTCCAAGGAGAAGACGGAAGAGCTCATCGAAAGCAGAGGCAAACAGATCGGAAGGTAAAGCTCCATAACTTTATTGGGTTTGTATATTTTTTTAGTCATTTGAAAATCTAGGGTTTGATCTTTAAAAATCCCTCTTTTTCCAGCGGTTGCTCGTCGTGGCTGCTTTAAAAATCCATAACTTTATTGGGTTTTGTTGGCTGAACTTTTCACCCATAATAATTAGACCATTCTTGCAGCTTATCAATTGAATACATGGAGAAATAACTGAAAACCAGTTGATGATTTTGGGGAGGATCTTTAATTTTATGCAAAATCTTATTGATTGAATTTTGATGCAGTGATGTTTTAAGCTGTTAAAAGATATGGGTCAATTTAGAAAATAATTTTTTAGCTTAGATAATTTTGTATTGATCTGTTCCTTACACCTTGTGTTTGGGCTTTGCAATGATGTGGATGCAACAATGCTAGCTTGCATTCTCATGCCCGAATTTGAAGTCCTTAGAGATCTGTACATCTGATATCTCCATCAATCGAATTACTGGGTACAACTCTCACTTTATTTTCTTTTTCCGTAATCTTGTTAACATATATGTGCAATTTCCATGTTGTCACTTCTCAAATCGGTAAAACATCCCCTAACTCTTACTTGGATTATAAGTGGGTTATTTATTTTACAAAATTCTCACTAGATTTCTTTATGATCATTATTTATTCAAGTGATGTGTGACAAGTGACAATCATGGAAGGAATGTTATTATGGTAATACACAGTAATTGTGAGATTAGAGTGTAAGACATTTGAATGTTGTTGTGGCATCCAAACATCTAGTAGTGGTTATAAGCAAAATATATCTGTTGGCTCATGAAGATATATCTGTTGCATTGATTTTTCCCTCTTCTTTTATGTTTTATACACCAGTTGGGGGTTTGTGTAAATTTTATCATATTCTGAAAAGTTAATTACCAAAGGAGGGGGGGAATTGTAAATTTAGAGCGGGAAGAAGTGGGGAATTTGTAAATTTTGCATTTGTTTTCATAGTTTCAAAGTTGTAGATCATTGGATCATTTTAGAGTCTCGCCTTTTCTGTTAATGCCAGAGGGTAAACTAGATTCAGCTGTGAGGTTAGCATGAGTATTATTATTATTATTATTATTGAATATTCCAGACTCGGTACACTAGCCATACATCTTGTATTATCAATTATGATACATTTATTTTCATAGAAAGGTAGATGCTTCAGATTTGGGTTCATTTTTGTAATGATCTCTGGTGTTTACAAAAGGTCATGTTCCTCTCAATATGTATTTGAGTAAAGAGAAGTTCTCTGCTTCATACTGATGCAACTCTTTTGTACTAGTAACTTCTTCATAGATTTCCTTTTCTTGAAGTCGGTTTAACTGTAATCTGATTTTTCAGCTTTTCAATTCTTTGGCCTACCAAGACTATTCAAAGAGGTGAAGAAACAGATCTGATTTTCTATTTGGTATTGGGGAGGAGAAGCAACGTTCTGCCAGACCATAAAGTCACCCTCAACCTTCAGGAATGCTATGCCAGACACCCTCAACGTTCTGCCAGACCATAAAGCAACGTTCTGCCAGACCATAAATTCCTTCAAGAATTCTGCAACGTTCTGCCCTTGTTTTCAATTACAGATATTGTATATAAACAAGCTATTCCACTTTGTGATACTCAGAAATAGTCTGCTAATTTTTGTCTACATGCTGCAGTGTATTGTATTATGATTTACCAACAGAAAATATTGCATCTTGGTGATTTGAATCACAAATCTAGAATGGTTATTTTGGCATTTATGGTCTGGCTACTTCTGTCATATACTTCATGAAGAATAGTAATGCCTAGCTGGTTCCTTCAATTAACAGTCATGGCTCATAAACAAACCAGGAAGCAAAGTTCCATCTCCAGGAGCAATCAGAGTATTTGAAGCAAATTTCCTTCACTTTCCATTTTCCATTTTCTGTCATGGCTCATAAACTAAAATTAACAGTCGTATTTGAAGCACGGTTCCTTAATATAAAGTACTACTGAAAAACCAACATAGTAGAAAATCTCATTCAATTCACATAAGTGCACAAATCTCACACATAACGTGTTGGTTAAAAAATGAAAATTATCAAAATTACAACCGATTTAATAACATTAACAACAATACCGCATACATAACATTAACAATTATGACAAATCGTTGGACATGCTAAGCTAGCTTACCCTAATTGTAAAAGAAACTTAATACCCAAACAATTAGGAAAAAGTTTCGGGTTAAGCTTCTGTTTCTTGACCAACTTTTGAATGGACAAGGAGTTGGTCCTTTTTTTTATGATGATGTTATAGCTGCAAAGAGTTGTCGAGACCCAAGTATATGTCCTGGAACACGCTGCCTGATCTCTTCAAAAGCAGTGTTTCTGAACCTCCAGAAAACTGCAGTCGCGCAAAGCATGATTATTATTATTTTCTTTTCCCATAAAAGAAAAACATGATTAAATCAATAGAATAAAGCATATCAAAGGACGTTTATTTATTTATATCTAACTAACAATGTGTGATATAAATAAACCAAATTTATGCACACACAAAAAAGAGCATAGAAGATGCAGGACAGGTTTAGGCAATTAGAGGTTCCCCAGAAGTTGAACGAAAAATTTTGGGTTTTGAGTTGTGCAAGCAACAAGGTAAAAAAGTAGTACTATTGAATTAAAAAAGAGAAAAATAGAAATTTGCCCCTATTTTAATGATTCAATTAATGATCAGCAAGAGCATAAATGATCTAGCATCAAATTCTAATTAGTTGGTCTATTAAATGATCGCCCTATCCTAGCCCCACCTCAAATTCGGGCATGAGAATGCAATGCAAGCTAGCATTGTTGCATCCACATCACTGCAAAGCCCAAACACAAGGTGTAAGGAACATATCAATACAAAATTATCTAAGCTAAAAAATTATTTTCTAAATTGACCCATATCTTTTAACAGCTTAAAACATCACTGCATCAAAATTCAATCAATAAGATTTTGCATAAAATTAAAGATCCTCCCAAAAATCATCAACTGAGTTTCAGTTATTTCTCCATGTATTCAATTGATAAGCTGCAAGAATGGTCTAATTATTATGGGTGAAAAGATCAGCCAACAAAACCCAATAAAGTTATGGATTTTTAAAGCAGCCATGACGAGCAACCGCTGGAAAAAGAGGGATTTTTAAAGAACAAACCCTAGATTTTCAAATGACTAAAAAAATATACAAAACCAATAAAGTTATGGAGCTTTACCTTCCGATCTGTTTGCCTCTGCTTCCGATGAGCTCTTCCGTCTTCTCCTTGGAAGTGTGAGAGAGGGAGGGAAGAAGATGGAGCAGCGTTTTTGACCCAACTCTTTGTGAGTGAGGGAGAGAGAATCGGGGAAAGAGAAGAGGGAAGGAAGGAAGGAAGTTTAATGTTGAATCTCACAGGAAGGAAGGAGGAGATCTGTGGAAATTCGGCAATTGGAAGTGTGAGAGAGGGAGGGAAGAAGATTCGACAATACTGATGAAAGACCTGGATTTTTGACCCGCGTTTCTCCCCTTTTTTGTTTGAGACCCGCGCGTCTTTTTTCTTCTTTTTTTCATTTGGTCCGTAAATTGGTCCGTCTGTTAGGGCCGTTTCTGAACGGCTCTATATATATATATATATATATATATATATATATATATATATATATATATATATATATATATATACTAGTTTTTTTATAAACATAGTGTTAATGCATAGATTACCTTGCTTGCATGATGTAATTACTGAATTTGTGGTTCAAGTTTGTAATTGAATGATTTTAATCCCTCCTTAAGGCTGCATCTTCTCCCCGGTTCATTTCAATTTCAGTGCGTGAATTTATCTTCTTGGATGAATTTGATGATTATAGCCGAATCCAAGAGGGTTTTTGACAAAGGTTTGGGAGTATAGAAATTCGGCCAGTGAGAGAGAGAAGAGGGTTTGGAACGGATGCAACTGTAAAGGACTGAGAATGATTTTTAAGTTTATTGCATCCTAGCTTGCCTTGTCAGTTAATGACTGCAATTGCCTAATTAGTTAACAGCTCATGCATACTCATGACTCAACATGCAATAACTTTACAACTTCCAGCATACATAATATAATATATCATATACATTACATCATAAGTATATAATATGTTTCCCCCTCACATATATATATATATATATATATATATATATATATATATATATATATATATATATATATATATATACGGAGAGTCTCTAAAGCGAACTTTAAAAAGCGAACTAAAGACGAACCGTCGTCTTTGATGTCTATGGCGACGGTTCGACCCGTCGCCAAAGACTACATGGCTATGGCGACGGATCGAATCGTCGCCATAGACACCAAAGACGACGGTTCGTCTTTAGTTCGCTCTTTAAGGTTCGCTTTAGAGACGGACCGTATATATATATATATATATATATATATATATATATATATATATATATATATATATATATATATATATAACTTATTCTTATATATTATAATTATATAATCCAATTTTTACTTAAAATTGGATAATTATATATCTATAATATTATAACCATTACTTCACTAATTATGAAGTTGAATTCATAATTTTAAAATAAACTCTTGTAACTGAATGAATTAATTATTTAAATAATTATTATTATCTCATTAACTATTTAAATAATTCAATTAAGCTTTATAATTAAATTTTCTCGCTTCCTTTCATAAATTGTTTCTAAACAATTTATTTACATATATATAATATATAATTTATTCTTTAATCCAATATTTGGTTTAACTTGCATTTAATTGTCATATATATAATGGCATTAGTTTCATTACATGTAGACCGGGCAAAGATTGCCCAGGCCCGCGGGCCGGGCCAGCCCGCCCGCCAAAAACCGGGCTTTGGGCCGTAAGTTTTTAGCCCGCCAAAACCCGGGTCTTTTTGGCCCAGCCAGTGGAGGCCCGGCCCGCCCAAGTGGCCCGTGATTTTTTTTTTTTTAAATAAAATGTTACTACTTGTGGGTTGTGAGGCTTGAACACAAGACTTGTAAGTACATAAATAAGAGTTCAAACCAACTAAGCTACAATAAATATTTATTTTTAATGCAATCTTCAATATATTTTAACTATAATTGAAAATTATAATTAAGATATGTAGTTAATGTAGGTAATTAATTAATAATACTAATTTATAATACTATTAAAATTTTAATTGATTGAGATATGTAGTTAATAATTTCAAAGTATAAAACTATTAAACTAACAAATAACAATTATTAGTTTAAGTTAGATAATATAATTATAAAAATTTAAAATTATCTATATATTAGTATTAATTACAGTATTTATTATTTTTAAAAGTAAAATAAATTATATTAATTTTAAAGAATCAAATTTGATTATATACTTTGAATTACTAGTAATATATAATTCGAATCAGCCACTAATTTTTTAGATTGCAAGTCCAAAATCTGTACACAATAATATAGATAATTTTATCCCTTAATTATGCAATCCCCCTACTTATTGTAGTACATTTGAAAAGTAAATCAATTATTATCCCTTAATTATGCATTCCCCCTACTTATTTGGAAAGTAAATCAATCATTATCCTAAATCATACCTTTAGAATAATATCTAAAATTATAATACTATTAAAATTTTAATTGATTGAGATATGTAGTTAATTTAAGTAATTAGAATTATTGTTTATTATAAATTATTTTAGTATTTTTAATATTTATTATTATTACTATTTTTGGTGTATCAAGATTTTGTAAAAAAAATAAGGAAAAATCCCGCGGGCAGGCCTAGCCCGGTCCGCCCAACCCGGGCCACGGGCCTAACAAATCTGGCCCGCCAAAACTCGGGCCTTTTTGGCCCGGCCCGGCCCGCCCGTTTGCCAGGTCTAATTACATGATATAAATTACTATTTCACATAATTAAAAAAAATCTTATTTAATTGTTACCTTAACAAGATTTATTATCTTATTAAACATTTAACGATTAACTAATATAAGTTAATCTCTTTCTCACCAAATTTCTATTTTTTATTTCATTTTCTTTTGTCAATTAAACCATTTAAATTAATGGTTTCACATATTATTATACTAAATCACAATTTATCCAAATACCATATAATTTCATTTAAATTTAATCTCCATTAATTAATATTAATTAATTAATTTCCTTCGCCTCCATATTTCATTCCGTAATTAACTCAAACTAACTAATTCAATAGTTAAATTCATTATTAAATCTTACTTTCAATAAATGTATATATTTCATGCATATATATATATATATATATAAACATTCAAATACGACACTTCTCATAATATGAATTTTATTTATTAAATTCTTATTTTAATAATTTTTGATAAATTCGGATTGTCATGTTCTTCCCTTCTTAATTATAAGGATTATGTCCCATGAATCATAATTACTGAAACATCCATACTCGATTTACGCCATTCTTCTTTGTAACTTTTTCGTTGACTCATGTCAACATATCGCTTTAATATAGGTCTTATAATACATATTGCATTCATTCCCTTCACTAATTCTGTGACGCCCCCAAAATTAGGTATACATCACCCATCTTGAGTCGCCAGATATATGGTAGAGAATTTAAATACAACTTAATAATACAACTGTCGTGTACAATACGACAAAACATAAACTGTGAGTTTGAATACAAATATTGTCTACTAGAGAGTATACAAACTCAAAAGGAGTCCTCATTACAATTATTATCACACTATTATATAGAATAGTGAGGACTACTAATGCTATCATCTGGTCCATCACTCCGTTTCCCGACTCGTTCTAACTATATTCTCATTTCCTGAAGAGAACAGTGAAAGAAAGGGTGAGCTCAACTAGCCCAGTAAGAAATATTATGACTAAGATAATGCATAATAAATTATCATTAGTCTTCAACAATGTTAAACTGATAAAATACAATAGACATCAAATTTAACTGCAGTGGATCAAGCAATCCATTAAAAGAGTCAAGTAGAGAATAAAATCTACTATCTTTTATGATTTAAAAGGTTTTTCATGACTTTTATCGCTGAGACTTAGCTTAATAAATAATCCACATCATCGAATCACCCATGCACTACGACCAAGGATATTCTTTATTATCACATCCATGAATTAATATTTCATTGCTGGGACTCAGCTCAATAAATAATCCACATCATCGAATCACCATTGCACTCCGGCTAAGGATATTCTTTAGTATCAGGACCACGAATTATCCATGTACTACGGCTAAAGATAATCATGTTTTCATCAACAATCCTGATCATGCCATAAAACAATTCATCTTTGCACTACGGCCAAAGAGAATCCATAGCCATAATCATTCCAAAAACTGTCCATTAATGCACTACGGGCCAATGAGAACTTTTTTCACATCATTTGTAACATTACGGTCATGATTATACCGAATAATTCCTGGTCATAATCATACTAAGTCCATCTATGCACTACAGGTCATAGATGACTTTCAACAAAATATAAACATGAGGATGATGACAATGATATAAGAATTCAATAAAACAAGTTCAAGAATTAATTTATCTAGAAACTGATAACGTCCAAATTGTCAACATGATACTGCTTTGTAGAGTAAAATTCAAGAATGCTCAGAAGAATATTTACAGAAAAAGATACTGGATGAAGCGTAAATATCAAGGATATTTCACTAATTTCATGGAGTATAGAAGTCAAAGTTTTAACCAACTGAGTATAATAAAGAATGGAATAACAAAAGAAATCACCATGCATACGATAGACCGCACAGACAGGTTATTTCAACAGAATAATTAATGGAACCAGGTCAGGCGTAATACGCACCGACAGGATATTCCAACAGAATAATAATAAAGACAAAACCAGGTCCGGCGTAAAACGCACAGACAGGATATTCCAACAGAATAATAAAAAATGAAATAACAGAAGAATTTCACCAAATTTAGGGTATCCCGCATATACAGGTTATTCCAACAGAATAATAAAGGATGGAATAACAGAAGTTCTCTTCATGAATAAGAAAGAAAGAATACCCCTTATGAGTACAATAAATAATATTCCCTACCTTTGAAAAAAGAATGCTCCGACTAGTAAGTCGAGGATATACTCGAAGAAAACTTGCACTACACTCAAAGCTTTCTTAAACTCTAAAGAAATACGCTCAAGATTATAGAAGAAGAACTCTATCTATAGTTTCTCTCTCTAGAGTTTCAGTGAATTCGTAAAAAATAATGAAAGAATGAGCTTCTATTTATAGAAAAATGGACTGCATAGTAACTAACTCATGAACGGTCCAGATTGATTTACTTTAATCTGACGGTCCATGTAAGACCCGAACTTATTAAAGAATAAAATCAAATTTTCTCTAAATATTATTGTGAATAATAAGGTGTTAATTTGATATAATACTTTGGTTATGGGTGAAATGTGCAAATTTTGTAAAATAAACAAGTGGTTATAAAATATTCATTTTGTCGGGGAATATTCGTTTGGTCGTGGAATATTCTTTTTGTCGGGGAATATTCGTACGACGGCGCAGCTATTTATGGGCCCCATAATGAAAAACGATTGGATAAAGATAACGACAAAAATTGAGTTTTTATAAATAACGGCATAGTTGTTACCGTTAACACTGTTGGAATACCCGGTGGTTAAAATATAGTAATACGCGTGGTTGCACAGTAGCACACGGATTGTACAGTATTTTTAAATTATTGATTCTTACGAAGGAAGGCACTACTCAATAATTGTTACAGTAGTTACTATTCAATATTTTATTTTATTGATTCAATAATTGCTACGTTGATATTTTATATTATTGTTGTTCAATAATTGTTACTGCACAGTATTTCCTATTATCATATCAATAATTCATATTATTTGAATAATATTATTAGATAACATTATTGGTAATGTCTAAAAAGTTCTGTCTAAGGAGACATTTGGTCACCTAATTGTGCGCCAGTAAGGAGAAATTCTTATTGGAAAACCCCCTCTTTCCTAGGAACGGCCTGATTGTCATAAATGTGATTCTGTAATATTATTTGTGAATAATTAATTATTGATTCATATGATAAGGAAATATTTATTTTATGTGGATATAAATGAGGGATATATTTTTGTGGTTAAAAATGAATGAGTTAATGTTGAGGTATTTTATCTGTATTTTTGTCAGAACGGAGGTATTGAAAATCAAATTAGGATTTTTGAGATATTTTGCGGGGGTTATAATTTTTAATCCGACCTTTGGATCGTGGTAATATTTGGATATGTTATACATATATAAACCGTTAAAAATGAACGTATGATTTGTTATGAATTTTACGAGATGACTGGTTCAGAAATTGTTGAATTTTTGGAGTTAATCATTTTGGTAAAAAATTCTAGAATTGGTGGGCCCCACTCTTAGTTGGTGAAGAAATGTGCTGAGATTTTTATTCAAATGTGGTGGGTGGGAATAGTAGCAGGTAAAGCCATCAGGTTGCAGGTTAAGTCTGCTTCGGCGTGCTAACATTTTCCTATAAATAGAGGGCTAAGTTAGAATTAAAAATCACACCAGAATTCATAAGTTTTCTCTTTTTCTCTCTCTAGAATATTGAGTGTATTTTGTGAGTATTTAGATACTTTGAGAGTTGCTATTCAGCACAAGTTTCATTCAGCCTCATATCCGATATTCAGTCAGAAGTACGGTTATTTTGAGGTAAGGGATATTATTTTCTTCTTAAATGATATTATTTTCTTCAATATCATTATGCTGAAATATTGATATAAACTTTTTATCAAATTTGGAATTTTTTGTGTCGGGATTACTATTCACGTATTCACGTATATGGCACTATTCACGAATACGATACTATTCACCGAAAAATAAAAATTTTTCTTTTTGTCCAAGATGTCTATTATGGTTACTATCTTTGATTGTATCTATATTTTGATCTTTATTTTTGAATTCTCCTTCACAATTGGTTATTATGGAGTATTATTGTACTTGGATAAACTATAGTACGAATCCCTAATATTTGTCCTTCTGTCTCATTGGATTCGTTTTCTTTAAGATAATTTTTCATCATCCTCAGTCCTAAATGATGATATTACTGAATATATTTGGCCTGTAGTGCAAAGATGAATGATTAATTGATGAATATCTTTGGCCCGTAGTGCAAAGATGAACAGGTGTTGAGATGAACATGACTGACTGGTGTTACAAATGAATATCTTTGGCCTGTAGTGCAAAGATGAATATTTGATTAAAGATGGTTATTGATTGATGTTACAGGGATAAAATATCGTTGATGGACTTTTAAATCTTAGAAGATAGTAGAATTCATTCTCTACTTGACTCTTCTAATGGTTTGCTGTTTCCGCTGCAGTTGTTGATCTAAAACTTGTTGTCTATTATATTTTATCAGATTTTTTCCTGTTGAAGACTAACGATAATTTTTTTTATATTATCTTAGTCATAATATTCTTTACTGGGCTAGTTCAGCTCACCCTTTTCCTTTTTGTACCATTTTTCTTAGGAGGCGAGAATATAGCGGGAACTAGTCGGGGTGTGGAGTGATGGTTCCAGTCAGTTGTGTTAGCAGTCCTCACTATTTTGTAAAATAGTGTTTTAATAATTGTAATGAGGACTTATTTGAGTGTGAATATTGTCTAGAAGATAATATTTGTATTTAAACTCACAGTATTTGTGTTATCGTATTTTGCACGACAATTATTATAATGAAGTTATATTTGTTTCTGTACCATGTATTTGGCGACTCAGAATGGGTGTTGTATACCTATTTTGGGGGCATCACAGTTGGTATCAGAGCTTAGGGATATGGTCTCTGGCGGAGATCGGGGAATAGAACTAGGAGGGGAGAGACGAGTAAATCCTTCGCTAGTGTGTCCTACCTAAGCTTAATTGTTGGTCGGTCATAATATAGGAATATTATGTGATATGTTAATTTGTTTAATTAACCCTTGTTTTATGGCAGTATTTGAGAATGGCAGCCGAGAACGTTAACAATGGAGTATATGATACTGTGGAACAACCTTTAGTCACAAACCAAGAGAACGTGCAACAGGAAGGCAATATTCCTCATGTAAACAATGTTACCGGGAAAACGACGAATGATGGAATGTTTAGGAGCTTCTTGCAGTTCATGCAAAATCAGACGAGGGAGACTCGTGTACAAAATACGGGTGGAAATGATGGCAATGCGCGGTTTGTCACAGCCAAGCAATTTAAGGAGTTGGGACCACCAGAATTCTGGGAAAAGCCGGATCCGATTAAGGCGGAAACGTGGGTCAAACAAATTACCAAGATATTTGATGTCTTGGGATGCACGGAGGAACAGAAGGTTCCATTCGCCACATTTATGTTCCGTGGTGAGGCAGATTACTGGTGGGAATCTGTAAAGCGTACCCAGCCAGCCACACTCAGCATGTCTTAGGAAACGTTTCAGAAGCTGTTCAATGATAAGTACTTTCCTAAAAGTATTCTTCATATGAAGGAGGTATAATTTATCAGACTAGAACAAAACAACATGACCGTGTCTCAGTACGAGGCGAAGTTCGCAGAGTTATCCAGGTTTGGTTTGCACCTCATTTGGTGGAGAATGAGGAACATATGACAAGGATGTTTTTGAGATGTCTAAAACCCGAGATTCGGCAATATCTTATCTCTCATAAATTTTCTTTATATTCAGATGTTGTAAACAAGGCTCAATTATTAGAGTGAGATAATGAGTATGTTCAACCGAGGGACCACAACCAGGGACATACCAGTAGTGGCAGTCATCGGAGCAATGAAAACTAGCAGGGAGGAAAACATTCGAACAAAAGCGGTAACCACTCTGGTGGTAATCGTGGCCGTGATAATAGAAGGAGCGAGTCGGGAGGAGATTTCAAGAAGAGAAGGTACAACAATGATAACGTGAAGACGTCAGCACAAACATCAACTGTTTCTAGGGGAGGAGAACGACCACCGGTCGTATGTTACAAATGTGGGAAAGAGGGACATATCAGCCCAAACTGCACACAACAATCCAAGGTATGTTATAACTGTGGAAAGGAGGGTCATATAGCTCGAGAGTGTTCTGTAGCAAAACTAAGTTCAGCGGGGATGGTGACTCCAAAAGTTGTCCCGGATAAGTCGAAATCAGCGGTTCCTGGAAGGGCGTTTGTCGTGACTGGCCAAAGCGCGAGAAACCCTAACGAGGTGATCACGGGTAAGCTAATCTTGGATTCTTGCGAAGTTTATACTTTACTAGATACCGGTTCTACCCATTCTTTTATCTCTCTTGCTTGTGCTCAACGTTTGAACTTGACTCCGGAGAAATTGACCTTTGACTTATCTGTTGAAACTCCGTTGGGTGAAACCTTTGTTACATCTACAGTTTATAAATCTTGCTTGATTCAAGTTGGTACCATCACATTACCTGCCGACCTTATTTCGTTGAAAATTCTTGCATTTGATGTGATTTTAGGGATTGATTGGTTAACCACGCATCATGCTAAAATTGATTGTTTTCATAAGGTTGTTAGTTTTCATATTCTAACCAACCTATTATGCGAATTCAAACAACCAAACCATTAAAGTCAATCACTGTCATTTCAAGCCATAAAGTTATTCGTTTATTGAAAAACGAATGTCAAGCTTTCTTAGCCCATGTCACGGACTTGAATAAAAACACGTCAGATTTGAATAAAATTTCTATTGTTAATGAATTTTCTGACGTATTTCCTGAAGAACTTCCTGGTCTACCCCCAGAACGTGAAGTTGAATTCTTTATTAACCTTGAACCCGATACAAAGCCCATTTCTAAAACCCCATATCGAATGACTCCTATTGAACTTCAGGAGTTAAAGGTCCAACTACAGGAGTTGTTGGACATCGGTTTTATTCGTCCTAGTACATCTCCTTGGGGTGCTCCTGTGTTATTCGTAAAGAAGAAAGATGGTAGTATGCGACTTTGTATCGACTATCGAGAATTGAACCATGTCACCATCAAGAATAGGTATCCGCTACCTCGCATTGATGACCTGTTCGACCAGTTACAAGGAGCACAATTCTTTTCAAAAATCGACCTTCGTTCTAGATATCATCAGCTGAAGATTAAAACTGAGGATATTCCAAAGACTGCTTTCAGAACTCGGTACGGGTATTATGAATTCTTAGTCATATCTTTTGGATTGACTAATGCTCCTGCTGCTTTCATGGATATGATGAACCGTGTGTTCAAAGAATATTTGGATCAGTTCGTTGTTGTCTTTATTGATGACATCCTCATCTATTCCAAAAGCCGTGAAGATCATGAGCGCCATTTGAAGCTGATATTGCAAAGGCTTCGTGAAAATAAGCTATATGCCAAACTGAAGAAATGCGAATTCTGGATTGAGGAAGTAGCATTCCTTGGGCACGTGGCATCAAAACATGGAGTATCTGTCGACCCGGCGAAGATTGAAGCCATACAAAGTTGGGAGCAACCGAAGTCGGTAACCGAAGTACGTAGCTTTCTGGGCTTAGCTGGTTATTATCGGAGATTTGTGGAAGGATTTTCTCGAATCGCTACTCCGTTAACTCAGCTGACTCGGAAAGATACAAAATTCGTATGGAGTGAGGAATGTGAGAAGAGTTTCTAAGAACTCAAGAGGAGGCTCATTTCGGCACCTGTTCTGATAATACCATCTGGTTCGGATGGATTTGTTATCTACAACGATGCTTCAGGCAAAGGGTTAGGATGTGTTCTCATGCAACATGGGAAAGTCATAGCCTATGCCTCGCGATAACTCAAAGAATATGAGAGGAATTATCCTACTCATGATTTGGAGTTGGCAGCAGTCGTTTTCGCGTTGAAGATCTGGAGACACTTACCTGTATGGGGAGAAAGTGGAGATCTATACAGATCATAAAAGCCTCAAATATTTCTTCACCTAAAAGGAACTCAACATGCGGCAACGACGTTGGCTCGAGTTGCTGAAAGATTACGATCATACCATCCAATATCATCCTGGAAAAGCAAACGTAGTAGCTGACGCATTGAGTAGAAGATCATATGCGGGTACGAGTGCAATGTTGTTAACACAAAGGCCCATTTTGTATGACTTGCAAAGGATGGAGATAGAGATGAAGGCTCTAAGTACCCACATAATGATATCAAATATACGAGTAGAACCGACTTTAATCGATAAAGTTAAAGCTGCTCAAGCTACGGACATGGAGCTGATGCGTATGAAGAAGAAAGTGCAAGAAGGTGTTATTCCAGAAGCAAGAATCGATGAAGAAGGAATACTTCGAGTCAACTCCAGACTTTGTGTTCCTAACGATTTTAACTTGAAGCATAGAATAATGATGGAGGCACACAACACACCGTTTGCAATCCATCGCGGGAGTACCAAAATGTATTACGATCTTCGACATACATTTTGGTGGAGCAATATGAAAAGAGAGATCGTGGAGTTTATCTCAAGGTGTTTAACTTGTCAACGTGTAAAAGCGGAGTATCAAGTACCAAAGGGTCCATTGCAACCACTTGAGATTTCGAAATGGAAGTGGGAACACATTACTATGGATTTCGTTACGGGTCTTCCCAAGGTGTCTCAAGGCATAGATGCGATTTGTGTAAGACCCCGAATTTTATGAAATAAAAATATTCAATTTTTCTTATAATTACTACTCAGTAAATGGTTAAATTAATAAATGTTAAAGTTAAGGGTGATATATGAATTTTTTTTCGAAATACACAAGTGATTATAAAATATTCATTGTTGTCGGGGAATATTTGTTTGATCGTGGAATATTCTTACTGTCGGGGAATATTCATACGACGGCGCAGCCTTTTGTGGGCCCTATAACGGAAAGCGATTGGATGAAGAAAACGACAAGAGTAAGTTGTTTATAAATAACGGCGTAGTTGTTACCGTTAATACTGTTGAAATACCCGATGGTTAAAATACAGTAGCACACGGTATTGCACCAATTATTGATTCTTACGTAAGAAGGCATTACTCAATAATTGTAACAGTAGTTATTGTTCAATATTTTATTTTATTGATTCAATAATTGTTGCGTTGATATTTTATATTATTGTTGTTTTAATAATTGTTGCTGCACAGTATTTTTCTTTATCAGATCAATAATTCATTTTATTTGAATAATATTATTAGATAACATTATTGGCAATGTCTAAAAAGTTCTGTCTAAGGAGAGGTTTGTTCATCTAATTGCGCGCCAGTAAGGAGAAATCCTTATTAGAAAGCCCCCTCTTTCCTGAGAACGGCCTGGTTGTCATAAATGTGATTCTGTAATATTATTTGTGAATAATTAATTATTGATTCATATGATAAGGAAATATTTATTTTATGTGGATATAAATGAGAGATATATTTTTGTGGTTAAAAATGAAGGAGTTAATGTTGAGGTATTTTATCTGTATTTTTATCGGAACGGAGGTATTGAAAATCAAATTAGGATTTTTAAGATATTTTGCGAGGGTTATAATTTTTAATCCGACCGTTGGATCGTGGTAATATTTAGATATGTTATACATATATAAGTCGAGTATATGTCCACAAATTTTGAACCATTAAAAATGAACGTATGATTTATTATAAATTTTACGAGATGACTGGTTCAAAAATTGTTAAATTTTCGGAGTTAATCATTTTGGTGAAAAATTCTAGAATTGGTAGGCCCCACTCTTGGTTGGTGAAGAAATGTGCTGAGATTTTTATTCAAATGTGGTGGGTGGAAATAGTAGCAGGTAAAGCCATCAGATTGTAGGTTAAGTCTGCTTCGGCGTGTTAACATTTTCCTATAAATAGAGGGCTAAGTTAGAATTGAAAATCACACCAGAAACATAAGTTTTCTCTCTTTCTCTCTCTCTATATTATGAAGCATATTTTGTGAGTATTTAGATACTTTGAGAGTTGTTATTCAGTGCAAGTTTCCTTCGGCTTTGCATTCCAGTCAGAAATACTGCACTTTTGAGGTAAGGGATAGTAAGGGATATTAAAGAATGTTATATTCTTCATAATGATATTATTCTTTCAATATCATTATACTGAAATATTGGTATAAATTTTATTGTAGAATTTCAACCTTTTTGAGTCAGGGTTACTTTCCACGTATACGATACTATTCACATATACGGCGCTATTCATGTATATGGCACTATTTAAGTATATGACATTATTTACGTATACGGTACTATGTACGAATACGGAGTACTATTCATGAGTTACTATTCATGAATTCACGGGTACTATTCACGACAAAAATTAGTTTCTTTCTCTGACCAAATTATCGTTGATTTATGATTGTTGCTCTCGAAAATAAATGCAGTTGTTGATCATATTATTTTTATTATCATATATAACATTTTTATAACCTTGATGTTGAATTTCTCTTTCACTTGAGTGTAAAGATGGGTAAATTATTGGTATAATCGTGACTGAGGAATGTCTTTAGCCTGTAGTGCAAAGATGAATTATTAACTGGTATGATCATGACCATTGAATTTATAATTGAATATTTTTAACTTAAGTGTAAAGATGAATTGAATAACATGGTTATAATTATGGTGTATATAAATTCTGAAATGATTATATATTTCTTTGAGATATGAATATATTTGGCCTGTAGTGCAAATATAAACTGTTGAGGAATATCTTTGGCCTGTAGTGCAAAAATGAGTTGTTGATGAATATCTTTGGTCAGTAGTGCAAAGATGACCTGTTGTTGAATATCTTTGGCATGTAGTGCAAAGATCGTCTATTGATGAATATCTTTGGCCCGTAGTGCAAAGATGAATTTATTAATATGATTATGAACATGAACTGTGATTTGGTATAACCATGATCTTTGATGTTTCAGGTGATGAAAATTATCTTTGTCCTAGATGAGAAAAGGAATTTAGAACAACAATTACGATTATGAGTTATACATGTGATTGTGGACATGAATTGTTGATTGATGTTATAGGGATAAAATATTGTTGGTGGATTTTTAACATGGAGAAGATAATAGACTTTATAGTCTATTTGACTCTTCTAATGGATTGCTCGTTCCGCTGCAACTATGGTTAAAATTTTTATCATTTACCATATGTTCTAAATCTCTGATTTATTATTGATGAAGGCTATTGATAATTTAATTATCTTTAGTCATGATATTCTTTACTAAGCTAGTTGTGCTCACCCTTTTGCTTCACAATTCCTTTCAGGTAATAAGAGTGTAGCTGGGTCGAGCGGGGGTAACAAGAGAATAGAACGGTGGTCGTCATTTAGTAGTTATATTTGGTGAAAAAAATAGGGTGAGGCGAAACCAACGTTGGAAGGGTGTTTTGCCACTATCATACAAGATGTCTAATGACATACAACCTCGTGTCATCATAAGAAAGGGTTGTGCTCATCCACTTGCTGAGTATATTTATGGGCACTACCTATATAATCTTGGTGTTTGTTTGAAGTATAATTCACGATTAAAGACAGTGGAGATAATGATAAGTCAAGAGAAGACTCACCATTGGGAAGAATATGATAGTAATCTTCTCGTTTTTCTTTGGGGTCTATTGGGTCAACCAAGGATAATTCTGTGGCCATATGATATCTATCATAACCTAGACGCGTGGCCTCCCATGTACGAAGGTTTCCTTGAGCACTTCCCAAAGATTCTAATTTCTAAAACAGTTTTTGACTATACCTTTATGTAAGGTGTCATTGTGAGGTGATGTCCACGGTTGGAACATGAGTCACATTTGGTATATATTTGTATCCAAACTCACAGCATATGTGTTATTGTATTTTGCACGATAATTGTTGTAATAAAGTTGTAGTTGTTTTCTGTACCATGTATTTGGCGACTCAAAATAGGTTGGATGGAATGGACCTATTTTGCGGTCGTCACAGTTGGTATCAGAGCTTAGGGATATGATCTCTGGCGGAGATCGGGGAATATAACTAGTAGCGGAGAGATGAGTAAATCCTTCGCTAGTGTGTCCTACTTAAGCTTATTTGTTGGTCAGTCATAATATCGGGATATTATGTGATATGTTAATTTGTTAAATTAACCCTTGTTTTGAAGCTGTATTCTAGAATGATATTTGAAATACAGGAGATGAGCAATGGAGAAATTATGATGACAGGGAAGATGGAATCTGAAATGAAAGGAAGGTATTCTCAATTCTTTGAAATACCAGGTACGTAAATTTCGAGGACGAAATTTCATAAGGAGGGGAGATTGTAAGACCCCGAATTTTATGAAATAAAAGTATTCAATTTTTCTTATAATTACTATTCAGTAAATGGTTAAATTGATAAATATTAAAGTTAAGGGTGATATATGAATTTTTTTTCGAAATACACAAGTGATTATAAAATATTCATTGTTGTCGGGGAATATTCGTTTGATCGTGCAATATTCTTACTGTCGGGGAATATTCATATGACGGCGCAGCCTTTTGTGGGCCCCATAACGGAAAGCGATTGGATGAAGAAAACGACAAGAGTAAGTTGTTTATAAATAACGGCGTAGTTGTTACCGTTAATACTGTTGGAATACTCGGTGGTTAAAATACAGTAGCACACGGTATTGCACCAATTATTGATTCTTATGTAAGAAGGCATTACTCAATAATTGTTACAGTAGTTATTGTTCAATATTTTATTTTATTGATTCAATAATTGCTGCGTTGATATTTTATATTATTGTTGTTTCAATAATTGTTGATGCATAGTATTTTCCTTTATCAGATCAATAATTCATATTATTTGAATAATATTATTAGATAACATTATTGACAATGTCTAGAAAGTTCTGTCTAAGGAGAGGTTTGGTCATCTAATTGCGCGCCAGTAAGGAGAAATCCTTATTGGAAAGCCCCCTCTTTCTTGGGAACGGCCTGGTTGTCATAAATGTGATTCTGTAATATTATTTATGAATAATTAATTATTGATTCATATGATAAGGAAATATTTATTTTATGTGGATATAAATGAGGGATATATTTTTGTGGTTAAAAATGAAGGAGTTAATGTTGAGGTGTTTTATCTGTATTTTTGTCGGAACGGAGGTATTGAAAATCAAATTAGGGTTTTTAAGATATTTTGCGAGGGTTATAATTTTTAATCTGACCGTTGGATCGTGGTAATATTTGGATATGTTACACATATGTAAGTTGAGTATATGTCCACAAATTTTGAACCGTTAAAAATGAACGTATGATTTATTATGAATTTTACGAGATGACTGGTTCAGAAATTGTTGAATTTTTGGAGTTAATCATTTTGGTAGAAAATTCTAGAATTGGTGGGCCCCACTCTAGGTTGGTGAAGAAATGTGCTGAGATTTTTATTCAAATGTGGTGGGTGGGAATAGTAGCAGGTAAAGCCATCAGGTTGCAGGTTAAGTCTGCTTCGGCGTGCTAACATTTTCCTATAAATAGAGGGCTAAGTTAGAATTGAAAATCACACCAGAAACATAAGTTTTCTCTCTTTCTCTCTCTATATTATGAAGCATATTTTGTGAGTATTTAGATACTTTGAGAGTTACTATTCAGTGCAAGTTTCCTTCGGCTTTGCATTCCAGTCAGAAATACTGCACTTTTGAGGTAAGGAATAGTAAGGGATATTAAAGAATGTTATATTCTTCATAATGATATTATTCTTTCAATATCATTATACTGAAATATTGGTATAAATTTTATTGTAGAATTTCTACCTTTTTGAGTCGGGGTTACTTTTCACGTATACGGCACTATTCACATATACGGCGCTATTCATGTATATGGCACTATTTAAGTATATGACATTATTTACGTATACGGTACTATGTACGAATACGGAGTACTATTCATGAATTACTATTCACGAGTTACTATTCATGAGTTACTATTCACGGGTACTATTCACGACAAAAATTGATTTCTTTTTCTGACCAAATTACCGCTGATTTATGATTGTTGCTCTCGAAAATAAATGCAGTTGTTGATCATATTATTTTTATTATCATATATAACATTTTTACAACCTTGATGTTGAATTTCTCTTTCACTTGAGTGTAAAGATGGGTAAATTATTGGTATGATCGTGACTGAGGAATGTCTTTGGCCTGTAGTGCAAAGATGAATTATTAACTGGTATGATCATGACCATTGAATTAATAATTGAATATCTTTAACTTAAGTGTACAGATGAATTGATTAACATGGTTATAATTATGGTGTATATAAATTCTGAAATGATTATATATTTCTTTGAGATATGAATATATTTGGCTTGTAGTGCAAATATGAACTGTTGAGGAATATCTTTGGCCTGTAGTGCAAAAATGAGTTGTTGATGAATATCTTTGGCCAGTAGTGCAAAGATGACCTGTTGTTGAATATCTTTGGCATGTAGTGCAAAGATCGTCTGTTGATGAATATCTTTGGCCCGTAGTGCAAAGATGAATTTATTAATATGATTATGAACATGAACTGTGATTTGGTATAACCATGATCTTTGATGTTTCAGGTGATAAAAATTATCTTTGTCCTAGATGAGAAAAGGAATTTAGAACAACAATTACGATTATGAGTTATACATGTGATTGTGGACATGAATTGTTGATTGATGTTATAGGGATAAAATATTGTTGGTGGATTTTTAACATGGAGAAGATAATAGACTTTATAGTCTATTTGACTCTTCTAATAGATTGCTCGTTCCGCTGCAACTATGGTTAAAATTTTTATCATTTACCATATGTTCTAAATCTCTGATTTATTATTGATGAAGGCTATTGATAATTTAATTATCTTTAGTCATGATATTCTTTACTAAGCTAGTTGTGCTCACCCTTTTGCTTCATAATTCCTTTCAGGTAATAAGAGTGTAGCTGGGTCGAGCGGGGGTAACAAGAGAATAGAACGGTGGTCATCATTTAGTAGTTATATTTGGTGAAGAAAATAGGGTGAGGCGAACCCAACGTTGGAAGGGTGTTTTGTCACTATCATACAAGATGTCTAATGACATACAACCTTGTGTCATCATAAGACATGGTTGTGCTCATCCACTTGCTGAGTATATCTATGGGCACTACCTATATAATCTTGGTGTTTGTTTGAAGTATAATTCACGATTAAAGATTGTGGAGATAATGATAAGTCAAGAGAAGACTCACCATTGGGAAGAATATAATAGTAATCTTCTCGTTTTTCTTTGGGGTCTATTGGGTCAATCAAGGATAATTCTGTGGCCATATGATATCTATCATAACCTAGACGCGTGGCCTCCCATGTACGAAGGTTTCCTTGAGTACTTCCCAAGGATTCTAATTTCTAAAACAGTTTTTGACTATACCTTTATGTAAGGTGTCATTGTGAGGTGATGTCCACGGTTGGAACATGAGTCACATTTGGTATATATTTGTATCCAAACTCACAGTATATGTGTTATTGTATTTTGCACGACAATTGTTGTAATAAAGTTGTAGTTATTTTCTGTACCATATATTTGGCGACTCAGAATAGGTTGGATGGAATGGACCTATTTTGGGGTCGTCACAATTTGGGTCATTATTGATAGATTAACCAAGTCTGCCCATTTCTTGCCTATACGTGAGACTTATTCCCTTGAACGTCTTGCTAGTATGTACGTGAATGAGATTGTGAGATTGCATGGCATGCCAGTATCCATAGTTTCGGATCGTGACCCAAGATTCACTTCACGATTTTGGGTTAGCTTGCAAAATGCTATGGGCACGAATTTACGATTCAGTTCAACATACCATCCTCAAACGGACGAGCAATCAGAGAGGACTATTCAAACCCTTGAAGATCTATTAAGACTCTGTGTTCTAGATTTCAAAGGAAGTTGGGATAAGTACCTACCATTGGTGGAATTCTCCTACAACAACAGTTATCAGACAAGTATAGGCATGGCTCCATTCGAGGCGTTGTATAGAAGAAAATGTTGTTCTCCAGTATGCTGGGACGAGGTGGGTGAAGCAACATTGTTGGGACTAGAATTGGTACGCATAAGTACAGAGAAGATCCAAACAATTCGACAACGTATACAAACGGCACAAGATCGACAAAAGAGTTATGCGGATCTTCATCGAAAGGACGTGGAATTTAATATTGGGGATCATGTATTGTTACGTGTTGCACCATGGAAGGGAGTTACAAGATTTGGAAAGAGAGGAAAGCTCAATCCACGATTTGTCGGTCCATTTGAGATTCTTGACCGAATAGGAAATGTGGCCTATAGACTCGCATTACCTCCAAGCATGTCTCGTGTTCATAATTTTTTCACATATCTGTGCTTCGTAAATATATGAAAGACCCGAACCATATTATTGAGTTATAACCGGACGAGATACGAGGAGGTACCTGTTAAGATATTGGATAGGAAAGAGCATGTCCTACGTACGAAGGTTATACCACAAGTTAAGATTTTGTGAAAAAACCATGCTATTGAAGAAATGACCTGGGAGTTAGAATCAGAAATGAAAGCGAGGTATCCTCACCTTTTCGAAACACCAGGTACGTGCGTCAATTTCGAGGAAGAAATTTCATAAAGAGGAGAGGTTGTAAGACCCTAACTTATTAATGAATAAAATCAAATTTTCTCTAAATATTATTGTGAATAATAAGATGTTAATTTGATATAATACTTTGGTTATGGGTGAAATGTGCAAATTTTACAAAATAAACAAGTGGTTATAAAATATTCATTTTGTCGGAGAATATTCGTTTCATCGTGAAATATTCTTTCTGTCGGGGAATATTCGTACGACGGCGCAGCTATTTGTGGGCCCCATAACGGAAAACGATTGGATGAAGATAATGACAAAAATTGAGTTTTTATAAATAACGGCGTAGCTGTTACCGTTAACACTGTTGGAATACCCGGTGGTTAAAATACAGTAATACGCGTGGTTGCACAGTAGCACACGGATTGCACAGTATTTTTGAATTATTGATTCTTACGAAAGAAGACACTACTCAATAATTGTTACAGTAGTTACTGTTCAATATTTTATTTTATTGATTCAATAATTGCTGCGTTGATATTTTATATTATTATTGTTCAATAATTGTTACTGCACAGTATTTCCCATTATCAGATCAATAATTCATATTATTTGAATAATATTATTAGATAACATTATTGGCAATGTCTAGAAAGTTCTGTCTAAGGAGAGGTTTGGTTACCTAATTGCGCGCCAGTAAGGAGAAATTCTTATTGGAAAGCCCCCTCTTTCCTAGGAACGGCCTGATTGTCATAAATGTGATTCTGTAATATTATTTGTGAATAATTAATTATTGATTCATATGATAAGGAAATATTTATTTTATGTGGATATAAATGAGGGATATATTTTTGTGGTTAAAAATGAAGGAGTTAATGTTGAGGTGTTTTATCTGTATTTTTGTCAGAACGGAGGTATTGAAAATCAAATTAGGATTTTTGAGATATTTTGCAGGGGTTATAATTTTTAATCCGACCGTTGGATCGTGGTAATATTTGGATATGTTATACATATATAAGTTGAGTATATGTCCACAAATTTTGAACTGTTAAAAATAAACGTATGATTTGTTATGAATTTTACAAGATGACTGGTTCAGAAATTATTGAATTTTCGGAGTTAATCATTTTGGTGAAAAATTATAGAATTAGTGGGCCCCACTCTTGGTTGGTGAAGAAATGTGTTGAGATTTTTATTCAAATGTGGTGGGTGGGAATAGTAGCAGGTAAAGCCATCAGGTTGCAGGTTAAGTATGCTTCGACGTGCTAACATTTTCCTATAAATAGAGGGCTAAGTTAGAATTGAAAATCACACCAGAATTCATAAGTTTTCTCTCTTTCTCTCTCTAGATTATTGAGTGTATTTTGTGAGTATTTAGATACTTTGAGAGTTGCTATTCAGCACGAGTTTCATTCAGCCTCATATCCGATATTCAGTCAGAAGTACGGTTATTTTGAGGTAAGAGATATTATTTTCTTCTTAAATGATATTATTTTCTTCAATATCATTATGCTGAAATATTGATATAAACTTTTTATCAAATTTGGAACTTTTTGTGTCGGGGTTACTATTCACGTATTCACGTATACGGCACTATTCACGAATACGGCACTATTCACCGAAAAATAAAAATTTTTCTTTTTGTCCAAGATGTCTATTATTGTTACTATCTTTGATTGTATCCATGTTTTGATCTTTATTTTTGAATTCTCCTTCATAATTGGTTATTATGGAGTATTATTGTACTTGGATAAACTATAATATGAATCCCTAATATTTGTCCTTCTGTCTCATTGGATTCGTTTTCTTTAAGATAATTTTTCATCATCCTCGGTCCTAAATGATGATATTACTGAATATCTTTGGCCTGTAGTGCAAAGATGAATGATTAACTGATGAATATTTTTGGCCCGTAGTGCAAAGATGAACAGGTGTTGAGATGAGCATGGCCGACTGGTGTTACAAATGAATATCTTTGGCCTGTAGTGCAAAGATGAATATTTGATTAAAGATGGTTATTGATTGATGTTACAGGGATAAAATATCGTTGATGGACTTTTAAATCTTAGAAGATAGTAGAATTCATTCTCTACTTGACTCTTCTAATGGTTTGCTGTTTCCGCTGTAGTTATTGATCTAAAACTTGTTGTCTATTATATTTTATCAGATTTTTCCCTGTTGAAGACTAACGATAATTTTTTTATATTATCTTAGTCATAATATTCTTTACTGGGCTAGTTGAGCTCATCCTTTTCCTTTTTGTTCCATTTTTCTCAGGAGGCGAGAATATAGCGGGAATTAGTCGAGGTGTGGAATGATGGTTCCAGTCAGTTGTGTTAGCAGTCCTCACTATTTTGTAAAATAGTGTTTCAATAATTATAATGAGGACTTATTTGAGTGTGGATATTGTCTAGAAGACAATATTTGTATTTAAACTCATAGTATTTGTGTTGTCGTATTTTGCACGACAATTATTATAATAAAGTTGTATTTATTTCTGTACCATGTATTTAGCGACTCAGAATGGGTGTTGTATACCTATTTTGGGGGCGTCACAGTCCATATTTAAAGCAAAATCTTTTAAATAAAATATAATATATTCTATTTATAATCTAATAAAACGAATAACTTTATAAAAGATTTTACTATGCAAATACTATGCAGGCACTATGCATAATAAAATATAATATATTCTAATTATTGTCTAATAAAACAGATAACTTTATAAAAGTATTTTATTTTATATAAAAAGATTTTACTATTAACCTAATAAAACGAATAACTTTATAATAGTATTTCTGTTTTATATAAAAAGCTTTTCTGTCTTATCACATTAATAATACTAATAAAACAAAACTGAGTGACTTATCACGTAAGCCTCAATAATTAATACCGTATGCTACTATGCAACCACACGTATTACTGTACTTTTACTACCGAGTAGTTCAACAATATTAACGGTAAAATTTTCGCCGTTATTTTTATAAAATATTTTTGTCGTTTTCTCAATCCGACAATAATTCCGTTGTGGGGTCCACCAATAATTGTGTCATCGTACGAATATTCTCCGACAAAAAAATAATATTCTCCGACTAATCGAATATAATACAACAACTTGCATACTTTGCAAAATTTATAAATACTACCCACAACTATAACATTATCTCAAATTCACATTATAATATTTAAAAAAATATTTCGAAAAAATTAAATCTTTATTCATAAAATTTAAGGTTTCACAAATTCTTATAGGTTTCATTTCATAATCTATTTTAAACTCGCGCGATTATATTCTGAGTATTACTTATTCTTTTAACCCGACAACTTCCTTCTTCTAAGGATCATCGTAAGCCTAAATCATCATAATAGTTCAATATCATCATTTCCTAAACTCATAAATATTTGAGATATCACATATGCCTTGCAGTTTTTGTAATCAAATGACGGTATTTTTTCATTAATAGTCTGATCCAAAGTTTACAATTATATATAGTTATTCACACAGATAGGCACTAAAGGGGGAGACCATAATTGTAAAAAATATTTAAATATAACTTATCCGGTCTACAAAAAGATTTTTATTGACATCTTAAATTATAAGTTGTAAATGCAAATTTATATGTTTCTCTTATAATAATTTTATTTTTAATTTTCTTTCTAAGTGTTTAGAAATATCAACTACATTGTTAATCAATTATCTCATAAACAAATAATTAATTAATTATCTCATAAAAGAAGTAAAATCCGAATACAAAGGTGAAAAAAATTCTAACAATAAAAAAATAAACACACATATTAAAATTCTAATTTAGTGCTAATTCCCAAAAAATTTCCCTCCCTCTCTTTATTTCACTCGCGCTGTGTGCACTCTAACACTCTGTTTCTGAGTTTTGAACAGAAAAAAAAAGAATAGAAAATTTAAATTAGAACAGAAAAAAAAAGAATAAAAAATTTGAAATTTTTCTTTGTATTGTTTCTGAGATTGTAATAGAAAAAAATAAAAAATTTAAATTTTTGGTGCATTTATTTTTTAAAACTCAAAAATAGAGCCTAAAACTAAATCTCCTCATTCTCCTTTAGTTGGTCTCCCCTTCTCCCCTTCTCCCCTTCTCCCCTTCTCTTAAATTTAGGGCTTCTCACTTACTGATAAAGTAATGAAGGTGTTATAAAGAGTCTTCAGGTTGGAGTATCGACGTCTCCGACGAGGTCGACTACTCGGAGGTTCTTCAAGGGCCCATTCCCTCTTTCGTCTACCGCCAAGCACATCAAAGCTTCGCTAGCCAAGCGAATCGGGCATGCGAAGCACCGGGATGGTCGGATTCCCAAAGATGGAAGACACAGATCCTGATCAGTTACTCAATTAAAACTTCGGCTACAATAAGAATTTCGGAGCTAAGTATGAATTGGGGAAGGAGATTGGGCTACAATAAGAATTTTAATCTTTTGAGTTTTAATTTTTGTTTGTACTTACATTTACAGGAGAATTGTAAAAAAGTTGCAGATGAGTACATTGAATGTGAAAATATGGTAATGCTTATATTCATGGCTAATAATAGAGTTATTATTTCTGGGTTATTATTATTTTTTAATTTTATTTGGGATGGTTTCATCTAGGCGTTAGTTTGGGTGCAGATTCTTGTAATTGATTTGATTTTGCACAAGGAAAAGGCGTATAGACATTTGTTCTATAACATGTTTACCGGAGAAACTTTGAACTTTGAGGTACAATTACAAATATGTTGTTTACTTCTTGTATATCTGAACTCTATTTCATTTTTTGTATGAATCTTGATTCCATGAACTCCATTTTCTTATGATAGCTTTAGTTGTTATCTATTTGATTAGATACCTTTGTCAGTTATTTGGAATTTGGATTTTTGCATTAATCCAAATTTACCATTTACGATGTTCAATGGTTTTACAAGGTCTGTTTTGGTGGCTGTCTTTTGGCTTTCTTCTTTTGGATGCTTATATCTTTTGTTATGAATTTTCTCGGTTGAAACTCCAGTATTATTCAGTAGCAGTTCCTTTTGGTTCCATTTGTACAAGTAGTTTTTTTAATGAATGGGTTTGGTGGTTAAATTTAGGAGGATTGACAACTAGATTCGGTAAAAAAAGAAGAAAGACAGAAAAAACTAAAGAAATGAATGGAGCTGAGGATAGAAATAACATTATTGTTAAATTTATAACTTAATATATTTGCAATTAGAATTTTTCTATGATGAACATTAGATTATTTTGAATGCCATGTTATTTCATATCCACTCATACAAGCTTTGCATCAATCGTTTCATGCTATGGGAAGGTATAAACATTTTCTTTTGTATGATAAAGAAGTTTTTCAAAGTAATGACATACTTTTATTTGATTAAATAGGTTTTCAATTGTCAATGTAGATGTTGATGAATGCCATTTTTGAGAATCTGATGTTTATTTTCTTGTTACTTCTTGGGACAAGAGTTTTACCAAAGACATCAATTGTAAGCTTAAGGTAAACATCTTCTTTTTGCCTGCCTTAAATATATCTTAGGCGAGTAACAGTACAAGTTAGTTTGGATCCTTTATTATCACAGGATCACCTTTTAAAATCTGAGCATTGCTTACACAAGATCTATTTCCTTTCTATCACATTATTTTCATTCTTTCTATTTTTTCTTGTGCTTGACTTCCTTTGTAAATTGGGACTTTTTATTCATGTCTAGATTTTACATTTATATATAATATTGATAAGTATGTAACACCCCCTTTCCGAAATAGAAAGAGCGGTTACTCAAAACACAACAAAACTAATAAATTTAATAGCAAGGCTCAAAGCCACAAAAGAATAGTCTTAATAACTGATAAATACCACAAGTCAACCATAATAAATCTCCAACTGTCTCAAATCACAATCTAAAATAATTATAACAATTCCAAGTAAACTGACACATCAAGTCTAAACAGAATATTTCTAAATCATTGGAATGAATGGAGCTCTCATCACACTTGCCCTTGATTCCCCTGATTACCTGCCGGAAGAAAACACAACATGAGCCAAATGCCCAGTACGGATATAGAATACAAATAATAAACCGAAATAACTAACTTAATTAAATGAAAAGAGAGAAAACGAACTGAAACGAAACAAACAAATCTAACACAACGATATAATAGGCTGAATCAAATGGTTGGGTGTTATTTCATACCGAGCTCAGAATAAAACAGAAATATACCTTGCCACACAGGCAAGTCAAATAATGCCACATAGGCAAATTAAATAATGTCACACAGGCAAGTCACATACATTGGACCGCGAATCCAATGCATGTAAAATCGAAAGGTGTGTTTGACACAAACATCACCAATCCGCAAAAAAGAACAGAACAGAAAACTAGGGTCGACCCATACGCCTCCCACAACAAAACACCAAATGGCCAACTCCCACCGGAGCACAAAATGGAGACGCCGTGGACTGATCACACCGCCACGGAAGGTGTCATGCCTCGGTGCCAAGAGGACATGCCTGTGGTACCCCCACAAGTGGTTATAGCTCAGGTATACCCTACGGTATTCTAACAAAATATAATGTCACAACACATGTGACACAACAAAGGGGTTCTAACGTGTACATGTTAAACTGAAACGAAATATCAACACAAAGTCTCCAAAATATTAACATGTACTTTCTGCAATATCAAAATAAATTTATAGACATGATACACTAGTCTAAAGAGTACAAATGGGAGTTCTAATATAAACGCCCAAAACACTATCGCAATAAATTGACAAGAATAATAATACGAGGCAAATTCTAAATTTCGAAACGAATAACGAATCAAATAAATCAAAAAAAATAGAGTCTCGCTGAAAAAGTACGGAATCCGTACCTGAAGCAAGCAATGTAATACCCAAAATTATTATCCCAATGTAGTTCGTTAAACTATTTTCGTTCGAACTAATTACACAAAATAATAATAAATATAAGTACACTTGTAAAAAATATTTTTCCATCTCTAGCCCGTTAATAACTCATTTATTATTAAGAACTTTTATAACTATGTTAGAAAAATGAATTAATTCAAATTACTAACATAACTTCAATGATTTACTAATTCCGTACACCTTTCATGGCCAAATGTTTTATTAAACTTTACTATTATATATATATATATATATATATATATATATATATATATATATATATATATATATATATATATATATATATTAACGAAAATTCACGCCTGCAGTAGTAAAAGTGTTGGTGGAGAAAATTGTTCCGCTCATTCAAATAAAAAATCATTCTTTATATATATATATATATATATATATATATAACATGCTGGATAGCAGACTATTCATATAGGGGTATAATACTAAACATGTATGGATTTTATTTGCTGACCAATTGTTTGGAACGGAGGGTATTAAAATATCTATATCTATATCTATATATATGAATACTTTTACATAGATTGTTATACTTCCCAATAATTATAATAACAAATCATAAGCACTTACATGTATGTATGGTAACAGATTCCTCCTCTTCGGTTCTCAGCCGTCACTGTTCCTTTTCTCTCTCTCCCAAACTCGTATAAGGCGTATTGTTTAAGTGAATTAGGTTTAGTTATTTATTCATTAAAATAATAGATTTTATTAATTTATATATTTATTAACTCTTCAAATTTTAATAGGATTTAAAAATTACACAATTATAAATTTGACCCACTTAATTTAAAGCTCAATTTTATCAATTTAATTTACCCACACTTATTATTACATTAGCCCACAAAATTAAATGATTATTTTGACCCAAAATAAATGACATCCAAAAAATATGTTTTAAAACAAGGTAATTTTTATTATTTAATATTTATTTATTAATTAATTTTTATCGGGTATTACATCACCTACCCCTTAAAAGAATTCTGTCCCCGGAATCAAAAGAATAGAACGTATCTAATTATCAAAAAGATGCGGATATTTCGCTCGAATAGACTCCTCAAGCTCCCAAGTAGCTTACCGCTCTGAATAATTCTTCCACAAAACCTTAACAAACGGAATAGTCTTCCTCCTCATAATCCTTTCTTGACGATCCAAAATCGCCTCAGCTTTCTCCTCACAAGTAAGATCCTCCCGAATCTTATCGAATGGATATTGTACCACATGCAAAGGATGATAATGATAACTCCTCAACGCCGACACATGAAACACATTGTGCACATGAGCTAGCTGTGGAGGCAAAGTTAACCGATATGCAACCTCACCAACCCTCTCCAGAATCTCAAATGGGCCAATGTAACGCAGACCAAGCTTTCCTTTCAACCCAAATCGCCGAATGCCTTTCCAAGGAGAAACTTTTAGAAACACATGCTCACCAGATTCAAACTCTAAAGTCCTCCTATGCTTATTAGCATAATACCTCTGTTGTGATCGAGCCGACTTCAATTTCTCCTTAGCCACCGCTACCTTCTCCGTAGTGATTTGAACTAACTCAGGCCCTTCTATGGCCCTTTCGCCAATCTCATCCCAACAAGTTGGTGCCCGACACTTTCTACCAGACAGTGCCTCAAACGGAGCCATTCCAATACTTGCATGCCAGCTGTTGTTATAAGCAAACTCAACTAGGCTCAAGTAATCATCCCAATTACCCGACCACTCAAGTGCACAAGATCTCAACATGTCCTCTAATGTCTGAATAGTCCGCTCGAATTGCCCATCAGTTTGCGGATGGAAAGAAGTACTGAAGTTGAGCCGAGTGCCCCATGCTCGTTGAAACCCTTTCCAAAACCGAGAAGTGAACCGTGGGTCCCGATCTGAAACAATAGACACCGGAGTACCATGAAGTCTAACAATCTCCTGCTGAAAGATTTGTGTCAACCTATCCACCGAGTATCCCTCGTGGATAGCCAAAAAGTGTGCCGATTTGGTCAACCGGTCCACTACTACCCATATGACATCATTCTTCCTGAAAGTCTTCGGCAAACCAGTCACAAAATCCATCGTGATATCCTCCCACTTCCACACTGGAATGTCTAACTGTTGCTGCAAACCACTAGCTCGTTGATGTTCTATCTTCACTTGTTGACAAGTGAGGCACTTCCCAACATATTCAGCCACGTCTCGTTTCATCCCATTCCACCAAAAATTCTTCTTCAAATCCCTATACATCTTCGTAGAACCTGGATGAATAGAAAATGGCGAACTATGAGCCTCAGCCAACACCGCCTCCCGAATGATTGGATCGGACGGTACACACAACCGCTCACCCAACCAAATCACACCATGGTCATCAATACGAAACTTGGACTGTTTGCCCTCTAGATTCTGCGTCATACTCCACAACTCCCCATCTTCCTTTTGAGCTTCTTTGACCCGCGAGATAAGAGAGGGCTCCACTCTCATACCTGCCAAATGCCCATCCGAACCTCGTACATGCAATTCCATCTTGAGCCGCTCCATATCCGAAATAAGTTGGGGTTGTGTAATAAGGGCTGGTACACTCCCTGAACTCTTTCGGCTAAGAGCATCTGCAACCACATTTGCCTTCCCCGGGTGATACTGAATCCTCGCATCATAATCTTTTAGAAACTCTAACCAACGCCTTTGCCTCATATTAAGCTCCTTTTGAGTAAATATGTATTTAAGACTTTTGTGATCGGTGAAGATATCACAAGTCTCTCCATACAAATAATGCCTCTAAATCTTTAAGGCAAAGATCACCGCTGCCAACTCCAAATCATGTGTGGGGTAGTTCACCTCGTAAGGTTTAAGCTGCCTAGAAGCATAAGCAATCACCTTACCGTGTTGCATCAAAACACACCCCAAGCCCTTCTTAGAAGCATCACTATAAATCTGGTAACCTCCAGTCCCCGACGGCAATGCAAGTATAGGAGCTGTCACAAGTCGTTTCTTTAACTCCTCGAAACTCTTCTCACGTTCCTCATTCCACACAAACTTCGTGCCCTTTCTCATCAACTGGGTCAATGGTAAAGCAAGCAAGGAAAACCCTTCCACAAACCTCCTATAATACCTTGCCAAACCCAAGAAACTCCTAATCTCTGTCACTGTAGTAGGTCTCGGCCATTTAGTGATAGCCTCAACTTTCGCAGGATCCACCTTAATGCCCTCAGCAGAAACAACGTGGCCCAAAAATGCAACCTGCTCTAACCAGAACTCCCATTTAGAGAATTTAGCATACAACTTTTCTTTCTGCAAAATCCCCAACACTGTACGAAGATGCTCCTCATGTTCTTCCTTAGACTTGGAGTAAACCAAAATGTCATCAATAAAGACAATAACAAATTGGTCTAAGTACTCTCTGAACACTCGATTCATTAAATCCATAAACACCGCCGGAGCGTTAGTCAACCCGAATGGCATCACCAAAAACTCGTAATGCCCATAGCGAGTGCGAAAAGCCGTCTTAGGGATATCCTCATCCCTCACCCTCAACTAATGATAGCCCGACCTCAAGTCTATCTTCGAAAAATACTTTGCCCCCTGAAGTTGGTTAAACAAGTCATCAATCCTCGGCAATGGATACCGATTTCTGATGGTGATCTTGTTCAACTCTCTGTAGTCTATACACAGCCTCATAGACCCATCTTTCTTCTTTACAAATAAGACCGGAGCACCCCACGGCGAAACACTCGGCCGAATCACACCACGATCTAACAATTCCTGCAACTGTTCCTTCAACTCCTGCAACTCCAATGGTGCCATCCGATATGACGCCTTAGAGATAGGCTCCGCAACAGGAACAAGCTCAATAGAAAATTTTACTTCCCACTGCGGTGGCAACCCTGACAACTCAGGAAACACATCGGAAAAATCACGAACAATTGGATCATCCTCAATACGGGACTCACCCTTAGAGGTATCTTTCACAAACACCAAATACCCCTCACAACCCTTTGCCACCAACTTTCCAGCCTTCAAAGCTGAAATCAACTTCACCACCCTGATTGGTTGTGAGCCCTGAAACACGAACTCTGGAGACTTCACATCTCCAAATATAACCTTCTTCGCCTGACAATCGATAGTGGCTTGGTATTTATCCAACCAGTCCATCCCAAGAATGACATCAAAATCGTGCATACTCATCGGAAGAAGATTAGCCTTACGAATCTTATCCCCAAAACTAATCGGACACCCTCGATATAAATCAGAAATAACAACAGAAGTCCCCATCGGGGTAGAAATAGACATAACAGAATCTAAAGACTGAGATGGCACATCCAGGTGCCGAACAAAAGACTGAGCAACAACGGAATGAGTAGAACCCGTATCAAATAAAATAGACGCCTCACGATTGCCAACTAAAAGAGTGCCAGAAACAGTACCTAGTGCACCTGCTGCCTGGTTATACGTCAAGGCAAACACTCGACCACCCTGACGCTGACCTCCATTGCCACCATTATCACCACCTCCACCATTACCACGTGGACCGGTACAATTCCTAGCAATATGACCCATCTGTCCACACAAGAAGCATGCACCTGTGAGTCTATGACACTGCCTCCCCGGATGAGTAGCCCCACAAGTAGCACAAGGAGCTATCAGAATAAGATTTGGGTTACCCCCACCAGCTGGTCCCGGATAACGACCCTGATTCTGTCCGTGCTGACGATTCTGCCCTTGCTGACGATTCTGACCATTCCAAGGTAGCTGCAGCTGACGATTCTGCCATTGCTGAGGCATCTGCTGATAACCCCTGTTTTTATTCTGACCACGCCACTGTCCCTGTTGGCCACCACGATTCCTATTCAACTGACCACCCTGATTTCTCCCATGCTGAACTGAAGTTTGACCCTGCTGGTCATCTCTGTTCCTCTTTCGACTCCCATCCGGTTTAGAAGACCGAAAGTCCTGTCGCTCCATCTCAATATTCTTGGCCGCATTGGCCACTGCTGACACGTCTGTAAACTTATTATTAATAAGATGATGACGATATCTATAATGAATCCGCCACTTGAACTTCTCCGCCTGTTCCGCTGCAGTCCCTGCAGAAGTTCCCGCAAAGCCGGCCAACCTAGTAAACCTCGTCATGAAGTCCGTGATGGACTCATCATCTTTCTGCCGAATCGACAGATACTCCCTAGCATAGGCCTCTTTATCAGCAGCTGGGAAGTACTGCTGATAAAAGACCTCACAAAATTCTGCCCAGCTAAGTGCCTCAACATAACCATTACCCTTTGTTGTTTTCAACGCTTTCCACCACCTCTGCGCATCCCCTTCCAGCTTGTAAGCAGCTAGCAACACTTTCTGATTATCTGAGCACCCTAGCACATCGAAAATTTTCTCTAAGTGGGCAATCCAATTCTTTGCATCAATTGGAGTTGGAGCTGAACTGAATGTCTGTGGTTTCTGCTTTTGAAACCTTTCCAACCACACATACATTGGAACCACCTGCTGATCAATACCATCTGCATTCCCTTCCTCTTCGTTTGCCTGTGGACCATTATTTCCCGGGTTCTCTTGCTCAGGAATTTCTGGTGGCGGCTGCTGCATTGCCTGTACAACCTGTGCCACCAACTGAGGTAACGCCTGATTCACTGCCTGATTCACCAAGGTAGCCAACTGAGCATTCATCTGATCATTAGGTTGCTCATTAGGCTGACCCTCACCTCTTCCCCTATTGTTGCCTCGCCTTCCAATAACTCTGGCGGATCTACGAGCCATCTAACAAAGAGATCAACGAATATATAACAAAGCAGATTAGAGACAGATTCGAATATAGCTGATATGATAGCTGAACAGAAAATCAAACAGAACAAAAACCTAACCCAGAAGTCTATCCACAACTCACAGGTCAAACCTAAATAGGTTTTCTACAAGAAAGAACCTAAGCTCTGATACCAACTCTGTAACACCCCCTTTCCGAAATAGAAAGAGTGGTTACTCAAAACACAACAAAACTAATAAATTTAATAGCAAGGCTCAAAGCCACAAAAGAATAGTCTTAATAACTGATAAATACCACAAGTCAACCATAATAAATCTCCAACTGTCTCAAACCACAATCTAAAATAATTATAACAATTCCAAGTAAACTGACACATCAAGTCTAAACAGAATATTTCTAAATCATTAGAATGAATGGAGCTCTCATCACACTTGCCCTTGATTCCCATGATTACCTGCCGGAAGAAAACACAACATGAGCCAAATGCCCAGTACGGATATAGAATACAAATAATAAATCGAAATAACTAAATTAAATGAAAAGAGACGAAACGAACTGAAACGAAACGAACAAATCTAACACAACGATATAATAGGCTGAATCAAATAGTTGGGTGTTATTTCATACCGAGCTCAGAATAAAACAGAAATATACCTTGTCACACAGGCAAGTCAAATAATGCCACATAGGCAAATTAAATAATGTCACACAGGCAAGTCACATACATTGGACCGCGAATCCAATGCATGTAAAATCGGAAGGTGTGTTTGGCACAAACATCACCAATCCGCAAAACAGAACAGAACAGAAAACTAGGGTCGACCCATACGCCTCCCACAACAAAACACCAAATGGCCAACTCCCACCGGAGCACAAAACGGAGACGCCGTGGACTGATCACACCGCCACGGAAGGTGTCATGCCTCGGTGCCAAGAGGATATGCCTGTGGTACCCCCACAAGTGGTTATAGCTCAGGCATACCCTACGGTATTCTAACAAAATATAATGTCATAACACATGTGACACAACAAAGGGGTTCTAACGTGTACATGTTAAACTGAAACGAAATATCAACACAAAGTCTCCAAAATATTAACATGTACTTTCTGCAATATCAAAATAAATTTATAGACATGATACACTAGTCTAAAGAGTACAAATGGGAGTTCTAATATAAACGCCCAAAACACTATCGCAATAAATTGACAAGAATAATTATACGAGACAAATTCTAAATTTCGAAACGAATAACGAATCAAATAAATCAAAAATAAAAGAGTCTCGCTGAAAAAGTACGGAATCCGTACCTGAAGCAAGCAATGTAATACTCAAAATTATTATCCCAATGTAGTTCGTTAAACTCTTTTCGTCCGAACTAATTACACAAAATAATAATAAATATAAGTACACTTGTAAAAAATATTTTTCCATCTCTAGCCCGTTAATAACTCATTTATTATTAAGAACTTTTATAACTATGTTAGAAAAATGAATTAATTCAAATTACTAACATAACTTCAATGATTTACTAATTCCGTTCACCTTTCATGGCCAAATGTTTTATTAAACTTTACTATTATATATATATATATATATATATATATATATATATACATATATATATATATATATATATTAACGAAAATTCACGCCTGCAGTAGTAAAAGTGTTGGTGGAGAAAATTGTTCCGCTCATTCAAATGAAAAATCATTCTTTATATATATATATAACATGCTGGATAGCAGACTATTCATATAGGGGTATAATACTAAATATGTATAGATTTTATTTGCTGACCAATTGTTTGGAACGGAGGGTATTAAAATATCTATATCTATATATATGAATACTTTTACACATATTGTTATACTTCCCAATAATTATAATAACAAATCATAAACACTTACATGTATGTATGGTAACAGATTCCTCCTCTTCGGTTCTCAGCCGCCACTGTTCCTTTTCTTTCTCTCCCAAACTCGTATAAGGCGTATTGTTTAAGTGAATTAGGTTTAGTTATTTATTCATTAAAACAATAGATTTTATTAATTAATATATTTATTAACTCTTCAAATTTTAATAGGATTTAAAAATTACACAATTATAAATTTGACCCACTTAATTTAAAGCCCAATTTTATCAATTTAATTTACCCACACTTATTATTACATTAGCCCACAAAATTAAATGATTATTTTGACCCAAAATAAATGACATCCAAAAAATATGTTTTAAAACAAGGTAATTTTATTATTTAATATTTATTTATTAATTAATTTTTACCGGGTATTACAAAGTATGTCTAGATGTCAAATTATGCATGTCAGTTGACATTATTTCAACATTGAACATGTTTTTACCAGCTAAATTGATAGACTTGTCTATTGATTTTCATATGGCTTCACTATCATATATGATGGTTCTCTGAAAATGATGAATGGTTTATCCCCTTAATTAATATGTTTCACATATTAGGCTGGGTTTATATTCCGGTCTTTGCATCATTGATGTGGTTGTTTTCAGTTTGTGCAGCAGAGTCTTGCTAATTTTTCAACTAACTTGATTGACTTTGTATATTCTCTAGTGATAATTAATTTATTTTTAACTATAAAATATGTGCTTCATTAGACCAATAGGTAAAGATTCCCTATTATGTGATTGTAGTATGTTATTGACTGCAGTTGAAAATTGTTAAGCCTTTATGTTGTAAATATAACCTTAGGCACGTAGATTCCATGACTACATAATTCAAATGTTTCCTTTTACTGTTTTTTTGAATTTGGATAGAAATTTTGTACAAGAGTAACCTTGCCTACCTTGATTAGTGTTGCAGTGCCTGATGTAAGAATCTCTCTTGATATATGTTCTTGACTTGAGAACACTTCATATCTTGCTAATGTATTGAGTTTGGCTTTGCTTGAATTGTCATTGAGAATATCAAACTATATATATGATGTATAAGCATCGATGAACTAACCAGTGAGGATTTAATTTTTTTGCCTCTCCTGGATTAACTGCTGCATCTTCAGGGTATGGTTATTGATAAGCATGATGCACATATAATGGTTGCAAACTATTCAGTCTATTCCTCGTGTAATTTTCAGATTCGGGTTCTTTTCATAGGTGTGCCACCATATGTTCTATTGTTTGATCGGACAAGACATTTTTAGATTGGTGTTATCATGTTATTAATTATGGGAACTTTGTGTATTGATTTGTATTAAATATTTTAATGTGTACATATATATTTACCTCTTGTAATAATGAAGGCATGCAACTACAAACACATTATGGACAATTATAATTTGTTATAAAACCTTATCAAAGTATAGAAATATACTCTTATAATTGCTGCATAAATTTAGAGAGAATAAGTAAGAGAAAGAGAGAGAAAATCTTCAGAGATAATTCTCATTCTATTTTCATTCAGTAGCACTCCTTTATATAGGAGAAGAAGAAGAGGAGTGTATTAGAGAAGTCATGGGAGGTGTATGAGAGAAGCCAAAGGAGGTGTATGAGAGAAGCAATCAAGGGAATCAATTGTATAATACTTTCCCTGATTCCCTACGATAAAAGTTTATGTCTCATTAAAAACCTTGTTAAGAAAACCCAGTGGGAAAAACTTAACGAAGGGGAAAAGAGTACATATCTTTTACATAAATATCTTAACTGACTGCCTCGTTAAAACCTTGTCAGGAAAAACCCATTGGGATAAAAACTGTGACTAAGGAAAAAGAGTACAGTATTCCCCTCAAAAGGAATTTATTGCTTCTTGATGAAATGTTGTCACAAGTCTTTCAGTCGACACATTCCAATCCTTTTCCGAAGTTTTGCAAACGTTGCATTTGGTAGCGACTTTGTGAATAAGTCGGCTAGATTATCACATGATCGAATTTGATGCACATCTATATCACCCTTCTTTTGTAGCTCATGTGTGAAGAAGAATTTAGGTGAAATGTGCTTTGTTCTATCTCCCTTGATGTATCCTCCTCTAAGTTGAGCAATGCATGCAGCGTTATCCTCATATAAAATTGTAGGAATGTCTTTGATTGATGGTAATCCACATGACTTTTGAATATGTTGAATAATTGATCTCAACCAAACACACTCTCTGCTTGCTTCATGTATAGCAAGAATTTCTGAGTGATTTGAAGATGCAGCTGTCATGGTTTGCTTTGTGGATTTTCAGGATATAGCTGTGTCACAATATGTAAATACATAACCTGTTTGTGATCTTCCATTGTGTGGATCTGATAAATATCCTGCATCGGCATATCCAACCAATTGCGATGTTGAATTTCTTGGATAAAATAACCCAAGATCTATACTTCCACGGAGGTATCTCAAAATGTGTTTGATCCCATCCCAATGTCTCTTAGTCGGAGAAGAACTGTATCTTGCTAACAGGTTGACAGCAAAAGTAATATCAGGTCGTGTACAGTTTGCAAGATACATAAGAGCACCTATTGCACTTAGGTATAGAAATTCAGGTCCAAGAACTTCTTCCCCACTTTCTAGAGGCCGAAATGGATCTTTATCAACTTCTAAAGATCGAACAACCATCGGGGTAGTCAAAGGATGAGCTTTATCCATATGAAAACGACTGAGAATCTTTTCAGCATATGTGGATTGATGAACAAAAATTCCAGATGCTAAATGCTCCACTTGTATTCCCAAACAGAATTTTGTCTTTCCAAAATCTTTCATTTCAAATTCATCTTTTAAATAAGTAGCAGTTCTTGTGAGTTCTTTAGGAGTACCTACAAGATTCAAATCATCCACATATACAGCAATAATGGAAAATCCAATTTGTGATTTCTTAATAAAAACACATGGACATATTTGATCATTTATATATCCATCTTTTATTAAATAATCACTAAGTCGATTATACCACATACGACCAGACTGTTTCAACCCATACAATGAGCGTTGTAACTTGATTGAATATATGTGACGTGGCCTTTGTGATTCAGCCATTTTCAATCCTTCAGGGATTCTCATGTAAATCTCACTGTCAAGTGAGCCATATAGGTATGCTGTTACAACATCCATCAGACGTGTTTCCAAACCTTCCATGGTTGCCATACCTATCAGAAAGCGAAAAGTGACTCCATCCATTACTGGAGAGTATGTCTCCTGATAATCAATACCAGGTTTTTGTAAAAACCCTTGAGCTACAAGTCGAGCTTTGTATCTCACAATTTCATTTTTCTCATTTCGCTTTCGTACAAATACCCATTTGTTTCCAACCGGGATTACACCCAGCGGTGTTTGGACTACTGGTCCAAATACTTCTCTTTTCAATAGAGATTGTAGCTCAGTTTGAATAGCATCTTTCCATTTTGGCCAATCTTTTCTTTTTCGACATTCTTCCACATTTTGTGGTTCAGGATCCGTGTCAGGAATCAAAGTAATATCTGATGCTATAGAGAAAGCAAATATATCGTCAATCACGACTTTGCTTCGATCCCATATTTTCTCATCATGTACATAATTTATTGAGATCTCTTGGTGTTCATCTCTTATCTCTTCACTGAGATTTTGAACCTCTTCTGGGGCTATTTCCACTCTTGGAATATGTGCTGCTTCTGGAGCGGGTTGTACCTCTTCTGGGGCTATTTTCACTCTTGGAATAAGTGCTACTTCTGGAGCGGATATTCCTTCTGGGATTCCCTTATTTGCTTTTGATTTTCGTGGTACAGTGTCTTTTGCACCAATCGGTCTTCCACGCTTCTGGCGTGGTTTAGATTCTTCTATTACCTTATTCGTCAATTCTCCAGGAATTAATTTTTCAATAGGTATTTCTATCCTTGCTGGAGTATTCACTGCAGGTGTATGTGACTTTATCACTTTTCTAGCATCATTAAATGCATCTGGCATTTGATTTGCAATATTTTGTAAATGAATAATTCTTTGAACTTCAATTTCATATTGTCCTGTACGAGGATCAAGTGAATTTAAATCTGATGCATTCCATGATATTTCAGAGGATTTTTTATTTAAAACTTTCCCTCCTCCTAATGTTGGAAATACAGATTCATCAAAATGACAATCTACATAACGTGCAGTAAAAACATCTCCAGTTAAAGGTTCAAGATATCTGATAATAGAAGGAGAATCAAAACCAACATAAATACCTATTCTTCGTTGGGCTCCCATCTTAGTTCTTTGTGGAGGTGCAATTGGAACATATACTGCACTTCCAAAAATTCGAAAGTGTGATATGTTAGGTATCTGTCCAAGAACTAACTGTAGAGGAGAAAATTTATTAAGAGCCGTTGGTCTTACTCGAATGATGGCTGCAGCATGAAGAATTGCATGACCCCAAACTGAGGTAGGCAAGTTAGCCCTTAACATTAATGGTCGTGCAATTAGTTGAAGTCTTTTTATTAAAGATTCAGCTAAACCATTTTGTGTATGAATATGAGGAACGGAATGCTCAATGGAAATTCCAATAGTCATACAAAAATCATTAAAAGTCATTGATGAAAATTCAGCTGCGTTATCAAGTCGAATTGACTTGATTGGATGATCCGGGAACTGAGCTCGTAACTTGATCATTTGAGCAAGAAGTTTTGAGAAGGCAAAATTTCGAGAAGAGAGAAGACAAACATGAGACCATCTAGTTGAAGCATCTATTAAAACCATGAAATATCGAAATGGGCCAGACAATGGTTGAATAGGTCCACAAATGTCTCCTTGAATTCTCTCTAGGAATTTTGGGGTTTCTTTATAAATTTTTACTGGTGATGGTCGAACAATTAATTTTTCCCGAGAACACGCAGCACAAGGAAATTCACTACTAGGAAAAACCCTTTTATCTTTGAGAGGATGACCAGTAGAATTTTCAATAATACGACGCATCATAGAAGTACCTGGATGACCGAGTCTTTCATGCCAAAGCATAAAGGATTTGGGATCTATGATTTTTGGAATCATAACAGTATGAGACTCAATTACTCTAATTTTCATAGTATATAATCCAGAAGAAATTGAATGAAGTTTTTCTAAGATATTCTTTTTTCCAGAGATAGTAGAAGTAATGAGAAGATATTCATTATCATTCTCATTGGTTGTTTCAATGTGAAAACCATTTAGTCGAATATCTTTAAAACTAAACAAATTTCTTCTCGATTTACTAGAATATAGAGCATCTTTGATAAAAACTTGTGTCTCATTTGGTAGCAAGAAACTAGCTTTTCCAAATCTCTCGATTAAATTTGATGTGCCAGAGATAGTTCCTACATTTCCCTTAGCTTTGATCAGTTGTGAAAAATATTTCTCATTTCGAAGGATTGTATGAGTTGTTGCACTGTCTGCTAAACATATATCCTCCATTTCCATTAAAAAAAATGGTCTGACACATATAAAAACATAAATAAGAAAGTTACATTTTAAATATAATTTTATTCATGAGAAACACATACCACATATAGAATAAAAACAAACAATATTATACATGCAAGGTGTTTAATTAAAATAAGAAATTAAACGATATCCCAAAAAATACTCTCAGAAGGTTCAGTAATATCATCAACTTTTTCCTCATTGTTGGTCATTGGTGAATCATCAACAATATTCAATTGATGATTAACAAAGTTTGTTTCTGCCTCCATTACTTTGTTCTTTTGAGACTCCTGGAATAAATTAGCTAGATGCCTCGGCGTACGACAGGTACGCGACCAATGCCCATTCATCCCACACCTAAAACAAACATCTGGTTTGTTCTTTTTCTGTGTTGCATTTTCTTTATTTTTACCCGACCCAAATATTTGCCACTTCTGGTGGCCTGAATTGTCGCGGTTCTGGAATTTGTTGTTACGACGGCCTCGTTTATTCTTTCGTCCCCAAGGCTTCTTATTATATGACCATCTATTGTCACGTTTATTCTGCTGGAATGACGTGCTGTTAATATCCGACAATGGGGTAGCACCCGTTGGCCGCACTTGATGGTTTTTCAACAACAATTCATTATTCTTTTCTGCAACCAGGAGGATAGACAATAAGTCACTGAATTTTGTGAACTTACTCTGTCTATATTGTTGCGACAGAATCATGTTGGTGGGATGAAAAGTTGAGAGTGTTTTCTCTAACATTTGGGAGTCAGAAACTGGATCTCCGCACAAAGCCAAAGTAGAAGTTATTCTATAAACATTGGAACTATATTCCGTAATTGATTTGTAATCTTGTAGCTTTAAATTAAGCCACTCAAATTTGGCATTAGGGAGAACAACCAATTTTTGGTGGTCAAATCTTTCCTTCAGTTGTGTCCATAAAGACAAAGGATCTTTGACTGTTAAATACTCAGTCTTTAATCCTTCATCAATATGGTGACGAAGAAAAATTATGGCTTTTGCATTTTGTGCCGAAGTAGCTGTATTTTCTGATTCAATGGTCTTTTCTAACTCATTTGCACTAAGGTGCAATTCTGCATCAAGTGCCCAAGCCAAATAGTTGTCTCCAGATATTTTCAAAATAGAAAAATCTATTTTTGCCAAGTTTGCCATCTATTCTGGGTTAAAACACAATTATTATTTATTAAAATAATAAATAATTGCATGTATGAAATATGAAAAATAAACTACGTCACGACCTCAAGTGGTTATAAAAATGCAAATATAAATATTCTTATATTTATGTTATTAGCATAATGCAAATGGATCTTCACCCGGTATGCGGTAGTTCGCATAGACAGATTATTCCAACAGAATAATAAATAGAAGAATTTCACCATGCATGCGATAGACCGACCACACAGACAGGTTATTCCCAACAGAATAATAAATGCAGAATAATAAATAATGGAACCAGGTCAGGTGAAATTCACACCGACAGTATATTCCGACAGAATATTAAATGCGTAATAATAATGGAACCAGGTCAGGTGAAATTCACATCGACAGGATATTCCGACAGAATATTAAATGCGTAATAATAATGGAACCAGGTCAGGTGAAATTCACACCGACAGGATATTCCGACAGAATATTAAATGCAGAATAATAAATGGTAAAAAGGTTCCCACTTAGTCTTGTAAGATTAACAAGGATAGATGGTACCATTGTAAATAACAGAATTTAAATGCAATTATAAGAATAAAATTATATTATTGGTGGTATAGCCCAACCAGTAGTATAATAATAAATTGCAAGAATTTAATTTTACCGTCTCACTTGGTTAGAGCTTCGTGCTGATAACGTGTTATAAAACCTTATCAAAGTATAGAAATATACTCTTATAATTGCTGCATAAATTTAGAGAGAATAAGTAAGAGAAAGAGAGAGAAAATCTTCAGAGATAATTCTCATTCTATTTTCATTCAGTAGCACTCCTTTATATAGGAGAAGAAGAAGAGGAGTGTATTAGAGAAGTCATGGGAGGTGTATGAGAGAAGCCAAAGGAGGTGTATGAGAGAAGCAATCAAGGGAATCAATTGTATAATATAATTTTTATTCTTGTTGCATTTTAGCTTAAGTGGACTTTAGGTTTGGGAAGAAATTATCCGGGGAAAGAGCATTTACCCTATGTGGGATGACAAACTCTTTAGCTCCAGAAATAGTCCAAGGAAAAGGCGTAGTCATCATTATCTATGAATGTGTGAGTGAACTGTAATAATTCATGAAGCGTGTTCACTGTACAACCAAGTGTGGTACAATTCAATTTGTAACTTATAGCAATCTAATCAATCAAAAAGAAATTAGATAAATAAGTAAAATAGGATTGAACATCAGGTAGAAATATTTTACTTTGACAAGTTATTTCCCTTTCTCTTTTCATGATTATTGGCATTTTGTGAGAAATTTTAGTGTTGAATATTGCATTTAGGAGTTACGTTGTCTCTACCTCATGGTGTTTCTGGGACCACCTGAGCTTCCCTAGAAATTATATGTTTCCTAATTTCCCTGTACTTGTTTATTACTAATATTTTCAACATGATACATTGAACTCTTTTTAGGTATATTGAAGCTAGTAAAGCCCGACTTAACAAGTTTGAAGGTTTTCATCCAGTTTCTTCAGTAGCATAGATTTTTATTTTTTATGATTTCAAGAACATATTGAAAATGCTTCATCATTTCATGCTTGAACAACAATGTGACTAAAGAACCGTGGCATGTTTAGATAGTTAATTATAAAGTTAATGAATGCTTATGTATTTGGATGATTTTATTTAGTTAATAATATTAGATTTTTTTTGTTTTGTATTTTGACCATAATTTGTTATGGGATCATTGAGTCGCAATTTATTTTGTTTGTAAAATAATTTTGACATTTGTTACATTACAAAGAAAAAAGTAACATTTATATCGTTGTAAATCATAACAATTTTCGTTGCACATGTAAAGCAAACGACAACGTATAGTTTCATTGCTAATCGACAACAATTTTTGTTGCTTTCGAAAAATAATCAGCACCGAACATTGTCGTTGCTAATTGATCATAATTATCCATATCAAAACCAACAGCAATGAAATATTTTGTTGCAAATTAATATATGACATTTATTTTGTACATTTAGCAACGAACATCGTTACTAAAAAGTATATAATTAGCAACGAAAATCAATCAAGGCAACAATTTTCATATTGTTTAGCAACGGCAAAAATCTTTGGCAAATGTGTATTAAATGTAACGAATTTCATCTTCGTTGAAAAAAAAAAGATTCTTTTCGTTGCAAATTATGCGGACTTTGCAACGAAAGTTGCGTTTTTGTAATAATTTTTTAATAAATTTGCTATGAAGCATTTCGTTGCTAAATGATCTATATGATTTTTCACGAAAACAAACTTTCGTTGCGAAATATCTCACATTCGGCAACGAATTTTTTTTTTTGTTGCTAGACAATTAACAACGCTTATTGCGCAACGAATGGTCTAACAACCGAAAAATCATTGCAAATGGCCTTCGGCAACGAAATTGCTCACCTTTAGCAACGAAAACTGTTTGTTGCAAAATCACCAATTTTTTGTAATGTACATGCAACAGATTATAAACAATTATCTAACTAATTCATCCACTAAAACTCCAATTTTTCATGAAGAACTCAAGAACACAAAGACTAAGAATAAAGAGTTAAATTTTTACCTTTAATCCTTGTTTATACTTTGTTAGATGATTGAGAATGCTTTGTTAATCCTTCTACTCCTTTGATTCTCTAGTTTCCTCCTTCAATCTCACAGAGTTCTCACTTTCTCTCAAGCTCCCAAACACTCTATTTTTCTCTTCTTCTCTATACTGACTTAGAAATAGAATACGTAATAATAAAACCAAACCTGATAAAATATAAAGTGTACTAATGATTTTATCAGTTACGCAATTAGGAATCAATTTTTATCAGTTTTAAAATTCAAAAGTCATAAGGCTTTGTTTGGCTAACACAACTAATCCTTCTTTTAATTTAATTTATTAACTCACTTATCATATAGTTTATTTGACACACTTTAATTAATCAATTCTAATATTTAAATTCAAATAACTAAAGTTAATATTAACTCAATAAATCAAATTACCACATAATTATAATTCTCATTTATAAATTATAATTTTACTTAGCAAATTATTAAATCTCTAATTTAATTATTAAATTAAATTAGAACACCATTATAATTATTTAACAACTCATTTAATTTAATTATCCCAATTAAATTAAAACTTCAAACTATAAAATTATTCAACATAAAATTAATTAATATTTTACATTTAATTAAATCAATATACAACAATTCCATCAAACATTTATTTAAAACACTAAATCATCCTCCAAAATATTTATTTAATTCAATAAATATTTAAAATCAAATACAAAAATCTCATTCGTTACATCTATCATGCTCCTGGATGCGTCTCCTCACTAGTATCAACACGTTGAGCACGTTTATTCTGTTTCAAGAAAATTTCGGCAGAACCTCCACATGGTTTCCAAGTACACGAAATAGACTAAGATAACTTAATCTAAGTATGCACTCGAAGAACATGTAGAGATAACAGCCGAAAAATCCTCAAAAAAAAAATGTATCATGTGAATTGGCACCAACCTAAGTGAGATACATAACATCTAGTAACAGTCCCAAACTGAGGACTATTTTCACCCCTAATGAGTGAATATCAAGCGGGTTTCTAAGTTCCAAAGTTCCAAAGTATAGTACATATATCCTTCCATTAACTTGCAAATATGTTGACCGCCTTATTTGAGCTGGCAATGGGTTATTCGATAGTAATTGCAAGGTGCAGAAGCAACAAAAGTTGGCATCAACATGGTATTATGCAACTTATCACCCAACTCATTGTGAAGAAAGCACTAGTTTTCTTGACTTTCTTCATAATCCTGCCCCGCAACCGCATTTTAGGATAATTATAAGTTATCCCCTCTCCACTTTATCTTCCCTTTTACAAGTATTATAGTTTTTATCATGTAAAAACATAAAGCTCATAAATTATAGTACTAAACTACATACGAATGAGCAAAGTTGAGCAACTAATTAACTGGTCAATTCTAGAACTTGCGATTAGGATTATTGGATGTTCCAGAGATCTTAAGAGGGCAACGAATACCACAACGAGGTCAAAGAACGGAAGGTGGAGAATACTGTGACGACCCAGAAATTCTACTTAGTTTGTAAATTAAGTATTTTGGAATATTATTGAATAAAATAAGATTTTTATGAATATTATTCCATTTTGTGTTAAAAGTTGAATTTTTTTGGTAGAACGTGTTTCTGTGATAGAATTTACGAGTTTTAGGATCATATAAGGAAATAAAAATTTTCTGAGAAAAAGACGAAAAGGTTACAATTCATAAAAACGCTAACAAACGTACTTTTTCGAGAATTTTGAATTACGTCATAGTGTTTATTTGAGGAAGCGAGATTAAATCTCTAATAAAAGTTTTTTTGGGAATCAGTCGTAAAAACATTATTCATGCTAAAAACGTAAACTCATTTTTTCAAATTTTCGAATTACGACATAACGTTTCTCCGGAAAAGAAGGATCGGTGGCGAAATCGGATTTTCAAAATCGAAAGTCAGATTTTCGACTAACTGAACGAATTACGAAAACGTAACTGCAAAAGTTAGAAAACCTAAATAGATAAGAAAATGTCTAACTAAAATTAGTTGGACTAGCTAAGCCTAAGAATTTTGAGGTTTGGCTAAGAAATGAAGAATTGGCTAGGGTTGAGTCAATGTTTAAGCCTAAGGTTTGAGAAGCTTGGCTAGGGTTGATGTTGATCGATTTCATAATCAATAAAACACGCGCAAGTATACGCGGTCTAACAAGTAATATAATGATAAGTTGAGTATCGAACCCACGAGAAATTATTACTAATAAATACCAAGTACATATTTTACATCGCTTCAGTCTTATTTAAATAGTTAAAATAGAAGATACGTAATTAATCTAGTTAATTCTAATCATCAAAGCAAGTAAATGGATAACAATAGGTATCTAAGGCGCTACAAGCTAAGATTATAACTTCACCCCCACACTAGCATTTTGTCAAACACCAGGCGTGCTATGTTTCATTAAATATCCTTACTCTCTCTTTGGTCTTAGTGGTCACGACGGATTGTTGACCGCGAAGTCACCAGTGCTCATACGCCTTTTCCGAGGTTTGTATAAACCTATCCTCTCTAGATCTACCCAAAAGGGAATAGAACAGTAAAGAACATCCTAGCTAGGTAATCCGACACATTCTTATGCAAATTAACCATAGACAAGGAATTAAAGCTTAGGTTCTTAAGTAGGTCACACATGGCGCACATGTATATTCCTATCCTACACACAAATTACGCAGTCTAATCCTGCAAACAAATCATAAACACATGCCAAATATTCAAGGTATAAATCTACAATCCATTTCCCAATTTCTTATAGATTACCAAGTTAATCACTAATTCCTTAGCAATTAATTAGTTAAGCACAAATAGATTAGATCAATCCATATGGTGTTAACCAAAGAGAAAAGAAACTCAATTCAAGTCAACAAAGGGTTCCATTATAACCTTAGAGCAAATATTTAATTCATAGGTTTTAAACTAAACATAAGTAGTAATATATACAACATTTATAAATTACAAAATCAAAGTAAATAACTAGAGAAGAATAAACTATGTCAAAGTATTCTTCAATCTCCAAGAAATCTAATAAATTCATGCTCTCCATTCTTTGTTGCTAAGTTGCTCTTGAGCTCCCTTGAATCCCATTCATATCCCTAATCTATCTTGTAACCAAAAGCTATATACAAAAACTAGAGAGAAGATATACTAGGTTATGAGCTATGGGGTGGTCTCATCTCAAATATATTCAGAAATGGGGGCTTCATGATATATATGCTCTCTTCCTTCCCTCTAGGTCATTTCCACTTATTTCTGTTTAAAAACAGGAAATAGCACTGCGGCACCAAGAATAAGCCTTGAAACGGCGCTGCAGCGCTTGGTCAAGGGAACCGAGTCAGTAAGTGGGCGTTGTAGCGCCAGTATGTGAAGGAACTGGAGCGTTGCCGCGCTGTAGGCTGTCTGAGCTGGCATTGAAGGAGCGCTGTAGTGCCAGGATTAAGCCTGGAAGAGGCATTGCAGCGCTAGTGCTAGGAAAATGACATTTTTGCCCCTAAATGTTGGATATGACCTATAAACCCCTGCAAAACATAGATTAAGCAAAATAATAATAAAATACTATAAAGTGTTATAGAAATAAGATGAGCAAGCAATTACTTAAGTATTAGACGGCTCGATTCGCAGGTATAAATCTCACTCATCAATTGAGCCAAGGGTAAAGCTAAGGGTTAGGAGTGGCTTGGCTTAGGGTTGAGTCCTGGCTCAAGCCTTAGGCTTAAAAGCTAAGACCAGGAGCCAAAGCTTAATGTGTTAGGCATTATCCCATGTAGGATAATTTTGTGGTGACTGACCTTATCTAAATAAGATGATAAGGGGCAAAGAAGACCAAAGAGGGGTAAAAATGGGCCAAAGTGGTCGGGCATATGGAGCTAGGGAGGAGAATGGGATGACTCATGGCTTTAGGTGGAAATGTGAGTTTAATACTAGCTTATCTCCTCCACCAATAAATCCAAGTGTCATCTTTTCTTTCATTAACCCCACATAAGTTAGTTTAACTCTCAAGTATGGTTCAGTTAAGTGTAGGATGATTTGTTAAATCATCCAACACTTAGTCATTTTATTCATTTCATATTGTAAGAGAGAGAGAAAGTGAGAGCAAAAGCTTAAGAGAAAGAGAAAAGAGCAAGAGAAAGCTAGAAAGCTAAAGAGAGAAAGATGAGGCCGGATCAAAGAGAAGGGAAGAGAGGCCATGGATAGCTAGCATCAAGCTTAATCAAGGCTAAGGAAGAAGAAGAAATAAGAAGGGTAAGTTTTTAAACCACTATCTCTTCATCTTTTATTTTTCTTATTTGAAGTAGTTGTTGATGGTTGGTTAATTGAAGGTCATGGTGGAGCTTGAAGTTATAAGGTGTATATGAAGGAGATCACTTTGTTAAAACACCTTAAATGATGCATGTCAAGTAAACCAAATAACTAAAATGGTACGCCTAGCTTGAGCGTGAAAAGACTTAAATAGTGGACTATAAATGGACTTAGTTAATTGATTGCCTATATGTTGTTGTTTGATTTCGAAACATAGAATCTTAGATATGTGGATTCATAAGTTATTCTAAGTAGAACGGAGGAAAAATACGTTATAACGAAGTTATGGCGAAATTTTCCGTAAAAGGTGTCAAGCGTGGAAAACCCTAGCTTGGTAACCTTTTTGGGCCAAGTGTACAGGTAGTTAACGCTTCTGGAAAATTATTTCATTCCGGGAGATATGTATTTGGGTGAAAACATGAGTCGTAGGCTCAAGAACGAACTCATTCCGAGTTTGGATAAGTAAGTTAAGGAGAAATGAAGATTTAACGCAAAGTTAAAAAATTAAGCGAGGGAGGACTTCCGAGCCAATTTTAAGGCTTGTTAGAAACTCGGGAAAATTATTCTACTTGAGGGAATTTAAAGAGGATGTTATAATCTTTCCAATGCCTCAAGAAATGACTCGTTCTGATGTCAGGAGAGAAAGTTACGGGTGCGAAAGTAGGAGCTGGAAGAATAGCTCAACACTTAGAAATTTTTCAAAGAATCAGGCATGGCGTGGTAGCGCCAGCACCTAGCGCAACAACTTTGGTTCGACTGGAGGCTACTGTCCTCAGGTGCGGCAGTGCTGAGAATAAATCTTTTGATGGCATGGTAGCGCTGGTGCAATGCCATGTCCAGCGATAAGTATTTTACAACTCAGAGCTTGGGGAAAGTGTACGAAATGATTATGAACGTAAAGTTCACTTAATATAACACTTCAATGAGTGATTAAAATTTTAAGTAAAGGTTGAATATGAGTTTAAAAGTTAAACAATGTGAGCGTTAAACACTTAAACTAACGAAGACGTTTAGTGTACACGTAAGATAAATGTGCTTAGCATACACACGCGTGTATGGTTTAAACGTAAAGTAATGAGTTTGATGAAGGACGTGTAAACGTCGAAAAATCGAGTTAATTGTAATAACCTAAATAGTGTTTCGAATCAAATAATATGGACATTGTAAGATATGAAGTGGATATAATGTAAAACCATCATGGAATATGATTATAAGGGTTGTGGCATCTCCGAATGTCGTAACATCAAAAGACGATAAAAAAAAGTTTGGTCACGTAAATTAATTCAACGTAAACCATATAAATCGAATTGAAGATGGTAAGAACATATGAAGAGACTTTGACATTTAAGTCTTGTCGATGAATGAAGTTAAGAGAAGAATATATCAAAGTGTTAAAGTTGAATACGTTACTTCGAATTATAAAACCTGAGCATCGTAAAGTATGAAATAAGAAATTTAAACCAATGTATAAATCAAATATATGACTAATTGGTATGTGTTATCCTTATGTGATAAATAGGGATTTCAAATAGCAGTATAACGTAAACTGTAAGCAGTGCTTTAAGGAAAGTTTCTTAACTTACTTTAATGTTGTAATTGAGCAAGTTTCCTAATTTCATTCAAATTATTGAATTGAATGCAAGTTTCATGTTTTTGTGCACATAAATTACATTTGTACAAGTTATTGAGCTATGAATTGTGCTGGTTGTCAATATATGTACTTATGTGCTTTTGTGTAAGAAATGTTATGTTATTGAACTAATTTAGGTGTTGTAGTTCTATTGATGTATCAATTACGTTATGATTAAGTTCATGCCAATTTTTTTAGATGGACACATGATAAGATGTATGTGGAAATAAACACAGGTTGTGTTATGATGTTTATATAGCTATTGTTACCGTCAAAACGTGTGATTTAAGAAAGGTAAAAGTTAAAAGTTGGTAGGACTAGTTAATAGAGGTGAAAGATAGGGATTTAAGTTATTCCTATTTATTCGAATTGCTTCTCAACTATTATTTCATTGACGAAGTTTTCAAAGAATGCTGAATTGATTTCTTGATTTTGTTGTTTATTCAATTGTTATAACTTTTTAGGCAATTAAATGTTCACTCTTGCAAAACACTAAAAACTTTTGCAGCTAAAGCTAATGGACTTGATTAGTCAGGTGTTGTTAAACGAAAGGAATTGGTTAAAGTAGAAGGCTTAGAGGATAACATTTTGTATTGTAATAGTTTGTTGTAATTGTAATATTTTATTGATGTAGCATTCATTAATATTATAATTTGATGTTGTAAAGGTCTTAAAACTTGGGATTAGCAGTGATTTGATGTAATAATATATTAATTACATTCATGCCTTAAGAATTTACTAGGTGGGTAGAACTGTGACGCACCGAAATCGGGTTTGAAGATAGACGGGTTTCAGGAGTGTTACAAATACTCTAAGTCAACACGTCGCATAAAATGTTGACTTGAACCCATAAAGTGTGGCGACGGGTTAGAGTATTTTCCACCTTACTTTCTTTGCATTCTTTGCGATATTCGTTGCCTGCTCAAGACCTCTGGAACTTCCAAGAATTCTAATCACAAGTTCTACAATGACCGGTTAATTAGTTGTTCTTCTTTGCTCATTCATATATAGTTCATTGTTGTGACAACCCCAAAACAGGTCCATTTCATCCAACCTATTCTGAGTCGCTAAATACATGGTACATAAAATAACTACAACTTTATTACAATAATTATCGTGCAAAATACAACAACATATATGCTGTAAGTTTGGATACAAATATATACCAACTGTGACTCTCATCTCAACCTTGGATGGCACGTCACAATGACACCTTACATAAAGGTATAGTCAAAAACTGTTTTAGAAATTAGAATCTTTGGGAAGTACTCAAGGAAACCTTCGTACATGGGAGGCCATGCTTCTAGGTTATGATAGTTATCATATGGCCACAAAATTATCCTTGGTTGACCCAATAGACCCCAAAGAAAAACAAGAAGATTACTATCATATTCTTCCCAATGGTGAGTCTTCTCTTGACTTATCATTATCTCCACTGTCTCTAATTGAGAATTATACTTCAAACAAACACCAAGATTATATAGGTAGTGCTCGTAAATATACTCAGCAAGTAGATGAGCACAATCCTATTTTATGATGACACGAGGTTGTATGTCATTAGACATCTTGTATGATAGTGGCAAAACACTCTTCCAACGTTGGTTTCTCCTCACCCTAGTTGATTCACCAAATATAACTACTAAATAATGACCACCGTTCCATTCCCCTGTTACCCCCGCTCGACCCAGCTACACTCTTATTACCTGAAAGGAATTGTGAAGTAAAAGGGTGAGCACAACTAGCTCAGTAAAGAATATCATAACTAAAGATAATTAAATTATCAATAGCCTTTATCAATAATAAATCAGAGATTTAGAACATATGGTAGATGATAAAAATTTCAACCATAGTTGCAGCGGAACGAGCAATCCATTAGAAGAGTCAAATAGACTATAAATTCTATTATCTTTTCCATGTTAAAAATCTACCAACAATGTTTTATTCCTGTAGCATTGTTAGAAGAAATTCGTAAATATTAAAACATTAAGACAACCTCAGGTAATATTTTATGGTAATAAATCGTCGGGACGTTCGTGTTGTCTTACCATGACACAAACTAGGAAACTATTAAGGAAGGGGTGTGTAGGTTATCTGTGCCATGTTGTTGATACCCAGAGAGTGGAAGCGACCATGGAACAAATACCTATAGTGAGTGAATTCATGGATGTATTTCCAAGTGAGTTATCGGGTCTTCCACCGAATAGGGAGACCGAATTCGTAATAGACATTGTGCAGTTGCAAGAACTATTGGACAGGAAGTACATTCAACCGAGTGTTTTACCATGGGGAGCGCCGGTATTATTTGTCAAGAAGAAGGACAGATCGTTAAGACTGTTTATCGACTATCGAGAGTTGAACAAGTTGACAATAACGAATAAGTATCCATTGCCTAGGATCGATGATCTTTTTGATCAGTTGAAAGGGGCAAAATATTTTTCTAAAATAGATTTGCGGACGTGGTATCATCAGCTGAAGGTTAGGTGTGAAGATGTGCCAAAGACATCATTCAGAACTCGATATAGTCATTACGAGTTTCTGGTGATGTCATTTGGGTTAACTAATGCACCTACTGCATTTATGGATATGATGAACAGAGTGTTCAAACAATGTTTGGACAAGTTCGTCGTGGTGTTTATTGATGATATTCTAGTTTATTCTAAGACGCCAGAAGATCATGCTGAACATCTAAGAATAGTGTTAGAGACACTAAGAAATGAGAAGTTATATGCGAAGTTCAGTGAATATGAATTTTGGTTGGAGAGGGTACAGTTTTTAGGTCATGTCATTGACTACGAGGGGATTTCAGTAGATCCAGCGAAGGTGGAAGCCGTGATGAATTAGGAACAACCGAAAACACCGACTGAGGTGCGGAGTTTCCTAGGGTTAGCGGGATACTATCAGAGATTCATTCAGGATTTTTTGAAGATAGCTACTCTGTTGACTAACTTTACAAGGAAGACAGTGAAATACGTGTGGACAGAGAAATGAGAGGATAGTTTTCAAGAACTGAAGAAGAGATTGAGTGAAGCACCTGTGTTGTCATTACCTGATGACATAGGAAATTTTGTAGTTTATAGCGATGCTTCGCACAGAGTACTTGGTTACGTGCTCATGCAGCATGGTAAGGTTATTGCGTATGCATCACGGCAGTTGAAGGATTATGAGAAAGTTTATCCTACTTATGATCTGGAATTGGCCGCTGTAGTTTTTGCCTTAAAGATATGGCGACATTATCTTTATGGGGAAAAATATGAGATATACACGGACTACAAGAGTCTAAAATATATCTTCACACAGAAGGAGTTAAATATGAGATAGAGGAGATGGCTGGAGTTGATAAAGGATTACGACTATGAAATTCTGTATCACCCTAGAAAAGCCAATGTAGTGGCTGACGCCTTAAGTAGAAAGGGTCAGGAGAAGTTGTCTATGTTAACGGCTCAAACTGAGTTAATAATAGAGATGGCTAGGATGTAATTAGAGGTGAAATTGCTGAGTGAAGCGGAGCAGAGACTGTTTGCGACGGAGATACAATCTACCATTATAGAGAGAGTCAAGGAGGTGCAGCTCAAAACTGATGAGTGTGACCAGATGAAGAAGCGGTTGACCAATGAAAAGGATATTAAGTTTAGTCTTGATAATGAGGGATTGTTAAGATTTGAGGGAAGAATTTGGGTTCCAAATGAGACGGAATTAAAGGAGCAAATTTATAAGAGGCTCACAGTTCAAGGTACTCGATTCATCATGGTAGCACTAAGATGTATCAAGACCTTCGACAGAGTTTTTGGTGGCCGAACATGAAGAGAGAAATAGCCGAGTATATGAGTAGGTGCTTAACTTGTCAGAAAGTTAAGGCCGAACATCAAAGACCAAGTGGCTTGTTACAGTCATTGAAAATTCCGGAGTGAAAGTGGGAGCATATCACGATGGACTTTGTGGTGGGACTTCCGACGACTCAGAAGGGATATGATTCGATTTGGGTAATAGTGGACCGGTTGATGAAGTCGGCTCACTTTTTACCAATTCGGGTCAAGTATAATTTAGATCAGTTAGCTAAACTTTATGTTAAGGAAATTATTTCCAGACATGGAGCACCAGTTTCGAATGTGTCAGATCGTGACCCACGATTCACATCAAACTTTTAGAGAAGTCTGTAAAAGCAGTTGGGAACGCAGTTGAAGTTAAGTACGGCATATAATCCACAAACCGATGGACAGAGCGAGAGGACAATTTAGATGTTAGAAGATATGTTAAGATCTTGCGTTATGGATTTCAAGGGTAGTTGGGATGATCATCTACCATTAATAGAGTTTGCATATAACAACAGTTATCATGCAAGCATAGGTATGCCACCATATGAAGCTTTGTATGGGAGGAAATGCAGAGCACTATTGTATTGGGATGAAGTGGGAGAACGCAGAATGCTAGGACCAGAGTTGGTGCAGCAGACAGCGGATGTAGTAAAGCTAATACGGATGCGTCTCGTAGCAGCTCAAGACAAACAGAAGAAGTACGCAGACTTACATCGAGAGAATATGGAGTTTAAGGTAGGCTCGTACGTATTTATAAAGGTATCTCCCTAGAAAGGAAAGATACGCTTTTGAAAGAAGGGGAAATTAAGCCCAAGGTTTATAGGACCTTTTGAGGTATTAAAACGGGTAGGTGAAGTAGCATACATGGTAGCATTACCTCCAACCTTAGAGCGAATACATAACGTATTTCATGTTTCAGTGCTACGTCCTTACAAATCGGATTATAAACACGTGATAGAATTTGAGCCTATTCAAATAGAGAAGGACTTAACATACGCGGAGATGCCAATTCAAATCATCGATAAAAAAGAGCAAGTTCTGCGAAACAAGGTTATAGTGTCGGTAAAGGTATTATGGAAGAACCACGATGCCGAGGAAGCAACGTGGGAATTAGAAGAGAAGATAAAGGAGGATTACCCTCATTTGTTTGCGTAGTGAAAGGTGAGATTCTGGGGACAGAATCTTTATATGGGGGGAAGAATGTAACGACCGAAAAATTCGGATCCTTTGTAAAATACTTGAAAGAATTAAATAATGAATAAAATAATATTATTTGTTATTATTATGTGTTAATAGGATGTATGTTGTTCTATAACCTAGAAACGTCAGAATATCGTAGTATTTGAACCACGTGAAGGAATTAGAGTGTTTGAGTTTCCAAGACAAAAATAAAAGTTTTACGAGAAAGTTTCCGAAAAATACTATTCATCGTTTATCACTCAGGGATTATTTTTGAACTTTCGAAAAATACGTAATGTTATAATATTGAGGCGAGATGGATTATGTAATAATAATTCAAGTATGAAAAACATAAAATTTTGCATGCGGACATAATTTAAGAATGTTTAGTATTAATTTCTAATGAAATATAAAAGTGAATCTTGTATGAAGAAAAAGACCAATACGATTAAAGGTATAAACCTATGTGGGGTTAATAGTTAGCCCAAGTGGTTAATGCTATAAAGTACAAACTATATTAAAGCAAGCCCAAAAGATAAGTTAATTAGATTAAGAACTATGCCCAAATGATGATCCATTGGTGAATAGGATCCATGGGGAAACTCATGGGTAAAGTAGTGGGCAAGAACTTTATGTGATGCCCAAGTACTTTATGTGAGGATCAAGTGTTGTGATGAGCAAGAAAGATGAGTGGCTAGGAAGTTTACTTAGTTGTTAAGCAGATGAATAGTAAGGAGGTTAGTAGAGGAGGTGGGGTGATTAATGACTAGTATGCCCTCACCATGGCTCTCTTATAAATAGAAGAAGTTGCTCGTCATTATTCATTATTCAAATTTCATCCAGTACAAATTAACTTAAGTGTTAGAGAGAATAAGCACTTTATAAGCCAACACTTCCATTGTTAGATTTCCAAAGCAAGAGAAGTTAGTCTTCAAAGGTAAATGATCTTGTCTCTTCTATCTTTATCATAGTAGGATGATAAGAGAAGTGCAATCTAACGAACATATATGCTAAAAACATATAAGGGATGGATAAGCAATGGACTTAAGCCAAATAAGCAAGTTGAATATAAATAAGTTATGAACTTATGGAATACATATATGGACTTGTCATGTGATGAACTTAAGAAAGTTGTGTGATTGATAAAAGGTAAGGATGTAGCTTAAATGACCTAATTAATAATAAGTCATAAGGAAATGAAAATCATGTATTAAAGAATTTGTTAAGGTTATGAACTAATAAGGAATAAGTCATAACCGAAGTTGAATATAAGTTATTGTAATATATAGGTTGAGATGTCTAAATAATGGATTGAATCTAATTGGAATGATGATCAAATCCTTAGTAATGGAGTTTTGCCGGAATTCACACGGTTGGACGATAATCGTCGAATTCGTGAAATTCTTGAAATGGAAGTCAGATTTTACGTTTGAACTCAAAAACGTTGTTTTCCGATGGAGACAAGTCGTATTTGGCATTATAGAGTTACAGACTCAAAAATGAACGGATTCCAACTTAGAAAGAAGAAACGTGCGTTGAACGCTCGCGAACGTTTATCATTTTCGTTAAAAATGGACTAATAGGTGAATTTGTAGTTAACGAAGTCAAATAGATAAAATTCTTACATGCACATGTAGAGTATGTGATTTGTGAACTGTAGGCTCTTGAACGAGCCAATTCAGACTTATAACGAAGAAGTTACTAGCCCAGAAATCTCACAAAGTTAAAAAATTGTCAAAAGTGTCTGGCGCACAGATCTAGCGCCGAGGTGCCAGTCCAAGGCTTAAATGGGGCGCTGCAGCGCCGAGCCAGGCAGCTTACCTACTGAACTTTTGCACCGCAGCGCCGAGTCCGGTCCTCAGCCACTGTAAAGTGGCGCCGCAGTGCGGATTAAAGAGAAGAAGCTGGCGCCGCAGCGCCAGCACTAGGCAAGACATAGTAAGAAAGGTTTATGAATAAAGAAAGGAAGTAAACTAATTAACAATGAACTAAATCTCAATTATGGCATTGTTAAGGCATTATTAAACACTTAATGTATGATGATTAAAGGTTGATAATCAATTAACATGAACAGAATGACAACGTAAACTATATCGTAAAGCTAGAACCAATAACTAACAAATCTAATACATATTTAGACTGAGAAGAAGGGTAAGATTCTATAGAAACATGTATGTTGTTCATGACCTAATGTGTTATGTGATATGATCATCGATTGTAGAGACATTAAAGACTTAAAGTGCACGTGTTATATCTGTAAGCAGACACTAAAGGCAAGTACTCCAACCCTTGTTTTAGTTCGATCTGGACAAGCTTTGTGATTCATGTATTCTTACACATAAGTTAATGTCTGATGAAGTAAAAAGCCAATTCATTCGGCTAGACTTATGCTATGTTGGATTTCTTATAATCTATCAAGTATTGACAAGGATTTACCAAACTAATATTGTTGTGGTTTTCAAAAGGAGACTGAGTATGCTAAATTATTTTGTCGTCAAACGACAGGCACGTGGGGTTGCCACAACTTAAACGTATACACGTTTAATGAATGTAGTGTTGATCAAAATAGAGTACTATAGGCTGATCACCTAGACGTGCTCGTAAGCTATGCCGGACTTACGGACTTAGTGTCGGGACGTCCTTTTCAAAGTACTTATGAAATTCTTATGGTCTTTAACCAGTATTGATGTTTTACTGAATATTGTTATTGTAAAACATTTTGAATGAAAAGGAGTGCTATTTTTAATTATCGATAGTACTTCATAACTATTGTTCAGTTATTGAAGATATACGATTCTTATGTTTCAAGCATGCTAGTTTTATGAGAACTGTTATACTTGCTGAGCTAGTTAGGCTCACTATTGCTTAAACCATATGAATGCAGCTAAGACCGAACGGACCGATGGATCCGGTAAGGATAAAGGGAAGGCTAAGGCGAACCCATAGATTACTTATGTAATAGTATAGGTTTTGTAATCATAATATTTTATATTAGGAGAAGAACAAATGTAATGGTTATAAAGAACCTGGGGAATGTTAATATTATTTTGATATATATATATATATATATATATATATATATATATATATATATAAGACATATTCGTTCTTTTGAGGCATTTCAATTGAATGGTTGTGTGAACTGTAGCATCGTGGAGCACCATCTGTCGGGTTGGAAGATATCCAGATTTGGGGGCGTCATAACTGTGGTAACACGGATGTCGGGGAGTGCCTAACACCTTCCCTCCACATAAGCAAGTCCCCGGACCCTAATGAATCTCGGTTTCACAGACCCGATTAGCAGTGTCACATCACTGGGTCAATGTGCAAACCTTTTCTCGGTTGTGTTGGTACAACCAGTTAAAAAACCAACTGGTGACTCTTACAGTCAAATCGTCGACATATAAATGTCGAACCTTTTCATAACTTATTTTTTCAAACAAATCTCATCTAACATGAGAACACCAAAGAGCAAGAAACAGAAAAGGGATAAATAAAAATCCCGATATCGACACTTAGATTGATAAAACGCGAACCATAAGAAGTAAAGTTAAGTAAACCAATGCATAAGTCAAGTATATGACTAATTGGTGTATGTGTTATTTCCTTATATGCTATATAGGAATTGGAATGAGTAGTTCAACGTAAACAATAAGTTGTAGCTGTTCATAAGGCAAGTTTCCTAACTTCATCCTTATTTTACATGGATGTTGTAACAACCCGGAGAATTCGGATTGTTCAAAATTTAAGTTTAAAGAATTAGTTATTAATAAAATGAATTTTTATTAATAATATTATGTGCTATATGTTTATTAATCATTTTATAACCTAGGATGATTATAAATCTGGAGGATTCTGGTTACGAGCTAGATTGAACGAGTAAGAATTTTCAAGACGAAAATAAAAAAAAAATCGGGAACAAAATTATTTCCGTGGAAAAAGATGAAATAGACACTATTCATCCATTTTTGCTCAGAGATTTATTTTGAATTTCTGATAAGCGCGTAATGATAGAATTCTAAGATGTAATGGAATATTCAATAATATTTCAGTTATGGTAAAAACAAAGTTTTTGCCTGCGGACTTAAAACCTAAGGGTTAGGAAAAGTGAGTTCCGAGAATTTAATGATTTCGTATAATAATTAGGGTTATTATGTGTAAGAAATACGAGTATAATACTAGTTATTATACGAGTATAGTACGAAGGTTATTACAACGTATAATGTGAATATCGTACGAACTATATATGAAGAGAATACGAGAATGAGATGCGTAGAATACGATTTAGTCTTAATGGCTAAGTAAGGGATAAGTTAAGTAATAGCTAAGTAAACTTAATAGGTAAGTAAAGCGCTTATGCTTAATGGCTAAGTAAAGTTCTTATAAGTGATGAGTAAGTAAACTTAAGGGCTAAGTAGACTTAATGGCTAAGTAAATGTGGAGGCCAAGTAAACTTAGTGCTTAAGTAATGAATAGTAAGGAGGTTTAGGGGGGCGAAATGACTATTTTGCCCTAGCTTTCGATTTTTTATAAATAGGAAGCTAACTTTCATTTAAATGGGATTTTGAAAATCCTAGAACATGAGAGAGAGAGAGAGAGAGAGAGCTTGGAGAAGATAGAGAAAGAAGAAAATGAGTATGAATGATCGGATCGAAGATTATCATGAATAGAAAAGCTTGCGAATCGTCGGCTTTGTCTAGCAGAAGAAAAATAAAGAAGAGAGGTAACCTAAAATCTGGTCAAATTTAATCTCTCTTTAAGTCCTATATGTTAATAATATAACTTAATGAAGATAAGAAGTAGATAAGGTTAGGGATGATTTCATATGGTTGAAATCATAAGAAAATGAAGAAATAAGAATTAGAATCTATTTTTAATAAATTTCGTAAGGAAGTATAAGATTTGTAATGAATTAGAACGATCCGAGTGGATTATATGAATGAGTGGGTGAAATAAGTAAGGAATGATGTTTTATAACATCAAATTCTAAGAAAAAGTGAAATCGTAATCCACAATATCGATTAAAAATGAAGAACGAACGAAGAACACGAAGAACACGCGAAGAACACGCGAAGAACATGAAGAACGTTGTTGATGGACAAATTTAAAACCATCGTAGGATAATTGTTGTTGATGGACAAGTTTAAAACTATTGCGTATAAGTTAGATGCTTATTGCTTGGTTAGGAACGGTAGAAACATTCATGAAGAACGGATTAAAACTTAGTTATAACGAAGTTATGGCGAAAATTTCATAAAAGACGAACGAGAATTAGAAAGTTAGTAACTGAACCCAAAGGTGTAGGGTTTCATAAGAAAGTAGAAAATGTGAGTCATGGACTCAAGAACGAACGAGTTCCAAGTTTGGATGACCGAATTACGGACGAACAAACGAACAGCGTTAAAAACGTAAAACGAATGAAGGGTGAAGATTAAGCCAATTGAATGGCACATTAACGGATTCAGAACAAAGTTCTGTCTAAGGGGTATTGAAGTACGTACGATAAGGAAGAGAATAGCTTTGGAACGACCTCGTTCCGAGTTATAACGAATAAGTTATGGAAGCGAGAAGTAAGCATCTCAGAACGATCAAACACTTAGACAAAATTTTCAAGAACTAGGGCTTGGCACCACGGTGCCTGTGACGCCCCCAAATCCGGGTATCTTCCAACCCGACATATGGTGCTCCACTATACTAACATTCATACAACCATTCCATTGAAATACAACCAAATGAATGTAATTACAATCTTCTTATTACAATCAAAGTATAATCCTTCCCAGGTTCATAAACCGATTACATCATTCGTTGTTCATAATGTATAATAAATACAAACATACTAGTCTATTGCACGACGGTTAAGTATCCATCTTAGCCTTACCCTTATCTCTCTTAGCTTTCTTAGTACGTTTATACTTAACTGCAATTATATAATTCACGGAAGAAGTGAGCATGACAGCTCAACAAGTTTATCAAAGGATAACAGTAATACCACATTCGTGAATTATATAACAATTCCTACATAACTGAATAAATAGTTATGAAGTATTATGAAACAATAATACTTTAACATTTCATATCATCAATTCCCAATGTATAGAGTAGATTAGGAATTCTGAACCGGTCGATAGACCATGAACAGTAGCTTTCAGTTTTCATACTTGAAAAGGATATCACAGCACTAAGGCTGTACATCGGCATTACTTACGAGCACTTCTAGGTGATCAGCTTATAGTACTCTATGTTGATCAACATTCATTCGTTAAACGTATTTACGTTTAACATTTTGGCAAACTCGTGTGCCCATCAAAATATCGATGAAAAATACTTTTATTTGTTCATAGACAAACCTTACCTTCACGTCCGTACCAATTTCTTGGCATAGGATAGCGTTAACATTTCTATATAGAAAGATATGAATATCAATCAATCTATATCTTATGAGTAGTCTAGCCGAATTAAATCTGGCATCGACCCTTTCTTTAAAATCAGTCATGCAATTTAGTACAATGAATCACATAAAACTTGGCTAACTTGAAAGTTAGACAAGCGTTAAGAAACTTGTCTTTCAGCGTCTTCAAATAACTTAATCGACTGACCACAGCCTTCACAGAATCTACATGATATATTCACACAGCACATTATAATTAGCTATCAAACAATTGTTCACATTGTTCCTACCAATTTCTTTCTCTTCTATGCCTTTGTTAACTTAATATCATTAATAAAGTCAACTCGACTTATTACCCTTCGTCCTGGTTTATTAATCAACTTACGTTATTAACCGGACTCTAACATTGTTGATAAGGTACCAACTTTATTTATCATCCATAACTTATTAACATGCATTTAATTCCTAAGTTCAATACCATATACATTAGTATAGGAAGTATAGGATTAGTCTTAGTACATTTATTGAGTATATAAACTCAACTCATGTAGGTCTCGGAACAACTAAAGTTTAAAACTTAAGTTTTCTATCACAAGCCCTGAACTCGCGCCGCGACGTGGGCTTCTTACTACTAGACTGGCGCTGCGGCGCCAGTTAACAGTGTCTGGGTTCCGATCTCGACGCTGCGGCACGAGACTTAATACTAACAGTGACACTACGGCACCATTTAGCAGTGGCCAACTTTACTGTGTCGGCGCTGCGGTGTAATAACCGTGAATTTTAAGTCACTATATATGTATGTACATTATTGATATTTTAAAACTTTCTGTTATATAGTGATTTAATATGTGGCAACATATGTGAAGTGGTGCATGGGTCAATTAACTTATATACTATATATATATATATATATATATATATATATATATATATATATATATATATATATATATATATATATTTATAGATTTCATTGAAAATAAAAGCTTCGTAACCTAATTATACATTAGGTGAGACAATTAAATAACCTAAGGGTTATGGTAATAAGGAAAGGTTGATATTTAATATGTATACTAACTTAAGTGGATAATCTTGTTATTTCAAGTGACTAATAATTTTAAACCTATTTCTAGTAAACCTAATTTGGTTATGAGCTAAAGTCACATGTATAAGTAATTAAATTTCATAAGATTGGGAATGGAAACCATAAATAAACAATTTGGATAACATATATTAAAATTGTTAGACTATGTTTATTGCATGGCCCAAAACAATTAAAGGAGAAGCCCAAAAAAAATAAAATGCAAGCCCAAACTTAGCCCACTTGATTAAGTGTATTTTAGACCTTTGATTTATCTAATTTATGTAATAAAATAAAAGCTAAATGAAGAAATTAGTGGGCATATATATGGCTGGCAACATTAGCCTTTTTAAGGCAAGAATATTAAGCTAATCATGTTCCATACGTAGTAACTCTTACACACAAGGACATGGTTGTCAAGCTCCCATTGGTTGCCACTTTATTAAGCATCCTTAATCATGATTAGACTAATTAAGGTGATAAGGCAAAGCTTTTATCCATGGGTTAAAGAAAGTATGGGGGATAATAAGGAATCATCTATTCCATTCGCTAGAATACTCCACTTTCTCTCATTCTTCTTCTTCTTCTTTTCTCCCAAGCTAGCAACTTCAAGAGAGAGAAAAGAGAGAGAGGTTCGACTATTGAGAGAGAGAGAGAGGAGTGCTAGTTTGTTCATGCATCCTAAGTTCATCACTTACTTTGGTAAATCAAGGAAGGTTGCCATTAAATCAAGGTATAACCTAACCTTCATCTTCTTCTTATACTTTATTTTTTAGCTTGAGATTTGTTTGGCTTATGAATAAATACTCAAGATACCCTAGTCCTACATATCATCATGTACGTAGCTAAGTATCTTGAGTGTTTGATCAAAGGCTTAGAGGAAGAATATGAGCATATGTTCTCCAAGGGTGAAAACTCTTGTTTTTCTTTCACTATATCTTGTGTAACTCAAGTTTTACAACTTGGATTTGTGATCCGTCGAAGGGGGGTGCTAGATACATGAGTTATCTAGTAAACCCAAGTGATAGAACACAAATTTAGCAAGTTTTGAATCCTTTGGGGCTGTTTTCCCCAAAACAGTCCACTTAGAATGTTAAAGGTTTAAAAACCCTAAAATAGCTTCTGTCCCATTTTTCTTTGAACTGTTTCGGATAGTTGCTTGTCTTTTAAAATTCTGAGAAAAATCACAGAGGAACCTTGAGAAGTTATCTACATGTAGGAAAAAAAACGGACACGTTTCGAGTTATAGATTGTGCGTAATGACTATTTCCGTGAAGGACTCCTAAATATTTACCGTCGAATATCTCACTGTGTATACACTGGAAAATTCCAAAATTTTACAGTAGGTTCATATGTGTTAGGAGAGCATACTCTGAAAATTTCAGATTTTTCTGAGCAAAACTCAATTTATGAAAAATGAAGCAAGATCCGAGTGTTTTGGGAACTTTAAAAATAGTAGATCATTTTCTAAAATTCTAGAAAAATTTGGGGATCCTTGTGGGTTCATATTCTGTCAAAATACAAAAGCTGCGAATTTTTGGAATCAGTTTGCTATTTTTTCTAAAAATAATTAAGTTATGAATAAAAGGAAATAAATAGTTAAATGATGTCTTTAATAAGAAAAATGTGATTTTTTTACTTGAATACTCATAATATATCATATCATGACTATGTTAGAGCACTTTGGTAATTTATGATAACAAATATTATTTATGACCTTTTATGGATATTAAATAAGAGGTTTAATAAAGGGTGAACAATTAGAATAAATTGTTTATTAATCCAATAAATTATTATAATATTATTATGATATTAATAATATTAGAATATGATATTGATAAGTAAATAAAAATATTAAGATTAAAATTTCTTTAAAATATTATTAAATGGTTAATAATATTTGATTTAAGCATTGATAAATGATTAAAGTATTATTAAATGATTAATGATATTAGTAATGGAATAAGATATTATTAAATGATTAATAATATTAGTAAGTGAATAAAATATTAGTAAATGATTAAAAGTATTGTTAAGTGATTAATGATACTAAAGCATAAGTAAGATATTTTTAAGGTAATAGTATTGATGCATAATTAAAATATTATTAAGAAGATTAATAATATTAGTAAGGTATTAAAATATTATTGAGATGTTAATAATATTAGTAAGTAGGGCTGAGCAAGTAACCAAATTAGAACCGAAACTGCACCAAAAACCGCACAAACCGCACCAATTAAAACCGCACCAACGGTTCCGGTGTATGTTGCGGTTTTAGGTTGGTTGAATAACCAAATTAATAGTTCCGGTTTGGTTACTAGCCAAAATCGCAACCATAAAACCGAAACCGCACCATATGTGTGTATGTATGTATGTAGGGGCGGATCGAGTACAAGAGAAGCTTATGCTCAATTATTATTTTTCATAGGTAAGCTTAATAGGAGCAGAATTTATAAGTTAGTAAAGTCAAAGAACTAGATTAATAAACAAGTTGAACTTGGTGGGGCAAAAGAAAAAACATCCATTCTAATCTAAATATTTAATTCTCAGTTCTCAGTAAATATGTGTCAGCTGCTGCTGATTGTACCATTTTCACTAAATATGACTCTTTTTTTTCCCGCAATTATGAATTAGTTACTGGTAGTCAAGTTTAACCTATATGGTTTTGTTGGATGATCATGCATGTTCCTGTGAATTGGATGATTCATTTTGTATTTTGATTTAGAAAATATTCCTCAGTTTCCATGTAATGAAGAAGTTGTTGTAGAAAAAAATTACATTTTAGATAGTTTATAGTTTTCATTGTTGTATTTGTCTACATTAATGAACTTATATCAATTTCAAAAATAGAGAGCTTATTTTAATTGGTTTTGAAACCGAAACCGCACTTTTAAAACTGCACCGCACCAATCACAAGTGGTTTCATGTGCGATTTTGAATTTATCAAACCGCACATAAGCGGTTTCGGGTGCGGTTTCGGCTTCAAACCGCACCATCCTCACCCCTATTAGTAAGTGAATGAAAGTATTATTAGGGAACTAATAATACTAAGAGGTGAATTAAATATTATCAAGATTAATAATATTAAGTTGTTATTTAATAGAACATTATCAAGACAGGATAATGTTTATAAGAACTAAATGTAATGTATAATATTTATGTGATTACATAATCTAATGTTATACTATGACTAATTGAAAGATTAACTATAGGTCTCTCAAAGGAAGATAATTTAACTGGATAGTGGATATAAATTAATTGCGTAGCCGTAATCTACAGACGAGGCTAGTTTCCTAACTCAAACTCGAGTTATTATTTTCAAAGCATGTTAGTGAATAATTATTGATGATTATTCACATCTATATTGATTATTAAAATTCGTACTTTGTGCAATTGAATTCATGTTCTATTATTATTGAACTGCGGATTAAATTAAAGTTCTTCATTCATGAACTGTTTATGAGATAGATCTATGCTAATTGTATCAGCTAGATCAAGCATGTTTAAATTTGTTAAATCAAATGTGTTTTTAAAAACTGTTCTTATTAAATTGATATGATAAGAACTCTTGGCTGAGAAAAAGGACGAATTTGATTAAGGCATGATATCGATGCTGGATTATTAAGTGTTTACGCATAAATCACGGGGTATGAAAGGTTGATCCCCTTGAATACCAAAACTTATTAAGAGGTCCAGTTTAAATGACTGAGAACCTTGGCAAATGTTCATGGTTATTTCAAAATCACTCAGTTCATGTTATTCAATTATTTGAATATTCAATTGTTAATTATTAATTCATGTTCCTTCACAACCTTATATTATTGTTGAACGTTGAAAGCAAAACTTCTTTCTAGCCATGATATATCTCCCTTGTATATAAACTTGCTAAGCAAATTAGTTGCTTACCCTTGCTATATCATGACACTTATTTCAGCTAAGCCCGAAGGGTCCAACACGAAGGACAAGGGCAAGGGCAAGATCCAGGAATACTTTAGAATGAATGATTAGTTATTATTATCTAATGGAATTTCTTATGTAAACCTTTTGTAATATGAATAGTGTGTTTAAGTTAAGGTTAAGAAGACCTTAGGACCATGTTATGAAACTTTTTTTTTAATGAACAATGTATGTTTATTATTTCCGTAAAAGTTATACAATGCTTATGATGATGATAGATCGTGAGCACCGAATCTGAGGTTAGAGAACCTGGATTTGGGGGCGTCACAGGTTGGTATCAAAGCCGTAGGTTATAAACATTAGGAATGTGAAACCTAGGTTATAACCTTAGTAGAAAACTCTTATAGAGTATGATAGGAGATGGATTGTGGAAATTCATCGAGTTTGTGTTGTACTTAATAAAATATTATTTCATTTTATCAATGAATATATTTTATTGTGGTACTAATGTTGATTTTATTTATGGTATTCGTAGGATGTCTGACGAGCGCCAGGGCAGTCACTCAGTAGATCAGGATCCCATTAAGCATGAGGTCACAGAAGAAGCCCCTCATGGTCCTCTGATAGAGGATTTGTTGAGGAGAATTAGTTAATTGGAAGGCAGGGTGGGAGAACTGGAGGTTGAAAACCACACACTCCAGTTCACAGAAGGTCAATACAAGGAGGCGGCTTATCAAGCCCATATAGAGGTAGTCGAGTAGAAGGGAAAGTTGGATGAGTCCCAGTTGTAAGTTGGGATGCTGAGGTTACAGCTAGAGCATGAAAAGGCAAAGTTCGGAGAGCTGAGCTTAGAGAATCTGGCGATGCGGGGCGAGTTTGACGTGGAGATTGCAGACAAGATTCGCGTGGCGGAGGCATTTTATGAGTCAGCCCAACGGGTGGACCAATTGGAGATAGCACTATAGGCCATGAAGGTCAGGGCCGAGACTTTAGGACTGGTGTTAGACACAGCGTATGAGGGCCTGCGTAGTGGGACTAAGAGGGCGCAGTTCGAGATAGGCGAGTCGAGCCGATCCGTTCGACATAGAGTTATGGAGGGGTTGTTTCCCCAGGAGTTTGTTCAGGTGACTCAGCAGGGCCACCAGTGATGATTATGCTATGGACCAGCTATAGATAGATGCATTAGTACCCCTTTTGTGTAATAGGGTTTTATGTTGATGTAAACCTCAGCAGGTGTGAGGTAGTAGGTAGTTGGGTAGTATCCCTATTTGTGTTTGTAGGGAAGTATCATTTTGAGTTAATCCCATCTTTTGTGTTTAAAATGGGATAGTAGCATTTATAAAAATATACCTGTATTGAGCATGTAAGACACCGAAGATTGGTATATGAATATAAATGCGTTATTATGATATGTGTTGGGAAATTTAAATAGTAAATTGTCTATTTAATGTTATATGAATCCAGTAGACTGATTTGGATTTTTCTTTAAACAAACTTAACCCACTAATCGGGGAGAAAGTCTTCCAAATCTTGGTAATTTAAAACTCTCACATAATGATCATGTGATTGTTCGGATACAGTAGCATATTACATGCTAAGTACTTATAAGATAATAAAACCCGAGTAACGTGTTAAATTTTGTTTCATTAGATAATGTCGCCCAGACGTGTACTAAGGAACCAAGAGATCGAAGAGTCAGTTAATAATGCAACGGGAGCTCAACCAAACCCAATGCAAGACTTTGTCAACATGATGGCTGAAGCCATGAGGAATCAAGCTCAACCTGGGGGAAATCAGGCGGGAAACCAATTAGCCAACTTTTATAGACTTCAAGACAGTAGGACCGCCGGAGTTTAGAGGAACAACAGACCTGATAGAGGCCCAGACGTGGATGAAGGAGATTGAGAAGGCCTTCATTTTTGCTAAAGTAGCAGAAGAACAGAAAATAATTTTTGCTACCTACTTAATGAAATGTGAGGCTAACTATTGGTGGGAGGCCAACCAGAACAAAGTCGGGACTGGAATCGTGACTTTGGAAGAATTCAAGAAGTTATTCTTTGAGAACTACTTCCTTGAGAGTACACAAGCGAGAATGGAGATCAAGTTTTTGGAATTAAAATAGGAGAATATGTCAGTGTCAGAGTACGCTGCGAAGTTTAATGAATTGGCCAAATTCGCTCCACATCAGGTGGACACAGAGGTGAGGAAAGCATGAAGATTTGAAAATGGACTAAAGTCGTGGATTTACAGTAAGGTAGCGGTTTTACAAATCACGTCATTCTCAACTCTGTTGGAGAAAGCTCTCATAGCGGAAGGTGGAAGCGAAGCGGTCTCAAAGTACAATCGGGAGAAGAACAAGAAGAAAGTAGAAGGTGGGAATCAGAATGTTAGCAGTGGTGGTAGCAACAGTAAGAAGCGAAAATGGAGTAGTGGGGGTAGTAATTTGGAGAGTCAGCAAGGTAGTGTGCAACAAAAGAAACTGGTGTGTGGAAACTGTGGAAAGGGTCACTCGGGAGAGTGCTTGAAAGGAAAAACTGTATGTTATACCTGTAGACAAGAAGGGCATACCTCTCCCAATTGTTCTAAGGTGAAGAAGGGAGGTTGTTTTAACTGTGGTGAATTGGGACATTGGATCAAGGATTGCCCAAAGAAGAAAAGCACGGATGGCGAAAACGGCAATAGGGGCAATAACACTAGGACAACCAGTGGAGGACCAGCCCAGCCAAATAAGCCGACAGCGAGGACTTTCAATATGACAATGCAAGATGTCGTGGCATCCAGGGAGGTGGTGTCAGGTATAATTCCGATCAACGATATAAATGCATATGTGTTATTCGATTCGGGAGCTTTATGTTCTTTCGTATCTGATGAATTTGCTCAAAGATTAAGTTTACCTCATGAACTATTAGAACACCCAATGAATGTAGAAGTAGGAAACAAAGAAATTATCCTTGTAGACTACATCCATAAGAACTGTTGTGCTGATGTAAGAGGGTTTAAGCTTAAGGTGGATTTGATACCGATTCGTCTTGGAGAGTTTGATGTAATCCTCGGGATGGATTGGTTATCAAGTCACGGGGCGATCATTAACTGTAAGAAAAAGTGCGTACACCTAAAGACTCCGAGTAAGTCAAAGGTGGTATTTCATGGCAGTAAATCGCCGAGACAATCTTGTTGTCTGACAATGATGCAAGCAAAGAAGTTGCTTAGGAAGGGTTGTATAGGTTATTTAGCTCACGTTATGGATACCCGCAGAGTTGAGGGTGAACTAGGTCAGATCCCTATTGTAAGGAAATTAGTTGACGTCTTCCCAGATGAGATTCCGAGATTGCCACCAGAAAGAGAGGTAGAGTTTGTTATCGAGTTGGCACCAGGGACAGCACCGGTATCCAAAGCGCCGTATCGTATGGCTCCGGTAGAAATGAAGGAACTAATGGTTCAACTACAAGAGTTGTTAGATAAGGGGTACATTCGACCGAGCATATCACCGTGGGGAGCACCAGTCTTATTTGTAAAGAAGAAGGATGGCTCATTAAGGCTTTGTATCGACTACCGGGAATTGAACAAGGTCACCATTAAGAACAAGTACCCGTTGCCCAAGATCGACGATTTGTTTGATCAGTTGAAGGGGGCGAAATATTTTTCAAAAATCGACTTGAGGACCGGTTATCACCAACTGAAGGTGAGGCAGGAGGATGTTCCAAAGACGGCATTCAGAACTCGGTATGGACACTTTGAGTTTCTGGTAATGTCTTTTGGATTGATGAATGCGCCAGCAGCATTCATGGACTTAATGAACAGAGTGTTTAAATAGTATTTGGCTAAGTTTATTGTCGTGTTCATCGATGACATTCTGGTATATTCAGAGACAGAGGAAAAGCACGCTGAACATCTAAGGATAGTGTTGGAGACGTTAAGGAGGGAGAAGTTGTATGCAAAGTTCTCCAAGTTTGAGTTTTGGTTGCGGGGAGTGCAGTTTTTGGGTCACGTTATCGATAAGGATGGTGTTTCGGTAGATCCAGCAAAGGTAGAAGCGATTACTAACTGGGAACAGCCAAGGACGCTGACAGAAATTAGGAGTTTCTTGGGATTAGAGGGATACTATCAGAGATTCATCCAAGATTTTTCAAAGATAGCATCACCGTTGACCAACCTTACTAGAAAGACAGTGAAGTTCATTTGGACGGAGAAATGTGAAGAGAGTTTCATGGAATTGAAGAAGAGGCTCAGTCAGGCACCTGTGTTGACTTTACCAGACAACACGGGAGGATTTGTAGTGTATAGTGATGCGTTACACAAGGGTATTGGCTGTGTATTGATGCAGCATGTCAAGGTCATTGCGTACGCTTCACGTCAGCTGAAGGACTATGAGAAGGGTTACCCGACTCATGACCTGGAATTAGCAGCAGTAGTTTTTGCCTTGAAGATTTGGAGGTACTATTTGTATGGCGAGAAGTGTGAGATATATACGGATTATAAGAGTATGAAGTATATCTTCACACAGAAAGAGCTAAATATGAGGCAGCGCCGATGGCTAGAATTGATCAAGGATTATGATTATGAGATTCTGTACCATCCAGGAAAAGCAAATGTAGTGGCAGTTGCCCTGAGCAGAAAAGGCAGAGAAAACTTACTGAAGTTAACCATGCAAGAGGAATTGGTGAAAGATTTCGACCTACTTAACTTAGAGGTTAAGTATCCGATGGAGACCAACGAGAAATTATTTACAGTGACAGTGAGCCCGACTCTATTAGATAAGGTTAAAGAGGCTTAAGAGGAGGACGAAGATTGTGACAGCATCAAGAAGCGGTTAGCTGAAGGGGATTAATTGAAATACAAGGTTGACGACACCGGACTGCTGAGATTCGAAGGGCGAATTTGGGTACCGCTAGTACTAGAACTAAGAGAAGAGATTTTGCAAGAAGCGCACAGTACGAGGTACTCGATACACCCAGGAAGCACAAAAATGTATCAAGATTTGTGTCAACACTTTTGGTGGCCAAACATGAAGAGAGAGGTTACCGAATGCGTCAGCAGATGTCTAACTTGTCAGAGAGTCAACGGAGAGCATCAACGATCGAGTGGATTACCACAACCTTTAGAAATTTCAGAGTGGAAGTGGGAGCACATCACGATGAATTTTGTGGTGGGACTTTCAGCAACGCAAAAAGGACACGACGCCATATGGGTGATTGTAGATCGTCTTATGAAGTCGACTCACTTTTTGTCGATCAAGATCAGGTATAGTTTGGACCAGCTAGCCAAATTGTATATCAAAGAAATTATCTCGAGACATAGCGTACCAGTATCTATTATGTCGGATAGGGATCCACGATTCACGTCAAACTTCTGGAAGAGTCTTTAGGAAAGAATGGGGACGCAACTACGGATGAGCACCGCGTATCATCTGCAGACCGATGGGCAAAGCGAGAGAACGATTCAAACACTTGATGACATGCTCAGAGCTTGTGTGATGGACTTCAAGGGTAGCTGGGAGGATCATCTTCCATTAGTAGAGTTCACATACAACAATAGCTATCACGCCAGCATCGGAATGCCGCCGTACAAAGCACTGTATGGAAGGAAATGTAGAACGCCCTTATGCTGGGATGAAGTGGGTGAACGTCGACTGTTGGGACCAGAACTGGTGCAACAGATTATAGAGATCATCAAGGTGATAAGATCCCGAATGGTAGCAGCTCAAGATCGCCAGAAGAAGTATGCAGACTTACATCGCCAGAAGAGAGATTTTGAGGTGGGAAGCCATGCATTTTTGAAAGTATCTCCCTGGAAAGGGAAGATAAGATTTGGAAAGAAAGGTAAACTGAGTCCGAGATTTATTGGACCTTTCGAGATCTTGAGGAAAATAGGCGAAATGGCGTACGAGGTAGCTCTACCTCCTGAACTGGAACATATTTATAATGTGTTTCATGTGTCAGTGCTACGACCATACAAGCCTGATTACAAGCACGTGATATCGTACGAGCCAATTCAGGTCGAAAAGGATTTGTCGTACGAGGAAATTCCGGTTGAAATTTTAGATAGAAAAGAATAGAAATTGCGAAATAAGGTTATACATTCTGTAAAAGTTCGGTGGAGGAACCACAATGCGGAGAAGCTACGTGGGAACTCGAAGAAAAGATGAGAGAAAATTATCCACATCTTTTTGAGTAACCCTGTATGTAATTTCGGGGACGGAATTCTTATAAGGGGGGAGGATGTAATAACCGTGAATTTTAAGTCAATATTTATGTATGTACATTATTGATATTTTAAAACTTTGTGTTATATAGTGATTTAATATGTGACAACATATGTGAAGTGGTGCATGGGTCAATGAACTTATATACTATAGTTATGGATATATATATTTATAGATTTAATTAAAAATGAAAGTTTCGTAACCTAATTATACATTAGGTGAGACAATTAAAAAACCTAAGGGTTATGGTAATAAGGAAAGGTTGGTATTTAATATGTATACTAACTTAAGTGGATAATCTTGTTATTTCAAGTGACTAATAATTTTAAACCTATTTCTAGTAAACCTAATTTGGTTATGAGCTAAAGTCACATGTATAAGTAATTAAGTTTCATAAGATTGGGAATAGAAACCATAAATAAATAATTTGGATAACATATATTAAAATTGTTAGACTATGTTTATTGCATAGCCCAAAACAATTTAAGGAGAAGCCCAAAAGAAATAAAATGCAAGCTCAAACTTAGCCCACTTGATTAAGGGTATTTTAGACCTTTGATTTATCTAATTTATGCATTAAAATAAAAGATAAATGAAGGAATTAGTGGGCATATATATGGCTGGTCACATTAGCCTTTTTAAGGCAAGAATATTAAGCTAATCATGTTCCATAAGTAGTAACTCTTACACACAAGGACATGGTTGTCAAGCTCCCATTGGTTGCCACTTTATTAAGCATCCTTAATCATGATTAGACTAATTAAAGTGATAAGGCAAAGCTTTTATCCACGGGTTAAAGAAAGTACGGGAGATAATAAGGAATCATCCATTCCATGTGCTTGAATACTCCACTTTCTCTCATTCTTCTTCTTCTTCTTTTCTCCCAAGCAAGCAACTTTAAGAGAGAGAAAAGAGAGAGAGGTTCGTCTGTTGAGAGAGAGAGAGAGAGAGAGAGAGAGAGGAGTGCTAGTTTGTTCATGCATCCTAAGTTCATCACTTACTTTGGTAAATCAAGGAAGGTTGCCATTAAATCAAGGTATAACATAACCTTAATCTTCTTCTTCTACTTTATTTTTTAAGCTTGAGATCTGTTTGGCTTATGAACAAATACTCAAGATACCCTAGTCCTACATATCATCATGTATGGAACTAAGTATCTTGAGTGTTAGATCAAAGGCTTAGAGGAAGAATATGAGCATATGTTCTCCAAGGGTGAAAACTCATGTTTTTCTTCCACTAAATCTTGTGTAACTCAAGGTTTACAACTTGAATTTGTGATCCGTCAAAGGGGGGTGCTAGATACATGAGTTATCTAGTAAACCTAAGTGATAGAACACAAATCTAGCAATTTTTGAATCCTTTGGGGCTGTTTTCCCCAAAATAGTCCACTTGGAATGTTAAATGTTCAAAAATCCTAAAATAGCTTCTGTCCCGTTTTTCTTGGGACTGTTTCGGATAGTTGCTTCTCTTTTAAAATTCTGAGAAAAATTACAGAGTTGAGAAGTTATCTACATGTATGAAAAAGAACGGACACGTTTCGAGTTATAGATTGTGCGTAATGACTATTTCCGTGAAGGACACCTAAATATTTACCTTCGAATATCTCACTGTGTATACACTGGAAAATTCCTAAATTTTTACAGTAGGTTCATATATGTTTGGAGAGCATACTCTGAAAATTTCAGATTTTTCTGAGCAAAACTCAATTTATGAAAAATGAAGCAAGATCCGAGTGTTTTGGGAACTTTAAAAATAGTAGATCATTTTCTAAAATTCTAGAAAAATTTGGGGATCCTTGTGGGTTCCTATTCTATCAAAATACAGAAGCTGCGAATTTTTGGAATCTGTTTGCTATTTTTCCTTAAAATGATTAAGTTATGAATAAAAGGAAATAAATAGTTAAATGATGTCTTTAATAAGAAAAATGTGATTTTTATGCTTAAATACTCATAATATATCATATCATAACTATGTTAGAGTACTTTGGTAATTTATGATAATAAATATTTTTTATGACCTTTTATGGATATTAAATAAGAGGTTTAATAAAGGGTGAACAATTAGAATAAATTATTTATTAATCCAATAAATTATTAAAATATTATTACGATATTAATAATATTAGAATATGATATTGATAAGTAAATTAACATATTAAGATTAAAATTTCTTTAAAATATTATTAAATGGCTAATAATATTTGATTTAAGTATTGATAAATGATTAAAGTATTATTAAATGATTAATGATATTAGTAATGGAATAAGATATTATTAAATGATTAATAATATTAGTAAATGAATAAAATATTAGTAAATGATTAAAAGTATTGTTAAATGATTAATGATACTAAAGCATAAGTAAGATATTATTAAGGTAATAATATTGATGCATAGTTAAAATATTATTAAGAGGATTAATAATATTAGTAAGGTATTAAAATATTATTGAGATGTTAATAATATTAGTAAGCGAATGAAAGTATTATTAGGGAACTAATAATACTAAGAGGTGAATTAAATATTATCAAGATTGATAATGTTAAGTTGTTATTTAATAATAACATTATCAATACAGGATAATGTTTATAAGAACTAAATGTAATGTATAATATTTATGTGATTACATAATCTAATGTTATACTATGACTAATTGAAAGATTAATTGTAGGTCTCTCAAAGGAAGATAATTTAACTGCATAGTGGATATAAATTAATTGTGTAGCCGTAATCTACAGACGAGGCAAGTTTCCTAACTCAAACTCGAGTTATTATTTTCAAAGCATGTTAGTGAATAATTATTGATGATTATTCACATCTATATTGATTATTGAAATTCGCACTTTGTGCAATTGAATTCATGTTCTATTATTATTGAACACATTCTAGGTCATAGAAGGACCTTCACATAGCTTACTCACAAAATAAATCAATTAAATTAATTTAATTCACACAATCAAATAAAAATTTAATAGTCATAAAAATTCGATTTTCTCCGGCGTTACAACGCCAGCCATGCCTTGTAAGAGTGGCACAGCAGCGCCAGACTGGAGAGCCGGGTACTGCCAACTCACGCCACGGCCCGAGAGGAAAGGAAGAGAGTGGCACCGCAATGCCAGTGTAGGGAAAAAGCCAGAGAAGAGCTTTTAATTGCTCAACTCTTGGGGGAAACGTAAGGGAAGATAAAGAACATAATGTTCAACTAATGTAACACTTAATCAAGTTTTTTAAAACTTTAGTACAGGTTAAACAAAATGGTCGAAAGAGATTAACAGACCAAAAGGTAATGAACGTAAACGCAACGCTATTGCGATGAACGATCGGTCTTAGCATACAACGATCAGTATGGCTTCAACACTAAGAACGAGTAATGAACATGGGGTTCATGTAATGGATAATGAAAGTATTAATAAGATATGAATTATCAAGAAATCCGTAATGAACGGTAATAAGATTAATGAAAGCCGAATGTGAGTCGAATAAAGAATGAATCTGGAGGTATGACATTTCGTTGCCAGAAAGCTGTAAGGAATAAGAAATTGACTTAACGAATGTTATAGTTAATGGTTAGAATAAGTTACGATAAGTTAGGTTGTGGTACAATTGTAACCTTTGATGGTTGACATATGGGAGCTGGGCTAAATAATTCCTTTAGAGAGCGAAGGTATATACAAAACTGGTAACCGATCTAACTCACTGTGATGGCAGTGTAGATGAGACGGGAACTTGTTTATTATTATTTGTGGGAAATCACTCAGAGTACCACATGGACTACTAGCAGAGACGCGATGTGTGCTGAGTCCTTGCGAAATTATAAGAAGAAGATAAGAATGCAAATTATCAAAGATGATGAACGTTTTGAGTAAGACATCTCCATATGTCATAAAGCCGTAAACTGGTAAAGGAGGTTAGTCGCGTAAACTTATATTGTAAAGAACGCGAACCCTAAGAATTAATAGTTAAGTAAACCAATGCGTAAGTTCAATATATGACTAATTGGTGTTTATGTTTTCTCTTTATGTGCTATATAGGAATTGGAATGAGCAGTTCAGTGTAAGCTGTAGCTGTGCGTAAGGTAAGTTTCCTAACTTTATTCATATTCTAAATGAATGCTAGTTTCCTAAACATCTCAGATGTTGAACTTGAGAAGTTATGTCTATGTACGAATGTGCGATATTTGTACAAGGTGGTAGAACGTATGAGGCATTAAGCCACAATGTCAACACTTCGGTGTTTCTATGAGATAAACTGTTCTGTGATTGAGCTGTTCAATACAAACACGTTTTGTTTATACATGAACCGTTATTATTAAGTCTGTGCTAATGATTCTAATCAGGCATGATGTGTATGAAAAAGATAGAGGAATGAAAGTATTTCAAAGTAAAAGTGAATATTGTTTTAAAATGATAGGAATCGAGATTATTCCTATTATTCAAGCTGCTTCATAACCTTTGTTCGGTTATCGAAGTTCTAAAGAAATGTTCAAACTCTTGAAGCTGTTTGTTCAACTGTTTTGACTTGCTGGGTAATTGAATGCTCACACTTGCTTTAAATGAAAAACATTTTCAGCGAACGAGGTTAGAAGGACTTAAGGATTTCGTAAAGATCAAACTGACAGTATCCAGATGAAGTGTCGTTCAGAATGTGAATGAGTGAGAAGATCAAGTAAAGACTTATAATATAGAAAGATGAAATTGAACTATAGACTAGTTTAAGGAACTGTTATGTATCCTTGGTGGCGGATAAAAGTCACTCTTGTAAGATGAAATGAATAATGTATTCATCATTATTAGTAATGAAAGAGGTTATAAGATTTTTAGAACCTGGGATTTAAGAGTGTATGTTGTTATATTTCAGTATATAATGATGTATATTGGATGAATGATGTACTCGTGATGTACGGAATCCGGGTGTGAAGATAGACCGAATTTTAGGGCGTTACAAGTTGGTATTAGAGCTGATAGGTTATAAACCTTAAGTAGGAGTACCTAAGACTATAATCGTAGATAGAAGGATAAAAAGATCACCACGTGATCATAGTGATTCGTAGTAACAGATGAGTTATTAAACGATGAATGATTTATAGCTAATGCTATGAATGAAGGGCACTATGAAGTAGTATGGAAAAAAGAACTCAGATTGAGGGTGAAGGATAGTATATGAATTAAAGAAAATACGTATTAAGTAAAGAGAGATTTAGAAGTTGTAAAATTTCAATTGAGGACTCATGTGATAGTTGAGTTGTATAAACCTTTGTTATGGGCAGAGGTTTGTGCTTGGTGTAACAACTGCTTAGCTTATTACAGTGATAATCATTGGAATTTATCGCGCTTTTAAGATGTATATAACGAGAAGGTGAATCTTTTCTCATGTATATACTTGATAGGTACGCTTCACAGACTCCCACCAGTAGTCTGCCTCACCGTGAAACATAAAGGTGGCGAATGGAACCTTTTGTTCCTCCGTGCATCCCAAGACATCGAATATCTTGATAATTTGCTTGACCCACGTTTCTGCCATGATCGGATCCGGCTTTTCCTTAAATTCTGGTGGTCCCAACTCTTTGAACTGCTTGGCTGTGACAAGCCGCGCGTTGTTATCATTCCCACCCGTATTCTGCACACGAGTCTCCCTCGTCTGATTTTGCATGAACTGCAAAAAGCTCCTAAACATTCCATCATTCATTGTTTGCTCGGTAACGTTGTTTACAGGAGGAATATTGCCTTCCTGTTGCACGTTCCCCTGGGTGGTGATCAAAGGTGTCTCCACGGTCTGATTTACTCCATTATTAACGTTCTCAGCTGTCATTCTTAAATACTGCCATAAAATAAGGGTTAATAGTCATGTCATATATTATCCCTATACTCTGACCGACCAAATAAACAACAAATAAACTTAGTCAGGTCATACTAGTGAAGGAATTCCCCGTCTCTCCCCTCCTAGTTCTTGTCTCACATCTCAGCCAGGGATCATATCCCTAAGCTCTGATACCAACTGTGACACCCCCAAAATAGGTATACAACACCCATTCTGAGTCGCCAAATACATGGTACAAAAAGCAAACTACAACTTCAATAATACAATTATCGTGCAAAATACGACAACACATACTGTGAGTTTAAATACAAATATTGTCTTCTAGACAATTGTGACGCCCCCAAAATTAGGTATACATCACCCATCTTGGGTCGTCAGATATATAGTACAAAATACAAATACAACTTACTAATACAACTGTCGTGTACAATACGACAAAACATAAATTGTGAGTTTGAATACAAATATTATCTTCTAGAGAGTATTCATACTCAAAAGGAGTCCTCATTACATTTATTAACACACCATTACATAGAATAGTGAGGACTACTAACTAATACTATCATTCGGACTATCACTCCGTTCCCCGACTTGCCCCAGCTACATTCTCATTTCCTGAAGAGAACAGTGAAAGAAAGGGTGAGCTCAACTAGCCCAGTAAGAAATATTACGACTAAGATAATACAGAATAAATTATCATTAGCCTTCAACAATGTTAAACTGATAAAATATAATAGACATCAAGTTTAACTGTAGCGGAACAAGCAATCCATTAAGAGAGTCAAGTAGAAAATAAACTCTACTATCTTTTATGATTTAAAAGATTTTCTAACACTGTGATCGCTGAGACTCAGCTTAATAAAATAATCCACATCATCGAATCACCCCTGCACTACGGCCAAGGATATTCGTATATTCATTAATGGTTATGATCATGCCAACAACTGTCCATCAATGCACTACGGGCCAATGAGGACTTTTACCACATCATTTGTAACATTACGGTCATGATTACACCGAATAATACCTGGTCATAATCATACCAAGTCCATCTATGTACTACAGGCCATAGATGACTTTCAACAGAATATAAACATGAGGATGATGACAATGATATAAGAATTCAATAAAACAAGTTCAAGAATTAATTTATCCAAGAATTAACAACGTCCAAATTGTCAACATGATACTACTTTGTGGAGTAAAATTCAAGAATGATCAGGAGAATATTTTTATGAATAGATACTAGATGAAGCGCAAATGTCAAGGATATTCCACAAATTTTATGGAGTATAGAAGTCAAAACTTAACCAACTGAGTATAATAAAGAATGAAATAACAAAAGAAATCACCATGCAAGCGATAGACCGCACAGACAGGTTATTCTTAACAGAATAATAATAATGGAACCAGGTCTGGCGTAAACGCACAGACAGGATATTCCGACAGAATAATAATAATGGAACCAGGTCCGGTGTAAAACACACAGACAGGATATTCCGACAGAATAATAATAAAGACGGAACCAGGTCCGATGTAAAACACATAGACAGGATGTTCTAACAGAATAATAATAAAAACGGAACCAGGTCCGGTGTAAAACACACAGACAGGATGTTCCAACAGAATAATAATAAAAACGGAACCAGGTCCGGTGTAAAACACACAGACAGGATGTTCCAACAGAATAATAGGAGAATGTCACCAAGTATAGGGTAGACCGCGTATACAGGTTATTCCAACAGAATAATAAGAAATGGAATAGCAACAGTTCTCTTCATGAATAAGAAAGAATAACACCCCTTACCGTTTTAAAGAAGAGCTGAAGTAAGGAAGTAGTTAAGTAGCAAAATACTCTTCTTCTCTCTCTCTATAGTTTCTCTCTATAGTTTCTCTCTCTAGAGTTCAGTGAATTCGTAAGAAATAATGAAGGAATGAGCTTCTATTTATAGAAAAATAGAATGCATAGTAACTAATCCATGAACGGTCCAGATTGATTACTTTAATCTGACGGTCCATATTTAAAGAAAAATCTTTTAAATAAAATATAATATATTCTATTTATAGAATAACTTTAATAAAGTATTTTATTTTATATAAAAAGATGTTTCTGTTTTATTACGTTAATAATACGAATAAAACAAAACGTCATTATCGCTAAATAATTCATATTATTAACTGACAATAATGGAATCAAACTGAGTGACTTCTCACATAAGCATTAATAATTAATACCGTGTGCTACTATGCAACCACACGTATTACTGTACTTTTACCAACGAGTAGTTTAATAGTAACAATGGTAAAACTTCCGCCGTTATTTTTAATAAAATATTTTTGTCATTTTCTCAATCCGACAATAATTCCGTTGTGGGGTCCACCAATGATTGTGCCGTTGTACGAATATTCCCTGTTAAAACGAATATTCCCCGACCAATCGAATATTATATGACAACTTGGATACTTTACAAAATTTATAAATACTACCCATAACTATTATATCAAATCCACACCATAATATAAAAAAAATTATTTCGAGAAAAATTGAATATTTATTCATAAAATCTGGGGTTTCACAACAATATCCACACTCAAATAAGTCATCATTACAATTATTCAAATACTATTTTACATAAATAGTGAGGACTGCTAAACATCTTTCTAGAACCAACACTTCATACCCCGATTAGATCCTGCTATGTTCTCACCTCCTGAGAAGAAAAATGGAACAAAAAGGAAAAGGGTGAGCTCAACTAACCCAGTAAAGAATATTATGACTAAGATAATATACAACAAATTATCATTAGTATTCAACAGGGAAATTTCTGATAGAATATAATCGACAACAAGTTTTAGATCAACAACTGCAGCGGAAACAGCAAACCATTAGAAGAGTCAAGTAGAGAATAAATTCTACTGTCTTCTAAGATTTAAAAGTCCATCATCAATATTTTATCTCTGTAACATCAATTAATAATCATCTTTAACCAAATATTCATCTTTGCACTACAGGCCAAAGATATTCATTTGTATCACCAGTCAGTCATGTTCATCTCAACACCTGTTCATCTTTGCACTACAAGCCAAATATATTCATCAGGTAATCATACATCTTTGCACTACAGGCCAAAGATATTCAGCAATATAATCATTTAGGACTGAGGATGATGAAAAATATCTTAAAGAAAACAAATCTAGTGAGACAGAAGGACAAATAGTAGGGATTCGTATAACAGTTTATCCAAGATCAATAATACTTCATAATAATCAATTGTGAAGCAGAATTCAATAATAAAGATCAAAACATGGATACAATCAAAGATAGTAACCATAATAGACATCTTAGACAAAAAAGAAAAATCCTATTTTTCGGTGAATAGTGCCGTATTCGTGAATAGTGCCGTATACGTGAATAGTAACCCCGACACAAAAAGTTCTAAATTTGATAAAAAAAACTCATATCAATATTTTAGCATAATGATATTGAAGAAAATAATATTATTTAAGAAGAAAATAATATCCCTTACCTCAAAATATCAGTACTTTTGATCGGAATATCGGTATAAGGCTGAAGGAAACTTGGACTGATGAATAGAAACTCACAAAGTATCTAAATACTCACAAAATACACTCAATAATCTAGAAAGAGAAAGGGAGAAAACTTATTTCTGGTGTGATTTTCAATTCTAACTTAGCCCTCTATTTATAGGAAAATGTTAGCACGCCGAAGCAGACTTAACCTGCAACCTGATGGCTTTACCTGCTACTATTCCCGCCCACCACATTTGAATAAAAATCTCAACACATTTTCACCAACCAAAAGTGGGGCCCACCAATTCTAGAATTTTCCACCAAAATGACAAATTCCGCAACTTCTATAATTTCTAAACCAGTCATCTCGTAAAATTCATAACAAATCATACGTTCATTTTTAACGGTTCAAAATTTGTGGACATATACTCAACTTATATATGAATAACATATCCAAAAATTACCACGATCCAACGGTTGGATTAAAAATTATAACCCCCACAATATTTCTCAAAAACCCTGATTTGATTTTTAATACCTCCATTCTGATAAAAATATTGATAAAACACCTCAATATTAACTCCTTCATTTTTAACCACAATAAATATATCCAACATTTATATCCACATAGAATAAATATTTTCTTATCATATGAATCAATAATTAATTATTCACAAATAATATTACAGAATCACATTTATGACAACCAGGCCGTTCCCAGGAAAGAGGGGGCTTTCCAATAAGGATTTCTCCTTACTAGCGCGCAATTAGATGACCAAACCTCTCCTTAGACAGAACTTTCTAGACATTGCCAATAATGCTATCTAATAATATTATTCAAATAATATGAATTATTGATCTGAAAATAGAAAATACTGTGCAGCAACAATTATTGAAACAACAATAATATAAAATATCAACGCAGTAATTATTGAATCAATAAAATAAAATATTAAACAGTAACTACTGTAACAATTATTGAGTAGTGCCTTCCTTCGTAAGAATCAATAATTCAAAAATACTGTTCAATCTGTGTGCTACTGTGCAACCACGCGTATTATTGTATTTTAACCACCGGGTATTCTAACAATGTTAACGGTAATAACTACGCTGTTATTTATAAAAACTCAATTTTTGTCGTTATCTTCATCCAATAATTTTCCGTTATGGGGCCCACAAATAGATGTGCCGTCGTACGAATATTCTCCGACGGAAAGAATATTCCACGACCAAACGAATATTCCCTAACAAAATGAATATTTTATAACCACTTGTTTATTTTGCAAAATTTGCACATTTTATCCATAACTAACCACATTAATCAAATCAACCATTTCTATTTCAAAATAATAAATAGAGAAAATTTAATTTCATTTATTAATAAGTTGGGGTCTTACACTATTCATCCGTTTCTGCTCAGAGATTTATTTTAAATTTTTGAGAAACGCGTAATGATATATTCAATAATATTTCAGTTATGGCAAAAATGAAGTTTTTGCCTACGACCTTAAAACCTAAGGGTTAGGAAAAGTGAGTTCCGAGAATTTAATGATTTCGTATAATAATTAGGGTTATTATGCATAAGAAATACGAGTATAATACTAGTTATTATACGAGTATAGTGTAAAGGTTATTACGACGTATAATACAAATATCGTACGAACTAAATACGAAGAGAATACGAGAATAAGATGCATAGAATACGATTTAGTCTTAATGGCTAAGTAAGGGATAAGTTAAGTAATAGCTAAGTAAACTTAATAGCTAAGTAAAGTGCTTATGTTTAATGGCTAAGTAAAGTGCTTATAAATGATGAGTAAGTAAACTTAATGACTAAGTAGACTTAATGGCTAAGTAAATGTGGAGGCCAAGTAAACTTAGTGCTTAAGTAATGAATAGTAAGGAGGTTTGGTGGGGCGAAATGACTATTTTGCCCTAGCTTTGGATTTTCTATAAATAGGAAGCTAACTTTCATTTAAATGGGATTTTGAAAATCCTAGAACATGAGAGAGAGAGAGAGAGAGAGATAGAGCTTGAGAGCTTGGAGAAGATGGAGAAGGAAGAAAATGAGTATGAATGATCGGATCGAAGGTGATCGTGAAATAGAAAAGCTTGCGAATCGTCGGCTTTGTCTAGCAGAAGAAAAATAAAGAAGAGAGGTAACCTAAAACCTAGTCGAATTTAATCTTTCTTTAAGTCCTATATGCTAATAACATAACTTAATGAAGATAAGAAGTAGATGAGGTTAGGGATGATTTCATATGGTTGAAATCGTAAGAAAATGAAGAAATAAGAATTAGAAGCTATTTTTAATAAATTTCTTAAGGAAGTAGAAGATTCGTAATGAATTAGAACGATCCGAGTGGATTATATGAATGAGTAGATGAAATAAGTAAGGAATGATGTTTTATAACATCAAATTCTAAGAAAAAGTGGAATCGTAATCCAAAATATCGATTAAAAATAAAGAATGAACGAAGAACACAAAGAACACGCGAAGAACATGAAGAACGTTGTTGATGGACAAATTTAAAACCATCGTAGGATAATTGTTGTTGATGGACAAGTTTAAAACCATCGCGTATAAGTTAGATACTTATTTCTTGGTTAGGAACAGTAGAAACGTTCATGAAGAACGGATTAAAACATAGCTATAACGAATTATGGCAAAAATTTTGTTAAAGACGAACGAGAATTAGAAAGTTAGTAACTGAACCCGAAGGTGTAGGGAAACGTGAGTCATGGACTCAAGAACGAACGAGTTTCTAGTTCAGATGACCGAATTACGGACGAACAAACGAAGAGCGTTAAAAACCTAAAATGAACGAATGGTGAAGATTAAGCCAATCGAATGGCACGTTAACGGATTCAGAACAAAGTTCTGTTCGAAGGGTATTGAAGTACGTACGATAAAGAAGAGAATGGCTTTGGAACGACCTCGTTCCGAGTTGTAACGAATAAGTTATGGAAGCGAGAAGTAAGTGTCTCATAACGATCAAACACTTATACAAAATTTTCAAGAACTAGGGCTTGGCACCGCGGCGCCAGCCATGCCTTATAAAGTGGCGCAGCAGCGCCAGACTGGGGAGTCGGGTACTGCCAACTCGCGCCACGATATGAGAGGAAAGGAAGAGAGTGGCGCCGCAGTGCCAGTGTAGGGAAAAAGCCAGAGAAGAGCTTTTAATTGCTCAACTCTTGGGGAAAACGTAAGAGAAGATAAAGAACATAATGGTCAACTAACGTAACACTTAATCAAGTATTTTAAACCTTTAGTACAGGTTAAATAAAATGGTCGAAAGAGATTAATAGACCAAAAAGGTAATGAACGTAAACACAACGCTATTGCGATGAACGATCGGTCTTAGCATACAGCGATCAATATGGCTTCGACACTAAGAACGAGTAATGAACATGGGGTTCATGTAATGGATAACGAAAGTATTAATAAGATATGAATTATCAATAAAGTCGTAATGAACGGTAATAAGATTAATGAAAGCCGAATGTGAGTCGGATAAAGAATGAACCTGAGGTATGATATTTCGTTGCCAGAAAGCCGTAAGGAATAAGAAATTGAATTAACGAACATTATAGTTAATGGTTCGGATAAGTTACGATAAGTTAGGTTGTGGTACAATCGTAACCTTTGATGGTTGACATATGGGAGCTGGGCTAAACAATTCCTTAAGAGAGCAGAGGTATATACAAAACAGGCAACCGATCTAACTCACTGTGATGGTAGTGTAGATGAGACGGGAACTTGTTTGTTGGTTGTTTGTGGGAAACCACTCAGAGTACCATATGGACTACTAGTAGAGACGCGATGTGTGCTGAGTCCTAGAGAAATTATAAGAAGAAGATAAGAATGCAAATCATCAAAGATGATGAACGTTTTGAGTAAGACATCTCCGTGTGTTATAAAGCCGTAAACTGGTAAAGGAGGTTAGTTGCGTAAACTTATATTGCAAAGAACGCGAACCCTAAGAAGTAAAGTTAAGTAAACCAATGAATAAGTTCAATATATGACTAATTGGTGTTTATGTTTTCTCCTTATGTGCTATATAGGAATTGGAATGAGCAGTTCAGCGTAAGCTGTAGCTGTGCGTACGGCAAGTTTCCTAACTTCATTCATATTCTAAATGAATGCTAGTTTCTTAAACTTCTCAGATGTTGAACTTGAAAAGTTCTATCTATGTGCGAATGTGCGATATTTGTACAAGGTGGTAGAACGTATGAGGCATTGAGCCACAATGTGAACACTTCGGTGTTTCTATGAGATAAACTGTTCTGTGATTGAGCTGTTCAATACAAGTATGTTTGGTTTATACATGAACCCTTATTGTTAAGTCTGTGCTAATGATTCTAGCCAGACATGATGTGTATGAAAAAGGTAGATGAATGAAAGTATTTCAAAGTGAAAGTGAATATTATTTTAAAATGATAGGAATCGAGATTATTCCTATTATTCAAGCTGCTTCATAACCTTTGTTCGGTTATCGAAGTTAAGAAATGTTTAAACTCTTGAAGTTGTTTGTTCAATTGTTATGACTTGCTGGGCAATTGAATGCTCACACTTACTTTAAATGAAAAACATTTTTAGCGAACGAGGTTAGAAGGACTTAAGGATCCCGTAAAGATCAAGCTGACGGTATCCAGATGAAGTGTCGTTCAAAATGTGAATGAGCGAGAAGATCAAGTGAAGACTTGTAATATAGAAAGATGAAATTGAACAATAGACTAGTTTAAGGAACTATTATCTATCCTTGGTGACGGATAAAGTCACTCTTATAAGATGAAATGAATAATGTATTCGTCATTATAAGATTTTTAGAACATGGGATTTAAGAGTGTATGTTGTTATATTTCAGTGTATAATGATGTATGTTGGATGAATGATGTACTCATGACGTACGAAATCTGGGTGTGAAGATAGATCGAATTTCAGGGCGTTACAGATGCTAGTTCTTAAACTTCTCAGATGTTGAACTTGAGAAGTCTTGTTTATGTGCAAATGTGCGATATCTGTACAAGGTGGTAGAACATATGAGGCCTTGTGCCATAATTTGTACACTATGGTGTTTCTATGAGATGAATTGTTCTGTGGTTGAACTGTTCAATATGAGTATGTTCTGTTTATACATGAACCGTTATTGTTAATTCTGTGCTAATGATTCTAGAGAAACAGAATGTGCATGAAAAAGGTAGAAGAATGAAAGTATTTAAAAGGGAATGTGACTAATGTTTTAAAATGATAGAAATCGAGATTATCCCTATTATTCGAGCTGCTTCATAACCTTTGTTCAGTTATTGAAGTCTTAAAGGAATGTTTAAATTCTTGAAGTTGTTTATTTAACTGCTATGACTTGCTGGGCAATTGAATGCTCACACTTGCTTTAAATGAAAAATATTTTCAGTGAACGAGGTTAGAGTTAGAAAGAACTTAAGGATCCCGTAAAGATCAAGATGATAGGTCTCCAGAAGAAGTTTCATTCAGTATGTGAATGAGCATGAAGATCAACCGAAGATTTGTAATGTAGAATAGTTTAATAGAACTATAGATTAGTTTAATGAACTGATATGTATCTTTAGTGACGGATAAAAGTCACTCTTGTAAGATAGAATGAATAATGTATTTATCATTATTTGTAATGAACAAGGTTATAGAAGTTAGGATTTAAGAATGTATGTTGTTATATTGATTATATAATGATGTATGTTTGGAAGAAGATGTATTCGTGATGCACGAAATCCTGGAGTGAAGATAGACCGAATTTTGGGGCATTACAGAGATCCCTAGACTCACTTAAAAGTGTTCATTGGAGAACTCGAATCCTACGCCGAGAATGAAAAGCTGAGATTGCAGTTATTTCAGAAGAGTCTAACTGGAGAGGCCAGAGCATGGAACATAAGATTGGATAACTCCAAAATCCACAGCTGGGAGAAGTTAGCCCATGCTTTCCTCAGTCAATACAACTTCCAAACTCAAATGGCTCCAGACAGGTATCACATTACAAAAGTCAAGAATCAAGTCAATGAGTCATTCAGAGAGTATGCCCAAAGATGGAGGCGTATGGTTGCTCAAGTAATCCCATCCATGACAGAGACTGCGATGGTGATGACCTTCATAGATATTCAAGAAGCTCCATTTTATGAGAGGGTCCTAGCCATTATAGGAAAACCATTCTCAAAAATGATTAAGCACGGAGAAATGGCAGAGATGGGGTTAAAATTTGGGAAGATTGAAGACCTCGCCGCTTTAAAAGTCATTGCGGAGCATATCCAATCTGGAAGTTATAGGAACAACCCTCGGAGGGTCCATAAGAAGAAAGAAGAGGATGTCTCCTTGATACTGCAAGGACAAAATGAAAATGGCAATCAAAACTTGCCTATTCAAAGGAGAAACTATTTGTGACGCCCCCATATTTGGGTTACCTAACCCAGGGTCTGGTGCTCACGATCCATCGTACAAATAACATCTAACTACCCATTCATTTATGAATATCATCAAACATACCATTAATTAATATATTTAATATAATATCCCAGGTTGTCTAACCTTAACATAACATACATACCTTCCGATATACAAAAAGGTTTACACACAATAACATAATAATTAAAGTCATAAAAACTACTAATGATTTATGTCTTTGCCCTTGTCTTTATCTGCCCCTCCTGCTACTTCATCATTAGCTTAGATGTTATATTTAAGCAAGGGTGAGCAACGAGTTTGCTCCGCAAGTTAAAGCATACTATAAGATATATGAATCAAGAATATTAGAGTTTAGATTCGATAGGAATTCAATAATGCTCAACAAATTTCGAAGTAGCTGAATAAATTGTTTATCAATAACAAAACTTTATCGACTTTCATGCTAAACAACAATTCAATGATAAAAGAGTAACACTCTTACGAAGTTTCAATAATGTTCAATTGATTAAAAAGAGATAGTAATACTACAATAACAAAGTGGGATATTCCCAGATTTCATGCTAAGTGATCACAATGGAATCATGAACAAATATGGGAATTATCAGTATACAATACCAAATCCAAGAATTAAAAGTTAGCTATAAAAACTAAACTATAACTCTCTGCAAGTACCTGGAGTGGCCTACAAGAACCGTGAAATTCATAAATAAATAATTATTTTAATATAAAAAGAGAATGAATATTTATTGGAATATAAATATTAATGTGTTGTGAGATGAGTAATTAAATTAATTCGAATTGGATTTATACAAACTAAGAAGTGTGGAATTGTGATGAGAATTTGTGAAGTGCCTTGTGTGGCATAATGTGAAACGAGAAAATTCACTAAGTGAATTAAAAGAGAACTAGGAAGATTAATTATGTGATTCTATATATGGAATGAATAAACTTTTATCTAGTAATATTACCAATATAGAAGTTAATTCATGTCATGTAAAACTAGTATGGTAATAGAGGTCGGAACTGGATTGGAACTAAACCAGTTTGGCACTGCCAGGGACCGGCGCAGCTGCGCCCTCCCAGCAATACAAACTGGCGCAGCTGCACTAGTGTTCAGTCCGAGAAAGTTAGTTTATACTGTAAAAATTAGATGGGACATTTTTGTAATGTGTGTGACATTAATAAAATTATATGATAAGAGTACATTATATTGATATAAGGACCAAGTAGTACAATGAAATCCCATGTGATCTTTAATACAAAAATAATTGAACATCTGTGTATTTTAGAAATTGGAAAAAAGAATTAAATGTTTAAATAAATATTTAATATTAAATAATGTTATTATGTGGTTATATGAGTAGTAAAAATAATTATGGGAGATACCCGGACAATAATATCTAACTGCGTTATTTTATTGCGTGTACTTAATGTTGGGGTTTCGATACAGAAACGCACAGCGAAAATTAAAATTTAAAGCAATTTCGAAACCCTAAAACAGGATCCATGCGAAAAACAATTAATTAGTGGTAAGAAACTTAATCAAAACTTAATGTTATTAAAATCCGAATTTATATATATCTTAATTAAGTCTTACTTAATTAATATACCTATATATAAATTATCCTATTAATTTAAATTCGTAATTTAAAATTATATCAATCATATTGACATATTTAAATCTTTACAATTTAAATTAATTTCCTTTTAATTATGTTCTTTGTGTGTGACCCTATAGGTTATTATTACGTTGGCAATAACTTTAAAATTATATTATAAAGTTATAAACGGTGAGCGGCATCTAGTAATGCATCACTGCTACCCAAGTAATAATAAGATCGATGATTCGATGCAACCTTTTCGTGACCAATGTTTCAATGTAATTTAATCCTTTTAACCTTAATATCCTAGATTAAACTCGAGTCATGGAATGTGTCATACTCTTCATAATTTAATCTGAGTTTTCTTGATCAATGAGTAGACTATATGAAACAAATCACTATTTGAGCATGGCCATGAATTTCATAGTCCTACTCAATCAAGAGGCCTATGGATATCACCTATAAAATATAGGATGGTTAAATTTCATCTAGATCACTCATATTTCTCACACGATTCATAATGAACCCAATAATCACCTTTATAGTCCACCCTATTAAATGTGACATTTGATGATATCAAAGTACATAAATTCTCGTATAGTAATATGGCGGTTTCAGGTCGGAGGACCATTACATCATTGTCACTATGAGAATTGCTAATGACACTTCGCATAATGCTCCATATAGAATTCTCATGGTGGGTCTGTCCAGTACATCGTTCTCTAACATGTACCTATGCATTGACTTAATATCTCATATATTTATGACCAATGAGATTTGGTCATCAGTCAATCCACATACTAGTCTCAATGCATCATTGTTGTCCCATCAACAATGATACTCGACTAGGGACATTTAAGAACAATGATACTAATTGTAATTATATAATCTCATGTTAAAGTCACATACTTGAAACTATATAATTTGTATCACTATTCTAAGGAATTTTATTATGTTAACAATTATATTACGCAGTAAATAAAACCATAATAAAATCATTTATTTATTCAATCAACAATAATATCAAATGTTAAGCAATTATATCAAATAATTGGCCTCTGGGCATAAACTCTAACACTTAATGTACATGGATTATATAATATGAGTACATAAATAATCCTTACTTTTCCTAATATGGTAACAATTGTACATTAAAATTATATTTTGGGAATTAAAGTAATTGAGCTAAGCTTATTGCTGAGATTTGGTCTTGTCCCAAAATGAGTGACCCACTAGTACATGAAAAGTGGGCTACTTCTCCATTGCGTAAAACTCAGCAAACCAAAAAGGCTAGAATGTATAGTGATGATGGCTACACAATTGGTGGTTGGCCAACTCTTAATTAACCATTGTTTCCTTCTGATACACCATGGATTCCAACTTCCATGTAAACCCAAAATCCAGTCCATTATTTCTCTATATAAGGGCAATTGAATTTTCATTTCCCGTTACTGAAAAATTTGTCTACCAAATTCTAAGTTTGGGAGTTCTAAGTTGCTAAGCAATTAAAGGAGTATAATCAGTGTGTTGGAGAATTCAATTAAGCTTTAAAAGGTATAAAAGTCCTAACTTGTGTTCTTAGTTAAGTTTTGTTAAATTCTTGAAATCTCTTGAATTTCTATGTCAATTAGCATGAGTTAGCATAATATCATGTGTTTAGGAAGTATGTGTACATATATGGAACCTTTAATGATGGATTTGAACATGTTTGAATCAAGAGAAATTGAAGTTGGTTGATACTCTGCAGAACAAAGCAAGTTACTGCTTCTGGTACAGGCAGGGCGCAGCTGCGCCTAGTTTATACTAGGGTGCAGCGCAGCTACGCCGTAACCCAGAACTAGTTTCTGGTTTCTGTTATGCTATGTGTTGCTATATTGGTATTAAGTATTCAAACCTTACACTTTATTGAGCATTACTTGAACTTGTGCGATTATTGATCGTACAAGTAGAACTTTGAAAGTATAATACTTTGTAATCTAGAAATGAAATTGTTTACAAACCTTAATTTCGAACGATAATTGTTCATATATATACTGTGAAAGAAAACTGTCTAAGCCATTGCTTCGGCTAGACTATTGATATTGATCGAAAGCTATCCAAACCAAATTTACTTTATGCGGACTCTTATAACTGAGATGAACAAACCTCTTGGTAGGGGAATCATATATTGTCGAGAAACTGACGTGCACACTTGAGAAAGATTAAATGTAATGCATTGATATAGGGTACTTTAGGCTGATCACATGTTGTACTCATTTTATAGAATTATCAGTTTATTACTGTAAATTCTAGGAGAAGTTCTTAGTCCTTAGTGACTACTTAATATTCATTATTTTGAAATCTTGAATTGATTAATAATCGAATATTATTGATCTTGTCTGTCTATAGCGACTATTATTGATAATCATTGATACTTCTTGCTATCTTGAACTATCCTTAATATTGTAACTTGAGAAATACAAAACTACCATGAGTACCCTTATTGCTATATTACTTGCTGGGAAAATTTGTTGATCATCCTTACTTTCCCTAAAAACATTTCAGTTAAGGTAGAATGTGGTGAGCCCTCTGGTAAGGACAAGGGTAAAGAGAAGGCTTTGGAGTAGTTATTCCATAATGCTAGAATGTATTATTATTTGTTGTAGAAGAACTTATTTATGATAAGCTATGCTTGGTTTAAGTTGCATTGGATTATGTATTAGTTATGTCTAAAAGGTGTTTAATTACGTTTAAGGTATTGTAAGAGATGTTTAAGTTACGAACCCTTGGGACGAGAATAATTATATTATGACAATTTAATTTATTCTATTATTCCGCTGTGATGATTTTAGTATGTTATTAGAGGTAGTACGTGACAACCAAATTTGAGACAAGTGTGGTCTGAATTTGGGGGCGTCACAGGTTGGTATCAAAGCTGTAGTTATAAACCTTAGGAACGAGAGTCCTTAGATTATAACTTAGGAGAACTTAGTAGATGCAGAGGGATGAAGACTCGGGTAGAGTTTTCCTAGAGAGAGACTTAGTGTGTTAGGGAATATAATTTCATTCTATACAATGAACTTATGTTTGTTTAACATCCTAATGGAGTTGTTGTTTGTTTTATCTTATATTGGTGATTGTAGGATGACTGACATGGGAGGACCTAGTTGAGTGGTAGAGGAGGAGCCGCGTGACATACACGTGGTCTATGAGGCACCTTTGATAGTGGATCCCATAACAGTAGTGGCCCCTATTGATGAGGATGATGATTAGGAGGAGATGGAGCCTTTACTTGAGGAGTCTGATCCAGAGGAGGAGCCTGAACCTATGGAGGACTCCGACGAGGCTACTTTCGAGGATCGGATGTTGGGGGAGTATGAGGAGCAAATTTTGGAGTTGGGATGCAGAGTTGGGGAATTAAAGGCTGAGGCTAGGGAGAGGGAGTCTGAGTTCCAAAGATTGAGGGACGGGGACCATCATAGGAAGTTAGTGATGCAGGAGATGGAGGTGGAGATTTCTCACCGTAAGGAGGCAAGGATCCAGATGGGGACCTTGTTCCACCGATCGGTGGCTAGGAATGTAGAGTTGGCAAGAAAGTTGGAAGAAATAGAGCAGAGAGACTTGAGCGAGAGGACGGAGAAGGAGGCTCTCCATACTCAGTTAGAGATGGAGGTGATGGATAGGATTCACTTCGAGGAGAAGTGGGAAGAAACTAATGATCGGGCTAATGAATTAGAGGATGTGGTGAGATGCAAGAGAAGGAAGATGAATAAAATGAGCTATGCTTTGTGCACGGCCATGGAGAGGTTGATTGATGGGGAACATCATTACCCAGTAGAGCAGGGACAGACCCGGCACACCATAAATCGAGAATTGGTGGTGCACATCACTCATAAGGAATACCAGAGCGCCATGGAGCGAGTAATGTTAGATTAAGTCTAGATGTAGAATTTAGTGGTTATAGTATTTTATTTATTTATGTGTTGTTTAATCTGTTGTTAAAATCTTAGTCTTTTGTGTAATATGTGAGATAGTTGTAAACCCCAACTTTTGAAAAATGTTAGAGGGGTAGTATGTGGGTGTTGTCCCCATTTTTTATGTTAAGAGGGGATATATTGTTATCATTTATAGAAGTATGCTAGAGGGGATCATGTAATTGTAACAATTTGGCATGTGAATATAAATGATCTTGTTCTAAGAACGTGTTGTAAGATAGATTAACCAAGTCTGCTCATTTCTTGCTGATACGGGAGACTTATTCCCTTGAACGTCTTGCTAGTATGTACGTGAATGAGATTGTAAGGTTGCATGGCATGTCAGTAGCCATAGTTTCGGATCGTGACCCAAGATTCACTTCAAGATTTTGGGTAAGCTTGCAAAAAGCTATGGGCACGGATTTACGGTTCAGTTCGGCATACCATCCTCAAACGGACGGGCAATCAGAGAGGACTATTCAAACTCTTGAAGATCTATTAAGACTTTGTGTCCTAGATTTCAAAAAAAGTTGGGATAAGTACCTACCATTAGTGGAATTCTCCTACAATAACAGTTATCAGGCAAGTATAGGTGTGGCTCCCTTTGAAGTATTGTATGGACGAAAATGTCGCTCTCCAGTATGTTTGGATGAGGTGGGAGAAGCAACGTTGTTGGGACCAGAGTTGGTACAAATGACTATAGAGAAGATCCAAACGATTCGACAACGTATACAAACGGCATAGGATCGACAAGAGAGTTATGCGGATCTTCATCGAAAGGATGTAGAATTTGACATTGGGGATCATGTATTATTACGTGTAGCTCCATGGAAAGGAGTTACAAGATTTGGGAAGAGAGGAAAGCTCAATCCACAATTTATTGGTCTATTTCAGATTCTTGACAGAGTAGGAAATGTGGCCTATAGACTCGCGTTACCTCCAAGCATGTCTCGTGTTCATAACATTTTTCACATATCTATGCTTCGTAAATATGTGAAAGACCCAAATCACGTTATTGAGTTAGAACCAGACGAGATAGCTGAAGACTTAACGTACGAAGAGGTACCTGTCAAGATCTTGGAGCATGTCCTATGCACAAAGGTCATACCACAAGTCAAAGTTTTGTGGAGGAACCATGCTATTGAAGAAATGACCTGGGTGTTGGAAACGAAAATGAAAGTGAGGTATCCTCATCTTTTCGAAACACCAGGTACGTACGTCAATTTCGAGGACGAAATTTCATAAGGAGGGAAGGTTGTAAGACCCCGATTTTTTTTTAATAAAATAGAATTTCCTCTATTTATTATTTTGAAATAGTAAGGGTTGAATTGATTAATGTGGTTAGTTATTGGTAAAATACGCAAATATTTTAAATAACCAAGTGGTTATAAAATATTCATTGTTGTCGGGGAATATTCGCTTGGTCGTGGAATATTTTTACTGTCGAAGAATATTCGTACGACGGCGCAGTCTTTTGTGGGCCCCATAACCGAAAGCGATTGGATGAAGAAAATGACAAAAATAAGTTGTTTATAAATAACGGCGTAGTTGTTACTGTTAATACTGTTGGAATACCCGGTGGTTAAAACACAGTAATATGCGTTGTTGCACAGTAGCACACGGTATTGCACCAATTATTGATTTTTACGTAAGAAAGAATTACTCAATAATTGTTACAGTAATTACTGTTCAGTATTTTATTTTATTGATTCAATAATTGCTGCGTTGATATTTTATATTACTGTTGTTTTAATAATTGTCACTACACAGTATTTTCTATTATCGAAGCAATAATTCATCTTATCTGAATAATATTATTAGATAACATTATTGGCAATGTCTAGAAAGTTCTGTCTAAGGAGAGGTTTGGTCACCTAATTGAGCGCCAGTAAGGAGAAATTCTTATTGAAAAGCCCCCTCTTTCCTGGGAACGGCCTGGTTGCCAGTACTGTGATTCTATAATATTATTTGTGAATAATTAATTATTGATTTATATGATGAGAAAAATATTGATTTTATGTGGATATAGATGGAGAAAATTTTTTAATGTAACAATTGTTGTAAATTAATATTTTATCTTGTTCTGATAAAATAATTCAATTAAGTATATTATTTTAATAATATATTAATGGTGATATTTTATAATGAATGTGGGATATATGAATAAATGAGGAGGGAGAGTATTTTTGTTAGATTAAATGTTTAACACATGTTTTGTGTGTTTGTGGACACAATTCTTGACCGAAAATTTATTATAGACTATAAAATCGTCCGTTTATGGATTGCGGTTAATTTCTGTTTAGAATTTGGAAAAACTTTCTTCTGTAAAGTTGTAGAGAATTGAATTTCCTATAAAAAATCGCGAGATTCGAATTTTCTGACAAAAGGGCTATTTATTATGAATTATTGAAGTTCTAAAGTTCCAAAATAATTGATTTTTGGAAGTTTTAAATAATTATATTAACAAAAACGTTTTTTTTCATTTGTGGGCATGTGTTAATGGCTGAAATCAGCTGGTGTGGTGTGCTAAGGAAATTAAAAAAATTATATTATTATTTTATTAAATTTTCTACTTTGGTGTTCTAAGCATTTTCCTATAAATAGGGTGCTTAGGTTAGAATTGAAAATAACACCAGAAATTAAAATCTTCTCTCTATTTTACTCTCGATATATTGAGCGTATTCTGGTGAGTATACTTTGAGTGTTGCTATACGGTGCAAGTTCAAGTCATAGCCTACATCCGGTGTTTCAACTAGAAGTACTGTCTTTCGAGGTAAGGGATATTATTTCTTCTTAAATGATATTATTTTCTTCAATATCATTATGCTGAAGTATTGATCTGAACTTTTTATCAAATTTGAAACTTTTTCATGTCGGGGTTACTATTCATGAGTTACTATTCACGAGTTACTATTCACCGAAAAATGAAATTTTCTTATTTTTGTCTAAATATCTATTCTGGATACTAGCTTTGATTGTATCCATGTTTTGATCATTCTTGAATTTTACTTCACTATGATTATTTATAAGGTATTTTTGGACATGGATAAATCGAAATACGAATCCTTAATATTTGTTATTTTGTTTCACTGGATTCGTTTTCTTTAAAATATTTTTCATCATCCTCAGTCTTAAATGATGATATAACTGAATATCTTTGGCCTGTAGTGCAAAGATGAATGATTTTTGATGAATATCTTTGGCCCGTAGTGCAAAGATGAACAGGTGTTGAGGTGAACATGACCAACTGATGAATATCTTTGGCCTGTAGTGTAAAGATGACTATTTGATTCAAGATATTTATTGATTGATATTACAGGGATAAAATATTGATGATGGGCTTTTAAATTCATAGATAATCGTAGATTTCATTCTCTATGTAACTCTTCTATGAATTATTATTTTCCGCTGCGAATATTGATTTAAAACTTGTTGTCTATTGTATTCTATTAAATTTTTCCCTGTTGAAGACTAACGATAATTTGTTGTATATTATCTTAGTCATAATATTCTTTACTGGGCTAGTTGAGCTCACCCTTTTCCTTTTTGTTCCATTTTTCTTCTCAAGAGACGAGAATATAGCGGAAACTAGTCGGGGTGTGGAGTGATGGTTGAAGACAGTTGTTTTAGTAGTCATCACTATTTTGTAAAATAGTGTATCAATAATTGTTATGGGGACTTATTTGAGTGTGGATATTGTCTAGAAGACAATAGTTGTATTTTAAACTCACAGTATATGTGTTGTCGTATTTTGCACGACAATTGTAATAATAAAGTTGTAATTATTTTTTGTACCATGTATTTGGCGACTCAGAATGGGTTGGATGGATTGGACCTATTTTGGGGGCGTCACACTAACTATGTCAATCTGGTTGGACTTCGATATTAATTCGGTGTTCTGGCCACCCTATCAGATAATTAACGAATTTATTTTCAATAAAACTCTATTCTACAGCTTCAATATTATTTTAGATAGTTTAATTATCCTTTATAATATTTTTCGGAAGCTTATAATAATTTTCAAATAATTATTATATTTTATAATAATTTGTCAAACACTGATATCATTTTTAAATGATTAAATACTGAATAATACCAATATCATTAATATTTAAATAATTTTAAAATATTAATGAAATCTTTGTCAAAATATTAAAGTTATTTGTAATAACTCAAAAAAAATTTAAAACACTAATATTACCCTTAAATAATTTTTAAGACATTTAAAATCATTTTTAACTAATTACTATTAATATTCAAATATTAATATATTTTTCTTCAACATATTAAAAGTCATTTATTATAACTTAAAATACTTTTAAATCATAAAAACCATTTTAAACCCTTTATTTAATAAAATTATTAAATAAATTTTTTATCATTAATATTAAATTATTAATAAAATTATCTCAAAATATTAAAAGTCATCTTTTATAACTTAAAATATTTTTTAACACTTTATTATCCTTTAAAATGATTTTTAAAATATTAAAATCATTTTTGACTAATTTATTTAATATAATTATTAAATAAATTTAATATTATTAATATTAAAATAAATAAAAATATTAATAAAAATTATGTCCAATTATCAAAAGTTAATTTTTATAACTTAAAATACTTTTTAAAACTCATTTTTGAATTTTTAGGAATTATTTTCTATTTTTAATGATTTATTGGAAATTAATATAATTAATTTTAATAAAACCGTTGCTATAGGCTTTAGTGAGACAAACTATCACTGTTGGTGTTCTTGAGCCTCAAGAACATTCAAAGTCAGTTCTTGGGTGCCTAGTTTGACCAGCTTTAATTTCGTGTTCAAGCTATTTCTGGGCATGCAAATGTACTGGTTATGTAGTATTGATGTAATACTACATGTACCAACAATAATCAAGCTCAAACTACATCACATCTACAAGACCCAAGCCTTCAAAATAGTTGTCAAGCCTGTTCTGGGTTTTCTGGGATACCTAAAAACCCAGACAGTTCCTGGTAGCAACTTTGTGGCTTGATTAATTTGGGTTATGTGCAATGTTTAGGTGTTTAAGTGTTACAATCTTGTAGACCTCATGTCAAGGAACAAAAATACTACACTTAGGTAGCCTAACTACATCAAAATCTCAAGATTTGGCTTAGTCAAACCTTGTCAGAAACCTTATTCATAAGTTTTCTAGAATTTCCAGAAAACTCAAACTGTGCTTGATAAGTGGGTTTTATACCCGCGAATCGGTTCCTAATTCAAGCTTAATCGGTGTTAATTCCTTGTTTTCATGTTTTTTTACTTATTTATTGTTACTTTGTGTGTAGGTTTGGTGGTGTGGCACATGATCAAAACAAGGGTGAAATTGTGGCAAGAAATGGAGAAAATTGGAGCAAAACATGATTAGATGATGAAGCCTACCCTCACCGGGGCAGGGGGTCTTCAACATCAGTTAACAGGAGAGAAGCCCGCCGGGGCGGGCCTTTTGCAAGCCTAGACCCCCGCCGGGGCGGGGGGTGCCGAAACATACCAGTCCAATGGTGATTCAAACAATGCTAGGACGCGAGCTTTAGTACTTGGAATGCGTTGGGACTCTAAATGGCAGATGATTGCACTCAGAATGTGGGTGTTGGATATATATTGAACATAAAACAACAAGATCGATGTCACGCAAGGCAATTAACAGAGATTAAGGATATATTTTCATATCAAGCATTGAAGTGAAGATTTTGAAGGATTTTTCTCATCATTTGCCGAATAAGGCTAAAGTGAAGGGTGTTCTGAATTTTTCTTCTTCTTTAGTTTTATATTTGTAATTGGAAGGATGATATCTTTAATTTATTCAGTTATTATTTCATTGATGATGAACTAAGTACTTTTTAGGCTTATGACATATCATTAAGTTGAACGACGGTTATGTAATCTTTGATTTTCAATTTAATAAGCTATTATCCAGTTTATTTATATTAATTTGAGTTTGAATTTATGAATTGCCTGATCAACAATTTTATGTGGACTTGTATGAATTCGAGAGATGAAATACGAGTCTAGACTTAGTTAATATAGCATGTGTTCTTGAATTTTGTGAATGAACAGAATCTTGATGAATGTTAGGGTAGAGATATGCTTGACATCGCATGTAATCATATAAAGAACTTGAAATTAAACCTTCTTTGATTGTAATTCACATAGAGATATAGTGAGTTAGTTGATTAAGGTGTTTAACTTGATTCTATCTAAATTGTGGATTTGAGTTAATATGGTATTAGTACATCAAGAGGTAGCTAGTTCTACTTCAGTGTTCTTGATTAATAAACTGGAATAGTGAATTAAACTAGAATAAATGTGTAATAATCAGAGTGATGCTTAGAGTGAAGTCGTAAGCCTAATTCTTCGACAAACCGGTTGTTTATCCTCCACTGCCGTTTCAGCAGAGAGTCCAAAAGCAGAAATTAGATAAGCAATTTGCAAAATGTTTGGAAGTGTTTAAGAAACTTCAGATTAACATCCCTTTTGCAGAAGACCTAGAGTAGATGCCCAGTTATGCGAAATTCATGAAAGGGATTTTGTCCAGGAAAAAGAAGTTGGAATATTTCGAAACAGTGCCATTAACAGAGGCGTGTAGTGCAGTTTTACAGCGAAAGTTGCCACCAAAGTTGAAAGATCCGGGGAGTTTTACCATTCCGTGCACGATCGGGAATATGACGTTCAACAAGTTTTTATGTGATTTGGGGGCAAGTGTGAACCTTATGCCGTTATCAGTTTATACAGAATTGGGTTTGCCAGCTCCAAAGCCTATGAACATCTCATTGCAGTTGGCAGATAGGTCAGTCATGTACCTGAGGGGTATTGTGGAGGACATACTGGTCAAGGTTAACAAGTTTATATTCCCCGCGGATTTTACAATTCTGGATTTTGAGGAAGATAAATACATCCCAATTATCCTAGGGAGACCTTTCTTGGTTACGGGTAGGACGCTCATCAACGTACAAAAAGGAGAACTAACGATGAGGGTCTAAGATCAAGAAGTAAAGTTCAATGTTTTCAAGACCATGAAATTCCCCACAGATGAAGATGAGTGTTTCAGGATGGATGCCATTGATCAGATAATTAACGAAGACATGGTTAAAAGTTTGGCGAATGATCCGTTGGAAACAACATTATTGGGAGATGAAGATTTATATGATCCAAAATTTGTGGATTACTTGCAGATGCTAGACTCCCTGCCATGAGTTAGTAGATTTAAAGCACCCTTTGAATCATTGCACACAGATGAAAAACCCACAACAAGGATGAAACCTTCATTAGAGGAGTCACCTACTCTTGAACTTAAGCCACTCCCTAAACATCTCAGGTATACATACTTAGGCAATTCTAATTCTTTACCTGTTATTATTTCTGCTGCACTTAACGAATTGCAGGAAGAAAAGTTGCTGAGAGTGCTTAGAGAATAGAAATCGGCCATATGATGGACAATTGCGGATATCAAAGGAATCAGCCCATCCTTTTGCATGCACAAAATTCTAATGGAAGACGATGCAAAACCGACAGTGAAGCAATAAAGACGGCTCAACCCAATCATGAAAGAAGTAGTGAAGAAAGAAATCCTGAAATGGTTGGACGCGGGTATCATCTACCCAATTTTCGACAGTAAGTGGGTCAGTCCGGTTCAATGTGTACCGAAAAAAGGAGGAATGACTGTGGTACAAAATGATGACAATGAGCTAATTTCGACATGGACAATGACTGGTTGGAGGGTTTGCATGGACTACAAGAAGTTGAATAAGGCAACCCACAAAGATCACTTTTCTTTGCCCTTTATCGATCAGATGTTGGACAGATTAGCGGGACACGAGTACTACTGCTTATTGGATGGATATTCGGGGTATAATCAGATAGTCATTTCTCCTGAAGATCAAGAGAAGACTACTTTCACGTGCCCATACGGCACATTCGCATTCAGGAGAATGTCGTTCGGCTTGTATAATGCACTCGCAACCTTCCAAAGGTGTATGATGGTCATCTTCTCGGATATGGTGGAGAAAAATGTGGAAGTCTTCATGGACTACTTTTTTGTCTATGGGGATGATTTTGATGCTTGTCTGGAGAATTTGGTAATGGTTTTACAGAGATGCACAGACACAAATTTGGTCCGTAACTGGGAAAAGCGCCATTTCATGATTGAAGAAGGAATAATTTTGGGGCACAAGGTCTCAGCCCAAGGATTGGAGGTTGATAAAGCGAAGCTGGAAACGATTGAAAAGCTTCCTCCACCAAGTTCAGTCAAGGGAATTAAATGTTTTTTGGGACATGCTGGGTTCTACAGGAGATTTATAAAAGACTTCTCCAAAATTGCAAAACCTTTGCGCAGTCTTTTAGAGAAGGATTTGGTTTTTAAGTTTGATGAGGAGTGTAAATTGGCATTCGAGCTATTAAAGAAAAAATTGACTACAGCTCCCGTAATCGGCACACCAGATTGGAATATGCCCTTCGAGTTAATGTGTGATGCAAGCGACTATGCGGTTGGGGCTGTTTTGGGTCAATGCCGAGAGAAGGTATTTCATGCTATATACTATGCAAGTAAAACACTTACGGAGACCTAAATGAACTACACAACTACGGAAAAGGAATTGCTTATAGTAGTATATGCATTCGATAAATTTCGGGCATATTTGATCGGAACAAAAGTGGTAGTTTATACAGATCACTCGGCTATTCGGTACTTAATTTCAAAAAAAGATGCTAAGGTACGCCTTATCAGATGGATTCTACTTCTACAGGAATTTGTCTTGGAAATAAAAGATAGAAAGGGGACGGAGAATCAAGTTGCAGATCATTTGTCAAGGCTAGAAAATCAGGGTAAAAAGGAAGAGGACAGATGTGTAAATAATGAATCATTTCAGGACGAGCAGCTGTTTGGGATCTATACGGAATTTCCATGGTATGCGGACTTCGTTAATTATCTAGTGAGCAACATCCTTCCCCCTGATCTTACACGACAGCAGAAAAAGAAATTCTTTCATGACGTCAAGTGGTATATGTGGGATGAGCCATATCTATTTAAACAATGTGCCGACAAGATGATTAAAAGATGTGTGCCCTACAGTGAAGTGAAGAACATATTGCATGAATGTCATTCGTCTTCATACGGGAGACATTACGGAAGCGAGAGAACAGCATCGAAGGTTCTTCAAGCCGGGTTTTATTGGCCTATATTGTTTAAGGACGCCCACCAGTTTGTTAAAAGTTGTGATAGATGCCAAAGGGTGGGAAACATATCGACAAGGGATGAGATGCCACGACAAACAATCTTGGAAGTTGAAATTTTTGACGTTTGGGGCATTGATTTTATGGGGCCATTTCCTTCATCATTCAGTAATTAATATATCTTGCTTGCGGTTGAGTATGTATCAAAATGGGTTGAAGCGTGGCACTCCCCACTAATGATGCCAAAGTGGTTCTCAAATTCTTGCAGAAGAATATTTTTACGAGATTTGGCATGCCAAGAGCTATTATAAGTGATGAAGGTAGTCACTTCTGCAACAGATCATTTACAGCTCTCTTGGCGAAGTATGGGTTCAACCATAATGACATATCATCCCCAAACAAGTGGGCAAGCTGAAGTTTCAAACAAGGAGGTGAAGAGAATCTTGGAAAAGGTGGTAAACCCGAATAGAAAGGATTTGTCTCTCAGGTTGGACGATGCACTATGGGCCTACCGAACTGCGTACAAAACACCAATTGATATGTCACCATATCAATTGGTCTATGGGAAAGCATGTCACCTGCTTGTGGAGTTACAACACAAAGCATACTGGGCAATTTAGAAATTGAACTTCGATCAAACAGCTGTAGGTGAAAAGAGACTACTTCAGCTAAATGAGCTTGATGAATTCTGACTTCAAGCTTACGAGAACTCGAAGTTATACAAAGCAAAGGTAAAGAAATGGCACGACCAGAAAATCATGCAAAGAACGTTCGAGTCGAGGCAATCAATACTACTATTCAACTCAAGGTTGAGGTTGTTCTCAGGGAAGCTAAAATCACGATGGTCGGGTCCATTTACCATCAAAAGAGCTTTCTCACACGGCGCCGTTGAACTCTATAGTAGGAATCCATTGGAAACATTCAAGGTCAACGATTAAAGGCTAAAGCATTATTGGGGTGGTGAATCCAACATGGATATCATCATAATCACATTATCTGACGTACCATAAACAGGGAGTAGTCAGGCTGAACGACTTAAAATCAAGAGCTAATTGGGAGGCAACCCAATCGTACTTTTATTCTTCGCAATTTTATCCATAGTAGTTAGATGATAGTTTAGAATATTATTTTGTATAAGCCATTTTTAGATAAATCCTACCATCATGCTTAAAATTGCTCAAAATTTACTCATATTTATGTTTCATGGTTTTGCAGGTACTTAATATGATAATGGTTTGGAGTTGAAAGGAAGAAATAAGGAAAACAAAGGCCTTTAATAGAAGGCATGCCCGCTGGGGCGGGCCTTTTAGGCGTACTACCCCCCGCCAGGGTGGGGGTCCCGAATTTGAACCGGAAGTTTTCGGCAGTTACATCTTCATATACCCACTCCTACATACTTTCCAATTACAACACAACACCTACATCAGTTCATTCCACTACTACTTCTTCCGCACATACAATTCCCACTCCCATCCAAATTCTCTAAGCTTTATACCCACGTTTTGGAAAAGTCATCTCCATCATCCCACTTCATTAGCACAATTACCCACTCCCCCACTACTTCACTCCATTACTCCAACCCATACTCCTCTCCATCACACAATTCCTATAAATTCCCTCATAACCCAATTTCACTACACAAACTTAGAAAGCTACGAATTATGGTTCTTTGTGGAGGGAAGTTATACAGCAATAGAGAGTGAGAACTTTGTCTTCTAATTCCAACTTTCCTATCACTATTTTGGAAGCAAAAATCATTAAGTTTGGGGGATAAACCACTGTGCACACCAAGTGTTCAACAGATTGTGTGATTGAAGTTGGGGGGGGGGAATATTGTTGATAAAGCTTCCTGAATTCAATGGCGTCCCAACTAACATTAAAACGACAAAGGGGAGAAAGTTCAGGGTCTGCACAACCAACACAGACCTTTGATCGGTGAAAATTCAAAAGTGCCGCCGACCGTTACGACTACATGGTGACAAAAGCACTTACACCAGAGCGGGGGTTGGCACCGAACCATGTTGACAGTGAAATGATGTAGTAAATATATCAGAAGGGTTGGAATAAGTTCACGGAAGAACTCGAGCCCGCAGTTGTGAGTGTGGTCAAAGAATTCTATGCAAACGCCGAAGATAAGGCCCCTTTCAATGGTTTTGTGCGGGGGAGGCTCGTTCCTTTCAGTGCTGACGCGATCAACACTTACTATCAGTTAAGAGTATCGAGACATTGCCAATACGTTTACTTACGTGACAACGAGCCTGACTTTGAGGCTATTCTGAAGGAAATGACTAAGCTGGGAACCACATGGATCAAGGGTCGGAAAGGAGGCACTGTATTTCATAGCAAAGATCTCAGCAAGTATGGGAAGATATGGTACGTATTCTTGTGTGCCAAGCTATTTCCATCCACACACACATCGGATGTGACCAAAGAAAAGGCATTACTCCTATATGCAATTGTGCAAGATTTCATCATCGACATAGGGGCTATAATCAATTTTTCAATTCGACGATGCTTACGAGGAAATTTCTCGGGCAGCTTGCCACACTTATCACTCATTTATGGGTTGTGTTTCCAAGCGGGCGTTAGATGGTCCAATGATGAACCCACTCAGATGCCGCTTCAACTACTAGATTCCAGAATGATTGGGCGGTATGCAGTGTGGGCCGGAGGTGAGTCACATCCAAGGAGAGTAGGCTTTATATTTCCATCAGCTTCAAATGACGAGGCTGACGCTGAAGACACCTTGGATGATGATGAGTTTCAGGAGGATGCAACGATGGGAGAGCAAGGAACAGAGGCGGCACCATAGCCCGATATCATATCTAGCCCTCAATTCCTAAACTTTCAACAAAAACTAGATGCGCAAAACAAGGAGGCACGACGAGAAATGCGGAGACTAGCAGCGAGGCAGGACCAGATGTTCGTGGCAATGAATACGTCCTTCGCTTCATTGAATGCGACGCTCCAAATCTTCAATCCAAATGCACAATTCTCATACCAACAGCCCATTCCAATGCCAAGGTTTCCACCAAGTGACTCTGATGAAGAAGAACAAGCACAGCCACCCCAGACTTAGGCGATTATAGAGAAGTCCTCACACACTCATTGCTTTATCAATACAATGTGGACATTGTAGTTGTCAAGTTTGGGGGATTTAGTTTTTAAGTTGCATTTCATGTTTGCATGTTTAAAGTCATTAGTTAGGTTTACATTTGTTACTTCATGTTTAGTTTTAGGATTTTTAATGTTGCATTCATGTAATCATGTAGTTGCATAATAGCTTAGGAGCATAAATAGTTTTTATTTTATTTTTGCATCATGATTATGTTATGTTTGCCATATATATATATATATATATATATATATATATATATATATATATATATATTAGTTAAGAATGGTGTTAATTTTGCATATGTCCAGCAAGTGTTGTAGTTATTTTATGTTGGCCAATGATGAGATTGGAATTAAGTAGATAAATACAATACCCAGTATTAGAACTATGATGTAATTTTCTATTATGAATCGTATCTTGTGCTTGTTTGAAACTGGTATGCAAAGGGTAGCACGTTAATAACACTTATGTCGACTGAATAGTTCAAATTGATACATAAATAGTTTTTAAAGGATAATGCTAGGGTAAATAAGAGACTGACAAGAATAGGCAGTGAAAACAAAGAATTAGACAAGAACCTAAGTTTGGGGGAAAAAGTGGGGTATATAAGCTTCAGAAAAAAAATTATGAATAAACACCGTGGCGTGCTTGTCTAGTTTTGTGGCATTTGTTACTTGAGTAAGTAAGCCCGAGGGGATTGTCTTTACACCTAGCGCCCTAAGGTCTTAATGGTCTGGGAGTCGTTGGTCGAAAGCTCATTAAGGTAGCATTGAAAAGCCTAAGGGAATAAGACATTGCATAGCTATGTGTATATAAAAAGAAATGAATAAAACGGGAAATAAGAGCAAAGAGCCCCTGTGAATGAAAAAGAAAGCATGTGTACCCTATTTGGACCCCTAACCTTGGTGAATGTTTGATTTTAGTTGGAACTCGTCTGTTTTTGAAAATTTTTAAGTTTACTCTGTATTATTATCCGTTAGCATAGATTTTGATCACACACACACACACACTATATCAGTGATGACAGTCTAAGATTCGAGGATTGATAAGGAGTTATTGATTGGTTTCAATATGAAGTGTTGTAGTGTTTGCTTGATTTCTCTTAGGTGGAAGGAATAATTGTGATTCTATAATACTGTTGGATTCATAGACATATGGATTAGATACATCACATATCATTGCATAGCATGTTAGTTTATTTTGTGCTCGAGGACTAGAACGTTTTGAGTTTTGGGGGATTTTGATAAGTGGGTTCTATACCCGCGAATCGGTTCCTAATTCAAGCTTAATTAGTGTTAATTCCTTATTTTCATGTTTGTTTTAACTTGTTTATTGTTACTTTGTGTGTAGGTTTGGTGGTGTGGCACATGATCAAAACAAGGGTGAAATTGTGGCAAGAAATAGAGAAAATTGGAGCAAAACAGGATCAGATGATAAAGCCTACCCCCGCCGGGGCATGCCTATTTATGCCTTACACCCCCGCCAGGGCGGGGGGTCTTCAACATCAGTTAACAGGAGAGAAACCCGCCGGGGTGGGCCATTTACAAGCCAAGACCCCCGCCGGGGCAGGGGGTGCCGAAACATAGCAGTCTAATGTTGATTTAAACACTGCTAGGACGTGAGCTTTAGTACTTGGAATGCGTTGGGACTCTAAATGGCAGAGGATTGCACTCAGAATGTGGGTGTTAGATATATATTGAACATAAAACAACAAGATCGATGTCACGCAAGGCAATTAATAGAGATTAAGGACATATTTTCATATCAAGCATTGGAGTGAAGATTTTGAAGGATTTTTCTTATCAATTGCAGATTAAGGCTAAAGTGAAGGGTGTTCTGAATTATTCTTCTTCTCTATTTTTAAATTTGTAACTGAAAGGATGGTATCTTTAATATATTCAGTTATTATTTCATTGATGATGAACTAAGTACTTTTTAGGCTTATGACAGATCTTTAAGTGGAACGATGGTTATGTAATATTTGATTTTTAGTTTAATAAGCTATTATCCAGTTTATCTATATTAATTTGAGCTTGAATTTATGAATTGCCTGATTAACAATTTTATGTGGACTTGTATGAATTCGAGAGATGAAATACGAGTCTAGACTTATTAGTTAATATATCATGTGTTCTTAAATTTTGTGAATGAATAGAATCTTGATGAATATTAGGGTAGAGATATGTTTGACATCGCATGTAATCATATAAAGAGCTTGAAATTAAACCTTCTTTGATTGTAATTCACATAGACATATAGTGAGTTAGTTGATTAAGGTGTTTAACTTGATTCTATCTAAATTATAGATTTGAGTTAATAGTATTAGTACATCGAGAGGTGGCTAGTTCTACTTTAGTGTTCTAGATTAATAAACTAGGATAGTGAATTAAACTGGAATAAATGTGTAATAATCAGAGTGATGCTTAGAGTGAAGTCGTAAGCCTAATTCTCTGATATTTTTTTGAAAAATTCAGTTTTTAGGGTTTCACTACAAGAAAAAGGCCTATCAGCGACCGCATATCAGCGACCGCCTGCAGTCACATATCCTTATCAGCGACCGACTGCAGTCGTTGATAGGCGTCATATAAAATCTGGTCACTGGAATGCACATCAGCTACCACTATTAGCGACCGACGTATCTGCTACTGATATTAGCAACCGAATTAGTCATTTCGATCTCTAAGCTGAGTCAGCATGGTTCAGGGCAAAGTCTGATGTGGGCCTCGTGGTAGCGACTGCAATCAGTGACTGCAAGCAGTCGCTAATACCCTCAAATGTTTAGCCGTCGCTAATAACTATCAGTGACTGCATGCAGTCGCTGATTTTAAAATACTGAAAACCAGATTTTTGTCGTTTTGCAGAATTCCCAAAAAAATGTACCTGTTTTGTATATGCTTTATCCCAACACACATACATAACAATATAAACAATGTGCACAATAATATAAACATCCATCGTCCACCGACACATATACCAAACTAGTATATAAACTATATAAACCTTTAAAAACCAATATAAATTGAATAAATAACCACAAATCTAATGTTTAAGTACCAAACAGACATCCAAAGAATGAATATACAAGTACAAGCTTATCAAATAACTACAAAACAACACTAAATCAGTCGTCAATCATCATTATCTTGAGTAGCTTCTCCTTGATCACCCTATAATTAACAAAATAATAAAATTAGTAACAAATATAGTAACTATGTTGATACTGGTATATATTACGACAATATACAACAAATTGATTACCTCATCACCATCCCCATGCTGTGCTGCTGCCACCACTGCATCAGCTAATTCATCAGGACTAAAAGCAGCCAGATGCCCGCCTAGTATCTTGAGAAGATCGCGATCTCGATATATAGCTCTCACACAGTCCGCAGGAGTATGAACAGCTGGATGACTCGATGACTGTGAAGACTGGGTAGCAGAGCTGTCTGAGCCACTGAAGGATGTGCGTCGTCATTGTCCTTGACCTTTAATGTAGTTCTTCTTCACAACAGACGTCCTCTCCCATAACTCTTGATCAATTTGCGGACGTGAAATGCCTTCATGCACTACAAGAAAAATGTTTATCAGCGACCGCTCATCAGCGACCGTATATAGTCGCAGATAGATATCAGCGACCGCATACGGTCGCTAATCGGCGTCGCACAAAATCTGGTCGCTAAGGCGCACATCAGCGACCACTATTAGCGACCGCCATATCTGCGACCGATAAGAACGACCGAAATGATAAATTCGGTCGCTGAGCTGAGTCAGCATGGACCATGAACATAGCTGACGTGGTCCACGTGTCAGCGACCTGTATCAACGACCGCATACAGTCGCTGATAGTCTCAAATATAAATTCGGTCGCTAATAAGTATCAGCGACCACATGCGGTCGCTGATATGAAAAAAAATAAACAGATTTTTTCTGTTTTGCAAAATTCCCAAAAACCTGTACCTGCTTTATCCCAACACACATACACAACAAGATAAGCAGCATACACAATAAAATAAACATCCATTGTACCCACCAACACATACACCAAACTAGTTTCAAAACTAGTTTAAATAACATAACTGAATATACAAGTTATGAACATACACATGCAATAATAACATTTCAAAACTTGTTTAAGTAACATACATACAAGTAAAGAAAAACTTGTAAAAGTACAAGCTTATACTACAACTATAAAAGTGATATATATATATATATATATATATATATATATATATATATATATATATATATATATATAAAGCAGGTACGTCAAGCATCATCGCCTCCTTGATCACCCTGTAATTAACAAAATAATAAAATAAGTTACAAATATATACTAACTATGTTAATATTGGTATATTACGACAATATATACAACAAATTGATTTTATATCTCGTCGTCATCCCTATGTTGTGATGCTGCTGCCGCCGCCACTGCTTTAGCTAACTCCTCAGGATCCAGAGCCCCAGATGCCCGCCCAGTATCGTCAGAAGATTTTGATCTTGACATATAGCTCTAACACAGTCAGCCGGAGTATGAACAGCTGCATGGCTCGATGACTTTGTAGACTGGGTAGAAGAGCAGCCTGAGCCACTGAAGGATGGGCGTCGTCGTTGTCCTTGACCTTTAATGTAGTTCTTCTTCACAACAGACACCCTCTCCGACAACTCTTGATCAATAGATGGACGTGGAGTGCCTTCAGGATAGCGTTCATTCAATAAACGCTTATAAATGTCCTGTCATCATGTTAACAATTAAATAGTAAAAAATAAATTAATTCTGTAAGCATTGATAAACAAGATCAAGTTGTTAAAATTTATTACCGCTATCTGGATAGTCTCAAGCAGACCATCACGGGTGGCCACGTACACATCCAGCCAATGGATAGGTGTACCTTGAGACTGAGATTCCTATACAAAAAAAGCATAATATTACTAAGTAAAAATGTGATATATTTTTTACAATTCATGATTTTAAACATATTAAAACTTGTAATTAAATACGTACCCTGGCAGTGATATGCTGCAACTGTGAAATACTACCGCCCTTGTATGTCCCTTTAGCCTTTTTGCCTTCGGGTACACCCGAGGATCTGTTGCTGGTGGCAGTCTTTCGTCTTTTCACCCAGCTCTCAGCCCTCCATTGGGCACACATCTCAGCCCATATGGCCTGGGTGCACGACCAAGGACTATGCTCGTGCATGTAATCTTCTCCCTGGCCTGGATGGTCGATCCCTGCATTGTGAAGGGCTTTTTGTCTTTCTTTATTCAAATTGTCTTTGGTGCGGACCGCGCACTTCTGCCAAAATAATGTCTGTATCACTGAAGCCTGCGCGTCCTCCCATCTATACCGTTTCTGCAAATAAAACAACAATAAAAACATTACTAAATAATTATCCTTCGAATACTAAATAATTATCCTTTGTCATAATTAAAAAAACATACCTGAAATTCTGCCCAAACAACATCCTTGTGGGCGATAGGTGTGCTCGCCCACGTAATCAGAGGTGTAGGCCAATTCTGTAAACACAGCTGTGATATACACTTGACGATCTTATTATCTGAAAAATCACTATAATATACAACATCAATTAGTATATATTAAAGCAAATTATATCTAAGTTATAATACTTATGAACATTTTTCAAACTTATACTTAAAAAAAATTTGCCAGAATGTCCCCTATAATATAGACTAGCCACATGCACGACGACATGCATATATGGACATTTCTAGGTACCCAATACACAAACCAAGAGAAATATACAAACTTTCAATACAATATATAAGACCAACTCTAAATTCAGCTGTAGCACCTATCTGGGCACTTGACTTTCATCGTGCCATCCAACTACGGTCTGAATAGAGGTCCATGATTCCACGGTGCCTATGTTGACATGAATTATTGTATTCCCTTGTTAGAGATTTACAATTCAGCTCAATCCCATTTATGATGCTTATAAATACATATACATGTATATGTACATATATAACATGAGTGTGCATCATATATGATTATTCGGGAATTGAACAAGGATACATTCCAAAACAACCTAAAGACAATAGATTCCTAGGGGTAGAATATGAATCATTGCATCATGCATGGTCTGCATATGATAGTACATTAGGTGATGAAAATATCTTGATGGTCAAGCTTGAAGAACAACCAATGGAATTTGAAATGTGTTCTAGAAACTATAACGATGCGTATATCAAGATTGCAGAAGAAGGCATACTATTATCCCCTGTGAATACGAATGCATATATGGCCATTTGACTTATATATGAAGATTTAGACAAGTATGTCTTCTCGACTGTGAATTATGGATAAACTTCTTTGAACCTTCTTCTTGATTGAATTATGGATAAACTTAATTCCTAGTTATGTTTTATGTCATACTCATGTTCAAGTTATTGGATTGGTATAAGTATGATTACATATTGCAACCAAGGTTTTGGGTTAAGCCCTAATGTTCAAGTTATATAACCATTTGACTTATATATGAAAAAATTTCGGCAGAATCTTCCCCTATAATATGGACTATCCACATGCATGAGGGAATGCATACTTAACCAATTTCAGGGCATAATTTAAGAGAATCCAATATTAGTAACAACAATAAGAAGCCCAAAAATTGTCCCAATTTCAGTAATATCAACAACAATTTATCTAAATTTCAGCAACAATATATTCAGCAGTAATGTTATATTCAAAAATTTTCCAAATTTCAGCAACTGTTATTCAGTAATAAAAAATTATCCAACTTTGGATAATCTCATATTAAAACATGAAACCTAATCATGCATGTTCCCAAATTATTCTTGTGGTATAAAGTGTGTGTATATACTTACAAAATTATACATATATGATGTATGTGTGTGTATATATACATATAGGTATCAATTAACTCATAAAAGAATCTCTCTTTTTTAAATTCATTGATTATCCCAAAAGTTTCATACCCATTAGGGTTCTACCCATTTTGAACAATACACTGTAAATTAAACTGGATTTTCAGTCAAACCCATTTGGATTTTCAGTCAAACTCAAATTAAACCCAAAAAATTCAAGAAAATGGCATCTAGAAGCAGAACATCAACACATTCACTTCTTCAGAAAAACAAATCATGCCCATTCAATCAACAATAACAGAAAAATAGTTTAATTTAAGGATTAATTAAAGGGGTTACCGGCGGTGGTGAAGGCGTCGACCGGTGATGTCGGTGGTGAAGGCGTCGGCGGTAGCGGCAGTTTTCGTCCCTTTTCTCTTCTCCTCCTACTCCCTCTTCTCCCTCTCGTCAGTGTCTCCCCCTCTTTTTTTTTCTTCAGTACTGATCGAGCGAACTGCTGAACTTGATTAAGTTCATGAGAATTAGCGACCGCCATCAGCGACCGCATACGGTCGCTAATATTTAATGACATGGACATATCAGCGACCGACCGTGGTCACTGACAGAGAGTGGTCGCCCCACCAAAGTTTCGCACCAAATTTTAGGAGGGAAATTCATATCAGCGACCGAACAGCGACCGCATGCGATCGCTGATATGAACTAGCGACTAGAATCCTATCGGTCGCAGATAGCAGTCGCTATTACTATTATCAGCGACCGGATACGGCGGTCGCTGATATTATTGGTCGCAGATGGCTCTTTTTCTTGTAGTGAGGATAGCGCGCATTCAATAAATGCGTATAAGTATCCTGTCATCATGTTAACAATTAAATAGTTAAAAATAAATTTTGTAACCATTGATAAACAAGATCAAGTTGTTAAAACTTATTACCGCTATCTGGATAGCATCAGGCAGACCATCACGGGTAGCCACGTACACATCCAGTCAATGGATAGGCTGACCTTGAGACTGAGACTCCTATACAAAAAATAGGTCAATATTACTAAGTAAAAATTTGATAGATATTCTACAATTCATGATTGTAAACATATTAAAACTAGTAAATACGTACCCTGGCAGTGATATGCTGCAACTGTGAAATACTGCCGCCCTAGTATGTTCCTTTAGCCTTTTCACCATCGGGTACACCCAAGGATCTGTTGGTGGCGGCAGTCTTTCATCTTTTCACCCAGCTCTCAGCTCTCCATTGGTCGCACATCTCAGCCCATATGGACTGGGTGCACCACCATGGGCTATGCTCGTGCACGTAATCCTCTCCCTGGCCTGGATGATCTATGTTTTCTGGGTAACCCAGAAAACATATGAACATGTCGACTGACATGGTTTGACCAGATCATAACGGTTGATTAAATTGATGTTAATTGTATTTTATGTAATAGATCTACTTTCTTGCATGCTAGCTACAATCTAGGACTCTTAAATCACTAAAATATTGCACGGATTTCAAGTTGTAGAAGCCCAAAAGTGTATGCTCGAACTGTTCTTCATTTCTAGGTAACCCATAAATGAAGAACAGCCTCTGACAACACTTTTGGAGGCTCAGATCTTTTTCGTTTATTGCTTGTTGTTCAAGTTTATTGTTGGATAATGTAGTCCTACACTAGCACTACACGATCGAAACAACAACATGCCCAGAAACTACTTGAGAAGTGTTTAATAAGTGGTCAAAGAAGGTCCCTCGAAACTGTCTATGGTGTTTTGGGTTTGGCCAAAAACATGAAGAACACCTATAGCGACGGTTATGTCGTTATAGGTGGCCTTCAACGATAGATAGCTTATTATTTTCTGAAAATTAATAAAAAAAATATAAAAATTAGTTTTAAATTATTAAAAATACAAAATAAATTATAAAAAAAGTATTTTAAATTCCAAAAATTAGTTTTTAATTATTTTAAATATATTTCATAAATATTTAATATTTTGGAAATATTAAAAGTATTTAATTTATTTAATTATAATATTAAATAAATTATTTAAAAATGATTTTAATATTGGAAAAATTATTAAAAATTATATTATGATATAAGAAAATATTTTAAGTTATTTTTAATGACTTTTAATATTTTGTGATAAATTTTATTAATAAATTGATATTAATGGTAATTAATTTATTTACTAAATGAATTAAATAAATTAATTAAAAATAATTTTATTATATTAAAAATCATTTTAAATGAAAATAAGGTATTTAAAGATATTTTAAGTTATAAACATAACTTTTAATATTTAAATAATAATTTCATTAATAATTAAATATTAATGATTATTATGTTATTATTAATAATATTAAATTTATTTAATAATTATATTAAATAAATAGTTTAAAAATAGTTTTATTAAGTTAAAAATCATTTAAAAGGGATAGAAATGAATTAAAAATATTTTAAGTTATGAATAATGACTTTTAATATTTTAATAAATAGAACATTAATACCTTAATATTAATGGTAATTATTTAAAAATGATTTTAAATGTTTTAAAAATCATTTAAGGGTAATATTAATACTTTAAAAATATTTTGAGTTATTATAAATAACTTTAATATTTTAGAAATGGTTTCATTAATAGTTTAATACTAATTAAATATTAATGATAATAGAATTGATTAGTATTTAAATCATTTAAATATGATTCCAATGTTTGAAAATTTATGATAAATCATAATAAATGTTTTAAAATTATATTAAGTTATTTAAAAATAATATGACTGAAATTAAGTTACAGTACAGAGTCTTAGACTCGATAATTACCCGATAAAGTTATCGGTACACCGATATGTTTCAGAAATTAATCTGGACTTAGATAATGTGATTAGATAAGTGATTATTTATGATTCAATGGTTGTTAAATCTATGTGCCAATGTGATTAGGGTATGTGCTGACTGCAATAAGCAGTGTTATGTGTTATAGTATGTTGTTCTAATAGAACGAACGATCTTATTAATGATAGGTCGTGAGATAAGCGATAAATCTAAATTGCAAACTATAAGCAGCGCTTCAGGCAAGTATCTTACCTTTGCATTTTCTTTATGCAATGGACATGAGTTAGAATATTTACGAATGATATTATTACTGTACATATTATTAACCTTATATTATATACGCTCATTGCTTATCAACATATTAGTATATGGTAATTCAGATATATATATATATATATATATATATATATATATATATATATATATATATATATATATATTCTGTTCGTTAATTTTTGTAAATGGTTATATAAGTGTCCCTACTTGGATAATCATTGTATTTAATCACATGTTGATATACCTTTGTCAATTACCCTTATATATATATATATATATATATATATATATATATATATATATATATATGTTGAATTATAGATTATTGTTGAACAAGATAAAACCTTTAGTTTGGAACCCAGACAAGTATGCACATCCCTACACGGGAAAACTTTTATGCGCCCAAGGTGGAACAGAGTGAACGATCATATCGTTCTTGTAATGTAGTATTGATCAATGCAGGGCATAACGGGCTGATCACCCCCCTTGCCCGTAAGTTATGTCGATTTATAGATGAATTTCTGTTTAACCTTTTCAAAAATGAAAATAATGTTCATGGCATGTCACCATAACCCCAGTTATAGTCATTATGTAGTTTCAAAAAAAATTTGAAAGAGAGTTGTTATGTTATTATTATCGGTTCAGAATACTTCACAACTATTGACTTGTTGTAGAAGAATAGTACAAATAAAACATTTAAATCCTTTCAACTTATATATATATAATTGTTATTGCTTGTTGGGCACTCAAATGCTCATCCTTGCTTAAATTTAAATGTTTTCAGCTAAGTGCGAACGACTAGAGAGCTCTGCTAAGAACAAAAGAAAAGGGAAGGTTGCTGAATGAACGAATTACTATGTTATGTAATAGTTTGGTATTATTAAGACAAGTATGACATATATTATCTATCATGGGTTGTAATAAATGTTTAAAGGTTACGTACTTGGGATTAGACTCTGATGATATGTAAATTAAGTTGATCTTTATATTATTATTATTATTATTAGTGTTATTCTGCTCATAGAAATGGTATCGTGAAGAACCGAGTTCGGGTTTCAAGTACCCGAGTTTGGGGTCCTCACAAGTTGGTATCAGAGCTTAGGGGTTAAAAACCTTAGGTGGGCTAGACATTAGGCTATAACCTTAGAACAGAGGGAAACGTTGAAAATATAAATAACTCATACAGAGTTTAAAAAGAGATGAATTGACTAAATTCATCGTCAAACTAAATAAAAGATAACTTGTATAAAACTCTTATTTGTTGTGTGTATATACTATATGCTAATCAGGATAATTTATGTGTGTAGATGTCAGGTGAAAAATGATTCGATTACCCTCGGATCGTAAAGAAGGAGCCAATATCGAAGTCAATAGCTGACATAGAGGCTCACAATGAAAATAACTCAGAAGATGTGGTTATTGTGGAAAACATAGTACCAGATCCGGAGATGGTGGAGCTGACAGATAGCGATTCAGACACTAAAGTTGAAGCTGATCAAGCATCAACAGAGGTGCAGAATCTGAAGAACAAGGTTTCTTCTTTGGAAAGGCTATGGGAGATAGAAAAGCTGTTGAATAGTCAGTTGTGTCAAGCGTTAATAGAAATAATGGAAGGACAAGATAAGCTTAAAATCCAAATTGGTCAGATGGGAGCCACAAGCAACACATCGTGTGCAGCTCCGGACAAGAAGGGGAAAAGAAAGATAGAAGATCATGACTTAGGAAAATCTAATAAGAAGAAATGGAGAAGAATATGTTATCTTTGCGGCTATGAGGGACATACTACTCTGTATTATCCTGACTATAAAAAAGGAGCATGTTTTATCTGTGGGATAGAAGGTCATCAGGCGAAAAGTTGTCCAATGAAAAAGAATAATAAATAAGTAGTATAGGTTCTGTTGTGTAGGTGTGTTTAATGTAGTATATATGATAAGTATGTCTGTGCAAGGTAATGTTTCCAACTTTCGTATTTAGCTAAGACTATAAATCCCGACTTTTGTAGTCACAAAGGGATGAATAATGTTTAAAGCATTATGTGCTATGTTATGTAAAATATTCGTTCAATGAATATGAACCTATGTTTGAATGATGAAACAAGTTTAAAATATTAAACTTATGCAATAAGGTTTAGAATGTAAGTTAAAGTTATGATTTCCTTTAATCAGATAATGCCGCCAAGACGTCGAACTCGCAACCAAAGGGCAGAAGAATCTGTCAATAATGTTGAGGGACAACAACAAGCAGACCCGATGCAATAATTTGTGAATATGATAGCTCAGGCTATGCAACAAGGATTTCCAGCTGCAGGGAACCAGCCAGACAACTGCTTGGCGAACTTTAAAGATTTCAAAGCTGTTGGACCACCAGAATTCAAAGGTACAACGGACCCTGTTGAAGCCCAAACTTGGGTCAAAGAGATTGAGAAGGCATTCGTGATAGCTAGGGTAGCTGAGGGACAAAAGACCGCTTTTTCCACCTACATGATGAAGGGTGAGGCAAATTTTTGGTGGGAGGCGAATCAGGCAAGGGCGGGAGAAGGTGTAGTTACATGGGATAGGTTTAAAATTTTGTTTTTCGAAAACTATTTTTCACCAAGTATGCAGGCGAGGATGGAGGTTAAATTTTTAGAGTTGAAGCAGTAGAATATGACGGTGTCTGAATACGCCACCAAATTCAATGAGTTAGCTAGGTTTGTCCCGCATCAAGTCGATACGGAGGCTAGGAAAGCGAGAAGGTTTGAGTTGGGATTGAAACCCTGGCTCTATAACAAAGTGGCGGTGTTACAAATTCCTACATTTACAGCACTTATGGAGAAAGCGATCATAGCTGAGGAGGGAAGTGAGGCCATGAGCGTTTACAATAAGGAGAGGAAGAATAAGGGTAAGACCGAAGGAGCTGGAAAAGTAGGAGTTAATAGTGGAAGCAAGAGTGGAGATAGCAAGAGGAAGGTAAGCAGTTTTGCAAGTGTACAAGTGAAACAGGAAGGTGTTAAGAAATAGATAGTGCCATGTAAGACATGTGGGAAGAATCACTCAGGGGAGTGTTTGAAAGGAAAATTTGTTTGCTACAAGTGCGGGCAGGAGGGCCATATCTCTCCCAACTGCCCCAATCCTAGGATGAATAATGGATATTTTATATGCGGATCGACAGAGCAGAGGGTGAAAGATTGTCCGAAGAGGAGGGTGGAGACAGGAAGTGTGACCATGGGCACTGGAAATGGGACTTTAGCAATCACCAGACCGACTTCGTCAAGCAAGCCAACAAAATCTACTGTGAGGGTCTACAACATGACGGTTCAGGATACGGCAGCAGCTGGCACTGGAACTCTAGGTATTATTCGTATGCCTTTTATTTTCTTATACATGATTTTCCTATATATAGTAAATTATTTAATAAAGAAAGTTTGAGGAGGAATTTGAGTTCTTTTAGAAACCAATTTTTTCGTTTAATCAAAAAGACAAGCTTTATGTGAATAGTTAAAGATCAGTTCGATCAAAGTTGATCGAGATCTACTTACAATAATTATGTATGTTATGTGTCGTGTATGTATAGGTTTTAAAACGGTGATTCCGGGGATGAAATTTTTATTAGGAAGGGTGAATGTAACAACCCGATATTTTCTACATAAATAAATAAGAAATTTTGCGTATAAATTATTTATTTATTTATTTAAGGATGATGATTTGTACAAGATATATATATATATATATATATATATATATATATATATATATATATATGTGTGTGTGTGTGTGTGTGTGTGTGTGTGTGTGTGTGTGTGTGTGTTTATGTGGTAAATAAAAATATATTTATTACATAAATGTTTACAAATAATTTTATTTTAGAATTATTGATTTTTATAAAGTATATTCCTATAATAATTAATTTATAGTAGAATTGTTGTATTAGCTATTTTCCATGAAAATATAAGCATATATTATTTAAATAATATATGGAGTGATTTTTTTAGAATAAATATAATAATTATTTTATTATATGAATTTTAGTACAAATTATTAAGTTAATTATTTTACCTTAATTATTAAGGTTAAATATGAAGAATAAATCAGATATGGAATCCAAACCCTAATTTTGGATTATTGTCAAGGTATGAGAATAATAATATAATATTAATTATATTTTGATTTTTCAGTGCTATGAATATGTACTGTATTTCCGTATTGATAATAGTAGGTCAATTATGGTGTATTATGACCAAACCCTAGTAATAATGTTAAACCCTAATTTGAGATCCAAATTAGAGTGCAAGATTATTTTATAAATGTGTTATATAATTTATGTTGTGTATTAAATGTATTAATTAGGTGAATCATAATTAAAATTCTAGAAAACTCTAATTTTTAGAAAACCCTAGTTAATATTTTTAAAACCCTAAATAATTTTTAGAAATGAGGAACCCTAATTTGAAATTTAAATTAGAGTTCAAGATTGGTAGTAATTGTGATAAGATGATTAATTATCAGGTATTAAGATTATAATTGTTAAACCCTAAATTTTTTTTAAGCCTAATTTGATAATTAGAAAACCCTAATTATATTTTAGTAACTCTAATTACCAAAATTATAAATTCTATTTGCTAAATTAGCAAGGTTAATGATAATTATATGATCTAAACCCTAATGTTACTATATAAGGCAATTAGATAATTAATCATAATTAGGAAACCCTAATTTCAAAATTTTAGAAACTAAAATTTAGTTAATTTTATTTATTTTTTTTGTGCAAACTCTAATTGCTAAATCTTATTATTATTTTGTGCTAAACCTTAGGGTTAAACCCTAAGGGTTAAACCCTAAGAGTTTGCCAAGTTCCAATTATGCCATTAAATGGAATATACAAACGACCATTTTGCCCCTAGTGTATTATTTTGGCTAACATGTAGGTTTTGACAATAGGTTGAGTGGGTGAACCACTTCAACCACCCCATGTGCTCAAAATAACAGCCACAAGCATCATACATCAGCCATTCCATACATCTAGCTTGTTTATATATAGATTGGAGAGAGAAATAATTCATTTGTTACTTATATTTTGCCCAACTCTCAAACTAATCTCTCTCTCTCTCTCTAACCTCCAAAATATACAAGTATATCAGTCCTAAATCAAAGCCCCGCGATCAGCTATGACAAATCAGAAGTCAGAAATCAAGAATCGTTCATAGAAGGTATAAACCCTAGCCATGATTTATGTCCAACGATCTGTTGTTAAATGTTAAATTTTTTGTGTTAAACATGTTAAATCAAGTGTATAATGAGGATCTGAGTTGATAGATGTTAGATCCATAACATCTAGAGGCTCAGATTTGAAGATTTAAAGAATCTGGAAAAATATTTTTTTGATGTCTGACAACGAATGTCAGACCTTATATCTCTATGATTTTTAATGTGTTTTGTATTTTGAAAGTTGGTAGTTGTAGTCTAATATGTGCTCTTGGATCTGGACTTGAAATCAGACTTAGATCTGTGTTAGATTGCTTGATATTGTTGGTCAAAGGTCGTTGACCGACCATGACCAAACTATTTCTGGGTAACCCAGAAATGGGCTTACAGTGTCTGACAAGTTTTTGTTGGTCTTGGATCTGAAAGTGTGTTGTTGTTTTAATTATGTTTTTGTAACTAAGTTGTAGTTGGGAATGTGTACTATGGATCCATGCTTTAATATCACTAAATAATCAAGTGGATTGAACACAGTGGCTGGTCAAACTAGCCGAGTCGAGCATGATCTATGTTTTCTGGGTAACCCAGAAAACATATGAACATGTCGACTGACATGGTTTGACCAGATCATAATGGTTGATTAAATTGATGTTAATTGTATTTTATGTAATAGATATACTCTCTTGCATGCTAGCTACAATCTAGGACTCTTAAATCACTAAAATATTGCACGGATTTCAAGTTGTGGAAGCCCAAAAGTGTATGCTCGAACTGTTCTTCATTTCTGGGTAACCTAGAAATGAAGAACAGCCTCTGACAACACTTTTGGAGGCTCAGATCTTTTTCGTTTATTGCTTGTTGTTCATGTTTATTGTTGGATAATGTAGTCCTACACTAGTACTACACGATCGAAACAACAACATGCCCAGAAACTACTTGAGAAGTGTTTAATCAGTGGTCAAAGAAGGTCCCTCGAAACTGTCTTTGGTGTTCTGGGTTTGGCCAAGAACATGAAGAACACCTATAGCGACGGTTTTGTCGCTATAGGTGGCCTTTAGCGACAGATAGCTTATTATTTTTCGGAAAATAATAAAAAAAATAGAAAAATTAGTTTTAAATTATTAAAAATACAAAATAAATTATAAAAAAATTATTTTAAATTCTGAAAATTAGTTTTTAATTATTTTAAATATATTTCATAAATATTTAATATTTTTGAAATATTAAAAGTATTTAATTTATTTAATTATAATATTAAATAAATTATTTAAAAATGATTTTAATATTGAAAAAATCATTAAAAATTATATTATGATATAAAAAAATATTTTAAGTTATTCTTAATAACTTTTAATATTTTGTGATAAATTTTATTAATAAATTAATATTAATGGTAATTAATTTATTTACTAAATGAATTAAATAAATTAATTAAAAATAATTTTATTATATTAAAAATTATTTTAAATGAAAATAAGGTGTTTAAAGATATTTTAAGTTATAAAACATAACTTTTAATATTTAAAGAATAATTTCATTAATAATTAAATATTAATTATTATTAAGTTATTATTAATAATATTAAATTTATTTAATAATTATATTAAATAAATAGTTTAAAAATGGTTTTATTAAGTTAAAAATCATTTAAAAGGGATAGAAATGAATTAAAAATATTTTAAGTTATGAATAATGACTTTTAATATTTTGATAAATAGAACATTAATACCTTAATATTAATGGTAATTATTTAGAAATGATTTTAAATTTTTAAAAATCATTTAAGGGTAATATTAATACTTTAAAAATATTTTGAGTTATTATAAATAACTTTAATATTTTGAAAATGGTTTCATTAATAGTTTAATACTAATTAAATATTAATGATAATAGAATTGATTAGTATTTAAATCATTTAAATATGATTCCAATGTTTGAAAATTTATGATAAATCATAATAAATGTTTTAAAATTATATTAAGTCATTTAAAAATAATATGACTGATATTAAGTTACAGTACAGAGTCTTAGACTCGATAATTACCCGATAAAGTTATCGGTACACCGACATATTTTAGAAATTGATCTGGACTTAGATAATATGATTAGATAAGTGATTATTTGTGATTCAATTGTTGTTAAATCTATGTGCCAATATGATTAGGGTATGTGCTGACTGCAATAAGCAGTATTATTTGTTATAGTTTGTTGTTCTAATAGAACAAACGATCTTATTAATGATAGGTTGTGAGATAAGCGATAAATCTAAATTGCAAACTGTAAGCAGCGCTTCAGGCAAGTATCTTACCTTTGCATTTTCTTTATGCAATGGACATGAGTAAGAATATTTACGAATGATATTATTACTGTACATATTATTAACCTTATATTATATACGCTCATTGCTTATCAACATGTTAGTATATGGTAATTCAGATATATATATTATGTTCGTTAATTTCTGTAAATGGTTATATAAGTGTCCCCACTTGGATAATCATTGTATTTAATCACTTGTTGATATACCTTTGTCAATTACCCTTATATATATGTGTGTGTTGAATTATAGATTATTGTTGAACAAGATAAAACCTTTGATTTGGAACCCAGACAAGTATGAACATCCCTACATGGGAAAACTTTTATGCGCCCAAGGCGGAACAGAGTGAACGATCATATCGTTCTTGTAATGTAGTATTGATCAATGCAGGGCATAACGAGCTGATCACCCCCCCGTGCCCGTAAGTTATGTCGGTTTACAGATGAATTTCTATTTAACCTTTTCAAAAATAAAAACAATGTTCATTGCATGTCACCATAACCCCAGTTATAGTCATTATGTAGTTTCAAAAAAAATTTGAAAGAGAGTTGTTATGTTATTATTATCGGTTCAGAATACTTCACAACTATTGACTTATTGTAGAAGAATAGTACAAAGAAAATATTTAAATCCTTTCAGCTTATATATATATATATATATATATATATATATATATATATATATATATATAATTGTTATTGCTTGTTGGGCACTCAAATGCTCATCCTTGCTTAAATTTAAATATTTTCAGCTAAGTGCGAACGACCAGAGAGCTCTGCTAAGAACAAAAGAAAAGGGAAGGTTGCTGAATGAACGAATTACTATGTTATGTAATAGTTTGGTATTATTAAGACAAGTATGACATATATTATCTATCATGGGTTGTAATGAATGTTTAAAGGTTACGTACTTGGGATTAGACTATGATGATATGTAAATTAAGTTGATCTTTATATTATTGTTATTATTATTAGTGTTATTCCGCTCATAGAAATGGTATTGTGAAGAACCGAGTTCGGGTTTCAAGTACCCGAGTTTGGGGTCCTCACATTGGGCACATGATTAGGCCCCCTACCCAAGCCGTGCTTTTTCTGTGCTGCTTCAGAAGCCATCTATATATTACAAATTTCAAGATGTTATTATGAGTTATATTTGATTACATGTATATATGAATATATAAAATGGCAATAATGACAGGAAATTGCATTTAAATAATAAAGTACATAAACATGACAGTGATATAAAGATCTTGGTATAAACATGACAGTGATATAAACATGTATATATATGAATATAAAATGACAATAAACACAAATTACATTTAAATAGTTAAGTACATAAACATGATAATGATATAAAAAAATATGTAATGCTAAGCATACATTTCATTTGTTCAAGTGTCCATGTTTGATTCATAATCATCTTGTATACGTATTGCAGATTCATAACCATCATCTGCTTCAAATTCAGTGTCAGATTCAGTCAATAACTCTTTCTCCTCAGTATCAATGTCATCTGACACAAGTATTGACTCAGGATCTAATTCATGTGGTTCATCTCCACCATCTAACTGGATTACTTCATTGTCGTCCTCCACATTTATTATAGTTTGACTATGAAGCATCTGCTCTTGGTAAATCTCCCCATCAACTACTTCTACACGACTACGTGTGGGAGTATGAATTATAACTTACCAATCTATAGGCGGTCTATCCCTTTTCCTAATAGGACTAGGAGTGTAGTATACTTGTACTGTTTGAGTTGGTAAAATAAACGGTTCGTTGGAGTACGCAGACCTATGGAGGTCAATATCGACGATTCTATGTCTGTCAACACGTATCCCTTTTTCTGAATCAAACCAACGACACTTGAACAAGTTAATATGACCCTCGTACGTGCCCTTGTACGATAACTCTATGATTTCCTCCAACTCCCTATAAAAGGCACGACCAAGCTCATTGTAACAATCTCCTTGGACACACACTCCAGAGTTCATTATTCTTTTACCGCGCCCATATGCCTTTGTATGAAATTCATAACCATTTATTTTGTAACCATTGCGGCTGACTTGGTCCCTGTCTTGTCCCATAGCTAGGACTTGTACATTAGCCGAAATCGTTGATCCCTCAGTCAAAGCCTATAAAAACTCCATCTTATTAAATGAAGTCATAGTTAATATGGAGTGTGTGTGTGTGTGTATATATATATATATATATATATATATATATATATATATATATATGTCATGCGTAAGAAATTGAGCTTGCTTTGTCCTTTAGCCAAAGTGCAAATTGTTTATCACGATTGATTTGAATATCTTTATCAGTTATGCCGGGATGCTTCACTTTTAACTCGTCATCATACAATCTATACAATGTTATAAACATTAACATATTGGAATAAATTTTCAAGTTAAGAGATAAATTATCAAGTTTACATGTGTACGTCACAAATTCGTCAATCTCCTCGCAATTGAGAAGAATGTAAGTATGTACAACATGTAATTCTTGCTCAGAGAGGAATATGCGCTTCCCTTTTCCATAAGCGCGGCCCGATAGACCAAATACTGAGAGCCAACCATTTAGTTCAACATTTCCCCCATCATCATGTCTCTCCATTAACACATGACAGTCATGCCTCTTCATCCCTTGTAACTTTCCACCCGTAACACACCTTGCAATGTTTGACGCATATCCATCTGGTAGTTTCAGAGACTTAACCAATGTGCACACATCTTAAACTTGTTTGGTGATTTTAATATTTTTAATACATTTAGTTACAAACTTGAAATTGGTTAGTTTAATAAAATTAGGATTAATAGGAGATTGGTAATTGTGAGGGTTAATTTCGTACTAAAGTCTATATGGGAACGATACTCTACTTATTATTATATTACTTGTTGACCAAGTATACTTGCATGTTGTGCGTAACTAGCTTTTACCCAACAGTTCTCGGCCAACCTTGTTTGACTGCTTACTACTTTGATTCTGTTTATTATTTATGTGATTTAAGGTCATGATTATATAGTCCATATACTAGAGTATAACATTGATACATTAACACAAGAAAAACACATAGCACATGAAAGATCTAGGCTCATGAACATCTTGTCAAACACTACTGGAGAATTTCTGGGTTACCCAGAAAATGAAAATCATGACTGGTTAACCCACTTTGACCATTAATATCTTGGAATCTGGACATGCTACGAACATGATTTCACTTCTAGATTACTCCCCTCATAGCATACTTCAACACTGATATAACTAATAAGTTAAACAATTAACAGATCTAGATCTATGGCCTTTGACATTTGTTTATAAACCATAAATCTAGGGTTCTTGACAGTTTTGAAAACTTCATTTTTAAGCACTTTGATATTATGGATTTATGATATATCATAATAGATCACTAAATAACATCATATAACACATAATTAAGCATAAAAATACAACATTTATCTTAGCATACAAGATTAAACTTAGTTAGGGTTTATACCTCTCCTTGAATAATCTTCAATCCTTACTTCCTAATCTGATCTTGGGGTGTTATGGACCTAGTTAGGGACTAATTTACTTGTTATTTTTGTGGCCTTAGAGAGAGAAATTCTTGGCTAAGTGTATGAATACAAATGAGGCTTGGTTTTGGTTTTCTCTCTCTTTAATCTCTTTAATTTTGATTCTATAGATGAGAATGTTGTTATGTGGCTTAAGTTGGCTGATGCAAGATGTATGGCAGTAGCTCAAGAGATGTGTCAATAAATTTAACCATAATCCTTTTAACTTAAAAATTAAGTAAGTGGTATTTTAGTATTTTCGCATCAAAAGGGTATTTTGGTAATTTCTCACATGATTTTAAGGGTATATTAGTCATTTGACATTATTCCCTTTGATGTTAACTGTGACACCCCAAATTCGGGTACTTCATTTTCACAGAATTTGGTGCTCACTATCCAAAATAATTACATCTAACTACCCATAATAATGGATAAAAATATTAAATAACTTAAACAATAATCTTTCACATTAAAGGGTTACATTATCTTATAAACAATCACAGATAATCTAACCTTAAATTATTATATAAGTTTACGGAATACATCATAAAAGAAAACAAGTCTTATAACATAATGCATTTAGATAAATTCTAATAATTCTTCAACACGTGGACATCTTGCCCTGTCCTTAGCTAGTAGATGGCTCATCGACTCTTTTAACTTTAGCTGCAGTGTTAATTACAATAGTGAGCAAACAATTGCTCACTAATATAAATAGTAGTAATGATAACAACATGAGAGTGAACAACGAATGCTGAACAATAATGAACTTATTCTATGAATCAAAAATAGAAAACAAGTTCGAAGTTTATTTTCTAAAGGTCTTAAGACCACAAACTATGTCCCCTGTGATTAGGTATTACTACCCCAACCTTAACAGTCATTTAGACTATAAAGACCCTTCTTATTGTACTTAGGGGGACTAGCCCTTTGTACCATATACTGTACACAAACATCTAAACGTTACACATACAAAATCCCCTATGTTAGGGTTGTTCGTCTCAGTTTGAATTTAGAATTTCCGCACTAAAGAAAGTTTAGCTCGGAACTAACTTATCAATGGTTCTAGAATTTTAGAACACTATTCATAATAGACTAGTTTAATCAATAAGAGTTTGCTTACTACTTGGAGGTTTAATATAATCGATATAGAATTGAACAAGGTTATTAAAGTCAAAGATCGAATAACAACAATGTATAATTGAATAACCATGATATACATGCAACGTGCTATATTCAAAAGAGTTAAGACAATCTCCTTTGAATAGATGTGCTAGAACAATATATGCTTCAAATAAGATTAAGAAAAGTGAAATTTGCTCAATAGAAGTTCAGAATAAAGAACTTGCATTCATTGATAAAAGAATGAAGTTAGAAAGCTTGCACAATAAAAGTTTAGGATAAGAAACTTGCCTTGTACGTAAGCTACACAAGTAATAATATTCGCCAATTACCCTACATATATCATTGGAATCACAATAACAATTAGTTGTATTAATATTAGCTTTATAGGTTTAACCACTATTTAAATCATAACTTTATCCTAATGTATAATCATGTTCGTTAACACCTTTAATGAATCTGAAATCTCACAATAAACTAACATAAACCTTATCATTTATCTTTAACTTTTGAAAACATCGCATTTGGTTCATTACACAACTTTACTAATTCATAATCTATAGTTTTAACATTGTGATTACAACATGTTATTATACCTTATAACACATTTTAGGTTCCTCTAAAATCATCACATAAGTTAGGTTAATAATTTCCAAGCTATGCTATTAGCAGTTTAATTCTGGGTCTAACTGACCACTGGCGCGGCTGTGCCATGGTTAGCTTAGAGTTCGGCGTGCCCGCGCCAAGTGGCAGCGCGCCCGCGCTCGACATCAGAAACCGTTTTTGCAGACTCTCGCCAAAAATCCCAATTCCACAGAGATTCATGAAACTTAGCAACTAAAACTTTGTAATACCATTACTAAACATGTTATTCACCATTCCAACTACATAAACATTATATATATTTAGTTTTGAAGAATTAAAACCACAATTTTCCAAATTTCTTTAATTTTGACTCTTTTAGCGAATTCGATCGCCACGAATTCGTTTCTTTACCAATTGACATGATTTGAACTACGCCGCTTTCGTTTCTTAACATACTAACATAATCCAACATCAATTTACAGATTATCATAAATATAAACATGAAATTTTGTACTTTCTAAAGCCATATCATATAAACATATCACTGTTATTACAATCTCATCATCAAACCCAATTTCACATATTTAATTATTCCAATAACACTCCTATATGGTGACCAACAGATTCTACCCAACTATATTCGCATGTATACACAATCATCCAACGTGACTTAATAGTTTATAGAAAATATTTACTGAGAACTAAAAAACATGGGAATTAGAAGTACAGTATACTGTAATCCTTGATTATTGAAGCGATTGATATAGTGTGGCTTCAATTCTTTCCCCTTCCACAGCAAAGCCCTCAACCTCTTAGCAATTCTCTCTGTGTTTCCCCTTCCTCACTAACTCTTTGTTCTTAGTTTAGCCTTAGATAAAAATAAAATCGATAAACATATACTGACTCCCACTAACCCACGTACTTCAGTTATAAAACCCAAACATGCGTCAGTTCAAATAAGTCAAAAGTCACAAGGCCTTGTTTGGCTACCACCTATTCCCCCAAACTAAATTATTTTAATAATATTATATTATATGATTTCATGTGTCATACTTTGGTTAACTTAAATATCTTATAATAATAAGAATTATAATTATACTTATAATTAATAGATAATTATATATCTCATTTAATTAATAAATTTTCCTTAAACATTGCTGTACTTATTTCCTTTAATATAAAACAATTCATTTAATTTAATTATTTCATTAAATTAAAGCATTCAAATAAAATTACCATTATTTAATTTGATTAACATTAATCAATTTAGTTACTAAATTAATGCATCACAATTCATCAATTATTTATTTCCATCAATAAATTAATTATTTAAAATATTTATTTAATCAACAAATATTTAAATTAAATTACAAATTTCTCGATTGTTACATCCTTCCCTCCTTAAATGGATTATGTCCCCAGATTCACAACTCGATAAATTCATTCGTTACATTCTTCCCTCCTTAACAAGATTTTGTCCCCAGAATCGCTATACAAGATCAAGCAAATAAGTGAGGATAATTCTTCATCATAACATCTTCAAGTTCCCACGTAGCTTCTTCAGCATTGTGGTTCCTCCAGAATTACCTTAACTGAAGGTATCACTTTATTCCTTAATACTTGCACTTTTCTGTCTATAATTTGAATAGGGACTTCTTCATACGTTAAGTCTTTCTCAAATTGTAAAAGCTCATATTCTATAACATGTTTATAATCAGGCTTATATGGCCTTAAAACTGACACATGCAAAATATTATGAATATGCACCAACTCCGGAGGTAAAGCTACCTCGTATGCCACTTCACCAATGCGTCGAAGTACTTCAAAAGGTCCTATAAACCTAGGGCTTAATTTCCCTTTCTTGCCAAACCGAATTTTTCCCTTCTAGGGAGATACTTTTAAGAACACATAACTACCAACATCGAATTCCTGATTTTATCGGTGTTGAACTGCATATTTCTTCTGTCTATCCTGTGTAGCTATCAATCTTGCGCTAATCACCTTGATGATCTAGACGGTTTGTTGTACCAATTCTGGACCCAATAGCTGACGTTCACCTACCTCATCCTAGCATAACGGAGTTCTGCATTTCCTACCGTATAACGCTTCGTAAGGCGGCATGCCAATACTCGCGTGATAACTATTATTATAGGAAAATTCAACCAACGGTAAATGATCGTCCCAATTTCTCTTGAAATCCATAATACATACTCTAAGCATATCCTCTAGTGTCTGAATGGTTCTCTCACTATGTCCGTCTGTTTGAGGATGATACGATGTGCTCATTCTGAACTAAGTTCCCAAACAGTCTTGTAATCGTTTTCAGAAATTTGATGTGAAATGCGGATCTCTGTTTGATACAATGGACACAAGTACACTGTGTCTTGAAACAATTTCCTTCACGTAGAGTTTTGCCAACCGATCTAGGTTAAATCTAATCTTGATTGGTAAAAAGTGTGCCAACTTCGTCAATCGATCAACAATTACCCAAACGGTGTCGAAACCTTGTTGAGAAATTGGAAAACCTACCACAAAATCCATTGTGATATGCTCCCATTTCCACTTTGGTATCTCCAACGGTTGTAATAATCTGCTTGGTCTTTGATGTTCAGCTTTAACTTTCTGACACGTTAAACATTTCGCCACACACTCAGCCACATCCTTTTTCATATTTGGCCACCAAAAATGATGTCTAAGATCCTGGTACATTTTCGTACTCCTAGGGTGAATCGAATATCTTGTGTTGTGAGCTTCACTCAGAATTTCCTCTTTAACTTTCGGTACTGGCGGAACCAAAATTCTCCCTTCGAATCGAAGTAACCCTTCCTAATCGATTTTGAATTTGCATTCCTCACCTTCAGATACTTTCTGTTTTATCTTTTCGCAGTCTTCATCCTGAAGTTGTGCATTCTTCACCTTATCTACCAACGTTAAATTGTTTCCTATCAGGAACAATCTTTCATTTGTTTCTGTCGGATATTTAATTTCCAACTCCATCTTTGCCATTTTCGTCACTAGCTTCTCCTGAGCAGTCAACATCATTAACTTCTCCTGTCCCTTCCTACTTAAAGCATCAACAACAACATTCGCCTTTCCGGGATGATAGAAAATCTTGCAGTCATAGTCTTTGATCAACTCCAACCATCTTCTCTGCCTCATATTCAAGTCTTTTTGCGTAAAGATATACTTTAGACTTTTATGGTCAGTATATATCTCACACCTATCTCTATAAAGATAATGTCTCCAAATCTTCAAGGCAAACACTACCGCAACCAACTCTAAATTATGAGTTGGATACCCTTTCTCATAATCTTTTAATTGACGTGATGCATACGCAATAACTCTGTCGTTCTGCATAAGGACACAACCTAGTCCTTTATGCGATGCGTCACTATACACCACAAAATTCCTTGTATCATCCGGCAATTATAACACAGGTGCCGAACTCAACTTCTTCTTCAATTCATGAAAACTTTCCTCACACTTCTCCGTCCAAACAAACTTAACCGCTTTCCTGGTTAAATTCGTCAATGGGGTCGCGACCTTGGAAAAATCTAGAATAAAACACCTGTAGTAACCTGCCAATCCTAAGAAACTCCTTACTTCTGACGGTGTCTTTGGCCGATCCAAGTTTATTACAGCTTTAACCTTTGATGGATCTACTAAAATTCTGTCTTTATCAATAAGTTGTCCGAGAAACTGTACACGTTCGAACCAAAATTCACATTTTGAAAATTTTGCGTACAACTTCTCTTTTCTCAATGTCTCCAATGTCACTCTTAAGTGTTCAACATGTTCCTCCTTGGTCTTAGAATACACCAAAATATCATCGATAAACACCACAAACTTGTTAAACCAAATGACATAACCAGAAACTTGTAATGACCTTACCGAGTTCTGAATGCCATCTTCGGTACATCCTCTGGCCTCACCTTCAACTGATGATAACCACTCCTCAAGTCTATCTTTGAGAACTATCTCGTACCCTTCAGTTAATCTAACAGGTCGTCGATTCTCGATAACTGATATTTATTTTTAATCGCGACCTTATTTAATTCTCGATAATCAATGTAGAGCCGCATCGATCCATCTTTCTTCTTAACAAATAACATCGGTGCTCTCCACGGCGATACGCTCGGCTGGATATACTTCTTGTCAAGCAATTCTTGCAATTGCACCATTAACTCTTTCATCTCTACCGGGGCCATTCTGTATGGTGCTTTAGATATCGGGCCCGTTCCTGGTACTAAATCAATCACGAACTCAATTTGTCGATCTGGCGGAAGACCCGACAAATAGTCTGAAAACACGTCTACAAAATCTCTTATGATCGGTATCTCTTCTAACTTCGCACTCTTCTTCTGTGTATCCACTATGTAAGCTAAGTATCCTACACATCATTGTCTTAACCACTTCTTGGCTTGCATCACCGACAGATAACTTGCTTGTCGAGGTGACTTACTGCCATAGAACACAACCTTTGACGGAGTCATAAGGTTAACACATTTTCTTTGGCAATCAATTACTGCTCTGTGATTGAATAACCAATCCATTCCCAGGATAACATCAAACTCACCCAGTCTAATTGGTATCAAGTCTACCATCATCTCTTGACCCTTAATAACCACTCTACAATTCTTATATATGAATCTAACAGGAACCACTTCCTTATTCGCAATCTCAATGCTCAAAGGATAATCTAATTCTTCCTTAGGCAAATCTAAGTTCTGAGCAAATTCATCAGATATAAATAAACAAGTAGCACCCGAATCAAATAGTACATAAGCATTAATACCATTAATCGGAATGATACCTGACACCACATCCTTAGACTGAACAACATCTTGCACGGTCATACTGAAAGTTCTCGTAGTAGGTCGGCTTGACTGTGCTGGTCCTGTGAAGACCCCAAACTTAGGTACTTGAAACCCGAACTCGGTTCATCATGATACCATTTCTATGAGCGGAATAATACTAATAATAATAACAATAATATAAATATCAAACTTAACTTACATTTATCAGAGTCTAATCCCAAGTACGTAACCTTTAAACATTCATTACAAACCATGATAGATAATATATATATATCATACTTGTTTTAATAACATTAAACTATTACATAAGATAACGTTCATTCATTCATTCAGCGACCTTTCCCTTTTCCTCGTTCTTAGCAGAGTTCTCTGATCTTTCACACTTAGCTGAAAATATTTAAATTAAGCAAGGATGGGCATTTGAGTACCCAACAAATAATAGCAATTATATATATCTAAGCTGAAAGGATTTAAATGTTTCCTTTGTACTATTCTTCTACAACAAGTCAATAGTTGTGAAGTATTCTGAATCGATAATAATAACATAACAACTCTCTTTCAAATTTTTGAAACTATATATTGACTATAACTAGAGTTATGGTGACATGCCATGAACATTGTTTTTATTTTCGAAAAGGTTAAACAGAAATTCATCTGTAAACCGTCATAACTTACTGGCGTTAGGTTGTACTTCCCATGGGCCCTGTATTGATCAATACTACATTACAAGAACGATAGGATCGTTCACTCTGTTCCACCTTAGGTGCATAAACAGTTTTCCCGTGTAGGGATGTTCATACTTGTCTGGGTTCTAAATCAAAGGTTTTATCTTGTTCAACAATAATCTATAATTCAACATATATGTATATGGGTAATTGACAAAGGTATATCAACATGTGATGAAATACAATGATTATCCAAGTGGGGACACTTGTTTAACCATTTCTAGAAATTAACGAACAGAATATATATATCTGAATTATCATATACTAACATGTTGATAATCAATGAGCTTATATAATATAAGGTTAATAATCTGTACAGTAATAATATAGTTTAGAAACATTCTTACTCAGGTCCATTGCATAAAGAAAATGCAAAGGTTAGATACTTGCCTGAAGCGCTGCTTACAGTTTGTAATTTAGATTTATTGTTTATCTCACAACCTATCATTAATAAGATCGTTTGTTCGATTAGAATAACATACAATAACACATAGCACTGCTTATTGTAGTCATCACATACCCTAATCACATTGGCACATATGTTTATTAACCATTGAATCACAAATAACCACATATCTCAATAAATTATCTAAGTCCAGATCAACTTCTGAAACATGTCGGTGTACCGATGGCTTTATCGGGTAATTATCGAGTCTAAGACTCTGTCCTGTAATTCCACATCTATAAGTATCGATAATATTATTTGTAAATGACTTATAATAATTTTAAAACATTTATTATGATTTATCATGAATTTTCAAATCTCAGAATCATTATTAAATGATTTAAACATTACACAATTCTATTATCATTAATATTTAATTAATATTAAATTATTAATAAAACCATTGCCAAAATATTAAAGTTATTTATAATAACTTAAAATACTTTTAAAGTATTAATATTACACTTAAATAATTTTTAAAAGAATTAAAATTATTTTTAAATAATTATCATTGATATAAAAATATTAATGAACTATTTATTAAAATATTAAAAGTCATTAATTATAACTTGAAATATTTTTAATTCATTTATATCATTTTTAAATGATTTTTAAATCAATAAAACCATTTTAAAACTATTTATTTAATATAATTATTAAATAAATCTAATATCATTTAATATTAAATTAATATCATTTATTAATGAAATTAACCTTTAAATATTAAAAGTTATATTTTATAACTTAAAATATTTTTATAACCATCATATAATTTTTATATAATTTTTAAATCATTAAATCTATTTTTCATAATTTATTTAATACATTTATTAAATAACTTAATTACCATTAATACTAATTAATTAATGAAATTTCATCACAAAATATTGAAAGTTATTTAAAATAACTTAAATTATTTTCTTATACCATAATATAATTTAAAATGATTTTTCATGTATTAAAATTATTTTTAAATAATTTATTTAATATTATAATTAAATAAATTAAATACTTTTAATATTCCAAAATTAGTAAATATTTATGAAATATATTCAAAATAATTAAAAACTAATTTTTCAGAATTTTAAATAATTTTTAAAACTATTTTTGTAAATTTTAGAATTTATTTTCTATTTTTAATGATTTTTCGAAAATTCAAAAAATAAAAATAAAGAAAACCGTCGCTATAGGCCTGTAGCGACACTTGGCATCGCTGTTGGTGTTCTTGAGCTCAAGAACACTAACATCTTCGTGCCCGATGGGTCAACTTTGACCACTTATAATTCCTTTGTTCCTGCATGATCTGATCGATCTCAAGCATTGGTCGTGTAGTATAAATGTAGAACTACAATTATTCGCAATTATTTTGGTCATACAACAACTCAAATGCAAGATCTAAGCCGTTAAAACTATTGTCAGGTCTGTTCATCAAGTTCTGGGCTGCCCAGAAAAATTTGGTCAATACCGGTCAACGACCTTGGTGGCCTTATTCCGGTTAATCGGTTTATGTCACAGGTGTTCTAAACATCGGGCCTTGTAGACTAACTACCAGGGTATCTTCATTGGTCATTTATAGTGTCCAGATATCATTACATTACAAGATCTAAGTCTCTAAAGTACCTGTCAGACCACTGCCTCCATATTTCTGGGTTACCAAGGTAGTAAGACTTAACGGTCAATGACTTTTGACCGATTACCACCATTGATCTGTTAATTGTTAAGGTTCGAAAGTACTATGAACTTGTAGAACTCATGACATACTATATAAGGTAGATACAAATATTGATCCAAACAACTTTACAGAAACAAAAGCAAAGCCGGTCAAAGTCAGTGCCCGAACACGTTCTTCAGTTTTCTGGGTTACCCAGAAAACTAAATTTGTGTTCGGTCAACGAACTTTGACCGTGAATAACTTCTGATTTACGCATTCAATGATCATGAACCCGCTTGCAGAATACTCATAACATTACAGACTACAACATGTAACAAACAAAAACATTAAATAACTTAAAACCTGACAGATACGGACTTTCAAAGTTCTTGGCAAACGCTGAAAAACGATTTCTGGGTTACCCAGAAATCTACCGGTCATGCTTGGTCAACCGAATTTGACCATGAATAACTTGCAATCTACTCATATCCTGACCATGATTCCAGTTCGACATCAAAGATATCATAACATACTACAACTTCAAACATTTAAACAACAAAAACACATAATATACATGGATCTACAAGGACTGCCATTCGACTGTCAGACTCAAAAACAAACATTTCTAGATTTTTAAAAATGTTTGATTCGTGCATCTAAGTGTTATAGATCCATGATCTATCAACCTAGATCACTTATAGACATCATATTACACATATCTAACCAATCCATTACAACATCTAACAACAAATCATGAGATTTCGAAATTTAGAGTTTATACCTCTTTCTAACTTGATTTTTGATTTCTGATCTTTGATCTTGTTCTTGACTTGCTATTAGCTAATCAAGGTTCATCTTCCCTCTCCCTCTCCTTCTAAACCTTGAATTTCTAGTGAGAGAATAGGTTGTGCAAGAATGGAAAATAAATTAAACCTTTCTCTCTCCTTTTAATTTATATAATAGATATGATTCAATGTATTTGCTAGCAAGTTGGCTGATTTTGGACACATGGCTAGGACTAGAGCTAGGGTTAGTCACCAACCATTTATCTTGGCAAGATTTGCCCTCCACCAATTAAAGAATGTGACATAAGGGTAAAATAGTCATTTCCTATTTAATTTTTAGAATTTCCATTAGTTGCAAACCCTTAGGGTTTAGAGTTTGGGCCATTTTAGCAAAAATCTAGGATTTCCAAAAATAGGATTTAATAAAATAATTAACAATTTAGTTTCCAAAAATATAATTAGGATCTCTTAATTAGTGTAGGTTTTCTAATATTTGGAAATTAAACATTAAGCTCAATAATTTAATAATTATAATTAAACTTACTAATTTAACAATTAGTGCAAATACTTAGCAATTAGTATTACCCAAATCACAAATTGAGTTACTAATTATAAACTAGGGGTTTAATTATAAAATAAAATAATAAATTTTTGTTTCTAACATGCAAAATTAAGGTTCCTTAATTAATTAGGTTTTTAATTACTTAACACCTTACTAATTAGGTTTAAGATACACTAATTAGCATTAAGCTTTCCAAATCAACAATTAGGGTTTACCATTTAAATAAATTAGGGTTTATAAAATAAATATTAGGGTTCTAGAAATTAATATTTCTAAATATTAATTAGGGTATACCTAATTAATCAAAAAGTCATATAATACATAACATACATGCACCATATAACACAGTTATATAACATGGTCGAACTCATCCTGAGTTTTAAATTAGGGTTTTCATTTATCAATAAGTTAATTATTGATTTAAGGTTTCTAATTTACGAAATTAGGGTTTTAATTTATAATTAATATCTCCTATAATTAGGGTTTTCCTAATAGCATCCAATATTTATAATACACATCATACACCACATAACATAGTTTCTTAACAGATTTTAAAGTCTCATGTAAAAATTAGGGTTTTATCATAATACCCCATAATTGACCAATCATTATCAGTGAACAAATATACAGTACATAATTATAGCACTGAAAAATCAAAATATAATATTATTATATTATTATTCTTATCCATTGATAAAAATCCAAAATTAGGGTTTGGATTCCATATCTGATTTATTCTTCATATATAACATTATTAATTAAGTTAAAATAATTAACTTAATTAATCTTGCATAAATTCATATAATAAAATAAATAATTATTATAATAATTCTCAAAATCATTTTATATATTATTTAAATAATATATAATTATATTTTCATGGAAAATAATTAATAAAAATATTTCTACTATAAAATTAATTATTATAAGAATATGCTTTATAATAATCAATAATTCTAAAATAAAATTATTTGCAAACATTTATGTAATAAATATATTTTTATTTATTACATAATTTTATATACACATTATCTTGTACAAATCCTCATCCATGAAATAAAAAAAAATTTATACGCAAAATTTATGATTTAATTTTTATAAAAAATATTGGGTTGTTACATTCACCCTCCCTTATAAAGATTCCGTCCTCGGAATCACCGTTTTAAAAACCTATACATACACGGTTACATAGTATACACAGTCTTTGCAAGTAGATCTTATCATCGTTTGATCGAACTGATCTTTAACTATTCACATAAAGCTTGTCTTTCAGATTAAACGGAAATTTGATTTCTAAAAGAACTCAAATTTCTCCCTCAAAATTTCTTTATAAACTAATTTACTATATATAAGAAAATACTACATAAAAAAAATAAAATTGGTTCGAGTAATACCTGGAGTTGCATCCCCGGCTGCCACGATATCTTGAACGGTCATGTTGAAGACGCTTACGGTTGATTTCGTTGGTTTGATTGTTGATGTTGGTCCCGTTGTTGCCCATGTCCTGCTGCCTTTTTCCCGTATTCACATTCCTTGCCTTCGGCCTTCTCCTTCTTGAACGATCTTCCACCTTATACTCCATTGATCTACACTTAAATCACACAGACTTGCCCTTTATCTCCTTTCATTTTATCGTTTAGGTGACAAAACAATCTTTTGCCCTTCCGTTATCCTAGTTATCACAAACGTTACTACAGGTCAGTTGATCCTCCGAATCCTGGCAGTACGATGGCCTTGAAGTCTTTGACGTTTGTCGATCGATTATCTGGCTGATCTTCCGGCGACTGGTATTCCGTTCTGCATATTTTGATCGTCCATATTCGCAAAATTCTGTATCGGGTCTAGTTGTCATCCAACTTTGTTGACAGGTTCTTCAGTCCGTGTATTTTATTTTCGTTTCCTTGGCGGCATTATCACAATTTATTCTTTATTCTAAGCCTTAACGTATAACACAAAACTTTCTATTCAAATAGTCATGTACTCAAAATATTAGATTTTGAAAATTTTGGTTTTCTACATTAACCAGTATACAGCTAAATATCTACTATCTTTATACCAACTTATTTCATTAATCCATTATAGACTCATATTCATAACACTTGACATACCATAGCACATGCTGCTTTAATCATCCGCTATCCCTTTGTGACTCAGAAGTCGGGAATCGCTGTCACAACTTATATAAAATTTAAAAAATATTACCTTATACAAACATACCCATCATATACACTACATAACATAGAATCATACCTATTCAAGTAATACTAGTACTACTTATTTCTTACGCATTCACTAATGATCAGTTGCTTAGTATTCTATATAGTCCCATCATCCTCAATAATCCATTCACCTCTAACTACACCTAATTCATCCAACTCACCATACATTATGAGTTTAAGAACTCACCACAAACATATGAGTTTAAGAACTCGACATTAACCACATATTCTTTAACTATACTTTACCTTTCAGTTATACTATCGTTTCAGGGTCTGGTACTATACTTTTCAAAATAACCACCCCATTGAGGTAGCTTTCAATGTGAGCCTCTATTTCAACTATTGGCTTTGATATTGGCTCGGTTATGAAGGTTGACTTCTTCTTTACAATTTGAGGGTATTCTAATTCTTTCTATCTTACAGCTATACACAAAAATTATCTAGACTATCGTACAATATATACACACAGTAATTAATAGTTTTATACAAGTTATCCTTTATTTTGTTTGACAATTAATTTATTCAATTCATCTCCTTTTTAAACTCTATATGAGTTAATTGTATTTTTAACGTTTCCCTCTGTTCTAAGATTTTAGCCTAAGGTCTAACCCACCTAAGATTTTTAACCCTAAAGCTCTGATACCAACTTGTGAAGACCCCAAACTCAAGTACTTCAAACCCGAACTCGGTTCATCACGATACCATTTCTATGAGCGGAATAATACTAATAATAATAACAATAATATAAATATCAAACTTAACTTACATTTATCAGAGTCTAATCCCAAGTACGTAATCTTTAAACATTCATTACAAACCATGATAGATAATATATATATCATACTTGTTTTAATAACATTAAACTATTACATAAGATAACGTTCATTCATTCATTCAGCGACCTTTTCCTTTTCCTCGTTCTTAGCAGAGTTCTCTGATCTTTCACACTTAGCTGAAAACATTTAAATTAAGCAAGGATGAGCATTTGAGTACCCAGCAAATAATAGCAATTATATATATCTAAGCTGAAAGGATTTAAATGTTTCCTTTATACTATTCTTCTACAACAAGTCAATAGTTGTGAAGTATTCTGAATCGATAATTATAACATAACAACTCTCTTTCAAATTTTTGAAACTATATATTGACTATAACTAGAGTTATGGTGACATGCCATGAACATTGTTTTTATTTTCGAAAAGGTTAAACAGAAATTCATCTGTAAACCGTCATAACTTACTGGCGTTAGGTTGTACTTCCCATGGGCCCTGTATTGATCAATACTACATTACAAGAACGATAGGATCGTTCACTCTGTTCCACCTTGAGTGCATAAACAGTTTTCCCGTGTAGGGATATTCATACTTGTCTGGGTTCTAAATCAAAGGTTTTATCTTGTTCAACAATAATCTATAATTAAACATATATATATATATATATATATGGGTAATTGACAAAGGTATATCAACATGTGATGAAATATAATGATTATCCAAGTGGGGACACTTGTTTAACCATTTCTAGAAATTAACGAGCAGAATATATATATCTGAATTATCATATACTAAATGTTGATAATCAATGAGCTTATATAATATAAGGTTAATAATATGTACAGTAATAATATAGTTTAGAAACATTCTTACTCAGGTCCATTTCATAAAGAAAATGCAAAGGTTAGATACTTGCCTGAAGCGCTGCTTACAGTTTGTAATTTAGATTTATCGCTTATCTCACAACTTATCATTAATAAGATCGTTTGTTCGATTAGAATAACATACAATAACACATAGCACTGCTTATTGCAGTCATCACATACCCTAATCACATTGGCACATATGTTTATTAACCATTGAATCACAAATAACCACATATCTCAATAAATTATCTAAGTCCAGATCAACTTCTGAAACATGTCGGTGTACCGATGGCTTTATCGGGTAATTATCGAGTCTAAGACTCTGTCCTATAATTCCACATCTGTAAGTGTCGGTCATATTATTTGTAAATGACTTATAATAATTTTAAAACATTTATTATGATTTATCATGAATTTTCAAACCTCTGAATCATTATTAAATGATTTAAACATTACACAACTTTATTATCATTAATATTTAATTAATATTAAATTATTAATGAAACCATTGCCAAAATATTAAAGTTATTTATAATAACTTAAAATACTTTTAAAGTATTAATATTACACTTAAATGATTTTTAAAAGAATTAAAATCATTTTTAAATAATTATCATTAATATAAAAGTATTAATGAACTATTTATTAAAATATTAAAAGTCATTAATTATAACTTTAAATATTTTTAATTCATTTATATAATTTTAAATGATTTTTAAATCAATAAAACCATTTTAAAACTATTTATTTAATATAATTATTAAATAAATCTAATATAATTTAATATTAAATTAATATCATTTATTAATGAAATTAACCTTTAAATATTAAAAGTTATATTTTATAACTTAAAATATTTTTATAACCATCATATAATTTTTATATAATTTTTAAATCATTAAATCTATTTTTCATAATTTATTTAATATATTTATTAAATAACTTAATTACCATTAATACTAATTAATTAATGAAATTTCATCACAAAATATTGAAAGTTATCAAAAAATAACTTAAATTATTTTCTTATACCATAATATAATTTTAAATGATTTTTCATGTATTAAAATTATTTTTAAATAATTTATTTAATATTATAATTAAATAAATTAAATATTTTTAATATTCCAAAAATATTAAATATTTATGAAATATATTCAAAATAATTAAAAACTAATTTTTTGGAATTTTAAATAATTTTTAAAACTATTTTTGAAATTTTTAGAATTTATTTTCTATTTTTAATGATTTTTCGGAAATTCAGAAACTAAAAATAAAGAAAACCGTCGCTATAGGCCTGTAGCGACACTTGGCGTCGCTGTTGGTGTTCTTGAGCTCAAGAACACTAACATCTTCGTGCCCGAGGGGTCAACTTTGACCACTTATAATTCCTTTGTTCCTGCATGATCTGATCGATCTCAAGCATTGGTCGTGTAGTATAAATGTAGAACTACAATTATTTTGGTCATACAACAACTCAAATGCAAGATCTAAGCCGTTAAAACTATTGTCAGGTCTGTTCATCAAGTTCTGGGCTGCCCAGAAAAATTTGGTCAATACCGGTCAACGACCTTGGTGGCCTTATTCCGGTTAATCGGTTTATGTCACAGGTGTTCTAGACGTCGGGCCTTGTAGACTAACTACCAGGGTATCTTCATTGGTCATTTATAGTGTCCAGATATCATTACATTACAAGATCTAAGTCTCTAAAGGATTTAAATGTTTCCTTTGTACTATTCTTCTACAATAAGTCAATAGTTGTGAAGTATTCTGAATCGATAATAATAACATAACAACTCTCTTTCAAATTTTTGAAACTATATATTGACTATAACTAGGGTTATGGTGACATGCCATGAACATTGTTTTTATTTTCGAAAAGGTTAAACAGAAATTCATCTGTAAACCGTCATAACTTACGGGCGTTAGGTTGTACTTCCCATGGGCCCTATATTGATCAATACTACATTACAAGAACGATAGGATCGTTCACTCTGTTCCACCTTGGGTGCATAAACAGTTTTCCCGTGTAGGGATGTTCATACTTGTCTGGGTTCTAAATCAAAGGTTTTATCTTGTTCAACAATAATCTATAATTCAACATATATGTATATGGGTAATTGATAAAGGTATATCAACATGTGATGAAATACAATGATTATCCAAGTGGGGACACTTGTTTAACCATTTCTAGAAATTATCGAGCAGAATATATATATCTAAATTATCATATACTAACATGTTGATAATCAATGAGCTTATATAATATAAGGTTAATAATATGTACAGTAATAATATAGTTTAGAAACATTCTTACTCAGGTCCATTGCATAAAGAAAATGCAAAGGTTAGATACTTGCCTGAAGCGCTGCTTACAGTTTGTAATTTAGATTTATCCCTTATCTCACAACCTATCATTAATAAGATCGTTTGTTCGATTAGAATAACATACAATAACACATAGCACTGCTTATTGCAGTCATCACATACCCTAATCACATTGGCACATATGTTTATTAACCATTGAATCACAAATAACCACATATCTCAATAAATTATCTAAGTCCAGATCAACTTCTGAAACATGTCGGTGTACCGATGGCTTTATCGGGTAATTATCGAGTCTAAGACTCTGTCCTATAATTCCACATCTGTAAGTGTCGGTCATATTATTTGTAAAAATGACTTATAATAATTTTAAAACATTTATTATGATTTATCATGAATTTTCAAACCTCAGAATCATTATTAAATGATTTAAACATTACACAATTCTATTATCATTAATATTTAATTAATATTAAATTATTAATGAAACCATTGCCAAAATATTAAAGTTATTTATAATAACTTAAAATACTTTTAAAGTATTAATATTACACTTAAATGATTTTTAAAAGAATTAAAATCATTTTTAAATAATTATCATTAATATAAAAGTATTAATGAACTATTTATTAAAATATTAAAAGTCATTAATTATAACTTGAAATATTTTTAATTCATTTATATCATTTTTAAATGATTTTTAAATCAATAAAACCATTTTAAAACTATTTATTTAATATAATTATTAAATAAATCTAATATCATTTAATATTAAATTAATATCATTTATTAATAAAATTAACCTTTAAATATTAAAAGTTATATTTTATAACTTAAAATATTTTTATAAGCATCATATAATTTTTATATATTTTTTAAATTATTAAATCTATTTATCATAATTTATTTAATATATTTATTAAATAACTTAATTACCATTAATACTAATTAATTAATGAAATTTCATCACAAAATATTGAAAGTTATCAAGAATAACTTAAATTATTTTCTTATACCATAATATAATTTTAAATAATTTTTCATGTATTAAAATTATTTTTAAATAATTTATTTAATATTATAATTAAATAAATTAAATACTTTTAATATTCCAAAAATATTAAATATTTTCGAAATATATTCAAAATAATTAAAAACTAATTTTTTGGAATTTTAAATAATTTTTAAAACTATTTTTGAAATTTTTAGAATTTATTTTCTATTTTTAATGATTTTTCGGAAATTCAGAAACTAAAAATAAAGAAAACCGTCGATATAGGCCTGTAGCGACACTTGGCGTCGCTGTTGGTGTTCTTGAGCTCAGGAACACTAACATCTTCGTGCCCGAGGGGTCAACTTTGACCACTTATAATTCTTTTGTTCCTGCATGATCTGATCGATCTCAAGCATTGGTCGTGCAGTATAAATGTAGAACTACAATTATTTTGGTCATACAACAACTCAAATGCAAGATCTAAGCCGTTAAAACTATTGTCAGGTTTGTTCATCAAGTTCTGGGCTGCCCAGAAAAATTTGGTCAATACCGGTCAACGACCTTGGTGGCCTTATTCCGGTTAATCGGTTTATGTCACAGGTGTTCTAGACATCGGGCCTTGTAGACTAACTACCAGGGTATCTTCATTGGTCATTTATAGTGTCCAGATATCATTACATTACAAGATCTAAGTCTCTAAAGTACCTGTCAGACCACTGCCTCCACATTTTTGGGTTACCCAGGCAGTAAGACTTAACAGTCAATGACTTTTGACCGATTACCACCATTGATCTGTTAATTGTTAAGGTTCGAAAGTACTATGAACTTGTAGAACTCATGACATACTATAATGTAGATACAAATATTGATCCAAACAACTTTACAGAAACAAAAGCAAAGCCGGTCAAAGTCAGTGCCCGAACACGTTCTTCAGTTTTCTGGGTTACCCAGAAAATTAAATTCGTGTTCGGTCAACGAACTTTGACCGTGAATAACTTCTGATTTACGCATTCAATGATCATGAACCCACTTGCAGATTACTCATAACATTACATACTACAACATGTAACAAACAAAAATATTAAATCACTTAAAACCTGACAGATACAGACTTTCAAAGTTCTTGTCAGACGCTGAAAAACGATTTCTGGGTTACCTAGAAATCTACCGGTCATGCTCGGTCAACCGAGTTTGACCACGAATAACTTGCAATCTACTCATATCCTGATCATGATTCCAGTTCGACATCAAAGATATCATAACATACTACAACTTCAAACATTTAAACAACAAAAACACATAATATACATGGATCTACAAGGACTGACATTCGACTGTCAGACTCAAAAACAAACATTTCTAGATTTTTAAAAATGCTTGATTCGTGCATCTAAGTGTTATAGATCCATGATCTATCAACCCAGATCACTTATAGACACCATATTATACATATCTAACCAATCCATTACAACATCTAACAACAAATTATGAGATTTCGAAATTTAGAGTTCATACCTCTTTCTAACTTGATTTTTGATTTCTGATCTTTGATCTTGTTCTTGACTTGCTATTAGCTGATCAAGGTTCATCTTCCCTCTCCCTCTCCTTCTAAACCTCGAATTTCTAGTGAGAGAATTGGTTGTGCAAGAATGGAAAATAAATTAAACCTTTCTCTCTCCTTTTAATTTATATAATCGATATGATTCAATGTATTTGCTAGCAAGTTGGCTGATTTTGGACACATGGCTAGGACTAGAGCTAGGGTTAGTCACCAACCATTTATCTTGGCAAGATTTGCACTCCACCAATTAAAGAATGTGACATAAGGGTAAAATAGTCATTTCCCATTTAATTTCTAGAATTTCCATTAGTTGCAAACCCTTTGGGTTTAGGGTTTGGGCCATTTTAGCAAAAATCTAGGATTTCCAAAAATAGGATTTATTAAAATAATTAACAATTTAGTTTCCTAAAATGTAATTAGGCTCTCTTAATTAGTGTAGGTTTTCTAATATTTAGAAATTAAACATTAACCTCAATAATTTAATAATTATAATTAAACTTACTAATTTAACAATTAGTACAAATACTTAGCAATTAGTATTACCCAAATCACAAATTGAGTTACTAATTATAAACTAGGGTTTTAATTATAAAATAAAATAATAAATTTTTGTTTCTAACATACAAAATTAAGGTTCCTTAATTAATTAGGTTTTTAATTACTTAACACCTTACTAATTAGGTTTAAGATACACTAATTAGCATTAAGCTTTCCAAATCAACAATTAGGGTTTACCATTTAAATAAATTAGGGTTTATAAAATAAATATTAGGGTTCTAGAAATTAATATTTCTAAATATTAATTAGGGTATACCTAATTTATCAAAAAGTCATATAATACATAACATACATGCACCATATAACACAGTTATATAACAGGGTCGAACTCATCCTGAGTTTTAAATTAGGATTTTCATTTATCAATAAGTTAATTATTGATTTAAGGTTTCTAATTTACGAAATTAGGGTTTTAATTTACAATTAATATCTCCTATAATATGGGTTTTCCTAATAGCATCCAATATTTATAATACACATCATACACCACATAACATAGTTTCTTAACAGATTTTAAAGTCTCATGTGACTTCGAAATTAGTGTTTGTCAGTAAAAATTAGGGTTTTATCATAATACCCCATAATTGACCAATCATTATCAGTGTACAAATATACAGTACATAATTATAGTACTGAACAATCAAAATATAATATTATTATATTATTATTCTTATCCATTGATAAAAATCCAAAATTAGGGTTTGGATTTCATATCTGATTTATTTTTCATATATAACATTATTAATTAAGTTAAAATAATTAACTTAATTAATCTTGCATAAATTCATATAATAAAATAAATAATTATTATAATAATTCTAAAAATTATTTTATATATTATTTAAATAATATATAATTATATTTTCATGGAAAATAATTAATAAAAATATTTCTACTATAAAATTAATTATTATAAGAATATGCTTTATAATAATCAATAATTTTAAAATAAAATTATTTGCAAACATTTATGTAATAAATATATTTTTATTTATTACATAATTACGTATACACATTATCTTGTACAAATTCTCATCCTTGAAAAAAAAAAAATTTATACGCAAAATTTATGATTTAATTTTTATAGAAAATATTGGGTTGTTACAAGTCCAATGATAGTCAATGCACCGCCACCGTTATTGTTTCCCTTTCCTCCACTTGCACTCCCCGTTGGCTTTTTAGGGCAGTCACGAGCCATGTGATCCTTCGAACTGCATGTATAATATGCTCCTTTCTTTGGACTAAAATAATTCGGTGCAATGTGTCCCTCCTGACCACAGTTAAAACACACCCGCTTTCCCTTCAAACATACCCTAGTATGGTTCTTCCTACACGTCGCACAAGCTTCAAATTTCTTCTTTGGTTGACTTCCTTGTTGTCCTCCCGCAGTCGAATTCTCGCTCCACTTCCTCTTCTGATTGTTACTTCCAGCGTTACTTCCTCCAGCCTTATTTTCATTCTCATTCTTCCTCTTCTTCTGTTCATGATTGTACTTGGTCAAGGCATCACTTCCACCTTCTGCGATAATTACCTTTTCCAGTACAGCCGCAAATGTATTTAACTGGAACATTGAAACCTTGCTATACAGCCAGGGTTTCAATCCTTATTCGAACCTTCTCTCCTTACCCTAATCCGTATTGACTTGATACGTGGCAAACCTTTCCAACTCATTAAAATTTGCAGCATATTCTGGCATCGTCATGGTTCCTTGTTTCAGCTCCAGAAATTGCACCTCTAACTGATTCCGAGAACTCACTGGAAAGTACATTTTGAAAAAAAATCTCTTTAAATCTATCCCACGCTATCACTCCTTGTCCCCCACGAACCTTATTTACTTGCCACCAGTAGCTAGCTTCAGACTTCAGCATGAACGTTGCGAACGCAGTCTTCTAATCCTCGTTGACTCTAGCAACGTCGAACACTTTCTCCATTTCCATGATCTAGGTTTGGGCTTCCACTGGATTCATAGACCCTTGAAACTCTGGCGCTCCAACCGCTTTTAATTCATTGAAGGTCATAACTTGAGCTTGTTGCTGATTCTCAAGTGCTCCCGTCAATAAAGTCACCAACTGCTGAACCAGGTTAGCGTTGGCCTCGTTGTTATTGTTAGTAAACCCCTCAGGAGGTGGTTGTTGACGTGGTTGTCTTATTCTAAGAGGCATTTTCTGTTTAAAATATACGCTTATTAGATCAATATTCAATTCCTTGAATATCCTAAAGTTTAACTTTAAACATTCTAAGATTAAAGCTATAACATATAACATTTCAAATAAACTGTGATATTTTATTTATTCATAATGTTTTTAAAACACATTAAAGATAGCTTAACCACTATTAACATCCATTTTCCTGAACTAGACAAGATTCAGGATTACATACTCACACTACCCCTTTATTCATCTCAAAATAAGAGATTTAAAATTTATTTATTCACATAATTAACCACATATTATTATCACTCTTATTCTTTCTATCTAGGAATATTAAGAAGTCGTAAGGCTTCTCTGCGCTCTTCCTCCATAATACAATATGCCGTCCTACGATCCATCACGAACTACGGCGAGTCTTCAAATTGAGGTGGGTAATAAAAGACTCGATCCTGGGCCCTATCAATAGCAGAATTAAAGGCGTGATCCATCTTATTCATCTTGGCCTTCTTCACTTGGACCTTAGCTTCAGCACGGTCTGCACGATGAGTCGCCTTCATCCAAGCGTCCTCTGCTCTTGCACGCTTAGCTAATTCCTCTTTGAAGTCATCTTTGAATTTCTCCATGTGTTGACCTTTTGTTTGCACCAAGTCCCACTCCGTATTTCCAAGGCATGAGTCGAGTTCCTGAATCTCCGCATCCTTCTGCTCCATCGTAGCATGATGCATCTCAACCAACTCCTTCAGCTCCTCAACCTTGTCCTGTAATTCTATGTTTTGATCATATAGTGCATCATACATCTCAGCCGATATGGAGTTTGGTGGAAACTCGATAGGATCCTCTTCCTCCTCATTCTCTAAACTATCCTCCTCGGGATCGGTCACAGGCTCATCCTCCTGGATCAACTGTTCTCGCACTACATGAATATCTCGGGGTTCGTCATCTCTAGGTAATTGAGGTATCACCTCCCTAGTTGGACTGGATCCTCCTTTGTTAGACATCCTGTCAACAAAATATTTCAAGGTTTACTTAACATTTTCGATACTCGTGAGCACATAAGTTATTAACACATAGCACATAATTTCTTTTATTGTTTAGCTTTAATGGATGCCTTAATCCATTCCTTAAAACTCGATAAGAGTTAGACACCTCTATGTTTTCAGTCTTCTTAAAGGTTACTTCCTAAGGTTTACCCACCTAAGGTTCATAACCTAAAGCTTTGATACCAACCTGTGACACCCCAAATTCGGGTACTTCATTTCCATAGAATTTGGTGCTCGCTATCCTGTGACACCTCTATGTTTTCTGTCTTCTAGGGTTCTTGACAGATTTGAAAACTTCATTTTTAAGCACTTTGATATTATGGATTTATGATATATCATAATAGATCACTAAATAACATCCTATAACACATAATTAAACACAAAAATACAACATCTATCTTAGCATACAAGATTAAACTTACTTAGGGTTTATACCTCTCCTTGAACAATCTTCAATCCTTACTTCCTAATCTGATCTTGGGGTGTTATGGACCTAGTTAGGGACTGAATTACTTGTTATTTTTGTGGCCTTAGAGAGAGAAAGTCTTGGCTAAGTGTACGAACATAAATGAGGCATGGTTTTGGTTTTCTCTCTCTTTAATCTCTTTAATTTTGATTCTATGGATGAGAATGTTGTTATGTGGCTTAAGTTGGCTGATGCAAGATGTATGGCAATGGCTCAAGAGATGTGTCAATAAATTTAACCATAATCCTTTTAACTTAAAAATCAAGTAAGTGGTATTTTAGTATTTTCGCATCAAAAGGGTATTTTGGTAATTTCTCAGATGATTTTAAAGGTATATTAGTCATTTGACACTATTCCCTTTAATGTTAACTGTGACACCCCAAATCCGGGTACTTCATTTCCACAAAATTTAGTGCTCACTATCCAAAATAATTACATCTAACTACCCATAATAATGGATAAAAACATCAAATAACTTAAATAATAATCTTTTCCATTAAAGGGTTACATCATCTCATAAACAATCCCAGGAAATCTAACCTTAAATTATTACATATGTTTGCGGAATACATCATAAAAGAAAATAAGTCTTATAACATACTGCATTTAGATAAATTCTAATAATTCTTCAACACTTGGACATCTTGCCCTTTCCTTTGCTAGTAGATGGCTCATCGACTCTTTCAACTTTAGCTGCAATGTTAATTGCAAGAGTGAGCAAACAATTTCTCACTGATATAAAGAGTAGTAATGATAATAACATGAGAGTGAACAACGAATGCTGAACAATAATGAACTTATTCTATGAACCAAAATAGAAAACAAGTTCGAAGTTTATTGTCTGAGGGTCTTAAGGCCACAAACTATGTCCCCGGTGATTAGGTATTACTACCCCAACCTTAACAGTCATTTAGACTATACAGACCCTTCTTATCGTACTTTGGGGGATCAACCCTTTGTACCATTCATTGTGCACAAACATCTAAACGTTACACGTACAAAATCCCCTATGTTAGGGTTGTTTGTCCCAGTTTGAATTTAGAATTTCCGCACTAAAGAAAGTTTAGCTTGGAACTAACTTATCAGTGGTTCTAGAATTTTAGAACACTATTCATAATAGACTAGTTCAATCAATAAGAGTTTGCTTACTACTTAGAGGTTTAATATAATCGATATAGAATTGAACAAGGTTATCAAAGTCAAAGATCGAATAACAACAATGTATAATTGAATAATCATGATATACATGCAACGCACTATATTCAAAAGAGTTAGAACAATCTCCTTTGAATCGATGTGCTATAACAATATATGCTTCGAATAATATTAAGAAACGTGAAATTTGCTCTATAGAAGTTCAAAATAAAGAACTTGCATTCATTGATAAAAGAATGAAGTTAGAAAGCTTGCACAATAAAAGTTTAGGATAAGAAACTTGCCTTGTACGTAAGCTACACAAGTAATAATATTCGCCAATTACCCTACATATATCATTGGAATCACAATAACAATTAGTTGTATTAATATTAGCTTTATGGGTTTAACCCACCATTTAAATCATAACTTTATCCTAATGTATAATCATATTGGTTAACACCTTTAACGAATCTGAAATCTCACAATAAACTAATTAAACCTTATCATTTATCTTTAACTTTTGAAAACATCGTGTTTGGTTCATTACACAACTTTACTAATTCATAATCTATAGTTTCAACATTGTGATTACAACATGTCGTTATACCTTATAACACATTTTAGGTTCCTCTAAAATCATCACATAAGTTAGGTTAATAATTTCCAAGCTATGATGTTAGCAGTTCAATTCTGGGTCTGACTGACCACTAGCGCGGCCGCGCCATGGTTAGCTTAGAGTCCGGCGCGCCCGCGCTCGACACATGTTGCCTAATTTTTTATAGCACTTTAACACGCAAGTATACGCGTTCAATTGTAATATTCAGCAAGTAAGGATATCGTTCCCACGAGGAAATAGACTAATACTTATCAATTACTAATTTCAATGCAATTAATCCTATTTTAAACTACGAAATATTGTTTGTGATTTGAAAATTAAACTTAACTAAACTAATAATTAAAAATAGAATTTCACAAGAATAACTGCAGATTTAACAGGTTAAGATTACAACTTCCCTTAGTATTTCATTTAAACAAATTTACATCCCATTTAAATCAATTAATTAATATGAATCATTATCCAAGAATACTTTATAAAATTCACGCGCTTCTTCCGAAGACACGTGAACAAATCCTCCTAAATCCAATCTTTAAGACGCAAAATTACAAGGAACACCCCAGTTAATCAACTCACTATATTCCTATGTGAATCAAGTTAATTAGGGTTTTACGCACAAATTCTTTCAATGAATACAAAAGACACATAGGTATATTCCTATCCTACATGCTAATCATATTAATCCTATTCAGATTATATGAACAGATGTTATCATATCCAGATCTCAATCTATACTCTATCTTTCAATTTTATATAGATTATCACAGTAATTGTTGGCCAAACAATTAATCAATAAGCAAAAGATATAATAAACAATTCAATAAAAACCAACTTTCATTCAATGGGAAGATTTAGTTTAAACTACATACCAAGTTCTGTTGCAATCTTAATGAAAATTTAGTTCATAATAATAATAAAGAAAACATAATCCAGATTAATAATCCAAACATCCTAGATAATTACAAAAGATAAAACTAGATAAGAGAAGAAGAAACTCTAAATTTTCTCCAATACTCTCTCTTTGATCTTTTGCCCTTGCAATTCTCCTTCGTGTTTTTCTTCGTTGTCCTCTCTACAAATCTCTTGATAAATTGAGTGATACCTCTTTTCTAAAGTCTTCTCCTATTTGTATTGATCTCAGCCCTCTTTTAGATTCCTCTTTGGCTTCAAAAACCCACTCAACAGTAAAAAAATCTTTCTTTAGCCGCACATGAGCGCCTAGGCGCTCCACCCAAGCCATTTCCAAGCGCCTAGGCGCTTGACCAGGACCGCGTAATTATAAAAATGCCACTCAGCTCTAATTTTAATGAATTTTGACATTTTTCTTCTCCCAAATGACCAATTTGTCCCTCCAGCTCTAACCTATAAGAAATAAACACAAAACACATAAAAAGATACCAAAAAATAGTTAAAGATAACAATAATTAAGTTTAATAATATCGGATTCATAGGTATAAAACCTACTCATCAAATACCCCAAAACTTAACTAATTGCTTATCCCCAAACAACAAAACACAATGCAATAATTAAATATGCAATGCAAATTCAAATGCAGCTATCTACATGCCTAAAATTCCAGCAGTCAAATAGAACAAAATCTATTTATCAAGCCTCAGAGAAATCACAACAAACATGCTAGTACTTCATACCAAGATAAATCAATAATTTCCTAGTCAATCATTAAATCTTACCCTCTTATTAATGATATAGTGCGTGTGTGCTCAACAATAAAGCTAAATAATATAATGCTAAATACAACACATAATAGATCTCTTTAAAGGCATCATACAGTGTAAACTCACAAATTTCGCGAACAAGCTAGATCCAACTAAAGTCAAACATCCACCTAATTCAAGATTCCAATCCGGGATACTTATGCTTTACTTATCATTACGGGGGCTTTTTATTTTGCCATTTTCCCGTTTTATTATTTTTTTTATTATTATTTTTTTTAACCTTGACTGTGCAATGTCTCATTCCATTAGGCTAACAGTGCTACCCCTTAGCGAGCTTTCAACCAACAACTCCCAAATCATTCAGGCTTTAGGTCGCTAGGTGTAGAGACAATCCCCTCGGGCGTACTTACTCAAGCAACAAAAGCCCCGAAACAAGACTAGCCATGGTGTTTATTCTTATATTTTTTTTCTTTCTTTTTTTATAGCTTATATATCCCAAATTTTTCCCCCAAACTTAAGTTTTTGTCTAAATTCAATCATCTCTGCCTATTCATGTCTTTCATTCATTCAAACAAGTATTATTCTCAAGAAGTGCATTACGTGTCAATTTAGACCCAATCAGTCAACATAGTTGTTTTTACTGTGTTATCCTTATTATATCAGTTTCAAACAGGTAAAGATTCAAATCATGACAAGAAATCACATCAAAGTCTTAACAGTCAATACTATACTTGTCTACTTAATTCCAATCTCATCATTGGCCAAAACAGACTTAAACTATCCAACAGCTGGAAACATGCAAATACTTTTTTTTTAAGAAATTCGAATGAAAACTACATGAAAAACTACAAAATGAATAAGTTATACTAAATGAAAGCAACTGGAACTGGAAGAATGCACCCCGAAACTTAACATATTCAATGTCCTCATTGTATATAAAAAAATATAAGAAATTAGGCACTGAGGACTTCCCTGAAAGATTGAAGCTTTACTCTTCATCAGCATCATCTACTTCTTCTATATTAGCATCATCCTCAAAAGCTAAGTCAATCGGGAGGGTACACAGACAAGGGTGGAGGTGGTGGGAACTGTTATGGAGTGCCAATCACTTGCAGGCTTAGACCTCTGTGTGAACCTCCCCCAAACTTGGTTTAGAGCAAATCTTGAAGCTTGAACTTTGCTTTGAATTGTTGCAGTTGGAATCCAAGTAGGAGATAAAGAAGTTGACTTTAGCTTGCTTTTTTCTTGATTGTGGTTTGGAGAAGATGAATTAGATTTTGATTGGAAGAGTGCAAGAGTTAGTGTTATTGTGGTGCAAGGGCTTGGAAGGAGTTGCTTTTGAATTAGGAGTGAAAGGAATTGGGTTTGAATTAGAATTTCCTTACTTAGGGCTTTATTTTTTTTCAAGTGCACAGGTAGAGCGCCTAGGCGCTTGAAATTGTGAAGGTTGGAGCGCCTAGGCGCTTCGGAATAGAATCTGATGGTGATGGTGAGCGCCTAGGCGCTTAAAAATAGCTTGGAGTGGGCGCCTAGGCGTTTGGTCGTGTCTGGGCATTCTGCAGTTAAGCGCCTAGGCGCTTGGAATATGCTTGTTTTGGTCGCCTAGGCGCTTGAGCCAGCCTTAGCCAAAATTTTTGCTCTTTTATCCTTCTAACCTGCAAGCCATGAACCCAATTCTTAGTTATCATTTGCAAGGAGATTACAACTGAACATACAACCCTAAACTAAGATAAAATATATAGCTAAATGAAATAAAATACTAAAATAAAATTAATGAACTAAAATTTAAGGAGATAAAATGTAAGTCTAGGTTGCCTCCCAGTGAGCGCTTAGTTTAACGTCCTCAGCCCGACTGCTTCAACTTTCTCTATCTAATTTCCCTTCGAAAATTGAGAAACCCTCCATCCATTAGTAATAACATAACTTCCGAGAGTTTCCCATCAGTAAGGGTTATTGATTCAAATTCACCTAGCTTGTTCTTTTTAGGTAGATTCTCTTTTACAACCTTCAAATAACTAGGCATTTTTCGAGTTGTATCTGTGAACGAATTTTTGTGTTGAAGCTTTTCCAGAACAACTGGTTCTTCATCTCTCTTCCCATTCTCTTCACACCATGGCACCAATTTTAAGCTAGCGTCCATGTCATATATAGCTTTATCGAAAAAATGACTACCAATTGGGCAGAAGATTGCAAATCTAGTCGGATCCTTAAACTTTGTTGGAGAAGATATATGGGGCACTATCAAAATTGATTCATCTATGTCAAAACTCATGGCTAGATCTTTGGCTACCTTCTTTTCCTGCTCCCTACTTGTCTCATCCCTTTCCACGTTCTTTCTTTTGGCACATACGGTTCCAGATTTAGCGTGGGCAATCCATTAGTCTCGGGAACCATGTTGCTTGACACTTCACCTTGAGGGCGATTGATAATGGTGTTAAAAAGTTGTCCCACCTAGTTCTCAAGATTTTGAATCGACATCTCTTGACTATTCGTCTGCTCCTCAATCAAAACCATGAACTTAGAAATAAGTCCCTCCAAATTTAAAATCCTTTCTTCTTCATGATTAGGAGCTTGAACTGGTAATTCAGGAATGTATGATTAGCTTGGAGCAAAGGGTTGGGCTAGATTGTCATTGCTTCATGAAAACTTTAGCGGATTCCCCCAGTCATGATGATAATTATTGGAATATTCATAATTATTAGGGTAATCGTCGAAGTTGCCACTATATTGTACCGACTCGAAACTGATGGCGCATTGATGACTCGGATGGTTTCCACCGTAATACTCACATATTACTGCTACACTTTGAATAAATTGTGCTGATGAAGCGTTAATCTTCCTCGAAAGTGTCCCAAATTGTGCTGACAATTCATCGAGTCCATAATTCTCTGCCTCTCTTGGCCGAGTCATTCTCGAATATGGCCAATGATAGTCATAGTTGTCCATGGTACCTAAAAAAGAATTAGACTAGAGAGAGAAATAAAATAAAATAAAAAAAATATTTAAATTAAGATTAATTTGATTGAAATTAATAATGACAAAATATTAAACTAATTTCCCCAGCAACGGCTCCAAAAACTTGTTACCTAATTTTTTAATAGCACTTTAACACGCAAGTATACGAGTTTAATTGTAATATTCAGCAAGCAAGGATATCGTTTCCACGAGGAAATAAACTAATATTTATCAATTACTAATTTCAATGAAATTAATCCTATTTTAAACTACGAAATATTGTTTGTGATTTGAAAATTAAACTTAACAAAACTAATAATTAAAATTAGAATTTCACAAGAATAACTACAGATTTAACATGTTAAGATCACAACTTCCCTTAGTATTTCATTTAAACCAATTTACTTCCCATTTAAATCAATTAATTAATATGAATCATTATCCAAGAATACTTTATAAAATTCACGCGCTTCTTCCAAATACACGTGAACAAATCCTCCTAAATCCGATCTTTAAGACGCAGAATTACAAGGAACACCCCTGTTAATCAACTCACTATATTCCTATGTGAATCAAGTTAATTAGGATTTTACGTACAAATTCTTTCAATGAATACAAAAGACACATAGGTATATTCCTATCCTACATGCTAATCATATTAATCCTATTCAGATTATATGAACAGATGTTATCATATCCAGATCTCAATCTATACTCTATCTTTTAATTTTATATAGATTATCACAGTAATTGTTGGCCAAACAATTAATCAATAAGCAAAAGATATAATAAACAATTCAATAAAAACCAAATTTCATTCAATGGGAAGATTTAATTTAAACTACATACCAAGTTCCGTTGCAATCTTAATGAAAATTTAGTTCATAATAATAATAAAGAAAACATAATCCAGATTAATAATCCAAACATCCCAGATAATTACAAAAGATAAAACTAGATAAGAGAAGAAAAAACTCTGAATTTTCTCCAATACTCTCTCTTTGATCTTTAGCCCTTGCAATTCTCCTTCGTGTTTTTCTTCGTTGTCCTCTCTGCAAATCTCTTGATAAATTGAGTGATACCTCTTTTCTAAAGTCTTCTCCTATTTGTATTGGTCTCAGCAGTAGAAAAATCTCTATTTAGCCGCACATGAGCGCCTAGGCGCTCAACCCAGGCCATTTCCAAGTACCTAGGTGCTTGACCAGGACCGCGTAATTACAAAAATGCCACTCAGCTCTAATTTTAATGAATTTTGACCTTTTTCTTCTCCCAAATGACCAATTTGTCCCTCCAACTCCAACCTATAAGAAATAAACACAAAACACATAAAAAGATACCAAAAAATAATTAAAGATAGCAATAATTAAGTTTAATAATATCGGATTCATAGGTATAAAACCTACTCATCAACACCAGAAACCGTTTTTGCAGACTCTCGAAATCAGACTCTACTCAAGACCAAAAATCCCAATTCCACAGAGATTCATGAAACTTAGCAACTAAAACTTTGTAATGACATTACTAAACATGCTATTCACCATTCCAACTGCAAAAACATTATATATATTCAGTTTCGAAGAATTAAAACCACAATTTTCTAAATTTCTTCAATCTTGACACTTTTAGCGAATTCGATCGCCACGAATTCGTTTCTTAACCAATTGACATGATTCGAACTATGCCGCTTTCATTTCTTAACATACTAACATAATCCAACATCAATTTACAGATTATCATACATATTAAACATGAAATTTTGTACTTTCTAAAGCCATATCATATAAACATATCACTGTTATTACAATCTCATCATCAAACCCAATTTCACGTATTTAGTTATTCCAATAACACTCCTATATGATGACTAACAGATTCTACCCAACTATATGCACATATATACTCAATCATCTAACGTGACTTAATAGTTTATAAAAAATATTCACTGAGAACTCAAAAACATGGGAATTAGAAGTACAATATACCTTAATCCTTGATTATTGAAGCAATTGATATAGAGTGGCTTCAATTCTTTCCTCTTCCACAGCAAAGCCCTCAACCTCTTAGCTATTCTTTCTGTGTTTTCCCCTTCCTCACTAACTCTCTATTCTTAGTTTACCCTTAGATAAAAATAAAATGCGTAAACATATACCGACTCCCACTAACCCACGCACTTCAGTTATAAAACCCAAACAGGAGTCAGTTCAAATAAGCCAAAGGTCACAAAGCCTTGTTTGGCTACCACCTATTCCCCCAAACTAAATTATTTTAATAATATTATATTATATGATTTCATGTGTCATACTTTGGTTAACTTAAATATCTTATAATAATAATAATTATAATCTTATTATAATTATACTTATAATTAATAAATAACTATATATCTCATTTAATTAATAAATTTTCCTTAAACATTGCTTTACTTATTTCCTTTAATATAAAACAATTCATTTAATTTAATTATTTCATTAAATTAAATCCTTCAAATAAAATTACCATTATTTAATTTATTTAACATTAATCAATTTAGTTACTAAATTAATGTACCACAATTCATCAATTATTTATTTCCCTTAATAAACAAATTATTTAAAATATTTATTTAATCGACAAATATTTAAATTAAATTATAAATTCCTCGATTGTTACATTAACCCTTAGGGTTTGATAATCATAATTAGTGTTTGCTAATTAGGGTTTAGGGTTCCCAAATTAGAATTAGGGTTCCTAACTGATCGTTAGAGTTTTCTAACTACAGATTAGTGTTTCTAATCTACCATTAGTGTAACAACCCGATATTTTTCTATACAAATAAATAAAAAATTTTGCGTATAAATTTTTTTTTATTTATTTTAAGGATGAGGATTTGTACAAGATAATGTGTATGTGTATTTATGTGGTAAATAAAAATATATTTATCACATAAATATTTACAAATGAATTTATTTTAGAATTTTTGATTATTATAAAGTATATTCTTATAATAATTAAAATTATGGTAGAAATGTTTTTATTAATTATTTTCCATGAAAATATAGTCATATATTATTTAAATAATATATGAAGTGATTTTTAGAATAATTATAATAATTATTTTATTATATGAATTTTAGTACAGGTTATTAAGTTAATTATTTTACCTTAATTATTAAGGTTAAATATGGCAGATAAATCAGATATGGAATTCAAACCCTAATTTTGGATTATTGTCAAGGTATGAGAATAATAATATAATATTAATTATATTTTGATTTTTCAGTGCTATGATTATGTACTGTATTTCCGTATTGATAATGGTAGGTCAATTACGCTGTATTATGACCAAACCCTTGTAATAATGTTAAACCCTACTATGAGATCCAAATTAGAGTACAAGATTATTTTATAAGTGTGTTATACAATTAATGATGTGTATTTTATAATGATTTGACTAAATTAGGTAAACCCTAATTATAATCTAAAAAGCCCTAAATAATTTTTGGAAATGAGGAACCCTAATTTGAAAATTCAAATTAGAGTTCGAGATTGATAGGTGATTGTGTTAATGTGTTTAATTAACAAGTATTAGATTTTTAATTATGTAAAACCTAATTAGCAATTTAAAACCCTAAATATCTAGAAGCCTAATTTGATAATTAGAAAAACCTAATTATAAATTGGTAACCCTAATTATCAAAATTGTAAACCCTAATTGCTATTTTAGCAATGTTAATGATAATTATATGATATTAAACCCTAATGTTCCTGTATAGCGTAATTAGAAAATTAATCATAATTAGAAAACCCAAATTTCAAAATTTTAGAAACTAGAAGTTATTTAATTTTTATTTAATTTTATTTATTTTTGTGTAAACTTTAATTGGAAATCCTATTATTATTTTGTGTTAAACCTTAGGGTTAAACCCTAAGGGTCAAACCCTAAGGGTTTGCCAAGTTCCAATTTTTGCCATTAAATGATTTACCAAATGACCATTATACCCCTAGTTGTATTATTTGGCTAACAAATAGGTTTTGACAATAGGTTGAGTGGTTGAACCACTTCAACCACCCCATGTGCTCAAAATAACAACAACAAGTCACCTACATCAGCCAATTCATGCACCTTGTTGTCTATATATAGATTGGAGAGAGAGAAAAAAAATTATTTTGTTCATTTATTTTGTCCAACACCCAAACCTTCTCTCTCAAGCTTCAAACCTCCGAAAATATAAGCTATATTAGTCCCAAATCAAAGCCCCACGTTCACCATAAACAGATCAGCAACACAAAATTAGAAATTTTTCAAAGAAAGGTATAAAACCCTAGCATAATTTCTGTCCATCGATTCTGTGTTAGATGTTAATTTTTATTGTTAAAATATGTTGGTTGTAGTCCATTTTGACGATCTGGGTTGCTAAATGTTGGATCCATAACATTTAGAAGCTCGGATTTGTGTTTTTCAAAAATCTAGAAAAAACTTGGTTCTGTGGTCTGACAACGAATGTTAGAGGCCACAGATCCTTGCTCGATTATGTTTTGTGTTGTTTTTAAGTTGTTAGTAGTAGCCTGGAATGTTGTCATTAATCTCAAAAAAGAATCAAAGTCATATCTGTTGTAGATTAAAAGTTATTTAAGGTCAAAGTGGGTTGACCGACATTGATTGGCTGTTTTTGAAACCCCGAATTTGCCCAGAAAGTCTGACAAGAAATATCAGGCCTTTTATCTCGGTGATCTTTAATGCGTTTTGTGTTTTGAAACTTTGTAGCTGTAGTCAGATATATGAACTTTGATCTGAACTTGAAATCAGTCTTAGATCATATGTAGAGTACAAGTTATGGAAGGTCAAACTATGTTGATCGACCATGACTTGCAAACTTTCTGGGTAGCCCAGAAACCGAGAACTAGAGTCTGACAAGTATTTGTTGGTCATGGATCGGTCCGATTGTAAATGTTTTGGGTTTTTTGTCGAAACCATATTGTAGTATGTTATGTTAACTGTTGATTAAAACTTTTATATAGTCTAAACATCATTTGTGTTGGATTTCATGAACGGTCAAACCGAGCAGGAAGAACACGAAATACATTTTCTGGGTAACCCAGAAAACGTATGATCATGTATTTATGACAAGGTTTGACCGATATGTATAGGTCGTTTGTGTTGATGTTTTGTTGATATTGTGTAATAGATTTGTAGCCTTATATGTTAGCTAAGCACTGGACCTCTTAAATCACTAAAACATCAACAGGATTGCAAGTTGTGGAAGCCCAAAATGGACAGGTCTAACTGTTCTTCATTTCTGGGTAACCCAGAAAATGAAGAACAGGTCTGACAGCCCTTTTCAAGGCTTAGATATCGTTGGTTATATGTGTTATGAACTTGGTTATTGTTGGATATTGTAGTCTTGCATTAGCTTTACATGATCTGACCAATAGCATATCCGGAAACACATGACACAGTTCACAATTCTTGGTCAAACAAGGCATCTCGAGGCTGTGTACGATTTTTTGGGTTTGGCCAAGAACATGAAGAACACCTATAGCGACGGTTCTGTCGCTATAGGTGGTCTTTCGCGACAGATAATATATATTTTCCAGAAATTAATTAAAAAATAGAAAAAATTAGTTTTAAATTATTAAAAATACAAAATAAATTATAAAAAAATTATTTTAAATTCCGAAAATTAGTTTTTAATTATTTTAAATATATTTCATAAATATTTAATATTTTTGGAATATTAAAAGTATTTAATTATAATATTAAATAAATTATTTAAAAATGATTTTAATATTGGAAAAATCATTAAAAATTATATTATGATATAAGAAAATATTTTAAGTTATTTTTAATGACTTTTAATATTTTGTGATAAATTTCATTAATAAATTGATATTAATGGTAATTAATTTATTTACTAAATGAATTAAATAAATTAATTAAAAATAATTTTATTATATTAAAAATCATTTTAAATAAAAATAAAGTGTTTAAAAATATTTTAAGTTATAAAATATAACTTTTAATATTTAAAGGATAATTTTATTAATAATTAAATATTAATGATTATTAAGTTATTACTAATGATATTAAATTTATTTAATAATTATATTAAATAAATAGTTTATAAATGGTTTTATAAATTTAAAAATCATTTAAAAGGGATATAAATGAATTAAAAATATTTTAAGTTATGAATAATGACTTTTAATATTTGGATAAATGAAACATTAATACCTTATTATTAATGGTAATTATTTAGAAATGATTTTAAATGTTTTAAAAATCATTTAAGGGTAATTTTAATACTTTAAAAATATTTTGAGTTATTATAAATAACTTTAATATTTTGGAAATGATTTCATTAATAGTTTAATATTAATTAGATATTAATGATAATAGAATTGATTAGTATTTAAATCATTTTAATGTGATTCCGATGTTTGAAATTTCGTGATAAATTATAATAAATGTTTTAAAATTATATTAAGTCATTTAAAAATAATATGACTGCTACGTACTGATATTAAGTTACAGAATAGAGTCTTAGACTCGATAATTACCCGATAAAGTTGTCGGTACACCGACATATTTTAAAAATTGATCTGGACTTAGATAATGTGATTAGATAAGTGATTATTTGTGATTCAATAGTTGTTAAATCTATGTGCCAATGTGATTAGGGTATGTGCTGACTGCAATAAGCAGTGTTATGTGTTATAGTATGCTGTTCTAATAAAACGAACGATCTTATTAATGATAGGTCGTGAGATAAGCGATAAATCTAAATTACAAACTGTAAGCAGCGCTTCAGGCAATTATCTAACCATTGCATTTTCTTTATGCAATGGACATGAGTAAGAATGTTTCTAAACTATATTATTACTGTACAGATTATTAACCTTATATTATATACGCTCATTGCTTATCAACATGTTAGTATATGTTAACTCAGATATATATATATTTTGTTCGTTAATTTCTAGAAATGGTTTAACAAGTGTCCCCACTTGGATAATCATTGTATTTAATCACATGTTGATATACCTTTGTTAATTACCCATATATATATATATATATATATATATATATATATACATATATGTTGAATTATAGATTATTGTTGAAATAAGATAAAACCTTTGATTTGGAACCCAGACAAGTATGAACATCCCTACACGGGAAAACGTTTATGCACCCAAGGCGGAACAGAGTGAACGATCATATCGTTCTTGTAATGTAGTATTGATCAATGCAGGGCATAACGGGCTGATCACCCCCCGTGCCCGTAAGTTTTGTCGGTTTATAGATGAATTTCTGTTTAACCTTTTCGAAAATAAAAACAATGTTCATGGCATGTCACCATAACCCCAGTTATAGTCATTGTGTAGTTTCAAAAATTTGAAAGAGAGTTGTTATGTTATTATTATCGGTTCAAAATACTTCACAACTATTGACTTGTTGTAGTTGCAAATTGTAAGCAGCGCTTCAGGCAAGTATCTAACCTTTGCATTTTCTTTATGCAATGGACATGAGTAAGAATGTTTCTAAACTATATTATTACTGTACAGATTATTAACCTTATATTATATACGCTCATTGCTTATCAACATGTTAGTATATGGTAACTCAGATATATATATATATATATATATATATATATATATATATATATATATATATTCTGTTTGTTAATTTCTAGAAATGGTTTAACAAGTGTCCCCACTTGGATAATCATTGTATTTAATCACATGTTGATATACCTTTGTCAATTACCCATATATATATATATATATATATATATATATATATATATATATATATATATATATATGTTTAATTATAGATTATTGTTGAAATAAGATAAAACCTTTGATTTGAAACCCAGGCAAGTATGAACATCCCTACACGGGAAAATGTTTATGCACCCAAGGCGAAACAGGGTGAACGATCATATCGTTCTTGTAATGTAGTATTGATCAATGCAGGGCATAACGGGCTGATCACCCCCCGTGCTCGTAAGTTATGTCGGTTTACAGATGAATTTCTGTTTAACCTTTTCGAAAATGAAAATAATGTTCATGGCATGCCACCATAACCCCAGTTATAGTCATTATGTAGTTTCAAAAATTTGAAAGAGAGTTGTTATGTTATTATTATCAGTTCAGAATACTTCACAACTATTGACTTGTTGTAGAAGAATAGTACAAAGAAAACATTTAAATCTTTTCAGCTTATATATATATAATTGCTATTGCTTGCTGGGCACTCAAATGCTCATCCTTGCTTAAATTTAAATATTTTCAGCTAAGTGCGAATGACCAGAGAGCTCTGCTAAGAATAAAGGAAAAGGGAAGGTTGCTGAATGAACGAATTACTATCTTGTGTAATAGTTGATATTAATATTAAGACAGTTATGATATATATTATCTATCATGGGTTGTAATGAATGTTTAAAGGTTACGTACATGGGAGCTAGACTCTGATAATTATGTAAATTAAGTTGATCTTTTATATTAGTATTATTCCGCTCATAGAAATGGTATCGTAAAGAACCGAGTTTAGGTTTCAAGTACCCGAGTTTGGGGTCCTCACAGGTTGGTATCAGAGCTATAGGGCTAGAAACCTTAGGTGGGTTAGACCTTAGGCTATAACCTTTGAACAGAGGGAAACGTTGAAAATACAAATAACTCATATAAAGTTTAAAAAAAAGATGAATTGACTAAATTCATCGTCAAACTAAATAAAAGATAACTTGTATAAAACTCTTATTTGTTTTGTGTATATACTATATGCTAATCAGGATAATTTATGTGTGTAGATGTCAGGTGGCAAAGGATTCGATTACCCTCGAATCGTAAAGAAGGAATCAATATCGAAGCCGATAGCTGATATAGAGGCTCACAATGAAAATAACTCAGAAGACGTGGTTATTGTGGAAAATATAGTACCAGATCCAGAGATGGTGGAGCTGACAGATAGCGATTCAGACACTAAAGTTGAAGCTGATCAAGCATCAACAGAGGTGCAGAATCTGAAGAACAAGGTTTCTTCTTTGGAAAGGCCGTGGGAGATAGAAAAGCTGTTAAATAGTCAGTTGCGTCAAGCGTTAATAGAAACAATGGAAGGACAAGATAAGCTTAAAATCTAAATTGGTCAGATGAGAGCGACAAGCAACACATCGTGTGCAGCTCCGGACAAGAAGGGGAAAAGAAAGATAGAAGACCATGACTTAGGAAAATCCAATAAGAAGAAATGGAAAAGAATATGTTATCTTTGTGGCTATGAAGAACATACCACTCCGTATTGTTCCGACTATAAAAAAGGAGCATGCTTTATCTGTGGGATAGAAGGTCATCAGGCGAAAAGTTGTCCAATGAAAAAGAATAATAAATAAGTAGTATAGGTTCTGTTGTGATGTAGGTGTGTTTAATGTAATATGTACGCTAAGTATGTCTGTGAAAGGTAATGTTTCTAACTTTTGTGTTAAGCCAAGTCTGTAAATCCCGACCTTTGTAGTCACAAAGGGATGAATGATGTTTAAAGCATTATGTGCTATACTATGTAAAATATTCGTTAAATGAATATGAATCTAAGTTTGAGAAATAAAACAAGTTTAGAATATTAAACTTATTTGATAAGGTTTAGAATGTAAGTTAAATTATGATTTTATTTAATTAGATAATGCCGCAAAGACGTCGAACTCGCAACCAAAGGGCAGAAGAGTCTGTCAATAATGTTGAGGGACAACAACAAGCTGATCCAATGCAGCAATTAGCAAACATGTTAGCTCAGGCTATGCAACAGGGAATACCAGTCGCTGAAAACCAGCCGGACAACCGCTTAGCGAACTTTAAAGACTTTAAGGCTGTAGGACCACCGAAATTCAAAGGTATAACTGACCCTGTTGAAGCCCAAACTTGGGTTAAGGAGATTGAGAAGGCGTTCGTAATAGCTAGGGTATCCGAGGGGCAAAAGACCGCTTTTGCCACCTACATGATGAAGGGAGAAGCAAATTTTTGGCGGGAAGCGAATCAGGCTAGGGCAGAAGAAGGTGTTGTCACATGGGATAGATTTAAAACTTTATTTTTCGAAAACTATTTTTCACCAAGTATGCAGGCGAGGATGGAGGTTAAATTTTTAGAGTTGAAGCAGGAGAATATGACGGTGTCTGAATACGCCGCCAAATTCAATGAGTTAGCTAGGTTTGCCCCACATTAAGTCGATACGGAGGCTAGGAAAGCAAGAAAGTTTGAGCTGGGATTGAAACCCTGGCTCTACAACAAAGTGGCGGTGTTGCAAATTCCTACATTTGCAGCACTCATGGAGAAAGCGATCGTAGCTGAGGAGGGAAGTGAGGCCATGAGCGTTTACAATAAGGAGAGGAAGAATAAGGGTAAGACTAAAGGAGCTGGAAAAGTAGGAGTTAATAGTGGGAGCAGGAGTGGAGATAGCGAGAGGAAGGTAAGCAGTTTTGCAAGTGTACAAGTGAAACAAGAAGGTGTTAAGAAACAGATAGTGCCATGTAAGACATGTGGGAAGAATCACCCGGGGGAGTGTTTGAAAGGAAAATTTATTTGCTACAAGTGCGGGCAGGAGGGCCATATCTCTCCCAACTGCCCCAATCCTAGGATGAATAGTGGATGTTTTATATGCAGATCGACAGAGCACAGGGTGAAGGATTGTCTGAAGAGGAGGGTGGAGGTAGGAAGTGTGAACATGGGCACTGGCAGTGGGACTTAAGCAATCACCGGACCGACTTCGTCAAGCAAGCCAACAAAATCTACTGCGAGGGTCTACAACATGACGGTTCAGGATACGGCAGCAGCTGGCACTTGAACTCCAGGTATTATTTGTGACAACCCCAAAATAGGTCCATTCCACCCAACCCATTCTGAGTCGTCAAATACATGGTACAGAAAATAACTACAACTTTATTACAACAATTATCGTGCAAAATATAACAACACATATGCTGTGAGTTTGGATACAAATATATACCAAATGTGACTCATGTTCCAACCGTGAACATCACCTCACAATAACACCTTACATAAAGGTATAGTCAAAAACTGTTTTAGAAATTAGAATCTTTGGGAAGTGCTCAAGGAAACCTTCGTACATGGGAGGCCACGCATCTAGGTTATGATAGATATCATATGGCCACAGAATTATCCTTGGTTGACCCAATAGACCCCAAAGAAAAACGAGAAGATTACTATCATATTCTTCCCAATGGTGAGTCTTCTCTTGACTTATCATTATCTCCACTGTCTCTAATTGAGAATTATACTTCAAACAAACACCAAGATTATATAGGTAGTGCCCATAGATATACTCAGCAAGTGGATGAGCACAACCCTGTCTTATGATGACACGAGGTTATATGTCATTAGACATCTTGTATGATAGTGACAAAACACCCTTCCAACGTTGGGTTCGCCTCACCCTATTTTCTTCACCAAATATAACTACTAAATGATGACCACCGTTCTATTCCCTTGTTACCCCCGCTCGACCCAGCTACACTCTTATTACCTGAAAGGAATTGTGAAGCAAAAGGGTGAGCACAACTAGCTCAGTAAAGAATGTCATGACTAAAGATAATTCAATTATCAATAGCATTCATCAACAATAAATCAGAGATTTAGAACATATGGTAAATGATAAAAATTTCAACCATAGTTGCAGTGGAACGAGCAATCCATTAGAAGCGTCAAATAGACTATAAAGTCTATTATCTTCTCCATGTTAAAAATCCACCAATAATATTTTATCCCTGTAACATCAATCAACAATTCTGGTCCACAATCATATGAATAACTCATAATCATAACTGTAGTTCTAAATTCCTCTTCTCATCCAGGACGATGATAATTTTCATCACCTATCTTTACCTGAAACATCAAAGATCATGGTTACACCAAATCACATTTTCTGTTCATAATCATACTAATAACTTCATCTTTGCACTACGTCCAAAGATATTCATTTGTATCACCAGTTGGTCATGTTTATCTCAACATCTGTTCATCTTTGCACTACTGGCCAAAGATATTCAACAACATGTCATCTTTGCACTACGGGCCAAAGATATTCATCAACAATTCATCTTTGCACTACAGGCCAAAGATATTCATCAATATTTCATCTTTGCACTACAGGCCAAAGATATTAATATCTCAAAGAAATATATAATCATTTCAGAATTTATATAAACAATAATTATAATCATGTTGATCAATTCACCTTTGCACTTAAGCTAAAGATATTCACTTATAAATTCAATGGTCATGATCATACCAGTCACAATTTAACTTTGCACTACAGGCCAAAGAGAACCCTAGTCATGATCATACCAATAATCTACCCATCTTTACACTCTAGTGAAAGAGAATTTCAACATCAGGGTTATAAAAATGTTATATATGATAATAAAATCAATATAATCAATACATAGTTTTAATCTCAAGAGTAATATTCATAACTCAACTATAATTTGGTTAGAAAAAGAAACCAATTTTTATCGTAAATAGTAACTCGTGAATAGTAATTCATGAATAGTAACTCGTGAATAGTAACTCATAAATAGTAAACTCGACACAAAAAGGTAGAAATTCCACAATAAAATCCATATCAGTATTTCGGTATAATGATATTGAAAGAATAATATTTCTTAAGCTTATAAACAATTTATTTAAATTGTTTACACTTTACTAAATAATGCATTTAATCATTCTAAAATACCAAACTCATAAGATTTTATCACCAATAATCAAAACCCTCATCAAAAATCTGCATATACCTCATATAGGATTCTCAAGCCATAAAATCCTATTTTCCAATTTTCTTACTTCACATAACATAATTAATTCATTTACTCATAACTAGTCCATTTTCATGAAAAATACCAAATCCGTTCCAAAAATATTTCTTTTCTGGGATTTAGCATAATATAGTCCCATATTGAACATATATTTTTCTCAGAATTTTTAAAACTCATTTACTATTTTTTATATGGCCAAAACCACCGAATATTTAGACATTTATCAAAAATTGTACTTTTGTCCAAAAATTCTGAAATTTACAGAGTATACTTCTATCATACACATGTACTCCCAATAAAAATTTCATCAATTTTGGAGTTAACCACAAGGAATTATAAGCGGTTACTTTTAAAATAGTCTTTTCCCTTAAGATTCATAACTCTTAATCTATACATCCAAAAATCACCATTTTTGGACACAATCAATAAAACTCATCAAAATATCATTTCAAATTTTTCCATAATTTTTGAAGATCAGAAAAATTACGAAACTAAAAATCATAACAACCCTTAATATCCCTTACTATCCCTTACCTCAAAAGAGCAGTACTTCTGACTGGATATCGGATATGATGCTGAAGGAAACTTGCACTGATGAATAGCAACTCACCAAGTATCTAAAAACTCACAAAATATGCTTCATAATATAGAGAGAGAAAGAGAGAAAGCTTATGTTTCTGGTGTGATTTTCAATTCTAACTTAGCCCTCTATTTATAGGAAAATTTTGGTAGGTTTGACCTGCAACCTGATGGCTTTACCTGCTACTATTCCCACCCACCACATTTGAAATATAATTCAGCACATTTCTTCACCAACCACAAGTGGGGCCCACCAATTCTAGAATTTTCCACCCAAAATGATAAACTCCCAAAATTCAACAATTTCTGAACCAGTCAACTCGTAAAATTCATAATAAATCATACGTTCATTTTTAACGGTTCAAAATTTGTGGGCATATACTCAACTTATATATGTATAACATATCCAAAAATTACCACGATCCAACGGTCGGATTAAAAATTATAACCCCCGCAAAATATCTCAAAAACCCTGATTTTTAATACCTCCATTCCGACAAAAATACGGATAAAAATCTCAACATTAACTCCTTCATTTTTTAACCACAAAAATATATCCCTCATTTATATCCACATAAAATAAATATTTTCTTATCATATGAATCAATAATTAATTATTCACAAATAATATTACAGAATCACATTTATGACAACCAGGCCGTTCCCAGGAAAGAGGGGGCTTTCCAATAAGGATTTCTCCTTACTGGCGCGCAATTAGGTGACCAAACCTCTCCTCAGACAGAACTTTCTAGTCATTACCAATAATGTTATCTAATAATATTATTCAAATAATATGAATTATTGATCTGATAATGGGAAATACTGTGCAGTGATAATTATTTAACAACAATAATATAAAATTTCAACGTAGCAATTATTGAATCAATAAAATAAAATATTGAACAGTAATTACTGTAACAATTATTGAGTAGTGCCTTCTTACGTAAGAATCAATAATTTCAAAAATACTATGCAATACCGTGTGCTACTGTGCAATAACGCGTATTACTGTATTTTAACCACCGGGTATTCCAACAGTGTTAACGGTAACAACTACGCCGTTATTTGTAAAAACTCAAATTTATCATTTTCTTCATCCGACAGTTATTCTGTTATGGGGCCCACAAATGGCTGCACCGTCGTACGAATATTCCCCGACAGAAAGAATATTCTACGACCAAACGAATATTCCCCGACAACAATGATTATTTTATAACCACTTGCTTATTTTGAAAAAAAATCATATTTCACTCATAATTTTAAACTTTTATCAATTTAACCATTTACTGAATAGTAATTATAAGAAAAATTGAATACTTTTATTTCATAAAATTCGGGGTCTTACATTATTCGTATGCCTTTTATTTTCTTATACATGATTTTCTTATATATAGTAAATTATTTAATAAAGAAAGTTTGAGGAGGAATTTGAGTTCTTTTAGAAACAAATTTTTCTGTTTAATCAGAAATACAAGCTTTATATGAACAGTTAAAGATCAGTTCGATCAAAGTTGATCGAGATCTACTTGCGATGATTGTGTATGTTATGTACCCGTGTATGTATAGGTTTTAAAACGGTGATTCCGGCGACGGAATCTTTATAAGGGAGGGTGAATGTAACAACCCGATATTTTTTTATATAAATAAATAAGAAATTTTGCGTATAAATTTTTATTTATTTATTTTAAGGATGAGGATTTGTACAAGATAATGTGTATGTGTATTTATGTGGTAAATAAAAATATATTTATTACATAAATATTTACAAATGAATTTATTTTAGAATTTTTTATTATTATAAAGTATATTCTTATAATAATTAAAATTATGGTAGAAATATTTTTATTAATTATTTTCCATGAAAATATAGTCATATATTATTTATATAATATATGAAGTGATTTTTAGAATAATTATAATAATTATTTTATTATATGAATTTTAGTACATGTTATTAAGTTAATTATTTTACCTTAATTATTAAGGTTAAATATGGCAGATAAATCAGATATGGAATCCAAACCCTAATTTTGAATTATTGTCAAGGTATGAGAATAATAATATAATATTAATTATATTTTCATTTTTCAGTGCTATGATTATGTACTGTATTTCCGTATTGATAATGGTAGGTCATTTACGCTGTATTATGACCAAACCCTAGTAATAACATTAAACCCTAATCTGAGATCCAAATTAGAGTGTAAGATTATTTTATAAGTGTGTTATATAATTAATGATGTGTATTTTATAATGATTTGACTAAATTAGGTAAACCCTAATTATAATCTAAAAAGCCCTAAATAATGTTTGGATATGAGAAACCATAATTTGAAAATTCAAATTAGAGTTCGAGATTGATTGGTGATTGTGTTAATGTGTTTAATTAACAAGTATTAGATTTTTAATTATGGAAAACCTAATTAGCAATTTAAGACCCTAAATATCTAAAAGCCTAATTTGATAATTAGAAAAACCTAATTATAAATTGGTAACCCTAATTATCAAAATTGTAAACCCTAATTGCTATTTTAGCAATGTTAATGATAATTATATGATATTAAACCCTAATATTCCTATATAGCGTAATTAGAAAATTAATCATAATTAGAAAACCCAAATTTCAAAATTTTAGAAACTAGAAGTTGTTTAATTTTTATTTAATTTTATTTATTTTTGTGTAAACTTTAATTGAAAATCCTATTATTATTTTGTGTTAAACCTTAGGGTTAACCCTAAGGGTCAAACCTTAAGGGTTTGCCAAGTTCCAATTTTTGCCATTAAATGATTTACCAAATGACCATTATACCCCTAGTTGTATTATTTGGCTAACAAATAGGTTTTGACAATAGGTTGAGTGGTTGAACCACTTCAACCACCCCATGTGCTCAAAATAACAACAACAAGTCACCTACATCAGCCAATTCATGCACCTTGTTGTCTATATATAGATTGGAGAGAGAGAAAAAAAATTATTTTGTTCATTTATTTTGTCCAACACCCAAACCTTCTCTCTCAAGCTTCAAACCTCCGAAAATATAAGCTATATTAGTCCCAAATCAAAGCCCCACGTTCACCATAAACAGATCAGCAACACAAAATCAGAAATTTTTCAAATAAAGGTATAAAACCCTAACATAATTTTTGTCCATCGATTCTGTGTTAGATGTTAATTTTTATTGTTAAAATATATTGGTTGTAGTCCATTTTGACGATCTGGATTGCTAAATGTTGGATCCATAACATTTAGAAGCTCGGATTTTTGTTTTTTAAAAATCTGGAAAAAACTTGGTTCTGTGGTCTGACAACGAATGTCAGAGGCCACAGATCCTTGCTCCGTTATGTTTTGTGTTGTTTTTAAGTTGTTAGTAGTAGCCTGGAATGTTGTCTTTAATCTCAAAAAAGAATCAAAGTCATATCTGTTGTAGATTAAAAGTTTTTTAAGGTCAAAGTGGGTTGACCGGCATTGACCGGTTGTTTTTGAAACCCAGAATTTGCCCAGAAAGTCTGACAAGAAATGTCAGGCCTTTTATCTCTGTGATCTTTAATACGTTTTGTGTTTTGAAACTTTGTAGTTGTAGTCAGATATATGAACTTTGATCTGTGCTTGAAATCAGTCTTAGATCATATGTAGAGTACAAGTTATGGAAGGTCAAACTACATTGACCGACCATGACTTGCAAACTTTCTGGGTAGCCCAGAAACCGAGAACTAGAGTCTGACAAGTATTTGTTGGTCATGGATCGGTCCGATTGTAAATGTTTTGGGTTTTTTGTTGAAACCATATTGTAGTATGTTATGTTAACTGTTGTTTAAAACTTTTATATGGTCTAAACATCATTTATGTTGGATTTCATGAACGGTCAAACCGAGCAGGAAGAACATGAAATACATTTTCTGGGTAACCCAGAAAACGTATGATCATGTATTTATGACAAGGTTTGACCGATCTGTATAGGTCGTTTGTGTTGATGTTTTGTTGATATTGTGTAATAGATTTGTAGCCTTATGTGACAACCCCAAAACAGGTCCATTCCACCCAACCCATTCTGAGTCGTCAAATACATGGTACAGAAAATAACTACAACTTTATTACAACAATTGTCGTGCAAAATACAACAACACATATGCTGTGAGTTTGGATACAAATATATACCAAATGTGACTCATGTTCCAACCGTGGACATCACCTCACAATAACACCTTACATAAAGGTATAGTCAAAAACTGTTTTAGAAATTAGAATCTTTGGGAAGTGCTCAAGGAAACCTTCGTACATGGTAGGCCACGCGTCTAGGTTATGATAGATATCATATGGCCACAGAATTATCCTTGGTTGACCCAATAGACCCAAAAAAAAACGAGAAGATTACTATCATATTCTTCCCAATGGTGAGTCTTCTCTTGACTTATCATTATCTCCACTGTCTCTAATTGAGAATTATACTTCAAACAAACACCAAGATTATATAGGTAGTGCCCATAGATATACTCAGCAAGTGGATGAGCACAACCCTGTCTTATGATGACACGAGGTTGTATGTCATTAGACATCTTGTATGATAGTGACAAAATACCCTTCCAACGTTGGGTTCGCCTCACCCTATTTTCTTCACCAAATATAACTACTAAATGATGACCACCGTTCTATTCCCTTGTTACCCCCGCTCGACCCAGCTACACTCTTATTACCTGAAAGGAATTGTGAAGCAAAAAGGTGAGCACAACTAGCTCAGTAAAGAATATCATGACTAAAGATAATTCAATTATCAATAGCCTTCATCAACAATAAATCAGAGATTTAGAACATATGGTAAATGATAAAAATTTCAACCATAGTTGCAGCGTAACGAGCAATCCATTAGAAGAGTCAAATAGACTATAAAGTCTATTATCTTTTCCATGTTAAAAATCCACCAACAATATTTTATCCATGTAACATCACTCAAGAGTTCATTTCCACAATCTTATGAATAACTCATAATCATAATTGTGACTATAAATTTTTCTTCGCACCCAGGACAAAGAATATTTTCATCACCTGTCTTTACCTGAAACATCAAAGATCATGGTTATACCAAATCACAGTTCCTGTTTATAATCATACTAACAAATCCATCTTTGCACTACGGGCCAAAGATATTCATCAACAAACCATCTTTGCACTACGGGCCAAAGATATTCAACAACAGTTCATCTTTGCACTACAGGCCAAAGATATTCATCAACAGACCATCTTTGCACTACATGCCAAAGATATTCATCAACAATTCATATTTGCACTACAGGCCAAATATATTCATATCTCAAAGAAATATATAATCATTTCAGAATTTATATAAACAATAATTATAACCATGTTGATCAATTCACCTTTGCACTTAAGCTTAAGATATTCAATTATAAATTTAATGGTCATGATCATACCAGTCACAATTCAACTTTGCACTACAGGCCAAAGAGAACCCTAGTCATGATCATACCAATAATCTACCCATCTTTACACTCCAGTGAAAGAGAATTTCAACATCAGGGTTATAAAAATGTTATATATGATGACAAAAATAATATGATCAACATATAGTTTTAATCTCAAGAGTAATATTCGTAACTCATGAATAGTAACCCCGACACAAAAGATAGAAATTCTACAATAAAATTCATACCAATATTTTGGTATAATGATATTGAAAGAATAACATTACTTAAATTTATAAATAATTTATTTTAATTGTTTACACTTTACTAATTAATACATTTAATCATCATAAAATGCCAACTCTTACAATTTCATCATCAATAACCAAAACCCTCATCAAAAATCTGCATATACCTCATATAGGATTCTCAAGCCATAAAATCCTATTTTCCAATTTTCTTTCTTCACAAAACATATTTAATTCATTTACTCATAACTAAACTATTTTCATGAAAAATACCAAATCAGTTCCAAAAATATTTCTTTTCTGGGATTTAGCATAATATAGTCCCATAGTGAACATATATTTTTCTCAGAATTTTTAAAAGTCATTTACTATTTTTCATATGGCCAAAATAGCCGAATATTTAGACATTTATCAAAAATTGTACTTTTGTCTAAAAATTCTGAAATTTACAGAGTATACTTCTATCATATACATGTACTCCCAATAAAAATTTCATCAATTTTGGAGTTAACCACAAGGAATTATAAGCGGTTACTTTTAAAATAGTCTTTTCTCATAAAATTCATAACTCTCAATCTATACATCCAAAAATCACCATTTTTGGACACAATCAATAAAACTCATCAAAATATCATTTTAAATTTTTCCAAAATTTTTAAAGTTCAGAAAAATTACGAAACTGAAAATCATAACAACCCTTAAAATCCCTTAATATCCCTTACTATCCCTTACCTCAAAAGAGCAGTACTTCTGACTGGATATCGGATATGATGCTGAAGGAAACTTGCACTGATGAATAGCAACTCACCAAGTATCTAAAAACTCACAAAATATGCTTCATAATATAGAGAGAGAAAGAGAGAAAGCTTATGTTTCTGGTGTGATTTTCAATTCTAACTTAGCCCTCTATTTATAGGAAAATTTTGGTAGGTTTGACCTGCAACCTGATGGCTTTACCTGCTACTATTCCCACCCACCACATTTGAAATATAATTCAGCACATTTCTTCACCAACCACAAGTGGGGCCCACCAATTCTAGAATTTTCCACCAAAATGATAAACTCCAAAAATTCAACAATTTCTGAACCAGTCATCTCGTAAAATTCATAACAAATCATACGTTCATTTTTAACGGTTCAAAATTTGTGGGCATATACTCAACTTATATATGTATAACATATCCAAAAATTACCACGATCCAACGGTCGGATTAAAAATTATAACCCCCGCAAAATATCTCAAAAATCCTGATTTTTAATACCTCCATTCCGACAAAAATACGGATAAAAATCTCAACATTAACTCCTTCATTTTTTAACCACAAAAATATATCCCTCATTTATATCCACATAAAATAAATATTTTCTTATCATATGAATCAATAATTAATTATTCACAAATAATATTACAGAATCACATTTATGACAACCAGGCCGTTCCCAGGAAAGAGGGGGCTTTCCAATAAGGATTTCTCCTTACTGGCGCGCAATTAGATGACCAAACCTCTCCTTAGACAGAACTTTCTAGACATTGTCAATAATGCTATCTAATAATATTATTTAAATAATATGAATTATTGATCTGATAATGGAAAATACTGTGCAGCAACAATTATTGAAACAACAATAATATAAAATATCAATGCAGCAATTATTGAATCAATAATAAAATATTGAACAGTAATTACTGTAACAATTATTGAGTAGTGCCTTCTTACGTAAGAATCAATAATTTCAAAAATACTGTGCAATACCGTGTGCTACTGTGCAATAACGCGTATTACTGTATTTTAATCACCGGGTATTCCAACAGTGTTAACGGTAACAACTACGCCGTTATTTGTAAAAACTCAAATTTGTCATTTTCTTCACCCGACAGTTATTCGTTATGGGGCCCACAAATAGCTGTGCCGTCGTACGAATATTCCCCGACAGAAAGAATATTCCACGACCAAACGAATATTCCCCGACAACAATGAATATTTTATAACCACTTGCGTAGTTTGAAAAAATTTCATATATCACCCTTAACTTTAACTTTTATCAATTTAACTATTTACTGAATAGTAACTATAAAAAAAATTGAATACTTTTATTTCATAAAATTCGGGGTCTTACAATCTCCCCTCCTTATGAAATTTTGTCCTCGAAATTTACGTACCTGGTATTTCAAAGAGTTGAGAATACCTTCCTTTCATTTCAGATTCCATCTTCTCTGTCATCATAATTTCTCCATTGCTCATCTCCTGTATTTCAAATATCATTCTAGAATACAGCTTCAAAACAAGGGTTAATTTAACAAATTAACATATCACATAACATCCCGATATTATGACTGACCAACAAATAAGCTTAGGAAGGACACACTAGCGAAGGATTTACTCATCTCTCCCCACCTAGTTGTATTCCCCAATCTCTGCCAGAGATCATATCCCTAAGTTCTGATACCACCTGTGACAACCCCAAAACAGGTCAATTCCACCCAACCCATTCTGAGTCGTCAAATACATGGTACAGAAAACAACTACAACTTTATTACAACAATTATCGTGCAAAATACAACAACACATATGCTGTGAGTTTGGATACAAATATATACCAAATGTGACTCATGTTCCAACCGTGGACATCACCTCACAATAACACCTTACATAAAGGTATAGTCAAAAACTGTTTTAGAAATTAGAATCTTTGGAAAGTGCTCAAGGAAACCTTCGTACATGGGAGGCCACGCGTCTAGGTTATGATAGATATCATATGGCCACAGAATTATCCTTGGTTGACCCAATAGACCCCAAAAAAAAACGAGAAGATTACTATCATATTCTTCCCAATGGTGAGTCTTCTCTTGACTTATCATTATCTCCACTGTCTCTAATTGAGAATTATACTTCAAACAAACACCAAGATTATATAGGTAGTGCCCATAGATATACTCAGCAAGTGGATGAGCACAACCCTGTCTTATGATGACACGAGGTTGTATGTCATTAGACATCTTGTATGATAGTGACAAAACACCCTTCCAACGTTGGGTTCGCCTCACCCTATTTTCTTCACCAAATATAACTACTAAATGATGACCACCGTTCTATTCCCTTGTTACCCCCGCTCGACCCAGCTACACTCTTATTACCTGAAAGGAATTGTGAAGCAAAAGGGTGAGCACAACTAGCTCAGTAAAGAATATCATGACTAAAGATAATTCAATTATCAATAGCCTTCATCAACAATAAATCAGAGATTTAGAACATATGGTAAATGATAAAAATTTCAACCATAGTTGCAGCGGAACGAGCAATCCATTAGAAGAGTCAAATAGACTATAAAGTCTATTATCTTCTCCATGTTAAAAATCCACCAACAATATTTTATCCATGTAACATCACTCAAGAGTTCCTTTTCACAATCATATGAATAACTCATAATCATAATTGTGACTATAAATTTTTCTTCGCACCCAGGACAAAGAATATTTTCATCACCTGTCTTTACCTGAAACATCAAAGATCATGGTTATACCAAATCACAGTTCCTGTTTATAATCATACTAACAAATCCATCTTTGCACTACGGGCCAAAGATATTCATCAACAAACCATCTTTGCACTACGGGCCAAAGATATTCAACAACAATTCATCTTTGCACTACAGGCCAAAGATATTCATCAACAGGCCATCTTTGCACTACATGCCAAAGATATTCATCAACAATTCATATTTGCACTACAGGCCAAATATATTCATATCTCAAAGAAATATATAATCATTTCAGAATTTATATAAACAATAATTATAACCATGTTGATCAATTCACCTTTGCACTTAAGCTTAAGATATTCAATTATAAATTTAATGGTCATGATCATACCAGTCACAATTCAACTTTGCACTACAGGCCAAAGAGAACCCTAGTCATGATCATACCAATAATCTACCCATCTTTACACTCCAGTGAAAGAGAATTTCAACATCAGGGTTATAAAAATGTTATATATGATGATAAAAATAATATGATCAACATATAGTTTTAATCTCAAGAGTAATATTCGTAACTCATGAATAGTAACCCCGACACAAAAGATAGAAATTCTACAATAAAATTCATACCAATATTTTGGTATAATGATATTGAAAGAATAACATTACTTAAATTTATAAACAATTTATTTTAATTGTTTACACTTTACTAATTAATGCATTTAATCATCATAAAATGCCAACTCTTATAATTTCATCATCAATAACCAAAACCCTCATCAAAAATCTGCATATACCTCATATAGGATTCTCAAGCCATAAAATCCTATTTTCCAATTTTCTTTCTTCACAAAACATATTTAATTCATTTACTCATAACTAAACCATTTTCATGAAAAATACCAAATCAGTTCCAAAAATATTTCTTTTCTGGGATTTAGCATAATATAGTCCCATAGTGAACATATATTTTTCTCAGAATTTTTAAAAGTCATTTACTATTTTTCATATGGCCAAAATAGCCGAATATTTAGACATTTATCAAAAATTGTACTTTTGTCTAAAAATTCTGAAATTTACAGAGTATACTTCTATCATATACATGTACTCCCAATAAAAATTTCATCAATTTTGGAGTTAACCACAAGGAATTATAAGCGGTTACTTTTAAAATAGTCTTTTCTCATAAAATTCATAACTCTCAATCTATACATCCAAAAATCACCATTTTTGGACACAATCAATAAAACTCATCAAAATATCATTTTAAATTTTTCCAAAATTTTTGAAGTTCAGAAAAATTACGAAACTGAAAATCATAACAACCCTTAAAATCCCTTAATATCCCTTACTATCCCTTACCTCAAAAGAGCAGTACTTCTGACTGGATATCGGATATGATGCTGAAGGAAACTTGCACTGATGAATAGCAACTCACCAAGTATCTAAAAACTCACAAAATATGCTTCATAATATAGAGAGAGAAAGAGAGAAAGCTTATGTTTCTGGTGTGATTTTCAATTCTAACTTAGCCCTCTATTTATAGGAAAATTTTGGTAGGTTTGACCTGCAACCTGATGGCTTTACCTGCTACTATTCCCACCCACCACATTTGAAATATAATTCAGCACATTTCTTCACCAACCACAAGTGGGGCCCACCAATTCTAGAATTTTCCATCAAAATGATAAACTCCAAAAATTCAACAATTTCTGAACCAGTCATCTCGTAAAATTCATAACAAATCATACGTTCATTTTTAACGGTTCAAAATTTGTGGGCATATACTCAACTTATATATGTATAACATATCCAAAAATTACCACGATCCAACGGTCGGATTAAAAATTATAACCCCCGCAAAATATCTCAAAAATCCTGATTTTTAATACCTCCATTCCGACAAAAATACGGATAAAAATCTCAACATTAACTCCTTCATTTTTTAACCACAAAAATATATCCCTCATTTATATCCACATAAAATAAATATTTTCTTATCATATGAATCAATAATTAATTATTCACAAATAATATTACAGAATCACATTTATGACAACCAGGCCGTTCCTAGGAAAGAGGGGGCTTTCCAATAAGGATTTCTCCTTACTGGCGCGCAATTAGATGACCAAACCTCTCCTTAGACAGAACTTTCTAAACATTGTCAATAATGCTATCTAATAATATTATTTAAATAATATGAATTACTGATCTGATAATGGAAAATACTGTGCAGCAACAATTATTGAAACAACAATAATATAAAATATCAATGCAGCAATTATTGAATCAATAATAAAATATTGAACAGTAATTACTGTAACAATTATTGAGTAGTGTCTTCTTACGTAAGAATCAATAATTTCAAAAATACTGTGCAATACCGTGTGCTACTGTGCAATAACGCGTATTACTGCATTTTAATCACCAGGTATTCCAACAGTGTTAACGGTAACAACTACGCCGTTATTTGTAAAAACTCAAATTTATCGTTTTCTTCACCCGACAGTTATTCGTTATGGGGCCCACAAATAGCTGTGCCGTCGTACGAATATTCCCCGACAGAAAGAATATTCCACGACCAAACGAATATTTCCCGACAACAATGAATATTTTATAACCACTTGCGTAGTTTGAAAAAATTTCATATATCACCCTTAACTTTAACTTTTATCAATTTAACTATTTACTGAATAGTAACTATAAAAAAAATTGAATACTTTTATTTCATAAAATTTGGGGTCTTACACCTTACATGTTAGCTAAGCATTGGACCTCTTAAATCACTAAAACATCAACAGGATTGCAAGTTGTGGAAGCCCAAAATGGACAGGTCTAACTGTTCTTCATTTCTGGGTAACCCAGAAAATGAAGAACAGGTCTGACAGTCCCTTTCAAGGCTTAGATCTCGTTGGTTATATGTGTTATGAACTTGGTTATTGTTGGATATTGTAGTCTTGCATTAGCTTTACATGATCTGACCAATAGCATATCTGGAAACACATGACACAGTTCACAATTCTTGGTCAAACAAGGCATCTCGAGGTTGTGTACGATTTTCTGGATTTGACCAAGAACATGAAGAACACCTATAGCGACGGTTCTGTCGCTATAGGTGGTCTTTCGCGACAGATAATATATTATTTTCCAGAAATTAATTAAAAATAGAAAAAATTAGTTTTAAATTATTAAAAATACAAAATAAATTATAAAAAAATTATTTTAAATTCTGAAAATTAGTTTTTAATTATTTTAAATATATTTCATAAATATTTAATATTTTTGGATTATTAAAAGTATTTAATTTATTTAATTATAATATTAAATAAATTATTTAAAAATGATTTTAATATTGGAAAAATCATTAAAAATTATATTATGATATAAGAAAATATTTTAAGTTATTTTTAATGACTTTTAATATTTTGTGATAAATTTCATTAATAAATTGACATTAATGGTAATTAATTTATTTACTAAATGAATTAAATAAATTAATTAAAAATAATTTTATTATATTAAAAATCATTTTAAATGAAAATAAAGTGTTTAAAAATATTTTAAGTTATAAAATATAACTTTTAATATTTAAAGGATAATTTCATTAATAATTAAATATTAATGATTATTAAGTTATTACTAATGATATTAAATTTATTTAATAATTATATTAAATAAATAGTTTATTAATGGTTTTATTAATTTAAAAATCATTTAAAAGGGATATAAATGAATTAAAAATATTTTAAGTTATGAATAATGACTTTTAATATTTAGATAAATGAAAGATTAATACCTTATTATTAATGGTAATTATTTAGAAATGATTTTAAATGTTTTAAAAATCATTTAAGGGTAATTTTAATACTTTAAAAATATTTTGAGTTATTATAAATAACTTTAATATTTTGGAAATGATTTCATTAATAGTTTAATATTAATTAGATATTAATGATAATAGAATTGATTAGTATTTAAATCATTTTAATGTGATTCCGATGTTTGAAATTTCGTGATAAATTATAATAAATATTTTAAAATTATATTAAGTCATTTAAAAATAATATGACTGATACGTACTGATATTAAGTTACAGAATAGAGTCTTAGACTCAATAATTACCCGATAAAGTTGTCGGTACACCGACATATTTTAGAAATTGATCTGGACTTAGGTAATGTGATTAGATAAGTGATTATTTGTTATTCAATGGTTGTTAAATCTATGTGCCAATGTGATTAGGGTATGTGCTGACTGCAATAAGCAGTGTTATGTGTTATAGTATGTTGTTCTAATAAAACGAACGACCTTATTAATGATAGGTCGTGAGATAAGCGATAAATCTAAATTACAAACTGTAAGCAGCGCTTCAGGCAAGTATCTAACCTTTGCATTTTCTTTATGTAATGGACATGAGTAAGAATGTTTCTAAACTATATTATTACTGTACAGATTATTAACCTTATATTATATACGCTCATTGCTTATCAACATGTTAGTATATGGTAACTTAGATATATATATTTTGTTCGTTAATTTCTAGAAATGGTTTAACAAGTGTCCCCACTCGGATAATCATTGTATTTAATCACATGTTGATATACCTTTGTCAATTACCCATATATATATATATATATATATATATATATATATATATATATATATATATATATATATATATATATATATGCTGAATTATAGATTATTGTTGAAATAAGATAAAACCTTTGATTTGGAACCCAGACAAGTATGAACATCCCTACACGGGAAAACGTTTATGCACCCAAGGCGGAATAGAGTGAATGATCATATCATTCTTGTAATGTAGTATTGATCAATGCAGGGCATAACGGGCTGATCACCCCCCGTGCCCGTAAGTTATGTCGGTTTACAAATGAATTTCTGTTTAACCTTTTCGAAAATGAAAACAATGTTCATGGCATGTTACCATAACCCCAGTTATAGTCATTATGTAGTTTAAAAAATTTGAAAGAGAGTTGTTATGTTATTATTATCGGTTCAGAATACTTCACAACTATTGACTTGTTGTAGTTGCAAACTGTAAGCAGCGCTTCAGGCAAGTATCTAACCTTTGCATTTTCTTTATGCAATGGACATGAGTAAGAATGTTTCTAAACTATATTATTACTGTACAGATTATTAACCTTATATTATATACGCTCATTGCTTATCAACATGTTAGTATATGGTAACTTAGATATATATTTTGTTCGTTAATTTCTAGAAATGGTTTAACAAGTGTCCCCACTTGGATAATCATTGTATTTAATCACATGTTGATATACCTTTGTCAATTACCCGTATATATATATGTTGAATTATAGATTATTGTTGAAACAAGATAAAACCTTTGATTTGGAACCCAGACAAGTATGAACATCCCTACACGGGAAAACGTTTATGTGTCCAAGGCGGAACAGAGTGAACGGTCATATCGTTCTTGTAATGTAGTATTGATCAATGCAGGGCATAACGGGCTGATCACCCCCCGTGCCCGTAAGTTATGTCGGTTTATAGATGAATTTCTATTTAACCTTTTCAAAAATGAAAACAATGTTCATGGCATGTCACCATAACCCCAGTTATAGTCATTATGTAGTTTTAAAAATTTGAAAGAGAGTTGTTATGTTATTATTATCGGTTCAGAATACTTCACAACTATTGACTTGTTGTAGAAGAATAGTACAAAGAAAACAATTAAATCTTTTCAGCTTATATATATATATATATATATATATATATATATATATATATATATATATATATATATAATTGCTATTGCTTGCTGGGCACTCAAATGCTCATCCTTGCTTAAATTTAAATGTTTTCAGCTAAATGCGAACGACCAGAGAGCTCTGCTAAGAACAAAGGAAAAGAGAAGGTTGTTGAATGAACGAATTACTATCTTGTGTAATAGTTGATATTAATATTAAGACAGTTATGATATATATTATCTATCATGGGTTGTAGTGAATGTTTAAAGGTTACGTACTTGGGAGCTAGACTCTGATAATTATGTAAATTAAGTTGATCTTTTATATTAGTATTATTCCGCTCATAGAAATGGTATCGTGAAGAACCGAGTTTGGGGTCCTCACAATTAGGGTTTACTAAGGTTCTACCTTATCTGATCAACCTTTGATCATTAAGCCTATACTGAACAAACACATAATTAAAGATACAATTATAATAACTATATTAACTATCGAATCCCTATCCAAAATTCGGGCTAGGGTTTTCGTTAGCTATTTATATTACTCAGTCGATAAATAATTTGACCATCTTACTAAGCTCATATCACGGATACTCAACATAGTATTGATAATCAATATCGATATTAAAAAAAAATTCATTCGTAAAAATTGTATTATTTAAAATTTTGGGTCCTCACACTATTCTCCTCTTCAAGCACAATCCTCAAATCCTCCCTTGCCAAAGAGTAGAGAAGTCAGACATTCAAGAGTGTTCACACCCTTAGGGGAATCACTGGAAAACATCCTAAAGCTTCTTACAACTCAGAAAAAAATCACTCATATCCCTCCACCAGTCAATCCAAATGGAAAGGGCTTCAATACAAGAAAGAAGTGTGCTTACCATTCTAGAACTTTAGACCACGACACCCAGGATTGTTGGACCCTCAAGCATAAGGTCCAAGACTTAATAGATAGTGGTGAGATCGTGGTGACAAAGCCCGAATAACCACACATTCAAGATAACCCTCTCCTTCAACACAAGGAAGATGATGTTAACATGATCAATAGAGGCAGTGGAGAGAGCTCCAAGTACCTCAAATATGTGGGTGGTTCTTCCCAAACCAGCAAAGATAAATCTGATAAGTGGGATTATTTAGAGTTTCAGTTCATGATAGAACAGGAGTTAAAGTCTATTGATGAACAAGTCAATCAACCGGCAAAACTGGGGATACATCAGTACCAAGTCACACGACAGTTGTTCAGTCAGGAGCATGCAAGTCACCTCTCCTTTATCACAAAGAATCCACCACAGATCTAAGATATTGAAACCTTGGAGGAAAAGCTTGCAAGAAAAGCAAGAGCTCAAGCCCGTCGGGACTTTACAAATAAAAGGGAGTTCACCGAGTTAGGCCAACCGATGGAAGAAATATTGCAGATGCTGATCAATGAGGAAAAAATCATAGCACTGCTACCTCGAGTTAATTCACGTTCATAAAGATTTGATGCTACTGGGGTCTGTCAATACCACTCCAATTCTCCTGGTCACAGCGCTGAAGGATGTTGGGCACTTCGTCATCTTATCCAAAATATGATTGACAGCGGTGATCTGCAAATGGCAGACGATGACACCGTATCACTTGAGAGTGGAAATACATTTCCTCTAGGATTGCAAAGATAAAGAGAGATCATAACAGTCATATCCTCTGAGGGAGACCTGGCTGCAAAACCCTTTATAATTCAACCAATCAAGCTCAAAGGAGTTGAAAACCCTTTGAAGGTGGCTGCACCAAAACCAATAATATTGCAATTCAGGCCACAATATTATATCATCATCCTTAAGAAAGTGCCATGGAACTATGGAGAGGTTGAAGGATCAACATCAAACACAACTGTTGCGGTGTCTAAGGAAAATTCGCCGTATCTTTCTCAACGAGTGATGATGTCAGTCATCAGATCTAAGGGGAAAGTGCCCAAGGAGAAAATTGAAAAATTCCTCCGCAAGATGGGACATAATAAAGCCAATAAGGTAGTCGTAGGTACACTTGTGACAGCCGTAGGTACACCAACGGCCAACCGTGGGTGTACTTGTAGGCTGCTTGCCTTTCATAAGTCATTTTCATGTTGCGCCACACAAAGAATCTGAGAGTTCTTCTTCAGATTTGCTGAGTTCGGGTTGCTTTTTGCAAAATTCGACACCGTACAAGTGTTTCACACTATCCTGGTAACGTATGCATGTCTTCTTTTCCAGTTTTTGTCCGTTGGAAAATGAGGTATCACATGAAATGCTTCTAAACACATAGTAGGGAATATGAATGCTCATATGACTTGATAAAAAATATTCAACATAGTAAATGTTAGTATTTAATCATGCTAAACATAATGATGTGAAAATTTTTGACTTTGAAACTGTCAAATTGGAACCTTCTTTCTGCTATTTCTTATCCTATTTGAGGACAAATGAGCAAAGGTGGTGAAATAAAGTAATCATGGTAATTAGACTACCCTTATGGATTATGACTTTGATATTTTTATGCATATAGGATGTTTATGACGATGGGTAAGTGTGCTACTGAATGGCCACCTAGTCATGCCTATGTGCATGTGGATAGTCCTTTGTACAAATGAGACTCTAGCAAAAATTTTCCGTGAGCCTAAGCATTAAATAGACAAGCATTTTTAACTCTACTGTAGGTGTATGTTAAAGTAATGCATGTATGCATGTAGTCATAAAATGTATTTGAAAAGCTCCAGGTTAGAAATTACCACACCTATTCTGAGGTTATTTGGAGACTTGTGTCTAGATATTATGGATTCAAATCAGTCAAGTAGTTCCCGCAGGACCACTTTAGATTTTTGGAGGAGGGCTTATAATGTGCCTCGACCCCGTTCAGTCAGACAACCTCATCGTTTGGTGGAGGCAGTGATTCGTCCTATCCGGGTAGAGGACGAGGAGGAGGATGTACCGGCTGCGACTCCAACTCCTGCTGCTAATGCTCCCCGTAGAGATTTTCCAGGCATTAATGTGACGAGTCCAGATCTTCTAGGTGATTTGAGTCACCACCCCTCAGTTTACTTGCAGGTAAACGAGGTAAAAGTGGGATTTGATCTTCCTTTTTCCTATTGACGAGGAGCAAGGATTCTGATGTTGACTTAATTTTGTGATGTAGGTTCCCGACTTTATGCAGCCAAGAGGGAACTGGTTCAACATACACTCCTTATATCAGGCTCTTCATTTTGATTATCGAGGGATTGTGTATGGTTGGGGATTCGAGACGTTCTTTTCTATCCTTCCTCGCCGTTGTCCCTGGGGTTATCTCAGGGCGTTGTCTGAGTGCTGGTTTCACCATACTCAGTCTCTCCATTTGCTGGACTGTGAGGTGATAATGACGCCGATGGATTGGCGATTTATCACCGGTATAGATTTTGGAGGGGTACCAGTGCCTTGTACGGTGAATATTACCCCGACTGTCATCAGATCCTTGCTAGGAGTCCCGGCTGAGGCGCTCAAGGGCAGTACAATTCGTACAGGTCTTTTGAGCGTAGATGTTATGAGTGGACTGTTAAGTGAGCCCATACCCGCTGATGTGAGAGTCAGGGATCGCATTCTTCGGTGATTGTTCCTCATTATTATCAGGGATTGTTTTATAGCAGACAACTCTTATATGGTGTCATTCTCTTTGATCAGTGCCATGCGAGAGGTGGACCATATTAGAGAGTATGATTGGGGCTCCTACACCTTTGCCTATTTCCTCAGGAGAATGCGCATGAGTTCATAGGGCTTGATAGAGGCTTAGCTAAGATTTTACCCGTTTCTGCTGGTGAGTATTTCTCTTTTAATTTTCCATGTACAGGTTAAGAGTGTTGACTGACAGCATATGTTTACCTTTATGTTGGGAGTTTTGGGCCTATGAGAGGGTCCCATGTTTACGTCTCATTAGCGTGTTAGGTTTAGATACCTATCCACGGGGATGACGATGGCATCACTCCCTTTTGGCAGAGGTTCCTGTAGCTGAGGGTTTCACCCATTCTCGTTTACTATTGGAGTTATTGACAGCTGATGCCATTACTTGGGTTCCCTATTATGGGGAAGATTTGACAGTTGGCTTCGAGGATTGATACCCGACTGGTGTCGAGTATGTGATATCCACCCGTCAGATTCCTTTCTTCACATATGGAGGATGTGAGCTCTATTTAGGAGAGCGTGCTATTAGGAGCACCACATGAGAGATTCGTGTGTTGATCTTGCCTCCTACCAGAAGTTATTGGCATGTGTCGCAGTCGCCTGTCAGTGATATCCCGTTGATGGGCGTCGACAACTTTACTTTATCAGAGGGTCCGTTCACTCAGGAGGCATTCTACCGCTGTGGTCCCCTCGTACCATCGGACCCCAGATCCGCGCCACTCTGTTCATGGGGGATATGGTTTATGGATCCGTGATGATGACAGATTGGATGGCATGCATTTGAGATCCTACTCATTTGACGCAGATTGACAACTTGACCCGGCAGTTAGACCAGACACATTTTTTCATCTGGCATTTGGGCATAGATCCTTTAGAGGCAGACACTTTTGATCCTTCCAGCTCGGGGCTGGCCCTTCAGATGACTCATATGGCTTTCCCAGTGCAGATCCTCCCTTGTACAAGTCTGACATCCCTCTTGGCGGAGATCTAGTGACTTATGAGGAGTTACATCAGATGGACAGGATTTATGACGTAGACATCAATACCATTAACTTCTTCTGATTTATATTCTATCTATATCTTTTGATAGGCCTCTGTTAGATATTAGGTGGTTGTACCCCATTTTTGTTATACCTTTTGATAGGCCTCTGTTAGTTGTAGGGCGTCTGTGCCCCATTTTCCTGTATTTTTAGCTATACAGAGATTATGTATTTGGACGATGATGTACTTAGGAATGTATATGTACTGCTTTCCATTCCCTACATCATATTACCATATATTATTTGTTATACATGTATTATGTCATGCATATGTATGTCCAGAGATATTCAGCATTGACCCCTGGATGGTCTTATGATACGGCCAACACAGATGTCTTCCTAGATAGTTAGCCGTATTGATCACACCCCACCAGTATTGGTAGTCTCATGTTTGAGATCCTGGTATGATAGTTTATAACCTTTAGACAAGGTGATTGTAGATCAGTTGCTGCCATATTCTATGACCCTCCTGATGTTCCAGGTTCCATTGGGCTTTGTAGAGGGCATGCTAGAGCACTGGGTACCGGATAGGCAGGTTTTCTGGTTTGAGACCCAGGAGTTGACTCCTACCTTGGAGGAGTATAATCGGTTGATGGCTTTGCCATTGGACATGCCTTGCGCTCGGATAGTTGTCGGGGATATGAGTCGACAGTTTATGACCCTCACCGAGTTGAGGCGTAGAGTAGCACAAGATGAGATTTTATCTATGCATGTAGTGTCCCAGCATTTTCTGATAGACAAATTTGGCTCACTGGACAGTTATGCACAGCACTACGGGGATTTCACCACATCGGAGGATTAATGGCGTGTTGCCAGAGTATATACATTCGTGATGTGCGTGGTGGATTATTTGTACATGCCACTATATATGGATCATCTAGTCATTGGTGTTGTTAGGGCAGTGAGAGCTCTCAGGGAGGGTCATACCATCATATCAATGATTATGGCAGAGACATTGAGGTCGGCCATATATTGCCACACCCATTCAGTAGGGGTATTTAAAGGCAGCTCGGTCTTGTTTAACGTTCGAATCCTTAATATTTGTCCTTTTATTTCACTGGATTCGTTTTTTTTAAAATATTTTTTCATTATCCTCAGTCCTAAATGATGATACAAATGAATATCTTTGGCTTGTAGTACAAAGATGAATGATTAACTGATGAATATCTTTGGCCCGTAGTGCAAAGATGAACAGGTGTTTAGATGAACATGACCAACTGTTGATACAAATGAATATCTTTGGCCTGTAGTGCAAAGATGAATATTTAATTCAAGATGTATATTGATTGATGTTACAAGGATAAAATATTGATGATGGACTTTTAAATCTTAGAAGAAAGTAGAGTTCATTCTCTACTTAACTCTTCTAATGGATTGCTGTTTCCGCTGCAGTTGTTGATCTAAAAATTGTTGTCCATTATATTCTATCAGATTTTTCCCTGTTAAGGACTAACGATAATTTGTTCTATATTATCTTAGTCATAATATTCTTTACTGGGCTAGTTGAGCTCACATTTTCCCTTTTTGTTCTATTTTTCTTCTAAGGAGGCGAGAATGCAGCAAGTACTAATCGGGGTATGGAATGATGGTTCTAGAAAGTTGTTTAGTAGTCCTCACTATTTTTGTAAAATAACGTATCAATAATTGTAATGAGGACTTCTTTGAGTGTGGATATTGTCTAGAAGACAATATTTGTATTTAAACTCACAGTTTATGTGTTGTCGTATTTTACACGACAATTGTATTAATAAAGTTGTCGTTGTTTCTGTACCATGTTTTGGCGACTCAGAATGGGTGATGTATACCTGTTTTGGGGGCGTCACAGTTGGTATCAGAGCTTAGGGATATAATCTCTGGCAGAGATCGGAGAATATAATTAGGAGGGGAGAGACGAGTAAATCCTTCGCTAGTGTGTCCTACCTAAGCTTATTTGTTGGTTGGTCAGAATATAGGGATATTATGTGATATGTTAATTTCTTTAATTAACCTTTGTTTTATGGCAGAATTTGAGAATGGCAACTGAGAATGTTAACATTGGAGTAAATGAGACCGTGGAGACACCTTTACTCACCAACGAGGAGAACGTGCAATAGGCCGGCAATGTTCCTCCTGTAAATAATATCACTGAGCAGACGATGAACGATGAGATGTTTAGAAGCTTTTTGCGGTTCATGCAAAACTAGAAGAAGGAGACACCTGTTCAAAATACAGGTAGAAACAATGGCAACACATAGCTGGTCACAACCAAGCAGTTCAAAGAGTTGGGACCAACAGAATTCAGGGAAAAGCCAGATTCGATTAAGGCAGAAACGTGGGTCAAGCAAATTACCAAGATATTCGATGTCTTGGGATGCATAGAGGAACTGAAGGTTCCATTCGCCACCTTTATGTTCCGTAATGAGGTAGATTACTGGTGAAAATCTGTGAAGCGTACCCATCCAGCCGCACTAAGCATGTCTTGGTAGACATTTTAGAAACTGTTCAATTACAAGTACTTTCCTGAAAGTGTTCGTCATTTGAAGGAGGTGGAATTTATTAGACTGGAACAGAACAACATGACAGTGTCCCAGTAAGAGACGAAGTTCGCGGAGTTATCCAGGTTTGCTCCTCATTTGGTGGAGAATAAGGAACGTATGATGTGGATGTTTCTGAGAGGTTTGAAACCCGACATACGTCAGTATCTCATTTCTCATAAATTTTGTCTATATTCAGATGTTGTCAACAGGGCTCAATTATTAGAGTGAGATAATGAGTACGTTCAACTGAGGGACCACAACCAGGGTCATACCAGTGACAGCAGTCATCAAAGCAACGATAACCAGCGGGGAAAGAAAAACACGGACAAAAACGGTAACCACTCTGGTGGTAATCGTGGCCATGAAAATAGAAGAAGCGAGTCGGGGAAAGATTTTAAAAAGAGGAGATTCAACAATGACAATGTGAAGACGTCAGCACCAGTAGCAACTAGTTCTAAGGGAGGAGAACGACCACCGGTCGTATGCTATAAATGTGGAAAAGAGGGATACATCAGTCCAAACTGTTCACAACAGTTCAAGGTATGTTATAATTATAGAAAGGAAGGACATATCGCTCGAGATTGTAATGTAGCAAAACCAAGTCCAGTGGGAATGGTGACTCAAAAGGCTGTCCCAAAAAAGTCAAAGTCAACGGTTCCTGGAAGAGTGTTTGTCGTGACTAGTCAAAATGCGAGAAACCCAAATGAGGTGATCACGGGTAAGCTAATCATAAACTTTTGCGAAGTTTTTACCTTACTAGATACCGGTTCTACCAGTTCTTTTATCTCTCCTGCTTGTGCTCAACGTTTAAACTTGACTCCAGAGAAATTAGACTTTGACTTATCTGTGGAGACTCCATTAGGAGAAACTTTCATTACATCTACTGTTTATAAATCTTGTTTGATCCAAGTTGGCACCATTACATTACCTGTTGATCTTATCTCTTTAAAGATGCTTGCTTTTGACGTGATTTTAGGGATTGATTGATTAACTACTCATCATACCAAAATTGATTGTTTTCGTAAGGTTGTTAGTTTTCATATTTCTAACCACCATGTTATGCGAATTCAAGCAACTAAACCACTAAAATAAATCACTGTCATATCAAGCCATAAATCCATTCGTTTATTGAAAAATGGATGTCAAGCTTTCTTAGCCCATGTTATGGATTTGAATAAAGACACGTCAGTTTTGAATAATATTCATATTGTTAGTAATTTTCCTGACGTATTTCTTGAAGAACTTCCTAGTCTACCCCCAGAACGTGAAGTTGAATTCTTTATTGACCTTGAACCTGGTACAAAGCCCATTTCTAAAACCCCATATCGAATGGCTCCTATTGAACTTCAGGATTTAAAGGTCCAACTACAGGAGTGGTTGGATATCGGTTTCATTCGTCCTAGTACATCTCTTTGGGGTGCTCCTGTTTTATTTGTAAAGAAGAAAAACGGGAGTATGCGACTTTGTATTGACTATCGAGAATTGAACCATGTCACCATCAAGAATAGGTATCCGCTACCTTACATTGATGACCTGTTTGGCCAGTTGCAAGGAGCACAATTCTTTTCAAAGACCGATCTTCGTTCTGGATATCATCAGCTGAAGATTAGAACTGAGGATATTTCGAAGACTACCTTTAGAACTCGGTACGGGCATTATGAATTACTAGTCATGTCTTTTGGATTGACTAATGCTCATGCGGCTTTCATGGATATGATGTACCGAGTATTCAAAGAATATTTGGATCAGTTTGTTGTTGTCTTTATTGATGACATCCTCATATACTCCAGAAGCCTTGAAGATCATGAGCACCATTTGAAGTTGGTACTCCAAAGGCTTCGTGAAAACAAGCTATATGCCAAGTTGAAGAAATGTGAGTTCTGGCTTGAGGAAGTGGCATTTCTTGGGCACGTGGTGTCAAAACATGGAGTATCTGTTGACCCGGTGAAGATTCAGGCAATACAAAGTTGGGATCAACCGAAGTCGGTGACCGAATTACGTAGCTTTCTGGGCTTAGCTTGTTATTATCAGAGATTCGTGAAAGGATTTTCTCGAATCGCTACTCCGTTAACTCAGCTGACTCGGAAGGATACAAAATTTGTATGGAGCAAGGAATATGAGAAGAGTTTTCAAGAGCTTAATAGGAGACTCATTTCGGCACCTGTTCTGACAATACCATCTGGTTCGGATAGATTTGTTATCTACAACGATGCTTCAGGCAAAGGGCTAGGATGTGTTCTCTTGTAACATGGGAAAGTCATAGCCTATGCTTCCCGACAACTCAAAGAATATGAGAGGAATTACCCTACTCATGATCTAGAGTTGGTAGTAGTCATTTTCGCGTTGAAAATCTGGAGGCACTATCTATATGGGGAGAAAGTAGAGATATATTCAGACCATAAAAACCTCAAATATTTCTTCACCCAAAAGGAACTCAACATGCGGCAACGACGTTGGCTCGAGCTGTTGAAAGATTATAACCATACCATTCAATACCATTCTAGAAAAACGAACGTGGTAACTGACGCATTGAGTAGAAGATCATATGCGGGAACGAGTGTGATGTTGTTAACACAAAGGTCCATTTTGTGTGATTTACAAAAGATGAAGATAGAATTCAAGACTCTAGGGACCCATGCCATGATGTCAAGTATACGCATAGAACCAACTTTAATCAATAAAGTTAAAGTTGCTCAAGCCACAGACCCGGAGCTGATGCGTATGAAGAAGAAAGTGTAAGAAGGTGCTATTCCAGAAGCAAGAATCGATGAAGAAGGAATACTTTGAGTCAACTCCAGACTTTGCGTTCCTAATGATTCTAACTTGAAACATATAATCATGATGGAGGCACACAACACACCGTTTACAATTCACCCTGGAAGTACAAAAATGTATCGTGATCTTCGACATATATTTTGGTGGAACAATATGAAGAGAGAGATTGCGAAGTTTATCTCGAGGTGTTTAACTTGTCAACGGGTAAAGGCGAAACATCAAGTGCCTAAGGGTTCATTGCAACCACTTGAGATTCCGAAATGGAAGTGGGAACACATTACCATGGATTTCGTTACGGGTCTTCTCACGGTTTCTTAAGGCATAGATGTTATTTGGGTTATTGTTGATAGATTAACTAAGTCTGCTCATTTCTTATCGATATGGAAGACTTATTCCCTTGAACGTCTTGCTCGTATGTATGTAAATGAGATTATGAGATTGCATGGCATGCCAGTATCTATAGTTTCAGATCGTGACCCAAGATTCACTTCATAATTTTGGGTTAGCTTGTAGAAAGCTATGGACACGAATTTACGATACAGTTTGGCATACCATCCTCAAACGGATGGACAATTAGAGAGGACTATTCAAACTCTTGAAGATTTATTAAAACTTTGTGTCCTAGACTTCAAAGCTAGTTGGGATAAGTATTTACCATTGGTGGAATTTTTCTACAACAACAGTTATCATACAAGTATAGGTGTGGCTCCATTCGAAGCATTATATGGATGAAAGTGTCGCTCTCCAGTATGTTGGGATGAGGTGGGTGAAGCAACATTGTTGGGACTAGAGTTGGTACGTATGACTACAGAAAAGATCTAAATGATTCGACAACGTATACAAACGGCACAGGATCGACAAAAGAGTTATGCGGATCTTCATTGAAAGGACATGGAATTTAGTATTAGGGATCATGTATTGTTGCGAGTTGCTCCATGGAAGGGAGTTACAAGATTTGGGAAGAGAGGAAAGCTTAATCCACGATTTATTGGTCCATTTCAGATTCTTGACCGGGTAGGAAATGTGGCCTATAGACTCGCGTTACCTCCAAGCACGTGATCATAATGTTTTTCACATATATGTGCTTTGTAAATATATGAAAGACCCAAATCGCATTATTGAGTTAGAACCATACGAGATGGCCGAAGACTTAACATACAAGGAAGTACCTGTCAAAATTTTGGACAGGAAGGAGCATGTCCTATGCACAAAGGTCATACCACAAGTCAAAGTTTTGTGGAGGAACCATGCTATTGATGAAATGACCTGGGAGTTGGAAACAGAAATGAAAGCGAGGTATCCTTACCTTTTCGAAACACCAGGTACATACGTTAATTTCGAGGACGAAATTTCATAAGGAGGGGAGGTTGTAAGACCCCAACTTTTATGAATAAAATAGAATTTTCTCTATTTATTATTTTGAAATAGTAAGGGTTGATTTGATTAATGTGGTAAGTTATGGGTAAAATGCGCAAATATCTTAATTAAGCAAGTGGTTATAAAATATTCATTGATGTCAGAGAATATTCGTTTGGTCGTGGAATATTCTTGCTGTCGGAGAATATTCGTACGATGGAGCAGCCTTGTGTGGGCCCCATAACGGAAAGCGATTGGATGGAGAAAACAACAAGTATAAGTTTTTATAAATAACGGTGTAGTTGTTGCCGTTAACACTGTTGAAATACCCGGTGGTTAAAAACATAGTAATACGCGGTGTTGAACAGTAGCACACGGTATTGTACCAATTATTGATTCTTACGTAAGAATGCACTACTCAATAATTGTTACAGTAATTACTGTTCAATATTTTATTTTATTGATTCAATAATTGGTACGTTGATATTTTATATTATTGTTGTTTCAATAATTGTCAATGCACGGTATTTTTTATTATCAGATCAATAATTCATATTATTTGAATAATATTATTAGATAACATTATTGGCAATGTCTAGAAAGTTCTGTCTAAGGAGAGGTTTGGTCACATAATTGCGCGCCAGTAAGGAGAAATCCTTATTGGAAAGCCCCCTCTTTCCTGGGAACGGCCTAGTTGTTAGTATTGTGATTCTGTAATATTATCTGTGAATAATTAATTATTAATTTATATGATAAGAAAAATATTTATTTTATGTGGAGATAGATGGAGAAAATTTTTAATGTGACAATTGTTAAAAATTGATATTTTATCTTTTCTGATAAAATAATTTATTTAAATATATTATTATATTATAATAATATAATAATGGTGATATTTTTACAATGAATATGGGATATATGAATAAATGAGGAGGAAGAGTATTTTTGTTATTACAAATATTTAAAACATATTTTTCATGTTTGTGGACCCCAATTCTTGACTGAAATTTGATTATAGCACGTAAAATCGTCCGTATATGGATTTCGGTCAATTTCTGTTTGGTATTTGGAAAAACTTAAAACTACAAAGTTGTAGAGAATTGAATTTCCTATGGAATGGACACAAGATTCTAATTTTTCTGATAAAAGGGCTATTTATTATGAATTATTGAAGTTCTAGAATAATTGATTTTTCTGGAGTTTTAAATGAGTTTAATGAGAAAAACGATTTTGTGGTTATTGGTGAGGTGTGGCTGATGTTTGGACTAAATAAGTGTGCGTAGGAAGTTTAAGAAAAAATATATTATTATTTTATTAAATTTTCTACTTTGGTGTTCTAAGCATTTTCCTATAAATAGGGTGCTTAGGTTAGAATTGAAAATCACACCAGAAGATGAAGTTTTCTCTCTATATTATCGAGTTTATTCTTGTGAGTATTTTGATATTTTGAGTGTTGCTATACGGTGCAAGTTCCTTCAGCACTATATCTAGTATTCAAGTCAGAAGTACTGTCTTTTTGAGATAAGGGATGTTATTTTTTTTATAAATGATATTATTTCTTTCAATATCATTAAGCCAGAATATTGGTAATATTTTTCTTGTGAAATTCTTGTCTTTTAGTGTCGGGGTTACTATTCACGTATACGACACTATTCACGTATACGATATTATTCACAAATATGACACTATTCACATAAAAATTAAATTTTTATTTTTTGTCCAAGATATCTTGTATGGATACTAGCTTCGATTAAATCCATGTTTTGATCTTCATTCTTGAATTTTACTCTACTATGGTTATTTATGAAGTATTTTTGATCTTGGATTGTTTAACGTACCAATCCTTAATATTTGTCCTTTTGTTTCACTGGATTCGTTTTCTTTAAAATATTTTTTCATCATCCTCAGTCCTAAATGATGATATAAATGAATATCTTTGGCCTGTAGTACAAAGATGAATGATTAACTGATGAATATCTTTGGCCCATAGTGCAAAGATGAACATGTGTTTAGATGAACATGACCAACTGGTGATACAAATGAATATCTTTGCCCTGTAGTGTAAAGATGAATATTTGATTCAAGATGTATATTGATTGATGTTACAGGGATAAAATATTGATGATGAACTTTTAAATCTTAGAAGATAGTAGAATTTATTATCTGCTTAACTCTTCTAATGGATTGCTATTTTCGCTGCAGTTGTTGATCTAAAATTTGTTGTCTATTATATTATATCAGATTTTTTCCTGTTGAGGACTAACGATAATTTGTTCTATATTATCTTAGTCATAATATTCTTTACTGGGCTAGTTGAGCTCACCCTTTTCCTTTTTGTTTTATTTTTCTTTTCAGGAGGCGAGAATGTAGCGAGTAATAGTCGGGGTATGGATTGATGGTTCTAGAAAGTTGTTTAGTAGTCGTCACCATTTTTGTAAAATAATGTATCAATAATTGTAATAAGGACTTATTTGAGTATGGATATTGTCTAGAAGATAATATTTGTATTTAAACTCAAAGTTTATGTGTTGTCGTATTTTACACGACAATTGTATTAATAAAGTTATAGTTGTTTCTGTACCATATTTTGGCGACTCAGAATGGGTGATGTATACCTATTTTGGGGGTATCACATACATGGCTCAGCTCTCCCAACATCTTCATTACTCATGCACCTGGCATGGATTATCTCCATCTGGCTTGTTTTGAGGGGCATGACCATATATCACCCACTGGCTGTGATGTCACAGTTTGACCAGTTTCAGGATGCTCATCCTTTTGAGTGGGCATTAGGTCAGCGTTTGCCTTCTCGATATTTGTTAGTAGAGGATAGATCTAGGGTGTATGCCTGTTGGGATCAGCGTGTGAGTGCTGAGTTTACTGTTAGCCATCCAGGCCATTCTACAGAGTATTTTGCATATATAGAGGTAGAGATTACGTCAGTCGGGGTCGTATCCACCGTGCCGGGGATTGAGTTTATCAGTGGAGAGCCCATGGAGGACATTGATTTTCCTACGGAGGAGGAACCATTTGTCGAGTTGCCATCAGCTTTTATAGATTTTCCCAGTATGACTGCTACTGTGATTCCGCATTCAGCACAGTATTTAGAGCAGAGTCTTCATCTGATGACATTTGAGAGAGATCAGGCTAGGGTCTTGATGTTAATCGCTCTTGCCGGGAGAGATGCCACTCTGTTAGAGAGAGATGATGCTTTAGCTCATAGAGACATCGCTATTGTTGAGCGGGATGAGGCCAAATCATCTAGAGATGCAGTGATTATTGAGCGAGATAGCGCTATATCTGCCCGAGATATCGCTATTACAGATAGTACTGTAGTGAGGTCCTTTACTACTGGCATTATTGCAGAGATGAGCATGTATATTGATGAGCATTGTGTCACCATGCAGTTGGTTATGGATTTGTTGGCTCGTGTAGAGACCCTTGGGGAGGAGATCACAGCATTACCTCCTTCTTTTGAGAGGGATGCCATGTTGGCTTTAATAGCACACATATACTGTAACAACCCTATATTTTCTATATAAATAAATAAGAAATTTTGTGTATAAATTTTTTATTTATTTTAAAGATGAGAATTTGTACAAGATAATGAGTATATGTATTTATGTGGTAAACAAAAATATATTTATTACATGAATATTTACAAATAATTTTATTTTAGAATTATTGATCAAAGTAAAGGTATAAACCCTAGCTTGAATTTTGACCTTTGATGATGTGTTAGATGTTGCTTTTTTGTGTTAAACATGTTAGATATAGTGTCTAAGGATGATCTGGGTTGCTAGATGTTAAATCCATAACATCTAGAGGCCCGGATTTGAAGATTTACAAAATATAGATTTTTTTTTGTGTCTGACAGCCTAATGTCAGGCCCTGTAGATCTTTCCCTGTTAAGTGTTTTTGTTGTTTTAAGCTTTGTTCATGTAGTATGCCAGGAGATCTTTATTCCAGAACTTGAAACAAAGTCAGAACATGAACCGATTGAAAAGTAAATCGTGGTCAAACCACATTGACCGGCCATGACTGGATGTTTCTGGGTCACCCAGAAACAGCCCAGAACCGGCCTGATAAGGTTTTAAATCGGCTAGATCTTGCAGTGTATTTATGTTTTGAGTTTGTTGTTGAATCCATGTTATAGTATGTTAGTTTAGCTATTGATCCATGCTTTTAGTGACTTCAGATATCCAGTATATAGGATTTTGTGGCTGGTCAAAGGAGGGCAGAAGTTCATGACAACATTTTTCAAGGTAACCCAGAAAATTGATGAACATGACGACTGACAGCCTTTGACCGGCATGTATCTTTATGATTGTGTTGTTGTTATGATAATGTTTGGTGATAGATCTGTGGTACTACATGTGTTCTACAACCTAGACCTCTTAAATCGCTAAAACATCACCTAGAGCACAAGTTGGGGAAACCCAAATATGAGTAGTCGAACTGTTCTTCATTTCTGGATAACCCAAAAAATGAAGAACAGCTCTGACAGCCAGTTTGGACGATTAGATCTCCTTTGTTAATTGCTTTGTGATCATGTTGATGGTTGGATCTTGTAGTATGTTACTAGTACTACAAGGTATGGCGAGCAGAAATCCCAGAAACGTTACGAGCTAAGATTTACGTTTGGTCAAACCAAGCTCCTCGAATCTGTCTATGGTGTTCTGGGTTTTAGCCAAGAACATGAAGAACACCTATAGCGATGGTTCTGTCGCTATAGGTGGTCTTTAGCGACATATAATATATTATTTTTCAGAAATTAATAAATAAATAGAAAAAAATAGTTTTTAATTATTAAAAATACCAAATAAATTATTAAAAATTATTTTAAATTCTGAAAATTAGTTTTTAATTATTTTAAATATATTTCATAAATATTTAATATTTTTAGAATATTAAAAGTATTTAATTTATTTAATTATAATAATTAAATAAATTAGTTGAAAATGATTTTAATACTTGAAAAAAAATTATTTAAAATTATATTATGATATAAGAAAATATTTTGAGTTATTTTTAATGACTTTTAATATTTTGTGATAAATTTCATTAATAATATAATATTAATGATAATTAAGTTATTTACTAAATGAATTAAAAAAATTGATTAAAAATGATTTTATTATATTAAAAATCATTTTAAATTATAATAAGGTATTTAAAAATATTCTAAGTTATAAAATATAACTTTTTATATTTAAAGATAAATTTCATTAATTAATTATTGTTAATGATATTAAAGTTATTTAATAGCTATATTAAATAATTTAGTTTAAAAATGATTTTAATATTATAATAATCATTTTAAATGAAAATAAAGTGTTTAAAGATATTTTAAGTTATAAAACATAACTTTTAATATTTAAAGAATAATTTCATTAATAATTATTAGTTTATTATTAATGATATTAAGTTTATATAATAATTATATTAAATAAATAGTTTTAAAATAGTTTTATTAATTTAAAAATCATTTATAAAGGATATAAATGAATTAAAAATATTTTAAGTTATAATTAATGACTTTTAATATTTTGATAAATGAAACATTAATACTTTAAAAATATTCTAAGTTATTATAAATAACTTTAATATTTTAGAAATGATTTCATTAATAGTTTAATATTACTTAAATATTAATGATAATAGAATTGTTTAATATTTAAATCATTTAATAATGATTCCGATGTTTGAAAATTCATGATAAATTATAATAAATATTTTAAAATTATCTTAAGTCATTTAAAAATAATATGACTGATACTTATAAATATTGAGTTACGGGATAGAGTCTTAGACTCGATAAATACCCGATAAGGCTGTCGGTACGCCGACATATTTCAAAAATTGATCTGGACTTAGATAATTTAAGTAGATATGTGTTTATTTGTGATTCAATGGTTGTTATACATATGTGACAATGTGATTAGTTATGTGCTGACTGCAATAAGCAGTGCTATGTGTTATAGTATGTTATTCTAATCGATCAAACAATCTTATTAATGATAGGTCGTGAGATAAACGATAAAACTAAGTTGTGAACTGTAAGCATCACATCAGGCAAGTATCTTATCTTTGCATTTCCTTTATGCAATGGACATGAGTAAGAAGTTTCAGAATTATATTATTATTATGCTATATTATTAACCCTATTGTGATATATTCTATATCCGATCATTGTTTATCAACATGTTAGTATATGATAATTCAGATATATATTATGTTCGTTAATTTCTAAACATGGTTACACAAGTGTCCCCACTTAGATAATCATTATATTTAATCACATGTTGATATATATATATATATATATATATATATATATATATATATATATATATATATATATATATATATATATATATAAAGCCGTCTAAGCTATTTGACCTAGCTAGACACAAATTCAGAAATATCGTTAAATAGGTTAAAACCTTTTTGTATCCAATTAAATTATTTTGGTTCGGATTCCAGTCTAAGTATGAACATCCCGATCACGGGAAAACTTTTATGCGCCCAAGGCGGACAAAGTGAACGATAATATCGTTCTTGTAATGTAGTATTGATCAATACAGGGCACATTGGGCAGATCACTCTCGTGCTTGTAAGTTATGACGGTTTGCGGATGAAGTTCTGCTAAACCTTAGCGAAAACTAAAAATAATGTTCATAGTATGTCGACTACCCTATATATATAGTCAATACGTAGTTTCAAAAATTTGAGATAGAATTGTTATGTTATTATTATCGGTTTAGTTTACTTCACAACTATAAATTCGTTGTAGAAGTGATGTACAAAGGAAACATTTAATTCTTTCAGCTACTTATATTTATTATTGTTATTACTTGCTGGGCACTCAAATGCTCATCCTTGCTTAATTTAAATGTTTTCAGCAAAGTGTGAATAGTTAGAAGGTTCAGACAAGAACAAGGGAAAAGGAAAGCAAACATAATATGTTTAATGGTATATTTTGTAACAGTTAAACTGTATTAAGACAATGATATGTATTATCTATCATGTAAGGAATTATAGTAAAGGTTGTGTACTTGGGATTAGACTCTGATAAATGTAAATTAAGTTTGATTTTTATATTATTGTTATTATTATTAGCATTATTCCGCTCATAGAAATGGTATCGTGAAGCACCGAGTTCGGGTTTTAAGTTCCTGAATTTGGGGGCGTCACATTGTTGTATCAGAGCTTAGGGTTAAAAACCTTAGGTGGGTTAAACCTTAGGCTATAACCTTAGAACAGAGGGAAACGTTAAAAATACAAATAACTCATATAGAGTTTAAAAAGGAAGATGAACTGAATAAGTTCATCGTCAAATCAAATAAAAGATAACTTATATAAAACTATTAATTGTTGTGTGTATATATTGAGTGATAATCAAGATAGTTTGTGTGTGGATGTCTGATAAAAAAGGATTAGGATACCCTCAAATCGTAAAGAAGAAGTCAACCTCCATAACCGAGCCAATATCAAAACCAATAGCTGAAATAGAGGCTCACATTGAAAGCTACCTCCAGGAGGTGGTTGTTTTGAAAAGTATAGTACCGGACCCTGAAACGATAGTATGACTGATAGGTAAAGCATTGTTAAAGAATATGTGGTCAATCGAGTTCTTAAACTCATATGTTTGTGGTGAGTTTTTAAACTCATAATGTATGGTAAGTTGGACGAAATAGGTGTAGTTAGGTGTGAATGGATTATTGAGAATAATGGGAATATATAGAATACTAAGCAATTGATCATTAGGGAAGGTGTAAGAAATAAGTAGTATTAGTATTACTTGAATATGCATGCTCTATGATGTGTAAGGTAATATTCTCAACTTTCGTATAAGTTGTGGCAGTGATTCCCGACTTTTATGCCACAAAGGGATAGTGAATGTTTAAAGCAGTATGTGCTATGCTATAAAGTATTATGAATTAGTTAGATGAACATGATCTATTTAATTAGATAATGCCGCCAAGACGAAAACGAAACCGAAGGACAGAAGAACTTGTCAACAAAGATGGAGGATAACTAGACCCCGTACAGAATTTGACAAATATAGGCACTCAAGCTATGCAGAATGGATTACCAGTCGTAGGAAATCAGCTAGACATTCGATCGGCAAACTTCGAAGACTTCAAGACAAACAGACTGCCATGATTTAGAGGATCAACAGACCTTGTAGAAGTGGTTGTGATAGCTAGGGTAACGGAGGGGCAGAAGACAGCTTTTACCACCTATACAATGAAAGGAGGAGCAAATTTTTGGTGGGAGACAAATCAAGTTAAAGCCGGAGATGGGAGTAGTGGTAGTAGAACTGGAAAAAAGAAAGGAGATAAGGTAGGGAATATGAAAAATAGGCCAGAAGGTGGAAAGAAACAAGTTGTGCATTGTAGGAATTGTGGAAAGAATCACTCGGGAGAGTGTTTAAAAGGAAAGTTAGTGTGCTACAAGTGTGGGCAGGAGGGACATATCTCTCCAAACTGCCCTAATTTAAGAAAGTATAGTGGGTGTTTTATTTGTGGATCAATGGAGCATAAGGCGAAAGACTGTCCAAGGAAGAGAAGGGGGACAAGGAATGTGAATACAGGAAAAAGTAGTGGGACGCTGGCGATAACGGGACCAAATTCAACAAACCATTCAACAAAACCTACTGCAAGAGTCTTCAGCACGACTGTTCAGGATTCGGTAGCAGCCAGGGATGCAACTCCAGGTATTATTCAAACCCATTTTATTTTCTTATAAATATAATAAGTTATTTTATAGGTTATTTTGGGGGAGGAATTTGAGTTCTTTTAGAAATCAAATTTTCGTTTAATCAGAAAGACAATCTTTATGTGAATAGTTAAAGATCATTCGATCAATTTATGATCAATATCTACTTGAAATGATTGTGCATGATATGTACCCTTGTATGTATAGGTTTTAAAACGGTGATTCCGGGGACGGAATATTTATAAAGGAGGGTGAATGTAACAACCCGATATTTTCTATATAAATAAATAAGAAATTTTGTGTATACATTTTTTTTTATTTTAAAGATGAGGATTTGTACAAGATAATGTGTATATCTATTTATGTGGTAAATAAAAATATATTTATTACATGAATATTTATAAATAATTTTATTTTAGAATTATTGATTATTAAAAAGTATATTCTCATAATAATTACTTTTATTGTAGGAATGTTTTATTAATTATTTTCCATGAAAATATAGTTACATATTATTTAAATAATATATGGAATGATTTTATTTGAATAATTATAATAATTATTTTATTATATGAATTTTAGTACAGATTATTAAGTTAATTATTTTACCTTAATTAATAAGGTTAAATATGGAAGAATAATCAGATATGGAATCCAAACCCTAATTTTGGACTTTTATCAAGGATGAATAATAATATAATAATATTATATTTTGATTTTTCAGTGCTGTAGATATGTACTATATACGTGGACCGATAATGGTTGGTCAATTATGGTGTTATATGACAAATCCTAGTTTTACTGTGAAACCCTAATTTAAAACTCGAATACGAGTTCGAAGCTATCTGGTAGCTGTGAATTGTGAGTTTAAGACTATTATATAACGGTGTTATATGATGTACGTTGTGTGTTATATAATGTTATGATAATTAGGAAACTCTAATTGTAAATTTAAAACCCTAGTTGATATTTGAATTTCTAATAATTAGAAACCCTAATTGGAAACCTAAACCAGAGATTTTGATTAGTCAGAAATTGTGTTACTGTGAATAATAACGCGTATGATAGATTTTATTGCTAATTAAGGTAAACCTAATTAGTAAATTAAAATTATAATGATTAGAACCCTAATTATGTTTTGGAAACCCTAATTATTTAAAAACCTTAAATTTTATTTAGTAAGTTCTAATTAAAATTTTATTGAACTTCAAACTTAAATTTTTAAATCCTAAAAATTATTTGGGAAACCTTAAGGTTTAATATCTATTGATTAAAACCTAGATTCAAGCATCATGGACAAAAATACCCTTAAAATACTTTGTAAGTTTACTAAAATAGCCATTTTGAATTTATTTAATGGAATAGCTTGCAAGTCATCACTCTAGATTTATAGCACATGCCTAAAAATCATCCAAACTTATCCACTTTGGCACCTTGCATGTTAGATTCATTGCATCTATGTAGTATAAATAGATTTGGAGAGAGAGAAATTCATTTTGCTAGCTTATTTTGCTCACACACTCAACCTTGATCCTCTATCTCTAAAACCCACAAAAATATCAAGACAAATCAATCAAGAACCGAGCCCCACAAAATCCAACAACAAATCAGTAGCCTAAGATCAAGATTGATCAAAGTAAAGGTATACACCCTAGCTTGAATTCTGACCTTTGATGATGTGTTAGATGTTGCTTTTTTTGTGTTAAACATGTTAGATATAGTGTCTAAGGATGATCTGGGTTGCTAGATGTTAAATCCATAACATCTAGAGGCTCGGATTTGAAGATTTGCAAAATCTGGAATATTTTTTTTGTGTCTGACAGCCTAATGTCAGGCCCTGTAGATCTTTCCCTATTAAGTGTTTTTGTTGTTTTAAGCTTTGTTCATGTAGTATGCCAGGAGATCTTTATTCTAGAACTTGAAACAAAGTCAGAACATGAACCGACTGAAAGTAAATCGTGGTCAAACCACGTTGACCGGCCATGACTGTATGTTTCTGGGTAACCCAGAAATAGCCCAGAACCGGCCTGACAAGGTTTTAAACCGGCTAGATCTTTCAGTGTATTTATGTTTTGAGTTTGTTGTTGAATCCATGTTATAGTATGTTAGTTTAACTATCGATCCATGCTTTTAGTGACTTCAGATATCCAGTATACAGGATTTTGTGGTTGGTCAAAGGAGGGCAGAATTTCATGACAACGGTTTTCTAGGTAACCCAGAAAACTGATGAACATGACGACTGACAGCCTTTGACCGGCATGTATCTTTATGATTGTGTTGTTGTTATGATAATGTTTGGTGATAGAGATTTGTGGTACTACATGTGTTCTACAACCTAGACCTCTTAAATCGCTAAAACATCACCTAGAGCACAAGTTGGGGAAGCCCAAATATGAGCAGTCGAACTGTTCTTCATTTCTGGATAACCCAGAAAATGACGAACAGCTCTGACAGCCACTTTGGACGATTAAATCTCCTTTGTTAGTTGCTTTGTGATCATGTTGATGGTTGGATCTTGTAGTATGTTACTAATACTACAAGGTATGACGAGCAGAAATTCCAGAAACGTTACGAGCTAAGATTTACGTTTGGTCAAACCAAGCCCCTCGAAACTGTCTATGGTGTTCTGGGTTTTGGCCAAGAACATGAAGAACACCTATAGCGACGGTTCTGTCGCTATAGGTGGTCTTTAGCTACAGATAATAAATTATTTTCTGGAAATTAATAAATAAATAGAAAAAAATAGTTTTTAGTTATTAAAAATACCAAATAAATTATTAAAAATTATTTTGAATTCTAAAAATTAGTTTTTAATTATTTTAAATATATTTCATAAATATTTAATATTTTTGGAATATTAAAAGTATTTAATTTATTTAATTATAATAATTAAATAAATTAGTTGAAAATGATTTTAATACTTGAAAAAAAAATCACTTAAAATTATATTACGATATAAGAAAATATTTTGAGTTATTTTTAATGACTTTTAATATTTTGTGATAAATTTTATTTATAAATTAATATTAATGATAACTAAATTATTTACTAAATGAATTAAAAAAAATTGATTAAGAATGAATTTATTATATTAAAAATCATTTTAAATTATAATAAGGTATTTAAAAATATTCTAAGTTATAAAATATAACTTTTTATATTTAAAGATAAATTTTATTAATTAATTATTGTTAATGATATTAAAGTTATTTAATAACTATATTAAATAATTTAGTTTTAAAATAATTTTAATATTATAATAATCATTTTAAATGAAAATAAAGTGTTTAAAGATATTTTAAGTTATAAAACATAACTTTTAATATTTAAAAAATAATTTCATTAATAATTTAATATTAATAATTATTAATTTATTATTAATGATTTTAAGTTTATTTAATAATTATATTAAATAAATAGTTTAAAAATGGTTTTATTAATTTAAAAATAATTTAAAAAGGATATAAGTGAATTAAAAATATTTTAAGTTATAATTAATGACTTATAATATTTTGATAAATGAAACATTAATACTTTAAAAATATTCTAAGTTATTATAAATAACTTTAATATTTTGAAAATAATTTCATTAATAGTTTAATATTAATTAAATATTAATGATAATAGAATTGTTTAATATTTAAATTATTTAATAATGATTTCGATGTTTGAAAATTCAGGATAAATTATAATAAATGTTTTAAAATTATCTTAAGTCATTTAAAAATAATATGACTGATACTTATAAATATTGAGTTACGTGATAGAGTCTTAGACTCGATAAATACCCGATAAGGCTGTCGGTACGCCGACATGTTTCAGAAATTGATCTGAACTTAGATAATTTAAGTAGATATGTGTTTATTTGTGATTCAATGGTTGTTAAACATATGTGACAATGTGATTAGTTATGTGCTGACTGCAATAAGCAGTGCTATGTGTTATAGTATATTATTCTAATCGATCAAACGATCTTATTAATGATAGGTCGTGAGATAAACGATAAAACTAAGTTGTGAACTGTAAGCAGCGCATCAGGCAAGTATCTTATCTTTGCATTTCCTTTATGCAATGGACATGAGTAAGAAGTTTCAGAATTATATTATTATTATGCTATATTATTAACCCTATTGTGATATATTCTATATCCGATCATTGTTTATCAACATGTTAGTATACGATAATTCAGATATATATTATGTTCGTTAATTTCTAAACGTAGTTACACAAGTGTCCCCACTTGGATAATCATTGTATTTAATCACATTTTGATATATATATATATATATATATATATATATATATATATATATAACCGTCTAAGCTATTTGACCTAGCTAGACACAAATTCAGAAATATCGTTGAATAAGTTAAAACCTTTTTGTATCCAATCAAATTGTTTTGGTTCGGATTCCAGTCTAAGTATGAACATCCCGATCACGGGAAAACTTTTATGCTCCCAAGGCGGACAGAGTGAACGATAATATCGTTCTTGTAATGTAGTACTGATCAATACAGGGCACATTGGGCAGATCACCCTCGTGCTTGTAAGTTATGACGGTTTACGGATGAAGTTCTGCTAAACCTTAGCGAAAACTAAAAATAATGTGCATAGTATGTCGACTACCCTATATATATAGTCAATACGTAGATTCAAAAATTTGAGATAGAATTGTTATGTTATTATTATTGGTTCAGTTTACTTCACAACTATAAATTCATTGTAGAAGTGATGCACAAAAGAAACATTTAAGTCTTTCAGCTACTTATATTTATAATTGTTATTACTTGCTGGGCACTCAAATGCTCATCCTTCTTTAATTTAAATATTTTCAGCTAAGTGTGAATAGCTAGAAGGTTCAGACAAGAACAAGGGAAAAGGAAAGCAAACAGAATATGTTTAATGGTATCTTTTGTAACAGTTAAACTGTATTAAGACAATGATATGTATTATCTATCATGTAAGGAATTATAGTAAAGGTTGCGTACTTGGGATTAGACTCTGATAAATGTAAATTAAGTTTGATTTTTATATTATTGTTATTATTATTAGCATTATTCCGCTCATAGAAATAGTATCGTGAAGCACCGAGTTCGGGTTTCAAGTACCTAAATTTGGGGGCGTCACATATACACTGACTTGTAGATGAGCTTGTATTTTTCTGCACAGTCTAGCTTAACCATTTTTGTCATGTACAATACATATTGTATATATCAAATAGTATTATGTATGGCAGGGAAATATATATTGATTCACTTCCTTTTTAGTTGTGCCTTATTACTTTGTTGATATTTGCTTGTTTCTCCAGGACTTGTGATCTGGATGTATTCTGAACTCCTCCTTAATGGACGGACTTTGAGATGTCTCAGGATATTTCAGAATGGATCATTGATCTGTGTGCATTCCCTACCATCTTTGGTGTCTTGGGACTGGTGTATGGAGAAGAGTGTGGCTTTCCTCTTTGAGGTTGACCGCACCACAGATGGTCGCCAATACTTCTGTGTGTGTGGGAGCCCAGGTAATTCCATCTCTTATGGATTGATGTTTCTCTTTGAGGAATCAATCGCAGCTTAGATGGTCGCCAATTCTCCCATTTATGTGGGGAGACCAGGTAGTTTCATCCCTTTGGTCTGAAGCTGATGAAGTGTGATGTATTGAATTATATATGATCCCAGTACCGTTAACAAGTTTTTGTGTTTAGGTAGGGGGTAAGACCGAACCATGAATTGTTGCCTACGTTCTTCTATTAAAGAGGATATCAGATCTACATAGTTCGAACATGGTGTAGAGGATAAACGCTATATGTGGCAAAGGGTGTAGAGATGTGTTTGTTTTTATTTTTTCTATAGTGAGAAAGGTGTAGAGATGTTTTTATTTTTTTTTCTGTGGTGCGACCGGACCATAAAAATGGCTGCCTGTGTACTCCTGTGTATTAGGGATATTAGGTCGACGTAGTTCGCCCCATGTACAAGACAGACTGCAGACGACAAGTTTGATCCCATGTACGGGACAAATCGAAAGTGTGAAAGGTTTAATCCCTGATGGGATAACCTGGGGGTATGAAAGGTTTAATCCCTGGTGGGATAACCGGAGGATGTAAAAGGCTTTGAAAACCTATGTTGAGTGAAGGATCTGGTGATCCAAAACAAGGCTGCTAGTTGGAAGGTGTGTCTGTCCCTGATGGGGCAAACGAATGTGAAGAAAGGTTGTATGTAGTGAGAAAGGTTTAGAAAACCTGAACTGACTGGGGATTTGAGGATCCAAAACTAGGATGATAGTTTACTGGTAACTTCAGACATAGTATCATTTCACGGTGTCTGAGTTGATGAGTTGTGAAAATTTATCGCCATTCATTTCCTGTAATCTGAGAGCTCCTCTTGTCAATACCTCCTTGAAAACAAACGGACCTTCCCAATTTGGTGCAAAATTTTCTTTAGATTGATCTTGGTTGTCAAGAATTTTCTTCAAGACCAAATCATGCTCCTTGAATTACCATAGCTGGACTTTTCTGTTGTAGGATCTGGCGATCCTCTGTTGGTATAAATGACCATGGAAGATAGCAACGGGCTCGCCTTTCATCTATTAGAGACATTTGGTGATACCTATCTTGTAATCACTGGTCATCATCCAGCTAAGCGTCGATCATCACTCTGAGGGATTCTATTTCCACTTCTATGGGGAGCACTGCTTCCATCCCATAGGTTAATGAGTAGGGGGTTGCCCCAGCGAAAGTGCGCATTGATGTTCTGTAGGCTAATAGAGTTAGAGTCAATAAGTCAGGCCATCCTTTGTGATTAGAGTACATCTTTTGCATGATCTTTTTGATATTCTTATTAGTCGCTTCAATAACACCATTCATTTTTGGACGGTAGATGACGGAGTTGAGATGTTTGATGTGGAATTTACTACATAACTCCTCCATCATTTGATTGTTGAGGTTTTTAGCATTGTCTGACACAATCACCTCTGGTTGTCCATATCGACAAATGACATTATTTCTGATGAAAGCAATGATAACTTCTTTAGTAACCCTAGGAAAGGAGGCTGCTTCTACCCACTTGGTGAAGTAGTCGATCATGGTGAAGATAAACCGATGCCCATTACTAGCTTTTGGCTCGATGGGCCCGATCACGTCCATTCCCCACATTGAGAAGGGCCAGGGTGAACTCATATTATGGAGCTCCCTTGGAGGGGCATGGATAGCGTTCCCATGAATTTGGCATTGGTAACATCTCTTGACGTGATTATCACAGTCAGCCTTGAGAGAGAGCCAGTAATACCCTATTCTTAGGATTTTCTTGACAAGTAGGGGGTTGCTCATGTGTGGGCCATATACTCCACCATAGATTTCATCCATGAGCCTCGGAGCTTGGTCCTTGTCTAGACATCTAAGGAGACCTAGTCACGCATCTCTTTTGTAGAGTGTGTCTCCGCTCAGGTAGAATTTTATAGCCATTCGATGAATCCACTTTTTTTCATCTTGACTCTCCTCAGCGGGTGTAGATCCATCTCGCAGATACTCCTTGATATGTTGATACCAAGGGTGTTGGATGGGAGGTAACTCATCTGATACTTCTCCAATGTAGTTCCGATAGGCTGGTGCCTTTATTCGGGAAATTGTGATGTTTGGCATGTTTTCCTTGCCAAGTATGTTGATCAAGGAGGCCAAGGGTGCTAGTGCATCCGCAAAGCCATTCCTATTTTGAGGAATGTGGAGGAAGGATATTTCTTCAAACTCCAAAGCCATCTGTAGAACCTGCCGATTGTAAGGCAGCAAATGTAGCTCTTTGGTGTGATAGATTCCAGTGATTTGTCTGATTACCAATTTGGAATCCCTAATTATAGTTAACCGTCTGATGCCCATTGATTGGGCAAGTTTTAGCCCCATGATACAGCCTTCATACTCAGCTGTGTTGTTGGTGTTGGCAAACTGCAATTTAACGGCGATGGGATGCTGCTCCCCCGTAATGGATACAAGAACTGCTCCGGCCCCAGAACTTTCCATGTTTACGGCTCCATCAAAATACATCTTCCATGATTGATGTGTATCGTCCTTGTAACGATTGAGAAAATCGAATTATTTGTAAAATAATTTTATTTGATTAAATAATGAATAAAATTATAATATATATTATTATATTGAGTAAGGAAGATGAGGTTGTTCTATAACTTAAATATGGCGTAATGTCGTAGTATTCTGGCTACGTGGTAGAATTAAGGTGTTTGAATTTCTAAGATGAAAATAAAAACTTTCCGAGAAATTTTCTAAAAAACACTATTCATCAATTTCTGCTCAGAAATTATTTTTGAACTTTCGAGAAATACGTAACGATAGAATCATAAGGGAGGATGGATTATGTAATAATAATTTAGTTATGACAAATGCAATTTTCACCTACGTACTAAGTTCAAGAATGCTAAGGAAAGTAAAGATTGAATGAATAATAATCGTATAATAAGAAAGTATTATATGAGGCAATGAATACAAGTATGATACAAAGTATTGTACTAGTATATATGAAAGATAGTATAACGTATATGACGAATGATTATACGAACTAGTATACGTAAAGAATACAAAGACTATACGTTATAAGCATTAATCCTATTGCAATGAACTTGTAGGATTTGTGTAGGAATTGTGCAAGCCCAATTGGAATTATGTTAAAGCCCAAAGATTTATAATGCAAGCCCAACGTTAGGCCTAAAGTAATTAAACTTAAGCCCAAACTAAGAACCGGACCCGTGGATCGAACCGATGGGTCACCGGGTTAGCAAAACCTATGGGGAAACCCATGTGGGCCCCCCATGAGTGAGTCATGACTGGCCAACTTGGTGGCCAAGCAAGGGATAAGATTTATTGAGGAGGTGGAATAGTAAGGAGGTGGAGCCTTTTGACCAAATTGCCCTCACCTTGGAATATCTATAAATAGAGAGCTAGGATGTTCATTTGTGCTTTGTTAAAATCCATCAACCTCATAGCAAAGATATTGAGAGAAAAGTGAGAAGAGTTTTGCTATATCAAGAAGAAAAGAAGAACAACCAAGTTAAGAATACAAAGGTAATGAATCCTAAACCATTAATCTTCATCTCTTCATTGTTAGTTTGATAGAGAAGTGATTATTGGTGTAACATGTATGATAAGGAGGAACAAGGATGCGACATCCCAGATTTTTAGAATTTATAAATGAGAATTTTATAAATAAAAGTATTATTTATGAGATATGTTGGGTGTGAATATGTGTATGTCATATATTATAGAATATATGAATTGATGTGAAGAGAATGTTATATATTAATTTTAATATATATAAATATTTAATTGAATTATTTAATTGAGATAATTAAATTTGATGAGTTATGTGATGATTGTTACACGAAATTATAATTAACAAGTAAATATAATTATGTGACAATTTGATGAGATTGATTGATGTTAAGCTATTGATTAATTAAAATAATGAGTATTTGCCAAACATGGTCTTAGGCTTTTCAAGTTCAAGTTAGTGTAACCTATGTATTAACTAGTAATTAGTATATCTAATAATTATTAGGAGTTACATACATTATATATTACTAGTATTGTATATTATATGTATATACTACAAGTTAGTATGTTAGTTTTAGAAAACAAACAAAAGAAAGAAGAAGAGAGTTAGAGAGAGTTGTAGGAGAAGAAGAAGAGGAAGAAAAAGAAGAAGGGAAAGCTTTGAGAAGACAAAACAAGCCCCATCATCATCATCTTCATCTCTCTCTTAAATTCATGCTAATAAGGCTATAATCTAAATTCCTTGTTTTAATTATATTTTTATGTTCTTCATAATGTAGGATAATGGTTATATAGAAGTTGTATTGAGAAATTGAGAGAGATAAAGAGAAATAGAGGAATTGAGATGAGCTAGAAGAAGAAGAAGAAAAAGCCAGAAGAAGGTAACTTCTAAACTCATATTTAATCTTTGATTTTTGGGTAGATTTATGCTCTAGGGTAATAGATCATGCTTAATCTTGTTTGTATTGGTTTAATCTTGGATTATCAAGAATCATACAAGAGGATTCAAGAAAGAAAATGAAATGGAAAGAAAATTTGAAGAACAAAATTCGTAGGTTTTGAGTAATTGTGGACATATCTTGTGAAATTCATATCTCTTTGGGTATAATGAGTTAGAAAGTGAGCCTCATATCAAATCGAAGATATGGAAGTAAGCTATATTCTGAAAGTGGAATCACATGAAAACTCTTTTTAGATTTATTGCAATGTCTGTTTTAGTAAGGCTGGTCTGAAGGGAAAATAATCTATCCAGAAAATTAAAACTGTTACGGTTTTTGACTTTGAAAAATTCATATAAATTCGCGTGTTTTGAATCTGAAGAAACTTAAAACTGAAAAGTTGTAGATATGAAAGTTTACTAGCTAGACTCGCGTGATTGAGCCATTTTATGGACCGGATCATGTCCGAAGTAAATTGTTTAGTAAGGATGTCCAGAAAACGAAATTTTCTACACTAGTTGATGAATTGCAGAATCTGGTTTAGATGGATAAGGGTCTGACTTTATGGCCCAGATGAGGTTATAGTACACTAAGTAAGGGTTAATTCTATATAAGAAGGAACAAAAACGGACATGTAACGAAGGAGATACATTAAAAACGAAAGCAACATTTTGTTAAAGAAATTGTGAAGATGATATTTTATAATTATGTTTGAATTAAGATTTTGGGTGATGGTATATTTTGATGATTAAAAATATGTTTTAACATATGTAATGAATATAGATATGTGTTATCATATTCTATGTATAATTAACCATTTAAGATCAAGAGTTGAGATAAGTTAATGTGTGAACATAACGTGCTCGATAAAATACCTAAAAGTAATAGTGTTTCTAAACTTCGGTATACAAAGTGTCTAACTAATGGCTAATATTGGATATCTAAGTATGAAAAGATGATAATACAAGAATAATAATGGAAAGAAATCAAAAAGGGTAATTTTTGATTTATGAAGGAAAATTAAACATGTAAACAATGTGTTGAATATGCATTTTTGAAACCAAATTGGTAAAAATAAATTGGTGTGATATACACACATTAAACTACAAGTGAGATAGTCTAGCATGTGTGGTGATGAAAATGAAAATAAAATCGAGTTGCATATAAAACACAGTTAGATGTCTATAAAGATATTATAAAGGATAATAAGATAAAGTAAGGTCTTGGAATAAATTTGACCATAAGATTGATTATTGATTTTATTTATTATCAATCTCACATACAGTGTAGGTTGTGCAAGGACGCAAAGTATTAGCGTGTTGGTAAAACGCCGGTAAAGGCAAGTCTTTCAGTTCCTTTTTGCTATGTGAACTTGATGATGATCTGTTTTAAAATTTTAGTGTATGATGTATTATATATGTCAAAAGTATGAAATGTGAAAGTCAATCTATGACTATGATGATTGAACTATGAATGTTGATTGAGTAAGAAACTTAATCTTTATAGTTGTTATGTGAACTACAACATGTATGCTATATTTGTTTATGATTATTCTTGTATGTTGAGCATGTTATTATGTGTTACGTGATGCATGAAAACTGTTAGATTTTGCTAAGCTGTCGAGCTCATTCTTGCAAATAACCATTTTTGCAGATTCAAGAATTGAAGGTAACGCTATGTGCTACTTGATTGTTATGGATCAAAAGTGATATATGAAGATTTAATATCCTAGCTAAGTTGTTATTCTTGTAAACCATGTCTAATGTTTTGGTAAATGTATTAATGTTGTAATTATAATATTGTTTTGCGAATGTAAACTATTGTAGTATTAAAATGATTCTGAGATATTTAGATGTAAAGGTTGAAGGTTTTGGGAACGAGGATAGTTTGTAATAGAAACTTTTAATTATTCCATAAATTTTAATGGTTGTATTATCGTTTAATGATGTAAAATTTAAGGTTGAATGTATTATTAACGACCGAAGTCAAGAATTAAATTATATGAATTTTGGGGTCTTTATAGTTGGTATCAAAGCTGATAGGTTAGAAACCTTAGGTAAGAGTACCTTAGGCTGTAACCTTAGAGAAGAAAGGTGAAGATAAGGAACAAATAAGCTCAACTAGAGTTTGAACAATAAGAACTAATGTAAGAAATGTATAAAGAAGGGATAAAACTTGCGTGAAATGATTCAAAGAAGAATCTCGCAGAGTTATAAGGAATATGAATATGGGGTTACCCAACTCCAATAATAAGGATGTAAGGTGATAATAAATAGACAATGTCTATAAAAAAGAGAATGATAAAGAAGTTAAGAATAGAGAGTTATATCTAAGTGGTGCAATTGTACTCTTTCGTAGTTGATGTATGGTATCTGGGCTAAACGATTCCTTCATAGAGCGGAGGTATATACGAACTAGCAACTCGGAACCTAGTTTGTTGGTTGTTTGTAGGAAACCACTCAGCGTACCATATTGAAATCGGTAGAGACTCGATGTGTACCAAGTATAGAAAGGGGATACGTATGATGAAAGTGTAGAACTTGAATGAAATGTTAAGCAATGTAAATGAAGTTAGAAATTCTTGAAGGAAGAATTGTTATATAAACAAGAAGATTCAAGGAAGAATCTTGAAGAGATATAAAGATAAGAAATGGGAGTTTCCTAACTCCAAAAGCCAAGATAACGAATAATGTCGTAAATGATGAAAAAGAGAAAGAAAGAGGATCGTAAAACAAAACGATCACGAGTTAAGAAAAGAATTTTAAGGGAGATGATTATAGAATAAGATCACGACGTGGTCTGTTTAAGTTATAAAAGAAAGATAGTCTATAATGTTAGAATAATTATAGCTTAATGCTATGAAGATGGAGTACTATGAAACAGTACGAGATAACTCATAAGGAGTTATAGATAATGTGATACGAGGAATTTGTATCGAGCAAAGAGCAAGTTATAAGCAAGATATAGTTAGGTGAGATTTCAATTGAGGACTCATGTGATGGCTGAGTTGTACAAACCTTTGTATGGGCGAGGGTTTTGTGCTTGCACTCAGTTTATCACATTGATAATCATTGGAATGTTTGTGTCGTGCTATTTGCTATATGCCTGTTGAGAAGGTGATTCTTTTCTCATGTGTATAACAGATAGGTAGAGTATAGTTAGAGAATATTATAAGGTTAAGTGCGAGTTCTTAAAACTCATACTTATGGTAGGTTCGTGACTCATAATTATATGGTATGTTTTTGAACCCCTCAGCGAATGGACGCCTATGGTCTGACTAGGATAAGTTCTTAAACTCATATGATTGTGGCAAGTTCATGAACTCATAACGTGTGGTAAGTTTGATAAACTGGGTATAGATAAGTGTAAATGGAGTTTTGAGGATGATAGGAATAGATAGACCTATTAAGCAATGGATCATTATAGAAAGTGGAGTTGATGGTGGAAGCATAGGTACTCTAAATCTACTAGCTATGCTAGACTTTCGAAATTTATTGACTTCGTGCTGATGTTTACACTTCTATTTTCTTGAAAAACATTGGATCAAATGATGAAACCAATGAGTTTTAACAACAATATTGTTATTCGTATGTCTATGCTAATTGTTTCGGCTAGACAAAAATGATTTGCAATATATCAAAATGTATTTTATATCATTAATGCATCATGTAACCTGGTGCAAAGATGATAAAAATAATGGAGTCATCAATGCAGTATTACCTAGTGTTGGATGTGATCTAAGGATCGTCAGCCCACTATGGTATGATGTAGTATGATAAAATCACCAAATGATGGAATCCTCAGCGAACTGTAAATACAGTGCGGTATCATGACGTCATAAAAAGATTTTAGAGATATCTTTAAGATATGAGAATTCATATCTATGTATGTATATGTATATTTCGGTTGATGTCCGAATTGTTGTAGAGGTATATGCTATTTGATTCAGCTAGACGAATATTGAAAGATGTTCATGAAATTTAAGCGTTTATTGAAAAGTTATGTCAAATCAAATTATTTTGGTGCAGATTCAGATGTTGAAAAGCTGAGGTGAACAACCCTATAAGGGGACATGTTTTCGGGGACAATGGTTCCAAGCGTAACGCATATAGTCGTTACAAAACACTACGTTGCGGCCCAACGTAGTGGTACAATAGGCTGACCACCTAGTGTGCGTAAGGAGGGTGTTTTCAGTCTTTGTGATTGATAAACACTCTGGTTTGCAGTGTGAAGGATTAAGTTGAAGCACTAGTAAACCGAGAATAGAGTTCACGGTCTTGTGACCCCTCAGCATGATTTGGAATCTTTTAAATTCCTGAGTTATTCATACTACTTCCTAATTATTGAGCAATTATGGAAGATTCTTGCTATTCTAAAAGGCGAATATGGTAAGGATGATATTCCTTAGAAAGAAGTAAGTCGTAGGATGCGACACTGAATGATGAATATATTGAATAAGTGAGAAAAGAAGTGTTGATATGAGAAGGAGATGAGTTATCAAAGAATAATGTAAAACTTTTAATAGAAAAGTTAATAATTGTAGAAAGATCTTTGTGGAAAGGAAGTGGTTATAGAACCCAATGACTGAATAAAATATTAACGTAAAAATCTATTTTGATAGATTGAATGAATAAAGATTAAGAAATAAAAATTTCAAGGACGAAATTCTTAGAAGAATGGGTGAATGTAATGTCCCGAGAGTTTGATCATATAGTATATGATAATGATCCTTAGAGAAAGATAATGAACGGGTCAAAGAATATGTAATACTCAAATATAATTGAGTCTAACTAAATGTTATGAAATAAAACTTCTAAGAATTTATTATCAAGAATGGTGAGAGTAGAAAATATAAAACATATATTAAGGTAATGTGTTGAAGTTATTCAATGAATAGATTTGAGAAAAACCTGAGTAAGGTAGGGTTTCGGTGATTCCGAGGACGGAATCCTTATAAGGAGGGAAGGATGTGACATCCCAGATTTTTAGAATTTATAAATGAGAATTTTATAAATAAAAGCATTATTTATGAGATATGTTGGGTGTGAGTATGTGTATGTCATATATTGTAGAATATATGAATTGATGTGAAGAGAATGTTATATATTAATTTTAATATATATAAATATTTAATTGAATTATTTAATTGAGATAATTAAATTTGATGAGTTACGTGATGATTGCTACACGAAATTATAATTAACAAGTAAATATAATTATGAGACAATTTGATGAGATTGATTGATGTTAAGCTATTGATTAATTAAAATAATGAGTATTTGCCAAACATGGTCTTAGGCTTTTCAAGTTTAAGTTGGTGTAACCTATGTATTAACTAGTAATTAGTATATCTAATAATTACTAGGATTTACATATATTATATATTACTAGTATTGTATATTATATGTATATACTACAAGTTAGTATGTTAGTTTTAGAAAACAAACAAAAGAAAGAAGAAGAGAGTTAGAGAGAGTTGTAAGAGAAGAAGAAGAGGAAGAAAAAGAAGAAGGGAAAGCTTTGAGAAGACAAAACAAGCCCCATCATAATCATATTCATCTCTCTCTTAAATTCATACTAATAAGGCTATAATCTAAATTCCTTGTTTTAATTATATTTATATATTCTTCATAATGTAGGATAATGGTTATATAGAAGTTGTATTGAGAAATTGAGAGAGATAGAGAGAAATAGAGGAATTGAGATGAGCTAGAAGAAGAAGAAGAAAAAGCTAGAAGAAGGTAACTTCTAAACTCTTATTTAATCTTTGATTTTTGGGTAGATTTATGTTCTAGGATAATAGATCATGCTTAATCTTGTTTGTATTGGTTTAATCTTGGATTATCAAGAATCATACAAGAGGATTCAAGAAAGAAAATGAAATGGAAAGAAAATTTGAAGAACAAAATTCGTAGGTTTTGAGTAATTGTGGACATATCTTGTGAAATTTATATCTCTTTGGGTATAATGAGTTAGAAAGTGAGCCTTATATCAAATCAAAGATATGGAAGTAAGCTATATTCTGAAAGTGGAATCACATTAAAACTCTTTGTAGATTTCTTGCAATGTCTATTTTAGTAAGGCTGGTCTGAAGGGAAAATAATCTGTCCAGAAAATTAAAATTGTTACGGTTTTTGACATTGAAAAATTCATATAAATTCGTGTGTTTTGAATCTGAAGAAACTTATAATTGAAAAGTTATAGATATGGAAGTTTACTAGCTAGACACGCGTGATTGAGCCATTTTATGGACCGGATCATATCCGAAATAAATTGTTTAGTAAGGATGTCTTGAAAATGAATTTTTCTACACTAGTTGATGAATTGCAGAATATGGTTTAGATGGATAAGGGTCTGACTTTACGGCCTAGATGAGGTTGTAGTACACTAAGTAAGGGTTAATTCTATATAAGAAGGAACAAAAACGTACTTGTAACGAAGGAGATACGTTAAAAACGAAAACAACGTTTTGTTAAAGAAATTATGAAGATGAGTTTTATAATTATGTTTGAATTAAGATTTTGGGTGATGGTATATTTTGATGATTAAAATTATGTTTTAACATATGTAATGAATATAGATATGTGTTATCATATTCTATGCATAATTAACCATTTAAGATCAAGAGTTGAGATAAGTTAATGTGTGAACATAACGTGCTCGATAAAATGCCTAAAAGTAATAGTGTTTCTAAACTTTGGTATACAAAGTGTCTAACTAATGGCTAATATTGGATATCTAAGTATGAAAATATGATAATATAAGAATAATAATGGAAAGAAATCGAAAAGGGTAATTTTTGATTTATGAAGGAAAATTAAACATGTAAACAATGTGTTGAATATGCATTTTTGAAACCAAATTGGTAAAAATAAATTGGTGTGATATACACACATTAAACTACAAGTGAGATAGTCTAGCATGTGTGGTGATGAAAATGAAAATAAAATCGAGTTGCATATAAAACACAGTTAGATGTCTATAAAGATATTATAAAGGATAATAAGATAAAGTAAGGTCTTGGAATAAATTTGACCATAAGATTGATTATTGATTTTATTTATTATCAATCTCACATACAGTGTAGGTTGTGCAAGGACGCAAAGTATTAGCGTGTTGGTAAAACGCCGGTAAAGGCAAGTCTTTCAGTTCCTTTTTGCTATGTGAACTTGATGATGATCTGTTTTAAAATTTTAGTGTATGATGTATTATATATGTCAAAAGTATGAAATGTGAAAGTCAATCTATGACTATGATGATTGAACTATGAATGTTGATTGAGTAAGAAACTTAATCTTTATAGTTGTTATGTGAACTACAACATGTATGCTATATTTGTTTATGATTATTCTTGTATGTTGAGCATGTTATTATGTGTTACGTGATGCATGAAAACTGTTAGATTTTGCTGAGCTGTCGAGCTCATTCTTGCAAATAACCATTTTTGCAGATTCAAGAATTGAAGGTAACGCTATGTGCTACTTGATTGTTATGGATCAAAAGTGATATATGAAGATTTAATATCCTAGCTAAGTTGTTATTCTTGTAAACTATGTCTAATGTTTCGGTAAATGTATTAATGTTGTAATTATAATATTATTTTGTGAATGTAAACTATTGTAGTATTAAAATGATTCTGAGATATTTAGATGTAAAGGTTGAAGGTTTTGGGAACGAGGATAGTTTGTAATAGAAAATTTTAATTATTCTGTAAATTTCAATGGTTGTATTATCGTTTAATGATGTAAAATTAAAGGTTGAATGCATTATTAACGACCGAAGTCGAGAATTAAATTGTATGAATTTTGGGGTCGTTACAAAGGATGTCTAGTTAGAGGACTTAAACCTTATTAAACCATGATTGTAAGTGGAATCATAATCATAGGAGTTATGAACTAAGGAAGAACATATGAACAATTGCCATTTTGTTGTTGAAATATGTTTTGGTTAGGTTGATAGATGTATGGAATGAATCCATTTTGAACGCTGTAAAAATCTCAAGTAACAAAGTTATGGCGAAATTTACGAGATTAGACGATAATCGTCAAAATCGTAAAATTCTCAGAATGAAAGTCAAAAGTCACCGTTGAACTCGAAAACATTGGGTTTTGATGGAAAATAGTCTAAGTTTGCATTTTAGAGTTGTGAACTCAAAAATGGTCAAATTCTGACTTAGAACGAAGAAACGAGCTTTGAACATTCACGAACGTTTAACGAACACTCAATAAAGAACTTAATCGATGAATTCCGTGTTAACGAATTCAAAAATGTAAGATTTTCTAATGAAATCGTAGTACATGTGATATGTGAGCTAATGGCTTTTGAACGAGCCAATTCTTACTTAGAATGAATAAGTTATGAGCCCGAAAAATTTACAGAAGAAAAGAACTGTGAAAATTGTCTGAGGCATAGGGCCGGCGCTGCAGCGCGGCCCAAGGGTGTAAAGCCGACACCGTAGCGCCAGGCCAAACCCTGAGTTACTGTGAAGTAGCGCCATAGTGCGGCCAGCAGTGTATAGAGTGGCACCGCAGCGCCGATGCGGGGCCTCAGATATTGTCAAGTCGCGTAGCAGCACGAGACTTACTAAGGAAAGCTAGCGCCGCAACGCCAAAACTAGAGAAAAGATAGAGAAAAATAGTAATGAAGGTAAAGGAAATAGAAGTTCATTGAAGGTAAATTATAACTTTAATTAACTTAAAGCAAACTCATCAAAGGATGCTTATAACCTTAAGTTAATAACTAAAGGTTAAAGAAGATTACTTGAACGTAAATACAAAGTAAGACGATAAACCGTAATGGATATTAATTAATCTAAGGAATGATTAGATTGAGAAGAAGGGTAAGATAAATTAGTGACCATACTTGATTGTTCATGACTTAATGTGGTATGTTATGTGATCATGTTATGTAGAATCCTTAAAGACTCAAAAGAAAAGTGTATTGACTATAGAAGACGCTGAAGGCAAGTATTCTAAACCCTTATCTATGTTCTTCTAGATAAGTTTTGCGATTCATGTATCCTACGCATGAATTGATATGTAATAAAGTCGAAACCAATTCCTTCGGTTAGACTAATGTGTTTATGGATTTCCTTATAATCTACCGAACTATTATCAATGTTGTTATCTTTTGCCAACGATTTTGGTATGGATTTCAAAGAAATATTGAGTATCAATAAAAATATGTTTTGTCGTCAAATGACAGACACATGAGGTTGCCAAAACTTAAACGTACATACGTTTAAAGAAGTAGTGTTGTACAACATAGAGTACTATAGGTTGATCACCTAGACGTGCTCGTAAGATATACCGGACTTACAGACTTGGTCCCGGGTTGTCCTTTTCAAAGAAAGAATGAAATGCTCAAGGTCTTAGACCGAAATTGATGTTTAACTTATGTTGTTCATTGTTAAACGTTTTAATGAAAAGAGAAGTGCTATTTTAATTTATATATAGTACTTCATAACTATTGATTAAGTTATAGAAGATATACTATTCATATGATCCAAACCTATTGCTTAAATGAAATTATCATACTTGCTGAGATAGTTATGCTCACTCTTGCTTGAACCATATAAATGCAGCTAAGACCGAACGGACTGAAGGATCTGGTAAAGATAAAGGAAAGGCTAAGGAAGACAAATAGATAGTCTTTGTAATAGTATAATATGAATGTTGTAATTATTTGATATTATGACAAGAACACATGTAATGGTTACAAAGAACCTGGGAATGGTAATATTGTTTTGGAATATATAGAAGACATATTCACTCTTTTAAAGTATTTCAATTGAATGTATGTGTGAACTGTAGCACCATATAGCACCATCTGTCAGGTTGGAAGATACCCGAATTTGGAGGCGTCACAGGTTGGTATCAAAGCTGTAGGTTATAAAACTTAAGGGGGAAAAGAACCTTAAGCTATAACCTTAAGAAGGGTTAAATAAGTAAAAGATGATGTTAACCCTAAAAATGCATTAAATGTGATATGTGTTTTTATTATTCTAATGATGTGTACTAATCAAACTAATTTATTTTATTGTAGATCTTAGGAGATAACGTAATGTATACGGATATACATGTCGTTAGTGAGGAGTCGGTGAATCAAGTAGAGATCTTACCGAACCCTGTAGCTGAGGTGCCAGAAGTGGTGGTGGTCGAGTCAGAAGACTTGGAGAATTTAGAACTCATGTCCTTGTTTGATGGCATGTCAGAGGTGGAGGTGGAGGTGGTGTCGTTTAATACGGTAGCACCTGCAGAAGAGATAACTCTAGGGGAGTCAATGAAGGCGTTGTTCATGATAATATTGGATAGAAATATCCAGTTGGGGAAGGAGGTAAGAGATCTAAAGGAGGAAGTCTATGATATCTTAGAGGATAAGAAAAGCTTGGAGACAATGTGGGATGAAGAGCACGACGAGAGAGTATTGGCGAAGGACAAGGTCCACGAGCTAAAATATTAGGTCTTTGAGCTCAGGCAGGAGCTAAAGGCCAAGAAGTAGAAGATAAGTAGAATGTCCTATATACATAGGAGTTCTCACGGGGATTTTGAGTGGCAAGTGGCTGAGTATCCAGTAGAGGCAGGGCAGACTCGGCATACTATCAGCCGAGATGTTACAGCCAGTCTTGCCAATACGGACTATGAGAATGCTATAAGACAAATGTAACCTAGTTAGTAGCTAGAGTAGTGTTATATATGTAAGTATGATTTATCTAAGCAGTGAGGTAAAACCCTCTTTTGTATATCAAAGGGTAGTCTTTTGTAAATCCCAATTTTTGGAAAGAAATGGCGGGAAAGTAATGTAATCAGCTAAGGCTGTGTAATGGAAAATGGTGTAGTATTATAATAAAAGGAAGAAATAAACCAATATAAGCCTTTTATGGAGCATGTTATGCAATGAGTTTGACTTTATTGTTTAATAATGAATAATAACTAATTAACAAGAAGAAAGTAATAATGAAGTGTTATTTATCTTAACAGAAAAATGCCGCCAAGAGGAAGACAACAAAATCATGAAGTGAATGTGTGTCAGCCGGAAGGAGGACCGGTTAATCCAATGCAAGAGTTCATTAATTTATTAACGGCTGCTTTTAATAGAAATGGGGCGAATATACCCGTAAATCCTACGGTAGTACGGGCTACTAAGTTTAAGGATTTTAATAGCATAGGTTCGTCAGAGTTCAAAGGAACTACGGACCCCATAGAAGCCTAAACTTGGGTAAAAGAAATAGAGAAGGCATTTGTTATTGGAAATGTCGAAGAGGGGCAAAAGGTTGCTTTTGCTACCTACATAATGAAAGGGGATGCCAACTTTTGGTGGGAGGCGAACCAGGCTAGGGCTGGAGTGGAGGTTATGACGTGGGCGCGGTTCAAGGAGATTTTCTTCGAGAACTACTTTCCCACGAGTATGAAGGGGAGGATGGAGATGCGGTTCCTAGAACTGAAACAAGGAGATATGAGAGTTCCTCGATATGCTGCCAAGTTCAATGAACTGGCGAGGTTTGCCCCACATTAGGTGGACACTGAGGTGAGGAAGGCGAGGAGATTTGAGTAGGGCTTGAAACCTTGGCTCTATAGCCAGATATCAGTGTTCCAGAGTAATTCCTTAGGAACCATTCTGGAGAAGGCGATAATCACAGAGGGTGGTAATGAGGCTCTAAGCCAATGCCACAGAGAGAAGAAGAACAAGAATAAGGTAGAAGGGGGAGTGAAAATCGAAGGAGCCAGTGGTAGTGGCAACGGGAAGAAGAGGAAGGGTTTTAACTCTGGAAATATAGGAGTAAAGCAAGGGGATCCTAAGATGAGGATGGAGGCATGTAAGAACTTTTGGAAGACTCACTTAGGAGTTTGTCTCAAGGGAAAGGCAGTGTGTTACAACTGTGGACATGAGGGGCACATTTCGCCTAATTGTCCAAGTCCAAAGAAGAACCATGGATGCTTCGTATGTGGATCAACTGACCACATAGCGAAGAACTACCGAAAGAAGGGAATGGATGGGAATAAGGGAACTAATAGTGGTAAGTTAACTATTGGTGGTCCAGCACAGACGAGTAGGCCGATGGCCTACACCTTTAACATGACGGTCCAAGATGCAGTTGCATCAGGGGATGTAGTTGCAGGTATTATCCCAATCAACGATATAAATGCTTATGTGTTGTTTAATTCGGGTGCTACTTGTTCTTTCATAGCATGTGATTTTGCTAGACGATTAGGATTAGTACCCGAAAGATTGCCTATACCTTTGAATATTAACGTAGCAAACGAAGAAAAAATTCCTGTTAAAAATATTCATAGGCATTATTGTGTAGAAATACAGGATTGTAAATTATCGGTAGATTTGTTACCGATAAAGTTAGGAGAATTCGATGTAATTCTAGGGATGGAATGGTTGTTCAACCATGGTGCAATTATAGATTGTCAAAAGAAATGTGTAAACATTAGAACGATGAGACAACCTCATGTAGTGTTTTACGGTAATAAATTATCGAGACATTCGTGTTGTCTTACTATGACACAAACTAGGAAATTGTTGAGGAAGGGATGTGTTGGTTATTTGTGTCATGTTGTTGATACCTAGAGAGTGGGACCAACGATGGAACAAATACCTATAGTTAAAGAATTCATGGATGTATTTCCAAGCGAATTATCGGGTCTTCCACCAGATAGGGAGATCGAATTCGTAATAGATATTGTGCCAAGAGCAGCACCAGTTTCAAGGGTACTGTATCTTATGGTGCCTACTAGTAGAGATGAAGGGGTTGATGGTTCAATTACAAGAATTGTTGGATAGAAAGTACATTCAACCGAGTGTTTCACCGTGAGGAACACCAATACTATTTGTGAAGAAGAAAGATGGATCGTTGAGACTTTGTATCGACTACCGAGAGTTGAACAAGTTAACGATAAAGAATAAATACCCATTGCCCAGGATCGGTGATCTCTTTGATTAGTTGAAAGGGGCAAAGTATTTTTCTAAGATAAATTTGCGATCAGGGTATCATCAGTTGAAGGTTAGTAAAGAGGATGTACCTAAGACGGCATTTAGAACTTGTTACGACCATTACGAGTTTCTGGTGATGTCGTTTGGGTTGACAAATGCACCAGCTGCATTTATGGATATGATAAAAGAGTGTTCAAATAATATTTGGACAAATTTGTTGTAGTGCTTATCGATGATATTCTAGTCTATTCTAAGATGCCTGAAGATCATGTTGAACACTTAAGGTTAGTGTTGGAGACACTAAGGAAGGAGAAGTTATATGCGAAATTCACTAAGTGTGAATTTTGGCTAGAAAGGGTACAGTTTTTGGTCATGTTATCGACCGAGATGGAATTTTAGTGGACCCAGCGAAGGTGGAAGCAGTGATCAATTGGGAACAGCCGAAAATTCTGACTGAGGTACGGAGTTTCCTAGGGTTAGCGGGATACTATCAAAGATTTATCTAAGATTTTTCCAAGATAGCTACTCCGTTGACTAATTTGACAAGGAAGACAGTGAAGTATGTGTGGACGGAGAAGTGTGAAGATAGTTTCCAAGAACTGAAGAAAAGGTTGAGTTAAGCACCTGTATTTTCTTTACCCGATGATACAGGGAATTTTGTAGTTTATAGAGATACTTCGCATAGAGGACTTAGTTACGTGCTCATGCAGCATGACAACGTCATTGTATATGCATCATGGCAGTTAAAGGATTATGAGAAAGTTTATCCTACTCATAATCTGGAACTGGCAGCGGTAGTGTTTGTGTAAGACCCCGAATTTTATGAAATAAAAGTATTCAATTTTTCTATTTTGGTAAATAGCTAAATTGATAAAAGTTTAAAGTTAAGGATGATATTTAAAAATTTTGCAAAGTAAGCAAGTTGTTATAAAATATTCGTTGTGTCGAAAAATATTCGTTTGGTCAGGAAATATTCTTTTTATCGGAGAATATTTGTACGACGACACCATCATTGGTGGACCCCACAACGGAATAACTGTTGGAGTTAGAAAACGATAGAAATAATTTTTTATAAAAATAACGGCGAAAGTTTTACCGTTAAATTGTTGAAATACCCGGTGGTAAAAGAACAGTAATACGCGTGGTTGCATAGTAGCACACGGTATTGATTATTGATGTTTACGTGAGAAGTCACTCAGTTATACTCAATTATTGCTACAGTAATTGCTGCATAGTATCTCACGTTATTTGATTCAATTATTGTCACAGTATCATTTGCATGATATTTATTATTAGTAAATCAATAATTGAGACGACAAAGTTATTCATATTATTATTTGCAATATTAACAATGTCTAGAAAGTTCTGTCGAGGAGAGGTTTGGTCACCTAATTGCGCGCCAATAGGGAGAAATCCTTATCGGAAAGCCCCCTCTTTCCTGGGAATGATCTGGTTGTAAAATATTGTGAGTTATAAAATTAATGATGAATAATTGTTAATAGATTAAAAATGTGTTGATTAAAGATAAATGATTTATGGTAATTATTTATTCAATTTTTGATATAAATAGAGGGGTTTGTTATGAGGTGTTTGTTATAAGTTTGACTTATTATTCCATGAGGAGATGTACTAATTTTTCAGACCGTTGGTTGAAGATATAATAGTAAATCAATATGGACCGCTGGTGAAAAGTTATAATAGTAAATCAATATGGATCGCTGGTTTAAAGTTTTAATAGTAAATCAGTATGGACCGTTGCTTTAAGTTTTAATAGTAAATCAATATGGGTCGTCCGTTTAAAAGTAAATTAATCTGGGTCGTGCATGAATTAGTTACTATTCAGTCATTTTTTCCTATAAATAGAAGCTCATTCCTTCATTATATCTTACGAAATAACTGAAACTCTAGAGAGAAAAACTATAGAGAGCAAGAAGAAGAGTATTCTGCTACTATCCTACTTTAGTATTCACTCTTCTGTTAAGGTAATGGATATTATTTGTTCTATTCGTAAGGGATATTATTTGTTGTATTCGTAAGGGATATTATTTGTTGTATTTGTAAGGGATATTATTTGTTATATTCATAATGGGTATTATTTCTTTCGTATTCATGAAGAGAGTTATTTTCTTTCAATACTCGTAAGGGTTGTTATTCCATTCTTTATTATTTTGTTGGAATAACCTGTCTACGTGGACTACCGCATGTATGGTGAAATATTTTGTTATTCCATTCTTTATTATTCTGTGGGAATAACCTGTCTACGCGGACTACCGTATGCATGGTGAAAGACCATTCATATTCATTTTTATTAATATGTGGGAGTAACCTGACTACGTGGATTACCGCATGCATGGTGAATGACCCTTCGTATTCATTCTTTATTAAATTGTGGAAACGATCTGGCTACGTGGATTACTGTATAGCGGGTGAAAATCCATTTGCAGTTCATATATTCTTTTATACTCGTATGAGATATCATTTCTTTTGTACTCGTCATGGAATATCGTTTTCTTTTGTATTTTTCTTTTATGAGTACTATTCACGGAATACTATTCACGATACAATTCACGTATACGGTACTATTTATAAATATGGAGTACTATTCACGAGTTACTATTCACGTATACAACACTATTCACGTATACAGTACTATTTATGAATACAGAATACTATTCACGAGTTACTATTCACGAGTTACTATTCATGAGTTACTATTCACAAGTTACTATTCACGGGATACTATTCACCTGAAAAATATATTTCTTTTATGTCCAAATTATTTTTGATACATGAATATTATTCTTGAATTTTACTCCACAAAGCAGTATCATGCTAATAATTTGGATATTTTTAAACTCTGGATAAATTTAAAGTCTTTAATATTTATTCTTGATTTCGTTTAATTAATGCTTATATCATTGTCATCATCCTTTTGCTTATATTGTAATGAAAGTCATCTGTGGCTTACGTGCATAGATGGACTGTTGATTGGTATGATTATGACCAGGGATTATTCGGTATAATCATGACCGTAATGTTACAAATGATGTGGTAAAAGTCCTCATTAGCCTGTAGTGCATTGACGGACAATTGTTGGTATGATTATGACTAGGGATTATTCGGTATAATCATGATCATTGGTGAAAACACGAATATCCTTGGCCTGTAGTGCATGGATAATTCGTGGTCGTAATACTAATGAATATCCTTAGCCGTAGTGCATGGATAATTCATAGATGTGATATTAATGAATATCCTTGGCCGTAGTGCATGGATAATTTGGTGATGTGAATTATTTATTGAGTTGAGTCTCAGCGATAAAATATTGATAATAAACTTTTAATTCGTAGAAGATAGTAGATATCATGGTCTACTTGACTCTTCTAAAATACAGTTGCATATCTTTGGCCTGTAGTGCAAAGATGAACTGTTAATGAATATCTTTGTCCCATAGTGCAAAGATGAATTTATTAGTATGATTATGAACAAGAACTATGATTTGGTATAACCATGATCTTTGATGTTTCAGGTAAAGACAGGTGATGAAAATTATCTTCGTCCTGGTGCGAAGAGGAATTTAGAATCACAATTATGATTATGAGTTATTCACATGATTGTGGACAGGAACTGTTGATTGATGTTACAGGGTTAAAACATTGTTGGTGGACTTTTAACATGGAGAAGATAATAGACTTTATGGTCTATTTGACTCTTCTAATGGATTGCTCGTTCCACTGCAACTGTGGTTGAAAAGTTTTATCATCTACCATATGTTCTAAATCTCTAATTCATTACTAATGAAGGCTATTGATATTTTAATTATCTTTACTCGTGATATTCTTTACCGGGCCAGTTGTGTTCACCCTTTTGTTTCACAATTCCTTTTAGGTAATAAGAGTTTAGCTGGGTCGAGCGGGGGTAACAGGGGAATAAAACGGGGGTCGATAGCTGTTGAGGTTTCCATAAAACAGTATGGAAATAGTTTTATTGAGAATTTTAGATAAGTGTGTCGTATTTTATACATCATTTAACCATTGATTTTGGTGAACTGGATAGGGTGAGGTGAACCCAACTTTGGAAGGGTGTTTTGCTACTATCATATAAGATGTCTAATAACCTACGACTTCGTGTTATCATAAGACAAGGTTGTGCACATCCACTTGCTGATTATATCTATGAGCACTACCTGTACAATCTTGGAGTTTGGTTGAAATATAATTCTCAATTGGAGACAATGGAGATAATTATATGTCAAGAGAAGACTCACCAATGGAAAGAACATGATAGTAATCTTCTCTTTTTTCTTTGGGGTCTATTGGGTCAACCAATGATAATTCTCGAGTCATATGTTATCTATCATAACTTAGATGCATGGCCTCCCATGTACGAAGGTTTTCTTGAGCATTTTCCAAAAATTTTAATTTCTAAAACGGTTATTGACTGTACTTTTATCTAAAGTACCATTGTAAGGTGTTGTGGTCGAGGCACCATAAGAGTTACACATATTTGTATTAAAACTCATAGCTTATGTGTTGTCGTACTCTGCGCGACAGTTCAACAGTTGTATAAATGAAGTTTGTATTTGATTTCTATAGTGTGATATCTAGCGACTTAGAATGGGTCGTGTGGACCTATTTTGGGGGCGTCATAGTTTGCCTTAAAGATATGGAGAGAAATGTGAGATATACACGGGCCACAAGAGTCTGACATATATCTTCACACAAAAGGATTTAAATATGAGACAAAGGAGATGGCTAGAGTTGATAAAGGATTACGACTTCGAAATCCTGTATCACCCAGGAAAAACCAATGTAGTGGCCGACGCCTTAAGTAGGAAGGGTCGGGAAAAGTTGTCTATGTTAACGTCACAAATTGAGTTAATAACAGAGATGGCTAGAATGGAGTTAGAGGTGAAGTTACCGAGTGAGTCGGGTTAGAAAGTGTTTACAACAGAGATTCGATCTACCAATGTAGAGAGGGTCAAGGAGGTACAACTCAGAAATGATGAGTGTGACCAGATGAAGAAGCCGCTAGCCGATGAAAAAGAATTAAAGTACGGTCTTGATAATGAGTGATTATTAAGATTTGAAAGAAGAATTTGGGTTCCGAATGAGACGGAATTAAAGGAGGAAGTATTACAAGAGGCTCATAGTTCGAGGTACTCGATTCATCCTGATAGGACAAAGATGTATCTAGACCTTCGACATAGTTTTTGGTGGCCGAACATGAAGAGGGAGATTGCAGAATATGTGAGTAGGTGCTTAACTTATCAAAAAGTTAAGGCCGAACATCAACGACCCAGTGGCTTGTTACAGTCATTAGAGATTCCGGAATGGAAGTGGGAGCATATCACGATGGACTTTGTGGTGGGACTTCCGATTACTCAGAAGGGGTACGACGCGATTTGGGTAATAGTGGACCTGTTGACAAAGTCGGCTCACTTTTTGCCAATAAGAGTTAAATTTAACTTAGATCAGTTAGCTAAACTTTATGATAAGGAAATTATTTCTAGACATGGAGTACCAGTTTCGATAGTGTCCGATCGTGATTCACGATTCACATCAAACTTTTGGAGAAGTCTGTAAGAACAGATGGGAATGCAGCTGAAGTTAAGTACAACGTATCATCCACAAACAGATGGGCAAAGTGAAAGGATAATTCAGACGCTAGAAGATATGCTGAGATCTTGCGTCATGGATTTCAAAGGTAGTTGGGATGATCATCTACCGCTAGTAGAGTTTGCGTATAACAACAGTTATCATGCGAGCATAGGCATGCCGCCTTTTAAAGCTTTATACAGAAGGAAATGCATAACACCATTGTGTTGGGATGAAGTGGAAGAAAGCCGAATGCTAGGACCTAAATTGGTGCAGCAGACAGTAGATATAGTCAAGCTGATACGAATGTGTCTAGTAGCAGCTCAAGACCGATAGAAGAAGTATGCAGATTCGCATCGAGTGAACAGAGAGTTTGAAGTAGGCTCGTATGTATTCCTAAAGGTATCTCCCTAGAAAGGAAAGATACGCTTTGGAAAGAAGGGAAAGTTAAGTCCAAGGTTTATAGGACCTTTCGAGATATTAAAAAGGGTAGGAGAGGTAGCTTACATGGTGGCATTACCTCCATACCTATAATGAATACACAATGTGTTTCATGTATCTGTGTTACGTCCTTATAAGCCAGATTATAAGCATGTAATAGAGTATGAGTGTTGCCTAATTTTTTAATAGCACTTTAACACGCAAGTATACGCGTTCAATTATAATATTCAGCAAGCAAGGATATCGTTCCCACGAGGAAATAGACTAATATTTATCGATTACAAATTTCAATGCAATTAATCCTATTTTAAACTACGAAATATTATTTATGATTTGAAAATTAAACTTAACAAAACTAATAATTAAAATCATAATTTCACAAGAATAACTGCAGATTTAACAAATTAAGATTACAACTTCCCTTAGTATTTCATTTAAACCAATTTACTTCCCATTTAAATCAATTAATTAATATGAATCATTATCCAAGAATGTTTTATAAAATTCACGCGTTTCTTCCAAAGACACGTGAACAACTCCTCCTAAATCCGATCCTTAAGACACAAAATTACAAGGAACACCCCAGTTAATCAACTCACTATATTCCTGTATGAATCAAGTTAATTAGGGTTTAACGCACAAATTCTTTCAATGGATACAAAAGACACATAGGTATATTCTTATCTTACATGCTAATCATATTAACCCTAATCAGATTATATGAACAGATGTTATCATAGATTATCACAGTAATTGTTGGCCAAACAATTAATCAATAAGCAAAAGATATAATAAATAATTCAATAAAAACTAACTTTCATTCAATGCGAAGATTTAATTTAAACTACATACCAAGTTCCGTTGTAATCTTAATGAAAATTTAGTTCATAATCATAATAAAGAAAAACATCATCCAGATTAATAATCCAAACATCCCAGATAATTACAAAAGATAAAACTAGAGAAGAGAAGAAAAAACTCTGAATTTGCTCCAATACTCTCTCTTTGATTTTCAGCCCTTGCAATTCTCCTTCGTGTTTTCCTTCGTTGTTCTCTATGCAATTCTCTTGAAGAATTAAGTGATACGTCTTTTCTAAAGTCTTCTCCTATTTGTATTGGTCTCCACCCTCTTTTAGATTCCTTTTTGGCTTCAAAAACCCATTTAGCAGTAGAAAAATCCTTCTTCAGCCGCACATGAGCGCCTAGGCGCTCAACCCAGGCCATTTCCAAGCGCCCAGGCGCTTGACTAGGACCGTGTATTTACAAAAATGCCACTCAGCTCTAATTTTAATGATTTTTGACCTTTTTCTTCTCCCAAATGACCAATTTGTCCCTCCAGCTCCAACCTACAAGAAATAAACACAAAATACATAAAAAGATACTAAAAAATAATTAAAGATAGCAATAATTAAGTTTAATAATATCGGATTCATAGGTATACAACCTACTCATCAAATACCACCAAACTTAACCAATTGCTTGTCCCCAAGCAACAAAACACAATGCGATAATTAAATTTGCAATGCAAATTCAAATGCAGCTATCTACATGCCTAAAATTCCAGCAGCCAAACAGAACAAAATCTATTCATCAAGCCTCAGAGAAATCACAATAAACATGCTAGTACATCATACCAAGACAGATCAATAATTTCCTAGTCAATCATCAAATCTTACCCTGTTATTACTGATATAGTGTGTGTGTGCTCAACAACAATGCAAACTAATATAATGCTTAATACAACACATAATAGACCTCTTTAAAGGCATCATACAGTGTAAACTCACAAAATTCGTGAACAAGCTAGATCCAACTAAAGTCAAACATCCACCAAATTCAAGAGTTCAATCTGGGATACTTATGCTTTACTTATCATTTCGGGGGCTTTTTGCTCTTCTCCCATTTTTTCTTCTTTTTTTTTCTTTTTTTTAAATGATGGATAGTGAGTGCGCTTTACGCTCCATCTCACACCTGTGTTTATAGGGAGTGTATTTCACGCTTCTTCTCGACCCACCACAGGACTCAATTTATTCAACTCAATATCTTTTTTTTAGCTTATGTACCCCAAATATTCCCCCAAACTTAAGTTTTTGTCTAAATTCAGTCATCTCCACCTATTCATGTCTTTCATTCATTCAAACTAGTATTATCCTCAAGAAGTCCATTACGTGTCAATTTAGACTCAATCAGTCAACATAATTATTTTTACTGTGCTATCCTTATTATATCAGTTTCAAATAAGTAAAGATTCAAATCATGACAAGACATCACATCAAAGTCTTAACAGTCAATACTATACTTGTCTACTCAATTCCAATCTCATCATTGGCCAAAACAGACTTAAACTATCTAACAGCTGGAACATGTTATTTTTTTTTAAGAAATTCGAATGAAAACTACATGAAAAACTACAAAATGAATAAGTTATACTAAATGAATGCAACTAGAACTGGAAGAATGCACCCCCAAACTTAACATATGCAATGTCCTCATTGTATATGACAAAAAAAATATAAGAAAATAGGCACTGAGGACTTCCCTGAAAGATCGAAGCCTTATTCCTCGTCAGTATCCTCTTCTTCTTCTTCATCAACCTCATCCTCAGGGGGTAAATCAGCCCCCCATATGCAGACAAGGGTGGAAATTGGTAGGGAGCGCCTGCTGGATTCATGCGGTCGAACATCTCTAGGAATGTTGTGCTACAGTTCTGATACATCTCCGTTTGTCGCTGAGCCAAGCTATCCTGATTTCTTTCCACCCGGTTCAATCCATACTGAACTTGATTAGCCACCATGTCAATCCTTCTAGTTTGATTTCTTAATTCTTGACGAATGTCTTCAAAAAAATTTAGTGGTGGCCCAAAACTTCCACCAGCAGCAGTAGGATTGTCATGTGACTGTTGATTAGACTCGTCTGCAGGCTCGAGAGGCACAATAATGAAACCTAACCCTCTCGGGTGTGGTGTGCCCCCTCCCCATACCTTGTACTTTTTTATCACTGAGTGGTCAATTGCGGCTAAAGGAGGTTGTGTAGCTTCTTCGGCATCCCATTTTACTCCAGCTTGTTGACATAGTCCAGTAATCAAAGATGGATGAGGTAGTCCACCTGAGGTCCCTCCTTTAATTACTCTGTCAATTGAATCATATATAACCTGACCCACATCTATAGATTTTCCTTGTGCAATACAGAAAAGCAATGCTGCCTGTCGATTTATAACATCACTTGTATGTCTACACGGCATCAACTTGGCACAAATAAAGGCATGCCATGCTTTCCCATAACTACTTAGTGCGGATGTAGGGAACAAAATAGCTTCTTGTTGATCTGTTAATTTCCATTGTGTTCCAGGTACACACAAGGCTTGAATGACCTCACTGTAGTCCAGCTCGTGATCTAAATATTGAACGAAGCCATTATTAGGCATTGTGTTCAAGCCGTAGTAAGCATTTATTGACCTGAAACTGACTTCCACTGATTTTCCGCGAAGCCAAATCATGTTACCAATATGATCTTTTGCATTGGCATAGAATTCCTTAACAATTTTAACGACCGATGAATCTGGTTGGGCTGTAAAGTTCGCCCATCTTCTACTCCCAATCATTTGTAGTAACTCCCCATCTTCTACCTCTGGCAATAATCCACGCTCAGGAATTAGCGTTTTATTAGAGAGCGAATTGTAATACCTTTCGGACGCACTAGCACTTATAAATCTCTTTTTGTCAAACTTAGTCGAAGTGCCCGAAGTCTCGCCTCTTTGCCTTTTAGTAGCCATGAGTCTTGTGTGTGAATTGCTTGCCCAACAGATTATGTTCAGAGGCTTAGTATGGGCCAATCCTCTTTGTGACAATATATCGAACACTTGGTGTGCACAAATTTTGAACACTATTGGTAGGCACTCCCCCAAACTTAATTTTCACCAAATTTCTCAATAACTAAGTACACTAGTCTTCCAATGCAATAAAAGCAATAATTAAGAGTACCCAAACCCACTTGAGCCAACACAATGAAAGAAACTAGTTTCAAAGTTCTAACGTAGCTATTATCCAAGTGAATCCAAACAATTTGCACGAAAATCTTGCACACTTACTTGGTTATAGCCAAATATGATGTTCCAATCAAAGTTGCAGGAGCAATTTGAGCTTTGAACCCTTACTTCAGATAGATGGATGGTTGGGTGCCTAATTGGTGAGGAAGGATGACAAGATGGAGATTTATTGCCTTAGTTTGGGTAGGAGATTGAGTGTTTGATTATGCTTATACAAGAAAAAGATTATTATCGAGGCTAGATTAGAGGAGGGATGTTATCTGAATGAGTTTGAGTTGGACTAGGAGAGCAAGAATGTGTTTAATTTCGGTTTGGACGAGTCTTGCCCGTTTAGGGCTTTTATTTTTTTTTCACGTTGCCGTAGGGGCGCCTAGGCGCTTGGTTTTGCACTGGTTGAACCGCCTAGGCGCTTGGGAGCAGTATGTCTTGGGTGCTTAGAGCACCTAGGCGCTTGGTTTGGCCTAGGTGGGGGAGCTTAGGCACTTGCTGCTTGTCTCGGCTACTGCAATTAGGCGCCTAGGCGCTTGGATTGTGCCTGGCTTGGGCGCCTAGGTGCTTGGGCATATCTTGAAAAATATTTCCCAACCTGCACAACTTTAATTGTTAGTATTTTTTTTTTATTTTTTATTTGGCAAGGAGATTAAGACTTATTTTAAAAACCCTAAACTAAGATAAACTACATAATTAACTATACTAACATACTAAGAAAGAAAAAGAAAAACAAGATACCCTACACCATTAAGCAATTCAATAACACTAAAAATGAAGGAAATAATAAGAAATATGAGAATTTGACAAATGGACATTCTTCTATTAAGCACATATGTGCTTGGCTTCCAGGGGACGCTGCCCCCTTGCAACCCCCGCCAGCTCACCAGCGAGCTGGACAGCCGCTCGCTCACCGGGGAGCGAGACCCCCGACTGGGTAGTCGTAGTGGCCATTAGTCGAACCCGCCAAATATGAAATATTGTTTCCTATCCTGAAATCAATTAAATATCGTGTTAGAGAACATAAGGGGTGTAACAATTCCTAAACTATAAAAGTTTAACCACTTAATAAACTAACAGTAACGCAAATAAAAAAAATTAAAAGTAAAAAAAAAAAAATAATAAAATTTCCTGGGTTGCCTCCCAGTTAGCGCTTGGTTTATAGTCTTCAGCCTGACTTTCTTATGTGTTCTAATCAGCAAGGTTGACCGATGTCTTTTCACGTTCAACACAACCCCCATAGTAATGCTTCAATCTCTGACCGTTGACTTTGAATTTACGTTTAGCATCCAGGTCTTCCACCTCCACAGCTCCGTGAGGATGAACTTTTGTAATGACAAATGGCCCTGACCAACGGGATTTCAACTTTCCTGGAAACAGTTTAAGCCTTGAATTGTATAATAACACTGTTTGCCCTGCTTCAAACTTTCTTTCCAGAATTTTCTCGTCATGCCACCGCTTAACCTTTTCTTTATATAACTTCGCGTTCTCATACGATTGGAGTCTGAATTCATCCATTTGGTTCAATTGTAAGAGGCTATTTTCTCCCGCAACAGACATATCCAAGTTTAACTTCCGGATTGCCCAATAAGCATTGTGTTCTAGTTCAACCGGAAGATGGCATGCCTTCCCATATACTAACCTGTACGGAGACATCCCTATCGGAGTTTTGAAAGCTGTACGGTATACCCATAAAGCATCATCTAACTTACTAGCCCAATCTTTCCGACTAGGGTTCACTATCTTCACAAGGATTCGTTTTAATTCTCGGTTCGATACCTCGGCTTGACCACTTGTTTGTGGATGGTAAGCAGTAGCTATCTTATGAGTGACTCCGTACTTAGCGAGAATAGCTGAGAACTGCTTATTACAGAAGTGCGTGCCTTCATCACTAATGATTGCACGAGGAGTGCTGAATCTAGAGAAAATATTCTTCCGAATGAACTTAACCACAGCCTTAGCATCATTGGTTGGCGATGCTATAGCTTCTACCCACTTCGAAACGTAATCCACCGCTAGAAGTATATAGGAGTTGCTAAAAGATGATGGAAATGGTCCCATGAAGTCGATACCCCAAACATCAAACAATTCGACTTCTAAGATCATATTTAGTGGCATCTCTTGTCGCTTTGATATATTACCAACTCTTTGGCATCTGTCACATTTCAATGAAAACACACGTGCATCCTTAAAGAGTGTTGGCCAGAAGAATCCACATTGAAGTACCTTAGCGGCTGTTATTTCTCCCGCAAAATGTCCACCATAGTCAGATGCATGACATTGGTGTAGAATATTCTCCATTTCAACTTCCGGAATGCACCTTCTTATTACTTGATCTCTACACTGTTTAAATAAAAACGGCTCATCCCATAAATACTTTTTCACATCATGGAGAAATTTCTTCTTCTATTGACTTGTCAAATCTGGCGGAAACACCTTACTCACAATGAAATTTACATAATCTGCATACCATGGTGTATCCATCCTTACAGCAAACAGTTGTTCATCCGGGAAAAATTCATTGACCACTATTGTGTCATCTTTCTTTAGTTCTACATTTTCTAATCGTGATAAATGATCAGCAACCTGATTTTCTGTTCCTTTTCGGTCCCTGATCTCCAAGTCAAACTCTTGTAGCAATAATACCCATCTAATTAATCTCGGCTTCGCATCCTTCTTTGTTATTAAGTACTTAATTGTCGAATGATCTGTAAACACGATCACTTTTGTCCCAATCAAATATGAGCGAAATTTATCAAATGCATAAACAGCTGCTAATAGCTCTTTCTCGGTAGTGGTATAATTCAGTTGGGCATCCGTTAGCGTCTTACTAGCATAGTATATAGCGTGAAAAATTTTATCTTTCCGTTGGCCAAGAACTGCACCAATTGCAAAGTCGCTAGCATCACACATTAATTCAAACGGGATACTCCAATCTGGCGCTATGATTACAGGTGTGGTAACTAGTTTCTTCTTCAACACATCAAAAGCTTCAAGGCATGCTTGATCAAAGTTGAATGGGACATCCTTCTCCAAAAGATTGCAAAGTGGTTTCGTGATTTCGGAGAAGTCTTTTATAAATCTTCTATAAAAACCAGCGTGTCCCAAAAAACTTCGAATACCCTTTACTGAAACTGGCGGCGGGAGGTTCTCAATGGTTTCGATCTTAGCTCTATCAACCTCAATTCCTTTTGATGACACTCGATGACCCAAGATTATCCCCTCTTGCACCATAAAATGACATTTCTCCCAATTTAAAACCAAATTCGTTTCCATACACCGTTTAAGCACAAGAGTGAGAGATTTTCCAAACAATAATCAAACGAATCCCCAAAAACTGAGAAATCATCCATAAATACCTCGATATTTTGTTCGACCATATCGGAGAAAATAGCCATCATACACCGTTGAAATGTCGCCGGCGCATTACATAATCCAAAAGACATTCTGTGAAAAACAAAGGTACCATATGGGCATGTGAATGTCGTCTTCTCCTGATCCTCGGGTGCAATGGCAATCTGGTTGTAACCTGAGTATCCATCCAAAAGACAATAATACTAATGCCCTGCAAGCCTGTCCAACATCGGATCTATAAATGGTAGAGGAAAATGGTCCTTACGAGTGGCCTTATTTAACTTTCTATAATCCATACACACCCGCCAACCCGTAACTGTTCGAGTAGGGATCAATTCATTATGTTCATTTGTAACTACTGTCATTCCCCCTTTCTTTGGCACACATTGGACCGGACTTACCCATGAGCTATCTGAGATAGGGTAGATAATTCCCGCATCTAACCATTTAATGATTTCCTTTTTGACAACTTCCTTCATGATGGGATTGAGTCTTCGTTGTTGTTCAATAGTCGGTTTTGCTTCATCTTCCAATAAAATCTTATGCATGCAAATTGATGGGCTTATCCCCTTGATATCCGCAAGAGTCCACCCAAGAGCAGTCTTGTATTGTCGAAGTACCCTTAATAGCTTTTCTTCTTAAACCTTATCAAGTGATGCAGAAATAATAACTGGAAAGGTAGAAGAAGAACCAAGGTAGGCATACCGTAGATGGTTAGGCAATGGCTTAAGTTCCAAGGCGGGCGGTTCTTCTAAGGATGATTTCACCTTTTCATCTGGTTTTCCCCAATAATCCAGAGGTTCAAATTTTTGCAAACATCGTGTGAACTTCGGAGCTGAATCTAGCATTTGAACCCATTCTAGCACAGTTAAATCATCAGAAAAATTTTCACTTACCAATGCAGTTTCAAGAGGGTCTTCATTCACAGACTCACTAAATACCTCCCTCGTCACTCCTTCAATCAGATCAACTCTAAAGCACTCTTCCTCTCCTTTCGGAAATTTCATAGCCTTGAAAACATTAAAAGTTTCTTCTTCATCTTGGACTCTCATCGTTAACTCTCCCTTTTGTACATCAATTAATGTCCTTCCAGTGGCTAAAATGGTCTTCCAAGGATAATGGGTATGTCTTTATCCTCTTCATAGTCCAACACAATGAAGTCGGCTGGAAATATGAATTTGTCCACCTTCACTAATATGTCTTCCACAATGCCCCTAGGGTATGTCACTGATCTATCTGCGAGTTGTAAAGAGATATTTGTTGGCTTCGGTGCTGGTAATCCCAACTGAGTATAGATCGAAAGCGGCATCAAGTTAATACTCGCACCCAAATCACACAAACATCTATTAAAGAACTGGGGTCCAATCGTGCACGGTACGGTGAAGCTACCCGGATCCTTCAACTTCGGTGGTAACTTTCTTTGCAGAATTGCGCTACATTCTTCTGTCAATGCTACAGTTTTGAACTCCCCTAGCTTCCTTTTTCTTGCTAAAATATCTTTCATGAATTTCGCATAGCTAGGCATTTGTTCTAAAGCATCTACAAATGTAATATTGATTTGCAGCTTTTTGAAAACTTCTAAAAATTTTGAAAACTGTCTATCTAATTTCTGCTTTTGTAATCTTTGAGGAAATGGCACAGGTGGTACAACTGTTGTTTGTTTATCTTCTTGTTGTTTTTGCACAACTTTTTCCCCAGATTTACTTTCCGAATTTCCACTCTCTTTTTCGTCATTCTCAGCAGAAATTATTTTCTTTTGTCCGTCTAAATCTATAGTCAACTCCTTCCCACTTCTAAGTGTAACTGCCTTACAATGTTCATTTCCATCATTCCTTGGATTTTTCTCTGTATCACTAGGTAAAGAACCTGGAGTTCTAATATTCAAAGCACTAGCTATCTGCCCAATTTGGTTCTCAAGATTTTTTATTGCAGCTGATTGGTTTTTCGTTGTGGCTTCAAACTGAGTTGCCAATCTTGCCAATAATTCTTCCATTTGTGATAGCTTGTCAGGTTGATGAGGTTGTGGGTGTTGTTGAGATTGTTGATGTGGCTGAAATCCAGGTGGATATGATTGCCTTGGAGCTTGTGCTTGAGCATGTGACTGATTACTACTCCAAGAAAAATTTGAGTTGTTTCTCACTCCTGGATTGTAACTGTTTGGATAACTGCCCTGCTGCCTATTATAACTGGAAACAAACTGGACTGATTCAGGATTTATTGCACATTGATCACTTGAGTGGCTACCCGCACATATTTCACAAATCGTTTCCATTTTCTGAACTGGTTGTACCCCAAGTGCATCTATCTTCTTTGTAAGAGCAGAAATCTGAGCTGTCACTTGAGCTGATAATGCTGTCATCGCATCCACTTCATAAACCCTTACTGTCCTTGGCTGAGTCATTCTTGCTGTTGGCCACTGATAATTATTAGCTGCCATGGTTTCAAGCAACTGATACCCCTCATCACAATTCTTGGCCATAATAGCTCCTCCCGCTGCAGCATCTATACTCAATCTCACTGTGATGAATAAACCGTTATAAAAAGTTTGCACCTGAAGCCATTTAGGAATCCCATGGTGTGGACATTTTCGCAATGAGTCTTTAAATCTCTCCCATGCTTCATATAGTGATTCTGAATCGTGCTGAACGAAAGAGAAGATATCGTTCCGCAACTTTGCTATTTTTGCAGGCGGGAAAAACTTTGTAAGAAATTTCTGAGCTAGGTCGGTCCATGTAGTAATCGAGCCTGGTGGTAGTGAATGGAGCCAACTCTTAGCCTTATCTCTGAGAGTAAATGGAAACAGCCTTAGCCTTATTGCATCCTCTGACACATTATTGTACTTGAAAGTATCGCAGATTTCTATAAAGCTGACTATGTGATCGTTCGGATCATCATTCGGTAACCCTCCAAACTGACATGAATTTTGAATCATCTGTATTGTCCCCGGTTTTATCTCAAAACTTGTAGCAGTAATGGCAGGCCTCGTAGTACTCGATTGAATTTCAGTAACCCGCGGCGTAGCATAATCCTGCAGTGCTTTTTGCTCTTCTTCAGCCATAGTATCTTTCTTATCAAGTGCCTCTTTGGTTTCTTTAACCCACTGACGCAACCGCTGAAACCTTTTTTCGATGTCGTCCTCGTAAGGCAATAAATCTGGCTTCTTTGATCGCGTTTGCATACACTAGTCAAGAGCACCTGAATAGAACAGAAAAGAAAACATTTAAATTAAGATTAACTCTATCAAAATCAATAATGACAAAATATTAAACTAATTTTCCCGGCAGCGGCACCAAAAACTTGTTGCCTAATTTTTTAATAGCACTTTAACACGCAAGTATACGCGTTCAATTGTAATACTCAGCAAGCAAGGATATCGTTCCCACGAGGAAATAGACTAATATTTATCGATTACTAATTTCAATGCAATTAATCCTATTTTAAACTACGAAATATTGTTTATGATTTAAAAATTAAACTTAACAAAACTAATAATTAAAATCAGAATTTCACAAGAATAACTGCAGATTTAACAAATTAAGATTACAACTTCCCTTAGTATTTCATTTAAACCAATTTACTTCCCATTTAAATCAATTAATTAATATGAATCATTATCCAAGAATGTTTTATAAAATTCACGCGTTTCTTCCAAAGACACGTGAACAACTCCTCCTAAATCCGATCCTTAAGACACAAAATTACAAGGAACACCCCAGTTAATCAACTCACTATATTCCTGTATGAATCAAGTTAATTAGGGTTTAACGCACAAATTCTTTCAATGGATACAAAAGACACATAGGTATATTCCTATCTTACATGCTAATCATATTAACCCTAATCAGATTATATAAACGGATGTTATCATATCCAGATCTCAATCTATACTCCATCTTCCAATTTTATATAGATTATCATAGTAATTGTTGGCCAAACAATTAATCAATAAGCAAAATATATAATAAATAATTCAATAAAAACTAACTTTCATTCAATGCGAAGATTTAATTTAAACTACATACCAAGTTCCGTTGTAATCTTAATGAAAATTTAGTTCATAATCATAATAAAGAAAAACATCATCCAGATTAATAATCCAAACATCCCAGATAATTACAAAAGATAAAACTAGAGAAGAGAAGAAAAAACTCTGAATTTGCTCCAATACTCTCTCTTTGATTTTCAGCCCTTGCAATTCTACTTCGTGTTTTCCTTCGTTGTTCTCTATGCAATTCTCTTTAAGAATTAAGTGATACGTCTTTTCTAAAGGCTTCTCCTATTTGTATTGGTCTCCACCCTCTTTTAGATTCCTTTTTGGCTTCAAAAACCCATTTAGCAGTAGAAAAATCCTTCTTTAGCCGCACATGAGCGCCTAGGCGCTCAACCCAGGCCATTTCCAAGCGCCCAGGCGCTTGACTAGGACCGTGTATTTACAAAAATGCCACTCAGCTCTAATTTTAATGATTTTTGACCTTTTTCTTCTCCAAAATGACCAATTTGTCCCTCCAGCTCCAACCTACAAGAAATAAACACAAAACACATAAAAAGATACTAAAAAACAATTAAAGATAGCAATAATTAAGTTTAATAATATCGGATTCATAGGTATACAACCTACTCATCAATGAGCCTATTCATATTGAGAAGGACTTGACGTATGAAGAAATGCCTATTCAAATCATTGATAGAAAAGAGCAAGTTCTGAGGAACAAAGTTATACGTTCGGTAAAAGTATTATGGAAGAACTACGATGCCGAAGAAGCAACGTGGGAACTTAAAGAAAAGATGAAGAAGAATTACCCTCAGTTATTTGTTTAATATATTGCGAGATTCTGGGGACATAATCCTTATAAGGGGTGAAGAATGTAACGATCGAGAAAATCGAATTATTTGTAAAATAATTTTATTTGATTAAATAATAAATAAAATTATAATATATGTTATTATATTGAGTAAGCACGATGAAGGTTGTTTTATAACCTAAATATGGCATAATGTCGTAGTATTCTAGCTACATGGCCTAAGTAACTCTGAACACTTCGAGTTACTTAAATAGAAAAACTAAAAAGTAAATTACTATTTGAATCACGCAGGAATCACTATTACAATAACCGAAGTAAAAGTAATTTACTAAAGTAAAAGTAAAACGTAAGAAACATTTTACATTTACTTTTACATTGGTAAATATTTAACTTAAGTAAAAGCAAAAGTTATTCTTTTACTTTCACTTTTACAATTTACTAAAGTAAAAGACTTTTGGTTTAAGTAAAAGCAAAAGTTGAGATGATGGCTGGGGCCATCACCTGTCAGTGACTGAAGATGTCTCTGGCGTCTTCTCCGTTGATTGGTCCGTCTCCTGTGGATGCCGGAAGGTGCTGTTAATCATCTTCTCAGATGACTCACCATCCCCATACATTTCCACCTCAAAATTTTTATCTAAGTAATAACCTTTTCAACCCCAAAAATTTTGTTTATAAAGAAGGAGAGGAAAAATTTTTCACCGAAAAATTGGTCAAAATCTTCAAAATTTCTTTAAGTTAGTAAAGATTTTTAAAAAAAAAATAAATCAGATGAAATCTGAAACAAAGGATCACTCGATTGGTCCTAATATATCGGCCAAATCGATATAAAAAGAAGACTTCTTTGTTAACTGTTTAAACAAAAATTCTTTCTTTTGTCATTCCTATTTAACTCGAACTGTACTTGCATGAGTAAACTCAAACCTGTAGATCTAATGATACCCTTGGCCTAAACTACTCTCTTACTAGAAACTTACAACGACATAACGGGTCTTATGGCGATCTTAGGTGGTTTACAACAAGTGAAGCGAGTTCAACCAGGAGCAAAAGAAATAAAAGTTTGAAGAAACATTTAAAAACAAGATCTAACTGTTTTTAATCGAAACCCCAATAGCATCAAGAACCAACCGTGTGGCTCTGATACCATATAACAGCGACGATAAGTTTTTAAAAAAAACTTAAATAGAAAAGAAAAGATTAAGAAGACGACCGGTGAATCGGTAAAGTAATTTCTTTCTTTTATTTATAAACAGTTGAGGAATGGATTACATTAATTCCTAGACTAACTGTTTGAGGAAGAAGGAAGTAGGAAGAACTTCTTCTTCTTCATCTAACTAAGAAGATCGAAGTTGAAAGCTTCGTCTCCGGCTAACTCTAGAGAGAAGGGGGAGAGAGGACCTCGGAAGAGCTTTCTAGAGAAAGAAGCTCTAAGCCTTTACTGAATTAAGCCTGAGTAACTCTAAACACTTCGAGTTACTTAAATAGAAAACTGAAAAGTTAATTACTATTTGATTCACGCAGGAATCACTATTACAATAACCGAAGTAAAAGTAATTTACTTAATTAAAAGTAAAACGTCAGAAACATTTTACATTTACTTTTACATTGGAAAATGTTAAAAACATTTAACTTAAGTAAAAGCAAAAGCTATTCTTTTACTTTCACTTTTACATTTACTAAAGTAAAAGACTTTTGCTTTACGGAAAGCAAACGCTGAGATGATGACTGGAGTCATCACCTGTCGATGACTAAAGATACCTCTAGCGTCTTCTTCGTTGACTGGTCCGTCTCCTATGGATGCCGAAAGGTGCTGTTGATCATCTTCTCTGATGAGTCACCATCCCCATAAATTTCCACCCCAAAATTTTTATTTAGGAAATAACCCTTTCTATCCCAAAAATTTTGTTTATAAAGAAGGAGAGGAAAATTTTTTCACCAAAAAATTGGTCAAAATCTTCAAAATTTCTTTAAGTTTGTAAAGATTTTTTTGTTTAAAAACAAATCAGATGAAATCTGAAACAAAGGATCACTCGATTGGTCCTGATCTATCGTCCAAATCGATCTAAACAGAAGACTTCTTTGTTAACTGTTTAAACAAAAATTCTTTCTTTTGTCATTCCTATTTAAGTCGAACAGTACTTGCATGAGTAAGCAAAAGCTATTCTTTTACTTCACTTTTACATTTACTAAATTAAAAGACTTTTGCTTTACGAAAAGCAAAAGATGAGATGATGGCTGGGGCCATCACCTGTCGGTGACTGAAGATACCTCTGGCGTCTTCTCCGTTGACTGGTCTGTCTCCTGTGGATGTCGGCGATAAATTTTTAAAAAGAAAAACTTAAACAGAAAAGAAAAGATTAAGAAGACGACTGGTGAATCGATAAAGAAATCTCTTTCATTAATTTATAAATAGTTGAGGAAGGGATTACATTAATTCCTAGACTAATTGTTTGAGGAAGAAGGAAGTAGGAAGAACTTCTTCTTCTTCATCTGACTAGGAAGATCGAAGCTGAAAGCTTCGTCTCTGGCTAACTCTAGAGAGAAGGGGGAGAGAGGACCTCGGAAGAGCTTCTAGAGAGAGAAGCTCTGAGGCTTTACTGAATTAAGCCTAAGTAACTCTAAACACTTCGAGTTACTTAAATAGAAAACTGAAAAGTAAATTACTATTTGATTCACGCAGGAATCACTATTACAATAACCGAAGTAAAAGTAATTTACTAAAGTAAAAGTAAAACGTAAGAAATATTTTACATTTACTTTTACATTGGTAAATGTTAAAAACATTTAACTTAAGTAAAAGCAAAAGCTATTCTTTTACTTTCACTTTTACAATTTACTAAATTAAAAGACTTTTGCTTTAAGTAAAAGCAAAAGCTGAGATGATGGCTGGGGCCATCACCTGTCGGTGACTGAAGATGCCTCTGGCATCTTCTCCGTTGACTGGTCCGTCTCCTGTGGATGCCGGAAGGTGCTGTTGATCATCTTCTCAGATGAGTCACCATCCCCATACATTTACACCCTAAATTTTTTATCCAGGAAATAACCCTTTCAACCCCAAAAATTTTGTTTATAAAGAAGGAGAGGAAAATTTTTTCACCGAAAAATTGGTCAAAATCTTCAAAATTTCTTTAAGTTTGTAAAGATTTTAAAAAAAAAAACAAATCAGATGAAATCTGAAACAAAGGATCACTCGATTGGTTCTGATCTATCGGCCAAATCGATATAAACATAAGACTTCTTTGTTAACTGTTTAAATAAAAATTCTTTCTTTTGTCATTCCTATTTAACTCGAACCGTACTTGCAAGAGTAAACTCATACCTGTAGATCAAATGATACCCTTAGCCTAAACTGCTCTCTTACTAGAGACTTACAACGGCATAACGGGTCTTATGGCGATCTTAGGTGGTTTACAACAAGTGAAGCGAGTTCAACCAGGAGCAAAAGAAATAAAAGTTTGAAGAAACATTTAAAAACAAGATCTAACTGTTTTTAATCGAAACCCCCAATAGCATCAAGAACCAACCGTGTGGCTCTGATACCATATAACAGCGGCGATAAGTTTTTAAAAAGAAAAACTTAAACAGAAAAGAAAAGATTAAGAAGACGACCGGTGAATTGGTAAAGTAATTTCTTTCTTTTATTTATAAACAGTTGAGGAATGGATTACATTAATTCCTAGACTAACTGTTTGAGGAAGAAGGAAGTAGGAAGAACTTCTTCTTCTTTATCTAACTAAGAAGATCGAAGTTGAAAGCTTCGTCTCCGGCTAACTCTAGAGAGAAGGGGGAGAGAATACCTCGGAAGAGCTTTCTAGAGAAAGAAGCTCTAAGCCTTTACTGAATTAAGTCTGAGTAACTCTAAACACTTCGAGTTACTTAAATAGAAAACTCAAAAGTTAATTACTATTTGATTCACGCAGGAATCACTATTACAATAACCGAAGTAAAAGTAATTTACTAAAGTAAAAGTAAAACGTAAGAAATATTTTACATTTACTTTTACATTGGTAAATGTTAAAAATATTTGACTTAAGTAAAAGCAAAAGCTATTCTTTTACTTTCACTTTTACAATTTACTAAAGTAAAAGACTTTTGCTTTAAGTAAAAGCAAAAGCTGAGATGATGGCTGGGGCCATCACCTGTCGGTGACTGAAGATGCCTCTGGCGTCTTCTCTGTTGACTGGTCTGTCTCCTGTGGATGCCTGAAGGTTCTGTTGATCATCTTCTCAGATGAGTCACCATCCCCATACATTTTCACCCCAAAATTTTTATCCAGGAAATAACCCTTTCAACCCCAAAAATTTTGTTTATAAAGAAGGAGAGGAAAAATTTTTCACCGAAAAATTGGTCAAAATCTTCAAATTTTCTTTAAGTTTTTAAAGATTTTAAAAAAAAAAACAAATCAGATAAAATCTGAAACAAAGGATCACTCGATTGGTTCTGATCTATCGGCCAAATCGATATAAACAGAAGACTTCTTTGTTAACTGTTTAAACAAAAATTCTTTCTTTTGTCATTCCTATTTAACTCGAACTGTACTTGCATGAGTAAACTCAAACCTGTAGATCTAATGATACCCTTGGCCTAAACTACTCTCTTACTAGAAATTTACAACGACATAACGGGTCTTATGGCGATCTTAGGTGGTTTACAACAAGTGAAGCGAGTTCAACCAGGAGCAAAAGAAATAAAAGTTTGAAGAAACATTTAAAAACAAGATCTAACTGTTTTTAATCGAAACCCCAATAGCATCAAGAACCAACCGTGTGGCTCTGATACCATATAACAGTGACGATAAGTTTTTAAAAAAAACTTAAATAGAAAAGAAAAGATTAAGAAGACGACCGGTGAATCGGTAAAGTAATTTCTTTCTTTTATTTATAAACAGTTGAGGAATGGATTACATTAATTCCTAGACTAACTGTTTGAGGAAGAAGGAAGTAGGAAGAACTTCTTCTTCTTCATCTAACTAAGAAGATCGAAGTTGAAAGCTTCGTCTCCGGCTAACTCTAGAGAGAAGGGGGAGAGAGGACCTCGGAAGAGCTTTCTAGAGAAAGAAGCTCTAAGCCTTTACTGAATTAAACCTGAGTAACTCTAAACACTTCGAGTTACTTAAATAGAAAACTGAAAAGTTAATTACTATTTGATTCACGCAGGAATCACTATTACAATAACCGAAGTAAAAGTAATTTACTTAATTAAAAGTAAAACGTCAGAAACATTTTACATTTACTTTTACATTGGAAAATGTTAAAAATATTTAACTTAAGTAAAAGCAAAAGCTATTCTTTTACTTTCACTTTTACATTTACTAAAGTAAAAGACTTTTGCTTTACGGAAAGCAAAAGCTGAGATGATGACTGGGGCCATCACCTGTCGATGACTGAAGATGCCTCTAGCGTCTTCTCCGTTGACTGGTCCGTCTCCTGTGGATGCCGGAAGGTGCTATTGATCATCTTCTCTGATGAGTCACCATCCCCATACATTTCCACCCCAAAATTTTTATCCAGGAAATAACCCTTTCAACCCCAAAAATTGTGTTTATAAAGAAGGAGGGAAAAATTTTTTCACCGAAAAATTGGTCAAAATCTTCAAAATTTCTTTAAGTTTGTAAAGATTTTTTTGTCTAAAAACAAATCAGATGAAATCTGAAACAAAGGATCGCTCGATTGGTCCTGATCTATCGTCCAAATCGATCTAAACAGAAGACTTCTTTGTTAACTGTTTAAACAAAAATTCTTTCTTTTGTCATTCCTATTTAAGTCGAACAGTACTTGCATGAGTAAGCAAAAGCTATACTATTACTTTCACTTTTACATTTACTAAATTAAAAGACTTTTGCTTTACGGAAAGCAAAAGCTGAGATGATGGCTGGGGCCATCACCTGCCGGTGACTGAAGATACCTCTGGCGTCTTCTCCGCTGACTGGTCCGTCTCCTGTAGATGTCGGCGATAAGTTTTTAAAAAGAAAAACTTAAACAGAAAAGAAAAGATTAAGAAGACGACCGGTGAATCGATAAAGAAATCTCTTTCTTTTATTTATAAACAGTTGAGGAAGGGATTACATCAAATCCTAGACTAACTGTTTCAGGAAGAAGGAAGTAGGAAGAACTTCTTCTTCTTCATCTGACTAGGAAGATCGAAGCTGAAAGCTTCGTCTCCGGCTAACTCTAGAGAGAAGGGGGAGAGAGGACCTCGGAAGAGCTTCTAGAGAGAGAAGCTCTGAGGCTTTACTAAATTAAGCATGAGTAACTCTAAACACTTCGAGTTACATAAATAGAAAATTGAAAAGTAAATTACTATTTGATTCACGCAGGAATCACTATTACAATAACCAAAGTAAAAGCAATTTACTTAAGTAAAAGTAAAACATAAGAAATAATTTACATTTACTTTTACATTGGTAAATGTTAAAAACATTTAACTTAAGTAAAAGCAAAAACTATTCTTTTACTTTCACTTTTACAATTTACTAAAGTAAAAGACTTTTGCTTTAAGTAAAAGCAAAAGCTGAGATGATGGCTGGGGCCATCACCTGTCGGTGACTGAAGATACCGCTGGCGTCTTCTCCGTTGACTGGTCCGTCTCCTGTGGATGCCGGAAGGTGCTTTTGATCATCTTCTAAGATGAGTCACCATCCCCATACATTTTCTCCCCAAAATTTTTATCCAGGAAATAACCCTTTCAACCCCAAAAATTTTGTTTTTAAAGAAGGAGAGGAAAATTTTTTCACCGAAAAATTGGTCAAAATCTTCAAATTTTCTTTAAGTTTTTAAAGATTTTTTTAAAAAAAACAAATCAGATAAAATCTGAAACAAAGGATCACTCGATTGGTTCTGATCTATCGGCCAAATCGATATAAACAGAAGACTTCTTTGTTAACTGTTTAAACAAAAATTCTTTCTTTTGTCATTCCTATTTAACTCGAACTGTACTTGCATGAGTAAACTCAAACCTGTAGATCTAATGATACCCTTGGCCTAAACTACTCTCTTACTAGAAACTTACAACGACATAACAGGTCTTATGGCGATCTTAGGTGGTTTACAACAAGTGAAGCGAGTTCAACCAGGAGCAAAAGAAATAAAAGTTTGAAGAAACATTTAAGAACAAGATCTAACTATTTTTAATCGAAACCACCAACAGCATCAAGAACCAACCGTGTGGCTCTGATACCATATAACAGCGACGATAAGTTTTTAAAAAGAAAAACTTAAACAGAAAAGAAAAGATTAAGAAGACAACCGGTGAATCGGTAAAGTAATCTCTTTCTTTTATTTATAAACAATTGAGGAATGGATTACATTAATTTCTAGACTAACTGTTTGGGGAAGTAGGAAGTACGAAGAACTTCTTCTTCCTCATCAAACTAAGAAGATCGAAGCTGAAAGCTTCGTCACCGGCTAACTCTAAAGAGAAGGGGGAGAGAGGACCTCGGAAGAGCATCTAGAGAGAGAAGCTCTGAGGCTTTACTGAATTAAGCCTAAGTAACTCTGAACACTTCGAGTTACTTAAATAGAAAAACAGAAAAGTAAATTACTATTTGAATCACACAGGATTCACTATTACAATAACCGAAGTAAAAGTAATTTACTAAAGTAAAAATAAAACGTAAGAAACATTTTACATTTATATTTACATTGGTAAAAGTTAAAAATATTTAACTTAAACAAAAGCAAACGTTATTCTTTTACTTTCACTTTTACAATTTACTAAAGTAAAAGACTTTTGCTTTAAGTAAAAGCAAAAGCTGAGATGATGGATGGGGCCATCACCTGTCGGTGACTGAAGATGCCTCTGGCGTCTTCTCCGTTGACTGGTCCGTCTCCTGTGGATGCCGGAAGGTGCTATTAACCATCTTCTCAGATGAGTCACAATCCCCATACATTTTCTCCCCAAAATTTTTATCCAGGAAATAACCCTTTCAACCCCAAAAATTTTGTTTATAAAGAAGGAGAGGAAATTTTTTTCACCGAAAAATTGGTCAAAATCTTCAAAATTTCTTTAAGTTTATAAAGATTTTTTTAAAAAAATCAAATCAGATGAAATCTGAAACAAAGGATCACTCGATTGGTCCTGATCTATCGGCCAAATCGATATAAACAGAAGACTTCTTTGTTAACTGTTTAAACAAAAATTCTTTCTTTTGTCATTCCTATTTAACTCGAACCGTACATGTATGAGTAAACTCATACCTGTAGATCTAATGATACCCTTAGCCTAAACTGCTCTCTTACTATAGACTTATAACGACATAACGGGTCTTATGGCGATCTTAGGTGGTTTACAACAAGTGAAGCGAGTTCAACCAGGAGCAAAAGAAATAAAAGTTTGAAGAAACATTTAAAAACAAGATCTAACTATTTTTAATCGAAACCACCAACAGCATCAAGAACCAACCGTGTGGATCTGATACCATATAACAGCGACGATAAGTTTTTAAAAAGAAAAACTTAAACAGAAAAGAAAAGATTAAGAAGACAACCGGTGAATCGGTAAAGTAATCTCTTTCTTTTATTTATAAACAATTGAGGAATGGATTACATTAATTCCTAGACTAACTGTTTAGGGAAGTAGGAAGTACGAAGAACTTCTTCTTCCTCATCTAACTAAGAAGATCGAAGCAGAAAGCTTCGTCACCGGCTAACTCTAAAGAGAAGGGGGAGAGAGGACCTCGGAAGAGCTTCTAGAGAGAGAAGCTCTGAGGCTTTACTGAATTAAGCCTAAGTAACTCTGAACACTTTGAGTTACTTAAATAGAAAAACAGAAAAGTAAATTACTATTTGAATCACGCAGGATTCACTATTACAATAACCGAAGTAAAAGTAATTTAGTAAAGTAAAAGTAAAACGTAAGAAACAATTTACATTTATATTTACATTGGTAAAAGTTAAAAATATTTAACTTAAATAAAAGCAAACTTTATTCTTTTACTTTCACTTTTACAATTTACTAAAGTAAAAGACTTTTGCTTTAAGTAAAAGCAAAAGCTGAGATGATGGCTGGGGCCATCACCTGTCGGTGACTGAAGATGCCTCTGGCGTCTTCTCCGTTGACTGGTCCGTCTCCCGTGGATGCCGGAAGGTGCTGTTAACCATCTTCTCAGATGAGTCACCATCCCCATACATTTTCTCCCCAAAATTTTTATCCAGGAAATAACCCTTTCAACCCCAAAAATTTTGTTTATAAAGAAGGAGAGGAAATTTTTTTCACTGAAAAATTGGTCAAAATCTTCAAAATTTCTTTAAGTTTGTAAAGATTTTTTTTAAAAAAACAAATCAGATGAAATCTGAAACAAAGGATCACTCGATTGGTCCTGATCTATCGGCCAAATCGATATAAACAGAAGACTTCTTTGTTAACTGTTTAAACAAAAATTCTTTCTTTTGTCATTCCTATTTAACTCAAACCGTACATGTATGAGTAAACTCATACCTGTAGATCTAATGATACACTTAGCCTAAACTGCTCTCTTACTATAGACTTACAACGACATAACGGGTCTTATGGCGATCTTAGGTGGTTTACAACAAGTGAAGCGAGTTCAACCAGGAGCAAAAGAAATAAAAGTTTGAAGAAACATTTAAAAACAAGATCTAACTATTTTTAATCGAAACCACCAACAGCATCAAGAACCAACCGTGTGGATCTGATACCATATAACAGCGACGATAAGTTTTTAAAAAGAAAAACTTAAACAGAAAAGAAAAGATTAAGAAGACAACGGATGAATCGGTAAAGTAATCTCTTTCTTTTATTTATAAACAATTGAGGAATGGATTACATTAATTCCTAGACTAACTATTTGGGGAAGTAGGAAGTTCGAAGAACTTCTTCTTCCTCATCTAACTAAGAAGATCGAAGCTGAAAGCTTCGTCACCGGCTAACTCTAAAGAGAAGGGGGAGAGAGGACCTCGGAAGAGCTTCTAGAGAGAGAAGCTCTGAGGCTTTACTGAATTAAGCCTAAGTAACTCTGAACACTTCGAGTTACTTAAATAGAAAAACAGAAAAGTAAATTACTATTTGAATCACGCAGGATTCACTATTACAATAACCGAAGTAAAAGTAATTTAGTAAAGTAAAAGTAAAACGTAAGAAACAATTTACATTTATATTTACATTGGTAAAAGTTAAAAATATTTAACTTAAAAAAAAGCAAACGTTATTCTTTTACTTTCACTTTTACAATTTACTAAAGTAAAAGACTTTTGCTTTAAGTAAAAGCAAAAGCTGAGATGATGGCTGGGGCCATCACCTGTCGGTGACTGAAGATGCCTCTGGCGTCTTCTCCGTTGACTGGTCCGTCTCCCGTGGATGCCGGAAGGTGCTGTTAACCATCTTCTCAGATGAGTCACCATCCCCATACATTTTCTCCCCAAAATTTTTATCCAGAAAATAACCCTTTCAACCCCAAAAATTTTGTTTATAAAGAAGGAGAGGAAATTTTTTTCACCGAAAAATTGGTCAAAATCTTCAAAATTTCTTTAAGTTTGTAAAGATTTTTTTTAAAAAAACAAATCAGATGAAATCTGAAACAAAGGATCACTCGATTGGTCCTGATCTATCGGCCTAATCGATATAAACAGAAGACTTCTTTGTTAACTGTTTAAACAAAAATTCTTTCTTTTGTCATTCCTATTTAACTCGAACCGTACATGTATGAGTAAACTCATACCTGTAGATCTAATGATACACTTAGCCTAAACTGCTCTCTTACTATAGACTTACAACGACATAACGGGTCTTATGGCGATCTTAGGTGGTTTACAACAAGTGAAGCGAGTTCAACCAGGAGCAAAAGAAATAAAAGTTTGAAGAAACATTTAAAAACAAGATCTAACTATTTTTAATCGAAACCACCAACAGCATCAAGAACCAACCGTGTGGATTTGATACCATATAACAGCGACGATAAGTTTTTAAAAAGAAAAACTTAAACAGAAAAGAAAAGATTAAGAAGACAACGGATGAATCGGTAAAGTAATCTCTTTCTTTTATTTATAAACAATTGAGGAATGGATTACATTAATTCCTAGACTAACTATTTGGGGAAGTAGGAAGTTCGAAGAACTTCTTCTTCCTCATCTAACTAAGAAGATCGAAGCTGAAAGCTTCGTCACCGGCTAACTCTAAAGAGAAAGGGGAGAGAGGGCCTCGGAAGAGCTTCTAGAGAGAGAAGCTCTGAGGCTTTACTGAATTAAGCCTAAGTAACTCTGAACACTTCGAGTTACTTAAATAGAAAAACAGAAAAGTAAATTACTATTTGAATCACGCAGGATTCACTATTACAATAACCGAAGTAAAGTAATTTACTAAAGTAAAAGTAAAACGTAAGAAACATTTTACATTTATATTTACATTGGTAAAAGTTAAAAATATTTAACTTAAATAAAAGCAAATGTTATTCTTTTACTTTCACTTTTACAATTTACTAAAGTAAAAGACTTTTGCTTTAAGTAAAAGCAAAAGCTGAGATGATGGCTGGGGCCATCACCTGTCTGTGACTGAAGATGCCTCTGGCGTCTTCTCCGTTGATTGGTCCGTCTCCTGTGGATGCCGGAAGGTGCTGTTAACCATCTTCTCAGATGAGTCACCATCCCCATACATTTCCACCCCAAAATTTTTATCCAAGAAATAACCCTTTCAACCCCAAAAATTTTGTTTATAAAGAAGGAGAGGAAAATTTTTTCACCAAAAAATTGGTTAAAATCTTCAAAATTTCTTTATGTGTGTAAAGATTTTTTTGTTTAAAAACAAATCAGATGAAATCTGAAACAAAGGATCACTCAATTGGTCCTGATCTATCGGCCAAATCGATCTAAACAGAAGACTTGTTTGTTAACTGTTTAAACAAAAATTCTTTCTTTTGTCATTCCTATTTAACTCGAATCGTACTGGCATGAGTAAACTCATACATGTAGATCTAATGATACCCTTAGCCTAAACTGCTCTCTTACTAAAGACTTACAACGGCATAACGGGTCTTATGGCGATCTTAGGTGGTTTACAACAAGTGAAGCGATTTCAACTAGGAGCAAAAGAAATAAAAGTTTGAAGAAACATTTAAAAACAAGATCTAACTATTTTTAATCGAAACCACCAACAGCATCAAGGACCAACCGTGTGGCTCTGATACCATATAACAGCGGCGATATGTTTTTAAAAAGAGAAACTTAAACAGAAAAGAAATGATTAAGAAGACGACCGGTGAATCGGTAAAGTAATCTCTTTCTTTTATTTATAAAAAGTTGAGGAAGAGATTACATTAATTCCTAGACTAACTATTTGAGGAAGAATGAAGTAGGAAGAACTTCTTCTTCTTCATCTGACTAGGAAGATCGAAGCTGAAAGCTTCGTCTCCGGCTAACTCTAGAGAGAAGGGGGAGAGAGGACCTCAGAAGAGCTTCTAGAGAGAGAAGCTCTGAGGCTTTACTGAATTAAGCCTAAGTAACTCTGAACACTTCGAGTTACTTAAATAGAAAAACAGAAAAGTAAATTACTATTTGAATCACGCAGGATTCACTATTACAATAACCGAAGTAAAAGTAATTTAGTAAAGTAAAAGTAAAACGTAAGAAACAATTTACATTTATATTTACATTGGTAAAAGTTAAAAATATTTAACTTAAATAAAAGCAAACTTTATTCTTTTACTTTCACTTTTATAATTTCCTAAAGCAAAAGACTTTTGCTTTAAGTAAATGTAAAAGCTGAGATGATGGCTAGGGCTATCACCTGTCGGTGACTGAAGATACCTCTGGCGTCTTCTCCGTTGACTGGTCCGTCTCCTGTGGATGCCGGAATGTGCTGTTAATCATCTTCTTAGATGAGTCACCATCCCCATACATTTCCACCCCAAAATTTTTATCCAGGAAATAACCCTTTCAACCCCAAAAATTTTTCTTATAAAGAAGGAGAGGAAAATTTTTTCACCGAAAAATTGGTCAAAATCTTCAAAATTTCTTTAAGTTTGTAAAGATTTTAAAAAAAAAACAAATCAGATGAAATATGAAACAAATGATCACTCAATTGGTCCTGATCTATCGGCCAAATCGATCTAAACAGAAGACTTCTTTGTTAACTGTTTAAACAAAAATTCTTTCTTTTGTCATTTCTATTTAACTCGAACCGTGGTGATTTGGGGTGATAAGTTTTTAAAAAGAAAAATAAAAGTTTGAAGTATGTTTCTTCAAACTCAGAGTTAATTTATTAATATATATATATATATATATATATATATATATATATATATATATATATATATATATATATATATATATATATTTCCGTCCCGCCTGCAGCTTATATATATATAACTGTTTACAGCTTTCATACATAGTACATCATCATGTGAGCCTAGGAATCATGTGATCACAGATTTAGTTCTTGAATTTAGATTCGGTTCCCGTGATGAACATTTTTAGCTATAACTAGCTTGTAAATTATTCACAGTGTTTGAATTTCCTTAGACGACTCTCATGCCCACAAGGATTCGGTACTGCTATGTTTCTTATTTTCTTGAAGATGCTTCACATCTCATAAATAAAAGCAAATAAGCCTCAATTACTATTAAGCACAAGGGTTTGAAAAAACCTATTTTACAAAACATCACTGTCATATCTCGTTAAAATTGAAGTTTTATACCAAGGTATATAGGTGCAAATGAGGCATAGCACTACTTCCTGATAAATGCACATAGACCTACACACACACATTCAGATAAAAGTTTAAAATGAAAAGTAGCAATCACCGTGTTACCACGGATGTCTGGGGGTGCCTAACACCTTCCCCCCACATAATCAAGCCCCCGGACCCTAACGAATCTCAGTTTCACAGACCAGTTACGCAATGTCACATCACTTGGTCTATGTGAAAACCTTTTCCCGATTGAGTTGGTGCAACCATTTAAAAACACTAGCTGGCGACTCTTACAGTCCAATTGTCGACATATACATGTCGGACCTTTTCACACTTATTTTTTCAAACAAATCTCACCTAACATGAGAACACCAAAAGACAAGAATTGAAAAGGGACAAATAAAAATCCCGACGTCGACAGGTGGCGACTCTGCTGGGGACATCCAGTAAGAGGGCTTAAGTCACTATCAAAGCTTTTAAAAATATTTATCTGCTTGTGTGTGGATGTTGTATTTACATTTGAATGAATGTGTACTAATGCATTTACTTATTGCACTTAGTACTTTGCACTATATCTGTCTGTGATATTAGTGCTTCGCACATGTCATCATTTCCATATGGTGAGACGCATTGTATGCGAATGTATGTTGAGTGGTCCCTCCACCAGGAGGCTATCCTGTCAGTGTTTGATTACTGGACTCGTAGGGAGACTAATTCCAATGAGGCTCAGGAAAGGCACCACCCAAATTTGCTCCAGTTGAAAGACCGAATTAACTTCCCGTCGAGTAAATTGCAATGATTTAGGAACCTTCATGCCGAAAAGCCGCGAGAGTAACCAAAGATAGGTCAGCCTCTAATAAACCAAACGCGAAGGAAAGTCTCTTCATACCTTCCCATTTCAATTACTTGTAATTTCATTTCCATGTCAATCTCAATGTAATGGAAAAAATAAAGGAATATGTGTACATGCATTCCCTTTCTTATCAAAACCTGTCATGCTATATTGTTATTAAAACAACTGACATCCATTTCGTAGGATAATACTCCTAAACGGATACATTACGTATTATGTAACATTTTTACATTCCCTAAGACTAAACTACATAAGTCTTTTTGTAGGGAAACAATTGGTCATGTTACCCATTCAAAGTCCAAAAAGGCAACAAGCCTACAGCCAAGCATGGCTACATCTGGCCAGTCTAATCCTACTCCTGTCTCTCGCGAGGAGTTTAAAGGATTAAGTAACCAAATTACAGCGTTGGCTGTTATGCTTAAAGAACTACATAAGTCCACTTAGGGTCCACAAATACCCATACATACAGAATCCTCTGCACATGGAGGAACCTCAAGGTCCAGATAAAGAAATTCCAGCACCTGAGTCTGACAAAACCAACAAAGCCTCAGAAATCACCCATTTCAAAGAAGATTCAGACACCGATTATATCAGGAAGAAAGTTCTACAAATGGTAGAGACCATTCGGTCTATCAAAGGGATTGGAGCATACAAGAGTGTTTCATATTCAGACCTTTGCATTTTCCTTGGGTTTCAGTATCCAGAAAAGTTCAAGACTCCTGATTTTGAAAAGTATGATGGATTGGGAGATCCTTACACACATTTGAAAGTATTCATTGGAGATCTCGGATCTTATGCCTAGGATGAAAAGCTCAGAATGCAGCTATTTCAAAAAAGTCTAACTGGAGAAGCCATAGCATGGTACACCAGATTTGACAACTCCAAGATTCATAGTTGGGAGGAGAGTTAGCTCATGCTTTCCTCAGTCAGTACATCTTCCAAACTCAGATGGCTCCAGACCGGTATGAAATTACCAAGGTCAAGAAACAAGCCAATGAGTCTTTCAGAGAGTATGCCTAAAGATGGAGGCGTCTGGATGCTCAAGTTATTCCAGCTATGACAGAGTCTGAAATAGTGATGACCTTTATAGACATTCAAGAAGCTCTCTTCTATTAGAGAGTTTTAGCTGGCATTGGCAAGCCATTCTCTAAAATGATCAAACATGGAGAAATAGCCGAGATGGGATTGAAGTCAGGAAAGATTCAAGACCTTGCCACTCTAAAAACTGTAGCTGAGCACATCCATTCTGGAAGTTATGGAAACAACCCCTGGCGGGTCCATAAGAAGAAAGCAGAAGATGTTTGCTTGATACTACAAGGATAAAAAGGTAACCAAAATATGCCTATGCAGAGGAGAAACTACTCCACTTTCCAAGCACAGTCTTCAAACCCTCCATTGCTAAAAAGTGGAGAAGTCAGACGCACCCGAGTGTTCACACCCTTAGGGGACTCACTCGACATCATTCTCAAACTTCTGACTGCTCAGAAGAAAATCACTCATCTTTTTCCACCAGCCAACCCGAGTGGAAAAAGTTTTAATGTAAGCAAAACATGTGCCTATCATGCTGGAGCTCCGAGACATGATACTCAAGATTGTTGGGGCCTGAAGCATAAAATCCAGGACTTAATTTACAATAGTGAGACTGTGGTGACCAAACCCGACCAGCCTCACGTTTAAGACAACCTTCTTCCTCAACATAAGGAAGAGGAGGTTATCATGATTAACTAGAGCAGTGGACAGAGCTCCAACTATATGGGTGGTTCATCCCAAACCAGCAAGGATAGTGCTGACAGATGGGATTTTGCACAGTTCCAGTTTGTGATGGAACAGAAAATGAAGGCTCTTAGTGAGCAAGTCAACCAATTGGCAGAACTGGTGGTTCACTAACACCAAGTCACACGTCAATTATTCAGTCAAGAGCATGCTAGCCTTTTTCCTCTTATTCCAAGTACTCCACCACGTACTCCAGAAAGTGAAACAGTAGAGGATAAAATTAAAAAAAGAGCAAAAGCCAAAGCCCGTCAGGATTTAGCCAACAAAAGGGAATTCACCTATTTAGGCCAACCGATGGAAGAGATATTGCAGATGTTGATCAATGAGGGAAGAATCACAGCTATGCTACCTCCAATCAGCTTGCGTTCAAGATAGTTTAATTTTAATGGAGTATGTCAATACCACTCCTACTCTCGCGGTCACAGCACTGAAGAATGCTGGGCACTCTGCTATCTTATTTAGAACCTCGTTGACAGCAGTGTCCTGCAGATGACAGATAATGACGCTGTATTACTTGAGAGTGGGGATATAGTTCCTACAAAATAGAAGGAAGTCAGAGCAGTTATATCCTCTAAGGGGGATTTGGCTACCACATCACATATAATTCAACCTATTCAACTCAAAGGTGTTAAAAACCCTTGAAAGTGGCTGCGCCAAAGCCAACTATATTGTCATTCAGGCCACAGTATCTTGTTGTCAGCCTACAGAAAGCACCATGGAATTATGGAGAGGCTGAAGGATCCACATCCGATATAACTGCTGCAGTGTTAAAAGAAAATCCATTGTATCTTCCCCAACAGGTGATGAAACCTACCATCAGGTCAAAGGGGAAAGTTCCCATAGAGAAGATTGAAGAATTCCTCCGTACTATGGGACACAATGAAGCCAAGGTGGTTTTAAGCTTGAAAGAAGCTCCACAATAGACTTCTATACTGGACATGGTTTTCTCCTCAAAGGATCACCAGAAGGTCTTACTGAGAGTCTTAGAAGAAGCCCACTTTCCAAAATCAGTGGATATTGAAAAGTTCCATCATCTGGTTGATCAAATCTTCAACAGCAATGTGATCTCCTTCACCGATGATGATATACCTCCTGAAGGGACTGGTCATTGCAAATTATTGCACATAACGGTTATGTCCTCCGGATATATGGTGGGAGGAGTTCTGATAGATGGTGGATCGTCCTTAAACATCTGCCCTTATGCCACCTTAGAGAAAATGAATATCAATCTCAACAGGATCCGAAGCAGCTATACAATTATCAAAGCTTTTGATGGATCCCGACGAAATGCTGTCGGAGAGATTGAACTACTTGTAGAGATTAGTCCACATACATTCTACGTATCCTTTCATGTGCTCAAAATAGCTACAAGATACACCCTACTCTTGGGAAGACCGTGGATTCATATGGCTGGAGCCGTCCCTTCCACCCTTCATCAGCAGCATAAATACATTATTAATAGTAGCTTATTGACTGTTAATGCTGAGTCAGAATATCCGGAACAAAGTGACATACCACTCATCAATTTTAATGCAGAAGTTGAGCCTGTCAGCTTCCAGGCCCTTGAGGCGAGCAACACTCACTATCAACCCATTGGGGTGCCACCTCTGATACCTAGAGTTTCTGCCGAAGTAATGTCGGCAAGTCAAGAGATGATTTCCTTGGGTTTTTAACCTAGAAAATGGTTAGGCAAGGCTCATCAGGGCATTAAGTGCCCAATTCAAGTTCTCAGTCAAATAGGGACAGCCAGACTAGGTTATTCTACTGGGTCCAGTCATAGGAACCCTCACAAGCACAAACAAGTTCCTTCATCTTCAAGGCGATTGCCTTAACCTACAGAAGTTGAGCCTATACGGCCTTCATTAAAGGTCCTTGTCCATGTGGTTGCTATGCTCTTTCCTAAGCCGATACCGATCAAAGGAAAGTAAGTCCTGATTCTAGACCTCGAAGTGGAGGAAAAGGAGCGTAGGCGTAAACAAGGCATTGCAAGGCGGTTATCAAACATGCGAGTCCTAGCCCATACAGAGGGTATGAACAGAGACATTCTAGATGATGATTGTCCAGACATTATGGCCATCATTCAGGAGAAAGAGGACGACAACAGCCCCTTTATCACATCCGTCCATCAGGACTTCACCCTTGGCAATTGGAGCAGCACTCCTTGTATTTACCGACAAGGGTAAAAAGGGCAGAAACTGTTGCCTCCGTTTCGGTTTAACAAAATAGACTCTAACTCATGCAAGTATACACGGGTCAACAAGTAGTACAGAGTAAGAAAGTATCGATCCCACGGAGAAAGGTGAATAAATTTACACTAGCATGCAACAACCTTATCACTATTTTCTGTTTGCTCAAACGATCAATTAATAAGTAAAATGATATCTAAATTAACTATCAACATAAAAATACTAATTACTAAATGTAAGGTAATCAAATTGGAGAGATATGGGATCCTAATATCATTTAATGCTTTATCCAAATTGCACGCCTCTTGTTATGCCTAATTATTTAATATGGATAGCTAGTCAAGAGCACAAAAGTGAAACATAACCATCTTTCGATGTACTATGTCCAATTCACACAAAATCTACAAATGATAGAATTCATGTAAGCATCAAAAATTACCTAACCCACTATATGTCTATGTGAATTACAAGCAATAATGATTTAAGCACAAACTCTCTCATTGACTACACATGGTGAACCATTATATGCCTATTCGGGTCATGAATCACAAAACCTAACATATGTAAGTCTCATGAACATATGTCAACATGGTCTAATATGTACTTATACTTCCTTTTCCAATTCCATACAAGTAATTAGGGTGAATGGTGGTCAAGCATTCAATATTTTAGCACAACCATGTCAGGAATCCAATATTAAACATATAAGCTTCACAAATAGGCATACAAATATGGACTACACATTAAACTCCATTAGAATCCCATAATAGAAGTTAGTTCATTTCTGAGTCAACAACCATTATAGGATTGAAGCCAAGCATTGTAGTAAACAATGAAAGCAAGAGATATAAAGGAAATGAGGAATCAAATCTGACAACACCCTGCTTCAAAGTCTGATTCCAAGCTAGTTCAAGTCCACATTCATCAACAAATCAAAACCCAGTATTTATAAATGATCAATTTGGAGAGAGAAGCTCAAAATAGTAAAGAAAGGATACGGAATCTCTCTAAACTATAAAAGCCTAAAGTAGAAATAATAACTGATGATAATAAGTCTTTTCAAACCAACAAATATATCTCAAGATAGCAAAACACGCTCCAGCATTACAAAATAGAAAGTCAACATTTTAAAGCAAGTGTGATTGGCACGGCCGCGCGATATCATAGTATAATTTGGGCGCAGGCGTGCTACATGTGTTGCTGCAGAGTGCTTCGCGCGGGCGCGCAGTGTCCCTTTGCAAATTGGGTGTGGCCGCGCACTGGCCTTGATTGTGTGTGATGACTTCCTGGCGCGGGCGCGCCGTGTCTTGCCTATAGGGCAGCACGGCCGCGCTGGTGCTGCATGCTACTTTCTGCTGATATGCTACTGCTTGCTACTTGCTTCTTCTTCTTCACTTCTTTCTTCTTCAATTGGCCACATCAAAATCTCTCTAGCTGTCCTCCTCCAATGTTTGATCATAGTTACCATCTTCATTCTAGCTCAAATCCACCATGCCATGCCTTCAATGCTATCACCATGCCATTTTCATTTCCATGTTGTGCCTTAGGAGTTCCAACTATGCACACTGCAAAATAAACACAAAAAATAATAAAAATATTCCAAAAATACTTGAGTTGAGCAAAATTCAAGTGAATTGGTAACCAATAAGTAGGTATAAAATCTACTTAACAAATACCCCCAAACTTGAACTATTGCTTGCCCTCAAGCAATTCGCACAAAAATACGAATTAAACAATACAAACTACATGCTATGCAAACTACACTATCATGCAAGTGATTCCCAAGATTTCCAATCATACTAGAATTCCAATCAAATGTGCCTCAGATAAATATCTGGATTCAAGAACAAAGTATCAAACTAAGCGATAGGCGTAGTGACATACAATCAAATAATCTAAACCTGCTATAAAGATGCTATGTATATGTGATGCGTTCACAAATAAGTTTAACAAAGGCAAAGATTACACATGTTATACTGCTTAAGAAAGAAAATTGAAGTTCAAATCAATAACTATGCATACAAACGAAACAACAACTACTCCAACACATCAATACAAACTAAGGTTCAACAATGGGTTTATTCTACTTTATTTTTACTCATGAGGGTGATTTTCGCACTTTCCCGCGGTGTTTATTGATTTCTTTTCTTTTTCTTATGACTGTGCAATGCCTTATTCCATTAGGCTAACAGTGCTACCCCTTAGCGAGCTTTCAACCAACGACTCCCAGACTATAAAAACCTTAGGCCGCTAGGTGTAAAGACAATCCCCTCGGGGCGTACTTTCTCAAGTAACAAAGGCCCCAAAACAAGACTAGCCATGGTAATTTTTCATTTTTTTTCTCTTTTTTTTATATATATAGCAAGCATACCCATACGTTCTCAAAGTTTGAGTTTCAGAGTTATCATAGTCAATGCTCACTTCCTACACAATTCTATCTTTCACAACAACGTTTTCATCTCAATAGACAAACAAGTTAATCTTTTACCAACACGTAAACATGAACACTTGCGTGCTAACCAGTAGCATCTAAACAACAAGCAAAAATCTTATCATTTATAACATTATAACTCAGCTCAAGCTGTCAACCTAATATAAGAATCCATCAAATTTCTTAATTCATCATTGGCTCAATTATAATTCAACTAACTAGACACTTGGGAATATACATTGTTATGCACTTAAACAAATAAACTAAACAACTAATAAGCAACAAACGAAAAAAGTTTCTGCAAAATAAAACTAAACACCTTAACATGCAAAAACTATACTAAACATGGATAAATGATATGCAATTATACTACATGCTCTAAACTACTAATTACCTAATACCCCCAAACTTATCATATTCGTTATCCCCAATGAATGAAGGTAAAGTGAAAAGAAAAACTCCTCTAAGTGTCGGCATGGCCACCCTCCTCGGGTGGCGAGTCTGGTGGTGGAAAAGGCATTGTTGTACCAAACTAAGGCCACTCTAGCATTGTTCCTTGTTGGGCAAAGGCTTCAGCTAATGACCACGATAATCCATTTGCGAACGCCAAAAAATTATCATGCATGGCGTCTACTTTCCTCTCCAATCTCCTAAGTCTACGGTCATCAGTTTCTGTAATGGCATGGCATGAAGTTGATGTAGTTGGCTGCCTTGGCTGTGGAGACGGCATTGAAGATGTTGCTAGAAGAATAAAACCTTTTTCCCTCGGGTGTGGCGTGCCTCCTGCCCAGTCCTCAAATTTTATAATTATGACATGGGTAATGTCTTAGCTCGCATATTGTATCTGCTCATCATCCCAAGTCACTCCCGCTCTTGCACAAAGATAAGCAATAATCGAGGCGTGTGGAATGCTACTTGTGGTACTCCCACTCATGTAGCAAAGCATGTTTTGGTTGAGCAGGTGGCCCACGTCTATGTATTTGCCCGTTATGATTCCCCACAATATGATAGCTCGCTCGGATGGGATGTCATGTCGGTGTGTTGAAGGCATCAACTTGGCACAGATAAATAGGTTCCATGCCTTTGCGTAGCGGTTAAGGGCTGAACTTGGAAAATTTGTTGGCTAGTTTATGCCCGGTTTGTAATTCCACTGAGTACCAAGAATGCACAAATCAGCAATTGTAAGACCCCGAATTTTATGAAATAAAAGTCTAATTTTCTTTATGATTATTATTCTAAATTTTAATATCCCAGAATTTTCAATTAATGAAATGAAAATTATAAATAAGAAGTGAGTAACGAGAATTAAAGTTTTAATGTAAAAGATAATTTTTAAAATTTTTTTTAATCAAATGAACATTTAATAGGATAAATCAGTAAATAAAAGAGGAGAAAATAAATTATTAAATGGTGGGCCATTGGGGGGCTTCACATTGCTGGAGAAATGGGGGGACAAGATAGTGGGAGAAAGAAAAAAGAGAAGAAAATAATGAAAAAAAGGAGAAAAGGGGAGGGACGGGAGGAAAAAAAAGGGGGGAATGGACAAAAGAGGATACCCCCATTTTTCCACTCACGGAAATGAGGAGAATAAGAGAGAGAGAGAGAGAGGAAAGGAATTATTTCTTCATTCACACCCTCTTCACTCCCAAATCAGCAGAAAGAAATAAAGAAAGAAGAGAGAAATAGAGAGAATCAGAAGAAGAAAAGAAAAGGTATTTTTAAAAATCTTTGATTTATTCTTAGATTTATGAATTTTATTGAGTACATATTTATGTATGTATTGAATGATTTAAAATTGCAAAAACATGAATTAAATGAGAGAAATCTAGAAATCAAAAGAAGAACAAATTATGAAGATTTTCAGAAAAATTAGTTTACTGCTCGATTTTGTAAAATCCATAACTCTTTGTGTATAATGAGTTAGGAGATGAGCCATATATCAAAAGAATACCCTGGAAGTAAGCTAAACGCATAAATTGGAATCACTCAAAAATTCTTTGAGAATTTTTCGTGGTGACAGTTTGAGTGAAACTAGTCCGAAGGACTCATAGTCCGAAAGACTCATAGTCCGAAAAATCAGTGTTCTTGACCTCTATTGCGTGAATTATAATTTTTAATCCGACCGTTGGATCATTGTAATTTTTGAATATGTTATACGTATATAAGTTGTGTATATGTCCACAAATTTTGAACCGTTAAAGATTAACATATGATTTGTTATGAATTTTGTGAGGTGGCTGGTTCGGAAATCTTCAAGCAAAAGTTTTCGGTAAGAATATCTCTCTATGATAGAGTCAAAATTTAAAAAAACTTTCTTCTACAAAGTTGTAGAGAATTAAATTTTACATAAAAAGAACATAAGATTTGTATTTTTTTGATAAAAGGGATAATTATTATGAATTATTAAAGTTTCTGAATATTAAAAATTATAATTAATTTATCAGTAAAATTATTTGGACTGTAATATTTTTATAGAATGCTTATAATATCATCTGAGAATTTATGTAAATTTTGATGAATTATTGAAAAGCAGAAGTAATTATTGTATTTTTAAACTATTTATAGTTAGTTTGAAAAGAAAAGAAATTAATAGAAAATTCTATGAATGATAAAAAAATTATGAAACTTGATGAAATATCTTATAATATTATTTTATAATTTTTGGACAATTTTGGAAAATTATTAAATAACAAAAATATTTATTGTGTTTTTTAAACTATTTATGGTTAGTTTAAAAATGGAAGAAATTCAAAGAAAATTCTATGAATGGTGAAAAATTATGAATTCTACTGAAAAATATTATAATAATGTAAGATTAATATTAATGATGTTTTAAAGATATAAAAGTATGTGGAGTTATTATTTCTATTTTGAAGCTATTAAATGATAGTTTTTATAAATAAAAATAATTATAAAAAATTGTTGGATAATCTAAAAAATGTGAAAATTGTTTGAAAAGTTCATAATACTATTTTAAATATTTTAGAAGTGTTAGTAAGCTCATGAGGTGTCAGGATGTAAACGCACAAGTAACGAATGAGTTATGATAAAAACAAAAATAATATCTTTGTTAAAGTAAAAATGGTGATAATATCATAATAGTGGATTGTCATATATGAGGTTTTAGATTTCTCAAGTTTTATTGTTCACTTCTAAAGTTTTGGAATATGAATAATGATTTTATGCGATAAATAAAGACAACTTGAATGAATAATGAATTGTTAGTTTGTTTATATGTTATTCGAGATAAATATGATTTGGTGTTGATCCCTACTTTTAATAGAATTTAAATTGTTTATAGTAAGGTATTGATTGGATTCTTACGTAAGAAGTCACCATGTATTTCATTTAATAATTGTCACAGTAATTATTGCACAGTGATTCATATTATTGATTCTTAATTACATAAGAAGTCACTCAGTCTTTCATTCAATAATTGTCATAATAGTTATTGCATAGTGACTCATATTATTTGATATGATATAATTATACCAGTTAGAAGTATTGTGAGTCTATGTTAATAATTGAGAATAATTGTTGAAAGATTGAAAATGTGTAAATAATTGATGAATAAAAGATGTTGATGAAAGATAAGTATGATATACAGATGTTTGTTAAATTATTTTTTTTTTACAAAAGTAAGTTTGGTCGGACTTACCGACACTCTACTTTTTCTAAAGTAGTATGGACCACAACTCTATTACTAAACAAATATTGTTAAAACGTGTATAAGTTGGTTTAATTTTCTCAGTGGGACCACAAATTCCACTACCATTATTATATACCTCATTTGATAATTTTGTCAAAGCATGTGTGCTAGTTGTTTTCTAAATTTTCAGTATAAATAGGTTGCCGGTTGAGCAACTAAACACACACCATCACTACACTAAAAATATAGAATTCTTTTACTACAATATTGTGAGTACTATAATATTGTGAGTATTTCTATTGAGTGAAATGTTACTCCAAGTGTAGATAAGGAATGCAAGCATTGTTTAAGTTGATCAATTTCATAGAAAGCAGAATCAAGTCACATGCTAAGGTAAGGGATATCACTATTGTGGTAAGAGGGTATCATTTTTATGGTAAAAAGAATATCATTTCTTTCATACTCCATTTTATGGTAAGATATTATTATTCGTTTACTCAGTTTATCATTAAATGGTGAAAAGTTATGAAAGGATTAGAATATCCTTAATAGTTTGTGCTTCATCTATTATTATGTTGTCAATTTGGACTCTTGATAATTAAGTTGAAAATCACTAAGATCTATGTTATCTTATTATTCTGATTATTCATGTTTATTCATTATATATATCATTATCATCATTCTCATGCTTATATTATACTGAAAGTCATCTTTGGCCCGTAGTGCATAGATGGACTTGGTATGATTATGACCAGAGATTATTCGGTATAATCATGACCGTAATATTACAAATGATGTGGTAAAAGTAATCTTTGGCTCGTAGTGCATAGATGGATTTGATATGATTATAAACAGGGATTATTCGGTATAATCATGACCGTAATGTTACAAATGATGTGGTAAAAGTCATCTTTAGCCCGTAGTGCGTAGATGGACTTGGTATGATTATGACCAATGATTATTCGGTATAATCATGACCGTAATGTTACAAATGATGTGGTAAAAGTCATCTCTGGCCCGTAGTGCATAGATGGACTTGGTATGATTTGTACCAGAGATTATGCGGTATAATCATGATCGTAATGTTACAAATAATGTGGTAAAAATCCTCTTTGGTTTACGTGCAAAGATGGACAGTTGATTGGCATAATTATGACCAGGGATTATTCGGTATAATCATGACCACTGGTGAAAACACGAATATCATTGGCCCATAGTGCAATCCGTGGTCGTGATACTATTGAGCTGAGTCTCAGCGTTATTGATTTTACAGTTGTATGTCTTAGGCTTATATTGCAAAGATAGACTGTTGATTTACCTAATTATAAATATGAATTGTGATTTAATTATAATCTATGGTGGTTCAGGTGAAGACAGGTGATGAGAGTTCTCCTTGTCTTGGGTATAACAAAGAACTGTTGATAAGTATTACAAAAATGAAATATTAACGATGGACTTTTAATCTAAAGGAGATAATAGACATTATGTTCTATTTGACTCTTCTAATGGATTGTTGATTCCGCTGCTATTATGGTTGAAAACTTTTATCTTATACCATATGTTCTAAATATCTAAATTATTTTAATAATTTAATTATCTTAAGTCATGATATTCTTTACTGGGCTATTTGTGCTCACCCTTTTACTTCACCACCCATTTCAGGTAATAAAAGTGTAGCTAGGACTAGCAAAGAGAACATGGGTATAATGTGGTGATACGAATTAGTCACAAGCCTAATCAATTTATGAAATGGTGTGGCATAATAATTGTACTGAGAACTTAAAATGTGTGTGACGTATTTTATACATTATTTAATATTTAATTTTGGTGAACAATAATAGGGTGAGGCGAACTCGAATTTGAAAGCGTCAAAAATGCACTCCATTAGAATAAGGAGGATAGAAATCTTCTCGTGTTCCTTTGGGGACTTGAAATATTTGTTGCTATACTTTAGATGGCATTGTAATATTTTGAGTATGAATATTGTCATATTATATACGTAACAATATTTGTATTGAAACTCACAGTATATGTGTCGTCGTATTTGGCACGACAGTTGTTTAAATGGAGCTGTCGGTAGTGAATTTTCTGGCGACCCAAGATGGCTGATGTATACCTATTTTGGGGGCGTCACATTTGGTATCAAAGCTTAGGGATATTATCCCTGGTTGAGATTTGAGACTAGAACTAGAAGGGGAGAGACGGATAATTCTTTCGCTAGTATGACCTACATAAGCTTAATTGTTATTTAATTGGTCGGTCAGAATATAGGGATAATATGTGGCATGTCAATTAACTCTTGTTTTGAAACTATATTCTAGAATGATATCTGAAAATGTAGAAAATGAACAATGGATGAACCATGAAACAGAGGATGTAGCCTGTGAGCTAGGATTTGAAATCCTTATCCCTTCGGAATTCCAGGTACGTTCGTAAATTTCGGGGATAAAATTTCATAAGGTGGGGTGATTGTAAGACTCCGAATTTTATGAAATAAAAGTCTAATTTTCTTTATGATTATTATTCTAAATTTTAATAACCCGGAATTTTTAATTAATGAAATGAGAATTATAAATAAGAAGTGAGTAACGAGAATTAAAGTTTTAATGTAAAAGATAACTTTTAAAAGTCGTTTTGATCAAATAAACATTTAATCGGATAAATGAGTAAATAAAAGAGGAGAAAATAAATTATTAAATGGTGGGCCATTGGGGGCTTCACATTGCTGAAGAAATGGGGGGACAAGATAGTGGGAGAAAGAAAAAAGAGAAGAAAAGAAAGAAAAAGAAGGAGAAAAGAGGAGGGAATGGAGGAAAAAAAGGGGGGAAGGGACAAAAGAGGATACCCCCATTTTTCCACTCACAGGAATGAGGAGAATAAGAGAGAGAGAGAGAGAGGGAAGGAATTATTTCTTCATTCACACCCTCTTCACTCCCAAATCAGCAGAAAGAAATAAAGAGAGAAGAGAGAAATAGAGAGAATCAGAAGAAGAAAAGAAAAGGTATTTCTAAAAATCTTTGATTTATTATTAGATTTATGAATTTTATTGAGTACATATTTATGTATGTATTGAATGATTTAAAATTGCAAAAATATAAATTAAATGAGAGAAATCTAGAAATCAAAAGAAGAACAAAATATGAAAATTTTCAAAAAAATTAGTTTACTGCTTGATTTTGTAAAATCCACAACTCTTTGTGTATAATGAGTTAGGAGATGAGCCATATATCAAAAGAAAATCTTGGAAGTAAGCTAAAAGCATAAACTGGAATCACTTAAAAATTCTTTGTGAATTTTTCGTGGTGACAGTTTGAGTGAAACTGGTCCGAAGGACTCATAGTCCGAAAAATCAGTGTTCTTGACCTCTATTATGTGAATTATAATTTTTAATTCGACTGTTAGATATTTGTAATTTTCGGATATGTTATACATATATAAGTTGTGTATATGTCCACAAATTTTGAACCGTTAAACATTAACGTATAATTTGTTATGAATTTGCCCGGTTGAGCAACTAAACACACACCATCACTATACTAAAAATATAGAATTCTTTTACTACAATATTGTGAGTACAATAATATTGTGAGTATTTCTATTGAGTGTAATGTTACTCCATGTGTAGATAAGGAATACAAGCATTGTTTAAGTTGATCAATTTCACAAAAAGTAGAATTAAGTCACATGCTAAGATAAAAGATATCATTATTGTGGTAAGAGGGTATCATTTTTATGATAAAAAGAATATCATTTTTTTCATACTCCATATTATGGTAAGATATTAATAATCGTTTATTCAGTTTATCATAAAATGGTGAAAAGTCCTGAAAGGATTAGAATATCCTTAATAGTTTGTGCTTCATCTATTATTATGTTATCAATTTAGACTCTGGATAATTAAGTTGAAAATCATTAAGATCTATGTTATCTTATTATTTTGATTATTCATGTTTATTCATTATATATATCATTGTCATCATTCTCATGTTTATATTGTATTGAAATTCATCTTTGGCCCGTAGTGCATAGATAAACTTGGTATGATTATGACCATAGATTATTCAGTATAATCATGACCGTAATGTTACAAATGATGTGGTAAAAGTCATCTTTGGCCCGTAGTGTAAGACCCCAACTTATTCATAAATAAAATCGAATTTTCTCTAATTATTATTTTTAAATAATAAGGTGTTAATTTGATATAATGCTTTAATTATGGGTGAAATGTGCAAATTTTACAAAATAACCAAGTGGTTATAAAATATTCATTATTGTCGGGGAATATTCGTTTGGTCATGGAATATTCTTGCTGTCGGGGAATATTTGTACGATGTCGCAGCCATTTGTGGGCCCCATAACTGAAAACGGTCGGATGAAAAAAACGACAAGTTGGAGTTTTTATAAATAACGGCGTAATCGTTACCGTTAACACTGTTGGAATACCCGGTGGTCAAAACACAGTAATACGCGTGGTTACACAGTAGCACACGGTATTGTATTGTATTTTTGAATTATAGATTCTTACGTAAGAAGACATTACTCAATAATTGTTACAGTAATTACTGTTCAATATTTTATTTTATTGATTCAATAATTGTTGCGTTGATATTTTAATTACTGTTATTTCAATAATTGTCACTGCACAGTATTTCCCATTATCAGATCAATAATTCATATTATTTGAATAATATTATTAGATAGCATTATTGGCAATGTCTAGAAAGTTCTGTATAAGGAGAGGTTTGGTCACCTAATTGCGCGCCAGTAAGGAAAAATCCTTATCGGAAAGCCCCTCTTTCCTGGGAACGACCTGATTGTCATAATTGTGATTGCATAATATTATTTGTGAATAATTAATTATTGATTTATATGATAAGAAAATATTTATTTTATATGGATATAAATGATGGATATATTTAGTGTGGTTATAAATGAAGGAATTAATTTTCAGGTGTTTTATCAGTATTTTGTCAGAATGGAGGTATTAAAAATCGTCCGTATGTGGATTTCAGACATTTTTCGTTTGGAATTTGGAAAAACTTAAAGCTATAAAGTTGTAGAGAATTTAATTTCCTATGAAATGGACATAAAATTCGTATTTCTCTGATAAAAGGGCTATTTATTATGAATTATTAAAGTTTTTGATTATTGTTTAAAAGATAAAATATTTTGGAAATTTTTAGAATTAGTGGGCCCCACTTTTGGTTGGTGAGAAATGTGCTAAAATTTTATTTCAAATGTGGTGGGCAAGAATAGTAACAGGTAAAGCCATCAGGTAGCAGGTTAAGTCTGTTTCGACGTTCTAACATTTTCCTATAAATAAGGTGCTTAGTTAGAATTGAAAATCGCACTAAAAATAAGTTTTCTCTCTCTCTCTCTCTCTCTCTATATATATATATATATATATATATATATATATATATATATATATATATATATATATATATTATCGAGCATATTTTGTGAGTATTTAGATACTTTGAGAGTTGCTATTCAGTGCAAATTTCATTCAGCATCATATCCGATATTTCATTCAAAAATACTGTTCTTTTGAAGTAAGGGATGTTATTTTCTTCTTATATGATATTATTTTCTTCAATATTATTATGCCGAATTATTGATATAAGTTTTATTGTGGAAATTCTACCTTTTTATGTCGGGATTACTATTCACATATACAGCAATATTCACGCACTATTCACAAATACGATACTATTCACCGAAAAATAAAATTTTCTATTTTTCGTCCTAGATGTTTCATATGGTTACTATCTTTGATTGTATCCATGTTTTGATCGTCATTCTTGAATTTTACTCCATTATGGTTTATTATAGAGTATTTTTAAACTTAAATTATCTAAGGTACGAATCTCTAAACTTTGTCCTTTTATCTTACTGGATTCGTTCTCTAAAATATTTTTCATCATCCTCGGTCTTTAATGGTGATACTTGATCAATATCTTTGGCTTGTAGTGCAAAGATGAATGATTACCTGATGAATATATTTGGCCCGTAGTGCAAAGATGAACAGGTGTTGAGATGAACATGACCAACTGGTGATACAAATGAATATCTTTGGCCCGTAGTGCAAAAATGAATATTTGATTCAAGATGTATATTGATTGATGTTATAGGGATAAAATATTGACGATGGACTTTTAAACTCCTACATGATAGTAGATTTCATTCTCTACTTAACTCTTCTAATGAATTATTATTTCTACTGCAGTTGTTGATCTAAAACTTGTTGTCTATTATATTCTATTAGATTTTTCTCTGTTGAAGACTAAGGATAATTTTTTGTATATTATCTTAGTCATAATATTCTTTCCTGGGCTAGATGAGCTCACCCTTATCCTTTTTGTTCTATTTTTCTTCTCTGGAAGCGAGAATATAGCAGGAACTAGTCGGGGTATAGAATGATGGTCCTATACAGTTGTTTTAGCAGTCCTCACTATTTTTGTAAAATAGTGTATCAATAATTGTAATGAGGACTCCTTTTGAGTTTTAATATTGTCTATTAGACAATATTTGTATTTAAACTCACAGTATATATGTTGTCGTATTTTGCACGATAATTGTAATAATAAAGTTGTAGCTATTTTCTGTAACATGTATTTGGCGACTCAAAATGGGTGATGTATACTTATTTCGGTGTAACGCCCGAGAATTTTGAATTTTCTATGAATTAAATTTTTATTTGATTATGTGGATTAAATAAATTTAATTGAGTTATTATATGAGTAAGATGTTCGAAGGTCGTTCTATGACCTAGAATATGTGAATGTGGTTAGTATTCTAGCTTTGTGCTAGGATTAATTGTTGTGAATTATCAAGATGAGAACGAAGGTTTCTGAGAATGTTTGCGTAAAAACACTATTCATCTGATTTCGTTCGGAGCTAGGGTTTGAGATTCTAAGAAACGCGTAATGATAGAATACGAAGATAGTATGGAATATCCAATAATAATTCTGTATGGCAAATGAAGTTTTCGCTTGCGGACATAAAACCTAAGGGTTAGTGAAAGAGGTTTCCGAAAGGGAATTGCAATGCGTATAGTCGTTTCAGATATTATACTTATGAAATACGAGTATTATATTAGTATAAATACGAGTATTATACTAGTATGAATACGAGTATGGTACGAAGAATAGTATGGTGTATAATACGAATATTGTATGAGTACTAGACGAAGAGGATATGGGAGTAATACGCGTAGAATACAAGTCGTATTAATGGTATATGATTTAAGGATTTTATACAATCCAATTGGACTTGGATTAATAGCAAGCCCAATGAATTAAGTATGCAAGCCCAAGTTAAGGCCCATTATTAATTAATGTCAAGCCCAATCCAATAAAATTAAACCGTGGGTCGAACCGGTGGGTCATGAGATGGGTAAAACCCATGGGGTAACCCATGGGGTGATTCACAAAGGAGTGGACCGGCCACTTGGTGTGCAAGGCAAGTGTATCACTTGGTCACCAAGTATTTGGCTTGGTGACAAAGTGTTGAATAGTAAGGAGGTGGGGGTTTAATGCCTATTTTGCCCTCCATTTCAATTGCTTATAAATAGAAAGCTAGAGTTGGCCATTTGATGTTTTTTCAAGACTCAACCAACATATTTGAGAGAGAAAGAGAGCTAGACTTAAATCATTCTTCTACCTTGAAGCTTTTTCATTAGAAGTTCAACAAGGACACTAAGAGTTCTTAAGGTAATACTCTTCAATTCTAATTCCATCTCTTTTGGTTTTCTTTTATCATGGAGAATCATAAATGGGTGGGGTATAGCTTGTATGGTGGAATGAGACTGACTTACCATAGATTCAATCTCTATAAGTCATGAGATCATAGAAATCATAAGGTTTGATATAGCTTAAAATCATGAAATTGTTGATTGTTGAGATTGATTGTTGATAAACAATTGAACTCCATCAATACGTTCTTGGTTAGGATGTAGATATGAAGTCCATGGAGTATTCCATGTGATTTGGCTTAGAGAACATTAGTAACGAAGTTATGGCGAATTTTACGGAAATAGACGTTAAACGTCAAAAACGTAAACGTCCGGATTAAAGGTCAAAAGTTGCTGTGTGACTTGAAAACGTTGGTTTCCAATGTCAACACGTGAGATAAGGTAATTAAGAGTCGTGGGCGAAAGAATCGTCGCATTTAGACTTATAACGAAAAAAACGAGTATTGAACGGACGAAAATGTTAAACGAACGCTCAAAAATGAACTCAAAGGTGAATTCCGAGTTAACAGATTCGAAAGTATGAAATTCTTATATGAACACGTAAAGGATGTAATTTGTGACTTGTAGGAATTTGAATGGGTCAATTCGGATGTTAAACGAACAAATTAGAAAGCCGGGAGTTTCGTAAGAAAAGTTAACTGGTTTGACCAACTGGTGCACAGGGGCGGCACTGCAGCGCCAAACCTAGTGTTAATGGTTACGCCACAGCGCCAAGCACTGTCGAGAGAAAGCCAAAACCTACTGAAGTTTCGCGCCGCAGCGCTGATGTTTGTACATGGACTCGCGCCGCAACGCTGAGTCTGGGCAAAACCTCTGAAGAGTGACGCCGTAGCGCCACTAGAATACATAGGGTGTCGCGCCACAGCGCCGGCAGTAGAAAAATGTTGGCCAAGTTAGGTTTTGTTCCATTTTGAATGTTAACTTAAAGTAAGACATTGAAGGTACTTAATGTACATCATAAGTCTTACCTTAAATCACTTATACTGTGTTAATGTAAGAAGATCTAGTAAGGTTTAATAGAAATTAAACGAAGAACACTAAGACGTAATAAGTAAACCATGAATGACATTCAATGTTGGTATTTAACCATTAATGATCGAATATCGGTTAAGGACGTAAGAACGTTAACGAAACGTAACGCAGTATAGAAAGTTAAATTGACTTTAATAACGAAGTTAATTCAAAGAAAACATAGAAGAGAAAGAAGTTGGTTAGAAACGTAAAGTTAGTTTGTTTGATAACTAATTATAGTATGCTATGTGAATGTATCATGTAGATCCTGTTAAGACTGCGAATAGTTGAATTAAAAATTCGAAGACGCTTAAAGGCAAGTCTTTCTTAACTCTTACATAACCTTCGTGTTAGACAAGTTTTATGTGATGTATGTTATACAATGCATGAATGGTACTAAGGAAATAGTCGATGCCTATTTTATCCTGGCTAGACAAGTATTGAAGAATAGATTAAATTGTTTACAAGTCTGTTGATATAGAACTGTTAACGCTATCATATGCCAAGTATTTGGTACGGATGAAAAGGTAAGCTTGTCTATGTACAAACAAAAGTATTTTTCATCGATTATTCGATGGGCACGCGAGGTTGCCAAATGTTGAACGTAAATACATTTAACGAAAGAGTGTTGATCAACATAGAGTACAATAGGCTGATCACCTAGAAGTGCTCGTAAGTAAAGACGGATGGATGGCCTTAGTGCCGGATGTCCTTTTCAAGTATGAAAACTGAACGAGTATGTTCATGGTCTATTGACCGGTTCATCATTCCTAAGCTATGCTATATACTCTGGAATTGTTGTATGAGAAGTATTAATCAAATGTATCATAATGCTTCGTAGATAATTGTTCAGATATGAAAGATAAAGCATGTAATTGTTGATGTGATATTCATATGATTCGTTGTTGAGACTTGCTGAGCTAGTTATGCTCATTCTTGCTTGAACCATATGTTTGTAGCTAAAGCCGAACGAACTGAGCGTTCTAAGAGAGATAAAGGAAAAGCTAAGATGAACAATTAATCGTCCTTTAATAGACTAGTATATTCGTATGCAATGTACTTATGAAGAATAACGAATGTATTCGATTATGAACCTGGGAAAGGATTTATTACAAATGTAATACAAAGATAGTAATTACACTCATTTCGTTGTTATTTCAATGGAATTATTGTATGAATTGTAGTATCGTGGAGCACCATCTGTTTGGTTGGAAGATACCAAAATTTGGGGGCGTCACATTTGGGGGCGTCATAGTTGGTATCAGAGCTTAGGGATATGGTCTTTGGCGGAGATCGGGGAATAGAACTAGGAGGGGAGAGACGAGTAAATCCTTCGCTAGTATGTCCTACCTAAGCTTATTTGTTGGTCGGTCATAATATAAGGATATTATGTGATATGTTAATTTGTTTAATTAACCTTCATTTTATGGCAATTTTTAAGAATGGCAGCAGAGAACGTTAATAATGAAGTGAATAAGACCATGGAGACACCTTTAATCGCCAACCAGGATAATGTGATGTCAGGCGAAGAAGGAATTAGAGATATTCTTATGGTGAGGGAAGAATTAATAGTTACACCCGAGCTAGTCGTAGAGGTAGCAGCTGAGAGTGAGGAAGAAGAGGAACCTGAGAAGAATTTACTAGAAGAATTTTATGATCGAAATGTAAAATTGCAAAATCGTATTCATGAGTTAGAAGAGCAGGCTGAAGAACGACAGGCGGTCGTAGAGCAAAAGGATACAACAATCCAAGCTTGTGTTACCCAATATGTGATGCTTAAACAGAAGCACTCTTTGACAGAGTATAAGATGATAAAGCTGGAATCTGAGCTGAAAGACGAAACACCTGAACGAGTGAGAATGAGTGATGCATGGATAAAAGCCGCACGATGCGTTGATATTGTGGAAAGAGATGTCTGATCTAAGAAGGCTAAAATAGATGATATGTATTTCTCTTTTTGGACAGCAATTGAGAGAACCCAACATCGAGTTTTGAATTACCCTGCACATTGCGGTCAACCCCAATTCGATATGGATCGAAGATTAATGATTCAGAACATGAAACAGGAGTACGACAAAGCAGTTGAGGGTGGAATATGCCCTATAGAAAAGTCAATTCCAACGGTAGTGATGACACCAAATGCTGCCCCAGACAAGTAAAAGCCGGGTAGTTTAGGCGAGAGCGTTTGTCATGACTTCCCAACAAGTGAGAAATCCAAATGAAGTTATCACGGGTAAGCTAATCTTGAACTCTTGCGAAGTTTATATCTTACTAGATATCGGTTCTACCCATTCTTTTATCTCCCCTGCTTGTGCTCAACGTTTAAACTTGACTCCGGAGAAATTAGACTTTGACTTATCTGTGGAGACTCCGTTAGAAGAAACTTTTATTACATCCACTGTGTATAAATCATGTTTGATCCAAGTTGGCACCATCACATTACCTATTGATCTTATCTCTTTAAAGATACTTGCATTTGATATAATTTTAGGGATTGATTGGTTAACTACTCATCATGCCAAAATTGATTGTTTTCGTAAGGTTGTTAGTTTTCATACTCCTAATCAACTTGTTATGCGAATTCAAGCAACCAAACCATTTCGGCATGATACAAAATTCGTATGGAGCGAGGAATGTGAGAAGAGTTTCCAAGAGCTTAAGAAGAGACTCATTTCGGCACCTGTTCTGACAATACCATCTGGTTTGGATGGATTTGTTATCTACAGGGATGCTTCAGGCAAAGGATTAGGATGTGTTCTCATGCAACATGGGAAAGTCTTAGCCTATGCCTCGCGACAACACAAAGAATATAAGAGAAATTATCCCACTCATGATCTGGAGTTGGCAACAGTTGTTTTTGCATTGAAAATCTGGAGACACTACCTGTATGGGGAGAAAGTGGAGATTTATACCGATCATAAAAGCCTCAAATATTTCTTCACCCAAAAAGAACTCAACATGCGACAACGACGTTGGCTCGAACTGTTGAAAGATTACGACCATAGCATTCAATATCATCATGAAAAAATAAACGTTGTAGCTGACGCATTGAGTAGAAGATTGTATGCGGGTACGAGTGCGATGTTGTTAGCACAAAGACCCATTTTTTACGACTTACAAAGGATGGAGATAGAGTTAAAGGCTCCAAGTACCCACGTGATGATATCAAACATATGAGTAGAACCGACTTTAATCGATAAAGTTAAAGCTGCTCAAGCTACGGACATGGAGCTGATGCGTATGAAGAAGAAAGTGCAAGAAGGTGTTATTCCAGAAGCAAGAATCGATGAAGAAGGAATACTTCGAGTCAACTCCAGACTTTATGTTCCTAATGATTCTAACTTGAAGCATAGAATAATGATGGAGGCACATAACACACCATTTACAATCCATCCTGGGAGTACCAAAATGTATCATGGTCTTCGACATATATTTTGGTGGAACAATATGAATAGAGAGATCGCGAAGTTTATCTCGAGGTGTTTAACTTGTCAACGAGTAAAGGCCGAGCATCAAGTGCCAAAGGGCCCATTGCAACCACTTGAGATTCCAAAATAGAAGTGGGAACACATTACTATAGATTTCGTTACGGGTCTTCCCAATGTTTCTCAAGGCATAGATGCGATTTGGGTTATTGTTGATAGATTAACCAAGTATGCTCATTTCTTGCCTATACGTGAAACTTATTCCCTTGAACGTCTTGCTCGTATGTACGTGCATGAGATTATGAGATTGCATGGCATGCCAGTATCCATAGTTTTGGATCGTGACCCAAGATTCACTTCACGATTTTGGGTTAGCTTGTAGAAAGCTATGGGCACGGATTTACGATTCAGTTCGGCATACCATCCTCAAACGGACGGGAAATCAAAAAGGACTATTCAAACCCTTGAAGATCTATTAAGACTCTGTGTCCTAGATTTCAAAGGAAGTTGGGATAAGTACTTGCCATTGGTGGAATTCTCCTACAACAACAGTTATCAAGCAAATATAGGCATGGCTCCATTCGAGGCGTTATATGGACGAAAGTGTCGTTCTCTAGTATATTGGGACGAGGTGGGTGAAGCAACGTTGTTGGGATCAAAATTGGTACACATGACTATAGAAAAGATCCAAACGATTCGACAACGTATAAAGACCTCACAAGATCGACAAAAGAGTTATGTTGATCTGTGGAATTCAATATTGGAGATCATGTACTATTACGTATTGCTCCATGGAAGGGAGTTACAAGATTCAAGAAGAGAGCTCAATCCACGATTTGTTGGTCCATTTGAGATTCTTGATCGAATAGGAAATGTGGCCTATAGACTCGCATTACCTCCAAGTATATCTCGTGTTCATAATATTTTTCACATATCTATGCTTCGTAAATATGTGAAAGACCCAAACCACATTATTGCGTTAGAACCAGACGAGATAGCCGAAACTTTAACGTATGAGAAGGTACCTGTCAAGATATTGGATAGGAAAGAGCATATCCTACGAACTAAGGTTATACAACAAGTTAAGATTTTGTGGAGGAACCATGCTATTGAAAAAATGACCTGGGAGTTGGAATCAAAAATGAAAGCAAGGTATCCTCACCTTTTCAAAACACCAGGTATGTATGTCAATTTTGAGGATGAAATTTCATAAGGGGGGGAGGTTGTAAGACCCCAACTTATTCATAAATAAAATCAAATTTTCTCTAATTATTATTTTTAAATAATAAGGTATTAATTTGATATAATGCTTTGGTTATATGTGAAATGTGCAAATTTTACAAAATAAACAAGTGGTTATAAAATATTCATTGTTGTCGGGGAATATTCATTTGGTCGTGGAATATTCTTGCTGTCGGGGAATATTCGTACGATGACGCAGCCATTTGTGGGCCCCATAACGGAAAACGGTCGGATGAAGAAAACGACAAGTTTGAGTTTTAATAAATAACGGCGTAATCGTTACCGTTAACACTGTTGGAATACCCAATGGTTAAAATACAGTAATACGCATGGGGGTGTCACAGTTGGTATCAGAGCTTATGGATATGATCTCTGGCGGAGATCGGGAAATAGAACTAGGAGGGGAGAGACAAGTAAATCCTTCGCTAGTGTGTCCTACCTAAGCTTATTTGTAGGTCGGTCATAATATAGGGGTATTATGTGTTTTATTAATTTGTTTAATTAATCCTTGTTTTATGGCAGTATTTAAGAATAGCAACTGAGAATGTTAACAGTGGAGTAAATGAAACCGTGGAGACGCATGTACTCACCAACGAGGAGAACGTGCAACAGGCTGGCAATGTTCCTCCTGTGAACAACACCACTGAGCGGATGATGAACGATGGGATGTTTAGAAGCTTTTTGCAGTTCATACAAAATCAGACGAGGGAGACTCGTGTTCAAAATACAGGAGGAAATGATAGCAATTCACGATTTGTCACAACCAAGCAGTTCAAGGAGTTAGGACCACCAAAATTCTGGGGAAAGCCGGATCCGATTAAGGCGGAGACGTGGGTCAAACAAATCACCAAGATATTTGATGTCTTGGGATGTACGGAAAAACAGAAGGTTTCATTCGCCACCTTTATGCTCCGTAATAAGGCAGATTACTGGTGGGAATCTGTAAAGCGTACCCATCCAGCTGCACTTAGCATGTCTTGGGAAACATTTCAAAAACTGTTCAATGACAAGTACTTTCCTGAAAGTATTCGTCATATGAAGGAGGTAGAGCTTATTAGACTATAGCAGAATAACATGACGGTGTCCCAGTACGAGGCGAAGTTTGCAGAGTTGTCCAGATTTGTACCTCATTTGGTGGAAAATGAGGAACGTATGACGCGGATGTTTCCGAGAGGTTTGAAACCCGGCATACGTCAATATCTCATTTCACATAAATTTTTTCTCTATTCAGATGTTGTCAACAGGGCTCAATTATTAGAGCGAGATAATGAGTACGGTCAACTGAGGGACCACAGCCAAGATCATACCGGTGACAGCAGTCATTAGAACAACAATAATCAGCGGAGAAAGAAGAATACGGATAAGAGCGGCAACTACTCTGGTGGTAATCATGGCAATGAGAATAGAAGAAGTGAGTCGGGAGGAGATTTTAAAAAGAGGAGATTCAACAATGATAATACGAAGACGTCAGCACCAGCAACAACTGGTTCTAAGGGAGGAGAACGATCACCTGCCATATGCTATAAGTACGGAAAAGAAGGACATATCAGCCCAAACTGCCCACAACAGTTTAAGGTATGTTATAACTGTGAAAAGGAAGGACATATCGCTCGAGATTGTACTGTAGCAAAACCAAGTCCAGCGAGGATGGAGACTCAAAAGGCTGTCCCAGAAAAGTCAAAGTCAACGGTTCCTGGAAGAGCATTTGTCGTGACTGGTCAACATGCGAGGAACCTAAATGAGGTGATCACGGGTAAGCTAATCATAAATTCATGCGAAGTTTATACCTTTCTAGATACTGGTGCTACCCATTCATTTATTTTTCCTGTTTGTGCTCAATATTTAAACTTTACTCTGGAGAAATTAGACTTTAATTTATCTGTGGAGACTCCGTTAGGAGAAACTTTCATCACATCTACTGTTTATAAATCATTTTTGATCCAAGTCGGCACCATCACCTTACCTGTTGACCTTATCTCTTTAAAGATACTTGCATTTGACATGATTTTAGGGATTGACTGGTTAACTACTCATCATGCCAAAATTGATTATTTTCGGAAGGTTGTTAGTTTTTATATTCCTAACCAACTTGTTGTGCGAATTCAAGCAACTAAGCCATTAAAATCAATCACTGTTATATCAAGTCATAAAGCTATTCGTTTATTAAAAAACGGATGTCAAGCTTTCTTAGCCCATGTTATGGATTTGAATAAAGACACGTCATATTTGAATAATATTCCTGTTGTTATTGACTTTCCTGACGTATTTCCTGAAGAACTTCCCGGTCTACCCCCAGAACGTGAAGTTAAATTCTTTATTGATCTTAAACCTGGTACAAAGCCCATTTCTAAAACCCCATATCAAATGGCTCCTATTGAACTTCAGGAGTTAAAGGTCCAATTACAGGAGTTATTGGACATCGGTTTCATTCGTCCTAGTACATCTCCTTGGGGTGCTCCTGTTTTATTCATAAAGAAGAAAGACGGGAGTATGCGACTTTGTATCGACTACCGGGAATTAAACCATGTCACTATCAAGAATAGGTATCCGCTACCTCGTATTGATGACCTGTTTGACCAGTTACAAGGAGCACAATTCTTTTCAAAAATCGATCTTCGTTCTGGATATCATCAGCTGAAGATTAGAACTGAGGATATTCCAAAGACTTCCTTTAGAACTCGGTGCGGGCATTATGAATTCTTAGTCATGTCTTTTGGATTGACTAATGCTCCTGCGGCTTTCATGGATATGATGAACCAAGTATTCAAGGAATATTTGGATCAGTTCGTTGTTGTCTTTATTGATGACATCCTCATATATTCCAAAAGTCATGAAGATCATGAGCACCATTTGAAGCGGGTACTCCAAAGGCTTCGTGAAAATAAGTTATATGCCAAGTTGAAGAAATGCGAGTTCTGAATTGAGGAAGTAGCATTCCTTGGGCACGTAGTGTCAAAACATGGAGTATCTGTTGACCCGACGAAGATTAAAGTAATACAAAATTGGGAACAACTGAAGTCAGTGACCGAAGCACGTAGATTTCTGGGCTTAGCTGGTTATTATCGGAGATTCGTGGAAGGATTTTCTCGAATCGCCACTCCATTAACTCAGCTGACTCAGAAAGATATCAAATTTGTATGGAGTGAGGAATGTGAGAAGAGTTTCCAAGAGCTTAAGAGGAGACTCATTTCGGCACCTGTTTTGACCATACCATCTGGTTCGGATGGATTTGTTATCTACAGCGATGTTTCAGGCAAAGAGCTAGGATGTGTTATCATGCAACGTGGGAAAGTTATAGCCTATGCCTCGCGACAACTTAAAGAATATGAGAGGAATTATCCTACTCCTGATCTAGAGTTGGCAGCAGTCGTTTTCGCGCTAAAGATCTAGAGGCACCATCTATATGGGGAGAAAGTGGAGATATATTCAGACCATAAAAGCCTCAAATATTTCTTCACTCAAAAAGAACTCAACATGTGGCAACGACGTTGGCTCGAGCTGTTGAAAGACTACGACCATACCATTCAATACCATCTTGGAAAAGTGAACGTGGTAGCCGACACATTGAGTAGAAGATCATACGCGGGAACGAGTGTGATGTTGTCAACGCAAAGGCCCATTTGGTATGATTTATAAAAGATGAAGATAGAATTCAAGACTCTGGAGACCTATGCAATAATGTCAAGTATACGTATAGAACCAACTTTAATCAAAAAAGTTAAAGTTGCTCAAGCCACAGACCCGGAGCTGGTGCGTATGAAGAAGAAAGTGCAAGAAGGTGCTATTCCAGAAGCAAGAATCGATGAAGAAGGAATACTTCGAGTCCACTCCATACTTTGTGTTCCTAATGATTCTGATTTGAAGTACAAGATCATGATGGAGGCACACAATACACCATTTGCAATCCATCCTGAAAGTACCAAAATGTATCGTGATCTTCGACATACATTTTGGTGGAACAATATGAAGAGAGAGATTGCAAAGTTTATCTCGAGGTGTTTAACTTGTCAACGTGTAAAGGCGGAACATCAAGTGCCTAAGGGCCCATTGCAACCACTTGAGATTCTGAAATGGAAATGGGAACACATTACCATGGATTTTGTTACGGATCTTCCCACGGTTTCTCAAGGCATAAATGTTATTTGGGTTATTGTTGATAGATTAATCAAGTCTACTCATTTCTTGCCGATACGGGAGACTTATTCCCTTGAACGTCTTGCTCGTATGTACGTAGATGAGATTGTGAGATTGCATGGCATGCTAGTATCCATAGTTTCGGATCGTGATCCAAGATTCACTTCAAGATTTTAGATTAGCTTGCAGAAAGCTATGGGCACGGATTTACGATTCAGTTCGGCATACCATCCTCAAACGGATGGGCAATCAGAGAGGACTATTCAAACTCTTGAAGATCTATTAAGACTTTGTGTCCTAGATTTCAAATGGAGTTGGGATAAGTACATATCATTAGTGGAATTCTCTTTCAACAACAGTTATTAGGCAAGTATAGGTGTGGCTCCATTTGAAGCATTATATGGACGAAAGTGTCGCTCTCTAATATGTTGGGATGAGGTGGGTGAAGCAATATTGTTGGGAACCGAGTTGGTACGCATGACTACGAAAAAGATCTAAATGATTCGATAACGTATACAAACGGCACAGGATCGACAAAAGAGTTATGCGGATCTTGTAACAACCCGATATTTTCTACATAAATAAATAAGAAATTTTGCATATAAATTTTTATTTATTTATTTAAGGATGAGGATTTGTACAAGATAATGTGTATGTGTATTTAAGAGGTAAATAAAAATATAGTTATTTACATAAATATTTACAAGTAATTTTATTTTAGAAATTATTGATTATTATAGAGTATATTCTAATAATAATTAAATTATGGTAGAAATGTTTTATTAATTATTTTCCATGAATATATAGTCATATATTATTTAAATAATATATGAAGTGATTTTTAGAATAATTATAATAATTATTTTATTATATGAATTTTAGTACAAATTATTAAGTTAATTATTTTACCTTAATTATTAAGGTTTAATATGAAGAATAAATAAGATATGGAATCCAAACCCTAATCTTGGATTTTTATCAATAGATAAGAATAATAATATAATATTATTTATATTTTGATTTTTCAGTGCTATAAATATGTACTGTATGTTTGTGGACTGACAATGGTTGGTCAATTATGGTGTATAATGTCAGAAACCTAAGTATTATAAAACCTAAATAATATTTGTGGACAAAAATAATTAGAAACCCTAATTTAAAAACTCAGTTATGAGATTGAGATTATTATGTAATTGTGTTATTATGTTTAAAGTTTTGTATTATAGAATTAAATGTTAATTAGCAAAACCCTAATTAATATTTAGAAATCATAATTTCTAGAAATCCTAATTTCTAAATTTAGAAACCCTCATTAGTAATTATAAATCCTAATTACTAATTGTAAACCCTAATCGTGAAATTAGAAGACCTCAATTTTATAATTAAAAACCCTAATTTTTATTTAAAAATCCTAATTTTAATTAAGTGAGTTCTATTTAAAATTTTATTAAACTCTGAACTTAATTTTTTTTTACCTTAGAAATTATTTGGGAAACCTTAAAGTATAAGCTATGTTGATTAAGCCCTAGATTCAAGAAGCATGGTCAAGAATACCCTTAATTGCTTTGTTAGTTACTAAAATAACATTTTAAGATTTTGTTTGTATTATTTATAAGATAGCTTGCTTGCAAATCTTGCCATAATTTGGGTTGTTTACCAACCCTAGATATCCCATGTGCCAAAATCATTTCATATCAGCCAATACACCATCCATACATTGCATCTAGCTCTATATAAATATAGATTAAGAGAGAGAGAGAGAGAAAAAATCATTTTGTTCACTTATTTTGTCCAACACCCAACCAATCCTCTCTCCCACTAAAACCAATGAAAAACTATAGTATATCAGTCATATGTTGAAGCCCCACGTGTGTCATAACCATATCAGAAACATAGAATCAAGAATTACTCATTTAAAGGTATAAACAAACTCTAGAATTTCTGTCCAAAAATTTGTTGTTAGATCTTGTGATTTGAAGTTGTAACGTGTTGTTTGTAGTCTAATTTAATGATCTGGGTTGGTATCTTATGGGTCTATAACATTTAAATACACGAAATTGGTGTTTTCAAAAATCTGGAAAAATTTTAAAACGTTTCTGACAGTCAAATGTCAGATCGTGTAGATCTCTTTCTGTTTATGTTTTCGTATATTTGAAGGTTTGTATTTGTAGTATGTTATGTGATCTGTGATCTGAACTTGAAATCAGACTTAGATCTGGTCTAGGTAGCAAGATATTCAAGGTCAAACGTGGTTGACCGGCCATGACCAGGCGTTTCTGGGTAACCCAGAAACAGCCCAGAACCGGCCTGACAACATCTTTGACCGCCTTGATCTGTCAGTGTGTGTATGTTTTGGTTCTTTTGTTGCATTAAAGTTATAGTATGGTAGTTATACTACAGGTTAATACTCTTAGATAGCTTTTATCACAAACGTGTGAGATTTAGAGGATGGTCAAACTAGGCAGAAAGTCCACGGATGAACTTTCTGGGTAACCCAGAAAGTTCATGAGCATGGTTTCTGACATTGTTTGACCGGACAAGATCTTGCTATTTTGTTATTGTTATTGTGATTTTATGTAATGGATCTCTAGACTTACATGTGTTCTACAACCTGAAAGCCTAAGATCGCGAAACCCGTTCATGTGTTGAAAGATATAAAGATCGAGAGATGGCAGTATGAACTGTTCTTCATTTCTGGAAAACCCAGAAATGAAGAACAGCTCTGACAAGGTTTTAGGAAGGCCAGATCTCGTTTGGTTTATGTAGTATGGTCATGATTGTTGTTGTAGCCTGAAGTGTTACACTAGTACTACACGCTCTAATGCTTAGTTGGTCCACAGTCACACAACACACAGAATTATTGTTGGTCAAACATGACACCTTAGCGACTGACTTTGCATTTCTAGGTTTGGCCAAGAACATGAAGAACACCTATAGCGACGGTTCTGTCGCTATAGGTGGCCTTTAGCGACAGATAGCTTATTATTTTTTGAAAATTAATAAAAAAATAGAAAAATTAGTTTTAAATAATTAAAAATACAAAAAAAATTATAAAAAATTATTTTAAATTTTGAAAATTAGTTTTTAATTATTTTAAATATATTTCATAAATATTTAATATTTTTGAAATATTAAAAGTATTTAATTTATTTAATTATAATATTAAATAAATTATTTAAAAATGATTTTAATATTGGAAAAATTATTAAAAATTATATTATGATATAAGAAAATATTTTAAGTTATTTTTAATGACTTTTAATATTTTGTGATAAATTTTATTAATAAATTGATATTAATGGTAATTAATTTATTTACTAAATGAATTAAAAATAATTTTATTATATTAAAAATCATTTTAAATAATAATAAGGTATTTAAAAATATTTTAAGTTATAAAAAATAACTTTTAATATTTAAAGATAAATTTCATTAATTAATTATTATTAATGATATTAAAGTTATTTAATAATTATATTAAATAATTTAGTTTAAAAATAATTTTAATATTATAATAATCATTTAAATGAAAATAAAGTGTTTAAAGATATTTTAAGTTATAAAACATAACTTTTAATATTTAAAGCATAATTTCATTAATAGTTTAATATTAATGATTATTAACTTATTATTAAAAATAGTAAATTTATTTAATAATTATATTAAATAAATAGTTTAAAAATTGTTTTATTAAGTTAAAAATCATTTAAAAGGGATAGAAATGAATTAAAAATATTTTAAGTTATGAATAATAACTTTTAATATTTTGATAAATAGAACATTAATACTTTGATAATAATGGTAATTATTTAGAAATGATTTTAAATGTTTTAAAAATCATTTAGGGGTAATTTTAATACTTTAATAGTATTTCAAGTTATTATAAATAACTTTAATATTTTAGAAATAATTCCATTAATAGTTTAATACTAATTAAATATTAATGATAATAGAGTTGATTAGTATTTAAATCATTTTAATATGATTCTGATGTTTGAAAATTTATGATAAATTATAATAAATGTTTCAAATTATATTAAGTCATTTAATAATAATATTACTTATATGTACGGATATTGAGTTATAGAATAGAGTCTTAGACTCGATAAATACCCGATAAAGTTGTCGGTACACCGACAACTTTCAGAAATTGATCTGGACTTAGATATTTTGATTGTATAAGTGATTATTTGTGATTCAATGGTTATTAAACATATGTGCTAATGTGATTAGGTTATGTGCTGACTGCAATAAGCAGTGTTATGTGTTATAGTATGTTGTTCTAATCGAACGAACGATCTTATTAATGTTAGGTCGTGAGATAAGCGATAGATCTTAATTACAAATTGTAAGCAGCGCTTCAGGCAAGTATCTAACCTTTGCATTTTTTTTATGCAATGGATGTGAGTAAGAATGTTTCTAAACTATATTATTATGGTACAGATTATTAACCTTATATTATATAAGCTCCTTGAATATCAACATGTTAGTATATGGTAACTCATATATATATTCTGTTCGTTAATTTCTAGAAATGGTTAAACAAGTGTCCCCACTTGGATAATCATTGTATTTAATTACATGTTGATATACCTTTGTCAATTACCCGTATACATATATGTTGAATTATAGATTATTGTTGACAAGATAAAACCTTTGATTTAGAACCCAAACAGGTATGAACATCCCTACACGGGAAAATTTTTATGCGCTCCGGCGGACAAAGGATGAATGATAATATCGTTCTAGCAGTATTGATCAATGCAGGGCATAACGGGCTGATCACCCCCCGTGCCCGTAAGTTATGACGGTTTGCAGATGAATTTCTGTCTTACCCTATCGAAAATTTAAAACAATGTTCATGGCATGTCACCATACCCCAGATATAGTCTATGCGAAATTTCAAAACTTTGAAAGAGAGTTGTTATGTTATTATTATCGGTTCAGAATACTTCACAACTATTGACTTGTTGTAGAAGAATAGTATAAAGAAAATATTTAAATCCTTTCAGCTTATATATATATAATTGCTATTACTTGCTGGGCACTCAAATGCTCATCCTTGCTTAATTTAAATGTTTTCAGCTAAGTGTGAATGATCAGAGAGCTCTGCTAAGAACAAGGGAAAGGGAAAAAGTTGCTGAATGAATGAATGAACGTTATCTTATGTAATAGTTTAATACTATTAAGACAAGTATGATATATATATATTATCTATCATGGGTTGTAATGAATATTTAAAGGTTACGTACTTGGGATTATACTCTGATAAATGTACGTTAAGTTTGATATTTATATTATTGTTATTATTATTAGTATTATTTCGCTCATAAAAATGGTATCGTGATGAACCGAGTCCGGGTTTCAAGTACCCGGATTTGGGGGCGTCACAAGTTGGTATCAGAGCTTAGGGTTAGAAACCTTAGGTGGGTTAGACCTTAGGCTATAACCTTAGAACAGAGAGAAACATTGAAAATATAAATAACTCATATAGAGTTTAAAAAGAGATGAATTGACTAAATTCATCGTCAAACAAAATAAAAGATAACTCATATAAAACTCTTAAGTGTTGTGTGTGTACACTATATGGTAATCAGGATAATTTATATGTGTAGATGTCAGGTGAAAAAGGATTAGGATACCCTTAAATCGTAAAGAAGAAGTCAACCTCCATAACCGAGCCAATAGCTGAAATAGAGGCTCAAACTGAAAGCTACCTCCATGAGGTGGTTATTTTGAAAAGTATAGTACCAGATCCTAGAATGATAGAATGACTGATAGAAAATATATATATATATATATATATATATATATATATATATATATATGTGTGTGTGTGTGTGTGTGTGTGTGTGTGTGTGTGTGTGTGTGTGTGTGTGTGGTCTATGTCGAGTTCCTAAACTCGTATGTTTGTGGTGAGTTCTTAAGCTCGTAATGTATGGTAAGTTGGACGAACTAGATGTAGTTAGGTGTAAATAGATTATTGAGGATAAGGGGAATAGACAGATTACTAAGCAATTGATCCTTATTGGAGGCGTAAGAAATAAGTAGTACTAGTATTAATTGAATAGATATGATTTTATGTTATGTATATGATAGGTATGTTTGTATAAGATAATAATTTTCAAATTTTGTATAAGTTATGGCAGTGATTCCCGACTTTTAAGTCACAATGGGATAGCAAATGATTAAACCAAAAGGTGCTATGATATGTCAAGTGATATGAATATGAGTTTATGGGATTAATGAAATAAGTTGGTGAAAAGATAGTAGTTAATTATATGAGTATTGATTAATTCAGTAAACCAGGTTTTCAAAATCTAATATTTTTAGTACATGATTATTTGAGTAGAATCTTTTGTGTTATATGCTAAACGTATACGATAAGGCTTAGAATGTAAGTTAATAAAGAATAATCAGATAATGCCGCCAAGACGAAAACGAAATCACAAGACAAAAGAACCTGCCATCAAAGCTGGAGGACAACCAGACCCAACGCAGAATTTGACGAATATAGACGATCAAGCTATGCAGAATGGATTACCAACTGAAGGAAATCAGCCAGATAATCGATCGGCAAACTTTGAAAACTTCAAGACAAATGAACCGTCAGGATTTAGAAGACCAACTAACCCTGTAGAAGTGGTTGTGATAGCTAGGGTAACGGAGGGGCAACAGATAGCTTTTGCCACCTATACAACGAAAGGAGGGGTGAATCTTTGGTGGGAGACAACTCAAGTTAAAGCCGAAGGAGGGAGTAGTGGTAGTAGAACTGGAAAGAGGAAAGGTTATAATGTTGGGAATATGAAAAATAGGCCAAAAGATGGAAAGAAACGAGTTGTGCATGGTAGAAATTGTGGAAAGAATCATTCGAAAAAGTGTTTAAAAGGAAAGAATGTGTGCTACAAGTGTGGGCAGGAGGGACATATCTCTCCTAACTGTCCCAATCCAATAATTTATAGTGGGTGTTTTATTTGTGGATTAAAGGAGCATAAGGCGAAAGACTATCCAAGGAGAAGGGAAACAAAGAATGCGAATACGAGGATAGGCAGCAGGGCATTGGCGATAACGGGACCGACTTCAACAATTGAACCGACAAAACCAACCGAATGAGTCTTCAACATGACCGTTCAAGAAACTGTAGCAGCCGGGAATGCAACTCTAGGTATTATTCTAATCAAATTTATTTTCTTATATATTATTTCTTATATATAGTAAATTATTTTATAAAGAAATTTTGAGGAGGAATTTGAGTTCTTTAAGAAATCAAATATTTATGTTTAAACAGAAAGACAAGCTTTATGTGAATAGTTAAATATCAGTTCGATCAAAGTTGATCAAGATCTACTTACGATGATTGTGTATGCTATGTACCAGGTATGTATAGGTTTTAAAACGGTGATTCTGGGGGCGGAATCTTTATAAGGGAGGGTGAATGTAACAACCCGATATTTTCTACATAAATAAATAAGAAATTTTATGTATAAATTTTTATTTATTTATTTAAGGATGAAGATTTGTACAAGATAATGTGTATGTGTATTTAAGTGGTAAATAAAAATATAGTTATTTACAAGTAATTTTATTTTTGAATTATTGATTATTATAGAGTATATTCTAATAATAATTAAATTATGGTAGAAATGTTTTATTAATTATTTTCCATGAATATATAGTCATATATTATTTAAATAATATATGAAGTGATTTTTAGAATAATTATAATAAATATTTTATTATATGAATTTTAGTACAAATTATTAAGTTAATTATCTTACCTTAATTATTAAGGTTTAATATGAAGAATAAATCAGATATGGAATCTAAACCCTAATCTTGGATTTTTATCAATAGATAAGAATAATAATATAATATTAATTATATTTTGATTTTTCAGTGCTATAAATATGTACTGTATGTTTGTGGACTGACAATGGTTGGTCAATTATGATGTATAATGTCAAAAACCTAAGTATTATAAAACCTAAATAATATTTATGGACCAAAATAATTAGAAACCTTAATTTAAAAACTCAGTTATGAGATTGAGATTATTATGTAATTGTGTTATTATGTTTAAGGTTTTGTATTATAGAATTAAATGTTAATTAGCAAAACCCTAATTAATATTTAGAAATCGTAATTTCTAGAAATCCTAATTTCTAAATTTAGAAACCCCAATTAGTAATTATAAATCCTAATTACTAATTATAAACCCTAATCATGAAATTAGAAGACCTTAATTTTATAATTAAAAACCCTAATTTTTATTTAAAAATCCTAATTTTAATTAAGTGAGTTCTATTTAAAATTTTATTAAACTCTGAACTTAATTTTTTTTACCTTAGAAATTATTTGGGAAACCTTAAAGTATAAGCTATGTTGATTAATCCCTAGATTCAAGAAGCATGGTCAAGAATGCCCTTAATTGCTTTGTTAGTTACTAAAATAACATTTTAGGATTTTGTTTTTTTTTATTATTATTTATAAGATAGCCTGCTTGCAAATCTTGCCATAATTTGGGTTGTTTACCAACCCTAGATATCCCATGTGCCAAAATCATTTCATATCAGCCAATACACCAGCCATACATTGCATCTAGCTCTATATAAATATAGATTAAGAGAGAGAGAGAGAGAAAATCATTTTGTTCACTTATTTTGTCCAACACCCAACCAATCCTCTCTCCCACTAAAACCAATGAAAAACTATAGTATATCAGTCATATGTTGAAGCCCCACGTGTGTCATAACCAAATCAGAAACATAGAATCAAGAATTACTCATTTAAAGGTATAAACAAACTCTAGAATTTCTGTCCAAAAATCTGTTGTTAGATCTTGTGATTTGAAGTTGTAACGTGTTGTTTGTAGTCTAATTTAATGATCTGGGTTGGTATCTTATGGGTCTATAACATTTAAATACACGAAATTGGTGTTTTCAAAAATCTGGAAAAATTTTAAAACGTTTCTGACAGTCAAATGTCAGATCGTGTAGATCTCTTTCTGTTTATGTTTTCGTATATTTGAAGGTTTGTATTTGTAGTATGTTATGTGGTCTGTGATCTGAACTTGAAATCAGACTTAGATCTGGTCTAGGTAGCAAGATATTCAAGGTCAAACGTGGTTGACCGGCCATGACCAGGCGTTTCTGGGTAACCCAGAAACAGCCCAGAACCGGCCTGACAACATCTTTGACCGCCTTGATCTGTCAGTGTGTGTATGTTTTGGTTCTTTTGTTGCATTAAAGTTATAGTATGGTAGTTATATTACAGGTTAATACTCTTAGATAGCTTTTATCACAAACGTGTGAGATTTAGAGGATGGTCAAACTAGGCAGAAAGTCCACGGATGAACTTTCTGGGTAACCCAGAAAGTTCATGAGCGTGGTTTCTGACATTGTTTGACCGGACAAGATCTTGCTATTTTGTTATTGTTATTGTGATTTTATGTAATGGATCTCTAGATTTACATGTGTTCTACAACCTGAAAGCCTAAGATCGCGAAACTCGTTCATGTGTTGAAAGATATAAAGATCGAGAGAGGGCAGTATGAACTGTTCTTCATTTCTGGAAAACCCAGAAATGAAGAACAGCTCTGACAAGGTTTTAGGAAGGCCAGATCTCGTTCGGTTTATGTAGTATGGTCATGATTGTTGTTGTAGCCTGAAGTGTTACACTAGTACTACACGCTCTAATGCTTAGTTGGTCCAGAATCACACTACACACTGAATTATTGTTGGTCAAACGTGACACCTTAACAACTGACTATGCATTTCTGGGTTTGCCCAAGAACATGAAGAACACCTATAGCGACGGCTCTGTCACTATAGGTGGCCTTTAGCGACAGATAGCTTATTATTTTCCAGAAATTAATAAAAAATAGAAAAATTAGTTTTAAATTATTAAAAATACAAAATAAATTATAAAAAATTATTTTAAATTTTGAAAATTAGTTTTTAATTATTTTAAATATATTTAATAAATATTTAATATTTTTAAAATATTAAAAGTATTTAATTTATTTAATTATAATATTAAATAAATTATTTAAAAATGATTTTAATATTGGAAAAATCATTAAAAATTATATTATGATATAAGAAAATATTATAAGTTATTTTTAATGACTTTTAATATTTTGTGATAAATTTTATTAATAAATTGATATTAATGGTAATTAATTTATTTACTAAATGAATTAAAAATGATTTTTTTATATTAAAAATCATTTTAAATAATAATTAAGTATTTAAAAATATTTTAAGTTATAAAACATAACTTTTAATATTTAAAGATAAATTTTATTAATTAATTATTAATAATGATATTAAAGTTATTTAATAATTATATTAAATATTTAGTTTAAAAATAATTTTAATATTATAATAATCATTTAAATGAAAATAAAGTGTTTAAAGATATTTTAAGTTATAAAACATAACTTTTAATATTTAAAGCATAATTTCATTAATAGTTTAATATTAATGATTATTAACTTATTATTAAAAATAGTAAATTTATTTAATAATTATATTAAATAAATAGTTTAAAAATAGTTTTAATAAGTTAAAAATTATTTAAAAGGGATAGAAATGAATTAAAAATATTTTAAGTTATGAATAATGACTTTTAATATTTTGATAAATAGAACATTAATACTTTGATAATAATGGTAATTATTTAGAAATGATTTTAAATGTTTTAAAAATCATTTAGGGGTAATTTTAATACTTTAATAGTATTTCAAGTTATTATAAATAACTTTAATATTTTAGAAATAATTCCATTAATAGTTTAATACTAATTAAATATTAATGATAATAGAGTTGATTAGTATTTAAATCATTTTAATATGATTCTGATGTTTGAAAATTTATGATAAATTATAATAAATGTTTCAAATTATATTAAGTCATTTAATAATAATATTACTTATATGTACGGATATTGAGTTATAGAATAGAGTCTTAGACTCGATAAATACCCGATAAAGTTGTCGGTACACCGACAACTTTCAGAAATTGATCTGGACTTAGATATTTTGATTGTATAAGTGATTATTTGTGATTCAATGGTTATTAAACATATGTGCTAATGTGATTAGGTTATGTGCTGACTGCAATAAGCAGTGTTATGTGTTATAGTATGTTGTTCTAATCGAACGAACGATCTTATTAATGTTAGGTCGTGAGATAAGTGATAGATCTTAATTACAAGTTGTAAGCAGCGCTTCAGGCAAGTATCTAACCTTTGCATTTTTTTTATGCAATGGATGTGAGTAAGAATGTTTCTAAACTATATTATTATGGTACATATTATTAACCTTATATTATATAAGCTCCTTGAATATCAACATGTTAGTATATGGTAACTCAGATATATATATATTATGTTCGTTAATTTCTAGAAATGGTTAAACAAGTGTCCCCACTTGGATAATCATTGTATTTAATTACATGTTGATATACCTTTGTCAATTACACGTATACATATATGTTGAATTATAGATTATTGTTGACAAGATAAAACCTTTGATTTAGAACCCAGACAGGTATGAACATCCTTACATGGGAAAATTTTTATGCGCTCCGACGGACAAAGGATGAACGATAATATCGTTCTAACAATGTAGTATTGATCAATGCAGGGCATAACGGGCTGATCACCCCCCCCCCCCCCCGTGCCCGTAAGTTATGACGGTTTGCAGATGAATTTCTGTCTTACCCTATCGAAAATTTAAAACAATGTTCATGGCATGTCACCATACCCCAGATATAGTCTATGCAAAATTTGAAAACTTTGAAAGAGAGTTGTTATGTTATTATTATCGGTTCAGAATACTTCACAACTATTGAGTTGTTGTAGAAGAATAGTACAAAGAAAATATTTAAATCCTTTCAGCTTATATATATATAATTGATATTACTTGCTGGGCACTCAAATGCTCATCCTTGCTTAATTTAAATGTTTTCAGCTAAGTGTGAATGATCAGTGACCTCTCGTAAGAACAAGGAAAAGGGAAAAAGTTGCTGAATGAATGAATGAACGTTATCTTATGTAATAGTTTAATACTATTAAGACAAGTATGATATATATATTATCTATCATGGTTTGTAATGAATGTTTAAAGGTTACGTACTTGGGATTAGACTCTGATAAATGTACGTTAAGTTTGATATTTATATTATTGTTATTATTATTAGTATTATTCCGCTCATAGAAATGGTATCGTGATGAATCGAGTCCGGGATTCAAGTACCCGGATTTGGGGGCGTCACAAGTTGGTATCAGAGCTTAGGGTTAAAAACCTTAGGTGGGTTAGACCTTAAGCTATAACCTTAGAACAGAGGGAAATGTTGAAAATATAAATAACTCATATAGAGTTTAAAAAGAGATGAATTGACTAAATTCATCGTCAAACAAAATAAAAGATAACTCATATAAAACTCTTAAGTGCTGTGTGTGTCTACTATATGGTAATCAAGATAATTTATATGTGTAGATGTCAGGTGAAAAAGGATTAGGATACCCTTAAATCATAAAGAAGAAGTCAACCTCCATAACTGAGCCAATATCAAAGCCAATAGCTGAAATAGAGGCTCACATTGAAAGCTACCTCCGTGAGGTGGTTATTTTGAAAAGTATAGTACCAGATCCTAGAATGATAGAATGACTGATAGAAAATATATATATATATATATATATATATATATATATATATATATATATATATATATAAAATATTTGGTCTATGTCGAGTTCCTAAACTCGTATATTTGTGGTAAGTTCTGAAGCTCGTAATGTATGGTAAGTTGGACGAACTAGATTTAGTTGGGTGTAAATGGATTATTGAGGATAAACGGAATAGACAGATAACTAAGCAATTGATCCTTATTGGAGGCGTAAGAAATAAGTAATACTAGTATTAATTGAATAGATATGATTTTATGTTATGTATATGATAGGTATGCTTGTATAAGATAATAATTTTCAAATTTTGTATAAGTTATGGCAGCGATTCCCGACTTTTAAGTCACAATGGGATAGCAAATGATTAAACCAAAAGGTGCTATGATATGTCAAGTGATATGAATATGAGTTTATGGGATTAATGAAATAAGTTGGTGAAAAGATAGTAGTTAATTATATGAGTATTGATTAATTCAGTAAACCAGGTTTTCAAAATCTAATATTTTTAGTACATGATTATTTGAGTAGAATCTTTTGTGTTATATGCTAAACGTATATGATAAGGCTTAAAATGTAAGTTAATAAAGAATAATCAGATAATGCCGCCAAGACGAAAATGAAATCACAAGACAGAAGAACCTGCTAACAAAGCTGGAGGACAACCAGACCCAACGCAGAATTTGACGAATATAGACGATCAAGCTATGCAGAATGGATTACCAACTGAAGGAAATCAGCCAGATAATCGATCGGCAAACTTTGAAAACTTCAAGACAAATGAACCGTCAGGATTTAGAAGACCAACTAACCCTGTAGAAGTGGTTGTGATAGCTAGGGTAACGGAGGGGCAACAGATAGCTTTTGCCACCTATACAACGAAAGGAGGGGTGAATCTTTGGTGGGAGACAACTCAAGTTAAAGCCGAAGGAGGGAGTAGTGGTAGTAGAACTGGAAAGAGGAAAGGTTATAATGTTGGAAATACGAAAAATAGACCAGAAGATGGAAAGAAACGAGTTGTGCATGGCAGAAATTGTGGAAAGAATCATTCGGGAAAGTGTTTAAAAGGAAAAAATGTGTGCTACAAGTGTGGGCAGGAGGGACATATCTCTCCTAACTGTCCCAATCCAATAATTTATAGTGGGTGTTTTATTTGTGGATTAAAGGAGCATAAGGCGAAAGACTGTCCAAGGAGAAGGGAAACAAAGAATGCGAATACGAGGAAAGGCAGCAGGGCATTGGCGATAACGGGACCGACTTCAACAAATGAACCGACAACACCAACCGAAGGAGTCTTCAACATGACTGTTCAAGAAACTGTAGCAGCCGGGAATGCAACTCCAGGTATTATTCTAATCAAATTTATTTTCTTATATATTATTTCTTATATATAGTAAATTATTTTATAAAGAAATTTTGAGGAGGAATTTGAGTTCTTTTAGAAATCAAATATTTCTGTTTAAACAGAAAGACAAGCTTTATGTGAATAGTTAAAGATCGGTTCGATCAAAGTTGATCAAGATCTACTTACGATGATTGTGTATGCTATGTATGTGACGCACCCAAAATTAGGTATTTATCACCCATCTTGGGTCGTCAGATACATGGTACAAAATACAAATTCAAACTTAATTATACAAATGTCGTGTAACATACGACAATACATAAACTGAGAGTTCTAATAGGAATATTGTCATCTAGACAATATCCATACTCAAGGAGTCCTCATTACATTTATTGTCACACTATTTAACAGAATAGTGAGGACTACTAATGCTATCTTCTGGACCATCACTCTTTTCCCTGACTCGTCCTAGCTATATTCTCATTTCCTGAAGAGAACATTGAAAGAAAGGGTGAGCTCAACTAGCCCAGTAAGAAATATTATGACTAAGATAATGAAGAATAAATTATCAATAGTCTTCAACAATGTTAAACTGATAAAATACAATAGACATCAAGTTTAACTGCAGCAGAATAAGCAATCCATTAGAAGAGTCAAGTAGAGAATAAAATCTACTATCTTCTATGATTAAAAAATGTTTTCATCAACTTTTATTACTGAGACTCAGCTTAATAAATAAACCACATTTTCTAATCATCCTTGTATTATGGGCCAAGGATATTCATTAAATCATCAATGATCATGACTATACCGAAAAATCCCTGGTCATAATCATACCAAAAACTGTATATCAATGCATTACAAGCCACTGAGGACTTTTACCACACCACTTATAACATCACAGTTCATGATTATACCGAATGATCCCTGGTCATAATCATACTAAGTTCATCTATGTACGTAAGCCAAAGATGACTTTTAACATAAAATAAACATGAGGATGATGACAATATTATAGGAATTCAATTAAACAAGTTCAAGAGTTAGTTTATACAGGAACTAATAATATCCAAATTGTCAACATGATACTTCTTTGTAAAGTAACAGTCAAGAATGCTCAGAAGAATATTTTCATGAAAAGATATTGGATGAAGCGCAAATATCAAGGATATTCCACTAATTTCATGGAGTATAGAAATCAAAACTTTAACCAAATGAGTATAATAAAGAATATATGAAACTGCAAATGGATTTTCACCAGCCATGCGGTAATCCATGTATATAGATCATTTCCACAATTTAATAAGGAATGAATATAAAGGATCATTCACCATGCATGTGGCAATCCACATAGACAGGTTATTCCAACAGAATAATAAAGAATGGAATAACAGAAGGATTCACCATGCATGCGATAGAGACCGCACAGACAGGTTATTCCCAACAGAATAATAAATGCGGAATAATAAATATGGAACCAGGTCAGGTGAAATTCACACCGACAGGATATTCCGACAGAATAATAAATGCGGAATAATAAATGATGGAACCAGGTCAGGTGAAATTCACACCGACAGGATATTCCGACAGAATCGTAAAGAATGAAATAATAAAAGAATTTCACCAAGTATGCGGTACTTCGCATAACAGGTTATTCCAACATAATAATAAAGAATGGAATAGCAGAAGAAGATCACCAAGTATTGGGTAAACCGCATATACAGGTCATTCCACCAAGTATAGGGTAAACCACGTATACAGGTTATTCCAACAGAATAATAAAGAATGGAATAACATAAGTTCTCTTCATGAATAAGAAAGAATAACACCCCTTACCGTTTTAAAGAAGAACTGAAATAAAGAAGTAGTTAAGTGGCAGAATACTCTTCTTCTTTCTCTCTATAGTTTCTCTCTCTAGAGTTCAGTGAATTCGTAAGAAAATAATGAAGGAATGAGCTTCTATTTATAGAAAAATGGAATGCATAGTAACTAATCCATGAACGGTCCAGATTGATTTACTTTAATCTGACGGTCCATATTTAAAGAAAAATCTTTTAAATAAAATATAATATATTCTATTTATAGAATAACTTTAATAAAGTATTCTGTTTTATATAAAAAGATGTTTCTGTTTTATTCCGTTAATAATATGAATAAAACAAAACTTCATTATCGCTAAATAATTCATATTATTAATTGACAATAATTGAATCAAACTGAGTGACTTCTCACATAAGCATCAATACCGTGTGCTACTATGCAACCACACGTATTACTGTACTTTTACTACCGAGTAGTTCAATAGTATCAACGGTAAAACTTCCGCCGTTATTTTTAATAAAATATTTTTGTCGTTTTCTCAATCCGACAATAATTCCGTTGTGGAGTCCACCAATGATTGTACCGTCGTACGAATATTCCCCGTGAATAGTAACTCGTGAGTAGTACTACGACACAAAAAGTGTCACAAATACTCGAGTGAACAATACTAGAGTGAATAGTAATTTGGGTGAATAGTAACCCATGAATAGTAACTCGCGAATAGTAACTCCGACACAAAAAGTGTCCCAAATACTTGAGTGAACAATACTAGAGTGAATAGTAATTTAGGTGAATAGTAACCCGTGAATAGTAACTCATGAATAATAACTCATGAATAGTAACTCCGACACAAAAAGTGTCCCAAATACTCGAGTGAACAATACTAGAGTGAATAGTAATTTGGGTGAATAGTAACCTGTGAATAGTAACTCGTGAATAGTAACTCATGAATAGTACTCCAACACAAAAAGTGTCCCAAATACTCGAGTGAACGATACTAGAGTGAATAGTAATTTTGGTGAATAGTAACTCGTGAATAGTAACTCGTGAATAGTGACCAGGTATTTTATGACAACTTGTTTACTTTAAAAAAAAAATTCACATATCACCCTTAACTTTAACCTTTTATCAATTTAACCATTTACCAAAATAAAAAAATTGAATACTTTTATTTCATAAAATTCGGGGTCTCACAATCTCCCCTCCTTATGGAATTTCGCCCTCGAAATTAACGTACGTACCTGATATTCGAAGAGATGAGAATACCTTACTTTCTTTTCGGATTGTACCTTTTCGGATAATTCCGCTCTATCATGATTTTTTCATTTCTCATCTCCTGTATTTCGAATATCATTCTAGAATATACCTTCAAAACAAAGGTTAATCGACATACCACAATTTATCCACTTATTAAGTAAATAATTTTAGCTTAGGTAAGTCACACCCTAGCGAAGTATATTACTCGTCTTCTAGACTAATATCTCCGTCAGTGACCATATCCCTGTAACATCAATCAACAATTTCTGTCCACAATCATATGAATAACTCATAATCATAATTGTGATTCTGAATTACTTTTCGCACCCAGGAAGAAGAAAATTTACATCACCTATCTTCACCTGAAACATCAAAAATCATGGTTATACCAAATCACAATTCCTGCTCATAATCATACTAATAAATTCAACTTTGCACTACGGCTAAAGATTTACAACTATATAACCAATAATCAACAGTTAATCTTCGCACTACAGGCCAAGGATATACAACTGTAAAATCAATAATGCTAAGACTCAGCTTAATAGTATCACGACCACGAATTATCCATGCACTACGTGCCAAAGATAATCGTGTTTTCAATTACGGTCATGATTATACCAAACAATCCCTGGTCATAATCATACCAAGTCCATCTATGCACGTAAGCCACATATGACTTTTACCACATCTATGAATTAATATTTCACTGCTGAGACTCAGCTCAATAATTAATCCACATCATCGAATCACCCTTGCACTCCGGCTAAGGATATTCTTTAGTATCACGACCACGAATTATGCATGCACTACGGCTAAAGATAATCGTGTTTTCATCAACGGTCCTGATCATGCCATAAAATAATTAGTCTTTGCACTACGGCCAAAGAGAATCCATAGCCATAATCATACCAAAAATTGTCCATCAATGCATTACGGGCCAATGAGGACTTTTTTCACATCATTTGTAACATTACGGTCATGATTATACCGAATAATCCCTGGTCATAATCATACCAAGTCCACCTGTGCACTACAGGCCACAGATGACTTTCAACAAAATATAAACATGAGAATGAGGTATTAACGTATATAGGGTTTCAAACCTCTTAGAAACTTTCGCGTCATTCGCTCCTCATTATCGACCAAATGGGATGCAAACCGGGATAACTCTGCAAACTTAACCTCGTACTGCGATATGGTCATATTATTTTGCTCCAATGCTTATCTCAACATTGTTAGATGCCATTTTCAAACACTGCCACAAAACAAGGGTTAATTAACATATCACATATTATCCCTATACTCTGACCGACCAATTAAATACCAAATAAACTTAGGTAGGTCATACTAGCGAAGGAATTCCCCGTCTCTCCCCTCCTAGTTCTTATCTTACATCTCAGCCAGGGATCATATCCCTAAGCTCTGATACCAACTGTGACGCCCTCAAAATTAGGTATTTATCACCCATCTTGGGTCGTCAGATACATGGTACAAAATACAAATTCAAACTTAATTATACAAATGTCGTGTAACATACGACAATACATAAACTGAGAGTTCTAATAGGAATATTGTCATCTAGACAATATCCATACTCAAGGAGTCCTCATTACATTTATTGTCACACTATTTAACAGAATAGTGAGGACTACTAATGCTATCTTCTGGACCATCACTCCTTTCCCTGACTCGTCCCAGCTATATTCTCATTTCCTGAAGAGAACATTGAAAGAAAGGGTGAGCTCAACTAGCCCAGTAAGAAATATTATGACTAAGATAATGAAGAATAAATTATCAATAGTCTTCAACAATGTTAAACTGATAAAATATAATAGACATCAAGTTTAACTGCAGCAGAATAAGCAATCCATTAGAAGAGTCAAGTAGAGAATAAAATCTACTATCTTCTATGATTAAAAAATGTTTTCATCAACTTTTATCACTGAGACTCAGCTTAATAAATAAACCACATTTTCTAATCATCCTTGTATTACGGGCCAAAGATATTCATTAAATCATCAATGATCATGACTATACCGAAAAATTCCTGGTCATAATCATACCAAAAACTGTATATCAATGCATTACAAGCCACTGAGGACTTTTACCACACCACTTATAACATAACAGTTCATGATTATACCGAATGATCCCTGGTCATAATCATACTAAGTTCATCTATGTACGTAAGCCAAAGATGACTTTTAACATAAAATAAACATGAGGATGATGACAATATTATAGGAATTCAATTAAACAAGTTCAAGAATTAGTTTATCCAGGAACTAATAATATCCAAATTGTCAACATGATACTTCTTTGTAAAGTAACAGTCAAGAATGCTCAGAAGAATATTTTCATGAAAAGATACTGGATGAAGCGCAAATATCAAGGATATTCCACTAATTTCATGGAGTATAGAAATCAAAACTTTAACCAAATGAGTATAATAAAGAATATATGAAACTGCAAATGGATTTTCACCAGCCATGCGGTAATCCATGTATATAGATCATTTCCACAATTTAATAAGGAATGAATATAAAGGATCATTCACCATGCATGTGGCAATCCACATAGACAGGTTATTCCAACAGAATAATAAAGAATGGAATAACAGAAGGATTCACTGATTTGGGTTGCTCCCAGCTTTGAATAGCTTCAATCTTTGTCGGGTCAATAGATATTCCATGACTTGATACTACGTGCCCAAGGAATGCTACTTCCTCAAGCCAGAACTCGCATTTCTTCAACTTGACATAAAGCTTGTTTTCACGAAACTTTTGGAGTATCAGCCTCAAGTGTTGCTCATGATCTTTACGACTTTTAGAATATATGAGGATGTCATCAATAAAGACGACCACAAAGTGATCCAAATATTCCTTGAATACTCGGTTCATCATATCCATGAAGGCAGCAGGAGCATTAGTCAATCTAAAGACATGACTAGGAATTCATAATGCCCGTACCGAGTTCTGAAAACCGTCTTTGGAATGTCATCGGTTCTAATATTTAACTGATGATATCCGGAACGAAGATTGATCTTTAAAAAGAATTTGGCGCCTTGCAACTGGTCAAACAGGTCATCAATATGTGGTAATGGGTACCTATTCTTGATGATGACATGATTCAACTCCCGATAATTAATACAAAGTCGTATACTCCCATCTTTCTTCTTCACGAATAGAACAGGAGCACCCCAAGGAGACATACTAGTACGAATGAAACTGATGTCTAACAATTCCTGCAATTGGGTCTTTAACTCTTGAAGTTCAATAGGAGCAATTCGATATGGGGCTTTGGAAATGGGTTTCGTACCAGGTTCAAGGTCAATACAAAATTTAATTTCTTGTTCTGGGGGTAGGCCAGGAAGTTCTTCAGGGAATACGTCAGGAAATTTATTAACAATAGAAATATCATTCAAAACTGATGTATTTTTATTTAAATCCGTTACATGAGCTAAGATAGCTTAACATCCGCTTTTTAATAAACGAATAGCTTTATGGCTTGAGATGACAGTGATTGATTTTAATAGTTTGGTTGCTTGAATTCACATAATAGGTTGGTTAGGAATATGAAAGCTAACCACCTTATGAAAATAATCAATTTTTACATGATGAGTAGTTAACCAATCAATCCCTAGAATTACGTCAAATGCAAGTATTTTCAGTGAAATAAGATCGACAGGTAATGTGAGGGTACCGATTTAAACCAAACAAGACTTATAAACAGTGGATGTAATGAAGGTTTCTCCCAACAGAGTTTCAACAGATAAGTCAAAGTCTAATTTCTCCAAAGTCAAATTTAAACGTTAGGCGCAAGTAGGAGAAATAAAAGAATGGGAACCGGTATCAAATAAGGTATAGACTTCGCTAGAGTTTATGATAAGCTTACCCGTGATGACCTCATTCGGGGTCCTTACTTTCTGGGAGGTCACAACAAACACTTTCCCTTGAACTACCGGCTTTGACTTTTCTGGGACGGCCTTTGGTGCCTCCATCCCAGCTGGACTTGTCTTCGGTGCACAATAAAATCGGGCTAGATGACCTTCTCTTCCATAATTATAACACTCTTTGGACTGCATCACGCAGTTTGGACTGATGTGTCCCTCCCCTCCGCATTTGAAGCATATGATAGGTGGTCGTTCTCCTTCCTTAACAACGGGTGCTGGTGCTGACGTCTTTCCATCATTGTTGAATCTCCTCTTCTTGCATTGTCCACTCTTATTATTTTGGCCATGATTACCACCAAAGTGGTTACCATTTCTGGCATGTTGATTCCCTCCACGTTTGTTGTCACCGCTTCGATGACTGCTATCACTGGTATTATCATTTTGCCAGTTGCTCTCTCTTGATTGGGTTGACTCATTATCACGTTCCAATAATTGAGCCATATTCACAACATCTGAATACAAGCAAAGTTTATGAGAGATAAGGTATTGACGAATCTCGGGTTTCAAACCTCTAAGAAACATTCGCGTCATTCTCTCCTCATTATTAACTAAGTGGGATGCAAACTGGGACAACTCAGCAAACTTGGTTTTGTACTGTGACACGGTCATGTTGTTTTGCTCCAGTTTAATGAACTCTACCTCTTTCATGTGACGAATACTTTCAGGAAAGTACTTGTCGTTGAACAGTTCTTGGAACTTCTCCCAAGACATCTTCAGTGCGGCAGGTTGAGTACGCTTTACAGATTCCCACAAGTAATCTGCTTCTGCTCGTAACATGAAGGTGGCAAAGGGAACCTTTTGCTCCTCGGAGCATCCCAAGACATCAAATATCTTGATATCTTATTGATCTGCTTTATCCACGTCTCCGCTTTAAGTGGTTTTGGCTCTCCAAAAAAACTCTGGTGGTCCCTGCTCCTTAAACTGTTTAGCAGTGACCGTCTGAGAGTTGCCAGTGTTTCCACCTATATTTCGGACATGAGTCTCTCTTACCTGATGTTGCATTAATTGTAGAAAGCCTCTGAATATCCCAACATTCATTATTTGGTCAGTGTTGTTGTTTGTATGTGGATTGTTGCCTTCCTGATGCACATTATCCTGATTGTTGGTCTGTGGAGACTCAACGGTCTCCTGTGCTCCACTGCTATTCTCAACATTCTCAGATGTCATTTTAAATACTGCCACAAAACAAGGGTTAATTGACATGTCACATATTATCCCTATACTCTGACCGACCAATTAAATACCAAATAAACTTAGGTAGGTCATACTTGAAATTAGTATGCATACAAGCTAATCATGTTTGATGATAAAGCATATATATTGTAACAATCTTATTCATTTATTAATAAAAAGTATTAATTTATTAAAGACTTTTAATTATCTACATGATGTTGTTTTATAATATGTGATAAACCTATAGTTTGAAGCAATGCTTTTAGAATAATGATGATGATCATTCTAATGAGATCTAAATTCTTAGAAAGCTTAAAACTAAAATAGTTCCCAATCGTTGGATTACTAAATCAGGGATTAGTGAATCCGGATAGATTGGTACATACGTTGCTTGCTCATTGGATGAGTATGATTGATCTCATGATCATTTGTGTGGAGACACTAAAGCAAGTATGTAGGTGCTTATTAGAGAATAAGTTCACTGAACGTGGCTCGCTAAGGAATACCTAATGGAGTTTTACTTGCCTGTCAAGAGGAATTCCTGTAGTGACAGTAGTACAAGTAATCCTTGGACTTGAGATCATCAGAGCATCTTATGTATGATGAGTTATACTTTGACTTATTTCTTAAGACCCTTAGGGTATATCAATAGGTATGCTTGGGTATAATAAGTTGTACATGAAGATAATGTATGATCAATAAAGAATCTACCACTTCTAGTAAAAGAAGAGAAATGTCCTATGTGATTCGATAAATGACAACCCAGTAGTTCTTGGCTAAGGCAGAATGAAATTAGAAAGGAGTTTCTAATTTACATTATTTGGAGTTGTGCATTTAAGGATCGAAATACATATAATTAAATAAAATAAGACTTGACAGTAATTTCATGTCTTATATTTAATTGGGACATTGTATGGTGGAAGGATTGAATTGTACGGTAACTATTTACTCAAAGGTTTTTTATGATTAATGTTGAAATCTATATTATCTGGAAAGTCGTTGATCGCTAGGGAGGCTTATCCCTATTATAAAATAAATATTATTTATTTAAATAAATTAATAAATTTATTTATTTATTTAAATAAGATTAGAATTGTTCTAATTGATTTATTCACAATCGGTTTAATATGGAGAACTTAAAGGGTCACACCATAAAAGGAAGAATAATTATTTAAGAAGTTAATGGCATAATCGTAATAATAAGTTAAGCATATTTAATTTAATCTGTGGTAATAGAATAAATTAAATAGCTTAATATTTATTATTTAATATTTTAGAAATATTAAATATAAATTAATAAGAGGAGTCTTATTATTATTATTACTATTATTATTATTATTATTATTTAATTCCTAAAGGAGTTTAGAAATTAATTAATAAATGTACTCTAATTTATTCCTAATAAGATTAGGAGGCTAATTAATTAAAAGTTTAATTAATTATTCCTAATAAGATTAGGAGCCTAATTAATTAATTAAAATAAAACTCAATTCCTTAATTGTTAAGGAGTGTTGCCCACATCTATAAATAAGAGGAGTCTTATTATGGGTGAGGGTGGTTGTTGACTTTATCACAACATACGTAATTCTAATAGTTGGAGAGTACGCTCCTTTTCTATGAGAGATAGAAAAACTAGGGTTTTGTCAAACACTCATCTTCTAGAATCTTTATTCTTTCTTGGTGGATCACCTCTAGAGGCCAAACACTTGGGTGGCTAACGTTGATCAAAGGAAGGAACAAAACTCGGTGGATTCAAGTTGAACACGAAAAGGATTGGAGGTGAACTTGTACTTGAGGAAGCTCGAATCTTCAAAGGTATAATTCCTATTCTTTATCTTTTCATTTAATTAATAATTGTACATAAATGATGATCCGGGTATATGGTTTGTAAAATTTTAAACTCTATTTTAACACGTTTCTACTTACTTTGTGCAATTTGATTGCGTTCATGAATTTTACAAACCTAACAGTGGCATCAGAGCCAAACTTTTATGCGAATTATTAACAATTTTAATTTGATATGTATATTAATATGTGTTTAGAATAATTTAATTGAGCATAATTTTGTTGTATAAAATTTAAAAAAAAAGGAGCCTGCTTTTTTTTTTTCTCGAAGATCTATTATATCGCAAAACCTGTATGCCGAATCCTGTTTTTAAAGTTTGTTTTCGAAAAAGTTACAAGTAGTTTCACATGTGACTTTTATTACTTAAATGTTATATTATATATTACTAAGCTTTTAGGAATCAAGATTGATTTCATATAAAAGATTACAGGATGCCGGATCGTGGTTATATATATATATATATATATATATATATATATATATATATATATATATATATATATAATATTAATGATTTCGTGAATTAGGAGGGAACGATTATTATATATATTTATATATATAATATGTTCTCAATTATTTTATAATTAAAATAAAAGTTTGTTTTAATTTTAAAATAAAAAGTTTATTTTAATTTTAAAATTAGATTTCATGCTAACTAATTAGAGTTGGAATTGGATTCCATGATAACTAATTGAAGTTGAAATTGGATTTTATGTTTCCTTAAATAAAGGAGTTTATTTATATATGAAATAAGATTTCATATTATTCAAAATAAAGGAGTTTATTTGTGAATAGGAAGGAGAATCCGTGTTTCCTTAAATAAAGGAGTTTATTTAGATATGAAATAAGATTTCATATTATTCAAAATAAAGGAGTTTATTTGTGAATACGAAAGAGAATCCGTGTTTCCTTTAACAAAGGAGTTTTTTTTTAATTGGATTCCATAATTAATTAAAATAAAAGAGTTTATTTTGATTAAAGATTTTGATTAAAATAAATAGTTTATTTTATTCAAAATTAGATATATTAAAATAGAATAGGTTTATTTTGATTTAAATTTGGATTAAAATAAAGGAGTTTATTTTGATTTAAAATTAGATTTTATACTAACTATATTTGCCCATTAAATGATATCAATATATATTGAATGTTTATTATTCATGAGATGAATATTATTTATTGATGCATATTGTGATGTGTATGATAATAAATGGGATTGATTATGGACTATTGACCAATGTGATTGAATTTTATTTTAGTTGGATGCATGAATGTATGAGTTTTATTAAATGGGGTCTGCGTACCTCGTCTTCTCTAAATTTTTATAAATGTAAATTCTATCTTCGTCCTATGTACTTCCCCTTGATTGCTGATCAACGTTTCTATTTATTTTAAATAGTTTTGTAATAGGAATTGTTAGAATTAATTTTGAAGAATTAGAGATCAAGGAGCAAGGAGCGTTTGAAGACCCGTTTGTAATGGAGTCCGGGTTTAAATGTAATAGTTATATTTAAATATTAATTTTTGTACCCTTAGATTTTGACCTTTTGGTTCACTTGGTGGCTCTAGTGAACCAAACTAGAATAAAAGTCCATAATCAATCCAGGTAGAATATAGTATTCTATATGTGCATGCTAATACTATATATTTTATATATTATGCAAACATGCTTCGCATGTTAATTAATATGACGCGTATTTTATATATATATATGTGCATGCGCGCTAAACAAGATGAGACAAATTAATAACAAACCCCTCAAATATTTTATATTAAGTTCTAAGCGTTCAAAGATATTTGGAATATCGAACGTCGCCTTTTAGCATGATAAAAAATAATAGAGTATCAATTAATTATTATAAGTTTGTTGTGTCACCACAAGGCTTATCTTAATTCTTTGATATGTTAATTTTATCACATTTGATGCTTATAAAGAAAATTGAACAATATTATTTTGTTGTGTCACCACAAGGACAATATTTTTCTTTTTTGAATATATGGAGTGCTAGGTTGGACTTAACTTAAATCATTTTAGTTCGGATGTGCACACACTTGACCATTATGATTTAAGAGATAAAATACAAAGAGTTGCATAGTTAATGTAATTGACAAGAGTTGTCTACCTATTTATTTATATATAGTTTGTTGTGTCACTACAAGGCTATAAACATTTAAAATGGAATCCTTAATCTCACTAGCAAATCTTTAATTAGATTTTGCCAAACTATATAAGTGAGGGTAATATAGTTTGAAGAAAATAGTGAGAGATACTAATTTAAAATAAGATCTAATTTATTTTGGTAATTAATAAAAGAATGTATGCTAAAATATTGTTTATTACAAATTCATTTACAGAATTTTACAATGTCTAAATTACTATCATTGCGTAACATATTAGATGCTAATTTAATCGGACCGTATTAAACGGATTGGTTAAGAAATTTGAGAATAGTTCTCATGGCTGAAAAGCTATCTTATGTCCTTAATACGCATGTCCCTGCAATGGTTGTAGACAATGCCTCTGAGGAAGAGATTGCTACTTTTAAAAAGTGGCAAGATGATGCACAGTTAGCTCAATGCATCATGCTTGCGTCCATGAGTAACGTGTTTTAGCGTCAGCATGAAACTATGGATGCTCCTACTATACTCCTGCACGTCAAGTAGTTGATGGTGAGGAAAGTAGGACTGAAAGATATCAGATATCTAAGGAGCTCTTCCGATCTAGAATGACCGAAGGCACTACAGTACAAACACATATCCTAAACATGATCAATTTGATTGAACAATAAGGACAACGGGTTTTGTCATGGATGGAGAGTTGAGCCAAGATTTGATCTTGTAGTCACTCTGGACTCCTTTTCACAACTGTTGCAAATTTTTCATATGAACAAGCTAGATATCAGCCTCGCTGATTTGCTTAACATGTTGAAAAATGTTGAGAGTCACTTTCCAACCAAGAAAGACTATGTCTTACTGGTAGGGGCCAAAAGATCTTCTGAAAAGAAGAACGATTCAAAGAAGGTAAATAGAAAGGCAAAAATAAAGGATAATAAGAACAAAACTGATACGGATAGCAAAGAAGTTTGCTTCCACTGCAATAAGCCTGGACACTAGAAAGAAACTGCGAGAAGCACCTTGCAGAGTTAACTAGAAGAAGCTTAGTGAAGTTTCGGTTACAAATACAATTTTGTTCATTATTTAAAATAAATTTTTCTTTAAGTCAAGGTTCTACTTGGGTATTGGATACCGACTTTGGTTATCATAGATTTATGAAGGGACCAAGTAGAAGTAGAAAGCTAAACAAATATAAGTAATCCTATGTCTGGTAAATAAAGCAAAGGTTGCTACATTAGCCATAGGAACTTATAGTTTAGCAATGCCTACGGGAAAATCTATTAAGTCAATAAGTTGTTATTGTATTCCAATACTTGTTAGAAACATTATTTTCATCTTGTTGTTGGACAATGAAATTTGGTATTATAATTAAGAATAATTGTTGTTCTATTTATAATAATAATATTTTGTATAGAACTGAAATATTACATAATGGATTTTGTATACTTGACTTACGTGAAAAATAATTTTGCATATTGAACAAATTAGTATAAGAAAAGGAGATGATTATTCAAAGAATTGAATGAGTGTATTTGCTGAAATACAAGTGTGAATTATTTAAAAGCTTCAAAGAATTCAGAAGTGAAATAAATTGGCAAAGTATTAGGATTCTTTGATCGGATCAAGGAAGGAATACTTGTGCAATGAGTTTCTAAATCATCACAAATGGTTTTCTCACAATGGACGCCTCCTGATATGCAATAATTGATTGATGTATCTAAAAGGGAAAATCATACCTTGTTGGACATGGTGCGGTCTATAATTATTTTACCGACATTTCAGTATCCTTCTGGGGTAATGTCCTAGAAATGGCTGCATATCTACAAAAGGTAACCTCAAAATTCGGCCCTAAGACTCCATAAAATTTATAACAGGGAGGATTCCTAATCTTAAGTATGTTAAGATAAGGGGTTGTCTAACTTATGTGAAAAGGTTTCAAAAGATAAGCCTGGGACAAGATTTAACAAGTACAGATTTGTGGGACATCCTAAAGTAAGTTTAGGGTATATGTTCTATAATTCTACTTAGCAAAAGATGTTTGTTGCGAAACACGCTACCTTCTAAGATAAATGTGTTTATCATTGAAGGGGCTAGTGGGAGGATAATAGATCTTGAAGAGTTCAAGAACCACAAAATACTATAAGTCAAATAAGAGGAACCTGTATATAGACCTATTGTACCACAACCGAATCGTAAATCTGGAATAGTACCGTAGATACCTAGGAGGTATGAATTTATCATAGACGATGATGATGAGGTACACATCATAGAAGGTGATGATCTAGTTACAAACGATGAGGTAAGAGTTGTAGACACTCAGAGAAATGGATTGAAGTAAGCTTCTCAAACATGGAACATTCGTTTTGATGAGACAATCAAAAGAGTTTTATTTTATCAAAAACAAGAATGAACCTAGTGTGTAAAAAGGGTCAGTGGGAGCGTTGTGACATTCCTAGTATTATATGTTGATATACTACGGATAAGGAATGACATACCAATGCTACAATCAGTAAAGATAAGGTTGTCGAAACATTCTTCCATGAATGATTTGGGAAGAGTGTCGTAATTAGGGATACAAATCTATATAGATAGATTTAAAAAGATGCTCAGCTTAACCCAAGGAACATATATTCATTTGATGCTAAAGTCGTTTAGCATGGCAAACTCCAAGAAATGTCTCATGTTGATGAGACATAGAGTGTATCTCCCTTAATAGTCCCCATAGACTCCTGAAAAGAGAGATCGCATGAGTGACAATCATGTATGCAATGAAATATACGAGACTTGATGATGATCGGTCATATTCTAGAGAAGATAATTGTGCAGTGAATTGGAAAGGTTTTAACCAGCAAAGAGTTGCTGGTTTAGTGATAAAGACAAAGTATATAGCTATAAATGAAGGTACAAGTTGATTGTTTGGATAAAAGTTCATTACAGAACTAGGAATAGTTCCTACGTCTCATCTTGGATCTAAACATGTGTTGTGAAACTTTCATTTGATTATAAGAATCATTGAAAGATGGGAAATCACTATAGAGATAGTGAACTCTCAAGAACAATATTATATATCCATTAAATAAAGCTTATCCAACAGTAGTATAATCGTCACTTAGAGAAGAAGGGTATGAGATACCATGTCGATTGGCTTTAGTGCAAGTGGGAGATTGAAAGTAGTATGCACACAAGCCAATCATGTTTGATGATAAAGCATATACTTTGTAGCAATCTTATTCATTTACTAATAAAAAGTATTAATTTATTAAAGACTTTTAATTATATACATGATGCTGCTTTATAATATGTGATAAACACATAGTTTTAAGCAATGCTTTTAGAATAATGATGATGATCATTCTAATGAGATCTAAATTCTTAGAAAGCTTAAAACTAAAATAGTTCCCAATCGTTGGATTACTAAATCGGGGATTAGTGAATCCGGATAGATTGGTACATACGTTGCTTGCTCATTGGATGAGAATGATTGATCTCATGATCATTTATGTGGAGACACTAAAGCAAGTATGTAGGTGCTTATTAGAGAACAAGTTCACTGAATGTGGCTCGCTAAGGAATACCTAATGGAGTTTTACTTGTCTGTCAATAGGAATTCCTGTAGTGATAGTAGTACAAGCAATCCTTGGACTTGACATCATCATAGCATCTTGTGTATGATGAGTTATACTTTGACTTATTCCTTATGACCTTTAGGGTATATCAAAGGGTATGCTTGGATATAATAAGTTGTACATGGAGATAATGTATGATCAATAAAGAATCTACCACTTCTAGTAAAAGAAGAGAAATGTCATATGTGATTCAATAAATGACAACCCAATATTCCTTGGCTAAGGCAGAATGAAATTAGAAAGGAGTTTCTAATTTGCATTATTTGGAGTTGTGCATTTAAGGATCGAAATACATATAATTAAATAAAATAAGACTTGACAGTAATTCCATGTCTTATATTTAATTGGGACATTGTATGGTGGAATAATTGAATTGTACGGTAACTATTTACTCAAAGGTTCTTTTATGATTAATGTTGAAATCTATATTATCTGAAAAGTCGTTGATCGCTAGGGAGGCTTATCCCTATTGTAGAATAAATATTATTTATTTAAATAAATTAATAATTTAATTTATTTATTTAAATAAGATTATAATTGTTCTAATTGATTTATTCACAACTAGTTTAATATGGAGAACCTAAAGGGTCACACCATAAAAGGAAGAATAATTATTTAAGAAGTTAATGGCATAATCGTAATAATAAGTTAAGCATATTTAATTTAATCTATGGTGATAGAATAAATTAAATAGCTTAATATTTATTATTTAATATTTTAGAAATATTAAATATAAATTAATAAGAGGAGTCTTATTATTATTACTACTATTATTATTATTGAATTCCTAAAGGAGTTTGAGAATTAATTAATAAAAGTACTCTCATTTATTCCTAATAAGATTAGGAGCCTAATTAATTAAAGGATTTTAATTAATTAAAATAAAACTCAATTCCTTAATTGTTAAGGAGGGTTGCCCGTATCTATAAATAAGAGGAGTCTTATTATGGGTGAGGGTGGTTGTTGACTTTATCATAATATACGTAATTCTAATAGTTGGAGAGTACGCTCCTTTTCTATGAGAGATAGAAAAATTAGGGTTTTGCCAAACACCCATCTTCTTGAATCTTTATTCTTTCTTGGTGGATCACTTCTAGAGGCCAAATACTTGGGTGGCTAACGTTGATCAAAGAAAGGAACCAAACCTGGTGGATTCAAGTTGAACGCAAAAAGGATTGGAGGTGAACTTGTACCTGAGGAAGCTCGAATCTTCAAGGGTATGATTTTATTCTTTATCTTTTCGTTTAATTAATAATTGTGCATAAAAGATGATCCGGGTATATGGTTTGTAAAATTTTAAATCTATATTAACACGTTTCCGCTTACTTTGTGCAATTTGATTGCGTTCATGAATTTTACAAACCTAACAGTACTAGCGAAGGAATTCTCTGTCTCTCCCCTCCTAGTTCTTGTCTCACATCTCAGCCAGGGATCATATCCCTAAGCTCTGATACCAACTGTGACGCCCCCAAAATAGGTATACATCACCCATCTTGAGTCGCCAAATACATGGTACAAAATTCAAATACAACTTAATAATACAACTGTCGTGGAAAATACGATAAAACATAAACTGAGAGTTTTAATACGAATATTATCTTCTAGACAGTATTCAACTCAAATGGAGTTCTCAAAATATTTATTATCACACTATTTCATAGAATAGTGAGGACTACTAATGCTATCATCTGGACCATCACTCCGTTCCTCGACTAGTTCCGGCTACGTTCTCATTTCCTGAAGAGGACAATGAAAGCAAAAGGGTGAGCTCAACTAGCCCAGTAAGAAATATTATGACTAAGATAATGCAGAATAATTTATCGTTAGTCTTCAACAGTGTTAAACTGATAAAATATATCAAACATCAAGTTTAACTATAGCGGAACAAGTAATCCATTAGAAGAGTCAAGTAGAGAATAAAATCTACTATCTTCTATGATTTTAAAGGTTTTTCATCACTTTTATTGCTGAGACTCAGCTTAATAAATAATCCACATCATCCCTGCACTACGGCCAAGGATATTCATTAGTATCACAACCATAAATTATCCATGCACTACGAGCTAAGGATATTCGTGTATTCATCAGTGGTCATGATCATGCCAACAACTGTCCACCAATGCACTACGGGCCAATGAGGACTTTTATCACATCATTTGTAATATTACGGTCATGATTATACCGAATAATTCCTAGTCATAATCATACCAAGTCCATCTATGCACTACAGGTCACAGATGACTTTCAACAGAATATAAACATTAGGATGATAACAATGATATAAGAATTCAATAAAATAAGTTCAAGGATAAATTTTAAAAGATTTATAATTTAATTTATCCAGAAATCAATAACGTCCAAATTGTCAACATGCTATTGCTTTGTGGAGTAAAATTCAAGAATGATATTGTACCAAAAATAATTTGGACCGAAAACGAATTAATTTTTATCATGAATAGTACTCCGGGTGAATAGTACTCGAGTGAATTGTACCCTGTGAATTGTACTTCAGGAATAGTAACCCCGTGAATAGTACTCCAGCATGAAAAAGTTAAAAATTTATCAAGAATGCTCAGAATAATATTTTTATGAAAAGATACTGGATGAAGTGCAAATATTAAGGATATTCTACTAATTTTATGGAGTTTAGAAGCCAAAATTTTAACAAAACGAGTATAGAATTCGAAATCTGAAACGAAATAATATTACTTACATACTACAGAGTATGGAAGAAAATATTATTTTAAGCGAATATTGAACAAAAATAACATCTCTTACCTTGAAAAGAAGAGTATTTCAACTGGTATAGCGGGGATATTCTTGAAGAAAACTTTCACTATTTTTTACGCTCAAAGCTTTCTAAAACTCGAAAGAAATACGCTCAAGATTATTGAAAAATAATTCTCTGATTCTGATGTGATTTTCAATTCTAACTAAGTACCCTATTTATAGGAAAATGCTAGAACGCCAAAGGAGACTAAATAATAAAATATTTTTATTATTTTTTCTTGCATGCCATCTCTGAAAGAACACTTCTTTTGAAAAAACTCAGCACATCACAATTGAACTCTAACAAAGATTTTTCATAAAAAACAAAAGTGGGTCTCACCCATAATTTTAATAAAAATTTTATTTTCTGAAACTTCAGAAATTCATAATAAATAGCTCTTTTATCAGAAAAATTCAAATCTCATGTCTATTCCATAGGAAATTAAATTCTCTACAACTTTGTAAGTTTAAGTTTTTCCAAATTTCAGACAAAAAATATCCGAAATTCACAAACGGATGATTTTCAATACCTCATAAAATTCATAACAAATCATACGTTAATTTTAAACGGTTCAAAATTTGTGGACATATACTCAACTTATATATGTATAACATATCCAAAAATCACAACGATCCAACGGTCAGATTAAAATTATAACTCACGCAATAGAGCTTTAAGAACACCGATTTGATTTTTTAATACTTCCAATCCGACAAAATTCTAATAAAACACCTCAACATTGATTCCTTCATTTATAACCACATAAAATAAATATTTTTCTATCCATCATTTATGTCCACATAAAATAAATATTTTCTTATCATATAAATCAATAATTAATTATTCACAAATAATATTATAGAATCACAATAATGACAATCAGGCCGTTCCTAGGAAAGAAGGGGCTTTTCGATAAGGATTTTTCCTTACTGGCGCGCAATTAGGTGACCAAACCTCTCGTTGACAGAATTTTCTAGACATTGCCAATAATGCTATCTAATAATATTATTCAAATAATATGAGTTATTGATCTGATAATGGGAAATAATGTGCAGTGACAATTATTGAAACAACAATAATATAAAATATCAACGCAGTAATTATTGAATCAATAAAATAAAATATTGAACAGTAATTAATGTAACAATTATTAAGTAGTACCTTCTTACGTAAGAATCAATAATTTAAAAATACTGTGCAATACCGTGTGCTACTGTGTAACAACGCGTATTACTGTATTTTAACCACCAGGTATTCCAACAGTTAACGGTAAAACCTTTGCCATTATTTTATAAAAAGATATTTTTGTCATTTTCTCAATCCGACAATAATTCCGTTGTGGGGTCTACCAATGATTGTGTCATCGTACGAATATTTTCTGTTAAAATGAATATTCCCCGACCAATCGAATATTATATAACAACTTGCGTACTTTGCAAAATTTATAAATATTACCCACAACTATAACATTATATCAAATTCACTCCATAATATTCAAAAATGATATTTATAGAAAATTTATCTTTACTCATAAAAGTTGGGGTCTTACACAACCTACTTTGAACAACAACTGAGTCCAGCCTATTTCATGTTTAGGTGATATTATGGCATGAGATTGTAGATCATATAACCCACTATAACATAGATGCAACAAAAACAACAAATCAACATACAACTTAAAGATCAAAGCCCAAGAACATCTTGTCAGACGTTTCTGGGCACGATCTGGGTTTTCCAGAAATCCGATAGTCATGGTCGGTCAATGAGGTTTGACCACCCATAACTTTCACTCTGTGCACGATCTGGTCTAGCTTAAAGTTCCAGAATACAGATCACATGACATACTACAAGTACCAACGTTCAAAACATAAAAACCATAAACAGAAAGACATCTACAAGGTCTGACATTCATTGTCAGACAACAAAAAAATATTTTTCCAAATTTTGAAGAACATCAAATCTGAGCCTATAGATGTTATGGATCTAACATCTATCAACCCAAATCATCATTATACACTACAAACAACATATTTTAACACTAAAACATAACTTTTAACAGTGGATCAAGGGTCAGATTTTTAATTAGGGATTATACCTTTAAATGAACAAATCTAAATTTTACGCTACTGATCTGTTAATGGAATTCGTGGGGCTTAGTTTTGGAACTGAAATGCTATTGAATTTCGTAGGTTTTGAGAGAGAGGGAGTTGTTTGAGTGTATGTGTACAAATGAAGAAATTTATGAGCTTTTCTCTCTCTTGATTTATACATATATATATATATTGATGCAATGGACAGGGCTGAGATATACAAGCTGATTGCTAGAGTTTATTGATCACATGGGGTTGTTAAATTAGGTCACCAACTCTAACACTTATCAAGCTTTGCAATTTACATAATAAAGAAATGTCAAAAAGGGTATTTTGGTCTTTTTGCTCACAAATTTAATGGCAAACTTGTAACTTGGCAAATCCTTAGGGTTTGACCCTTAGGGTTTAACTTTAAGGTTTGGCACAAAAAATTTGTAGGATTGCTAATTTAGGGTTTAAAATATAAAATTTTTAGTTTGCTAAATTTTAATTTAGGGTTTTCTAATTGGTTTAGGTTTTCTAATCATATAAAATTTTAATAGCTAAGATTAGTATTTACTAATGATCATTAGGGCTTATAAATTAGGATTAGGGTTTCCAAATTTAGAAATTAGATTCCAAATTTAGTAATTAGGGTTCTCAATTATTTGGGTTTTTAATTAATTAAGGTTTTTCCAAATTAACAATTGTAATTCTAACACTTGTTATTAATCACTTTAACACAATTTCTTAGCTAAACTTAAAGTCCTATCTGACTTCCGAATTAAGGTTTATCAAAAAGTAATTAGGGTTTTAATTTACTAATTAGGGTTACTAATTTTAGAATTAGGGTTTCTAAAAATTAATAAGGGTTTTCCTAATTAACATAAAATAATATAAAACACAACATAAATCATATAACACAATTACTACACCGTCTTGAACGCATATTTAACTTTTGAACTAGGGTTTAACCAATTAATATTAGGGTTTTAACTTGCTACACTACAATTGACCAGCCATTATCAGTCTATGCATACAGTACATATTTATAGCACTGGAATAATAATATTATTATATTATTATTCTCATTCCTTGATAAAAATCCAAAATTAGGGTTTGGATTCCATATCTTATTTATCTTGCATATACAACATTATATGCAAGATATGTGAAGCAAAATTAGGGTTCGGGTCTTTCACATATTTACGAAGCATAGATATGTGAAAAACATTATGAACACAAGACTTGCTTGGAGGTAATGCGAGTCTATAGGCCACATTTCATATTCGGTCAAGAATCTCAAATGGACCAACAAATCTTGGATTGAGTTTTTCTCTCTTCCCAAATCTTGTTATTCCCTTCCATGGAGCAATACGTAACAATACATGATCCCCAAAATTAAATTCCACGTCCTTTCGATGAAGATCCGCATAACTCTTTTGTCGATCATGTGCCGTTTGTATACGTTATCGGATCATTTGGATTTTCTCTGTAGTCATACGTACCAATTCTGGTCCCAACAACGTTGCTTCACCCACCTCGTCCCAGCATACTGGAGAATGACATTTTCTTCCATACAACGCCTCGAATGGAGCCATGCCTATACTTGCTTGATAACTATTGTTGTAGGAGAATTTTACCAATGGTAGGTACTTAGCCTAACTCCCTTTGAAATCTAGGACACAGAGTCTTAATATATCTTCAAGAGTTTGAATAGTCCTTTCTGATTGCCCGTCCGTTTGAGGATGGTATGCCCAACTGAATTAATCGTAAATCCGTGCCCATAGCTTTTTGCAAGCTAACATAAAATTATGAAGTGAATCTTGGGTCACGATATGAAACTATGGATACTAGCATGCCATGCAATCTCACAATCTCATTCACGTACATACGAGCAAGACGTTCAAGGGAATAAGTCTCTTGTATTGGCAAGAAATATGCAGACTTGGTTAATCTATCAACAATAACCCAAATCGCATCTATGCCTTGAGAAACCTTGAGAAGATCCGTAACGAAATCTATAGTAATGTGTTCCCACTTCCATTTTAGAATCTCAAGTGGTTGCAATGGACCCTTTGTCACTTGATGCTCCACCTTTACACGTTGACAAGTTAAATACCCTGAGATAAACTCCGCGATCTCTCTCTTCATATTGCTCCACCAAAATGTATGTCAAAGATCATGATACATTTTGGTACTCTCAGGATGGATTACAAATGGTGTGTTGTGTGCCTCCATCATGATTCTATGCTTCAAGTTAGAATCGTTAGGAACACAAAGTCTGGAGTTGACTCGAAGTATTCCTTCTTCATTGATTCTTGCTTCTGGAATAACACCTTCTTGCACTTTCTTCTTCATACGCATCATCTCCAGGTCCGTAGCTTGAGCAGCTTTAACTTTATCGATTAAAGTCGGTTCTACTCGTATATTTGATATCATCACATGGGTACTTGGAGCCTTTACATCTATCTCTATCCTTTGCAAGTCATACAAAATGGGCCTTTGTTAACAACATCGCACTCGTACCCGCATATGATCTTCTATTCAATGCGTCAGCTACTACGTTGGCTTTTCCAGGATGGTATTGGATGGTATAATCGTAATCTTTCAAGGAGATGTACTAGGACGAATGAAACCGATGTCTAACAACTCCTGTGGTTGGACCTTTAAATCCTGAAGTTTAATAGGAGTCATTCGATATGGGGTTTTAGAAATGAGTTTTGTACCGGGTTCAAGGTCAATAAAGAATTCAACTTCACGTTCTGTGGGTAGACCGGAAAGTTTTTCCTGAAATACGTCAGGAAATTCACTAACATTAGAAATATTATTCAAATCTTACGTGTTTTTGTTTAAGTCCGTGACATGGGCTAAGAAAGCTTGACATCCATTTTTTAATAAACGAATAACTTTATGGCTTGATATGACAATGATTGACTTTAGTGGTTTGATAGCTTGAATTCGCATAACAGGTTGGTTAGGAATATGAAAACTAACAGCCTTACAAAAATAATCAATTTTGGCATGATGAATAGTCAACCAATCAATCCCTAAAATCACATTAAATACAAGTATTTTCAAAGAAATACGATCGACAGGTAATGTGATGGTACCAACTTGGATCAAGCAAGATTTATAAACAGTAGATGTAATGAAAGTTTCTCCTAACGGAGTCTCAACATATAAGTTAAAGTCTAATTTCTCCGGAGTAAAGTTCAAACGTTAAGCACAAGCAGGAGAGATAAAAGAATGGGTAGAACCGGTATCTAATAAGGTATAAACTTTGCAAGAGTATATGATTAGCTTACCCGTGATCACTTTGTTCGGGTTCCTCGCGTTTTGGCCAGTCACGACAAACGCTCTTCTAGGAACAGCTTACTTTGACTTATCTGGAACAGCCTTTGGAGTCACCATTCCCTCTGGACTTGGTTTCGCTACAAGACAGTCTCTAGCTATATAACCTTTCTTTCCACAATTATAACACACCTTGGATTGTTGTGGGCAGTTTGGGCTGATATGTCCATCTTTCTCGCATTTGTAACAAACGACCGGTGATCGTTCTCCTCCCCAAGAAACAGTTGATGCTGGTACTGACGTCTTCACGTTATCATTGTTGTACCTTCTCTTTTTGAAATCTCCCCCTGACTCGCTTCTTCTACTATCATAGCCACGATTACCACCAGAGTGGTTACCACTTTTGTCCGAATATTTTCCTCCCCGCTGGTTGTCATTGCTCCGATGACTACTGCCACTGGTATGACCCTGGTTGTGGTCCCTCGGTTGAACATACTCATTATCACGCTCTAATAATTGAGCCCTGTTTACAACATCTGAATATAGAGAAAATTTATGAGAGATAAGATATTGCCGAACTTTAAGTTTCAAACCTCTTATAAACATCCTCGTCATACGTTCCTCATTCTCTACCAAATGAGGTGCAAACCTGGATAACTCCGCGAACTTCGCCTCGTACTAGGACATTGTCATGTTATTTTGTTCCAGTCTAATAAACTCTACCTCCTTTATATGACGAATACTTTCAGGAAAGTACTTGTCATTAAATAATTTTTGAAACGTTTCCCAAGACATATTGAGTGCGGCTGGCTGGGTACGTTTCACAGACTCCCACCAGTAGTCTGCCTCACAACGGAACATAAAGGTGGCGAATGGAACCTTATGTTCTTCCGTGCATCCCAAGACATCAAATATCTTGGTAATTTACTAGACTCATGTTTTCGCCTTGATCGGATCAGGCTTTCCCACAAATTCAGGTGGTCCTAACTCTTTGAACTGCTTGGCTGTGACAAGCCGCGCGTTGCTATCATTTCCACCCGTATTTTGTACACGAGTCTCCCTCGTCTAATTTTGCATGAACTGTAAAAAGCTTCTAAACATTCTATCATTCATTATTTGTTCGGTAATGTTGTTTACAAGAAGAATATTGCCTTTCTACAGCACGTTCCTCTGGTTGGTGATTATTGTGAAACCCCAGATTTTATGAATAAAGATTTAATTTTTTCGAAATATTTTTTTAAATATTATGGTGTGAATTTGAGATAATGTTATAGTTGTGGGTAGTATTTATAAATTTTGTAAAGTATGCAAGTTGTTGTATTATATTCGATTGGTCGGGGAATATTATTTTTTGTCAGAGAATATTCGTACGACGACGCAATTATTGGTGGACCCCAGAACGGAATTATTGTCGGATTGAGAAAACGACAAAAATATTTTATGAAAATAACGGCGGAAGTTTTACCGTTAATACTGTTGAATAACTCGGTAGTAAAAGTACAGTAATACGTGCGGTTGCATAGTAGCATACGGTATTGATTATTGAGACTTACGTGATAAGTCACTCAGTTTTGTTTTATTGGTATTATTAATGTAATAAAACAGAAAATCTTTTTATATAAAACATAATACTTTTATAAAGTTATTCGTTTTATTAGGCTAATAGTAAAATCTTTTTATATAAAACAGAATACTTTTATAAAGTTATCTGTTTTATTAGACAATAATTAGAATATATTATATTTTATTATGCATAGTGCATGCATAGTATTTGAATAGTAAAATCTTTTATAAAGTTATTCGTTTTATTAGATTATAAATATAATATATTATATTTTATTTAAAAGATTTTGCTTTAAATATAGACCGTCAGATTAAAGTAAATCAATCTAGACCGTTTATGAGTTAGTTACTATATAGTCCATTTTTCTATAAGTAGAATCTCATTCCTTCATTATTTTCTTACGAATTCACTGAAACTCTAGAGAGAGAAAGAAGAAAAGTGTTCTGCTACTTCACTACTCCTATATCCAGTACTCTTCCTATCAAGGTAAGAGATATTATTTGTGGTACCCGTAAGGGGTATTATTTATTTTGTATTCATGAAGAGAACTTCTGTTATTCCATTATTTATTATTCTGTTGGAATAACCTGTATACGCGGACTACCCTATACTTGGTGAAATTCTTCTGTTCTTCCATTCTTTATTATTATGTTAGAATAACCTGTTTATGCGAAGTACCGCATACATGGTGAAATTCTTCTATTATTCCGTTCTTTATTATTCTGTCGGAATATCCTGTTGGTGCGTACTACGCCTGACCTGGTTCCATTAATTATTATTCTGTTGAAATAACCTGTCTGTGCGGTCTATCGCATGCATGGTGATTTTTGTTGTTATTCCATTCTTTAATATTTTGTTGGAATATCCTGTCGGTGCGAATTTCGTCTGACCTGGTTCCGTTCTTTATTATTCTGTCGGAATATCCTGTCTGTACGTTTACGCATAACCTGGTTCCATTTTTATTATTCTGTTGGGAATAACCTGTCTGTGCAGTCTATCGAACGCATGGTGAATCCTTCTGTTATTCCATTCTTTATTATTCTGTTGGAATAACCTGTCTATGTGGATTACCACATGTATGGTGAATGATCCTTTGTATTCGTTCCTTATTAAATTGTAGAAATGATCTGTATATGTGGATTACCGCATGACGGACGAAAATCCATTTGCAGTTTTATATATTCTATTATACAAAGTTGGTTAAAGTGTTAGCTTCTGTACTCCATGAAATTAGTGGAATATTCTTGATATTTGCGTTTCATCCAGTATCTTTGCATGGAAATATTTTTCTGAGCATTCTTAAATTTTACTCTACAAATAAGTATCATGTTGACAATTTGGACGTTATTGGTTCCTTGATAAATTAATTCTTGAACTTGTTTTATTGAATTATTATGTCATTGTCATCATCTTCATGTTTATATTATGTTAAAAGTCATCTGTGACCTGTAGTGCATAGATGGACTTGGTATGATTATGACCAGGGATTATGCGGTATAATCATGACCGTAATGTTACAAATGAAAATATAGCTAGGACGAGTCGGGAAACGGAGTGATGGACCAGATGATAGCATTAGTAGTCCTCACTATTCTACGTAATAGTGTCATAATAATTATGAGGACTCCTTTTGAGTTTGTATACTCTCTAGTAGACAATATTTATATTCAAACTCACTGTTTATGTTTTGTCGTATTGTACACGACAGTTGTATTATTAAGTTGTATTTGAATTCTGTACCATGTTTCTGGCGACTCAAGATGGGTGATGTATACCTATTTTGGAGGCGTCACAATTATAGGTGTCTCCACGGTCTCATTCACTCTATTGTTAACATTCTCCGCTGTCATTCTCAAATACTGTCATCAAACAAGGGTTAATTAAAGAAATTGACATACCACATAATACCCCTATATTATGTCCGACCAACAAATAAGATTACGTAGGACACACTAGCGAAGGATTTACTCGTCTCTCCCCTCCTAGTTCTATTTCCCGATCTCCGCCAGAGACCATATCCCTAAGCTCTGATACCAACTGTGATGCCCCCCAAAATAGGTATACATCACCAATTCAGAGTCGCCAAATATATGGTACAGAAATAAATATGACAACACATATACTGTGAGTTTAAATACAAATATTGTCTTCTAGACAATATCCACACTCAAATAAGTCCTCATTACAATTATTGAAACACTATTTTACAAAATAGTGAGGACTGCTAACACAACTGACTAGAAACATCACTCCATACCCCGACTAGTTCCCGCTATATTCTCGCCTCCTGAGAAAAATAGAACAAAAAGGAAAAGGGTGAGCTCAACTAGCCCAGTAAAGAATATTATGACTAAGATAATATACAACAAATTATCATTAGTCTTCAACATGGAAAATTATGATAAAATATAATAGACAACACGTTTTAGATCAACAACTGCAGCGGAAACATCAATCCATTAGAAGAGTCAAGTAGAGAATAATTCTACTATCTTCTAAGATTTAAAAGTCCATCATCAATATTGTATCCCTGTAATTTCAATCAATATACATCTTGAATCAAATATTCATCTTTGCACTACAGGCCAAAGATATTCATTTGTATCACCAGTTGGTCACGTTCATCTAAACATCTGTTCATCTTTACACTATGGGCCAAAGATATTCATCAGTTAATCATTCATCTTTGCACTACAGGCCACAAATATTCAATAATATCATTATTTACGACTGAGGATGATGAAAAATATCTTAAAGAAAACGAATCTAGTGAGACAAAAGGACAAATATTAGGGATTCGTACTATAGTTTATCCAAGTTCAAAAATACTTCAAAATAATCAATTGTGGAACAGAATTCAAAAATAAAGATCAAAACATGGATAGAATCAAAGATAGTAACCATAATAGATATCTTAGACAAAGAAGAGAAAATTTTATTTTTCTATAAATAGTGTCGTATACGTGAATAGTGTCGTATACGTAAATAGTAACCCCTACACAAAAAGGTAGAAATTTCACAATAAAATTCATATCAATATTTCGGCATAATTATATTGAAGAAAATAATATCATTTACGAAGAAAATAACATCCCTTACCTCAAAAGAACAGTACTTTCGACTAAAATATCAGATATAAGGCTGAAGGAAACTTGTACTGAATAGAAACTCTCAAAGTATCTAAATACTCACAAAAATACGCTCGATAATATAGGGAGAGAAAGAGAGAAAACTAGTTTCTGGTGTGATTTTCAATTCTAACTAAGCACCCTATTTATAGGAAAATGCTTAGAACACCAAAGTAGACTAACCTGCTACCTGATGGCTTTACCTGCTACTATTCATATCCACTACTTTTGAAATAGAATTTCAGCACATTTTTCACCAACCAAAAGTGGGGCCCATCCATTTTAAAAGTTTTCAAAATGTTTTTAATTTTAAACGATAATCAGCAACTTCAATAATTTATAATAAATAGATCTTTTATCAAAAAAATTCAAGTCTCATGCCTACTCCATAGAAAATTTAATTCTATACAACTTTGTAGAAGAAAGTTTTTCCAAATTTCAATCAAAAAATGTCCGAAATCCACATATGGATGATTTTTAATACCTCCATTCTGACAATATACTGATAAAATACCTCAGCATTAATTCCTTCATTTATATCCACATAAAAAATAAATATTTTCTTATCATATAAATCAATAATTAATTATTCATAAATAATATTACAAAATCACAATTATGACAATCAGGTCGTTCCCAGGAAAGAGGGGCTTTTCGATAAGAATTTCTCCTTACTGGCGCGCAATTAGTTGACCAAACCTCTCCTTAGACAGAACTTCCTTAGATATTGTCAATAATGCTATCTAACACTATTATTCAAATAATATAAATTATTGATATGATAATGGAGATACTGTGCAATGACAATTATTGAAACAACAATAATATAAAATATCAACGTAGCAATTAATGTATCAATAAAATAAAATATTGAATAATAACTACTGTAACAATTATTGAGTAGTGCCTTCTTACGTAAGGATCAATAATTCAACAATACTATGTAATACCGTGTGCTACTGTGTACCTACACGTATCACTGTATTTTAACTACCGGGTATTCCAACAGTGTTAAAGGTAACAACGCGTATTACTGTATTTTAACCACCGGGTATTCTAACAGTGTTAACGGTAATAACTGCACCGTTATTTATAAAAACTCAAACTTGTCGTTTTCTGCATCCGACCGTTTTCCATTATGGGGCCCACAAATGACTGCGCCATCGTACGAATATTCCCCGACAGCAAGAATATTCTACGACCAAACGAATATTTCCAGACAACAATGAATATTTTATAACCACTTGCTTATTTTACAAAATTTGCACATTTCACCCATAACCAAAGCATTATATCAAATTAATACCTTATTATTCAAAATAATAATTAGAGAAAATTCGATTTTATTTATGAATAAGTTGGGGTCTTACAATATTAGTAAGTGATTTAAATATTATTAAATAATTTATAATATTAGAAAGTGAATAAAATAACATTAAATGATTTATAATATTAAAAAATAAATAAAATATTATTAAATAATTAATAATATTAGTAAGTGATTAAAATATTATTAAATGATTAATAATATTAGAAAGTGAATAAAATATCATTAAATGATTAGTAATATTAAAAAGTGAATAAAATATTATTAAATGATTAATAATATTAGACGAAAGTTTAAGATGATAACTAAGTGATAGCAATATTATCAAGGGATGATAATATAACTAATGGTTTAAGGTATAATCTAATGTTTAAATTATGTGGCTAATTGTTAGATAATTTATTATAAAAGTAATAGTGATATGAGTTAAGATGTGTTATACTAATTGAAAAATCAATCTTATTACTGATAGGTTTTTTCATAGGGAGTTGAATTAAATTGTTTAACGGTAATCAGCGGTACATGCAAGTTTCCTAGCTTACACAACTTTGTATATTGTGCAAGTTTCTATTCTTATGTTGTGACGCCTCCAAAATAGGTCCACACGACCCATCTTGGGTCGCCAAAAACACACCACATAATCCAAATACAAATTCATTTATACAACTATCGTGAAAAATATGACAACATATAAGCTGTGAGTTTCAATACAAATAACAGTACTCACACTCCAAACCAATGATACTTTACATAAAAGTATAGTCGATAACTATTTTAGGAATTAAAATCATTAGAAAATGCTCAAGGAAGCCTTCATACATTGGAGGCCATGCATCTAAGTTATAATAGATATTATAGGACTTGAGAATTAACATTGGTTGACCCAATAGATCCCAAAGAAGAACGAGAAGATTACCATATCGTATGATAACACGAATTTGTATGTGGTTAGACATCGTGTAAGATAGTTGCAACACACCCTTTAAGCTCTCACTACAATTTTGTCCTCCTCAATCTAATGAGGTACATTTCCGACGCTTTCAAAGTAGGGTTCTCATCACCCGATAGGTGTTCACCAAAATTAACTATTAAATGATGTATAAAATATGACACACACATTTTAAGTTCTCAATACAATTATATATTGTCATGTTGTTTTATAATGTATTAAGAAACTTCAACAATCACAGACCATCACTCTATTCCCCTGTTATCCCCGCTCGACCCAGCTACACTCTTATTACCTGAAAGAAATTGTGAAGCACAAGGGTGAGCACAAATAGCCCAATAAAGAATATTATGACTAAGATAATGTAGAACAAACTATCCTTAGTCCTCAACAGGGAAAATTCTGATAGAATACAATAGACAACAAATTTTAGATTTACAACTACAGCGGAAACAATAATCCATTAGAAGAGTCAAGTAGAACATAATGTCTACTATCTCCTCCAAATTAAAAGTCCATCATTAATATTTCATCCCTATAATACCCATCAACAGTTTTTTATTGTACCCATGACAAAGAGAACTTTTATCACCTGTCTTCACCTGAACCACCAAAGATTATAGTTACATTCACAATTCATGTTTATAATAATGTAAATCAATAGTTTATCCTTACCACAAAGTCTTAATAAATTTCCTTGCCACAAAAGCTAAAAAAACTCAATAATTATATCGTCTTTACACCTTACACCAAAGACATTTAAATGTAACAACAATGGTCATGATCATATCAATCAATTGTCTATCTTTGCACTACGGGCCAATGATATCCAACTGTAATATCAATGGTCATGATCATACAAATCAATTGTTTATCTTTGCACTACGTGCCAAAAATATTCAACTATAAAATTAATGATCAACAATTCATCTTTGCACTACGGACCAAAGACATACAACTGTAAAACCAATGGTTATGATTATACCAATATACAATTCCGGTCATGATTATACCAATACACAATTCCTGGTCATAATCATACCAATCAACAGATCATTTTTGCATTACGGGCCAAAGATAACTTTTCAATACAAATTTAAGTCTGAGGATTATAACAATGATATAACGAATCAATCAAGTAAGATCAAGGATAAATATTAGAGATTTATAATTCAATTTATCCAGAGTTCAAGAATATCTAAATTGTCAACATGATCACTAATTGTGGAGTAAAATTCAAGAATGATATTTATGTATCAAAAATAATTTGAACAGAAAATAAATCAATTTTGTCATGAATAGTACCTAAATGAATAGTACATGTCATGCAAAGTACCTCGAATGAATAGTACCCTGTCATACAAAGTACCCCGAATGAATAGTACCCCGTCATGTAAAGTACTTTGAATGAATAGTACTCCGGTATGAATAATACCCATAAATGGAGAATACGAAAGAAAACGATATCCCTTGACGAGTACAAAAGAAATGATATCCTATACAAGTATGGAAGAATATACGAAACTACAAATGAATTTTCACCCATCATGCGGTAATCCATGTAGACAGATCATTTCTACAAGTTAATAAAGAATGAATACGAAGGGTTATTCACTATGCATGTGGTAATTCGCATAGATAGGTTAGTAATTCGCGTAGACATGTTACTCCCGCGGATTAATAAAGAATGAATACGAAGGGTTATTCAGCATGCAAGCGATAATCCGCGTAGACATGTTACTCCCGCAGATTAATAAGGAATGGAATGATAACCCTTATGAGTATGAAGAAAATAACATCTTTTACGAATACGAAAGAAATAATACCCCTTACAAATATGAAAAATAATATCCCTTACGAATACGAAAAGTAATATCCTTTACCTTAGTAGGAGATTGGATACTGTAATAGTGTAGTAGCAGAATACTCTTCTTCTTTCTCTCTTATTCTATCTCTATAGTTTCTCTCACTTTAACTTGTGATTATAACTTTGCTCTTCAAAATTGGTAGAAAATAATGAATGGATCAAGGAGTATTTATAGGCTACGAAAAGGTCGCAAATTACAAGGTTAATTATACTTTAGTACCTTCATCTTTGCCTCTATTTTTAATTTAGTCCCTCAAGTATTATCAATCTTGCATAACCTCCCCTAATAGTACTTGCATGTGAACAAATAGTTCCTTGCATATGAACCAATAGTTCCTAGCATGTGAACTAATAGCAATTTAATGCTCATTTATCTTATTAATTGCCAGTTTGGTCAATTTAACATCTAGAAATCAACTATTATCGAAATAAATATTGATTTCCACTAACATTAATATTCCCAACACAATGGAAATATTTTTATCAATAATTTCATCTTTGAATTTTTTATGTTTGACTTTTTTTGAAAAAAGTCAACTGTTGACTTTTTGACCAAAAAGTCACCGATAAATTTTGTGTTTATAGTCTATTTTGACTAATTTTATCGTCCCGAACTCAAATATCTCATCCGCGTCTCCAAATTCAACTTCGAACTCAAATTCGAGTTTTAATTTCATTTTCTTATGTTTTATACACACTTTTGCTTTCTTAGTTAGTTTAAACTATTTAATTAGTCTTGACTAACTATTAAATTAAATCTCATCACTTATCGCTAATAAATATATATAACAGATTTTTAATCTTTCAATAATTATTCATCATTAATATTATAACTTATAATATTGACAACTAGATCTTTCCTAAGAAAGAGGGGCTTTCCGATAAGGATTTCTCCTTACTGGCGTGCAATTAAATAACCAAACCCCTTTCATCGACAGAACTTTCTAGACATTGTCAATAATTCAAATAATAATATGAATAACTGTGTCGTCTCAATTATTGATTTAATAAAATAAAATATTATGCAGATGATACTGTGACAATAATGGAATTAGTAATATGAGATACTATGCAACAACTACTATGCCAATTATTAAATAAAACTGAGTGATTTCTTACGTAAGCATTAATAATCAGAAATATTGTGCAATACCGTGTGCTACAGTGCAACAACACGTATTACTATACTTTTATCACCGGGTATTTCAAAAGTTTAAAGGTAAAAGTTTTGTCGTTATTTTTATAAAAAAATTATTTTTGTCGCTTTCTATATCCGACAGTTATTCCGTTATGGTCTACCAATGGTTGCGTCGTCGTACGAATATTCCCCAACAAAAAGAATATTCCTCGACACAACGAATATTTTATGACAACTTTCTTACTTTGTAAAATTTTCACATATCACCCTTAACTTTAACCTTTTATCAACTTAACCATTTACTGAATAGAATAATAGTTATAAAAAAAATTGAATACTTTTATTTCATAAAATTTGAGGTCTTACATATGTGTACTTTATTCAATGATGTGATTGTTGAATTTCATTTGTTATACGAAGTTCATTCTACTATGTGAAAAGATTTATGAAAAAGGAGTTATTGCCATTCAATCTGGCCTAACTCAATTGTTGAGCTATTCTAGACGAAATATTTATTGTTAAGGTATTTAATTGTTGTCGACGTGGATATTTTTATTTGTCCCTTTATGTTCTTGTCTTTTTGTGTTCTCATTTTTTAGGTGAGATTTATTTGAAAAAATAAGTTTGAAAAGGTCTGACATGTATATGTCGACGATTTGACTGTTAGAGTCGCTAGTTGTTAATTTTTAAATGGTTGCACCAACTCAACCGATGAAAGGTTTGCACAAAGACCCAATGGTTTGACATTGTTTAACTGGTCTTGGAAACCGAGATTCGTTATGGTCCGGGGGCTTGATTAAGCGGATGGAAGGTGTTAGGCACCCCACAACTTCTGTGATAACACGGTTACCGTAACTTGTCATTAACTTTTATCTGCAAATGTGTGTAGGGCATATGTGCAGTTATCTGGAAGTAGTGTTATGTCTCGTTTTCACCTATATACAAAGGGTTTGACTTTTGAATAAAAGTTCAGTTTTAACAAGATATAGTAGTGATGTTTTACAAAACATTTTTTCAAACCCTTATGCTCAATAATAATTGAGGCCTTTGATACTTCTATTTTATTATGTGTTCGGCTTGATTGCTTTTATTTTTGAGATGCGAGGCATCTCTGAGAAAATAAGATACATAGCAGTGTCGAAATTCTTGTGGGCATGAGAGCCATCTATGGATATTCAGACACCATAGATAATTTACAAGCTAACTACAGCACCAAAATGTCCATCATAGGAACCGAATCTTGATTCAGAAGCTGAATATGTGATCACATGATTCTAGGCTCACATGAAAAAGCAATATGCACAAATTTTAGAAAAAACTAGATTTGAATAAATCTAAACCATTCTAGCTTCAACGGTTCCAGTTTAGTCACTTTGAATTGGTTAAAGTTAGAAGTAGCCAGATTTAGCCAAATCTAGCCTGCAGGTTGAAAGATTAAATATCTAACATTATGAAAGTAGTTAAAACAGATATTCATATAAAAGCGGTATATATATATATATATATATATATATATATATATATATATATATATATATATATATATATATATATATAGGGAAAAATGGATCTACATAGCTGTGTATTACACAGTAGGCTATGGCGACGGTTTTTTGGGTTATAACGACAGTTTCACCCATCGTCATAGCTATTCTGGGATATGACGACAGTTTACTGTCGCCATAGCCCAAAAAATCTGTCGCCATAGCTCTACTGTGTATTACACAGCTATGTATGTATGTATATATATATATATATATATATATATATATATATATATATATATAGGGAGAGGATCAAGAGTAGAACTCTTAAGTAATAGAACTCCCTTAAATAATAGAATTGTATCAAAACGACGTAGTTTTGATAAGACGCGGTGACATTTTTGTAAATACCATGCCACCGCGTATTTACAAAAATGCCACCACGTCTTATCAAAACTACGTCGTTTTGATACAATTCTATTATTTAAGGGAGTTCTACTACTTAAGAGTTCTACTCTTGATCCTTTCTATATATATATATATATATATATATATATATATATATATATATATAATCGGTAAATGGCCACGAAGTAAACTTCAGCTCCATGCCTTTGTGGCTCACTAGAAATTCCAGTAACTTGCCTAACTTGACGCCGAAGGCGCACTTGGCCTAGCTTCAAGTTGTACCTGCGCAACTAGTTGAAGAGCTTTTTAAGATGGTCTATGTGGTCTTCTTCCCTTCGGGACTTGACAATGATGTCATCCACATAGATTTCTGTCTCTTTGTGCAATAAATCATGGAAAAGAGCCATCATGGCTCGCTAAAAGGTAACTTCAGCATTAATGAGGCCGAATGACAACCTTCTGTAGCAAAACGTTCCCCAAGGAGTGATGAATGATGTCTTCTCCATATCCTCTTTAGCAACCATGATTTGATGATACCCATCAAAACAGTCAACAAAGGAGTAAATGCCAAACTGAGATGTATTGTCAATGAGTATGTGGATAAATGGTACTGGGAAATTGTCTTTGAGACAAGATTTGTTTATATCCCTATAATCCACACATACTCGCACCTTCCCTCCGGATTTAGGTACGGGAACTATGATTTATAGCCACTGAGGGTATGTTGATACATTGATGATGCCAGCTTGAAATTATTTCATAATTTCTTCCTTGACTGTCAAACTCCACTCAGGTTTTAATCGCCTGAGTTTCTGTTTGACTGGCTTGAATCCCTCTTTAATGGGTAGGCGATGAATGATGATATTAGTTGACAAACCGATCATGCCTTCATGAGACCATGCAAACACATCTTAGAATTGGGTCAATAGAGTAACCATATCATTCCTTTGGCTTGGGGTAAGGTCTGTGCCAATCTGGATTTGTTTGGGGTTTTCTGAGGTTCCAAGGTTTGGCTTGGATTTGTCTTTGACCCATTCTTTGATCTCCTCAGGCATCTCATAGTCCTCTTGCTCAATCTCCATCAAGTTAGAGTTCGACTTTACATCAAAGTTGCAATTTTTGTGAAGAATTGGCACTCCATCAGCAAGTTTAGAAAAATTTAACTCTAGAGTCCTAAAACAAAATGTTTTCACTTAATATATGAAGTTGTTTGATCATATAGAGTGTTAGCATGGCATGGCAAAAACAATTACTAATACTATGCAAAAAAGTAAGCAGTTATTGTTATCTACAGGGCAGAGGAATTTTCTGCCCTTTTTACCCTTTTCGGCAAATACAAGGAGTGTTACTCCAATTGTCGAGGGTCAAATCCTGATGGATAGTTGTGATGAAGGGGCGATTATTGTCCTCTCCCTCTTGAAAGATGACCATGACGTCTGGATAGTCATCGTCTGGGATGTCCCTATTCATACCCTCTGTATGTATCAGGACGCGTATCTTTGACAACCCTCTCTTTATATCTTGTTTGCACCTTTGATTCCTTTCCTCAATATCTGGGTCTATAATTAGCTGATGAGAGGAGATGAGTGATTTTCTTCTGAGCTGTTCGAAGTTTAAAAATGTTTTCGAGCTAGTCCCCTAAGGGTGTGAATACTCTTGAGCATCTGACTTCTCCACTCTTTGGCAAAGGAGGATTTGATGATTGTGCTTGAAAAGGGGAATGGTTTCTCCTTGGAATTGGCAAGCTTTGATTGCCTTTTTGAGTTTGCCCTTGCAGTATTAAGGAGACATCCTCTTCTTTCTTCTTATGGACCCCCCGGGGGTTGTTCCCATAACTTCCAGATTGGATATGCTTAGTTACGGCTTTTAAAGCGGTGAGGTCTTGAATCTTCCCAGATTTTAACCCCATCTCTGTCATTTCTCCTTGCTTAATCATTTAGTAGAATGGTTTTCCTATTCCAGCTAGGACCCTCTCATAAAATGGAGCATCTTGAATGTCCATGAAGGTCATCACCATCTCAGTCTCTATCATGGATGAGATTACTCGAGCAACCAGATGCCTCCATCTTTGGGCATACTCTCTGAATGACTCATTGACTTGTTTATTGACTTTGGTAATTTGATACCTGTCTGGAGCCATCTGAGTTTGAAAACTGTATTGACTGAGGAAAGTATGGGCTAACTCCTCCCAGCTATAAATTTTGGAGTTATCCAATCTAGTGTACCATGCTCTGGCTTCTCTAGTCAGTGTAAGACCCCGAATTTTATGAAATAAAATTATTCAATTTTTCTTATAATTATTATTCGGTAGATGGTTAAATTGATAAAAGTTTAAAGTTATGGGTGAAATATGCAAATTTTACAAAATACGCAAGTGGCTATAAAATATTTATTATTGTCGAGGAATATTCGTTTGGTCGAGGAATATTCTTTTTATCGGGAATATCCGTACGATGGCGCAGTCATTTGTGGGCCCCATAACAGAATAACTGTCGGATGAAGATAACGACAAAATTGAGTTTTTATAAATAACGACGTAGTTATTACCGTTAACACTGTTGGAATACCCCGTGGTTAAAATACAGTAATACGCGTGTTTGCACAGTAGCACATGGTTTTACACAGTATTTTTGAATTATTGATCCTTACGTAAGAAGGCACTACTCAATAATTGTTACAGTAATTACTATTCAATATTTTATTTTATTGATTCAATAATTGCTGCGTTGATATTTTATATTATTGTTGCTCAATAATTATTGATGCACAGTATTTTCCATTATCAGATCAATAATTCACATTATTTAAAATAAAATTATTAGATAGCATTATTGACAATGTCTAGAAAGTTCTGTCTAAGGAGAGGTTTGGTCATCTAATTGTGCGCCAGTAAGGAGAAATCCTTATCGGAAAGCTCCCTCTTTCCTGAGAACTGTCTGGTTGTCATAATTGTGATTCTGTAATATTATTTATGAATAATTAATTATTGATTTATATGATAAGAAAATATTTATTTGGTGTGGATATAAATGATGGATTTATTTATGTGGCTATAAATGAAGGAATTAATGATGAGGTGTTTTATCAGTATTTTATCGAAATGGAGAACAAAATATGGGATTTTCAGAAAAATTAGTTTATTTCTTGATTTTGTAAAATCCATAACTCTTTGTGTATTATTGAGTGTATTTTGTGAGTATTTAGATACTTGATGAGTTGATATTCATCAGTGCAAGTTTCCTTCAGCGTCATATCCGATATCTGGTCAAAAGTGCTGCTCTTTTGAGGTACGGGATAGTAAGGGATTGTAAGGGATAGAAAGGGATATTAAGGGATGCTATATTTTTCATAATGATGTTATTCTTTCAATATCATTATACTGAAATAATGGGTATAGATTTTATTGTGGAATTTCTACCTTTTTGAGTCGGGGTTACTATTCACGCATACGGCCCCTATTCACGTATACAGCACTATTCACGTATACGGCACTATTCATGTATATGACACTATTTACGTATGCGGTACCTTGTATGAATACGGAGTACTATTCATGAGTTACTATTCACGAGTTACTATTCACGAGTTACTATTCACGAGTTACTATTCATGACAAAAATTGGTTTCTTTTTCTGACCAAATTATAGTTGATTTATGAATATTACTCTGGAGATTAAAACTATGTATTGATTATATTGATTTTATTATCATATATAACATTTTTATAACCATGATGTTGAAATTCTCTTTCACTGGAGTGTAAAGATGAGTAGATTATTGGTATGATCATGACTAGGGTTCTCTTTGGCCAGTAGCGGAAAAGTTGAATTGTGACTGGTATGATCATGACTATTGAATTTATAATTGAATATCTTTAGCTTAAGTGCAAAGGTGAATTGATCAACACGGTTATAATTATTGTTTATATAAATTCTGAAATGATTATATATTTCTTTGAGATATTAATATATTTGGCCTGTAGTGCAAATATGAACTGTTGATGAATATATTTGGCCTGTAGTGCAAATATGAACTGTTAAGGAATATCTTTGGCCTGTAGTGCAAAGATGAATTGTTGATGAATATCTTTGGCCCGTAGTGCAAAGATGACTTGTTGTTGAATATCTTTGGTCTGTAGTGCAAAGATGAAACGATAATGAATATCTTTGGTCGTAGTGCAAAGATGAAATTGTTAGTATGATTATAAAAAAGAACTGTGATTTGGTATAACCATGATCTTTGATGTTTCAGGTAAAGATAGGTGATAAAAATTATCTTCGTCCTGGATGAGAAGAGGAATTTAGAACTACAATTATGATTATGAGTTATTCATATGATTGTGGACCAGAATTGTTGATTGATGTTACAGGGATAAAACATTGTTGGTGGATTTTTAACATGGAGAAGATAATAGACTTTGTAGTCTATTTGACTCTTCTAATGGATTGCTCGTTCCGCTGCAACTATGGTTGTAATTTTTATCATCTACCATATGTTCTAAATTTCTGATTTAATTCTATTGAAAGCTATTGATAATTTAATTATATTTAGTTATGATATTCTTTACTGGACTAGTTATGCTCACCCTTTTGCTTCACAATTTCTTTTTAGGTAATAAGAGTGTAGCTGGGTCGAGCGGGGGTAACAAGGGAATAGAACGGTGGTCTCTAGCTGTGGAGTTCTCCCTAAGCAGTATATAAAGGTTCATTTAGTAGTTATATTTGCTGAGTCCAATAGGGTGAGGCGAACCCAACGTTGAAAGGGTGTTTTGCCACTACCATACAAGATGTCTAATGCAATATAACCTCATGTCATCATAAGACAAGATTGTGCTCATCCACTTGCTGAGTATATTTACGAGCACTACCTATATAATTTTGGTGTTTATTTGAAGTATAATTCTCAATTAGAGACAGTGGAGATAATGATAAGTCAAGAGAAGACTCACCATTGGGAAGAATATGATAGTAATCTTCTCGTTTTTCTTTGGGGTATATTGGGTCAACCAAGGATAATTCTATGGCCATATGATATCTACCACAACCTAGACGCATGGCCTCCCATGTACGAAGGTTTCCTTGAGCACTTCCCAAAGATTCTAATTTCTAAAACAGTTTTTGACTATACCTTTATGTAAGGTGTCATCGTGAGGTGCTGTCCACGGTTGGGACATGAGTCACATTTAGTATATATTTGTATCCAAACTCACAGCATATGTGTTGTTGTATTTTATACGACAATTGTGGTAATAAAGTTGTAGTTGTTTTCTGTACCATGTATTTGGCGACTCATAATGGGTTGGATGGAATGGACCTATTTTGGGGGCGTTACAATTTGGTATCAGAGCCATAAGTAAAGAGCCCCGAGCCTCTCTCTGGTGACATCCTGTTGATGGGGAATGCACCGAAGCCAGACTCTCCGTAGGGGACGCCGTTCTGCGGTGGCAAGCTGATAGGTACCTTTGTGAGGCGCTGACACATGATGGTGTCCAATGTCACAATTTGGTATCAGAGCTTAGGGATATGGTCTCTGGCGGAGATCGGGAAATAAAACTAGGAGGGGAGAGATGTGTAAATCCTTCGCTAGTGTGTCCTACCTAAGCTTATTTGTTGGTCAGTCATAATATCGGGATATTATGTGATATGTTAATTTGTTCAATTAACCTTTGTTTTGAAGCTGTATTCTAGAATGATATCTGAAATACAGGAGATGAGCAATGGAGAAATCATGAGGACAGGGAGGATGAAATCTGAAATGAAAGTAAGGTATTCTCAACTCTTCGAAATACTAGGTACGTAAATTTCGGGGACGAAATTTCATAAGGAGGGGAGATTGTAAGACCCCGAATTTTATGAAATAAAATTATTCAATTTTTCTTATAATTATTATTCGGTAAATGGTTAAATTGATAAAAGTTTAAAGTTATGGGTGAAATATGCAAATTTTACAAAATACGCAAGTGACTATAAAATATTTATTATTGTCGGGGAATATTCGTTTGGTCGAGGAATATTCTTTTTGTCGGGAATATTCGTACGATGGCGCGGTCATTTGTGGGCCCCATAACAGAATAACTGTCAGATGAAGATAACGACAAAATTGAGTTTTTATAAATAACGGCGTAGTTATTACCGTTAACACTGTTGGAATACCCGGTGGTTAAAATACAGTAATACGCGTGTTTGCACAGTAACACACGGTTTTACACAGTATTTTTGAATTATTGATCCTTACGTAAGAAGGCACTACTCAATAATTGTTACAGTAATTACTATTCAATATTTTATTTTATTGATTCAATAATTGCTTCGTTGATATTTTATATTATTGTTGCTCAATAATTGTTGCTGCACAGTATTTTCTATTATCAGATCAATAATTCACATTATTTAAAATAATATTATTAGATAGCATTATTGACAATGTCTAGAAAGTTCTGTCTAAGAAGAGGTTTGGTCATCTAATTGTGCGCCAGTAAGGAGAAATCCTTATCGGAAAGCCCCCTCTTTCCTGGGAACTGCCTGGTTGTCATAATTGTGATTCTGTAATATTATTTATGAATAATTAATTATTAACTTATATGATAAGAAAATATTTATTTGATGTGGATAAATGATAGATTTATTTATGTGGTTATAAATGAAGGAATTAATGATGAGGTGTTTTATCAGTATTTTATCGAAATGGAGAACAAAATATGGGATTTTCAGAAAAATTAGTTTATTACTTGATTTTGTAAAATCCATAACTCTTTGTGTATAATGAGTTAGGAGATGAGCCATATATCAAAAGAAAGCCCTGGAAGTAAGCTAACCGTAGAATTTGGAATCACCCAAAAATTCTTTGTAGATATTTCATGGTGAATTTTCTAATGAAACTGGTCTGAAGGATTTATAATCCGATAATCAGTGTTCTTGAGATATATTGCGTGAGTTATAATTTTTGATCCAACCGTTGGATCGTGGTAATTTTTGGATATGTTATACATATATAATTTAAGTATATGTTCACAAATTTTGAACCGTTAAAAATGAACGAATGATTTGTTATGAATTTTAAGAGGTGACTGATTCGGAAATTAGGGTTATAAATGATTTTGGTGGAAAATTATAGAAATGGGTGGGTCCCACTTTTGGTTGTTAGGGAAGATGGCTGATTTTTGGTGGGTGAAATAGTAGCGGGTAAAGCCATCAAGTTGCAGGTCAAGTCTGCTTCGGCGTACTAATATTTTCCTATAAATAGAGGGCTAAGTTAGAATTGAAAAACACACCAGAATTCATAAGTTTTCTCTCTTTTTCTCTCTAGATTATTGAGTGTATTTTGTAAGTATTTAGATACTTGATGAGTTGATATTCATCAGTGCAAGTTTCCTTCAGCGTCATATCCGATATCCGGTCAGAAGTGCTATTTTTTTGAGGTAAGGGATAGTAAGTGATTGTAAGGGATAGTAAGGGATATTAAGGGATGCTATATTCTTCATAATGATGTTATTATTTCAATATCATTATACTGAAATAATGGGTATGGATTTTATTGTGGAATTTCTACCTTTTTGAGTCGGGGTTACTATTCACGTATACGACCCTATTCACGTATACAACACTATTCATGTATATGGTACTATTTACGTATACGGTACCATGTACGAATACGGAGTACTATTCACGAGTTACTATTTATGAGTTACTATTCATGAGTTACTATTCACGAGTTACTATTCATTACAAAAATTGATTTCTTTTTCTGACCAAATTATAATTAATTTATGAATATTACTCTGGAGATTAAAACTATGTATTGATTATATTGATTTTATTATCATATATAATATTTTTATAACACTGATGTTGAAATTCTCTTTCACTGGAGTGTAAAGATGGGTAGATTATTTGTATGATCATGACTAGGGTTCTCTTTGGCCAGTAGTGAAAAAGTTGAATTGTGACTGGTATGATCATGACCATTGAATTTATAATTGAATATCTTTAGCTTAAGTGCAAAGGTGAATTGATCAACATGGTTATAATTATTGTTTATATAAATTCTGAAATGATTATATATTTCTTTGAGAAATTAATATATTTGGCCTGTAGTGCAAATATGAACTGTTGATGAATATATTTGGCTTGTAGTGCAAATATGAACTGTTGAGGAATATCTTTGGCCTGTAGTGTAAAGATGAATTGTTGATGAATATCTTTAGCCCGTAGTGCAAAGATAACTTGTTGTTGAATATCTTTGGCCTGTAGTGCAAAGATGAAATGATAATGAATATCTTTGGTCGTAGTGCAAAGATGAAATTGTTAGTATGATTATAAACAAGAACTGTGATTTGGTATAACCACGATCTTTGATGTTTCAGGTAAAGATAGGTGATAAAAATTATCTTCGTCCTGGATGAGAAGAGGAATTTAGAACTATAATTATGATTATGAGTTATTCATATGATTGTGGACCAGAATTGTTGGTGGATTTTTAACATGGAGAAGATAATAGACTTTGTAGTCTATTTGACTCTTCTAATAGATTACTCGTTCCGCTGCAACTATGGTTGAAATTTTTATCATCTACCATATGTTCTAAATCTCTGATTTAATTCTGTTGAAGGCTATTGATAATTTAATTATCTTTAGTAATGATATTCTTTACTGGGCTAGTTATGCTCACCCTTTTACTTCACAATTCCTTTTCAGGTAATAAGAGTGTAGCTGCGTCGAGTGGGGGTAACAAGGGAATAGAACGGTGGTCTCTAGATGTGGAGTTCTCCCTAAGCAGTATAGAAAGGTTCATTTAGTAGTTGTATTTGGTGAATCCAATAGGGTGAGGCGAACCCACCGTTGAAAGGGTGTTTTGCCACTACCATACAAGATGTCTAATGCAATACAACCTCGTGTCATCATAAGATAGGATTGTACTCATCCACTTGCTGAGTATATTTACAAGCACTACCTATATAATCTTGGTGTTTGTTTGAAGTATAATTCTCAATTAGAGACAGTGGAGATAATGATAAGTCAAGAGAAAACTCACCATTGGGAAGAATATGATAGTAATCTTCTCGTTTTTCTTTCGGGTATATTGGGTCAACCAAGGATAATTCTATGGCCATATGATATCTATCACAACTTAGACACATGGCCTCCCATGTACGAAGGTTTCCTTGAGCACTTCCCAAAGATTCTAATTTCTAAAACAGTTTTTGACTATACCTTTATGTAAGGTGTCATTATGAGGTGCTGTCCACGGTTGGGACATGAGTCACATTTAGTATATATTTGTATCCAAACTTAAAGCATATGTGTTGTTGTATTTTTTACGACAATTACTGTAATAAAGTTGTAGTTATTTTCTGTACCATGTATTTGGCGACTCAGAATGGGTTGGATGGAATGGACCTATTTTGGGGGCGTTACAGTCAGACTCTTTTGAAATAGCTGCATTCTAAGCTTTTCATTCTCAGCGTAGGATCCGAGTTCTCCAATGAACACTTTTAAGTGGGTGTAGGATCTCCCAATCTGTCATATTTCTCGAAATCGAAAGTCTTGAATTTCTTCGGATAATGAGCATCGGGGAAGATGCAAGGTCTAAATAGGAAATGCTTCTGTGCATTCCAATCCTTTTGATGGGCCGAATGGTCTCTTTCATTTGTAAAACCTTTTTTTGAATATCACTGGTGTCTTGATCTTCTTTAAGATGGGTGATTTTAGGGGGTTTGTTGAACTTCTCAGTCTGAGACTCAGGTATTGGGACTTCTCTGTCTGGACCTTGGATTCCTCCTTATGTAGAAGGTTCTGTTTGCATGGGTATTTATGGACCTTGAGTTGAGTTGTTTAGTTCTTTGAGAAGAACAACCAACTTTGTTATTTGATTCCTTAATCCTTCAAACTTCTCGCGAGAGACAGGAGTAGGATCAGGCAGGGAACTTGTAGCCATGTCTGACTGTGGGCTTAGTGCCTTTTTGGACTTTGAACGGGTAACGAGACCAATCGTTTCCCTACAAAAAGACTATATAGTTTAGTCTGGGAAAATGGGGAAATTTTACATGTTATGTAATGTGTCCGTTTTTTAGGAGTGTTTTAATGTTCTCCTGTAAAATGGATGTCAGTCATTTTGTTGACATAATAACATGAAAGGTCTTGATATGAAAAAGGAATGTATATTTACATACTCCTTTATATTTTCCATTACATTAAGATTGACATGGAAATGAAATTATTGGTAATTGAAATGGGAATGTATGAAGAGACTTCCCTCCGCGTTTAGTTTATCAGAGGCTGGCCTATCTTAGGCTACTCTCGCGGCTTTTTGGCATGAAGGTCCCCATATCATCACAATTTATTAGATGGGAAGTTAATCCAACTTTTCAACTAGAGCGAATTTGGGTGGTGCCTTTCCTGAGCAACGTGGAATTAGTTTTCCTTGAGTCCATTAATCAAACACCGACGGGTTAGCCTCCTGGTGGAGGAATCACACAACATACATTCACATACATCACGTCTCATCGTATGGAAATGATGATATGTGCAAAACACTAATATCACATGCAGATATGGTGTGAAGAACTAATATCATAGGTAGATATGGTGCGAAGCACTAAGTGCAGTAAATAAAGCATTAGTATACATACGTTTAATGTAAATGCAATATTCACACATAAGCAGATAAAAGTTTTTGAAAAGCTTGAATAGCGGCTTAAGCCCTCTTACTGGAATCACCAACAGAGTCGCCACCTGTCGACGTCGGGATTTTTATTTTTTCCTTTCTATTCTTGTCTTTTTATCTTTTCATTTTTTAGGTGAGATTTGTTTGAAAAAATAAGTTTGAAAAGGTTTAAATGGTTGCACCAATTCAACCGATGAATGGTTTGCACAAAGACCCAATGGTTTGACAATATTTAACTGGTCGTGGAAACCGAGATTCGTTAAGGTCCGGGGGCTTGATTAAGCGGAGGGAATGTGTTAGGCACCCTCCGACTTCTGTGATAGCACGGTTACCACCATTTTCAATAACTTTTATCTGTAAATGTGTGTGTGTAGGGCCTATGTGCAGTTTTTTGGAAGTAGTGCTATGCCTCGTTTGCACTTATATACAAAGGGTTTGACTTTTGTATTCAGTTTTAACAAGATATAGCAGTGACATTTTAGAAAATAGGTTTTTCAAATCCTTATTCTCAATAGTAATTGAGGCATTTGATACTTCTATTTTATTATATGTTCAGCTTGATTACTTTTATTTTCGAGATGTGAGGTATCTTCGAGAAAATAAGATACATATCAGTGCCGAAATCATTGTGGGCATGAGAGCCATCTAAGGATATTTAGACACCGCAGATAATTTACAAGCTGACTGCAGCTGTAAAATGTCTATCATGGGAACCAAATCTAGATTCAAAAATTGAATATATGATCACATGATTCCTAGGCTCACATGAATAAATAATATGTACAAAAGCTAGAAAAAAATTACATTTGAGTAAATCTAAACTGTTCTAGCTTCAACGGTTCCAGTATAGTCATTTTGAACCGATTAAAGTTGGAAGTAGCTAGATTTAAGCAAATCTAGCCCGCAGGCTGAAAGTTTAATATCTACATTATGAAAGCAGTTAAAACAGATATTCATATAAAAGCGGTAAATATACATATAAGTGTGTATGTGTGTGTGTGTGTGTGTGTATATATATATATATATATATATATATATATATATATATATATATATATATGTTAGTTCCCAGTAGGCACACAATAGATCTAGAGAGGGGGTGTTGAATAGATCCTTTTAATTTCAAATACTTTTCACGTTTATTTTGTATTGCTAATGAATTAGAATATGACAAACATAATAATCTTTTCAAGCACATCGAAATAAGTAAAAGATCCCCTTCATTGTTATATTCATGAATATACATACATTGTTCGTAGAGTTAGTTTAGTTGTAAGCAGTTAATACATACATAGCAATTATAACAGTTAGGTACATAATGTAAATGGTAGAAAATAAATGGCTGAATGTAAAAGACACAAGGGATTTTAAGTGGTTCAGAGACACAAGCTCCTAATCCACTCTTCTGCTTTAACTAGCAGGAATTCCATTAAGGAAGGGCAGCACCCTGAATCACTAAGATTCCTTCAAGGCTAGCAGCCTTGGAACTTTAGTTCACTAAGACCTCTTCAAGCCCAGTAGGCATGGAACTCCTCTAGTTCCCTAGGAACTCTTCAAGCCCAGCAGGCTTGGAACTTCATTTAGTCCATCCGGACATGGACCCCTTAGGCTCTGGCTACTTGTTGTTGTTGTAGTTATTATTGGTGTTGATCTGTTAAGATGTCTTTAAGCTTGAACATCTTCTTTACTTAGCAGCTTGGGATGGTCCTCTTTGTATTCAGCATAGAGTTTGGACCACATCTTCTCTGGTGCAGCTGATCTTCATTCTGTTCAGCTCATCTTCATCAGATGTCAGTTGTGCACCATCACCATTTGGGTTTGCTAAGTGTTTGAGCTTTTGGTAGACTTTGTCCGGCACTTAACATTCCCTGAACCCTTCTTGAATGGTTTGCAGACATGGTTCTGTATTTGTTCTATTTCAGCTTTTGGTTCATGGTGATTCGTAGAGTGGCTCTCTAGATCTTCTTTGTGCTCTAGCACTTTTTTGAATGCTATCTTATTGGCCTTCTCAGCTCTCAACTTAGCTGCCATCTTCAGTGGCATTCTCATCCTTGTTGAGTGAAGTTTTAGTCTGTTTAAGTCCTTCTTCAAATCTGCTTCACTTCCACTTTAGTAGTCTCACTGTCACTGAGACTTGTTCTATTAAACTCTGCTGGAACTCGTAGAGTCAACAATATAGCATTCCAATAACTCTACTGTCCTTCAACTCAGCAACTCTTGATCTTTGAAGCTCTGACTGACATTTACTCCTTCCCAATCTCCCCGTTGGAATATAGCCATTGAAAGCTATTTAAATTGCTTCGTAGATCTCGAGTTATTTGGTGCAGACTACAGATGTGACATGACATCTCCTTTTTCATCTTTCTGACACTGCAGTCTACTGTTTCACCTACCCCGTCAGATATGTCACTTTGATGTCTCGGGTAGGTAGTCATCTTTATTTCTTCTTTCTGACTCCTCGATTAGAACATAAAAAATTGTCCTTTTGTATCGATGCTCTCAAACAACAACGTTCGAATATCAGTCTTCAGAATAAACCGTTGCTAATACTTTAATCTTCAGATGACCGAACTCTACGATTCTAATGCAGATATTCTTGGACCTGATTATAGTGTGTTTTGTTGAATGTTGCTCATTGACAAGCTGAGACAACACTATGATCCTGAAGAAATGTTCATTTAATCTTCAAGGTAGAACACCTATTCCTTCTCTTGTGCAGTGCTTTAACAAGATACATCGGTTCCTGCAAGATACATCAGATTTGGTCTCTTCTGAATAGCAAGATACATCAGATTTGTGGCATGCCCAGCTCACTTTCTCCTTTTGATCTCTCGTTCACTTATCATTAGTGGGCTGACCCATGCTTAATCACTTTTGCCTTGTTCTTTAGAAGTTGGCCAGTATCTTTATGTAAACTACATCGGTTCCTGCATTGTTTGGCAAACACTACGATCCTGGTTGACCCCAAGATTGTTGTCTTCTGATCTCTTGACAACTACTTCACTTGCTGACTTTTCTTAGTCAGTCATTTTTACTGAAGTCTTCTTCTGATCAACTTGTGGAAGACTTCATCTTGAATGGTTTCACAACTCAATCTGGATGTTGATTGGGTTGGTGCTTGGATCTTCTGTTAGCTTGCATGCCATTCTTTGGGTGCTCTCTAGTTTCCTTTTGGTGGAATGTATCTTTGCAACTCAGACCAGAGGCTTTATACTTTGGATATTCTGGGAGTGCTCATTTGCTGAGAATCGTGTTTATTCTACGATTCTGCATTGGCATTGTGAGCACCTCTGTTGAAGCCGTAGTTTTGCACTCTACGATTTAGCTTTGGTTCTGCAAACACTACGACTCTGAGATCAGATCTTGACACTCTACGATTTCTATCCTTAAGCTCGCTGTCTTCGTCTGATCTGGCTCAACTACGATTTATGCCTCTGATATGATCAGTAGACTCTACGACTCCAAGTGTGGTCTACAATTCTTGACTTGGCTTTGGCAGATGCTCGTTCGGCTCTTAGACAGGTTGTCTCTATGATTCTGAACATGACTTCTTCTAGAGACTATGGCTCTGAGGCAGTTTGTAAGACCCCGAATTTTATAAAATATAATTATTCAATTTTTCTATTTAAATTGACAAAAGTTAAAGTTAAGGGTGATATATGAATTATTTTTCAAAATACGCAAGTGGTTATAAAATATTCATTGTTGTCGGGGAATATTCGTTTGGTCGTGGAATATTCTTTCTGTCGGGGAATATTCGTACGACGGCGCAGCCATTTGTGGGTCCCATAAAAGAATAACTGTCGGATGAAGAAAACGATAAAAATTAAATTTTTATAAATAACGGCGTAGTTGTTACCGTTAACACTGTTGGAATACCCGGTAGTTAAAATACAGTAATACGCATGGATGCACAGTAGCACACGGTATTGCACAGTATTGTTGAATTATTGATCCTTACGTAAGAAGGAACTACTCAATAATTGTTACAGTAATTAATGTTCAATATTTTATTTTATTGATTCAATAATTGCTGCGTTTATATTTTATATTATTGTTGTTTCAATAATTGTTACTGCACAGTATTTCTCATGATCAGATCAATAATTCATATTATGTGAATAATATTATTAGATAGCATTATTGGCAATGTCTAGAAAGTTTTGTCAAGGAGAGGTTTGGTCACCTAATTACGCGCCAGTAAGGAGAAATTCTTATCAGAAAGCCCCCTCTTTCCTGGGAACAGCCTGATTGTCATTATTGTGATTCTGTAATATTATTTGTGAATAATTAATTATTGATTCATATGATAAGGAAATATTTATTTGGCGTGGATATAAATGATGGATTTATTTATTTGGTTATAAATGAATGAATTAATGTTGAGGTGTTTTATCAGTATTTTGTCGGATTAGAGGTATTAAAAATCAAACCAGTGTTTTTTGAGATATATTGCAGGAGTTATAATTTTTAATCCGACCGTTGGATCGTTGTAATTTTTGGATATGTTATACATATATAAGTTGAGTATATGTTCACAAATTTTGAACCGTTAAAAATGAACGAGTGATTTGTTATGAATTTTAAGAGGCGACTGATTCGGAAATTAGGTTTATAAATGATTTTGGTAAAAAATTCTAGAAATGTGTGGGCCCCACTTTTGGTTGTTGGGGAAGATGACTGATTTTTGGTGGGTGGAATAGTAGCAGGTAAAGCCATCAAGTAGCAGGTCAAGTCTGCTTCGGCGTGCTAACATTTTTCTATAAATAGAGGGCTAAGTTAGAATTAAAAATCACACCAGAAATAAGTTTTTTCTCTTTCTCTCTCTAGATTATTGAGTGTATTTTGTGAGTATTTAGATACTTGGTGAGTTGCTATTCATCAGTGCAAGCTTTCTTCAGCGTCATATCTGATATCTAGTAAGAAGTGCTGCTCTTTTGAGGTAATAAGAGTGTAGTTGGGTCGAGCGGGGGTAACAAGAGAATAGAACGGTGGTCATCATTTAGTAGTTATATTTGGTGAATCAAATAGGGTGAGGCGAACCCAACATTGGAAGGGTGTTTTGTCACTATCATACAAGATGTCTAATGACATACAATCTCGTGTCATTATAAGACACGGTTGTGCACATCCATTTGCTGAGTATATCTACGAGCACTACCTATATAATCTTGGTGTTTGTTTGATGTATAATTCTCAATTAGAGACAGTGGAGATAATGATATGTCAAGAGAAGACTTACCATTGGAAAGAATATGATATTAATCTTCTTGTTTTTCTTTGGGGTCTATTAGGTCAACCAAGGATAATTCTGTGGACATATGATATCTATCATAACCTAGATGTTTGGCCTCCCATGTACGAAGGTTTCTTTGAGCACTTCCCAAAAATTTTAATTTCTAAAACAGTTATTGACTGTACCTTTATCTGATGTATCAATGTGAGGTGTTGTCCATAGTTGGAACATGAGTCACAGTTGGTATTAAAACTCACAGTATATGTGTTGTTGTATTTTGCACGACAATTGTGATAATGAAGTTGTAGTTGTTTTCTGTACCATGTATTTGGCGACTCAGAATGGGTTGGGTGGAATGGACCTATTTTGGAGTTGTCACAGTTGGTATCAGAGCTTAGGGATATGATCTCTGACGAAGATCCGGGATTAGAACTAGGAAGGGAGAGACGAGTAATATCCTTCGCTAGTGTGTGTCCTACCTAAGCTGAATTTTCTTACTTAAGTTGACAAATTGTGCTATGTCAATTAACTTTTGTTTTGAAGCTGTATTCTAGAATGATATCTGAAATACAGGAGATGAGCGTGGAGAAATAATGATGACAGGGAAGATGGAATCTAAAATGAAAGTAAGGTATTTTCAACTTTTCGAAATACCAGGTACGTAAATTTCGGGGACGAAATTTTATAAGGAGGGGAGATTGTAAGACCCCCGAATTTTATAAAATATAAGTATACAATTTTTCTATTTAAATTGATAAAAGTTAAAGTTAAGAGTGATATAAGAATTTTTTTTTCAAAATACGCAAGTGGTTATAAAATATTCATTGTTGTCGGGGAATATTCGTTTGGTCGTGAAATATTCTTTCTGTCTGAAAATATTCGTACGACGGCGCAGCCATTTGTGGGCTCCATAACAGAATAACTGTCGGATTAAGAAAATGACAAAAATTGAGTTTTTATAAATAACAACGTAGTTGTTACCGTTAACACTGTTGGAATACCCGGTGGTTAAAATACAGTAATACGCATGGATGCATAGTAGCACACGATATTTGCGCAGTATTGTTGAATTATTGATCCTTACGTAAGAAGGCACTACTCAATAATTGTTACAGTAATTACTGTTCAATATTTTATTTTATTGATTCAATAATTGCTGCGTTGATATTTTATATTATTGTTGTTTCAATAATTGTTACTGCACAGTATTTTCCATTATCAGATCAATAATTCATATTATGTGAATAATATTATTAGATAGCATTATTGGCAATGTCTAAAAAGTTCTGTCAAGGAGAGGTTTGGTCACCTAATTGCGCGCCAGTAAGGCGAAATCCTTATCGAAAAGCCCCCTCTTTCCTAGGAACTGCCTGGTTGTCATTATTGTGATCCTGTAATATTATTTATTAATAATTAATTATTGATTCATATGATAAAGAAATATTTATTTGACGTGGATATAAATGATGGATTTAGTTACGTGGTTATAAATGAAGGGATTAATGTTGAGGTGTTTTATCAGTATTTTGTCGGATTGGAGGTATTAAAAATCAAACCAGTGTTTTTTGAGATATATTGCGGGAGTTATAATTTTTAATCCGGCCGTTGGATCGTTGTAATTTTTGGATATGTTATACATATATAATTTAAGTATATGTTCACAAATTTTGAACCGTTAAAAATGAACGAATGATTTGTTATGAATTTTAAGAGGTGACTGATTCGAAAATTAGGTTTATAAATGATTTTAGTGGAAAATTCTAGAAATAGGTGGGCCCCACTTTTGGTTGTTGAGGAAGATGGCTGATTTTTGGTGGGTGGAATAGATGCAGGTAAAGCCATCAGGTAGCAGGTCAAGTCTGCTTCGGCGTGCTAACATTTTCCTATAAATAGAGGGCTAAGTTAGAATTAAAAATCACACCATAAACAAATTTTCTCTCTCTCTCTCTAGATTATTGAGTGTATTTTGTGAGTATTTAGATACTTGGTGAGTTGCTATTCATCAGTGCAAGTTTCCTTCAGCGTCATATCCGATATCCAGTCAAAAGTGCTGCTCTTTTGAGGTAATAAGAGTGTAGCTAGGTCGAGCGGGGGTAACAGGGGAATAGAACGGTGGTCATCATTTAGTAGATATATTTGGTGAATCAAATAGGGTGAGGCGAACCCAATGTTGGAAGGGTATTTTGTCACTATCATACAAGATGTCTAATGACATACAACCTCGTGTCATCATAAGACACGGTTTTGCACATCCACTAACTGAATATATCTACGAGCACTACCTATATAATCTTGGTGTTTATTTGAAGTATAATTCTCAATTAGAGACAGTAGAGATAATGATATGTCAAGAGAAGACTTACCATTGGAAAGAATATGATAGTAATCTTCTTATTTTTCTTTGGGGTCTATTGGGTCAACCAAGGATAATTCTGTGGGCATATGATTGAAAGTAGTATGCATACAAGCCAATCATGTTTGATGATAAAGCATATACTTTGTAACAATCTTATTCATTTATTAATAAAAGGAATTAATTTATTAAAGGCTTTTAATTATCTACATGATGCTGTTTTATAATATGTGAGAAACCCATAGTTTTAAGCAATGCTTTTAGAATAATGATGATGATCATTCTAATGAGATGTAAATTCTTAGAAAGCTTAAAACTAAAATAGTTCCCAATCGTTGGATTACTAAATTGGGGATTAATGAATCCGGATAAATTGGTACATACGTTGCTTGCTCATTGGATGATGATGATTGATCTCATGATCATTTGTGTGGAGACACTAAAACAAGTATGTAGGTGCTTATTAGAGAATAAGTTCACTGAATGTGGCTCGCTAAGGAATACCTAATGGAATTTTCCTTACCTGTCAATAGGAATTCCTGTAGTGATAGTAGTACAAGTGATCCTTGGACTTGAGATCATCATAGTATCTTGTGTATGATGAGTTATACGTTGACTTATTCCTTAAGACCTTTAGGGTATATCAAAGGGTATGCTTGGGTATAATAAGTTGTACATGGAGATAATGTATGATCAATAAAGAATCTACCACTTCTAGTAAAAGAAGAGAAATGTCTTATGTGATTCGATAAATGACAACCCAGTAGTCCTTGGCCAAGGCAGAATGAAATTAGAAAGGAGTTTCTAATTTGTATTATTTGGGGTTGTGCATTTAAGAGTCGAAATACATATAATTAAATAAAATAAGACTTGACAGTAATTCCATGTCTTATATTTAATTGGGACATTGTATGGTGGAAGGATTGAATTGTACGGTAACTATTTACTCAAAGGTTCTTTTATGATTAATGTTGAAATCTATATTATCTGAAAAGTCGTTGATCGCTAGGGAGGCGTATCCCTATTGTAGAATAAATATTATTTATTTAAATAAATTAATAGTTTAATTTATTTATTTAAATAAGATTAGAATTGTTCTAATTGATTTATTCACAACCGGTTTAATATGGAGAACCTAAAGGGTCACACCATAAAAGGAAGAATAATTATTTAAGAAGTTAATGGCATAATCGTAATAATATGTTAAGTATATTTAATTTAATCTATGGTGACAGAATAAATTAAATAGCTTAACATTTATTATTTAATATTTTAGAAATATTAAATATAAATTAATAAGAGGAGTCTTATTAATATTATTATTATTATTTTAATTTCTAAAAGAGTTTAGAAATTAATTTAATATATGTACTCTCATTTATTCCTAATAGGATTAGGATGGAAAATTAGTTAAAGGAGTTTAATTAATTATCCCTAATAAGATTAGGGAGCCCATTTAATTAAAAGAGTTTAATTAAATAAATAATACCTTATTTTAATAGGGTTACTTGATATCTTTATAAGAGGAGTCTTATATCAGATATCAAACAGAGGTTATTCCAATGGTTGGAGAGTACGCTCTTTTCTATAGAGATAGAAAAACTAGGGTTTTGCCAAACACCCATCTTCTTGGATCTTTCTTCTTCCTTGGTGGATCACCTCTAGAGGCCAAACACTTGGGTGGTTAACGTTGATCAAAGGAATGAACCAAACCCGGTGGATTCAAGTTGGACGCGAAAAAGATTGGAGGTGAACTTGTACCTGAGGAAGCTCAGATCTTCAAGGGTATGATTCTTGTTCTTTCTTTTTCGTTTAATTAATAATTACACATAAAGGGTGATCCGGGTATATGGTTTGTAAAATTTTAAACTCTGATTTTTTCACGTTTTCGCTATTTTTGTGCAATTTGATTGTGTTCATGAATATTACAAACCTAACAGTGGCATCAGAGCCAAACCTTTATGCGAATTATTAATTGTTTAATTTAATATGTATATTGATATGTGTTTAAAATAATTTAATTGGACATAATTTTATTGTATAAAATTTATAAAAAAAAATTAATTTAATTTCCGGATAACTGTTATACCGTGAACTATTTTTTTTTCTTTCTTCATCAGCTGTGTTTTGCGTGAATTAGTTACTATTTTTGCGTGGTGATGATTTTTTTTTTCGTCTGTGGCTGCTTTTTTCAAAAAAAAAACAAAAACAAAAAAACAAAAAAACTTAGCATGTTAACTGTCATGCACGGAAGTCAAGGAAGCATCATGGTATATAGTTAACAGATTCTATTATTTTGGCAAGGGATTCACGTGGAAAGGGAATGCAGGATTATATAGGATTCTTGATAAGGGTAATCTTATATGATTCACTTGGAAGATGGATTCAATATAATATATATATATATATATATATATATATATATATATATATATATATATATATATATATTATATTGAATCCATCTTCCAAGTGAATCATATAAGATTACCCTTATCAAGAATCCTATATAATCCTGCATTCCCTTTCCACGTGAATCCCTATATATATAATTATTATCGTAATATATATATTATGTATATGTAATATATATTTTAATTATTTTATAATTAAAATAAAAGTTTATTTTAATATTAAAATAAGAAGTTTATTTTAATCTTAAAATAAAAAGATTTATTTTAATTTTAAAAATTAGAATTTCATGCTAACTAATTAGACTTGGAATTGGATTCCATGATAATTAATTGGAGTTGAAATTGGATTCCATGTTTTCTTAAATAAAGGAGTTTATTTAGATATGAAATAAGATTTCATGTTATTCAAAATAAAGGAGTTTATTTGTGAATAGGAAAGAGAATCCGTATTTCCTTAAATAAAGGAGTTTATTTAGATATGAAATATGATTTCATATTATTCAAAATAAAAGAGTTTATTTGTGAATAGGAAAGAGAATCCGTGTTTCCTTTAATAAATGAGTTTTTTTTTGACATGGAATTGGATTCCATAATTAATTAAAATAAATAAGTTTATTTTGATTAAAGATTTTGATTAAAATAAAATAGTTTATTTTATTCAAAATTGGATAAATTAAAATAAAAGAGGTTTATTTTGATTTAAATTTGAATTAAAATAAAGGAATTTATTTTGATTCAAAATTAGATTTTATACTAACTAAATTTGCCCATTAAATGATATCAATATATATATCGAATGTTTATTATTCATGAGATTAATATTATTTATTGATGCATATGGTGATGTGTATTATAATAAATAGGATTGATTATGGACTATTGACCAATGTGATTGGATTTTATTTTAGTTGGATGCATGAATGTATGTGTTTTATTAAATGGGGTCTACGTACCTCGTCTTCTCTAATTTTTCTTAATGTAAATTCTATCTTCCTCTTATGTACTTCCCCTTGACTGCTGATCAAGGTTTCTATTTATTTTAAATAGTTTTGTAATAGGAATAGTTAGAATTAATTTTGAAGAATTGGAGATCAAGGAGCAAGGAACGCTTGAAGACCCGTTTGTAATGGAGCCCGAGTTTAAATGTAATAGTTATATTTAAATATTAATTCTTGCACCCCTAGGGTTTGACCTTTTTGGTTCACTTGGTGGCTCTAGTGAACCAAACTAGAATAAAAGTCTATAACCAATCCAGGTAGAATATAGTATTCTATATGTGCATGCTTATACTATATATATTATATATTATGCAAACATGCTTCGCATGTTAATTAATATGACGCGTATTTTATATATATATATATATATATATATATATATATATATATATATATATATATATGTGTGTGTGTGCATGCGCGTTAAACAAGATGAGACAAATTAATAACAAATCCCTCAAATATTTTATATTAAGTTGTAACGTTCAAAGATATTTAGAATATCGAACGTCGCCTTCTAGCATGATAGAAACAATAGAGTATTGAATATTTAATATGAGTTTGTTGTGCACACACAAGGTGAGTATTAAATATTTAAGATGTTGTTTTTATTACATATGATGTTTATAAGGAATTGAACATTACTGCTTTGTTGTGTACACACAAGGGCTGTAGTTTTCTCTTCACTTATATGGAAATGCTGGGTCTGACTTAACTTAAATCATTTTAGTTCGGATGTGTACACATTTAACCATTATAATTTAAGAGGAAAAATACAAGGAGTTACATAGTTGATGTAATTGACAAGAGTTGTCTACCTATTTATTTATAAATAGTTTGTTGTGCACACACAAGGCTATATACATTTGAAATGGGATCCTTATTCTCACTAGCATATCTTTAATTAGATATTGCCGAACTATATATATTGAGGGTAATATAGTTTGAAGAAAATAGTGGGAGATACCAATTTAAAACAAGACCTAATTTATTTTGATAATTAATAAAAGAATGTATGCTAAAATGTTGTTAATTACAAATTCATTTACAGAATTTTACAATGTCTAAACTTACTATCACTGCGTAGCATATTAGATGCTTAATTAACCGGACCGAATTAAACGGATTGGTTAAGGAAGTTGAGAATAGTTCTCATGGCTAAAAAGCAATCTTATGTCCTTAATACGCCTATCCCTGCAATGATTGCAGACAATGCCTCTGAGGAAGAGATTGTTACTTTTAAAAAGTGACAAGATGATGCATGGTTGGCTCAATGCATCGTGCTCGTATCCATGAGTAACGAGCTTCAGCGTCAGCATGAAACTATGGATGCTTCTACTATACTCTTGCACATCAAGTAGTTGATGGTGAGGAAAGTAGGACTGATAGATATCAGATATCTAAGGAGCTCTTCCTATCTAGAATGACCAATGGCACTATTGTACAGACAAAAGTCCTTAACATAATCAATTTAATTGATCAATTAGGACAACATGTTTTGTCATGGATGGAGAGTTGAGCCAAGATTTGATCTTGCACTCACTCCCGGACTCCTTTCACAATTGTTCTGAATTTTTCATATGAACAAGCTAGATATCAGCTTTGCTGATTTGCTTAACATGTTGAAAAATGTTGAGTCACTTTCCAACCAAGAAAGACCAAGTCTTACTGGTAGGGGCCAAAGGATCTTCTGAAAAGAAGAACTATTCAAAGAAGGTAAACAGAAAGGCGTAAGCAAAGGATAATAAGAACAAAACTGATATGGATAGCAAAGGAGTTTGCTTCCACTACAATAAGTATGGACACTGGAAAAAAATTGCAAGAAGCATCTTGCAGAGGCTAACCAAAGAAGCTTAGTGAAGTTTCGGTTATAAATACAATTTTGTTCATGTTTTAAAATAAATTTTTCTTTAAGTCAAAGTTCTACTTGGGTATTGGATACCTACTTTGGTTATCATAAATATAGATTTATGAAGGGACCAAGAAGAAGTAGAAAGCTAAACAAATATAAGTAATACTATGTGTGGGAAATGAAGCAAAGGTTGCTACATTAGCCATAGAAACTTATAGTTTAGCATTGCCTACGGGCAAATCTATTAAGTCAATAAGTTGTTATTGTATTTCAGTTCTTGTTAAAAATATTATTTCTATTTTATTGTTGGACAATAAGATTTTTGGTATTATAATTAAGAACAATTGTTGTTCTATTTACAATAATAATATTTTGTATAGAACTGGAATATTACTTAATGGATTTTGTATACTTGACTTACGTAAAAAATTATTTTATAAATTGAACAAACTAGTATAAGAAAAGGAGATGATCATTCAAAGAGTTGAATATGTGTATTTGATGAAATACAATTGTGAATTGTTTGAAAGGTTCGAAGAATTCAGAAGTGAAACAAATTGGCAAAGTATTAAGATTCTTTGATTAGATCAAGCAATAAATACTTGTGCAATAAGTTTTTAGATCATCTCAAATGGTTTTCTCACAATGGACGCCTCCTGATACGCAATAATTGATTGATGTATCTGAAAGGAAAAATCGTATCTTGTTGGACATGGTGCGGTCCATAATGATTTTACTGACATTCCAGTATCCTTCTGGGGTTATCACTACAAGAAAATACTCTAACAGCGACCAAATATATCAGCGACCGCACTTACAGTCGCAGATATGCTTTTTAGCGACCAATATTAGCGACCGCCAGTGAATATGGTCGCTAGATTATATTTGCGACCGAACCCGGTCGCTAAGTGGTTGCTGATTCAATTTTGCCTCCTAAAAAATTTGCAGGAAATAATGGCGCGTTACTTGTTTACGACTACTTACCATCAGCGACCGAATGCGGTCGCTGATAAGTCCTCATCATTAAAAACTAGCGACTGCATGACGTCGCTGATGCCGGTCGCTGATCATTTTAATCTATCAGTGTTTCGCTCGGCAGTAGCAGAATCAGAAAGGAAAAAAAAGTAGGAGACCGAAAAGGGAGAAGAGGAAGAAGGGGGAAAAGAGGGAGAAGGAACTGGTTGTTGTTGTCGCGCGATTGGGTTGGTGATACTCCTTCAATTGGTGTTAGGTATCAAATTCTATAACAAATATTTTATATATATATATATATATATATATATGTGTGTGTGTGTGTGTGTGTGTGTGTGTATTATGTTATGTTTGAATATTTGGGGTTTTCTTCTTCTTTTCGGCTACTGTAGCTTGTGGGTTTTGATTGAATGCGATTTTTTGTTAATTTGTGGTTCAAATGTTTGATTGAATGGATTAGTCTCCAATGTGAGTATAATGGGTTAGTCGCCAATGTTAATATTTTTTGTATAATGGGTTGGTCTCCAATGTTAATATTATAATTGTTTATTGAATATTCCTATATGCCACTGCTTCTCTTGATTATTTTTCCTCTATTTTTGATGA